>OX451739.1:581069099-585869099 GCA_948472305.1 Vicia faba | reverse complement strand
ATCCATAAGGACATCGCTACTATCCATTGGAGTAACAAAATCTCAACAACAATTTACCTTTCATAATGATAAGGCTACCATCCAATGGAGTAAAAAAATATCAACAACGAACTACCTTCCATAATGACAAGGCTACCATCCAATGGAGTAACAAAATATCAACAATGAACTACCTTCGATAATGACAAGGCTACCATCCATTGGAGTAACAAAATATCAATAACAAACTACATTCCATAATGACAAGGCTACAATCCATTGGAGTAACAAAATCCCAACAACGAACTACCTTCTATAATGACAAGGCTACCATCCATTAGAGTAACAAAATCTCAACAACGAACTACCTTTCGTAATGACAAGGCTACCATCCAATAGAGTAACAAAATATCAACAACGAGCTACCTTCCATAAGGACATCTCTACCATCCATTGGAGTAACAAAATCTCAACAACGATTTACCTTCCATAATGACAAGGCTACCATCCAATGGAGTAAAAAAATCTCAACAACAAACTACCATTCATAATGACAAGGCTACCATCCAATGGAATAAACAAAATCTCAACAATGAACTACCTTCCATAATGACAAGGCTACCATCCATTGAAGTAACAAAATCTGAACAACGAACGACCTTCCATAATGACAGGGCTACCAAGCATTGGAGTAACAAAATCCCAACAACAAACTACCTTCCATAATGACAAGGCTTCCATCCATTAGAGTAACAAAATACGAACAACGAACTACCTTCCACAAAGACAAGGCCACCATCCATTAGAGTAAAAAAATCTCAACAATGAACTACTTCCATTAATGATAAGGATACCATCCATTAGAGTAACAAAATCTCAACAACAAACTACATTCTATAATGACAAGGCTACCATCCATTGGAGTAACAAAATATCAACAACAAACTACCTTCCATAATGACAAGGCTACCATCCAATGGAGTAACAAAATCTCAACAATGAACTACCTTCCATAATGACAAGGCTACCATCCATTGGATTAACAAAATATGTTCAACGAACTACTTTCCATAATGACAGGGCTACCATCAATTGGAGTAACAAAATCTTAACAATGAACTACCTTCCATAATGACAAGGCTACCATCCAATGGAGTAACAAAATCTCAACAGTGAACTACCTTCCATAATGACAAGACTACCATCCATTAGAGTAACAAAATCTCAACAATGAACTGCCTTCCGTAATGACAAGGCTACCATCCATTAGAATAACAAAATCTCAACAACGAACTACATTCCATAATGACAAGGCTACCATCCATTAGAGTAACAACATCACAACAACGGACTACCTTCCATAATGACAAGTCTACCATCCATTAGATTAACAAAATCTCACCAACGAACTACATTCCATAATGACAAGGCTACCATCCATTTGAGCAACAAAATCACAACGACAAACTACCTTCCGTAATGACAAGGCTACCATCCAATGGAGTAACAAAATATCAACAATGAACTACCATCCATAAGGACATCGCTACCATCCATTGGAGTAACAAAATCTCAACAACAATTTACCTTTCATAATGACAAGGCTACCACCCAATGGAGTAAAAAAATCTCAACAACGAACTACCTTCCAAAATGACAAGGCTACCATCCAATGGAGTAACAAAATATCAACAATGAACTACCTTCCGTAATGACAAGGCTACCATCCATTGGAGTAACAAAATATCAATAACAAACTACATTCCATAATGACAAGGCTACAATCCATTGGAGTAACAAAATCCCAACAACGAACTACCTTCTATAATGACAAGGCTACCATCCATTAGAGTAACAAAATCTCAACAACGAACTACCTTTCGTAATGACAAGGCTACCATCCAATAGAGTAACAAAATATCAACAACGAGCTACCTTCCATAAGGACATCTCTACCATCCATTGGAGTAACAAAATCTCAACAACGATTTACCTTCCATAATGACAAGGCTACCATCCAATGGAGTAAAAAAATCTCAACAACAAACTACCATTCATAATGACAAGGCTACCATCCAATGGAATAAACAAAATCTCAACAATGAACTACCTTCCATAATGACAAGGCTACCATCCATTGAAGTAACAAAATCTGAACAACGAACGACCTTCCATAATGACAGGGCTACCAAGCATTGGAGTAACAAAATCCCAACAACAAACTACCTTCCATAATGACAAGGCTTCCATCCATTAGAGTAACAAAAGACGAACAACGAACTACCTTCCACAAAGACAAGGCCACCATCCATTAGAGTAAAAAAATCTCAACAATGAACTACTTCCATTAATGACAAGGATACCATCCATTAGAGTAACAAAATCTCAACAACAAACTACATTCTATAATGACAAGGCTACCATCCATTGGAGTAACAAAATATCAACAACAAACTACCTTCCATAATGACAAGGCTACCATCCAATGGAGTAACAAAATCTCAACAATGAACTACCTTCCATAATGACAAGGCTACCATCCATTGGATTAACAAAATATGTACAACGAACTACTTTCCATAATGACAGGGCTACCATCAATTGGAGTAACAAAATCTTAACAATGAACTACCTTCCATAATGACAAGGCTACCATCCAATGGAGTAACAAAATCTCAACAGTGAACTACCTTCCATAATGACAAGACTACCATCCATTAGAGTAACAAAATCTCAACAATGAACTGCCTTCCGTAATGACAAGGCTACCATCCATTAGAATAACAAAATCTCAACAACGAACTACATTCCATAATGACAAGGCTACCATCCATTAGAGTAACAAAATCACAACAACGGACTACCTTCCATAATGACAAGTCTACCATCCATTAGATTAACAAAATCTCACCAACGAACTACATTCCATAATGACAGGGCTTCCATCCATTGGAGTAACAAAATGTCAACAATGAACTACTTTCCATAATGACAAGGCTACCATCCAATGGAGTAACAAAATCTCAACAGTGAACTACCTTCCATAATGACAAGGCTACCATCCATTAGAGTAACAAAATCTCAACAACAATTTACCTTTCATAATGACAAGGCTACCATCCAATGGAGTAAAAAAATCTCAACAACGAACTACCTTCCAAAATGACAAGGCTACCATCCAATGGAGTAACAAAATATCAACAATGAACTACCTTCCGTAATGACAAGGCTACCATCCATTGGAGTAACAAAATATCAATAACAAACTACATTCCATAATGACAAGGCTACAATCCATTGGAGTAACAAAATCCCAACAACGAACTACCTTCAATAATGACAAGGCTACCATCCATTAGAATAACAAAATCTCAACAACGAACTACCTTTCGTAATGACAAGGCTACCATCCAATAGAGTAACAAAATATCAACAGCGAACTACCTTCCATAAGGACATCTCTACCATCCATTGGAGTAACAAAATCTCAACAACGATTTACCTTCCATAATGACAAGGCTACCATCCAATGGAGTAAAAAAATCTCAACAACAAACTACCATCCATAATGACAAGGCTACCATCCAATGGAGTAACAAAATCTCAACAATGAACTACCTTCCATAATGACAAGGCTACCATCCATTGGAGTAACAAAATCTGAACAACGAACGACCTTCCATAATGACAGGGCTACCAAGCATTGGAGTAACAAAATCCCAACAACAAACTACCTTCCATAATGACAAGGCTTCCATCCATTAGAGTAACAAAATACGAACAAAGAACTACCTTCCATAAAGACAAGGCTACCATCCATTAGATTAAAAAAATCTTAACAATGAACTACTTCCATTAATGACAAGGATACCATCCATTAGAGTAACAAAATCTCAACAACAAACTACATTCTAAAATGACAAGGCTACCATCCATTGGAGTAACAAAATATCAACAACAAACTACCTTCCATAATGACAAGGCTACCATCCAATGGAGTAACAAAATCTCAACAATGAACTACCTTCCATAATGACAAGGCTACCATCCATTGGAGTAACAAAATCTGTACAACGAACTACTTTCCATAATGAAAGGGCTACCATCCATTGGAGTAACAAAATCTTAACAATGAACTACCTTCCATAATGACAAGGCTACCATCCAATGGAGTAACAAAATCTCAACAGTGAACTACCTTCCATAATGACAAGACTACCATCCATTAGAGTAACAAAATCTCAACAATGAACTGCCTTCCGTAATGACAAGGCTACCATCCATTAGAATAACAAAATCTCAACAACGAACTACATTCCATAATGACAAGGCTATCATCCATTAGAGTAACAAAATCACAACAACGGACTACCTTCCATAATGACAAGTCTACCATCCATTAGATTAACAAAATCTCAACAACAAACTACATTCCATAATGACAAGGCTACCATCCATTTGAGCAACAAAACTACAACGACGAACTACCTTCCGTAATGACAAGGCTACCATCCAA
The DNA here is from genome assembly GCA_948472305.1 of Vicia faba. NCBI lineage: Eukaryota > Viridiplantae > Streptophyta > Magnoliopsida > Fabales > Fabaceae > Vicia > Vicia faba. Next base: position 585,864,604 of record OX451739.1, on the reverse strand, counting down.
TGGAGTAACAAAATATCAACAACGAACTACCATCCATAAGGACATCGCTACTATCCATTGGAGTAACAAAATCTCAACAACAATTTACCTTTCATAATGATAAGGCTACCATCCAAGGGAGTAAAAAAATATCAACAACGAACTACCTTCCATAATGACAAGGCTACCATCCAAAGGAGTAACGAAATATCAACAATGAACTACCTTCCGTAATGACAAGGCTACCATCCATTGGAGTAACAAAATATCAATAACAAACTACATTCCATAATGACAAGGCTACAATCCATTGGAGTAACAAAATCCCAACAACGAACTACCTTCTATAATGACAAGGCTACCATCCATTAGAATAACAAAATCTCAACAACGAACTACCTTTCGTAATGACAAGGCTACCATCCAATAGAGTAACAAAATATCAACAGCGAACTACCTTCCATAAGGACATCTCTACCATCCATTGGAGTAACAAAATCTCAACAACGATTTACCTTCCATAATGACAAGGCTACCATCCAATGGAGTAAAAAAATCTCAACAACAAACTACCATCCATAATGACAAGGCTACCATCCAATGGAGTAACAAAATCTCAACAATGAACTACCTTCCATAATGACAAGGCTACCATCCATTGGAGTAACAAAATCTGAACAACGAACGACCTTCCATAATGACAGGGCTACCAAGCATTGGAGTAACAAAATCCCAACAACAAACTACCTTCCATAATGACAAGGCTTCCATCCATTAGAGTAACAAAATACGAACAAAGAACTACCTTCCATAAAGACAAGGCTACCATCCATTAGATTAAAAAAATCTTAACAATGAACTACTTCCATTAATGACAAGGATACCATCCATTAGAGTAACAAAATCTCAACAACAAACTACATTCTAAAATGACAAGGCTACCATCCATTGGAGTAACAAAATATCAACAACAAACTACCTTCCATAATGACAAGGCTACCATCCAATGGAGTAACAAAATCTCAACAATGAACTACCTTCCATAATGACAAGGCTACCATCCATTGGAATAACAAAATCTGTACAACGAACTACTTTCCATAATGACAGGGCTACCATCCATTGGAGTAACAAAATCTTAACAATGAACTACCTTCCATAATGACAAGGCTACCATCCAATGGAGTAACAAAATCTCAACAGTGAACTACCTTCCATAATGACAAGACTACCATCCATTAGAGTAACAAAATCTCAACAATGAACTGCCTTCCGTAATGACAAGGCTACCATCCATTAGAATAACAAAATCTCAACAACGAACTACATTCCATAATGACAAGGCTACCATCCATTAGAGTAACAAAATCACAATAACGGACTACCTTCCATAATGACAAGTCTACCATCCATTAGATTAACAAAATCTCAACAACAAACTACATTCCATAATGACAAGGCTACCATCCATTTGAGCAACAAAATTACAACGACGAACTACCTTCCGTAATGACAAGGCTACCATCCAATGGAGTAACAAAATATCAACAACGAACTACCATCCATAAGGACATCGCTACTATCCATTGGAGTAACAAAATCTCAACAACAATTTACCTTTCATAATGATAAGGCTACCATCCAATGGAGTAAAAAAATATCAACAACGAACTACCTTCCATAATGACAAGGCTACCATCCAATGGAGTAACAAAATATCAACAATGAACTACCTTCCATAATGACAAGGCTACCATCCATTGGAGTAACAAAATATCAATAACAAACTACATTCCATAATGACAAGGCTACAATCCATTGGAGTAACAAAATCCCAACAACGAACTACCTTCTATAATGACAAGGCTACCATCCATTAGAGTAACAAAATCTCAACAACGAACTACCTTTCGTAATGACAAGGCTACCATCCAATAGAGTAACAAAATATCAACAACGAACTACCTTCCATAAGGACATCTCTACCATCCATTGGAGTAACAAAATCTCAACAACGATTTACCTTCCATAATGACAAGGCTACCATCCAATGGAGTAAAAAAATCTCAACAACAAAATACCATCCATAATGACAAGGCTACCATCCAATGGAATAACAAAATCTCAACAATGAACTACCTTCCATAATGACAAGGCTACCATCCATTGAAGTAACAAAATCTGAACAACGAACGACCTTCCATAATGACAGGGCTACCAAGCATTGGAGTAACAAAATCCCAACAACAAACTACCTTCCATAATGACAAGGCTTCCATCCATTAGAGTAACAAAATACGAACAACGAACTACCTTCCATAAAGACAAGGCCACCATCCATTAGAGTAAAAAAATCTCAACAATAAACTACTTCCATTAATGACAAGGATACCATCCATTAGAGTAACAAAATCTCAACAACAAACTACATTCTATAATGACAAGGCTACCATCCATTGGAGTAACAAAATATCAACAACAAACTACCTTCCATAATGACAAGGCTACCATCCAATGGAGTAACAAAATCTCAACAATGAACTACCTTTCATAATGACAAGGCTACCATCCATTGGAGTAACAAAATATGTACAACGAACTACTTTCCATAATGACAGGGCTACCATCCATTGGAGTAACAAAATCTTAACAATGAACTACCTTCCATAATGACAAGGCTACCATCCAATGGAGTAACAAAATCTCAACAGTGAACTACCTTCCATAATGACAAGACTACCATCCATTAGAGTAACAAAATCTCAACAATGAACTGCCTTCCGTAATGACAAGGCTACCATCCATTAGAATAACAAAATCTCAACAACAAACTACATTCCATAATGACAAGGCTACCATCCATTAGAGTAACAAAATCACAACAACGGACTACCTTCCATAATGACAAGTCTACCATCCATTAGATTAACAAAATCTCACCAACGAACTACATTCCATTATGACAAGGCTACCATCCATTTGAGCAACAAAATCACAACGACAAACTACCTTCCGTAATGACAAGGCTACCATCCAATGGAGTAACAAAATATCAACAATGAACTACCATCCATAAGGACATCGCTACCATCCATTGGAGTAACAAAATCTCAACAACAATTTACCTTTCATAATGACAAGGCTACCATCCAATGGAGTAAAAAAATCTCAACAACGAACTACCTTCCATAATGACAAGGCTACCATCCAATGGAGTAACAAAATATCAACAATGAACTACCTTCCGTAATGACAAGGCTACCATCCATTGGAGTAACAAAATATCAATAACAAACTACATTCCATAATGACAAGGCTACAATCCATTGGAGTAACAAAATCCCAACAACGAACTACCTTCTATAATGACAAGGCTACCATCCATTAGAATAACAAAATCTCAACAACGAACTACCTTTCGTAATGACAAGGCTACCATCCAATAGAATAACAAAATATCAACAGCGAACTACCTTCCATAAGGACATCTCTACCATCCATTGGAGTAACAAAATCTCAACAACGATTTACCTTCCATAATGACAAGGCTACCATCCAATGGAGTAAAAAAATCTCAACAACAAACTACCATCCATAATGACAAGGCTACCATCCAATGGAGTAACAAAATCTCAACAATGAACTACCTTCCATAATGACAAGGCTACCATCCATTGGAGTAACAAAATCTGAACAACGAACGACCTTCCATAATGACAGGGCTACCAAGCATTGGAGTAACAAAATCCCAACAACAAACTACCTTCCATAATGACAAGGCTTCCATCCATTAGAGTAACAAAATACGAACAAAGAACTACCTTCCATAAAGACAAGGCTACCATCCATTAGATTAAAAAAATCTTAACAATGAACTACTTCCATTAATGACAAGGATACCATCCATTAGAGTAACAAAATCTTAACAACAAACTACATTCTAAAATGACAAGGCTACCATCCATTGGAGTAACAAAATATCAACAACAAACTACCTTCCATAATGACAAGGCTACCATCCAATGGAGTAACAAAATCTCAACAATGAACTACCTTCCATAATGACAAGGCTACCATCCATTGGAGTAACAAAATCTGTACAACGAACTACTTTCCATAATGACAGGGCTACCATCCATTGGAGTAACAAAATCTTAACAATGAACTACCTTCCATAATGACAAGGCTACCATCCAATGGAGTAACAAAATCTCAACAGTGAACTACCTTCCATAATGACAAGGCTACCATCCATTAGAGTAACAAAATCTCAACAATGAACTGCCTTCCGTATTGACAAGGCTACCATCCATTAGAATAACAAAATCTCAACAACAAACTACATTCCATAATGACAAGGCTACCATCCATTAGAGTAACAAAATCACAACAACAGACTACCTTCCATAATGACAAGTCTACCATCCATTAGATTAACAAAATCTCACCAACAAACTACATTCCATAATGACAAGGCTACCATCCATTTGAGCAACAAAATCACAACGACAAACTACCTTCCGTAATGACAAGGCTACCATCCAATGGAGTAACAAAATATCAACAATGAACTACCATCCATAAGGACATCGCTACCATCCATTGGAGTAACAAAATCTCAACAACAATTTACCTTTCATAATGACAAGGCTACCATCCAATGGAGTAAAAAAATCTCAACAACGAACTACCTTCCATAATGACAAGGCTACCATCCAATGGAGTAACAAAATATCAACAATGAACTACCTTCCGTAATGACAAGGCTACCATCCATTGGAGTAATAAAATATCAATAACAAACTACATTCCATAATGACAAGGCTACAATCCATTGGAGTAACAAAATCCCAACAACGAACTACCTTCTATAATGACAAGGCTACCATCCATTAGAATAACAAAATCTCAACAACGAACTACCTTTCGTAATGACAAGGCTACCATCCAATAGAATAACAAAATATCAACAGCGAACTACCTTCCATAAGGACATCTCTACCATCCATTGGAGTAACAAAATCTCAACAACGATTTACCTTCCATAATGACAAGGCTACCATCCAATGGAGTAAAAAAATCTCAACAACAAACTACCATCCATAATGACAAGGCTACCATCCAATGGAGTAACAAAATCTCAACAATGAACTACCTTCCATAATGACAAGGCTACCATCCATTGGAGTAACAAAATCTTAACAACGAACGACCTTCCATAATGACAGGGCTACCAAGCATTGGAGTAACAAAATCCCAACAACAAACTACCTTCCATAATGACAAGGCTTCCATCCATTAGAGTAACAAAATACGAACAAAGAACTACCTTCCATAAAGACAAGGCTACCATCCATTAGATTAAAAAAATCTTAACAATGAACTACTTCCATTAATGACAAGGATACCATCCATTAGAGTAACAAAATCTTAACAACAAACTACATTCTAAAATGACAAGGCTACCATCCATTGGAGTAACAAAATATCAACAACAAACTACCTTCCATAATGACAAGGCTACCATCCAATGGAGTAACAAAATCTCAACAATGAACTACCTTCCATAATGACAAGGCTACCATCCATTGGAGTAACAAAATCTGTACAACGAACTACTTTCCATAATGACAGGGCTACCATCCATTGGAGTAACAAAATCTTAACAATGAACTACCTTCCATAATGACAAGGCTACCATCCAATGGAGTAACAAAATCTCAACAGTGAACTACCTTCCATAATGACAAGGCTACCATCCATTAGAGTAACAAAATCTCAACAATGAACTGCCTTCCGTATTGACAAGGCTACCATCCATTAGAATAACAAAATCTCAACAACGAACTACATTCCATAATGACAAGGCTACCATCCATTAGAGTAACAAAATCACAACAACGGACTACCTTCCATAATGACAAGTCTACCATCCATTATATTAACAAAATCTCAACAACAAACTACATTCCATAATGACAAGGCTACCATCCATTTAAGCAACAAAATTACAACGACGAACTACCTTCCGTAATGAAAAGGCTACCATCCAATGGAGTAAAAAAATATCAACAAAGAACTACCATCCATAAGGACATCGCTACCATCCATTGGAGTAACAAAATCTCAACAACAATTTACCTTTCATAATGACAAGGCTACCATCCAATGGAGTAAAAAAATCTCAACAACGAACTACCTTCCATAATGACAAGGCTACCATCCAATGGAGTAACAAAATATCAACAATGAACTACCTTCTGTAATGATAAGGCTACCATCCATTGGAGTAACAAAATATCAATAACAAACTACATTCCATAATGACAAGGCTACAATTAATTGGAGTAACAAAATCCCAACAATGAACTATTTTCCATAATGACAAGGCTACCATCCAATGGAGTAACAAAATCTCAACAGTGTACTACCTTCCATAATGACAAGGCTACCATCCATTAGAGTAACAAAATCTCAACAATGAACTGCCTTCCGTAATGACAAGGCTACCATCCATTAGAATAACAAAATCTCAACAACGAACTACATTCCATAATGACAAGGCTACCATCCATTGGAGTAACAAAATCACAACAACAGACTACCATCCATAATGACAAGTCTACCATCCATTAGATTAACAAAATCTCAACAACGAACTACATTCCATAATGACAAGGCTACCATCCATTTCGGCAACAAAATCACAACAACGAACTACCTTCCGACAAGGCTACCATCCAATGGAGTAACAAAATATCAACAATGAACTACCATCCATAAGGACATCGCTACCATCCATTGGAGTAACAAAATCTCAAGAACAATTTACCTTTCATAATGACAAGGCTACCAACCAATGGAGAAAAAAAATCTCAACAACAATTTACCTTCCATAATGACAAGGCTACCATCCAATGGAGTAAAAAACTCTCAACAACGAACTACCATCCATAATGACAAGGCTACCATCCAATGGAGTAACAAAATATCAATAATGAACTACCTTCCATAATGACAAGGCTTCCATCCATTGGAGTAACAAAATCTCAAAAACAAACTACCATCCATAATGACAAGGGTACCATCCATTGGATGAAAAAAATTCCAACATCAAACTATCTTCCATAGTATAGGCTACCATCCATTGGAATAACAAAATCTGAACAACGAACTACCTTCCATAATGACAGGGCTATCATCCATTGGAGTAACAAAATCTCAACAATGAACTACCTTCAATAATGACATGGCTACCATCCAATGGAGTAACAAAATCTCAACAACGAACTACCTTCCATAATGACAAGGCTACCATCCATTAGAGTAACAAAATCTCAATAATAAACTGCCCTCCGTAATGACAAGGCTACCATTCATTAGAATAACAAAATCTCAACAACGAACTACATTCCATAATGACAAGGCTACCATCCATTGGAGTAACAAAATCACAACAATGGACTACCTTCCATAATTACAAGGCTACCATCCATTAGAATAACAAAATCTCAACAACGAACTATATTCCATAATGACAAGGCTACCATCCATTTGAGCAACAAAATCACAACAATGAACTACCTTCTGTAATAACAAGGCTACCATCCAATGGAGTAACAAAATATCAACAACGAACTACCATCCATAAGGACATCGCTACCATCCATTGGAGTAAAAAAATCTCAACAACAATTTACCTTTCATAGTGACAAGGCTACCATCCAATGGAGTAACAAAATATCAACAATGAACTACCTTCCATAATGACAAGGCTACCATCCATTGGAGTAACAAAATCTCAAAAACAAACAACCTTCCATAATGACAAGGGTACCATCCATTGGAGTAACAAAATCCCAACAACAGACTATCTTCCATAATGACAAGGCTACCATCCATTGGAGTAAGAAAGTCTCAACAACGAACTACCTTCCACAATGACAAGGCTAACATCCATTGGATTAACAAAATCTAAAAAACAAACTACCTTCCGTAATGACAAGGCTACCATCCATTGGAGTAACAAAATATCAATAACAAACTACATTCCATAATGACAAGGCTACAATCCATTGGAGTAACAAAATCCCAACAACGAACTACCTTCTATAATGACAAGGCTACCATCCATTAGAATAACAAAATCTCAACAACGAACTACCTTTCGTAATGACAAGGCTACCATCCAATAGAATAACAAAATATCAACAGCGAACTACCTTCCATAAGGACATCTCTACCATCCATTGGAGTAACAAAATCTCAACAACGATTTACCTTCCATAATGACAAGGCTACCATCCAATGGAGTAAAAAAATCTCAACAACAAACTACCATCCATAATGACAAGGCTACCATCCAATGGAGTAACAAAATCTCAACAATGAACTACCTTCCATAATGACAAGGCTACCATCCATTGGAGTAACAAAATCTGAACAACGAACGACCTTCCATAATGACAGGGCTACCAAGCATTGGAGTAACAAAATCCCAACAACAAACTACCTTCCATAATGACAAGGCTTCCATCCATTAGAGTAACAAAATACGAACAAAGAACTACCTTCCATAAAGACAAGGCTACCATCCATTAGATTAAAAAAATCTTAACAATGAACTACTTCCATTAATGACAAGGATACCATCCATTAGAGTAACAAAATCTTAACAACAAACTACATTCTAAAATGACAAGGCTACCATCCATTGGATTAACAAAATATCAACAACAAACTACCTTCCATAATGACAAGGCTACCATCCAATGGAGTAACAAAATCTCAACAATGAACTACCTTCCATAATGACAAGGCTACCATCCATTGGAGTAACAAAATCTGTACAACGAACTACTTTCCATAATGACAGGGCTACCATCCATTGGAGTAACAAAATCTTAACAATGAACTACCTTCCATAATGACAAGGCTACCATCCAATGGAGTAACAAAATCTCAACAGTGAACTACCTTCCATAATGACAAGGCTACCATCCATTAGAGTAACAAAATCTCAACAATGAACTGCCTTCCGTATTGACAAGGCTACCATCCATTAGAATAACAAAATCTCAACAACGAACTACATTCCATAATGACAAGGCTACCATCCATTAGAGTAACAAAATCACAACAACGGACTACCTTCCATAATGACAAGTCTACCATCCATTATATTAACAAAATCTCAACAACAAACTACATTCCATAATGACAAGGCTACCATCCATTTAAGCAACAAAATTACAACGACGAACTACCTTCCGTAATGAAAAGGCTACCATCCAATGGAGTAAAAAAATATCAACAAAGAACTACCATCCATAAGGACATCGCTACCATCCATTGGAGTAACAAAATCTCAACAACAATTTACCTTTCATAATGACAAGGCTACCATCCAATGGAGTAAAAAAATCTCAACAACGAACTACCTTCCATAATGACAAGGCTACCATCCAATGGAGTAACAAAATATCAACAATGAACTACCTTCTGTAATGATAAGGCTACCATCCATTGGAGTAACAAAATATCAATAACAAACTACATTCCATAATGACAAGGCTACAATCCATTGGAGTAACAAAATCCCAACAATGAACTATTTTCCATAATGACAAGGCTACCATCCAATGGAGTAACAAAATCTCAACAGTGTACTACCTTCCATAATGACAAGGCTACCATCCATTAGAGTAACAAAATCTCAACAATGAACTGCCTTCCGTAATGACAAGGCTACCATCCATTAGAATAACAAAATCTCAACAACGAACTACATTCCATAATGACAAGGCTACCATCCATTGGAGTAACAAAATCACAACAACAGACTACCATCCATAATGACAAGTCTACCATCCATTAGATTAACAAAATCTCAACAACGAACTACATTCCATAATGACAAGGCTACCATCCATTTCGGCAACAAAATCACAACAACGAACTACCTTCCGACAAGGCTACCATCCAATGGAGTAACAAAATATCAACAATGAACTACCATCCATATGGACATCGCTACCATCCATTGGAGTAACAAAATCTCAAGAACAATTTACCTTTCATAATGACAAGGCTACCAACCAATGGAGTAAAAAAATCTCAACAACAATTTACCTTCCATAATGACAAGGCTACCATCCAATGGAGTAAAAAACTCTCAACAACGAACTACCATCCATAATGACAAGGCTACCATCCAATGGAGTAACAAAATATCAATAATGAACTACCTTCCATAATGACAAGGCTTCCATCCATTGGAGTAACAAAATCTCAAAAACAAACTACCATCCATAATGACAAGGGTACCATCCATTGGAGTAAAAAAATCCCAACATCAAACTATCTTCCATAGTATAGGCTACCATCCATTGGAATAACAAAATCTGAACAACGAACTACCTTCCATAATGACAGGGCTATCATCCATTGGAGTAACAAAATCTCAACAATGAACAACCTTCAATAATGACATGGCTACCATCCAATGGAGTAACAAAATCTCAACAACGAACTACCTTCCATAATGACAAGGCTACCATCCATTAGAGTAACAAAATCTCAATAATAAACTGCCTTCTGTAATGACAAGGCTACCATTCATTAGAATAACAAAATCTCAACAACGAACTACATTCCATAATGACAAGGCTACCATCCATTGGAGTAACAAAATCACAACAATGGACTACCTTCCATAATTACAAGGCTACCATCCATTAGAATAACAAAATCTCAACAACGAACTATATTCCATAATGACAAGGCTACCATCCATTTGAGCAACAAAATCACAACAACGAACTACCTTCTGTAATAACAAGGCTACCATCCAATGGAGTAACAAAATATCAACAACGAACTACCATCCATAAGGACATCGCTACCATCCGTTGGAGTAAAAAAATCTCAACAACAATTTACCTTTCATAGTGACAAGGCTACCATCCAATGGAGTAACAAAATATCAACAATGAACTACCTTCCATAATGACAAGGCTACCATCCATTGGAGTAACAAAATCTCAAAAACAAACAACCTTCCATAATGACAAGGGTACCATCCATTGGAGTAACAAAATCCCAACAACAGATTATCTTCCATAATGACAAGGCTACCATCCATTGGAGTAAGAAAATCTCAACAACGAACTACCTTCCACAATGACAAGGCTAACATCCATTGGATTAACAAAATCTAAAAAACAAACTACCTTCCATAATGACAAGGCTACCATCCATTGGAGTAACAAAATCTCAACAACAATCTACCTTCCATAATGACCAGGCTTCCATCCATTAGAGTAAAAAATCCCAACAACGAACTACCTTCCATAATGACAAGGCTACCATCTATTAGAGTAAAAAAATCTCAAAAATGAACTACTTCCCGTAATGACAAGGATACCATCCATTAGAATAACAAAATCTCAACAACAAACTACATTCTATAATGACAAGGCTACCATCCATTGGAGTAACAAAATATCAACAACGAACTACCTTCCATAATGACAGGGCTATCATCCATTGGAGTAACAAAATCTCAATAATGAACTACCTTCCATAATGACAAGGCTACCATCCAATGGAGTAACAAAATCTCAACAACGAACTACCTTCCATAATGACAAGGCTACCATCCAATGGAGTAACAAAATATCAACAATGAAATACCTTCCATAATGACAAGGCTACCATCCATTAGAGTAACAAAATATCAATAACAAACTACATTCCATAATGACAAGGCTACCATCCATTGGAGTAACAAAATCCCAACAATGAACTACCTTCTATAATGATAAGGCTATCATCCATTAGAGTTACAAAATCTCAACAATGAACTACCTTTCGTAATGACAAGGCTACCATCCAATAGAGTAACAAAATATCAACAACGAACTACCTTCCATAAGGACATCTCTACCATCCATTGGAGTAACAAAATCTCAACAACGATTTACCTTCCATAATGACAAGGCTACCATCCAATGGAGTAAAAAAATCTCAACAACAAACTACCATCCATAATGACAAGGCTACCATCCAATGGAGTAACAAAATATCAACAATGAACTACCTTCCATAATGACAAGGCTACCATCCATTGGAGTATCAAAATCTCAAAAACAAACTACCTTCCATAATTACAAGGGTACCATCCATTGGAGTAACAAAATCCAAACAACAAAATATCTTCCATAATGACAAGGCTACCATCCATTGGAGTAACAAAATCTGAACAACAAACTACCTTCCATAATGACAGGGCTATCATCCATTGGAGTAACAAAATCTCAATAATGAACCACCTTCCATAATGACAAGGCTACCATCCAATGGAGTAACAAAATCTCAACAGTGAACTACCTTCCATAATGACAAGGCTACCATCCATTAGAGTAACAAAATCCCAACAACGAACTACCTTCCATAATGACAAGGCTACCATCTATTAGAGTAAAAAAATCTCAAAAATGAACTACTTATCGTAATGACAAGGATACCATCCATTAGAATAACAAAATCTCAACAACAAACTACATTCTATAATGACAAGGCTACCATCCATTGGAGTAACAAAATATCAACAACGAACTACCTTCCATAATGACAGGGCTATCATCCATTGGAGTAACAAAATCTCAACAATGAACTACCTTCCATAATGACAAGGCTACCATCCAATGGAGTAAACAAATCTCAACAACGAACTACCTTCCATAATGACAAGGCTACCATCCAATGGAGTAACAAAATATCAACAACGAACTACCTTCCATAATGACAAGGCTACCATCCATTGGTGTAACAAAATATCAATAACAAACTACATTCCATAATGACAAGGCTACCATCCATTGGAGTAACAAAATCCAACAACGAACTACCTTCTATAATGACAAGGCTACCATCCATTAGAGTAACAAAATCTCAACAATGAACTACCTTTCGCAATGACAAGGCTACCATCCAATAGAGTAACAAAATATCAACATCGAACTACCTTCAATAAGGACATCTCTACCATCCATTGGAGTAAAAAAATCTCAACAACGATTTACCTTCCATAATAAAAAGGCTACCATCCAATGGAGTAAAAAAATCTCAACAACGAACTACCATCCATAATGACAAGGCTACCATCCAATGGAGTAACAAAATATCAACAACGAACTACCTTCCATAATGACAAGGCTACCATCCATTGGTGTAACAAAATATCAATAACAAACTACATTCCATAATGACAAGGCTACCATCCATTGGAGTAACAAAATCCCAACAACGAACTACCTTCTATAATGACAAGGCTACCATCCATTAGAGTAATAAAACCTCAACAATGAACTACCTTTCGTAATGACAAGGCTACCATCCAATAGAGTAACAAAATATCAACATCGAACTACCTTCAATAAGGACATCTCTACCATCCATTGGAGTAACAAAATCTAAACAACGATTTACCTTCCATAATGACAAGGCAACCATCCAATGGAGTAAAAAAATATCAACAACGAACTACCATCCATAATGACAAGGCTACCATCCAATGGAGTAACAAAATATCAATAATGAACTACCTTCCATAATGACAAGGCTACCATCCATTGGAGTAACAAAATCTCAAAAACAAACTACCTTCCATAATGACAAGGGTACCATCCTTTGGAGTAACAAAATCCCAACATCAAACTATCTTCCATAATATAGGCTACCATCCATTGGAGTAACAAAATCTGAACAACGAACTACCTTCCATAATGACAGGGCTATCATCCATTGGAGTAACAAATCTCAACAATGAACTACCTTCGATAATGACAAGGCTACCATCCAATGGAGTAACAAAATCTCAACAACGAACTACCTTCCATAATGACAAGGCTACCATCCATTAGAGTAACAAAATCTCAACAATAAACTGCCTTCCATAATGACAAGGCTACCATCCATTAGAATAAGAAAATCTCAACAACGAACTACATTCCATAATGACAAGGCTACCATCCATTGGAGTAACAAAATCACAACAACGGACTACCTTCCATAATTACAAGGCTACCATCCATTAGAATAACAAAACTCAACAACGAACTACATTCCATAATGACAAGGCTACCATCCAATGGAGTAACAAAATATCAACAACGAACTACCATCCATAAGGACATCGCTACCATCCATTGGAGTAACAAAATCTCAACAACAATTTACCTTTCATAATGACAAGGGTACCATCCATTGGAGTAACAAAATATCAACAATGAATTACCTTCCATAATGACAAGGCTACCATCCATTGGAGTAAAAAAATCTCAAAAGCAAACTACCTTCCATAATGACAAGGGTACCATCCATTGGAGTAACAAAATCCCAACAACAAACTATCTTCCATAATGAAAAGGGTACCATCCATTGTAGTAAGAAAATCTCAACAACGAACTACCTTCCACAATGACAAGGCTAACATCCATTAGAGTAACAAAATCTAAAAAAAAAACTACCTTCCATAATGACAAGGCTACCATCCATTGGAGTAACAAAATCCCAACAACAATCTACCTTCCATAATGACAAGGCTTCCATCCATTAGAGTAAAAAATCCCAACAATGAACTACCTTCCATAATGACAAGGCTACCATCTATTAGAGTAAAAAAATCTCAAAAATGAACTACTTCCCGTAATGACAAGGATACCATCCATTAGAATAACAAAATCTCAACAACAAACTACATTCTATAATGACAAGGCTACCATCCATTGGAGTAACAAAATATCAACAACGAACTACCTTCCATAATGACAGGGCTATCATCCATTGGAGTAACAAAATCTCAACAATGAACTACCTTCAATAATGACAAGGCTACCATCCAATGGAGTAACAAAATCTCAACAACGAACTACCTTCCATAATGACAAGGCTACCATTCATTAGAGTACAAAATCTCAACAATAAACTGCCTTCCGTAATCACAAGGCTACCATCCATTAGAATAACAAAATCTCAATAACAAACTACATTCCATAATGACAAGGCTACCATCCATTGGAGTAACAAAATCATAACAACGGACTACCTTCCATAATTACAAGGCTACCATCCATTAGAATAACAAAATCTCATCAAACGAACTACATTCCATAATGACAAGGCTACCATCCATTTGAGCAACAAAATCACAACAACGAACTACCTTGTGTAATGACAAGGCTACCATCCAATGGTGTAACAAAATATCAACAACGAACTACCATCCATAAGGACATCGCTACCATCCATTGGAGTAACAAAATCTCAACAACAATTTACCTTTCATAGTGACAAGGCTACCATCCAATGGAGTAACAAAATATCAACAATGAACTACCTCCCATAATGACAAGGCTACCATCCATTGGAGTAACAAAATCTCAAAAACAAACTACCTTCCATAATTACAAGGGTACCATCCATTGGAGTAACAAAATCCCGACAACAAACTATCTTCCATAATGACAAGGCTACCATCCATTGGAGTTAGAAAATCTCAACAACGAACTACCTTCCACAATGACAAGGCTAACATCCATTGGAGTAACAAAATATAAAAAACAAACTACCTTCCATAATGACAAGGCTACCATCCATTGGAGTAACAAAATCCCAACAACAAACTACCTTCCATAATGACAAGGCTTCCATCCAGTAGAGTAACAAAATCCCAACAACGAAGTACCTTCCATAATGACAAGGCTACCATCCATTAGAGTAAAAAAATCTCAACAATGAACTACTTCCCGTAATGACAAGGATACCATCCATTAGAATAACAAAATCTCAACAACAAACTACATTCTATAATGACAAGGCTACCATCCATTGGAGTAACAAAATATCAACAACGAACTACCTTCCATAATGACAATGCTACCATCCAATGGAGTAACAAAATCTCAACAATGAACTACCTTCCATAATGAGAAGGCTACCATCCATTGGAGTAACAAAATCTGAACAACGAACTACCTTCCATAATGACAGGGCTACCATCCATTGGAGTAACGAAATCTCAACAATGAACTACCTTCCATAATGACAAGGCTACCATCCATTAGAATAACAAAATCGCACCAATGAACTGCCTTCCGTAATGACAAGGCTACCATCCATTAGAATAACAAAATCTCAACAACAAACTACATTCCATAATGACAAGGCTACCATCCATTGGAGTAACAAAATCTCAACAACAAACTACATTCCATAATGACAAGAATACCATGCATTTGAGCAACAAAATCACAACAACAAACTACCTTCTGTAATGACAAGGCTACCATCCAATGGAGTAACAAAATATCAACAACGAACTACCATCCATAAGGACATCGCTACCATCCATTGGAGTAATAAAATCTCAACAACAATTTACCTTTCATAATGACAAGGCAACCATCCAATGGAGTAAAAAAATCTCAACAACAAACTACCTTCCATAATGACAAGGCTACCATCCAATGGAGTAACAAAATATCAACAATGAACTACCTTCCATAATGACAAGGCTACCATCCATTGGAGTAACAAAATATCAATAACAAACTACGTTCCATAATGACAAGGCTACCATCCATTGAAGTAACAAAATCCCAACAACGAACTACCTTCCATAATGACAAGGCTACCATCCATTAGAGTAACAAAATCTCAACAACGAACTACCTTCCTTAATGACAAGGCTACCATCCAATAGAGTAACAAAATATCAACAGCGAACTACCTTCCATAAGGAAATCTCTACCATCCATTGGAGTAACAAAATCTCAACAACAATTTACTTTTCAAAATGACAAGGCTACCATCCAATGGAGTAAAAAAATCTCAACAACGAACTACCTTCCATAATGACAAGCCTACCATCCAATGGAGTAACAAAATATCAACAATGAACTACCTTCCATAATGACAAGGCTACCATCCATTGGAGTAACAAAATCTCAAAAGCAAACTACCTTCCATAATGATAAGGTTACCATCCATTAGAGTAACAAAATACCAACAACAAACTACCTTCATTAATGACAAGGCTACCATCCATTAGAGTAACAAAATCCCAACAACGAACTACCTTCGATAATGACAAGGCTACAAATTTATTAGAGTAACAAAATCTCAACAACATACTACCTTCTGTAATGACAAGGTTACAATCCATTAGAATAACAAAATCTCAAAAACAAACTACATTCCATAATTTCAAGGCTACCATCCATTGGAGTAACAAAATATCAACAATGAACTACCTTCCATAATGACAAGGCACCCATCCATTGGAGTAACAAAATCTCAAAAACAAACTACCTTCCATAATGACAAGGGTACCATCCATTGGAGTAACAAAATACCAACAACATACTATCTTCCATAATGACAAGGCTACCATCCATTGGAGTAAGAAAATCCCAACAACAAACTAGCTTCCATAATGACAAGTCTTCCATCCATTAGAGTAATAAAATCCCAACAACGAACTACCTTCCATAATGACAAGGCTACCATCCATTAGAGTAAAAAAATCTCAACAACAAACTATCTTCCATAATGACAAGGCTACCATCCATTGGAGTAAGAAAATCTAAACAACAAACTACCTTCCACAATGACAAGGCTAACATCCATTGGAGTAACAAAATCTAAAAAACAAACTACCTTCCATAATGACAAGGCTACCATCCAATGGAGTAACAAAGTCTCAATAGAAAACTACCTTCCATAATGACAAAGCTACCATCCATTGGAGTAATAAAATCTGAACAACGAACTACCTTCCATAATGACAGGGCTACCATCCATTTAAGTAACAAAATCCCAACAACGAACTACCTTCCATAATGACAAGGCTACCATCCAATGGAGTAACAAAATATCAACAATGAACTACCTTGCATAATGACAAGGGTACCATCCATTGGAGTAACAAAATCCCAAAAACAAACTATCTTCCATAATGACAAGGCTACCATCCATTGGAGTAAGAAAATCTCAACAACGAACTACCTTCCACAATGACAAGGCTAACATCCATTGGAGTAACAAAATCTAAAAAACAAACTACCTTCCATAATGACAAGGCTACCATCCATTGGAGTAACACAACCCAAACAACAATCTACCTTCCATAATGACAAGGCTTCCATCCATTAGAGTAAAAAATCCCAACAACTAACTACCTTTTATAATGACAAGGATACCATCCATTAGAGTAAAAAAATCTCAAAAATGAACTACTTCCCGTAATGACAAGGATCCCATCCGTTAGAATAACAAAATCTCAACAACAAACTACATTCTATAATGACAAGCCTACCATCCATTGGAGTAACAATATATCAACAACGAACTACCTTCCATAATGACAAGGCTACCATCCAATGGAGTAACAAAATCTCAACAATGAACTACCTTCCAAAATGACAAGGCTACCATCCATTGGAGTAACAAAATCTGAACAACAAACTACCTTCCATAATGACAGGGCTACCATCCATTGGAGTAACAAAATCCCATTGACGAACTACCTTCGATAATGACAAGGCTACAAATTTATTAGAGTAACCAAATCTCAACAACATACTACCTTCTGTAATGACAAGGTTACAATCTATTAGAATAACAAAATCTCAAAAACAAACTACATTCCATAATTTCAAGGCTACCATCCATTGGAGTAACAAAATATCAACAATGAACTACCTTCCATAATGACAAGGCTACCATCCATTGGAGTAACAAAATCTAAAAAACAAACTACCTTCCATAATGACAAGGGTACCATCCATTGGAGTAACAAAATACCAACAACAAACTATCTTCCATAATGACAAGGCTACGATCCATTGGAGTAAGAAAATCTTAACAACAAACATGCTTCCATAATGAAAGGGCTAACATCCATTGGAGTAATAAAATATAAAAACCAAACTACCTTACATAATGACAAGGCTACCATCCATTGGAGTAACAAAATCCCAACAACAAACTACCTTCCATAATGACAAGTCTTTCATCCATTAGAGTAACAAAATCCCAACAACGAACTACCTTCCATAATGACAAGGCTAACATCCATTGGAGCAACAAAATCTAAAAAACAAACTACCTTCAATAATGACAAGGCTACCATCCAATGGAGTAACAAAATCTCAATAGCAAAACTACCTTCCATAATGACAAGGCTACCATCCATTGGAGTAACAAAATCTGAACAATGAACTACCTTCCATAATGACAGGGCTACCATCCATTTAAGTATCAAAATCCCAACAACGAACTACCTTCCATAATGACAAGGCTACCATCCAATGGAGTAACAAAATATCAATAATGAACTACCTTGCATAATGACAAGGCTACCATCCATTGGAGTAAAAAAATCTAAAAAGCAAACTACCTTCCATAATGACAAGGGTACCATCCATTTGAGTAACAAAATCCCAACAACGAACTACCTTCCATAATGACAAGGATACCATCCATTAGAGTAAGAAAATCTCAAAAATGAACTACTTCCCGTAATGACGAGGATAACATCCATTAGAATAACAAAATCTCAACAACAAACTACATTCTATAATGACAAGGCTACCATCCATTGGAGTAACAATATATCAACAACAAACTACCTTCCATAATGACAAGGCTACCATCCAATGGAGTAACAAAATCTAAAAAACAAACTACCTTCCATAATGACAAGGCTACCATCCATTGGAGTAACAAAATCCCAACAACAATCTACCTTCCATAATGACAAGGCTTCCATCCATTAGAGTAAAAAATCCCAACAACGAACTACCTTCCATAATGACAAGGCTACCATCCATTAGAGTAAGAAAATCTCAAAAATGAACTACTTCCCGTAATGACAAGGATAACATCCATTAGAATAACAAAATCTCAACAACAAACTACATTCTATAATTACAAGGCTACCATCCATTGGAGTAACAATATATCAACAACAAACTACCTTCCATAATGACAAGGCTACCATCCAATGGAGTAACAAAATCTCAACAATGAACTACCTTCCATAATGACAAGGCTACCATCCATTGGAGTAACAAAATCTGAATAACGAACTACCTTCCATAATTACAGGGCTACCGTCCATTGGAGTAACAAAATCTCAACAATGAACTACCTTCCATAATGACAAGGCTACCATCCATTGGAGTAACAAAATCTCAAAAACAAACTACCTTCCATAATGATAAGGTTACCATCCATTAGAGTAACAAAATACCAACAACAAACTACCTTCATTAATGACAAGGCTACCATCCATTAGAGTAACAAAATCCCAACAACGAACTACCTTAGATAATGACAAGGCTACAAATTTATTAGAGTAACCAAATCTCAACAACAAACTACCTTCTGTAATGACAAGGTTACAATCCATTAGAATAACAAAATCTCAAAAACAAACTACATTCCATAATTTCAAGGCTACCATCCATTGGAGTAACAAAATATCAACAAGGAACTACCTTCCATAATTACAAGGCTACCATCCATTGGAGTAACAAAATCTCAAAAACAAACTACCTTCCATAATGACAAGGGTACCATCCATTGGAGTAACAAAATCCCAACAACAAACTATCTTCCATAATGACAAGGCTACCATGCATTGGAGTAAGAAAATCTCCACAACAAACTAACTTCCATAATGACAGGGCTAACATCCATTGGAGTAATAAATTATAAAAAACAAACTACCTTCCATAATGACAAGGCTACCATCCATTGGAGTAACAAAATCCCAACAACAAATTTCCTTCCATAATGACAAGGCTTCCATACATTAGAGTAACAAAATCCCAACAACGAACTACCTTCCATAATGACAAGGCTACCATCCATTATAGTAAAAAAATCTCAACAACCAAACTATCTTCCATAATGACAAGGCTACCATCCATTGGATTAAGAAAATCTCAAGAACAAACTACCTTTCACAATGACAAGGCTACCATCCAATGGAGTAACAAAATCTCAATAGCAAACTACCTTCCATAATGACAAGGCTACCATCCATTGGAGTAACAAAATCTGAACAATGAACTACCTTCCATAATGACAGGGCTACCATCCATTTAAGTAACAAAATCCCAACAACGAACTACCTTCCATAATGACAAGGGTACCATCCAATGGAGTAACAAAATATCAACAATGAACTACCTTCCATAATGACAAGGCTACCATCCATTGGAGTAACAAAATATCAATAACAAACTACGTTCCATAATAACAAGGCTACCATCCATTGAAGTAACAAAATCCCAACAACGAACTACCTTCCATAAGGACAAGGCTACCTTCCATTAGAGTAACAAAATCTCAACAACAAACTACCTTCCTTAATGACAAGGCTACCATCCAATAGAGTAACAAAATATCAACAACGAACTACCTTCCATAAGGACATCTCTACCATCCATTGGAGTAACAAAATCTCAACAACGATTTACCTTCCATAATGACAAGGCTACCATCCAATGGAGTAAAAAAATCTCAACAACGAACTACCTTCCATAATGACAAGGCTACCATCCAATGGAGTAACAAAATATCAACAATGAACTACCTTCCATAATGACAAGGCTACCATCCATTGGAGTAACAAAATCCCAAAAACAAACTACCTTCCATAATGATAAGGTTACCATCCATTAGAGTAACAAAATACCAACAACAAACTACCTTCATTAATGACAAGGCTACCATCCATTAGAGTAACAAAATCCCAACAACGAACTACCTTCGATAATGAAAAGGCTACAAATTTATTAGAGTAACCAAATCTCAACAACAAACTACCTTCTGTAATGACAAGGTTACAATCCATTAGAGTAACAAAATCTCAAAAACAAACTACATTCCATAATTTCAAGGCTACCATCCATTGGAGTAACAAAATGTCAACAATGAACTACCTTCCATAATGACAAGGCTACCATCCATTGGAGCAACAAAATCTTAAAAACAAACAACCTTCCATAATGACAAGGGTACCATCCATTGGAGTAACAAAATCCCAACAACAAACTATCTTCCATAATGACAAGGCTACCATCCATTCGAGTAAGAAAATCTCAACAACAAACTAGCTTCCACAATGACAGGGCTAACATCCATTCGAGTAATAAAATCTAAAAAACAAACTACCTTCCATAATGACAAGGCTACCATCCATTGGAGTAACAAAATCCCAACAACAAACTACCTTCCATAATGACAAGGCTTCCATCCATTAGAGTAACAAAATCCCAACAATGAACTACCTTCCATAATGACAAGGCTACCATCCATTAGAGTAAAAAAATCTCAACAACAAACTATCTTCCATAATGACAAGGCTACCATCCATTGGAGTAAGAAAATCTCAACAACAAACTACCTTCCACAATGACATGGCTAACATCCATTGGAGCAACAAAATCTAAAAAACAAACTACCTTCCATAATGACAAGGCTACCATCCAATGGAGTGACAAAATCTCAATAGAAAACTACCTTCCATAATGGCAAGGCTACCATCCATTGGAGTAACAAAATTTGAATAATGAACTACCTTCCATAATGACAGGGCTACCATCCATTTAAATAACAAAATCCCAACAACAAACTACCTTCCATAATGACAAGGCTACCATCCAATGGAGTAACAAAATATCAACAATGAACTACTTTGCATAATGACAAGGCTACCATCCATTAGAGTAAAAAAATCTCAAAAATGAACTACTTCCCGTAATGACAAGGATAACATCCATTAGAATAACAAAATCTCAACAACAAAATACATTATATAATTACAAGGCTACCATCCATTGGAGTAACAATATATCAACAAAGAACTACATTCCATAATGACAAGGCTACCATCCAATGGAGTAACAAAATCTCAACAATGAACTACCTTCCATAATGACAAGGCTACCATCCATTGGAGTAACCAAATCTGAACAACGAACTACCTTCCATAATGATAGGGCTACCATCCATTGGAGTAACAAAATCCCAACAAAAAACTACCTTCCATAATGATAAGGCTTCCATCCATTAGAGTAACAAAATCCCAACAACGAACTACCTTCCATAATGACAAGGCTACCATCCATTAGAGTAAAAAAATCTCAACAACAAACTATCTTTCATAATGACAAGGCTACCATCCATTGGAGTAACAAAATTTGAACAATAAACTACCTTCCATAATGACAGGGCTACCATCCATTGGAGTAACAAAATCTCAACAACAAACTACCTTCCACAATGACATGGCTAACATCCATTGGAGTAACAAAATATCAACAATGAACTACTTTGCATAATGACAAGGCTACCATCCATTAGAGTAAAAAAATCTCAAAAATGAACTACCTTCCATAATGACAACGCTACCATCCATTGGAGTACCAAAATCTCAAAAACAAACTACCTTCCATAATGATATGGTTACCATCCATTAGAGTAACAAAATACCAACAACAAACTATCTTCCATAATGACAAGGCTACCATCCATTGGAGTAAGAAAATCTCAACAACAAACTACCTTCCATAATGACAAGGCTAACATCCATTGGAGCAACAAAATCTAAAAAACAAACTACCTTCCATAATGACAAGGCTACCATCCAATGGAGTAACAAAATCTCAATAGCAAACTACCTTCCATAATGGCAAGGCTACCATCCATTGGAGTAACAAAATTTGAACAATGAAGTACCTTCCATAATGACAGGGCTACCGGCCATTTAAGTAACAAAATCCCAACAACAAACTACCTTCCATAATGACAAGGCTTCCATCCATTAGAGTAAAAAATCCCAACAACGAACTACCTTCCATAATGACAAGGCTACCATCCATTAGAATAAAAAAATATCAAAAATGAACTACTTCACGTAATGACAAGGATAACATCCATTAGAATAACAAAATCTCAACAACAAACTACATTCTATAATGACAAGGCTACCATCCATTGGAGTAACAATATATCAATGACGAACTACCTTCCACAATGACAAGGCTAACATCCAATGGAGTAACAAAATCTCAACAATGAACTACCTTCCATAATGACAAGGCTACCATGCATTGGAGTAACAAAATCTGAACAACGAACTACCTTCCA
The DNA here is from genome assembly GCA_948472305.1 of Vicia faba. Lineage (NCBI taxonomy): Eukaryota > Viridiplantae > Streptophyta > Magnoliopsida > Fabales > Fabaceae > Vicia > Vicia faba. The sequence goes on along the minus strand of OX451739.1, from coordinate 585,840,400 downwards.
TAATGAAAGGGCTACCATCCATTGGAGTAACAAAATCTCAACAATAAACTACCTTCCATAATGACAAGGCTACCATCCATTGGAGTAACAAAATCTCAAAAACAAACTACCTTCCATAATGATAAGGTTACCATCCATTAGAGTAACAAAATACCAACAATAAACTATCTTCATTAATGACAAGGCTATCATCCATTAGAGTAACAAAATCCCAACAACGAACTACCTTCGATAATGACAAAGCTACAAATTTATTAGAGTAACCAAATCTCAACAACAAACTACCTTTTGTAATGACAAGGTTACAATCCATTAGAATAACAAAATCTCAAAAACAAACTACATTCCATAATTTCAAGGCTACCATCCATTGGAGTAACAAAATATCAACAATGAACTACTTTCCATAATGACAAGGCTACCATCCATTGGAGTTACAAAATCTTAAAAACAAACTACCTTCCATAATGACAAGGGTACCATCCATTGGAGTAACAAAATCCCAACAACAAACTATCTTCCATAATGACAAGGCTACCATCCATTGGAGTAAGAAAATCTTAACAACAAACTAGTTTCCACAATGACAGGGCTAACATCCATTGGGGTAATAAAATCTAAAAAACAAACTACCTTCCATAATAACAAGGCTACCATCCATTGGAGTAACAAAATCCCAACAACAAAATACCTTCCATAATGAGAATGCTTCCATCCATTAGAGTAAAAAATCCCAACAACAAACTACCTTCCATAATGACAAGGCTACCATCCATTAGAGTAAAAAAATCTCAAAAATGAACTACTTCCCGTAATGACAAGGATAACATCCATTAGAATAACAAAATCTCAACAACAAACTACATTCTATTATGACAAGGCTACCATCTATTGGAGTAACAATATTTACACAACGAACTACCTTCCATAATGACAAGGCTACCATCCAATGGAGTAACAAAATCTCAACAATGAACTACCTTCCATAATGACAAGGCTACCATCCATTGGAGTAACAAAATCTGAACAACGAACTACCTTCCATAATGACAGGGCTACCATCCATTGGAGTAACAAAATCTCAACAATGAACTACCTTCCATAATGACAAGGCTACCATCCATTGGAGTAACAAAATCTCAAAAATAAACTACCTTCCATAATGATAAGGTTACCATCCATTATAGTAACAAAAATACCAACAACAAACTACCTTCATTAATGACAAGGCTACCATCCATTAGAGTAACAAAATCCCAACAAAGAACTACCTTCGATAATGATAAGGCTACAAATTTATTAGATTAACCAAATCTCAACAACAAACTACCTTCTGTAATGACAAGGTTATAATCCATTAGAATAACAAAATCTCAAAAACAAACTACATTCCATAATTTCAAGGCTACCATCCATTGGAGTAACAAAATATCAACAAAGAACTACCTTCCATAATGACAAGGGTACCATCCATTGGAGTAACAAAATCCCAACAACAAACTATCTTCCATAATGACAAGGCTACCATCCATTGGAGTAAGAAAATCTCAACAACAAACTAGCTTCCACAATGACAGGGCTAACATCCATTAGAGTAATAAAATCTAAAAAACAAACTACCTTCCATAATGACAAGGCTACCATCCATTGGAGTAACAAAATCCCAAAAACAAACTACCTTCCATAATGACAAGGCTTCCATCCATTAGAGTAAAAAATCCCAACAACAAACTACCTTCCATAATGACAAGGCTACCATCCATTAGAGTAAAAAAATCTCAAAAATGAACTACTTCCCGTAATGACAAGGATAACATCCATTAGAATAACAAAATCTCAACAACAAACTACATTCTATAATGACAAGGATACCATCCATTGGAGTAACAATATATCAACAACGAACTACCTTCCATAATGACAAGGCTACCATCCAATGGAGTAACAAAATATCAACAATGAACTACCTTCCATAATGACAAGGCTACCATCCATTGGAGTAACAAAATCTGAACAACGAACTACCTTCCATAATGACAGGGCTACCATCCATTGGAGTAACAAAATCTCAACAATGAACTACCTTCCATAATGATAAGGCTACCATCCATTGGAGTAACAAAATCTCAAAAATAAACTACCTTCCATAATGATAAGGTTACCATCCATTATAGTAACAAAAATACCAACAACAAACTATCTTCATTAATGACAAGGCTACCATCCATTAGAGTAACAAAATCCCAACAAAGAACTACCTTCGATAATGATAAGGCTACAAATTTATTAGATTAACCAAATCTCAACAACAAACTACCTTCTGTAATGACAAGGTTATAATCCATTAGAATAACAAAATCTCAAAAACAAACTACATTCCATAATTTCAAGGCTACCATCCATTGGAGTAACAAAATATCAACAAAGAACTACCTTCCATAATGACAAGGGTACCATCCATTGGAGTAACAAAATCCCAACAACAAACTATCTTCCATAATGACAAGGCTACCATCCATTGGAGTAAGAAAATCTCAACAACAAACTAGCTTCCACAATGACTGGGCTAACATCCATTAGAGTAATAAAATCTAAAAAACAAACTACCTTCCATAATGACAAGGCTACCATCCATTGGAGTAACAAAATCCCAACAACAAACTACCTTCCATAATGACAAGGCTTCCATCCATTAGAGTAAAAAATCCCAACAACAAACTACCTTCCATAATGACAAGGCTACCATCCATTAGAGTAAAAAAATCTCAAAAATGAACTACTTCCCGTAATGACAAGGATAACATCCATCAGAATAACAAAATCTCAACAACAAACTACATTCTATAATGACAAGGCTACCATCCATTGGAGTAACAATATATCAACAACGAACTACCTTCCATAATGACAAGGCTACCATCCAATGGAGTAACAAAATATCAATAATGAACTACCTTCCATAATGACAAGGCTACCATCCATTGGAGTAACAAAATCTGAACAACGAACTACCTTCCATAATGACAGGGCTACCATCCATTGGAGTAACAAAATCTCAACAATGAACTACCTTCCATAATGATAAGGCTACCATCCATTGGAGTAACAAAATCTCAAAAACAAACTACCTTCCATAATGATAAGGTTACCATCCATTATAGTAACAAAAATACCAACAACAAACTACCTTCATTAATGACAAGGCTACCATCCATTAGAGTAACAAAATCCCAACAATGAACTACCTTCGATAATGACAAGGCTACAAATTTATTAGAGTAACCAAATCTCAACAACTAACTACCTTATGTAATGACAAGGTTACAATCCATTAGAATAACAAAATCTCAAAAACAAACTACCTTCCATAATTTCAAGGCTACCATCCATTGGAGTAACAAAATATCAACAAAGAACTACCTTCCATAATAATAAGGCTACCATCCATTGGAGTAACAAAATCTAAAAAACAAACTACCTTCCATAATGACAAGGGTACCATCCATTGGAGTAACAAAATCCCAACAACAAACTATCTTCCATAATGACAAGGCTACCATCCATTGGAGTAAGAAAATCTCAACAATAAACTAGCTTCCACAATGACAGGGCTAACATCCATTGGAGTAATAAAATCTAAAAAACAAACTACCTTCCATAATGACAAGGCTACCATCCATTGGAGTAACAAAATCCCAACAACAAACTACCTTCCATAATGACAAGGCTTCCATCCATTAGAGTAAAAAATCCCAACAACAAACTACCTTCCATAATGACAAGGCTACCATCCATTAGAGTAAAAAAATCTCAAAAATGAACTACTTCCCGTAATGACAAGGATAACATCCATTAGAATAACAAAATCTCAACAACAAACTACATTCTATAATGACAAGGCTACCATCCATTGGAGTAACAATATATCAATGACGAACTACCTTCCATAATGACAAGGCTACCATCCAATGGAGTAACAAAATATCAACAATGAACTACCTTCCATAATGACAAGGCTACCATCCATTGGAGTAACAAAATCTGAACAACGAACTACCTTCCATAATGACAGGGCTACCATCCATTGGAGTAACAAAATCTCAACAATGAACTACCTTCCATAATGATAAGGCTACCATCCATTGGAGTAACAAAATCTCAAAGACAAACTACCTTCCATAATGATAAGGTTACCATCCATTATAGTAACAAAAATACCAACAACAAACTACCTTCATTAATGACAAGGCTACCATCCATTAGAGTAACAAAATCCCAACAACGAACTACCTTCGATAATGACAAAGCTACAAATTTATTAGAGTAACCAAATCTCAACAACAAACTACCTTTTGTAATGACAAGGTTACAATCCATTAGAATAACAAAATCTCAAAAACAAACTACATTCCATAATTTCAAGGCTACCATCCATTGGAGTAACAAAATATCAACAATGAACTACCTTCTATAATGACAAGGCTACCATCCATTGGAGTTACAAAATCTTAAAAACAAACTACCTTCCATAATGACAAGGGTACCATCCATTGGAGTAACAAAATCCCAACAACAAACTATCTTCCATAATGACAAGGCTACCATCCATTAGAGTAAGAAAATCTCAACAACAAACTAGTTTCCACAATGACAGGGCTAACATCCATTGGGGTAATAAAATCTAAAAAACAAACTACCTTCCATAATAGAAAGGCTACCATCCATTGGAGTAACAAAATCCCAACAACAAACTACCTTCCATAATGAGAAGGCTTCCATCCATTAGAGTAAAAAATCCCAACAACAAACTACCTTCCATAATGACAAGGCTACCATCCATTAGAGTAAAAAAATCTCAAAAATGAACTACTTCCCGTAATGACAAGGATAACATCCATTAGAATAACAAAATCTCAACAACAAACTACATTCTATTATGACAAGGCTACCATCTATTGGAGTAACAATATTTACACAACGAACTACCTTCCATAATGACAAGGCTACCATCCAATGGAGTAACAAAATCTCAACAATGAACTACCTTCCATAATGACAAGGCTACCATCCATTGGAGTAACAAAATCTGAACAACGAACTACCTTCCATAATGACAGGGCTACCATCCATTGGAGTAACAAAATCTCAACAATGAACTACCTTCCATAATGACAAGGCTACCATCCATTGGAGTAACAAAATCTCAAAAATAAACTACCTTCCATAATGATAAGGTTACCATCCATTATAGTAACAAAAATACCAACAACAAACTACCTTCATTAATGACAAGGCTACCATCCATTAGAGTAACAAAATCCCAACAAAGAACTACCTTCGATAATGATAAGGCTACAAATTTATTAGATTAACCAAATCTCAACAACAAACTACCTTCTGTAATGACAAGGTTATAATCCATTAGAATAACAAAATCTCAAAAACAAACTACATTCCATAATTTCAAGGCTACCATCCATTGGAGTAACAAAATATCAACAAAGAACTACCTTCCATAATGACAAGGGTACCATCCATTGGAGTAACAAAATCCCAACAACAAACTATCTTCCATAATGACAAGGCTACCATCCATTGGAGTAAGAAAATCTCAACAACAAACTAGCTTCCACAATGACAGGGCTAACATCCATTAGAGTAATAAAATCTAAAAAACAAACTACCTTCCATAATGACAAGGCTACCATCCATTGGAGTAACAAAATCCCAAAAACAAACTACCTTCCATAATGACAAGGCTTCCATCCATTAGAGTAAAAAATCCCAACAACAAACTACCTTCCATAATGACAAGGCTACCATCCATTAGAGTAAAAAAATCTCAAAAATGAACTACTTCCCGTAATGACAAGGATAACATCCATTAGAATAACAAAATCTCAACAACAAACTACATTCTATAATGACAAGGATACCATCCATTGGAGTAATAATATATCAACAACGAACTACCTTCCATAATGACAAGGCTACCATCCAATGGAGTAACAAAATATCAACAATGAACTACCTTCCATAATGACAAGGCTACCATCCATTGGAGTAACAAAATCTGAACAACGAACTACCTTCCATAATGACAGGGCTACCATCCATTGGAGTAACAAAATCTCAACAATGAACTACCTTCCATAATGATAAGGCTACCATCCATTGGAGTAACAAAATCTCAAAAATAAACTACCTTCCATAATGATAAGGTTACCATCCATTATAGTAACAAAAATACCAACAACAAACTATCTTCATTAATGACAAGGCTACCATCCATTAGAGTAACAAAATCCCAACAAAGAACTACCTTCGATAATGATAAGGCTACAAATTTATTAGATTAACCAAATCTCAACAACAAACTACCTTCTGTAATGACAAGGTTATAATCCATTAGAATAACAAAATCTCAAAAACAAACTACATTCCATAATTTCAAGGCTACCATCCATTGGAGTAACAAAATATCAACAAAGAACTACCTTCCATAATGACAAGGGTACCATCCATTGGAGTAACAAAATCCCAACAACAAACTATCTTCCATAATGACAAGGCTACCATCCATTGGAGTAAGAAAATCTCAACAACAAACTAGCTTCCACAATGACTGGGCTAACATCCATTAGAGTAATAAAATCTAAAAAACAAACTACCTTCCATAATGACAAGGCTACCATCCATTGGAGTAACAAAATCCCAACAACAAACTACCTTCCATAATGACAAGGCTTCCATCCATTAGAGTAAAAAATCCCAACAACAAACTACCTTCCATAATGACAAGGCTACCATCCATTAGAGTAAAAAAATCTCAAAAATGAACTACTTCCCGTAATGACAAGGATAACATCCATCAGAATAACAAAATCTCAACAACAAACTACATTCTATAATGACAAGGCTACCATCCATTGGAGTAACAATATATCAACAACGAACTACCTTCCATAATGACAAGGCTACCATCCAATGGAGTAACAAAATATCAATAATGAACTACCTTCCATAATGACAAGGCTACCATCCATTGGAGTAACAAAATCTGAACAACGAACTACCTTCCATAATGACAGGGCTACCATCCATTGGAGTAACAAAATCTCAACAATGAACTACCTTCCATAATGATAAGGCTACCATCCATTGGAGTAACAAAATCTCAAAAACAAACTACCTTCCATAATGATAAGGTTACCATCCATTATAGTAACAAAAATACCAACAACAAACTACCTTCATTAATGACAAGGCTACCATCCATTAGAGTAACAAAATCCCAACAATGAACTACCTTCGATAATGACAAGGCTACAAATTTATTAGAGTAACCAAATCTCAACAACTAACTACCTTATGTAATGACAAGGTTACAATCCATTAGAATAACAAAATCTCAAAAACAAACTACCTTCCATAATTTCAAGGCTACCATCCATTGGAGTAACAAAATATCAACAAAGAACTACCTTCCATAATAATAAGGCTACCATCCATTGGAGTAACAAAATCTAAAAAACAAACTACCTTCCATAATGACAAGGGTACCATCCATTGGAGTAACAAAATCCCAACAACAAACTATCTTCCATAATGACAAGGCTACCATCCATTGGAGTAAGAAAATCTCAACAATAAACTAGCTTCCACAATGACAGGGCTAACATCCATTGGAGTAATAAAATCTAAAAAACAAACTACCTTCCATAATGACAAGGCTACCATCCATTGGAGTAACAAAATCCCAACAACAAACTACCTTCCATAATGACAAGGCTTCCATCCATTAGAGTAAAAAATCCCAACAACAAACTACCTTCCATAATGACAAGGCTACCATCCATTAGAGTAAAAAAATCTCAAAAATGAACTACTTCCCGTAATGACAAGGATAACATCCATTAGAATAACAAAATCTCAACAACAAACTACATTCTATAATGACAAGGCTACCATCCATTGGAGTAACAATATATCAATGACGAACTACCTTCCATAATGACAAGGCTACCATCCAATGGAGTAACAAAATATCAACAATGAACTACCTTCCATAATGACAAGGCTACCATCCATTGGAGTAACAAAATCTGAACAACGAACTACCTTCCATAATGACAGGGCTACCATCCATTGGAGTAACAAAATCTCAACAATGAACTACCTTCCATAATGATAAGGCTACCATCCATTGGAGTAACAAAATCTCAAAGACAAACTACCTTCCATAATGATAAGGTTACCATCCATTATAGTAACAAAAATACCAACAACAAACTACCTTCATTAATGACAAGGCTACCATCCATTAGAGTAACAAAATCCCAACAACGAACTACCTTCGATAATGACAAAGCTACAAATTTATTAGAGTAACCAAATCTCAACAACAAACTACCTTTTGTAATGACAAGGTTACAATCCATTAGAATAACAAAATCTCAAAAACAAACTACATTCCATAATTTCAAGGCTACCATCCATTGGAGTAACAAAATATCAACAATGAACTACCTTCTATAATGACAAGGCTACCATCCATTGGAGTTACAAAATCTTAAAAACAAACTACCTTCCATAATGACAAGGGTACCATCCATTGGAGTAACAAAATCCCAACAACAAACTATCTTCCATAATGACAAGGCTACCATCCATTAGAGTAAGAAAATCTCAACAACAAACTAGTTTCCACAATGACAGGGCTAACATCCATTGGGGTAATAAAATCTAAAAAACAAACTACCTTCCATAATAGAAAGGCTACCATCCATTGGAGTAACAAAATCCCAACAACAAACTACCTTCCATAATGAGAAGGCTTCCATCCATTAGAGTAAAAAATCCCAACAACAAACTACCTTCCATAATGACAAGGCTACCATCCATTAGAGTAAAAAAATCTCAAAAATGAACTACTTCCCGTAATGACAAGGATAACATCCATTAGAATAACAAAATCTCAACAACAAACTACATTCTATTATGACAAGGCTACCATCTATTGGAGTAACAATATTTACACAACGAACTACCTTCCATAATGACAAGGCTACCATCCAATGGAGTAACAAAATCTCAACAATGAACTACCTTCCATAATGACAAGGCTACCATCCATTGGAGTAACAAAATCTGAACAACGAACTACCTTCCATAATGACAGGGCTACCATCCATTGGAGTAACAAAATCTCAACAATGAACTACCTTCCATAATGACAAGGCTACCATCCATTGGAGTAACAAAATCTCAAAAATAAACTACCTTCCATAATGATAAGGTTACCATCCATTATAGTAACAAAAATACCAACAACAAACTACCTTCATTAATGACAAGGCTACCATCCATTAGAGTAACAAAATCCCAACAAAGAACTACCTTCGATAATGATAAGGCTACAAATTTATTAGATTAATCAAATCTCAACAACAAACTACCTTCTGTAATGACAAGGTTATAATCCATTAGAATAACAAAATCTCAAAAACAAACTACATTCCATAATTTCAAGGCTACCATCCATTGGAGTAACAAAATATCAACAAAGAACTACCTTCCATAATGACAAGGGTACCATCCATTGGAGTAACAAAATCCCAACAACAAACTATCTTCCATAATGACAAGGCTACCATCCATTGGAGTAAGAAAATCTCAACAACAAACTAGCTTCCACAATGACAGGGCTAACATCCATTAGAGTAATAAAATCTAAAAAACAAACTACCTTCCATAATGACAAGGCTACCATCCATTGGAGTAACAAAATCCCAACAACAAACTACCTTCCATAATGACAAGGCTTCCATCCATTAGAGTAAAAAATCCCAACAACAAACTACCTTCCATAATGACAAGGCTACCATCCATTAGAGTAAAAAAATCTCAAAAATGAACTACTTCCCGTAATGACAAGGATAACATCCATTAGAATAACAAAATCTCAACAACAAACTACATTCTATAATGACAAGGCTACCATCCATTGGAGTAACAATATATCAACAACGAACTACCTTCCATAATGACAAGGCTACCATCCAATGGAGTAACAAAATATCAACAATGAACTACCTTCCATAATGACAAGGCTACCATCCATTGGAGTAACAAAATCTGAACAACGAACTACCTTCCAAAATTACAGGGCTACCATCCATTGGAGTAACAAAATCTCAACAATGAACTACCTTCCATAATGATAAGGCTACCATCCATTGGAGTAACAAAATCTCAAAGACAAACTACCTTCCATAATGATAAGGTTACCATCCATTATAGTAACAAAAATACCAACAACAAACTACCTTCATTAATGACAAGGCTACCATCCATTAGAGTAACAAAATCCCAACAACGAACTACCTTCGATAATGACAAAGCTACAAATTTATTAGAGTAACCAAATCTCAACAACAAACTACCTTTTGTAATGACAAGGTTACAATCCATTAGAATAACAAAATCTCAAAAACAAACTACATTCCATAATTTCAAGGCTACCATCCATTGGAGTAACAAAATATCAACAATGAACTACCTTCTATAATGACAAGGCTACCATCCATTGGAGTTACAAAATCTTAAAAACAAACTACCTTCCATAATGACAAGGGTACCATCCATTGGAGTAACAAAATCCCAACAACAAACTATCTTCCATAATGACAAGGCTACCATCCATTGGAGTAAGAAAATCTCAACAACAAACTAGTTTCCACAATGACAGGGCTAACATCCATTGGGGTAATAAAATCTAAAAAACAAACTACCTTCCATAATAACAAGGCTACCATCCATTGGAGTAACAAAATCCCAACAACAAACTACCTTCCATAATGAGAAGGCTTCCATCCATTAGAGTAAAAAATCCCAACAACAAACTACCTTCCATAATGACAAGGCTACCATCCATTAGATTAAAAAAAATCTCAAAAATGAACTACTTCCCGTAATGACAAGGATAACATCCATTAGAATAACAAAATCTCAACAACAAACTACATTCTATTATGACAAGGCTACCATCTATTGGAGTAACAATATTTACACAACGAACTACCTTCCATAATGACAAGGCTACCATCCAATGGAGTAACAAAATCTCAACAATGAACTACCTTCCATATTGACAAGGCTACCATCCATTGGAGTAACAAAATCTGAACAACGAACTACCTTCCATAATGACAGGGCTACCATCCATTGGAGTAACAAAATCTCAACAATGAACTACCTTCCATAATGACAAGGCTACCATCCATTGGAGTAACAAAATCTCAAAAATAAACTACCTTCCATAATGATAAGGTTACCATCCATTATAGTAACAAAAATACCAACAACAAACTACCTTCATTAATGACAAGGCTACCATCCATTAGAGTAACAAAATCCCAACAAAGAACTACCTTCGATAATGATAAGGCTACAAATTTATTAGATTAACCAAATCTCAACAACAAACTACCTTCTGTAATGACAAGGTTATAATCCATTAGAATAACAAAATCTCAAAAACAAACTACATTCCATAATTTCAAGGCTACCATCCATTGGAGTAACAAAATATCAACAAAGAACTACCTTCCATAATGACAAGGGTACCATCCATTGGAGTAACAAAATCCCAACAACAAACTATCTTCCATAATGACAAGGCTACCATCCATTGGAGTAAGAAAATCTCAACAACAAACTAGCTTCCACAATGACAGGGCTAACATCCATTAGAGTAATAAAATCTAAAAAACAAACTACCTTCCATAATGACAAGGCTACCATCCATTGGAGTAACAAAATCCCAACAACAAACTACCTTCCATAATGACAAGGCTTCCATCCATTAGAGTAAAAAATCCCAACAACAAACTACCTTCCATAATGACAAGGCTACCATCCATTAGAGTAAAAAAATCTCAAAAATGAACTACTTCCCGTAATGACAAGGATAACATCCATTAGAATAACAAAATCTCAACAACAAACTACATTCTATAAAGACAAGGCTACCATCCATTGGAGTAACAATATATCAACAACGAACTACCTTCCATAATGACAAGGCTACCATCCAATGGAGTAACAAAATATCAACAATGAACTACCTTCCATAATGACAAGGCTACCATCCATTGGAGTAACAAAATCTGAACAACGAACTACCTTCCATAATGACAGGGCTACCATCCATTGGAGTAACAAAATCTCAACAATGAACTACCTTCCATAATGATAAGGCTACCATCCATTGGAGTAACAAAATCTCAAAAATAAACTACCTTCCATAATGATAAGGTTACCATCCATTATAGTAACAAAAATACCAACAACAAACTACCTTCATTAATGACAAGGCTACCATCCATTAGAGTAACAAAATCCCAACAAAGAACTACCTTCGATAATGATAAGGCTACAAATTTATTAGATTAACCAAATCTCAACAACAAACTACCTTCTGTAATGACAAGGTTATAATCCATTAGAATAACAAAATCTCAAAAACAAACTACATTCCATAATTTCAAGGCTACCATCCATTGGAGTAACAAAATATCAACAAAGAACTACCTTCCATAATGACAAGGGTACCATCCATTGGAGTAACAAAATCCCAACAACAAACTATCTTCCATAATGACAAGGCTACCATCCATTGGAGTAAGAAAATCTCAACAACAAACTAGTTTCCACAATGACAGGGCTAACATCCATTGGGGTAATAAAATCTAAAAAACAAACTACCTTCCATAATAACAAGGCTACCATCCATTGGAGTAACAAAATCCCAACAACAAACTACCTTCCATAATGACAAGGCTTCCATCCATTAGAGTAAAAAATCCCAACAACAAACTACCTTCCATAATGACAAGGCTACCATCCATTAGAGTAAAAAAATCTCAAAAATGAACTACTTCCCGTAATGACAAGGATAACATCCATTAGAATAACAAAATCTCAACAACAAACTACATTCTATAATGACAAGGCTACCATCCATTGGAGTAACAATATATCAACAACGAACTACCTTCCATAATGACAAGGCTACCATCCAATGGAGTAAAAAAATATCAACAATGAACTACCTTCCATAATGACAAGGCTACCATCCATTGGAGTAACAAAATCTGAACAACGAACTACCTTCCATAATGACAGGGCTACCATCCATTGGAGTAACAAAATCTCAACAATGAACTACCTTCCATAATGATAAGGCTACCATCCATTGGAGTAACAAAATCTCAAAAACAAACTACCTTCCATAATGATAAGGTTACCATCCATTATAGTAACAAAAATACCAACAACAAACTACCTTCATTAATGACAAGGCTACCATCCATTAGAGTAACAAAATCCCAACAATGAACTACCTTCGATAATGACAAGGCTACAAATTTATTAGAGTAACCAAATCTCAACAACTAACTACCTTATGTAATGACAAGGTTACAATCCATTAGAATAACAAAATCTCAAAAACAAACTACCTTCCATAATTTCAAGGCTACCATCCATTGGAGTAACAAAATATCAACAAAGAACTACCTTCCATAATAATAAGGCTACCATCCATTGGAGTAACAAAATCTAAAAAACAAACTACCTTCCATAATGACAAGGGTACCATCCATTGGAGTAACAAAATCCCAACAACAAACTATCTTCCATAATGACAAGGCTACCATCCATTGGAGTAAGAAAATCTCAACAACAAACTAGCTTCCACAATGACAGGGCTAACATCCATTGGAGTAATAAAATCTAAAAAACAAACTACCTTCCATAATGACAAGGCTACCATCCATTGGAGTAACAAAATCCCAACAACAAACTACCTTCCATAATGACAAGGCTTCCATCCATTAGAGTAAAAAATCCCAACAACAAACTACCTTCCATAATGACAAGGCTACCATCCATTAGAGTAAAAAAATCTCAAAAATGAACTACTTCCCGTAATGACAAGGATAACATCCATTAGAATAACAAAATCTCAACAACAAACTACATTCTATAATGACAAGGCTACCATCCATTGGAGTAACAATATATCAATGACGAACTACCTTCCATAATGACAAGGCTACCATCCAATGGAGTAACAAAATCTCAACAATGAACTACCTTCCATAATGACAAGGCTACCATCCATTGGAGTAACAAAATCTGAACAACGAACTACCTTCCATAATGACAGGGCTACCATCCATTGGAGTAACAAAATCTCAACAATGAACTACCTTCCATAATGACAAGGCTACCATCCATTGGAGTAACAAAATCTCAAAAATAAACTACCTTCCATAATGATAAGGTTACAATCCATTATAGTAACAAAAATACCAACAACAAACTACCTTCATTAATGACAAGGCTACCATCCATTAGAGTAACAAAATCCCAACAAAGAACTACCTTCGATAATGATAAGGCTACAAATTTATTAGATTAACCAAATCTCAACAACAAACTACCTTCTGTAATGACAAGGTTATAATCCATTAGAATAACAAAATCTCAAAAACAAACTACATTCCATAATTTCAAGGCTACCATCCATTGGAGTAACAAAATATCAACAAAGAACTACCTTCCATAATGACAAGGGTACCATCCATTGGAGTAACAAAATCCCAACAACAAACTATCTTCCATAATGACAAGGCTACCATCCATTGGAGTAAGAAAATCTCAACAACAAACTAGCTTCCACAATGACAGGGCTAACATCCATTAGAGTAATAAAATCTAAAAAACAAACTACCTTCCATAATGACAAGGCTACCATCCATTGGAGTAACAAAATCCCAACAACAAACTACCTTCCATAATAACAAGGCTTCCATCCATTAGAGTAAAAAATCCCAACAACAAACTACCTTCCATAATGACAAGGCTACCATCCATTAGAGTAAAAAAATCTCAAAAATGAACTACTTCCTGTAATGACAAGGATAACATCCATTAGAATAACAAAATCTCAACAACAAACTACATTCTATAATGACAAGGCTACCATCCATTGGAGTAACAATATATCAACAACGAACTACCTTCCATAATGACAAGGCTACCATCCAATGGAGTAACAAAATATCAACAATGAACTACCTTCCATAATGACAAGGCTACCATCCATTGGAGTAACAAAATCTGAACAACGAACTACCTTCCATAATGACAGGGCTACCATCCATTGGAGTAACAAAATCTCAACAATGAACTACCTTCCATAATGATAAGGCTACCATCCATTAGAGTAACAAAATCTCAAAAATAAACTACCTTCCATAATGATAAGGTTACCATCCATTATAGTAACAAAAATACCAACAACAAACTACCTTCATTAATGACAAGGCTACCATCCATTAGAGTAACAAAATCCCAACAAAGAACTACCTTCGATAATGATAAGGCTACAAATTTATTAGATTAACCAAATCTCAACAACAAACTACCTTCTGTAATGACAAGGTTATAATCCATTAGAATAACAAAATCTCAAAAACAAACTACATTCCATAATTTCAAGGCTACCATCCATTGGAGTAACAAAATATCAACAAAGAACTACCTTCCATAATGACAAGGGTACCATCCATTGGAGTAACAAAATCCCAACAACAAACTATCTTCCATAATGACAAGGCTACCATCCATTGGAGTAAGAAAATCTCAACAACAAACTAGCTTCCACAATGACAGGGCTAACATCCATTAGAGTAATAAAATCTAAAAAACAAACTACCTTCCATAATGACAAGGCTACCATCCATTGGAGTAACAAAATCCCAACAACAAACTACCTTCCATAATGACAAGGCTTCCATCCATTAGAGTAAAAAATCCCAACAACAAACTACCTTCCATAATGACAAGGCTACCATCCATTAGAGTAAAAAAATCTCAAAAATGAACTACTTCCCGTAATGACAAGGATAACATCCATTAGAATAACAAAATCTAAACAACAAACTACATTCTATAATGACAAGGCTACCATCCATTGGAGTAACAATATATCAACAATGAACTACCTTCCATAATGACAAGGCTACCATCCATTGGAGTAACAAAATCTGAACAACGAACTACCTTCCATAATGACAGGGCTACCATCCATTGGAGTAACAAAATCTCAACAATGAACTACCTTCCATAATGATAAGGCTACCATCCATTGGAGTAACAAAATCTCAAAAACAAACTACCTTCCATAATGATAAGGTTACCATCCATTATAGTAACAAAAATACCAACAACAAACTACCTTCATTAATGACAAGGCTACCATCCATTAGAGTAACAAAATCCCAACAATGAACTACCTTCGATAATGACAAGGCTACAAATTTATTAGAGTAACCAAATCTCAACAACTAACTACCTTATGTAATGACAAGGTTACAATCCATTAGAATAACAAAATCTCAAAAACAAACTACCTTCCATAATTTCAAGGCTACCATCCATTGGAGTAACAAAATATCAACAAAGAACTACCTTCCATAATAATAAGGCTACCAACCATTGGAGTATTAAAATCTAAAAAACAAACTACCTTCCATAATGACAAGGGTACCATCCATTGGAGTAACAAAATCCCAACAACAAACTATCTTCCATAATGACAAGGCTACCATCCATTGGAGTAAGAAAATCTCAACAACAAACTAGCTTCCACAATGACAGGGCTAACATCCATTGGAGTAATAAAATCTAAAAAACAAACTACCTTCCATAATGACAAGGCTACCATCCATTGGAGTAACAAAATCCCAACAACAAACTACCTTCCATAATGACAAGGCTTCCATCCATTAGAGTAAAAAATCCCAACAACAAACTACCTTCCATAATGACAAGGCTACCATCCATTAGAGTAAAAAAATCTCAAAAATGAACTACTTCCCGTAATGACAAGGATAACATCCATTAGAATAACAAAATCTCAACAACAAACTACATTCTATAATGACAAGGCTACCATCCATTGGAGTAACAATATATCAATGACGAACTACCTTCCATAATGACAAGGCTACCATCCAATGGAGTAACAAAATATCAACAATGAACTACCTTCCATAATGACAAGGCTACCATCCATTGGAGTAACAAAATCTGAACAACGAACTACCTTCCATAATGACAGGGCTACCATCCATTGGAGTAACAAAATCTCAACAATGAACTACCTTCCATAATGATAAGGCTACCATCCATTGGAGTAACAAAATCTCAAAGATAAACTACCTTCCATAATGATAAGGTTACCATCTATTATAGTAACAAAAATACCAACAACAAACTACCTTCATTAATGACAAGGCTACCATCCATTAGAGTAACAAAATCCCAACAACGAACTACCTTCGATAATGACAAAGCTACAAATTTATTAGAGTAACCAAATCTCAACAACAAACTACCTTTTGTAATGACAAGGTTACAATCCATTAGAATAACAAAATCTCAAAAACAAACTACATTCCATAATTTCAAGGCTACCATCCATTGGAGTAACAAAATATCAACAATGAACTACTTTCCATAATGACAAGGCTACCATCCATTGGAGTTACAAAATCTTAAAAACAAACTACCTTCCATAATGACAAGGGTACCATCCATTGGAGTAACAAAATCCCAACAACAAACTATCTTCCATAATGACAAGGCTACCATCCATTGGAGTAAGAAAATCTCAACAACAAACTAGTTTCCACAATGACAGGGCTAACATCCATTGGGGTAATAAAATCTAAAAAACAAACTACCTTCCATAATAACAAGGCTACCATCCATTGGAGTAACAAAATCCCAACAACAAACTACCTTCCATAATGAGAAGGCTTCCATCCATTAGAGTAAAAAATCCCAACAACAAACTACCTTCCATAATGACAAGGCTACCATCCATTAGAGTAAAAAAATCTCAAAAATGAACTACTTCCCGTAATGACAAGGATAACATCCATTAGAATAACAAAATCTAAACAACAAACTACATTCTATAATGACAAGGCTACCATCCATTGGAGTAACAATATATCAACAACGAACTACCTTCCATAATGACAAGGCTACCATCCAATGGAGTAACAAAATATCAACAATGAACTACCTTCCATAATGACAAGGCTACCATCCATTGGAGTAACAAAATCTGAACAACGAACTACCTTCCATAATGACAGGGCTACCATCCATTGGAGTAACAAAATCTCAACAATGAACTACCTTCCATAATGATAAGGCTACCATCCATTGGAGTAACAAAATCTCAAAAACAAACTACCTTCCATAATGATAAGGTTACCATCCATTATAGTAACAAAAATACCAACAACAAACTACCTTCATTAATGACAAGGCTACCATCCATTAGAGTAACAAAATCCCAACAATGAACTACCTTCGATAATGACAAGGCTACAAATTTATTAGAGTAACCAAATCTCAACAACTAACTACCTTATGTAATGACAAGGTTACAATCCATTAGAATAACAAAATCTCAAAAACAAACTACCTTCCATAATTTCAAGGCTACCATCCATTGGAGTAACAAAATATCAACAAAGAACTACCTTCCATAATAATAAGGCTACCATCCATTGGAGTAACAAAATCTAAAAAACAAACTACCTTCCATAATGACAAGGGTACCATCCATTGGAGTAACAAAATCCCAACAACAAACTATCTTCCATAATGACAAGGCTACCATCCATTGGAGTAAGAAAATCTCAACAACAAACTAGCTTCCACAATGACAGGGCTAACATCCATTGGAGTAATAAAATCTTAAAAACAAACTACCTTCCATAATGACAAGGCTACCATCCATTGGAGTAACAAAATCCCAACAACAAACTACCTTCCATAATGACAAGGCTTCCATCCATTAGAGTAAAAAATCCCAACAACAAACTACCTTCCATAATGACAAGGCTACCATCCATTAGAGTAAAAAAATCTCAAAAATGAACTACTTCCCGTAATGACAAGGATAACATCCATTAGAATAACAAAATCTCAACAACAAACTACATTCTATAATGACAAGGCTACCATCCATTGGAGTAACAATATATCAATGACGAACTACCTTCCATAATGACAAGGCTACCATCCAATGGAGTAACAAAATATCAACAATGAACTACCTTCCATAATGACAAGGCTACCATCCATTGGAGTAACAAAATCTGAACAACGAACTACCTTCCATAATAACAGGGCTACCATCCATTGGAGTAACAAAATCTCAACAATGAACTACCTTCCATAAAGATAAGGCTACCATCCATTGGAGTAACAAAATCTCAAAGATAAACTACCTTCCATAATGATAAGGTTACCATCTATTATAGTAACAAAAATACCAACAACAAACTACCTTCATTAATGACAAGGCTACCATCCATTAGAGTAACAAAATCCCAACAACGAACTACCTTCGATAATGACAAAGCTACAAATTTATTAGAGTAACCAAATCTCAACAACAAACTACCTTTTGTAATGACAAGGTTACAATCCATTAGAATAACAAAATCTCAAAAACAAACTACATTCCATAATTTCAAGGCTACCATCCATTGGAGTAACAAAATATCAACAATGAACTACTTTCCATAATGACAAGGCTACCATCCATTGGAGTTACAAAATCTTAAAAACAAACTACCTTCCATAATGACAAGGGTACCATCCATTGGAGTAACAAAATCCCAACAACAAACTATCTTCCATAATGACAAGGCTACCATCCATTGGAGTAAGAAAATCTCAACAACAAACTAGTTTCCACAATGACAGGGCTAACATCCATTGGGGTAATAAAATCTAAAAAACAAACTACCTTCCATAATAACAAGGCTACCATCCATTGGAGTAACAAAATCCCAACAACAAACTACCTTCCATAATGAGAAGGCTTCCATCCATTAGAGTAAAAAATCCCAACAACAAACTACCTTCCATAATGACAAGGCTACCATCCATTAGAGTAAAAAAATCTCAAAAATGAACTACTTCCCGTAATGACAAGGATAACATCCATTAGAATAACAAAATCTCAACAACAAACTACATTCTATTATGACAAGGCTACCATCTATTGGAGTAACAATATTTACACAACGAACTACCTTCCATAATGACAAGGCTACCATCCAATGGAGTAACAAAATCTCAACAATGAACTACCTTCCATAATGACAAGGCTACCATCCATTGGAGTAACAAAATCTGAACAACGAACTACCTTCCATAATGACAGGGCTACCATCCATTGGAGTAACAAAATCTCAACAATGAACTACCTTCCATAATGACAAGGCTATCATCCATTGGAGTAACAAAATCTCAAAAATAAACTACCTTCCATAATGATAAGGTTACCATCCATTATAGTAACAAAAATACCAACAACAAACTACCTTCATTAATGACAAGGCTACCATCCATTAGAGTAACAAAATCCCAACAAAGAACTACCTTCGATAATGATAAGGCTACAAATTTATTAGATTAACCAAATCTCAAAAACAAACTACCTTCTGTAATGACAAGGTTATAATCCATTAGAATAACAAAATCTCAAAAACAAACTACATTCCATAATTTCAAGGCTACCATCCATTGGAGTAACAAAATATCAACAAAGAACTACCTTCCATAATGACAAGGGTACCATCCGTTGGAGTAACAAAATCCCAACAACAAACTATCTTCCATAATGACAAGGCTACCATCCATTGGAGTAAGAAAATCTCAACAACAAACTAGCTTCCACAATGACAGGGCTAACATCCATTAGAGTAATAAAATCTAAAAAACAAACTACCTTCCATAATGACAAGGCTACCATCCATTGGAGTAACAAAATCCCAACAACAAACTACCTTCCATAATGACAAGGCTTCCATCCATTAGAGTAAAAAATCCCAACAAACTACCTTCCATAATGACAAGGCTACCATCCATTAGAGTAAAAAAATCTCAAAAATGAACTACTTCCCGTAATGACAAGGATAACATCCATTAGAATAACAAAATCTCAACAACAAACTACATTTTATAATGACAAGGCTACCATCCATTGGAGTAACAATATATCAACAACGAACTACCTTCCATAATGACAAGGCTACCATCCATTGGAGTAACAAAATCTGAACAACGAACTACCTTCCATAATGACAGGGCTACCATCCATTGGAGTAACAAAATCTCAACAATGAACTACCTTCCATAATGATAAGGCTACCATCCATTGGAGTAACAAAATCTCAAAAACAAACTACCTTCCATAATGATAAGGTTACCATCCATTATAGTAACAAAAATACCAACAACAAACTACCTTCATTAATGACAAGGCTACCATCCATTAGAGTAACAAAATCCCAACAACGAACTACCTTCGATAATGACAAAGCTACAAATTTATTAGAGTAACCAAATCTCAACAACAAACTACCTTTTGTAATGACAAGGTTACAATCCATTAGAATAACAAAATCTCAAAAACAAACTACATTCCATAATTTCAAGGCTACCATCCATTGGAGTAACAAAATATCAACAATGAACTACCTTCCATAATGACAAGGCTACCATCCATTGCAGTTACAAAATCTTAAAAACAAACTACCTTCCATAATGACAAGGGTACCATCCATTGGAGTAACAATATCCCAACAACAAACTATCTTCCATAATGACAAGGCTACCATCCATTGGAGTAAGAAAATCTCAACAACAAACTAGTTTCCACAATGACAGGGCTAACATCCATTGGGGTAATAAAATCTAAAAAACAAACTACCTTCCATAATAACAAGGCTACCATCCATTGGAGTAACAAAATACCAACAACAAACTACCTTCCATAATGAGAAGGCTTCCATCCATTAGAGTAAAAAGTCCCAACAACAAACTACCTTCCATAATGACAAGGCTACCATCCATTAGAGTAAAAAAATCTCAAAAATGAACTACTTCCCGTAATGACAAGGATAACATCCATTAGAATAACAAAATCTCAACAACAAAATACATTCTATTATGACAAGGCTACCATCTATTGGAGTAACAATATTTACACAATGAACTACCTTCCATAATGACAAGGCTACCATCCAATGGAGTAACAAAATATCAACAATGAACTACCTTCCATAATGACAAGGCTACCATCCATTGGAGTAACAAAATCTGAACAACGAACTACCTTCCATAATGACAGGGCTACCATCCATTGGAGTAACAAAATCTCAACAATGAACTACCTTCCATAATGACAAGGCTACCATCCATTGGAGTAACAAAATCTCAAAAATAAACTACCTTCCTTAATGATAAGGTTACCATCCATTATAGTAACAAAAATACCAACAACAAACTACCTTCATTAATGACAAGGCTACCATCCATTAGAGTAACAAAATCCCAACAAAGAACTACCTTCGATAATGATAAGGCTACAAATTTATTAGATTAACCAAATCTCAACAACAAACTACCTTCTGTAATGACAAGGTTATAATGCATTAGAATAACAAAATCTCAAAAACAAACTACATTCCATAATTTCAAGGCTACCATCCATTGGAGTAACAAAATATCAACAAAGAACTACCTTCCATAATGACAAGGGTACCATCCATTGGAGTAACAAAATCCCAACAACAAACTATCTTCCATAATGACAAGGCTACCATCCATTGGAATAAGAAAATCTCAACAACAAACTAGCTTCCACAATGACAGGGCTAACATCCATTAGAGTAATAAAATCTAAAAAACAAACTACCTTCCATAATGACAAGGCTACCATCCATTGGAGTAACAAAATCCCAACAACAAACTACCTTCCATAATGACAAGGCTTCCATCCATTAGAGTAAAAAATCCCAACAACAAACTACCTTCCATAATGACAAGGCTACCATCCATTAGAGTAAAAAAATCTCAAAAATGAACTACTTCCCGTAATGACAAGGATAACATCCATTAGAATAACAAAATCTCAACAACAAACTACATTCTATAATGACAAGGCTACCATCCATTGGAGTAACAATATATCAACAACGAACTACCTTCCATAATGACAAGGCTACCATCCAATGGAGTAACAAAATATCAACAATGAACTACCTTCCATAATGACAAGGCTACCATCCATTGGAGTAACAAAATCTGAACAACGAACTACCTTCCATAATGACAGGGCTACCATCCATTGGAGTAACAAAATCTCAACAATGAACTACCTTCCATAATGATAAGGCTACCATCCATTGGAGTAACAAAATCTCAAAAAAAAACTACCTTCCATAATGATAAGGTTACCATCCATTATAGTAACAAAAATACCAACAACAAACTACCTTCATTAATAACAAGGCTACCATCCATTAGAGTAACAAAATCCCAACAATGAACTACCTTCGATAATGACAAGGCTACAAATTTATTAGAGTAACCAAATCTCAACAACTAACTACCTTATGTAATGACAAGGTTACAATCCATTAGAATAACAAAATCTCAAACACAAACTACCTTGCATAATTTCAAGGCTACCATCCATTGGAGTAACAAAATATCAACAAAGAACTACCTTCCATAATAATAAGGCTACCATCCATTGGAGTAACAAAATCTAAAAAACAAACTACCTTCCATAATGACAAGGGTACCATCCATTGGAGTAAAAAAATCCCAACAACAAACTATCTTCCATAATGACAAGGCTACCATCCATTGGAGTAAGAAAATCTCAACAACAAACTAGCTTCCACATTGACAGGGCTAACATCCATTGGAGTAATAAAATCTAAAAAACAAACTACCTTCCATAATGACAAGGCTACCATCCATTGGAGTAACAAAATCCTAACAACAAACTACCTTCCATAATGACAAGGCTTCCATCCATTAGAGTAAAAAATCCCAACAACAAACTACCTTCCATAATGACAAGGCTACCATCCATTAGAGTAAAAAAATCTCAAAAATGAACTACTTCCCGTAATGACAAGGATAACATCCATTAGAATAACAAAATCTCAACAACAAACTACATTCTATAATGACAAGGCTACCATCCATTGGAGTAACAATATATCAACAACGAACTACCTTCCATAATGACAAGGCTACCATCCAATGGAGTAAAAAAATATCAACAATGAACTACCTTCCATAATGACAAGGCTACCATCCATTGGAGTAACAAAATCTGAACAACGAACTACCTTCCATAATGACAGGGCTACCATCCATTGGAGTAACAAAATCTCAACAATGAACTACCTTCCATAATGATAAGGCTACCATCCATTGGAGTAACAAAATCTCAAAAACAAACTACCTTCCATAATGATAAGGTTACCATCCATTATAGTAACAAAAATACCAACAACAAACTACCTTCATTAATGACAAGGCTACCATCCATTAGAGTAACAAAATCCCAACAATGAACTACCTTCGATAATGACAAGGCTACAAATTTATTAGAGTAACCAAATCTCAACAACTAACTACCTTATGTAATGACAAGGTTACAATCCATTAGAATAACAAAATCTCAAAAACAAACTACCTTCCATAATTTCAAGGCTACCATCCATTGGAGTAACAAAATATCAACAAAGAACTACCTTCCATAATAATAAGGCTACCATCCATTGGAGTAACAAAATCTAAAAAACAAACTACCTTCCATAATGACAAGGGTACCATCCATTGGAGTAACAAAATCCCAACAACAAACTATCTTCTATAATGACAAGGCTACCATCCATTGGAGTAAGAAAATCTCAACAACAAACTAGCTTCCACAATGACAGGGCTAACATCCATTGGAGTAATAAAATCTAAAAAACAAACTACCTTCCATAATGACAAGGCTACCATCCATTGGAGTAACAAAATCCCAACAACAAACTACCTTTCATAATGACAAGGCTTCCATCCATTAGAGTAAAAAATCCCAACAACAAACTACCTTCCATAATGACAAGGCTACCATCCATTAGAGTAAAAAAATCTCAAAAATGAACTACTTCCCGTAATAACAAGGATAACATCCATTAGAATAACAAAATCTCAACAACAAACTACATTCTATAATGACAAGGCTACCATCCATTGGAGTAACAATATATCAACAACGAACTACCTTCCATAATGACAAGACTACCATCCAATGGAGTAACAAAATCTCAACAATGAACTACCTTCCATAATGATAAGGCTACCATCCATTGGAGTAACAAAATCTGAACAACGAACTACCTTCCATAATGACAGGGCTACCATCCATTGGAGTAACAAAATCTCAACAATGAACTACCTTCCATAATGACAAGGCTACCATCCATTGGAGTAACAAAATCTCAAAAACAAACTACCTTCTATAATGATAAGGTTACCATGCATTAGAGTAACAAAAATACCAACAACAAACTACCTTCATTAATGACAAGGCTACCATCCATTAGAGTAACAAAATCCCAACAACGAACTACCTTCGATAATGACAAGGCTACAAATTTATTAGAGTAACCAAATCTCAACAACAAACTACCTTTTGTAATGACAAGGTTACAATCCATTAGAATAAAAAAATCTCAAAAACAAACTACATTCCATAATTTCAAGGCTACCATCCATTAGAGTAACAAAATATCAACAATGAACTACCTTCCATAATGACAAGGCTACCATCCATTGGAGTAAAAAAATCTAAAAAACAAACTACCTTCCATAATGACAAGGGTACCATCCATTGGAGTAACAAAATCCCAACAACAAACTATCTTCCATAATGACAAGGCTACCATCCATTGGAGTAAGAAAATCTCAACAACAAACTAGTTTCCACAATGACAGGGCTAACATCCATTGGGGTAATAAAATCTAAAAAACAAACTACCTTCCATAATGACAAGGCTACCATCCATTGGAGTAACAAAATCCCAACAACAAACTACCTTCCATAATGAGAAGGCTTCCATCCATTAGAGTAAAAAATCCCAACAACAAACTACCTTCCATAATGAGAAGGCTACCATCCATTAGAGTAAAAAAAATCTCAAAAATGAACTACTTCCCGTAATGACAAGGATAACATCCATTAGAATAACAAAATCTCAACAACAAACTACATTCTATAATGACAAGGCTACCATCCATTGGAGTAACAATATATCAACAACGAACTACCTTCCATAATGACAAGGCTACCATCCAATGGAGTAACAAAATCTCAACAATGAACTACCTTCCATAATGACAAGGCTACCATCCATTGGAGTAACAAAATCTGAACAACGAACTACCTTCCATAATGACAGGGCTACCATCCATTGGAGTAACAAAATCTCAACAATGAACTACCTTCCATAATGACAAGGCTACCATCCATTGGAGTAACAAAATCTCAAAAACAAACTACCTTCTATAATGATAAGGTTACCATGCATTAGAGTAACAAAAATACCAACAACAAACTACCTTCATTAATGACAAGGCTACCATCCATTAGAGTAACAAAATCCCAACAACGAACTACCTTCGATAATGACAAGGCTACAAATTTATTAGAGTAACCAAATCTCAACAACAAACTACCTTTTGTAATGACAAGGTTACAATCCATTAGAATAACAAAATCTCAAAAACAAACTACATTCCATAATTTCAAGGCTACCATCCATTGGAGTAACAAAATATCAACAATGAACTACCTTCCATAATGACAAGGCTACCATCCATTGGAGTAAAAAAATCTAAAAAACAAACTACCTTCCATAATGACAAGGGTACCATCCATTGGAGTAACAAAATCCCAACAACAAACTATCTTCCATAATGACAAGGCTACCATCCATTGGAGTAAGAAAATCTCAACAACAAACTAGTTTCCATAATGACAGGGCTAACATCCATTGGGGTAATAAAATCTAAAAAACAAACTACCTTCCATAATGACAAGGCTACCATCCATTGGAGTAACAAAATCCCAACAACAAACTACCTTCCATAATGAGAAGGCTTCCATCCATTAGAGTAAAAAATCCCAACAACAAACTACCTTCCATAATGACAAGGCTACCATCCATTAGAGTAAAAAAATCTCAAAAATGAACTACTTCCCGTAATGACAAGGATAACATCCATTAGAATAACAAAATCTCAACAACGAACTACATTCTATAATGACAAGGCTACCATCCATTGGAGTAACAATATATCAACAACGAACTACCTTCCATAATGACAAGGCTACCATCCAATGGAGTAACAAAATCTCAACAATGAACTACCTTCCATAATGACAAGGCTACCATCCATTGGAGTAACAAAATCTGAACAACGAACTACCTTCCATAATGACAGGGCTACCATCCATTGGAGTAACAAAATCTCAACAATGAACTACCTTCCATAATGACAAGGCTACCATCCATTGGAGTAACAAAATCTCAAAAACAAACTACCTTCTATAATGACAAGGCTACAAATTTATTAGAGTAACCAAATCTCAACAACAAACTACCTTCTGTAATGACAAGGTTACAATCCATTAGAATAACAAAATCTCAAAAACAAACTACCTTCCATAATTTCAAGGCTACCATCCATTGGAGTAACAAAATATCAACAAAGAACTACCTTCCATAATGACAAGGCTACCATCCATTGGAGTAACAAAATCTAAAAAACAAACTACCTTCCATAATGACAAGGGTACCATCCATTGGAGTAACAAAATCCCAACAACAAACTATCTTCCATAATGACAAGGCTACCATCCATTGTAGTAAGAAAATCTCAACAACAAACTAGCTTCCACAATGACAGGGCTAACATCCATTGGAGTAATAAAATCTAAAAAACAAACTACCTTCCATAATGACAAGGCTACCATCCATTGGAGTAACAAAATCCCAACAACAAACTACCTTCCATAATGACAAGGCTTCCATCCATTAGAGTAAAAAATCCCAACAACAAACTACCTTCCATAATGACAAGGCTACCATCCATTAGAGTAAAAAAATCTCAAAAATGAACTACTTCCCGTAATAACAAGGATAACATCCATTAGAATAACAAAATCTCAACAACAAACTACATTCTATAATGACAAGGCTACCATCCATTGGAGTAACAATATATCAACAACGAACTACCTTCCATAATGACAAGACTACCATCCAATGGAGTAACAAAATCTCAACAATGAACTACCTTCCATAATGACAAGGCTACCATCCATTGGAGTAACAAAATCTGAACAACGAACTACCTTCCATAATGACAGGGCTACCATCCATTGGAGTAACAAAATCTCAACAATGAACTACCTTCCATAATGACAAGGCTACCATCCATTGGAGTAACAAAATCTCAAAAACAAACTACCTTCTATAATGATAAGGTTACCATGCATTAGAGTAACAAAAATACCAACAACAAACTACCTTCATTAATGACAAGGCTACCATCCATTAGAGTAACAAAATCCCAACAACGAACTACCTTCGATAATGACAAGGCTACAAATTTATTAGAGTAACCAAATCTCAACAACAAACTACCTTTTGTAATGACAAGGTTACAATCCATTAGAATAAAAAAATCTCAAAAACAAACTACATTCCATAATTTCAAGGCTACCATCCATTAGAGTAACAAAATATCAACAATGAACTACCTTCCATAATGACAAGGCTACCATCCATTGGAGTAAAAAAATCTAAAAAACAAACTACCTTCCATAATGACAAGGGTACCATCCATTGGAGTAACAAAATCCCAACAACAAACTATCTTCCATAATGACAAGGCTACCATCCATTGGAGTAAGAAAATCTCAACAACAAACTAGTTTCCACAATGACAGGGCTAACATCCATTGGGGTAATAAAATCTAAAAAACAAACTACCTTCCATAATGACAAGGCTACCATCCATTGGAGTAACAAAATCCCAACAACAAACTACCTTCCATAATGAGAAGGCTTCCATCCATTAGAGTAAAAAATCCCAACAACAAACTACCTTCCATAATGACAAGGCTACCATCCATTAGAGTAAAAAAAATCTCAAAAATGAACTACTTCCCGTAATGACAAGGATAACATCCATTAGAATAACAAAATCTCAACAACAAACTACATTCTATAATGACAAGGCTACCATCCATTGGAGTAACAATATATCAACAACGAACTACCTTCCATAATGACAAGGCTACCATCCAATGGAGTAACAAAATCTCAACAATGAACTACCTTCCATAATGACAAGGCTACCATCCATTGGAGTAACAAAATCTGAACAACGAACTACCTTCCATAATGACAGGGCTACCATCCATTGGAGTAACAAAATCTCAACAATGAACTACCTTCCATAATGACAAGGCTACCATCCATTGGAGTAACAAAATCTCAAAAACAAACTACCTTCTATAATGATAAGGTTACCATGCATTAGAGTAACAAAAATACCAACAACAAACTACCTTCATTAATGACAAGGCTACCATCCATTAGAGTAACAAAATCCCAACAACGAACTACCTTCGATAATGACAAGGCTACAAATTTATTAGAGTAACCAAATCTCAACAACAAACTACCTTTTGTAATGACAAGGTTACAATCCATTAGAATAACAAAATCTCAAAAACAAACTACATTCCATAATTTCAAGGCTACCATCCATTGGAGTAACAAAATATCAACAATGAACTACCTTCCATAATGACAAGGCTACCATCCATTGGAGTAAAAAAATCTAAAAAACAAACTACCTTCCATAATGACAAGGGTACCATCCATTGGAGTAACAAAATCCCAACAACAAACTATCTTCCATAATGACAAGGCTACCATCCATTGGAGTAAGAAAATCTCAACAACAAACTAGTTTCCATAATGACAGGGCTAACATCCATTGGGGTAATAAAATCTAAAAAACAAACTACCTTCCATAATGACAAGGCTACCATCCATTGGAGTAACAAAATCCCAACAACAAACTACCTTCCATAATGAGAAGGCTTCCATCCATTAGAGTAAAAAATCCCAACAACAAACTACCTTCCATAATGACAAGGCTACCATCCATTAGAGTAAAAAAATCTCAAAAATGAACTACTTCCCGTAATGACAAGGATAACATCCATTAGAATAACAAAATCTCAACAACGAACTACATTCTATAATGACAAGGCTACCATCCATTGGAGTAACAATATATCAACAACGAACTACCTTCCATAATGACAAGGCTACCATCCAATGGAGTAACAAAATCTCAACAATGAACTACCTTCCATAATGACAAGGCTACCATCCATTGGAGTAACAAAATCTGAACAACGAACTACCTTCCATAATGACAGGGCTACCATCCATTGGAGTAACAAAATCTCAACAATGAACTACCTTCCATAATGACAAGGCTACCATCCATTGGAGTAACAAAATCTCAAAAACAAACTACCTTCTATAATGACAAGGCTACAAATTTATTAGAGTAACCAAATCTCAACAACAAACTACCTTCTGTAATGACAAGGTTACAATCCATTAGAATAACAAAATCTCAAAAACAAACTACCTTCCATAATTTCAAGGCTACCATCCATTGGAGTAACAAAATATCAACAAAGAACTACCTTCCATAATGACAAGGCTACCATCCATTGGAGTAACAAAATCTAAAAAACAAACTACCTTCCATAATGACAAGGGTACCATCCATTGGAGTAACAAAATCCCAACAACAAACTATCTTCCATAATGACAAGGCTACCATCCATTGTAGTAAGAAAATCTCAACAACAAACTAGCTTCCACAATGACAGGGCTAACATCCATTGGAGTAATAAAATCTAAAAAACAAACTACCTTCCATAATGACAAGGCTACCATCCATTGGAGTAACAAAATCCCAACAACAAACTACCTTCCATAATGACAAGGCTTCCATCCATTAGAGTAAAAAATCCCAACAACAAACTACCTTCCATAATGACAAGGCTACCATCCATTAGAGTAAAAAAATCTCAAAAATGAACTACTTCCCGTAATGACAAGGATAACATCCTTTAGAATAACAAAATCTCAACAACAAACTACATTCTATAATGACAAGGCTACCATCTATTGGAGTAACAATATTTACACAACGAACTACCTTCCATAATGACAAGGCTACCATCCAATGGAGTAACAAAATCTCAACAATGAACTACCTTCCATAATGACAAGGCTACCATCCATTGGAGTAACAAAATCTGAACAACGAACTACCTTCCATAATGACAGGGCTACCATCCATTGGAGTAACAAAATCTCAACAATGAACTACCTTCGATAATGACAAGGCTACAAATTTATTAGAGTAACCAAATCTCAACAACAAACTACCTTTTGTAATGACAAGGTTACAATCCATTAGAATAACAAAATCTCAAAAACAAACTACATTCCATAATTTCAAGGCTACCATCCATTGGAGTAACAAAATATCAACAATGAACTACCTTCCATAATGACAAGGCTACCATCCATTGGAGTAAAAAAATCTAAAAAACAAACTACCTTCCATAATGACAAGGGTACCATCCATTGGAGTAACAAAATCCCAACAACAAACTATCTTCCATAATGACAAGGCTACCATCCATTGGAGTAAGAAAATCTCAACAACAAACTAGTTTCCACAATGACAGGGCTAACATCCATTGGGGTAATAAAATCTAAAAAACAAACTACCTTCCATAATGACAAGGCTACCATCCATTGGAGTAACAAAATCCCAACAACAAACTACCTTCCATAATGAGAAGGCTTCCATCCATTAGAGTAAAAAATCCCAACAACAAACTACCTTCCATAATGACAAGGCTACCATCCATTAGAGTAAAAAAAATCTCAAAAATGAACTACTTCCCGTAATGACAAGGATAACATCCATTAGAATAACAAAATCGCAACAACAAACTACATTCTATAATGACAAGGCTACCATCCATTGGAGTAACAATATATCAACAACGAACTACCTTCCATAATGACAAGGCTACCATCCAATGGAGTAACAAAATCTCAACAATGAACTACCTTCCATAATGACAAGGCTACCATCCATTGGAGTAACAAAATCTGAACAACAAACTACCTTCCATAATGACAGGGCTACCATCCATTGGAGTAACAAAATCTCAACAATGAACTACCTTCCATAATGACAAGGCTACCATCCATTGGAGTAACAAAATCTCAAAAACAAACTACCTTCTATAATGATAAGGTTACCATGCATTAGAGTAACAAAAATACCAACAACAAACTACCTTCATTAATGACAAGGCTACCATCCATTAGAGTAACAAAATCCCAACAACGAACTACCTTCGATAATGACAAGGCTACAAATTTATTAGAGTAACCAAATCTCAACAACAAACTACCTTTTGTAATGACAAGGTTACAATCCATTAGAATAACAAAATCTCAAAAACAAACTACATTCCATAATTTCAAGGCTACCATCCATTGGAGTAACAAAATATCAACAATGAACTACCTTCCATAATGACAAGGCTACCATCCATTGGAGTAAAAAAATCTAAAAAACAAACTACCTTCCATAATGACAAGGGTACCATCCATTGGAGTAACAAAATCCCAACAACAAACTATCTTCCATAATGACAAGGCTACCATCCATTGGAGTAAGAAAATCTCAACAACAAACTAGTTTCCATAATGACAGGGCTAACATCCATTGGGGTAATAAAATCTAAAAAACAAACTACCTTCCATAATGACAAGGCTACCATCCATTGGAGTAACAAAATCCCAACAACAAACTACCTTCCATAATGAGAAGGCTTCCATCCATTAGAGTAAAAAATCCCAACAACAAACTACCTTCCATAATGACAAGGCTACCATCCATTAGAGTAAAAAAATCTCAAAAATGAACTACTTCCCGTAATGACAAGGATAACATCCATTAGAATAACAAAATCTCAACAACGAACTACATTCTATAATGACAAGGCTACCATCCATTGGAGTAACAATATATCAACAACGAACTACCTTCCATAATGACAAGGCTACCATCCAATGGAGTAACAAAATCTCAACAATGAACTACCTTCCATAATGACAAGGCTACCATCCATTGGAGTAACAAAATCTGAACAACGAACTACCTTCCATAATGACAGGGCTACCATCCATTGGAGTAACAAAATCTCAACAATGAACTACCTTCCATAATGACAAGGCTACCATCCATTGGAGTAACAAAATCTCAAAAACAAACTACCTTCTATAATGACAAGGCTACAAATTTATTAGAGTAACCAAATCTCAACAACAAACTACCTTCTGTAATGACAAGGTTACAATCCATTAGAATAACAAAATCTCAAAAACAAACTACCTTCCATAATTTCAAGGCTACCATCCATTGGAGTAACAAAATATCAACAAAGAACTACCTTCCATAATGACAAGGCTACCATCCATTGGAGTAACAAAATCTAAAAAACAAACTACCTTCCATAATGACAAGGGTACCATCCATTGGAGTAACAAAATCCCAACAACAAACTATCTTCCATAATGACAAGGCTACCATCCATTGTAGTAAGAAAATCTCAACAACAAACTAGCTTCCACAATGACAGGGCTAACATCCATTGGAGTAATAAAATCTAAAAAACAAACTACCTTCCATAATGACAAGGCTACCATCCATTGGAGTAACAAAATCCCAACAACAAACTACCTTCCATAATGACAAGGCTTCCATCCATTAGAGTAAAAAATCCCAACAACAAACTACCTTCCATAATGACAAGGCTACCATCCATTAGAGTAAAAAAATCTCAAAAATGAACTACTTCCCGTAATGACAAGGATAACATCCTTTAGAATAACAAAATCTCAACAACAAACTACATTCTATAATGACAAGGCTACCATCTATTGGAGTAACAATATTTACACAACGAACTACCTTCCATAATGACAAGGCTACCATCCAATGGAGTAACAAAATCTCAACAATGAACTACCTTCCATAATGACAAGGCTACCATCCATTGGAGTAACAAAATCTGAACAACGAACTACCTTCCATAATGACAGGGCTACCATCCATTGGAGTAACAAAATCTCAACAATGAACTACCTTCGATAATGACAAGGCTACAAATTTATTAGAGTAACCAAATCTCAACAACAAACTACCTTTTGTAATGACAAGGTTACAATCCATTAGAATAACAAAATCTCAAAAACAAACTACATTCCATAATTTCAAGGCTACCATCCATTGGAGTAACAAAATATCAACAATGAACTACCTTCCATAATGACAAGGCTACCATCCATTGGAGTAAAAAAATCTAAAAAACAAACTACCTTCCATAATGACAAGGGTACCATCCATTGGAGTAACAAAATCCCAACAACAAACTATCTTCCATAATGACAAGGCTACCATCCATTGGAGTAAGAAAATCTCAACAACAAACTAGTTTCCACAATGACAGGGCTAACATCCATTGGGGTAATAAAATCTAAAAAACAAACTACCTTCCATAATGACAAGGCTACCATCCATTGGAGTAACAAAATCCCAACAACAAACTACCTTCCATAATGAGAAGGCTTCCATCCATTAGAGTAAAAAATCCCAACAACAAACTACCTTCCATAATGACAAGGCTACCATCCATTAGAGTAAAAAAAATCTCAAAAATGAACTACTTCCCGTAATGACAAGGATAACATCCATTAGAATAACAAAATCTCAACAACAAACTACATTCTATAATGACAAGGCTACCATCCATTGGAGTAACAATATATCAACAACGAACTACCTTCCATAATGACAAGGCTACCATCCAATGGAGTAACAAAATCTCAACAATGAACTACCTTCCATAATGACAAGGCTACCATCCATTGGAGTAACAAAATCTGAACAACGAACTACCTTCCATAATGACAGGGCTACCATCCATTGGAGTAACAAAATCTCAACAATGAACTACCTTCCATAATGACAAGGCTACCATCCATTGGAGTAACAAAATCTCAAAAACAAACTACCTTCTATAATGATAAGGTTACCATGCATTAGAGTAACAAAAATACCAACAACAAACTACCTTCATTAATGACAAGGCTACCATCCATTAGAGTAACAAAATCCCAACAACGAACTACCTTCGATAATGACAAGGCTACAAATTTATTAGAGTAACCAAATCTCAACAACAAACTACCTTTTGTAATGACAAGGTTACAATCCATTAGAATAACAAAATCTCAAAAACAAACTACATTCCATAATTTCAAGGCTACCATCCATTGGAGTAACAAAATATCAACAATGAACTACCTTCCATAATGACAAGGCTACCATCCATTGGAGTAAAAAAATCTAAAAAACAAACTACCTTCCATAATGACAAGGGTACCATCCATTGGAGTAACAAAATCCCAACAACAAACTATCTTCCATAATGACAAGGCTACCATCCATTGGAGTAACAAAATCCCAACAACAAACTACCTTCCATAATGAGAAGGCTTCCATCCATTAGAGTAAAAAATCCCAACAACAAACTACCTTCCATAATGACAAGGCTACCATCCATTAGAGTAAAAAAATCTCAAAAATGAACTACTTCCCGTAATGACAAGGATAACATCCATTAGAATAACAAAATCTCAACAACGAACTACATTCTATAATGACAAGGCTACCATCCATTGGAGTAACAATATATCAACAACGAACTACCTTCCATAATGACAAGGCTACCATCCAATGGAGTAACAAAATCTCAACAATGAACTACCTTCCATAATGACAAGGCTACCATCCATTGGA
The DNA here is from genome assembly GCA_948472305.1 of Vicia faba. Lineage (NCBI taxonomy): Eukaryota > Viridiplantae > Streptophyta > Magnoliopsida > Fabales > Fabaceae > Vicia > Vicia faba. Next base: position 585,804,382 of record OX451739.1, on the reverse strand, counting down.
GTAACAAAATCTGAACAACGAACTACCTTCCATAATGACAGGGCTACCATCCATTGGAGTAACAAAATCTCAACAATGAACTACCTTCCATAATGACAAGGCTACCATCCATTGGAGTAACAAAATCTCAAAAACAAACTACCTTCTATAATGACAAGGCTACAAATTTATTAGAGTAACCAAATCTCAACAACAAACTACCTTCTGTAATGACAAGGTTACAATCCATTAGAATAACAAAATCTCAAAAACAAACTACCTTCCATAATTTCAAGGCTACCATCCATTGGAGTAACAAAATATCAACAAAGAACTACCTTCCATAATGACAAGGCTACCATCCATTGGAGTAACAAAATCTAAAAAACAAACTACCTTCCATAATGACAAGGGTACCATCCATTGGAGTAACAAAATCCCAACAACAAACTATCTTCCATAATGACAAGGCTACCATCCATTGTAGTAAGAAAATCTCAACAACAAACTAGCTTCCACAATGACAGGGCTAACATCCATTGGAGTAATAAAATCTAAAAAACAAACTACCTTCCATAATGACAAGGCTACCATCCATTGGAGTAACAAAATCCCAACAACAAACTACCTTCCATAATGACAAGGCTTCCATCCATTAGAGTAAAAAATCCCAACAACAAACTACCTTCCATAATGACAAGGCTACCATCCATTAGAGTAAAAAAATCTCAAAAATGAACTACTTCCCGTAATGACAAGGATAACATCCTTTAGAATAACAAAATCTCAACAACAAACTACATTCTATAATGACAAGGCTACCATCTATTGGAGTAACAATATTTACACAACGAACTACCTTCCATAATGACAAGGCTACCATCCAATGGAGTAACAAAATCTCAACAATGAACTACCTTCCATAATGACAAGGCTACCATCCATTGGAGTAACAAAATCTGAACAACGAACTACCTTCCATAATGACAGGGCTACCATCCATTGGAGTAACAAAATCTCAACAATGAACTACCTTCGATAATGACAAGGCTACAAATTTATTAGAGTAACCAAATCTCAACAACAAACTACCTTTTGTAATGACAAGGTTACAATCCATTAGAATAACAAAATCTCAAAAACAAACTACATTCCATAATTTCAAGGCTACCATCCATTGGAGTAACAAAATATCAACAATGAACTACCTTCCATAATGACAAGGCTACCATCCATTGGAGTAAAAAAATCTAAAAAACAAACTACCTTCCATAATGACAAGGGTACCATCCATTGGAGTAACAAAATCCCAACAACAAACTATCTTCCATAATGACAAGGCTACCATCCATTGGAGTAAGAAAATCTCAACAACAAACTAGTTTCCACAATGACAGGGCTAACATCCATTGGGGTAATAAAATCTAAAAAACAAACTACCTTCCATAATGACAAGGCTACCATCCATTGGAGTAACAAAATCCCAACAACAAACTACCTTCCATAATGAGAAGGCTTCCATCCATTAGAGTAAAAAATCCCAACAACAAACTACCTTCCATAATGACAAGGCTACCATCCATTAGAGTAAAAAAAATCTCAAAAATGAACTACTTCCCGTAATGACAAGGATAACATCCATTAGAATAACAAAATCTCAACAACAAACTACATTCTATAATGACAAGGCTACCATCCATTGGAGTAACAATATATCAACAACGAACTACCTTCCATAATGACAAGGCTACCATCCAATGGAGTAACAAAATCTCAACAATGAACTACCTTCCATAATGACAAGGCTACCATCCATTGGAGTAACAAAATCTGAACAACAAACTACCTTCCATAATGACAGGGCTACCATCCATTGGAGTAACAAAATCTCAACAATGAACTACCTTCCATAATGACAAGGCTACCATCCATTGGAGTAACAAAATCTCAAAAACAAACTACCTTCTATAATGATAAGGTTACCATGCATTAGAGTAACAAAAATACCAACAACAAACTACCTTCATTAATGACAAGGCTACCATCCATTAGAGTAACAAAATCCCAACAACGAACTACCTTCGATAATGACAAGGCTACAAATTTATTAGAGTAACCAAATCTCAACAACAAACTACCTTTTGTAATGACAAGGTTACAATCCATTAGAATAACAAAATCTCAAAAACAAACTACATTCCATAATTTCAAGGCTACCATCCATTGGAGTAACAAAATATCAACAATGAACTACCTTCCATAATGACAAGGCTACCATCCATTGGAGTAAAAAAATCTAAAAAACAAACTACCTTCCATAATGACAAGGGTACCATCCATTGGAGTAACAAAATCCCAACAACAAACTATCTTCCATAATGACAAGGCTACCATCCATTGGAGTAAGAAAATCTCAACAACAAACTAGTTTCCACAATGACAGGGCTAACATCCATTGGGGTAATAAAATCTAAAAAACAAACTACCTTCCATAATGACAAGGCTACCATCCATTGGAGTAACAAAATCCCAACAACAAACTACCTTCCATAATGAGAAGGCTTCCATCCATTAGAGTAAAAAATCCCAACAACAAACTACCTTCCATAATGACAAGGCTACCATCCATTAGAGTAAAAAAATCTCAAAAATGAACTACTTCCCGTAATGACAAGGATAACATCCATTAGAATAACAAAATCTCAACAACGAACTACATTCTATAATGACAAGGCTACCATCCATTGGAGTAACAATATATCAACAACGAACTACGTTCCATAATGACAAGGCTACCATCCAATGGAGTAACAAAATCTCAACAATGAACTACCTTCCATAATGACAAGGCTACCATCCATTGGAGTAACAAAATCTGAACAACGAACTACCGTCCATAATGACAGGGCTACCATCCATTGGAGTAACAAAATATCAACAATGAACTACCTTCCATAATGACAAGGCTACCATCCATTGGAGTAACAAAATCTCAAAAACAAACTACCTTCTATAATGACAAGGCTACAAATTTATTAGAGTAACCAAATCTCAACAACAAACTACCTTCTGTAATGACAAGGTTACAATCCATTAGAATAACAAAATCTCAAAAACAAACTACCTTCCATAATTTCAAGGCTACCATCCATTGGAGTAACAAATTATCAACAAAGAACTACCTTCCATAATGACAAGGCTACCATCCATTGGAGTAACAAAATCTAAAAAACAAACTACCTTCCATAATGACAAGGGTACCATCCATTGGAGTAACAAAATCCCAACAACAAACTATCTTCCATAATGACAAGGCTACCATCCATTGTAGTAAGAAAATCTCAACAACAAACTAGCTTCCATAATGACAGGGCTAACATCCATTGGAGTAATAAAATCTAAAAAACAAACTACCTTCCATAATGACAAGGCTACCATCCATTGGAGTAACAAAATCCCAACAACAAACTACCTTCCATAATGACAAGGCTTCCATCCATTAGAGTAAAAAATCCCAACAACAAACTACCTTCCATAATGACAAGGCTACCATCCATTAGAGTAAAAAAATCTCAAAAATGAACTACTTCCCGTAATGACAAGGATAACATCCATTAGAATAACAAAATCTCAACAACAAACTACATTCTATAATGACAAGGCTACCATCCATTGGAGTAACAATATATCAACAACGAACTACCTTCCATAATGACAAGGCTACCATCCAATGGAGTAACAAAATCTCAACAATGAACTACCTTCCATAATGACAAGGCTACCATCCATTGGAGTAACAAAATCTGAACAACGAACTACCTTCCATAATGACAGGGCTACCATCCATTGGAGTAACAAAATCTCAACAATGAACTACCTTCGATAATGACAAGGCTACAAATTTATTAGAGTAACCAAATCTCAACAACAAACTACCTTTTGTAATGACAAGGTTACAATCCATTAGAATAACAAAATCTCAAAAACAAACTACATTCCATAATTTCAAGGCTACCATCCATTGGAGTAACAAAATATCAACAATGAACTACCTTCCATAATGACAAGGCTACCATCCATTGGAGTAAAAAAATCTAAAAAACAAACTACCTTCCATAATGACAAGGGTACCATCCATTGGAGTAACAAAATCCCAACAACAAACTATCTTCCATAATGACAAGGCTACCATCCATTGGAGTAAGAAAATCTCAACAACAAACTAGTTTCCACAATGACAGGGCTAACATCCATTGGGGTAATAAAATCTAAAAAACAAACTACCTTCCATAATGACAAGGCTACCATCCATTGGAGTAACAAAATCCCAACAACAAACTACCTTCCATAATGAGAAGGCTTCCATCCATTAGAGTAAAAAATCCCAACAACAAACTACCTTCCATAATGACAAGGCTACCATCCATTAGAGTGAAAAAATCTCAAAAATGAACTACTTCCCGTAATGACAAGGATAACATCCATTAGAATAACAAAATCTCAACAACGAACTACATTCTATAATGACAAGGCTACCATCCATTGGAGTAACAATATATCAACAACGAACTACCTTCCATAATGACAAGGCTACCATCCAATGGAGTAACAAAATCTCAACAATGAACTACCTTCCATAATGACAAGGCTACCATCCATTGGAGTAACAAAATCTGAACAACGAACTACCTTCCATAATGACAGGGCTACCATCCATTGGAGTAACAAAATCTCAACAATGAACTGCCTTCCATAATGACAAGGCTACCATCCATTGGAGTAACAAAATCTCAAAAACAAACTACCTTCTATAATGACAAGGCTACAAATTTATTAGAGTAACCAAATCTCAACAACAAACTACCTTCTGTAATGACAAGGTTACAATCCATTAGAATAACAAAATCTCAAAAACAAACTACCTTCCATAATTTCAAGGCTACCATCCATTGGAGTAACAAAATATCAACAAAGAACTACCTTCCATAATGACAAGGCTACCATCCATTGGAGTAACAAAATCTAAAAAACAAACTACCTTCCATAATGACAAGGGTACCATCCATTGGAGTAACAAAATCCCAACAACAAACTATCTTCCATAATGACAAGGCTACCATCCATTGGAGTAAGAAAATCTCAACAACAAACTAGCTTCCACAATGACAGGGCTAACATCCATTGGAGTAATAAAATCTAAAAAACAAACTACCTTCCATAATGAGAAGGCTACCATCCATTGGAGTAACAAAATCCCAACAACAAACTACCTTCCATAATGACAAGGCTTCCATCCATTAGAGTAAAAAATCCCAACAACAAACTACCTTCCATAATGACAAGGCTACCATCCATTAGAGTAAAAAAATCTCAAAAATGAACTACTTCCCGTAATGACAAGGATAACATCCATTAGAATAAAAAAATCTCAACAACAAACTACATTCTATAATGACAAGGCTACCATCCATTGGAGTAACAATATATCAACAACGAACTACCTTCCATAATGACAAGGCTACCATCCAATGGAGTAACAAAATCTCAACAATGAACTACCTTCCATAATGACAAGGCTACCATCCATTGGAGTAACAAAATCTGAACAACGAACTACCTTCCATAATGACAGGGCTACCATCCATTGGAGTAACAAAATCTCAACAATGAACTACCTTCCATAATGACAAGGCTACCATCCATTGGAGTAACAAAATCTCAAAAACAAACTACCTTCTATAATGACAAGGCTACAAATTTATTAGAGTAACCAAATCTCAATAACAAACTACCATCTGTAATGACAAGGTTACAATCCATTAGAATAAAAAAATCTCAAAAACAAACTACCTTCCATAATTTCAAGGCTACCATCCATTGGAGTAACAAAATATCAACAAAGAACTACCTTCCATAATGACAAGGCTACCATCCATTGGAGTAACAAAATCTAAAAAACAAACTACCTTCCATAATGACAAGGGTACCATCCATTGGAGTAACAAAATCCCAACAACAAACTATCTTCCATAATGACAAGGCTACCATCCATTGGAGTAAGAAAATCTCAACAACAAACTAGCTTCCACAATGACAGGGCTAACATCCATTGGAGTAATAAAATCTAAAAAACAAACTACCTTCCATAATGACAAGGCTACCATCCATTGGAGTAACAAAATCCCAACAACAAACTACCTTCCATAATGACAAGGCTTCCATCCATTAGAGTAAAAAATCCCAACAACAAACTACCTTCCATAATGACAAGGCTACCATCCATTAGAGTAAAAAAATCTCAAAAATGAACTACTTCCCGTAATGACAAGGATAACATCCATTAGAATAACAAAATCTCAACAACAAACTACATTCTATAATGACAAGGCTACCATCCATTGGAGTAACAATATATCAACAACGAACTACCTTCCATAATGACAAGGCTACCATCCAATGGAGTAACAAAATCTCAACAATGAACTACCTTCCATAATGACAAGGCTACCATCCATTGTAGTAACAAAATCTGAACAACAAACTACCTTCCATAATGACAGGGCTACCATCCATTGGAGTAACAAAATCTCAACAATGAACTACCTTCCATAATGACAAGGCTACCATCCATTGGAGTAACAAAATCTCAAAAACAAACTACCTTCTATAATGATAAGGTTACCATGCATTAGAGTAACAAAAATACCAACAACAAACTACCTTCATTAATGACAAGGCTACCATCCATTAGAGTAACAAAATCCCAACAACGAACTACCTTCGATAATGACAAGGCTAAAAATTTATTAGAGTAACCAAATCTCAATAACAAACTACCTTCTGTAATGACAAGGTTACAATCCATTAGATTAACAAAATCTCAAAAACAAACTACCTTCCATAATTTCAAGGCTACCATCCATTGGAGTAACAAAATATCAACAAAGAACTACCTTCCATAATGACAAGGCTACCATCCATTGGAGTAACAAAATCTAAAAAACAAACTACCTTCCATAATGACAAGGGTACCATCCATTGGAGTAACAAAATCCCAACAACAAACTATCTTCCATAATGACAAGGCTACCATCCATTGGAGTAAGAAAATCTCAACAACAAACTAGCTTCCACAATGACAGGGCTAACATCCATTGGAGTAATAAAATCTAAAAAACAAACTACCTTCCATAATGACAAGGCTACCATCCATTGGAGTAACGAAATCCCAACAACAAACTACCTTCCATAATGACAAGGATTCCATCCATTAGAGTAAAAAATCCCAATAACAAACTACCTTCCATAATGATAAGGCTACCATCCATTAGAGTAAAAAAATCTCAAAAATGAACTACTTCCCGTAATGACAAGGATAACATCCATTAGAATAACAAAATCTCAACAACAAACTACATTCTATAATGACAAGGCTACCATCCATTGGAGTAACAATATATCAACAATGAACTACCTTCCATAATGACAAGGCTACCATCCAATGGAGTAACAAAATCTCAACAATGAACTACCTTCCATAATGACAAGGCTACCATCCATTGGAGTAACAAAATCTCAAAAACAAACTACCTTCCATAATGATAAGGTTACCATGCATTAGAGTAACAAAAATACCAACAACAAACTACCTTCATTAATGACAAGGTTACCATCCATTAGAGTAACAAAATCCCAACAACGACTTACCTTCGATAATGACAAGGCTACAAATTTATTAGAGTAACCAAATCTCAACAACAAACTACCTTCTGTAATGACAAGGTTACAATCCATTAGAATAACAAAATCTCAAAAACAAACTACCTTCCATAATTTCAAGGCTACCATCCATTGGAGTAACAAAATATCAACAAAGAATTACCTTCCATAATGACAAGGCTACCATCCATTGGAGTAACAAAATCTAACAAACAAATTACCTTCCATAATGACAAGGGTACCATCCATTGGAGTAACAAAATCCCAACAACAAACTATCTTCCATAATGACAAGGCTACCATCCATTGGAGTAAGAAAATCTCAACAACAAACTAGCTTCCACAATGACAGGGCTAACATCCATTGGAGTAATAAAATCTAAAAAACAAACTACCTTCCATAATGACAAGGCTACCATCCATTGGAGTAACAAAATCCCAACAACAAACTACCTTCCATAATGACAAGGCTTCCATCCATTAGAGTAAAAAATCCCAACAACAAACTACCTTCCATAATGACAAGGCTTCCATCCATTAGAGTAAAAAATCCCAACAACAAACTACCTTCCATAATGACAAGGCTACCATCCATTAGACTAAAAAAATCTCAAAAATGAACTACTTCCCGCAATGACAAGGATAATATCCATTAGAATAACAAAATCTCACCAACAAACTACATTCTATAATGACAAGGATACCATCCATTGGAGTAACAATATATCAACAACGAACTACCTTCCATAATGACAAGGCTACCATCCAATGGAGTAACAAAATCTCAACAATGAACTACCTTCCATAATGACAAGGCTACCATCCATTGGAGTAACAAAATCTGAACAACGAACTACCTTCCATAATGACAGGGCTACCATCCATTGGAGTAACAAAATCTCAACAATGAACTACCTTCCATAATGATAAAGCTACCATCCATTGGAGTAACAAAATTTCAAAAACAAACTACCTTCCATAATGATAAGGTTACCATGCATTAGAGTAACAAAAATACCAACAACAAACTACCTTCAATAATGACAAGGCTACCATCCATTAGAGTAACAAAATCCCAACAACGAACTACCTTTGATAATGACAAGGCTACAAATTTATTAGAGTAACCAAATCTCAACAACTAACTACCTTCTGTAATGACAAGGTTACAATCCATTAGAATAACAAAATCTCAAAAACAAACTACCTTCCATAATTTCAAGGCTACCATCCAATGGAGTAACAAAATATCAACAATGAACTACCTTCCATAATGACAAGGCTACCATCCATTGGAGTAACAAAATCTGAACAACGAACTACCTTCCATAATGACAGGGCTACCATCCATTGGAGTAACAAAATCTCAACAATGAACTACCTTCCATAATGACAAGGCTACCATCCATTGGAGTAAGAAAATCTCAAAAACAAACTACCTTCCATAATGATAAGGTTACCATGCATTAGAGTAACAAAAATACCAACAACAAACTACCTTCATTAATGACAAGGCTACCATCCATTAGAGTAACAAAATCCCAACAACGAACTACCTTCGATAATGACAAGGCTACAAATTTATTAGAGTAACCAAATCTCAACAACAAACTACCTTCTGTAATGACAAGGTTACAATCCATTAGAATAACAAAATCTCAAAAACAAACTACCTTCCATAATTTCAAGGCTACCATCCATTGGAGTAACAAAATATCAACAAAGAACTACCTTCCATAATGACAAGGCTACCATCCATTGGAGTAACAAAATCTAAAAAACAAATTACCTTACATAATGACAAGGGTACCATCCATTGGAGTAACAAAATCCCAACAACAAACTATCTTCCATAATGACAAGGCTACCATCCATTGGGGTAAGAAAATCTCAACAAAAAACTAGCTTCCACAATGACAGGGCTAACATCCATTGGAGTAATAAAATCTAAAAAACAAACTACCTTCCATAATGACAAGGCTACCATCCATTGGAGTAACAAAATCCCAACAACAAACTACCTTCCATAATGACAAGGCTTCCATCCATTAGAGTAAAAAATCCCAACAACAAACTACCTTCCATAATGACAAGACTTCCATCCATTAGAGTAAAAAATCCCAACAACAAACTACCTTCCATAATGACAAGGCTACCATCCATTAGAGTAAAAAAATCTCAAAAATGAACTACTTCCCGCAATGACAAGGATAACATCCATTAGAATAACAAAATCTCAACAACAAACTACATTCTATAATGACAAGGATACCATCCATTGGAGTAACAATATATCAACAACGAACTACCTTCCATAATGACAAGGCTACCATCCAATGGAGTAACAAAATATCAACAATGAACTACCTTCCATAATGACAAGGCTACCATCCATTGGAGTAACAAAATCTGAACAACGAACTACCTTCCATAATGACAGGGCTACCATCCATTGGAGTAACAAAATCTCAACAATGAACTACCTTCCATAATGATAAGGCTACCATCCATTGGAGTAACAAAATCTCAAAAACAAACTACCTTCCATAATGATAAGGTTACCATGCATTAGAGTAACAAAAATACCAACAACAAACTACCTTCAATAATGACAAGGCTACCATCCATTAGAGTAACAAAATCCCAACAACGAACTACCTTTGATAATGACAAGGCTACAAATTTATTAGAGTAACCAAATCTCAACAACTAACTACCTTCTGTAATGACAAGGTTACAATCCATTAGAATAACAAAATCTCAAAAACAAACTACCTTCCATAATTTCAAGGCTACCATCCAATGGAGTAACAAAATCTCAACAATGAACTACCTTCCATAATGACAAGGCTACCATCCATTGGAGTAACAAAATCTGAACAACTAACTACCTTCCATAATGACAGGGCTACCATCCATTGGAGTAACAAAATCTCAACAATGAACTACCTTCCATAATGACAAGGCTACCATCCATTGGAGTAAGAAAATCTCAAAAACAAACTACCTTCCATAATGATAAGGTTACCATGCATTAGAGTAACAAAAATACCAACAACAAACTACCTTCATTAATGACAAGGCTACCATCCATTAGAGTAACAAAATCCCAACAACGAACTACCTTCGATAATGACAAGGCTACAAATTTATTAGAGTAACCAAATCTCAACAACAAACTACCTTCTGTAATGACAAGGTTACAATCCATTAGAATAACAAAATCTCAAAAACAAACTACCTTCCATAATTTCAAGGCTACCATCCATTGGAGTAACAAAATATCAACAAAGAACTACCTTCCATAATGACAAGGCTACCATCCATTGGAGTAACAAAATCTAAAAAACAAATTACCTTACATAATGACAAGGGTACCATCCATTGGAGTAACAAAATCCCAACAACAAACTATCTTCCATAATGACAAGGCTACCATCCATTGGGGTAAGAAAATCTCAACAAAAAACTAGCTTCCACAATGACAGGGCTAACATCCATTGGAGTAATAAAATCTAAAAAACAAACTACCTTCCATAATGACAAGGCTACCATCCATTGGAGTAACAAAATCCCAACAAGAAACTACCTTCCATAATGACAAGGCTTCCATCCATTAGAGTAAAAAATCCCAACAACAAACTACCTTCCATAATGACAAGACTTCCATCCATTAGAGTAAAAAATCCCAACAACAAACTACCTTCCATAATGACAAGGCTACCATCCATTAGAGTAAAAAAATCTCAAAAATGAACTACTTCCCGCAATGACAAGGATAACATCCATTAGAATAACAAAATCTCAACAACAAACTACATTCTATAATGACAAGGATACCATCCATTGGAGTAACAATATATCAACAACGAACTACCTTCCATAATGACAAGGCTACCATCCAATGGAGTAACAAAATATCAACAATGAACTACCTTCCATAATGACAAGGCTACCATCCATTGGAGTAACAAAATCTGAACAACGAACTACCTTCCATAATGACAGGGCTACCATCCATTGGAGTAACAAAATCTCAACAATGAACTACCTTCCATAATGATAAGGCTACCATCCATTGGAGTAACAAAATCTCAAAAACAAACTACCTTCCATAATGATAAGGTTACCATGCATTAGAGTAACAAAAATACCAACAACAAACTACCTTCATTAATGACAAGGCTACCATCCATTAGAGTAACAAAATCCCAACAATGAACTACCTTTAATAATGACAAGGCTACAAATTTATTAGAGTAACCAAATCTCAACAACTAACTACCTTATGTAATGACAAGGTTACAATCCATTAGAATAACAAAATCTCAAAAACAAACTACCTTCCATAATTTCAAGGCTACCATCCAATGGAGTAACAAAATCTCAACAATGAACTACCTTCCATAATGACAAGGCTACCATCCATTGGAGTAACAAAATCTGAACAACTAACTACCTTCCATAATGACAGGGCTACCATCCATTGGAGTAACAAAATCTCAACAATGAACTACCTTCCATAATGACAAGGCTACCATCCATTGGAGTAAGAAAATCTCAAAAACAAACTACCTTCCATAATGATAAGGTTACCATGCATTAGAGTAACAAAAATACCAACAACAAACTACCTTCATTAATGACAAGGCTACCATCCATTAGAGTAACAAAATCCCAATAACGAACTACCTTTGATAATGACAAGGCTACAAATTTATTAGAGTAACCAAATCTCAATAACAAACTACCTTCTGTAATGACAAGGTTACAATCCATTAGAATAACAAAATCTCAAAAACAAACTACCTTCCATAATTTCAAGGCTACCATCCATTGGAGTAACAAAATATCAACAAAGAACTACCTTCCATAATGACAAGGCTACCATCCATTGGAGTAACAAAATCTAAAAAACAAATTACCTTCCATAATGACAAGGGTACCATCCATTGGAGTAACAAAATCCCAACAACAAACTATCTTCCATAATGACAAGGCTACCATCCATTGGAGTAAGAAAATCTCAACAAAAAACTAGCTTCCACAATGACAGGGCTAACATCCATTGGAGTAATAAAATCTAAAAAACAAACTACCTTCCATAATGACAAGGCTACCATCCATTGGAGTAACAAAATCCCAACAACAAACTACCTTCCATAATGACAAGGCTTCCATCCATTAGAGTAAAAAATCCCAACAACAAACTACCTTCCATAATGACAAGACTTCCATCCATTAGAGTAAAAAATCCCAACAACAAACTACCTTCCATAATGACAAGGCTACCATCCATTAGAGTAAAAAAATCTCAAAAATGAACTACTTCCCGCAATGACAAGGATAACATCCATTAGAATAACAAAATCTCAACAACAAACTACATTCTATAATGACAAGGATACCATCCATTGGAGTAACAATATATCAACAACGAACTACCTTCCATAATGACAAGACTACCATCCAATGGAGTAACAAAATATCAACAATGAACTACCTTCCATAATGACAAGGCTACCATCCATTGGAGTAACAAAATCCCAACAACAAACTACCTTCCATAATGAGAAGGCTTCCATCCATTAGAGTAAAAAATCCCAACAACAAACTACCTTCCATAATGACAAGGCTACCATCCATTAGAGTAAAAAAAATCTCAAAAATGAACTACTTCCCGTAATGACAAGGATAACATCCATTAGAATAACAAAATCTCAACAACAAACTACATTCTATAATGACAAGGCTACCATCCATTGGAGTAACAATATATCAACAACGAACTACCTTTAATAATGACAAGGCTACAAATTTATTAGAGTAACCAAATCTCAACAACTAACTACCTTATGTAATGACAAGGTTACAATCCATTAGAATAACAAAATCTCAAAAACAAACTACCTTCCATAATTTCAAGGCTACCATCCAATGGAGTAACAAAATCTCAACAATGAACTACCTTCCATAATGACAAGGCTACCATCCATTGGAGTAACAAAATCTGAACAACTAACTACCTTCCATAATGACAGGGCTACCATCCATTGGAGTAACAAAATCTCAACAATGAACTACCTTCCATAATGACAAGGCTACCATCCATTGGAGTAAGAAAATCTCAAAAACAAACTACCTTCCATAATGATAAGGTTACCGTGCATTAGAGTAACAAAAATACCAACAACAAACTACCTTCATTAATGACAAGGCTACCATCCATTAGAGTAACAAAATCCCAATAACGAACTACCTTTGATAATGACAAGGCTACAAATTTATTAGAGTAACCAAATCTCAATAACAAACTACCTTCTGTAATGACAAGGTTACAATCCATTAGAATAACAAAATCTCAAAAACAAACTACCTTCCATAATTTCAAGGCTACCATCCATTGGAGTAACAAAATATCAACAAAGAACTACCTTCCATAATGACAAGGCTACCATCCATTGGAGTAACAAAATCTAAAAAACAAACTACCTTCCATAATGACAAGGGTATCATCCATTGGAGTAACAAAATCCCAACAACAAACTATCTTCCATAATGACAAGGCTACCATCCATTGGAGTAAGAAAATCTCAACAACAAACTAGCTTCCACAATGACAGGGCTAACATCCATTGGAGTAATAAAATCTAAAAAACAAACTACCTTCCATAATGATAAGGCTACCATCCATTGGAGTAACAAAATCCCAACAACAAACTACCTTCCATAATGAAAAGGCTTCCATCCATTAGAGTAAAAAATCCCAACAACAAACTACCTTCCATAATGACAAGGCTACCATCCATTAGAGTAAAAAAATCTCAAAAATGAACTACTTCCCGAAATGACAAGGATAACATCCATTAGAATAACAAAATCTCAACAACAAACTACATTCTATAATGACAAGGCTACCATCCATTGGAGTAACAATATATCAACAACGAACTACCTTCCATAGTGACAAGGCTACCATCCAATGGAGTAACAAAATCTCAACAATGAACTACCTTCCATAATGACAAGGCTACCATCCATTGGAGTAACAAAATCTGAACAATGAACTACCTTCCATAATGACAGGGCTACCATCCATTGGAGTAACAAAATCTCAACAATGAACTACCTTCCATAATGACAAGGCTACCATCCATTGGAGTAACAAAATCTCAAAAACAAACTACCTTCTATAATGATAAGGTTACCATGCATTAGAGTAACAAAAATACCAACAACAAACTACCTTCATTAATGACAAGGCTACCATCCATTAGAGTAACAAAATCCCAACAACAAACTACCTTCGATAATGACAAGGCTAAAAATTTATTAGAGTAACCAAATCTCAATAACAAACTACCTTCTGTAATGACAAGGTTACAATCCATTAGATTAACAAAATCTCAAAAACAAACTACCTTCCATAATTTCAAGGCTACCATCCATTGGAGTAACAAAATATCAACAAAGAATTACCTTCCATAATGACAAGGCTACCATCCATTGGAGTAACAAAATCTAACAAACAAATTACCTTCCATAATGACAAGGGTACCATCCATTGGAGTAACAAAATCCCAACAACAAACTATCTTCCATAATGACAAGGCTACCATCCATTAGAGTAAGAAAATCTCAACAACAAACTAGCTTCCACAATGACAGGGCTAACATCCATTGGAGTAATAAAATCTAAAAAACAAACTACCTTCCATAATGACAAGGCTACCATCCATTGGAGTAACAAAATCCCAACAACAAACTACCTTCCATAATGACAAGGCTTCCATCCATTAGAGTAAAAAATCCCAACAACAAACTACCTTCCATAATGACAAGGCTTCCATCCATTAGAATAAAAAATCCCAACAACAAACTACCTTCCATAATGACAAGGCTACCATCCATTAGACTAAAAAAATCTCAAAAATGAACTACTTCCCGCAATGACAAGGATAACATCCATTAGAATAACAAAATCTCAACAACAAACTACATTCTATAATGACAAGGATACCATCCATTGGAGTAACAATATATCAACAACGAACTACCTTCCATAATGACAAGGCTACCATCCAATGGAGTAACAAAATCTCAACAATGAACTACCTTCCATAATGACAAGGCTACCATCCATTGGAGTAACAAAATCTGAACAACGAACTACCTTCCATAATGACAGGGCTACCATCCATTGGAGTAACAAAATCTTAACAATGAACTACCTTCCATAATGATAAGGCTACTATCCATTGGAGTAACAAAATCTCAAAAACAAACTACCTTCCATAATGATAAGGTTACCATGCATTAGAGTAACAAAAATACCAACAACAAACTACCTTCATTAATGACAAGGCTACCATCCATTAGAGTAACAAAATCCCAACAAAGAACTACCTTTGATAATGACAAGGCTACAAATTTATTAGAGTAACCAAATCTCAACAACTAACTACCTTCTGTAATGACAAGGTTACAATCCATTAAAATAACAAAATCTCAAAAACAAACTACCTTCCATAATTTCAAGGCTACCATCCAATGGAGTAACAAAATCTCAACAATGAACTACCTTCCATAATGACAAGGCTACCATCCATTGGAGTAACAAAATCTGAACAACGAACTACCTTCCATAATGACAGGGCTACCATCCATTGGAGTAACAAAATCTCAACAATGAACTACCTTCCATAATGACAAGGCTACCATCCATTGGAGTAAGAAAATCTCAAAAACAAACTACCTTCCATAATGATAAGGTTACCATGCATTAGAGTAACAAAAATACCAACAACAAACTACCTTCATTAATGACAAGGCTACCATCCATTAGAGTAACAAAATCCCAACAACGAACTACCTTCGATAATGACAAGGCTACAAATTTATTAGAGTAACCAAATCTCAACAACAAACTACCTTCTGTAATGACAAAGTTACAATCCATTAGAATAACAAAATCTCAAAAACAAACTACCTTCCATAATTTCAAGGCTACCATCCATTGGAGTAACAAAATATCAACAAAGAACTACCTTCCATAATGACAAGGCTACCATCCATTGGAGTAACAAAATCTAAAAAACAAATTACCTTCCATAATGACAAGGGTACCATCCATTGGAGTAACAAAATCCCAACAACAAACTATCTTCCATAATGACAAGGCTACCATCCATTGGAGTAAGAAAATCTCAACAAAAAACTAGCTTCCACAATGACAGGGCTAACATCCATTGGAGTAATAAAATCTAAAAAACAAACTACCTTCCATAATGACAAGGCTACCATCCATTGGAGTAACAAAATCCCAACAACAAACTACCTTCCATAATGACAAGGCTTCCATCCATTAGAGTAAAAAATCCCAACAACAAACTACCTTCCATAATGACAAGACTTCCATCCATTAGAGTAAAAAATCCCAACAACAAACTACCTTCCATAATGACAAGGCTACCATCCATTAGAGTAAAAAAATCTCAAAAATGAACTACTTCCCGCAATGACAAGGATAACATCCATTAGAATAACAAAATCTCAACAACAAACTACATTCTATAATGACAAGGATACCATCCATTGGAGTAACAATATATCAACAACGAACTACCTTCCATAATGACAAGGCTACCATCCAATGGAGTAACAAAATCTCAACAATGAACTACCTTCCATAATGACAAGGCTACCATCCATTGGAGTAACAAAATCTGAACAACGAACTACCTTCCATAATGACAGGGCTACCATCCATTGGAGTAACAAAATCTCAACAATGAACTACCTTCCATAATGATAAGGCTACCATCCATTGGAGTAACAAAATCTCAAAAACAAACTACCTTCCATAATGATAAGGTTACCATGCATTAGAGTAACAAAAATACCAACAACAAACTACCTTCATTAATGACAAGGCTACCATCCATTAGAGTAACAAAATCCCAACAATGAACTACCTTTGATAATGACAAGGCTACAAATTTATTAGAGTAACCAAATCTCAACAACTAACTACCTTATGTAATGACAAGGTTACAATCCATTAGAATAACACAATCTCAAAAACAAACTACCTTCCATAATTTCAAGGCTACCATCCAATGGAGTAACAAAATCTCAACAATGAACTACCATCCATAATGACAAGGCTACCATCCATTGGAGTAACAAAATCTGAACAACTAACTACCTTCCATAATGACAGGGCTACCATCCATTGGAGTAACAAAATCTCAACAATGAACTACCTTCCATAATGACAAGGCTACCATCCATTGGAGTAAGAAAATCTCAAAAACAAACTACCTTCCATAATGATAAGGTTACCATGCATTAGAGTAACAAAAATACCAACAACAAACTACCTTCATTAATGACAAGGCTACCATCCATTAGAGTAACAAAATCCCAATAACGAACTACCTTTGATAATGACAAGGCTACAAATTTATTAGAGTAACCAAATCTCAATAACAAACTACCTTCTGTAATGACAAGGTTACAATCCATTAGAATAACAAAATCTCAAAAACAAACTACCTTCCATAATTTCAAGGCAACCATCCATTAGAGTAACAAAATATCAACAAAGAACTACCTTCAATAATGATAAGGCTACCATCCATTGGAGTAACAAAATCTAAAAAACAAACTACCTTCCATAATGACAAGGGTACCATCCATTGGAGTAACAAAATCCCAACAACAAACTATCTTCCATAATGACAAGGCTACCATCCATTGGAGTAAGAAAATCTCAACAACAAACTAGCTTCCACAATGACAGGGCTAACATCCATTGGAGTAATAAAATCTAAAAAACAAACTACCTTCCATAATGATAAGGCTACCATCCATTGGAGTAACAAAATCCCAACAACAAACTACCTTCCATAATGACAAGGCTTCCATCCATTAGAGTAAAAAATCCCAACAACAAACTACCTTCCATAATGACAAGGCTACCATCCATTAGAGTAAAAAAATCTCAAAAATGAACTACTTCCCGAAATGACAAGGATAACATCCATTAGAATAACAAAATCTCAACAACAAACTACATTCTATAATGACAAGGCTACCATCCATTGGAGTAACAATATATCAACAACGAACTACCTTCCATAATGACAAGGCTACCATCCAATGGAGTAACAAAATCTCAACAATGAACTACCTTCCATAATGACAAGGCTACCATCCATTGGAGTAACAAAATCTGAACAACGAACTACCTTCCATAATGACAGGGCTACCATCCATTGGAGTAACAAAATCTCAACAATGAACTACCTTCCATAATGACAAGGCTACCATCCATTGGAGTAACAAAATCTCAAAAACAAACTACCTTCTATAATGATAAGGTTACCATGCATTAGAGTAACAAAAATACCAACAACAAACTACCTTCATTAATGACAAGGCTACCATCCATTAGAGTAACAAAATCCCAACAACAAACTACCTTCGATAATGACAAGGCTAAAAATTTATTAGAGTAACCAAATCTCAATAACAAACTACCTTCTGTAATGACAAGGTTACAATCCATTAGATTAACAAAATCTCAAAAACAAACTACCTTCCATAATTTCAAGGCTACCATCCATTGGAGTAACAAAATATCAACAAAGAATTACCTTCCATAATGACAAGGCTACCATCCATTGGAGTAACAAAATCTAACAAACAAATTACCTTCCATAATGACAAGGGTACCATCCATTGGAGTAACAAAATCCCAACAACAAACTATCTTCCATAATGACAAGGCTACCATCCATTGGAGTAAGAAAATCTCAACAACAAACTAGCTTCCACAATGACAGGGCTAACATCCATTGGAGTAATAAAATCTAAAAAACAAACTACCTTCCATAATGACAAGGCTACCATCCATTGGAGTAACAAAATCCCAACAACAAACTACCTTCCATAATGACAAGGCTTCCATCCATTAGAGTAAAAAATCCCAACAACAAACTACCTTCCATAATGACAAGGCTTCCATCCATTAGAATAAAAAATCCCAACAACAAACTACCTTCCATAATGACAAGGCTACCATCCATTAGACTAAAAAAATCTCAAAAATGAACTACTTCCCGCAATGACAAGGATAACATCCATTAGAATAACAAAATCTCAACAACAAACTACATTCTATAATGACAAGGATACCATCCATTGGAGTAACAATATATCAACAACGAACTACCTTCCATAATGACAAGGCTACCATCCAATGGAGTAACAAAATCTCAACAATGAACTACCTTCCATAATGACAAGGCTACCATCCATTGGAGTAACAAAATCTGAACAACGAACTACCTTCCATAATGACAGGGCTACCATCCATTGGAGTAACAAAATCTCAACAATGAACTACCTTCCATAATGATAAGGCTACCATCCATTGGAGTAACAAAATCTCAAAAACAAACTACCTTCCATAATGATAAGGTTACCATGCATTAGAGTAACAAAAATACCAACAACAAACTACCTTCATTAATGACAAGGCTACCATCCATTAGAGTAACAAAATCCCAACAAAGAACTACCTTTGATAATGACAAGCCTACAAATTTATTAGAGTAACCAAATCTCAACAACTAACTACCTTCTGTAATGACAAGGTTACAATCCATTAAAATAACAAAATCTCAAAAACAAACTACCTTCCATAATTTCAAGGCTACCATCCAATGGAGTAACAAAATCTCAACAATGAACTACCTTCCATAATGACAAGGCTACCATCCATTGGAGTAACAAAATCTGAACAACGAACTACCTTCCATAATGACAGGGCTACCATCCATTGGAGTAACAAAATCTCAACAATGAACTACCTTCCATAATGACAAGGCTACCATCCATTGGAGTAAGAAAATCTCAAAAACAAACTACCTTCCATAATGATAAGGTTACCATGCATTAGAGTAACAAAAATACCAACAACAAACTACCTTCATTAATGACAAGGCTACCATCCATTAGAGTAACAAAATCCCAACAACGAACTACCTTCGATAATGACAAGGCTACAAATTTATTAGAGTAACCAAATCTCAACAACAAACTACCTTCTGTAATGACAAAGTTACAATCCATTAGAATAACAAAATCTCAAAAACAAACTACCTTCCATAATTTCAAGGCTACCATCCATTGGAGTAACAAAATATCAACAAAGAACTACCTTCCATAATGACAAGGCTACCATCCATTGGAGTAACAAAATCTAAAAAACAAATTACCTTCCATAATGACAAGGGTACCATCCATTGGAGTAACAAAATCCCAACAACAAACTATCTTCCATAATGACAAGGCTACCATCCATTGGAGTAAGAAAATCTCAACAAAAAACTAGCTTCCACAATGACAGGGCTAACATCCATTGGAGTAATAAAATCTAAAAAACAAACTACCTTCCATAATGACAAGGCTACCATCCATTGGAGTAACAAAATCCCAACAACAAACTACCTTCCATAATGACAAGGCTTCCATCCATTAGAGTAAAAAATCCCAACAACAAACTACCTTCCATAATGACAAGACTTCCATCCATTAGAGTAAAAAATCCCAACAACAAACTACCTTCCATAATGACAAGGCTACCATCCATTAGAGTAAAAAAATCTCAAAAATGAACTACTTCCCGCAATGACAAGGATAACATCCATTAGAATAACAAAATCTCAAGAACAAACTACATTCTATAATGACAAGGATACCATCCATTGGAGTAACAATATATCAACAACGAACTACCTTCCATAATGACAAGGCTACCATCCAATGGAGTAACAAAATCTCAACAATGAACTACCTTCCATAATGACAAGGCTACCATCCATTGGAGTAACAAAATCTGAACAACGAACTACCTTCCATAATGACAGGGCTACCATCCATTGGAGTAACAAAATCTCAACAATGAACTACCTTCCATAATGATAAGGCTACCATCCATTGGAGTAACAAAATCTCAAAAACAAACTACCTTCCATAATGATAAGGTTACCATGCATTAGAGTAACAAAAATACCAACAACAAACTACCTTCAGTAATGACAAGGCTACCATCCATTAGAGTAACAAAATCCCAACAATGAACTACCTTTGATAATGACAAGGCTACAAATTTATTAGAGTAACCAAATCTCAACAACTAACTACCTTATGTAATGACAAGGTTACAATCCATTAGAATAACACAATCTCAAAAACAAACTACCTTCCATAATTTCAAGGCTACCATCCAATGGAGTAACAAAATCTCAACAATGAACTACCATCCATAATGACAAGGCTACCATCCATTGGAGTAACAAAATCTGAACAACTAACTACCTTCCATAATGACAGGGCTACCATCCATTGGAGTAACAAAATCTCAACAATGAACTACCTTCCATAATGACAAGGCTACCATCCATTGGAGTAAGAAAATCTCAAAAACAAACTACCTTCCATAATGATAAGGTTACCATGCATTAGAGTAACAAAAATACCAACAACAAACTACCTTCATTAATGACAAGGCTACCATCCATTAGAGTATCAAAATCCCAATAACGAACTACCTTTGATAATGACAAGGCTACAAATTTATTAGAGTAACCAAATCTCAATAACAAACTACCTTCTGTAATGACAAGGTTACAATCCATTAGAATAACAAAATCTCAAAAACAAACTACCTTCCATAATTTCAAGGCTACCATCCATTAGAGTAACAAAATATCAACAAAGAACTACCTTCCATAATGATAAGGCTACCATCCATTGGAGTAACAAAATCTAAAAAACAAACTACCTTCCATAATGACAAGGGTACCATCCATTGGAGTAACAAAATCCCAACAACAAACTATCTTCCATAATGACAAGGCTACCATCCATTGGAGTAAGAAAATCTCAACAACAAACTAGCTTCCACAATGACAGGGCTAACATCCATTGGAGTAATAAAATCTAAAAAACAAACTACCTTCCATAATGATAAGGCTACCATCCATTGGAGTAACAAAATCCCAACAACAAACTACCTTCCATAATGACAAGGCTTCCATCCATTAGAGTAAAAAATCCCAACAACAAACTACCTTCCATAATGACAAGGCTACCATCCATTAGAGTAAAAAAATCTCAAAAATGAACTACTTCCCGAAATGACAAGGATAACATCCATTAGAATAACAAAATCTCAACAACAAACTACATTCTATAATGACAAGGCTACCATCCATTGGAGTAACAATATATCAACAACGAACTACCTTCCATAATGACAAGGCTACCATCCAATGGAGTAACAAAATCTCAACAATGAACTACGTTCCATAATGACAAGGCTACCATCCATTGGAGTAACAAAATCTGAACAACGAACTACCTTCCATAATGACAGGGCTACCATCCATTGGAGTAACAAAATCTCAACAATGAACTACCTTCCATAATGACAAGGCTACCATCCATTGGAGTAACAAAATCTCAAAAACAAACTACCTTCTATAATGATAAGGTTACCATGCATTAGAGTAACAAAAATACCAACAACAAACTACCTTCATTAATGACAAGGCTACCATCCATTAGAGTAACAAAATCCCAACAACAAACTACCTTCGATAATGACAAGGCTAAAAATTTATTAGAGTAACCAAATCTCAATAACAAACTACCTTCTGTAATGACAAGGTTACAATCCATTAGATTAACAAAATCTCAAAAACAAACTACCTTCCATAATTTCAAGGCTACCATCCATTGGAGTAACAAAATATCAACAAAGAATTACCTTCCATAATGACAAGGCTACCATCCATTGGAGTAAAAAAATCTAACAAACAAATTACCTTCCATAATGACAAGGGTACCATCCATTGGAGTAACAAAATCCCAACAACAAACTATCTTCCATAATGACAAGGCTACCATCCATTGGAGTAAGAAAATCTCAACAACAAACTAGCTTCCACAATGACAGGGCTAACATCCATTGGAGTAATAAAATCTAAAAAACAAACTACCTTCCATAATGACAAGGCTACCATCCATTGGAGTAACAAAATCCCAACAACAAACTACCTTCCATAATGACAAGGCTTCCATCCATTAGAGTAAAAAATCCCAACAACAAACTACCTTCCATAATGACAAGGCTTCCATCCATTAGAATAAAAAATCCCAACAACAAACTACCTTCCATAATGACAAGGCTACCATCCATTAGACTAAAAAAATCTCAAAAATGAACTACTTCCCGCAATGACAAGGATAACATCCATTAGAATAACAAAATCTCAACAACAAACTACATTCTATAATGACAAGGATACCATCCATTGGAGTAATAATATATCAACAACGAACTACCTTCCATAATGACAAGGCTACCATCCAATGGAGTAACAAAATCTCAACAATGAACTACCTTCCATAATGACAAGGCTACCATCCATTGGAGTAACAAAATCTGAACAACGAACTACCTTCCATAATGACAGGGCTACCATCCATTGGAGTAACAAAATCTCAACAATGAACTACCTTCCATAATGATAAGGCTACCATCCATTGGAGTAACAAAATCTCAAAAACAAACTACCTTCCATAATGATAAGGTTACCATGCATTAGAGTAACAAAAATACCAACAACAAACTACCTTCATTAATGACAAGGCTACCATCCATTAGAGTAACAAAATCCCAACAACGAACTACCTTTGATAATGACAAGGCTACAAATTTATTAGAGTAACCAAATCTCAACAACTAACTACCTTCTGTAATGACAAGGTTACAATCCATTAAAATAACAAAATCTCAAAAACAAACTACCTTCCATAATTTCAAGGCTACCATCCAATGGAGTAACAAAATCTCAACAATGAACTACCTTCCATAATGACAAGGCTACCATCCATTGGAGTAACAAAATCTGAACAACGAACTACCTTCCATAATGACAGGGCTACCATCCATTGGAGTAACAAAATCTCAACAATGAACTACCTTCCATAATGACAAGGCTACCATCCATTGGAGTAAGAAAATCTCAAAAACAAACTTCCTTCCATAATGATAAGGTTACCATGCATTAGAGTAACAAAAATACCAACAACAAACTACCTTCATTAATGACAAGGCTACCATCCATTAGAGTAACAAAATCCCAACAACGAACTACCTTCGATAATGACAAGGCTACAAATTTATTAGAGTAACCAAATCTCAACAACAAACTACCTTCTGTAATGACAAGGTTACAATCCATTAGAATAACAAAATCTCAAAAACAAACTACCTTCCATAATTTCAAGGCTACCATCAATTGGAGTAACAAAATATCAACAAAGAACTACCTTCCATAATGACAAGGCTACCATCCATTGGAGTAACAAAATCTAAAAAACAAATTACCTTCCATAATGACAAGGGTACCATCCATTGGAGTAACAAAATCCCAACAACAAACTATCTTCCATAATGACAAGGCTACCATCCATTGGAGTAAGAAAATCTCAACAAAAAACTAGCTTCCACAATGACAGGGCTAATATCCATTGGAGTAATAAAATCTAAAAAACAAACTACCTTCCATAATGACAAGGCTACCATCCATTGGAGTAACAAAATCCCAACAACAAACTACCTTCCATAATGACAAGGCTTCCATCCATTAGAGTAAAAAATCCCAACAACAAACTACCTTCCATAATGACAAGACTTCCATCCATTAGAGTAAAAAATCCCAACAACAAACTACCTTCCATAATGACAAGGCTACCATCCATTAGAGTAAAAAAATCTCAAAAATGAACTACTTCCCGCAATGACAAGGATAACATCCATTAGAATAACAAAATCTCAACAACAAACTACATTCTATAATGACAAGGATACCATCCATTGGAGTAACAATATATCAACAACGAACTACCTTCCATAATGACAAGGCTACCATCCAATGGAGTAACAAAATCTCAACAATGAACTACCTTCCATAATGACAAGGCTACCATCCATTGGAGTAACAAAATCTGAACAACAAACTACCTTCCATAATGACAGGGCTACCATCCATTGGAGTAACAAAATCTCAACAATGAACTACCTTCCATAATGATAAGGCTACCATCCATTGGAGTAACAAAATCTCAAAAACAAACTACCTTCCATAATGATAAGGTTACCATGCATTAGAGTAACAAAAATTCCAACAACAAACTACCTTCATTAATGACAAGGCTACCATCCATTAGAGTAACAAAATCCCAACAATGAACTACCTTTTATAATGACAAGGCTACAAATTTATTAGAGTAACCAAATCTCAACAACTAACTACCTTATGTAATGACAAGGTTACAATCCATTAGAATAACAAAATCTCAAAAACAAACTACCTTCCATAATTTCAAGGCTACCATCCAATGGAGTAACAAAATCTCAACAATGAACTACCTTCCATAATGACAAGGCTACCATCCATTGGAGTAACAAAATCTGAACAACTAACTACCTTCCATAATGACAGGGCTACCATCCATTGGAGTAACAAAATCTCAACAATGAACTACCTTCCATAATGACAAGGCTACCATCCATTGGAGTAAGAAAATCTCAAAAACAAACTACCTTCCATAATGATAAGGTTACCATGCATTAGAGTAACAAAAATACCAACAACAAACTACCTTCATTAATGACAAGGCTACCATCCATTAGAGTAACAAAATCCCAATAACGAACTACCTTTGATAATGACAAGGCTACAAATTTATTAGAGTAACCAAATCTCAATAACAAACTACCTTCTGTAATGACAAGGTTACAATCCATTAGAATAACAAAATCTCAAAAACAAACTACCTTCCATAATTTCAAGGCTACCATCCATTGGAGTAACAAAATATCAACAAAGAACTACCTTCCATAATGACAAGGCTACCATCCATTGGAGTAACAAAATCTAAAAAACAAACTACCTTCCATAATGACAAGGGTACCATCCATTGGAGTAACAAAATCCCAACAACAAACTATCTTCCATAATGACAAGGCTACCATCCATTGGAGTAAGAAAATCTCAACAACAAACTAGCTTCCACAATGACAGGGTTAACATCCATTGGAGTAATAAAATCTAAAAAACAAACTACCTTCCATAATGATAAGGCTACCATCCATTGGAGTAACAAAATCCCAACAACAAACTACCTTCCATAATGACAAGGCTTCCATCCATTAGAGTAAAAAATCCCAACAAAAAAACTACCTTCCATAATGACAAGGCTACCAGCCATTAGAGTAAAAAAATCTCAAAAATGAACTACTTCCCGAAATGACAAGGATAACATCCATTAGAATAACAAAATCTCAACAACAAACTACATTCTATAATGACAAGGCTACCATCCATTGGAGTAACAATATATCAACAACGAACTACCTTCCATAATGACAAGGCTACCATCCAATGGAGTAACAAAATCTCAACAATGAACTACCTTCCATAATGACAAGGCTACCATCCATTGGAGTAACAAAATCTGAACAACGAACTACCTTCCATAATGACAGGGCTACCATCCATTGGAGTAACAAAATCTCAACAATGAACTACCTTCCATAATGACAAGGCTACCATCCATTGGAGTAACAAAATCTCAAAAACAAACTACCTTCTATAATGATAAGGTTACCATGCATTAGAGTAACAAAAATACCAACAACAAACTACCTTCATTAATGACAAGGCTACCATCCATTAGAGTAACAAAATCCCAACAACAAACTACCTTCGATAATGACAAGGCTAAAAATTTATTAGAGTAACCAAATCTCAATAACAAACTACCTTCTGTAATGACAAGGTTACAATCCATTAGATTAACAAAATCTCAAAAACAAACTACCTTCCATAATTTCAAGGCTACCATCCATTGGAGTAACAAAATATCAACAAAGAATTACCTTCCATAATGACAAGGCTACCATCCATTGGAGTAGCAAAATCTAACAAACAAATTACCTTCCATAATGACAAGGGTACCATCCATTGGAGTAACAAAATCCCAACAACAAACTATCTTCCATAATGACAAGGCTACCATCCATTGGAGTAAGAAAATCTCAACAACAAACTAGCTTCCACAATGACAGGGCTAACATCCATTGGAGTAATAAAATCTAAAAAACAAACTACCTTCCATAATGACAAGGCTACCATCCATTGGAGTAACAAAATCCCAACAACAAACTACCTTCCATAATGACAAGGCTTCCATCCATTAGAGTAAAAAATCCCAACAACAAACTACCTTCCATAATGAAAAGGCTTCCATCCATTAGAATAAAAAATCCCAACAACAAACTACCTTCCATAATGACAAGGCTACCATCCATTAGACTAAAAAAACCTCAAAAATGAACTACTTCCCGCAATGACAAGGATAACATCCATTAGAATAACAAAATCTCAACAACAAACTACATTCTATAATGACAAGGATACCATCCATTGGAGTAACAATATATCAACAACGAACTACCTTCCATAATGACAAGGCTACCATCCAATGGAGTAACAAAATCTCAACAATGAACTACCTTCCATAATGACAAGGCTACCATCCATTGGAGTAACAAAATCTGAACAACGAACTACCTTCCATAATGACAGGGCTACCATCCATTGGAGTAACAAAATCTCAACAATGAACTACCTTCCATAATGATAAGGCTACCATCCATTGGAGTAACAAAATCTCAAAAACAAACTACCTTCCATAATGATAAGGTTACCATGCATTAGAGTAACAAAAATACCAACAACAAACTACCTTCATTAATGACAAGGCTACCATCCATTAGAGTAACAAAATCCCAACAACGAACTACCTTTGATAATGGCAAGGCTACAAATTTATTAGAGTAACCAAATCTCAACAACTAACTACCTTCTGTAATGACAAGGTTACAATCCATTAAAATAACAAAATCTCAAAAACAAACTACCTTCCATAATTTCAAGGCTACCATCCAATGGAGTAACAAAATCTCAACAATGAACTACCTTCCATAATGACAAGGCTACCATCCATTGGAGTAACAAAATCTGAACAACGAACTACCTTCCATAATGACAGGGCTACCATCCATTGGAGTAACAAAATCTCAACAATGAACTACCTTCCATAATGACAAGGCTACCATCCATTGGAGTAAGAAAATCTCAAAAACAAACTACCTTCCATAATGATAAGGTTACCATGCATTAGAGTAACAAAAATACCAACAACAAACTACCTTCATTAATGACAAGGCTACCATCCATTAGAGTAACAAAATCCCAACAACGAACTACCTTCGATAATGACAAGGCTACAAATTTATTAGAGTAACCAAATCTCAACAACAAACTACCTTCTGTAATGACAAGGTTACAATCCATTAGAATAACAAAATCTCAAAAACAAACTATCTTCCATAATTTCAAGGCTACCATCCATTGGAGTAACAAAATATCAACAAAGAACTACCTTCCATAATGACAAGCCTACCATCCATTGGAGTAACAAAATCTAAAAAACAAATTACCTTCCATAATGACAAGGGTACCATCCATTGGAGTAACAAAATCCCAACAATAAACTATCTTCCATAATGACAAGGCTACCATCCATTGGAGTAAGAAAATCTCAACAACAAACTAGCTTCCACAATGACAGGGCTAACATCCATTGGAGTAATAAAATCTAAAAAACAAACTACCTTCCATAATGACAAGGCTACCATCCATTGGAGTAACAAAATCCCAACAACAAACTACCTTCCATAATGACAAGGCTTCCATCCATTAGAGTAAAAAATCCCAACAACAAACTACCTTCCATAATGACAAGACTTCCATCCATTAGAGTAAAAAATCCCAACAACAAACTACCTTCCATAATGACAAGGCTACCATCCATTAGAGTAAAAAAATCTCAAAAATGAACTACTTGCCGCAATGAAAAGGATAACATCCATTAGAATAACAAAATCTCAACAACAAACTACATTCTATAATGACAAGGATACCATCCATTGGAGTAACAATATATCAACAACGAACTACCTTCCATAATGACAAGGCTACCATCCAATGGAGTAACAAAATCTCAACAATGAACTACCTTCCATAATGACAAGGCTACCATCCATTGGAGTAACAAAATCTGAACAACGAACTACCTTCCATAATGACAGGGCTACCATCCATTGGAGTAACAAAATCTCAACAATGAACTACCTTCCATAATGATAAGGCTACCATCCATTGGAGTAACAAAATCTCAAAAACAAACTACCTTCCATAATGATAAGGTTACCATGCATTAGAGTAACAAAAATACCAACAACAAACTACCTTCATTAATGACAAGGCTACCATCCATTAGAGTAACAAAATACCAACAACGAACTACCTTTGATAATGACAAG
This sequence comes from Vicia faba, assembly GCA_948472305.1. Classification (NCBI taxonomy): domain Eukaryota; kingdom Viridiplantae; phylum Streptophyta; class Magnoliopsida; order Fabales; family Fabaceae; genus Vicia; species Vicia faba. Next base: position 585,774,150 of record OX451739.1, on the reverse strand, counting down.
GCTACAAATTTATTAGAGTAACCAAATCTCAACAACTAACTACCTTCTGTAATGACAAGGTTACAATCCATTAAAATAACAAAATCTCAAAAACAAACTACCTTCCATAATTTCAAGGCTACCATCCAATGGAGTAACAAAATCTCAACAATGAACTACCTTCCATAATGACAAGGCTACCATCCATTGGAGTAACAAAATCTGAACAACGAACTACCTTCCATAATGACAGGGCTACCATCCATTGGAGTAACAAAATCTCAACAATGAACTACCTTCCATAATGACAAGGCTACCATCCATTGGAGTAAGAAAATCTCAAAAACAAACTACCTTCCATAATGATAAGGTTACCATGCATTAGAGTAACAAAAATACCAACAACAAACTACCTTCATTAATGACAAGGCTACCATCCATTAGAGTAACAAAATCCCAACAACGAACTACCTTCGATAATGACAAGGCTACAAATTTATTAGAGTAACCAAATCTCAACAACAAACTACCTTCTGTAATGACAAGGTTACAATCCATTAGAATAACAAAATCTCAAAAACAAACTACCTTCCATAATTTCAAGGGTACCATCCATTGGAGTAACAAAATATCAACAAAGAACTACCTTCCATAATGACAAGGCTACCATCCATTGGAGTAACAAAATCTAAAAAACAAATTACCTTCCATAATGACAAGGGTACCATCCATTGGAGTAACAAAATCCCAACAACAAACTATCTTCCATAATGACAAGGCTACCATCCATTGGAGTAAGAAAATCTCAACAAAAAACTAGCTTCCACAATGACAGGGCTAACATCCATTGGAGTAATAAAATCTAAAAAACAAACTACCTTCCATAATGACAAGGCTACCATCCATTGGAGTAACAAAATCCCAACAACAAACTACCTTCCATAATGACAAGGCTTCCATCCATTAGAGTAAAAAATCCCAACAACAAACTACCTTCCATAATGACAAGACTTCCATCCATTAGAGTAAAAAATCCCAACAACAAACTACCTTCCATAATGACAAGGCTACCATCCATTAGAGTAAAAAAATCTCAAAAATGAACTACTTCCCGCAATGACAAGGATAACATCCATTAGAATAACAAAATCTCAACAACAAACTACATTCTATAATGACAAGGATACCATCCATTGGAGTAACAATATATCAACAACGAACTACCTTCCATAATGACAAGGCTACCATCCAATGGAGTAACAAAATCTCAACAATGAACTACCTTCCATAATGACAAGGCTACCATCCATTGGAGTAACAAAATCTGAACAACGAACTACCTTCCATAATGACAGGGCTACCATCCATTGGAGTAACAAAATCTCAACAATGAACTACCTTCCATAATGATAAGGCTACCATTCATTGGAGTAACAAAATCTCAAAAACAAACTACCTTCCATAATGATAAGGTTACCATGCATTAGAGTAACAAAAATACCAACAACAAACTACCTTCATTAATGACAAGGCTACCATCCATTAGAGTAACAAAATCCCAACAATGAACTACCTTTTATAATGACAAGGCTACAAATTTATTAGAGTAACCAAATCTCAACAACTAACTACCTTATGTAATGACAAGGTTACAATCCATTAGAATAACAAAATCTCAAAAACAAACTACCTTCCATAATTTCAAGGCTACCATCCAATGGAGTAACAAAATCTCAACAATGAACTACCTTCCATAATGACAAGGCTACCATCCATTGGAGTAACAAAATCTGAACAACTAACTACCTTCCATAATGACAGGGCTACCATCCATTGGAGTAACAAAATCTCAACAATGAACTACCTTCCATAATGACAAGGCTACCATCCATTGGAGTAAGAAAATCTCAAAAACAAACTACCTTCCATAATGATAAGGTTACCATGCATTAGAGTAACAAAAATACCAACAACAAACTACCTTCATTAATGACAAGGCTACCATCCATTAGAGTAACAAAATCCCAATAACGAACTACCTTTGATAATGACAAGGCTACAAATTTATTAGAGTAACCAAATCTCAATAACAAACTACCTTCTGTAATGACAAGGTTACAATCCATTAGAATAACAAAATCTCAAAAACAAACTACCTTCCATAATTTCAAGGCTACCATCCATTGGAGTAACAAAATATCAACAAAGAACTACCTTCCATAATGACAAGGCTACCATCCATTGGAGTAACAAAATCTAAAAAACAAACTACCTTCCATAATGACAAGGGTACCATCCATTGGAGTAACAAAATCCCAACAACAAACTACCTTCCATAATGACAAGACTTCCATCTATTAGAGTAAAAAATCCCAACAACAAACTACCTTCCATAATGACAAGGCTACCATCCATTAGAGTAAAAAAATCTCAAAAATGAACTACTTCCCGCAATGACAAGGATAACATCCATTAGAATAACAAAATCTCAACAACAAACTACATTCTATAATGACAAGGATACCATCCATTGGAGTAACAATATATCAACAACGAACTACCTTCCATAATGACAAGGCTACCATCCAATGGAGTAACAAAATCTCAACAATGAACTACCTTCCATAATGACAAGGCTACCATCCATTGGAGTAACAAAATCTGAACAACGAACTACCTTCCATAATGACAGGGCTACCATCCATTGGAATAACAAAATCTCAACAATGAACTACCTTCCATAATGATAAGGCTACCATCCATTGGAGTAACAAAATCACAAAAACAAACTACCTTCCATAATGATAAGGTTACCATGCATTAGAGTAACAAAAATACCAACAACAAACTACCTTCATTAATGACAAGGCTACCATCCATTGGAGTAACAAAATCCCAACAACGAACTACCTTCGATAATGAGAAGGCTACAAATTTATTAGAGTAACCAAATCTCAACAACAAACTACCTTCTGTAATGACAAGGTTATAATCCATTAGAATAACAAAATCTAAAAAACAAACTACCTTCCATAATTTCAAGGCTACCATCCATTGGAGTAACAAAATATCAACAAAGAACTACCTTCCATAATGACAAGGCTACCATCCATTGGAGTAACAAAATCTAAAAAACAAAATACCTTCCATAATGACAAGGGTACCATCCATTGGAGTAACAAAATCCCAACAACAAACTATCTTCCATAATGACAAGGCTACCATCCATTGGAGTAAGAAAATCTCAACAACAAACTAGCTTCCACAATGACAGGGCTAACATCCATTGGAGTAATAAAATCTAAAAAACAAACTACCTTCCATAATGACAAGGCTACCATCCATTGGAGTAACAAAATCCCAACAACAAACTACCTTCCATAATGACAAGGCTTCCATCCATTAGAGTAAAAAATCCCAACAACAAACTACCTTCCATAATGACAAGACTTCCATCTATTAGAGTAAAAAATCCCAACGACAAACTACCTTCCATAATGACAAGGCTACCATCCATTAGAGTAAAAAAATCTCAAAAATGAACTACTTCCCGCAATGACAAGGATAACATCCATTAGAATAACAAAATCTCAACAACAAACTACATTCTATAATGACAAGGATACCATCCATTGGAGTAACAATATATCAACAACGAACTACCTTCCATAATGACAAGGCTACCATCCAATGGAGTAACAAAATCTCAACAATGAACTACCTTCCATAATGACAAGGCTACCATCCATTGGAGTAATAAAATCTAAAAAACAAACTACCTTCCATAATGACAAGGCTACCATCCATTGGAGTAACAAAATCCCAACAACAAACTACCTTCCATAATGACAAGGCTTCCATCCATTAGAGTAAAAAATCCCAACAACAAACTACCTTCCATAATAACAAGGCTACCATCCATTAGAGTAAAAAAATCTCAAAAATGAACTACTTCCCGAAATGACAAGGATAACATCCATTAGAATAACAAAATCTCAACAACAAACTACATTCTATAATGACAAGGCTACCATCCATTGGAGTAACAATATATCAACAACGACCTACCTTCCATAATGACAAGGCTACCATCCAATGGAGTAACAAAATCTCAACAATGAACTACCTTCCATAATGACAAGGCTACCATCCATTGGAGTAACAAAATCTGAACAACGAACTACCTTCCATAATGACAGGGCTACCATCCATTGGAGTAACAAAATCTCATCAATGAACTACCTTCCATAATGACAAGGCTACCATCCATTGGAGTAACAAAATCTCAAAAACAAACTACCTTCTATAATGATAAGGTTACCATGCATTAGAGTAACAAAAATACCAACAACAAACTACCTTCATTAATGACAAGGCTACCATCCATTAGAGTAACAAAATCCCAACAACGAACTACCTTCGATAATGACAAGGCTACAAATTTATTAGAGTAACCAAATCTCAACAACAAACTACCTTCTGTAATGACAAGGTTACAATCCATTAGATTAACGAAATCTCAAAAACAAACTACCTTCCATAATTTCAAGGCTACCATCCATTGGAGTAACAAAATATCAACAAAGAACTACCTTCTATAATGACAAGGCTACCATCCATTGGAGTAACAAAATCTAAAAAACAAATTACCTTCCATAATGACAAGGGTACCATCCATTGGAGTAACAAAATCCCAACAACAAACTATCTTCCATAATGACAAGGCTACCATCCATTGGAGTAAGAAAATCTCAACAACAAACTAGCTTCCACAATGACAGGGCTAACATCCATTGGAGTAATAAAATCTAAAAAACAAACTACCTTCCATAATGACAAGGCTACCATCCATTGGAGTAACAAAATCCCAACAACAAACTACCTTCCATAATGACAAGGCTTCCATCCATTAGAGTAAAAAATCCCAACAACAAACTACCTTCCATAATGACAAGGCTTCCATCCATTAGAGTAAAAAATCCCAACAACAAACTACCTTCCATAATGACAAGGCTACCATCCATTAGACTAAAAAAATCTCAAAAATGAACTACTTCCCGCAATGACAAGGATAACATCCATTAGAATAACAAAATCTCAACAACAAACTACATTCTATAATGACAAGGATACCATCCATTGGAGTAACAATATATCAACAACGAACTACCTTCCATAATGACAAGGCTACCATCCAATGGAGTAACAAAATCTCAACAATGAACTACCTTCCATAATGACAAGGCTACCATCCATTGGAATAACAAAATCTGAACAACGAACTACCTTCCATAATGACAGGGCTACCATCCATTGGAGTAACAAAATCTCAACAATGAACTACCTTCCATAATGATAAGGCTACCATCCATTGGAGTAACAAAATCTCAAAAACAAACTACCTTCCATAATGATAAGGTTACCATGCATTAGAGTAACAAAAATACCAACAACAAACTACCTTAATTAATGACAAGGCTACCATCCATTAGAGTAACAAAATCCCAACAACGAACTACCTTTGATAATGACAAGGCTACAAATTTATTAGAGTAACCAAATCTCAACAACTAACTACCTTCTGTAATGACAAGGTTACAATCCATTAGAATAACAAAATCTCAAAAACAAACTACCTTCCATAATTTCAAGGCTACCATCCAATGGAGTAACAAAATCTCAACATTGAACTACCTTCCATAATGACAAGGCTACCATCCATTGGAGTAACAAAATCTGAACAACGAACTACCTTCCATAATGACAGGGCTACCATCCATTGGAGTAACAAAATCTCAACAATGAACTACCTTCCATAATGACAAGGCTACCATCCATTGGAGTAAGAAAATCTCAAAAACAAACTACCTTCCATAATTATAAGGTTACCATGCATTAGAGTAACAAAAATACCAACAACAAACTACCTTCATTAATGACAAGGCTACCATCCATTAGAGTAACAAAATCCCAACAACGAACTACCTTCGATAATGACAAGGCTACAAATTTATTAGAGTAACCAAATCTCAACAACAAACTACCTTCTGTAATGACAAGGTTACAATCCATTAGAATAACAAAATCTCAAAAACAAACTACCTTCCATAATTTCAAGGCTACCATCCATTGGAGTAACAAATTATCAACAAAGAACTACCTTCCATAATGACAAGGCTACCATCCATTGGAGTAACAAAATCTAAAAAACAAATTACCTTCCATAATGACAAGGGTACCATCCATTGGAGTAACAAAATCCCAACAACAAACTATCTTCCATAATGACAAGGCTACCATCCATTGGAGTAAGAAAATCTCAACAACAAACTAGCTTCCACAATGACAGGGCTAACATCCATTGGAGTAATAAAATCTAAAAAACAAACTACCTTCCATAATGACAAGGCTACCATCCATTGGAGTAACAAAATCCCAACAACAAACTACCTTCCATAATGACAAGGCTTCCATCCATTAGAGTAAAAAATCCCAACAACAAACTACCTTCCATAATGACAAGGCTTCCATCCATTAGAGTAAAAAATCCCAACAACAAACTACCTTCCATAATGACAAGGCTACCGTCCATTAGAGTAAAAAAATCTCAAAAATGAACTACTTCCCGCAATGACAAGGATAACATCCATTAGAATAACAAAATCTCAACAACAAACTACATTCTATAATGACAAGGATACCATCCATTGGAGTAACAATATATCAACAACGAACTACCTTCCATAATGACAAGGCTACCATCCAATGGAGTAACAAAATCTCAACAATGAACTACCTTCCATAATGACAAGGCTACCATCCATTGGAGTATAAAAATCTGAACAACGAACTACCTTCCATAATGACAGGGCTACCATCCATTGGAGTAACAAAATCTCAACAATGAACTACCTTCCATAATGATAAGGCTACCATCCATTGGAGTAACAAAATCTCAAAAACAAACTACCTTCCATAATGATAAGGTTACCATGCATTAGAGTAACAAAAATACCAACAACAAACTACCTTCATTAATGACAAGGCTACCATCCATTAGAGTAACAAAATCCCAACAACGAACTACCTTTGATAATGACAAGGCTACAAATTTATTAGAGTAACCAAATCTCAACAACTAACTACCTTCTGTAATGACAAGGTTACAATCCATTAGAATAACAAAATCTCAAAAACAAACTACCTTCCATAATTTCAAGGCTACCATCCAATGGAGTAACAAAATCTCAACAATGAACTACCTTCCATAATGACAAGGCTACCATCCATTGGAGTAACAAAATCTGAACAACGAACTACCTTCCATAATGACAGGGCTACCATCCATAGGAGTAACAAAATCTCAACATTGAACTACCTTCCATAATGACAAGGCTACCATCCATTGGAGTAAGAAAATCTCAAAAACAAACTACCTTCCATAATGATAAGGTTACCATGCATTAGAGTAACAAAAATACCAACAACAAACTACCTTCATTAATGACAAGGCTACCATCCATTAGAGTAACAAAATCCCAACAACGAACTACCTTCGATAATGACAAGGCTACAAATTTATTAGAGTAACCAAATCTCAACAACAAACTACCTTCTGTAATGACAAGGTTACAATCCATTAGAATAACAAAATCTCAAAAACAAACTACCTTCCATAATTTCAAGGCTACCATCCATTGGAGTAACAAAATATCAACAAAGAACTACCTTCCATAATGACAAGGCTACCATCCATTGGAGTAACAAAATCTAAAAAACAAATTACCTTCCATAATGACAAGGGTACCATCCATTGGAGTAACAAAATCCCAACAACAAACTATCTTCCATAATGACAAGGCTACCATCCATTGGAGTAAGAAAATCTCAACAACAAACTAGCTTCCACAATGACAGGGCTAACATCCATTGGAGTAATAAAATCTAAAAAACAAACTACCTTCCATAATGACAAGGCTACCATCCATTGGAGTAACAAAATCCCAACAACAAACTACCTTCCATAATGACAAGGCTTCCACCCATTAGAGTAAAAAATCCCAACAACAAACTACCTTCCATAATGACAAGGCTTCCATCCATTAGAGTAAAAAATCCCAACAACAAACTACCTTCCATAATGACAAGGCTACCATCCATTAGAGTAAAAAAATCTCAAAAATGAACTACTTCCCGCAATGACAAGGATAACATCCATTAGAATAACAAAATCTCAACAACAAACTACATTCTATAATGACAAGGATACCATCCATTGGAGTAACAATATATCAACAACGAACTACCTTCCATAATGACAAGGCTACCATCCAATGGAGTAACAAAATCTCAACAATGAACTACCTTCCATAATGACAAGGCTACCATCCATTGGAGTAACAAAATCTGAACAACGAACTACCTTCCATAATGACAGGGCTACCATCCATTGGAGTAACAAAATCTCAACAATGAACTACCTTCCATAATGATAAGGCTACCATCCATTGGAGTAACAAAATCTCAAAAACAAACTACCTTCCATAATGATAAGGTTACCATGCATTAGAGTAACAAAAATACCAACAACAAACTACCTTCATTAATGACAAGGCTACCATCCATTAGAGTAACAAAATCCCAACAACGAACTACCTTTGATAATGACAAGGCTACAAATTTATTAGAGTAACCAAATCTCAACAACTAACTACCTTCTGTAATGACAAGGTTACAATCCATTAGAATAACAAAATCTCAAAAACAAACTACCTTCCATAATTTCAAGGCTACCATCCATTGGAGTAACAAAATATCAACAAAGAACTACCTTCCATAATGACAAGGCTACCATCCATTGGAGTAACAAAATCTAAAAAACAAATTACCTTCCATAATGACAAGGGTACCATCCATTGGAGTAACAAAATCCCAACAACAAACTATCTTCCATAATGACAAGGCTACCATCCATTGGAGTAAGAAAATCTCAACAACAAACTAGCTTCCACAATGACAGGGCTAACATCCATTGGAGTAATAAAATCTAAAAAACAAACTACCTTCCATAATGACAAGGCTACCATCCATTGGAGTAACAAAATCCCAACAACAAACTACCTTCCATAATGACAAGGCTTCCACCCATTAGAGTAAAAAATCCCAACAACAAACTACCTTCCATAATGACAAGGCTTCCATCCATTAGAGTAAAAAATCCCAACAACAAACTACCTTCCATAATGACAAGGCTACCATCCATTAGAGTAAAAAAATCTCAAAAATGAACTACTTCCCGCAATGACAAGGATAACATCCATTAGAATAACAAAATCTCAACAACAAACTACATTCTATAATGACAAGGATACCATCCATTGGAGTAACAATATATCAACAACGAACTACCTTCCATAATGACAAGGCTACCATCCAATGGAGTAACAAAATCTCAACAATGAACTACCTTCCATAATGACAAGGCTACCATCCATTGGAGTAACAAAATCTGAACAACGAACTACCTTCCATAATGACAGGGCTACCATCCATTGGAGTAACAAAATCTCAACAATGAACTACCTTCCATAATGATAAGGCTACCATCCATTGGAGTAACAAAATCTCAAAAACAAACTACCTTCCATAATGATAAGGTTACCATGCATTAGAGTAACAAAAATACCAACAACAAACTACCTTCATTAATGACAAGGCTACCATCCATTAGAGTAACAAAATCCCAACAACGAACTACCTTTGATAATGACAAGGCTACAAATTTATTAGAGTAACCAAATCTCAACAACTAACTACCTTCTGTAATGACAAGGTTACAATCCATTAGAATAACAAAATCTCAAAAACAAACTACCTTCCATAATTTCAAGGCTACCATCCATTGGAGTAACCAAATATCAACAAAGAACTACCTTCCATAATGACAAGGCTACCATCCATTGGAGTAACAAAATCTAAAAAACAAATTACCTTCCATAATGAAAAGGGTACCATCCATTGGAGTAACAAAATCCCAACAACAAACTATCTTCCATAATGACAAGGCTACCATCCATTGGAGTAAGAAAATCTCAACAACAAACTAGCTTCCACAATGACAGGGCTAACATCCATTGGAGTAATAAAATCTAAAAAACAAACTACCTTCCATAATGAAAAGGCTATCATCCATTGGAGTAACAAAATCCCAACAACAAACTACCTTCCATAATGACAAGGCTTCCATCCATTAGAGTAAAAAATCCCAACAACAAACTACCTTCCAAAATGACAAGGCTTCCATCCATTAGAGTAAAAAATCCCAACAATAAATTACCTTCCATAATGACAAGGCTACCATCCATTAGAGTAAAAAAATCTCAAAAATGAACTACTTCCCGTAATGACAAGGATAACATCCATTAGAATAACAAAATCTCAACAACAAACTTCATTCTATAATGACAAGGCTACCATCCATTGGAGTAACAATATATCAACAACGAACTACCTTCCATAATGACAAGGCTACCATCCAATGGAGTAACAAAATCTCAACAATGAACTACCTTCCATAATGACAAGGCTACCATCCATTGGAGTAACAAAATCTGAACAACGAACTACCTTCCATAATGACAGGGCTACCATCCATTGGAGTAACAAAATCTCAACAATGAACTACCTTCCATAATGATAAGGCTACCATCCATTGGAGTAACAAAATCTCAAAAACAAACTACCTTCCATAATGATAAGGTTACCATGCATTAGAGTAACAAAAATACCAACAACAAACTACCTTCATTAATGACAAGGCTACCATCCATTAGAGTAACAAAATCCCAACAACTAACTACCTTCGATAATGACAAGGCTACAAATTTATTAGAGTAACCAAATCTCAACAACTAACTACCTTCTGTAATGACAAGGTTACAATCCATTAGAATAACAAAATCTCAAAAACAAACTACCTTCCATAATTTCAAGGCTACCATCCATTGGAGTAACAAAATATCAACAAAGAACTACCTTCCATAATAACAAGGCTACCATCCATTGAAGTAACAAAATCTAAAAAACAAACTACCTTCCATAATGACAAGGGTACCATCCATTGGAGTAACAAAATCCCAACAACAAACTATCTTCCATAATGACAAGGCTACCATCCATTGGAGTAAGAAAATCTCAACAACAAACTAGCTTCCACAATGACAGGGCTAACATCCATTGGAGTAATAAAATCTAAAAAACAAACTACCTTCCATAATGACAAGGCTACCATCCATTGGAGTAACAAAATCCCAACAACAAACTACCTTCCATAATGACAAGGCTTCCATCCATTAGAGTAAAAAATCCCAACAACAAACTACCTTCCATAATGACAAGGCTACCATCCATTAGAGTAAAAAAATCTCAAAAATGAACTACTTCCCGTAATGACAAGGATAACATCCATTAGAATAACAAAATCTCAACAACAAACTACATTCTATAATGACAAGGCTACCATCCATTAGAGTAAAAATATATCAACAACGAACTACCTTCCATAATGACAAGGCTACCATCCAATGGAGTAACAAAATCTCAACAATGAACTACCTTCCATAATGACAAGGCTACCATCCATTGGAGTAACAAAATCTGAACAACGAACTACCTTCCATAATGACAGGGCTACCATCCATTGGAGTAACAAAATCTCAACAATGAACTACCTTCCATAATGATAAGGCTACCATCCATTGGAGTAACAAAATCTTAAAAACAAACTACCTTCCATAATGATAAGGTTACCATGCATTAGAGTAACAAAAATACCAACAACAAACTACCTTCATTAATGACAAGGCTACCATCCATTAGAGGAACAAAATCCCAACAACGAACTACCTTTGATAATGACAAGGCTACAAATTTATTAGAGTAACCAAATCTCAACAACTAACTACCTTCTGTAATGACAAGGTTACAATCCATTAGAATAACAAAATCTCAAAAACAAACTACCTTCCATAATTTCAAGGCTACCATCCATTGGAGTAACAAAATATCAACAAAGAACTACCTTCCATAATGACAAGGCTACCATCCATTGGAGTAACAAAATCTAAAAAACAAATTACCTTCCATAATGACAAGGGTACCATCCATTGGAGTAACAAAATCCCAACAACAAACTATCTTCCATAATGACAAGGCTACCATCCACTGGAGTAAGAAAATCTCAACAACAAACTAGCTTCCACAATGACAGGGCTAACATCCATTGGAGTAATAAAATCTAAAAAACAAACTACCTTCCATAATGAAAAGGCTACCATCCATTGGAGTAACAAAATCCCAACAACAAACTACCTTCCATAATGACAAGGCTTCCATCCATTAGAGTAAAAAATCCCGACAACAAACTACCTTCCATAATGACAAGGCTTCCATCCATTAGAGTAAAAAATCCCAACAACAAACTACCTTCCATAATGACAAGGCTACCATCCATTAGAGTAAAAAAATCTCAAAAATGAACTACTTCCCGTAATGACAAGGATAACATCCATTAGAATAACAAAATCTCAACAACAAACTACATTCTATAATGACAAGGCAACCATCCATTGGAGTAACAATATATCAACAACGAACTACCTTCCATAATGACAAGGCTACCATCCAATGGAGTACAAAAATCTCAACAATGAACTACCTTCCATAATGACAAGGCTACCATCCATTGGAGTAACAAAATCTAAAAAACAAATTACCTTCCATAATGACAAGGGTACCATCCATTGGAGTAACAAAATCCCAACAACAAACTATCTTCCATAATGACAAGGCTACCATCCACTGGAGTAAGAAAATCTCAACAACAAACTAGCTTCCACAATGACAGGGCTAACATCCATTGGAGTAATAAAATCTAAAAAACAAACTACCTTCCATAATGAAAAGGCTACCATCCATTGGAGTAACAAAATCCCAACAACAAACTACCTTCCATAATGACAAGGCTTCCATCCATTAGAGTAAAAAATCCCGACAACAAACTACCTTCCATAATGACAAGGCTTCCATCCTTTAGAGTAAAAAATCCCAACAACAAACTACCTTCCATAATGACAAGGCTACCATCCATTAGAGTAAAAAAATCTCAAAAATGAACTACTTCCCGTAATGACAAGGATAACATCCATTAGAATAACAAAATCTCAACAACAAACTACATTCTATAATGACAAGGCAACCATCCATTGGAGTAACAATATATCAACAACGAACTACCTTCCATAATGACAAGGCTACCATCCAATGGAGTACAAAAATCTCAACAATGAACTACCTTCCATAATGACAAGGCTACCATCCATTGGAGTAACAAAATCTGAACAACGAACTACCTTCCATAATGACAGGGCTACCATCCATTGGAGTAACAAAATCTCAACAATGAACTACCTTCCATAATGATAAGGCTACCATCCATTGGAGTAACAAAATCTCAAAAACAAACTACCTTCCATAATGATAAGGTTACCATGCATTAGAGTAACAAAAATACCAACAACAAACTACCTTCAGTAATGACAAGGCTACCATCCATTAGAGTAACAAAATCCCAACAACGAACTACCTTCGATAATGACAAGGCTACAAATTTATTAGAGTAACCAAATCTCAACAACTAACTACCTTCTGTAATGACAAGGTTACAATCCATTAGAATAACAAAATCTCAAAAACAAACTACCTTCCATAATTTCAAGGCTACCATCCATTGGAGTAACAAAATATCAACAAAGAACTACCTTCCATAATAACAAGGCTACCATCCATTGGAGTAACAAAATCTAAAAAACAAACTACCTTCCATAATGACAAGGGTACCTTCCATTGGAGTAACCAAATCCCAACAACAAACTATCTTCCATAATGACAAGGCTACCATCCATTGGAGTAAGAAAATCTCAACAACAAACTAGCTTCCACAATGACAGGGCTAACATCCATTGGAGTAATAAAATCTAAAAAACAAACTACCTTCCATAATGACAAGGCTACCATCCATTGGAGTAACAAAATCCCAACAACAAACTACCTTCCATAATGACAAGGCTTCCATCCATTAGAGTAAAAAATCCCAACAACAAACTACCTTCCATAATAACAAGGCTTCCATCCATTAGAGTAAAAAAATCTCAAAAATGAACTCTTTCCCGTAATGACAAGGATAACATCCATTAGAATAACAAAATCTCAACAACAAACTACATTCTATAATGACAAGGCTACCATCCATTGGAGTAACAATATATCAACAACGAACTATTTCCATAATGACAAGGCTACCATCCAATGGAGTAACAAAATCTCAACAATGAACTACCTTCCATAATGGCAAGGCTACCATCCATTGGAGTAACAAAATCTGAACAACGAACTACCTTCCATAATGATAGGGCTACCATCCATTGTAGTAACAAAATCTCAACAATGAACTACCATCCATAATGACAAGGCTACCATCCATTGGAGTAACAAAATCTCAAAAACAAATTACCTTCCATAATGATAAGGTTACCATGCATTAGAGTAACAAAAATACCAACAACAAAATACCTTTATTAATGACAAGGCTACCATCCATTAGAGTAACAAAATCCCAACAACGAACTACCTTCGATAATGACAAGGCTACAAATTTATTAGAGTAACCAAATCTCAATAACAAACTACCTTTTGTAATGACAAGGTTACAATCCATTAGAATAACAAAATCTCAAAAACAAACTACCTTCCATAATTTCAAGGTTACCATCCATTGGAGTAAAAAAATATCAACAAAGAACTACCTTCCATAATGACAAGGCTACCATCCATTGGAGTAACAAAATCTAAAAAACAAATTACCTTCCATAATGACAAGGGTACCATCCATTGGAGTAACAAAATCCCAACAACAAACTATCTTCCATAATGACAAGGCTACCATCCATTGGAGTAAGAAAATCTCAACAACAAACTAGCTTCCACAATGACAGGGCTAACATCCATTGGAGTAATAAAATCTAAAAAACAAACTACCTTCCATAATGACAAGGCTACCATCCATTGGAGTAACAAAATCCCAACAACAAACTACCTTCCATAATGGCAAGGCTTCCATCCATTAGAGTAAAAAATCCCAACAACAAACTACCTTCCATAATGACAAGGCTACCATCCATTAGAGTAAAAAAATCTCAAAAATGAACTACTTCCCGTAATGACAAGGATAACATCCATTAGAATAACAAAATCTCAACAACAAACTACTTTCTATAATGACAAGGCTAGCATCCATTGGAGTAACAATATATCAACAACGAACTACCTTCCATAATGACAAGGCTACCATCCAATGGAGTAACAAAATCTCAACAATGAACTACCTTCCATAATGACAAGGCTACCATCCATTGGAGTAACAAAATCTGAACAACGAACTACCTTCCATAATGACAGGGCTACCATCCATTGGAGTAACAAAATCTCAACAATGAACTACCTTCCATAATGACAAGGCTACCGTGCATTGGAGTAACAAAATCTCAAAAACAAACTACCTTCCATAATTATAAGGTTACCATGCATTAGAGTAACAAAAATACCAACAACAAACTACCTTCATTAATGACAAGGCTACCATCCATTAGAGTAACAAAATCCCAACAATGAACTACCTTCGATAATGACAAGGCTACAAATTTATTAGAGTAACCAAATCTCAACAACAAACTACCTTCTGTAATGGTAAGGTTACAATCCATTAGAATAACAAAATCTCAAAAACAAACTACCTTCCATAATTTCAAGGCTACCATCCATTGGAGTAACAAAATATCAACAAAGAACTACCTTCCATAATAACAAGGCTACCATCCAATGGAGTAACAAAATCTAAAAAACAAACTACCTTCCATAATGACAAGGGTACCATCCATTGGAGTAACAAAATCCCAACAACAAACTATCTTCCATAATGACAAGGCTACCATCCATTGGAGTAAGAAAATCTCAACAACAAACTAGCTTCCACAATGACAGGGCTAACATCCATTGGAGTAATAAAATCTAAAAAACAAACTACCTTCCATAATGACAAGGCTACCATCCATTGGAGCAACAAAATCCCAACAACAAACTACCTTCCATAATGACAAGGCTTCCATCCATTAGAGTAAAAATCCCAACAACAAACTACCTTCCATAATGACAAGGCTACCATCCATTAGAGTAAAAAAATCTCAAAAATGAACTACTTCCCGTAATGACAAGGATAACATCCATTAGAATAACAAAATCTCAACAACAAACTACTTTCTATAATGACAAGGCTACCATCCATTGGAGTAACAATATATCAACAACGAACTACCTTCCATAATGACAAGGCTACCATCCAATGGAGTAACAAAATCTCAAAAATGAACTACCTTCCATAATGACAAGGCTACCATCCATTGGAGTAACAAAATCTGAACAACGAACTACCTTCCATAATGACAGGGCTACCATCCATTGGAGTAACAAAATCTCAACAATGAACTACCTTCCATAATGACAAGGCTACCATCCATTGGAGTAACAAAATCTCAAAAACAAACTACCTTCCATAATGATAAGGTTACCATGCATTAGAGTAACAAAAATACCAACAACAAACTACCTTCATTAATGACAAGGCTACCATCCATTAGAGTAACAAAATCCCAACAACGAACTACCTTCGATAATGACAAGGCTACAAATTTATTAGAGTAACCAAATCTCAACAACAAACTACCTTCTGTAATGGCAAGGTTACAATCCATTAGAATAACAAAATCTCAAAAACAAACTACCTTCCATAATTTCAAGGCTACCATCCATTGGAGTAACAAAATATCAACAAAGAACTACCTTCCGTAATAACAAGGCTACCATCCAATGGAGTAACAAAATCTAAAAAACAAACTACCTTCCATAATGACAAGGGTACCATCCATTGGAGTAACAAAATCCCAACAACAAACTATCTTCCATAATGACAAGGCTACCATCCATTGGAGTAAGAAAATCTCAACAACAAACTAGCTTCCACAATGACAGGGCTAACATCCATTGGAGTAATAAAATCTAAAAAACAAACTACCTTCCATAATGACAAGGCTACCATCCATTGGAGTAACAAAATCCCAACAACAAACTACCTTCCATAATGACAAGGCTTCCATCCATTAGAGTAAAAAATCCCAACAACAAACTACCTTCCATAATGACAAGGCTACCATCCATTGGAGTAACAAAATCTGAACAACGAACTACCTTCCATAATGACAGGGCTACCATCCATTGGAGTAACAAAATCTCAACAATGAACTACCTTCCATAATGACAAGGCTACCATCCATTGGAGTAACAAAATCTCAAAAACAAACTACCTTCCATAATGATAAGGTTACCATGCATTAGAGTAACAAAAATACCAACAAAAACTACCTTCATTAATGACAAGGCTACAATCCATTAGAGTAACAAAATCCCAACAACGAACTACCTTCGATAATGACAAGGCTACAAATTTATTAGAGTAACCCAATCTTAACAACAAACTACCTTCTGTAATGACAAGGTTACAATCCATTAGAATAACAAAATCTCAAAAACAAACTACCTTCCATAATTTCAAGGCTACCATCCATTGGAGTAACAAAATATCAACAAAGAACTACCTTCCATAATGACAAGTCTACCATCCATTGGAGTAATAAAATCTAAAAAACAAATTACCTTCCATAATGACAAGGGTACCATCCATTGGAGTAACAAAATCCCAACAACAAACTATCTTCCATAATGACAAGGCTACCATCCATTGGAGTAAGAAAATCTCAACAACAAACTAGCTTCCACAATGACAGGGCTAACATCCATTGGAGTAATAAAATCTAAAAAACAAACTACCTTCCATAATGACAAGGCTACCATCCATTGGAGTAACAAAATCCCAACAACAAACTACCTTCCATAATGACAAGGCTTCCATCCATTAGAGTAAAAAATCCCAACAACAAACTACCTTCCATAATGACAAGGCTACCATCCATTAGAGTAAAAAAATCTCAAAAATGAACTACTTCCCGTAATGACAAGGATAACATCCATTAGAATAACAAAATCTCAACAACAAACTACTTTCTATAATGACAAGGCTACCATCCATTGGAGTAACAATATATCAACAACGAACTACCTTCCATAATGACAAGGCTACCATCCAATGGAGTAACAAAATCTCAACAATGAACTACCTTCCATAATGATAAGGCTAGCATCCATTGGAGTAACAAAATCTGAACAACGAACTACCTTCCATAATGACAGGGCTACCATCCATTGGAGTAACAAAATCTCAACAATGAACTACCTTACATAATGACAAGGCTACCATCCATTAGAGTAACAAAATCTCAAAAACAAACTACCTTCCATAATGATAAGGTTACCATGCATTAGAGTAACAAAAATACCAACAACAAACTACCTTCATTAATGACAAGGCTACAATCCATTAGAGTAACAAAATCCCAACAACGAACTACCTTCGATAATGACAAGGCTACAAATTTATTAGAGTAACCAAATCTCAACAACAAACTACCTTTTGTAATGGCAAGGTTACAATCCATTAGAATAACAAAATCTCAAAAACAAACTACCTTCCATAATTTCAAGGCTACCATCCATTGGAGTAACAAAATATCAACAAAGAACTACCTTCCATAATAACAAGGCTACCATCCAATGGAGTAACAAAATCTAAAAAACAAACTACCTTCCATAATGACAAGGGTACCATCCATTGGAGTACAAAAATCCCAACAACAAACTATCTTCCATAATGACAAGGCTACCATCCATTGGAGTAAGAAAATCTCAACAACAAACTAGCTTCCACAATGACAGGGCTAACATCCATTGGAGTAATAAAATCTAAAAAACAAACTACCTTCCATAATGACAAGGCTACCATCCATTGGAGTAACAAAATCCCAACAACAAACTACCTTCCATAATGACAAGTCTTCCATCCACTAGAGTAAAAAATCCCAACAACAAACTACCTTCCATAATGACAAGGCTACCATCCATTAGAGTAATAAAATCTCAAAAATGAACTACTTCCCGTAATGACAAGGATAACATCCATTAGAATAACAACATTTCAACAACAAACTACATTCTATAATGACAAGGCTACCATCCATTGGAGTAACAATATATCAACAACGAACTACCTTCCATAATGACAAGGCTTCCATCCAATGGAGTAACAAAATCTCAACAATGAACTACCTTCCATAATGACAAGGCTACCATCCATTGGAGTAACAAAATCTGAACAACGAACTACCTTCCATAATGACAGGGTTACCATCCATTGGAGTAACAAAATCTCAACAATGAACTACCTTCCATAATGACAAGGCTACCATCCATTGGAGTAACAAAATCTCAAAAACAAACTACCTTCCATAATGATAAGGTTACCATGCATTAGAGTAACAAAAATACCAACAACAAACTACCTTCATTAATGACAAGGCTACCATCCATTAGAGTAACAAAATCCCAACAACGAACTACCTTCGATAATGACAAGGCTACAAATTTATTAGAGTAACCAAATCTTAACAAAAAACTACCTTCTGTAATGACAAGGTTACAATCCATTAGAATAACAAAATCTCAAAAACAAACTACCTTCAATAATTTCAAGGCTACCATCCATTGGAGTAACAAAATATCAACAAAGAACTACCTTCCATAATGACAAGGCTACCATCCATTGGAGTAACAAAATCTAAAAAACAAATTACCTTCCATAATGACAAGGGTACCATCCATTGGAGTAACAAAATCCCAACAACAAACTATCTTCCATAATGACAAGGCTACCATCCATTAGAGTAAGAAAATCTCAACAACAAACTAGCTTCCACAATGACAGGGCTAACATCCATTGGAGTTATAAAATCTAAAAAACAAACTACCTTCCATAATGACAAGGCTACCATCCATTGGAGTAACAAAATCCCAACAACAAACTACCTTCCATAATGACAAGGCTTCCATCCATTAGAGTAAAAAATCCCAACAACAAACTACCTTCCATAATGACAAGGCTACCATCCATTAGAGTAAAAAAATCTCAAAAATGAACTACTTCCCGTAATGACAAGGATAACATCCATTAGAATAACAAAATCTCAACAACAAACTACATTCTATAATGACAAGGCTACCATCCATTGGAGTAACAATATATCAACAACGAACTACCTTCCATAATGACAAGGCTACCATCCAATGGAGTAACAAAATCTCAACAATGAATTACCTTCCATAATGACAAGGCTACCATCCATTGGAGTAACAAAATCTGAACAACGAACTACCTTCCATAATGACAGGGCTACCATCCATTGGAGTAACAAAATCTCAACAATGAACTACCTTCCATAATGACAAGGATACCATCCATTGGAGTAACAAAATCTCAAAAACAAACTACCTTCCATAATGATAAGGTTACCATGCATTAGAGTAACAAAAATACCAACAACAAACTACCTTCATTAATGACAAGGCTACCATCCATTAGAGTAACAAAATCCCAACAACGAACTACCTTCGATAATGACAAGGCTACAAATTTATTAGAGTAACCAAATCTCAATAACAAACTACCTTCTGTAATGACAAGGTTACAATCCACTAGAATAACAAAATCTCAAAAACAAACTACCTTCCATAATTTCAAGGCTACCATCCATTGGAGTAACAAAATATCAACAAAGAACTACCTTCCATAATGACAAGGGTACCATCCATTGGAGTAACAAAATCTAAAAACCAAACTACCTTTCATAATGACAAGGGTACCATCCATTGGAGTAACAAAATCCGAACAACAAACTATCTTCCATAATGACAAGGCTACCATCCATTGGAGTAAGAAAATCTCAACAACAAACTAGCTTCCACAATGACAGGGCTAACATCCATTGGAATAATAAAATCTAAAAAACAAACTACCTTCCAGAATGACAAGGCTACCATCCATTGGAGTAACAAAATCCCAACAACAAACTACCTTCCATAATGACAAGGCTTCCATCCATTAGAGTAAAAAATCCCAACAACAAACTACCTTCCATAATAACAAGGCTACCATCCATTAGAGTAAAAAAATCTCAAAAATGAACTACTTCCCGTAATCACAAGGATAACATCCATTAGAATAACAAAATCTCAACAACAAACTACATTCTATAATGACAAGGCTACCATCCATTGGAGTAACAATATATCAACAACGAACTATTTCCATAATGACAAGGCTACCATCCAATGGAGTAACAAAATCTCAACAATGAACTACCTTCCATAATGACAAGGCTACCATCCATTGGAGTAACAAAATCTGAACAACGAACTACCTTCCATAATGACAGGGCTACCATCCATTGTAGTAACAAAATCTCAACAATGAACTACCATCCATAATCACAAGGCTACCATCCATTGGAGTAACAAAATCTCAAAAACAAATTACCTTCCATAATGATAAGGTTACCATGCATTAGAGTAACAAAAATACCAACAACAAAATTACTTTATTAATGACAAGGCTACCATCCATTAGAGTAACAAAATCCCAACAACGAACTACCTTCGATAATGAAAAGGCTACAAATTTATTAGAGTAACCAAATCTCAATAACAAACTACCTTCTGTAATGACAAGGTTACAATCCACTAGAATAACAAAATCTCAAAAACAAACTACCTTCCATAATTTCAAGGCTACCATCCATTGGAGTAACAAAATATCAACAAAGAACTACCTTCCATAATGACAAGGCTACCATCCATTGGAGTAACAAAATCTAAAAACCAAACTACCTTTCATAATGACAAGGGTACCACCCATTGGAGTAACAAAATCCCAACAACAAACTATCTTCCATAATGACAAGGCTACCATCCATTGGAGTAAGAAAATCTCAACAACAAACTAGCTTCCACAATGACAGGGCTAACATCCATTGGAGTAATAAAATCTAAAAAACAAACTACCTTCCATAATGACAAGGCTACCATCCATTGGAGTAACAAAATCCCAACAACAAACTACCTTCCATAATGACAAGGCTTCCATCCATTAGAGTAAAAAATCCCAACAACAAACTACCTTCCATAATAACAAGGCTACCATCCATTAGAGTAAAAAAATATCAAAAATGAACTACTTCCCGTAATCACAAGGATAACATCCATTAGAATAACAAAATCTCAACAACAAACTATATTCTATAATGACAAGGCTACCATCCATTGGAGTAACAATATATCAACAACGAACTACCTTTCATAATGACAAGGCTACCATCCAATGGAGTAACAAAATCTCAACAATGAACTACCTTCCATAATGATAAGGCTACCATCCATTGGAGTAACAAAATCTGAACAATGAACTACCTTCCATAATGACAGGGCTACCATCCATTGGAGTAACAAAATCTCAACAATGAATTACCTTCCATAATGACAAGGCTACCATCCATTGGAGTAACAAAATCTCAAAAACAAACTACCTTCCATAATGATAAGGTTACCATGCATTAGAGTAACAAAAATACCAACAACAAACTACCTTCATTAATGACAAGGCTACCATCCATTAGAGTAACAAAATCCCAACAACGAACTACCTTCAATAATGACAAGGCTACAAATTTATTAGAGTAACCAAATCTTAACAACAAACTACCTTCTGTAATGACAAGGTTACAATCCATTAGAATAACAAAATCTCAAAAACAAACTACCTTCCATAATTTCAAGGCTACCATCCATTGGAGTAACAAAATATCAACAAAGAACTACCTTCCATAATGACAAGGCTACCATCCATTGGAGTAACAAAATCTAAAAAACAAATTTCCTTCCATAATGACAAGGGTACCATCCATTGGAGTAACCAAAATCCCAACAACAAACTATCTTCCATAATGACAAGGCTACCATCCATTGGAGTAAGAAAATCTCAACAACAAACTAGCTTCCACAATGACAGGGCTAACATCCATTGGAGTAATAAAATCTAAAAAACAAACTACCTTCCATAATGACAAGGCTACCATCCATTGGAGTAACAAAATCCCAACAACAAACTACCTTCCATAATGACAAGGCTTCCATCCATTAGAATAAAAAATCCCAACAACAAACTACCTTCCATAATAACAAGGCTACCATCCATTAGAGTAAAAAAATCTCAAAAATGAACTACTTCCCGTAATCACAAGGATAACATCAATTAGAATAACAAAATCTCAACAACAAACTACATTCTATAATGACAAGGCTACCATCCATTGGAGTAACAATATATCAACAACGAACTATTTCCATAATGACAAGGCTACCATCCAATGGAGTAACAAAATCTCAACAATGAACTACCTTCCATAATGACAAGGCTACCATCCATTGGAGTTACAAAATCTGAACAACGAACTACCTTCCATAATGACAGGGCTACCATCCATTGTAGTAACAAAATCTCAACAATGAACTACCATCCATAATGACAAGGCTACCATCCATTGGAGTAACAAAATCTCAAAAACAAATTACCTTCCATAATGATAAGGTTACCATGCATTAGAGTAACAAAAATACCAACAACAAAATACCTTTATTAATGACAAGGCTACCATCCATTAGAGTAACAAAATCCCAACAACGAACTACCTTCGATAATGAAAAGGCTACAAATTTATTAGAGTAACCAAATCTCAATAACAAACTACCTTCTGTAATGACAAGGTTACAATCCACTAGAATAACAAAATCTCAAAAACAAACTACCTTCCATAATTTCAAGGCTACCATCCATTGGAGTAACAAAATATCAACAAAGAACTACCTTCCATAATGACAAGGCTACCATCCATTGGAGTAACAAAATCTAAAAACCAAACTACCTTTCATAATGACAAGGGTACCATCCATTGGAGTAACAAAATCCCAACAACAAACTATCTTCCATAATGACAAGGCTACCATCCATTGGAGTAAGAAAATCTCAACAACAAACTAGCTTCCACAATGACAGGGCTAACATCCATTGGAGTAATAAAATCTAAAAAACAAACTACCTTCCATAATGACAAGGCTACCATCCATTGGAGTAACAAAATCCCAACAACAAACTACCTTCCATAATGACAAGGCTTCCATCCATTAGAGTAAAAAATCCCAACAACAAACTACCTTCCATAATAACAAGGCTACCATCCATTAGAGTAAAAAAATCTCAAAAATGAACTACTTCCCGTAATCACAAGGATAACATCCATTAGAATAACAAAATCTCAACAACAAACTATATTCTATAATGACAAGGCTACCATCCATTGGAGTAACAATATATCAACAACGAACTACCTTCCATAATGACAAGGCTACCATCCAATGGAGTAACAAAATCTCAACAATGAACTACCTTCCATAATGACAAGGCTACCATCCATTGGAGTAACAAAATCTGAACAATGAACTACCTTCCATAATGACAGGGCTACCATCCATTGGAGTAACAAAATCTCAACAATGAATTACCTTCCATAATGACAAGGCTACCATCCATTGGAGTAACAAAATCTCAAAAACAAACTACCTTCCATAATGATAAGGTTACCATGCATTAGAGTAACAAAAATACCAACAACAAACTACCTTCATTAATGACAAGGCTACCATCCATTAGAGTAACAAAATCCCAACAACGAACTACCTTCAATAATGACAAGGCTACAAATTTATTAGAGTAACCAAATCTTAACAACAAACTACCTTCTGTAATGACAAGGTTACAATCCATTAGAATAACAAAATCTCAAAAACAAACTACCTTCCATAATTTCAAGGCTACCATCCATTGGAGTAACAAAATATCAACAAAGAACTACCTTCCATAATGACAAGGCTACCATCCATTGGAGTAACAAAATCTAAAAAACAAATTTCCTTCCATAATGACAAGGGTACCATCCATTGGAGTAACCAAAATCCCAACAACAAACTATCTTCCATAATGACAAGGCTACCATCCATTGGAGTAAGAAAATCTCAACAACAAACTAGCTTCCACAATGACAGGGCTAACATCCATTGGAGTAATAAAATCTAAAAAACAAACTACCTTCCATAATGACAAGGCTACCATCCATTGGAGTAACAAAATCCCAACAACAAACTACCTTCCATAATGACAAGGCTTCCATCCATTAGAGTAAAAAATCCCAACAACAAACTACCTTCCATAATGACAAGGCTACCATCCATTAGAGTAAAAAAATTTCAAAAATGAAGTACTTCCCGTAATGACAAGGATAACATCCATTAGAATAACAAAATCTCAACAACAAACTACTTTCTATAATGACAAGGCTACCATCCATTGGAGTAACAATATATCAACAACGAACTACCTTCCATAATGACAAGGCTACCATCCAATGGAGTAACAAAATCTCAACAATGAACTACCTTCCATAATGACAAGGCTACCATCCATTGGAGTAACAAAATCTGAACAACGAACTACCTTCCATAATGACAGGGCTACCATCCATTGGAGTAACAAAATCTCAACAATGAACTACCTTCCATAATGACAAGGCTACCATCCATTGGAGTAACAAAATCTCAAAAACAAACTACCTTCCATAATGATAAGGTTACCATGCATTAGAGTAACAAAAATACCAACAACAAACTACCTTCATTAATGACAAGGCTACCATCCATTAGAGTAACAAAATCCCAACAACGAACTACCTTCGATAATGACAAGGCTACAAATTTATTAGAGTAACCAAATCTCAATAACAAACTACCTTCTGTAATGACAAGGTTACAATCCACTAGAATAACAAAATCTCAAAAACAAACTACCTTCCATAATTTCAAGGCTACCATCCATTGGAGTAACAAAATATCAACAAAGAACTACCTTCCATAATGACAAGGCTACCATCCATTGGAGTAACAAAATCTAAAAACCAAACTACCTTTCATAATGACAAGGGTACCATCCATTGGAGTAACAAAATCCCAACAACAAACTATCTTCCATAATGACAAGGCTACCATCCATTGGAGTAAGAAAATCTCAACAACAAACTAGCTTCCACAATGACAGGGCTAACATCCATTGGAGTAATAAAATCTAAAAAACAAACTACCTTCCATAATGACAAGGCTACCATCCATTGGAGTAACAAAATCCCAACAACAAACTACCTTCCATAATGACAAGGCTTCCATCCATTAGAGTAAAAAATCCCAACAACAAACTACCTTCCATAATAACAAGGCTACCATCCATTAGAGTAAAAAAATCTCAAAAATGAACTACTTCCCGTAATCACAAGGATAACATCCATTAGAATAACAAAATCTCAACAACAAACTATATTCTATAATGACAAGGCTACCATCCATTGGAGTAACAATATATCAACAACGAACTACCTTCCATAATGACAAGGCTACCATCCAATGGAGTAACAAAATCTCAACAATGAACTACCTTCCATAATGACAAGGCTACCATCCATTGGAGTAACAAAATCTGAACAATGAACTCCCTTCCATAATGACAGGGCTACCATCCATTGGAGTAACAAAATCTCAACAATGAATTACCTTCCATAATGACAAGGCTACCATCCATTGGAGTAACAAAATCTCAAAAACAAACTACCTTCCATAATGATAAGGTTACCATGCATTAAAGTAACAAAAATACCAACAACAAACTACCTTCATTAATGACAAGGCTACCATCCATTAGAGTAACAAAATCCCAACAACGAACTACCTTCAATAATGACAAGGCTACAAATTTATTAGAGTAACCAAATCTTAACAACAAACTACCTTCTGTAATGACAAGGTTACAATCCATTAGAATAACAAAATCTCAAAAACAAACTACCTTCCATAATTTCAAGGCTACCATCCATTGGAGTAACAAAATATCAACAAAGAACTACCTTCCATAATGACAAGGCTACCATCCATTGGAGTAACAAAATCTAAAAAACAAATTTCCTTCCATAATGACAAGGGTACCATCCATTGGAGTAACCAAAATCCCAACAACAAACTATCTTCCATAATGACAAGGCTACCATCCATTGGAGTAAGAAAATCTCAACAACAAACTAGCTTCCACAATGACAGGGCTAACATCCATTGGAGTAATAAAATCTAAAAAACAAACTACCTTCCATAATGACAAGGCTACCATCCATTGGAGTAACAAAATCCCAACAACAAACTACCTTCCATAATGACAAGGCTTCCATCCATTAGAATAAAAAATCCCAACAACAAACTACCTTCCATAATAACAAGGCTACCATCCATTAGAGTAAAAAAATCTCAAAAATGAACTACTTCCCGTAATCACAAGGATAACATCCATTAGAATAACAAAATCTCAACAACAAACTACATTCTATAATGACAAGGCTACCATCCATTGGAGTAACAATATATCAACAACGAACTATTTCCATAATGACAAGGCTACCATCCAATGGAGTAACAAAATCTCAACAATGAACTACCTTCCATAATGACAAGGCTACCATCCATTGGAGTTACAAAATCTGAACAACGAACTACCTTCCATAATGACAGGGCTACCATCCATTGTAGTAACAAAATCTCAACAATGAACTACCATCCATAATGACAAGGCTACCATCCATTGGAGTAACAAAATCTCAAAAACAAATTACCTTCCATAATGATAAGGTTACCATGCATTAGAGTAACAAAAATACCAACAACAAAATACCTTTATTAATGACAAGGCTACCATCCATTAGAGTAACAAAATCCCAACAACGAACTACCTTCGATAATGAAAAGGCTACAAATTTATTAGAGTAACCAAATCTCAATAACAAACTACCTTTTGTAATGACAAGGTTACAATCCACTAGAATAACAAAATCTCAAAAACAAACTACCTTCCATAATTTCAAGGCTACCATCCATTGGAGTAACAAAATATCAACAAAGAACTACCTTCCATAATGACAAGGCTACCATCCATTGGAGTAACAAAATCTAAAAACCAAACTACCTTTCATAATGACAAGGGTACCATCCATTGGAGTAACAAAATCCCAACAACAAACTATCTTCCATAATGACAAGGCTACCATCCATTGGAGTAAGAAAATCTCAACAACAAACTAGCTTCCACAATGACAGGGCTAACATCCATTGGAGTAATAAAATCTAAAAAACAAACTACCTTCCATAATGACAAGGCTACCATCCATTGGAGTAACAAAATCCCAACAACAAACTACCTTCCATAATGACAAGGCTTCCATCCATTAGAGTAAAAAATCCCAACAACAAACTACCTTCCATAATAACAAGGCTACCATCCATTAGAGTAAAAAAATCTCAAAAATGAACTACTTCCCGTAATCACAAGGATAACATCCATTAGAATAACAAAATCTCAACAACAAACTATATTCTATAATGACAAGGCTACCATCCATTGGAGTAACAATATATCAACAACGAACTACCTTCCATAATGACAAGGCTACCATCCAATGGAGTAACAAAATCTCAACAATGAACTACCTTCCATAATGACAAGGCTACCATCCATTGGAGTAACAAAATCTGAACAATGAACTACCTTCCATAATGACAGGGCTACCATCCATTGGAGTAACAAAATCTCAACAATGAATTACCTTCCATAATGACAAGGCTACCATCCATTGGAGTAACAAAATCTCAAAAACAAACTACCTTCCATAATGATAAGGTTACCATGCATTAGAGTAACAAAAATACCAACAACAAACTACCTTCATTAATGACAAGGCTACCATCCATTAGAGTAACAAAATCCCAACAACGAACTACCTTCAATAATGACAAGGCTACAAATTTATTAGAGTAACCAAATCTTAACAACAAACTACCTTCTGTAATGACAAGGTTACAATCCATTAGAATAACAAAATCTCAAAAACAAACTACCTTCCATAATTTCAAGGCTACCATCCATTGGAGTAACAAAATATCAACAAAGAACTACCTTCCATAATGACAAGGCTACCATCCATTGGAGTAACAAAATCTAAAAAACAAATTTCCTTCCATAATGACAAGGGTACCATCCATTGGAGTAACCAAAATCCCAACAACAAACTATCTTCCATAATGACAAGGCTACCATCCATTGGAGTAAGAAAATCTCAACAACAAACTAGCTTCCACAATGACAGGGCTAACATCCATTGGAGTAATAAAATCTAAAAAACAAACTACCTTCCATAATGACAAGGCTACCATCCATTAGAGTAAAAAAATCTCAAAAATGAAGTACTTCCCGTAATGACAAGGATAACATCCATTAGAATAACAAAATCTCAACAACAAACTACTTTCTATAATGACAAGGCTACCATCCATTGGAGTAACAATATATCAACAACGAACTACCTTCCATAATGACAAGGCTACCATCCAATGGAGTAACAAAATCTCAACAATGAACTACCTTCCATAATGACAAGGCTACCATCCATTGGAGTAACAAAATCTGAACAACGAACTACCTTCCATAATGACAGGGCTACCATCCATTGGAGTAACAAAATCTCAACAATGAACTACCTTCCATAATGACAAGGCTACCATCCATTGGAGTAACAAAATCTCAAAAACAAACTACCTTCCATAATGATAAGGTTACCATGCATTAGAGTAACAAAAATACCAACAACAAACTACCTTCATTAATGACAAGGCTACCATCCATTAGAGTAACAAAATCCCAACAACGAACTACCTTCGATAATGACAAGGCTACAAATTTATTAGAGTAACCAAATCTCAATAACAAACTACCTTCTGTAATGACAAGGTTACAATCCACTAGAATAACGAAATCTCAAAAACAAACTACCTTCCATAATTTCAAGGCTACCATCCATTGGAGTAACAAAATATCAACAAAGAACTACCTTCCATAATGACAAGGCTACCATCCATTGGAGTAACAAAATCTAAAAACCAAACTACCTTTCATAATGACAAGGGTACCATCCATTGGAGTAACAAAATCCCAACAACAAACTATCTTCCATAATGACAAGGCTACCATCCATTGGAGTAAGAAAATCTCAACAACAAACTAGCTTCCACAATGACAGGGCTAACATCCATTGGAGTAATAAAATCTAAAAAACAAACTACCTTCCAGATTGACAAGGCTACCATCCATTGGAGTAACAAAATCCCAACAACAAACTACCTTCCATAATGACAAGGCTTCCATCCATTAGAGTAAAAAATCCCAACAACAAACTACCTTCCATAATGACAAGGCTACCATCCATTAGAGTAAAAAAATCTCAAAAATGAACTACTTCCCGTAATGACAAGGATAACATCCATTAGAATAACAAAATCTCAACAACAAACTACATTCTATAATGACAAGGCTACCATCCATTGGAGTAACAATATATCAACAACGAACTACCTTCCATAATGACAAGGCTACCATCCAATGGAGTAACAAAATCTCAACAATGAACTACCTTCCATAATGACAAGGCTACCATCCATTGGAGTAACAAAATCTGAACAACGAACTACCTTCCATAATGACAGGGCTACCATCCATTGGAGTAACAAAATCTCAACAATGAACTACCTTCCATAATGACAAGGCTACCATCCATTGGAGTAACAAAATCTCAAAAACAAACTACCTTCCATAATGATAAGGTTACCATGCATTAGAGTAACAAAAATACCAACAACAAACTACCTTCATTAATGACAAGGCTACCATCCATTAGAGTAACAAAATCCCAACAACGAACTACCTTCGATAATGACAAGGCTACAAATTTATTAGAGTAACCAAATCTCAATAACAAACTACCTTCTGTAATGACAAGGTTACAATCCACTAGAATAACGAAATCTCAAAAACAAACTACCTTCCATAATTTCAAAGCTACCATCCATTGGAGTAACAAAATATCAACAAAGAACTACCTTCCATAATGACAAGGCTACCATCCATTGGAGTAACAAAATCTAAAAACCAAACTACCTTTCATAATGACAAGGGTACCATCCATTGGAGTAACAAAATCCGAACAACAAACTATCTTCCATAATGACAAGGCTACCATCCATTGGAGTAAGAAAATCTCAACAACAAACTAGCTTCCACAATGACAGGGCTAACATCCATTGGAGTAATAAAATCTAAAAAACAAACTACCTTCCATAATGACAAGGCTACCATCCATTGGAGTAACAAAATCCCAACAACAAACTACCTTCCATAATGACAAGGCTTCCATCCATTAGAGTAAAAAATCCCAACAACAAACTACCTTCCATAATAACAAGGCTACCATCCATTAGAGTAAAAAAATCTCAAAAATGAACTACTTCCCGTAATCACAAGGATAACATCCATTAGAATAACAAAATCTCAACAACAAACTATATTCTATAATGACAAGGCTACCATCCATTGGAGTAACAATATATCAACAACGAACTACCTTCCATAATGACAAGGCTACCATCCAATGGAGTAACAAAATCTCAACAATGAACTACCTTCCATAATGACAAGGCTACCATCCATTGGAGTAACAAAATCTGAACAATGAACTACCTTCCATAATGACAGGGCTACCATCCATTGGAGTAACAAAATCTCAACAATGAATTACCTTCCATAATGACAAGGCTACCATCCATTGGAGTAACAAAATCTCAAAAACAAACTACCTTCCATAATGATAAGGTTACCATGCATTAGAGTAACAAAAATACCAACAACAAACTACCTTCATTAATGACAAGGCTACCATCCATTAGAGTAACAAAATCCCAACAACGAACTACCTTCAATAATGACAAGGCTACAAATTTATTAGAGTAACCAAATCTTAACAACAAACTACCTTCTGTAATGACAAGGTTACAATCCATTAGAATAACAAAATCTCAAAAACAAACTACCTTCCATAATTTCAAGGCTACCATCCATTGGAGTAACAAAATATCAACAAAGAACTACCTTCCATAATGACAAGGCTACCATCCATTGGAGTAACAAAATCTAAAAAACAAATTTCCTTCCATAATGACAAGGGTACCATCCATTGGAGTAACCAAAATCCCAACAACAAACTATCTTCCATAATGACAAGGCTACCATCCATTGGAGTAAGAAAATCTCAACAACAAACTAGCTTCCACAATGACAGGGCTAACATCCATTGGAGTAATAAAATCTAAAAAACAAACTACCTTCCATATTGACAAGGCTACCATCCATTGGAGTAACAAAATCCCAACAACAAACTACCTTCCATAATGACAAGGCTTCCATCCATTAGAGTAAAAAATCCCAACAACAAACTACCTTCCATAATGACAAGGCTACCATCCATTAGAGTAAAAAAATCTCAAAAATGAACTACTTCCCGTAATGACAAGGATAACATCCATTAGAATAACAAAATCTCAACAACAAACTACATTCTATAATGACAAGGCTACCATCCATTGGAGTAACAATATATCAACAACGAACTACCTTCCATAATGACAAGGCTACCATCCAATGGAGTAACAAAATCTCAACAATGAACTACCTTCCATAATGACAAGGCTACCATCCATTGGAGTAACAAAATCTGAACAACGAACTACCTTCCATAATGACAGGGCTACCATCCATTGGAGTAACAAAATCTCAACAATGAACTACCTTCCATAATGACAAGGCTACCATCCATTGGAGTAACAAAATCTCAAAAACAAACTACCTTCCATAATGATAAGGTTACCATGCATTAGAGTAACAAAAATACCAACAACAAACTACCTTCATTAATGACAAGGCTACCATCCATTAGAGTAACAAAATCCCAACAACGAACTACCTTCGATAATGACAAGGCTACAAATTTATTAGAGTAACCAAATCTCAATAACAAACTACCTTCTGTAATGACAAGGTTACAATCCACTAGAATAACGAAATCTCAAAAACAAACTACCTTCCATAATTTCAAAGCTACCATCCATTGGAGTAACAAAATATCAACAAAGAACTACCTTCCATAATGACAAGGCTACCATCCATTGGAGTAACAAAATCTAAAAACCAAACTACCTTTCATAATGACAAGGGTACCATCCATTGGAGTAACAAAATCCGAACAACAAACTATCTTCCATAATGACAAGGCTACCATCCATTGGAGTAAGAAAATCTCAACAACAAACTAGCTTCCACAATGACAGGGCTAACATCCATTGGAGTAATAAAATCTAAAAAACAAACTACCTTCCATAATGACAAGGCTACCATCCATTGGAGTAACAAAATCCCAACAACAAACTACCTTCCATAATGACAAGGCTTCCATCCATTAGAGTAAAAAATCCCAACAACAAACTACCTTCCATAATAACAAGGCTACCATCCATTAGAGTAAAAAAATCTCAAAAATGAACTACTTCCCGTAATCACAAGGATAACATCCATTAGAATAACAAAATCTCAACAACAAACTATATTCTATAATGACAAGGCTACCATCCATTGGAGTAACAATATATCAACAACGAACTACCTTCCATAATGACAAGGCTACCATCCAATGGAGTAACAAAATCTCAACAATGAACTACCTTCCATAATGACAAGGCTACCATCCATTGGAGTAACAAAATCTGAACAATGAACTACCTTCCATAATGACAGGGCTACCATCCATTGGAGTAACAAAATCTCAACAATGAATTACCTTCCATAATGACAAGGCTACCATCCATTGGAGTAACAAAATCTCAAAAACAAACTACCTTCCATAATGATAAGGTTACCATGCATTAGAGTAACAAAAATACCAACAACAAACTACCTTCATTAATGACAAGGCTACCATCCATTAGAGTAACAAAATCCCAACAACGAACTACCTTCAATAATGACAAGGCTACAAATTTATTAGAGTAACCAAATCTTAACAACAAACTACCTTCTGTAATGACAAGGTTACAATCCATTAGAATAACAAAATCTCAAAAACAAACTACCTTCCATAATTTCAAGGCTACCATCCATTGGAGTAACAAAATATCAACAAAGAACTACCTTCCATAATGACAAGGCTACCATCCATTGGAGTAACAAAATCTAAAAAACAAATTTCCTTCCATAATGACAAGGGTACCATCCATTGGAGTAACCAAAATCCCAACAACAAACTATCTTCCATAATGACAAGGCTACCATCCATTGGAGTAAGAAAATCTCAACAACAAACTAGCTTCCACAATGACAGGGCTAACATCCATTGGAGTAATAAAATCTAAAAAACAAACTACCTTCCATATTGACAAGGCTACCATCCATTGGAGTAACAAAATCCCAACAACAAACTACCTTCCATAATGACAAGGCTTCCATCCATTAGAGTAAAAAATCCCAACAACAAACTACCTTCCATAATGACAAGGCTACCATCCATTAGAGTAAAAAAATCTCAAAAATGAAGTACTTCCCGTAATGACAAGGATAACATCCATTAGAATAACAAAATCTCAACAACAAACTACTTTCTATAATGAGAAGGCTACCATCCATTGGAGTAACAATATATCAACAACGAACTACCTTCCATAATGACAAGGCTACCATCCAATGGAGTAACAAAATCTCAACAATGAACTACCTTCCATAATGACAAGGCTACCATCCATTGGAGTAACAAAATCTGAACAACGAACTACCTTCCATAATGACAGGGCTACCATCCATTGGAGTAACAAAATCTCAACAATGAACTACCTTCCATAATGACAAGGCTACCATCCATTGGAGTAACAAAATCTCAAAAACAAACTACCTTCCATAATGATAAGGTTACCATGCATTAGAGTAACAAAAATACCAACAACAAACTACCTTCATTAATGACAAGGCTACCATCCATTAGAGTAACAAAATCCCAACAACGAACTACCTTCGATAATGACAAGGCTACAAATTTATTAGAGTAACCAAATCTCAACAACAAACTACCTTCTGTAATGACAAGGTTACAATCCACTAGAATAACAAAATCTCAAAAACAAACTACCTTCCATAATTTCAAGGCTAGCATCCATTGGAGTAACAAAATATCAACAAAGAACTACCTTCTATAATAACAAGGCTACCATCCACTAGAGTAACAAAATCTAAAAAACAAACTCCCTTCCATAATGACAAGGGTACCATCAATTGGAGTAACAAAATCCCAACAACAAACTATCTTCCATAATGACAAGGCTACCATCCATTGGAGTAAGAAAATCTCAACAACAAACTAGCTTCCACAATGACAGGGCTAACATCCATTGGAGTAATAAAATCTAAAAAACAAACTACCTTCCATAATGACAAGGCTACCATCCATTGGAGTAACAAAATCCCAACAACAAACTACCTTCCATAATGACAAGGCTTCCATCCATTAGAGTAAAAAATCCCAACAACAAACTACCTTCCATAATGACAAGGCTACCATCCATTAGAGTAAAAAAATCTCAAAAATGAACTACTTCCCGTAATGACAAGGATAACATCCATTAGAATAACAAAATCTCAACAACAAACTACATTCTATAATGACAAGGCTACCATCCATTGGAGTAACAATATATCAACAATGAACTACCTTCCATAATGACAAGGCTACCATCCAATGGAGTAACAAAATCTCAACAATGAACTACCTTCCATAATGACAAGGCTACCATCCATTGGGGTAACAAAACCGGAACAACGAACTACCTTCCATAAGGACAGGGCTACCATCCATTGGAGTAACAAAACCTCAACAATGAACTACCTTCCATAATGACAAGGCTACCATCCATTGGAGTAACAAAATCTCAAAAACAAACTACCTTCCATAATGATAAGGTTACCATGCATTAGAGTAACAAAAATACCAACAACAAACTACCTTCATTAATGACAAGGCTACCATCCATTAGAGTAACAAAATCCCAACAACGAACTACCTTCGATAATGACAAGGCTACAAATTTATTAGAGTAACCAAATCTCAACAACAAACTACCTTCTGTAATAACAAGGTTACAATCCACTAGAATAACAAAATCTCAAAAACAAACTACCTTCCATAATTTCAAGGCTACCATCCATTGGAGTAACAAAATATCAACAAAGAACTACCTTCTATAATAACAAGGCTACCATCCACTAGAGTAACAAAATCTAAAAAACAAACTCCCTTCCATAATGACAAGGGTACCATCAATTGGAGTAACAAAATCCCAACAACAAACTATCTTCCATAATGACAAGGCTACCATCCATTGGAGTAAGAAAATCTCAACAACAAACTAGCTTCCACAATGACAGGGCTAACATCCATTGGAGTAATAAAATCTAAAAAACAAACTACCTTCCATAATGACAAGGCTACCATCCATTGGAGTAACAAAATCCCAACAACAAACTACCTTCCATAATGACAAGGCTTCCATCCATTAGAGTAAAAAATCCCAACAACAAACTACCTTCCATAATGACAAGGCTACCATCCATTAGAGTAAAAAAATCTCAAAAATGAACTACTTCCCGTAATGACAAGGATAACATCCATTAGAATAACAAAATCTCAACAACAAACTACATTCTATAATGACAAGGCTACCATCCATTGGAGTAACAATATATCAACAACGAACTACCTTCCATAATGACAAGGCTACCATCCAATGGAGTAACAAAATCTCAACAATGAACTACCTTCCATAATGACAAGGCTACCATCCATTGGGGTAACAAAACCGGAACAACGAACTACCTTCCATAAGGACAGGGCTACCATCCATTGGAGTAACAAAATCTCAACAATGAACTACCTTCCATAATGACAAGGCTACCATCCATTGGAGTAACAAAATCTCAAAAACAAACTACCTTCCATAATGATAAGGTTACCATGCATTAGAGTAACAAAAATACCAACAACAAACTACCTTCATTAATGACAAGGCTACCATCCATTAGAGTAACAAAATCCCAACAACGAACTACCTTCGATAATGACAAGGCTACAAATTTATTAGAGTAACCAAATCTCAACAACAAACTACCTTCTGTAATGACAAGGTTACAATCCACTAGAATAACAAAATCTCAAAAACAAACTACCTTCCATAATTTCAAGGCTACCATCCATTGGAGTAACAAAATATCAACAAAGAACTACCTTCTATAATAACAAGGCTACCATCCACTAGAGTAACAAAATCTAAAAAACAAACTCCCTTCCATAATGACAAGGGTACCATCAATTGGAGTAACAAAATCCCAACAACAAACTATCTTCCATAATGACAAGGCTACCATCCATTGGAGTAAGAAAATCTCAACAACAAACTAGCTTCCACAATGACAGGGCTAACATCCATTGGAGTAATAAAATCTAAAAAACAAACTACCTTCCATAATGACAAGGCTACCATCCATTGGAGTAACAAAATCCCAACAACAAACTACCTTCCATAATGACAAGGCTTCCATCCATTAGAGTAAAAAATCCCAACAACAAACTACCTTCCATAATGACAAGGCTACCATCCATTAGAGTAAAAAAATCTCAAAAATGAACTACTTCCCGTAATGACAAGGATAACATCCATTAGAATAACAAAATCTCAACAACAAACTACATTCTATAATGACAAGGCTACCATCCATTGGAGTAACAATATATCAACAACGAACTACCTTCCATAATGACAAGGCTACCATCCAATGGAGTAACAAAATCTCAACAATGAACTACCTTCCATAATGACAAGGCTACCATCCATTGGGGTAACAAAACCGGAACAACGAACTACCTTCCATAAGGACAGGGCTACCATCCATTGGAGTAACAAAATCTCAACAATGAACTACCTTCCATAATGACAAGGCTACCATCCATTGGAGTAACAAAATCTCAAAAACAAACTACCTTCCATAATGATAAGGTTACCATGCATTAGAGTAACAAAAATACCAACAACAAACTACCTTCATTAATGACAAGGCTACCATCCATTAGAGTAACAAAATCCCAACAACGAACTACCTTCGATAATGACAAGGCTACAAATTTATTAGAGTAACCAAATTTCAATAACAAACTACCTTCTATAATGACAAGGTTACAATCCACTAGAATAACAAAATCTCAAAAACAAACTACCTTCCATAATTTCAAGGCTACCATCCATTGGAGTAACAAAATATCAACAAAGAACTACCTTCCATAATGACAAGGCTACCATCCATTGGAGTAACAAAATCTAAAAAACAAACTACCTTCCATAATGACAAGGGTACCATCCATTGGAGTAACAAAATCCCAACAACAAACTATCTTCCATAATGACAAGGCTACCATCCATTGGAGTAAGAAAATCTCAACAACAAACTAGCTTCCACAATGACAGGGCTAACATCCATTGGAGTAATAAAATCTAAAAAACAAACTACCTTCCATAATGACAAGGCTACCATCCATTGGAGTAACAAAATCCCAACAACAAACTACCTTCCATAATGACAAGGCTTCCATCCATTAGAGTAAAAAATCCCAACAACAAACTACCTTCCATAATGACAAGGCTACCATCCATTAGAGTAAAAAAATCTCAAAAATGAACTACTTCCCGTAATGACAAGGATAACATCCATTAGAATAACAAAATCTCAACAACAAACTACATTCTATAATGACAAGGCTACCATCCATTGGAGTAACAATATATCAACAACGAACTACCTTCCATAATGACAAGGCTACCATCCAATGGAGTAACAAAATCTCAACAATGAACTACCTTCCATAATGACAAGGCTACCATCCATTGGGGTAACAAAACCGGAACAACGAACTACCTTCCATAAGGACAGGGCTACCATCCATTGGAGTAACAAAATCTCAACAATGAACTACCTTCCATAATGACAAGGCTACCATCCATTGGAGTAACAAAATCTCAAAAACAAACTACCTTCCATAATGATAAGGTTACCATGCATTAGAGTAACAAAAATACCAACAACAAACTACCTTCATTAATGACAAGGCTACCATCCATTAGAGTAACAAAATCCCAACAACGAACTACCTTCGATAATGACAAGGCTACAAATTTATTAGAGTAACCAAATTTCAATAACAAACTACCTTCTATAATGACAAGGTTACAATCCACTAGAATAACAAAATCTCAAAAACAAACTACCTTCCATAATTTCAAGGCTACCATCCATTGGAGTAACAAAATATCAACAAAGAACTACCTTCCATAATGACAAGGCTACCATCCATTGGAGTAACAAAATCTAAAAAACAAACTACCTTCCATAATGACAAGGGTACCATCCATTGGACTAACAAAATCCCAACAACAAACTATCTTCCATAATGACAAGGCTACCATCCATTGGAGTAAGAAAATCTCAACAACAAACTAGCTTCCACAATGACAGGGCTAACATCCATTGGAGTAATAAAATCTAAAAAACAAACTACCTTCCATAATGACAAGGCTACCATCCATTGGAGTAACAAAATCCCAACAACAAACTACCTTCCATAATGACAAGGCTTCCATCCATTAGAGTAAAAAATCCCAACAACAAACTACCTTCCATAATGACAAGGCTACCATCCATTAGAGTAAAAAAATCTCAAAAATGAACTACTTCCCGTAATGAAAAGGATAACATCCATTAGAATAACAAAATCTCAACAACAACCTACATTCTATAATGACAAGGCTACCATCCATTGGAGTAACAATATATCAACAACGAACTACCTTCCATAATGACAAGGCTACCATCCAATGGAGTAACAAAATCTCAACAATGAACTACCTTCCATAATGACAAGGCTACCATCCATTGGAGTAACAAAATCTGAACAACGAACTACCTTCCATAATGACAAGGCTACCATCCATTGGAGTAACAAAATCTCAAAAACAAACTACCTTCCATAATGATAAGGTTACCATGCATTAGAGTAACAAAAATACCAACAACAAACTACCTTCATTAATGACAAGGCTACCATTCATTAGAGTAACAAAATCCCAACAACGAACTACCTTCGATAATGACAAGGCTACAAATTTATTAGAGTAACCAAATCTCAATAACAAACTACCTTCTGTAATGACAAGGTTACAATCCACTAGAATAACAAAATCTCAAAAACAAACTACCTTCCATAATTTCAAGGCTACCATCCATTGGAGTAACAAAATATCAACAAAGAACTACCTTCCATAATGACAAGGCTACCATCCATTGGAGTAATAAAATCTAAAAAACAAACTACCTTCCATAATGACAAGGGTACCATCCATTGGAGTAACAAAATCACAACAACAAACTATCTTCCATAATGACAAGGCTACAGTCCATTGGAGTAAGAAACTCTCAACAACAAACTAGCTTCCACAATGACAGGGCTAACATCCATTGGAGTAATAAAATCTAAAAAACAAACTACCTTCCATAATGACAAGGCTACCATCCATTGGAGTAACAAAATCCCAACAACAAACTACCTTCCATAATGACAAGGCTTCCATCCATTAGAGTAAAAAATCCCAACAACAAACTACCTTCCATAATAACAAGGCTACCATCCATTAGAGTAAAAAAATCTCAAAAATGAACTACTTCCCGTAATCACAAGGATAACATCCATTAGAATAACAAAATCTCAACAACAAACTATATTCTATAATGACAAGGCTACCATCCATTGGAGTAACAATATATCAACAACGAACTACCTTCCATAATGACAAGGCTACCATCCAATGGAGTAACAAAATCTCAACAATGAACTACCTTCCATAATGACAAGGCTACCATCCATTGGAGTAACAAAATCTGAACAATGAACTACATTCCATAATGACAGGGCTACCATCCATTGGAGTAACAAAATCTCAACAATGAATTACCTTCCATAATGACAAGGCTACCATCCATTGGAGTAACAAAATCTCAAAAACAAACTACCTTCCATAATGATAAGGTTACCATGCATTAGAGTAACAAAAATACCAACAACAAACTACCTTCATTAATGACAAGGCTACCATCCATTAGAGTAACAAAATCCCAACAACGAACTACCTTCGATAATGACAAGGCTACAAATTTATTAGAGTAACGAAATCTCAACAACAAACTACCTTCTGTAATGACAAGGTTACAATCCATTAGAATAACAAAATCTCAAAAACAAACTACCTTCCATAATTTCTAGGCTACCATCCATTGGAGTAACAAAATATCAACAAAGAACTACCTTACATAATGACAAGGCTACCATCCATTGGAGTAACAAAATCTAAAAAACAAACTACCTTCCATAATGACAAGGGTACCATCCATTGGAGTAACAAAATCCCAACAACAAACTATCTTCCATAATGA
Source organism: Vicia faba (assembly GCA_948472305.1). Taxonomy (NCBI): domain Eukaryota; kingdom Viridiplantae; phylum Streptophyta; class Magnoliopsida; order Fabales; family Fabaceae; genus Vicia; species Vicia faba. Next base: position 585,732,416 of record OX451739.1, on the reverse strand, counting down.
CAAGGCTACCATCCATTGGAGTAAGAAAATCTCAACAACAAACTAGCTTCCACAATGATAGGGCTAACATCCATTGGAGTAATAAAATCTAAAAAACAAACTACCTTCCATAATGACAAGGCTACCATCCATTGGAGTAACAAAATCCCAACAACAAACTACCTTCCATAATGACAAGGCTTCCATCCATTAGAGTAAAAAATCCCAACAGCAAACTACCTTCCATAATGACAAGGCTACCATCCATTAGAGTAAAAAAATCTCAAAAATGAACTACTTCCCGTAATGACAAGGATAACATCCATTAGAATAACAAAATCTCAACAACAAACTACTTTCTATAATGACAAGGCTACCATTCATTGGAGTAACAATATATCAACAACGAACTACCTTCCATAATGACAAGGCTACCATCCAATGGAGTAACAAAATCTCAACAAGGAACTACCTTCCATAATGACAAGGCTACCATCCATTGGAGTAACAAAATCTGAACAATGAACTACCTTCCATAATGACAGGGCTACCATCCATTGGAGTAAAAAAATCTCAAAAATGAACTACTTCCCGTAATGACAAGGATAACATCCATTAGAATAACAAAATCTCAACAACAAACTACATTCTATAATGACAAGGCTACCATCCATTGGAGTAACAATATATCAACAACGAACTACCTTCCATAATGACAAGGCTACCATCCAATGGAGTAACAAAATCTCAACAATGAACTACCTTCCATAATGACAAGGCTACCATCCATTGGGGTAACAAAATCTGAACAACGAACTACCTTCCATAATGACAGGGCTACCATCCATTGGAGTAACAAAATCTCAACAATGAACTACCTTCCATAATGACAAGGCTACCATCCATTGGAGTAACAAAATCTCATAAACGAACTACCTTCCATAATGATAAGGTTACAATGCATTAGAGTAACAAAAATACCAACAACAAACTACCTTCATTAATGACAAGGCTACCATCCATTAGAGTAACAAAATCCCAACAACAAACTACCTTCGATAATGACAAGGCTACAAATTTATTAGAGTAACCAAATTTCAATAACAAACTACCTTCTGTAATGACAAGGTTACAATCCACTAGAATAACAAAATCTCAAAAACAAACTACCTTCCATAATTTCAAGGCTACCATCCATTGGAGTAACAAAATATCAACAAAGAACTACCTTCCATAATGACAAGGCTACCATCCATTGGAGTAACAAAATTTAAAAAACAAACTACCTTCCATAATGACAAGGGTACCATCCATTGGAGTAACAAAATCCCAACAACAAACTATCTTCCATAATGACAAGGCTACCATCCATTGGAGTAAGAAAATCTCAACAACAAACTAGCTTCCACAATGACAGGGCTAACATCCATTGGAGTAATAAAATCTAAAAAACAAACTACCTTCCATAATGACAAGGCTACCATCCATTGGAGTAACAAAATCCCAACAACAAACTACCTTGCATAATGACAAGGCTTCCATCCATTAGAGTAAAAAATCCCAACAACAAACTACCTTCCATAATGACAAGGCTACCATCCATTAGAGTAAAAAAATCTCAAAAATGAACTACTTCCCGTAATGACAAGGATAACATCCATTAGAATAACAAAATCTCAACAACAAACTACATTCTATAATGACAAGGCTACCATCCATTGGAGTAACAATATATCAACAACGAACTACCTTCCAAAATGACAAGGCTACCATCCAATGGAGTAACAAAATCTCAACAATGAACTACCTTCCATAATGACAAGGCTACCATCCATTGGAGTAACAAAATCTGAACAACGAACTACCTTCCATAATGACAAGGCTACCATCCATTGAAGTAACAAAATCTCAAAAACAAACTACCTTCCATAATGATAAGGTTACCATGCATTAGAGTAACAAAAATACCAACAACAAACTACCTTCATTAATGACAAGGCTACCATTCATTAGAGTAACAAAATCCCAACAACGAACTACCTTCGATAATGACAAGGCTACAAATTTAGTAGAGTAACCAAATCTCAATAACAAACTACCTTCTGTAATGACAAGGTTACAATCCACTAGAATAACAAAATCTCAAAAACAAACTACCTTCCATAATTTCAAGGCTACCATCCATTGGAGTAACAAAATATCAACAAAGAACTACCTTCCATAATGACAAGGCTACCATCCATTGGAGTAACAAAATCTAAAAAACAAACTACCTTCCATAATGACAAGGGTACCATCCATTGGAGTAACAAAATCCCAACAACAAACTATCTTCCATAATGACAAGGCTACCATCCATTGGAGTAAGAAAATCTCAACAATAAACTAGCTTCCAGAATGACAGGGCTAACATCCATTGGAGTAATAAAATCTAAAAAACAAACTACCTTCCATAATGACAAGGCTACCATCCATTGGAGTAACAAAATCCCAACAACAAACTATCTTCCATAATGACAAGGCTACCATCCATTGGAGTATGAAAATCTCAACAACAAACTAGCTTCCACAATGACAGGGCTAACATCCATTGGAGTAATAAAATCTAAAAAACAAACTACCTTCCATAATGACAAAGCTACCATCCATTGGAGTAACAAAATCCCAACAACAAACTACCTTCCATAATGACAAGGCTTCCATCCATTAGAGTAAAAAATCCCAACAACAAACTACCTTCCATAATGACAAGGCTACCATCCATTAGAGTAAAAAAATCTCAAAAATGAACTACTTCCCGTAATGACAAGGATAACATCCATTAGAATAACAAAATCTCAACAACAAACTACATTCTATAATGACAAGGCTACCATCCATTGGAGTAACAATATATCAACAACGAACTACCTTCCAAAATGACAAGGCTACCATCCAATGGAGTAACAAAATCTCAACAATGAACTACCTTCCATAATGACAAGGCTACCATCCATTGGAGTAACAAAATCTGAACAACGAACTACCTTCCATAATGACAAGGCTACCATCCATTGAAGTAACAAAATCTCAAAAACAAACTACCTTCCATAATGATAAGGTTACCATGCATTAGAGTAACAAAAATACCAACAACAAACTACCTTCATTAATGACAAGGCTACCATTCATTAGAGTAACAAAATCCCAACAACGAACTACCTTCGATAATGACAAGGCTACAAATTTAGTAGAGTAACCAAATCTCAATAACAAACTACCTTCTGTAATGACAAGGTTACAATCCACTAGAATAACAAAATCTCAAAAACAAACTACCTTCCATAATTTCAAGGCTACCATCCATTGGAGTAACAAAATATCAACAAAGAACTACCTTCCATAATGACAAGGCTACCATCCATTGGAGTAACAAAATCTAAAAAACAAACTACCTTCCATAATGACAAGGGTACCATCCATTGGAGTAACAAAATCCCAACAACAAACTATCTTCCATAATGACAAGGCTACCATCCATTGGAGTAAGAAAATCTCAACAATAAACTAGCTTCCAGAATGACAGGGCTAACATCCATTGGAGTAATAAAATCTAAAAAACAAACTACCTTCCATAATGACAAGGCTACCATCCATTGGAGTAACAAAATCCCAACAATAAACTACCTTCCATAATGACAAGGCTTCCATCCATTAGAGTAAAAAATCCCAACAACAAACTACCTTCCATAATAACAAGGCTACCATCCATTAGAGTAAAAAAATCTCAAAAATGAACTACTTCCCGTAATCACAAGGATAACATCCATTAGAATAACAAAATCTCAACAACAAACTATATTCTATAATGTCAAGGCTACCATCCATTGGAGTAACAATATATCAACAACGAACTACCTTCCATAATGACAAGGCTACCATCCAATAGAGTAACAAAATCTCAACAATGAACTACCTTCCATAATGACAAGGCTACCATCCATTGGAGTAACAAAATCTGAACAACGAACTACCTTCCATAATGACAGGGCTACCATCCATTGGAGTAACAAAATCTCAACAATGAATTACCTTCCATAATGACAAGGCTACCATCCATTGGAGTAACAAAATCTCAAAAACAAACTACCTTCCATAATGATAAGGTCACCATGCATTAGAGTAACAAAAATAGCAACAACAAACTACCTTCATTAATGACAAGGCTACCATCCATTAGAGTAACAAAATCCCAACAACGAACTACCTTCGATAATGACAAGGCTACAAATTTATTAGAGTAACCAAATCTCAACAACAAACTACCTTCTGTAATGACAAGGTTACAATCCATTAGAATAACAAAATCTCAAAAACAAACTACCTTCCATAATTTCAAGGCTACCATCCATTGGAGTAACAAAATATCAACAAAGAACTACCTTACATGATGACAAGGCTACCATCCATTGGAGTAACAAAATCTAAAAACCAAACTACCTTCCATAATGACAAGGGTACCATCCATTGGAGTAACAAAATCCCAACAACAAACTATCTTCCATAATGACAAGGCTACCATCCATTGGAGTAAGAAAATCTCAACAACAAACTAGCTTCCACAATGATAGGGCTAACATCCATTGGAGTAATAAAAATATAAAAAACAAACTACCTTCCATAATGACAAGGCTACCATCCATTGGAGTAACAAAATCCCAACAACAAACTACCTTCCATAATGACAAGGCTTCCATCCATTAGAGTAAAAAATCCCAACAACAAACTACCTTCCATAATGACAAGGCTACCATCCATTAGAGTAAAAAAATCTCAAAAATGAACTACTTCCCGTAATGACAAGGATAGCATCCATTAGAATAACAAAATCTCAACAACAAACTACTTTCTATAATGACTAGGGTACCATCCATTGGAGTAACAATATATCAACAACGAACTACCTTCCATAATGACAAGGCTACCATCCAATGGAGTAACAAAATCTCAACAAGGAACTACCTTCCATAATGACAAGGCTACCATCCATTGGAGTAACAAAATCTGAACAACGAACTACCTTCCATAATGACAGGGCTACCATCCATTGGAGTAAAAAAATCTCAAAAATGAACTACTTCCCGTAATGACAAGGATAACATCCATTAGAATAACAAAATCACAACAACAAACTACATTCTATAATGACAAGGCTACCATCCATTGGAGTAACAATATATCAACAACGAACTACCTTCCATAATGACAAGGCTACCATCCAATGGAGTAACAAAATCTCAACAATGAACTACCTTCCATAATGACAAGGCTACCATCCATTGGGGTAACAAAATCTGAACAACGAACTACCTTCCATAATGACAGGGCTACCATCCATTGGAGTAACAAAATCTCAACAATGAACTACCTTCCATAATGACAAGGCTACCATCCATTGGAGTAACAAAATCTCAAAAACAAACTACCTTCCATAATGATAAGGTTACCATGCATTAGAGTAACAAAAATACCAACAACAAACTACCTTCATTAATGACAAGGCTACCATCCATTAGAGTAACAAAATCCCAACAACAAACTACCTTCGATAATGACAAGGCTACAAATTTATTAGAGTAACCAAATTTCAATAACAAACTACCTTATGTAATGACAAGGTTACAATCCACTAGAATAACAAAATCTCAAACACAAACTACCTTCCATAATTTCAAGGCTACCATCCATTGTAGTAACAAAATATCAACAAAGAACTACATTCCATAATGACAAGGCTACCATCCATTGGAGTAACAAAATCTAAAAAACAAACTACCTTCCATAATGACAAGGGTACCATCCATTGGAGTAAAAAAATCCCAACAACAAACTATCTTCCATAATGACAAGGCTACCATCCATTGTAGTAAGAAAATCTCAACAACAAACTAGCTTCCAGAATGACAGGGCTAACATCCATTGGAGTAATAAAATCTAAAAAACAAACTACCTTCCATAATGACAAGGCTACCATCCATTGGAGTAACAAAATCCAAACAACAAACTACCTTCCATAATGACAAGGCTTCCATCCATTAGAGTAAAAAATCCCAACAACAAACTACCTTTCATAATGACAAGGCTACCATCCATTAGAGTAAAAAAATCTCAAAAATGAACTACTTCCCGTAATGACAAGGATAACATCCATTAGAATAACAAAATCTCAACAACAAACTACATTCTATAATGACAAGGCTACCATCCATTGGAGTAACAATATATCAACAACGAACTACCTTCCATAATGACAAGGCTACCATCCAATGGAGTAACAAAATCTCAACAATGAACTACCTTCCATAATGACAAGGCTACCATCCATTGGAGTAACAAAATCTGAACAACGAACTACCTTCCATAATGACAAGGCTACCATCCATTGGAGTAACAAAATCTCAAAAACAAACTACCTTCCATAATGATAAGGTTACCATGCATTAGAGTAACAAAAATACAAACAACAAACTACCTTCATAAATGACAAGGCTACCATTCATTAGAGTAACAAAATCCCAACAACGAACTACCTTCGATAATGACAAGGCTACAAATTTATTAGAGTAACCAAATCTCAATAACAAAATACCTTCTGTAATGACAAGGTTACAATCCACTAGAATAACAAAATCTCAAAAACAAACTACCTTCCATAATTTCAAGGCTACCATCCATTGGAGTAACAAAATATCAACAAAGAACTACCTTCCATAATGACAAGGCTACCATCCATTGGAGTAATAAAATCTAAAAAACAAACTACCTTCCATAATGACAAGGGTACCATCCATTGGAGTAAAAAAATCCCAACAACAAACTATCTTCCATAATGACAAGGCTACCATCCATTGTAGTAAGAAAATCTCAACAACAAACTAGCTTCCAGAATGACAGGGCTAACATCCATTGGAGTAATAAAATCTAAAAAACAAACTACCTTCCATAATGACAAGGCTACCATCCATTGGAGTAACAAAATCCCAACAACAAACTACCTTCCATAATGACAAGGCTTCCATCCATTAGAGTAAAAAATCCCAACAACAAACTACCTTCCATAATGACAAGGCTACCATCCATTAGAGTAAAAAAATCTCAAAAATGAACTACTTCCCGTAATGACAAGGATAACATCCATTAGAATAACAAAATCTCAACAACAAACTACATTCTATAATGACAAGGCTACCATCCATTGGAGTAACAATATATCAACAACGAACTACCTTCCATAATGACAAGGCTACCATCCAATGGAGTAACAAAATCTCAACAATGAACTACCTTCCATAATGACAAGGCTACCATCCATTGGAGTAACAAAATCTCAAAAACAAACTACCTTCCATAATGATAAGGTTACCATGCATTAGAGTAACAAAAATACAAACAACAAACTACCTTCATAAATGACAAGGCTACCATTCATTAGAGTAACAAAATCCCAACAACGAACTACCTTCGATAATGACAAGGCTACAAATTTATTAGAGTAACCAAATCTCAATAACAAAATACCTTCTGTAATGACAAGGTTACAATCCATTAGAATAACAAAATCTCAAAAACAAACTACCTTCCATAATTTCAAGGCTACCATCCATTGGAGTAACAAAATATCAACAAAGAACTACCTTACATAATGACAAGGCTACCATCCATTGGAGTAACAAAATTTAAAAAACAAACTACCTTCCATAATGACAAGGGTACCATCCATTGGAGTAACAAAATCCCAACAACAAACTATCTTCCATAATGACAAGGCTACCATCCATTGGAGTAAGAAAATCTCAACAACAAACTAGCTTCCACAATGATAGGGCTAACATCCATTGGAGTAATAAAATCTAAAAAACAAACTACCTTCCATAATAACAAGGCTACCATCCATTGGAGTAACAAAATCCCAACAACAAACTACCTTCCATAATGACAAGGCTTCCATCCATTAGAGTAAAAAATCCCAACAACAAACTACCTTCCATAATGACAAGGCTACCATCCATTAGAGTAAAAAAATCTCAAAAATGAACTACTTCCCGTAATGACAAGGATAACATCCATTAGAATAACAAAATCTCAACAACAAACTACTTTCTATAATGACAAGGCTAGCATCCATTGGAGTAACAATATATCAACAACGAACTATCTTCCATAATGACAAGGCTACCATCCAATGGAGTAACAAAATCTCAACAAGGAACTACCTTCCATAATGACAAGGCTACCATCCATTGGAGTAACAAAATCTAAACAACGAACTACCTTCCATAATGACAGGGCTACCATCCATTGGAGTAACAAAATCTCAACAATGAACTACCTTCCATAATGACAAGGCTACCATCCATTGGAGTAACAAAATCTCAAAAACAAACTACCTTCCATAATGATAAGGTTACCATGCATTAGAGTAACAAAAATACCAACAACAAACCAACTTCATTAATGACAAGGCTACCATCCATTAGAGTAACAAAATCCCAACAACGAACTACCTTCGATAATGACAAGGCTACAAATTTATTAGAGTAACCAAATCTCAACAACAAACTACCTTCTGTAATGACAAGGTTACAATCCATTAGAATAACAAAATCTCAAAAACAAACTACCTTCCATAATTTCAAGGCTACCATCCATTGGAGTAACAAAATATCAACAAAGAACTACCTTCCATAATAACAAGGCTACCATCCACTGGAGTAACAAAATATAAAAAACAAACTACCTTCCATAATGACAAGGGTACCATCCATTGGAGTAACAAAATCCCAACAACAAACTATCTTCCATAATGACAAGGCTACCATCCATTGGAGTAAGAAAATCTCAACAACAAACTAGCTTCCACAATGACAGGGCTAACATCCATTGGAGTAATAAAATCTAAAAAACAAGCTACCTTCCATAATGACAAGGCTACCATCCATTGGAGTAACAAAATCCCAACAACAAACTACCTTCCATAATGACAAGGCTTCCATCCATTAGAGTAAAAAATCCCAACAAAAAACTACCTTCCATAATGACAAGGCTACCATCCATTAGAGTAAAAAAATCTCAAAAATGAACTACTTCCCGTAATGACAAGGATAACATCCATTAGAATTACAAAATCTCAACAACAAACTACATTCTATAATGACAAGGTTACCATCCATTGGAGTAACAATATATCAACAACGAACTACCTTCCATAATGACAAGGCTACCATCCAATGGAGTAACAAAATCTCAACAATGAACTACCTTCCATAATGACAAGGCTACCATCCATTGGAGTAACAAAATCTGAACAACGAACTACCTTCCATAATGACAGGGCTACCATCCATTGGAGTAACAAAATCTCAACAATGAACTACCTTCCATAATGACAAGGCTACCATCCATTGGAGTAACAAAATCTCAAAAACAAACTACCTTCCATAATGATAAGGTTACCATGCATTAGAGTAACAAAAATACCAACAACAAACTACCTTCATTAATGACAAGGCTACCATCCATTAGAGTAACAAAATCCCAACAACGAACTACCTTCGATAATGACAAGGCTACAAATTTATTAGAGTAACGAAATCTCAACAACAAACTACCTTCTGTAATGACAAGGTTACAATCCATTAGAATAACAAAATCTCAAAAACAAACTACCTTCCATAATTTCAAGGCTACCATCCATTGGAGTAACAAAATATCAACAAAGAACTACCTTACATAATGACAAGGCTACCATCCATTGGAGTAACAAAATCTAAAAAACAAACTACCTTCCATAATGACAAGGGTACCATCCATTGGAGTAACAAAATCCCAACAACAAACTATCTTCCATAATGACAAGGCTACCATCCATTGGAGTAAGAAAATCTCAACAACAAACTAGCTTCCACAATGATAGGGCTAACATCCATTGGAGTAATAAAATCTAAAAAACAAACTACCTTCCATAATAACAAGGCTACCATCCATTGGAGTAACAAAATCCCAACAACAAACTACCTTCCATAATGACAAGGCTTCCATCCATTAGTGTAAAAAATCCCAACAACAAACTACCTTCCATAATGACAAGGCTACCATCCATTAGAGTAAAAAAATCTCAAAAATGAACTACTTCCCGTAATGACAAGGATAACATCCATTAGAATAACAAAATCTCAACAACAAACTACTTTCTATAATGACAAGGCTAGCATCCATTGGAGTAACAATATATCAACAACGAACTACCTTCCATAATGACAAGGCTACCATCCAATGGAGTAACAAAATCTCAACAAGGAACTACCTTCCATAATGACAAGGCTACCATCCATTGGAGTAACAAAATCTGAACAACGAACTACCTTCCATAATGACAGGGCTACCATCCATTGGAGTAACAAAATCTCAACAATGAACTACCTTCCATAATGACAAGGCTACCATCCATTGGAGTAACAAAATCTCAAAAACAAACTACCTTCCATAATGATAAGGTTACCATGCATTAGAGTAACAAAAATACCAACAACAAACCAACTTCATTAATGACAAGGCTACCATCCATTAGAGTAACAAAATCCCAACAACGAACTACCTTCGATAATGACAAGGCTACAAATTTATTAGAGTAACCAAATCTCAACAACAAACTACCTTCTGTAATGACAAGGTTACAATCCATTAGAATAACAAAATCTCAAAAACAAACTACCTTCCATAATTTCAAGGCTACCATCCATTGGAGTAACAAAATATCAACAAAGAACTACCTTCCATAATAACAAGGCTACCATCCACTGGAGTAACAAAATATAAAAAACAAACTACCTTCCATAATGACAAGGGTACCATCCATTGGAGTAACAAAATCCCAACAACAAACTATCTTCCATAATGACAAGGCTACCATCCATTGGAGTAAGAAAATCTCAACAACAAACTAGCTTCCACAATGACAGGGCTAACATCCATTGGAGTAATAAAATCTAAAAAACAAGCTAACTTCCATAATGACAAGGCTACCATCCATTGGAGTAACAAAATCCCAACAACAAACTACCTTCCATAATGACAAGGCTACCATCCATTAGAGTAAAAAAATCTCAAAAATGAACTACTTCCCGTAACGACAAGGATAACATCCATTAGAATTACAAAATCTCAACAACAAACTACATTCTATAATGACAAAGTTACCATCCATTGGAGTAACAATATATCAACAACGAACTACCTTCCATAATGACAAGGCTACCATCCAATGGAGTAACAAAATCTCAACAATGAACTACCTTCCATAATGACAAGGCTACCATCCATTGGAGTAACAAAATCTGAACAACGAACTACCTTCCATAATGACAGGGCTACCATCCATTGGAGTAACAAAATCTCAACAATGAACTACCTTCCATAATGACAAGGCTACCATCCATTGGAGTAACAAAATCTCAAAAACAAACTACCTTCCATAATGATAAGGTTACCATGCATTAGAGTAACAAAAATACCAACAACAAACTACCTTCATTAATGACAAGGCTACCATCCATTAGAGTAACAAAATCCCAACAACGAACTACCTTCGATAATGACAAGGCTACAAATTTATTAGAGTAACCAAATCTCAATAACAAACTACCTTCTGTAATGACAAGGTTACAATCCACTAGAATAACAAAATCTCAAAAACAAACTACCTTCCATAATTTCAAGGCTACCATCCATTGGAGTAACAAATATCAACAAAGAACTACCTTCCATAATGACAAGGCTACCATCCATTGGAGTAACAAAATCTAAAAAACAAACTACCTTCCATAATGACAAGGCTACCATCCATTGGAGTAAGAAAATATCAACAACAAACTAGCTTCCACAATGACAGGGCTAACATCCATTGGAGTAATAAAATCTAAAAACAAACTACCTTCCATAATGACAAGGCTACCATCCATTGGAGTAAAAAAATCCCAACAACAAACTACCTTCCATAATGACAAGGCTTCCATCCATTAGAGTAAAAAATCCCAACAACAAACTACCTTCCATAATGACAAGGCTACCATCCATTAGAGTAAAAAAATCTCAAAAATGAACTACTTCCCGTAATGACAAGGATAACATCCATTAGAATAACAAAATCTCAATAACAAACTATATTCTATAATGACAAGGCTAACATCCATTGGAGTAACAATATATCAACAACGAACTACCTTCCATAATGACAAGGCTACCATCCAATGGAGTAACAAAATCTCAACAATGAACTACCTTCCATAATGACAAGGCTACCATCCATTGGAGTAACAAAATCTGAACAACGAACTACCTTCCATAATGACAGGGCTACCATCCATTGGAGTAACAAAATCTCAACAATGGATTACCTTCCATAATGACAAGGCTACCATCCATTGGAGTAACAAAATCTCAAAAAAAAACTACCTTCCATAATGATAAGGTTACCATGCATTAGAGTAACAAAAATACCAACAACAAACTACCTTCATTAATGACAAGGCTACCATCCATTAGAGTAACAAAATCCCAACAACGAACTACCTTCGATAATGACAAGGCTACAAATTTATTAGAGTAACCAAATTTCAATAACAAACTACCTTCTGTAATGACAAGGTTACAATCCACTAGAATAACAAAATCTCAAAAACAAACTACCTTCCATAATTTCAAGGCTACCATCCATTGGAGTAACAAAATCTGAACAACGAACTACCTTCCATAATGACAGGGCTACCATGCATTGGAGTAAAAAAATCTCAAAAATGAACTACTTCCCGTAATGACAAGGATAACATCCATTAGAATAACAAAATCTCAACAACAAACTACATTCTATAATGACAAGGCTACCATCCATTGGAGTAACAATATATCAACAACGAACTACCTTCCATAATGACAAGGCTACCATCCAATGGAGTAACAAAATCTCAACAATGAACTACCTTCCATAATGACAAGGCTACAATCCATTGGGGTAACAAAATCTGAACAACGAACTACCTTCCATAATGACAGGGATACCATCCATTGGAGTAACAAAATCTCAACAATGAACTACCTTCCATAATGACAAGGCTACCATCCATTGGAGTAACAAAATCTCAAAAACAAACTACCTTCCATAATGATAAGGTTACCATGCATTAGAGTAACAAAAATACCAACAACAAACTACCTTCATTAATGACAAGGCTACCATCCATTAGAGTAACAAAATCCCAACAACGAACTACCTTCGATAATGACAAGGCTACAAATTTATTAGAGTAACCAAATTTCAATAACAAACTACCTTCTGTAATGACAAGGTTACAATCCACTAGAATAACAAAATCTCAAAAACAAACTACCTTCCATAATTTCAAGGCTACCATCCATTGGAATAACAAAATATCAACAAAGAACTACCTTCCATAATGACAAGGCTACCATCCATTGGAGTAACAAAATCTAAAAAACAAACTACCTTCCATAATGACAAGGGTACCATCAATTGGAGTAAAAAAATCCCAACAACAAACTATCTTCCATAATGACAAGGCTACCATCCATTGGAGTAAGAAAATCTCAACAACAAACTAGCTTCCACAATGACAGGGCTAACATCCATTGGAGTAATAAAATCTAAAAAACAAACTACCTTCCATAATGACAAGGCTACCATCCATTGGAGTAACAAAATCCAACCAACAAACTACCTTCCATAATGACAAGGCTTCCATCCATTAGAGTAAAAAATCCCAACAACAAACTACCTTCCATAATGACAAGGCTACCATCCATTAGAGTAAAAAAATCTCAAAAATGAACTACTTCCCGTAATGACAAGGATAACATCCATTAGAATAAAAAAATCTCAACAACAAACTACATTCTATAATGACAAGGCTACCATCCATTGGAGTAACAATATATCAACAACGAACTACCTTCCATAATGACAAGGCTACCATCCAATGGAGTAACAAAATCTCAACAATGAACTACCTTCCATAATGACAAGGCTACCATCCATTGGAGTAACAAAATCTGAACAACGAACTACCTTCCATAATGACAAGGCTACCATCCATTGGAGTAACAAAATCTCAAAAACAAACTACCTTGCATAATGATAAGGTTACCATGCATTATAGTAACAAAAATACCAACAACAAACTACCTTCATTAATGACAAGGCTACCATTCATTAGAGTAACAAAATCCCAACAACGAACTACCTTCGATAATGACAAGGCTACAAATTTATTAGAGTAACCAAATCTCAATAACAAACTACCTTCTGTAATGACAAGGTTACAATCCACTAGAATAACAAAATCTCAAAAACAAACTACCTTCCATAATTTCAAGGCTACCATCCATTGGAGTAACAAAATATCAACAAAGAACTACCTTCCATAATGACAAGGCTACCATCCATTGGAGTAACAAAATCTAAAAAACAAACTACCTTCCATAATGACAAGGGTACCATCCATTAGAGTAACAAAATCCCAACAACAAACTATCTTCCATAATGACAAGGCTACCATCCATTGGAGTAAGAAATACTCAACAACAAACTAGCTTCCACAATGACAGGGCTAACATCCATTGGAGTAATAAAATCTAAAAAACAAACTACCTTCCATAATGACAAGGCTACCATCCATTGGAGTAACAAAATCCCAACAACAAACTACCTTCCATAATGACAAGGTTTCCATCCATTAGAGTAAAAAATCCCAACAACAAACTACCTTCCATAATAACAAGGCTACCATCCATTAGAGTAAAAAAATCTCAAAAATGAACTACTTCCCGTAATCACAAGGATAACATCCATTAGAATAACAAAATCTCAACAACAAACTATATTCTATAATGACAAGGCTACCATCCATTGGAGTAACAATATATCAACAACGAACTACCTTCCATAATGACAAGGCTACCATCCAATGGAGTAACAAAATCTCAACAATGAACTACCTTCCATAATGACAAGGCTACCATCCATTGGAGTAAAAAATCTGAACAACGAACTACCTTCCATAATGACAGGGCTACCATCCATTGGAGTAACAAAATCTCAACAATGAATTACCTTCCATAATGACAAGGCTACCATCCATTGGAGTAACAAAATCTCAAAAACAAACTACCTTCCATAATGATAAGGTTACCATGCATTAGAGTAACAAAAATACCAACAACAAACTACCTTCATTAATGACAAGGCTACCATCCATTAGAGTAACAAAATCCCAACAACGAACTACCTTCGATAATGACAAGGCTACAAATTTATTAGAGTAACCAAATCTCAACAACAAACTACCTTCTGTAATGACAAGGTTACAATCCATTAGAATAACAAAATCTCAAAAACAAACTACCTTCCATAATTTCAAGGCTACCATCCATTGGAGTAACAAAATATCAACAAAGAACTACCTTACATAATGACAAGGCTACCATCCATTGGAGTAACAAAATCTAAAAAACAAACTACCTTCCATAATGACAAGGGTACCATCCATTGGAGTAACAAAATCCCAACTACAAACTATCTTCCATAATGACAAGGCTACCATCCATTGGAGTAAGAAAATCTCAACAACAAACTAGCTTCCACAATGATAGGGCTAACATCCATTGGAGTAATAAAATCTAAAAAACAAACTACCTTCCATAATGACAAGGCTACCATCCATTGGAGTAACAAAATCCCAACAACAAACTACCTTCCATAATGACAAGGCTTCCATCCATTAGAGTAAAAAATCCCAACAACAAACTACCTTCCATAATGACAAGGCTACCATCCATTAGAGTAAAAAAATCTCAAAAATGAACTACTTCCCGTAATGACAAGGATAACATCCATTAGAATAACAAAATCTCAACAACAAACTACTTTCTATAATGACAAGGCTAGCATCCATTGGAGTAACAATATATCAACAACGAACTACCTTCCATAATGACAAGGCTACCATCCAATGGAGTAACAAAATCTCAACAAGGAACTACCTTCCATAATGACAAGGCTACCATCCATTGGAGTAACAAAATCTGAACAACGAACTACCTTCCATAATGACAGGGCTACCATCCATTGGAGTAACAAAATCTCAACAATGAACTACCTTCCATAATGACAAGGCTACCATCCATTGGAGTAACAAAATCTCAAAAACAAACTACCTTCCATAATGATAAGGTTACCATGCATTAGAGTAACAAAAATACCAACAACAAACCAACTTCATTAATGACAAGGCTACCATCCATTAGAGTAACAAAATCCCAACAACGAACTACCTTCGATAATGAAAAGGCTACAAATTTATTAGAGTAACCTAATCTCAACAACAAACTACCTTCTGTAATGACAAGGTTACAATCCATTAGAATAACAAAATCTCAAAAACAAACTACCTTCCATAATTTCAAGGCTACCATCCATTGGAGTAACAAAATATCAACAAATAACTACCTTCCATAATGACTAGGCTACCATCCATTGGAGTATCAAAATCTAAAAAATAAACTACCTTCCATAATGACAAGGGTACCATCCATTGGAGTAACAAAATCCCAACAACAAACTATCTTCCATAATGACAAGGCTACCATCCATTGGAGTAAGAAAATCTCAACAACAAACTAGCTTCCACAATGACAGGGCTAACATCCATTGGAGTAATAAAATATAAAAAACAAACTACCTTCCATAATGACAAGGCTACCATCCATTGGAGTAACAAAATCCCAACAACAAACTACCTTCCATAATGACAAGGCTTCCATCCATTAGAGTAAAAAATCCCAACAACAAACTACCTTCCATAATGACAAGGCTACCATCCATTAGAGTAAAAAAATCTCAAAAATGAACTACTTCCCGTAATGACAAGGATAACATCCATTAGAATAACAAAATCTCAACAACAAACTACATTCTATAATGACAAGGCTACCATCCATTGGAGTAACAATATATCAATAACGAACTACCTTCCATAATGACAAGGCTACCATCCAATGGAGTAACAAAATCTCAACAATGAACTACCTTCCATAATGACAAGGCTACCATCCATTGGAGTAACAAAATCTGAACAACGAACTACCTTCCATAATGACAGGGCTACCATCCATTGGAGTAACAAAATCTCAACAATGAACTACCTTCCTTAATGACAAGGCTACCATCCATTGGAGTAACAAAATCTCAAAAACAAACTACCTTCCATAATGATAAGGTTACCATGCATTAGAGTAACAAAAATACCAACAACAAACTACCTTCATTAATGACAAGGCTACCATCCATTAGAGTAACAAAATCCCAACAACGAACTACCTTCGATAATGACAAGGCTACAAATTTATTAGAGTAACCAAATCTCAATAACAAACTACCTTCTGTAATGACAAGGTTACAATCCACTAGAATAACAAAATCTCAAAAACAAACTACCTTCCATAATTTCAAGGCTACCATCCATTGGAGTAACAAATATCAACAAAGAACTACCTTCCATAATGACAAGGCTACCATCCATTGGAGTAACAAAATCTAAAAAACAAACTACCTTCCATAATGACAAGGCTACCATCCATTGGAGTAAGAAAATCTCAACAACAAACTAGCTTCCAAAATGACAGGGCTAACATCCATTGGAGTAATAAAATCTAAAAAACAAACTACCTTCCATAATGACAAGGCTACCATCCATTGGAGTAAAAAAATCCCAACAACAAACTACATTCCATAATGACAAGGCTTCCATCCATTAGAGTAAAAAATCCCAACAACAAACTACCTTCCATAATGACAAGGCTACCATCCATTAGAGTAAAAAAATCTCAAAAATGAACTACTTCCCGTAATGACAAGGATAACATCCATTAGAATAACAAAATCTCAACAACAAACTATATTCTATAATGACAAGGCTACCATCCATTGGAGTAACAATATATCAACAACGAACTACCTTCCATAATGACAAGGCTACCATCCAATGGAGTAACAAAATCTCAACAATGAACTACCTTCCATAATGACAAGGCTACCATCCATTGGAGTAACAAAATCTGAACAACGAACTACCTTCCATAATGACAGGGCTACCATCCATTGGAGTAACAAAATCTCAACAATGAATTACCTTCCATAATGACAAGGCTACCATCCATTGGAGTAACAAAATCTCAAAAACAAACTACCTTCCATAATGATAAGGTTACCATGCATTAGAGTAACAAAAATACCAAAAACAAACTACCCTCATTAATGACAAGGCTACCATCCATTAGAGTAACAAAATCCCAACAACGAACTACCTTCGATAATGACAAGGCTACAAATTTATTAGAGTAACCAAATCTCAACAACAAACTACCTTCTGTAATGACAAAGTTACAATCCATTAGAATAACAAAATCTCAAAAACAAACTACCTTCCATAATTTCAAGGCTACCATCCATTGGAGTAACAAAATATCAACAAAGAACTACCTTCCATAATGACAAGGCTACCATCCATTGGAGTAACAAAATCTAAAAAACAAACTACCTTCCATAATGACAAGGGTACCATCCATTGGAGTAACAAAATCCCAACAACAAACTATCTTCCATAATGACAAGGCTACCATCCATTGGAGTAAGAAAATATCAACAACAAACTAGCTTCCACAATGACAGGGCTAACATCCATTGGAGTAATAAAATCTAAAAAACAAACTACCTTCCATAATGACAAGGCTACCATCCATTGGAGTAACAAAATCCCAACAACAAACTACCTTCCATAATGACAAGGCTTCCATCCATTAGAGTAAAAAATCCCAACAACAAACTACCTTCCATAATGACAAGGCTACCATCCATTAGAGTAAAAAAATCTCAAAAATGAACTACTTCCCGTAATGACAAGGATAACATCCATTAGAATAACAAAATCTCAACAACAAACTACATTCTATAATGACAAGGCTACCATCCATTGGAGTAACAATATATCAACAACGAACTACCTTCCATAATGACAAGGCTACCATCCAATGGAGTAACAAAATCTCAACAATGAACTACCTTCCATAATGACAAGGCTACCATCCATTGGAGTAACAAAATCTGAACAAGGAACTACCTTCCATAATGACAGGGCTACCATCCATTGGAGTAACAAAATCTCAACAATGAACTACCTTCCATGATGACAAGGCTACCATCCATTGGAGTAACAAAATCTCAAAAACAAACTACCTTCCATAATGATAAGGTTACCATGCATTAGAGTAACAAAAATACCAACAACAAACTACCTTCATTAATGACAAGGCTACCATCCATTAGAGTAACAAAATCCCAACAACGAACTACCTTCGATAATGACAAGGCTACAAATTTATTAGAGTAACCAAATCTCAATATAAAACTACCTTCTATAATGACAAGGTTACAATCCACTAGAATAACAAAATCTCAAAAACAAACTACCTTCCATAATTTCAAGGCTACCATCCATTGGAGTAACAAATATCAACAAAGAACTACCTTCCATAATGACAAGGCTACCATCCATTGGAGTAACAAAATCTAAAAAACAAACTACCTTCCATAATGACAAGGCTACCATCCATTGGAGTAAGAAAATCTCAACAACAAACTAGCTTCCAAAATGACAGGGCTAACATCCATTGGAGTAATAAAATCTAAAAAACAAACTACCTTCCATAATGACAAGGCTACCATCCATTGGAGTAAAAAAATCCCAACAACAAACTACCTTCCATAATGACAAGGCTTCCATCCATTAGAGTAAAAAATCCCAACAACAAACTACCTTCCATAATGACAAGGCTACCATCCATTAGAGTAAAAAAATCTCAAAAATGAACTACTGCCCGTAATGACAAGGATAACATCCATTAGAATAACAAAATCTCAACAACAAACTATATTCTATAATGACAAAGCTACCATCCATTGGAGTAACAATATATCAACAACGAACTACCATCCATAATGACAAGGCTACCATCCAATGGAGTAACAAAATCTCAACAATGAACTACCTTCCATAATGACAAGGCTACCATCCATTGGAGTAACAAAATCTGAACAACAAACTACCTTCCATAATGACAGGGCTACCATCCATTGGAGTAACAAAATCTCAACAATGAATTACCTTCCATAATGACAAGGCTACCATCCATTGGAGTAACAAAATCTCAAAAACAAACTACCTTCCATAATGATAACGTTACCATGCATTAGAGTAACAAAAATACCAACAACAAACTACCCTCATTAATGACAAGGCTACCATCCATTAGAGTAACAAAATCCCAACAACGAACTACCTTCGATAATGACAAGGCTACAAATTTATTAGAGTAACCAAATCTCAACAACAAACTACCTTCTGTAATGACAAAGTTACAATCCATTAGAATAACAAAATCTCAAAAACAAACTACCTTCCATAATTTCAAGGCTACCATCTATTGGAGTAACAAAATATCAACAAAGAACTACCTTCCATAATGACAAGGCTACCATCCATTGGAGTAACAAAATCTAAAAAACAAACTACCTTCCATAATGACAAGGGTACCATCCATTGGAGTAACAAAATCCCAACAACAAACTATCTTCCATAATGACAAGGCTACCATCCATTGGAGTAAGAAAATCTCAACAACAAACTAGCTTCCACAATGACAGGGCTAACATCCATTGGAGTAATAAAATCTAAAAAACAAACTACCTTCCATAATGACAAGGCTACCATCCATTGGAGTAACAAAATCCCAACAACAAACTACCTTCCATAATGACAAGGCTTCCATCCATTAGAGTAAAAAATCCCAACAACAAACTACCTTCCATAATGACAAGGCTACCATCCATTAGAGTAAAAAAATCTCAAAAATGAACTACTTCCCGTAATGACAAGGATAACATCCATTAGAATAACAAAATCTCAACAACAAACTACATTCTATAATGACAAGGCTACCATCCATTGGAGTAACAATATATTAACAACGAACTACCTTCCATAATGACAAGGCTACCATCCAATGGAGTAACAAAATCTCAACAATGAACTACCTTCCATAATGACAAGGCTACCATCCATTCGAGTAACAAAATCTGAACAAGGAACTACCTTCCATAATGACAGGGCTACCATCCATTGGAGTAACAAAATCTCAACAATGAACTACCTTCCATGATGACAAGGCTACCATCCATTGGAGTAACAAAATCTCAAAAACAAACTACCTTCCATAATGATAAGGTTACCATGCATTAGAGTAACAAAAATACCAACAACAAACTACCTTCATTAATGACAAGGCTACCATCCATTAGAGTAACAAAATCCCAACAACGAACTACCTTCGATAATGACAAGGCTACAAATTTATTAGAGTAACCAAATCTCAATAACAAACTACCTTCTATAATGACAAGGTTACAATCCACTAGAATAACAAAATCTCAAAAACAAACTACCTTCCATAATTTCAAGGCTACCATCCATTGGAGTAACAAATATCAACAAAGAACTACCTTCCATAATGACAAGGCTACCATCCATTGGAGTAACAAAATCTAAAAAACAAACTACCTTCCATAATGACAAGGCTACCATCCATTGGAGTAAGAAAATCTCAACAACAAACTAGCTTCCAAAATGACAGGGCTAACATCCATTGGAGTAATAAAATCTAAAAAACAAACTACCTTCCATAATGACAAGGCTACCATCCATTGGAGTAAAAAAATCCCAACAACAAACTACCTTCCATAATGACAAGGCTTCCATCCATTAGAGTAAAAAATCCCAACAACAAACTACCTTCCATAATGACAAGGCTACCATCCATTAGAGTAAAAAAATCTCAAAAATGAACTACTGCCCGTAATGACAAGGATAACATCCATTAGAATAACAAAATCTCAACAAGAAACTATATTCTATAATGACAAAGCTACCATCCATTGGAGTAACAATATATCAACAACGAACTACCATCCATAATGACAAGGCTACCATCCAATGGAGTAACAAAATCTCAACAATGAACTACCTTCCATAATGACAAGGCTACCATCCATTGGAGTAACAAAATCTGAACAACAAACTACCTTCCATAATGACAGGGCTACCATCCATTGGAGTAACAAAATCTCAACAATGAATTACCTTCCATAATGACAAGGCTACCATCCATTGGAGTAACAAAATCTCAAAAACAAACTACCTTCCATAATGATAACGTTACCATGCATTAGAGTAACAAAAATACCAACAACAAACTACCCTCATTAATGACAAGGCTACCATCCATTAGAGTAACAAAATCCCAACAACGAACTACCTTCGATAATGACAAGGCTACAAATTTATTAGAGTAACCAAATCTCAACAACAAACTACCTTCTGTAATGACAAAGTTACAATCCATTAGAATAACAAAATCTCAAAAACAAACTACCTTCCATAATTTCAAGGCTACCATCCATTGGAGTAACAAAATATCAACAAAGAACTACCTTCCATAATGACAAGGCTACCATCCATTGGAGTAACAAAATCTAAAAAACAAACTACCTTCCATAATGACAAGGGTACCATCCATTGGAGTAACAAAATCCCAACAACAAACTATCTTCCATAATGACAAGGCTACCATCCATTGGAGTAAGAAAATCTCAACAACAAACTAGCTTCCACAATGACAGGGCTAACATCCATTGGAGTAATAAAATCTAAAAAACAAACTACCTTCCATAATGACAAGGCTACCATCCATTGGAGTAACAAAATCCCAACAACAAACTACCTTCCATAATGACAAGGCTTCCATCCATTAGAGTAAAAAATCCCAACAACAAACTACCTTCCATAATGACAAGGCTACCATCCATTAGAGTAAAAAAATCTCAAAAATGAACTACTTCCCGTAATGACAAGGATAACATCCATTAGAATAACAAAATCTCAACAACAAACTACATTCTATAATGACAAGGCTACCATCCATTGGAGTAACAATATATCAACAACGAACTACCTTCCATAATGACAAGGCTACCATCCAATGGAGTAACAAAATCTCAACAATGAACTACCTTCCATAATGACAAGGCTACCATCCATTGGAGTAACAAAATCTGAACAACGAACTACCTTCCATAATGACAGGGCTACCATCCATTGGAGTAACAAAATCTCAACAATGAACTACCTTCCATGATGACAAGGCTACCATCCATTGGAGTAACAAAATCTCAAAAACAAACTACCTTCCATAATGATAAGGTTACCATGCATTAGAGTAACAAAAATACCAACAACAAACTACCTTCATTAATGACAAGGCTACCATCCATTAGAGTAACAAAATCCCAACAACGAACTACCTTCGATAATGACAAGGCTACAAATTTATTAGAGTAACCAAATCTCAATAACAAACTACCTTCTGTAATGACAAGGTTACAATCCACTAGAATAACAAAATCTCAAAAACAAACTACCTTCCATAATTTCAAGGCTACCATCCATTGGAGTAACAAAATATCAACAAAGAACTACCTTCCATAATGACAAGGCTACCATCCATTGGAGTAACAAAATCTAAAAAACAAACTACCTTCCATAATGACAAGGGTACCATCCATTGGAGTAACAAAATCCCAACAACAAACTATCTTCCATAATGACAAGGCTACCATCCATTGGAGTAAGAAAATCTCAACAATAAACTAGCTTCCACAATGACAGGGCTAACATCCATTGGAGTAATAAAATCTAAAAAACAAACTACCTTCCATAATGACAAGGCTACCATCCATTGGAGTAACAAAATCCCAACAACAAACTACCTTCCATAATGACAAGGCTTCCATCCATTAGAGTAAAAAATCCCAACAACAAACTACCTTCCATAATGACAAGGCTACCATCCATTAGAGTAAAAAAATCTCAAAAATGAACTACTTCCCGTAATGACAAGGATAACATCCATTAGAATAACAAAATCTCAACAACAAACTACATTCTATAATGACAAGGCTACCATCCATTGGAGTAACAATATATCAACAACGAACTACCTTCCATAATGACAAGGCTACCATCCAATGGAGTAACAAAGTCTCAACAATGAACTACCTTCCATAATGACAAGGCTACCATCCATTGGAGTAACAAAATCTGAACAACGAACTACCTTCCATAATGACAGGGCTACCATCCATTGGAGTAACAAAATCTCAACAGTGAATTACCTTCCATAATGACAAGGCTACCATCCATTGGAGTAACAAAATCTCAAAAACAAACTACCTTCCATAATGATAAGGTTACCATGCATTAGAGTAACAAAAATACCAACAACAAACTACCTTCATTAATGACAAGGCTACCATCCATTAGAGTAACAAAATCCCAACAACGAACTACCTTCGATAATGACAAGGCTACAAATTTATTAGAGTAACCAAATATCAATAACAAACTACCTTCTGTAATGACAAGGTTACAATCCACTAGAATAACAAAATCTCAAAAACAAACTACCTTCCATAATTTCAAGGCTACCATCCATTGGAGTAACAAAATATCAACAAAGAACAACCTTCCATAATGACAAGGCTACCATCCATTGGAGTAACAAAATCTAAAAAACAAACTACCTTCTATAATGACAAGGGTACCATCCATTGGAGTAACAAAATCCCAACAGCAAACTATCTTCCATAATGACAAGGCTACCATCCATTGGAGTAAGAAAATCTCAACAACAAACTAGCTTCCACAATGATAGGGATAACATCCATTGGAGTAATAAAATCTAAAAAACAAACTACCTTCCATAATGACAAGGCTACCATCCATTGGAGTAACAAAATCCCAACAACAAACTACCTTCCATAATGACAAGGCTTCCATCCAGTAGAGTAAAAAATCCCAACAACAAACTACCTTCCATAATAACAAGGCTACCATCCATTAGAGTATAAAAATTTCAAAAATGAACTACTTCCCGTAATCACAAGGATAACATCCATTAGAATAACAAAATCTCAACAACAAACTATATTCTATAATGACAAGGCTACCATCCATTGGAGTAACAATATATCAACAACGAACTACCTTCCATAATGACAAGGCTACCATCCAATGGAGTAACAAAATCTCAACAATGAACTACCTTCCATAATGACAAGGCTACCATCCATTGGAGTAACAAAATCTGAACAACGAACTATCTTCCATAATGACAGGGCTACCATCCATTGGAGTAACAAAATCTCAACAATGAATTACCTTCCATAATGACAAGGATACCATCCATTGGAGTAACAAAATCTCAAAAACAAACTACCTTCCATAATGATAAGGTTACCATGCATTAGAGTAACAAAAATACCAACAACAAACTACCTTCATTAATGACAAGGCTACCATCCATTAGAGTAACAAAATCCCAACAACGAACTACCTTCGATAATGACAAGGCTACAAATTTATTAGAGTAACCAAATCTCAACAACAAACTACCTTCTGTAATCACAAGGTTACAATCCATTAGAATAACAAAATCTCAAAAACAAACTACCTTCCATAATTTCAAGGCTACCATCCATTGGAGTAACAAAATATCAACAAAGAACTACCTTACATAATGACAAGGCTACCATCCATTGGAGTAACAAAATCTAAAAAACAAACTACCTTCCATAATGACAAGGGTACCATCCATTGGAGTAACAAAATCCCAACAACAAACTATCTTCCATAATGACAAGGCTACCATCCATTGGAGTAAGAAAATCTCAACAACAAACTAGCTTCCACAATGATAGGGCTAACATCCATTGGAGTAATAAAATCTAAAAAACAAACTACCTTCCATAATGACAAGGGTACCATCCATTGGAGTAACAAAATCCCAACAACAAACTATCTTCCATAATGACAAGGCTACCATCCATTGGAGTAAGAAAATCTCAACAACAAACTAGCTTCCACAATGATAGGGCTAACATCCATTGGAGTAATAAAATCTAAAAAACAAACTACCTTCCATAATGACAAGGCTACCATCCATTGGAGTAACAAAATCCCAACAACAAACTACCATCCATAATGACAAGGCTTCCATCCATTAGAGTAAAAAATCCCAACAACAAACTACCTTCCATAATGACAAGGCTTCCATCCATTAGAGTAAAAAACTCTCAAAAATGAACTACTTCCCGTAATGACAAGGATAACATCCATTAGAATAACAAAATCTCAACAACAAACTACTTTCTATAATGACAAGGCTACCATCCATTGGAGTAACAATATATCAACAACGAACTACCTTCCATAATGATAAGGCTACCATCCAATGGAGTAACAAAATCTCAACAATGAACTACCTTCCATAATGACAAGGCTACCATCCATTGGAGTAACAAAATCTGAACAACGAACTACCTTCCATAATGACAGGGCTACCATCCATTGGAGTAACAAAATCTCAACAGTGAATTACCTTCCATAATGACAAGGCTACCATCCATTGGAGTAACAAAATCTCAAAAACAAACTACCTTCCATAATGATAAGGTTACCATGCATTAGAGTAACAAAAATACCAACAACAAACTACCTTCATTAATGACAAGGCTACCATCCATTAGAGTAACAAAATCCCAACAACGAACTACCTTCCATAATGACAAGGCTACAAATTTATTAGAGTAACCAAATATCAATAACAAACTACCTTCTGTAATGACAAGGTTACAATCCACTAGAATAACAAAATCTCAAAAACAAACTACCTTCCATAATTTCAAGGCTACCATCCATTGGAATAACAAAATATCAACAAAGAACAACCTTCCATAATGACAAGGCTACCATCCATTGGAGTAACAAAATCTAAAAAACAAACTACCTTCCATAATGACAAGGGTACCATCCATTGGAGTAACAAAATCCCAACAGCAAACTATCTTCCATAATGACAAGGCTACCATCCATTGGAGTAAGAAAATCTCAACAACAAACTAGCTTCCACGATGACAGGGCTAACATCCATTGGAGTAATAAAATCTAAAAAACAAACTACCTTCCATAATGACAAGGCTACCATCCATTGGAGTAACAAAATCCCAACAACAAACTACCTTCCATAATGACAAGGCTTCCATCCATTAGAGTAAAAAATCCCAACAACAAACTACCTTCCATAATAACAAGGCTACCATCCATTAGAGTATAAAAATCTCAAAAATGAACTACTTCCCGTAATCACAAGGATAACATCCATTAGAATAACAAAATCTCAACAACAAACTATATTCTATAATGACAAGGCTACCATCCATTGGAGTAACAATATATCAACAACGAACTACCTTCCATAATGACAAGGCTACCATCCAATGGAGTAACAAAATCTCAACAATGAACTACCTTCCATAATGACAAGGCTACCATCCATTGGAGTAACAAAATCTGAACAACGAACTACCTTCCATAATGACAGGGCTACCATCCATTGGAGTAACAAAATCTCAACAGTGAATTACCTTCCATAATGACAAGGCTACCATCCATTGGAGTAACAAAATCTCAAAAACAAACTACCTTCCATAATGATAAGGTTACCATGCATTAGAGTAACAAAAATACCAACAACAAACTACCTTCATTAATGACAAGGCTACCATCCATTAGAGTAACAAAATCCCAACAACAAACTACCTTCGATAATGACAAGGCTACAAATTTATTAGAGTAACCAAATCTCAACAACAAACTACCTTCTGTAATGAGAAGGTTACAATCCATTAGAATAACAAAATCTCAAAATCAAACTACCTTCCATAATTTCAAGGCTACCATCCATTGGTGTAACAAAATATCAACAAAGAACTACCTTACATAATGACAAGGCTACCATCCATTGGAGTAACAAAATCTAAAAAACAAACTACCTTCCATAATGACAAGGGTACCATCCATTGGAGTAACAAAATCCCAACAACAAACTATCTTCCATAATGACAAGGCTACCATCCATTGGAGTAAGAAAATCTCAACAACAAACTAGCTTCCACAATGATAGGGCTAACATCCATTGGAGTAATAAAATCTAAAAAACAAACTACCTTCCATAATGACAAGGCTACCATCCATTGGAGTAACAAAATCCTAACAACAAACAACCTTCCATAATGACAAGGCTTCCATCCAGTAGAGTAAAAAATCCCAACAACAAACTACCTTCCATAATAACAAGGCTACCATCCATTAGAGTATAAAAATTTCAAAAATGAACTACTTCCCGTAATCACAAGGATAACATCCATTAGAATAACAAAATCTCAACAACAAACTATATTCTATAATGACAAGGCTACCATCCATTGGAGTAACAATATATCAACAACGAACTACCTTCCATAATGACAAGGCTACCATCCAATGGAGTAACAAAATCTCAACAATGAACTACCTTCCATAATGACAAGGCTACCATCCATTGGAGTAACAAAATCTGAACAACGAACTACCTTCCATAATGACAGGGCTACCATCCATTGGAGTAACAAAATCTCAACAATGAATTACCTTCCATAATGACAAGGATACCATCCATTGGAGTAACAAAATCTCAAAAACAAACTACCTTCCATAATGATAAGGTTACCATGCATTAGAGTAACAAAAATACCAACAACAAACTACCTTCATTAATGACAAGGCTACCATCCATTAGAGTAACAAAATACCAACAACGAACTACCTTCGATAATGACAAGGCTACAAATTTATTAGAGTAACCAAATCTCAACAACAAACTACCTTCTGTAATGACAAGGTTACAATCCATTAGAATAACAAAATCTCAAAAACAAACTACCTTCCATAATTTCAAGGCTACCATCCATTGGAGTAACAAAATATCAACAAAGAACTACCTTACATAATGACAAGGCTACCATCCATTGGAGTAACAAAATCTAAAAAACAAACTACCTTCCATAATGACAAGGGTACCATCCATTGGAGTAACAAAATCCCAACAACAAACTATCTTCCATAATGACAAGGCTACCATCCATTGGAGTAAGAAAATCTCAACAACAAACTAGCTTCCACAATGATAGGGCTAACATCCATTGGAGTAATAAAATCTAAAAAACAAACTACCTTCCATAATGACAAGGCTACCATCCATTGGAGTAACAAAATCCCAACAACAAACTACCATCCATAATGACAAGGCTTCCATCCATTAGAGTAAAAAATCCCAACAACAAACTACCTTCCATAATAACAAGGCTACCATCCATTAGAGTATAAAAATCTCAAAAATGAACTACTTCCCGTAATCACAAGGATAACATCCATTAGAATAACAAAATCTCAACAACAAACTATATTCTATAATGACAAGGCTACCATCCATTGGAGTAACAATATATCAACAACGAACTACCTTCCATAATGACAAGGCTACCATCCAATGGAGTAACAAAATCTCAACAATGAACTACCTTCCATAATGACAAGGCTACCATCCATTGGAGTAACAAAATCTGAACAACGAACTACCTTCCATAATGACAGGGCTACCATCCATTGGAGTAACAAAATCTCAACAGTGAATTACCTTCCATAATGACAAGGCTACCATCCATTGGAGTAACAAAATCTCAAAAACAAACTACCTTCCATAATGATAAGGTTACCATGCATTAGAGTAACAAAAATACCAACAACAAACTACCTTCATTAATGACAAGGCTACCATCCATTAGAGTAACAAAATCCCAACAACAAACTACCTTCGATAATGACAAGGCTACAAATTTATTAGAGTAACCAAATCTCAACAACAAACTACCTTCTGTAATGACAAGGTTACAATCCATTAGAATAACAAAATCTCAAAAACAAACTACCTTCCATAATTTCAAGGCTACCATCCATTGGAGTAACAAAATATCAACAAAGAACTACCTTACATAATGACAAGGCTACCATCCATTGGAGTAACAAAATCTAAAAAACAAACTACCTTCCATAATGACAAGGGTACCATCCATTGGAGTAACAAAATCCCAACAACAAACTATCTTCCATAATGACAAGGCTACCATCCATTGGAGTAAGAAAATCTCAACAACAAACTAGCTTCCACAATGATAGGGCTAACATCCATTGGAGTAATAAAATCTAAAAAACAAACTACCTTCCATAATGACAAGGCTACCATCCATTGGAGTAACAAAATCCCAACAACAAACTACCATCCATAATGACAAGGCTTCCATCCATTAGAGTAAAAAATCCCAACAACAAACTACCTTCCATAATAACAAGGCTACCATCCATTAGAGTATAAAAATCTCAAAAATGAACTACTTCCCGTAATCACAAGGATAACATCCATTAGAATAACAAAATCTCAACAACAAACTATATTCTATAATGACAAGGCTACCATCCATTGGAGTAACAATATATCAACAACGAACTACCTTCCATAATGACAAGGCTACCATCCAATGGAGTAACAAAATCTCAACAATGAACTACCTTCCATAATGACAAGGCTACCATCCATTGGAGTAACAAAATCTGAACAACGAACTACCTTCCATAATGACAGGGCTACCATCCATTGGAGTAACAAAATCTCAACAGTGAATTACCTTCCATAATGACAAGGCTACCATCCATTGGAGTAACAAAATCTCAAAAACAAACTACCTTCCATAATGATAAGGTTACCATGCATTAGAGTAACAAAAATACCAACAACAAACTACCTTCATTAATGACAAGGCTACCATCCATTAGAGTAACAAAATCCCAACAACAAACTACCTTCGATAATGACAAGGCTACAAATTTATTAGAGTAACCAAATCTCAACAACAAAATACCTTCTGTAATGACAAGGTTACAATCCATTAGAATAACAAAATCTCAAAAACAAACTGTTAGAACAATGTTTGAATCTAGTACCCTATATTTAAGTTTTGATGATAACAAAGTGAAAAGATATAGTAGTTAAATATTTCATGATTGAATTATATGCTGCCTAAAAATACTATGCTCTGATTTGCAGATATGCTGATTAAAATAAGCAAGATCACGTTCTCAGCATCAGAATATGTTCCCATACACCAGCATCAGAAGTTGCTGAATCAGAACGTCAAGATCAGATGATCAACGCTTGCACATGCTGAAGCTTGATGAACAGAACTGCGCGTAAAACACTCTGATACAGAATCAAATAGTTCATCAGCAGCGAAGCAGAATCAGAATGAGCCAAGCCAGATCGTGCATTGAAGAAGCAACGGTACTGTGCATTGAACGCTAATCAATTCCAACGGCCTCATTCCAGACAAGATCTGCTCAAAAAGGAAAGCTTGTTAATAGCATTGAATCAAGAATATTTGCATCAACGTTCATCTTCTCAAGTGCTATATAAACCAAGCTTCGAAGATTATCATGGCTAATGCTTCCAAACTCTCTACACGCACAAAGCTGAACATAATCTTCATCTACCAGTTTTGCTAAACCAACAAACTCTGATACTCCATTAGTGTTTAGCATTCTAAGTTTCTAAGCTTCATTTGTGTAAACATCACAGTTGTGATATAGTTTTTGTAGAAAACATTCAAACACATTTGCTTATACCTTTGTAAGAAAGTATTGCCTTGACAAACCGGATTGTGGTTTGAATCAAGAAGGTTTTAGCAGTTGCTAAAGCAGAATTGTATTCAGTTGAATATAGTGAATTAAGACCTCGTTGGAGAGAGGCAAAATCACCTTGACGGGTGGACTGGAGTAGTTTGAGATCAAACGAACCAGGATAAAAATACCTTGTCATTTGCTTTAAGATTCCAGTTTTACAATTCAACCCCCCCTTCTTGTGTTTTTCACCCCTTCAATTGGCATCAGAGCGCCTGGTTCTGAGCTAAAACACTTAACCGTGTCAGTACAAGATCCAGCGTCAGAAAAACACAATGGCAGGAAACAACTCTCATTTCAGCAATGACAACAATGAGGATAGAGACAGATTCAGCGGCAAACCTCCAGTCTTTGATGGAGAAAACTTTGACTACTGGAAAGACAGAATTGAAAGCTTCTTTCTAGCACATGATGCTGATCTGTGGGATATGGTGACAGATGGATACACGCACCCTGTGAATGCAACTGGTCAGAAGATTGAAAGAAAATCAATGACTGATCAACAAAAGCGTGATTTCAAGAATCACCATAAGGCCAGAACCATCCTCCTCAGTGCCATCTCATATACTGAGTATGAGAAGATCTCCAACAGAGAC
The DNA here is from genome assembly GCA_948472305.1 of Vicia faba. Lineage (NCBI taxonomy): Eukaryota > Viridiplantae > Streptophyta > Magnoliopsida > Fabales > Fabaceae > Vicia > Vicia faba. The sequence continues at coordinate 585,699,961 of OX451739.1, read as the reverse complement.
ACAGCTAAGAACATCTTTGATTCTCTCAGAATGACGCATGAGGGCAACGTTCAAGTCAAAGAAACAAAAGCTCTGGCGCTCATTCAGAAGTATGAGGCGTTTAAAATGGAAGAATCTGAATCCATTGAAACTATGTTCTCTAGATTCCAAATTCTGGTAGCTGGTCTCAAAGTTCTGGACAAAGGATACTCTACTGCTGACCATGTCAAGAAAATAATCAGAAGTTTACCCAAGCAGTGGAGGCCTATGGTTACTGCTCTGAAGCTGGCGAAAGATCTCAACAAAATCACTCTGGAGGAACTTATAAGCTCCCTCAGAAGTCATGAGATAGAGCTGGAAGCTGAGGAGCCTCAGAAGCAAGGTAAGCCTATAGCTTTAAAATCTAACAGAAAATCTGAATCTAAAGTTTTGCAGGCAGTTGAAGAAACATCTGATGGATCCTCATCAGAAGAAGACGAGCTTTCCCTTCTCTCCAGAAGAGTAAATCAACTGTGGAAGCAAAGACAAAGGAAGTTCAGGAATCACAGAAGATCTGAAGGTTCCTCTGGTAGCAAGAAGCCAAATACAAAAGACATCATCTGCTACGAGTGCAATGAGCAAGGACACTACAAGAGTGACTGTCCAAAGCTTCAGAGGGAAAAGCCCAAAAAGAAGTTTGGAAGAGAGAAGAAGAAAAGTCTCATGGCCACATGGGATGACTCTGACTCGTCTGAAGCTGACTCAGAATCAGATGATGAAAGGGCGAACATAGCGCTCATGGCTAGCATTCCAGATGACAGTGAAGCTTCTGACTCAGACTCAGAATCAGACACAGAAGAGGTATTTCCTAACTTCACTGTTAATTTTACAAAGGCTGAACTTGCTGAAAGCCTCAATGAAATTCTGGAACGTTATCAGCAGATTAGAGCTAAATTCAGAGACCTGAAAAGGACTCTTGAATCTGACTCTAATAAGTCTGAGAGTCTCAAATTGAAAAACTCTGAGCTGAGAGATAAAATTTTAAAATTAGAAAACTCTTTACAAAACTCTCAGAAGGTACCAATTTCTGAAACTCCCAGCAACGCTGATGAGATCATCAAGGAGTATGATCATAGTTTCCAGAAGTTCCTTGCTAAAAGCATAGATAGAAGCAGAATGGCTTCAATGATCTATGGAGTTAGCGGAAACGGCAGGAAAGGAATAGGATACCAAGGTAAGGTTCCTACACCTAAGAATGTCATGGATTTAGTCATTAAACACACTCCTCTAAATTCACACTTTGTGTATGGTCACACACATGACATCAAATATACTAGTAGTAATCACTTTGTGAAACCAAAATTCAACCAGAGTTTTGGTAAAACTAACAAATCAGGACCCAAGAAGATCTGGGTACCTAAGGATAAAATAATACATGTTGCAGATATCTTTAGCAGCAAGTCAGAAACACCAGTCATGGTACCTGGACTCTGGCTGCTCACGTCACATGACGGGAAGAAGGCATATGTTCCAAAGCCTGGAACTTAAGCCTGGAGGCCACGTTGGCTTTGGAGGCAATCAGAGGGGAAAGATTATTGGCTCTGGAACTGTAGGTAACGGAAATCTTCCCTCTATTAATAATGTTCTGCTTGTAGATGGATTGATGCATAACCTGTTATCCATAAGTCAATTAAGTGATAACGGTTATGATATAATCTTTAATCAAAAATCATGTAAAGCTGTTAGTCAGAAAGATGGGACTATCCTATTTAATGGTAAGAGGAAAAACAACATTTACAAAATCAAACTTTCTGAACTAAAGAGTCAGAACGTAAAATGTCTTCTGTCTGTTAACAACGAGCAGTGGATCTGGCACAGAAGATTGGGGCATGTTAGTATGAGAAGAATATCTCAGATTAACAAACTCAATCTGGTCAGAGGACTTCCAAATTTGAAGTTCAATTCAGATGCTCTGTGTGAAGCATGTTAGAAAGGCAAATTTGCAAAACCTTCTTTTAAATCCAAAAATGTTGTTTCTACCTCTAAGCCATTAGAACTTCTGCACATTGACTTATTTGGACCAGTTAAGACTGCTTCTGTCAGTGGCAAGAAGTATGGGTTAGTAATCGTAGATGACTATAGCAGATGGACATGGGTAAAGTTCTTAAGACACAAGGACGAGTCACACTCTGTGTTTGTTACCTTCTGTAACCAAGTTCAGAATGAAAAAGATCTTAGAATCGTTAAAGTCAGAAGTGATCATGGTGGAGAATTTGAAAATAAAGATTTTGAGTCATTCTTTAATGACAAAGGCATTCTGCATGATTTCTCTTGTCCTAGAACTCCCCAACAAAATGGAGTTGTAGAACGAAAGAACAGAACATTGCAAGAAATGGCCAGAACCATGATCAACGAGACAAACGTTGCTAAGACTTTCTGGGCAGAGGCAATAAACACAGCGTGCTACATTCAGAATAGAATCTCAATAAGACCTATTCTGGAAAAGACTCCATATGAATTGTGGAAGAACAGAAAGCCCAACATTTCGTACTTTCATCCATTTGGATGTACTTGCTATATGTTAAACACTAAGAATTATTTGAACAAGTTTGATTCTAAGGCACAGAAGTGTATTATGTTAGGATACTCTGAACGCTCAAGAGGGTACATAGTATACAATACAGAAACACAGATTTTGGAAGAATCAATCAGTGATCGTTTTGATGACAAGCTTGACTCTGAAAAGTCAAAGCAGAATGAAAATCTTGCAGGTATAGAAATTGAATTTGCAGGTTCTGAAGACAAGTCATCAGAAGCTCTCAACACAGACATTCCTTCAACGTCTGAAAGAAGCAATGCTAGAAATCCTTCATCTGCTGCTGATCAACCTCAGAAGAGAGTACCCAGAAGCAGTTTGGATCACCCAGAAGAGACTATTCTAGGAAGAAAGGAAGATCCAATCAGAACAAGAGCAAGCTTCAGAAACTCTGAAGAAACCCTTATGGGACTTGTGTCTCTGATTGAACCTTCTTCTATTGATGAAGCACTTCTGGACAATGACTGGATTCTGGCAATGCAAGAAGAGCTGAATCAATTCACCAGAAACGACGTATGGGATCTCGTTCCAAGACCAAAAGGATTCAACGTCATTGTAACAAGATGGGTGTTCAGAAACAAGCTCAATGAACAAGGTGAAGTCGTCAGAAACAAGGCACGACTGGTTGCACAAGGTTATAGTCAGCAAGAGGGGATAGACTATACAGAAACCTTTGCCCTAGTCGCCAGGTTAGAATCTATCAGACTCTTAATCTCATTTGCTGTTAATAGAGGCATCACTCTGTATCAGATGGATGTCAAAAGTGCATTCTTAAATGGTTATATAGAAGAAGAAGTTTATGTTCACCAACCCCCAGGTTTTGAAAATACAAAACATCCAGAACATGTTTTCAAACTGAAAAAGTCACTGTATGGTCTGAAACAAGCTCCCAGAGCTTGGTATGAAAGGCTAAGTAACTTTCTGCTTGAAAATGAATTCACCAGAGGGAAAGTGGACACTACTCTATTCTGTAAAACAGTTAAGAGTGACATTTTAGTCTGTCAAATTTATGTTGATGATATAATCTTTGGTTCTACTAATCCTTCTCTTGGAAGAAAATTTGCTAAGTGTATGCAGGCAGAATTTGAGATGAGCCTCATGGGGGAACTGAAATTCTTTCTAGGAATTCAGATTAATCAAACTCCAGAGGGAACTTACATTCATCAGAGCAAATACATCAGAGATCTTCTGAAGAAATTTGACCTCTCAGAATGTAAGCCATCAAAGATTCCAATGCATCCCACGTGCATTATGGAAAGAGAAGAGGTAAGCAAAAGCGTAGAACAGAAAGTCTACAGAGGTATGATTGGTTCTCTCCTTTATCTGACTGCTTCAAGACCTGATATTTTATTCAGCGTATGTATTTGTGCTAGATTCCAATCAGATCCTAGAGAATCTCACTTAACAGCTGTTAAGCGAATTTTCAAGTATCTGAAAGGTACTACTAATCTGGGTTTGTTTTATAGAAAATCTAGTGATTACAGCTTAGTAGGCTATTGTGATGCTGATTTTGCTGGAGACAGAGTGGAACGCAAAAGTACTTCTGGAAGCTGCCAGTTTCTGGGAGAAAATCTGATCTCGTGGTCCAGCAAAAGGCAATCAACTATTGCTCTGTCAACAGCAGAAGCTGAGTACATAGAAGCAGCTGGATGCAGCACACAGATGCTCTGGATGAAAAGTCAGCTTGAAGACTTCCAGATTTTTGAGAGTAACATTCCTATTCTTTGTGATAATACTTCTGCTATTTGCTTAAGTAAGAATCCTATTTTACATTCTAGAGCTAAGCATATAGAAATAAAACATCATTTCATTAGGGACTATATTCAGAAAGGAATTTTAAACTTGAAATTTATAGATACAGACCATCAATGGGCTGATATCTTTACTAAACCCCTTTCAGAAGATAGGTTTAATTTCATTCTGAAACATCTCAGCATGAAAGTATGCCCAGAATGAAAATGTTTTAATTCCATATTTTTATCTTTCAGAATGTATTTATATTACTGTGAACTTCTGATCAATCTTCTTTCAGAAAGTTAGAACATGCAGATTGTATCAGAGGCAAGTCTAAAGATCTGAGAGTCTAATCTCAAAGACAGACGTGCTGATCACTACATCAAACAAGTGTCATCCAATCATCAGCAAATCCCTGAAGCAGAACGCGTGCACGTTTCTGAGAAGGCAAAGCGCTGATTGGGTGCATTGAGACACATGTCTGGTAACCGTTTTTAAGTATCTTTCTCAAATCCCCCAAAATCAGCAAGCATTAAATGCAAAAGTAATCACGCTTGTTAATGGCAATCATTATTTTTTTCTCTCTCTTAAAAACGTTTTATTTTTCAAAATAATTTTTGAAAATTCTATTTAAGCACATTACTCTTCATTCTTAATCTTTACGCTTTCTCATAATCTCTTAAGAATTTTTCTGCATACTTCTGAGTTTACCATCTTCAAACCCTTTTTTTTCTCAAATCACTCTCAAGCTTTTTGTGTGAGAACAATGGCATCCTCCAGCATTTCTGCAGGAAATCAGAAGAAAGAAACCTCTGAGCAATATCAAGCGCCTACCAGAACTCTTCTCACACCAGTAAAGAATCTTGAGGTTCTCTCTGAGTTAATCATCGATTTCGAAAGTTTGAAGGATAATGGATTTGACCTAACTGAGGAAGTCAAAGCTCAAAAGTGGGAGAGGTACTTTGATAGATTGGTTGGACCAACCTTCCCAGAGCTTGTCAAGGAATTTTGGATTCACGCCAAGATTCATAAACATCTAGTCATCTCCTATGTCATGGGAAAGAAGATAATAATTTCTGAAGACCTCATTGCTAGGTTAATTGGTCAAAGTGGTGGTGGAGTCCGTTGTGTGGACATGGCTGAAAGATGCCCTGATATAGGTGTGGTAGCCAACTGCATTTTCACTCTTGGTTTTCCCAGCAGCAAAATCAAGGATCTGAAGGATCACTGCAGAGTGTGGGCCAAGATTGTTCTAGGCTGTTTCAATCACAGGAAGCCAACAAGCTCTCCTGACTATATAAACGTGGATCAGCAATTTCTGATCTACTTTATTGATCAGAGGGTGAAGATCAATTTGGCACACTTCCTGTTCAACCATCTGAAGGCTAGTGTGAAAGAGACTAGAGAAGAAGAAAGGACCAAAAGGGACTGGATACCGTTTGGGAGGCTCATATCAGATATTCTGACAGAGAATAAGCTGATAGATTATCTGAGCGAAGCTAAAGTGCTGGGCAATTTTGAACCAACTGTTGGAAAACCGCTGAACGCTAAGAACCTGAAGAAGATGAAGCTGATAGAAAATATCAGGAAGGAACCCAGAGCCTCTTCAACTGCTGACATCTCCAGAAGAAGAGTGCCTCTGAGTAATTTCCCAAGATTTTCTGAAATGGAATCCCAACCTGATATGTTTCCCAAGTATCCAGATTCATACAAGGAAGAAGATGCAGGTTCAAAGCTGAAGATCAAAGATCTGAGTCAAGTTCAACCTGAAGTGACTCAGAAGAAGACAAAGAAGAGGAAAGCAGAAGGATCATCTCATCAGACTCCAAAGAAACGAGGTAATACATCTGCTGCTCCTATTTCAATTTCATCTACTATTCCAACATCTGCTGCCCCTCCTCAAACCTCTCACAGAATATCCATCCCAATCCCTTCTATTGATGAAACCATACCAGAAGACCCTTCTGAGGCCTTACTACTCAGAAGAACCAGAATTAAAATTCCCATTAAAATTACCAAACAACCAACTGTTTCAACAACATCAGCACTTGATAGCGTGCTAGCTGATATTGAGCGTGAACATGCTTCTGTTCAACCTCACTCTGAACCACCAAATATTCCTCCTCCACAACCTGAACCAGAAATTCAACCTGAACCAGAAATTCAACCTGAACCAGAAATACAACCAGAACATCAATCTCAACAACCACAACCTATCACAGAAGAACCTCTGATCCCTGAGCAATCAGAGATTCCACCTCCTCAACCAGAAAATAATCCACCCTCACCACAACCAGAGTTTCAACGCTATGAAACCCCATCTCCTCATCATTCTGATCCCCACTCACCTCAACCTTCACCGCTGGCAATCTAGTTGCCATGTGGAACCACCATTGTCAGACCCCAGTTACCATCATCAGAGGAATCAACACCTCCAAAAACTCCAACCACTCCAATAGATATATCCTCTGACTCTGATAACCATCCACCAAAACAAACAGCACCTCAGCAAACCTCCGAAAACCAATCCTCTGAAAACCCCAGCAAAATCTTCATTGACTTAACAAGTCTTGAACGTCTTGCTGATTTAAGACACAAATTGGCCATTCCCAAACCAAAGCAATTAGATGTTGGCTCTGGTATTTTGGACTTTGAAACAGGTATGCTGCAATGGATTGCTTCGTTGAAGCAAGTTTGTCCGGGGATGATCGACCCAGCTGCCTCTGATCAGCTCTGGTCACAGTTCAGAGTATGGGTTCGTGCTGAAGCACTCAAGCTGCAGGACGTCAACTATGAGCAGGCTCAACAGAACTTTAGCAAGCTGCTGAAGGAAGTTGAGAGTCAGCTGCCTCAAGAAGTTGTGCTCCCGCTGGACAGTGAATCCTGGTCTGAAAAAGAGAAAGCTGCACAGGTACAACCATCAGAAGAAGACAAGACTCTTCAGGAAGAAAATCCAGCAGAAGATATAGCTGAAAGTTCTGAGAAACTTCCTCCTGCTGAAAGTTCTCAAGCTGCCTTGGACAGGCAGGCTCTGGAAGAACTAAGGCTGAATGACTTGCGTCTACAGCAGCGGATGGAAGAGAATGATCAGAAGATGGAAGCAAGAATGAATGTTCAGGACAGCAAGATTGATACTGTTGTCACCATGGTTCAGAAGCAGAATGAAACTTCTGAAAAGATTCAAGCAATGCTGGAAAGCCTGTTCTCACGCATGCCCCCACAACCTTAAAATTTTTTTTGTCATGCATAACCTTTTATGTTTTTCTTCATTCTGATGTACTATTTTGACTATGTTTGTGTAATGTTCTTATGCGCTGAACTACCTTCAATATAATTTGTTTTTCTGATCTAAATTGTTTTAGCACATCACTATCACTTTTTGATCGCTGACAAAAAGGGGGAGAACAAGAATGATATTTGAAATCAATAACGGCTAACTAGACAGAAACTCTCAAACATTCTAACTCTATTACTTGAAATGTTTTTCTGTTTTGTTGATTAAGTCTACAGGCACAAGGAAGCTCCGAACACTATGAAGACTAAGAACTAGAAGCTAATGTTGCTCTGATCAAATATGAAGTTCTGATATATGAAGCTCTGATCGACCTAACACTCTGATCCTAAGCAAAGCTCTGACAGGAAAAGCTCTGAAGCTCTGCTTTCTGATAAGTCAAAGATCTATAATCTGATGCTCAAAGATAGAAAAAGATCTGACCCTGAAGAACACGCATATCAAAGGGAAGTAATAAACTCAGGGGGAGTATCTCTTAAACTCTGAATTCTCCGTACTTCTTATTCTGATACATAGCTCTGATAACTTTTCACGTTATTTTTCATTTAAAATATCCAGTTTTTGTCATCATCAAAAAGGGGGAGATTGTTAGAACAATGTTTGAATCTAGTACCCTATATTTAAGTTTTGATGATAACAAAGTGAAAAGATATAGTAGTTAAATATTTCATGATTGAATTATATGCTGCCTAAAAATACTATGCTCTGATTTGCAGATATGCTGATTAAAATAAGCAAGATCACATTCTCAGCATCAGAATATGTTCCCATACACCAGCATCAGAAGTTGCTGAATCAGAACGTCAAGATCAGATGATCAACGCTTGCACATGCTGAAGCTTGATGAACAGAACTGCGCGTAAAACACTCTGATACAGAATCAAATAGTTCATCAGCAGCGAAGCAGAATCAGAATGAGCCAAGCCAGATCGTGCATTGAAGAAGCAACGGTACTGTGCATTGAACGCTAATCAATTCCAACGGCCTCATTCCAGACAAGATCTGCTCAAAAAGGAAAGCTTGTTAATAGCATTGAATCAAGAATATTTGCATCAACGTTCATCTTCTCAAGTGCTATATAAACCAAGCTTCGAAGATTATCATGGCTAATGCTTCCAAACTCTCTACACGCACAAAGCTGAACATAATCTTCATCTACCAGTTTTGCTAAACCAACAAACTCTGATACTCCATTAGTGTTTAGCATTCTAAGTTTCTAAGCTTCATTTGTGTAAACATCACAGTTGTGATATAGTTTTTGTAGAAAACATTCAAACACATTTGCTTATACCTTTGTAAGAAAGTATTGCCTTGACAAACCGGATTGTGGTTTGAATCAAGAAGGTTTTAGCAGTTGCTAAAGCAGAATTGTATTCAGTTGAATATAGTGAATTAAGACCTCGTTGGAGAGAGGCAAAATCACCTTGACGGGTGGACTGGAGTAGTTTGAGATCAAACGAACCAGGATAAAAATACCTTGTCATTTGCTTTAAGATTCCAGTTTTACAATTCAACCCCCCCTTCTTGTGTTTTTCACCCCTTCACAAACTACCTTCCATAATTTCAAGGCTACCATCCATTGGTGTAACAAAATATCAACAAAGAACTACCTTACATAATGACAAGGCTACCATCCATTGGAGTAACAAAATCTAAAAAATAAACTACCTTCCATAATGACAAGGGTACCATCCATTGGAGTAACAAAATCCCAACAACAAACTATCTTCCATAATGACAAGGCTACCATCCATTGGAGTAAGAAAATCTCAACAACAAACTAGCTTCCACAATGATAGGGCTAACATCCATTGGAGTAATAAAATCTAAAAAACAAACTACCTTCCATAATGACAAGGCTACCATCCATTGGAGTAACAAAATCCTAACAACAAACAACCTTCCATAATGACAAGGCTTCCATCCAGTAGAGTAAAAAATCCCAACAACAAACTACCTTCCATAATAACAAGGCTACCATCCATTAGAGTATAAAAATTTCAAAAATGAACTACTTCCCGTAATCACAAGGATAACATCCATTAGAATAACAAAATCTCAACAACAAACTATATTCTATAATGACAAGGCTACCATCCATTGGAGTAACAATATATCAACAACGAACTACCTTCCATAATGACAAGGCTACCATCCAATGGAGTAACAAAATCTCAACAATGAACTACCTTCCATAATGACAAGGCTACCATCCATTGGAGTAACAAAATCTGAACAACGAACTACCTTCCATAATGACAGGGCTACCATCCATTGGAGTAACAAAATCTCAACAATGAATTACCTTCCATAATGACAAGGATACCATCCATTGGAGTAACAAAATCTCAAAAACAAACTACCTTCCATAATGATAAGGTTACCATTCATTAGAGTAACAAAAATACCAACAACAAACTACCTTCATTAATGACAAGGCTACCATCCATTAGAGTAACAAAATCCCAACAACGAACTACCTTCGATAATGACAAGGCTACAAATTTATTAGAGTAACCAAATCTCAACAACAAACTACCTTCTGTAATGACAAGGTTACAATCCATTAGAATAACAAAATCTCAAAAACAAACTACCTTCCATAATTTCAAGGCTACCATCCATTGGAGTAACAAAATATCAACAAAGAACTACCTTACATAATGACAAGGCTACCATCCATTGGAGTAACAAAATCTAAAAAACAAACTACCTTCCATAATGACAAGGGTACCATCCATTGGAGTAACAAAATCCCAACAACAAACTATCTTACATAATGACAAGGCTACCATCCATTGGAGTAAGAAAATCTCAACAACAAACTAGCTTCCACAATGATAGGGCTAACATCCATTGGAGTAATAAAATCTAAAAAACAAACTACCTTCCATAATGACAAGGCTACCATCCATTGGAGTAACAAAATCCCAACAACAAACTACCATCCATAATGACAAGGCTTCCATCCATTAGAGTAAAAAATCCCAACAACAAACTACCTTCCATAATGACAAGGCTTCCATCCATTAGAGTAAAAAAATCTCAAAAATGAACTACTTCCCGTAATGACAAGGATAACATACATTAGAATAACAAAATCTCAACAACAAACTACTTTCTATAATGACAAGGCTACCATCCATTGGAGTAACAATATATCAACAACGAACTACCTTCCATAATGACAAGGCTACCATCCAATGGAGTAACAAAATCTCAACAAGGAACTACCTTCCATAATGACAAGGCTACCATCCATTGGAGTAACAAAATCTGAACAATAAACTACCTTCCATAATGACAGGGCTACCATCCATTGGAGTAAAAAAATCTCAAAAATGAACTACTTCCCGTAATTACAAGGATAACATCCATTAGAATAACAAAATCTCAACAACAAACTACATTCTATAATGACAAGGCTACCATCCATTGGAGTAACAATATATCAACAACGAACTACCTTCCATAATGACAAGGCTACCATCCAATGGAGTAACAAAATCTCAACAATGAACTACCTTCCATAATGACAAGGCTACCATCCATTGGGGTAACAAAATCTGAACAACGAACTACCTTCCATAATGACAGGGCTACCATCCATTGGAGTAACAAAATCTCAACAATGAACTACCTTCCATAATGACAAGGCTACCATCCATTGGAGTAACAAAATCTCAAAAACAAACTACCTTCCATAATGATAAGGTTACCATGCATTAGAGTAACAAAAATACCAACAACAAACTACCTTCATTAATGACAAGGCTACCATCCATTAGAGTAACAAAATCCCAACAACGAACTACCTTCGATAATGACAAGGCTACAAATTTATTAGAGTAACCAAATTTCAATAACAAACTACCTTCTGTAATGACAAGGTTACAATCCACTAGAATAACAAAATCTCAAAAACAAACTACCTTCCATAATTTCAAGGCTACCATCCATTGGAGTAACAAAATCCCAACAACAAATTACCTTCCATAATGACAAGGCTTCCATCCATTAGAGTAAAAAATCCCAACAACAAACTACCTTCCATAATAACAAGGCTACCATCCATTAGAGTAAAAAAATCTCAAAAATGAACTACTTCCCGTAATCACAAGGATAACATCCATTAGAATAACAAAATCTCAACAACAAACTATATTCTATAATGACAAGGCTACCATCCATTGGAGTAACAATATATCAACAACGAACTACCTTCCATAATGACAAGGCTACCATCCAATGGAGTAACAAAATCTCAACAATGAACTACCTTCCATAATGACAAGGCTACCATCCATTGGAGTAACAAAATCTGAACAACGAACTACCTTCCATAATGACAGTGCTACCATCCATTGGAGTAACAAAATCTCAACAATGAATTACCTTCCATAATGACAAGGCTACCATCCATTGGAGTAACAAAATATCAAAAACAAACTACCTTCCATAATGATAAGGTTACCATGCATTAGAGTAACAAAAATACTAACAACAAACTACCTTCATTAATGACAAGGCTACCATCCATTAGAGTAACAAAATCCCAACAACGAACTACCTTCGATAATGACAAGTCTACAAATTTATTAGAGTAACCAAATCTCAACAACAAACTACCTTCTTTAATGACAAGGTTACAATCCATTAGAATAACAAAATCTCAAAAACAAACTACCTTCCATAATTTCAAGGCTACCATCCATTGGAGTAACAAAATATCAACAAAGAACTACCTTCCATAATGACAAGGCTACCATCCATTGGAGTAACAAAATCTAAAAAACAAACTACCTTCCATAATGACAAGGGTACCATCCATTGGAGTAACAAAATCCCAACAACAAACTATCTTCCATAATGACAAGGCTACCATCCATTGGAGTAAGAAAATCTCAACAACAAACTAGCTTCCACAATGACAGGGCTAACATCCATTGGAGTAATAAAATCTAAAAAACAAACTACCTTCCATAATGACAAGGCTACCATCCATTGGAGTAACAAAATCCCAACAACAAACTACCTTCCATAATGACAAGGCTTCCATCCATTAGAGTAAAAAATCCCAACAACAAACTACCTTCCATAATGACAAGGCTACCATCCATTAGAGTAAAAAAATCTCAAAAATGAACTACTTCCCGTAATGACAAGGATAACATCCATTAGAATAACAAAATCTCAACAACAAACTACATTCTATAATGACAAGGCTACCATCCATTGGAGTAACAATATATCAACAACGAACTACCTTCCATAATGACAAGGCTACCATCCAATGGAGTAACAAAATCTCAACAATGAACTACCTTCCATAATGACAAGGCTACCATCCATTGGAGTAACAAAATCTGAACAACGAACTACCTTCCATAATGACAGGGCTACCATCCATTGGAGTAACAAAATCTCAACAATGAACTACCTTCCATAATGACAAGGCTACCATCCATTGGAGTAACAAAATCTCAAAAACAAACTACCTTCCATAATGATAAGGTTACCATGCATTAGAGTAACAAAAATACCAACAACAAACTACCTTCATTAATGACAAGGCTACCATCCATTAGAGTAACAAAATCCCAACAACAAACTACCTTCGATAATGACAAGGCTACAAATTTATTAGAGTAACCAAATCTCAATAACAAACTACCTTCTGTAATGACAAGGTTACAATCCACTAGAATAACAAAATCTCAAAAACAAACTACCTTCCATAATTTCAAGGCTACCATCCATTGGAGTAACAAAATATCAACAAAGAACTACCTTCCATAATGACAAGGCTACCATCCATTGGAGTAACAAAATCTAAAAAACAAACTACCTTCCATAATGACAAGGGTACCATCCATTGGAGTAACAAAATCCCAACAACAAACTATCTTCCATAATGACAAGGCTACCATCCATTGGAGTAAGAAAATCTCAACAACAAACTAGCTTCCACAATGACAGGGCTAACATCCATTGGAGTAATAAAATCTAAAAAACAAACTACCTTCCATAATGACAAGGCTACCATCCATTGGAGTAACAAAATCCCAACAACAAACTACCTTCCATAATGACAAGGCTTCCATCCATTAGAGTAAAAAATCCCAACAACAAACTACCTTCCATAATGACAAGGCTACCATCCATTAGAGTAAAAAAATCTCAAAAATGAACTACTTCCCGTAATGACAAGGATAACATCTATTAGAATAACAAAATCTCAACAACAAACTACATTCTATAATGACAAGGCTACCATCCATTGGAGTAACAATATATCAACAACGAACTACCTTCCATAATGACAAGGCTACCATCCAATGGAGTAACAAAATCTCAACAATGAACTACCTTCCATAATGACAAGGCTACCATCCATTGGAGTAACAAAATCTGAACAACAAACTACCTTCCATAATGACAGGGCTACCATCCATTGGAGTAACAATATATCAACAACGAACTACCTTCCATAATGACAAGGCTACCATCCATTGGAGTAACAAAATCTCAAATACAAACTACTTTCCATAATGATAAGGTTACCATGCATTAGAGTAACAAAAATACCAACAACAAACTACCTTCATTAATGACAAGGCTACCATCCATTAGAGTAATAAAATCCCAACAACGAACTACCTTCGATAATGACAAGGCTACAAATTTATTAGAGTAACCAAATCTCAATAACAAACTACCTTCTGTAATGACAAGGTTACAATCCACTAGAATAACAAAATCTCAAAAACAAACTACCTTCCATAATTTCAAGGCTACCATCCATTGGAGTAACAAAATATCAACAAAGAACTACCTTCCATAATGACAAGGCTACCATCCATTGGAGTAATAAAATCTAAAAAACAAACTACCTTCCATAATGACAAGGGTACCATCCATTGGAGTAACAAAATCCCAACAACAAACTATCTTCCATAATGACAAGGCTACCATCCATTGGAGTAAGAAAATCTCAACAACAAACTAGCTTCCACAATGACAGGGCTAACATCCATTGGAGTAATAAAATCTAAAAAACAAACTACCTTCCATAATGACAAGGCTACCATCCATTGGAGTAACAAAATCCCAACAACAAACTACCTTCCATAATGACAAGGCTTCCATCCATTAGAGTAAAAAATCCCAACAACAAACTACCTTCCATAATAACAAGGCTACCATCCATTAGAGTAAAAAAATCTCAAAAATGAACTACTTCCCGTAATCACAAGGATAACATCCATTAGAATAACAAAATCTCAACAACAAACTATATTCTATAATGACAAGGCTACCATCCATTGGAGTAACAATATATCAACAACGAACTACCTTTCATAATGACAAAGCTACCATCCAATGGAGTAACAAAATCTCAACAATGAACTACCTTCCATAATGACAAGGCTACCATCCATTGGAGTAACAAAATCTGAACAACGAACTACCTTCCATAATGACAGGGCTACCATCCATTGGAGTAACAAAATCTCAACAATGAATTACCTTCCATAATGACAAGGCTACCATCCATTGGAGTAACAAAATCTCAAAATTAAACTACCTTCCATAATGATAAGGTTACCATGCATTAGAGTAACAAAAATACCAACAACAAACTACCTTCATTAATGACAAGGCTACCATCCATTAGAGTAACAAAATCCCAACAACGAACTACCTTTGATAATGACAAAGCTACAAATTTATTAGAGTAACCAAATCTCAACAACAAACTACCTTCTGTAATGACAAGGTTACAATCCATTAGAATAACAAAATCTCAAAAACAAACTACCTTCCATAATTTCAAGGCTACCATCCATTGGAGTAACAAAATATCAACAAAGAGCTACCTTCCATAATGACAAGGCTACCATCCATTGGAGTAACAAAATCTAAAAAACAAACTACCTTCCATAATGACAAGGGTACCATCCATTGGAGTAACAAAATCCCAACAACAAACTATCTTCCATAATGACAAGGCTACCATCCATTGGAGTAAGAAAATCTCAACAACAAACTAGCTTCCACAATGACAGGGCTAACATCCATTGGAGTAATAAAATCTAAAAAACAAACTACCTTCCATAATGACAAGGCTACCATCCATTGGAGTAACAAAATCCCAACAACAAACTACCTTCCATAATGACAAGGCTTCCATCCATTAGAGTAAAAAATCCCAACAACAAACTACCTTCCATAATGACAAGGCTACCATCCATTAGAGTAAAAAAATCTCAAAAATGAACTACTTCCCGTAATGACAAGGATAACATCCATTAGAATAACAAAATCTCAACAACAAACTACATTCTATAATGACAAGGCTACCATCCATTGGAGTAACAATATATCAACAACGAACTACCTTCCATAATGACAAGGCTACCATCCAATGGAGTAACAAAATCTCAACAATGAACTACCTTCCATAATGACAAGGCTACCATCCATTGGAGTAACAAAATCTGAACAACGAACTACCTTCCATAATGACAGGGCTACCATCCATTGGAGTAACAAAATCTCAACAATGAACTACCTTCCATAATGACAAGGCTACCATCCATTGGAGTAACAAAATCTCAAAAACAAACTACCTTCCATAATGATAAGGTTACCATGCATTAGAGTAACAAAAATACCAACAACAAACTACCTTCATTAATGACAAGGCTACCATCCATTAGAGTAACAAAATCCCAACAACAAACTACCTTCGATAATGACAAGGCTACAAATTTATTAGAGTAACCAAATCTCAATAACAAACTACCTTCTGTAATGACAAGGTTACAATCCACTAGAATAACAAAATCTCAAAAACAAACTACCTTCCATAATTTCAAGGCTACCATCCATTGGAGTAACAAAATATCAACAAAGAACTACCTTCCATAATGACAAGGCTACCATCCATTGGAGTAACAAAATCTAAAAAACAAACTACCTTCCATAATGACAAGGGTACCATCCATTGGAGTAACAAAATCCCAACAACAAACTATCTTCCATAATGACAAGGCTACCATCCATTGGAGTAAGAAAATCTCAACAACAAACTAGCTTCCACAATGACAGGGCTAACATCCATTGGAGTAATAAAATCTAAAAAACAAACTACCTTCCATAATGACAAGGCTACCATCCATTGGAGTAACAAAATCCCAACAACAAACTACCTTCCATAATGACAAGGCTTCCATCCATTAGAGTAAAAAATCCCAACAACAAACTACCTTCCATAATGACAAGGCTACCATCCATTAGAGTAAAAAAATCTCAAAAATGAACTACTTCCCGTAATGACAAGGATAACATCTATTAGAATAACAAAATCTCAACAACAAACTACATTCTATAATGACAAGGCTACCATCCATTGGAGTAACAATATATCAACAACGAACTACCTTCCATAATGACAAGGCTACCATCCAATGGAGTAACAAAATCTCAACAATGAACTACCTTCCATAATGACAAGGCTACCATCCATTGGAGTAACAAAATCTGAACAACAAACTACCTTCCATAATGACAGGGCTACCATCCATTGGAGTAACAATATATCAACAACGAACTACCTTCCATAATGACAAGGCTACCATCCATTGGAGTAACAAAATCTCAAATACAAACTACTTTCCATAATGATAAGGTTACCATGCATTAGAGTAACAAAAATACCAACAACAAACTACCTTCATTAATGACAAGGCTACCATCCATTAGAGTAATAAAATCCCAACAACGAACTACCTTCGATAATGACAAGGCTACAAATTTATTAGAGTAACCAAATCTCAATAACAAACTACCTTCTGTAATGACAAGGTTACAATCCACTAGAATAACAAAATCTCAAAAACAAACTACCTTCCATAATTTCAAGGCTACCATCCATTGGAGTAACAAAATATCAACAAAGAACTACCTTCCATAATGACAAGGCTACCATCCATTGGAGTAATAAAATCTAAAAAACAAACTACCTTCCATAATGACAAGGGTACCATCCATTGGAGTAACAAAATCCCAACAACAAACTATCTTCCATAATGACAAGGCTACCATCCATTGGAGTAAGAAAATCTCAACAACAAACTAGCTTCCACAATGACAGGGCTAACATCCATTGGAGTAATAAAATCTAAAAAACAAACTACCTTCCATAATGACAAGGCTACCATCCATTGGAGTAACAAAATCCCAACAACAAACTACCTTCCATAATGACAAGGCTTCCATCCATTAGAGTAAAAAATCCCAACAACAAACTACCTTCCATAATAACAAGGCTACCATCCATTAGAGTAAAAAAATCTCAAAAATGAACTACTTCCCGTAATCACAAGGATAACATCCATTAGAATAACAAAATCTCAACAACAAACTATATTCTATAATGACAAGGCTACCATCCATTGGAGTAACAATATATCAACAACGAACTACCTTTCATAATGACAAGGCTACCATCCAATGGAGTAACAAAATCTCAACAATGAACTACCTTCCATAATGACAAGGCTACCATCCATTGGAGTAACAAAATCTGAACAACGAACTACCTTCCATAATGACAGGGCTACCATCCATTGGAGTAACAAAATCTCAACAATGAATTACCTTCCATAATGACAAGGCTACCATCCATTGGAGTAACAAAATCTCAAAATTAAACTACCTTCCATAATGATAAGGTTACCATGCATTAGAGTAACAAAAATACCAACAACAAACTACCTTCATTAATGACAAGGCTACCATCCATTAGAGTAACAAAATCCCAACAACGAACTACCTTTGATAATGACAAAGCTACAAATTTATTAGAGTAACCAAATCTCAACAACAAACTACCTTCTGTAATGACAAGGTTACAATCCATTAGAATAACAAAATCTCAAAAACAAACTACCTTCCATAATTTCAAGGCTACCATCCATTGGAGTAACAAAATATCAACAAAGAGCTACCTTCCATAATGACAAGGCTACCATCCATTGGAGTAACAAAATCTAAAAAACAAACTACCTTCCATAATGACAAGGGTACCATCCATTGGAGTAACAAAATCCCAACAACAAACTATCTTCCATAATGACAAGGCTACCATCCATTGGAGTAAGAAAATCTCAACAACAAACTAGCTTCCACAATGACAGGGCTAACATCCATTGGAGTAATAAAATCTAAAAAACAAACTACCTTCCATAATGACAAGGCTACCATCCATTGGAGTAACAAAATCCCAACAACAAACTACCTTCCATAATGACAAGGCTTCCATCCATTAGAGTAAAAAATCCCAACAACAAACTACCTTCCATAATGACAAGGCTACCATCCATTAGAGTAAAAAAATCTCAAAAATGAACTACTTCTCGTAATGACAAGGATAACATCCATTAGAATAACAAAATCTCAACAACAAACTACATTCTATAATGACAAGGCTACCATCCATTGGAGTAATAATATATCAACAACGAACTACCTTCCATAATGACAAGGCTACCATCCAATGGAGTAACAAAATCTCAACAATGAACTACCTTCCATAATGACAAGGCTACCATCCATTGGAGTAACAAAATCTGAACAATGAACTACCTTCCATAATGACAGGGCTACCATCCATTGGAGTAACAAAATCTCAACAATGAACTACCTTCCATAATGACAAGGCTACCATCCATTGGAGTAACAAAATCTCAAAAACAAACTACCTTCCATAATGATAAGGTTACCATGCATTAGAGTAACAAAAATACCAACAACAAACTACCTTCATTAATGACAAGGCTACCATCCATTAGAGTAACAAAATCCCAACAACGAACTACCTTCGATAATGACAAGGCTACAAATTTATTAGAGTAACCAAATCTCAATAACAAACTACCTTCTGTAATGACAAGGTTACAATCCACTAGAATAACAAAATCTCAAAAACAAACTACCTTCCATAATTTCAAGGCTACCATCCATTGGAGTAACAAAATATCAACAAAGAACTACCTTCCATAATGACAAGGCTACCATCCATTGGAGTAACAAAATCTAAAAAACAAAATACCTTCCATAATGACAAGGGTACCATCCATTGGAGTAACAAAATCCCAACAACAAACTATCTTCCATAATGACAAGGCTACCATCCATTGGAGTAAGAAAATCTCAACAACAAACTAGCTTCCACAATGACAGGGCTAACATCCATATGAGTAATAAAATCTAAAAAACAAACTACCTTCCATAATGACAAGGCTACCATCCATTGGAGTAACAAAATCCCAACAACAAACTACCTTCCATAATGACAAGGCTTCCATCCATTAGAGTAAAAAATCCCAACAACAAACTACCTTCCATAATAACAAGGCTACCATCCATTAGAGTAAAAAAATCTCAAAAATGAACTACTTCCCGTAATCACAAGGATAACATCCATTAGAATAACAAAATCTCAACAACAAACTATATTCTATAATGACAAGGCTACCATCCATTGGAGTAACAATATATCAACAACGAACTACCTTCCATAATGACAAGGCTACCATCCAATGGAGTAACAAAATCTCAACAATGAACTACCTTCCATAATGACAAGGCTACCATCCATTGGAGTAACAAAATCTGAACAACGAACTACCTTCCATAATGACAGGGCTACCATCCATTGGAGTAACAAAATCTCAACAATGAATTACCTTCCATAATGACAAGGCTACCATCCATTGGAGTAACAAAATCTCAAAATTAAACTACCTTCCATAATGATAAGGTTACCATGCATTAGAGTAACAAAAATACCAACAACAAACTACCTTCATTAATGACAAGGCTACCATCCATTAGAGTAACAAAATCCCAACAACGAACTACCTTCGATAATGACAAGGCTACAAATTTATTAGAGTAACCAAATCTCAACAACAAACTACCTTCTGTAATGACAAGGTTACAAGCCATTAGAATAACAAAATCTCAAAAACAAACTACCTTCCATAATTTCAAGGCTACCATCCATTGGAGTAACAAAATATCAACAAAGAACTACCTTCCATAATGACAAGGCTACCATCCATTGGAGTAACAAAATCTAAAAAACAAACTACCTTCAATAATGACAAGGGTACCATCCATTGGAGTAACAAAATCCCAACAACAAACTATCTTCCATAATGACAAGGCTACCATCCATTGGAGTAAGAAAATCTCAACAACAAACTAGCTTCCACAATGATAGGGCTAACATCCATTGGAGTAATAAAATCTAAAAAACAAACTACCTTCCATAATGACAAGGCTACCATCCATTGGAGTAACAAAATCCCAACAACAAACTACCTTCCATAATGACAAGGCTTCCATCCATTAGAGTAAAAAATCCCAACAACAAACTACCTTCCATAATGACAAGGCTACCATCCATTAGAGTAAAAAAATCTCAAAAATGAACTACTTCCCGTAATGACAAGGATAACATCCATTAGAATAACAAAATCTCAACAACAAACTACATTCTATAATGACAAGGCTACCATCCATTGGAGTAACAATATATCAACAACGAACTACCTTCCATAATGACAAGGCTACCATCCAATGGAGTAACAAAATCTCAACAATGAACTACCTTCCATAATGACAAGGCTACCATCCATTGGAGTAACAAAATCTGAACAATGAACTACCTTCCATAATGACAGGGCTACCATCCATTGGAGTAACAAAATCTCAACAATGAACTAACTTCCATAATGACAAGGCTACCATCCATTGGAGTAACAAAATCTCAAAAACAAACTACCTTCCATAATGATAAGGTTACCATGCATTAGAGTAACAAAAATACCAACAACAAACTACCTCCATTAATGACAAGGCTACCATCCATTAGAGTAACAAAATCCCAACAACGAACTACCTTCGATAATGACAAGGCTACAAATTTATTAGAGTAACCAAATCTCAATAACAAACTACCTTCTGTAATGACAAGGTTACAATCCACTAGAATAACAAAATCTCAAAAACAAACTACCTTCCATAATTTCAAGGCTACCATCCATTGGAGTAACAAAATATCAACAAAGAACTACCTTCCATAATGACAAGGCTACCATCCATTGGAGTAACAAAATCTAAAAAACAAACTACCTTCCATAATGACAAGGGTACCATCCATTGGAGTAACAAAATCCCAACAACAAACTACCTTCCATAATGACAAGGCTTCCATCAATTAGAGTAAAAAATCCCAACAACAAACTACCTTCCATAATGACAAGGCTACCATCCATTAGAGTAAAAAAATCTCAAAAATGAACTACTTCCCGTAATGACAAGGATAACATCCATTAGAATAACAAAATCTCAACAACAAACTACATTCTATAATGACAAGGCTACCATCCATTGGAGTAACAATATATCAACAACGAACTACCTTCCATAATGACAAGGCTATCATCCAATGGAGTAACAAAATCTCAACAATGAACTACCTTCCATAATGACAAGGCTACCATCCATTGGAGTAACAAAATCTGAACAATGAACTACCTTCCATAATGACATGGCTACCATCCATTGGAGTAACAAAATCTCAACAATGAACTACCTTCCATAATGACAAGGCTACCATCCATTGGAGTAACAAAATCTCAAAAACAAACTACCTTCCATAATGATAAGGTTACCATGCATTAGAGTAACAAAAATACCAACAACAAACTACCTCCATTAATGACAAGGCTACCATCCATTAGAGTAACAAAATCCCAACAACGAACTACCTTCGATAATGACAAGGCTACAAATTTATTAGAGTAACCAAATCTCAATAACAAACTACCTTCTGTAATGACAAGGTTACAATCCACTAGAATAACAAAATCTCAAAAACAAACTACCTTCCATAATTTCAAGGCTACCATCCATTGGAGTAACAAAATATCAACAAAGAACTACCTTCCATAATGACAAGGCTACCATCCATTGGAGTAACAAAATCTAAAAAACAAACTACCTTCCATAATGACAAAGGTACCATCCATTGGAGTAACAAAATCCCAACAACAAACTATCTTCCATAATGACAAGGCTACCATCCATTGGAGTAAGAAAATCTCAACAACAAACTAGCTTCCACAATGACAGGGCTAACATCCATTGGAGTAATAAAATCTAAAAAACAAACTACCTTCCATAATGACAAGGCTACCATCCATTGGAGTAACAAAATCCCAACAACAAACTACCTTCCATAATGACAAGGCTTCCATCCATTAGAGTAAAAAATCCCAACAACAAACTACCTTCCATAATGACAAGGCTACCATCCATTAGAGTAAAAAAATCTCAAAAATGAACTACTTCCCGTAATCACAAGGATAACATCCATTAGAATAACAAAATCTCAACAACAAACTATATTCTATAATGACAAGGCTACCATCCATTGGAGTACCAATATATCAACAACGAACTACCTTCCATAATGACAAGGCTACCATCCAATGGAGTAACAAAATCTCAACAATGAACTACCTTCCATAATGACAAGGCTACCATCCATTGGAGTAACAAAATCTGAACAACGAACTACCTTCCATAATGACAGGGCTACCATCCATTGGAGTAACAAAATCTCAACAATGAATTACCTTCCATAATGACAAGGCTACCATCCATTGGAGTAACAAAATCTCAAAAACAAACTACCTTCCATAATGATAAGGTTACCATGCATTAGAGTAACAAAAATACCAACAACAAACTACCTTCATTAATGACAAGGCTACCATCCATTAGAGTAACAAAATCCCAACAACAAACTACCTTCGATAATGACAAGGCTACAAATTTATTACAGTAACCAAATCTCAACAATAAACTACCTTCTGTAATGACAAGGTTACAATCCATTAGAATAACAAAATCTCAAAAACAAACTACCTTCCATAATTTCAAGGCTACCATCCATTGGAGTAACAAAATATCAACAAAGAACTACCTTCCATAATAACAAGGCTACCATCCACTGGAGTAACAAAATATAAAAAACAAACTACCTTCCATAATGACAAGGGTACCATCCATTGGAGTAACAAAATCCCAACAACAAACTATCTTCCATAATGACAAGGCTACCATCCATTGGAGTAAGAAAATCTCAACAACAAACTTGCTTCCATAATGACAGGGCTAACATCCATTGGAGTAATAAAATCTTAAAAACAAACTACCTTCCATAATGACAAGGCTACCATCCATTGGAGTAACAAAATCCCAACAACAAACTACCTTCCATAATGACAAGGCTTCCATCCATTAGAGTAAAAAATCCCAACAACAAACTACCTTCCATAATGACAAGGCTACCATCCATTAGAGTAAAAAAATCTCAAAAATGAACTACTTCCCGTAATGACAAGGATAACATCCATTAGAATAACAAAATCTCAACAACAAACTACATTCTATAATGACAAGGCTACCGTCCATTGGAGTAACAATATATCAACAACGAACTGCCTTCCATAATGACAAGGCTACCATCCAATGGAGTAACAAAATCTCAACAATGAACTACCTTCCATAATGACAAGGCTACCATCCATTGGAGTAACAAAATCTGAACAACGAACTACCTTCCATAATGACAGGGCTACCATCCATTGGAGTAACAAAATCTCAACAATGAACTACCTTCCATAATGACAAGGCTACCATCCATTGGAGTAACAAAATCTCAAAAACAAACTACCTTCCATAATGATAAGGTTACCATGCATTAGAGTAACAAAAATACTAACAACAAACTACCCTCATTAATGACAAGGCTACAATCCATTAGAGTAACAAAATCCCAACAACGAACTACCTTCGATAATGACAAGGCTACAAATTTATTAGAGTAACCAAATCTCAACAATAAACTACCTTCTGTATTGACAAGGTTACAATCCATTAGAATAACAAAATCTCAAAAACAAACTATCTTCCATAATTTCAAGGCTACCATCCATTGGAGTAACAAAATATCAACAAAGAACTACCTTCCATAATGACAAGGCTACCATCCATTGGAGTAAAAAAATCTAAAAAACAAACTACCTTCCATAATGACAAGGGTACCATCCATTGGAGTAACAAAATCCCAAAAACAAACTATCTTCCATAATGACAAGGCTACCATCCATTGGAGTAAGAAAATCTCAACAACAAACTAGCTTCCACAATGACAGGGCTAACATCCATTGGAGTAATAAAATCTAAAAAACAAACTACCTTCCATAATGACAAGGCTACCATCCATTGGAGTAACAAAATCCCAACAACAAACTACCTTCCATAATGACAAGGCTTCCATCCATTAAAGTAAAAAATCCCAACAACAAACTACCTTCCATAATGACAAGGCTACCATCCATTAGAGTAAAAAAATCTCAAAAATGAACTACTTCCCGTAATGACAAGGATAACATCCATTAGAATAACAAAATCTCAACAACAAACTACATTCTATAATGACAAGGCTACCATCCATTGGAGTAACAATATATCAACAACGAACTACCTTCCATAATGACAAGGCTACCATCCAATGGAGTAACAAAATCTCCACAATGAACTACCTTCCATAATGACAAGGCTACCATCCATTGGAGTAACAAAATCTGAACAACGAACTACCTTCCATAATGACAGGGCTACCATCCATTGGAGTAACAAAATCTCAACAATGAACTACCTTCCATAATGACAAGGCTACCATCCATTGGAGTAACAAAATCTCAAAAACAAACTACCTTCCATAATGATAAGGTTACCATGCATTAGATTAACAAAAATACCAACAACAAACTACCTTCATTAATGACAAGGCTACCATCCATTAGAGTAACAAAATCCCAACAACGAACTACCTTCGATAATGACAAGGCTACAAATTTATTAGAGTAACCAAATCTCAACAATAAACTACCTTCTGTAATGACAAGGTTACAATCCATTAGAATAACAAAATCTCAAAAACAAACTACCTTCCATAATTTCAAGGCTACCATCCATTGGAGTAACAAAATATCAACAAAGAACTACCTTCCATAATGACAAGGCTACCATCCATTGGAGTAAAAAAATCTAAAAAACAAACTACCTTCCATAATGACAAGGGTACCATCCATTGGAGTAACAAAATCCCAAAAACAAACTATCTTCCATAATGACAAGGCTACCATCCATTGGAGTAAGAAAATCTCAACAACAAACTAGCTTCCACAATGACAGGGCTAACATCCATTGGAGTAATAAAATCTAAAAAACAAACTACCTTCCATAATGACAAGGCTACCATCCATTGGAGTAACAAAATCCCAACAACAAACTACCTTCCATAATGACAAGGCTTCCATCCATTAGAGTAAAAAATCCCAACAACAAACTACCTTCCATAATGACAAGGCTACCATCCATTAGAGTAAAAAAATCTCAAAAATGAACTACTTCCCGTAATGACAAGGATAACATCCATTAGAATAACAAAATCTCAACAACAAACTACATTCTATAATGACAAGGCTACCATCCATTGGAGTAACAATATATCAACAACGAACTACCTTCCATAATGACAAGGCTACCATCCAATGGAGTAACAAAATCTCCACAATGAACTACCTTCCATAATGACAAGGCTACCATCCATTGGAGTAACAAAATCTGAACAACGAACTACCTTCCATAATGACAGGGCTACCATCCATTGGAGTAACAAAATCTCAACAATGAACTACCTTCCATAATGACAAGGCTACCATCCATTGGAGTAACAAAATCTGAACAACGAACTACCTTCCATAATGACAGGGCTACCATCCATTGGAGTAACAAAATCTCAACAATGAATTACCTTCCATAATGACAAGGCTACCATCCATTGGAGTAACAAAATCTCAAAAACAAACTACCTTCCATAATGATAAGGTTACCATGCATTAGAGTAACAAAAATACCAACAACAAACTACCTTCATTAATGACAAGGCTACCATCCATTAGAGTAACAAAATCCCAACAACAAACTACCTTCGATAATGACAAGGCTACAAATTTATTACAGTAACCAAATCTCAACAATAAACTACCTTCTGTAATGACAAGGTTACAATCCATTAGAATAACAAAATCTCAAAAACAAACTACCTTCCATAATTTCAAGGCTACCATCCATTGGAGTAACAAAATATCAACAAAGAACTACCTTCCATAATAACAAGGCTACCATCCACTGGAGTAACAAAATATAAAAAACAAACTACCTTCCATAATGACAAGGGTACCATCCATTGGAGTAACAAAATCCCAACAACAAACTATCTTCCATAATGACAAGGCTACCATCCATTGGAGTAAGAAAATCTCAACAACAAACTTGCTTCCATAATGACAGGGCTAACATCCATTGGAGTAATAAAATCTTAAAAACAAACTACCTTCCATAATGACAAGGCTACCATCCATTGGAGTAACAAAATCCCAACAACAAACTACCTTCCATAATGACAAGGCTTCCATCCATTAGAGTAAAAAATCCCAACAACAAACTACCTTCCATAATGACAAGGCTACCATCCATTAGAGTAAAAAAATCTCAAAAATGAACTACTTCCCGTAATGACAAGGATAACATCCATTAGAATAACAAAATCTCAACAACAAACTACATTCTATAATGACAAGGCTACCGTCCATTGGAGTAACAATATATCAACAACGAACTGCCTTCCATAATGACAAGGCTACCATCCAATGGAGTAACAAAATCTCAACAATGAACTACCTTCCATAATGACAAGGCTACCATCCATTGGAGTAACAAAATCTGAACAACGAACTACCTTCCATAATGACAGGGCTACCATCCATTGGAGTAACAAAATCTCAACAATGAACTACCTTCCATAATGACAAGGCTACCATCCATTGGAGTAACAAAATCTCAAAAACAAACTACCTTCCATAATGATAAGGTTACCATGCATTAGAGTAACAAAAATACTAACAACAAACTACCCTCATTAATGACAAGGCTACAATCCATTAGAGTAACAAAATCCCAACAACGAACTACCTTCGATAATGACAAGGCTACAAATTTATTAGAGTAACCAAATCTCAACAATAAACTACCTTCTGTATTGACAAGGTTACAATCCATTAGAATAACAAAATCTCAAAAACAAACTATCTTCCATAATTTCAAGGCTACCATCCATTGGAGTAACAAAATATCAACAAAGAACTACCTTCCATAATGACAAGGCTACCATCCATTGGAGTAAAAAAATCTAAAAAACAAACTACCTTCCATAATGACAAGGGTACCATCCATTGGAGTAACAAAATCCCAAAAACAAACTATCTTCCATAATGACAAGGCTACCATCCATTGGAGTAAGAAAATCTCAACAACAAACTAGCTTCCACAATGACAGGGCTAACATCCATTGGAGTAATAAAATCTAAAAAACAAACTACCTTCCATAATGACAAGGCTACCATCCATTGGAGTAACAAAATCCCAACAACAAACTACCTTCCATAATGACAAGGCTTCCATCCATTAAAGTAAAAAATCCCAACAACAAACTACCTTCCATAATGACAAGGCTACCATCCATTAGAGTAAAAAAATCTCAAAAATGAACTACTTCCCGTAATGACAAGGATAACATCCATTAGAATAACAAAATCTCAACAACAAACTACATTCTATAATGACAAGGCTACCATCCATTGGAGTAACAATATATCAACAACGAACTACCTTCCATAATGACAAGGCTACCATCCAATGGAGTAACAAAATCTCCACAATGAACTACCTTCCATAATGACAAGGCTACCATCCATTGGAGTAACAAAATCTGAACAACGAACTACCTTCCATAATGACAGGGCTACCATCCATTGGAGTAACAAAATCTCAACAATGAACTACCTTCCATAATGACAAGGCTACCATCCATTGGAGTAACAAAATCTCAAAAACAAACTACCTTCCATAATGATAAGGTTACCATGCATTAGATTAACAAAAATACCAACAACAAACTACCTTCATTAATGACAAGGCTACCATCCATTAGAGTAACAAAATCCCAACAACGAACTACCTTCGATAATGACAAGGCTACAAATTTATTAGAGTAACCAAATCTCAACAATAAACTACCTTCTGTAATGACAAGGTTACAATCCATTAGAATAACAAAATCTCAAAAACAAACTACCTTCCATAATTTCAAGGCTACCATCCATTGGAGTAACAAAATATCAACAAAGAACTACCTTCCATAATGACAAGGCTACCATCCATTGGAGTAAAAAAATCTAAAAAACAAACTACCTTCCATAATGACAAGGGTACCATCCATTGGAGTAACAAAATCCCAAAAACAAACTATCTTCCATAATGACAAGGCTACCATCCATTGGAGTAAGAAAATCTCAACAACAAACTAGCTTCCACAATGACAGGGCTAACATCCATTGGAGTAATAAAATCTAAAAAACAAACTACCTTCCATAATGACAAGGCTACCATCCATTGGAGTAACAAAATCCCAACAACAAACTACCTTCCATAATGACAAGGCTTCCATCCATTAAAGTAAAAAATCCCAACAACAAACTACCTTCCATAATGACAAGGCTACCATCCATTAGAGTAAAAAAATCTCAAAAATGAACTACTTCCCGTAATGACAAGGATAACATCCATTAGAATAACAAAATCTCAACAACAAACTACATTCTATAATGACAAGGCTACCATCCATTGGAGTAACAATATATCAACAACGAACTACCTTCCATAATGACAAGGCTACCATCCAATGGAGTAACAAAATCTCCACAATGAACTACCTTCCATAATGACAAGGCTACCATCCATTGGAGTAACAAAATCTGAACAACGAACTACCTTCCATAATGACAGGGCTACCATCCATTGGAGTAACAAAATCTCAACAATGAACTACCTTCCATAATGACAAGGCTACCATCCATTGGAGTAACAAAATCTGAACAACGAACTACCTTCCATAATGACAGGGCTACCATCCATTGGAGTAACAAAATCTCAACAATGAATTACCTTCCATAATGACAAGGCTACCATCCATTGGAGTAACAAAATCTCAAAAACAAACTACCTTCCATAATGATAAGGTTACCATGCATTAGAGTAACAAAAATACCAACAACAAACTACCTTCATTAATGACAAGGCTACCATCCATTAGAGTAACAAAATCCCAACAACAAACTACCTTCGATAATGACAAGGCTACAAATTTATTACAGTAACCAAATCTCAACAATAAACTACCTTCTGTAATGACAAGGTTACAATCCATTAGAATAACAAAATCTCAAAAACAAACTACCTTCCATAATTTCAAGGCTACCATCCATTGGAGTAACAAAATATCAACAAAGAACTACCTTCCATAATAACAAGGCTACCATCCACTGGAGTAACAAAATATAAAAAACAAACTACCTTCCATAATGACAAGGGTACCATCCATTGGAGTAACAAAATCCCAACAACAAACTATCTTCCATAATGACAAGGCTACCATCCATTGGAGTAAGAAAATCTCAACAACAAACTTGCTTCCATAATGACAGGGCTAACATCCATTGGAGTAATAAAATCTTAAAAACAAACTACCTTCCATAATGACAAGGCTACCATCCATTGGAGTAACAAAATCCCAACAACAAACTACCTTCCATAATGACAAGGCTTCCATCCATTAGAGTAAAAAATCCCAACAACAAACTACCTTCCATAATGACAAGGCTACCATCCATTAGAGTAAAAAAATCTCAAAAATGAACTACTTCCCGTAATGACAAGGATAACATCCATTAGAATAACAAAATCTCAACAACAAACTACATTCTATAATGACAAGGCTACCGTCCATTGGAGTAACAATATATCAACAACGAACTGCCTTCCATAATGACAAGGCTACCATCCAATGGAGTAACAAAATCTCAACAATGAACTACCTTCCATAATGACAAGGCTACCATCCATTGGAGTAACAAAATCTGAACAACGAACTACCTTCCATAATGACAGGGCTACCATCCATTGGAGTAACAAAATCTCAACAATGAACTACCTTCCATAATGACAAGGCTACCATCCATTGGAGTAACAAAATCTCAAAAACAAACTACCTTCCATAATGATAAGGTTACCATGCATTAGAGTAACAAAAATACTAACAACAAACTACCCTCATTAATGACAAGGCTACAATCCATTAGAGTAACAAAATCCCAACAACGAACTACCTTCGATAATGACAAGGCTACAAATTTATTAGAGTAACCAAATCTCAACAATAAACTACCTTCTGTATTGACAAGGTTACAATCCATTAGAATAACAAAATCTCAAAAACAAACTATCTTCCATAATTTCAAGGCTACCATCCATTGGAGTAACAAAATATCAACAAAGAACTACCTTCCATAATGACAAGGCTACCATCCATTGGAGTAAAAAAATCTAAAAAACAAACTACCTTCCATAATGACAAGGGTACCATCCATTGGAGTAACAAAATCCCAAAAACAAACTATCTTCCATAATGACAAGGCTACCATCCATTGGAGTAAGAAAATCTCAACAACAAACTAGCTTCCACAATGACAGGGCTAACATCCATTGGAGTAATAAAATCTAAAAAACAAACTACCTTCCATAATGACAAGGCTACCATCCATTGGAGTAACAAAATCCCAACAACAAACTACCTTCCATAATGACAAGGCTTCCATCCATTAAAGTAAAAAATCCCAACAACAAACTACCTTCCATAATGACAAGGCTACCATCCATTAGAGTAAAAAAATCTCAAAAATGAACTACTTCCCGTAATGACAAGGATAACATCCATTAGAATAACAAAATCTCAACAACAAACTACATTCTATAATGACAAGGCTACCATCCATTGGAGTAACAATATATCAACAACGAACTACCTTCCATAATGACAAGGCTACCATCCAATGGAGTAACAAAATCTCCACAATGAACTACCTTCCATAATGACAAGGCTACCATCCATTGGAGTAACAAAATCTGAACAACGAACTACCTTCCATAATGACAGGGCTACCATCCATTGGAGTAACAAAATCTCAACAATGAACTACCTTCCATAATGACAAGGCTACCATCCATTGGAGTAACAAAATCTCAAAAACAAACTACCTTCCATAATGATAAGGTTACCATGCATTAGATTAACAAAAATACCAACAACAAACTACCTTCATTAATGACAAGGCTACCATCCATTAGAGTAACAAAATCCCAACAACGAACTACCTTCGATAATGACAAGGCTACAAATTTATTAGAGTAACCAAATCTCAACAATAAACTACCTTCTGTAATGACAAGGTTACAATCCATTAGAATAACAAAATCTCAAAAACAAACTACCTTCCATAATTTCAAGGCTACCATCCATTGGAGTAACAAAATATCAACAAAGAACTACCTTCCATAATGACAAGGCTACCATCCATTGGAGTAAAAAAATCTAAAAAACAAACTACCTTCCATAATGACAAGGGTACCATCCATTGGAGTAACAAAATCCCAAAAACAAACTATCTTCCATAATGACAAGGCTACCATCCATTGGAGTAAGAAAATCTCAACAACAAACTAGCTTCCACAATGACAGGGCTAACATCCATTGGAGTAATAAAATCTAAAAAACAAACTACCTTCCATAATGACAAGGCTACCATCCATTGGAGTAACAAAATCCCAACAACAAACTACCTTCCATAATGACAAGGCTTCCATCCATTAGAGTAAAAAATCCCAACAACAAACTACCTTCCATAATGACAAGGCTACCATCCATTAGAGTAAAAAAATCTCAAAAATGAACTACTTCCCGTAATGACAAGGATAACATCCATTAGAATAACAAAATCTCAACAACAAACTACATTCTATAATGACAAGGCTACCATCCATTGGAGTAACAATATATCAACAACGAACTACCTTCCATAATGACAAGGCTACCATCCAATGGAGTAACAAAATCTCCACAATGAACTACCTTCCATAATGACAAGGCTACCATCCATTGGAGTAACAAAATCTGAACAACGAACTACCTTCCATAATGACAGGGCTACCATCCATTGGAGTAACAAAATCTCAACAATGAACTACCTTCCATAATGACAAGGCTACCATCCATTGGAGTAACAAAATCTCAAAAACAAACTACCTTCCATAATGATAAGGTTACCATGCATTAGAGTAATAAAAATACCAACAACAAACTACCTTCATTAATGACAAGGCTACCATCCATTAGAGTAACAAAATCCCAACAACGAACTACCTTCGATAATGACAAGGCTACAAATTTATTAGAGTAACCAAATCTCAATAACAAACTACCTTCTGTAATGACAAGGTTACAATCCACTAGAATAACAAAATCTCAAAAATAAACTACCTTCCATAATTTCAAGGCTACCATCCATTGGAGTAACGAAATATCAACAAAGAACTACCTTCCATAATGACAAGGCTACCATCCATTGGAGTAACAAAATCTAAAAAACAAACTACCTTCCATAATGACAAGGGTACCATCCATTGGAGTAACAAAATCCCAACAACAAACTATCTTCCATAATGACAAGGCTACCATCCATTGGAGTAAGAAAATCTCAACAACAAACTAGCTTCCACAATGACAGGGCTAACATCCATTGGAGTAATAAAATCTAAAAAACAAACTACCTTCCATAATGACAAGGCTACCATCCATTGGAGTAACAAAATCCCAACAACAAACTACCTTCCATAATGACAAGGCTTCCATCCATTAGAGTAAAAAATTCCAACAACAAACTACCTTCCATAATGACAAGGCTACCATCCATTAGAGTAAAAAAATCTCAAAAATGAACTACTTCCCTTAATGACAAGGATAACATCCATTAGAATAACAAAATCTCAACAACAAACTACATTCTATAATGACAAGGCTACCATCCATTGGAGTAACAATATATCAACAACAAACTACCTTCCATAATGACAAGGCTACCATCCAATGAAGTAACAAAATCTCAACAATGAACTACCGTCCATAATGACAAGTCTACCATCCATTGGAGTAACAAAATCTCAAAAACAAACTACCTTCCATAATGATAAGGTTACCATGCATTAGAGTAACAAAAATACCAACAACAAACCAACTTCATTAATGACAAGGCTACCATCCATTAGAGTAACAAAATCCCTACAACGAACTACCTTCGATAATGACAAGGCTACAAATTTATTAGAGTAACCAAATCTCAATAACAAACTACCTTCTGTAATGACAAGGTTACAATCCATTAGAATAACAAAATCTCAAAAACAAACTACCTTCCATAATTTCAAGGCTACCATCCATTGGAGTAACAAAATATCAACAAAGAACTACCTTCCATAATGACAAGGCTACCATCCATTGGAGTAACAAAATTTAAAAAACAAACTACCTTCCATAATGACAAGGGTACCATCCATTGGAGTAACAAAATCCCAACAACAAACTATCTTCCATAATGACAAGGCTACCATCCATTGGAGTAAGAAAATCTCAACAACAAACTAGCTTCCACAATGACAGGGCTAACATCCATTGGAGTAATAAAATCTAAAAAACAAACCACCTTCCATAATGACAAGGCTACCATCCATTGGAGTAACAAAATCTCAAAAACAAACTACCTTCCATAATTTCAAGGCTACCATCCATTGGAGTAACAAAATATCAAGAAAGAACTACCTTCCATAATGACAAGGCTACCATCCATTGGAGTAACAAAATCTAAAAAACAAACTACCTTCCATAATGACAAGGGTACCATCCATTGGAGTAACAAAATCCCAACAACAAACTATCTTCCATAATGACAAGGCTACCATCCATTGGAGTAAGAAAATCTCAACAATAAACTAGCTTCCACAATGACAGGGCTAACATCCATTGGAGTAATAAAATCTAAAAAACAAACTACCTTCCATAATGACAAGGCTACCATCCATTGGAGTAACAAAATCCCAACAACAAACTACCTTCCATAATGACAAGGCTTCCATCCATTAGAGTAAAAAATCCCAACAACAAACTAACTTCCATAATGACAAGGCTACCATCCATTAGAGTAAAAAAATCTCAAAAATGAACTACTTCCCTTAATGACAAGGATAACATCCATTAGAATAACAAAATCTCAACAACAAACTACATTCTATAATGACAAGGCTACCATCCATTGGAGTAACAATATATCAACAACGAACTACCTTCCATAATGACAAGGCTACCATCCAATGGAGTAACAAAATCTCAACAATGAACTACCTTCCATAATGACAAGTCTACCATCCATTGGAGTAACAAAATCTCAAAAACAAACTACCTTCCATAATGATAAGGTTACCATGCATTAGAGTAACAAAAATACCAACAACAAACCAACTTCATTAATGACAAGGCTACCATCCATTGGAGTAACAAAATATCAACAAAGAACTACCTTCCATAATGACAAGGCTACCATCCATTGGAGTAACAAAATTTAAAAAACAAACTACCTTCCATAATGACAAGGGTACCATCCATTGGAGTAACAAAATCCCAACAACAAACTATCTTCCATAATGACAAAGCTACCATCCATTGAAGTAAGAAAATCTCAACAACAAACTAGCTTCCACAATGACAGGGCTAACATCCATTGGAGTAATAAAATCTAAAAAACAAACCACCTTCCATAATGACAAGGCTACCATCCATTGGAGTAACAAAATCTCAAAAACAAACTACCTTCCATAATTTCAAGGCTACCATCCATTAGAGTAACAAAATATCAAGAAAGAACTACCTTCCATAATGACAAGGCTACCATCCATTGGAGTAACAAAATCTAAAAAACAAACTACCTTCCATAATGACAAGGGTACCATCCATTGGAGTAACAAAATCTCAAAAACAAACTACCTTCCATAATGATAAGGTTACCATGCATTAGAGTAACAAAAATACCAACAACAAACCAACTTCATTAATGACAAGGCTACCATCCATTAGAGTAACAAAATCCCAACAACGAACTACCTTCGATAATGACAAGGCTACAAATTTATTAGAGTTACCAAATCTCAATAACAAACTACCTTCTGTAATGACAAGGTTACAATCCATTAGAATAACAAAATCTCAAAAACAAACTACCTTCCATAATTTCAAGGCTACCATCCATTGGAGTAACAAAATATCAACAAAAAACTACCTTCCATAATAACAAGGCTACCATCCACTGGAGTAACAAAATCTAAAAAACAAACTACCTTCCATAATGACAAGGGTACCATCCATTGGAGTAACAAAATCCCAACAACAAACTATCTTCCATAATGACAAGGCTACCATCCATTGGAGTAAGAAAATCTCAACAACAAACTAGCTTCCACAATGACAGGGCTAACATCCATTGGAGTAATAAAATCTAAAAAACAAACCACCTTCCATAATGACAAGGCTACCATCCATTGGAGTAACAAAATCCCAACAACAAACTACCTTCATTAATGACAAGGCTACCATCCATTAGAGTAACAAAATCCCAACAACGAACTACCTTCGATAATGACAAGGCTACAAATTTATTAGAGTAACCAAATCTCAACAACAAACTACCTTCTGTAAAGACAAATTTACAATCCATTAGAATAACAAAATCTCAAAAACAAACTACCTTCCATAATTTCAAGGCTACCATCCATTGGAGTAACAAAATATCAACAAAGAACTACCTTCCATAATGACAAGGCTACCATCCATTGGAGTATCAAAATCTAAAAAATAAACTACCTTCCATAATGACAAGGGTACCATCCATTGGAGTAACAAAATCCCAACAACAAACTATCTTCCATAATGACAAGGCTACCATCCATTGGAGTAAGAAAATCTCAACAACAAACTAGCTTCCACAATGACAGGGCTAACATCCATTGGAGTAATAAAATCTAAAAAACAAACCACCTTCCATAATGACAAGGCTACCATCCATTGGAGTAACAAAATCCCAACAACAAACTACCTTCCATAATGACAAGGCTTCCATCCATTAGAGTAAAAAATCCCAACAACAAACTACCTTCCATAATGACAAGGCTACCATCCATTAGAGTAAAAAAATCTCAAAAATGAACTACTTCCCGTAATGACAAGGATAACATCCATTAGAATAACAAAATCTCAACAACAAACTACATTCTATAATGACAAGGCTACCATCCATTGGAGTAACAATATATCAACAACGAACTACCTTCCATAATGACAAGGCTACCATCCAATGGAGTAACAAAATCTCAACAATGAACTACCTTGCATAATGACAAGGCTACCATCCATTGGAGTAATAAAATCTGAACAACGAACTACCTTCCATAATGACAGGGCTACCATCCATTGGAGTAACAAAATCTCAATAATGAACTACCTTCCATAATGACAAGGCTACCATCCATTGGAGTAACAAAATCTCAAAAACAAACTACCTTCCATAATGATAAGGTTACCATGCATTAGAGTAACAAAAATACCAACAACAAACTACCTTCATTAATGACAAGGCTACCATCCATTAGAGTAACAAAATCCCAACAACGAACTACCTTCGATAATGACAAGGCTACAAATTTATTAGAGTAACCAAATCTCAACAACAAACTACCTTCTGTAATGACAAGTTTACAATCCATTAGAATAACAAAATCTCAAAAACAAACTACCTTCCATAATTTCAAGGCTACCATCCATTGGAGTAACAAAATATCAAGAAAGAACTACCTTCCATAATGACAAGGCTACCATCCATTGGAGTAACAAAATCTAAAAAACAAACTACTTTCCATAATGACAAGGGTACCATCCATTGGAGTAACAAAATCCCAACAACAAACTATCTTCCATAATGACAAGGCTACCATCCATTGGAGTAAGAAAATCTCAACAACAAACTAGCTTCCACAATGACAGGGCTAACATCCATTGGAGTAATAAAATCTAAAAAACAAACTACCTTCCATAATGACAAGGCTACCATCCATTGGAGTAACAAAATCCCAACAACAAACTACCTTCCATAATGACAAGGCTTCCATCCATTAGAGTAACAAAATCTCAACAACGAACTACCTTCCATAATGACAAGTCTACCATCCATTGGAGTAACAAAATCTCAAAAACAAACTACCTTCCATAATGATAAGGTTACCATGCATTAGAGTAACAAAAATACCAACAACAAACTACCTTCATTAATGACAAGGCTACCATCCATTAGAGTAACAAAATCCCAACAACGAACTACCTTCGATAATGACAAGGCTACAAATTTATTAGAGTAACCAAATCTCAACAACAAACTACCTTCTGTAAAGACAAATTTACAATCCATTAGAATAACAAAATCTCAAAAACAAACTACCTTCCATAATTTCAAGGCTACCATCCATTGGAGTAACAAAATATCAACAAAGAACTACCTTCCATAATGACAAGGCTACCATCCATTGGAGTATCAAAATCTAAAAAATAAACTACCTTCCATAATGACAAGGGTACCATCCATTGGAGTAACAAAATCCCAACAACAAACTATCTTCCATAATGACAAGGCTACCATCCATTGGAGTAAGAAAATCTCAACAACAAACTAGCTTCCACAATGACAGGGCTAACATCCATTGGAGTAATAAAATCTAAAAAACAAACCACCTTCCATAATGACAAGGCTACCATCCATTGGAGTAACAAAATCCCAACAACAAACTACCTTCCATAATGACAAGGCTTCCATCCATTAGAGTAAAAAATCCCAACAACAAACTACCTTCCATAATGACAAGGCAACCATCCATTAGAGTAAAAAAATCTCAAAAATGAACTACTTCCCGTAATGACAAGGATAACATCCATTAGAATAACAAAATCTCAACAACAAACTACTTTCTATAATGACAAGGCTACCATCCATTGGAGTAACAATATATCAACAACGAACTACCTTCCATAATGACAAGGCTACCATCCAATGGAGTAACAAAATCTCAACAATGAACTACCTTCCATAATGACAAGGCTACCATCCATTGGAGTAACAAAATCTGAACAACGAACTACCTTCCGTAATGACAGGGCTACCATCCATTGGAGTAACAAAATCTCAACAATGAACTACCTTCCATAATGACAAGGCTACCATCCATTGGAGTAGCAAAATCTCAAAAACAAACTACCTTCCATAATGATAAGGTTACCATGCATTAGAGTAAAAAAAATACCAACAACAAACTACCTTCATTAATGACAAGGCTACCATCCATTAGAGTAACAAAATCCCAACAACGAACTACCATCCATAATGTCAAGGCTACAAATTTATTAGAGTAACCAAATCTCAACAACAAACTACCTTCTGTAATGACATGGTTACAATCCATTAGAATAACAAAATCTCAAAAACAAACTACCTTCCATAATTTCAAGGCTACCATCCATTGGAGTAACAAAATATCAACAAAGAACTACCTTCCATAATGACAAGGCTACCATCCATTGGAGTAACAAAATCTAAAAAACAAACTACTTTCCATAATGACAAGGGTACCATCCATTGGAGTAACAAAATCCCAACAACAAACTATCTTCCATAATGACAAGGCTACCATCCATTGGAGTAAGAAAATCTCAACAACAAACTAGCTTCCACAATGACAGGGCTAACATCCATTGGAGTAATAAAATCTAAAAAACAAACTACCTTCCATAATGACAAGGCTACCATCCATTGGAGTAACAAAATCCCAACAACAAACTACCTTCCATAATGACAAGGCTTCCATCCATTAGAGTAAAAAATCCCAACAACAAACTACCTTTTATAATGACAAGGCTACCATCCATTAGAGTAACAAAATCTCAAAAACAAACTACCTTCCATAATGATAAGGTTACCATGCATTAGAGTAACAAAAATACCAACAACAAACTACCTTCATTAATGACAAGGCTACCATCCATTAGAGTAACAAAATCCCAACAACGAACTACCTTCGATAATGACAAGGCTACAAATTTATTAGAGTAACCAAATCTCAACAACAAACTACCTTCTGTAAAGACAAGGTTACAATCCATTAGAATAACAAAATCTCAAAAACAAACTACCTTCCATAATTTCAAGGCTACCATCCATTGGAGTAACAAAATATCAACAAAGAACTACCTTCCATAATCACAAGGCTACCATCCATTGGAGTAACAAAATTTAAAAAACAAACTACCTTCCATAATGACAAGGGTACCATCCATTGGAGTAACAAAATCCCAACAACAAACTATCTTCCATAATGACAAGGCTACCATCCATTGGAGTAAGAAAATCTCAACAACAAACTAGCTTCCACAATGACAGGGCTAACATCCATTGGAGTAATAAAATCTAAAAAACAAACCACCTTCCATAATGACAAGGCTACCATCCATTGGAGTAACAAAATCTCAAAAACAAACTACCTTCCATAATTTCAAGGCTACCATCCATTGGAGTAACAAAATATCAAGAAAGAACTACCTTCCATAATGACAAGGGTACCATCCATTGGAGTAACAAAATCTAAAAAACAAACTACCTTCCATAATGACAAGGGTACCATCCATTGGAGTAACAAAATCCCAACAACAAACTATCTTCCATAATGACAAGGCTACCATCCATTGGAGTAAGAAAATCTCAACAACAAACTAGCTTCCACAATGACAGGGCTAACATCCATTGGAGTAATAAAATCTAAAAAACAAACTACCTTCCATAATGACAAGGCTACCATCCATTGGAGTAACAAAATCCCAACAACAAACTACCTTCCATAATGACAAGGCTTCCATCCATTAGAGTAACAAAATCTCAACAACGAACTACCTTCCATAATGACAAGTCTACCATCCATTGGAGTAACAAAATCTCAAAAACAAACTACCTTCCATAATGATAAGGTTACCATGCATTAGAGTAACAAAAATACCAACAACAAACTACCTTCATTAATGACAAGGCTACCATCCATTAGAGTAACAAAATCCCAACAACGAACTACCTTCGATAATGACAAGGCTACAAATTTATTAGAGTAACCAAATCTCAACAACAAACTACCTTCTGTAAAGAGAAATTTACAATCCATTAGAATAACAAAATCTCAAAAACAAACTACCTTCCATAATTTCAAGGCTACCATCCATTGGCGTAACAAAATATCAACAAAGAACTACCTTCCATAATGACAAGGCTACCATCCATTGGAGTATCAAAATCTAAAAAATAAACTACCTTCCATAATGACAAGGGTACCATCCATTGGAGTAACAAAATCCCAACAACAAACTATCTTCCATAATGACAAGGCTACCATCCATTGGAGTAAGAAAATCTCAACAACAAACTAGCTTCCACAATGACAGGGCTAACATCCATTGGAGTAATAAAATCTAAAAAACAAACCACCTTCCATAATGACAAGGCTACCATCCATTGGAGTAACAAAATCCCAACAACAAACTACCTTCCATAATGACAAGGCTTCCATCCATTAGAGTAAAAAATCCCAACAACAAACTACCTTCCATAATGACAAGGCTACCATCCATTAGAGTAAAAAAATCTCAAAAATGAACTACTTCCCGTAATGACAAGGATAACATCCATTAGAATAACAAAATCTCAACAACAAACTACTTTCTATAATGACAAGGCTACCATCCATTGGAGTAACAATATATCAACAACGAACTACCTTCCATAATGACAAGGCTACCATCCAATGGAGTAACAAAATCTCAACAATGAACTACCTTCCATAATGACAAGGCTACCATCCATTGGAGTAACAAAATCTGAACAACGAACTACCTTCCGTAATGACAGGGATACCATCCATTGGAGTAACAAAATCTCAACAATGAACTACCTTCCATAATGACAAGGCTACCATCCATTGGAGTAGCAAAATCTCAAAAACAAACTACCTTCCATATTGATAAGGTTACCATGCATTAGAGTAAAAAAAATACCAACAACAAACTACCTTCATTAATGACAAGGCTACCATCCATTAGAGTAACAAAATCCCAACAACGAACTACCTTCGATAATGACAAGGCTACAAATTTATTAGAGTAACCAAATCTCAACAACAAACTACCTTCTGTAATGACATGGTTACAATCCATTAGAATAACAAAATCTCAAAACCAAACTACCTTCCAGAATTTCAAGGCTACCATCCATTGGAGTAACAAATAATCAACAAAGAACTACCTTCCATAATAACAAGGCTACCATCCATTGGAGTAACAAAATCTAAAGAAAAACCTACCTTCCATAATGACAAGGGTACCATATATTGGAGTAACAAAATCCCAACAACAAACTATCTTCCATAATGACAAGGCTACCATCCATTGGAGTAAGAAAATCTCAACAACAAACTAGCTTCCACAATGACAGGGCTAACATCCATTGGAGTAATAAAATCTAAAAAACAAACCACCTTCCATAATGACAAGGCTACCATCCATTGGAGTAACAAAATCCCAACAACAAACTACCTTCCATAATGACAAGGCTTCCATCCATTAGAGTAAAAAATCCCAACAACAAACTACCTTTTATAATGACAAGGCTACCATCCATTAGAGTAAAAAAATCTCAAAAATGAACTACTTCCCGTAATGACAAGGATATCATCCATTAGAATAACAAAATCTCAACAACAAACTACATTCTATAATGACAAGGCTACCATCCATTGGAGTAACAATATATCAACAACGAACTACCTTCCATAATGACAAGGCTACCATCCAATGGAGTAACAAAATCTCAAAAATGAACTACCTTCCATAATGACAAGGCTACCATCCATTGGAGTAACAAAATCTGAACAACGAACTACCTTCCATAATGACAGGGCTACCATCCATTGGAGTAACAAAATCTCAACAATGAACTACCTTCCATAATGACAAGTCTACCATCCATTGGAGTAACAAAATCTCAAAAACAAACTACCTTCCATAATGATAAGGTTACCATGCATTAGAGTAACAAAAATACCAACAACAAACTACCTTCATTAATGACAAGGCTACCATCCATTAGAGTAACAAAATCCCAACAACGAACTACCTTCGATAATGACAAGGCTACAAATTTATTAGAGTAACCAAATCTCAATAACAAACTACCTTCTGTAATGACAAGGTTACAATCCATTAGAATAACAAAATCTCAAAAACAAACTACCTTCCATAATTTCAAGGCTACCATCCATTGGAGTAACAAAATATCAACAAAGAACTACCTTCCATAATGACAAGGCTACCATCCATTGGAGTAACAAAATCTAAAAAACAAACTACCTTCCATAATGACAAGGGTACCATCCATTGGAGTAACAAAATCCCAACAACAAACTATCTTCCATTATGACAAGGCTACCATCCATTGGAGTAAGAAAATCTCAACAACAAACTAGCTTCCACAATGACAGGGCTAACATCCATTGGAGTAATAAAATCTAAAAAACAAACTACCTTCCATAATGACAAGGCTACCATCCATTGGAGTAACAAAATCCCAACAACAAACTACCTTCCATAATGACAAGGCTACCATCCATTAGAGTAAAAAAATATCAAAAATGAACTACTTCCCGTAATGACAAGGATAACATCCATTAGAATAACAAAATCTTAACAACAAACTATATTCTATAATGACAAGGCTACCATCCATTGGAGTAACAATATATCAACAACGAACTACCTTCCATAATGACAAGGCTACCATCCAATGGAGTAACAAAATCTCAACAATGAACTACCTTCCATAATGACAAGGCTACCATCCATTGGAGTAACAAAATCTGAACAACAAACTACCTTCCATAATGACAGGGCTACCATCCATTGGAGTAACAAAATCTCAACAATGAATTACCTTCCATAATGACAAGGCTACCATCCCTTGGAGTAACAAAATATCAAAAACAAACTACCTTCCATAATGATAAGGTTACCATGCATTAGAGTAACAAAAATACCAACAACAAACTACCTTCATTAATGACAAGGCTACCATCCATTAGAGTAACAAAATCCCAACAACGAACTACCTTCGATAATGACAAGGCTACAAATTTATTAGAGTAACCAAATCTCAACAACAAACTACCTTCTGTAATGACAAGGTTACAATCCATTAGAATAACAAAATCTCAAAAACAAACTACCTTCCATAATTTCAAGGCTACCATCCATTGGAGTAACAAAATATCAACAAAGAACTACCTTCCATAATGACAAGGCTACCATCCATTGGAGTAAAAAAATTAAAAAACAAACTACCTTCCATAATGACAAGGGTACCATCCATTGGAGTAACAAAATCCCAACAACAAACTATCTTCCATAATGACAAGGCTACCATCCATTGGAGTAAGGAAATCTCAACAACAAACTAGCTTCCACAATGACAGGGCTAACATCCATTGGAGTAATAAAATCTAAAAAACAAACTACCTTCCATAATGACAAGGCTACCATCCATTGGAGTAACAAAATCCCAACAACAAACTACCTTCCATAATGACAAGGCTTCCATCCATTAGAGTAACAAAATCTCAACAATGAACTACCTTCCCTAATGACAAGTCTACCATCCATTGGAGTAACAAAATCTCAAAAACAAACTACCTTCCATAATGATAAGGTTACCATGCATTAGAGTAACAAAAATACCAACAACAAACTACCTTCCATAATGACAAGGCTTCCATCCATTAGAGTAAAAAATCCCAACAACGAACTACCTTCGATAATGACAAGGCTACCATCCATTAGAGTAAAAAAATCTCAAAAATGAACTACTTCCCGTAATGACAAGGATATCATCCATTAGAATAACAAAATCTTAACAACAAACTACATTCTATAATGACAAGGCTGCCATCCATTGGAGTAACAATATATCAACAACGAACTACCTTCCATAATGACAAGGCTACC
Source organism: Vicia faba (assembly GCA_948472305.1). Classification (NCBI taxonomy): domain Eukaryota; kingdom Viridiplantae; phylum Streptophyta; class Magnoliopsida; order Fabales; family Fabaceae; genus Vicia; species Vicia faba. Next base: position 585,655,042 of record OX451739.1, on the reverse strand, counting down.
ATCCAATGGAGTAACAAAATCTCAACAATGAACTACCTTCCATAATGACAAGGCTACCATCCATTGGAGTAACAAAATCTGAACAACGAACTACCTTCCATAATGACAGGGCTACCATCCATTGGAGTAACAAAATCTCAACAATGAACTACCTTCCATAATGACAAGTCTACCATCCATTGGAGTAACAAAATCTCAAAAACAAACTACCTTCCATAATGATAAGGTTACCATGCATTAGAGTAACAAAAATACCAACAACAAACTACCTTCATTAATGACAAGGCTACCATCCATTAGAGTAACAAAATCCCAACAATGAACTACCTTCGATAATGACAAGGCTACAAATTTATTAGAGTAACCAAATCTCAACAACAAACTACCTTCTGTAAAGACAAGGTTACAATCCATTAGAATAACAAAATCTCAAAAACAAACTACCTTCCATAATTTCAAGGCTACCATCCATTGGAGTAACAAAATATCAACAAAGAACTACCTTCCATAATCACAAGGCTACCATCCATTGGAGTAACAAAATTTAAAAAACAAACTACCTTCCATAATGACAAGGGTACCATCCATTGGAGTAACAAAATCCCAACAACAAACTATCTTCCATAATGACAAGGCTACCATCCATTGGAGTAAGAAAATCTCAACAACAAACTAGCTTCCACAATGACAGGGCTAACATCCATTGGAGTAATAAAATCTAAAAAACAAACCACCTTCCATAATGACAAGGCTACCATCCATTGGAGTAACAAAATCTCAAAAACAAACTACCTTCCATAATTTCAAGGCTACCATCCATTGGAGTAACAAAATATCAAGAAAGAACTACCTTCCATAATGACAAGGGTACCATCCATTGGAGTAACAAAATCTAAAAAACAAACTACCTTCCATAATGACAAGGGTACCATCCATTGGAGTAACAAAATCCCAACAACAAACTATCTTCCATAATGACAAGGCTACCATCCATTGGAGTAAGAAAATCTCAACAACAAACTAGCTTCCACAATGACAGGGCTAACATCCATTGGAGTAATAAAATCTAAAAAACAAACTACCTTCCATAATGACAAGGCTACCATCCATTGGAGTAACAAAATCTGAACAACGAACTACCTTCCATAATGACAGGGCTACCATCCATTGGAGTAACAAAATCTCAACAATGAACTACCTTCCATAATGACAAGTCTACCATCCATTGGAGTAACAAAATCCCAACAACAAACTACCTTCCATAATGACAAGGCTTCCATCCATTAGAGTAACAAAATCTCAACAATGAACTACCTTCCATAATGACAAGTCTACCATCCATTGGAATAACAAAATCTCAAAAACAAACTACCTTCCATAATGATAAGGTTACCATGCATTAGAGTAACAAAAATACCAACAACAAACTACCTTCATTAATGACAAGGCTACCATCCATTAGAGTAACAAAATCCCAACAACGAACTACCTTCGATAATGACAAGGCTACAAATTTATTAGAGTAACCAAATCTCAACAACAAACTACCTTCTGTAAAGACAAATTTACAATCCATTAGAATAACAAAATCTCAAAAACAAACTACCTTCCATAATTTCAAGGCTACCATCCATTGGAGTAACAAAACATCAACAAAGAACTACCTTCCATAATGACAAGGCTACCATCCATTGGAGTATCAAAATCCCAACAACAAACTACCTTCCATAATGACAAGGCTTCCATCCATTATAGTAAAAAATCCCAACAACAAACTACCTTCCATAATGACAAGGCTACCATCCATTAGAGTAAAAAAATCTCAAAAATGAACTACTTCCCGTAATGACAAGGATAACATCCATTAGAATAACAAAATCTCAACAACAAACTACTTTCTATAATGACAAGGCTACCATCCATTGGAGTAACAATATATCAACAACGAACTACCTTCCATAATGACAAGGCTACCATCCAATGGAGTAACAAAATCTCAACAATGAACTACCTTCCATAATGACAAGGCTACCATCCATTGGAGTAACAAAATCTGAACAACGAACTACCTTCCGTAATGACAGGGCTACCTTCCATTGGAGTAACAAAATCTCAACAACAAACTATCTTCCATAATGACAAGGCTACCATCCATTGGAGTAAGAAAATCTCAACAACAAACTAGCTTCCACAATGACAGGGCTAACATCCATTGGAGTAATAAAATCTAAAAAAAAAACTACCTTCCATAATGACAAGGCTACCATCCATTGGAGTAACAAAATCCCAACAACAAACTACCTTCCATAATGACAAGGCTTCCATCCATTAGACTAACAAAATCTGAACAACGAACTACCTTCCATAATGACAAGTCTACCATCCATTGGAGTAACAAAATCTCAAAAACAAACTACCTTCCATAATGATAAGGTTACCATGCATTAGAGTAACAAAAATACCAACAACAAACTACCTTCATTAATGACAAGGTTACCATCCATTAGAGTAACAAAATCCCAACAACGAACTACCTTCGATAATGACAAGGCTACAAATTTATTAGAGTAACCAAATCTCAACAACAAACTACCTTCTGTAAAGACAAGGTTACAATCCATTAGAATAACAAAATCTCAAAAACAAACTACCTTCCATAATTTCAAGGCTACCATCCATTGGAGTAACAAAATATCAACAAAGAACTACCTTCCATAATCACAAGGCTACCATCCATTGGAGTAACAAAATTTAAAAAACAAACTACCTTCCATAATGACAAGGGTACCATCCATTGGAGTAACAAAATCCCAACAACAAACTATCTTCCATAATGACAAGGCTACCATCCATTGGAGTAAGAAAATCTCAACAACAAACTAGCTTCCACAATGACAGGGCTAACATCCATTGGAGTAATAAAATCTAAAAAACAAACCACCTTCCATAATGACAAGGCTACCATCCATTGGAGTAACAAAATCTCAAAAACAAACTACCTTCCATAATTTCAAGGCTACCATCCATTGGAGTAACAAAATATCAAGAAAGAACTACCTTCCATAATGACAAGGGTACCATCCATTGGAGTAACAAAATCTAAAAAACAAACTACCTTCCATAATGACAAGGGTACCATCCATTGGAGTAACAAAATCCCAACAACAAACTATCTTCCATAATGACAAGGCTACCATCCATTGGAGTAAGAAAATCTCAACAACAAACTAGCTTCCACAATGACAGGGCTAACATCCATTGGAGTAATAAAATCTAAAAAACAAACTACCTTCCATAATGACAAGGCTACCATCCATTGGAGTAACAAAATCCCAACAACAAACTACCTTCCATAATGACAAGGCTTCCATCCATTAGAGTAACAAAATCTCAACAACGAACTACCTTCCATAATGACAAGTCTACCATCCATTGGAGTAACAAAATCTCAAAAACAAACTACCTTCCATAATGATAAGGTTACCATGCATTAGAGTAACAAAAATACCAACAACAAACTACCTTCATTAATGACAAGGCTACCATCCATTAGAGTAACAAAATCCCAACAACGAACTACCTTCGATAATGACAAGGCTACAAATTTATTAGAGTAACCAAATCTCAACAACAAACTACCTTCTGTAAAGAGAAATTTACAATCCATTAGAATAACAAAATCTCAAAAACAAACTACCTTCCATAATTTCAAGGCTACCATCCATTGGCGTAACAAAATATCAACAAAGAACTACCTTCCATAATGACAAGGCTACCATCCATTGGAGTATCAAAATCTAAAAAATAAACTACCTTCCATAATGACAAGGGTACCATCCATTGGAGTAACAAAATCCCAACAACAAACTATCTTCCATAATGACAAGGCTACCATCCATTGGAGTAAGAAAATCTCAACAACAAACTAGCTTCCACAATGACAGGGCTAACATCCATTGGAGTAATAAAATCTAAAAAACAAACCACCTTCCATAATGACAAGGCTACCATCCATTGGAGTAACAAAATCCCAACAACAAACTACCTTCCATAATGACAAGGCTTCCATCCATTAGAGTAAAAAATCCCAACAACAAACTACCTTCCATAATGACAAGGCTACCATCCATTAGAGTAAAAAAATCTCAAAAATGAACTACTTCCCGTAATGACAAGGATAACATCCATTAGAATAACAAAATCTCAACAACAAACTACTTTCTATAATGACAAGGCTACCATCCATTGGAGTAACAATATATCAACAACGAACTACCTTCCATAATGACAAGGCTACCATCCAATGGAGTAACAAAATCTCAACAATGAACTACCTTCCATAATGACAAGGCTACCATCCATTGGAGTAACAAAATCTGAACAACGAACTACCTTCCGTAATGACAGGGATACCATCCATTGGAGTAACAAAATCTCAACAATGAACTACCTTCCATAATGACAAGGCTACCATCCATTGGAGTAGCAAAATCTCAAAAACAAACTACCTTCCATATTGATAAGGTTACCATGCATTAGAGTAAAAAAAATACCAACAACAAACTACCTTCATTAATGACAAGGCTACCATCCATTAGAGTAACAAAATCCCAACAACGAACTACCTTCGATAATGACAAGGCTACAAATTTATTAGAGTAACCAAATCTCAACAACAAACTACCTTCTGTAATGACATGGTTACAATCCATTAGAATAACAAAATCTCAAAACCAAACTACCTTCCAGAATTTCAAGGCTACCATCCATTGGAGTAACAAATAATCAACAAAGAACTACCTTCCATAATAACAAGGCTACCATCCATTGGAGTAACAAAATCTAAAGAAAAACCTACCTTCCATAATGACAAGGGTACCATATATTGGAGTAACAAAATCCCAACAACAAACTATCTTCCATAATGACAAGGCTACCATCCATTGGAGTAAGAAAATCTCAACAACAAACTAGCTTCCACAATGACAGGGCTAACATCCATTGGAGTAATAAAATCTAAAAAACAAACCACCTTCCATAATGACAAGGCTACCATCCATTGGAGTAACAAAATCCCAACAACAAACTACCTTCCATAATGACAAGGCTTCCATCCATTAGAGTAAAAAATCCCAACAACAAACTACCTTTTATAATGACAAGGCTACCATCCATTAGAGTAAAAAAATCTCAAAAATGAACTACTTCCCGTAATGACAAGGATATCATCCATTAGAATAACAAAATCTCAACAACAAACTACATTCTATAATGACAAGGCTACCATCCATTGGAGTAACAATATATCAACAACGAACTACCTTCCATAATGACAAGGCTACCATCCAATGGAGTAACAAAATCTCAAAAATGAACTACCTTCCATAATGACAAGGCTACCATCCATTGGAGTAACAAAATCTGAACAACGAACTACCTTCCATAATGACAGGGCTACCATCCATTGGAGTAACAAAATCTCAACAATGAACTACCTTCCATAATGACAAGTCTACCATCCATTGGAGTAACAAAATCTCAAAAACAAACTACCTTCCATAATGATAAGGTTACCATGCATTAGAGTAACAAAAATACCAACAACAAACTACCTTCATTAATGACAAGGCTACCATCCATTAGAGTAACAAAATCCCAACAACGAACTACCTTCGATAATGACAAGGCTACAAATTTATTAGAGTAACCAAATCTCAATAACAAACTACCTTCTGTAATGACAAGGTTACAATCCATTAGAATAACAAAATCTCAAAAACAAACTACCTTCCATAATTTCAAGGCTACCATCCATTGGAGTAACAAAATATCAACAAAGAACTACCTTCCATAATGACAAGGCTACCATCCATTGGAGTAACAAAATCTAAAAAACAAACTACCTTCCATAATGACAAGGGTACCATCCATTGGAGTAACAAAATCCCAACAACAAACTATCTTCCATAATGACAAGGCTACCATCCATTGGAGTAAGAAAATCTCAACAACAAACTAGCTTCCACAATGACAGGGCTAACATCCATTGGAGTAATAAAATCTAAAAAACAAACTACCTTCCATAATGACAAGGCTACCATCCATTGGAGTAACAAAATCCCAACAACAAACTACCTTCCATAATGACAAGGCTACCATCCATTAGAGTAAAAAAATATCAAAAATGAACTACTTCCCGTAATGACAAGGATAACATCCATTAGAATAACAAAATCTTAACAACAAACTATATTCTATAATGACAAGGCTACCATCCATTGGAGTAACAATATATCAACAACGAACTACCTTCCATAATGACAAGGCTACCATCCAATGGAGTAACAAAATCTCAACAATGAACTACCTTCCATAATGACAAGGCTACCATCCATTGGAGTAACAAAATCTGAACAACAAACTACCTTCCATAATGACAGGGCTACCATCCATTGGAGTAACAAAATCTCAACAATGAATTACCTTCCATAATGACAAGGCTACCATCCCTTGGAGTAACAAAATATCAAAAACAAACTACCTTCCATAATGATAAGGTTACCATGCATTAGAGTAACAAAAATACCAACAACAAACTACCTTCATTAATGACAAGGCTACCATCCATTAGAGTAACAAAATCCCAACAACGAACTACCTTCGATAATGACAAGGCTACAAATTTATTAGAGTAACCAAATCTCAACAACAAACTACCTTCTGTAATGACAAGGTTACAATCCATTAGAATAACAAAATCTCAAAAACAAACTACCTTCCATAATTTCAAGGCTACCATCCATTGGAGTAACAAAATATCAACAAAGAACTACCTTCCATAATGACAAGGCTACCATCCATTGGAGTAAAAAAATTAAAAAACAAACTACCTTCCATAATGACAAGGGTACCATCCATTGGAGTAACAAAATCCCAACAACAAACTATCTTCCATAATGACAAGGCTACCATCCATTGGAGTAAGGAAATCTCAACAACAAACTAGCTTCCACAATGACAGGGCTAACATCCATTGGAGTAATAAAATCTAAAAAACAAACTACCTTCCATAATGACAAGGCTACCATCCATTGGAGTAACAAAATCCCAACAACAAACTACCTTCCATAATGACAAGGCTTCCATCCATTAGAGTAACAAAATCTCAACAATGAACTACCTTCCCTAATGACAAGTCTACCATCCATTGGAGTAACAAAATCTCAAAAACAAACTACCTTCCATAATGATAAGGTTACCATGCATTAGAGTAACAAAAATACCAACAACAAACTACCTTCCATAATGACAAGGCTTCCATCCATTAGAGTAAAAAATCCCAACAACGAACTACCTTCGATAATGACAAGGCTACCATCCATTAGAGTAAAAAAATCTCAAAAATGAACTACTTCCCGTAATGACAAGGATATCATCCATTAGAATAACAAAATCTTAACAACAAACTACATTCTATAATGACAAGGCTGCCATCCATTGGAGTAACAATATATCAACAACGAACTACCTTCCATAATGACAAGGCTACCATCCAATGGAGTAACAAAATCTCAACAATGAACTACCTTCCATAATGACAAGGCTACCATCCATTGGAGTAACAAAATCTGAACAACGAACTACCTTCCATAATGACAGGGCTACCATCCATTGGAGTAACAAAATCTCAACAATGAACTACCTTCCATAATGACAAGTCTACCATCCATTGGAGTAACAAAATCTCAAAAACAAACTACCTTCCATAATGATAAGGTTACCATGCATTAGAGTAACAAAAATACCAACAACAAACTACCTTCATTAATGACAAGGCTACCATCCATTAGAGTAACAAAATCCCAACAATGAACTACCTTCGATAATGACAAGGCTACAAATTTATTAGAGTAACCAAATCTCAACAACAAACTACCTTCTGTAAAGACAAGGTTACAATCCATTAGAATAACAAAATCTCAAAAACAAACTACCTTCCATAATTTCAAGGCTACCATCCATTGGAGTAACAAAATATCAACAAAGAACTACCTTCCATAATCACAAGGCTACCATCCATTGGAGTAACAAAATTTAAAAAACAAACTACCTTCCATAATGACAAGGGTACCATCCATTGGAGTAACAAAATCCCAACAACAAACTATCTTCCATAATGACAAGGCTACCATCCATTGGAGTAAGAAAATCTCAACAACAAACTAGCTTCCACAATGACAGGGCTAACATCCATTGGAGTAATAAAATCTAAAAAACAAACCACCTTCCATAATGACAAGGCTACCATCCATTGGAGTAACAAAATCTCAAAAACAAACTACCTTCCATAATTTCAAGGCTACCATCCATTGGAGTAACAAAATATCAAGAAAGAACTACCTTCCATAATGACAAGGGTACCATCCATTGGAGTAACAAAATCTAAAAAACAAACTACCTTCCATAATGACAAGGGTACCATCCATTGGAGTAACAAAATCCCAACAACAAACTATCTTCCATAATGACAAGGCTACCATCCATTGGAGTAAGAAAATCTCAACAACAAACTAGCTTCCACAATGACAGGGCTAACATCCATTGGAGTAATAAAATCTAAAAAACAAACTACCTTCCATAATGACAAGGCTACCATCCATTGGAGTAACAAAATCTGAACAACGAACTACCTTCCATAATGACAGGGCTACCATCCATTGGAGTAACAAAATCTCAACAATGAACTACCTTCCATAATGACAAGTCTACCATCCATTGGAGTAACAAAATCCCAACAACAAACTACCTTCCATAATGACAAGGCTTCCATCCATTAGAGTAACAAAATCTCAACAATGAACTACCTTCCATAATGACAAGTCTACCATCCATTGGAATAACAAAATCTCAAAAACAAACTACCTTCCATAATGATAAGGTTACCATGCATTAGAGTAACAAAAATACCAACAACAAACTACCTTCATTAATGACAAGGCTACCATCCATTAGAGTAACAAAATCCCAACAACGAACTACCTTCGATAATGACAAGGCTACAAATTTATTAGAGTAACCAAATCTCAACAACAAACTACCTTCTGTAAAGACAAATTTACAATCCATTAGAATAACAAAATCTCAAAAACAAACTACCTTCCATAATTTCAAGGCTACCATCCATTGGAGTAACAAAACATCAACAAAGAACTACCTTCCATAATGACAAGGCTACCATCCATTGGAGTATCAAAATCCCAACAACAAACTACCTTCCATAATGACAAGGCTTCCATCCATTATAGTAAAAAATCCCAACAACAAACTACCTTCCATAATGACAAGGCTACCATCCATTAGAGTAAAAAAATCTCAAAAATGAACTACTTCCCGTAATGACAAGGATAACATCCATTAGAATAACAAAATCTCAACAACAAACTACTTTCTATAATGACAAGGCTACCATCCATTGGAGTAACAATATATCAACAACGAACTACCTTCCATAATGACAAGGCTACCATCCAATGGAGTAACAAAATCTCAACAATGAACTACCTTCCATAATGACAAGGCTACCATCCATTGGAGTAACAAAATCTGAACAACGAACTACCTTCCGTAATGACAGGGCTACCTTCCATTGGAGTAACAAAATCTCAACAACAAACTATCTTCCATAATGACAAGGCTACCATCCATTGGAGTAAGAAAATCTCAACAACAAACTAGCTTCCACAATGACAGGGCTAACATCCATTGGAGTAATAAAATCTAAAAAAAAAACTACCTTCCATAATGACAAGGCTACCATCCATTGGAGTAACAAAATCCCAACAACAAACTACCTTCCATAATGACAAGGCTTCCATCCATTAGACTAACAAAATCTGAACAACGAACTACCTTCCATAATGACAAGTCTACCATCCATTGGAGTAACAAAATCTCAAAAACAAACTACCTTCCATAATGATAAGGTTACCATGCATTAGAGTAACAAAAATACCAACAACAAACTACCTTCATTAATGACAAGGTTACCATCCATTAGAGTAACAAAATCCCAACAACGAACTACCTTCGATAATGACAAGGCTACAAATTTATTAGAGTAACCAAATCTCAACAACAAACTACCTTCTGTAAAGACAAGGTTACAATCCATTAGAATAACAAAATCTCAAAAACAAACTACCTTCCATAATTTCAAGGCTACCATCCATTGGAGTAACAAAATATCAACGAAGAACTACCTTCCATAATGACAAGGTTACCATCCATGGGAGTAACAAAATTTAAAAAACAAACTACCTTCCATAATGACAAGGGTACCATCCATTGGAGTAACAAAATACCAACAACAAACTATCTTCCATAATGACAAGGCTACCATCCATTGGAGTAAGAAAATCTCAACAACAAACTAGCTTCCACAATGACAGGGCTAACATCCATTGGAGTAATAAAATCTAAAAAACAAACCACCTTCCATAATGACAAGGCTACCATCCATTGGAGTAACAAAATCTCAAAAACAAACTACCTTCCATAATTTCAAGGCTACCATCCATTGGAGTAACAAAATATCAAGAAAGAACTACCTTCCATAATGACTAGGGTACCATCCATTGGAGTAACAAAATCTAAAAAACAAACTACCTTCCATAATGACAAGGGTACCATCCATTGGAGTAACAAAATCCCAACAACAAACTATCTTCCATAATGACAAGGCTACCATCCATTGGAGTAAGAAAATCTCAACAACAAACTAGCTTCCACAATGACAGGGCTAACATCCATTGGAGTAATAAAATCTAAAAAACAAACTACCTTCCATAATGACAAGGCTACCATCCATTGGAGTAACAAAATCCCAACAACAAACTACCTTCCATAATGACAAGGCTTCCATCCATTAGAGTAACAAAATCTCAACAACGAACTACCTTCCATAATGACAAGTCTACCATCCATTGGAGTAACAAAATCTCAAAAACAAACTACCTTCCATAATGATAAGGTTACCATGCATTAGAGTAACAAAAATACCAACAACAAACTACCTTCATTAATGACAAGGCTACCATCCATTAGAGTAACAAAATCCCAACAACGAACTACCTTCGATAATGACAAGGCTACAAATTTATTAGAGTAACCAAATCTCAACAACAAACTACCTTCGGTAAAGACAAATTTACAATCCATTAGAATAACAAAATCTCAAAAACAAACTACCTTCCATAATTTCAAGGCTACCATTCATTGGAGTAACAAAATATCAACAAAGAACTACCTTCCATAATGACAAGGCTACCATCCATTGGAGTATCAAAATCTAAAAAATAAACTACCTTCCATAATGACAAGGGTACCATCCATTGGAGTAACAAAATCCCAACAACAAACTATCTTCCATAATGACAAGGCTACCATCCATTGGAGTAAGAAAATCTCAACAACAAACTAGCTTCCACAATGACAGGGCTAACATCCATTGGAGTAATAAAATCTAAAAAACAAACCACCTTCCATAATGACAAGGCTACCATCCATTGGAGTAACAAAATCCCAACAACAAACTACCTTCCATAATGACAAGGCTTCCATCCATTAGAGTAAAAAATCCCAACAACAAACTACCTTCCATAATGACAAGGCTACCATCCATTAGAGTAAAAAAATCTCAAAAATGAACTACTTCCCGTAATGACAAGGATAACATCCATTAGAATAACAAAATCTCAACAACAAACTACTTTCTATAATGACAAGGCTACCATCCATTGGAGTAACAATATATCAACAACGAACTACCTTCCATAATGACAAGGCTACCATCCAATGGAGTAACAAAATCTCAACAATGAACTACCTTCCATAATGACAAGGCTACCATCCATTGGAGTAACAAAATCTGAACAACGAACTACCTTCCGTAATGACAGGGATACCATCCATTGGAGTAACAAAATCTCAACAATGAACTACCTTCCATAATGACAAGGCTACCATCCATTGGAGTAGCAAAATCTCAAAAACAAACTACCTTCCATAATGATAAGGTTACCATGCATTAGAGTAAAAAAAATACCAACAACAAACTACCTTCATTAATGACAAGGCTACCATCCATTAGAGTAACAAAATCCCAACAACGAACTACCTTCGATAATGACAAGGCTACAAATTTATTAGAGTAACCAAATCTCAACAACAAACTACCTTCTGTAATGACATGGTTACAATCCATTAGAATAACAAAATCTCAAAAACAAACTACCTTCCATAATTTCAAGGCTACCATCCATTGGAGTAACAAAATATCAACAAAGAACTACCTTCCATAATAACAAGGCTACCATCCATTGGAGTAACAAAATCTAAAGAAAAACCTACCTTCCATAATGACAAGGGTACCATCTATTGGAGTAACAAAATCCCAACAACAAACTATCTTCCATAATGACAAAGTTACCATCCATTGGAGTAAGAAAATCTCAACAACAAACTAGCTTCCACAATGACAGGGCTAACATCCATTGGAGTAATAAAATCTAAAAAACAAACTACCTTCCATAATGACAAGGCTACCATCCATTGGAGTAACAAAATCCCAACAACAAACTACCTTCCATAATGACAAGGCTTCCATCCATTAGAGTAAAAAATCCCAACAACAAACTACCTTTTATAATGACAAGGCTACCATCCATTAGAGTAAAAAAATCTCAAAAATGAACTACTTCCCGTAATGACAAGGATATCATCCATTAGAATAACAAAATCTCAACAACAAACTACATTCTATAATGACAAGGCTACCATCCATTGGAGTAACAATATATCAACAACGAACTACCTTCCATAATGACAAGGCTACCATCCAATGGAGTAACAAAATCTCAAAAATGAACTACCTTCCATAATGACAAGGCTACCATCCATTGGAGTAACAAAATCTGAACAACGAACTACCTTCCATAATGACAGGGCTACCATCCATTGGAGTACCAAAATCTCAACAATGAACTACCTTCCATAATTACAAGTCTACCATCCATTGGAGTAACAAAATCTCAAAAACAAACTACCTTCCATAATGATAAGGTTACCATGCATTAGAGTAACAAAAATACTAACAACAAACTACCTTCATTAATGACAAGGCTACCATCCATTAGAGTAACAAAATCCCAACAACGAACTACCTTCGATAATGACAAGGCTACAAATTTATTAGAGTAACCAAATCTCAATAACAAACTACCTTCTGTAATGACAAGGTTACAATCCATTAGAATAACAAAATCTCAAAAACAAACTACCTTCCATAATTTCAAGGCTACCATCCATTGGAGTAACAAAATATCAACAAAGAACTACCTTCCATAATGACAAGGCTACCATCCATTGGAGTAACAAAATCTAAAAAACAAACTACCTTCCATAATGACAAGGGTACCATCCATTGGAGTAACAAAATCCCAACAACAAACTATCTTCCATAATGACAAGGCTACCATCCATTGGAGTAAGAAAATCTCAACAACAAACTAGCTTCCACAATGACAGGGCTAACATCCATTGGAGTAATAAAATCTAAAAAACAAACTACCTTCCATAATGACAAGGCTACCATCCATTGGAGTAACAAAATCCCAACAACAAACTACCTTCCATAATGACAAGGCTTCCATCCATTAGAGTAAAAAATCCCAACAACAAACTACCTTCCATAATGACAAGGCTACCATCCATTAGAGTAAAAAAATCTCAAAAATGAACTACTTCCCGTAATGACAAGGATAACATCCATTAGAATAACAAAATCTCAACAACAAACTATATTCTATAATGACAAGGCTACCATCCATTGGAGTAACAATATATCAACAACGAACTACCTTCCATAATGACAAGGCTACCATCCAATGGAGTAACAAAATCTCAACAATGAACTACCTTCCATAATGACAAGGCTACCATCCATTGGAGTAACAAAATCTGAACAACGAACTACCTTCCATAATGACAGGGCTACCATCCATTGGAGTAACAAAATCTCAACAATGAATTACCTTCCATAATGACAAGGCTACCATCCCTTGGAGTAACAAAATATCAAAAACAAACTACCTTCCATAATGATAAGGTTACCATGCATTAGAGTAACAAAAATACCAACAACAAACTACCTTCATTAATGACAAGGCTACCATCCATTAGAGTAACAAAATCCCAACAACGAACTACCTTCGATAATGACAAGGCTACAAATTTATTAGAGTAACCAAATCTCAACAACAAACTACCTTCTGTAATGACAAGGTTACAATCCATTAGAATAACAAAATCTCAAAAACAAACTACCTTCCATAATTTCAAGGCTACCATCCATTGGAGTAACAAAATATCAACAAAGAACTACCTTCCATAATGACAAGGCTACCATCCATTGGAGTAAAAAAAATAAAAAACAAACTACCTTCCATAATGACAAGGGTACCATCCATTGGAGTAACAAAATCCCAACGACAAACTATCTTCCATAATGACAAGGCTACCATCCATTGGAGTAAGGAAATCTCAACAACAAACTAGCTTCCACAATGACAGGGCTAACATACATTGGAGTAATAAAATCTAAAAAACAAACTACCTTCCATAATGACAAGGCTACCATCCATTGGAGTAACAAAATCCCAACAACAAACTACCTTCCATAATGACAAGGCTTCCATCCATTAGAGTAACAAAATCTCAACAATGAACTACCTTCCCTAATGACAAGTCTACCATCCATTGGAGTAACAAAATCTCAAAAACAAACTACCTTCCATAATGATAAGGTTACCATGCATTAGAGTAACAAAAATACCAACAACAAACTACCTTCCATAATGACAAGGCTTCCATCCATTAGAGTAAAAAATCCCAACAACGAACTACCTTCGATAATGACAAGGCTACCATCCATTAGAGTAAAAAATCTCAAAAATGAACTACTTCCCGTAATGACAAGGATATCATGCATTAGAATAACAAAATCTTAACAACATACTACATTCTATAATGACAAGGCTACCATCCATTGGAGTAACAATATATCAACAACGAACTACCTTCCATAATGACAAGGCTACCATCCAATGGAGTAACAAAATCTCAACAATGAACTACCTTCCATAATGACAAGGCTACCATCCATTGGAGTAACAAAATCTGAACAACGAACTACCTTCCATAATGACAGGGCTACCATCCATTGGAGTAACAAAATCTCAACAATGAACTACCTTCCATAATGACAAGTCTACCATCCATTGGAGTAACAAAATCCCAACAACAAACTACCTTCCATAATGACAAGGCTTCCATCCATTAGAGTAACAAAATCTCAACAACGAACTACCTTCCATAATGACAAGTCTACCATCCATTGGAGTAACAAAATCTCAAAAACAAACTACCTTCCATAATGATAAGGTTACCATGCATTAGAGTAACAAAAATACCAACAACAAACTACCTTCATTAATGACAAGGCTACCATCCATTAGAGTAACAAAATCCCAACAACGAACTACCTTCGATAATGACAAGGCTACAAATTTATTAGAGTAACCAAATCTCAACAACAAACTACCTTCTGTAAAGACAAATTTACAATCCATTAGAATAACAAAATCTCAAAAACAAACTACCTTCCATAATTTCAAGGCTACCATCCATTGGAGTAACAAAATATCAACAAAGAACTACCTTCCATAATGACAAGGCTACCATCCATTGGAGTATCAAAATCTAAAAAATAAACTACCTTCCATAATGACAAGGGTACCATCCATTGGAGTAACAAAATCCCAACAACAAACTATCTTCCATAATGACAAGGCTACCATCCATTGGAGTAAGAAAATCTCAACAACAAACTAGCTTCCACAATGACAGGGCTAACATCCATTGGAGTAATAAAATCTAAAAAACAAACCACCTTCCATAATGACAAGGCTACCATCCATTGGAGTAACAAAATCCCAACAACAAACTACCTTCCATAATGACAAGGCTTCCATCCATTAGAGTAAAAAATCCCAACAACAAACTACCTTCCATAATGACAAGGCTACCATCCATTAGAGTAAAAAAATCTCAAAAATGAACTACTTCCCGTAATGACAAGGATAACATCCATTAGAATAACAAAATCTCAACAACAAACTACTTTCTATAATGACAAGGCTACCATCCATTGGAGTAACAATATATCAACAACGAACTACCTTCCATAATGACAAGGCTACCATCCAATGGAGTAACAAAATCTCAACAATGAACTACCTTCCATAATGACAAGGCTACCATCCATTGGAGTAACAAAATCTGAACAACGAACTACCTTCCGTAATGACAGGGCTACCATCCATTGGAGTAACAAAATCTCAACAATGAACTACCTTCCATAATGACAAGGCTACCATCCATTGGAGTAGCAAAATCTCAAAAACAAACTACCTTCCATAATGATAAGGTTACCATGCATTAGAGTAAAAAAAATACCAACAACAAACTACCTTCATTAATGACAAGGCTACCATCCATTAGAGTAACAAAATCCCAACAATGAACTACCTTCGATAATGACAAGGCTACAAATTTATTAGAGTAACCAAATCTCAACAACAAACTACTTTCTGTAATGACATGGTTACAATCCATTAGAATAACAAAATCTCAAAAACAAACTACCTTCCATAATTTCAAGGCTACCATCCATTTGAGTAACAAAATATCAACAAAGAACTACCTTCCATAATCACAAGGCTACCATCCATTGGAGTAACAAAATCTAAAAAACAAACTACTTTCCATAATGACAAGGGTACCATCCATTGGAGTAACAAAATTCCAACAACAAACTATCTTCCATAATGACAAGGCTACCATCCATTGGAGTAAGAAAATCTCAACAACAAACTAGCTTCCACAATGACAGGGCTAACATCCATTGGAGTAATAAAATCTAAAAAACAAACTACCTTCCATAATGACAAGGCTACCATCCATTGGAGTAACAAAATCCCAACAACAAACTACCTTCCATAATGACAAGGCTTCCATCCATTAGACTAACAAAATCTGAACAACGAACTACCTTCCATAATGACAAGTCTACCATCCATTGGAGTAACAAAATCTCAAAAACAAACTACCTTCCATAATGATAAGGTTACCATGCATTAGAGTAACAAAAATACCAACAACAAACTACCTTCATTAATGTCAAGGCTACCATCCATTAGAGTAACAAAATCCCAACAACGAACTACCTTCGATAATGACAAGGCTACAAATTTATTAGAGTAACCAAATCTCAACAACAAACTACCTTCTGTAAAGACAAGGTTACAATCCATTAGAATAACAAAATCTCAAAAACAAACTACCTTCCATAATTTCAAGGCTACCATCCATTGGAGTAACAAAATATCAACAAAGAACTACCTTCCATAATGACAAGGCTACCATCCATTGGAGTAACAAAATTTAAAAAACAAACTACCTTCCATAATGACAAGGGTACCATCCATTGGAGTAACAAAATCCCAACAACAAACTATCTTCCATAATGACAAGGCTACCATCCATTGGAGTAAGAAAATCTCAACAACAAACTAGCTTCCACAATGACAGGGCTAACATCCATTGGAGTAATAAAATCTAAAAAACAAACCACCTTCCATAATGACAAGGCTACCATCCATTGGAGTAACAAAATCTCAAAAACAAACTACCTTCCATAATTTCAAGGCTACCATCCATTGGAGTAACAAAATATCAAGAAAGAACTACCTTCCATAATGACAAGGGTACCATCCATTGGAGTAACAAAATCTAAAAAACAAACTACCTTCCATAATGACAAGGGTACCATCCATTGGAGTAACAAAATCCCAACAACAAACTATCTTCCATAATGACAAGGCTACCATCCATTGGAGTAAGAAAATCTCAACAACAAACTAGCTTCCACAATGACAAGGCTAACATCCATTGGAGTAATAAAATCTAAAAAACAAACTACCTTCCATAATGACAAGGCTACCATCCATTGGAGTAACAAAATCCCAACAACAAACTACCTTCCATAATGACAAGGCTTCCATCCATTAGAGTAACAAAATCTCAACAACGAACTACCTTCCATAATGACAAGTCTACCATCCATTGGAGTAACAAAATCTCAAAAACAAACTACCTTCCATAATGATAAGGTTACCATGCATTAGAGTAACAAAAATACCAACAACAAACTACCTTCATTAATGACAAGGCTACCATCCATTAGAGTAACAAAATCCCAACAACGAACTACCTTCGATAATGACAAGGCTACAAATTTATTAGAGTAACCAAATCTCAACAACAAACTACCTTCTGTAAAGACAAATTTACAATCCATTAGAATAACAAAATCTCAAAAACAAACTACCTTCCATAATTTCAAGGCTACCATCCATTGGAGTAACAAAATATCAACAAAGAACTACCTTCCATAATGACAAGGCTACCATCCATTGGAGTATCAAAATCTAAAAAATAAACTATCTTCCATAATGACAAGGGTACCATCCATTGGAGTAACAAAATCCCAACAACAAACTATCTTCCATAATGACAAGGCTACCATCCATTGGAGTAAGAAAATCTCAACAACAAACTAGCTTCCACAATGACAGGGCTAACGTCCATTGGAGTAATAAAATCTAAAAAACAAACCACCTTTCATAATGACAAGGCTACCATCCATTGGAGTAACAAAATCCCAACAACAAACTACCTTCCATAATGACAAGGCTTCCATCCATTAGAGTAAAAAATCCCAACAACAAACTACCTTCCATAATGATAAAGGCTACCATCCATTAGAGTAAAAAAATCTCAAAAATGAACTACTTCCCGTAATGACAAGGATAACATCCATTAGAATAACAAAATCTCAACAACAAACTACTTTCTATAATGACAAGGCTACCATCCATTGGAGTAACAATATATCAACAACGAACTACCTTCCATAATGACAAGGCTACCATCCAATGGAGTAACAAAATCTCAACAATGAACTACCTTCCATAATGACAAGGCTACCATCCATTGGAGTAACAAAATATGAACAACGAACTACCTTCCGTAATGACAGGGCTACCATCCATTGGAGTAACAAAATCTCAACAATGAACTACCTTCCATAATGACAAGGCTACCATCCATTGGAGTAGCAAAATCTCAAAAACAAACTACCTTCCATAATGATAAGGTTACCATGCATTAGAGTAAAAAAAATACCAACAACAAACTACCTTCATTAATGACAAGGCTACCATCCATTAGAGTAACAAAATCCCAACAACGAACTACCTTCGATAATGAAAAGGCTACAAATTTATTAGAGTAACCAAATCTCAACAACAAACTACCTTCTGTAATGACATGGTTACAATCCATTAGAATAACAAAATCTCAAAAACAAACTACCTTCCATAATTTCAAGGCTACCATCCATTGGAGTAACAAAATATCAACAAAGAACTACCTTCCATAATAACAAGGCTACCATCCATTGGAGTAACAAAATCTAAAGAAAAACCTACCTTCCATAATGACAAGGGTACCATCTATTGGAGTAACAAAATCCCAACAACAAACTATCTTCCATAATGACAAGGCTACCATCCATTGGAGTAAGAAAATCTCAACAACAAACTAGCTTCCACAATGACAGGGCTAACGTCCATTGGAGTAATAAAATCTAAAAAACAAACTACCTTCCATAATGACAAGGCTACCATCCATTGGAGTAACAAAATCCCAACAACAAACTACCTTCCATAATGACAAGGCTTCCATCCATTAGAGTAAAAATCCCAACAACAAACTACCTTTTATAATGACAAGGCTACCATCCATTAGAGTAAAAAAATCTCAAAAATGAACTACTTCCCGTAATGACAAGGATATCATCCATTAGAATAACAAAATCTCAACAACAAACTACATTCTATAATGACAAGGCTACCATCCATTGGAGTAACAATATATCAACAACGAACTACCTTCCATAATGACAAGGCTACCATCCAATGGAGTAACAAAATCTCAAAAATGAACTACCTTCCATAATGACAAGGCTACCATCCATTGGAGTAACAAAATCTGAACAACGAACTACCTTCCATAATGACAGGGCTACCATCCATTGGAGTAACAAAATCTCAACAATGAACTACCTTCCATAATGACAAGTCTACCATCCATTGGAGTAACAAAATCTCAAAAACAAACTACCTTCCATAATGATAAGGTTACCATGCATTAGAGTAACAAAAATACCAACAACAAACTACCTTCATTAATGACAAGGCTACCATCCATTAGAGTAACAAAATCCCAACAACGAACTACCTTCGATAATGACAAGGCTACAAATTTATTAGAGTAACCAAATCTCAATAACAAACTACCTTCTGTAATGACAAGGTTACAATCCATTAGAATAACAAAATCTCAAAAACAAACTACCTTCCATAATTTCAAGGCTACCATCCATTGGAGTAACAAAATATCAACAAAGAACTACCTTCCATAATGACAAGGCTACCATCCATTGGAGTAACAAAATCTAAAAAACAAACTACCTTCCATAATGACAAGGGTACCATCCATTGGAGTAACAAAATCCCAACAACAAACTATCTTCCATAATGACAAGGCTACCATCCATTGGAGTAAGAAAATCTCAACAACAAACTAGCTTCCACAATGACAGGGCTAACATCCATTGGAGTAATAAAATCTAAAAAACAAACTACCTTCCATAATGACAAGGCTACCATCCATTGGAGTAACAAAATCCCAACAACAAACTACCTTCCATAATGACAAGGCTTCCATCCATTAGAGTAAAAAATCCCAACAACAAACTACCTTCCATAATGACAAGGCTACCATCCATTAGAGTAAAAAAATCTCAAAAATGAACTACTTCCCGTAATGACAAGGATAACATCCATTAGAATAACAAAATCTCAACAATAAACTATATTCTATAATGACAAGGCTACCATCCATTGGAGTAACAATATATCAACAACGAACTACCTTCCATAATGACAAGGCTACCATCCAATGGAGTAACAAAATCTCAACAATGAACTACCTTCCATAATGACAAGGCTACCATCCATTGGAGTAACAAAATCTGAACAACGAACTACCTTCCATAATGACAGGGCTACCATCCATTGGAGTTACAAAATCTCAACAATGAATTACCTTCCATAATGACAAGGCTACCATCCATTGGAGTAACAAAATATCAAAAACAAACTACCTTCCATAATGATAAGGTTACCATGCATTAGAGTAACAAAAATACCAACAACAAACTACCTTCATTAATGACAAGGCTACCATCCATTAGAGTAACAAAATCCCAACAACGAACTACCTTCGATAATGACAAGGCTACAAATTTATTAGAGTAACCAAATCTCAACAACAAACTACCTTCTGTAATGACAAGGTTACAATCCATTAGAATAACAAAATCTCAAAAACAAACTACCTTCCATAATTTCAAGGCTACCATCCATTGGAGTAACAAAATATCAACAAAGAACTACCTTCCATAATGACAAGGCTACCATCCATTGGAGTAAAAAAATTAAAAAACAAACTACCTTCCATAATGACAAGGGTACCATCCATTGGAGTAACAAAATCCCAACAACAAACTATCTTCCATAATGACAAGGCTACCATCCATTGGAGTAAGGAAATCTCAACAACAAACTAGCTTCCACAATGACAGGGCTAACATCCATTGGAGTAATAAAATCTAAAAAACAAGCTACCTTCCATAATGACAAGGCTACCATCCATTGGAGTAACAAAATCCCAACAACAAACTACCTTCCATAATGACAAAGCTTCCATCCATTAGAGTAACAAAATCTCAACAATGAACTACCTTCCCTAATGACAAGTCTACCATCCATTGGAGTAACAAAATCTCAAAAACAAACTACCTTCCATAATGATAAGGTTACCATGCATTAGAGTAACAAAAATACCAACAACAAACTACCTTCCATAATGACAAGGCTTCCATCCATTAGAGTAAAAAATCCCAACAACGAACTACCTTCGATAATGACAAGGCTACCATCCATTAGAGTAAAAAAATCTCAAAAATGAACTACTTCCCGTAATGACAAGGATATCATCCATTAGAATAACAAAATCTCAACAACAAACTACATTCTATAATGACAAGGCTACCATCCATTGGAGTAACAATATATCAACAACGAACTACCTTCCATAATGACAAGGCTACCATCCAATGGAATAACAAAATCTCAACAATGAACTACCTTCCATAATGACAAGGCTACCATCCATTGGAGTAACAAAATCTGAACAACGAACTACCTTCCATAATGACAGGGCTACCATCCATTGGAGTAACAAAATCTCAACAATGAACTACCTTCCATAATGACAAGTCTACCATCCATTGGAGTAACAAAATCTCAAAAACAAACTACCTTCCGTAATGATAAGGTTACCATGCATTAGAGTAACAAAAATACCAACAACAAACTACCTTCATTAATGACAAGGCTACCATCCATTAGAGTAACAAAATCCCAACAACGAACTACCTTCGATAATGACAAGGCTACAAATTTATTAGAGTAACCAAATCTCAATAACAAACTACCTTCTGTAATGACAAGGTTACAATCCATTAGAATAACAAAATCTCAAAAACAAACTACCTTCCATAATTTCAAGGCTACCATCCATTGGAGTAACAAAATATCAACAAAGAACTACCTTCCATAATGACAAGGCTACCATCCATTGGAGTAACAAAATCTAAAAAACAAACTACCTTCCATAATGACAAGGGTACCATCCATTGGAGTAACAAAATCCCAACAACAAACTATCTTCCATAATGACAAGGCTACCATCCATTGGAGTAAGAAAATCTCAACAACAAACTAGCTTCCACAATGACAGGGCTAACATCCATTGGAGTAATAAAATCTAAAAAACAAACTACCTTCCATAATGACAAGGCTACCATCCATTAGAGTAACAAAATCCCAACAACAAACTACCTTCCATAATGACAAGGCTTCCATCCATTAGAGTAAAAAATCCCAACAACAAACTACCTTCCATAATGACAAGGCTACCATCCATTAGAGTAAAAAAATCTCAAAAATGAACTACTTCCCGTAATGACAAGGATAACATCCATTAGAATAACAAAATCTCAACAATAAACTATATTCTATAATGACAAGGCTACCATCCATTGGAGTAACAATATATCAACAACGAACTACCTTCCATAATGACAAGGCTACCATCCAATGGAGTAACAAAATCTCAACAATGAACTACCTTCCATAATGACAAGGCTACCATCCATTGGAGTAACAAAATCTGAACAACGAACTACCTTCCATAATGACAGGGCTACCATCCATTGGAGTAACAAAATCTCAACAATGAACTACCTTCCATAATGACAAGTCTACCATCCATTGGAGTAACAAAATCTCAAAAACAAACTACCTTCCATAATGATAAGGTTACCATGCATTAGAGTAACAAAAATACCAACAACAAACTACCTTCATTAATGACAAGGCTACCATCCATTAGAGTAACAAAATCCCAACAACGAACTACCTTCGATAATGACAAGGCTACAAATTTATTAGAGTAACCAAATCTCAATAACAAACTACCTTCTGTAATGACAAGGTTACAATCCATTAGAATAACAAAATCTCAAAAACAAACTACCTTCCATAATTTCAAGGCTACCATCCATTGGAGTAACAAAATATACACAAAGAACTACCTTCCATAATGACAAGGCTACCATCCATTAGAGTAACAAAATCTAAAAAACAAACTACCTTCCATAATGACAAGGTTACCATCCATTGGAGTAACAAAATCCCAACAACAAACTATCTTCCATAATGACAAGGCTACCATCCATTGGAGTAAGAAAATCTCAACAACAAACTAGCTTCCACAATGACAGGGCTAACATCCATTGGAGTAATAAAATCTAAAAAACAAACTACCTTCCATAATGACAAGGCTACCATCCATTGGAGTAACAAAATCCCAACAACAAACTACCTTCCATAATGACAAGGCTTCCATCCATTAGAGTAAAAAATCCCAACAACAAACTACCTTCCATAATGACAAGGCTACCATCCATTAGAGTAAAAAAATCTCAAAAATGAACTACTTCCCGTAATGACAAGGATAACATCCATTAGAATAACAAAATCTCAACAATAAACTATATTCTATAATGACAAGGCTACCATCCATTGGAGTAACAATATATCAACAACGAACTACCTTCCATAATGACAAGGCTACCATACAATGGAGTAACAAAATCTCAACAATGAACTACCTTCCATAATGTTAAGGCTACCATCCATTGGAGTAACAAAATCTGAACAACGAACTACCTTCCATAATGACAGGGCTACCATCCATTGGAGTAACAAAATCTCAACAATGAATTACCTTCCATAATGACAAGGCTACCATCCATTGGAGTAACAAAATATAAAAAACAAACTACCTTCCATAATGATAAGGTTACCATGCATTAGAGTAACAAAAATACCAACAACAAACTACCTTCATTAATGACAAGGCTACCATCCATTAGAGTAACAAAATCCCAACAACGAACTACCTTCGATAATGACAAGGCTACAAATTTATTAGAGTAACCAAATCTCAACAACAAACTACCTTCTGTAATGACAAGGTTACAATCCATTAGAATAACAAAATCTCAAAAACAAACTACCTTCCATAATTTCAAGGCTACCATCCATTGGAGTAACAAAATATCAACAAAGAACTACCTTCCATAATGACAAGGCTACCATCCATTGGAGTAAAAAAATTAAAAAACAACCTACCTTCCATAATGACAAGGGTACCATCCATTGGAGTAACAAAATCCCAACAACAAACTATCTTCCATAATGACAAGGCTACCATCCATTGGAGTAAGGAAATCTCAACAACAAACTAGCTTCCACAATGACAGGGCTAACATCCATTGGAGTAATAAAATCTAAAAAACAAACTACCTTCCATAATGACAAGGCTACCATCCATTGGAGTAACAAAATCCCAACAACAAACTACCTTCCATAATGACAAGGCTTCCATCCATTAGAGTAACAAAATCTCAACAATGAACTACCTTCCCTAATGACAAGTCTACCATCCATTGGAGTAACAAAATCTCAAAAACAAACTACCTTCCATAATGATAAGGTTACCATGCATTAGAGTAACAAAAATACCAACAACAAACTACCTTCCATAATGACAAGGCTTCCATCCATTAGAGTAAAAAATCCCAACAACGAACTACCTTCGATAATGACAAGGCTACCATCCATTAGAGTAAAAAAATCTCAAAAATGAACTACTTCCCGTAATGACAAGGATATCATCCATTAGAATAACAAAATCTCAACAACAAACTACATTCTATAATGACAAGGCTACCATCCATTGGAGTAACAATATATCAACAACGAACTACCTTCCATAATGACAAGGCTACCATCCAATGGAGTAACAAAATCTCAACAATGAACTACCTTCCATAATGACAAGGCTACCATCCATTGGAGTAACAAAATCTGAACAACGAACTACCTTCCATAATGACAGGGCTACCATCCATTGGAGTAACAAAATCTCAACAATGAACTACCTTCCATAATGACAAGTCTACCATCCATTGGAGTAACAAAATCTCAAAAACAAACTACCTTCCATAATGATAAGGTTACCATGCATTAGAGTAACAAAAATACCAACAACAAACTACCTTCATTAATGACAAGGCTACCATCCATTAGAGTAACAAAATCCCAACAACGAACTACCTTCGATAATGACAAGGCTACAAATTTATTAGAGTAACCAAATCTCAATAACAAACTACCTTTTGTAATGACAAGGTTACAATCCATTAGAATAACAAAATCTCAAAAACAAACTACCTTCCATAATTTCAAGGCTACCATCCATTGGAGTTACAAAATATCAACAAAGAACTACCTTCCATAATGACAAGGCTACCATCCATTGGAGTAACAAAATCTAAAAAACAAACTACCTTCCATAATGACAAGGGTACCATCCATTGGAGTAACAAAATCCCAACAACAAACTATCTTCCATAATGACAAGGCTACCATCCATTGGAGTAAGAAAATCTCAACAACAAACTAGCTTCCACAATGACAGGGCTAACATCCATTGGAGTAATAAAATCTAAAAAACAAACTACCTTCCATAATGACAAGGCTACCATCCATTGGAGTAACAAAATCCCAACAACAAACTACCTTCCATAATGACAAGGCTTCCATCCATTAGAGTAAAAAATCCCAACAACAAACTACCTTCCATAATGACAAGGCTACCATCCATTAGAGTAAAAAAATCTCAAAAATGAACTACTTCCTGTAATGACAAGGATAACATCCATTAGAATAACAAAATCTCAACAACAAACTATATTCTATAATGACAAGGCTACCATCCATTGGAGTAACAATATATCAACAACGAACTACCTTCCATAATGACAAGGCTACCATCCAATGGAGTAACAAAATCTCAACAATGAACTACCTTCCATAATGACAAGGCTACCATCCATTGGAGTAACAAAATCTGAACAACGAACTACCTTCCATAATGACAGGGCTACCATCCATTGGAGTAACAAAATCTCAACAATGAATTACCTTCCATAATGACAAGGCTACCATCCATTGGAGTAACAAAATATCAAAAACAAACTACCTCCCATAATGATAAGGTTACCATGCATTAGAGTAACAAAAATACCAACAACAAACTACCTTCATTAATGACAAGGCTACCATCCATTAGAGTAACAAAATCCCAACAACGAACTACCTTCGATAATGACAAGGCTACAAATTTATTAGAGTAACCAAATCTCAACAACAAACTACCTTCTGTAATGACAAGGTTACAATCCATTAGAATAACAAAATCTCAAAAACAAACTACCTTCCATAATTTCAAGGCTACCATCCATTGGAGTAACAAAATATCAACAAAGAACTACCTTCCATAATGACAAGGCTACCATCCATTGGAGTAAAAAAATTAAAAAACAAACTACCTTCCATAATGACAAGGGTACCATCCATTGGAGTAACAAAATCCCAACAACAAACTATCTTCCATAATGACAAGGCTACCATCCATTGGAGTAAGGAAATCTCAACAACAAACTAGCTTCCACAATGACAGGGCTAACATCCATTGGAGTAATAAAATCTAAAAAACAAACTACCTTCCATAATGACAAGGCTACCATCCATTGGAGTAACAAAATCCCAACAACAAACTACCTTCCATAATGACAAGGCTTCCATCCATTAGAGTAACAAATTCTCAACAATGAACTACCTTCCCTAATGACAAGTCTACCATCCATTGGAGTAACAAAATCTCAAAAACAAACTACCTTCCATAATGATAAGGTTACCATGCATTAGAGTAACAAAAATACCAACAACAAACTACCTTCATTAATGACAAGGCTACCATCCATTAGAGTAACAAAATCCCAACAACGAACTACCTTCGATAATGACAAGGCTACAAATTTATTAGAGTAACCAAATCTCAATAACAAACTACCTTCTGTAATGACAAGGTTACAATCCATTAGAATAACAAAATCTCAAAAACAAACTACCTTCCATAATTTCAAGGCTACCATCCATTGGAGTAACAAAATATCAACAAAGAACTACCTTCCATAATGACAAGGCTACCATCCATTGGAGTAACAAAATCTAAAAAACAAACTACCTTCCATAATGACAAGGGTACCATCCATTGGAGTAACAAAATCCCAACAACAAACTATCTTCCATAATGACAAGGCTACCATCCATTGGAGTAAGAAAATCTCAACAACAAACTAGCTTCCACAATGACAGGGCTAACATCCATTGGAGTAATAAAATCTAAAAAACAAACTACCTTCCATAATGACAAGGCTACCATCCATTGGAGTAACAAAATCCCAACAACAAACTACCTTCCATAATGACAAGGCTTCCATCCATTAGAGTAAAAAATCCCAACAACAAACTACCTTCCATAATGACAAGGCTACCATCCATTAGAGTAAAAAAATCTCAAAAATGAACTACTTCCCGTAATGACAAGGATAACATCCATTAGAATAACAAAATCTCAACAACAAACTATATTCTATAATGACAAGGCTACCATCCATTGGAGTAACAATATATCAACAACGAACTACCTTCCATAATGACAAGGCTACCATCCAATGGAGTAACAAAATCTCAACAATGAACTACCTTCCATAATGACAAGGCTACCATCCATTGGAGTAACAAAATCTGAACAACGAACTACCTTCCATAATGACAGGGCTACCATCCATTGGAGTAACAAAATCTCAACAATGAATTACCTTCCATAATGACAAGGCTACCATCCATTGGAGTAACAAAATATCAAAAACAAACTACCTCCCATAATGATAAGGTTACCATGCATTAGAGTAACAAAAATACCAACAACAAACTACCTTCATTAATGACAAGGCTACCATCCATTAGAGTAACAAAATCCCAACAACGAACTACCTTCGATAATGACAAGGCTACAAATTTATTAGAGTAACCAAATCTCAACAACAAACTACCTTCTGTAATGACAAGGTTACAATCCATTAGAATAACAAAATCTCAAAAACAAACTACCTTCCATAATTTCAAGGCTACCATCCATTGGAGTAACAAAATATCAACAAAGAACTACCTTCCATAATGACAAGGCTACCATCCATTGGAGTAAAAAAATTAAAAAACAAACTACCTTCCATAATGACAAGGGTACCATCCATTGGAGTAACAAAATCCCAACAACAAACTATCTTCCATAATGACAAGGCTACCATCCATTGGAGTAAGGAAATCTCAACAACAAACTAGCTTCCACAATGACAGGGCTAACATCCATTGGAGTAATAAAATCTAAAAAACAAACTACCTTCCATAATGACAAGGCTACCATCCATTGGAGTAACAAAATCCCAACAACAAACTACCTTCCATAATGACAAGGCTTCCATCCATTAGAGTAACAAATTCTCAACAATGAACTACCTTCCCTAATGACAAGTCTACCATCCATTGGAGTAACAAAATCTCAAAAACAAACTACCTTCCATAATGATAAGGTTACCATGCATTAGAGTAACAAAAATACCAACAACAAACTACCTTCATTAATGACAAGGCTACCATCCATTAGAGTAACAAAATCCCAACAACGAACTACCTTCGATAATGACAAGGCTACAAATTTATTAGAGTAACCAAATCTCAATAACAAACTACCTTCTGTAATGACAAGGTTACAATCCATTAGAATAACAAAATCTCAAAAACAAACTACCTTCCATAATTTCAAGGCTACCATCCATTGGAGTAACAAAATATCAACAAAGAACTACCTTCCATAATGACAAGGCTACCATCCATTGGAGTAACAAAATCTAAAAAACAAACTACCTTCCATAATGACAAGGGTACCATCCATTGGAGTAACAAAATCCCAACAACAAACTATCTTCCATAATGACAAGGCTACCATCCATTGGAGTAAGAAAATCTCAACAACAAACTAGCTTCCACAATGACAGGGCTAACATCCATTGGAGTAATAAAATCTAAAAAACAAACTACCTTCCATAATGACAAGGCTACCATCCATTGGAGTAACAAAATCCCAACAACAAACTACCTTCCATAATGACAAGGCTTCCATCCATTAGAGTAAAAAATCCCAACAACAAACTACCTTCCATAATGACAAGGCTACCATCCATTAGAGTAAAAAAATCTCAAAAATGAACTACTTCCCGTAATGACAAGGATAACATCCATTAGAATAACAAAATCTCAACAACAAACTATATTCTATAATGACAAGGCTACCATCCATTGGAGTAACAATATATCAACAACGAACTACCTTCCATAATGACAAGGCTACCATCCAATGGAGTAACAAAATCTCAACAATGAACTACCTTCCATAATGACAAGGCTACCATCCATTGGAGTAACAAAATCTGAACAACGAACTACCTTCCATAATGACAGGGCTACCATCCATTGGAGTAACAAAATCTCAACAATGAATTACCTTCCATAATGACAAGGCTACCATCCATTGGAGTAACAAAATATCAAAAACAAACTACCTTCCATAATGATAAGGTTACCATGCATTAGAGTAACAAAAATACCAACAACAAACTACCTTCATTAATGACAAGGCTACCATCCATTAGAGTAACAAAATCCCAACAACGAACTACCTTCGATAATGACAAGGCTACAAATTTATTAGAGTAACCAAATCTCAACAACAAACTACCTTCTGTAATGACAAGGTTACAATCCATTAGAATAACAAAATCTCAAAAACAAACTACCTTCCATAATTTCAAGGCTACCATCCATTGGAGTAACAAAATATCAACAAAGAACTACCTTCCATAATGACAAGGCTACCATCCATTGGAGTAAAAAAATTAAAAAACAAACTACCTTCCATAATGACAAGGGTACCATCCATTGGAGTAACAAAATCCCAACAACAAACTATCTTCCATAATGACAAGGCTACCATCCATTGGAGTAAGGAAATCTCAACAACAAACTAGCTTCCACAATGACAGGGCTAACATCCATTGGAGTAATAAAATCTAAAAAACAAACTACCTTCCATAATGACAAGGCTACCATCCATTGGAGTAACAAAATCCCAACAACAAACTACCTTCCATAATGACAAGGCTTCCATCCATTAGAGTAACAAATTCTCAACAATGAACTACCTTCCCTAATGACAAGTCTACCATCCATTGGAGTAACAAAATCTCAAAAACAAACTACCTTCCATAATGATAAGGTTACCATGCATTAGAGTAACAAAAATACCAACAACAAACTACCTTCCATAATGACAAGGCTTCCATCCATTAGAGTAAAAAATCCCAACAACGAACTACCTTCGATAATGACAAGGCTACCATCCATTAGAGTAAAAAAATCTCAAAAATGAACTACTTCCCGTAATGACAAGGATATCATCCATTAGAATAACAAAATCTTAACAACAAACTACATTCTATAATGACAAGGCTACCATCCATTGGAGTAACAATATATCAACAACGAACTACCTTCCATAATGACAAGGCTACCATCCAATGGAGTAACAAAATCTCAACAATGAACTACCTTCCATAATGACAAGGCTACCATCCATTGGAGTAACAAAATCTGAACAACGAACTACCTTCCATAATGACAGGGCTACCATCCATTGGAGTAACAAAATCTCAACAATGAACTACCTTCCATAATGACAAGTCTACCATCCATTGGAGTAACAAAATCTCAAAAACAAACTACCTTCCATAATGATAAGGTTACCATGCATTAGAGTAACAAAAATACCAACAACAAACTACCTTCATTAATGACAAGGCTACCATCCATTAGAGTAACAAAATCCCAACAACGAACTACCTTCGATAATGACAAGGCTACAAATTTATTAGAGTAACCAAATCTCAATAACAAACTACCTTCTGTAATGACAAGGTTACAATCCATTAGAATAACAAAATCTCAAAAACAAACTACCTTCCATAATTTCAAGGCTACCATCCATTGGAGTAACAAAATATCAACAAAGAACTACCTTCCATAATGACAAGGCTACCATCCATTGGAGTAACAAAATCTAAAAAACAAACTACCTTCCATAATGACAAGGGTACCATCCATTGGAGTAACAAAATCCCAACAACAAACTATCTTCCATAATGACAAGGCTACCATCCATTGGAGTAAGAAAATCTCAACAACAAACTAGCTTCCACAATGACAGGGCTGACATCCATTGGAGTAATAAAATCTAAAAAACAAACTACCTTCCATAATGACAAGGCTACCATCCATTGGAGTAACAAAATCCCAACAACAAACTACCTTCCATAATGACAAGGCTTCCATCCATTAGAGTAAAAAATCCCAACAACAAACTACCTTCCATAATGACAAGGCTACCATCCATTAGAGTAAAAAAATCTCAAAAATGAACTACTTCCCGTAATGAGAAGGATAACATCAATTAGAATAACAAAATCTCAATAACAAACTATATTCTATAATGACAAGGCTACCATCCAATTGAGTAACAATATATCAACAACGAACTACCTTCCATAATGACAAGGCTACCATCCAATGGAGTAACAAAATCTCAACAATGAACTACCTTCCATAATGACAAGGCTACCATCCATTGGAGTAACAAAATCTGAACAACGAACTACCTTCCATAATGACAGGGCTACCATCCATTGGAGTAACAAAATCTCAACAATGAATTACCTTCCATAATGACAAGGCTACCATCCATTGGAGTAACAAAATATCAAAAACAAACTACTTTCCATAATGATAAGGTTACCATGCATTAGAGTAACAAAAATACCAACAACAAACTACCTTCATTAATGACAAGGCTACCATCCATTAGAGTA
The DNA here is from genome assembly GCA_948472305.1 of Vicia faba. NCBI lineage: Eukaryota > Viridiplantae > Streptophyta > Magnoliopsida > Fabales > Fabaceae > Vicia > Vicia faba. The sequence continues at coordinate 585,622,221 of OX451739.1, read as the reverse complement.
ACAAAATCCCAACAACGAACTACCTTCGATAATGACAAGGCTACAAATTTATTAGAGTAACCAAATCTCAACAACAAACTACCTTCTGTAATGACAAGGTTACAATCCATTAGAATAACAAAATCTCAAATACAAACTACCTTCCATAATTTCAAGGCTACCATCCATTGGAGTAACAAAATATCAACAAAGAACTACCTTCCATAATGACAAGGCTACCATCCATTGGAGTAACAAAATTAAAAAACAAACTACCTTCCATAATGACAAGGGTACCATCAATTGGAGTAACAAAATCCCAACAACAAACTATCTTCCATAATGACAAGGCTACCATCCATTGGAGTAAGAAAATCTCAACAACAAACTAGCTTCCACAATGACAGGGCTAACATCCATTGGAGTAATAAAATCTAAAAAACAAACTACCTTCCATAATGACAAGGCTACCATCCATTGGAGTAACAAAATCCCAACAACAAACTACCTTCCATAATGACAAGGCTTCCATCCATTAGAGTAACAAAATCTCAACAATGAACTACCTTCCATAATGACAAGTCTACCATCCATTGGAGTAACAAAATCTCAAAAACAAACTACCTTCCATAATGATAAGGTTACCATGCATTAGAGTAACAAAAATACCAACAACAAACTACCTTCCATAATGACAAGGCTTTCATCCATTAGAGTAAAAAATCCCAACAACAAACTACCTTTTATAATGACAAGGCTACCATCCATTAGAGTAAAAAAATCTCAAAAATGAACTACTTCCCGTAATGACAAGGATATCATCCATTAGAATAACAAAATCTCAACAACAAACTACATTCTATAATGACAAGGCTACCATCCATTGGAGTAACAATATATCAACAACGAACTACCTTCCATAATGACAAGGCTACCATCCAATGGAGTAACAAAATCTCAACAATGAACTACCTTCCATAATGACAAGGCTACCATCCATTGGAGTAACAAAATCTGAACAACGAACTACCTTCCATAATGACAGGGCTACCATCCATTGGAGTAACAAAATCTCAACAATGAACTACCTTCCATAATGACAAGTCTACCATCCATTGGAGTAACAATATCTCAAAAACAAACTACCTTCCATAATGATAAGGTTACCATGCATTACAGTAACAAAAATACCAACAACAAACTACCTTCATTAATGACAAGGCTACCATCCATTAGACTAACAAAATCCCAACAACGAACTACCTTCGATAATGACAAGGCTACAAATTTATTAGAGTAACCAAATCTCAATAACAAACTACCTTCTGTAATGACAAGGTTACAATCCACAAGAATTACAAAATCTCAAAAACAAACTACCTTCCATAATTTCAAGGCTACCATCCATTGGAGTAACAAATATCAACAAAGAACTACCTTCCATAATGACAAGGCTACCATCCATTGGAGTAACAAAATCTAAAAAACAAACTACCTTCCATAATGACAAGGCTACCATCCATTGGAGTAAGAAAATCTCAACAATAAACTAGCTTCCACAATGACAGGACTAACATCCATTGGAGTAATAAAATCTTAAAAACAAACTACCTTCCATAATGACAAGGCTACCATCCATTGGAGTAAAAAAATCCCAACAACAAACTACCTTCCATAATGTCAAGGCTTCCATCCATTAGAGTAAAAAATCCCAACAACAAACTACCTTCCATAATGACAAGGCTACCATCCATTAGAGTAAAAAAATCTCAAAAATGAACTACTTCCCGTAATGACAAGGATAACATCCATTAGAATAACAAATTCTCAACAACAAACTATATTCTATAATGACAAGGCTACCATCCATTGGAGTAACAATATATCAACAACGAACTACCTTCCATAATGACAAGGCTACCATCCAATGGAGTAACAAAATCTCAACAATGAACTACCTTCCATAATGACAAGGCTACCATCCATTGGAGTAACAAAATCTGAACAACGAAATACCTTCCATAATGACAGGGCTACCATCCATTGGAGTAACAAACTCTGAACAATGAATTACCTTCCATAATGACAAGGCTACCATCCATTGGAGTAACAAAATCTCAAAAACAAACTACCTTCCATAATGATAAGGTTACCATGCATTAGAGTAACAAAAATACCAACAACAAACTACCCTCATTAATGACAAGGCTACCATCCATTAGAGTAACAAAATCCCAACAACGAACTACCTTCGATAATGACAAGGCTACAAATTTATTAGAGTAACCAAATCTCAACAACAAACTACCTTCTGTAATGACAAGGTTACAATCCATTAGAATAACAAAATCTCAAAAACAAACTACCTTCCATAATTTCAAGGCTACCATCCATTGGAGTAACAAAATATCAACAAAGAACTACCTTCCATAATGACAAGGCTACCATCCATTGGAGTAACAAAATCTAAAAAACAAACTACCTTCCTTAATGACAAGGGTACCATCCATTGGAGTAACAAAATCCCAACAACAAACTATCTTCCATAATGACAAGGCTACCATCCATTGGAGTAAGAAAATCTCAACCACAAACTAGCTTCCACAATGACAGGGCTAACATCCATTGGAGTAATAAAATCTAAAAAACAAACTACCTTCCATAATGACAAGGCTACCATCCATTGGAGTAACAAAATCCCAACAACAAACTACCTTCCATAATGACAAGGCTTCCATCCATTAGAGTAAAAAATCCCAACAACAAACTACCTTCCATAATGACAAGGCTACCATCCATTAGAGTAAAAAAATCTCAAAAATGAACTACTTCCCGTAATGACAAGGATAACATCCATTAGAATAACAAAATCTCAACAACAAACTACATTCTATAATGACAAGGCTACCATCCATTGGAGTAACAATATATCAACAACGAACTACCTTCCATAATGACAAGGCTACCATCCAATGGAGTAACAAAATCTCAACAATGAACTACCTTCCATAATGACAAGGCTACCATCCATTGGAGTAACAAAATCTGAACAACGAACTACCTTCCATAATGACAGGGCTACCATCCATTGGAGTAACAAAATCTCAACAATGAACTACCTTCCATGATGACAAGGCTACCATCCATTGGAGTAACAAAATCTCAAAAACAAACTACCTTCCATAATGATAAGGTTACCATGCATTAGAGTAACAAAAATACCAACAACAAACTACCTTCATTAATGACAAGGCTACCATCCATTAGAGTAACAAAATCCCAACAACGAACTACCTTCGATAATGACAAGGCTACAAATTTATTAGAGTAACCAAATCTCAATAACAAACTACCTTCTGTAATGACAAGGTTACAATCCACTAGAATAACAAAATCTCAAAAACAAACTACCTTCCATAATTTCAAGGCTACCATCCATTGGAGTAACAAAATATCAACAAAGAACTACCTTCCATAATGACAAGGCTACCATCCATTGGAGTAACAAAATCTAAAAAACAAACTACCTTCCATAATGACAAGGGTACCATCCATTGGAGTAACAAAATCCCAACAACAAACTATCTTCCATAATGACAAGGCTACCATCCATTGGAGTAATAAAATCTCAACAACAAACTAGCTTCCACAATGACAGGGCTAACATCCATTGGAGTAATAAAATCTAAAAAACAAACTACCTTCCATAATGACAAGGCTACCATCCATTGGAGTAACAAAATCCCAACAACAAACTACCTTCCATAATGACAAGGCTTCCATCCATTAGAGTAAAAAATCCCAACAACAAACTACCTTCCATAATAACAAGGCTACCATCCATTAGAGTAAAAAAATCTCAAAAATGAACTACTTCCCGTAATCACAAGGATAACATCCATTAGAATAGCAAAATCTCAACAACAAACTATATTCTATAATGACAAGGCTACCATCCATTGGAGTAACAATATATCAACAACGAACTACCTTCCATAATGACAAGGCTACCATCCAATGGAGTAACAAAATCTCAACAATGAACTACCTTCCATAATGACAAGGCTACCATCCATTGGAGTAACAAAATCTGAACAACGAACTACCTTCCATAATGACAGGGCTACCATCCATTGGAGTAACAAAATCTCAACAATGAATTACCATCCATAATGACAAGGCTACCATCCATTTGAGTAACAAAATCTCAAAAACAAACTACCTTCCATAATGATAAGGTTACCATGCATTAGAGTAACAAAAATACCAACAACAAACTACCTTCATTAATGACAAGGCTACCATCCATTAGAGTAACAAAATCCCAACAACGAACTACCTTCGATAATGACAAGGCTACAAATTTATTAGAGTAACCAAATCTCAACAACAAACTACCTTCTGTAATGACAAGGTTACAATCCATTAGAATAACAAAATCTCAAAAACAAACTACCTTCCATAATTTCAAGGCTACCATCCATTGGAGTAACAAAATATCAACAAAGAACTACCTTCCATAATGACAAGGCTACCATCCATTGGAGTAACAAAATCTAAAAAACAAACTACCTTCCATAATGACAAGGGTACCATCCATTGGAGTAACAAAATCCCAACAACAAACTATCTTCCATAATGACAAGGCTACCATCCATTGGAGTAAGAAAATCTCAACAACAAACTAGCTTCCACAATGACAGGGCTAACATCCATTGGAGTAATAAAATCTAAAAAACAAACTACCTTCCATAATGACAAGGCTACCATCCATTGGAGTAACAAAATCCCAACAACAAACTACCTTCCATAATGACAAGGCTTCCATCCATTAGAGTAAAAAATCCCAACAACAAACTACCTTCCATAATGACAAGGCTACCATCCATTAGAGTAAAAAAATCTCAAAAATGAACTACATCCCGTAATGACAAGGATAACATCCATTAGAATAACAAAATCTCAACAACAAACTACTTTCTATAATGACAAGGCTACCATCCATTGGAGTAACAATATATCAACAACGAACTACCTTCCATAATGACAAGGCTACCATCCAATGGAGTAACAAAATCTCAATAATGAACTACCTTCCATAATGACAATGCTACCATCCATTGGAGTAACAAAATCTGAACAACGAACTACCTTCCATAATGACAGGGCTACCATCCATTGGAGTAACAAAATCTCAACAATGAACTACCTTCCATAATGACAAGGCTACCATCCATTGGAGTAACAAAATCTCAAAAACAAACTACCTTCCATAATGATAAGGTTACCATGCATTAGAGTAACAAAAATACCAACAACAAACTACCTTCATTAATGACAAGGCTACCATCCATTAGAGTAACAAAATCCCAACAACGAACTACCTTCGATAATGACAAGGCTACAAATTTATTAGAGTAACCAAATCTCAATAACAAACTACCTTCTGTAATGACAAGGTTACAATCCACTAGAATAACAAAATCTCAAAAACAAACTACCTTCCATAATTTCAAGGCTACCATCCTTTGGAGTAACAAAATATCAACAAAGAACTACCTTCCATAATGACAAGGCTACCATCCATTGGAGTAACAAAATCTAAAAAACAAACTACCTTCCATAATGACAAGGGTACCATCCATTGGAGTAACAAAATCCCAACAACAAACTATCTTCCATAATGACAAGGCTACCATCCATTGGAGTAAGAAAATCTCAACAACAAACTAGCTTCCACAATGACAGGGCTAACATCCATTGGAGTAATAAAATCTAAAAAACAAACTACCTTCCATAATGACAAGGCTACCATCCATTGGAGTAACAAAATCCCAACAACAAACTACCTTCCATAATGACAAGGCTTCCATCCATTAGAGTAAAAAATCCCAACAACAAACTACCTTCCATAATGACAAGGCTACCATCCATTAGAGTAAAAAAATCTCAAAAATGAACTACTTCCCGTAATGACAAGGATAACATCCATTAGAATAACAAAATCTCAACAACAAACTACTTTCTATAATGACAAGGCTACCATCCATTGGAGTAACAATATATCAACAACGAACTACCTTCCATAATGACAAGGCTACCATCCAATGGAGTAACAAAATCTCAACAATGAACTACCTTCCATAATGACAAGGCTACCATCCATTGGAGTAACAAAATCTGAACAACGAACTACCTTCCATAATGACAGGGCTACCATCCATTGGAGTAACAAAATCTCAACAATGAATTACCTTCCATAATGACAAGGCTACCATCCATTGGAGTAACAAAATCTCAAAAACAAACTACCTTCCATAATGATAAGGTTACCATGCATTAGAGTAACAAAAATACCAACAACAAACTACCTTCATTAATGACAAGGCTACCATCCATTAGAGTAACAAAATCCCAACAACGAACTACCTTCGATAATGACAAGGCTACAAATTTACTAGAGTAACCAAATCTCAACAACAAACTACCTTCTGTAATTACAAGGTTACAATCCATTAGAATAACAAAATCTCAAAAACAAACTACCTTCCATAATTTCAAGGCTACCATCCATTGGAGTAACAAAATATCAACAAAGAACTACCTTCCATAATGACAAGGCTACCATCTATTGGAGTAACAAAATCTAAAAAACTAACTACCTTCCATAATGACAAGGGTACCATCCATTGGAGTAACAAAATCCCAACAACAAACTATCTTCCATAATGACAAGGCTACCATCCATTGGAGTAAGAAAATCTCAACAACAAACTAGCTTCCACAATGACAGGGCTAACATACATTGGAGTAATAAAATCTAAAAAACAAACTACCTTCCATAATGACAAGGCTACCATCCATTGGAGTAACAAAATCCCAATAACAAACTACCTTCCATAATGACAAGGCTTCCATCCATTAGAGTAAAAAATCCCAACAACAAACTACCTTCCATAATGACAAGGCTACCATCCATTAGAGTAAAAAAATCTCAAAAATGAACTACTTCCCGTAATCACAAGGATAACATCCATTAGAATAACAAAATCTCAACAACAAACTACATTCTATAATGACAAGGCTACCATCCATTGGAGTAACAATATATCAACAACGAACTACCTTCCATAATGACAAGACTACCATCCAATGGAGTAACAAAATCTCAACAATGAACTACCTTCCATAATGACAAGGCTACCATCCATTGGAGTAACAAAATCTGAACAACGAACTACCTTCCATAATGACAGGGCTACCGACCATTGGAGTAACAAAATCTCAACAATGAACTACCTTCCATAATGACAAGGCTACCATCCATTGGAGTAACAAAATCTCAAAAACAAACTACCTTCCATAATGATAAGGTTACCATGCATTAGAGTAACAAAAATACCAACAACAAACTACCCTCATTAATGACAAGGCTACCATCCATTAGAGTAACAAAATCCCAACAACGAACTACCTTCGATAATGACAAGGCTACAAATTTATTAGAGTAACCAAATCTCACCAACAAACTACCTTCTGTAATGACAAGGTTACAATCCATTAGAATAACAAAATCTCAAAAACAAACTACCTTCCATAATTTCAAGGCTACCATCCATTGGAGTAACAAAATATCAACAAAAAACTACCTTCCATAATGACAAGGCTACCATCCGTTGGAGTAACAAAATCTAAAAAACAAACTACCTTCCATAATGACAAGGGTACCATCCATTGGAGTAACGAAATCCCAACAACAAACTATCTTCCATAATGACAAGGCTACCATCCATTGGAGTAACAAAATCTGAACAATGAACTACCTTCCATAATGACAGGGCTACCATCTAATTAAATAACAAAATACCAACAACGAACTACCTTCCATAATGACAAGGCTACCATCCAATGGAGTAATAAAATATCAACAATGAACTACCTTCCATAATGACAAGGCTACCATCCATTGGAGTAACAAAATATCAATAACAAACTATGTTCCATAATGACAAGGCTATCATCCATTGAAGTAACAAAATCCCAACAACGAACTACCTTCCATAAGGACAAGGCTACCATCCATTAGAGTAACAAAATCTCAAAAACGAACTACCTTCCTTAATGACAAGGCTACCATCCAATAGAGTAACAAAATATCAACAGCGAAATACCTTCCATAAGGACATCTCTACCATCCATTGGAGTAACAAAATCTCAACAACGATTTACCTTCCATAATGACAAGGCTACCATCCAATGGAGTAACAAAATCTCAACAATGAACTACCTTCCATAATGACAAGGCTACCATCCATTGAAGTAACAAAATATGAACAACGAACTACCTTCCATAATTACAGGGCTACCATCCATTGGAGGAACAAAATCTCAACAATGAAATACCTTCCATGATGACAAGTCTACCATCCAATGGAGTAACAAAATCTCAAAAACAAACTACCTTCCATAATGATAAGGTTACCATCCATTAGAGTAACAAAATACCAACAACAAACTACCTTCATTAATGACAAGGCTACCATCCATTAGAGTAACAAAATCCCAACAACGAACTACCTTAGATAATGACAAGGCTACAAATTTATTAGAGTAACCAAATCTCAACAACAAACTACCTTCTGTAATGACAAGGTTACAATCCATTAGAATAACAAAATCTCAAAAACAAAGCACATTCCATAATTTCAAGGCTACCATCCATTGGAGTAACAAAATATCAACAACGAACTACCTTCCATAATGACAAGGCTACCATCCATTGGAGTAACAAAATCTCAAAAACAAACTACCTTCCATAATGACAAGGGTACCATCCATTGGAGTAACAAAATCCCAACAACAAACTATCTTCCATAATGACAAGGCTACCATCCATTGGAGTAAGAAAATCTCAACAACAAACTAGCTTCCACAATGACAGGGCTAACATCCATTGGAGTAATAAAATCTAAAAAACAAACTACCTTCCATAATGACAAGGCTACCATCCATTGGAGTAACAAAATCCCAACAACAAACTACCTTCCATAATGACAAGGCTTCCATACATTAGAGTAACAAAATCCCAACAATGAACTACCTTCCATAATGATAAGGCTACCATCCATTATAGTAAAAAAATCTCAACAACAAACTATCTTCCATAATGACAAGGCTACCATCCATTGGAGTAAGAAAATCTTAACAACAAACTAGCTTCCAGAATGAAAGGGCTAACATCCATTGGAGTAATAAAATCTAAAAAACAAACTACCTTACATAATGACAAGGCTACCATCCATTGGAGTAACAAAATCCCAACAACAAACTACCTTCCATAATGACAAGGCTTCCATACATTAGAGTAACAAAATCCCAACAACGAACTACCTTCCATAATGACAAGGCTACCATCCATTAGAGTAAAAAAATCTCAACAACAAACTATCTTCCATAATGACAAGGCTACCATCCATTGGAGTAAGAAAATCTCAACAACAAACTACCTTCCACAATGACAAGGCTAACATCCATTGGAGTAACAAAATCTAAAAAACAAACTACCTTCCATAATGACAAGGCTACCATCTAATGGAGTAACAAAATCTCAATAGCAAACTACCTTCCATAATGACAAGGCTACCATACATTGGAGTAACAAAATCTAAACAACGAACTACCTTCCATAATGACAGGGCTACCATCTATTTAAGTAACAAAATCCCAACAACGAACTACCTTCCATAATGACAAGGCTACCATCCAATGGAGTAACAAAATATCAACAATGAACTACCTTGCATAATGATAAGGGTACCATCCATTGGAGTAAAAAAATCTAAAAAGCAAACTACCTTCCATAATGACAAGGGTACCATCCATTTGAGTAACAAAATCCCAACAACAAACTATCTTCCATAATGACAAGGCTACCATCCATTAGAGTAAAAAATCCCAAAAACGAACTACCTTCCATAATTACAAGGCTACCATCCATTAGAGTAAAAAAATCTCAAAAATGAACTACTTCCCGTAATGACAAGGATAACATCCATTAGAATAACAAAATCTCAACAACAAACTACATTCCATAATGACAAGGCTACCATCCATTGGAGTAACAATATATCAACAACGAACTACCTTCCATAATGACAAGGCTACCATCCAATGGAGTAACAAAATCTCAACAATGAACTACCTTCCATAATGACAAGGCTACCATCCATTGGAGTAACAAAATCTTAAAAACAAACTACCTTCCATAATGATAAGGTTACCATCCATTAGAGTAACAAAATACCAACAACAAACTACTTTCATTAATGACAAGGCTACCATCCATTAGAGTAACAAAATCCCAACAACGAACTACCTTAGATAATGACAAGGCTACAAATTTATTAGAGTAACCAAATCTCAACAACAAACTACCTTCTGTAATGACAAGGTTACAATCCATTTGAATAACAAAATCTCAAAAACAAACTACATTCCATAATTTCAAGGCTACCATCCATTGGAGTAACAAAATATCAACAATGAACTACCTTCCATAATGACAAGGCTACCATCCATTGGAGTAACAAAATCTCAAAAACAAACTACCTTCCATAATGACAAGGGTACCATCCATTGGAGTAACAAAATCCCAACAACAAACTATCTTCCATAATGACAAGGTTACCATCCATTGGTGTAAGAAAATCTCAACAACAAACTAGCTTCCACAATGACAGGGCTAACATCCACTGGAATAATAAAATCTAAAAAACAAACTACCTTCCATAATGACAACGCTACCATCCATTGGAGTAACAAAATCCCAACAACAAACTACCTTCCATAATGACAAGGCTTCAATACATTAGAGTAACAAAATCCCAACAACAAACTACCTTCCATAATGACAAGGCTACCATCCATTATAGTAAAAAAATATCGACAACAAACTATCTTCCATAATGACAAGGCTACCATCCATTGGAGTAAGAAAATCTCAACAACAAACCACCTTCCACAATGACAAGGCTAACATCCATTGGAGCAACAAAATCTAAAAAACAAACTACCTTCCATAATGACAAGGCTACCATCCAATGGAGTAACAAAATCACAATAGCAAACTACCTTCCATAATGACAAGGCTACCATCCATTGGAGTAACAAAATCTGAACAATGAACTACCATCCATAATGACAGGGCTACCATCCATTTAAGTAACAAAATCCCAACAACGAACTACCTTCCATAATGACAAGGCTACCATCCAATGGAGTAACAAAATATCAACAATGAACTACCTTCCATAATGACAAGGCTACCATCCATTGGAGTAACAAAATATCAATAACAAACTACGTTCCATAATGACAAGGCTACCATCCATTGAAGTAACAAAATCCCAAAAACAAACTACCTTCCATAAGGACAAGGCTACCATCCATTAGATTAACAAAATCTCAACAACAAACTACCTTCCTTAATGACAAGGCTACCATCCAATAGAGTAAAAAAATCTCAACAACGATTTACCTTCCATAATGACAAGGCTACCATCCAATGGAGTAAAAAAATCTCAACAACGAACTACCTTCCATAATGTTAAGGCTACCATCCAATGGAGTAACAAAATATCAACAATGAACTACCTTCGATAATGACAAGGCTACCATCCATTGGTGTAACAAAATCTCAAAAACAAACTACCTTCCATAATGATAAGGTTACCATCCATTAGAGTAACAAAATACCAACAACAAACTACCTTCATTAATGACAAGGCTACCATCCATTGGAGTAACAAAATTCGAACAACGAACTACCTTCGATAATGACAAGGCTACTAATTTATTAGAGTAACCAAATCTCAATAACAAACTACCTTCTGTAATGACAAGGTTACAATCCATTAGAATAACAAAATCTCAAAAACAAACTACCTTCCATAATTTCAAGGCTACCATCCATTGGAGTAACAAAATATCAACAAAGAACTACCTTCCATAATGACAAGGCTACCATCCATTTCAGTAACAAAATCTAAAAAACAAACTACCTTCCATAATGACAAGGGTACCATCCATTGGAGTAACAAAATCCCAACAACAAACTATCTTCCATAATGACAAGGGTACCATCCATTGGAGTAAGAAAATCTCAACAACAAACTAGCTTCCACAATGACAGGGCTAACATGCATTGGAGTAATAAAATCTAAAAAACAAACTACTTTCTATAATGACAAGGCTACCATCCATTGGAGTAACAAAATCCCAACAACAAACTACCTTCCATAATGACAAGGCTTCCATCCATTAGAGTAAAAAATCCCAACAACAAACTACCTTCCATAATGACAAGGCTACCATCCATTAGAGTAAAAAAATCTCAAAAATGAACTACTTCCCGTAATGACAAGGATAACATCCATTAGAATAACAAAATCTCAACAACAAACTATATTCTATAATGACAAGGCTACCATCCATTGGAGTAACAATATATCAACAACGAACTACCTTCCATAATGACAAGGCTACCATCCAATGGAGTAACAAAATCTCAACAATGAACTACCTTCCATAACGACAAGGCTACCATCCATTGGAGTAACAAAATCTGAACAACGAACTACCTTCCATAATGACAGGGCTACCATCCATTGGAGTAACAAAATCTCAACAATGAATTACCTTCCATAATGACAAGGCTACCATCCATTGGAGTAACAAAATCTCAAAAACAAACTACCTTCCATAATGATAAGGTTACCATGCATTAGAGTAACAAAAATACCAACAACAAACTACCTTCATTAATGACAAGGCTAACATCCATTAAAGTAACAAAATCCCAACAACGAACTACCTTCGATAATGACAAGGCTACAAATTTATTAGAGTAACCAAATCTCAACAAAAAACTACCTTCTGTAATGACAAGGTTACAATCCATTAGAATAACAAAATCTCAAAAACAAACTACCTTCCATAATTTCAAGGCTACCATCCATTGGAGTAACAAAATATCAACAAAGAAGTACCTTCCATAATGACAAGGCTACCATCCATTGGAGTAACAAAATCTAAAAAACAAACTACCTTCCATAATGACAAGGGTACCATCCATTGGAGTAACAAAATCCCAACAACAAACTATCTTCCATAATGACAAGGCTACCATCCATTGGAGTAAGAAAATCTCAACAACAAACTAGCTTCCACAATGACAGGGCTAACATCCATTGGAGTAATAAAATCTAAAAAACAAACTACCTTCCATATTGACAAGGCTACCATCCATTGGAGTAACAAAATCCCAACAACAAACTACCTTCCATAATGACAAGGCTTCCATCCATTAGAGTAACAAAATCTCAACAATGAACTACCTTCCATAATGAAAAGTCTACCATCCATTGGAGTATCAAAATATCAAAAACAAACTACCTTCCATAATGCTAAGGTTACCATGCATTAGAGTAACAAAAATACCAACAACAAACTACCTTCATTAATGACAAGGATACCATCCATTAGAGTAACAAAATCCCAACAACGAACTACCTTCGATAATGACAAGGCTACAAATTTATTAGAGTAACCAAATCTCAACAACAAACTACCTTCTGTAAAGACAAGGTTACAATCCATTAGAATAACAAAATCTCAAAAACAAACTACCTTCCATAATTTCAAGGCTACCATCCATTGGAGTAACAAAATATCCACAAAGAACTACCTTCCATAATGACAAGGCTACCATCCATTGGAGTAACAAAATCTAAAACACAAACTACCTTCCATAATGACAAGGGTACCATCCATTGGAGTAACAAAATCCGAACAACAAATTATCTTCCATAATGACAAGGCTACCATCCATTGGAGTAAGAAAATCTCAACAACAAACTAGCTTCCACAATGACAGGGCTAACATCCATTGGAGTAATAAAATCTAAAAAACAAACCACCTTCCATAATGACAAGGCTACCATCCATTGGAGTAACAAAATCCCAACAACAAACTACCTTCCATAATGACAAGGCTTCCATCCATTAGAGTAAAAAATCCAAACAACAAACTACCTTCCATAATGACAAGGCTACCATCCATTAGAGTAAAAAAATCTCAAAAATGAACTACTTCCCGTAATGACAAGGATAACATCCATTAGAATAACAAAATCTCAACAACAAACTACTTTCTATAATGACAAGGCTACCATCCATTGGAGTAACAATATATCAACAACGAACTACCTTCCATAATGACAAGGCTACCATCCAACAGAGTAACAAAATCTCAACAATGAACTACCTTCCATAATGACAAGGCTACCATCCATTGGAGTAACAAAATCTGAACAACGAACTACCTTCCATAATGACAGGGCTACCATCCATTGGAGTAACAAAATCTCAACAATGAACTACCTTCCATAATGACAAGGCTACCATCCATTGGAGTAACAAAATCTCAAAAACAAACTACCTTCCATAATGATAAGGTTACCATCTATTAGAGTAACAAAAATACCAACAACAAACTACCTTCATTAATGACAAGGCTACCATCCATTAGAGTAACAAAATCCCAACAACGAACTACCTTCGATAATGATAAGGCTACAAATTTATTAGAGTAACCAAATCTCAACAACAAACTACCTTCTGTAATGAAAAGGTTACAATCCATTAGAATAACAAAACCTCAAAAACAAACTACATTCCATAATTTCAAGGCTACCATTCATTGGAGTAACAAAATATCAACAAAGAACTACCTTCCATAATGACAAGGCTACCATCCATTGGAGTAACAAAATCTAAAAAACAAACTACCTTCCATAATGACAAGGGTACCATCCATTGGAGTAACAAAATCCCAACAGCAAACAATCTTCCATAATGACAAGGCTACCATCCATTGGAGTAAGAAAATCTCAACAACAAACTAGCTTCCACAATGACAGGGCTAACATCCATTGGAGTAATAAAATCTAAAAAACAAACTACCTTCCATAATGACAAGGCTACCATCCATTGGATTAACAAAATCCCAACAACAAACTACCTTCCATAATGACAAGGCTTCCATCCATTAGAGTAACAAAATCTCAACAATGAACTACCTTCCATAATGACAAGTCTACCATCCATTGGAGTAACAAAATCTCAAAAACAAACTACCTTCCATAATGATAAGGTTACCATGCATTAGAGTAACAAAAATACCAACAACAAACTACCTTCATTAATGACAAGGCTACCATCCATTAGAGTAACAAAATTCGAACAACGAACTACCTTCGATAATGACAAGGCTACAAATTTATTAGAGTAACCAAATCTCAACAACAAACTACCTTCTGTAAAGACAAGGTTACAATCCATTAACATAACAAAATCTCAAAAACAAACTACCTTCCATAATTTCAAGGCTACCATCCATTGGAGTAACAAAATATCAACAAAGAACTACCTTCCATAATGACAAGGCTACCATCCATTGGAGTAACAAAATCTAAAAAACAAACTACCTTCCATAATGACAAGGGTACCATCCATTGGAGTAACAAAATCCCAACAACAAACTATCTTCCATAATGACAAGGCTACCATCCATTGGAGTAACAAAATCTCAAAAACAAACTACCTTCCATAATGACAAGGGTACCATCCATTGGAGTAACAAAATCCCAACAACAAACTATCTTCCATAATGACAAGGTTACCATCCATTGGTGTAAGAAAATCTCAACAACAAACTAACTTCCACAATGACAGGGCTAACATCCATTGGAATAATAAAATCTAAAAAACAAACTACCTTCCGTAATGACAACGCTACCATCCATTGGAGTAACAAAATCCCAACGACAAACTACCTTCCATAATGACAAGGCTTCCATACATTAGAGTAACAAAATCCCAACAACAATCTACCTTCCATAATGACAAGGCTACCATCCATTATAGTAAAAAAATATCGACAATAAACTATCTTCCATAATGACAAGGCTACCATCCATTGGAGTAAGAAAATCTCAACAACAAACCACCTTCCACAATGACAAGGCTAACATCCATTGGAGCAACAAAATCTAAAAAACAAACTACCTTCCATAATGACAAGGCTACCATCCAATGGAGTAACAAAATCACAATAGCAAACTACCTTCCATAATGACAAGGCTACCATCCATTGGAGTAACAAAATCTGAACAATGAACTACCTTCCATAATGACAGGGCTACCATCCATTTAAGTAACAAAATCCCAACAACGAACTACCTTCCATAATGACAAGGCTACCATCCAATGGAGTAACAAAATATCAACAATGAACTACTTTCCATAATGACAAGGATACCATCCATTGGAGTAACAAAATATCAATAACAAACTACGTTCCATAATGACAAGGCTACCATCCATTGAAGTAACAAAATCCCAAAAAAGAACTACCTTCCACAAGGACAAGGCTACCATCCATTAGATTAACAAAATTTCAACAACAAACTACCTTCCTTAATGACAAGGCTACCATCCAATAGAGTAACAAAATCTCAACAACGATTTACCTTCCATAATGACAAGGCTACCATCCAATGGAGTAAAAGAATTTCAACAACGAACTACCTTCCATAATGTTAAGGCTACCATCCAATGGAGTAACAAAATATCAACAATGAACTACCTTCGATAATGACAAGGCTACCATCCATTGGTGTAACAAAATCTCAAAAACAAACTACCTTCCATAATGATAAGGTTACCATCCATTAGAGTAACAAAATACCAACAACAAACTACCTTCATTAATGACAAGGCTACCATCCATTAGAGTAACAAAATTCGAACAACGAACTACCTTCGATAATGACAAGGCTACAAATTTATTAGAGTAACCAAATCTCAATAACAAACTACCTTCTGTAATGACAAGGTTACAATCCATTAGAATAACAAAATCTCAAAAACAAACTACCTTCCATAATTTCAAGGCTACCATCCATTGGAGTAACAAAATATCAACAAAGAACTACCTTCCATAATGACAAGGCTACCATCCATTGGAGTAACAAAATCTAAAAAACAAACTACCTTCCATAATGACAAGGGTACCATCCATTGGAGTAACAAAATCCCAACAACAAACTATCTTCCATAATGACAAGGCTACCATCCATTGGAGTAAGAAAATCTCAACAACAAACTAGCTTCCACAATGACAGGGCTAACATCCATTGGAATAATAAAATCTATAAAAAAAATTACCTTCCATAATGACAAGGCTACCATCCATTGGAGTAACAAAATCCCAACAACAAACTACCTTCCATAATGACAACGCTACCATGCATTAGAGTAAAAAAATCTCAAAAATGAACTACTTCCCGTAATGACAAGGATAACATCCATTAGAATAACAAAATCTCAACAACAAACTACATTCTATAATGACAAGGCTACCATCCATTGGAGTAACAATATATCAACAACGAACTACCTTCCATAATGACAAGGCTACCATCCAACAGAGTAACAAAATCTCAACAATGAACTACCTTCCATAATGACAAGGCTACCATCCATTGGAGTAACAAAATCTGAACAACGAACTACCTTCCATAATGACAGGGCTACCATCCATTGGAGTAACAAAATCTCAACAATGAACTACCTTCCATAATGACAAGGCTACCATCCATTGGAGTAACAAAATCTCAAAAACAAACTACCTTCCATAATGATAAGGTTACCATCCATTAGAGTAACAAAAATACCAACAACAAACTACCTTCATTAATGACAAGGCTACCATCCATTAGAGTAACAAAATCCCAACAACGAACTACCTTCGATAATGATAAGGCTACAAATTTATTAGAGTAACCAAATCTCAACAACAAACTACCTTCTGTAATGAAAAGGTTACAATCCATTAGAATAACAAAACCTCAAAAACAAACTACATTCCATAATTTCAAGGCTACCATTCATTGGAGTAACAAAATATCAACAAAGAACTACCTTCCATAATGACAAGGCTACCATCCATTGGAGTAACAAAATCTAAAAAACAAACTACCTTCCATAATGACAAGGGTACCATCCATTGGAGTAAAAAAATCCCAACAACAAACTATCTTCCATAATGACAAGGCTACCATCCATTGGAGTAAGAAAATCTCAACAACAAACTAGCTTCCACAATGACAGGGCTAACATCCATTGGAATAATAAAATCTAAAAAACAAACTACCTTCCATAATGACAAGGCTACCATCCATTGGAGTAACAAAATCCCAACAACAAACTACCTTCCATAATGACAAGGCTTCCATCCATTAGAGTAAAAAATCCCAACAACGAACTACTTTCCATAATGACAAGGCTACCATCCTTTAGAGTAAAAAAATCTCAAAAATGAACTACTTCCCGTAATGACAAGGATAACATCCATTAGAATAACAAAATCTCAACAACAAACTACATTCTATAATGACAAGGCTACCATCCATTGGAGTAACAATATATCAACAACGAACTACCTTCCATAATGACAAGGCTACCATCCAACGGAGTAACAAAATCTCAACAATGAACTACCTTCCATAATGACAAGGCTACCATCCATTGGAGTAACAAAATCTGAACAACGAACTACCTTCCATAATGACAGGGCTACCACCCATTGGAGTAACAAAATCTCAACAATGAACTACCTTCCATAATGACAAGGCTACCATCCATTGGAGTAACAAAATCTCAAAAACAAACTACCTTCCATAATGATAAGGTTACCATCCATTAGAGTAACAAAAATACCAACAACAAACTACCTTCATTAATGATAAGGCTACCATCCATTAGAGTAACAAAATCCCAACAACGAACTACCTTCGATAATGACAAGGCTAAATATTTATTAGAGTAACCAAATCTCAACAACAAACTACCTTCTGTAATGACAAGGTTACAATCCATTAGAATAACAAAATCTCAAAAACAAACTACCTTCCATAATTTCAAGGCTACCATCCATTGGAGTAACAAAATATCAACAAAGAACTACCTTCCATAATGACAAGGCTACCATCCATTGGAGTAACAAAATCTAAAAAACATACTACCTTCCATAATGACAAGGGTACCATCCATTGGAGTAACAAAATCCCAACAACAAACTATCTTCCATAATGACAAGGCTACCATTCATTGGAGTAAGAAAATCTCAACAACAAACTACCTTCCATAATGACAGGGCTAACATCCATTGGAGTAATAAAATCTAAAAAACAAACTACCTTCCATAATGACAAGGCTACCATCCATTGGAGTAACAAAATCCCAACAAAAAACTACCTTCCATAATGACAAGGCTTCCATCCATTAGAGTAACAAAATACCAACAACGAACTACCTTCCATAATGACAAGGCTACCATCCATTAGAGTAAAAAAATCTCAACAACAAACTATCTTCCATAATGACAAGGCTACCATCCATTGGAGTAAGAAAATCTCAACAACAAACTACCTTCCACAATGACAAGGTTAACATCCATTGGAGCAACAAAATTCAAAAAACAAACTACCTTCCATAATGACAAGGCTACCATCAAATGGAGTAACAAAATCTCAATAGCAAACTACCTTCCATAATGACAAGGCTACCATCCATTGGAGTAACAAAATCTGAACAATGAACTACCTTCCATAATGACAGGGCTACCATCCAATTAAATAACAAAATCCCAACAACGAACTACCTTCCATAATGACAAGGCTACCATCCAATGGAGTTATAAAATATCAACAATGAACTACCTTCCATAATGACAAGGCTACCATCCATTGGAGTAACAAAATATCAATAACAAACTATGTTCCATAATGACAAGGCTATCATCCATTGAAGTAACAAAATCCCAACAACGAACTACCTTCCATAAGGACAAGGCTACCATCCATTAGAGTAACAAAATCTCAAAAACGAACTACCTTCCTTAATGACAAGGCTACCATCCAATAGAGTAAC
The DNA here is from genome assembly GCA_948472305.1 of Vicia faba. Taxonomy (NCBI): domain Eukaryota; kingdom Viridiplantae; phylum Streptophyta; class Magnoliopsida; order Fabales; family Fabaceae; genus Vicia; species Vicia faba. Next base: position 585,602,190 of record OX451739.1, on the reverse strand, counting down.
AAAATATCAACAGCGAACTACCTTCCATAAGGACATCTCTACCATCCATTGGAGTAACAAAATCTCAACAACGATTTACCTTCCATAATGACAAGGCTACCATCCAATGGAGTAACAAAATCTCAACAATGAACTACCTTCCATAATGACAAGGCTACCATCCATTGGAGTAACAAAATATGAACAACGAACTACCTTCCATAATTACAGGGCTACCATCCATTGGAGTAACAAAATCTCAACAATGAACTACCTTCCATAATGACAAGGCTACCATCTAATGGAGTAACAAAATCTCAAAAACAAACTACCTTCCATAATGATAAGGTTACCATCCATTAGAGTAACAAAATACCAACAACAAACTACCTTCATTAATGACAAGGCTACCATCCATTAGAGTAACAAAATCCCAACAACGAACTACCTTAGATAATGACAAGGCTACAAATTTATTAGAGTAACCAAATCTCAACAACAAACTACCTTCTGTAATGACAAGGTTACAATCTATTAGAATAACAAAACCTCAAAAACAAACTACATTCCATAATTTCAAGGCTACCATTCATTGGAGTAACAAAATATCAACAAAGAACTACCTTCCATAATGACAAGGCTACCATCCATTGGAGTAACAAAATCTAAAAAACAAACTACCTTCCATAATGACAAGGGTACCATCCATTGGAGTTACAAAATCCCAACAACAAACTATCTTCCATAATGACAAGGCTACCATCCATTGGAGTAAGAAAATCTCAACAACAAACTAGCTTCCACAATGACATGGATAACATCCATTGGAATAATAAAATCTAAAAAACAAACTACCTTCCATAATGACAAGGCTACCATCCATTGGAGTAACAAAATCCCAACAACAAACTACCTTCCATAATGACAAGGCTTCCATCCATTAGAGTAAAAAATCCCAACAACAAACTACTTTCCATAATGACAAGGCTACCATCCTTTAGATTAAAAAAATCTCAAAAATGAACTACTTCCCGTAATGACAAGGATAACATCCATTAGAATAACAAAATCTCAACAACAAAGTACATTCTATAATGACAAGGCTACCATCCATTGGAGTAACAAAATATCAACAACGAACTACCTTCCATAATGACAAGGCTACCATCCATTGGAGTAACAAAATCTAAAAAACAAACTACCTTCCATAATGACAAGGGTACCATCCATTGGAGTAACAAAATCTGAACAACGAACTACCTTCCATAATGACAGGGCTACCACCCATTGGAGTAACAAAATCTCAACAATGAACTACCTTCCATAATGACAAGGCTACCATCCATTGGAGTAACAAAATCTCAAAAACAAACTACCTTCCATAATGATAAGGTTACCATCCATTAGAGTAACAAAAATACCAACAACAAACTACCTTCATTAATGACAAGGCTACCATCCATTAGAGTAACAAAATCCCAACAACGAACTACCTTCGATAATGACAAGGCTACAAATTTATTAGAGTAACCAAATCTCAACAACAAACTACCTTCTGTAATGACAAGGTTACAATCCATTAGAATAACAAAATCTCAAAAACAAACTACCTTCCATAATTTCAAGGCTACCATCCATTGGAGTAACAAAATATCAACAAAGAACTACCTTCCATAATGACAAGGCTCCCATCCATTAGAGTAAACAAATCTCAACAACAAACTATCTTCCATAATGACAAGGCTACCATCCATTGGAGTAAGAAAATCTCAACAACAAACTACCTTCCACAATGACAAGGCTAACATCCATTGGAGCAACAAAATTCAAAAAACAAACTACCTTCCATAATGACAAGGCTACCATCCAATGGAGTAACAAAATCTCAATAGCAAACTACCTTCCATAATGACAAGGCTACCATCCATTGGAGTAACAAAATCTGAACAATGAACTACCTTCCATAATGACAGGGCTACCATCCAATTAAATAACAAAATCCCAACAACGAACTACCTTCCATAATGACAAGGCTACCATCCAATGGAGTAACAAAATATGAATAACAAACTATGTTCCATAATGACAAGGCTATCATCCATTAAAGTAACAAAATCCCAACAACGAACTACCTTCCATAAGGACAAGGCTACCATCCATTAGAGTAACAAAATCTCAAAAACGAACTACCTTCCTTAATGACAAGGCTACCATCCAATTGAGTAACAAAATATCAACACCGAACTACCTTCCATAAGGACATCTCTACCATCCATTGGAGTAACAAAATCTCAACAACGATTTACCTTCCATAATGACAAGGCTACCATCCAATGGAGTAACAAAATCTCAACAATGAACTACCTTCCATAATGACAAGGCTACCATCCATTGGAGTAACAAAATATGAACAACGAACTACCTTCCATAATTACAGGGCTACCATCCATTGAAGTAACAAAATCTCAACAATGAAATACCTTCCATAATGACAAGGCTACCATCCAATGGAGTAACAAAATCTCAAAAACAAACTACCTTCCATAATGATAAGGTTACAATCCATTAGAGTAACAAAATACTAACAACAAACTACCTTCATTAATGACAAGGCTACCATCCATTAGAGTAACAAAATCCCAACAACGAACTACCTTAGATAATGACAAGGCTACAAATTTATTAGAGTAACCAAATCTCAACAACAAACTACCTTCTGTAATGACAAGGTTACAATCCATTAGAATAACAAAATCTCAAAAACAAACCACATTCCATAATTTCAAGGCTACCATCCATTGGAGTAACAAAATATCAACAACGAACTACCTTCCATAATGACAAGGCTACCATCCATTGGAGTAAAAAAATCTCAAAAAAAAACTACCTTCCATAATGACAAGGGTACCATCCATTGGAGTAACAAAATCCCAACAACAAACTATCTTCCATAATGACAAGGCTACCATCCATTGGAGTAAGAAAATCTCAACAACAAACTAGCTTCCACAATGACAGGGCTAACATCCATTGGAGTAATAAAATCTAAAAAAGAAACTACCTTCCATAATGACAAGGCTACCATACATTGGAGTAACAAAATCCCAACAACAAACTACCTTCCATAATGACAAGGCTTCCATCCATTAGAGTAACAAAATCTCAACAATGAACTACCTTCCATAATGACAAGTCTACCATCCATTGGAGTAACAAAATCCCAACAACGAACTACCTTCCATAATGATAAGGCTACCATCCATTATAGTAAAAAAATCTCAACAACAAACTATCTTCAATAATGACAAGGCTACCATCCATTGGAGTAAGAAAATCTTAACAACAAACTAGCTTCCACAATGAAAGGGCTAACATCCATTGGAGTAATAAAATCAAAAAAACAAACTACCTTACATAATGACAAGGCTACCATCCATTGGAGTAACAAAATCCCAACAACAAACTACCTTCCATAATGACAAGGCTTCCATACATTAGAGTAACAAAATCCCAACAACGAACTACCTTCCATAATGACAAGGCTACCATCCATTAAAGTAAAAAAATCTCAACAACAAACTATCTTCCATAATGACAAGGCTACCATCCATTGGAGTAAGAAAATCTCAACAACAAACTACCTTCCACAATGACAAGGCTAACATCCATTGGAGTAACAAAATCTAAAAAACAAACTACCTTCCATAATGACAAGGCTACCATCTAATGGAGTAACAAAATCTCAATAGCAAACTACCTTCCATAATGACAAGGCTACCATACATTGGAGTAACAAAATCTAAACAACGAACTACCTTCCATAATGACAGGGCTACCATCTATTTAAGTAACAAAATCCCAACAACGAACTACCTTCCATAATGACAAGGCTACCATCCAATGGAGTAACAAAATATCAACAATGAACTACCTTGCATAATGACAAGGGTACCATCCATTGGATTAAAAAAATCTAAAAAGCAAACTACCTTCCATAATGACAAGGGTACCATCCATTTGAGTAACAAAATCCCAACAACAAACTATCTTCCATAATGACAAGGCTACCATCCATTGGAGTAAGAAAATCTCAACAACGAACTACGTTCCACAATGACAAGGCTAACATCCATTGGAGTAACAAAATCTAAAAAACAAACTACCTTCCATAATGACAAGGCTACCATCCATTGGAGTAACAAAATCCAAACAACAATCTACCTTCCATAATGACAAGGCTTCCATCCATTAGAGTAAAAAATCCCAAAAACGAACTACCTTCCATAATGACAAGGCTACCATCCATTAGAGTAAAAAAATCTCAAAAATGAACTACTTCCCGTAATGACAAGGATAACATCCATTAGAATAACAAAATCTCAACAACAAACTACATTCTATAATGACAAGGCTACCATCCATTGGAGTAACAATATATCAACAACGAACTACCTTCCATAATGACAAGGCTACCATCCAATGGAGTAACAAAATCTCAACAATGAACTACCTTCCATAATGACAAGGCTACCATCCATTGGAGTAAAAAAATCTGAACAACGAACTACCTTCCATAATTACAGGGCTACCATCCATTGGAGTAACAAAATCTTAAAAACAAACTACCTTCAATAATGATAAGGTTACCATCCATTAGAGTAACAAAATACCAACAACAAACTACCTTCATTAATGACAAGGCTACCATCCATTAGAGTAACCAAATCCCAACAACGAACTACCTTAGATAATGACAAGGCTACAAATTTATTAGAGTAACCAAATCTCAACAACAAACTACCTTCTGTAATGACAAGGTTACAATCCATTAGAATAACAAAATCTCAAAAACAAACTACATTCCATAATTTCAAGGCTACCATCCATTGGAGTAACAAAATATCAACAATGAACTACCTTCCATAATGACAAGGCTACCATCCATTGAAGTAACAAAATCTCAAAAACAAACTACCTTCCATAATGACAAGGGTACCATCCATTGGAGTAACAAAATCCCAACAACAAACTATCTTCCATAATGACAAGGTTACCATCCATTGGTGTAAGAAAATCTCAACAACAAACTAGCTTCCACAATGACAGGGCTAACATCCATTGGAATAATAAAATCTAAAAAACAAACTACCTTCCATAATGACAAGGCTACCATCCATTGGAGTAACAAAATCCCAACAACAAACTACCTTCCATAATGACAAGGCTTCCATCCATTAGAGTAAAAAATCCCAACAACAAACTACCTTCCATAATGACAAGGCTACCATCCATTATAGTAAAAAAATCTAAAAAATGAACTACTTCCCGTAATGACAAGGATAACATCCATTAGAATAACAAAATCTCAACAACAAACTACATTCTATAATGACAAGGCTACCATCCATTGGAGTAACAATATATCAACAACGAACTACCTTCCATAATGACAAGGCTACCATCCAACAGAGTAACAAAATCTCAACAATGAACTACCTTCCATAATGACAAGGCTACCATCCATTGGAGTAACAAAATCTGAACAACGAACTACCTTCCATAATGACAGGGCTACCATCCATTGGAGTAACAAAATCTCAACAATGAACTACCTTCCATAATGACAACGCTACCATCCATTGGAGTAACAAAATCTCAAAAACAAACTACCTTCCATAATGATAAGGTTACCATCCATTAGAGTAACAAAAATACCAACAACAAACTACCTTCATTAATGACAAGGCTACCATCCATTAGAGTAACAAAATCCCAACAACGAACTACCTTCGATAATGATAAGGCTACAAATTTATTAGAGTAACCAAATCTCAACAACAAACTACCTTCTATAATGAAAAGGTTACAATCCATTAGAATAACAAAACCTCAAAAACAAACTACATTCCATAATTTCAAGGCTACCATTCATTGGAGTAACAAAATATCAACAAAGAACTACCTTCCAAAATGACAAGGCTACCATCCATTGGAGTAACAAAATCTAAAAAACAAACTACCTTCCATAATGACAAGGGTACCATCCATTGGAGTAACAAAATCCCAACAACAAACTATCTTCCATAATGACAAGGCTACCATCCATTGGAGTAAGAAAATCTCAACAACAAACTAGCTTCCACAATGACAGGGCTAACATCCATTGGAATAATAAAATCTAAAAAACAAACTACCTTCCATAATGACAAGGCTACCATCCATTGGAGTAACAAAATCCCAACAACAAACTACCTTCCATAATGACAAGGCTTCCATCCATTAGAGTAAAAAATCCCAACAACAAACTACTTTCCATAATGACAAGGCTACCATCCTTTAGAGTAAAAAAATCTCAAAAATGAACTACTTCCCGTAATGACAAGGATAACATCCATTAGAATAACAAAATCTCAACAACAAACTACATTCTATAATGACAAGGCTACCATCCATTGGAGTAACAATATATCAACAACGAACTACCTTCCATAATGATAAGGCTACCATCCAACGGAGTAACAAAATCTCAACAATGAACTACCTTCCATAATGACAAGGCTACCATCCATTGGAGTAACAAAATCTGAACAACGAACTACCTTCCATAATGACAGGGCTACCACCCATTGGAGTAACAAAATCTCAACAATGAACTACCTTCCATAATGACAAGGCTACCATCCATTGGAGTAACAAAATCTCAAAAACAAACTACCTTCCATAATGATAAGGTTACCATCCATTAGAGTAACAAAAATACTAACAACAAACTACCTTCATTAATGAAAAGGCTACCATCCATTAGAGTAACAAAATCCCAACAACGAACTACCTTCGATAATGACAAGGCTAAATATTTATTAGAGTAACCAAATCTCAACAACAAACTACCTTCTGTAATGACAAGGTTACAATCCATTAGAATAACAAAATCTCAAAAACAAACTACCTTCCATAATTTCAAGGCTACCATCCATTGGAGTAACAAAATATCAACAAAGAACTACCTTCCATAATGACAAGGCTACCATCCATTGGAGTAACAAAATCTAAAAAACATACTACCTTCCATAATGACAAGGGTACCATCCATTGGAGTAACAAAATCCCAACAACAAACTATCTTCCATAATGACAAGGCTACAATTCATTGGAGTAAGAAAGTCTCAACAACAAACTACCTTCCACAATGACAGGGCTAACATCCATTGGAGTAATAAAATCTAAAAAACAAACTATCTTCCATAATGACAAGGCTACCATCCATTGGAGTAAGAAAATCTCAACAACGAACTACGTTCCACAATGACAAGGCTAACATCCATTGGAGTAACAAAATCTAAAAAACAAACTACCTTCCATAATGACAAGGCTACCATCCATTGGAGTAACAAAATCCAAACAACAATCTACCTTCCATAATGACAAGGCTTCCATCCATTAGAGTAAAAAATCCCAAAAACGAACTACCTTCCATAATGACAAGGCTACCATCCATTAGAGTAAAAAAATCTCAAAAATGAACTACTTCCCGTAATGACAAGGATAACATCCATTAGAATAACAAAATCTCAACAACAAACTACATTCTATAATGACAAGGCTACCATCCATTGGAGTAACAATATATCAACAACGAACTACCTTCCATAATGACAAGGCTACCATCCAATGGAGTAACAAAATCTCAACAATGAACTACCTTCCATAATGACAAGGCTACCATCCATTGGAGTAAAAAAATCTGAACAACGAACTACCTTCCATAATTACAGGGCTACCATCCATTGGAGTAACAAAATCTTAAAAACAAACTACCTTCAATAATGATAAGGTTACCATCCATTAGAGTAACAAAATACCAACAACAAACTACCTTCATTAATGACAAGGCTACCATCCATTAGAGTAACCAAATCCCAACAACGAACTACCTTAGATAATGACAAGGCTACAAATTTATTAGAGTAACCAAATCTCAACAACAAACTACCTTCTGTAATGACAAGGTTACAATCCATTAGAATAACAAAATCTCAAAAACAAACTACATTCCATAATTTCAAGGCTACCATCCATTGGAGTAACAAAATATCAACAATGAACTACCTTCCATAATGACAAGGCTACCATCCATTGGAGTAACAAAATCTCAAAAACAAACTACCTTCCATAATGACAAGGGTACCATCCATTGGAGTAACAAAATCCCAACAACAAACTATCTTCCATAATGACAAGGTTACCATCCATTGGTGTAAGAAAATCTCAACAACAAACTAGCTTCCACAATGACAGGGCTAACATCCATTGGAATAATAAAATCTAAAAAACAAACTACCTTCCATAATGACAAGGCTACCATCCATTGGAGTAACAAAATCCCAACAACAAACTACCTTCCATAATGACAAGGCTTCCATCCATTAGAGTAAAAAATCCCAACAACAAACTACCTTCCATAATGACAAGGCTACCATCCATTATAGTAAAAAAATCTAAAAAATGAACTACTTCCCGTAATGACAAGGATAACATCCATTAGAATAACAAAATCTCAACAACAAACTACATTCTATAATGACAAGGCTACCATCCATTGGAGTAACAATATATCAACAACGAACTACCTTCCATAATGACAAGGCTACCATCCAACAGAGTAACAAAATCTCAACAATGAACTACCTTCCATAATGACAAGGCTACCATCCATTGGAGTAACAAAATCTGAACAACGAACTACCTTCCATAATGACAGGGCTACCATCCATTGGAGTAACAAAATCTCAACAATGAACTACCTTCCATAATGACAACGCTACCATCCATTGGAGTAACAAAATCTCAAAAACAAACTACCTTCCATAATGATAAGGTTACCATCCATTAGAGTAACAAAAATACCAACAACAAACTACCTTCATTAATGACAAGGCTACCATCCATTAGAGTAACAAAATCCCAACAACGAACTAACTTCGATAATGATAAGGCTACAAATTTATTAGAGTAACCAAATCTCAACAACAAACTACCTTCTATAATGAAAAGGTTACAATCCATTAGAATAACAAAACCTCAAAAACAAACTACATTCCATAATTTCAAGGCTACCATTCATTGGAGTAACAAAATATCAACAAAGAACTACCTTCCAAAATGACAAGGCTACCATCCATTGGAGTAACAAAATCTAAAAAACAAACTACCTTCCATAATGACAAGGGTACCATCCATTGGAGTAACAAAATCCCAACAACAAACTATCTTCCATAATGACAAGGCTACCATCCATTGGAGTAAGAAAATCTCAACAACAAACTAGCTTCCACAATGACAGGGCTAACATCCATTGGAATAATAAAATCTAAAAAACAAACTACCTTCCATAATGACAAGGCTACCATCCATTGGAGTAACAAAATCCCAACAACAAACTACCTTCCATAATGACAAGGCTTCCATCCATTAGAGTAAAAAATCCCAACAACAAACTACTTTCCATAATGACAAGGCTACCATCCTTTAGAGTAAAAAAATCTCAAAAATGAACTACTTCCCGTAATGACAAGGATAACATCCATTAGAATAACAAAATCTCAACAACAAACTACATTCTATAATGACAAGGCTACCATCCATTGGAGTAACAATATATCAACAACGAACTACCTTCCATAATGATAAGGCTACCATCCAACGGAGTAACAAAATCTCAACAATGAACTACCTTCCATAATGACAAGGCTACCATCCATTGGAGTAACAAAATCTGAACAACGAACTACCTTCCATAATGACAGGGCTACCACCCATTGGAGTAACAAAATCTCAACAATGAACTACCTTCCATAATGACAAGGCTACCATCCATTGGAGTAACAAAATCTCAAAAACAAACTACCTTCCATAATGATAAGGTTACCATCCATTAGAGTAACAAAAATACTAACAACAAACTACCTTCATTAATGAAAAGGCTACCATCCATTAGAGTAACAAAATCCCAACAACGAACTACCTTCGATAATGACAAGGCTAAATATTTATTAGAGTAACCAAATCTCAACAACAAACTACCTTCTGTAATGACAAGGTTACAATCCATTAGAATAACAAAATCTCAAAAACAAACTACCTTCCATAATTTCAAGGCTACCATCCATTGGAGTAACAAAATATCAACAAAGAACTACCTTCCATAATGACAAGGCTACCATCCATTGGAGTAACAAAATCTAAAAAACATACTACCTTCCATAATGACAAGGCTACCATCCATTGGAGTAACAAAATCCCAACAAAAAACTACCTTCCATAATGACAAGGCTTCCATCCATTAGAGTAACAAAATACCAACAACGAACTACCTTCCATAATGACAAGGCTACCATCCATTAGAGTAAAAAAATCTCAACAACAAACTATCTTCCATAATGACAAGGCTACCATCCATTGGTGTAAGAAAATCTCAACAACAAACTACCTTCCACAATGACAAGGCTAACATCCATTGGAGCAACAAAATTCAAAAAACAAACTACCTTCCATAATGACAAGGCTACCATCAAATGGAGTAACAAAATCTCAATAGCAAACTACCTTCCATAATAACAAGGCTACCATCCATTGGAGTAACAACATCTGAACAATGAACTACCTTCCATAATGACAGGGCTACCATCCAATTAAATAACAAAATCCCAACAACGAACTACCTTCCATAATGACAAGGCTACCATCCAATGGAGTAATAAAATATCAACAATGAACTACCTTCCATAATGACAAGGCTACCATCCATTGGAGTAACAAAATATCAATAACAAACTATGTTCCATAATGACAAGGCTATCATCCATTGAAGTAACAAAATCCCAACAACGAACTACCTTCCATAAGGACAAGGCTACCATCCATTAGAGTAACAAAATCTCAAAAACGAACTACCTTCCTTAATGACAAGGCTACCATCCAATAGAGTAACAAAATATCAACAGCGAACTACCTTCCATAATGACAAGGCTACCATCCATTGGAGTAACAAAATATGAACAACGAACTACCTTCCATAATTACAGGGCTACCATCCATTGGAGTAACAAAATCTCAACAATGAACTACCTTCCATAATGACAAGGCTACCATCCAATGGAGTAACAAAATCTCAAAAACAAACTACCTTCCATAATGATAAGGTTACCATCCATTAGAGTAACAAAATACCAACAACAAACTACCTTCATTAATGACAAGGCTACCATCCATTAGAGTAACAAAATCCCAACAACGAACTACCTTAGATAATGACAAGGCTAGAAGTTTATTAGAGTAACCAAATCTCAACAACAAACTACCTTCTGTAATGACAAGGTTACAATCCATTAGAATAACAAAACCTCAAAAACAAACTACATTCCATAATTTCAAGGCTACCATTCATTGGAGTAACAAAATATCAACAAAGAACTACCTTCCATAATGACAAGGCTACCATCCATTGGAGTAACAAAATCTAAAAAACAAACTACCTTCCATAATGACAAGGGTACCATCCATTGGAGTTACAAAATCCCAACAACAAACTATCTTCCATAATGACAAGGCTACCATCCATTGGAGTAAGAAAATCTCAACAACAAACTAGCTTCCACAATGACAGGGCTAACATCCATTGGAAAAATAAAATCTAAAAAACAAACTACCTTCCATAATGACAAGGCTACCATCCATTGGAGTAACAAAATCCCAACAACAAACTAGCTTCCATAATGACAAGGCTTCCATCCATTAGAGTAAAAAATCCCAACAACAAACTACTTTCCATAATGACAAGGCTACCATCCTTTAGAGTAAAAAAATCTCAAAAATTAACTACTTCCCGTAATGACAAGGATAATATCCATTAGAATAACAAAATCTCAACAATAAAGTACATTCTATAATGACAAGGCTACCATCCATTGGAGTAACAAAATATCAACAACGAACTACCTTCCATAATGACAAGGCTACCATCCATTGGAGTAACAAAATCTAAAAAACAAACTACCTTCCATAATGACAAGGGTACCATCCATTGGAGTAACAAAATCTGAACAACGAACTACCTTCCATAATGACAGGGCTACCACCCATTGGAGTAACAAAATCTCAACAATGAACTACCTTCCATAATGACAAGGCTACCATCCATTGGAGTAACAAAATCTCAAAAATAAACTACCTTCCATAATGATAAGGTTACCATCCATTAGAGTAACAAAAATACCAACAACAAACTACCTTCATTAATGACAAGGCTACCATCCATTAGAGTAACAAAATCCCAACAACGAACTACCTTCGATAATGACAAGGCTACAAATTTATTAGAGTAACCAAATCTCAACAACAAACTACCTTCTGTAATGACAAGGTTACAATCCATTAGAATAACAAAATCTCAAAAACAAACTACCTTCCATAACTTCAAGGCTACCATCCATTGGAGTAACAAAATATCAACAAAGAACTACCTTCCATAATGACAAGGCTACCATCCATTAGAGTAAAAAAATCTCAACAACAAACTATCTTCCATAATGACAAGGCTACCATCCATTGGAGTAAGAAAATCTCAACAACAAACTACCTTCCACAATGACAAGGCTAACATCCATTGGAGCAACAAAATTCAAAAAACAAACTACCTTCCATAATGACAAGGCTACCATCCAATGGAGTAACAAAATCTCAATAGCAAACTACCTTCCATAATGACAAGGCTACCATCCATTGGAGTAACAAAATCTGAACAATGAACTACTTTCCATAATGACAGGGCTACCATCCAATTAAATAACAAAATCCCAACAACGAACTACCTTCCATAATGACAAGGCTACCATCCAATGGAGTAATAAAATATCCACAATGAACTACCTTCCATAATGACAAGGCTACCATCCATTGGAGTAACAAAATATCAATAACAAACTATGTTCCATAATGACAAGGCTATCATCCATTGAAGTAACAAAATCCCAACAACGAACTACCTTCCATAAGGACAAGGCTACCATCCATTAGAGTAACAAAATCTCAAAAACGAACTACCTTCCTTAATGACAAGGCTACCATCCAATTGAGTAACAAAATATCAACACCGAACTACCTTCCATAAGGACATCTCTACCATCCATTGGAGTAACAAAATCTCAACAACGATTTACCTTCCATAATGACAAGGCTACCATCCAATGGAGTAACAAAATCTCAACAATGAACTACCTTCCATAATGACAAGGCTACCATCCATTGGAGTAACAAAATATGAACAACGAACTACCTTCCATAATTACAGGGCTACCATCCATTGGAGTAACAAAATCTCAACAATGAACTACCTTCCATAATGACAAGGCTACCATCCAATGGAGTAACAAAATCTCAAAAACAAACTACCTTCCATAATGATAAGGTTACAATCCATTAGAGTAACAAAATACTAACAACAAACTACCTTCATTAATGACAAGGCTACCATCCATTAGAGTAACAAAATCCCAACAACGAACTACCTTAGATAATGACAAGGCTACAAATTTATTAGAGTAACCAAATCTCAACAACAAACTACCTTCTGTAATGACAAGGTTACAATCCATTAGAATAACAAAATCTCAAAAATAAACCACATTCCATAATTTCAAGGCTACCATCCATTGGAGTAACAAAATATCAACAACGAACTACCTTCCATAATGACAAGGCTACCATCCATTGGAGTAACAAAATCTCAAAAACAAACTACCTTCCATAATGACAAGGGTACCATCCATTGGAGTAACAAAATCCCAACAACAAACTATCTTCCATAATGACAAGGCTACCATCCATTGGAGTAAGAAAATCTCAACAACAAACTAGCTTCCACAATGACAGGGCTAACATCCATTGGAATAATAAAATCTAAAAAACAAACTACCTTCCATAATGACAAGGCTACCATCCATTGGAGTAACAAAATCCCAACAACAAACTACCTTCCATAATGACAAGGCTTCCATCCATTAGAGTAAAAAATCCCAACAACAAACTACTTTCCATAATGACAAGGCTACCATCCTTTAGAGTAAAAAAATCTCAAAAATGAACTACTTCCCGTAATGACAAGGATAACATCCATTAGAATAACAAAATCTCAACAACAAACTACATTCTATAATGACAAGGCTACCATCCATTGGAGTAACAATATATCAACAACGAACTACCTTCCATAATGACAAGGCTACCATCCAACGGAGTAACAAAATCTCAACAATGAACTACCTTCCATAATGACAAGGCTACCATCCATTGGAGTAACAAAATCTGAACAACGAACTACCTTCCATAATGACAGGGCTACCACCCATTGGAGTAACAAAATCTCAACAATGAACTACCTTCCATAATGACAAGGCTACCATCCATTGGAGTAACAAAATCTCAAAAACAAACTACCTTCCATAATGATAAGGTTACCATCCATTAGAGTAACAAAAATACTAACAACAAACTACCTTCATTAATGAAAAGGCTACCATCCATTAGAGTAACAAAATCCCAACAACGAACTACCTTCGATAATGACAAGGCTAAATATTTATTAGAGTAACCAAATCTCAACAACAAACTACCTTCTGTAATGACAAGGTTACAATCCATTAGAATAACAAAATCTCAAAAACAAACTACCTTCCATAATTTCAAGGCTACCATCCATTGGAGTAACAAAATATCAACAAAGAACTACCTTCCATAATGACAAGGCTACCATCCATTGGAGTAACAAAATCTAAAAAACATACTACCTTCCATAATGACAAGGGTACCATCCATTGGAGTAACAAAATCCCAACAACAAACTATCTTCCATAATGACAAGGCTACCATTCATTGGAGTAAGAAAATCTCAACAACAAACTACCTTCCACAATGACAGGGCTAACATCCATTGGAGTAATAAAATCTAAAAAACAAACTACCTTCCATAATGACAAGGCTACCATCCATTGGAGTAACAAAATCCCAACAAAAAACTACCTTCCATAATGACAAGGCTTCCATCCATTAGAGTAACAAAATACCAACAACGAACTACCTTCCATAATGACAAGGCTACCATCCATTAGAGTAAAAAAATCTCAACAACAAACTATCTTCCATAATGACAAGGCTACCATCCATTGGTGTAAGAAAATCTCAACAACAAACTACCTTCCACAATGACAAGGCTAACATCCATTGGAGCAACAAAATTCAAAAAACAAACTACCTTCCATAATGACAAGGCTACCATCAAATGAAGTAACAAAATCTCAATAGCAAACTACCTTCCATAATGACAAGGCTACCATCCATTGGAGTAACAAAATCTGAACAATGAACTACCTTCCATAATGACAGGGCTACCATCCAATTAAATAACAAAATCCCAACAACGAACTACCTTCCATAATGACAAGGCTACCATCCAATGGAGTAATAAAATATCAACAATGAACTACCTTCCATAATGACAAGGCTACCATCCATTGGAGTAACAAAATATCAATAACAAACTATGTTCCATAATGACAAGGCTATCATCCATTGAAGTAACAAAATCCCAACAACGAACTACCTTCCATAAGGACAAGGCTACCATCCATTAGAGTAACAAAATCTCAAAAACGAACTACCTTCCTTAATGACAAGGCTACCATCCAATAGAGTAACAAAATATCAACAGCGAACTACCTTCCATAATGACAAGGCTACCATCCATTGGAGTAACAAAATATGAACAACGAACTACCTTCCATAATTACAGGGCTACCATCCATTGGAGTAACAAAATCTCAACAATGAACTACCTTCCATAATGACAAGGCTACCATCCAATGGAGTAACAAAATCTCAAAAACAAACTACCTTCCATAATGATAAGGTTACCATCCATTAGAGTAACAAAATACCAACAACAAACTACCTTCATTAATGACAAGGCTACCATCCATTAGAGTAACAAAATCCCAACAACGAACTACCTTAGATAATGACAAGGCTAGAAGTTTATTAGAGTAACCAAATCTCAACAACAAACTACCTTCTGTAATGACAAGGTTACAATCCATTAGAATAACAAAACCTCAAAAACAAACTACATTCCATAATTTCAAGGCTACCATTCATTGGAGTAACAAAATATCAACAAAGAACTACCTTCCATAATGACAAGGCTACCATCCATTGGAGTAACAAAATCTAAAAAACAAACTACCTTCCATAATGACAAGGGTACCATCCATTGGAGTTACAAAATCCCAACAACAAACTATCTTCCATAATGACAAGGCTACCATCCATTGGAGTAAGAAAATCTCAACAACAAACTAGCTTCCACAATGACAGGGCTAACATCCATTGGAAAAATAAAATCTAAAAAACAAACTACCTTCCATAATGACAAGGCTACCATCCATTGGAGTAACAAAATCCCAACAACAAACTAGCTTCCATAATGACAAGGCTTCCATCCATTAGAGTAAAAAATCCCAACAACAAACTACTTTCCATAATGACAAGGCTACCATCCTTTAGAGTAAAAAAATCTCAAAAATTAACTACTTCCCGTAATGACAAGGATAATATCCATTAGAATAACAAAATCTCAACAATAAAGTACATTCTATAATGACAAGGCTACCATCCATTGGAGTAACAAAATATCAACAACGAACTACCTTCCATAATGACAAGGCTACCATCCATTGGAGTAACAAAATCTAAAAAACAAACTACCTTCCATAATGACAAGGGTACCATCCATTGGAGTAACAAAATCTGAACAACGAACTACCTTCCATAATGACAGGGCTACCACCCATTGGAGTAACAAAATCTCAACAATGAACTACCTTCCATAATGACAAGGCTACCATCCATTGGAGTAACAAAATCTCAAAAATAAACTACCTTCCATAATGATAAGGTTACCATCCATTAGAGTAACAAAAATACCAACAACAAACTACCTTCATTAATGACAAGGCTACCATCCATTAGAGTAACAAAATCCCAACAACGAACTACCTTCGATAATGACAAGGCTACAAATTTATTAGAGTAACCAAATCTCAACAACAAACTACCTTCTGTAATGACAAGGTTACAATCCATTAGAATAACAAAATCTCAAAAACAAACTACCTTCCATAACTTCAAGGCTACCATCCATTGGAGTAACAAAATATCAACAAAGAACTACCTTCCATAATGACAAGGCTACCATCCATTAGAGTAAAAAAATCTCAACAACAAACTATCTTCCATAATGACAAGGCTACCATCCATTGGAGTAAGAAAATGTCAACAACAAACTACCTTCCACAATGACAAGGCTAACATCCATTGGAGCAACAAAATTCAAAAAACAAACTACCTTCCATAATGACAAGGCTACCATCCAATGGAGTAACAAAATCTCAATAGCAAACTACCTTCCATAATGACAAGGCTACCATCCATTGGAGTAACAAAATCTGAACAATGAACTACTTTCCATAATGACAGGGCTACCATCCAATTAAATAACAAAATCCCAACAACGAACTACCTTCCATAATGACAAGGCTACCATCCAATGGAGTAATAAAATATCCACAATGAACTACCTTCCATAATGACAAGGCTACCATCCATTGGAGTAACAAAATATCAATAACAAACTATGTTCCATAATGACAAGGCTATCATCCATTGAAGTAACAAAATCCCAACAACGAACTACCTTCCATAAGGACAAGGCTACCATCCATTAGAGTAACAAAATCTCAAAAACGAACTACCTTCCTTAATGACAAGGCTACCATCCAATTGAGTAACAAAATATCAACACCGAACTACCTTCCATAAGGACATCTCTACCATCCATTGGAGTAACAAAATCTCAACAACGATTTACCTTCCATAATGACAAGGCTACCATCCAATGGAGTAACAAAATCTCAACAATGAACTACCTTCCATAATGACAAGGCTACCATCCATTGGAGTAACAAAATATGAACAACGAACTACCTTCCATAATTACAGGGCTACCATCCATTGGAGTAACAAAATCTCAACAATGAACTACCTTCCATAATGACAAGGCTACCATCCAATGGAGTAACAAAATCTCAAAAACAAACTACCTTCCATAATGATAAGGTTACAATCCATTAGAGTAACAAAATACTAACAACAAACTACCTTCATTAATGACAAGGCTACCATCCATTAGAGTAACAAAATCCCAACAACGAACTACCTTAGATAATGACAAGGCTACAAATTTATTAGAGTAACCAAATCTCAACAACAAACTACCTTCTGTAATGACAAGGTTACAATCCATTAGAATAACAAAATCTCAAAAACAAACCACATTCCATAATTTCAAGGCTACCATCCATTGGAGTAACAAAATATCAACAACGAACTACCTTCCATAATGACAAGGCTACCATCCATTGGAGTAACAAAATCTCAAAAACAAATTACCTTCCATAATGACAAGGGTACCATCCATTGGAGTAACAAAATCCCAACAACAAACTATCTTCCATAATGACAAGGCTACCATCCATTGGAGTAAGAAAATCTCAACAACAAACTAGCTTCCACAATGACAGGGCTAACATCCATTGGAGTAATAAAATCTAAAAAACAAACTACCTTCCATAATGACAAGGCTACCATCCATTGGAGTAACAAAATCCCAACAACAAACTACCTTCCATAATGACAAGGCTTCCATACATTAGAGTAACAAAATCCCAACAACGAACTACCTTCCATAATGATAAGGCTACCATCCATTATAGTAAAAAAATCTCAACAACAAACTATCTTCAATAATGACAAGGCTACCATCCATTGGAGTAAGAAAATCTTAACAACAAACTAGCTTCCACAATGAAAGGGCTAACATCCATTGGAGTAATAAAATCAAAAAAACAAACTACCTTACATAATGACAAGGCTACCATCCATTGGAGTAACAAAATCCCAACAACAAAGTACCTTCCATAATGACAAGGGTACCATCCATTAGAGTAACAAAATCCCAACAACGAACTACCTTCCATAATGACAAGGCTACCATCCATTAGAGTAAAAAAATCTCAACAACAAACTATCTTCCATAATGACAAGGCTACCATCCATTGGAGTAAGAAAATCTCAACAACAAACTACCTTCCACAATGACAAGGCTAACATCCATTGGAGTAACAAAATCTAAAAAACAAACTACCTTCCATAATGACAAGGCTACCATCTAATGGAGTAACAAAATCTCAATAGCAAACTACCTTCCATAATGACAAGGCTACCATACATTGGAGTAACAAAATCTAAACAACGAACTACCTTCCATAATGACAGGGCTACCATCTATTTAAGTAACAAAATCCCAACAACGAACTACCTTCCATAATGACAAGGCTACCATCCAATGGAGTAACAAAATATCAACAATGAACTACCTTGCATAATGACAAGGGTACCATCCATTGGAGTAAAAAAATCTAAAAAGCAAACTACCTTCCATAATGACAAGGCTACCATCCATTTGAGTAACAAAATCCCAACAACAAACTATCTTCCATAATGACAAGGCTACCATCCATTGGAGTAAGAAAATCTCAACAACGAACTACGTTCCACAATGACAAGGCTAACATCCATTGGAGTAACAAAATCTAAAAAACAAACTACCTTCCATAATGACAAGGCTACCATCCATTGGAGTAACAAAATCCCAACAACAATCTACCTTCCATAATGACAAGGCTTCCATCCATTAGAGTAAAAAATCCCAAAAACGAACTACCTTCCATAATGATAAGGCTACCATCCATTAGAGTAAAAAAATCTCAAAAATGAACTACTTCCCGTAATGACACGGATAACATCCATTAGAATAACAAAATCTCAACAACAAACTACATTCTATAATGACAAGGCTACCATCCATTGGAGTAACAATATATCAACAACGAACTACCTTCCATAATGACAAGGCTACCATCCAATGGAGTAACAAAATCTCAACAATGAACTACCTTCCATAATGACAAGGCTACCATCCATTGGAGTAACAAAATCTGAACAACGAACTACCTTCCATAATTACAGGGCTACCATCCATTGGAGTAACAAAATCTCAACAATGAACTACCTTCCATAATGACAAGGCTACCATCCATTGGAGTAACAAAATCTTAAAAACAAACTACCTTCAATAATGATAAGGTTACCATCCATTAGAGTAACAAAATACCAACAACAAACTACCTTCATTAATGACAAGGCTACCATCCATTAGAGTAACCAAATCCCAACAACGAACTACCTTAGATAATGACAAGGCTACAAATTTATTAGAGTAACCAAATCTCAACAACAAACTACCTTCTGTAATGACAAGGTTACAATCCATTAGAATAACAAAATCTCAAAAACAAACTACATTCCATAATTTCAAGGCTACCATCCATTGGAGTAACAAAATATCAACAATGAACTACCTTCCATAATGACAAGGCTACCATCCATTGGAGTAACAAAATCTCAAAAACAAACTACCTTCCATAATGACAAGGGTACCATCCATTGGAGTAACAAAATCCCAACAACAAACTATCTTCCATAATGACAAGGTTACCATCCATTGGTGTAAGAAAATCTCAACAACAAACTAGCTTCCACAATGACAGGGCTAACATCCATTGGAATAATAAAATCTAAAAAACAAACTACCTTCCATAATGACAATGCTACCATCCATTGGAGTAACAAAATCCCAACAACAAACTACCTTCCATAATGACAAGGCTTCCATACATTAGAGTAACAAAATCCCAACAACAAACTACCTTCCATAATGACAAGGCTACCATCCATTATAGTAAAAAAATATCGACAACAAACTATCTTCCATAATGACAAGGCTACCATCCATTGGAGTAAGAAAATCTCAACAACAAACCACCTTCCAAAATGTCAAGGCTAACATCCATTGGAGCAACAATATCTAAAAAACAAACTACCTTCCATAATGACAAGGCTACCATCCAATGGAGTAACAAAATCACAATAGCATACTACCTTCCATAATGACAAGGCTACCATCCATTGGAGTAACAAAATCTGAACAATGAACTACCTTCCATAATGACAGGGCTAACATCCATTTAAGTAACAAAATCCCAACAACGAACTACCTTCCATAATGACAAGGCTACCATCCAATGGAGTAACAAAATATCAACAATGAACTACCTTCCATAATGACAAGGCTACCATCCATTGGAGTAAAAAAATATCAATAACAAACTACGTTCCATAATGACAAGGCTACCATCCATTGAAGTAACAAAATCCCAAAGACCAACTACCTTCCATAAGGACAAGGCTACCATCCATTAGAGTAACAAAATCCGAACAACGAACTACCTTCGATAATGACAAGGCTACAAATTTATTAGAGTAACCAAATCTCAACAACAAACTACCTTTTGTAATGACAAGGTAACAATCCATTAGAATAACAAAATCTCAAAAACAAACTACATTCCATAATTTCAAGGCTACCATCTATTGGAGTAACAAAATGTCAACAATGAACTACCTTCCATAATGACAAGGCTACCATCCATTGGAGTAACAAAATCTCCAAAACAAACAACCTTCCATAATGACAAGGGTACCATCCATTGGAGTAACAAAATCCCAACAACAAACTATCTTCCATAATGACAAGGCTACAATCCATTGGAGTAAGAAAATATCAACAACAAACTAGCTTCCACAATGACAGGGCTAACATCCATTCGAGTAATAAAATCTAAAAAACAAACTACCTTCCATAATGACAAGGCTACCATCCAATGGAGCACCAAAATCCCAACAACAAACTACCTTCCATAATGACAAGGCTTCCATCCATTAGAGTAACAAAATCCCAACAATGAACTACCTTCCATAATGACAAGGCTACCATCTATTAGAGTAAAAAAATCTCAACAACAAACTATCTTCCATAATGACAAGGTTACCATCCATTGGAGTCCGAAAATCTCAACAACAAACTACCTTCCACAATGACAAGGCTAACATCCATTGGAGCAACAAAATCTAAAAAACAAGCTACCTTCCATAACAACAAGGCTACCATCCAATGGAGTAACAAAATCTCAATAGCAAACTACCTTCCATAATGGCAAGGCTACCATCCATTGGAGTAACAAAATTTGAACAATAAACTACCTTCCATAATGACAGGGCTACCATCCATTTAAGTAACAAAATCCCAACAACAAACTACCTTCCATAATGACAAGGCTACCATCCAATGGAGTAACAACATATCAACAATGAACTACCTTGCATAATGACAAGGCTACCATCCATTAGAGTAAAAAAATCTCAAAAATGAACTACTTCCCAAAATAACAAGGATAACATCCATTAGAATAACAAAATCTCAACAACAAACTACATTCTATAATGACAAGGCTAGCATCCATTGGAGTAACAATATATCAACAAAGAACTACATTCCATAATGACAAGGCTACCATCCAATGGAGTTACAAAATCTCAACAATGAACTACCTTCCATAATGACAAGGCTACCATCCATTGGAGTAACAAAATCTGAACAACAAACTACCTTCCATAATGACAGGGCTACCATCCATTGGAGTAACAAAATCCCAACAAAAAACTACCTTCCATAATGACAAGGCTTCCATCCATTAGAGTAACAAAATCCCAACAACGAACTATCTTCCATAATGACAAGGCTACAAATTTATTAGATTAACCAAATCTCAACAACAAACTACCTTATATAATGACAAGGTTAAAATCCATTAGAATAACAAAATCTCAAAAATAAACTACATTCCATAATTTCAAGGCTACCATCCATTGGAGTAACAAAATGTCAACAATTAACTACCTTCCATAATGACAAGGCTACCATCCATTGGAGTAACAAAATCTCAAAAACAAACAACCTTCCATAATGACAAGGGTACCATCCATTGGAGTAACAAAATCCCAACAACAAACTATCTTCCATAATGACAAGGCTACCATCCATTGGAGTAAGAAAATCTCAACAACAAACTAGCTTCCACAATGACAGGGCTAACATCCATTCGAGTAATAAAATCTAAAAAACAAACTACCTTCCATAATGACAAGGCTACCATCCAATGGAGTAACAAAATCCCAACAACAAACTACCTTCCATAATGACAAGGCTTCCATCCATTAGAGTAACAAAATCCCAACAATGAACTACCTTCCATAATGACAAGGCTACCATCCATTAGAGTAAAAAAATCTCAACAACAAACTATCATCCATAATGACAAGGCTACCATCCATTGGAGTAAGAAAATCTCAACAACAAACTACATTCCATAATTTCAAGGCTACCATCCATTGGAGTAACAAAATGTCAACAATGAACTACCTTCCATAATGACAAGGCTACCATCCATTGGAGTAACAAAATCTCAAAAACAAACAACCTTCCATAATGACAAGGGTGCCATCCATTGGAGTAACAAAATCCCAACAACAAACTATCTTCCATAATGACAAGGCTACCATCCATTGGAGTAAGAAAAACTCAACAACAAACTAGCTTCCATAATGACAGGGCTAACATCCATTCGAGTAATAAAATCATAAAAAAAACTACCTACCATAATGTCAAGGCTACCATCCAATGGAGTAACAAAATCCCAACAACAAACTACCTTCCATAATGACATGGCTTCCATCCATTAGAGTAACAAAATCCCAACAATGAACTACCTTTCATAATGACAAGGCTACCATCCATTAGAGTAAAAAAATCTCAACAACAAACTATCTTCCGTAATGACAAGGCTACCATCCATTGGAGTAAGAAAATCTCAACAACAAACTACCTTCCACAATGACAAGGCTAACATACATTGGAGTAACAAAATCTAAAAAACAAACTACCTTCCATAATGGCAAGGCTACCATCCATTGGAGTAACAAAATTTGAACAATAAACTACCTTCCATAATGACAGGGCTACCATCCATTTAAGTAACAAAATCCCAACAACAAACTACCTTCCATAATGACAAGGCTACCATCCAATGGAGTAACAAAATATCAACAATGAACTACCTTGCATAATGACAAGGCTACCATCCATTAGAGTAAAAAAAATCTCAAAATGAACTACTTCCCACAATGACAAGGATAACATCCATTAGAATAACAAAATCTCAACACCAAACTACATTCTATAATGACAAGGCTACAATCCATTGGAGTAATAATATATCAACAAAGAACTACATTCCATAATGACAAGGCTGCCATCCAATGGAGTAACAAAATCTCAACAATGAACTACCTTCCATAATGACAAGGCTACCATCCATTGGAGTAACAAAATCTGAACAACAAACTACCTTCCATAATGACAGGGCTACCATCCATTGGAGTAACAAAATACCAACAACAAACTACCTTCATTAATGACAAGGCTACCATCCATTAGAGTAACAAAATCCTAACAACGAACTACCTTCGATAATGACAAGGCTACAAATTTATTAGATTAACCAAATCTCAACAACAAACTACCTTCTATAATGACAAGGTTAAAATCCATTAGAATAACAAAATCTCAAAAACAAACTACATTCCATAATTTCAAGGCTACCATCCATTGGAGTAACAAAATGTCAACAATGAACTACCTTCCATAATGACAAGGCTACCATCCATTGGAGTAACAAAATCTCAAAAACAAACAACCTTCCATAATGACAAGGGTACCATCCATTGGAGTAACAAAATCCCAACAACAAACTATCTTCCATAATGACAAGGCTACCATCCATTGGAGTAAGAAAATCTCAACAACAAAGTAGCTTCCACAGGGCTAACATCCATTCGAGTAATAAAATCTAAAAAATAAACTACCTTCCATAATGACAAGGCTACCATCCAATGGAGTAACAAAATCCCAACAACAAACTACCTTCCATAATGACAAGGCTTCCATCCATTAGAGTAACAAAATCCCAACAATGAACTACCTTCCATAATGACAAGGCTACCATCCATTAGAGTAAAAAAATCTCAACAACAATCTATCTTCCATAATGACAAGGCTACCATCCATTGGAGTAAGAAAATCTCAACAACAAACTACCTTCCACAATGACAGGGCTACCATCCATTTAAGTAACAAAATCCCAACAACAAACTACCTTCCATAATGACAAGGCTACCATCCAATGGAGTAACAAAATATCAACAATGAACTACCTTGCATAATGACAAGGCTACCATCCATTAGAGTAAAAAAATCTAAAAAATGAACTACTTCCCATAATGACAAGGATAACATCCATTAGAATAACAAAATCTCAACAACAAACTACATTCTATAATGACAAGGCTACCATCCATTGGAGTAACAATATATCAACAAAGAACTACATTCCATAATGACAAGGCTACCATCCAATGGAGTAACAAAATCTCAGCAATGAACTACCTTCCATAATGACAAGGCTACCATCCATTGGAGTAACAAAATCTGAACAACAAACTACCTTCCATAATAACAGGGCTACCATCCATTGGAGTAACAAAATCCCAACAAAAAACAACCTTCCATAATGACAAGGCTTCATCCATTAGAGTAACAAAATCCCAACAACGAACTACCTTCCATAATGACAAGGCTACCATCCATTAGAGTAAAAAAATCTCAAAAATGAACTACTTCCCGTAATGACAAGGATAACATCCATTAGAATAACAAAATCTCAACAACAAACTACATTCTATAATGACAAGGCTACCATCCATTGGAGTAACAATATATCAACAACGAACTACCTTCCATAATGACAAGGCTACCATCCAATGGAGTAACAAAATCTCAACAACGAACTACCTTCCTTAATGACAAGGCTACCATCCAATAAAGTAAAGAAATATCAACAACGAACTACCTTCCATAAGGACATCTCTACCATCCATTGGAGTAACAAAATCTCAGCAACGACTTACCTTCCATAATGACAAGGCTACCATCCAATGGAGTAAAAAAATCTCAACAACGAACTACCTTCCATAATGGTAAGGCTACCATCCAATGGAGTAACAAAATATCAACAATGAACTACCTTCCATAATGACAAGGCTACCATCCATTGGAGTAACAAAATCTCAAAAACAAACTACCTTCCATAATGATAAGGTTACCATCCATTAGAGTAACAAAATACCAACAACAAACTACCTTCATTAATGACAAGGCTACCATCCATTAGAGTAACAAAATCCCAACAACGAACTACCTTCGATAATGACAAGGATACAAATTTATTAGAGTAACCAAATCTCAACAACAAACTACCTTCTGTAATGACAAGGTTACAATCCGTTAGAATAACAAAATCTCAAAAACAAACTACATTCCATAATTTTAAGGCTACCATCCATTGGAGTAACAAAATGTCAACAATGAACTACCTTCCATAATGACAAGGCTACCATCCATTGGAGTAACAAAATCTCAAAAACAAACAACCTTCCATAATGACAAGGGTACCATCCATTGGAGTAACAAAATCCCAACAACAAACTATCTTCCATAATGACAAGGCTACCATCCATTGGAGTAAGAAAATCTCAACAACAAACTAGCTTCCACAATGACAGGGCTAACATCCATTCGAGTAGTAAAATCTAAAAAACAAACTACCTTCCATAATGACAAGGCTACCATCCAATGGAGTAACAAAATCCCAACAACAAACTACCTTCCATAATGACAAGGCTTCCATCCATTAGAGTAACAAAATCCCAACAATGAACTACCTTCCATAATGACAAGGCTACCATCCATTAGAGTAAAAAAATCTCAACAACAAACTATCTTCCATAATGACAAGGCTACCATCCATTGGAGTAAGAAAATCTCAACAACAAACTACCTTCCACAATGACAAGGCTAACATCCATTGGAGCAACAAAGTCTAAAAAACAAACTACCTTCCATAATGACAAGGCTACCATCCAATGGAGTAACAAAATCTCAATAGCAAACTACCTTCCATAATGGCAAGGCTACCATCCATTGGAGTAACAAAATTTGAACAATAAACTACCTTCCATTATGGCAGGGCTACCATCCATTTAAGTAACAAAATCCCAACAACAAACTACCTTCCATAATGACAAGGCTACCATCCAATGGAGTAACAAAATATCAACAATGAACTACATTCCATAATGACAAGGCTACCATTCAATGGAGTAAAAAAATCTCAACAATGAACTACCTTCCATAATGACAAGGCTACCATCCATTGGAGTAACAAAATCTGAACAACAAACTACCTTCCATAATAACAGGGCTACCATCCATTGGAGTAACAAAATCCCAACAAAAAACTACCTTACATAATGACAAGGCTTCCATCCATTAGAGTAACAAAATCCCAACAACGAACTACCTTCCATAATGACAAGGCTACCATCCATTAGAGTAAAAAAATCTCAAAAATGAACTACTTCCCGTAATGACAAGGATAACATCCATTAGAATAACAAAATCTCAACAACAAACTACATTCTATAATGACAAGGCTACCATCCATTGGAGTAACAATATATCAACAACGAACTACCTTCCATAATGACAAGGCTACCATCCAATGGAGTAACAAAATCTCAACAACGAACTACCTTCCTTAATGACAAGGCTACCATCCAATAAAGTAACAAAATATCAACAGCGAACTACCTTCCATAAGGACATCTCTACCATCCATTGGAGTAACAAAATCTCAGCAACGACTTACCTTCCATAATGACAAGGCTACCATCCAATGGAGTAAAAAAATCTCAACAACGAACTACCTTCCATAATGGTAAGGCTACCTTCCAATGGAGTAACAAAATATCAACAATGAACTACCTTCCATAATGACAAGGCTACCATCCATTGGAGTAACAAAATCTCAAAAACAAACTACCTTCCATAATGATAAGGTTACCATCCATTAGAGTAACAAAATACCAACAACAAACTACCTTCATT
The DNA here is from genome assembly GCA_948472305.1 of Vicia faba. Classification (NCBI taxonomy): domain Eukaryota; kingdom Viridiplantae; phylum Streptophyta; class Magnoliopsida; order Fabales; family Fabaceae; genus Vicia; species Vicia faba. The sequence goes on along the minus strand of OX451739.1, from coordinate 585,574,022 downwards.
AATGACAAGGCTACCATCCATTAGAGTAACAAAATCCCAACAACGAACTACCTTCGATAATGACAAGGATACAAATTTATTAGAGTAACCAAATCTCAACAACAAACTACCTTCTGTAATGACAAGGTTACAATCCGTTAGAATAACAAAATCTCAAAAACAAACTACATTCCATAATTTCAAGGCTACCATCCATTGGAGTAACAAAATGTCAACAATGAACTACCTTCCATAATGACAAGGCTACCATCCATTGGAGTAACAAAATCTCAAAAACAAACAACCTTCCATAATGACAAGGGTACCATCCATTGGAGTAACAAAATCCCAACAACAAACTATCTTCCATAATGACAAGGCTACCATCCATTGGAGTAAGAAAATCTCAACAACAAACTAGCTTCCACAATGACAGGGCTAACATCCATTCGAGTAATAAAATCTAAAAAACAAACTACCTTCCATAATGACAAGGCTACCATCCAATGGAGTAACAAAATCCCAACAACAAACTACCTTCCATAATGACAAGGCTTCCATCCATTAGAGTAACAAAATCCCAACAATGAACTAACTTCCATAATGACAAGGCTACCATCCATTAGAGTAAAAAAATCTCAACAACAAACTATCTTCCATAATGACAAGGCTACCATCCATTGGAGTAAGAAAATCTCAACAACAAACTACCTTCCACAATGACAAGGCTAACATCCATTGGAGCAACAAAGTCTAAAAAACAAACTACCTTCCATAATGACAAGGCTACCATCCAATGGAGTAACAAAATCTCAATAGCAAACTACCTTCCATAATGGCAAGGCTACCATCCATTGGAGTAACAAAATTTGAACAATAAACTACCTTCCATTATGACAGGGCTACCATCCATTTAAGTAACAAAATCCCAACAACAAACTACCTTCCATAATGACAAGGCTACCATCCAATGGAGTAACAAAATATCAACAATGAACTACCTTGCATAATGACAAGGCTACCATCCATTAGAGTAAAAAAATCTAAAAAATGAACTACTTCCCATAATGACAAGGATAACATCCATTAGAATAACAAAATCTCAACAACAAACTACATTCTATAATGACAAGGCTACCATCCATTGGAGTAACAATATATCAACAAAGAACTACATTCCATAATGATAAGGCTACCATCCAATGGAGTAACAAAATCTCAACAATGAACTACCTTCCATAATGACAAGGCTACTATCCATTGGAGTAACAAAATCTGAACAACAAACTACCTTCCATAACAACAGGGCTACCATCCATTGGAGTAACAAAATCCCAACAAAAAACTACCTTCCATAATGACAAGGCTTCCATCCATTAGAGTAACAAAATCCCAACAACGAACTACTTCCCGTAATGACAAGGATAACATCCATTAGAATAACAAAATCTCAACAACAAACTACATTCTATAATGACAAGGCTACCATCCATTGGAGTAACAATATATCAACAACGAACTACCTTCCATAATGACAAGGCTACCATCCAATGGAGTTACAAAATCTCAACAACGAACTACTTTCCTTAATGACAAGGCTACCATCCAATAAAGTAACAAAATATCAACAGCGAACTACCTTCCATAAGCACATCTCTACCATCCATTGGAGTAACAAAATCTCAGCAACGACTTACCTTCCATAATGACAAGGCTACCATCCAATGGAGTAAAAAAATCTCAACAACGAACTACCTTCCATAATGGTAAGGCTACCATCCAATGGAGTAACAAAATATCAACAATGAACTACCTTCCATAATGACAAGGCTACCATCCATTGGAGTAACAAAATCTCAAAAACAAACTACCTTCCATAATGATAAGGTTACCATCCATTAGAGTAACAAAATACCAACAATAAACTACCTTCATTAATGATAAGGCTACCATCCATTAGAGTAACAAAATCCCAACAACGAACTACCTTCGATAATGACAAGGCTACAAATTTATTAGAGTAACCAAATCTCAACAACAAACTACCTTCTGTAATAACAAGGTTACAATCCATTAGAATAACAAAATCTCAAAAACAAACTACATTCCATAATTTCAAGGCTACCATCCATTGGAGTAACAAAATATCAACAATGAACTACCTTCCATAATGACAAGGCTACCATCCATTGGAGTAACAAAATCTAAAAAACAAACTACCTTCCATAATGACAAGGGTGCCATCCATTGGAGTAACAAAATCCCAACAACAAACTATCTTCCATAATGACAAGGCTACCATCCATTGGAGTAAGAAAATCTCCACAATAAACTAGCTTCCACAATGACAGGGCTAACATCCATTCGAGTAATAAAATATAAAAAACAAACTACCTTCCATAATGACAAGGCTACCATCCATTGGAGTAACAAAATCCCAACAACAAACTACCTTCCATAATGACAAGGCTTCCATCCATTAGAGTAAAAAATCCCAACAATGAACTACCTTCCATAATGACAAGGCTACCATCCATTAGAGTAAAAAAATCTCAAAAATGAACTACTTCCCGTAATGACAAGGATAACATCCATTAGAATAACAAAATCTCAACAACAAACTACATTCTATAATGAAAAGGCTACCATCCATTGGAGTAACAATATATCAACAACGAACTACCTTCCTTAATGACAAGGCTACCATCCAATGGAGTATCAAAATCTCAACAATGAACTACCTTCCATAATGACAAGGCTACCATCCATTGGAGTAACAAAATCCCAACAACAAACTACCTTCCATAATGACAAGGCTTCCATCCATTAGAGTAAAAAATCCCAACAATGAACAACCTTCCATAATGACAAGGCTACCATCCATTAGAGTAAAAAAATCTCAAAAATGAACTACTTCCCGTAATGACAAGGATAACATCCATTAGAATAACAAAATCTCAACAACAAACTACATTCTATAATGAAAAGGCTACCATCCAATGGAGTAACAATATATCAACAACGAACTACCTTCCTTAATGACAAGGCTACCATCCATTAGAGTAACAAAATCCCAACAACGAACTACCTTCCATAATGACAAGGCTACCATCCATTAGAGTAAAAAAATCTCAAAAATGAACTACTTCCCTTAATGACAAGGATAACATCCATTAGAATAACAAAATCTCAACAACAAACTACATTCTATAATGACAAGGCTACCATCCATTGGAGTAACAATATATCAACAACGAACTACCTTCCATAATGACAAGGCTACCATCCAATGGAGTAACAAAATCTCAACAACGAACTACCTTCCTTAATGACAAGGCTACCATCCAATAAAGTAACAAAATATCAACAGCGAACTACCTTCCATAAGGACATCTCTACCATCCATTGGAGTAACAAAATCTCAGCAACGACTTACCTTCCATAATGACAAGGCTACCATCCAATGGAGTTAAAAAATCTCAACAACGAACTACCTTCCATAATGGTAAGGCTACCATCCAATGGAGTAACAAAATATCAACAATGAACTACCTTCCATAATGACAAGGCTACCATCCATTGGAGTAACAAAATCTCAAAAACAAACTACCTTCCATAATGATAAGGTTACCATCCATTAGAGTAACAAAATACCAACAACAAACTACCTTCATTAATGACAAGGCTACCATCCATTAGAGTAACAAAATCCCAACAACGAACTACCTTCGATAATGACAAGGATACAAATTTATTAGAGTAACCAAATCTCAATAACAAACTACCTTTTGTAATGACAAGGTTACAATCCGTTAGAATAACAAAATCTCAAAAACAAACTACATTCCATAATTTCAAGGCTACCATCCATTGGAGTAACAAAATGTCAACAATGAACTACCTTCCATAATGACAAGGCTACCATCCATTGGAGTAACAAAATCTCAAAAACAAACAACCTTCCATAATGACAAGGGTACCATCCATTGGAGTAACAAAATCCCAACAACAAACTATCTTCCATAATGACAAGGCTACCATCCATTGGAGTAAGAAAATCTCAACAACAAACTAGCTTCCACAATGACAGGGCTAACATCCATTCGAGTAATAAAATCTAAAAAACAAACTACCTTCCATAATGACAAGGCTACCATCCAATGGAGTAACAAAATCCCAACAACAAACTACCTTCCATAATGACAAGGCTTCCATCCATTAGAGTAACAAAATCCCAACAATGAACTACCTTCCATAATGACAAGGCTACCATCCATTAGAGTAAAAAAATCTCAACAACAAACTATCTTCCATAATGACAAGGCTACCATCCATTGGAGTAAGAAAATCTCAACAACAAACTACCTTCCACAATGACAAGGCTAACATCCATTGGAGCAACAAAGTCTAAAAAACAAACTACCTTCCATAATGACAAGGCTACCATCCAATGGAGTAACAAAATCTCAATAGCAAACTACCTTCCATAATGGCAAGGCTACCATCCATTGGAGTAACAAAATTTGAACAATAAACTACCTTCCATTATGACAGGGCTACCATCCATTTAAGTAACAAAATCCCAACAACAAACTACCTTCCATAATGACAAGGCTACCATCCAATGGAGTAACAAAATATCAACAATGAACTACCTTGCATAATGACAAGGCTACCATCCATTAGAGTAAAAAAATCTAAAAAATGAACTACTTCCCATAATGACAAGGATAACATCCATTAGAATAACAAAATCTCAACAACAAACTACATTCTATAATGACAAGGCTACCATCCATTGGAGTAACAATATATCAACAAAGAACTACATTCCATAATGACAAGGCTACCATCCAATGGAGTAACAAAATCTCAACAATGAACTACCTTCCATAATGACAAGGCTACCATCCATTGGAGTAACAAAATCTGAACAACAAACTACCTTCCATAACAACAGGGCTACCATCCATTGGAGTAACAAAATCCCAACAAAAAACTACCTTCCATAATGACAAGGCTTCCATCCATTAGAGTAACAAAATCCCAACAACGAACTACCTTCCATAATGACAAGGCTACCAACCATTAGAGTAAAAAAATCTCAAAAATGAACTACTTCCCGTAATGACAAGGATAACATCCATTAGAATAACAAAATCTCAACAACAAACTACATTCTATAATGACAAGGCTACCATCCATTGGAGTAACAATATATCAACAACGAACTACCTTCCATAATGACAAGGCTACCATCCAATGGAGTAACAAAATCTCAACAACGAACTACCTTCCTTAATGACAAGGCTACCATCCAATAAAGTAACAAAATATCAACAGCGAACTACCTTCCATAAGGACATCTCTACCATCCATTGGAGTAACAAAATCTCAGCAACGACTTACCTTCCATAATGACAAGGCTACCATCCAATGGAGTAAAAAAATCTCAACAACGAACTACCTTCCATAATGGTAAGGCTACCATCCAATGGAGTAACAAAATATCAACAATGAACTACCTTCCATAATGACAAGGCTACCATCCATTGGAGTAACAAAATCTCAAAAACAAACTACCTTCCATAATGATAAGGTTACCATCCATTAGAGTAACAAAATACCAACAATAAACTACCTTCATTAATGATAAGGCTACCATCCATTAGAGTAACAAAATCCCAACAACGAACTACCTTCGATAATGACAAGGCTACAAATTTATTAGAGTAACCAAATCTCAACAACAAACTACCTTCTGTAATAACAAGGTTACAATCCATTAGAATAACAAAATCTCAAAAACAAACTACATTCCATAATTTCAAGGCTACCATCCATTGGAGTAACAAAATATCAACAATGAACTACCTTCCATAATGACAAGGCTACCATCCATTGGAGTAACAAAATCTAAAAAACAAACTACCTTCCATAATGACAAGGGTGCCATCCATTGGAGTAACAAAATCCCAACAACAAACTATCTTCCATAATGACAAGGCAACCATCCATTGGAGTAAGAAAATCTTAAAAATAAACTAGCTTCCACAATGACAGGGCTAACATCCATTCGAGTAATAAAATATAAAAAACAAACTACCTTCCATAATGACAAGGCTACCATCCATTGGAGTAACAAAATCCCAACAACAAACTACCTTCCATAATGACAAGGCTTCCATCCATTAGAGTAAAAAATCCCAACAATGAACTACCTTCCATAATGACAAGGCTACCATCCATTAGAGTAAAAAAATCTCAAAAATGAACTACTTCCCGTAATGACAAGGATAACATCCATTAGAATAACAAAATATTAACAACAAACTACATTCTATAATGAAAAGGCTACCATCCATTGGAGTAACAATATATCAACAACGAACTACCTTCCTTAATGACAAGGCTACCATCCAATGGAGTATCAAAATCTCAACAATGAACTACCTTCCATAATGACAAGGCTACCATCCATTGGAGTAACAAAATCTGAACAACGAACTACCTTCCATAATGACAGGGCTACCATCCATTGGAGTAACAAAATCTCAACAATGAACTACCTTCCATAATGACAAGGCTACAATCCATTAGAGTAACAAAATCTCAAAAACAAACTACCTTCCATAATGATAAGGTTACCATCCATTAGAGTAACAAAAATACCAACAACAAACTACCTTCATTAATGACAAGGCTACCATCCATTAGAGTAACAAAATCCCAACAACGAACTACCTTCGATAATGACAAGGCTACAAATTTATTAGAGTAACCAAATCTCAACAACAAACTACCTTATGTAATGACAAGGTTACAATCCATTAGAATAACAAAATCTCAAAAACAAACTACATTCCATAATTTCAAGGCTACCATCCATTGGAGTAACAAAATATCAACAAAGAACTACCTTCCATAATGACAAGGCTACCATCCATTGGAGTAACAAAATCTAAAAAACAAACTACCTTCCATAATGACAAGGGTACCATCCATTGGAGTAACAAAATCCCAACAACAAACTATCTTCCATAATGACAAGGCTACCATCCATTGGAGTAAGAAAATCTCAACAACAAACTAACTTGCATAATGACAGGGCTAACATCCATTGGAGTAATAAAATCTAAAAAACAAACTACCTTCCATAATGACAAGGCTACCATCCATTAGAGTAACAAAATCCCAACAACAAACTACCTTCCATAATGACAAGGCTTCCATCCATTAAAGGTAACAAAATCCCAACAACTAACTACCTTCCATAATGACAAGGTACCATCCATTAGAGTAAAAAAATCTCAACAACAAACTATCTTCCATAATGACAAGGATACCATCCATTGGAGTAAGAAAATCTCAACAACAAACTACCTTCCACAATGACAAGGCTAACATCCATTGGAGCAACAAAATTCAAAAAACAAACTACCTTCCATAATGACAAGGATACCATCCAATGGAGTAACAAAATCTCAATAGCAAACTACCTTCCATAATGACAAGGCTACCATCCATCGGAGTAACAAAATCTGAACAATGAACTACCTTCCATAATGACAGGGCTACCATCCAATTAAGTAAGAAAATCCCAACAACAAACTACATTCCATAATGACAAGGCTACCATCCAATGGAGTAACAAAATATCAACAATGAACTACCTTCCATAATGACAAGGCTACCATCCATTGGAGTCACAAAATATCAATAACAAACTACGTTCCATAATGACAAGGCTACCATCCATTGAAGTAACAAAATCCCAACAACGAACTACCTTCCATAAGGACAAGGCTACCATCCATTAGAGTAACAAAATCTCAAAAACGAACTACCTTCCTTAATGACAAGGCTACCATCCAATAGAGTAACAAAATATGAACAACGAACTACCTTCCATAAGGACATCTCTACCATCCATTGGAGTAACAAAATCTCAACAACGATTTGCCTTCCATAATGACAAGGCTACCATCCAATGGAGTAAAAAAACCTCAACAACAAACTACCTTCCATAATGACAAGGCTACCATCCAATGGAGTAACAAAATATCAACAATGAACTACCTTCCCTAATGACAAGGCTACCATCCATTGGAGTAACAAAATCTCAAAAACAAACTACCTTCCATAATGATAAGGTTACCATCCATTAGAGTAACAAAATACCAACGACAAACTACCGTCATTAATGACAAGGCTACCATCCATTAGAGTAACAAAATCCCAACAACGAACTACCTTCAATAATGACAAGGCTACAAATTTATTAGAGTAACCAAATCTCAACAACAAACTACCTTCTGTAATGACAAGGTTACAATCCATTAGAATAACAAAATCTCAAAAAAAAAACTACTTTCCATAATTTCAAGGCTACCATCCATTGGAGTAACAAAATGTCAACAATGAACTACCTTCCATAATGACAAGGCTACCATACATTGGAGTAACAAAATCTCAAAAACAAACAGCCTTCCATAATGACAAGGGTACCATCCATTGGAGTAACAAAATCCCAACAACAAACTATCTTCCATAATGACAAGGCTACCATCCATTGGAGTAAGAAAATCTCAACAACAAACTAGCTTCCACAATGACAAGGCTAACATCCATTCGAGTAATAAAATCTAAAAAACAAACTACCTTCCATAATGACAAGGCTACCATCCATTAGAGTAACAAAATCCCAACAACAAACTACCTTCCATAATGACAAGGCTTCCATCCATTAAAGGTAACAAAATCCCAACAACTAACTACCTTCCAGAATGACAAGGCTACCATCCATTAGAGTAAAAAAATCTCAACAACAAACTATCTTCCATAATGACAAGGCTACCATCCATTGGAGTAAGAAAATCTCAACAACAAACTACCTTCCACAATGACAAGGCTAACATCCATTGGAGCAACAAAATTCAAAAAACAAACTACCTTCCATAATGACAAGGATACCATCCAATGGAGTAACAAAATCTCAATAGCAAACTACCTTCCATAATGACAAGGCTACCATCCATCGGAGTAACAAAATCTGAACAATGAACTACCTTCCATAATGACAGGGTTACCATCCAATTAAGTTACAAAATCCCAACAACGAACTACATTCCATAATGACAAGGCTACCATCCAATGGAGTAACAAAATATCAACAATGAACTACCTTCCATAATGACAAGGCTACCATCCATTGGAGTAACAAAATATCAATAACAAACTACGTTCCATAATGACAAGGCTACCATCCATTGAAGTAACAAAATCCCAACAACGAACTACCTTCCATAAGGACAAGGCTACCATCCATTAGAGTAACAAAATCTCAAAAACGAACTACCTTCCTTAATGACAAGGCTACCATCCAATAGAGTAACAAAATATGAACAGCGAACTACCTTCCATAAGGACATCTCTACCATCCATTGGAGTAACAAAATCTCAACAACGATTTACCTTCCATAATGACAAGGCTACCATCCAATGGAGTAAAAAAACCTCAACAACAAACTACCTTCCATAATGACAAGGCTACCATCCAATGGAGTAACAAAATATCAACAATGAACTACCTTCCCTAATGACAAGGCTACCATCCATTGGAGTAACAAAATCTCAAAAACAAACTACCTTCCATAATGATAAGGTTACCATCCATTAGAGTAACAAAATACCAACGACAAACTACCGTCATTAATGACAAGGCTACCATCCATTAGAGTAACAAAATCCCAACAACGAACTACCTTCAATAATGACAAGGCTACAAATTTATTAGAGTAACCAAATCTAAAAAACTAACCACCTTCCATAATGACAAGGCTACCATCCATTGGAGTAACAAAATCTCAAAAACAAACTACTTTCCATAATTTCAAGGCTACCATCCATTGGAGTAACAAAATGTCAACAATGAACTACCTTCCATAATGACAAGGCTACCATACATTGGAGTAACAAAATCTCAAAAACAAACAGCCTTCCATAATGACAAGGGTACCATCCATTGGAGTAACAAAATCCCAACAACAAACTATCTTCCATAATGACAAGGCTACCATCCATTGGAGTAAGAAAATCTCAACAACAAACTAGCTTCCACAATGACAAGGCTAACATCCATTCGAGTAATAAAATCTAAAAAACAAACTACCTTCCATAATGACAAGGCTACCATCCATTGGAGTAACAAAATCCCAACAACAAACTACCTTCCATAATGACAAGGCTTCCATCCATTAGAGTAAAAAATCCCAACAACAAACTACCTTCCATAATGACAAAGCTACCATCCATTAGAGTAAAAAAATCTCAAAAATGAACTACTTCCCGTAATGACAAGGATAACATCCATTAGAATAACAAAATCTCAACAACAAACTACATTCTATAATGAAAAGGCTACCATCCATTGGAGTAACAATATATCAACAACGAAGTACCTTCCTTAATGACAAGGCTACCATCCAATGGAGTATCAAAATCTCAACAATGAACTACCTTCCATAATGAAAAGGCTACCATCCATTGGAGTAACAAAATCTGAACAACGAACTACCTTCCATAATGACAGGGCTACCATCCATTCGAGTAACAAAATCTCAACAATGAACTACCTTCCATAATGACAAGGCTACCATCCATTAGAGTAACAAAATCTCAAAAACAAACTACCTTCCATAATGATAAGGTTACCATCCATTAGAGTAACAAAAATACCAACAACAAACTACCTTCATTAATGACAAGGCTACCATCCATTAGAGTAACAAAATCCCAACAACGAACTACCTTCGATAATGACAAGGCTACAAATTTATTAGAGTAACCAAATCTCAACAACAAACTACCTTATGTAATGACAAGGTTACAATCCATTAGAATAACAAAATCTCAAAAACAAACTACATTCCATAATTTCAAGGCTACCATCCATTGGAGTAACAAAATATCAACAAAGAACTACCTTCCATAATGACAAGGCTACCATCCATTGTAGTAAAAAAATCTAAAAAACAAACTACCTTCCATAATGACAAGGGTACCATCCATTGGAGTAACAAAATCCCAACAACAAACTATCTTCCATAATGACAAGGCTACCATCCATTAGAGTAAGAAAATCTCAACAACAAACTAACTTCCATAATGACAGGGCTAACATCCATTGGAGTAAGAAAATCTCAACAACAAACTACCTTCCACAATGACAAGGCTAACATCCATTGGAGAAACAAAATTCAAAAAACAAACTACCTTCCATAATGACAAGGATACCATCCAATGGAGTAACAAAATCTCAATAGCAAACTACCTTCCATAATGACAAGGCTACCATCCACCGGAGTAACAAAATCTGAACAATGAACTACCTTCCATAATGACAGGGCTACCATCCAATTAAGTAACAAAATCCCAACAACGAACTACATTCCATAATGACAAGGCTACCATCCAATGGAGTAACAAAATATCAACAATGAACTACCTTCCATAATGACAAGGCTACCATCCATTGGAGTAACAAAATATCAATAACAAACTACGTTCCATAATGACAAGGCTACCATCCATTGAAGTAACAAAATCCCAACAACGAACTACCTTCCATAAGGACAAGGCTACCATCCATTAGAGTAACAAAATCTCAAAAACGAACTACCTTCCTTAATGACAAGGCTACCATCCAATAGAGTAACAAAATATGAACAGCGAACTACCTTCCATAAGGACATCTCTACCATCCATTGGAGTAACAAAATCTCAACAACGATTTACCTTCCATAATGACAAGGCTACCATCCAATGGAGTAAAAAAACCTCAACAACAAACTACCTTCCATAATGACAAGGCTACCATCCAATGGAGTAACAAAATATCAACAATTAACTACCTTCCCTAATGACAAGGCTACCATCCATTGGAGTAACAAAATCTCAAAAACAAACTACCTTCCATAATGATAAGGTTACCATCCATTAGAGTAACAAAATACCAACGACAAACTACCGTCATTAATGACAAGGCTACCATCCATTAGAGTAACAAAATCCCAACAACGAACTACCTTCAATAATGACAAGGTTACAAATTTATTAGAGTAACCAAATCTCAACAACAAACTACCTTCTGTAATGACAAGGTTACAATCCATTAGAATAACAAAATCTCAAAAACAAACTACTTTCCATAATTTCAAGGCTACCATCCATTGGAGTAACAAAATGTCAACAATGAACTACCTTCCATAATGACAAGGCTACCATACATTGGAGTAACAAAATCTCAAAAACAAACAGCCTTCCATAATGACAAGGGTACCATCCATTGGAGTAACAAAATCCCAACAACAAACTATCTTCCATAATGACAAGGCTACCATCCATTGGAGTAAGAAAATCTCAACAACAAACTAACTTCCATAATGACAGGGCTAACATCCATTGGAGTAAGAAAATCTCAACAACAAACTATCTTCCACAATGACAAGGCTAACATCCATTGGAGAAACAAAATTCAAAAAACAAACTACCTTCCATAATGACAAGGATACCATCCAATGGAGTAACAAAATCTCAATAGCAAACTACCTTCCATAATGACAAGGCTACCATCCACCGGAGTAACAAAATCTGAACAATGAACTACCTTCCATAATGACAGGGCTACCATCCAATTAAGTAACAAAATCCCAACAACGAACTACATTCCATAATGACAAGGCTACCATCCAATGGAGTAACAAAATATCAACAATGAACTACCTTCCATAATGACAAGGCTACCATCCATTGGAGTAACAAAATATCAATAACAAACTACGTTCCATAATGACAAGGCTACCATCCATTGAAGTAACAAAATCCCAACAACGAACTACCTTCCATAAGGACAAGGCTACCATCCATTAGAGTAACAAAATCTCAAAAACGAACTACCTTCCTTAATGACAAGGCTACCATCCAATAGAGTAACAAAATATGAACAGCGAACTACCATCCATAAGGACATCTCTACCATCCATTGGAGTAACAAAATCTCAACAACGATTTACCTTCCATAATGACAAGGCTACCATCCAATGGAGTAAAAAAACCTCAACAACAAACTACCTTCCATAATGACAAGGATACCATCCAATGGAGTAACAAAATATCAACAATTAACTACCTTCCCTAATGACAAGGCTACCATCCATTGGAGTAACAAAATCTCAAAAACAAACTACCTTCCATAATGATAAGGTTACCATCCATTAGAGTAACAAAATACCAACGACAAACTACCGTCATTAATGACAAGGCTACCATCCATTAGAGTAACAAAATCCCAACAACGAACTACCTTCAATAATGACAAGGCTACAAATTTACTAGAGTAACCAAATCTAAAAAACTAACCACCTTCCATAATGACAAGGCTACCATCCATTGGAGTAACAAAATCTCAAAAACAAACTACTTTCCATAATTTCAAGGCTACCATCCATTGGAGTAACAAAATGTCAACAATGAACTACCTTCCATAATGACAAGGCTACCATACATTGGAGTAACAAAATCTCAAAAACAAACAGCCTTCCATAATGACAAGGGTACCATCCATTGGAGTAACAAAATCCCAACAACAAACTATCTTCCATAATGACAAGGCTACCATCCATTGGAGTAAGAAAATCTCAACAACAAACTAGCTTCCACAATGACAAGGCTAACATCCATTCGAGTAATAAAATCTAAAAAACAAACTACCTTCCATAATGACAAGGCTACCATCCATTGGAGTAACAAAATCCCAACAAGAAACTACCTTCCATAATGACAAGGCTTCCATCCATTAGAGTAAAAAATCCCAACAACAAACTACCTTCCATAATGACAAAGCTACCATCCATTAGAGTAAAAAAATCTCAAAAATGAACTACTTCCCGTAATGACAAGGATAACATCCATTAGAATAACAAAATCTCAACAACAAACTACATTCTATAATGAAAAGGCTACCATCCATTGGAGTAACAATATATCAACAACGAAGTACCTTCCTTAATGACAAGGCTACCATCCAATGGAGTATCAAAATCTCAACAATGAACTACCTTCCATAATGAAAAGGCTACCATCCATTGGAGTAACAAAATCTGAACAACGAACTACCTTCCATAATGACAGGGCTACCATCCATTCGAGTAACAAAATCTCAACAATGAACTACCTTCCATAATGACAAGGCTACCATCCATTAGAGTAACAAAATCTCAAAAACAAACTACCTTCCATAATGATAAGGTTACCATCCATTAGAGTAACAAAAATACCAACAACAAACTACCTTCATTAATGACAAGGCTACCTCCATTAGAGTAACAAAATCCCAACAACGAACTACCTTCGATAATGACAAGGCGACAAATTTATTAGAGTAACCAAATCTCAACAACAAACTACCTTATGTAATGACAAGGTTAAAATCCATTAGAATAACAAAATCTCAAAAACAAACTACATTCCATAATTTCAAGGCTACCATCCATTGGAGTAACAAAATATCAACAAAGAACTACCTTCCATAATGACAAGGCTACCATCCATTGGAGTAAAAAAATCTAAAAAACAAACTACCTTCCATAATGACAAGGGTACCATCCATTGGAGTAACAAAATCCCAACAACAAACTATCTTCCATAATGACAAGGCTACCATCCATTGGAGTAAGAAAATCTCAACAACAAACTAACTTCCATAATGACAGGGCTAACATCCATTGGAGTAAGAAAATCTCAACAACAAACTACCTTCCACAATGACAAGGCTAACATCCATTGGAGAAACAAAATTCAAAAAACAAACTACCTTCCATAATGACAAGGATACCATCCAATGGAGTAACAAAATCTCAATAGCAAACTACCTTCCATAATGACAAGGCTACCATCCACCGGAGTAACAAAATCTGAACAATGAACTACCTTCCATAATGACAGGGCTACCATCCAATTAAGTAACAAAATCCCAACAACGAACTACATTCCATAATGACAAGGCTACCATCCAATGGAGTAACAAAATATCAACAATGAACTACCTTCCATAATGACAAGGCTACCATCCATTGGAGTAACAAAATATCAATAACAAACTACGTTCCATAATGACAAGGCTACCATCCATTGAAGTAACAAAATCCCAACAACGAACTACCTTCCATAAGGACAAGGCTACCATCCATTAGAGTAACAAAATCTCAAAAACGAACTACCTTCCTTAATGACAAGGCTACCATCCAATAGAGTAACAAAATATGAACAGCGAACTACCTTCCATAAGGACATCTCTACCATCCATTGGAGTAACAAAATCTCAACAACGATTTACCTTCCATAATGACAAGGCTACCATCCAATGGAGTAAAAAAACCTCAACAACAAACTACCTTCCATAATGACAAGGCTACCATCCAATGGAGTAACAAAATATCAACAATTAACTACCTTCCCTAATGACAAGGCTACCATCCATTGGAGTAACAAAATCTCAAAAACAAACTACCTTCCATAATGATAAGGTTACCATCCATTAGAGTAACAAAATACCAACGACAAACTACCGTCATTAATGACAAGGCTACCATCCATTAGAGTAACAAAATCCCAACAACGAACTACCTTCAATAATGACAAGGCTACAAATTTATTAGAGTAACCAAATCTCCACAACAAACTACCTTCTGTAATGACAAGGTTACAATCCATTAGAATAACAAAATCTCAAAAACAAACTACTTTCCATAATTTCAAGGCTACCATCCATTGGAGTAACAAAATGTCAACAATGAACTACCTTCCATAATGATAAGGCTACCATACATTGGAGTAATAAAATCTCAAAAACAAACAGCCTTCCATAATGACAAGGGTACCATCCATTGGAGTAACAAAATCCCAACAACAAACTATCTTCCATAATGACAAGGCTACCATCCATTGGAGTAAGAAAATCTCAACAACAAACTAGCTTCCAAAATGACAAGGCTAACATCCATTCGAGTAATAAAATCTAAAAAATAAACTACCTTCCATAATGACAAGGCTACCATCCATTGGAGTAACAAAATCCCAACAAGAAACTACCTTCCATAATGACAAGGCTTCCATCCATTAGAGTAACAAAATCCCAACAATGAATTACCTTCCATAATGACAAGGCTACCATCCATTGGAGTAAGAAAATATCAACAACAAACTACCTTCCACAATGACAAGGCTAACATTCATTGGAGCAACAAAATCTAAAAAATAAACTACCTTCCATAATGACAAGGCTACCATCCAATGGAGTAACATAATCTCAATAGAAAACTACCTTCCATAATGGCAAGGCTACCATCCATTGGAGTAACAAAATTTGAACAATGAACTTCCTTCCATAATGACAGGGCTACCATCAATTTAAGTAACAAAATCCCAACAACAAACTACCTTCCATAATGACAAGGCTACCATCCAATGGAGTAACAAATATCAACAATGAACTACCTTGCATAATGACAAGGCTACCATCCATTGGAGTAACAAAATCTCAAAAACAAACTACCTTCCATAATGACAAGGGTACCATCCATTGGAGTAACAAAATCCCAACAACAAACTATCTTCCATAATGACAAGGCTACCATCCATTGGAGTAAGAAAATCTCAACAACGAACTACCTTCCACAATGACAAGGCTAACATCCATTGGAGTAACAAAATCTAAAAAACAAACTACCTTCCATAATGACAAGGCTACCATCCATTGGAGTAACAAAATCCCAACAACAAACTACCTTCCATAATGACAAGGCTACCATCCAATGGAGTAACAAAATATCAACAATGAACTACCTTCCATAATGACAAGGCTACCATCCATTGGAGTAACAAAATCTCAAAAACAAACTACTTCCCGTAATGATAAGGTTACCATCCATTAGAGTAACCAAATCTCAACAACAAACTACCTTCTGTAATGAAAAGGTTACAATCCATTAGAATAACAAAATCTCAAAAACAAACTACGTTCCATAATTTCTAGGCTACCATCCATTGGAGTAACAAAATGTCAACAATGAACTACCTTCCATAATGACAAGGCTACCATCCATTGGAGTAACAAAATCTCAAAAACAAACAGCCTTCCATAATGACAAGGGTACCATCCATTGGAGTAACAAAATCCCAACAACAAACTATCTTCCATAATGACAAGGCTACCATCTATTGGAGTAAGAAAATCACAACAACGGACTAACTTCCATAATGGCAAGGCTAACATCCATTCGAGTAATAAAATCTCATCAATGAACTACATTCCTGTTGTACCCCAATTTTTGACCTAAGATCCTATTTTTATTTTGGCATTTTTAAAGATAAGTCAAGGTCACGAAATACAGTCGGTTTTAACCTCTCACTTTCAAGCATTGACTATGCGAAGATTGTCAAGCGTTTTGAACATTTTGAGCCTATGTATCATTAATTTCTAATCGCATACAAAGGTGTATGTTCATGTTTTCTTTTGTTTCATGTGCAGAGACAGGTCTGGATCAAGAGCATCAGATGTCGCGCCTCAATTAAGGTTTTGATTCTCTCAAGCCCGAAGTACGGTTGATTGTGGATTCTCGAAGACTGACTCATCAAGGCACAACTGTTGCACCCTAAGTTTTGCTCCTAATTTTTTCAGTCGCACATTCATACCATATTTTGTCATTTGCTCACAATCATTAGTAAATACCTTCATTCATCACATTTTGCATCATTAGTCGTATTTAAGTTGACCAGAAAGAGTCAGTTTAAATCAAAGTTTGCATCGTCTTTTAGTTGTAAAATACCTGACATTTCATTTCATGCATTTTTATCTCTTCACTCGTTTCTTGCATTGCTCCAAGTTGTTTATATGTCAATAATAAAAATATTTTGGTTTTATAGACAGACTGTTAAAAGCGATTCGACACTATGCGGGAAAGTAGCGAGAAAATATTTCAAGTTTTCACCTTTTACCGATCATTTTATGAATCTGCGCTTCGCGTAGATTATGACGGTATGCTCGCTTTATTTTTCGGTACAGTGCAAAGTCTCGTTTTTAACCTTAAACGTCTGTTTAGTCTGATATTTTTATTATTATTTTATTTTTGATTTTTTTGACTTTTTGAATATTGTTTTTCTTTAATCTTCGTGACATGTAGTTTATTTTAATGTGTTCATTTTATTTTATCGGATAAATTTCCGTCTGTTTTTTATCGTTTTCGGTCATTTTGTGTCTTTATTTTTAATTCAGGAAAAAATTCAAAAAAAACTATTTTAAATTGAGTTATATTTTATACTTTTAGGTTTTTAAGTTATTTTATCATTAAAGGGCTTTTCTGTCATAAAAAAATATTTGTTACACTTTGCTTTGCTCTCATTGGTCGTAAGCAAGAGTTTCGGATCGATAGAAAAAAGAATATACAAAACAAAACCACAACAATGGGGACAATAGCACAAACAGGCGCAAGGAACAATAAAGTTATAAACAACCTTCATCATAACCAAATGGGGGATCCATTACCCAATTATTACATGGATTCATTACACAAACAATCAACATCATCATCATAAAACCCAAACTCTTTTCTAAACCTTGATATGATTTGGTCCAAAGCCACAGCTAGATCTGAACCAAACAACACTGATCTCAGCAGCTTGTTAGTACCTTCATCTTCTTCATCATCACCTTCTCATCAGAATCAACAAGCCTTCTTGTTGAGTCAATTCGTTGGTCAAAATAGAGAAAACGTTGCTTCTGTCCCCACCACACACCACTATCACCAACAACAGCAACACCATTCTCTACCACTATAAACTACTTCACGTGGAGGATCACTCACCAATGATCATCATGATCTTATTCACCTCACAACAACCCAACCGCCACGCCAAACTCCATCCATCTCCTGTCAAATACGATAACCTTCGTCGTTATCCTTCATCCTCCATGACAAGCTCCGCCACGACCCCACACGGCTCTCCGCCTAGATCCAGCTGGCCATCCCTCCGTCCAAATCGTTGTCATTACCTGTCAACACCACCAATCGCCAAACAGCCTAACAGCCACCACCGGCATCCACTCCTCTCAGCCCGAAACAAACAAATCGAAGTAAAACGACGACTCCTTCTGCGTTCCATCTCTCGCTTCGAACCTCTTCGTTCTTCAAACCTAACAATGACTAGTAAATCCGAAGATCGCAAGGAGCCAGTAAATGAACAGGCAGTTGCAAATATGTATGCAGCTATGAGGTCAGACCTCAACCAAATCTACACCAAAATAACTGAACTGGAAATGGAAGTTAGCGAGCACTCGTTGGTTCTTAATGCCATTCAGTCGCTTGATCAATCTAGACGATGCTATCGAATGATTGGGGGGGGTGCTTGTGGAAAGAACCATCAAAGAGGTTTTGCCTGCTGTGCAGCGAAATAAAGAAGGACTTGAAGAGGTTGTTGCAAGGCTTAACGAGACACTGGAAAAGAAGAAAAAGGAAATAGCTGAGTTTGAGACTAAATATAAAATCAGGAAGTGGAAAGGCCGAAGTAACAGGGAAGCTTCTAAAGAGTAAATCCTCTAATGCATCCTCTTATGATTAGTTTAATTTAGGCTTAAAAGTATTTTTAATCTAGTTTTTTTTTTTAGTTTAGATTTATTAGAATATTCAATTAGCTTAAGATATGATTTAACTTTAGAACTTTCATCTAATTTAAATTTAACCTAATAACTTTAGAATTTCTTTTTTTTTTATATAGTAATTTTAGAATTTTTATTTGTTTTAGATTAAATTTAGTAACCTTAGAATTTAATTTAGTTTATATTTAATTTGCTAATATTAAAATTTTAATTTGGTTTAGATCTAGTGTAGTAATTTTAGAATTATTTTTATAACTTTAGAATTTGTAATTAGTTTAGAACTATTTTAGTAAGTAATCTTAGAATTTTGACTTAGATAATTAGTTCCATTTTCTTTTATTTAAATATCTTTGTCATTTTAATTTCTCGATGCCTTTGATCATTAATCTGTTTCATTAGATTTTTTTCTTGTGAATTTTCGAATGCTTATACTTTGTTGACTCATCTTATTTTACTTTGTTCGATTTACTCCAAGGAAAAGATTTAAATTTTGTTTACTTCATGTCATCAAACACATCTCATCCAATCGTACGAATACCCTCATTCATCTTTTGTTTGTTTACTATTTTGTTAAACCTAAGATAATTTTCCCCAAAAGGTTCAATTTTTAAACTCACACCTTTTAAGCCAAAACTTCGACACTAGGTCGTCGTATCTTCAAAATCTCGCCAACACCTATTTTTAGCCAAACGAACCATTTTAATCAAACAAACAATTTTAGCCAAAAAAAAACAGATATTTCAAAAGGTTCCTGCGGAGTACCGCAGATGCATTGGGTGCTAATACCTTCCCATTGTATAACCAACCCCCGAACTCTAGATCTCTTTCAAAAACGCATTGTATTTTTATTATTTTTAAGTATTATTTTACATTGCATATTTTAGGGTTTTATTTCGCTCTTTTCCCTTTTCCCTTGGAAATAATAAAGCGCGGTGGCGACTCTTGCTTTTGTGAGTCAAGTTAATTAATAACTTGATCTCTGATTTTCACCGCTACACTTCCATAATGACAAGGCTACCATCCATTGGAGTAACAAAATCCCAACAACAAACTACCTTCCATAATGACAAGGCTTCCATCCATTAGAGTAACAAAATCCCAACAATGAATTACCTTCCATAATGACAAAGCTACCATCCATTGGAGTAAGAAAATATCAACAACACTACCTTCCACAATGACAAGGCTAAAATTCATTGGAGCAACAAAATCTAAAAAACAAACTACCTTCCATAATGACAAGGCTACCATCCAATGGAGTAACAAAATCTCAATTGCAAACTACCTTCCATAATAGCAAGGCTACCATCCATTGGAGTAACAAAATTTGAACAATGAACTACTTTCCATAATGACAGGGCTACCATCCATTTAAGTAACAAAATCCCAACAACAAACTACCTTCCATAATGACAAGGCTACCATCCAATGGAGTAACAAAATATCAACAATGAACTACCTTGCATAATGACAAGGCTACCATCCATTGGAGTAACAAAATCTCAAAAACAAACTACCTTCCATAATGACAAGGGTACCATCCATTGGAGTAACAAAATCCAAACAACAAACTATCTTCCATAATGACAAGGCTACCATCCATTGGAGTAAGAAAATCTCAACAACGAACTACCTTCCACAATGACAAGGCTAACATCTATTGGAGTAAAAAAATCTAAAAAACAAACTACCTTCCATAATGACAAGGCTACCATCCATTGGAGTAACAAAATCCCAACAACAATCTACCTTCCATAATGACAAGGCTTTCATCCATTAGAGTAACAAAGTCCCAACAACGAACTACCTTCCATAATGACAAGGCTACCATCCATTAGAGTAAAAAAATATCAAAAATGAACTACTTCCCGTAATGACAAGGATACCATCCATTAGAATAACAAAATCTCAACAACAAACTACATTCCATAATGACAAGGCTACCGTCCAATGGAGTAACAAAATCTCAACAATGAACTACCTTCCATAATGACAAGGCTACCATCCATCGGAGTAACAAAATATGAAGAACGAACAACCTTCCATAATGATAGGGCTACAATCCATTGGAGTAACAAAATCTCAACAATGAACTACCTTCCATAATGACAAGGCTACCATCCAATGGAGTAACAAAATCTCAACAGCGAACTACCTTCCATAATGACAAGGCTACCATCCATTAGAGTAACAAAATCTCAACAATGAACTTCCTTCCGTAATGACAAGGCTACCATCCATTAGAATAACATAATCTCAATAACAAACTACATTCCATAATGACAAGTCTACCATCCATTGGAGTAACAAAATCACAACAACGGACTAACTTCCATAATGACAAGGCTACCATCCATTAGATTAACAAAATCTCAACAATGAACTACATTCCATAATTACAAGGCTACCATCCATTTGAGTAACAAAATCACAACAACGAAATACCTTTCGTAATGAGAAGGCTACCATCCGATGGAGTAATAAAATATCAACAACGAACTATGATCCATAAGAACATCACTACCATCCATTGGAGTAACAAAATCTCAACAACAATTTACCTTTCATAATGACAAGGCTACCTTCCAATGGAGTAAAAAAATCTCAACAACGAACTACCTTCCATAATGACAAAGCTACCATCCAATGGAGTGACAAAATATCAACAATGAACTACCTTCCATAATGACAAGGCTACCATCCATTGGAGTAACAAAATATCAATAACAAACTACCTTCCACAATGACAAGGCTACCATCCATTGGAGTAACAAAATCCTAACAACGAACTACCTTCCATAATGACAAGGCTACCATCCATTAGAGTAACACAATCTCATCAACGAACTACCTTCCGTAATGACAAGGCTACCATCTAATAGAGTAACAAAATATCAACAGGGAACTACCTTCCATAAGGACATCTCTACCATCCATTGGAGTAAATAAATTACAACAACGATTTACCTTCCATAATGACAAGGCTACCATCCAATGGGTTAAAAAAATCTCAACAACGAACTACCTTCCATAATGACAAGGCTACCATCCAATGGAGTAACAAAATATCAACAATGAACTACCTTGCATAATGACAAGGCTACCATCCATTGGAGTAACAAAATCTCAAAAACAAACTACCTTCCATAATGACAAGGGTACCATCCATTGGAGTAACAAAATCCAAACAACAAACTATCTTCCATAATGACATGGCTACCATCCATTGGAGTAAGAAAATCTCAACAACGAACTACCTTCCATAATGACAAGGCTAACATCTATTGGAGTAAAAAAATCTAAAAAACAAACTACCTTCCATAATGACAAGGCTACCATCCATTGGAGTAACAAAATCCCAACAACAATCTACCTTCCATAATGACAAGGCTTTCATCCATTAGAGTAACAAAGTCCCAACAACGAACTACCTTCCATAATGACAAGGCTACCATCCATTAGAGTAAAAAAATATCAAAAATGAACTACTTCCCGTAATGACAAGGATACCATCCATTAGAATAACAAAATCTCAACAACAAACTACATTCCATAATGACAAGGCTACCGTCCAATGGAGTAACAAAATCTCAACAATGAACTACCTTCCATAATGACAAGGCTACCATCCATCGGAGTAACAAAATATGAAGAACGAACTACCTTCCATAATGATAGGGCTACAATCCATTGGAGTAACAAAATCTCAACAATGAACTACCTTCCATAATGACAAGGCTACCATCCAATGGAGTAACAAAATCTCAACAGCGAACTACCTTCCATAATGACAAGGCTACCATCCATTAGAGTAACAAAATCTCAACAATGAACTTCCTTCCGTAATGACAAGGCTACCATCCATTAGAATAACATAATCTCAATAACAAACTACATTCCATAATGACAAGTCTACCATCCATTGGAGTAACAAAATCACAACAACGGACTAACTTCCATAATGACAAGGCTACCATCCATTAGATTAACAAAATCTCAACAATGAACTACATTCCATAATTACAAGGCTACCATCCATTTGAGTAACAAAATCACAACAACGAAATACCTTTCGTAATGAGAAGGCTACCATCCGATGGAGTAATAAAATATCAACAACGAACTATGATCCATAAGAACATCACTACCATCCATTGGAGTAACAAAATCTCAACAACAATTTACCTTTCATAATGACAAGGCTACCTTCCAATGGAGTAAAAAAATCTCAACAACGAACTACCTTCCATAATGACAAAGCTACCATCCAATGGAGTGACAAAATATCAACAATGAACTACCTTCCATAATGACAAGGCTACCATCCATTGGAGTAACAAAATATCAATAACAAACTACCTTCCACAATGACAAGGCTACCATCCATTGGAGTAACAAAATCCTAACAACGAACTACCTTCCATAATGACAAGGCTACCATCCATTAGAGTAACACAATCTCATCAACGAACTACCTTCCGTAATGACAAGGCTACCATCTAATAGAGTAACAAAATATCAACAGGGAACTACCTTCCATAAGGACATCTCTACCATCCATTGGAGTAAATAAATTACAACAACGATTTACCTTCCATAATGACAAGGCTACCATCCAATGGGTTAAAAAAATCTCAACAACGAACTACCTTCCATAATGACAAGGCTACCATCCAATGGAGTAACAAAATATCAATAATGAACTACCTTCCATAATGACAAGGCTACCATCCATTGGAGTAACAAAATCTCAAAAGCAAACTACCTTCCATAATGACAAGGGTACCATCCACTGGAGTAACAAAATCCCAACAACAAACTACCTTCCATAATGACAAGGCTACCATCCATAGGAGTAAGAAAATCATAACAACGAACTACCTTCCATAATGACAAGGCTACCATCCAATGGAGTTACAAAATCTCAACAACGAACTACCTTACATAAGGACAAGGCTACCATCCATTGGAGTAACAAAATCTCAACAACGAACTACCTTCCATAATGACAAGGCTACCATCCAATGGAGTAACAAAATATCAACAATGAACTACCTTGCATAATGACAAGGCTAACATACATTGGAGTAACAAAATCTCAAAAACAAACTACCTTCCATAATGACAAGGGAACAATCCATTAGAGTAACAAAATCCCAACAATAAACTATCCTCCATAACGACAAGTCTACCATCCATTGGAGTAAGAAAATCTCAACAACGAACTACCTTCCACAATGACAAGGCTAACATTCATTGGAGTAACAAAATCTAAAAAACAAACTACCTTCCATAATGACAAGGCTACCATCCATTGAAGTAACAAAATCCCAACAACGAACTACCTTCCATAATGGCAAGGCTTCCATCCATTAGAGTAACAAAATCCTAACAACGAACTACCTTCCATAATGACAAGGCTACCATCCATTAGAGTAAAAAAATATCAAAAATGAACTACTTCCCATAATGACAAGGATACCATCCATTAGAATAACAAAATCTCAACAACAAACTACATTCGATAATGACAAGGCTACCATGCATTGGAGTAACAATATATCAACAACGAACTACCTTCCATAATGACAAGGCTACCATCTAATGGAGTAACAAAATCTCAACAATGAACTACCTTCCATAATTACAAGGCTACCATCCATTGGAGTAACAAAATCGGAACAACGAACTACCTTCCATTATGACAGGGCTACCATCCATTGGAGTAACAAAATCCCAACAACAAACTATCTTCCATAATGAAAAGGCTACCATCCATTGGAGTAAGAAAATCTCAACAACAAACTAGCTTCCACAATGACAGGGCTAACATCTATTGGAGTAATAAAATATAAAAAAAAAACTACCTTCCATAATGACAAGGCTACCATCCATAGGAGTAACAAAATCCCAACAACAAACTACCTTCCATAATGACAAGGCTTCCATCCATTAGACTAACAAAATCCCAACAATGAACTACCTTCCATAATGACAAGGCTACCATCCATTAGAGTAAAAAAATCTCAACAACAAACTATCTTCCATAACGACAAGGCTACCATCCATTGGAGTAAGAAAATCTCAACAACAAACTACCTTCCACAATGACAAGGCTAACATCCATTGGAGCAACAAAATCTAAAAAACAAACTACCTTCCATAATGACAATGCTACCATCCAATGGAGTAACAAAATCTCAATAGCAAACTACCTTCCATAATAACAAGGCTACCATCCATTGGAGTAACAAAATTTGAACAATGAACTACCTTCCATAAGGACAGGGCTACCATCCATTTAAGTAACAAAATCCCAACAATAAACTACCTTCCATAATGACAAGTCTACCATCCAATGGAGTAACAAAATATCAACAATGAACTACCTTGCATAATGACAAGGCTACCATCCATTGGAGTAACAAAATCTCAAAAACAAACTACCTTCCATAATGACAAGGGTACCATCCATTGGAGTAATAAAATCCCAACAACAAACTATCTTCCGTAATAACAAGGCTACCATCCATTGGAGTAAGAAAATCTCAACAACGAACTACCTTCCACAATGACAAGGCTAACATCCATTGGAGTAACAAAATCTAAAAAACAAACTACCTTCTATAATGACAAGGCTACCATCCATTGGAGTAACAAAATACTAACAAGAATCTACCTTCCATAATGACAAGGCTTCCGTCCATTAGAGTAACAAAATCCCAACAACGGACTACCTTCCATAATGACAAGGATACCATCCATTAGAATAAAAAATCTGAAAAAAGAACTACTTCCCGTAATGACAAGGATACCATCCATTAGAATAACAAAATCTCAACAACATACTACATTCTATAATGACAAGGCTACCATCCATTGGAGTACCAATATATCAACAACGAACTACCTTCCGTAATGACAAGGCTACCATCCAATGGAGTAACAAAATCTCAACAATGAACTACCTTCCATAATGACAAGGCTACCATCCATTGGAGTAACAAAATCTGAACAACGAACTACCTTCCATAATGACAGGGCTACCATCCATTGGAGTAACAAAATCTCAACAATGAACTACCATCCATAATGACAAGGCTACCATCCAATGGAGTAACAAAATCTCAACAGCGAACTACCTTCCACAATGACAGGGCTACCATCCATTAGAGTAACAAAATCTCAACAATGAACTTCCTTCTGTAATGACAAGCCTACCATCCATTAGAATAACAAAATCTCAACAACGAACTACATTCCATAATGACAAGGCTACCATCCCTTGGAGTAACAAAATCACAACAACGGACTAACTTCCATAATGACAAGGCTACCATCCATTAGATTAACAAAATCTCAACAACAAACTACATTCCATAATGACAAGGCTACCATCCATTTGAGCAACAAAATCACAACAACGAACTACCTTCCTTAATGAGAAGGCTACCATCCAATGGAGTAACAAAATATCAACAATGAAATACCATCCATAATGAAAAGGCTACCATCCGTTGGAGTAACAAAATATCAATAACAAACTACCTTCCATAATGACAAGGCTACCATCCATTGGAGTAACAAAATCCTAACAACGAACTACCTTCCATAATGACAAGGCTACCATCCATTAAAGTAACACAATCTCAACAATGAACTACCTTCCGTAATGACAAGGCTACCATCCAATAGAGTAACAAAACACAACAGTGAACTACCTTCCATAAGGACATCTCTACCATCCATTGGAGTAACAAAATCTCAACAACGATTTACCTTCCATAATGACAAGGCTACCATCCAATGGGTTAAAAAAATCTCAACAACGAACTACCTTCCATAATGACAAGGCTACCATCCAATGGAGTAACAAAATATCAACAATGAACTACCTTCCATAATGACAAGGCTACCATCCATTGGAGTAACAAAATCTCAAAAGCAAACTACCTTCCATAATGACAAGGGTACCATCCATTGGAGTAACAAAATCCCAACAACAAACTACCTTCCATAATGACAAGGCTACCATCCATAGGAGTAAGAAAATCTCAACAACGAACTACCTTCCATAATGACAAGGCTACCATCCAATGGAGTAACAAAATCTCAACAACGGACTACCTTACATAAGGACAAGGCTACTGAAATTCTGGCTGCAGATACTCAATGTTACGTTCAATGTTACGACACCGTGTCTGACTTTCTATAAGACAGTAAATACAAAAACAATAAAGTACACAGTCAATTGTTTACCCAGTTCAGTGTGCAACAACACCTACTCTGGGGGCTACCAAGCCAGGGAGGAAATCCACTATAAGAGATATTAATTCAGGAATAAACCAACCAATTTATCTCCTTCACTTAAGACCTACCCAATGCAACTTCAATCTAAGTACAACTTAAACTTGAGTTCCTACTCACTCCCCCTCAATCACAGCAGTGAAACATAAAACAATTTGATTAATGAATTGATGAAGACACTCTTCAAAACATACACTTGATTATGCTTCACATCTTCTCAATCAAACAACACAAACACTCTTGCTTCACAGCTTTGAGTGATACACAAATCTAACTTGACTTTGCTTCAAAGCTTTAGTCAAGAGACACAAACAAACACTCTTGCTTCAAAGATTTGAGTGGTACACAACCCTTACAATTAAAACCTATTCCAAGTCACTTATCACAATGATATTTGCTTGGATTACAATAGTTAAAACTATACAGCTTCTAAATGATCTTCTGTCAAAAAGGGATTCATTCCAAAACAGCAGCTCTGTTGAATATATAGCAGCTGCATCTTCAGTTAGGGTTTCCACAAAAAGCTAGGGTTAATTCCGTTTGACCTTAAGACTAGGTCATGGGACTTTATCAACCAGGTTAGGGTTGAGCTAGGTTAACCCCAAGTCCACGAGATTTTCTGTTCTGGAAAGACTGAGTCATTTTCCTGAAAAAACTCAGAATTACCCAAACGGAATAACTGTTAGTTCAGAACAGGATGTCTTAACATTTGTTATGACATCTTAATTCCTGTCTACTGATTTTGGTAAATGTGATCTTTTTGCAAAATGCTCAGATACACACTCATAAACAGCAGCACCTGTATGACAATATTTTTCTGCAAAGGTATCTAATGAATTAGTACCTAATAAACTAGAATGTTATGACATCAGTCATGACATTCACACACACACCTGGTTTTACCAAAAATGCATGCCAATAACTAAACAACTACAAACTCCCCCTTTAGCAGATTTTTGGCTAAAGACCCTAAGCAATCAGAGATAGATAGCAGCAGAAAAAAATGACTGCAGAAAAATAGAATGTCTAATAAAGTCTACCAAAATATATCTCCCCCTCTTTAGCCACAAATGGGCCAAAGATACATGTTCTTAAAATTTATACAGTCATCCAGAAAAAGTAACACAACAAGACAAAAACTGAACACACTTTGCAAACTCCACCAGGGACCAGCAATTCCACCAACCAGCAACTCCACCCACCTTTACGCACTGTCATCAGACTCAGAAGGTTCGGGCTTCTTCCTTTTCTTGTGAGCAATGTCAGCATTCTTCTCTTTGTCTGATGTCTTAACATCCTTAGAGACATCTGGATTTGTTTCAGTATTTGAACTTTCTTGATTTAAAGGAACAGAAATGCCAGGAACTAAGTGGTTCTCGTTCAGAATTCTTGTGACAATTTTAGCTATTGCTTGACGAACATAGGCGGACCCTTCCCTATTTGCAATTTCATATGGAACAGAAGAAGAAGGATGAGACGGATTACCAGAGGCAGTAGCTTAGGACCTTCCTGCATGCCTTGTTCTTAGCTCTTTGACCTTGGTGGGGTTAGATTCCACTTCTCTAAGAGGAGCGATCTCCAAGACTTCAGAATCCAGGCAGGATGAGATTGCCCTAGAATCTTGATCAGAGGAAGAGGTCGAAATAGTCGTATTGGATGATGATGGTGTTTGAGACATTTTGACAGTCTTAGAAGACCAATAGCAACTGGAGAGAAAATTCTGATAGAGAGAAAAGGAGTGTCTGTTCAACTTCTTAAAAGAATTGAAGGAAATGGGAAAATATAAGTTTAACCCAATCAGAACAGACTTAACAAGCATAACTCCTTTAACCCTTGTTTTAAGCAAAATTAATTGCTACAATTCCTCATGTTGGCAAATACCCAACTTACCCTCAAGTTTTCAAATTGATTTGCATCAAGTGCCATGGTAAAAATGTCAGCCAGTTGTAGCTCAGTGGCAACATGTTCCAATTTGATTGTCTTCTCTTCTACAAGGTCTCTGATAAAGTGATGTCTTATGTCAATATGTTCGGTCCTACTATGCTGAATGGGATTCTTGGAAATGTTGATTGTACTCAGATTGTCACAGTACAATGTCATAACATCTTGTGTGACATTATACTCAGTAAGCATCTATTTCATCCAGATCATTTGAGAACAGCTACTACCAGCTGCAATGTATTCAGCTTCAGCAGTAGAGAGAACACACAATTCTGTTTCTTGCTGAACCAGGAAACCAGATTATTTCCCAAGAAGAAACATCCTCCAGAGGTGCTTTTTCTATCATCAGCACTACCAGCCCAATCAGCATCACAATAACCAGTCAGAGTTGGTTCACAGCCATGAGAATATAGCAACCCATAGTTGTAAGTTCCACTCACATACTTCAAAATTCTCTTCGCTTGATTGATATGACTGACTTTGGGATCAGCTTGGTATCTTGCACAAACTCCAACTGCAAAAGCAATATCAGGTCTGCTGGTTGTTAAGTACAACAAGCTTCCTATCATGCTTTTGTACAGACTTTGATCCACCTTAACCCCACTTGAATCTTTGGAAATCTTTAAATGAGTAGGAGCAGGAGTCCTTTTGTGACTGGCATTCTCCATACCAAACTTATTTACAATGTTCTTAGCATACTTGCTTTGAGATAAGAAGATTGAGTCCTCCATCTGTGAGACTTGCAGTCCAGGAAAATAAGTTAGTTCTCCCATGAGACTCATTTCAAATTCAGCCTGCATCTGGTCAGCAAAATGTTTAACCATAGGTTCTGACATTCCTCCAAACACTATGTCATCAACATATATTTGGGCAACCATCAACTTCCCTCCTTCAGTTTTGACAAAGAGTGTTTTGTCCAAGCCTCCTTTTCTGTATCCTTTGTCTGAGAGAAACTTTGTTAACCTGTCATACCATGCTCTAGGAGCTTGTTTCAGGCCATATAGAGCTTTTCTCAATTTGTAGACATGATCAGGGTGATTTGGATCCACAAAGCCTTTAGGCTGTTCCACATAAGCTTCCTCATTCAAGTACCCATTTAGAAAGGCACTTTTCACATCCATCTAAAATAACTTGAACTTCAGAAGACAAGCAATTGACAATAGGAGTCTAATTGATTCCAGCCTGGCTACAGGTGCAAAGGTTTCATCAAAATCAACCCCTTCAACCTGAGTGTATCCTTGAGCAATAAGTCTTGCCTTATTCCTGGTGACAACTCCTTCAGCATCTGATTTGTTCTTGAAAATCCATTTTGTGCCAATGATGTTGGTTCCTTCAGGTCTAGGAACCAGTTCCCAAGCTTCATGTTGCTTGAATTGGTTCAGTTCATCTTGCATTGCTCCAATCCAGTATTCATCAGTTAAAGCTTCTTTGACATTTCTTGGTTCCATTTTGGACACAAAACAAGAGTTTGAGATGATTTCTCTAGATCTTGTAATGACTCCACTGTTTGGATCTCCTATGATGAGCTCTTTTGGATGATCCTTCTGAATTCTGATGGAAGGGATCTTGCTAGCTTCCTTTGATTCAGATTCTGTTGTGGTGGTGTTGGGTAGATCATTCTGTTGGGTTGAAGTCTCAAAGAATGTCTCAACATTAAAAGGGACATCTACTTCCTCTTGATAATCATCAATTATAACATTTATTGATTCCATCATGGCTTTGGTCCTGGAATTGAATACTCTATAAGCTCTACTGTTTGAGGAGTATCCTAGAAATATGCCTTCATCACTTTTAGGGTCCAGTTTTCTTCTTTGTTCATGATCTGCCAGAATATAGCATTTGCTGCCAAACACATGGAAGTACTTCACAGTTGGTTTTCTTCCTTTCCAGAGTTCATATATGGTGGATGAGGTTCCCTTTCTCAAGGTGACCCTGTTATGGACATAGCAGGTTGTATTCATAGCTTCAGCCCAAAAATACATAGGAAGTCTTTTGGCATGTATCATTGCTCTGGCAGATTCCTGTACGGTCCTGTTTTTTCTTTCCACAACTCCATTTTGCTGAGAAGTTATAGGAGAAGAAAATTCATGACTAATTCCTTCTGAGGAACAGAAATCATCAAACTTGTTGTTTTCAAATTCCTTTCCATGATCACTTCTGATTCTGACAATGCACCCTTCCTTTCTCTTTGAATACTTTTGCACAATTCTTTAAAAACTTCAAATACATCAGATTTTTCCCTAATGAAGTTAATCCAGCTGAATCTGGAAAAATCATCCACAACCACATAGGCATATCTTTTTCCACCAAGACTCTCCACTTGCATTGGTCCCATCAGATCCATATGAAGAAGTTCTAGAACCTTAGAGGTGGTCAGATGTCTTGACTTTGGATGTGACATCCTAGTCTGCTTACCAACCTGACATTCACCATAAACTCTTCCTTCATCAATTTGCAGTCTTGGAATCCCTCTGACTGCCTCCATGGAGATAATCCTTTTCATACCTCTTAGATGAAGATGGCCAAGTTTTTGGTGCCACAGTTTCACCTCTTTTTCTTCTTTTGCAATGGAACACACAGAGGAGAAATTAGTGTTCTCAGGCTCCCACAAGTAACAGTTGTCTTTAGATCTGACTCCTTTCATCACAATTTCTTATTTTTCATTAATTACAAGTCATTCAGATTTTGAGAAATTGACCTTGAATCCTAGATCACACAATTGACTGATACTAATGAGATTAGCAGTCAGCCCTTTTACCAGCAGTACTTCATTCAGACTTGGAACTCCAGGGCAGTCCAAATTACCAACTCCTTTGATTTCACCTTTAGCACCATCTCCAAAGGTCACAAAACTGGTGGTGTGAGGTTTAACATTATTGAGGAGGTTCTTGATTCCAGTCATGTGTCTGGAACACCCACTGTCAAAGTACCAGTCTTCCTTTGCAGATACCCTCAGGGAAGTGTGGGCTATCAGGGAAGTAGCCTTTTTCTTCCATTTAGGAGCATGTGGTACCTTTTTAGACTTAGGTTTGACACCTGAGTTCTGATTAGGGTATCCATGCAATCTGAAGCAGAAAGGCTTTATGTGGCCATATCTCCCACAATGATGACATCTCCATCTTTGGTACCTTTTCTTCATATGTCTCTGTTCCTGATGTTGAGAGTTGTGTTGAGACATCTGTTTTGACATTTGCTTATCAGGCCTGATCTTCTTATCTGTACCAGATTTCTTTGCTTCCACAAATCCTAGTCCAGATTTATTTCCCACATTTTGTCCAACCTGAAGGATCTCTTCCAATTTGTCTGTTCCATTAGTCAGCATCTTGACAGATTTGGTCATTTGATTCAGTTGTGAGTTCAGCAATTGAACTTCCCCTTCTAGATGACTTATAGTTTCAAGGTTTTCCCTTTTTTCAGCCTCCAGCTTTATGATAAGTTTTGATTGTTTCTCATTCTGCACACAGACTTCAGCACTTCTTATACACAATTTCTTGTAAGTATCAGCCAGTTCTCCAAATGTCACTTCTTCATCACTAGTGTCACTTTCAGAGGTACAAACACCAGTTAGAGCAGTAACTAGTTTGGCAGATTCTTCTTCAGAATTACTTTCTGAATCAAAGTCAGACCAAGTAACAGTCATCCCTTTCTTTTGTTTCTTAAGAAAGGTAGGACATTCAGCTCAAATATGCCCATATCCTTCACAACCATGGCATTGAATTCCTCTGCCTTGATTTCCCTTCTCTTCTGACCTTGGTCTTCTGCTGGAACTGTCAATGTCAGAGGGAATGTTATGAACATTAGACCTTGACTTTGGATCTATTCTTTTGATGAGTTTGTTAAATTGTCTTCCAAGCATGGCTATAGCTTCTGAAATATTTTCTTCTTCATCCTCCTTGTTTTCAACATCAGTGTTGGATACAAGTGCTATGCTCTTGTTCTTCTTGTCACCATTATCAGTGATCCCCATCTCAAAAGTCTGAAGAGACCCAATTAGTTCATCCACTTTCAACTTGCTGATGTCCCGGGCTTCCTCTATGGCAGTTACCTTCATAGCAAATCTTTTAGGCAAGGATCTGAGAATCTTTCTCACCAATTTTTCTTCTGACATCTTTTCTCCCAGTGCTCCTGAGTTGTTGGCAATCTCCAAGATGTTCATGTGAAACTCATGAATGGTTTCATCTTCCATCATTTTTAGATTCTCAAACTTGGTAGTCAACATATGAAGCCTTGACATTTTCACTTTGGAAGTGCCCTCATGAGTAGTTTTGAGAGTTTCCCAAACTTCCTTGGCCAGTTCATATTGATGTACTAGTCTGAAAATGTTTCTATCAATTCCATTGAACAAGGCATTTCAAGCTTTGGAATTTCCCAGGGCTAACTCATCTTCTTATTTACTCCAATCTTCCTCAGGCTTCAGACTGATTGTCCCATCTTTCTCAGTTATGGTGGGATGGATCCATCCTTTGTCAGCAGCTCTCCAAGCCTTTTTGTCCAGAGATTTTAAGAAGGCAATCATACGAGGTTTCCAATAGTCATAATTTGTTCCATCCAGAATGGGTGGTCTATTTTCAAAAACTCCTTCTTTGTCCATAGTGCCAGAAAGTGATATCCCTAGATCTCACCCAGTAATACAGGCAGGGTGCCTGCTCTGATGCCAATTTAAATTCTGGCTGCAGATACTCAATGTCACGTTAAATGTTATGACACCGTGTCTGACTTTCTATTAGACAGTAAATGCAAAAACAGTAAAGAACACAGTCAATTGTTTACCCAATTCAGTGTGCAACAACACTTACTCTGGGGGCTACCAAGCCAGGGAGGAAATCCACTATAAGAGATATTAATTCAGGAATAAACCAACTAGTTTATCTACTTCACTTAAGACCTACCCAATGCAACTTCAATCTAAGTACAACTTAAACCTGAGTTCCTACTCACTCCCCCTCAATCACAGCAGTGATACTTAAAACAATTTGACTAATGAATTGATGAAGACACTCTTCAAAACATACACTTGATTATGCTTCACAGCTTTTCAATCAAGCAACACAAACACTCTTGCTTCACAGCTTTGAGTGATACACAAATCTAACTTGACTTTGCTTCAAAGCTTTAGTCAAGAGACACAAACAAACACTCTTGCTTCAAAGCTTTGAGTGGTACACAACCCTTACAATTAAAACCTATTCCAAGTCACTTATCACAATGATATTTGCTTGGATTACAATAGTTAAAACTATACAGCTTCTAAATGATCTTCTGTCAAAAAGGGATTCATTCCAAAATAGCAGCTCTGTTGAATATATAGCAGCTGCATCTTCAGTTAGGGTTTCCACAAAAAGCTAGGGTTAATTCCATTTGACCTTAAGACTAGGTCACAGGACTTTATCAACCAAGTTAGGGTTGAGCTAGGTTAACCCCAAGTCCACGAGATTTTCTATTCTGGAAAGACTGACTCATTTTCCTGAAAAAACTCAGAATTACCCAAACTACATAACTGTTAGTTCAGAACAGGATGTCTTAACATTTGTTATGACATCTGAATTCCTGTCTACTGATTTTGGTAAATGTGATCTTTTTGCAAAATGCTCAGATACACACTCATAAACAGCAGCACCTGTATGACAATATTTTTCTGCAAAGGTATCTAATGAATCAGTACCTAATAAACTAGAATGTTATGACATCAGTTATGACATTCACACACACACACCTGGTTTTACCAAAAATGCATGCCAATAACTAAACAACAACAGCTACCATCCATTGGAGTAACAAAATCTCAACAACGAACTACCTTCCATAATTAGAAGGTTACCATCCATTGGAGTAACAAAATCTCAACAACGAACTACCTTCCATAATGACAAGGCTAACATCCATTGGAGTAAAAAAATCTCAAAAACAGACTACCTTCATTAATGACAAGGCTACCATCCATTAGAGTAACCAAATCCCAACAACGAACTACCTTCGATAATGACAAGGCTACAAATTTATTAGAGTAACCAAATCTCAACAACAAACTACCTTACATAAGGACAAGGCTACCATCCATTTGAGCAACAAAATCACAACAACGAACTACCTTCCGTAATGACAAGGCTACCATCCAATGGAGTAACAAAATATCAACAACGAACTACCATCCATAAGGACATCGCTACCATCCATTGGAGTAAAAAAATCTCAAAAACAAACTACCTTCCATAATGACAAGGCTACCATCCAATGGAGTAAAAAAATCTCAACAACGATCTACCTTCCATAATGACAAGGCTACCATCCAATGGAGTAACAAAATATCAACAATGAACTACCTTCCATAATGACAAGGCTACCATCCATTGGAGTAACAAAATATCAACAACAAACTACATTCCATAATGACAAGGATACCATCCATTGGGGTAACAAAATCCCAACAACGAACTACCTTCTATAATGACAAGGCTACCATCCATTAGAGTAACAAAATCTCAACAACGAACTACCTTTCGTAATGACAAGGCTACCATCCAATAAAGTAACAAAATATCAACAACGAACTACCTTCCATAAGGACATCTCTACCATCCATTGGAGTAACAAAATCTCAACAACGATTTACCTTCCATAATGACAAGGCTACCATCCAATGGAGTAAAAAAATCTCAACAACGAACTACCTTCCATAATGAGAAGGCTACCATCCAATGGAGTAACAAAATATCAACAATGAACTACCTTCCATAATGACAAGGCTACCATCCATTGGAGTAACAAAATCTCAAAAACAAACTACCTTCCATAATGAGAAGGGTACCATCCATTGGAGTAACAAAATCCCAACAACAAACTATCTTCCATAATGACAAGGCTACCATCCATTGGAGTAACAAAAACTGAACAACAAACTACCTTCCATAATGACAGGGCTATCATCCATTGGAGTAACAAAATCTCAACAATGAACTACATTCCATAATGACAAAGGTACCATCCATTAGAGTAACAAAATCCCAACAACAAACTACCTTATTAATGACAAGGCTACCATCCATTAGAGTAACAAAATCCCAACAACGAACTACCTTCCATAATGACAAGGCTACAAATTTATTAGAGTAACCAAATCCCTACAATGAAGTACCTTCTGTAATGACAATGCTACCATCCATTAGAATAACAAAATATCAACAATAAACTACATTCCATAATTTCAAGGCTACCATCCATTGGAGTAACAAAATACAACAACGAACTACCTTCCATAATGACAAGGCTACCATCCAATGGAGTAACAAAATCTCAACAGCTAACTACCTTCGATAATGAAAAGGCTACCATCCATTAGAGTAACAAAATCTCAACAACGAACTACCTACCATAATGACACGGCTACCATCCATTTGAGTAACAAAATCGCAACAACGAACTAACGTACATAATGACAAGGCTACCATCCGTTAGAGTAACAAAATCGCAACAACGAACTACCTTCCATAATGACAAGGCTACCATCCATATGAGTAAGAAAATATCAACAACGAACTACCTTCCATAATGACAAGGCTACCATCCAATGGAGTAACAAAATCTCAACAACGAACTACCTTACATAAGGACAAGGCTACCATCCATTGGAGTAACAAAATCTCAACAACAAACTACCTTCCATAATGACAAGGCTACCATCCATTGGAGTAACAAAATCTCAACAACGAACTACCTTCCATTATGACAAGGCTAACATCCATTGGAGTAACAAAATATCAAAAACAAACTACCTTCCATAATGACAAGGGTACCATCCATTAGAGTAACAAAATCACAGCAACAAACTACCTTCATTAATGATAAGGCTACCATCCATTAGAGTAACAAAATTCCAACAACGAACTACCTTCGATAATGACAAGGCTACAAATTTATTAGAGTAACCAAATCTCAACAACAAACTACCTTCTGTAATAACAAGGTTACAATCAATTAGAATAACAAAATCTCAAAAACAAAATACATTCCATAATATCAAGGCTACCATCCATTGGAGTAACACAATATCAACAATGAAATACCTTCTATTATGACAAGGCTACCATCCATTGGAGTAACAAAATCTAAAAAACAAACTACCTTCCATAATGACAAGGCTACCATTCATTGGAGTAACAAAATCCCAACAACAAACTACCTTCCATAAGTACAAGGCTTCCATCCATTAGAGTAACAAATTCCCAACAACGAACTACCGTCCATAATGACAAGGCTACCATCCATTAGAGTAGAAAAATCTCAACAATGAACTACTTCCCGTAATGACAAGGATACCATCCATTAGAATAACAAAATATCAACAACAAACTACATTCTATAATAACAAGGCTACCATCCATTGGATTAACAAAATATCAACAACGAACTACCTTCCATAATGACAAGGCTACCATCCATTGGAGTAATAAAATCTCAACAACGAACTACCTTCCGTAATAACAAGGCTACCATCCAACGAAGTAACAAAATCTCAACCGTGAACTACCTTCCATAATGACAAGGCTACCATCCATTAGAGTAACAAAATCTCAACAATGAACTTCCTTCCGTAATGACAAGGCTACCATCCGTTAGAATAACAAAATCTCAACAACAAACTATATTCCAAAAATGACAAGGCTACCATCCATTGGAGTAACAAAATCCAAACAACGAACTACCTTCCGTAATGACAAGGATACCATCCAACGAAGTAACAAAATCTCAACCGTGAACTACCTTCCATAATGACAAGGCTACCATTCATTAGAGTAACAAAATCTCAACAATGAACTTCCTTCCGTAATGACAAGGCTACCATCCATTAGAATAACAAAATCTCAACAATGAACTACATTCCAAAAATGACAAGGCTACCATCCATTGGAGTAACAAAATCCAAACAACGAACTACCTTCCATAATGACAAGGATACCATCCAATGGAGTAACAAAATCTCAATAACAAACTACCATCCATAAGGACATCGCTACCATCCAATGGAGTAACAAAATAACAACAATGAACTACCTTCCATAATAACAAGGCTACCATCCATTGGAGTAATAAAATCTCAAAAACAAACTACCTTCCATAATGACAAGGGTCCCATCCATTGGAGTAACTAAATCCCAACAACAAACTACCTTCCATAATGACAAGGCTACCATCAATTGGAGTAACAAAATCTCAACAACGAACTACCTTCCATAAGGACAAGGCTACCTTCCATTGGAGTAACAACATTTCAACAACGAACTACCTTCCATAATGACAAGGCTACCATCCATTGGAGTAAGAAAATCTCAACAACGAACTACGTTCCATTATGACAAGGCTAACATCCATTGTAGTAGCAATATCTCAACAATGAACTACCTTCCATAATGACAAGGCTAACATCCAATGGAGTACTAAAATCTCAACAACGAACTACCTTCCATAATGACAAGGCTACCATCCATTAGAGTAACAAAATCTCAACAATGAACTCCCTTCCGTAATGACAAGGCTACCATTCATTAGAATAACAAAATCTCAACAATGAACTACATTCCATAATGACAAGGCTACCATCCATTGGAGTAACAAAATCACAACAATGGACTACCTTCCGTAATGACAAGGCTACCATCCAATGGAGTAACAAAATATCAACAACGAACTACCTTCCATAAGGACACTGCTACCATCCATTGTAGTAACAAAATCTAGAAGCCAATTTAAATTCCATAATGATAAGGCTACCATCCAATGGAGTAACAAAATCTTAAAAACGAATACCTTCCATAAGGATAAGGCTACCATCCATTGGAGTAGCAATATCTCAATAACAAACTACCTTCCATAATGACAAGGCTAACATCCAATGGAGTACCAAAATCTCAACAGCGAACTACCTTCCATAATGATAAGGCTACCATCCATTAGATTAACAAAATGTCAACAATGAACTCCCTTCCGTAATGACAAGGCTACCATTCATTAGAATAACAAAATCTCAACAATGAACTACCTTCCATAATGACAAGGCTACCATCCAATTGGAGTAACAAAATCACAACAATATACTACCTTCCATAATGACAAGGCTACCATCCAATGGAGTAACAAAATCTCAACAACGAACTACCTTCCATAATGACAAGGCTACCATCCATTGGAGTAACAACATCTCCACAACAAACTATCTTCCATAATGACAAGGCTACCATCCATTAGAGTAAACAAATCTTAACAACAAACTACATTCCATAATGACAAGGCTAGCATCCATTGGAGTAATAAAATCTTAACAACGAACTACCTTCCATACTTACAAGGCTACCATCCAACGAAGTAAAAAAATCTCAACCGTGAACTACCTTCCATAATGACAAGGCTACCATTCATTAGAGTAACAAAATCTCAACAATGAACTTCCTTCCGTAATGACAAGGCTACCATCCATTAGAATAACAAAATCTCAACAATGAACTACATTCCAAAAATGACAAGGCTACCATCCATTGGAGTAACAAAATCCAAACAACGAACTACCTTCCATAATGACAAGGATACCATCCAATGGAGTAACAAAATCTCAATAACAAACTACCATCCATAAGGACATCGCTACCATCCAATGGAGTAACAAAATAACAACAATGAACTACCTTCCATAATAACAAGGCTACCATCCATTGGAGTAATAAAATCTCAAAAACAAACTACCTTCCATAATGACAAGGGTCCCATCCATTGGAGTAACTAAATCCCAACAACAAACTACCTTCCATAATGACAAGGCTACCATCAATTGGAGTAACAAAATCTCAACAACGAACTACCTTCCATAAGGACAAGGCTACCTTCCATTGGAGTAACAACATTTCAACAACGAACTACCTTCCATAATGACAAGGCTACCATCCATTGGAGTAAGAAAATCTCAACAACGAACTACGTTCCATTATGACAAGGCTAACATCCATTGTAGTAGCAATATCTCAACAATGAACTACCTTCCATAATGACAAGGCTAACATCCAATGGAGTACTAAAATCTCAACAACGAACTACCTTCCATAATGACAAGGCTACCATCCATTAGAGTAACAAAATCTCAACAATGAACTCCCTTCCGTAATGACAAGGCTACCATTCATTAGAATAACAAAATCTCAACAATGAACTACATTCCATAATGACAAGGCTACCATCCATTGGAGTAACAAAATCACAACAATGGACTACCTTCCGTAATGACAAGGCTACCATCCAATGGAGTAACAAAATATCAACAACGAACTACCTTCCATAAGGACACTGCTACCATCCATTGTAGTAACAAAATCTAGAAGCCAATTTAAATTCCATAATGATAAGGCTACCATCCAATGGAGTAACAAAATCTTAAAAACGAATACCTTCCATAAGGATAAGGCTACCATCCATTGGAGTAGCAATATCTCAATAACAAACTACCTTCCATAATGACAAGGCTAACATCCAATGGAGTACCAAAATCTCAACAGCGAACTACCTTCCATAATGATAAGGCTACCATCCATTAGATTAACAAAATGTCAACAATGAACTCCCTTCCGTAATGACAAGGCTACCATTCATTAGAATAACAAAATCTCAACAATGAACTACCTTCCATAATGACAAGGCTACCATCCAATTGGAGTAACAAAATCACAACAATATACTACCTTCCATAATGACAAGGCTACCATCCAATGGAGTAACAAAATCTCAACAACGAACTACCTTCCATAATGACAAGGCTACCATCCATTGGAGTAACAACATCTCCACAACAAACTATCTTCCATAATGACAAGGCTACCATCCATTAGAGTAAACAAATCTTAACAACAAACTACATTCCATAATGACAAGGCTACCATCCATTGGAGTAATAAAATCTTAACAACGAACTACCTTCCATACTTACAAGGCTACCATCCAACGAAGTAAAAAAATCTCAACCGTGAACTACCTTCCATAATGACAAGGCTACCATTCATTAGAGTAACAAAATCTCAACAATGAACTTCCTTCCGTAATGACAAGGCTACCATCCATTAGAATAACAAAATCTCAACAATGAACTACATTCCAAAAATGACAAGGCTACCATCCATTGGAGTAACAAAATCCAAACAACGAACTACCTTCCATAATGACAAGGATACCATCCAATGGAGTAACAAAATATCAATAACGAACTACCATCCATAAGGACATCGCTACCATCCAATGGAGTAACAAAATAACAACAATGAACTACCTTCCATAATGACAAGGCTACCATCCATTGGAGTAATAAAATCTCAAAAACAAACTACCTTCCATAATGACAAGGGTCCCATCCATTGGAGTAACTAAATCCCAACAACAAACTACCTTTCATAATGACAAGGCTACCATCAATTGGAGTAACAAAATCTCAACAACGAACTACCTTCCATAAGGACAAGGCTACCTTCCATTGGAGTAACAACATTTCAACAACGAACTACCTTCCATAATGACAAGGCTACCATCCATTGGAGTACCAAAATCTCAACAGCGAACTACCTTCCATAATGATAAGGCTACCATCCATTAGATTAACAAAATGTCAACAATGAACTCCCTTCCGTAATGACAAGGCTACCATTCATTAGAATAACAAAATCTCAACAATGAACTACCTTCCATAATGACAAGGCTACCATCCAATTGGAGTAACAAAATCACAACAATATACTACCTTCCATAATGACAAGGCTACCATCCAATGGAGTAACAAAATCTCAACAACGAACTACCTTCCATAATGACAAGGCTACCATCCATTGGAGTAACAACATCTCCACAACAAACTATCTTCCATAATGACAAGGCTACCATCCATTAGAGTAAACAAATCTTAACAACAAACTACATTCCATAATGACAAGGCTACCATCCATTGGAGTAATAAAATCTCAACAACGAACTACCTTCCATACTTACAAGGCTACCATCCAACGAAGTAAAAAAATCTCAACCGTGAACTACCTTCCATAATGACAAGGCTACCATTCATTAGAGTAACAAAATCTCAACAATGAACTTCCTTCCGTAATGACAAGGCTACCATCCATTAGAATAACAAAATCTCAACAATGAACTACATTCCAAAAATGACAAGGCTACCATCCATTGGAGTAACAAAATCCAAACAACGAACTACCTTCCATAATGACAAGGATACCATCCAATGGAGTAACAAAATATCAATAACGAACTACCATCCATAAGGACATCGCTACCATCCAATGGAGTAACAAAATAACAACAATGAACTACCTTCCATAATGACAAGGCTACCATCCATTGGAGTAATAAAATCTCAAAAACAAACTACCTTCCATAATGACAAGGGTCCCATCCATTGGAGTAACTAAATCCCAACAACAAACTACCTTCCATAATGACAAGGCTACCATCAATTGGAGTAACAAAATCTCAACAACGAACTACCTTCCATAAGGACAAGGCTACCTTCCATTGGAGTAACAACATTTCAACAACGAACTACCTTCCAGAATGACAAGGCTACCATCCATTGGAGTAACAAAATCTCAACAACGAACTACCTTCCATTATGACAAGGCTAACATCCATTGGAGTAGCAATATCTCAACAATGAACTACCTTCCATAATGACAACGCTAACATCCAATGGAGTACTAAAATCTCAACAGCGAACTACCTTCCATAATGACAAGGCTACCATCCATTAGAGTAACAAAATCTCAACAATGAACTCCCTTCCGTAATGACAAGGCTACCATTCATTAGAATAACAAAATCTCAACAATGAACTACATTCCATAATGACAAGGCTACCATCCATTGGAGTAACAAAATCACAACAATGGACTACCTTCCGTAATGACAA
Source organism: Vicia faba (assembly GCA_948472305.1). NCBI lineage: Eukaryota > Viridiplantae > Streptophyta > Magnoliopsida > Fabales > Fabaceae > Vicia > Vicia faba. Next base: position 585,530,145 of record OX451739.1, on the reverse strand, counting down.
GGCTACCATCCAATGGAGTAACAAAATATCAACAACGAACTACCTTCCATAAGGACACTGCTACCATCCATTGCAGTAACAAAATCTAGAAGCCAATTTAAATTCCATAATGATAAGGCTACCATCCAATGGAGTAACAAAATCTTAAAAACAAATACCTTCCATAAGGATAAGGCTACCATCCATTGGAGTAGCAATATCTCAATAACAAACTACCTTCCATAATGACAAGGCTAACATCCAATGGAGTACCAAAATCTCAACAGCGAACTACCTTCCATAATGATAAGGCTACCATCCATTAGATTAACAAAATGTCAACAATGAACTCCCTTCCGTAATGACAAGGCTACCATTCATTAGAATAACAAAATCTCAACAATGAACTACCTTCCATAATGACAAGGCTACCATCCAATTGGAGTAACAAAATCACAACAATATACTACCTTCCATAATGACAAGGCTACCATCCAATGGAGTAACAAAATCTCAACAACGAACTACCTTCCATAATGACAAGGCTACCATCCATTGGAGTAACAACATCTCCACAACAAACTATCTTCCATAATGACAAGGCTACCATCCATTAGAGTAAACAAATCTTAACAACAAACTACATTCCATAATGACAAGGCTACCATCCATTGGAGTAATAAAATCTCAACAACGAACTACCTTCCATACTTACAAGGCTACCATCCAACGAAGTAAAAAAATCTCAACCGTGAACTACCTTCCATAATGACAAGGCTACCATTCATTAGAGTAACAAAATCTCAACAATGAACTTCCTTCCGTAATGACAAGGCTACCATCCATTAGAATAACAAAATCTCAACAATGAACTACATTCCAAAAATGACAAGGCTACCATCCATTGGAGTAACAAAATCCAAACAACGAACTACCTTCCATAATGACAAGGATACCATCCAATGGAGTAACAAAATATCAATAACGAACTACCATCCATAAGGACATCGCTACCATCCAATGGAGTAACAAAATAACAACAATGAACTACCTTCCATAATGACAAGGCTACCATCCATTGGAGTAATAAAATCTCAAAAACAAACTACCTTCCATAATGACAAGGGTCCCATCCATTGGAGTAACTAAATCCCAACAACAAACTACCTTCCATAATGACAAGACTACCATCAATTGGAGTAACAAAATCTCAACAACGAACTACCTTCCATAAGGACAAGGCTACCTTCCATTGGAGTAACAACATTTCAACAACGAACTACCTTCCATAAGGACAAGGCTACCATCCATTGGAGTACCAAAATCTCAACAGCGAACTACCTTCCATAATGATAAGGCTACCATCCATTAGATTAACAAAATGTCAACAATGAACTCCCTTCCGTAATGACAAGGCTACCATTCATTAGAATAACAAAATCTCAACAATGAACTACCTTCCATAATGACAAGGCTACCATCCAATTGGAGTAACAAAATCACAACAATATACTACCTTCCATAATGACAAGGCTACCATCCAATGGAGTAACAAAATCTCAACAACGAACTACCTTCCATAATGACAAGGCTACCATCCATTGGAGTAACAACATCTCCACAACAAACTATCTTCCATAATGACAAGGCTACCATCCATTAGAGTAAACAAATCTTAACAACAAACTACATTCCATAATGACAAGGCTACCATCCATTGGAGTAATAAAATCTCAACAACGAACTACCTTCCATACTTACAAGGCTACCATCCAACGAAGTAAAAAAATCTCAACCGTGAACTACCTTCCATAATGACAAGGCTACCATTCATTAGAGTAACAAAATCTCAACAATGAACTTCCTTCCGTAATGACAAGGCTACCATCCATTAGAATAACAAAATCTCAACAATGAACTACATTCCAATAATGACAAGGCTACCATCCATTGGAGTAACAAAATCCAAACAACGAACTACCTTCCATAATGACAAGGATACCATCCAATGGAGTAACAAAATATCAATAACGAACTACCATCCATAAGGACATCGCTACCATCCAATGGAGTAACAAAATAACAACAATGAACTACCTTCCATAATGACAAGGCTACCATCCATTGGAGTAATAAAATCTCAAAAACAAACTACCTTCCATAATGACAAGGGTCCCATCCATTGGAGTAACTAAATCCCAACAACAAACTACCTTCCATAATGACAAGGCTACCATCAATTGGAGTAACAAAATCTCAACAACGAACTACCTTCCATAAGGACAAGGCTACCTTCCATTAGAGTAACAACATTTCAACAACGAACTACCTTCCATAATGACAAGGCTACCATCCATTGGAGTAACAAAATCTCAACAACGAACTACCTTCCATTATGACAAGGCTAACATCCATTGGAGTAACAAAATCTCAAAAAAAAACTACCTTCCATAATGATAAGGCTACCATCCAATGGAGTAAGAAAATATCAACAACGAACTACCATCCATTGGAGTAACAAAATCTCAACAACAATTTAACTTCCATAATGATAAGGCCACCATCCAATGGAGTAACAAAATCTCAAGAACGAATACCTTCCATAATGACAAGGCTGCCATCCAATGGAGTAAGAAAATATCAACAATGAACTACCTTCCATAATGACAAGGCTACCATCCAATTGGAGTAACAAAATCACAACAATGAACTACCTTCGATAATGACAAGGCTACCATCCAATGGAGTAACAAAATCTCAACAACGAACTACCTTTCATAATGACAAGGCTACCATCCATTGGAGTAACAAAATCTCCACAACGAACTACCTTCCATAATGACAAGACTACCATCCATTAGAGTAACAAAATCTCAACAAAATACTACATTCCATAATGACAAGGCTACCATCCATTAGAGTAATAAAATCTCAACAACGAACTACTTTCCATAATGACAAGGCTACCATCTAATGGAGTAACAAAATATCAACAACGAACTACCATCTATAAGGACATCGCTACCATCCAATGGAGTAAAAAAATATCAACAATGAACTACCTTCCATAATGACAAGGCTACCATCCATTGGAGTAACAAAATCTCAAAAACAAACTACCTTCCATAATGACAAGGGTACCATCAATTGGAGTAACAAAATCCCAACAAAAAACTACCTTCCATAAAGACAAGGATAACATCCATTTGAGTAACAAAATCCCAACAACAAACTACCGTCCATAATGACAAGGCTACCATCCATTAGAGTAACAAAATCTCAACAACGAACTACCTTCAATAATGACAAGGCTAATTTCCGTTAGTGTACCAAAATATCAACAACGAACTACCTTCCATAAGGACATTGCTACCATCAATTGATCTAAGAAAATCTCAACAACAAACTACCTTCCATAATGATAGGCTACCATCCATTGGAGTAAGAAAATCTCAACAACGAACTACCTTTCATAATGACAAGGCTACCATCTAATGGAGTAACAAAACTCAACAACGAACTACATTCCATAATGATAAGTCTTCCATCCATTGGAGTAACAAAATCTCAACAACAAACTACCTTCCATAATGACAAGGCTACCATTAATTGGAGTAACAAAATTTCAACAATGAACTACCTTCCATAATGACAAGGCTACCATCCATTAGAGTAACAAAATCTCAACAACGAACTACGTTCCATTATGACAAGGCTTCCATCCATTAGAGTAACAAAATCTCAACAACGAACTACGTTCCATTATTACAAGGCTACCATCGATTGGAGTAACAAATTCAACAACGAACTACCTTCCATAATGACAAGGCTACCATCCAATGGAGTAATAAAATCTCAACAGCAAACTACCTTCTATAATTACAAGGCTACCATCCATTAGAGTAACAAAATCTCAACAATGAATTGCCTTCCGTAATGACAAGGCTACCATCCATTGGATTAACAAAATCACAACAATGGACTACCTTCCTTAATGACAAGGCTACCATCCAATGGACTAACAAAATATGAACAATGAACTACCTTCCATAAGGACATTGCTACCATCCTTTGGAGTAACAAAATCTCAACAACAATTTACCTTCCATAATGATAAGGCTACCATCCAATGGAGTAACAAAATCTCAAGAACGAATATCTTCCATAATGACAAGGTTGCCATCCAATACAATAAAAAATATCAACAATGAACTACCTTCCATAATGACAAGGCTAGCATCCATTGTAGTAACAAAATCTCAACAATAAACTACATTCCATAATGACAAGGCTACCATCCATTGGAGTAACAAATTGTCAACAACGAACAACCTTCCATAATGAAAAGGATACCATCCGATGGAGTAAAAAAATATTAAGAACGAACTACCTTCCATAATGTCAAGGCTACCATCCATTGGAGTAACAAAATCAAAACAACGAGCTACCTTCCATAATGACAAAGCTACCATCCATTGGAGTAATAAAATCTCAAAAACAAACTACCTTCCATAATGACAAGGCTACCATCCATTATATTAACAAAATCTCAACAACGAACTACCTTCCATAATGACAAGGCTAACATCCATTGGAGTACAAAAAATATCAAAAACAACCTACCTTCTATAATGACAAGAGTACCATCGATTAGGGTACCAAAATATCAAAAACGAACTACCTTCCATAACGACAAGGCTACCATCCAATGGAGTGACAAAATCTCAACTGCTAACTACCTTCCATAATGACAAGGCTACCATCCATTGGAGTAACAAAATCTCCACAACGAACTACCTTCCATAATGACAAGGCTACCATCCATTAGAGTAACAAAATCTCAACAAAAAACTACATTCCATAATGACAAGGCTACCTTCCATTGGAGTAATAAAATCTTAACAACGAACTACTTTCCATACTGACAAGGCTACCATCCAATGAAGTAACAAAATCTCAACCGTGAGCTACCTTCCATAATGACAAGGCTACCATTCATTAGAGTAAAAAAATCTCAACAATGAACTTCCTTCCGTAATGACAAGGCTACCATCAATTAGGATAACAAAATCTCAACAACGAACTACATTCCATAATGACAAGGCTACCATCCATTGCATTAACAAAATCCCAACAACGAACTACCTTCCATAATGACAAGGCTACCATCCAATGGAGTAACAAAATATCAACAATGAACTACCTTCCATAATGACAAGGCTACCATCCATTGGAGTAACAAAATCTCAAAAACAAACTACCTTCCATAATGACAAGGGTACCATCCATTGTAGTAACAAAATCCCAACATTAATTTACCTTCCATAATGACAAGGGTAACATCCATTGGAGTAAAAAAATATCAACAGCTAACTACCTTCCATAATGACAAGGCTACCATCCATTGGAGTAACAAAATCTCAACAATGAACTACCTTCCATAATGACAGGGCTACCATCCATTAGAGTAACAAAATCCCAACAACAAACTACCGTCCATAATGATAAGTCTTCCATCCATTAGAGTAACAAAATCTAAACAACGAACTACGTTCCATTATGACAAGGCTACCATCCATTGGAGTAACAAATTCAACAACGAACTACCTTCCATAATGACAAGGCTACCATCTAATGAGGTAATAAAATCTCAACAACAAACTACCTTCCATAATGACAAGGATACCATCCATTAGAGTAACAAAATCTCAACAATGAACTGCCTTCCGTAATGACAAGGCTACCATCCATTGGAGTAACAAAATCACAACAACGAACTACCTTCCTTAATGACAAGGCTACCATCCAATGGACTAACAAAATATCAATAATGAACTACCTTCCATAAGGACATTGCTACCATCCTTTGGAGTAACAAAATCTCAACAACAATTTACCTTCCATAATGATAAGGCTACCATCCAATGGAGTAACAAAATATCAACAACGAACTACCATCTATAAGGACATCGCTACCACCCAATGGAGTAACAAAATATCAACAATGAACTACCTTCCATAATGACAAGGCTACCATCCATTGGAGTGACAAAATATCAAAAACAAACTACCTTCCATAATGACAAGGGTACCATCCATTGGAGTAACAAAATCCCAACAACAAACTACCTTCCATAATGACAAGGGTAACATCCATTGGAGTAATAAAATCTCAACAACGAACTACCTTCCATAATGACAGAGCTACCATCCATTTGAGTAACAAAATCCTAACAACAAACTAGCGTCCATAATGACAAGGCTACCATCCATTAGAGTAACAAAATCTCAACAACGAACTACCTTCCATAATGACAAGGCTAATTTCCATTAGAGTACCAAAATATCAACAACGAACTACCTTTCATAATGATAGGCTACCATCCCTTGGTGTAAGAAAATCTCAACAACGAACTACCTTTCATAATGACAAGGCTACCATCCATTGGAGTAACAAAACTCAACAACGAACTACATTCCATAATGATAAGTCTTCCATTCATTGGAGTGCAAAATCTCAACAACAAACTACCTTCCATAATGACAAGGCTACCATTAATTGGACTAACAAAATCTCAAAAATGAACTACCTTCCATAATGACAAGGCTACCATCCATTAGAGTAACAAAATCTCAGCAACGAACTACATTCCATTATGACAAGGCTACCATCCATTGGAGTAACAAATTCAACAATGAACTACCTTCCATAATGACAAGGCTACCATCCAATGGAGTAATAAAATCTCAACAGCGAACCACCTTCCATAATGACAAGGCTACCATCCATTAGAGTAACAAAATCTCAACAATAAACTGCCTTCCGTAATGACAAGGCTACCATCCATTGGAGTAACAAAATCACAACAACGGACAACCTTCCTTAATGACAAGGCTAACATCCACTGGACTAACAAAATATCAACAATGAACTACCTTCCATAAGGACATTACTACCATCCTTTGGAGTAACAAAATCTCAACAACAATTTACCTTCCATAATGATAAGGCTACCATCCAATGGTGTAACAAAATCTCAAGAACGAATACCTTCCATAATGACAAGGTTGCCATCCAATGCAGTAACAAACTATCAATAATGAACTACCTTCCATAATGACAAGGCTACCATTAATTGGAGTAACAAAATCTCAATAATAAACTACATTCCACAATGAAAAGGCTACCATCCATTGGAGTAACAAAATCTCAACAAAAAACTACCTTCCATAATGACAAGGATACCATCCAATGGAGTAACAAAATCTCAAGAACGAACTACCTTCCATAATGTCAAGGCTACCATCCATTGGAGTAACAAAATCACAACAACGAACTACCTTCCATAATGACAAAGCTACCATCCATTGGAGTAACAAAATCTCAAAAACAAACTACCTTCCATAATGACAAGGGTACCATCCATTAGGGTACCAAAATATCAACAACAAACTACCTTCCATAATGACAAGGCTACCATCCATTGGAGTAATAAAATCTCAACTGCTAACTACCTTCCATAATGACAAGGCTACCATCCATTAGAGTAACAAAATCTCAACAACAAACTACCGTCCATAATGACAGGGCTACCATCCATTTGAGTAACAAAATCCCAACGAAGAACTACCGTCCATAATGACAAGGCTACCGTCCATTAGAGTAACAAAATCTCAACAACAAACTGCCTTCCATAATGACAAGGCTACCATCCATTAGGGTAGCAAAATATCAACAACGAACTACCCTCCATAATGACAAGGCTACCATCCAAAGGAGTAACAAAATCTCAACTGCTAACTTCCTTCCGTAATGACAAGGCTACCATCCATTAGAATAACAAAATCTCAACAACGAACTACATTCCATAATGACAAGGCTACCATCCATTGGATTAACAAAATCCCAACAACGAACTACCTTCCATAATGACAAGGCTACCATCCAATGGAGTAACAAAATATCAACAATGAACTACCTTCCATAATGACAAGGCTACCATCCATTGGAGTAACAAAATCTCAAAAACAAACTACCTTCCATAATGACAAGGGTACCATCCATTGTAGTAACAAAATCCCAACATTAATTTACCTTCCATAATGACAAGGGTAACATCCATTGGAGTAAAAAAATATCAACAGCTAACTACCTTCCATAATGACAAGGCTACCATCCATTGGAGTAACAAAATCTCAACAATGGACTACCTTCCATAATGACAGGGCTACCATCCATTAGAGTAACAAAATCCCAACAACAAACTACCGTCCATAATGATAAGTCTTCCATCCATTAGAGTAACAAAATCTAAACAACGAACTATGTTCCATAATGACAAGGCTACCATCCAATGAGGTAATAAAATCTCAACAACAAACTACCTTCCATAATGACAAGGATACCATCCATTAGAGTAACAAAATCTCAACAATGAACTGCCTTCCGTAATGACAAGGCTACCATCCATCGGAGTAACAAAATCACAACAACGAACTACCTTCCTTAATGACAAGGCTACCATCCAATGGACTAACAAAATATCAATAATGAACTACCTTCCATAAGGACATTGCTACCATCCTTTGGAGTAACAAAATCTCAACAACAATTTACCTTCCATAATGATAAGGCTACCATCCAATGGAGTAACAAAATATCAACAACGAACTACCATCTATAAGGACATCGCTACCACCCAATGGAGTAACAAAATATCAACAATGAACTACCTTCCATAATGACAAGGCTACCATCCATTGGAGTGACAAAATATCAAAAACAAACTACCTTCCATAATGACAGGGTACCATCCATTGGAGTAACAAAATCCCAACAACAAACTACCTTCCATAATGACAAGGGTAACATCCATTGGAGTAATAAAATCTCAACAACGAAGTACCTTCCATAATGACAGAGCTACCATCCATTTGAGTAACAAAATCCTAACAACAAACTAGCGTCCATAATGACAAGGCTACCATCCATTAGAGTAACAAAATATCAACAACGAACTACCTTCCATAATGACAAGGCTAATTTCCATTAGAGTACCAAAATCTCAAAGACAAACTACCTTCCATAATGACAGGCTACCATCCCTTGGTGTAAGAAAATCTCAACAACGAACTACCTTTTATAATGACAAGGCTACCATCCAATGGAGTAACAAAACTCAACAACGAACTACATTCCATAATGATAAGTCTTCCATTCATTGGAGTGCAAAATCTCAACAACAAACTACCTTCCATAATGACACAGCTACCATTAATTGGACTAACAAAATCTCAAAAATGAACTACCTTCCATAATGACAAGGCTACCATCCAATGGACTAATAAAATATCAACAACGAACTACCTTCCATAAGGATATTGCTACCATCCATTGGAGTAACAAAATCTCAACAACAATTTACCTTCCATAAAGATAAGGCTACCATCTGTTAGAGTAACAAAATCTTAACAACAAACTACCTTCCATAATGACAGGGCTAACATCCATTTGAGTAACAAAATCCCAACAACAAACTACCGTCCATAATGACAAGGCTACCGTCCATTAGAGTAACAAAATCTCAACAACAAACTACCTTCCATAATGACAAGGCTACCATCCATTAGAGTACCAAAATATCAACAACGAACTACCTTCCAAAAGGACATTGCTACTATTCATTGGACTAAGAAAATCTCAACAACGAACTACCTTCCATAATGACAGGATACCATCCATTGTAGTAACAAAAATCTCGACAACAGACTACCTTCCATAATGACAAGGCTACCATTAATTGGAGTAACAAAATCTCAACAATGAACTACCTTCCATAATGTCAAGGCTACCATCCAATGGAGTAACAAAATCTCAACAACGAACTACATTCCATAATGTTAAGGCTACCATCCATTGAAGTAACAAAATCTCAACAATAAACTACCTTCCATAATGACAAGGCTACCATCCATTAGAGTAACAAAATATCAACAACGAACTACCTTCCATAATGACAAGGCTACAATCCAATGGAGTAACAAAATCTCAACAACAAACTACCTTCCATAATGACAAGGCTACCATCCAATGGACTAACAAAATATCAACAACAAACTACCTTCCTCAAGGACATTGCTACCATCCATTGGAGTAACAAAAACTCAACAACAATTTACCTTCCATAAAGATAAGGCTACCATCCAATGGAGTAACAAAATCTCAAGAACGAACACCTTCCATAATGACATGGCTGCCATCCAATGCAGTAACAAAATATTAACAATGAACTACCTTCTATAATGACAAGGCTACCATCCATATGAGTAACAAAATCTCAACAACGAACTACCTTCCATAATGACAAGGATACCATCCAATGGAGTAACAAAATCTCAAGAATGAACTACCTTCCATAATGTCAAGGCTACCATCCAATGGAGTAACAAAATCTCAACAATGAACTGCCTTCCGTAATGATAAGGCTACCATCCATTGGAGTACCAAAATCTCAACAACGAGTTACCTTCCATAATGACAAGGCTACCATTAATTGGAGTAACAAAATCTCAACAACGAACTACCTTCCATAATGTCAAGGCTACCATCCAATGGAGTAACAAAATCTCAACAGCGAACTACCTTCCATAATGACAAGACAACCATCCATTAGAGTAACAAAATCTCAACAATGAACTGTCTTCCGTAATGACAAGGCTACCATCCATTAGAATAACAAAATCTCAACAACAAACTACATTCCATAATGACAAGGCTACCATCCATATGAGTAACAAAATCACAACAACGGACTACCTTCCGTAATGACAAGGCTACCATCCAATGGACTAACAAAATATCAACAATGAACTACCTTCCATAAGGACATGGCTACCATCCATTGGAGTAACAAAATATCAACAATGGACTACCTTCCATAATGACAAGGTTACTATCCATTGGAGTAACAAAATCTCAAAAATGAACTACATTTCGTAATGACAAGGTTACCATCCATTGGAATAACAAAATGTCAACAACGAACTACCTTCCATAATGACAAGGATACCATCCAATGGAGTAACAAAATCTCAAGAACGAACTACCTTCCATAATGTCAAGGCAGCCATGCAATGCAGTAATAAAATATCAACAATGAACTACCTTCCATAATGACAAGGCTACCATCCATTGGAGTAACAAAATCTCAACAACGAACTACAATCCATAATGACAAGGATAGCATCCAATGGAGTAACAAAAACTCAAGAACGAACTACCTTCCATAATGTCAAGGCTACCATCCATTGGAGTGACAAAATCTCAACAACAAACTACCTTCCATAATGACAAGGCTACCATCCATTGGAGTAACAAAATCTCAACAACGAACTACCTTCCATAATGACAAGGCTAACATCCATTGGAGTAACAAAATCTAAAAAACAAACTACCTTCCATAATGACAAGGCTACCATCTATTGGAGTAACAAAATCCCAACAACAAACTACTTTCCATAATGACAAGGATTCCGTCCATTAGAGTAACAAAATCCCAACAACGAGCTACCTTCCATAATGACAAGGCTACCATTCATTAGAGTAAAAAAATCTCAACAATGAACTACTTTCCATAATGAAAAGGCTACCATCCATTAGAATAACAAAATCTCAACAACAAACTACATTCCATAATGACAAGGATACCATCCATTGGACTAACAAAATATCAATAACGGACTACCTTCCGTAATGACAAGGCTACCATCCAATGGACTAACAAAATATCAACAACGAACTACCTTCCATTAGGACATTGCTACCATCCATTGGAGTAAAAAAATATCAACAATAATTTACCTTCCATAATGATAAGGCTACCATCCAATCGAGTAAAAAATATCAACAATGGACTACCTTCCATAATGACAAGGCTACTATCCATTGAAGTAACAAAATCTCAACAATGAACTACATTTCATAATGACAAGGCTACCATTCATTCGAGTAACAAAATGTCAACAACGAACTACCTTCCATAATGACAAGGATACCATCCAATGGATTAACAAAATCTCAAGAACGAACTACCTTCCATAATGTCAAGGCAGCCATCCAATGCAGTAATAAAATATCAACAATGAACTACCTTCCATAATGACAAGGCTACCATCCATTGGAGTAACAAAATCTCAACAACGAACTACAATCCATAATGACATGGATAGCATCCAATGGAGTAACAAAAACTCAAGAACGAACTACCTTCCATAATGTCAAGGCTACCATCCATTGGAGTGACAAAATCTCAACAACAAACTACCTTCCATAATGACAAGGCTACCATTCATTAGAGTAAAAAAATCTCAACAATGAACTACTTTCTGTAATGAAAAGGCTACCATCCATTAGAATAACAAAATCTCAACAACAAACTACATTCCATAATGACAAGGCTACCATCCATTGGAGTAACAAAATATCAATAACGGACTACCTTCCGTAATGACAAGGCTACCATCTAATGGACTAAAAAAATATCAACAACGAACTACCTTCCTTAAGGACATTGCTACCATCCATTGGAGTAAAAAAATATCAACAATAATTTACCTTCCATAATGATAAGGCTACCATCCAATCGAGTAAAAAAATATCAACAATGGACTACCTTCCATAATGACAAGGCTAGTATCCATTGGAGTAACAAAATCTCAACAATGAACTACATTTCATAATGACAAGGCTACCCTTCATTGGAGTAACAAAATATCAACAACAAACTACCTTCCATAATGACAAGGATACCATCCAATGGAGTAATAAAATCTCAAGAACGAACTACCTTCCATAATGTCAAGGCAGCCATCCAATGTAGTATTAAAATATCAACAATGAACTACCTTCCATAATGACAAGGCTACCATCCATTGGAGTAACAAAATCTCAACAACGAACTACAATCCATAATGACAAGGATAGCATCCAATGGAGTAACAAAAACTCAAGAACGAACTACCTTCCATAATGTCAAGGCTACCATCCATTGGAGTGACAAAATCTCAACAACAAACTACCTTCCATAATGACAAGGCTACTATCCATTGGAGTAACAAAATCTCAACAACAAACTACCTTCCATAATGACAAGGCTAACATCCATTGGAGTAACAAAATCTAAAAAACAAACTACCTTCCATAATGACAAGGCTACCATCTATTGGAGTAACAAAATCCCAACAACAAACTACCTTCCATAATGACAAGGCTTCCGTCCATTAGAGTAACAAAATCCCAACAACAAACTACCTTCCATAATGAAAAGGCTACCATCCATTAGAATAACAAAATCTCAACAACAAACTACATTCCATAATGACAAGGCTACCATCCATTGGAGTAACAAAATATTAATAACGGACTACCTTCCGTAATGACAAGGCTACCATCCAATGGACTAACAAAATATCAACAACGAACTACCTTTCATAAGGACATTGCTACCATCCATTGGAGTAAAAAAATATCAACAATAATTTACCTTTCATAATGATAAGGCTACCATCCAATCGAGTAAAAAAATATCAACAATGGACTACCTTCCATAATGACAAGGCTACTATCCATTGGAGTAACAAAATCTCAACAATGAACTACATTTCATAATGACAAGGCTACCATTCATTGTTGTAACAAAATGTCAACAACGAACTACCTTCCAGAATGACAAGGATACCATCCAATGGAGTAACAAAATCTCAAGAACGAACTACCTTCCATAATGTCAAGGCTGCCATCTAATGCAGTAATAAAATATAAAAAACGAACTACCTTCCATAATGACAAGGCTACCATCCATTGGAGTAACAAAATCTCAACAACGAACTACCTTCCATAATGACAAGGCTACCATCCATTGGAGTAACAAAATCTTAACAACGAACTACATTCCATAATGACAAGGCTAACATCCATTAGAGTAACAAAATATAAAAAACAAACTACCTTCCATAATGACAAGGCTACCATCCATTGGAGTAACAAAATCCCAACAACAAACTACCTTCCATAATGACAAGGCTTCCGTCCATTAGAGTAACAAAATCCCAACAACGAACTACCTTCCATAATGACAAGGCTACCATTCATTAGAGTAAAAAAATCTCAAAAATGAACTACTTTCTGTAATGAAAAGGCTACCATCCATTAGAATAAAAAAATCTTAACAACAAACTACATTCCATAATGTCAAGGCTACCATCCATTGGAGTAACAAAATATCAACAACGAACTACCTTCCATAATGACAAGGCTACCATCCAATGGAGTAACAAAATCTCAACAACTAACTACCTTCCATAATGACAAGGCTACCATCCATTAGAGTAACAAAATCTCAACAACAGACTACCGTTCATAATGACTGGGCTACCATCCATTTGAGTAACAAAATCCCAACAACGAACTACAATCCATAATGACAAGGCTATTGTCCATTAGAGTAACAAAATATCAACAATGAACTACCATCCATAATGACAAGGCTACCATCCATTAGAGTAAGAAAATATCAACAACGAACTACCTTCCATAAGGACATCGCTACCATTCATTGAACTAAGAAAATCTCAACAACGAACTACCTTCCATAATGACAGGATACCATCCATTGGAGTAACAAAATATCATCAATGAACTACTTTCCATAATGACAAGGCTACCATCCAAAGGAGTAACGAAATCTCAACAACGTACTACATTCCATAATGATAAGGCTACCATCCATTGGAGTAACAAAATCTCAACAACAAACTACCATCCATAATGACAAGGCTACCATTAATTGGAGTAATAAAATCTCAACAATGAACTACCTTCCATAGTGACAAGGCTACCATCCTTTAGAGTAATAAAATCTCAACAACGAACTACATTCCATTATGACAAGGCTACCATCCATTGGAGTAACAAAATGTCAACAACGAACTACCTTCCATAATGACAAGGATACCATCTAATGGTGTAACAAAATCTCAAGTACGAACTACCTTCCATAATGTCAAGGCAGCCATCCAATGCAGTAATAAAATATCAACAATGAACTACCTTCCATAATGACAAGGCTACCATCCATTGGAGAAACAAAATCTCAACAACGAACTACAATCCATAATGACAAGGATAGCATCCAATGGAGTAACAAAATCTCAACAACGAACTACCTTCCATAATGACAATGCTAACATCCATTGGATTAACAAAATCTGAAAAACAAACTACCTTCCATAATTACAAGGCTACCATCCATTGGAGTAACAAAATCCCAACAACAAACTACCTTCCATAATGACAAGGCTTCCGTCCATTAGAGTAACAAATTCCCAACAACGAGCTACCTTCCATAATGACAAGGCTACCATTAATTAGAGTAAAAAAATCTCAACAAGGAACTACTTTCCATAATGAAAAGGCTACCATCCATTAGAATAACAAAATCTCAACAACAAACTACATTCCATAACGACAAGGCTACCATCCATTGGAGTAACAAGATATCAATAACGGACTACCTTCCGTAATGACAAGGCTACCATCCAATGGACTAACAAAATATCAACAACGAACTACCTTCCATAAGGACATTGCTACCATCCATTGGAGTAAAAAAATATCAACAACAATTTACCTTCCATAATGATAAGGCTACCATCCAATCGAGTAACAAAATATCAATAATGGACTATCTTCCATAATGACAAGGCTATTATCCATTGGAGTAATAAAATCTCAACAATGAACTACATTTCATAATGACAAGGCTACCATCCATTGGAGTAACAAAATGTGAACAACGAACTACCTTCCATAATGACAAGGATACCATCCAATGGAGTAACAAAATCTCAAGAACAAACTACCTTCCATAATGTCAAAGCAGCCATCCAATGCAGTAATAAAATATCAACAATGAACTACCTTCCATAATGACAAGGCTACCATCCATTGGAGTAACAAAATCTCAACAACGAACTACCTTCCATAATGACAAGGCTACCATCCATTGGAGTAACAAAATATCAACAACAAACTACATTCCATAATGACAAGGCTAACATCCATTAGAGTAACAAAATCTAAAAAACAAACTACCTTCCATAATGACAAGGCTACCATCCATTGGAGTCACAAAATCCTAACAACAAACAACCTTCCATAATGACAAGGGTACCATCCATTGTAGTAACAAAATCCCAACAACAATTTACCTTCCATAATGACAAGGGTAATATCCATTGGAGTAAAAAAATCTCAACAGCTAACTATCTTCCATAATGACAAGGCTACCATCCATTGGAGTAACAAAATCTCAACAATGAACTACCTTCCACAATGACAGGGCTACCATCCATTAGAGTAACAAAATCCCAACAACAAACTACCGTCCATAATGACAAGGCTACCATCCATTAGAGTAACAAAATCTCAACAACGAACTACCTTCCATAATGACAAGGCTAATTTCCATTAGAGTACCAAAATATCAACAACGAACTACTTTCCATATGGACATCGCTACCATCAATTGAACTAAGAAAATCTCAACAACAAACTACCTTCCATAATGACAAGCTACCATCCATTGGAGTAAGAAAATCTAAACAACAAACTACCTTTCATAATGACAAGGCTACCATCCAATGGAATAACAAAACTCAACAACGAACTACATTCCATAATGACAAAGCTACCATTAATTGGAGTAACAAAATCTCAACAATGAACTACCTTCCATAATGACAAGGCTACCATCCATTAGAGTAACAAAATCTAAACAATGAACTACGTTCCATTATGACAAGGCTACCATCCATTGGAGTAACAAATTCAACAACGAACTACCTCCCATAATGACAAGGCTACCATCCAATGAGGTAATAAAATCTCAACAACAAACTACCTTCCATAATGACAAGGATAGCATCCATTAGAGTAACAAAATCTCAACAATGAACTTCCTTCCGTAATAACAAGGCTACCATCCATTGGAGTAACAAAATCACAACAACGGACTACCTTCCTTAATGACAAGGCTACCATCCAATGGACTAACAAAATATCAATAATGAACTACCTTCCATAAGGACATTGCTACCATCCTTTGGAGTAACAAAATCTCAACAACAATTTACCTTCCATAATGATAAGGCTACCATCCAATGGAGTAACAAAATATCAACAACGAACTACCATCTATAAGGACATCGCTACCATCCAATGGAGTAACAAAATATCAACAATGAACTACCTTCCATAATGACAAGGCTACCATCCATTGGAGTGACAAAATATCAAAAACAAACTACCTTCCATAATGACAAGGCTACCATTAATTGGACTAACAAAATCTCAAAAGTGAACTACCTTCCATAATGACAAGGCTACCATCCATTAGAGTAACAAAATCTCAGCAACGAACTACGTTCAATTATGACAAGGCTACCATCCATTGGAGTAACAAATTCAACAATGAACTACCTTCCATAATGACAAGGCTACCATCCAACGGAGTAATAAAATCTCAACAGCGAACTACCTTCCATAATGACAAGGCTACCATCCATTAGAGTAACAAAATCTCAACAATAAACTGCCTTCCGTAATGACAAGGCTACCATCCACTGGAGTAACAAAATCACAACAACGGACAACCTTCCTTAATGACAAGGCTACCATCCAATGGAGTAACAAAATATCAACAATGAACTACCTTCCATAAGGACATTGCTACCATCCTTTGGAGTAACAAAATCTCAACAACAATTTACCTTCCATAATGATAAGGCTACTATCCAATGGAGTAACAAAATCTCAAGAACGAATACCTTCCATAATGACAAGGTTGCCATCCAATGCAGTAACAAACTATCAATAATGAACTACCTTCCATAATGACAAGGCTACCATTAATTGGAGTAACAAAATCTCAACAATAAACTACATTCCATAATGAAAAGGCTACCATCCATTGGAGTAACAAAATCTCAACAACAAACTACCTTCCATAATGACAAGGATACCATCCAATGAAGTAACAAAATCTCAAGAACGAACTACCTTCCATAATGTCAAGGCTACCATCCATTGGAGTAACAAAATCACAACAACGAACTACCTTCCATAATGACAAAGCTACCATCCATTGGAGTAACAAAATCTCAAAAACAAACTACCTTCCATAATGACAAGGGTACCATCCATTAGGGTACCAAAATATCAACAACAAACTACCTTCCATAATTACAAGGCTACCATCCATTGGGGTAACAAAATCTCAACTGCTAATTACCTTCCATAATGACAAGGCTACCATCCATTAGAGTAACAAAATCTCAACAACAAACTACCGTCCATAATGACAGGGCTACCATCCATTTGAGTAACAAAATCCCAACGACGAACTACCGTCCATAATGACAAGGCTACCGTCCAATAGAGTAACAAAATCTCAACAACGAACTACCTTCCATAATGACAAGGCTACCATCCATTAGGGTACCAAAATATCAACAACGAACTACCCTCCATAATGACAAGGCTACCATCCAAAGGAGTAACAAAATCTCAACTGCTAACTACCTTCCATAATGACAAGGCTACCATCCATTGGAGTAACAAAATCTCCACAACGAACTACCTTCCATAATGACAAGGCTACCATTTATTAGAGTAACAAAATCTCAACAAAAAACTACATTCCATAATGACAAGGCTACCATCCATTGGAGTAATAAAATCTTAACAACGAACTACTTTCCATACTGACAAGGCTACCATCCTATGAAGTAACAAAATCTCAACCGTGAACTACCTTCCATGATGACAAGGCTACCATCCATAAGGACATCGCTACCATCCAATGGAGTAACAAAATATCAACAATGAACTACCTTCCATAATGACAAGGCTACCATCCATTGGAGTAACAAAATCCCAACAACAAACTACCTTCCATAATGACATGGCTTCCGTCCATTAGAGTAACAAAATCCCAACAACGAACTTCCTTCCATAATCACAAGGCTACCATTCATTAGAATATAAAAATCTCAACAATGAACTACTTTCCGTAATGAAAAGGCTACCATCCATTAGAATAAAAAAATCTTAACAACAAACTACATTCCATGATGTCAAGGCTACCATCCATTGGAGTAACAAAATCTCAACAGCTAACTACCTTCCATAATGATAAGGCTACCATCCATTAGAGTAACAAAATCTCAACAACAAACTACCGTCCATAATGACAGGGCTACCATCCATTTGAGTAACAAAACCCCAACAACGAACTACCGTCCATAATGACAAGGCTACTGTCCATTAGAGTAACAAAATCTCAACAATGAACTACCTTCCATAATGACAAGGCTACCATCCATTAGAGTAACAAAATATCAACAACGAACTACCTTCCATAAGGACATCGCTACCATTCATTGAACTAAGAAAATCTTAACAACGAACTACCTTCCATAATGACAGGATACCATCTATTGGAGTAACAAAATCTCATCAATGAACTACCTTCCATAATGACAAGGCTACCATCCAATGGAGTAACGAAATCTCAACAACAAACTACATTCCATAATGATAAGGATACCATCCATTAGAGTAACAAAATCTCAACAACGAACTACATTCCATTATGACAAGGCTACCATCCATTGGAGTAACAAAATCAACAACGAACTACCTTCTATAATGACAAGGCTACCATCCAATGGAGTAACAAAATCTCAATAGCGAACTACCTTCCATAATGACAAGGATACCATCCATTAGAGTGCCAAAATCTCAACAATGAACTGTCTTCCGTAATGACAAGGCTACCATCCATTAGAATAACAAAATTTCAACAACGAACTACATTCCATAATAACAAATCTACCATCCACTGGAGTAACAAAATCACAACAACAGACTACCTTCCGTAATGACAAGGCTACCATCCAATGGACTAACAAAATATCAACAACGAACTACCTTCCATAAGGACATTGCTACCATCCATTGGAGTCACAAAATCTCAACAACAATTTACCTTCCATAAAGATAAGTCTACCATCCAATGAAGTAACATAATCTCAAGAACGAATATGTTCCATAATGACAAGGCTGCCATCCAATGCAGTAACAAAATATCAACAATGAACTACCTTCCATAATGACAAGGCTACCATCCATTGGAGTAACAAAATCTCAACAATGAACTACATTCCATAATGACAAGGCTACCATCCATTGGAGTAACAAAATCTCAGCAACGAACTACCTTCCATAATGACAAGGATACCATCCATTGGAGTAACAAAATCTCTAGAATGAACTACCTTCCATAATGTCAAGGCAGCCATCCAATGCAGTAATAAAATATCAATAATGAACTACCTTCCATAATGACAAGGCTACCATCCGTTGGAGTAACAAAATCTCAACAACGAACTACAATCCATAATGACAAGGATAGCATCCAATGGATTAACAAAATCTCAAGAACGAACTACCTTCCATAATGTCAAGGCTACCATCCATTGGAGTCACAAAATCTCAACAACGAACTACCTTCCATAATGACAAGGCTACCATCCATTGGAGTAACAAAATCTCAACAACAAACTACCTTCCATAATGACAAGGCTAACATCCATTGGAGTAACAAAATCTAAAAAACAAACTACCTTCCATAATGACAAGGCTACCATCCATTTGAGTAACAAAATCCCAACAACAAACTACCTTCCATAATGACAAGGCTTCCTTCCATTAGAGTAACAAAATCCCAACAACGAGTTACCTTCCATAATGACAAGGCTAACATTCATTAGAGTAAAAAAATCTCAACAATGAACTAATTTCCGTAATGAAAAGGCTACCATCCATTAGAATAACAAAATCACAACAACAAACTACATTCCATAATGACAATGCTACCATCCATTGGAGTGACAAAATATCAATAACGGACTACCTTCCGTAATGACAAGGCTACCATCCAATGGACTAACAAAATATCAACAATGAACTACCTTCCATAAGGACATTGCTACCATCCATTGGAGTAACAAAATCTCAACAACAATTTACCTTCCATAATGATAAGGCTACCATCCATTGGAGTCACAAAATCTCAACAACGAACTACCTTCCATAATGACAAGGCTGCCATCCGTTGGAGTAATAAAACCTCAACAACGAACTACCTTCCATAATGACAAGGCTAACATCCATTGGAGTAACAAAATCTAAAAAACAAACTACCTTCCATAATGACAAGGCTACCATCCATTGGAGTAACAAAATCCCAACAACAAACTACCTTCCATAATGACATGGATCCGTCCATTAGAGGAACAAAATCCCAACAACGAACTACCTTCCATAATGACAAGGCTACCATTCATTAGAGTAAAAAAATCTCAACAATGAACTACTTTCCGTAATGAAAAGGCTACCATCCATTAGAATAAAAAAATATTAACAACAAATTACATTCCATGATGTTAAGGCTACCATCCATTGGTGTAACAAAATATCAACAACGAACTACCTTTCTTAATGACAAGGCTACCATCCAATGGAGTAACAAAATCTCAACAGCTAACTACCTTCCATAATGACAAGGCTACCATCCATCAGAGTAACAAAATCTCAACAACAAACAACCGTCCGTAATCACAGGGCTACCATCCATTTGAGTAACAAATTCCCAACAACAAACTACCGTCCATAATGCCAAGGCTACTGTCCATTAGAGTAACAAAATCTCAACAATGAACTACCTTCCTTAATGACAAGGCTACCATCCATTAGAGTAACAAAATATCAACAACGAACTACCTTCCATAAGGACATCACTACCATTCATTGAACTAAGAAAATCTCAACAATGAACTACCTTCCATAATGAAAGGATACCATCCATTGGAGTAACAAAATCTCATCAATGAATATCTTCCATAATGACAAGGCTACCATCCAATGGAGTAACGAAATCTCAACAACGAACTACATTCCATAATGATAAGGATACCATCCATTGGACTAACAAAATCTCAACAACAAACTACCATCCATAATGACAAGGCTACCATTAATTGGAGTAACAAAATCTCAACAATATACTACCTTCCATAATGACAAGGCTACCATCCATTAGAGTAATAAAATCTCAACAACAAACTACATTCCATTATGACAAGGCTTCCATCCATTGGAGTAACAAAATCAACAACGAACTACCTTCCATAATGACAAGGCTACCATCCAATGGAGTAACAAAATCTCAACAGCGAACTACCTTCCATAATGACAAGGCTACCATCCATTAGAGTACCAAAATCTCAACAATGAACTATCTTCCGTAATGACAAGGCTACCATCCATTAGAATAACAAAATTTCAACAACGAACTACATTCTATAATGACAAGGCTACCATCCATTAGAGTAACAAAATCACAACAACATACTACCTTCCGTAATGACAAGGCTACCATCCAATGGACTAACAAAATATCAACAACGAACTACCTTCCATAAGGACATTGCTACCATCCATTGGAGTAACAAAATCTCAACAATAATTTACCTTCCATAAAGATAAGGCTACCATCCAATGGAATAACATAATCTCAAGAACGAATATGTTCCATAATGACAAGGCTGCCATCCAATGCAGTAACAAAATATCAACAATGAACTACCATCCATAATGACAAGGCTACCATCCATTGGAGTAACAGAATCTCAACAATGAACGACATTCCATAATGACAAGGCTACCATCCATTGGAGTAACAAAATCTCAACAACGAACTACCTTCCATAATGACAAGGATACCATCCATTGGAGTAACAAAATCTCAAGAATGAACTACCTTCCATAATGTCAACGCTACCATCCAATGGAGTAACAAAATCTCAACAACGAACTACATTGCATAATGATAAGGCTACCATCCATTGGAGTAACAAAATCTCAAGAACGAACTACCTTCCATAAAGTCAAGACAGCCATCCAATGCAGTAATAAAATATCAACAATGAACTACCTTCCATAATGACAAGGCTAACATCCATTGGAGTAACAAAATCTAAAAAACAAAACTACCTTCCATAATGACAAGGCTACCATCCATTGGAGTAACAAAATCCCAACAACAAACTACCTTCCATAATGACAAGGCTTCCTCCCATTAGAGTAACAAAATCCCAACAACGAGTTACCTTCCATAATGACAAGGCTAACATTCATTAGAGTAAAAAAATCTCAACAATGAACTAATTTCCGTAATGAAAAGGCTACCATCCATTAGAATAACAAAATCTCAACAACAAACTACATTCCATAATGACAAGGCTACCATCCATTGGAGTGACAAAATATCAATAACGGACTACCTTCCGTAATGACAAGGCTACCATCCAATGGACTAACAAAATATCAACAATGAACTACCTTCCATAAGGACATTGCTACCATCCATTGAAGTAACAAAATCTCAACAACAATTTACCTTCCATAATGATAAGGCTACCATCCATTGGAGTCACAAAATCTCAACAACCAACTACCTTCCATAATGACAAGGCTGCCATCCATTGGAGTAATAAAACCTCAACAACGAACTCCCTTCCATAATGACAAGGCTAACATCCATTGGAGTAACAAAATCTAAAAAACAAACTACCTTCCATAATGACAAGGCTACCATCCATTGGAGTAACAAAATCCCAACAACAAACTACCTTCCATAATGACATGGCTTCCGTCCATTAGAGGAACAAAATCCCAACAACGAACTACCTTCCATAATGACAAGGCTACCATTCATTAGAGTAAAAAAATCTCAACAATGAACTACTTTCCGTAATGAAAAGGCTACCATCCATTAGAATAAAAAAATCTTAACAACAAATTACATTCCATGATGTTAAGGCTACCATCCATTGGTGTAACAAAATATCAACAACGAACTACCTTTCATAATGACAAGGCTACCATCCAATGGAGTAACAAAATCTCAACAGCTAACTACCTTCCATAATGACAAGGCTACCATCCATTAGAGTAACAAAATC
This sequence comes from Vicia faba, assembly GCA_948472305.1. NCBI lineage: Eukaryota > Viridiplantae > Streptophyta > Magnoliopsida > Fabales > Fabaceae > Vicia > Vicia faba. Next base: position 585,506,022 of record OX451739.1, on the reverse strand, counting down.
TCAACAACAAACTACCGTCTGTAATGACAGGGCTACCATCCATTTGAGTAAGAAATTCCCAACAACAAACTACCATCCATAATGACAAGGCTACTATCCATTAGAGTAACAAAATCTCAACAATGAACTACCTTCCTTAATGACAAGGCTACCATCCATTAGAGTAACAAAATATCAACAACGAACTACCTTTCATAAGGACATCGCTACCATTCATTGAACTAAGAAAATCTCAACAACGAACTACCTTCCATAATGACAGGATACCATCCATTGGAGTAACAAAATCTCATCAATGAATACCTTCCTTAATGACAAGGCTACCATCCAATGGAGTAACGAAATCTCAACAACGAACTACATTCCATAATGATAAGGATACCATCCATTGGACTAACAAAATCTCAACAACAAACTACCATCCATAATGACAAGGCTACCATTAATTGGAGTAACAAAATCTCAACAATGAACTACCTTCCATAATGACAAGGCTACCATCCATTAGAGTAACAAAATCTCAACAACAAACTACATTCCATTATGACAAGGCTACCATCCATTGGAGTAACAAAATCAACAAAGAACTACCTTCCATAATGACAAGGCTACCATCCAATGGAGTAACAAAATCTCAACAGCGAACTACCTTCCATAATGACAAGGCTACCATCCATTAGAGTACCAAATCTCAACAATGAACTGTCTTCCGTAATGACAAGGCTACCATCCATTAGAATAACAAAATTTCAACAACGAACTACATTCTATAATGACAAGGCTACCATCCATTAGAGTAACAAAATCACAACAACAGACTACCTTCCGTAATGACAAGGCTACCATCCAATGGACTAACAAAATATCAACATTGAACTACCTTCCATAAGGACATTGCTACCATCCATTGGAGTAACAAAATCTCAACAATAATTTACCTTCCATAAAGATAAGGCTACCATCCAATAGAGTAACATAATCTCAAGAACGAATATGTTCCATAATGACAAGGCTGCCATCCAATGCAGTAACAAAATATCAACAATGAACTACCATCCATAATGACAAGGCTACCATCCATTGGAGTAACAGAATATCAACAATGAACGACATTCCATAATGACAAGGCTACCATCCATTGGAGTAACAAAATCTCAACAACGAACTACCATCCATAATGACAAGGATACCATCCATTGGAGTAACAAAATCTCAAGAATGAACTACCTTCCATAATGTCAACGCTACCATCCAATGGAGTAACAAAATCTCAACAACGAACTACATTGCATAATGATAAGGCTACCATCCATTGGAGTAACAAAATCTCAAGAACGAACTACCTTCCATAAAGTCAAGGAAGCCATCCAATGCAGTAATAAAATATCAACAATGAACTACCTTCCATAATGACAAGGCTACCATCCATTGGAGTAACAAAATCTCAACAACGAAATACAATCCATAATGACAAGGATAGCATCCAATGGAGTAACAAAATCTCAAGAACGAACTACCTTCCATAATGTCAAGGCTACCATCCATTGGAGTCACAAAATCTCAACAACGAACTACCTTCCATAATGAGAAGGCTACCATCCATTGGAGTAACAAAATCTCAACAACGAACTACCTTCCATAATGACAAGGCTAACATCCATTTGAGTAACAAAATCTAAAAAACAAAAATACCTTCCATAATGACAAGGCTTCCGTCCATTAGAGTAACAAAATCCCAACAACGAGCTACCTTCCATAATGAAAAGGCTACCATTCATTAGAGTAAAAAAATCTCAACAATGAACTACTTTCCGTAATGAAAAGGCTACCATCCATTAGAATAACAAAATCTCAACAACAAACTACATTCCATAATGACAAGGCTAACATCCAATGGACTAACAAAATATCAACAACGAACTACCTTCCATAAGGACATTGCTACCATCCATTGGAGTAACAAAATCTCAACAACAAATTACCTTCCATAATGATAAGGCTACCATCCAATCAAGTAACAAAATATCAACAATGGACTACCTTCCATAACGACAAGGCTACTATCCATTGAAGTAACAAAATCTCAACAATGAACTACATTTCATAATGACAAGGCTACCATCCATTGGAGTAACAAAATGTTAACAACGAACTACCTTCCATACTGACAAGGATACCATCCAAAGGAGTAACAAAATCTCAAGAACGAACTACCTTCCATAATGTCAAGGCAGCCATCCAATGCAGTAATAAAATATCAACAATGAACTACCTTCCATAATGACAAGGCTACAATCCATTAGAGTAACAAAATCTCAACAACGAACTAACTTCCATAATGACAAGGCTACCATCCATTGGAGTAAAAAAATATCAACAACGAACTACATTCCATAATGACAAGGCTAACATCCATTGGAGTAACAAAATCTAAAAAAGAAACTACCTTCCATAATGACAAGGCTACCATCCAATGGAGTAACAAAATCTCAAGAACAAACTACATTCCATAATGTTAAGGCTACCATCCATTGGAGTAACAAAATCTCAACAACAAACTACCATCCACAATGACAAGGCTACCATTAATTGGAGTAACAAAATCTCAACAATGAACTACCTTCCATAATGACAAGGATACCATCCATTAGAGTAACAAAATCTCAACAACAAACTACATTCCATTATGACAAGGCTACCATCCATTGGAGTAACAAAATCAACAACGAACTACCTTCCATAATGACAAGGCTACCATCCAATGGAGTAAAAAAATCTCAACAACAAACTACCTTCCATAATGACAAGGCTACCATCCATTAGAGTACCAAAATCTCAATAATGAACTGTCTTCCGTAATGACAAGGCTACCATCCATTAGAGTAACAAAATCTAAACAATGAACTACGTTCCATTATGACAAGGCTACCATCCATTGGAGTAACAAATTCAACAACGAACTACCTCCCATAATGACAAGGCTACCATCCAATGAGGTAATAAAATCTCAACAACAAACTACCTTCCATAATGACAAGGATAGCATCCATTAGAGTAACAAAATCTCAACAATGAACTGCCTTCCGTAATAACAAGGCTACCATCCATTGGAGTAACAAAATCACAACAACGGACTACCTTCCTTAATGACAAGGCTACCATCCAATGGACTAACAAAATATCAATAATGAACTACCTTCCATAAGGACATTGCTACCATCCTTTGGAGTAACAAAATCTCAACAACAATTTACCTTCCATAATGATAAGGCTACCATCCAATGGAGTAACAAAATATCAACAACGAACTACCATCTATAAGGACATCGCTACCATCCAATGGAGTAACAAAATATCAACAATGAACTACCTTCCATAATGACAAGGCTACCATCCATTGGAGTGACAAAATATCAAAAATAAACTACCTTCCATAATGACAAGGCTACCATTAATTGGACTAACAAAATCTCAAAAATGAACTACCTTCCATAATGACAAGGCTACCATCCATTAGAGTAACAAAATCTCAGCAACGAACTACGTTCAATTATGACAAGGATACCATCCATTGGAGTAACAAATTCAACAATGAACTACCTTCCATAATGACAAGGCTACCATCCAACGGAGTAATAAAATCTCAACAGCGAACTACCTTCCATAATGACAAGGCTACCATCCATTAGAGTAACAAAATCTCAACAATAAACTGCCTTCCGTAATGACAAGGCTACCATCCACTGGAGTAACAAAATCACAACAACGGACAACCTTCCTTAATGACAAGGCTACCATCCAATGGACTAACAAAATATCAACAATGAACTACCTTCCATAAGGACATTGCTACCATCCTTTGGAGTAACAAAATCTCAACAACAATTTACCTTCCATAATGATAAGGCTACTATCCAATGGAGTAACAAAATCTCAAGAACGAATACCTTCCATAATGACAAGGTTGCCATCCAATGCAGTAACAAACTATCAATAATGAACTACCTTCCATAATGACAAGGCTACCATTAATTGGAGTAACAAAATCTCAACAATAAACTACATTCCATAATGAAAAGGCTACCATCCATTGGAGTAACAAAATCTCAACAACAAACTACCTTCCATAATGACAAGGATACCATCCAATGAAGTAACAAAATCTCAAGAACGAACTACCTTCCATAATGTCAAGGCTACCATCCATTGGAGTAACAAAATCACAACAACGAACTACCTTCCATAATGACAAAGCTACCATCCATTGGAGTAACAAAATCTCAAAAACAAACTACCTTCCATAATGACAAGGGTACCATCCATTAGGGTACCAAAATATCAACAACAAACTACCTTCCATAATTACAAGGCTACCATCCATTGGGGTAACAAAATCTCAACTGCTAATTACCTTCCATAATGACAAGGCTACCATCCATTAGAGTAACAAAATCTCAACAACAAACTACCGTCCATAATGACAGGGCTACCATCCATTTGAGTAACAAAATCCCAACGACGAACTACCGTCCATAATGACAAGGCTACCGTCCAATAGAGTAACAAAATCTCAACAACGAACTACCTTCCATAATGACAAGGCTACCATCCATTAGGGTACCAAAATATCAACAACGAACTACCCTCCATAATGACAAGGCTACCATCCAAAGGAGTAACAAAATCTCAACTGCTAACTACCTTCCATAATGACAAGGCTACCATCCATTGGAGTAACAAAATCTCCACAACGAACTACCTTCCATAATGACAAGGCTACCATTTATTAGAGTAACAAAATCTCAACAAAAAACTACATTCCATAATGACAAGGCTACCATCCATTGGAGTAATAAAATCTTAACAACGAACTACTTTCCATACTGACAAGGCTACCATCCTATGAAGTAACAAAATCTCAACCGTGAACTACCTTCCATGATGACAAGGCTACCATCCATAAGGACATCGCTACCATCCAATGGAGTAACAAAATATCAACAATGAACTACCTTCCATAATGACAAGGCTACCATCCATTGGAGTAACAAAATCCCAACAACAAACTACCTTCCATAATGACATCGCTACCGTCCATTAGAGTAACAAAATCCCAACAACGAACTTCCTTCCATAATCACAAGGCTACCATTCATTAGAATATAAAAATCTCAACAATGAACTACTTTCCGTAATGAAAAGGCTACCATCCATTAGAATAAAAAAATCTTAACAACAAACTACATTCCATGATGTCAAGGCTACCATCCATTGGAGTAACAAAATCTCAACAGCTAACTACCTTCCATAATGATAAGGCTACCATCCATTAGAGTAACAAAATCTCAATAACAAACTATCGTCCATAATGACAGGGCTACCATCCATTTGAGTAACAAAACCCCAACAACGAACTACCGTCCATAATGACAAGGCTACTGTCCATTAGAGTAACAAAATCTCAACAATGAACTACCTTCCATAATGACAAGGCTACCATCCATTAGAGTAACAAAATATCAACAACGAACTACCTTCCATAAGGACATCGCTACCATTCATTGAACTAAGAAAATCTTAACAACGAACTACCTTCCATAATGACAGGATACCATCCATTGGAGTAACAAAATCTCATCAATGAACTACCTTCCATAATGACAAGGCTACCATCCAATGGAGTAACGAAATCTCAACAACAAACTACATTCCATAATGATAAGGATACCATCCATTAGAGTAACAAAATCTCAACAACGAACTACATTCCATTATGACAAGGCTACCATCCATTGGAGTAACAAAATCAACAACGAACTACCTTCTATAATGACAAGGCTACCATCCAATGGAGTAACAAAATCTCAATAGCGAACTACCTTCCATAATGACAAGGATACCATCCATTAGAGTGCCAAAATCTCAACAATGAACTGTCTTCCGTAATGACAAGGCTACCATCCATTAGAATAACAAAATTTCAACAACGAACTACGTTCCATAATAACAAATCTACCATCCACTGGAGTAACAAAATCACAACAACAGACTACCTTCCGTAATGACAAGGCTACCATCCAATGGACTAACAAAATATCAACAACGAACTACCTTCCATAAGGACATTGCTACCATCCATTGGAGTCACAAAATCTCAACAACAATTTACCTTCCATAAAGATAAGTCTACCATCCAATGGAGTAACATAATCTCAAGAACGAATATGTTCCATAATGACAAGGCTGCCATCCAATGCAGTAACAAAATATCAACAATGAACTACCTTCCATAATGACAAGGCTACCATCCATTGGAGTAACAAAATATCAGCAACGAACTACCTTCCATAATGACAAGGATACCATCCATTTGAGTAACAAAATCTCTAGAATGAACTACCTTCCATAATGTCAAGGCAGCCATCCAATGCAGTAATAAAATATCAATAATTGACTACCTTCCATAATGACAAGGCTACCATCCGTTGGAGTAACAAAATCTCAACAACGAACTACAATCCATAATGACAAGGATAGCATCCAATGGATTAACAAAATCTCAAGAACGAACTACCTTCCATAATGTCAAGGCTACCATCCATTGGAGTCACAAAATCTCAACAACAAACTACCTTCCATAATGACAAGGCTACCATCCATTGGAGTAACAAAATCTCAACAACAAACTACCTTCCATAATGATAAGGCTAACATCCATTGGAGTAACAAAATCTAAAAAACAAACTACCTTCCATAATGACAAGGCTACCATCCATTGGAGTAAAAAAATCCCAACAACAAACTACCTTCCATAATGACAAGGCTTCCTTCCATTAGAGTAACAAAATCCCAACAACGAGTTACCTTCCATAATGACAAGGCTAACATTCATTAGAGTTAAAAAATCTCAACAATGAACTAATTTCCGTAATGAAAAGGCTACCATCCATTAGAATAACAAAATCTCAACAACAAACTACATTCCATAATGACAAGGCTACCATCCATTGGAGTGACAAAATATCAATAACGGACTACCTTCCGTAATGACAAGGCTACCATCCAATGGACTAACAAAATATCAACAATGAACTACCTTCCATAAGGACATTGCTACCATCCATTGGAGTAACAAAATCTCAACAACAATTTACCTTCCATAATGATAAGGCTACCATCCATTGGAGTCACAAAATCTCAACAACGAACTACCTTCCATAATGACAAGGCTGCCATCCATTGGAGTAATAAAACCTCAACAACGAACTACCTTCCATAATGACAAGGCTAACATCCATTGGAGTAACAAAATCTAAAAAACAAACTACCTTCCATAATGACAAGGCTACCATCCATTGGAGTAACAAAATCCCAACAACAAACTACCTTCCATAATGACATGGATCCGTCCATTAGAGGAACAAAATCCCAACAACAAACTACCTTCCATAATGACAAGGCTACCATTCATTAGAGTAAAAAAATCTCAACAATGAACTACTTTCCGTAATGAAAAGGCTACCATCCATTAGAATAAAAAAATCTTAACAACAAATTACATTCCATGATGTTAAGGCTACCATCCATTGGTGTAACAAAATATCAACAACGAACTACCTTTCATAATGACAAGGCTACCATCCAATGGAGTAACAAAATCTCAACAGCTAACTACCTTCCATAATGACAAGGTTACCATCCATTAGAGTAACAAAATCTCAACAATAAACAACCGTCCGTAATGACAGGGCTACCATCCATTTGAGTAACAAATTCCCAACAACAAACTACTGTCCATAATGACAAGGCTACTGTCCATTAGAGTAACAAAATCTCAACAATGAACTACCTTCCTTAATGACAAGGCTACCATCCATTAGAGTAACAAAATATCAACAACGAACTACCTTCCATAAGGACATCACTACCATTCATTGAACTAAGAAAATCTCAACAACGAACTACCTTCCATAATGACAGGATACCATCCATTGGAGTAACAAAATCTCATCAATGAATACCTTCCATAATGACAAGGCTACCATCCAATGGAGTAACGAAATCTCAACAAAGAACTACATTCCATAATGATAAGGATACCATCCATTGGACTAACAAAATCTCAACAACAAACTACCATCCATAATGACAAGGCTACCATTAATTGGAGTAACAAAATCTCAACAATATACTACCTTCCATAATGACAAGGCTACCATCCATTAGAGTAATAGAATCTCAACAACAAACTACATTCCATTATGACAAGGCTTCCATCCATTGGAGTAATAAAATCAACAACGAACTACCTTCCATAATGACAAGGCTACCATCCAATGGAGTAACAAAATCTCAACAGCGAACTACCTTCCATAATGACAAGGCTACCATCCATTAGAGTACCAAAATCTCAACAATGAACTGTCTTCCGTAATGACAAGGCTACCATCCATTAGAATAACAAAATTTCAACAACGAACTACATTCTATAATGACAAGGCTACCATCCATTAGAGTAACAAAATCACAACAACAGACTACCTTCCGTAATGACAAGGCTACCATCCAATGGACTAACAAAATATCAACAACGAACTACCTTCCATAAGGACATTGCTACCATCCATTGGAGTAACAAAATCTCAACAATAATTTACCTTCCATAAAGATAAGGCTACCATCCAATGGAGTAACATAATCTCAAGAACGAATATGTTCCATAATGACAAGGCTGCCATCCAATGCAGTAACAAAATATCAACAATGAACTACCATCCATAATGACAAGGCTACCATCCATTGGAGTAACAGAATCTCAACAATGAACGACATTCCATAATGACAAGGCTACCATCCATTGGAGTAACAAAATCTCAACAACAAACTACCTTCCATAATGACAAGGATACCATCCATTGGAGTAACAAAATCTCAAGAATGAAGTACCTTCCATAATGTCAACGCTACCATCCAATGGAGTAACAAAATCTCAACAACGAACTACATTGCATAATGATAAGGCTACCATCCATTGGAGTAACAAAATCTCAAGAACGAACTACCTTCCATAAAGTCAAGGCAGCCATCCAATGCAGTAATAAAATATCAACAATGAACTACCTTCCATAATGACAAGGCTAACATCCATTGGAGTAACAAAATCTAAAAAACAAACTACCTTCCATAATGACAAGGCTACCATCCATTGGAGTAACAAAATTCCAACAACAAACTACCTTCCATAATGACAAGGCTTCCTTCCATTAGAGTAACAAAATCCCAACAACGAGTTACCTTCCATAATGACAAGGCTAACATTCATTAGAGTAAAAAAATCTCAACAATGAACTAATTTCCGTAATGAAAAGGCTACCATCCATTAGAATAACAAAATCTCAACAACAAACTACATTCCATAATGACAAGGCTACCATCCATTGGAGTGACAAAATATCAATAACGGACTACCTTCCGTAATGACAAGGCTACCATCCAATGGACTAACAAAATATCAACAATGAACTACCTTCCATAAGGACATTGCTACCATCCATTGGAGTAACAAAATCTCAACAACAATTTACCTTCCATAATGATAAGGCTACCATCCATTGGAGTCACAAAATCTCAACAACGAACTACCTTCCATAATGACAAGGCTGCCATCCATTGGAGTAATAAAACCTCAACAACGAACTACCTTCCATAATGACAAGGCTAACATCCATTGGAGTAACAAAATCTAAAAAACAAACTACCTTCCATAATGACAAGGCTACCATCCATTGGAGTAACAAAATCCCAACAACAAACTACCTTCCATAATGACATGGCTTCCGTCCATTAGAAGAACAAAATCCCAACAACGAACTACCTTCCATAATGACAAGGCTACCATTCATTAGAGTAAAAAAATCTCAACAATGAACTACTTTCCGTAATGAAAAGGCTACCATCCATTAGAATAAAAAAATCTTAACAACAAATTACATTCCATGATGTTAAGGCTACCATCCATTGGTGTAACAAAATATCAACAACGAACTACCTTTCATAATGACAAGGCTACCATCCAATGGAGTAACAAAATCTCAACAGCTAACTACCTTCCATAATGACAAGGCTACCATCCATTAGAGTAACAAAATCTCAACAACAAACTACCGTCCGTAATGACAGGGCTACCATCCATTTGAGTAACAAATTACCAACAACAAACTACCATCCATAATGACAAGGCTACTGTCCATTAGAGTAACAAAATCTCAACAATGAACTACCTTCCTTAATTACAAGGCTACCATCCATTAGAGTAACAAAATATCAACAACGAACTACCTTCCATAAGGACATCGCTACCATTCATTGAACTAAGAAAATCTCAACAACGAACTACCTTCCATAATGACAGGATACCATCCATTGGAGTAACAAAATCTCATCAATGAATACCTTCCTTAATGACAAGGCTACCATCCAATGGAGTAACGAAATCTCAACAACGAACTACATTCCATAATGATAAGGATACCATCCATTGGACTAACAAAATCTCAACAACAAACTACCATCCATAATGACAAGGCAACCATTAATTGGAGTAACAAAATCTCAACAATGAACTACCTTCCATAATGACAAGGCTACCATCCATTAGAGTAACAAAATCTCAACAACAAACTACATTCCATTATGACAAGGCTACCATCCATTGGAGTAACAAAATCAACAAAGAACTACCTTCCATAATGACAAGGCTACCATCCAATGGAGTAACAAAATCTCAACAGCGAACTACCTTCCATAATGACAAGGCTACCATCCGTTAGAATACCAAATCTCAACAATGAACTGTCTTCCGTAATGACAAGGCTACCATCCATTAGAATAACAAAATTTCAACAACGAACTACATTCTATAATGACAAGGCTACCATCCATTAGAGTAACAAAATCACAACAACAGACTACCTTCCGTAATGACAAGGCTACCATCCAATGGACTAACAAAATATCAACAACGAACTACCTTCCATAAGGACATTGCTACCATCCATTGGAGTAACAAAATCTCAACAATAATTTACCTTCCATAAAGATAAGGCTACCATCCAATGGAGTAACATAATCTCAAGAACGAATATGTTCCATAATGACAAGGCTGCCATCCAATTCAGTAACAAAATATCAACATTGAACTACCATCCATAATGACAAGGCTACCATCCATTGGAGTAACAGAATATCAACAATGAACGACATTCCATAATGACAAGGCTACCATCCATTGGAGTAATAAAAATCTCAACAACGAACTACCATCCAAAATGACAAGGATACCATCCATTGGAGTAACAAAATCTCAAGAATGAACTACCTTCCATAATGTCAACGCTACCATCCAATGGAGTAACAAAATCTCAACAACGAACTACATTGCATAATGATAAGGCTACCATCCATTGGAGTAACAAAATCTCAAGAACGAACTACCTTCCATAAAGTCAAGGCAGCCATCCAATGCAGTAATAAAATATCAACAATGAACTACCTTCCATAATGACAAGGCTACCATCCATTGGAGTAACAAAATCTCAACAACGAACTACAATCCATAATGACAAGGATAGCATCCAATGGAGTAACAAAATCTCAAGAACGAACTACCTTCCATAATGTCAAGGCTACCATCCATTGGAGTCACAAAATCTCAACAACGAACTACCTTCCATAATGAGAAGGCTACCATCCATTGGAGTAACAAAATCTCAACAACGAATTACCTTCCATAATGACAAGGCTAACATCCATTTGAGTAACAAAATCTAAAAAACAAAAATACTTTCCATAATGACAAGGCTACCATCCATTGGAGTAACAAAATCCCAACAACAAACTACCTTCCATAATGACAAGGCTTCCGTCCATTAGAGTAACAAAATCCCAACAACGAGCTACCTTCCATAATGAAAAGGCTACCATTCATTAGAGTAAAAAAATCTCAACAATGAACTACTTTCCGTAATGAAAAGGCTACCATCCATTAGAATAACAAAATCTCAACAACAAACTACATTCCATAATGACAAGGCTACCATCCATTGGAGTAACAAAATATCAATAACAGACTACCTTCCGTAATGACAAGGCTAACATCCAATGGACTAACAAAATATCAACAACGAACTACCTTCCATAAGTACATTGCTACCATCCATTGGAGTAACAAAATCTCAACAACAATTTACCTTCCATAAAGATAAGGCTACCATCCAATGGAGTAACAAAATCTCAAGAACGAATACCTTTCATAATGACAAGGCTGCCATCCAAAGCAATAACAAAATATCAACAATGAACTACCTTCCATAATGACAAGGCTACCATCCATTGGAGTAAAAAAATCTCAACAATGAACTACATTCCATAATGACAAGGCTACCATCCATTGGAGTAACAAAATCTCAACAACGAACTACCTTCCATAATTACAAGGATACCATCCAATGGAGTAACAAAATCTCAAGAATGAACTACCTTCCATAATGTCAAGGCTACCATCCAAAGGAGTAACAAAATCTCAACAACGAACTACATTCCATAATGATAAGGTTACCATCCATTGGAGTAACAAAATCTCAACAACAAACTACCTTCCATAATGACAAGGCTACCATTAATTGGAGTAACAAAATCTCAACAATGAACTACCTTCCATAATGACAAGTTTACCATCCATTAGAGTAAAAAAATATCAACAATGAACTACCTTCCATAAAGATAAGTCTACCATCCAATGGAGTAACAAAATCTCAAGAACGAATACCTTCCATAATGACAAGGCTGCCATCCAATGTAGTAACAAAATATCAACAATGAACTACCTTCTATAATGACAAGACTACCATCCATTGGAGTAACAAAATCTCAAGAATGAACTACCTTCCATAATGACAAGGCTCCCATTCATTAGAGTAAAAAAATCTCAACAATGAACTACTTTCCGTAACGAAAAGGCTACCGTCCATTAGAATAACAAAATATTAACAACGAACTACATTCCATAATCTCAAGGCTACCATCCATTGGAGTAACAAAATATCAACAACGAACTACCTTCCATAATAACAAGGCTACCATCCAATGGAGTAACAAAATCTCAACAGCTAACTACCTTCCATAATGACAAGGCTACCATCCATTAGAGTAACAAAATCTTAACAACAAACTACCGTCCATAATTGAGAGGGCTACCATCCATTTGAGTAACAAAATCCCAACAACGAACTACCGTCCATAATGACAAGGCTACTGTCCATTAGAGTAACAAAATCTCAACAATGAACTACCTTCCATAATGACAAGGCTACCATCCATTAGAGTAACAAAATATCAACAACGAACTACCTTCCTTAAGGACATCGTTACCATTCATTGAACTAAGAAAATCTCAACAACGAACTACCGTCCATAATGACAGGATACCATCAATTGGAGTAACAAAATCTCATCAATGAACTACCTTCCATAATGACAAGGCTACCATCCAATGGAGTAACAAAATCTCAACAACGAACTACATCCCATAATGATAAGGCTACCATCCATTGGAGTAACAAAATCTCAACAACAAACTACCATCCATAATGACAAGGCTACCATTAATTGGAGTAACAAAATCTCAACAACAAACTACCTTCCATAATGACAAGCCTACCATCCATTAGAGTAACAAAATCTCAACAAGGAACTACATTCCATTATGACAAGGCTACCTTCCATTGGAGTAACAAAATCAACAACGAACTACCTTCCATAATGACAAGGCTACCATCCAATGGAGTAACAAAATCTCAACAACGAACTACATTCCATAATGATAAGGCTACCATCCATTGGAGTAACAAAATCTCAACAACAAACTACCTTCCATAATGACAAGGCTACCATTAATTGGAGTAACAAAATCTCAACAATGAACTACCTTCCATAATGACAAAGCTACCATCCATTAGAGTAAAAAATATCAACAATGAACTACCTTCCATAAAGATAAGTCTACCATCCAATGGAGTAACAAAATCTCAAGAACGAATACCTTCCATAATGACAAGGCTGCCATCCAATGCAGTAACAAAATATAAACAATGAACTACCTTCCATAATGACAAGGCTCCCATTCATTAGAGTAAAAAAATCTCAACAATGAACTACTTTTCGTAATGAAAAGGCTACCATCCATTAGAATAACAAAATATTAACAACAAACTACATTCCATAATGTCAAGGCTACCATCCATTGGAGTAACAAAATATCAACAACGAACTACCTTCCATAATGACAAGGCTACCATCCAATGGAGTAACAAAATCTCAACAGCTAACTACCTTCCATAATGACAAGGCTACCATCCATTAGAGTAACAAAATCTTAACAACAAACTACCGTCCATAATGAGAGGGCTACCATCCATTTGAGTAACAAAATCCCAACAACGAACTACCGTCAATAATGACAAGGCTACTATCCATTAGAGTAACAAAATCTCAACAATGAACTACCTTCCATAATGAAAAGGCTACCATCCTTTAGAGTAACAAAATATCAACAACGAACTACCTTCCATAAGGACATCGTTACCATTCATTGAACTAAGAAAATCTCAACAACGAACTACCGTCCATAATGACAGGATACCATCCATTGGAGTAACAAAATCTCAACAACGAACTACATTCCATAATGATAAGGCTACCATCCATTGGAGTAACAAAATCTCAACAACAAACTACCATCCATAATGACAAGGCTACTATTAATTGGAGTAACAAAATCTCAACAACGAACTACCTTCCATAATGACAAGGCTACCATCCATTAGAGTAACAAAATCTCAACAACGAACTACATTCCATTATGACAAGGCTACCATCCATTGGAGTAACAAAATCAACAATGAACTACCTTCCATAATGACAAGGCTACCATCCAATGGAGTAACAAAATCTCAACAACGAACTACCTTCCATAATGACAAGGCTACAATCCATTAGAGTACCAAAATCTCAACAATGAACTGTCTTCCGTAATGGCAAGGCTACCATCCATTAGAATAACAAAATTTCAACAACAAACTACATTCCATAATGACAAGGCTACCGTCCATTGGAGTAACAAAATCCCAACAACAGACTAACTTCCGTAATGATAAGGCTACCATCCAATGGACTAACAAAATATCAACAACGAACTACCTTCCATAAGGACATTGCTACCATCCATTGGAGTAACAAAATCTCAACAACAATTTACCTTCCATAAAGATAAGACTACCATCCAATGAAGTAACATAATCTCAAGAACGAATACGTTCCATAATGAAAAAGGTTGTCATCCAATGCAGTAACAAAATATCAAGAATGAACTACCTTCCATAATGACAAGGCTACCATCCATTGGAGTAACAAAATCTCAACAATGAACAACATTCCATAATGACAAGGCTAACATCCATTGGAGTAACAAAATCTCAACAACGAACTACCTTCCATAATGACAAGGCTACCATCCATTGGAGTAACAAAATCTCAACAACAAACTACCTTCCATAATTACAAGGATACCATCCAATGGAGTAACAAAATCTCAAGAATGAACTACC
The DNA here is from genome assembly GCA_948472305.1 of Vicia faba. Lineage (NCBI taxonomy): Eukaryota > Viridiplantae > Streptophyta > Magnoliopsida > Fabales > Fabaceae > Vicia > Vicia faba. Next base: position 585,490,360 of record OX451739.1, on the reverse strand, counting down.
TTCCATAATGTCAAGGCTACCATCCAATGGAGTAACAAAATCTCAACCACGAACTACATTCCATAATGATAAGGCTACCATCCATTGGAGTAAAAAAATCTCAACAACAAACTACCTTCCATGATGACAAGGCTACCATTAATTGGAGTAACAAAATCTCAACAATGAACTACCTTCCATAATGACAAGGCTACCATCCATTAGAGTAAAAAAATATCAACAACGAACTACCTTCCATAATGACAAGGCTACCATCCAATGGTGTAACAAAATCTCAAGAACGAATACCTTCCATAATGTCAAGGCCGCCATCGAATGCAGTAACAAAATATCAACAATGAACTACCTTCCATAATGACAAGGCTACCATCCATTGGAGTAACAAAATCTCAACAATGAACTACCTTCCATAATGACAAGGCTCCCATTCATTAGAGTAAAAAAATCTCAACAATGAACTACTTTCCGTAATGAAAAGGCTACCATCCATTAGAATAACAAAATATTAACAACAAACTACATTCCATAATGTCAAGGCTACCATCCATTGGAGTAACAAAATATCAACAACGAACTACCTTCCATAATGACAAGGCTACCATCCAATGGAGTAACAAAATCTCAACAACGAACTACCTTCCATAATGACAAGGCTACAATCCATTAGAGTACCAAAATCTCAACAATGAACTGTCTTCCGTAATGGCAAGGCTACCATCCATTAGAATAACAAAATTTCAACAACGAACTACATTCCATAATGACAAGGCTACCGTCCATTGGAGTAACAAAATCCCAACAACAGACTAACTTCCGTAATGATAAGGCTACCATCCAATGGACTAACAAAATATCAACAACGAACTACCTTCCATAAGGACATTGCTACCATCCATTGGAGTAACAAAATCTCAACAACAATTTACCTTCCATAAAGATAAGACTACCATCCAATGAAGTAACATAATCTCAAGAACGAATACGTTCCATAATGAAAAGGTTGTCATCCAATGCAGTAACAAAATATCAAGAATGAAAAACCTTCCATAATGACAAGGCTACCATCCATTGGAGTAACAAAATCTCAACAATGAACAACATTCCATAATGACAAGGCTAACATCCATTGGAGTAACAAAATCTCAACAACGAACTACCTTCCATAATGACAAGGCTACCATCCATTGGAGTAACAAAATCTCAACAACAAACTACCTTCCATAATTACAAGGATACCATCCAATGGAGTAACAAAATCTCAAGAATGAACTACCTTCCATAATGTCAAGGCTACCATCCAATGGAGTAACAAAATCTCAACCACGAACTACATTCCATAATGATAAGGCTACCATCCATTGGAGTAAAAAAATCTCAACAACAAACTACCTTCCATGATGACAAGGCTACCATTAATTGGAGTAACAAAATCTCAACAATGAACTACCTTCCATAATGACAAGGCTACCATCCATTAGAGTAAAAAAATATCAACAACGAACTACCTTCCATAATGACAAGGCTACCATCCAATGGTGTAACAAAATCTCAAGAACGAATACCTTCCATAATGTCAAGGCCGCCATCGAATGCAGTAACAAAATATCAACAATGAACTACCTTCCATAATGACAAGGCTACCATCCATTGGAGTAACAAAATCTCAACAATGAACTACCTTCCATAATGACAAGGCTCCCATTCATTAGAGTAAAAAAATCTCAACAATGAACTACTTTCCGTAATGAAAAGGCTACCATCCATTAGAATAACAAAATATTAACAACAAACTACATTCCATAATGTCAAGGCTACCATCCATTGGAGTAACAAAATATCAACAACGAACTACCTTCCATAATGACAAGGCTACCATCCAATGGAGTAACAAAATCTCAACAGCTAACTACCGTCCATAATGACAAGGTTACCATCCATTAGAGTAACAAAATCTTAACAACAAACTATCGTCCATAATGAGAGGACTACCATCCATTTAAGTAACAAAATCCCAACAACGAACTACCGTCCATAATGACAAGGCTACTGTCCATTAGAGTAACAAAATCTCAACAATGAACTACCTTCCATAATGACAAGGCTACCATCCATTAGAGTAACAAAATATCAACAACGAACTACCTTCCATAAGGACATCGTTACCATTCATTAAACTAAGAAAATCTCAACAACGAACTACCGTCCATAATGACAGGATACCATCCATTGGAGTAACAAAATCTCATCAATGAACTACCTTCCATAATGACAAGGCTACCATCCAATGGAGTAACAAAATTTCAACAACGAACTACATTCCATAATGATAAGGCTACCATCCATTGGAGTAACAAAATCTCAACAACAAACTACCATCCATAATGACAAGGCTACCATTAATTGGAGTAACAAAATCTCAACAACAAACTACCTTCCATAATGACAAGGCTAACATCCATTAGAGTAACAAAATCTCAACAACGAACTACATTCCATTATGACAAGGCTACCATCCATTGGAGTAACAAAATCAACAACGAACTACCTTCCATAATGACAAGGCTACCATCCAATGGAGTAACAAAATCTCAACAATGAACTACCTTCCATAATGACAAGGCTACAATCCATTAGAGTACCAAAATCTCAATAATGAACTGTCTTCCGTAATGGCAAGGCTACCATCCATTAGAATAACAAAATTTCAACAACGAACTACATTCCATAAAGACAAGGCTACCATCCATTGGAATAACAAAATCCCAACAACAGACTACCTTCCGTAATGACAAGGCTACAATCCAATGGACTAACAAAATATCAACAACGAACTACCTTCCATAAGGACATTGCTACCATCCATTGGAGTAACAAAATCTCAACAACAATTTACCTTCCATAAAGATAAGACTACCAACCAATGGAGTAACATAATCTCAAGAACGAATACGTTCCATAATGAAAAGGTTGCCATCCAATGCAGTAACAAAATATCAACAATGAACTACCTTCCATAATGACAAGGCTACCATCCATTGGAGTAACAAAATATCAACAATGAACTACATTCCATAATGACAAGGCTACCATCCATTGGAGTAACAAAATCTCAACAACGAACTACCTTCCATAATGACAAGGCAACCATCCATTGGAGTAACAAAATCTCAACAACGAACTACCTTCCATAATTACAAGGATACCATCCAATGGAGTAACAAAATCTCAAGAATTAACTACCTTCCATAATGTCAAGGCTACCATCCAATGGAGTAACAAAATCTCAACAACGAACTACATTCCATAATGATAAGGCTACCATCCATTGGAGTAACAAAATCTCAACAACAAACTACCTTCCATGATGACAAGGCTACCATTAATTGGAGTAACAAAATCTCAACAATGAACTACCTTCCATAATGACAAGGCTACCATCCATTAGAGTAAAAAAATATCAACAACGAACTACCTTCCATAATGACAAGGCTACCATCCAATGGAGTAACAAAATCCCAACAGCAAACTACCTTCCATAATGACAAGGCTACCATCCATTAGAGTAAAAAAATCTCAACAATGAACTGTCTTCCGTAATGACAAGCCTACCATCCATTAGAATAAAAAAATCTCAACAACGAACTACATTCCATAATGACAAGGCTACCATCCATTGGAGTAACAAAATCACAACAACGGACTACCTTCCGTAATGACAAGGCTACCATCCAATGGACTAACAAAATATCAACAACGAACTACCTTCCATAAGGACATTTCTACCATCCATTGGAGTAACAAAATCTCACCAACAATTTACCTTCCATAATGATAAGGCTACCATACATTGGAGTAACAAATTATCAACAATGTACTACCTTCCATAATGACAAGGCTACCATCCATTGGAGTAACAAAATCTCAACAATGAACTACATTCCATAATTACAAGGCTACCATCCATTGGAGTAACAAAATCTCAACAATGAACTACCTTCCATAATGACAAGGATACCATCCAATGGAGTAACAAAATCTCAAGAACGAACTACCTTTGAAAATGTCAAGGCAGCCATCCAATGCAGTAATAAAATATCAACAATGAACTACCTTCCATAATGACAAGGCTACCATCCATTGGAGTAACAAAATCTAAACAACGAACTACCTTCCATAATTAAAAGGATACCATCCAATGGAGTAACAAAATCTCTAGAATTAACTACCTTCCATAATGTCAAGGCTACCATCCAATGGAGTAACAAAATCTCAACAACGAACTACATTCCATAATGATAAGGCTACCATCCATTGGAGTAACAAAATCTCAACAACAAACTACCTTCCATGATGACAAGGCTACCATTAATTGGAGTAACAAAATCTCAACAATGAACTTCCTTCCATAATGACAAGGCTACCATCCATTAGAGTAAAAAAATATCAACAACGAACTACCTTCCATAATGACAAGGCGACCATCCAATGGAGTAACAAAATCCCAACAGCAAACTACCTTCCATAATGACAAGGCTACCATCCATTAGAGTAACAAAATCTCAACAATGAACTGTCTTCCGTAATGACAAGGCTACCATCCATTAGAATAAAAAAATCTCAACAACGAACTACATTCCATAATGACAAGGCTACCATCCATTGGAGTAACAAAATCACAACAACGGACTACCTTCCGTAATGACAAGGCTACCATCCAATGGACTAACAAAATATCAACAACGAACTACCTTCCATAAGGACATTTCTACCATCCATTGGAGTAACAAAATCTCACCAACAATTTACCTTCCATAATGATAAGGCTACCATACAATGGAGTAACAAATTATCAACAATGTACTACCTTCCATAATGATAAGGCTACCATCCATTGGAGTAACAAAATCTCAACAATGAACTACATTCCATAATTACAAGGCTACCATCCATTGGAGTAACAAAATCTCAACAATGAACTACCTTCCATAATGACAAGGATACCATCCAATGGAGTAACAAAATCTCAAGAACGAACTACCTTTGAAAATGTCAAGGAAGCCATCCAATGCAGTAATAAAATATCAACAATGAACTACCTTCCATAATGACAAGGCTACCATCCATTGGAGTAACAAAATCTAAACAACGAACTACCTTCCATAATTAAAAGGATACCATCCAATGGAGTAACAAAATCTCTAGAATTAACTACCTTCCATAATGTCAAGGCTACCATCCAATGGAGTAACAAAATCTCAACAACGAACTACATTCCATAATGATAAGGCTACCATCCATTGGAGTAACAAAATCTCAACAACAAACTACCTTCCATGATGACAAGGCTACCATTAATTGGAGTAACAAAATCTCAACAATGAACTTCCTTCCATAATGACAAGGCTACCATCCATTAGAGTAAAAAAATATCAACAACGAACTACCTTCCATAATGACAAGGCGACCATCCAATGGAGTAACAAAATCCCAACAGCAAACTACCTTCCATAATGACAAGGCTACCATCCATTAGAGTAACAAAATCTCAACAATGAACTGTCTTCCGTAATGACAAGGCTACCATCCATTAGAATAAAAAAATCTCAACAACGAACTACATTCCATAATGACAAGGCTACCATCCATTGGAGTAACAAAATCACAACAACGGACTACCTTCCGTAATGACAAGGCTACCATCCAATGGACTAACAAAATATCAACAACGAACTACCTTCCATAAGGACATTTCTACCATCCATTGGAGTAACAAAATCTCACCAACAATTTACCTTCCATAATGATAAGGCTACCATACAATGGAGTAACAAATTATCAACAATGTACTACCTTCCATAATGATAAGGCTACCATCCATTGGAGTAACAAAATCTCAACAATGAACTACATTCCATAATTACAAGGCTACCATCCATTGGAGTAACAAAATCTCAACAATGAACTACCTTCCATAATGACAAGGATACCATCCAATGGAGTAACAAAATCTCAAGAACGAACTACCTTTGAAAATGTCAAGGAAGCCATCCAATGCAGTAATAAAATATCAACAATGAACTACCTTCCATAATGACAAGGCTACCATCCATTGGAGTAACAAAATCTCAACAACGAACTACCTTCCATAATTACAAGGATACCATCCAATGGAGTAACAAAATCTCTAGAATTAACTACCTTCCATAATGTCAAGGCTACCATCCAATGGAGTAACAAAATCTCAACAACGAACTACATTCCATAATGATAAGGCTACCATCCATTGGAGTAACAAAATCTCAACAACAAACTACCTTCCATGATGACAAGGCTACCATTAATTGGAGTAACAAAATCTCAACAATGAACTTCCTTCCATAATGACAAGGCTACCATCCATTAGAGTAAAAAAATATCAACAACGAACTACCTTCCATAATGACAAGGCGACCATCTAATGGAGTAACAAAATCCCAACAGCAAACTACCTTCCATAATGACAAGGCTACCATCCATTAGAGTAACAAAATCTCAACAATGAACTGTCTTCCGTAATGACAAGGCTACCATCCATTAGAATAAAAAAATCTCAACAACGAACTACATTCCATAATGACAAGGCTACCATCCATTGGAGTAACAAAATCACAACAACGGACTACCTTCCGTAATGACAAGGCTACCATCCAATGGACTAACAAAATATCAACAACGAACTACCTTCCATAAGGACATTTCTACCATCCATTGGAGTAACAAAATCTCACCAACAATTTACCTTCCATAATGATAAGGCTACCATACAATGGAGTAACAAATTATCAACAATGTACTACCTTCCATAATGATAAGGCTACCATCCATTGGAGTAACAAAATCTCAACAATGAACTACATTCCATAATTACAAGGCTACCATCCATTGGAGTAACAAAATCTCAACAATGAACTACCTTCCATAATGACAAGGATACCATCCAATGGAGTAACAAAATCTCAAGAACGAACTACCTTTGAAAATGTCAAGGCAGCCATCCAATGCAGTAATAAAATATCAACAATGAACTACCTTCCATAATGACAAGGCTACCATCCATTGGAGTAACAAAATCTAAACAACGAACTACCTTCCATAATTAAAAGGATACCATCCAATGGAGTAACAAAATCTCTAGAATTAACTACCTTCCATAATGTCAAGGCTACCATCCAATGGAGTAACAAAATCTCAACAACGAACTACATTCCATAATGATAAGGCTACCATCCATTGGAGTAACAAAATCTCAACAACAAACTACCTTCCATGATGACAAGGCTACCATTAATTGGAGTAACAAAATCTCAACAATGAACTTCCTTCCATAATGACAAGGCTACCATCCATTAGAGTAAAAAAATATCAACAACGAACTACCTTCCATAATGACAAGGCGACCATCCAATGGAGTAACAAAATCCCAACAGCAAACTACCTTCCATAATGACAAGGCTACCATCCATTAGAGTAACAAAATCTCAACAATGAACTGTCTTCCGTAATGACAAGGCTACCATCCATTAGAATAAAAAAATCTCAACAACGAACTACATTCCATAATGACAAGGCTACCATCCATTGGAGTAACAAAATCACAACAACGGACTACCTTCCGTAATGACAAGGCTACCATCCAATGGACTAACAAAATATCAACAACGAACTACCTTCCATAAGGACATTTCTACCATCCATTGGAGTAACAAAATCTCACCAACAATTTACCTTCCATAATGATAAGGCTACCATACAATGGAGTAACAAATTATCAACAATGTACTACCTTCCATAATGATAAGGCTACCATCCATTGGAGTAACAAAATCTCAACAATGAACTACATTCCATAATTACAAGGCTACCATCCATTGGAGTAACAAAATCTCAACAATGAACTACCTTCCATAATGACAAGGATACCATCCAATGGAGTAACAAAATCTCAAGAACGAACTACCTTTGAAAATGTCAAGGAAGCCATCCAATGCAGTAATAAAATATCAACAATGAACTACCTTCCATAATGACAAGGCTACCATCCATTGGAGTAACAAAATCTCAACAACGAACTACCTTCCATAATTACAAGGATACCATCCAATGGAGTAACAAAATCTCTAGAATTAACTACCTTCCATAATGTCAAGGCTACCATCCAATGGAGTAACAAAATCTCAACAACGAACTACATTCCATAATGATAAGGCTACCATCCATTGGAGTAACAAAATCTCAACAACAAACTACCTTCCATGATGACAAGGCTACCATTAATTGGAGTAACAAAATCTCAACAATGAACTACCTTCCATAATGACAAGGCTACCATCCATTAGAGTAAAAAAATATCAACAACGAACTACCTTCCATAATGACAAGGCGACCATCCAATGGAGTAACAAAATCCCAACAGCAAACTACCTTCCATAATGACAAGGCTACCATCCATTAGAGTAACAAAATCTCAACAATGAACTGTCTTCCGTAATGACAAGGCTACCATCCATTAGAATAAAAAAATCTCAACAACGAACTACATTCCATAATGACAAGGCTACCATCCATTGGAGTAACAAAATCACAACAACGGACTACCTTCCGTAATGACAAGGCTACCATCCAATGGACTAACAAAATATCAACAACGAACTACCTTCCATAAGGACATTTCTACCATCCATTGGAGTAACAAAATCTCACCAACAATTTACCTTCCATAACGATAAGGCTACCAGACAATGGAGTAACAAAATATCAACAATGTACTACCTTCCTTAATGATAAGGCTACCATCCATTGGAGTAACAAAATCTCAACAATGAACTACATTCCATAATTACAAGGCTACCATCCATTGGAGTAACAAAATCTCAACAACGAACTACCTTCCATAATGACAAGGATACCATCCAATGGAGTAAAAAAATCTCAAGAACGAACTACCTTTGAAAATGTCAAGGCAGCCATCCAATGCAGTAATAAAATATCAACAATGAACTACCTTCCATAATGACAAGGATACCATCCATTGGAGTAACAAAATCTCAACAATGAACTACATTCCATAATTAAAAGGCTACCATCCATTGGAGTAACAAAATCTCAACAACGAACTACCTTCCATAATGACAAGGCTGCCATCCAATGCAGTAACAAAATATCAACAATGAACTACCTTCCATAATGACAAGGCTACCATCCATTGGAATAACAAAATCTCAACCATGAACTACCTTCCATAATGACAAGGCTCCCATTCATTAGAGTAAAAAAATCTCAACAAGGAACTACTTTGTGTAATGAAAAGGCTACCATCCATTAGAATAACAAAATATTAACAACAAACTACATTCCATAATGTCAAGGCTACCATCCATTGAAGTAACAAAATATCAACAACGATCTACCTTCCATAATGACAAGGCTACCATCCAATGGAGTAACAAAATCTCAACAGCTAACTACCTTCCATAATGACAAGGCTACCATCCATTAGAGTAACAAAATCTTAACAACAAACTACCGTCCATAATGAGAGGGCTACCATCCATTTGAGTAACAAAATCCCAACAACGAACTACCGTCCATAATGACAAGGCTACTGTCCATTAGAGTAACAAAATCTCAACAATGAACTACCTTCCATAATGACAAGGCTACCATCCATTAGAGTAACAAAATATCAACAACGAACTACCTTCCATAAGGACATCGTTACCATTCATTGAACTAAGAAAATCTCAACAACGAACTACCGTCCATAATGGCAGGATACCATCCATTGGAGTAACAAAATCTCATCAATGAACTACCTTCCATAATGACAAGGCTACCATCCAATGAAGTAACAAAATCTCAACAACGAACTACATTCCATAATGATAAGGCTACCATCCATTGGAGTAACAAAATCTCAACAACAAACTACCATCCATAATGACAAGGCTACCATTAATTGGAGTAACAAAATCTCAACAATGAACTACCATCCATAATGACAAGGCTACCATCCATTAGAGTAACAAAATCTCAACAACGAACTACATTCCATTATGACAAGGTTACCATTCATTGGAGTAACAAAATCAACAACGAACTACCTTCCATAATGACAAGGCTACCATCCAATGGAATAACAAAATCTCTACAACGAACTACCTTCCATAATGACAAGGCTACAATCCATTAGAGTACCAAAATCTCAACAATGAACTGTCTTCCGTAATGGCAAGGCTACCATCCATTAGAATAACAAAATTTCAACAACGAACTACATTCCATAATGACAAGGCTACCATCCATTGGAGTAACAAAATCCCAACAACAGACTACCTTCCGTAATGACAAGGCTACCATCCAATGGACTAACAAAATATCAACAACGAACTACCTTCCATAAGGACATTGCTACCATCCACTGGAGTAACAAAATCTCAACAACCATTTACCTTCCATAAAGATAAGACTACCATCCAATGGAGTAACATAATCTCAAGAACGAATACGTTCCATAATGAAAAGGTTGCCATCCAATGCAGTAACAAAATATCAACAATGAACTACCTTCCATAATGACAAGGCTACCATCCATTGGAGTAACAAAATCTCAACAATGAACTACATTCCATAATGACAAGGCTACCATCCATTGGAGTAACAAAATCTCAACAACGAACTACCTTCCATAATGACAGGGCTACAATCCATTTGAGTAACAAAATCCCAACAACGAACTACCGTCCATAATGACAAGGCTACCATCCATTGGAGTAACAAAATCTCAAGAATTAACTACCTTCCGTAATGTCAAGGCTACCATCCATTAGAATAACAAAATTTCAACAACGAACTACATTCCATAATGACAAGGCTACCATCCATTGGAGTAACAAAATCCCAACAACAGACTACCTTCCGTAATGACAACGCTACCATCCAATGGACTAACAAAATATCAACAACGAACTACCTTCCATAAGGACATTGCTACCATCCATTGGAGTAACAAAATCTCAACAACAATTTACCTTCCATAAAGATAAGACTACCATCCATTGGAGTAACAAAATCCCAACAACAGACTACCTTCCGTAATGACAAGGCTACCATCCAATGGACTAACAAAATATCAACAACGAACTACCTTCCATAAGGACATTGCTACCATCCATTCGAGTAACAAAATCTCAACAACAATTTACCTTCCATAAAGATAAGACTACCATCCAATGGAGTAACATAATCTCAAGAACGAATACGTTCCATAATGAAAAGGTTGCCATCCAATGCAGTAACAAAATATCAACAATGAACTACCTTCCATAATGACAAGGCTACCATCCATTGGAGTAACAAAATCTCAACAATGAACTACATTCCATAATGACAAGGCTACCATCCATTGGAGTAACAAAATCTCAACAACGAACTACCTTCCATAATGACAGGGCTACAATCCATTTGAGTAACAAAATCCCAACAACGAACTACCGTCCATAATGACAAGGCTACCATCCATTGGAGTAACAAAATCTCAAGAATTAACTACCTTCCGTAATGTCAAGGCTACCATCCATTAGAATAACAAAATTTCAACAACGAACTACATTCCATAATGACAAGGCTACCATCCATTGGAGTAACAAAATCCCAACAACAGACTACCTTCCGTAATGACAACGCTACCATCCAATGGACTAACAAAATATCAACAACGAACTACCTTCCATAAGGACATTGCTACCATCCATTGGAGTAACAAAATCTCAACAACAATTTACCTTCCATAAAGATAAGACTACCATCCAATGGAGTAACATAATATCAAGAACGAATACGTTGCATAATGAAAAGGTTGCCATCCAATGCAGTAACAAAATATCAACAATGAACTACCTTCCATAATGACAAGGCTACCATCCATTGGAGTAACAAAATCTCAACAAGAATTTACCTTCCATAATTATAAGGCTACCATACAATGGAGTAACAAAATATCAACAATGTACTACCTTCCATAATGACAAGGCTACCATCCATTGGAGTAACAAAATCAGAACAATGAACTACATTCCATAATTACAAGGCTACCATCCATTGGAGTAACAAAATCCCAACAACGAACTACCTTCCATAATGACAAGGATACCATCCAATGGAGTAACAAAATCTCAAGAACGAACTACCTTGCAAAATGTCAAGGAAGCCATCCAATGCAGTAATAAAATATCAACAATGAACTACCTTCCATAATGACAAGGCTACCATCCATTGGAGTAACAAAATCTCAACAATGAACTACATTCCGTAATTACAAGGCTACCATCCATTGGAGTAACAAAATCTCAACAACGAACTACCTTCCATAATGACAAGGATACCATCCAATGGAGTCACAAAATCTCAAGAACAAACTACCTTCCATAATGTCAAGGCTACCATCCATTTGGGTAACAAAATCTCAACAACGAACTACCTTCCATAATGATAAGGCTACCATCCATTGGAGTAAAAAAATGTCAACAACGAACTACCTTCCATATTGACAAGGCTAACATCCATTGGAGTAACAAAATCTAAAAAACAAACTACCTTCCATAATGAGAAGGCTACCATCCATTGGAGTAACAAAATCCCAACAACAAACTACCTTCCATAATGACAAGGCTTCCGTCCATTAGAGTAACAAAATCCCAACAACGAACTACCTTCCATAATGACAAGGCTACCATTCATTAGAGTAAAAAAATCTCAACAATGAACTACTTTCCATAATGAAAAGGCTACCATCTATTAGAATAAAAAAATCTCAACAACAAACTAAATTCCATAATGAGAAGGCTTACATCCATTGGAGTAACAAAATATCAACAACGAACTACCTTCCATAATGACAAGGCTACAATCCAATGGAGTAACAAAATCTCAACAGCTAACTACCTTCCATAATGCCAAGGCTACCATCCGTTTGAGTAACAAAATCTCAACAACAATCTACCTTCCATAATGACAGGGCTACAATCCATTTGAGTAACAAAATCCCAACAACGAACTACCGTCCATAATGACAAGGCTACCATCCATTAGTGTAACAAAATCTCAACAACGAACTACCTTCCATAATGACAAGGCTACGATCCATTAGAGTACCAAAATATCAACAACGAACTACCTTCCAAAAGGACATCGCTACCATTCATTGAACTAAGAAAATCTCAACAACGAACTACCTTCCATAATGACAGGATACCATCCATTGTAGTAACAAAAATCTCGACAATAGACTACCTTCCATAATGACAAGCCTACCATCCATTAGAGTAACAAAATCTCAACAACGAACAACTTTCCATAATGACAAGGCTACCATCCATTAGAGTACCAAAATATCAACAACGAACTACCTTCCAAAAGGACATCGCTACCATTCATTGAACTAAGAAAATCTCAACAACGAACTACCTTCCATAATGACAGGATACCATCCATTGTAGTAACAAAAATCTCGACAACAGACTACCTTCCATAATGACAAGGCTACCATCCATTAGAGTAACAAAACCTGAACAACGAACTACATTCCATTATGACAAGGCTACCATCCATTGGAGTAACAAAATCAAAAACGAACTACCTTCCATAATGACAAGGCTACCATCCATTAGAGTAACTAAATCTCAACAACAAACTACCGTCCATAATAACAGGGCTACCATCCATTTGAGTAACAAAATCCCAACAACGAACTACCGTCCATAATGACAAGGCTACTGTCCATTAGAGTAACAAAATCTCAACAACAAACTACATTCCATTATGACAATGCTACCATCCATTGGAGTAACAAAATAAACAACGAACTACCTTCCATAATGACAAGGCTACCATCCAATGGAGTAACAAAATCTCAACAGCAAACTACCTTCCATAATGACAAGGCTACCATCCATTAGAGTACCAAAATCTCAACAATGAACTGTCTTCCGTAATGACAAGGCTACCATCCATTAGAATAACAAAATTTCAACAACGAACTACATTCCATAATGACAAGGCTACCATCCATTGGAGTAACAAAATCATAACAACTGACTACCTTCCGTAATGACAAGGCTACCATCCAATGGACTAACAAATTATCAACAATGAACTACCTTCCATAAGGACATTGCTACCATCCATTGGAGTAACAAAATCTCAACAACAATTTACCTTCCATAAAGATAAGGCTACCATCCAATGGAGTAACATAATCTCTAGAACGAATATGATCCATAATGACAAGCCTGCCATCCAATGCAGTAACAAAATATCAACAATGAACTACCTTCCATAATGAAAAGGCTACCATCCATTGGAGTAAAAAAATCTCAACAATGAACTACATTCCATAATGACAAGGCTACCATCCATTGGAGTAACAAAATCTCAACAATGAACTACCTTCCATAATTACAAGGATACCATCCAATGGAGTAACAAAATCTCAAGAATGAACTACCTTCCATAATGTCAAGGCTACCATCCAATGGAGTAACAAAATCTCAAAAATGAACTACATTCCATAATTACAAGGCTACCATCCATTGTAGTAACAAAATCTCAACAACGAACTACATTCCATAATGATAAGGCTACCATCCATTGGAGTAACAAAATCTCAACAACAAACTACCTTCCATAATGACAAGGCTACCATTAATTGGAGTAACAAAATCTCAACAATGAACTACCTTCCATAATGACAAGGCTACCATCCATTAGAGTAAAAAAATATCAACAACGAACTACCTTCCATAAAGATAAGTCTACCATCCAATGGAGTAACAAAATCTAAAGAACGAATACCTTCCATAATGACAAGGCTGCCATCCAATGCAGTAACAAAATATCAACAATGAACTACCTTCCATAATGACAAGGCTACCATCCATTGGAGTAACAAAATCTCAACAATGAACTACCTTCCATAATGACAAGGCTACTATCCAATTAGGTAACAAATCTCAACAGCGAACTACCTTCCAAAATGACAAGGCTACCATCCAATGGACTAACAAAATATGAACAACGAACTACCTTCCATAAGGACATTGCTACCATCCATTGGAGTAACAAAATCTCAACAACAAAATTAACTTCCATAAAGATAAGGCTACCATCCAATGGAGTAACAAAATCTCAAGAAGAATACCTTTCATAATGACAAGGCTTCCATCCAATGTAATAACAAAATATCAACAATGAACTACCTTCAATAATGACAAGGCTACCATCCATTGGAGTAAAAAAATCTCAACAATGAACAACATTCCATAATGACATGGCTACCATCCATTGGAGTAACAAAATCTCAACAACGAACTACCTTCCATAATTACAAGGATACCATCCAATGTAGTAACAAAATCTCAAGAATGAACTACCTTCCATAATGTCAAGGCTACCATCCAATGGAGTAACAAAATCTCAACAATGAATTACATTCCATAATTACAAGGCTACCATCCATTGGAGTAACAAAATCTCAACAACGAACTACATTCCATAATGATAAGGCTACCATTCATTGGAGTAACAAAATCTCAACAACAAACTACCTTCCATAATGACAAGGCTACCATTAATTGGAGTAACAAAATCTCAACAATGAACTACCTTCCATAATGACAAGGCTACCATCCATTAGAGTAAAAAAATATCAACAACGAACTACCTTCCATAAAGATAAGTCTACCATCCAATGGAGTAACAAAATCTCAAGAACGAATACCTTCCATAATGACAAGGCTGCCATCGAATGCAGTAACAAAATATCAACAATGAACTACCTTCCATAATGACAAGGCTACCATCCATTGGAGTAACAAAATCTCAATAATGAACTACCTTCCACAATGACAAGGCTACAATTTGTTAGAGTAAAAAAATCTCAACAATGAACTACTTTCCGTAATGAAAAGGCTAACATCCATTAGAATAACAAAATCTTAACAACAAACTACATTCCATAATGTCAAGGCTACCATCCATTGGAGTAACAAAATATCAACAACGAACTACCTTCCATAATGACAAGGCTACCATCCAATGGAGTAACAAAATCTCAACAGCTAACTACTTACAATAATGACAACGCTACCATCCATTACAGTAACAAAATTTTAACAACAAACTACCTTCCATAATGACAAGGATACCATCCATTAGAGTAACAAAATCTCAACAACAAACTACATTCCATTATGACAAGGCTACCATCCATTGGAGTAACAAAATCAACAACGAACTACCTTCCATAATGACAAGGCTACCATCCAATGGAGTAACAAAATCTGAACAGCAAACTACCTTCCATAATGACAAGGCTACCATCCATTAGAGTACCAAAATCTCAACAATGAACTGTCTTCCGTAATGACAAGGCTACCATCCATTAGAATAACAAAATTTCAACAACGAACTATATTCCATAATGACAAGGCTACCATCCATTGGAGTAACAAAATCACAACAACTGACTACCTTCCGTAATGACAAGGCTACCATCCAATGGACTAACAAAATATCAACAATGAACTACCTTCCATAAGGACATTGCTACCATCCATTGGAGTAACAAAATCTCAACAACAATTTACCTTCCATAAAGATAAGGCTACCATCCAATGGAGTAACATAATCTCAAGAACGAATACGTTCCATAATGACAAGCCTGCCATCCAATGCAGTAACAAAATATCAACAATGAACTACCTTCCATAATGAAAAGGCTACCATCCATTGGAGTAAAAAAATCTCAACAATGAACTACATTCCATAATGACAAGGCTACCATCCATTGGAGTAACAAAATCTCAACAACGAACTACCTTCCATAATTACTAGGATACCATCCAATGGAGTAACAAAATCTCAAGAATGAACTACCTTCCATAATGTCAAGGCTACCATCCAATGGAGTAACAAAATCTCAACAATGGACTACATTCCATAATTACAAGGCTACCATCCATTGGAGTAACAAAATCTCAACAACGAACTACATTCCATAATGATAAGGCTACCATCCATTGGAGTAACAAAATCTCAACAACAAACTACCTTCCATAATGACAAGGCTACCATTAATTGGAGTAACAAAATCTCAACAATGAACTACCTTCCATAATGACAAGGCTACCATCCATTAGAGTAAAAAAATATCAACAACGAACTACCTTCCATAAAGATAAGTCTACCATCCAATGGAGTAACAAAATCTAAAGAACGAATACCTTCCATAATGGCAAGGCTGCCATCCAATGCAGTAACAAAATATCAACAATGAACTACCTTCCATAATGACAAGGCTACCATCCATTGGAGTAACAAAATCTCAACAATGAACTACCTTCCATAATGACAAGGCTACTATCCAATGAGGTAACAAATCTCAATAGCGAACTACCTTCCAAAATGACAAGGCTACCATCCAATGGACTAACAAAATATGAACAACGAACTACCTTCCATAAGGACATTGCGACCATCCATTGGAGTAACAAAATCACAACAACAATTTACCTTCCATAAAGATAAGGCTACCATCCAATGGAGTAACATAATCTCAAGAACGAATACGTTCCATAATGACAAGGCTGCCATCCAATGCAGTAACAAAATATCAACAATGAACTACCTTCCATAATGAAAAGGCTACCATCCATTGTTGTAAAAAAATCTCAATAATGAACTACATTCCATAATGACAAGGCTACCATCCATTGGAGTAACAAAATCTCAACAACGAACTACCTTCCATAATTACAAGGATACCATCCAATGGAGTAACAAAATCTCAAGAATGAACTACCTTCCATAATGTCAAGGCTACCATCCAATGGAGTAACAAAATCTCAACAATGAACTACATTCCATAATTACAAGGCTACCATCCATTGGAGTAACAAAATCTCAACAACGAACTACATTCCATAATGATAAGGCTACCATCCATTGGAGTAACAAAATCTCAACAACAAACTACCTTCCATAATGACAAGGCTACCATTAATTGGAGTAACAAAATCTCAACAATGAACTACCTTCCATAATGACAAGGCTACCATCCATTAGAGTAAAAAAATATCAACAACGAACTACCTTCCATAAAGATAAGTCTACCATCCAATGGAGTAACAAAATCTAAAGAACGAATACCTTCCATAATGACAAGGCTGCCATCCAATGCAGTAACAAAATATCAACAATGAACTACCTTCCATAATGACAAGGCTACCATCCATTGGAGTAACAAAATCTCAACAATGAACTACCTTCCATAATGACAAGGCTACTATCCAATGAGGTAACAAATCTCAACAGCGAACTACCTTCCAAAATGAGAAGGCTACCATCCAATGGACTAACAAAATATGAACAACGAACTACCTTCCATAAGGACATTGCGACCATCCATTGGAGTAACAAAATCTCAACAACAATTTACCTTCCATAAAGATATGGCTACCATCCAATGGAGTAACATAATCTCAAGAACGAATACGTTCCATAATGACAAGGCTGCCATCCAATGCAGTAACAAAATATCAACAATGAACTACCTTCCATAATGAAAAGGCTACCATCCATTGTTGTAAAAAAATCTCAATAATGAACTACATTCCATAATGAAAAGGCTACCATCCATTGGAGTAACAAAATCTCAACAACGAACTACCTTCCATAATTACAAGGATACCATCCAATGGAGTAACAAAATCTCAAGAATGAACTACCTTCCATAATGTCAAGGCTACCATCCAATGGAGTAACAAAATCTCAACAATGAACTACATTCCATAATTACAAGGCTACCATCCATTGGAGTAACAAAATCTCAAAAACGAACTACATTCCATAATGATAAGGCTACCATCCATTGGAGTAACAAAATCTCAACAACAAACTACCTTCCATAATGACAAGGCTACCATTAATTGGAGTAACAAAATCTCAACAATGAACTACCTTCCATAATGACAAGGCTACCATCCATTAGAGTAAAAAAATATCAACAACGAACTACCTTCCATAAAGATAAGTCTACCATCCAATGGAGTAACAAAATCTAAAGAACGAATACCTTCCATAATGACAAGGCTGCCATCCAATGCAGTAACAAAATATCAACAATGAACTACCTTCCATAATGACAAGGCTACCATCCATTGGAGTAACAAAATCTCAACAATGAACTACCTTCCATAATGACAAGGATACTATCCAATGAGGTAACAAATCTCAACAGTGAACTACCTTCCAAAATGACAAGGCTACCATCCAATGGACTAACAAAATATGAACAACGAACTACCTTCCATAAGGACATTGCTACCTTCCATTGGAGTAACAAAATCTCAACAACAAAATTACCTTCCATAAAGATAAGGCTACCATCCAATGGAGTAACAAAATCTCAAGAACGAATACCTTTCATAATGACAAGGCTTCCATCCAATGTAATAACAAAATATCAACAATGAACTACCTTCCATAATGACAAGGCTACCATCCATTGGAGTAAACAAATCTCAACAATGAACAACATTCCATAATGACAAGGCTACCATCCATTGGAGTAACAAAATCTCAACAACGAACTACCTTCCATAATTACAAGGATACCATCCAATGAAGTAACTAAATCTCAAGAATGAACTACCTTCCATAATGTCAAGGCTACCATCCAATGGAGTAACAAAATCTCAACAATGAACTACATTCCATAATTACAAAGCTACCATCCATTGGAGTAACAAAATCTCAACAACGAACTACATTCCATAATGATAAGGCTACCATTCATTGGAGTAACAAAATCTCAACAACAAACTACCTTCCATAATAACAAGGCTACCATTAATTGGAGTAACAAAATCTCAACAATGAACTACCTTCCATAATGACAAGGCTACCATCCATTAGAGTAAAAAAATATCAACAACGAACTACCTTCCATAAAGATAAGTCTACCATCCAATGGAGTAACAAAATCTCAAGAACGAATACCTTCCATAATGAAAAGGCTGCCATCCAATGCAGTAACAAAATATAAACAATGAACTACCTTCCATAATGACAAGGCTACCATCCATTGGAGTAACAAAATCTCAATAATGAACTACCTTCCATAATGAAAAGGCTACCATTTATTAGAGTAAAAAAATCTCAACAATGAACTACTTTCCGTAATGAAAAGGTTACCATCCATTAGAATAACAAAATCTTAACAACAAACTACATTCCATAATGTCAAGGCTACCATCCATTGGAGTAACAAAATATCAACAACGAACTACCTTTCATAATGACAAGGCTACCATCTAATGGAGTAACAAAATCTCAACAGCAAACTACCTTCCATAATGACAAGGCTACCATCCATTAGAGTACCAAAATCTCAACAATGAACTGTCTTCCGTAATGACAAGGCTACCATCCATTAGAATAACAAAATTTCAACAACGAACTACATTCCATAATGACAACGCTACCATCCATTGGAGTAACAAAATCACAACAACTGACTACCTTCCGTAATGACAAGGCTACCATCCAATGGACTAACAAAATATCAACAATGAACCACCTTCCATAAGGACATTGCTACCATCCATTGGAGTAACAAAATCTCAACAACAATTTACCTTCCTTAAAGATAAGGCTACCATCCAATGGAGTAACATAATCTCAAGAACGAATACGTTCCATAATGACAAGGCTGCCATCCAATGCAGTAACAAAATATCAACAATGAACTACCTTCCATAATGAAAAGGCTACCATCCATTGGAGTAAAAAAATCTCAACAATGAACTACATTGCATAATGACAAGGCTACCATCCATTGGAGTAACAAAATCTCAACAAAGAACTACCTTCCATAATTACAAGGATACCATCCAATGGAGTAACAAAATCTCAAGAATGAACTACCTTCCATAATGTCAAGGCTACCATCCAATGGAGTAACAAAATCTCAACAATGAACTACATTCCATAATTACAAGGCTACCATCCATTGGAGTAACAAAATCTCAACAACGAACTACCTTCCAAAATGACAAGGCTACCATCCAATGGACTAACAAAATATGAACAACGAACTACCTTCCATAGGGACATTGCTACCATCCATTGGAGTAACAAAATCTCAACAACAAAATTACCTTCCATAATGACAAGGCTACCATCCAATGGAGTAACAAAATCTCAAGAACGAATACCTTTCATAATGACAAGGCTTCCATCCAATGTAATAACAAAATATCAACAATGAACTACCTTCCATAATGACAAGGCTACCATCCATTGGAGTAAACAAATCTCAACAATGAACAACATTCCATAATGACAAGGCTACCATCCATTGGAGTAACAAAATCTCAACAACGAACTACCTTCCATAATTACAAGGATACCATCCAATGGAGTAACAAAATCTCAAGAATGAACTACCTTCCATAATGTCAAGGCTACCATCCAATGGAGTAACAAAATCTCAAAAATGAACTACATTCCATAATTACAAGGCTACCATCCATTGGAGTAACAAAATCTTAACAACGAACTACATTCCATAATGATAAGGCTACCATTCATTGGAGTAACAAAATCTAAACAACAAACTACCTTCCATAATGACAAGGCTACCATTAATTGGAGTAACAAAATCTCAACAATGAACTACCTTCCATAATGACAAGGCTACCATCCATTAGAGTAAAAAAATATCAACAACGAACTACCTTCCATAAAGATAAGTCTACCATCCAATGGAGTAACAAAATCTCAAGAACGAATACCTTCCATAAGAACAATGCTGCCATCCAATGCAGTAACAAAATATCAACAATGAACTACCTTCCATAATGACAAGGCTACCATCCATTGGAGTAACAAAATCTCAATAATGAACTACGTTCCATAATGACAAGGCTACCATTCATTAGAGTAAAAAAATCTCAACAATGAACTACTTTCCGTAATGAAAAGGCTACCATCCATTAGAATAACAAAATCTTAACAACAAACGACATTCCATAATGTCAAGGCTACCATCCATTGGAGTAACAAAATATCAACAACGAACTACCTTCCATAATGACAAGGCTACCATCCAATGGAGTAACAAAATCTCAACAACTAACTACTTTCAATAATGACAACGCTACCATCCATTACAATAACAAAATCTCAACAATGAACTGTCTTCCGTAATGACAGGGCTACCATCCATTTGAGTAACAAAATCCCAACAACGAACTACCGTCCATAATGACAAGAAAGCTGTCCATTAGAGTAACAAAATCTCAACAATGAACTACCTTCCATAATGACAAGGCTACCATCCATTAGAGTAACAAAATATCAACAATGAACTACCTTCCATTAAGACATTGTTACCATTCATTGAACTAAGAAAATCTCAACAACGAACTACCTTTCATAATGAAAGGATACCATCATTGGAGTAACAAAATCTCATCAATGGACTACCTTCCATAATGACAAGGCTACCATCCAATGCAGTAACAAAATCTCAACAACGAACTACATTCCATAATGATAAGGCTACCATCCATTGGATTAACAAAATCTCAACAACAAACTACCATCCATAATGACAAGGCTACCATTAATTGGAGTAACAAAATCTCAACAATGAACTACCTTCCATAATGACAAGGCTACCATCCATTAGAGTAACAAAATCTCAACAACAAACTACAGTCCATTATGACAAGGCTACCATCCATTGGAGTAACAAAATCAACAACGAACTACCTTCCATAATGACAAGGCTACCATCCAATGGAGTAACAAAATCTCAACAGCAAACTACCTTCCATAATGACAAGGCTATCATCCATTAGAGTACCAAAATCTCAACAATGAACTGTCTTCCGTAATGACAAGGCTACCATCCATTAGAATAACAAAACTTCAACAACGAACTACATTCCATAATGACAAGGCTACCATCCATTGGAGTAACAAAATCACAACAACAGAATACCTTCCGTAATGGCAAGGCTACCATCCATTGGACTAACAAAATATCAACAACGAACTACCTTCCATAAGGACATTGCTACCATCCATTGGAGTAACAAAATCTCAACAACAATTTACCTTCCATAAAGATAAGACTACCATCCAATGGAGTAACATAATCTCAAGAACGAATACGTTCCATAATGAAAATGTTGCCATCCAATGCAGTAACAAAATATCAACAATGAACTACCTTCCATAATGACAAGGCTACCATCCATTGGAGTAACAAAATCTCAACAATGAACTACAATCCATAATGACAAGGCTACCATCCATTGGAGTAATAAAATCTCAACAACGAACTACCTTGCATAATGACAAGGCTACCATCCATTGGAGTAACAAAATCTCAACAACGAACTACCTTCCATAATTACAAGGATACCATCCAATGGAGTAACAAAATCTCAAGAATGAACTACCTTCCTTAATGTCAAGGCTACCATCCAATGGAGTAACAAAATCTCAACAACGAACTACATTCCATAATAATAAGGCTACCATCCATTGGAGTAAGAAAATCTCAACAACAAACTACCTTCCATGATGACAAGGCTATCATTAATTGGAGTAACAAAATCTTAACAATGAACTACCTTCCATAATGACAAGGCTACCATCCATTAGAGTAAAAAAATATCAACAACGAACTACCTTCCATAATAACAAGGCTACCATCCAATGCAGTAACAAAATCCCAACAACAAACTACCTTCCATAATGACAAGGCTACCATCCATTAGAGTAACAAAATCTCAACAATGAACTGTCTTCCGTAATGACAAGGCTACCATCCATTAGAATAAAAAAATCTCAACAATGAACTACATTCCATAATGACAAGGCTACCATCCATTGGAGTAACAAAATCACAACAACGGACTACCTTCCATAATGACAAGGCTACCATCCAATTGACTAACAAAATATCAACAACGAACTACCTTCCATAAGGACATTGCTACCATCCATTGGAGTAACAAAATCTCAACATCAATTTACCTTCCATAATGATAAGGCTACCATCCAATGGAGTAACAAAATATCAACAATGTACTACCTTCCATAATGACAAGGCTACCATCCATTGGAGTAACAAAATCTCAACAATGAACTACATTCCATAATTACAAGGCTACCATCCCTTCGAGTAACAAAATCTCAACAACGAACTACCTTCCATAATGACAAGGATACCATCCAATGGAGTAACAAAATCTCAAGAACGAACTACCTTCTAAAATGTCAAGGCAACCATCCAATGCAGTAATAAAATATCAACAATGAACTACATTCCATAATGACAAGGATACCATCCATTGTTGTAACAAAATCTCAACAATGAACTACATTACATAATGACAAGGCTACAATCCACTGGAGTAACAAAATCTCAACAACGAACTACCTTCCATAATGACAAGGATACCATCCAATGGAGTCACAAAATCTCAAGAACAAACTACCTTCCATAATGTCAAGGCTACCATTCATTGGGGTAACAAAATATCAACAACGAACTACCTTCCATAATGACAAGGCTACCATCCATTGGAGTAAAAAAATCTCAACAACGAACTACCTTCCATAATGACAACGCTAACATCCATTGGAGTAACAAAATCTAAAAAAACAAACTACCTTCCTAATGACAAGGCTACCATTCATTGGAGTAACAAAATCCAAACAACAAACTACCTTCCAAAATGACAAGGCTTCCGTCCATTAGAGTAAAAAAATATCAACAAGGAACTACCTTCCATAATGACAAGGCTACCATTCATTAGAGTAAAAAAATCTCAACAATGAACAATTTTTCGTAATTAAAAGGCTACCATCTGTAAGAATAACAAAATCTCAACAACAAACTACATTCCATAATGACAAGGCTTACATCCATTGGAGTAACAAAATATCAACAACGAACAACCTTCCATAATGACAAGGCTACAATCCAATGGAGTAACAAAATCTCAACAGCTAACTACCTTCCATAATGCCAAGGCTACCATCCATTAGAGTAACAAAATCTCAACAACAAACTACCTTCCATAATGACAGGGCTACCATCCATTTGAGTAAAAAAAACCCAACAATGAACTACCGTCCATAATGACAAGGCTACCATCCATTAGAGTAACAAAATCTCAACAAGGAACTACCTTGCATAATGACAAGGCTACCAACCATTAGAGTACCAAAATATCAACAACGAACTACCTTCCAAAAGGACATCGCTACCATTCATTGAACTAAGAAAATCTCAACAACGAACTACCTTCCATAATGACAGGATACCATCCATTGTAGTAACAAAAATCTCGACAACAGACTACCTTCCATAATGACAAGCCTACCATCCATTAGAGTAACAAAATCTCAACAACAAACTACCTTCCATAATGACAAGGCTACCATCCATTAGAGTACCAAAATATCAACAACGAACTACCTTCCAAAAGGACATCGCTACCATTCATTGAACTAAGAAAATCTCAACAACGAACTACCTTCCATAATGACAGGATACCATCCATTGTAGTAACAGAAATCTCGACAATAAACTACCTTCCATAATGACAAGGCTACCATCCCTTAGAGTAACAAAATCTCAACAACGAACTACATTCCATTATGACAAGGCTTCCATCCATTGGAGTGACAAAATCAAAAACGAACTACCTTCCATAATGACAAGGCTAACATCCAATGGAGTAACAAAATCTCAACAACGAACTACCTTCCATAATGACAAGGCTACCATCCATTAGAGTAACAAAATCTCAACAATGAACTGCCTTCCGTAATCACAAGGCTACCATCCATTAGAATAACAAAATTTTAACAACGAACTACATTCCATAATGACAAGGCTACCATCCATTGGAGTAACAAAATCACAACAACAGACTACCTTCCCTAATGACAAGGCTACCATCCAATGGACTAACAAAATATCAACAACGAACTACCTTCCATAAGGACATTGCTACCATCCATTGGAGTAACAAAATCTCAACAACAATTTACCTTCCATAAAGATAAGGCTACCATCCAATGGAGTAACAAAATCTCAAGAACGAATACCTTCCATAATGACAAGGCTGCCATCCAATGCAATAACAAAATATCAACAATGAACTACCTTCCATAATGACAAGGCTACCATCCATTGGAGTAACAAAATCTCAACAATGAACTACATTCCATAATGACAAGTCTACCATCCATTGGAGTAACAAAATCTCAACAACGAACTACCTTCCATAATTACAAGGATACCATCCAATGGAGTAACAAAATCTCAAGAATGAACTACCTTCCATAATGTCAAGGCTACCATCCAATGGAGTAACAAAATCTCAACAACGAACTACATTCCATAATGATAAGGCTACCATCCATTGGAGTAACAAAATCTCAACAACAAACTACCTTCCATAATAACAAGGCTACCATTAATTGGAGTAACAAAATCTCAACAATGAACTACCTTCCATAATTACAAGGTTGCCATCCATTAGAGTAAAAAAATATCAACAAGGAACTACCTTCCATAATGACAAGGCTACCATCCAATGGAGTAACAAAATCCCAACAGCAAACTACCTTCCATAATGACAAGGCTACCATCCATTGGAGTAACAAAATCTCAACAATGAACTGTCTTCCGTAATGACAAGGCTACAATCCATTAGAATAAAACAATCTCAACAACGAACTACATTCCATAATGACAAGGCTACCGTCCATTGGAGTAACAAAATCACAACAACGGACTACCTTCCATAATGACAAGGCTACCATCCAATTGACTAACAAAATATCAACAACGAACTACCTTCCATAAGGACATTGCTACCATCCATTGGAGTAACAAAATCTCAACAACAATTTACCTTCCATAATGATAAGGCTACCATCCAATGGAGTAACAAAATATCAACAATGGACTACCTTCCATAATGACAAGGCTACCATCCATTAGAGTAACAAAATCTCAACAATGAACTACATTCCATAATTAGAAGGCTACCATCCATTAGAGTAACAAAATCTCAACAACGAACTACCTTCCATAATGACAAGGATACCATCCAATGGAGTAACAAAATCTCAAGAACGAACTACCTTCCAAAATGTCAAGGCAGCCATCCAATGCAGTAATAAAATATTAACAATGAACTACCTTCCATAATGACAAGGCTACCATCCATTGGAGTAAAAAAATATCAACAATGAACTACATTCCATAATGACAAGGCTACCATCCATTGGAGTAAAAAAATCTCGACAACGAACTAACTTCCATGATGACAAGGCTACCATTAATTGGAGTAACAAAATCTTAACAATGAACTACCTTCCATAATGACAAGGCTACCATCCATTAGAGTAAAAAAATATCAACAACGAACTACCTTCCATAATAACAAGGCTACCATCCAACGCAGTAACAAAATCCCAACAACAAACTACCTTCCATAATGACAAGGCTACCATCCATTAGAGTAACAAAATCTCAACAATGAACTGTCTTCCGTAATTACAAGGCTACCATCCATTAGAATAAAAAAATATCAACAATGAACTACATTCCATAATGACAAGGCTACCATCCATTGGAGTAACAAAATTACAACAACGGACTACCTTCCGTAATGACAAGGCTACCATCCAATTCACTAACAAAATATCAACAACAAACTACCTTCCATAAGAACATTGCTACCATCCATTGGAGTAACAAAATCTCAACAACAATTTACCTTCCATAATGATAAGGCTACCATCCAATGGAGTAACAAAATATCAACAATGTACTACCTTCCATAATGACAAGGCTACCATCCATTGGAGTAACAAAATCTCAACAATGAACTACATTCCATAATTACAAGGCTACCATCCATTGGAGTAACAAAATCTCAACAACGAACTACCTTCCATAATGACAAGGATACCATCCAATGGAGTAACAAAATCTCAAGAACGAACTATCTTCTAAAATGTCAAGGCAACCATCCAATGTAGTAATAAAATATCAACAATGAACTACCTTCCATAATGACAAGGCTACCATCCATTACAGTACCAAAATATCAACAACATACTACCTTCCAAAAGGACATCGCAACCATTAATTGAACTAATAAAATCTCAACAACGAACTACCTTCCATAATGGCAGGATACCATCCATTGTAGTAACAAAAATCTCGACGACAGACTACCTTACATAATGACAAGGCTACCATCCATTAGAGTAACAAAATCTCAACAACGACCTACATTCCATTATGACAAGGCTACCATCCATTGGAGTAACAAAATCAAAAACGAACAACCTTCCATAATGACAAGGCTACCATCCAATGGAGTAACAAAATCTCAACAGCGAACTACCTTCCATAATGACAAGGCTACCATCCATTAGAGTACAAAATCTCAACAATGAACTGCCTTCCGTAATGACAAGGCTACCATCCATTAGAATAACAAAATCTCAACAAAGAACTACATTACATAATGACAAGGTTACCATCCATTGGAGTAACAAAATCACAACAACACACTACCTTCCGTAATGACAAGGCTACCATCCAATGGACTAACAAAATATCAACAACGAACTACCATCCATAAGGACATTGCTACCATCCATTGGAGTAACAAAATCTCAACAACAATTTACCTTACATAAATATAAGGCTACCATCCAATGGAGTTACAAATTCTCAAGAACGAATACCTTCCATAATGACAAGGCTGCCATCCATTAGATTAAAAAAATATCAACAACGAACTACCTTCCATAATGACAAGACTACCATCCAATGGAGTAACAAAATCCCAACTGCAAACTACCTTCCATAATGACAAAGCTACCATCCATTAGAGTAACAAAATCTCAACAATGAACTGTCTTCCGTAATGACAAGACTACCATACATTAGAATAAAACAATCTCAACAACGAACTACATTCCATAATGACAAGGCTACGATCCATTGCAGTAACAAAATCACAACAACGGACTACCTTCCGTAATGACAAGGCTACCATCCAATTGACTAACAAAATATCAACAACGAACTACCTTCCATAAGGACATTGCTACCATCCATTGGAGTAACAAAATCTCAACAACAATTTACCTTCAATAATGATAAGGCTACCATCCAATGGAGTAACAAAATATCAACAATGTACTACCTTCCATAATGACAAGGCTACCATCCATTGGAGTAACAAAATCTCAACAATGAACTACATTCCATAATGACAAGGATACCATCCAATGGAGTAACAAAATCTCAAGAACAAACTATCTTCTAAAATGTCAAGGCAACCATCCAATGCAGTAATAAAATATCAACAATGAACTACCTTCCATAATGACAAGGCTACCATCCATTACAGTACCAAAATATCAACAACATACTACCTTCCAAAAGGACATCGCAACCATTAATTGAACTAATAAAATCTCAACAACGAACTACCTTCCATAATGGCAGGATACCATCCATTGTAGTAACAAAAATCTCGACGACAGACTACCTTACATAATGACAAGGCTACCATCCATTAGAGTAACAAAATCTCAACAACGACCTACATTCCATTATGACAAGGCTACCATCCATTGGAGTAACAAAATCAAAAACGAACAACCTTCCATAATGACAAGGCTACCATCCAATGGAGTAACAAAATCTCAACAGCGAACTACCTTCCATAATGACAAGGCTACCATCCATTAGAGTACAAAATCTCAAAAATGAACTGCCTTCCGTAATGACAAGGCTACCATCCATTAGAATAACAAAATCTCAACAAAGAACTATATTACATAATGACAAGGTTACCATCCATTGGAGTAACAAAATCACAACAACACACTACCTTCCGTAATGACAAGGCTACCATCCAATGGACTAACAAAATATCAACAACGAACTACCATCCATAAGGACATTGCTACCATCCATTGGAGTAACAAAATCTCAACAACAATTTACCTTACATAAATATAAGGCTACCATCCAATGGAGTTACAAATTCTCAAGAACGAATACCTTCCATAATGACAAGGCTGCCATCCATTAGAGTAAAAAAATATCAACAACGAACTACCTTCCATAATGACAAGACTACCATCCAATGGAGTAACAAAATCCCAACTGCAAACTACCTTCCATAATGACAAAGCTACCATCCATTAGAGTAACAAAATCTCAACAATGAACTGTCTTCCGTAATGACAAGACTACCATACATTAGAATAAAACAATCTCAACAACGAACTACATTCCATAATGACAAGGCTACGATACATTGGAGTAACAAAATCACAACAACGGACTACCTTCCGTAATGACAAGGCTACCATCCAATTGACTAACAAAATATCAACAACGAACTACCTTCCATAAGGACATTGCTACCATCCATTGGAGTAACAAAATCTCAACAACAATTTACCTTCCATAATGATAAGGCTACCATCCAATGGAGTAACAAAATATCAACAATGGACTACTTTCCATAATGACAAGGCTACCATCCATTGGAGTAACAAAATCTCAACAATGAACTACATTCCATAATTACAAGGCTACCATCCACTGGAGTAACAAAATCTAAACAACGAACTACCTTCCATAATGACAAGGATACCATCCAATGGAGTAACAAAATCTCAATAACGAACTACCTTCCAAAATGTAAAGGCAGCCATCCAATGCAGTAATAAAATATCAACAATGAACTACCTTCCATAATGACAAGGCTACCATCCATAATGACAAGGCTACCATCCATTGGAGTAAAAAAATCTCGACAACGAACTACCTTCCATGATGACAAGGCTACCATTAATTGGAGTAACAAAATCTTAACAATGAACTACCTTCCATAATGACAAGGCTACCATCCATTAGAGTAAAAAAATATCAACAACGAACTACCTTCCATAATACCAAGGCTACCATCCAACGCAGTAACAAAATCCCAACAACAAACTACCTTCCATAATGACAAGGCTACCATCCATTAGAGTAACAAAATCTCAACAATGAACTGTCTTCCGTAATTACAAGGCTACCATCCATTAGAATAAAAAAATCTCAATAATGAACTACATTCCATAATGACAAGGCTACCATCCATTGGAGTTACAAAATTACAACAACGGACTACCTTCCGTAATGACAAGGCTACCATCCAATTGACTAACAAAATATCAACAACAAACTACCTTCCATAAGGACATTGCTACCATCCATTGGAGTAACAAAATCTCAACAATAATTTACCTTCCATAATGATAAGGCTACCATCCAATGGAGTAACAAAATATCAACAATGTACTACCTTCCATAATGACAAGGCTACCATCCATTGGAGTAACAAAATCTCAACAATGAACTACATTCCATAATTACAAGGCTACCATCCATTGGAGTAACAAAATCTCAACAACGAACTACCTTCCATAATGACAAGGATACCATCCAATGGAGTAACAAAATCTCAAGAACGAACTACCTTCTAAAATGTCAAGGCAACCATCCAATGCAGTAATAAAATATCAACAATGAACTACCTTCCATAATGACAAGGCTACCATCCATTGTTGTAACAAAATCTCATCAATGAACTACATTACATAATGACAAGGCTACAATCCATTGGAGTAACAAAATCTCAACAACGAACTACCTTCCATAATGACAAGGATACCATCCAATGGAGTCACAAAATCTCAAGAACAAACTACCTTCCATAATGTCAAGGCTACCATCCATTGGGGTAACAAAATCTCAACAACGAACTACCTTCCATAATGACAAGGCTATCATCCATTGGAGTAAAAAAATCTCAACAACGAACTACCTTCCATAATGACAAGGCTAACATCCATTGGAGTAACAAAATCTAATAAAACAAACTACCTTCCATAATGACAAGGCTACCATCCATTGGAGTAACAAAATCCAAACAACAAACTACCTTCCATAATGACAAGGCTTCCGTCCATTAGAGTAACAAAATCCCAACAACGAACTACCTTCCATAATGACAAGGCTACCATTCATTAGAGTAAAAAAATCTCAACAATGAACTACTTTCTGTAATGAAAAGGCTACCATCTATTAGAATAACAAAATCTCAACAACAAACTACATTCCATAATGACAAGGCTTACATCCATTGGAGTAACAAAATATCAACAACGAACTACCTTCCATAATAACAAGGCTACAATCCAATGGAGTAACAAAATCTCAACAGCTAACTACCTTCCATAATGCCAAGGCTACCATCCGTTAGAGTAACAAAATCTCAACAACAAACTACCTTCCATAATGACAGGGCTACCATCCATTTGAGTAACAAAATCCCAACAATGAACTACCGTCCATAATGACAAGGCTACCATCCACTAGAGTAACAAAATCTCAACAACGAACTACCTTCCATAATGACAAGGCTACCAACCATTAGAGTACCAAAATATCAACAACGAACTACCTTCCAAAAGGACATCGCTACAATTCATTGAACTAAGAAAATCTCAACAATGAACTACCTTCCATAATGACAGGATACCATCCATTATAGTAACAAAAATCTCGACAAAAGACTACCTTCCATAATGACAAGCCTACCATCCATTAGAGTAACAAAATCTCAACAACGAACTACCTTCCATAATGACAAGGCTACCATCCAATAGAGTACCAAAATATCAACAACGAACTACCTTCCAAAAGGACATCGCTACCATTCATTGAACTAAGAAAATCTCAACAACGAACTACCTTCCATAATGACAGGATACCATCCATTGTAGTAACAGAAATCTCGACAACAGACTACCTTCCATAATGACAAGGCTACCATCCATTAGAGTAACAAAATCTCAACAACGAACTACATTCCATTATGACAAGGCTACCATCCATTGGAGTGACAAAATCAAAAACGAACTACCTTCCATAATGACAAGGCTACCATCCAATGGAGTAACAAAATCTCAACAATGAACTACCTTCCATAACGACAAGGCTACCATCCATTAGAGTAACAAAATCTCAACAATGAACTGCCTTCCGTAATCACAAGGCTACCATCCATTAGAATAAGAAAATCTCAACAACAAACTACATTCCATAATGACAAGGCTACCATCCATTGGAGTAACAAAATCACAACAACAGACTACCTTCCCTAATGACAAGGCTACCATCCAATGGACTAACAAAATATCAACAACGAACTACCTTCCATAAGGACATTGCTACCATCCATTGGACTAACAAAATCTCAACAACAATTTACCTTCCATAAAGATAAGGCTACCATCCAATAGAGTATCAAAATCTCAAGAACGAATACCTTCCATAATGACAAGGCTTCCATCCAATGCAGTAACAAAATATCATCAATGAACTACCTTCCATAATGACAAGGCTACCATCCATTGGAGTAACAAAATCTCAACAATGAACTACATTCCATAATGACAAGGCTATCATTCATTGGAGTAACAAAATCTCAACAACGAACTACCTTCCATAATTACAAGGATACCATCCAATGGAGTAACAAAATCTCAAGAATGAACTACCTTCCATAATGTCAAGGCTACCATCCAATGGAGTAACAAAATCTCAACAACGAACTACATTCCATAATGATAAGGCTACCATCCATTGGAGTAATAAAATCGCAACAACAAACTACCTTCCATAATAACAAGGCTACCATTAATTGGAGTAACAAAATCTCAACAATGAACTACCTACCATAATGACAAGGCTGCCATCCATTAGAGTAAAAAAATATCAACAACGAACTACCTTCCATAATGACAACGCTACCATCCAATGGAGTAACAAAATCCCAACAGCAAACTACCTTCCATAATGACAAGGCTACCATCCATTAGAGTAACAAAATCTCAACAATGAACTGTCTTCCGTAATGACAAGGCTATAATCCATTAGAATAAAACAATCTCAACAAAGAACTACATTCCATAATGACAAGGCTACCATCCATTGGAGTAACAAAATCACAACAACGGACTACCTTCCGTAATGACAAGGCTACCATCCAATTGACTAACAAAATATCAACAACGAACTACCTTCCATAAGGA
Organism: Vicia faba; assembly: GCA_948472305.1. Lineage (NCBI taxonomy): Eukaryota > Viridiplantae > Streptophyta > Magnoliopsida > Fabales > Fabaceae > Vicia > Vicia faba. Next base: position 585,456,046 of record OX451739.1, on the reverse strand, counting down.
CATTGCTACCATCCATTGGAGTAACAAAATCTCAACAACAATTTACCTTCCATAATGATAAGGCTACCATCCAATGGAGTAACAAAATATCAACAATGGACTACCTTCCATAATGACAAGGCTACCATCCATTGGAGTAACAAAATCTCAACAATGAACTACATTCCATAATTAGAAGGGCTACCATCCATTAGAGTAACAAAATCTCAACAATGAACTGTCTTCCGTAATGACAAGACTACCATACATTAGAATAAAACAATCTCAACAACGAACTACATTCCATAATGACAAGGCTACGATCCATTGGAGTAACAAAATCACAACAACGGACTACCTTCCGTAATGACAAGGCTACCATCCAATTGACTAACAAAATATCAACAACGAACTACCTTCCATAAGGACATTGCTACCATCCATTGGAGTAACAAAATCTCAACAACAATTTACCTTCCATAATGATAAGGCTACCATCCAATGGAGTAACAAAATATCAACAATGGACTACTTTCCATAATGACAAGGCTACCATCCATTGGAGTAACAAAATCTCAACAATGAACTACATTCCATAATTACAAGGCTACCATCCACTGGAGTAACAAAATCTAAACAACGAACTACCTTCCATAATGACAAGGATACCATCCAATGGAGTAACAAAATCTCAATAACGAACTACCTTCCAAAATGTAAAGGCAGCCATCCAATGCAGTAATAAAATATCAACAATGAACTACCTTCCATAATGACAAGGCTACCATCCATAATGACAAGGCTACCATCCATTGGAGTAAAAAAATCTCGACAACGAACTACCTTCCATGATGACAAGGCTACCATTAATTGGAGTAACAAAATCTTAACAATGAACTACCTTCCATAATGACAAGGCTACCATCCATTAGAGTAAAAAAATATCAACAACGAACTACCTTCCATAATAACAAGGCTACCATCCAACGCAGTAAAAAAATCCCAACAACAAACTACCTTCCATAATGACAAGGCTACCATCCATTAGAGTAACAAAATCTCAACAATGAACTGTCTTCCGTAATTACAAGGCTACCATCCATTAGAATAAAAAAATCTCAACAATGAACTACATTCCATAATGACAAGGCTATCATCCATTGGAGTAACAAAATTACAACAACGGACTACCTTCCGTAATGACAAGGCTACCATCCAATTGACTAACAAAATATCAACAACAAACTACCTTCCATAAGGACATTGCTACCATCCATTGGAGTAACAAAATCTCAACAATAATTTACCTTCCATAATGATAAGGCTACCATCCAATGGAGTAACAAAATATCAACAATGTACTACCTTCCATAATGACAAGGCTACCATCCATTGGAGTAACAAAATCTCAACAATGAACTACATTCCATAATTACAAGGCTACCATCCATTGGAGTAACAAAATCTCAACAACGAACTACCTTCCATAATGACAAGGATACCATCCAATGGAGTAACAAAATCTCAAGAACGAACTACCTTCTAAAATGTCAAGGCAACCATCCAATGCAGTAATAAAATATCAACAATGAACTACCTTCCATAATGACAAGGCTACCATCCATTGTTGTAACAAAATCTCATCAATGAACTACATTACATAATGACAAGGCTACAATCCATTGGAGTAACAAAATCTCAACAACGAACTACCTTCCATAATGACAAGGATACCATCCAATGGAGTCAAAAAATCTCAAGAACAAACTACCTTCCATAATGTCAAGGCTACCATCCATTGGGGTAACAAAATCTCAACAACGAACTACCTTCCATAATGACAAGGCTATCATCCATTGGAGTAAAAAAATCTCAACAACGAACTACCTTCCATAATGACAAGGCTAACATCCATTGGAGTAACAAAATCTAATAAAACAAACTACCTTCTATAATGACAAGGCTACCATCCATTGGAGTAACAAAATCCAAACAACAAACTACCTTCCATAATGACAAGGCTTCCGTCCATTAGAGTAACAAAATCCCAACAACGAACTACCTTCCATAATGACAAGGCTACCATTCATTAGAGTAAAAAAATCTCAACAATGAACTACTTTCTGTAATGAAAAGGCTACCATCTATTAGAATAACAAAATCTCAACAACAAACTACATTCCATAATGACAAGGCTTACATCCATTGGAGTAACAAAATATCAACAACGAACTACCTTCCATAATAACAAGGCTACAATCCAATGGAGTAACAAAATCTCAACAGCTAACTACCTTCCATAATGCCAAGGCTACCATCCGTTAGAGTAACAAAATCTCAACAACAAACTAACTTCCATAATGACAGGGCTACCATCCATTTGAGTAACAAAATCCCAACAATGAACTACCGTCCATAATGACAAGGCTACCATCCACTAGAGTAACAAAATCTCAACAACGAACTACCTTCCATAATGACAAGGCTACCAACCATTAGAGTACCAAAATATCAACAACGAACTACCTTCCAAAAGGACATCGCTACAATTCATTGAACTAAGAAAATCTCAACAACGAACTACCTTCCATAATGACAGGATACCATCCATTATAGTAACAAAAATCTCGACAAAAGACTACCTTCCATAATGACAAGCCTACCATCCATTAAAGTAACAAAATCTCAACAACGAACTACCTTCCATAATGACAAGGCTACCATCCAATAGAGTACCAAAATATCAACAACGAACTACCTTCCAAAAGGACATCGCTACCATTCATTGAACTAAGAAAATCTCAACAACGAACTACCTTCCATAATGACAGGATACCATCCATTGTAGTAACAGAAATCTCGACAACAGACTACCTTCCATAATGACAAGGCTACCATCCATTAGAGTAACAAAATCTCAACAACGAACTACATTCCATTATGACAAGGCTACCATCCATTGGAGTGACAAAATCAAAAACGAACTACCTTCCATAATGACAAGGCTACCATCCAATGGAGTAACAAAATCTCAACAATGAACTACCTTCCATAATGACAAGGCTACCATCCATTAGAGTAACAAAATCTCAACAATGAACTGCCTTCCGTAATCACAAGGCTACCATCCATTAGAATAACAAAATCTCAAGAACAAACTACATTCCATAATGACAAGGCTACCATCCATTGGAGTAACAAAATCACAACAACAGACTACCTTCCCTAATGACAAGGCTACCATCCAATGGACTAACAAAATATCAACAACGAACTACCTTCCATAAGGACATTGCTACCATCCATTGGACTAACAAAATCTCAACAACAATTTACCTTCCATAAAGATAAGGCTACCATCCAATGGAGTATCAAAATCTCAAGAACGAATACCTTCCATAATGACAAGGCTTCCATCCAATGCAGTAACAAAATATCATCAATGAACTACCTTCCATAATGACAAGGCTACCATCCATTGGAGTAACAAAATCTCAACAATGAACTACATTCCATAATGACAAGGCTATCATTCATTGGAGTAACAAAATCTCAACAACGAACTACCTTCCATAATTACAAGGATACCATCCAATGGAGTAACAAAATCTCAAGAATGAACTACCTTCCATAATGTCAAGGCTACCATCCAATGGAGTAACAAAATCTCAACAACGAACTACCTTCCATAATGATAAGGCTACCATCCATTGGAGTAACAAAATCGCAACAACAAACTACCTTCCATAATAACAAGGCTACCATTAATTGGAGTAACAAAATCTCAACAATGAACTACCTACCATAATGACAAGGCTACCATCCATTAGAGTAAAAAAATATCAACAACGAACTACCTTCCATAATGACAACGCTACCATCCAATGGAGTAACACAATCCCAACAACAAACTACCTTCCATAATGACAAGGCTACCATCCATTAGAGTAACAAAATCTCAACAATGAACTGTCTTCCGTAATGACAAGGCTATAATCCATTAGAATAAAACAATCTCAACAAAGAACTACATTCCATAATGACAAGGCTACCATCCATTGGAGTAACAAAATCACAACAACGGACTACCTTCCGTAATGACAAGGCTACCATCCAATTGACTAACAAAATATCAACAACGAACTACCTTCCATAAGGACATTGCTACCATCCATTGGAGTAACAAAATCTCAACAACAATTTACCTTCCATAATGATAAGGCTACCATCCAATGGAGTAACAAAATATCAACAATGGACTACCTTCCATAATGACAAGGCTACCATCCATTGGAGTAACAAAATCTCAACAATGAACTACATTCCATAATTAGAAGGCTACCATCCATTAGAGTAACAAAATCTCAACAACGAACTACCTTCCATAATGACAAGGATACCATCCAATGGAGTAACAAAATCTCAAGAACGAACTACCTTCCAAAATGTCAAGGCAGCCATCTAATGCAGCAATAAAATATCAACAATGAACAACCTTCCATAATGACAAGGCTACCATCCATTGGAGTAAAAAAATATCAATAATGAACTACATTCCATAATGACAAGTCTACCATCCATTGGAGTAACAAAATCTCAACAACGAACTACCTTCCATAATGACAAGGATACCATCCAATGGAGTCACAAAATCTCAAGAACAAACTACCTTCCATAATGTCAACGCTACCATCCATTGGGGTAACAAAATCTCAACAACGAACTACCTTCCATAATGACAATGCTACCATCCATTGGAGTAAAAAAATCTCAACAACGAACTACCTTCCATAATGACAAGGCTACCATCCATTGGAGTAACAAAATCCCAACAACAAACTACCTTCCATAATGACAAGGCTTTCGTCCATTAGAGTAACAAAATCCCAACAATGAACTACCTTCCATAATGACAAGGCTACCATTCATTAGAGTAAAAAAATCTCAACAACGATCTACTTTCCGTAATGAAAAGGCTACCATCTATTAGAATAACAAAATCTCAACAACAAACTACATTCCATAATGACAAGGCTACCATCCATTGGAGTAACAAAATATAAACAATGAACTACCTTCCATAAATGACAAGGCTACCATCCAATGGAGTAACAAAATCTCAACAGCTAACTACCTTCCATAATGCCAAGGCTACCATCCGTTAGAGTAACAAAATCTCAACAACAAACTACCTTCCATAATGACAGGGCTACCATCCATTTGTGTAACAAAATCCAAACAACAAACTACCTTCCATAATGACAAGGCTACCATCCATTAGAGTAACAAAATCTCAACAACGAACTACCTTCCATAATGACAAGGCTACCATCCATTAGAGTTCAAAATCTCAACAATGAACTGCCTTCCGTAATGACAAGGCTACCATCCATTAGAATAACAAAATCTCAACAAAGAACTACATTCCATAATGACAAGGATACCATCCATTGGAGTAACAAAATCACAACAACACATTACCTTCCGTAATGACAAGGCTACCATCCAATGGACTAACAAAATATCAACAACGAACTACCATCCATAAGGACATTGCTATCATCCATTAGAGTAACAAAATCTCAACAACAATTTACCTTACATAAATATAAGGCTACCATCCAATGGAGTTACAAATTCTCAAGAACGAATACCTTCCATAATGACAAGGCTGCCATCCATTAGAGTAAAAAAATATCAACAACGAACTACCTTCCATAATGACAAGGCTACCATCCAATGGAGTAACAAAATCCCAACAGCAAACTACCTTCCATATTGACAAGGCTACCATCCATTAGAGTAACAAAATCTCAACAATGAACTGTCTTCCGTAATGACAAGGCTACAATCTATTAGAATAAAACAATCTCAACAACAAACTACATTCCATAATGACAAGGCTACCATCCATTGGAGTAACAAAATCACAACAACGGACTACCTTCCGTAATGACAAGGCTACCATCCAATTGACTAACAAAATATCAACAACGAACTACCTTCCATAAGGACATTGCTACCATCCATTGGAGTAACAAAATCTCAACAACAATTTACCTTCCATAATGATAAGGCTCCCATCCAATGGAGTAACAAAATATCAACAATGGACTACTTTCCATAATGACAAGGCTACCATCATTTGGAGTAACAAAATCTCAACAATGAACTACATTCCATAATTACAAGGCTACCATCCATTGGAGTAACAAAATCTCAACAACGAACTACCTTCCATAATGAGAAGGATACCATCCAATGGAGTAACAAAATCTCAAGAACGAACTACCTTCCAAAATGTCAAGGCAGCCATCCAATGCAGTAATAAAATATCAACAATGAACTACCTTCCATAATGACAAGGCTACCATCCATTGGAGTAACAAAATCTCGACAATGAACTACATTCCATAATGACAAGGCTACCATCCATTGGAGTAACAAAATCTCAACAATGAACTACCTTCCATAATGACAAGGATACCATCCAATGGAGTCACAAAATCTCAAGAACAAACTACCTTCCATAATGTCAAGGCTACCATCCATTTGAGTAACAAAATCCCAACAACAAACTACCGTCCATAATGACAAGGCTACCATCCATTAGAGTAACAAAATCTCAACAACGAACTACCTTCCATAATGACAACGCTACCATCCATTAGAGTACCAAAATATCAACAAAGAACTACCTTCCAAAAGGACATCGCTACCATTCATTGAACTAAGAAAATCTCAACAACGAACTACCTTCCATAATGACAGGATACCATCCATTGTAGTAACAAAAATCTCAACAACAGACTACCTTTCATAATGACAAGACTACCATCCATTAGAGTAATAAAATCTCAACAACAAACTACATTCCATTATGACAGGGCTACCATCCATTGGAGTAACAAAATCAAAAACGAACAACCTTCCATAATGACAAGGCTACCATCCAACGGAGTAACAAAATCTCAACAGCGAACTACCTTCCATAATGACAAGGATACCATCCAATGGAGTCACAAAATCTCAAGAACAAACTACCTTCCATAATGTCAAGGCTACCATCCATTGGGGTAACAAAATCTCAACAAAGAACTACCTTCCATAATGACAAGGCTACCATCCATTAGAGTACAAAATCTCAACAATGAACTGCCTTCCGTAATGACAAGGCTACCATCCATTAGAATAACAAAATCTCAACAAAGAACTACATTCCATAATGACAAGGCTACCATCCATTGGAGTAACAAAATCACAACAACACACTACCTTCCGTAATGACAAGGCTACCATCCAATGGACTAACAAAATATCAACAACGAACTACCATCCATAAGGACATTGCTATCATCCATTAGAGTAACAAAATCTCAACAACAATTTACCTTACATAAATATAAGGCTACCATCCAATGGAGTTACAAATTCTCAATAACGAATACCTTCCATAATGACAAGGCTGCCATCCATTAGAGTAAAAAAATATTAACAACGAACTACCTTCCATAATGACAAGGCTACCATCCAATGGAGTAACAAAATCCCAACAGCAAACTACCTTCCATATTGACAAGGCTACCATCCATTAGAGTAACAAAATCTCAACAATGAACTGTCTTCCGTAATGACAAGGCTACAATCTATTAGAATAAAACAATCTCAACAACAAACTACATTCCATAATGACAAGGCTACCATCCATTGGAGTAACAAAATCACAACAACGGACTACCTTCCGTAATGACAAGGCTACCATCCAATTGACTAACAAAATATCAACAACGAACTACCTTCCATAAGGACATTGCTACCATCCATTGGAGTAACAAAATCTCAACAACAATTTACCTTCCATAATGATAAGGCTCCCATCCAATGGAGTAACAAAATATCAACAATGGACTACTTTCCATAATGACAAGGCTACCATCATTTGGAGTAACAAAATCTCAACAATGAACTACATTCCATAATTACAAGGCTAGCATCCATTGGAGTAACAAAATCTCAACAACGAACTACCTTCCATAATGAGAAGGATACCATCCAATGGAGTAACAAAATCTCAAGAACGAACTACCTTCCAAAATGTCAAGGCAGCCATCCAATGCAGTAATAAAATATCAACAATGAACTACCTTCCATAATGACAAGGCTACCATCCATTGGAGTAACAAAATCTCGACAATGAACTACATTCCATAATGACAAGGCTACCATCCATTGGAGTAACAAAATCTCAACAACGAACTACCTTCCATAATGACAAGGATACCATCCAATGGAGTCACAAAATCTCAAGAACAAACTACCTTCCATAACGTCAAGGCTACCATCCATTTGAGTAACAAAATCCCAACAACGAACTACCGTCCATAATGACAAGGCTACCATCCATTAGAGTAACAAAATCTCAACAACGAACTACCTTCCATAATGACAACGCTACCATCCATTAGAGTACCAAAATATCAACAAAGAACTACCTTCCAAAAGGACATCACTACCATTCATTGAAGTAAGAAAATCTCAACAACGAACTACCTTCCATAATGACAGGATACCATCCATTGTAGTAACAAAAATCTCAACAACAGACTACCTTTCATAATGACAAGACTACCATCCATTAGAGTAACAAAATCTCAACAAAAAACTACATTCCATTATGACAAGGCTACCATCCATTGGAGTAACAAAATCAAAAACGAACAACCTTCCATAATGACAAGGCTACCATCCAACGGAGTAACAAAATCTCAACAGCGAACTACCTTCCATAATGACAAGGATACCATCCAATGGAGTCACAAAATCTCAAGAACAAACTACCTTCCATAATGTCAAGGCCACCATCCATTGGAGTAAAAAAATCTCAACAACGAACTACCTTCCATAATGACAAGGCTAACATCCATTGGAGTAACAAAATCTAAAAAACAAACTACCTTCCATAATGACAAGGCTACCATCCATTGGAGTAACAAAATCCCAACAACAAACTACCTTCCATAATGACAAGGCTTTCGTCCATTAGAGTAACAAAATCCCAACAACGAACTACCTTCCATAATGACAAGGCTACCATTCATTAGAGTAAAAAAATCTCAACAACGATCTACTTTCCGTAATGAAAAGGCTACCATCTATTAGAATAACAAAATCTCAACAACAAACTACATTCCATAATGACAAGGCTACCATCCATTGGAGTAACAAAATATAAACAATGAACTACCTTCCATAATGACAAGGCTACCATCCAATGAAGTAACAAAATCTCAACAGCTAACTACCTTCCATAATGCCAAGGCTACCATCCGTTAGAGTAACAAAATCTCAACAACAAACTACCTTCCATAATGACAGGGCTACCATCCATTTGTGTAACAAAATCCCAACAACAAACTACCTTCCATAATGACAAGGCTACCATCCATTAGAGTAACAAAATCTCAACAACGAACTACCTTCCATAATGACAAGGCTACCATCCATTAGAGTACAAAATCTCAACAATGAACTGCCTTCTGTAATGACAAGGCTACCATCCATTAGAATAAAAAAATCTCAACAAAGAACTACATTCCATAATGACAAGGCTACCATCCATTGGAGTAACAAAATCACAACAACACACTACCTTCCGTAATGACAAGGCTACCATCCAATGGACTAACAAAATATCAACAACGAACTACCATCCATAAGGACATTGCTACCAGCCATTAGAGTAACAAAATCTCAACAACAATTTACCTTACATAAATATAAGGCTACCATCCAATGGAGTTACAAATTCTCAAGAACGAATACCTTCCATAATGACAAGGCTGCCATCCATTAGAGTAAAAAAATATCAACAACGAACTACCTTCCATAATGACAAGGCTACCATCCAATGGAGTAACAAAATCCCAACAGCAAACTACCTTCCATATTGACAAGGCTACCATCCATTAGAGTAACAAAATCTCAACAATGAACTGTCTTCCGTAATGACAAGGCTACAATCCATTAGAATAAAACAATCTCAACAACAAACTACATTCCATAATGACAAGGCTACCATCATTTGGAGTAACAAAATCACAACAACGGACTACCTTCCGTAATGACAAGGCTACCATCCAATTGACTAACAAAATATCAACAACGAACTACCTTCCATAAGGACATTGCTACCATCCATTGGAGTAACAAAATCTCAACAACAATTTACCTTCCATAATGATAAGGCTCCCATCCAATGGAGTAACAAAATCTCAAGAACGAATACCTTCCATAATGACAAGGCTGCCATCCAATGCAGTAACAAAATATCAACAATGAACTACCTTCCATAATGACAAGGCTACCATCCATTGGAGTAACAAAATCTCAACAATGAACTATATTCCATAATGACAAGGCTACCATCCAATGGAGTAACAAAATCTCAACAACGAACTACCTTCCATAATTACAAGGATACCATCCAATGGAGTAACAAAATCTCAAGAATGAACTACCTTCCATAATGTCAAGGCTACCATCCAATGGAGTAACAAAATCTCAACAACGAAGTACATTCCATAATGACAAGGCTACCGTCCATTGGAGTAACAAAATCACAACAACGGACTACCTTCCGTAATGACAAGGCTACCATCCAATTGACTAACAAAATATCAAAAACGAAGTACCTTCCATAAGGACATTGCTACCATCCATTGGATTAACAAAATCTCAACAACAATTTACCTTCCATAATGATAAGGCTACCATCCAATGGAGTAACAAAATATCAACAATGGACTACCTTCCATAATGACATGGCTACCATCCATTGGAGTAACAAAATCTCAACAATGAACTACATTCCATAATTAGAAGGCTACCATCCATTAGAGTAACAAAATCTCAACAACGAACTACCTTCCATAATGACAAGGATACCATCCAATGGAGTAACAAAATTTCAAGAACGAACTACCTTCCAAAATGTCAAGGCAGCCATCCAATGCAGTAATAAAATATCAACAATGAACTACCTTCCATAATGACAAGGCTACCATCCGTTGGAGTAAAAAAATATCAACAATGAACTACATTCCATAATGATAAGGCTACCATCCATTGGAGTAACAAAATCTCAACAACGAACTACCTTCCATAATGACAAGGATACCATCCAATAGAGTCACAAAATCTCAAGAACAAACTACCTTCCATAATGTCAAGGCTACCATCCATTGGGGTAATAAAATCTCAACAACAAACTACCTTTCATAATGACAAGGCTACCATCAATTGGATTAACAAAATCTCAACAACGAACAACCTTCCATAATGACAAGGCTACCATCAATTGGAGTAACAAAATATCAACAACAAACTACCTTCCATAATGACAATGCTACCATCCATTGGAGTAAAAAAATCTCAACAACGAACTACCTTCCATAATGACAAGGCTAACATCCATTGGAGTAACAAAATCTAAAAAACAAACTACCTTCCATAATGACAAGGCTGCCATCCATTGGAGTAACAAAAACCCAACAACAAACTACCTTCCATAATGACAAGGCTTTCGTCCATTAGAGTAACAAAATCCCAACAACGAACTACCTTCCATTATGACAAGGCTACCATTCATTAGAGTAAAAAAATCTCAACAACGATCTACTTTCCGTAATGAAAAGGCTACCATCTATTAGAATAACAAAATCTCAACAACAAACTACATTCCATAATGACAAGGCTACCATCCATTGGAGTAACAAAATATAAACAACGAACTACCTTCCATAATGACAAGGCTACCATCCAATGGAGTAACAAAATCTCAACAGCTAAATACCTTCCATAATGCCAAGGCTACCATCCGTTAGAGTAACAAAATCTCAACAACAAACTACCTTCCATAATGACAGGGCTACCATCCATTTGTGTAACAAAATCCCAACAACGAACTACCATCCATAATGACAAGGCTACCATCCATTAGAGTAACAAAATCTCAACAACGAACTACCTTCCATAATGACAAGGCTACCATCCATTAGAGTACCAAAATATCAACAACATACTACCTTCCAAAAGGACATCGCTACCATTAATTGAACTAATAAAATCTCAACAACGAACTACCTTCCATAATGGCAGGATACCATCCATTGTAGTAACAAAAATCTCGACGACAGACTACCTTCCATAATGACAAGGCTACCATCCATTAGAGTAACAAAATCTCAACAACGAACTACATTCCATTATGACAAGGCTACAATCAAATGGAGTAACAAAATCAAAAACGAACAACCTTCCATAATGACAAGGCTACCATCCAATGGAGTAACAAAATCTCAACAGCGAACTACCTTCCATAATGACAAGGCTACCATCCATTAGAGTACAAAATCTCAACAATGAACTGCCTTCCGTAATGACAAGGCTACCATCCATTAGAATAACAAAATCTCAACAAAGAACTACATTCCATAATGACAAGGCTACCATCCATTGGAGTAACAAAATCACAACAACACACTACCTTCCGTAATGACAAGGCTACCATCCAATGGACTAACAAAATATCAACAACGAACTACCATCCATAAGGACATTGCTACCATCCATTGGAGTAACAAAATCTCAACAACAATTTACCTTACATAAATATAAGGCTACCATCCAATGGAGTTACAAATTCTCAAGAACAAATACCTTCTATAATGACAAGGCTGCCATCCATTAGAGTAAAAAAATATCAACAAAGAACTACCTTCCATAATGACAAGGCTACCATCCAATGGAGTAACAAAATCCCAACAGCAAACTACCTTCCATAATTACAAGGCTACCATCCGTTAGAGTAACAAAATCTCAACAAAGAACTGTCTTCCGTAATGACAAGACTACCATCCATTAGAATAAAACAATCTCAACAACGAACTACATTCCATAATGACAAGGCTACCATCCATTGGAGTAACAAAATCACAACAACGGACTATCATCCGTAATGACAAGGCTACAATCCAATTGACTAACAAAATATCAACAACGAACTACCTTCCGTAAGGACATTGCTACCATCCATTGGAGTAACAAAATCTCAACCACAATTTACCTTCCATAATGATAAGGCTACCATCCAATGGAGTAACAAAATATCAACAATGGACTACTTTCCATAATGACAAGGCTACCATCCATTGGAGTAACAAAATCTCAACAATGAACTACATTCCATAATTACAAGGTTACCATCCATTGGAGTAACAAAATCTCAACAACGAACTACCTTCCATAATGACAAGGATACCATCCAATGGAGTAACAAAATCTCAACAATGAACTACCTTCCAAAATGTCAAGGCAGCCATCCAATGCAGTAATAAAATATCAACAATGAACTACCTTCCATAATGACAAGGCTACCATCCATTGGAGTAACAATATCTCGACAATGAACTACATTCCATAATGACAAGGATACCATCCATTAGAGTCACAAAATCTCAACAACGAACTACCATCCATAATGACAAGGCTAACATCCATTGGAGTAACAAAATCTAAAAAACAAACTACCTTCCATAATGACAAGGCTACCATCCATTGGAGTAACAAAATCCCAACAACAAACTACCTTCAATAATGACAAGGCTTCCGTATATTAGAGTAACAAAATCCAAACAACGAACTACCTTCCATAATGACAAGGCTACCATTCATTAGAGTAAAAAAATCTCAACAATGAACTACTTTCCGTAATGAAAAGGCTACCATCTATTAGAATAACAAAATCTCAACAACAAACTACATTCCATAATGACAAGCCTACCATCCGTTGGAGTAACAAAATATCAACAACGAACTACCTTCCATAATGACAAGGCTACCATCCAATGGAGTAAAAAAATCTCAACATCTAACTAACTTCCATAATGCCAAGGCTACCATCCGTTAGAGTAACAAAATCTCAACAACAAACTACCTTCCATAATGACAGGGCTACCATCCATTTGAGTAACAAAATCCCAACAACGAACTACCGTCCATAATGACAAGGCTACCATCCATTAGAGTAACAAAATCTCAACAACGAACTACCTTCTATAATGACAAGGCTACCATCCATTAGAGTACCAAAATATCAAAAAAGAACTACCTTCCAAAAGGACATCGCTACCATTCATTGAACTAAGAAAATCTCAACAACGAACTACCTTCCATAATGACAGGATACCATCCATTGTAGTAACAAAAATCTCGACAACAGACTACCTTCCATAATGACAAGGCTACCATCCATTAGAGTAACAAAATCTCAACAAAGAACTACATTCCATTATGACAAGGCTACCATCCATTGGAGTAACAAAATAAAAAACTAACAACCTTGCATAATGACAAGGCTACCATCGAATGGAGTAAAAAAATCTCAACAGCGAACTACAATCCATAATGACAAGGCTACCATCCATTAGAGTAACAAAATCTCAACAATGAACTGCCTTCCGTAATTACAAGGCTAACATCCATTAGAATAACAAAATCTCAACAACGAACTACATTCCATAATGACAAGGCTACCATCCATTGGAGTAACAAAATCACAACAACAGACTACCTTCCGTAATGACAAGGCTACCATCCAATGGACTAAGAAAATATCAACAACGAACTACCTTCCATAAGGACATTGCTACCATCCATTGGAGTAACAAAATATTAACAACAATTTACCTTCCATAAAGATAAGGCTTACATCCAATGGAGTAACAAATTCTCAAGAACGAATACCTTCCATAATGACAAAGCTGCCATCCAATGCAGTAACAAAATAGCAACAATGAACTACCTTCCATAATGACAAGGCTGCAATCCATTGGAGTAACAAAATCTCAACAACGAACTACATTCCATAATGATAAGGCTACCATCCATTGGAGTAACAAAATCTCAACAACAAACTACCTTCCATAATGACAAGGCTACCATTAATTGGAGTAACAAAATCTCAACAATGAACTACCTTCCATAATGATAAGGCTGCCATCCATTAGAGTAAAAAAATATCAACAACGAACTACCTTCCATAATGACAAGGCTACCATCCAATGGAGTAACAAAATCCCAACAGCAAACTACCTTCCATAATGACAAGGCTACCATCCATTAGAGTAACAAAATCTCAACAATGAACTGTCTTCCGTAATGACAAGGCTACCATCCATTAGAATAAAACAATCTCAACAACAAACTACATTCCATAATGACAAGGCTACCATCCATTGGAGTAACAAAATCTCAACAATGAACTACATTCCATAATTACAAGGCTACCATCCATTGGAGTAACAAAATCTCAACAACGAACTACCTTCCATAATGACAAGGATACCATCCAATGGAGTAATAAAATCTCAAGAACGAACTACCTTCCAAAATGTCAAGGCAGCCATCCAATGCAGTAATAAAATATCAACAATGAACTACCTTCCATAATGACAAGGCTACCATCCATTGGAGTAACAACATCTCGACAATGAACTACATTCCATAATGACAAGGCTACCATCCATTGGAGTAACAAAATCTCAACAACGAACTACCTTCCATAATGACAAGGATACCATCCAATGGAGTCATAAAATCTCAAGAACAAACTACCTTCCATAATGTCAAGGCTACCATCCATTGGGGTAACAAAATCTAAAAAACAAACTACCTTCCATAATGACAAGGCTTCCATCCATTAGAGTAACAAAATCCCAACAACAAACTACCTTCCATAATGACAATGCTTCCATCCATTAGAGTAACAAAATCCCAACAACGAACTACCTTCCATAATGACAAGGCTACCATTCATTAGAGTAAAAAAATCTCAACAATGAACTACTTTCCGTAATGAAAAGGCTACCATCTATTAGAATAACAAAATCTCAACAACAAACTACATTCCATAATGACAAGGCTACCATCCAATGGAGTAACAAAATATAAACAACGAACTACCTTCCATAATGACAAGGCTACCACCCAATGGAGTAACAAAATCTCAACAGCTAACTACCTTCCATAATGCCAAGGCTACCATCAGTTAGAGTAACAAAATCTCAACAACAAACTACCTTCCATAATGACAGGGCTACCATCCATTTGTGTAACAAAATCCCAACAACGAACTACCGTCCATAATGACAAGGCTACCATCCATTAGAGTAACAAAATCTCAACAACGAACTACCTTCCATAATGACAAGGCTACCATCCATTAGAGTACCAAAATATCAACAACATACTACCTTCCAAAAGGACATCGCTCCCGTTAGTTGAACTAATAAAATCTCAACAACGAACTACCTTCCATAATGGCAGGATACCATCCATTGTAGTAACAAAAATCTCGACGACAAACTACCTTCCATAATGACAAGGCTACCATCCATTAGAGTAAAAAAATCTCAACAACGAACTAAATTCCATTATGAAAAGGCTACCATCCATTGGAGTAACAAAATAAAAAACGAACAACCTTCCATAATGACAAGGCTACCATCCAAAGGAGTAACAAAATCTCAACAGCGAACTACCTTCCATAATGACAAGGCTACCATCCATTAGAGTACAAAATCTCAACAATGAACTGCCTTCCGTAATGACAAGGCTACCATCCATTAGAATAACAAAATCTCAACAAAGAACTACATTCCATAATGACAAGGCTACCATCCATTGGAGTAACAAAATCACAACAACACACTACCTTCCGTAATGACAAGGCTACCATCCAATGGACTAACAAAATATCAACAACGAACTACCATCCATAAGGACATTGCTACCATCCATTGGAGTAACAAAATCTCAACAACAATTTACCTTACATAAATATAAGGCTACCATCCAATGGAGTTACAAATTCTCAAGAACAAATACCTTCTATAATGACAAGGCTGCCATCCATTAGAGTAAAAAAATATCAACAAAGAACTACCTTCCATAATGACAAGGCTACCATCCAATGGAGTAACAAAATCCCAACAGCAAACTACCTTCCATAATTACAAGGCTACCATCCGTTAGAGTAACAAAATCTCAACAAAGAACTGTCTTCCGTAATGACAAGACTACCATCCATTAGAATAAAACAATCTCAACAACGAACTACATTCCATAATGACAAGGCTACCATCCATTGGAGTAACAAAATCACAACAACGGACTCATCCGTAATGACAAGGCTACAATCCAATTGACTAACAAAATATCAACAACGAACTACCTTCCATAAGGACATTGCTACCATCCATTGGAGTAACAAAATCTCAACCACAATTTACCTTCCATAATGATAAGGCTACCATCCAATGGAGTAACAAAATATCAACAATGGACTACTTTCCATAATGACAAGGCTACCATCCATTGGAGTAACAAAATCTCAACAATGAACTACATTCCATAATTACAAGGTTACCATCCATTGGAGTAACAAAATCTCAACAACGAACTACCTTCCATAATGACAAGGATACCATCCAATGGAGTAACAAAATCTCAACAATGAACTACCTTCCAAAATGTCAAGGCAGCCATCCAATGCAGTAATAAAATATCAACAATGAACTACCTTCCATAATGACAAGGCTACCATCCATTGGAGTAACAATATCTCGACAATGAACTATATTCCATAATGACAAGGATACCATCCATTGGAGTCACAAAATCTCAACAACGAACTACCATCCATAATGACAAGGCTAACATCCATTGGAGTAACAAAATCTAAAAAACAAACTACCTTCCATAATGACAAGGCTACCATCCATTGGAGTAACAAAATCCCAACAACAAACTACCTTCAATAATGACAAGGCTTCCGTATATTAGAGTAACAAAATCCAAACAACGAACTACCTTCCATAATGACAAGGCTACCATTCATTAGAGTAAAAAAATCTCAACAATGAACTACTTTCCGTAATGAAAAGGCTACCATCTATTAGAATAACAAAATCTCAACAACAAACTACATTCCATAATGACAAGCCTACCATCCGTTGGAGTAACAAAATATCAACAACGAACTACCTTCCATAATGACAAGGCTACCATCCAATGGAGTAAAAAAATCTCAACATCTAACTAACTTCCATAATGCCAAGGCTACCATCCGTTAGAGTAACAAAATCTCAACAACAAACTACCTTCCATAATGACAGGGCTACCATCCATTTGAGTAACAAAATTCCAACAACGAACTACCGTCCATAATGACAAGGCTACCATCCATTAGAGTAACAAAATCTCAACAACGAACTACCTTCTATAATGACAAGGCTACCATCCATTAGAGTACCAAAATATCAAAAAAGAACTACCTTCCAAAAGGACATCGCTACCATTCATTGAACTAAGAAAATCTCAACAACGAACTACCTTCCATAATGACAGGATACCATCCATTGTAGTAACAAAAATCTCGACAACAGACTACCTTCCATAATGACAAGGCTACCATCCATTAGAGTAACAAAATCTCAACAAAGAACTACATTCCATTATGACAAGGCTACCATCCATTGGAGTAACAAAATAAAAAACTAACAACCTTGCATAATGACAAGGCTACCATCGAATGGAGTAAAAAAATCTCAACAGCGAACTACAATCCATAATGACAAGGCTACCATCCATTAGAGTAACAAAATCTCAACAATGAACTGCCTTCCGTAATTACAAGGCTAACATCCATTAGAATAACAAAATCTCAACAACGAACTACATTCCATAATGACAAGGCTACCATCCATTGGAGTAACAAAATCACAACAACAGACTACCTTCCGTAATGACAAGGCTACCATCCAATGGACTAAGAAAATATCAACAACGAACTACCTTCCATAAGGACATTGCTACCATCCATTGGAGTAACAAAATATTAACAACAATTTACCTTCCATAAAGATAAGGCTTACATCCAATGGAGTAACAAATTCTCAAGAACGAATACCTTCCATAATGACAAGGCTGCCATCCAATGCAGTAACAAAATAGCAACAATGAACTACCTTCCATAATGACAAGGCTACAATCCATTGGAGTAACAAAATCTCAACAACGAACTACATTCCATAATGATAAGGCTACCATCCATTGGAGTAACAAAATCTCAACAACAAACTACCTTCCATAATGACAAGGCTACCATTAATTGGAGTAACAAAATCTCAACAATGAACTACCTTCCATAATGATAAGGCTGCCATCCATTAGAGTAAAAAAATATCAACAACGAACTACCTTCCATAATGACAAGGCTACCATCCAATGGAGTAACAAAATCCCAACAGCAAACTACCTTCCATAATGACAAGGCTACCATCCATTAGAGTAACAAAATCTCAACAATGAACTGTCTTCCGTAATGACAAGGCTACCATCCATTAGAATAAAACAATCTCAACAACAAACTACATTCCATAATGACAAGGCTACCATCCATTGGAGTAACAAAATCTCAACAATGAACTACATTCCATAATTACAAGGCTACCATCCATTGGAGTAACAAAATCTCAACAACGAACTACCTTCCATAATGACAAGGATACCATCCAATGGAGTAATAAAATCTCAAGAACGAACTACCTTCCAAAATGTCAAGGCAGCCATCCAATGCAGTAATAAAATATCAACAATGAACTACCTTCCATAATGACAAGGCTACCATCCATTGGAGTAACAACATCTCGACAATGAACTACATTCCATAATGACAAGGCTACCATCCATTGGAGTAACAAAATCTCAACAACGAACTACCTTCCATAATGACAAGGATACCATCCAATGGAGTCATAAAATCTCAAGAACAAACTACCTTCCATAATGTCAAGGCTACCATCCATTGGGGTAACAAAATCTAAAAAACAAACTACCTTCCATAATGACAAGGCTTCCATCCATTAGAGTAACAAAATCCCAACAACAAACTACCTTCCATAATGACAATGCTTCCATCCATTAGAGTAACAAAATCCCAACAACGAACTACCTTCCATAATGACAAGGCTACCATTCATTAGAGTAAAAAAATCTCAACAATGAACTACTTTCCGTAATGAAAAGGCTACCATCTATTAGAATAACAAAATCTCAACAACAAACTACATTCCATAATGACAAGGCTACCATCCAATGGAGTAACAAAATATAAACAACGAACTACCTTCCATAATGACAAGGCTACCACCCAATGGAGTAACAAAATCTCAACAGCTAACTACCTTCCATAATGCCAAGGCTACCATCTGTTAGAGTAACAAAATCTCAACAACAAACTACCTTCCATAATGACAGGGCTACCATCCATTTGTGTAACAAAATCCCAACAACGAACTACCGTCCATAATGACAAGGCTACCATCCATTAGAGTAACAAAATCTCAACAACGAACTACCTTCCATAATGACAAGGCTACCATCCATTAGAGTACCAAAATATCAACAACATACTACCTTCCAAAAGGACATCGCTCCCGTTAGTTGAACTAATAAAATCTCAACAACGAACTACCTTCCATAATGGCAGGATACCATCCATTGTAGTAACAAAAATCTCGACGACAAACTACCTTCCATAATGACAAGGCTACCATCCATTAGAGTAAAAAAATCTCAACAACGAACTAAATTCCATTATGAAAAGGCTACCATCCATTGGAGTAACAAAATAAAAAACGAACAACCTTCCATAATGACAAGGCTACCATCCAAAGGAGTAACAAAATCTCAACAGCGAACTACCTTCCATAATGACAAGGCTACCATCCATTAGAGTACAAAATCTCAACAATGAACCGCCTTCCGTAATGACAAGGCTACCATCCATTAGAATAACAAAATCTCAACAAAGAACTACATTCCATAATGACAAGGCTACCATCCATTGGAGTAACAAAATAACAACAACACACTACCTTCTGTAATGACAAGGCTACCATCCAATGGACTAACAAAATATCAACAACGAACTACCATCCATAAGGACATTGCTACCATCCATTGGAGTAACCAAATCTCAACAGCAATTTACCTTACATAAATATAAGGCTACCATCCAATGGAGTAACAAATTCTCAAGAACGAATACCTTCCATAATTACAAGGCTGCCATCCATTAGAGTAAAAAAATATCAACAACGAACTACCTTCCATAATGACAAGGCTACCATCCAATGGAGTAACAAAATCCCAACAGCAAACTACCTTCCATAATGACAAGGCTACCATCCATTAGAGTAACAAAATCTCAACAATGAACTGTCTTCCGTAATGACAAGACTACCATCCATTAGAATAAAACAATCTCAACAACCAACTACATTCCATAATGAAAAGGCTACCATCCATTGGATTAACAAAATCACAACAACGGACTACCTTCCGTAATGACAAGGCTACCATCCAATTGACTAAAACAATATCAAGAACGAACTACCTTCCATAAGGACATTGCTACCATCCATTGGAGTAACAAAATCTAAACAACAATTTACCTTCCATAATGATAAGGCTACCATCCAATGGAGTAACAAAATATCAACAATGGACTACCTTCCATAATGACAAGGCTACCATCCATTGGAGTAACAAAATCTCAACAATGAACTACATTCCATAATTACAAGGCTACCATCCATTGGAGTAACAAAATCTCAACAACGAACTACCTTCCATAATGACAAGGATACCATCCAATGGAGTAACAAAATCTCAACAACGAACTACCTTCCAAAATGTCAAGGCAGCCATCCAATGCAGTAATAAAATATCAACAATGAACTACCTTCCATAATGACAAGGCTACCATCCATTGGAGTAAAAAAATCTCAACAACGAACTACCTACCATAATGACAAGGCTAACATCCATTGGAGTAACAAAATCTAAAAAACAAACTACCTTCCATAATGACAAGGCTACCATCCATTGGAGTAACAAAATCCCAACAAAAAACTACCTACCATAATGACAAGGCTTCCGTCCATTAGAGTAACAAAATCCCAACAACGAAATACCTTCCATAATGACAAGGCTACCATCTATTAGAATAACAAAATCTCAACAACAAACTACATTCCATAATGACAAGGCTACCATCCATTGGAGTAACAAAATATCAACAACGAACTACCTTCCATAATGACAAGGCTACAATCCAATGGAGTAACAAAATCTCAACAGCTAACTACCTTCCATAATGCCAAGGATACCATCCAGTAGAGTAACAAAATCTCAACAACAAACTACCTTCCATAATGACAGGGCTACCATCCATTTGAGTAACAAAATCCCAACAACGAACTACCGTCCATAATGACAAGGCTACCATCCATTAGAGTAACAAAATTTGAACAACGAACTACCTTCCATAATGACAAGGCTACCATCGATTAGAGTACCAAAATATCAACAACGAACTACCTTCCAAAAGGACATCGCTACCATTCATTGAACTAAGAAAATCTCAACAACGAACTACCTAACATAATGACAGGCTACCATCCATTGTAGTAACAAAAATCTCGATAACAAACTACCTTCCATAATGACAAGGCTACCATCCATTAGAGTAACAAAATCTCAACAACGAACTACATTCCATAATGACAAGGCTACCATCCATTGGAGTAACAAAATCTCAACAATGAACTGCCTTCCGTAATGACAAGGATAGCATCCATTAGAATAAAAAAATCTCAACAATGAACTACATTCCATAATGACAAGGCTACCATCCATTGGAGTAACAAAATCACAACAACAGACTACCTTCCGTAATGTCAAGGCTACCATCCAATGAACTAACACATTTTCAACAACGAACTACCTTCCATAAGGACATTTCTACCATCCATTGGAGTAACAAAATCTCAAGAACGAATACTTTCCATAATGACAAGGCTGCCATCCAATGCAGTAACAAAATATCAACAATGAACTACCTTCCATAATGACAAGGCTACCATCCATTGGAGTAACAAAATCTCAACAACGAACTACCTTCCATAATGACAAAGCTACCATCCATTGGAGTAACAAAATCACAACAACAAACTACCTTCCATAATGACAAGGCTAACATCCATTGGAGTAACAAAATCTAAAAAACAAACTACCTTCCATGATGACAAGGCTACCATCCATTGGAGTAAAAAAATCTCAACAACGAACTAAATTCCATTATGACAAGGCTACCATCCATTGGAGTAACAAAATAAAAAACGAACAACCTTCCATATTGACAAGGCTACCATCCAAAGGAGTAACAAAATCTCAACAGCGAACTACCTTCCATAATGACAAGGCTACCATCCATTAGAGTACAAAATCTCAACAATGAACCGCCTTCCGTAATGACAAGGCTACCATCCATTAGAATAACAAAATCTCAACAAAGAACTACATTCCATAATGACAAGGCTACCATCCATTGGAGTAACAAAATAACAACAACACACTACCTTCTGTAATGACAAGGCTACCATCCAATGGACTAACAAAATATCAACAACGAACTACCATCCATAAGGACATTGCTACCATCCATTGGAGTAACAAAATCTCAACAGCAATTTACCTTACATAAATATAAGGCTACCATCCAATGGAGTAATAAATTCTCAAGAACGAATACCTTCCATAATGACAAGGCTGCCATCCATTAGAGTAAAAAAATATCAACAACGAACTACCTTCCATAATGACAAGGCTACCATCCAATGGAGTAACAAAATCCCAACAGCAAACTACCTTCCATAATGACAAGGCTACCATCCATTAAAGTAACAAAATCTCAACAATGAACTGTCTTCCGTAATGACAAGACTACCATCCATTAGAATAAAACAATCTCAACAACCAACTACATTCCATAATGAAAAGGCTACCATCCATTGGATTAACAAAATCACAACAACGGACTACCTTCCGTAATGACAAGGCTACCATCCAATTGACTAAAAAAATATCAAGAACGAACTACCTTCCATAAGGACATTGCTACCATCCATTGGAGTAACAAAATCTAAACAACAATTTACCTTCCATAATGATAAGGCTACCATCCAATGGAGTAACAAAATATCAACAATGGACTACCTTCCATAATGACAAGGCTACCATCCATTGGAGTAACAAAATCTCAACAATGAACTACATTCCATAATTACAAGGCTACCATCCATTGGAGTAACAAAATCTCAACAACGAACTACCTTCCATAATGACAAGGATACCATCCAATGGAGTAACAAAATCTCAACAACGAACTACCTTCCAAAATGTCAAGGCAGCCATCCAATGCAGTAATAAAATATCAACAATGAACTACCTTCCATAATGACAAGGCTACCATCCATTGGAGTAAAAAAATCTCAACAACGAACTACCTTCCATAATGACAAGGCTAACATCCATTGGAGTAACAAAATCTAAAAAACAAACTACCTTCCATAATGACAAGGCTACCATCCATTGGAGTAACAAAATCCCAACAAAAAACTACCTACCATAATGACAAGGCTTCCGTCCATTAGAGTAACAAAATCCCAACAACGAAATACCTTCCATAATGACAAGGCTACCATCTATTAGAATAACAAAATCTCAACAACAAACTACATTCCATAATGACAAGGCTACCATCCATTGGAGTAACAAAATATCAACAACGAACTACCTTCCATAATGACAAGGCTACCATCCAATGGAGTAACAAAATCTCAACAGCTAACTACCTTCCATAATGCCAAGGATACCATCCAGTAGAGTAACAAAATCTCAACAACAAACTACCTTCCATAATGACAGGGCTACCATCCATTTGAGTAACAAAATCCCAACAACGAACTACCGTCCATAATGACAAGGCTACCATCCATTAGAGTAACAAAATCTGAACAACGAACTACCTTCCATAATGACAAGGCTACCATCGATTAGAGTACCAAAATATCAACAACGAACTACCTTCCAAAAGGACATCGCTACCATTCATTGAACTAAGAAAATCTCAACAACGAACTACCTAACATAATGACAGGCTACCATCCATTGTAGTAACAAAAATCTCGATAACAAACTACCTTCCATAATGACAAGGCTACCATCCATTAGAGTAACAAAATCTCAACAACGAACTACATTCCATAATGACAAGGCTACCATCCATTGGAGTAACAAAATCTCAACAATGAACTGCCTTCCGTAATGACAAGGATAGCATCCATTAGAATAAAAAAATCTCAACAATGAACTACATTCCATAATGACAAGGCTACCATCCATTGGAGTAACAAAATCACAACAACAGACTACCTTCCGTAATGTCAAGGCTACCATCCAATGAACTAACACATTATCAACAACGAACTACCTTCCATAAGGACATTTCTACCATCCATTGGAGTAACAAAATCTCAAGAACGAATACTTTCCATAATGACAAGGCTTCCATCCAATGCACTAACAAAATATCAACAATGAACTACCTTCCATAATGACAAGGCTACCATCCATTGGAGTAACAAAATCTCAACAACGAACTACCTTCCATAATGACAAAGCTACCATCCATTGGAGTAACAAAATCACAACAACGAACTACCTTCCATGATGACAAGGCTACCATCCATTGGAGTAACAAAATCCCAACAACAAACTACCTTCCATAATGACAAGGCTTCCATCCATTAGAGTAACAAAATCCCAACAACGAACTACCTTCCATAATGACAAGGCTACCATTCATTAGAGTAAAAAAATCTCAACAGCAAACTACATTCCATAATGACAAGGCTACCATCCATTGGAGTATCAAAATATCAACAAGGAACTACCTTCCATAACGACAAGGCTACCATCCAATGGAGTAACAAAATCTCAACAGCTAACTACCTTCCATAATGACAAGGCTACCATCCATTAGAGTAACAAAATATCAACAACAAACTACCTTCCATAATGACAGGGCTACCATCCATTTGAGTAATAAAATCCCAACAACGAACTACTGTCCATAATGACAAGGCTACCTTCCATTAGAGTAACAAAATCTCATCAACGAACTACCTTCCATAATGACAAGGCTACCATCCCATGGAGTGACAAAATCTCAACAACGAACTACATTCCATAATGATAAGGCTACCATCCATTGGAGTAACAAAATCTCATCAATGAACTACCTTCCATAATGACAAAGCTACCATCCAATGGAGTGACAAAATCTCAACAACGAACTACCTTCCATAATGACAAGGCTACCATCCATTAGAGTAAAAAAATCTCAACAACGAACTACATTCCATTATGACAAGGCTACCATCCATTGGAGTAACAAAATCAACAACGAACTACCTTCCATAATGACAAGGCTACCATCCAATGGAGTAAAAAAATCTCAACAGAGAACTACCTTCCATAATGACAAGGCTACCATCCATTAGAGTAACAAAATCTCAACGATGAACTGTCTTCCGTAATGACAAGGCTACCATCCATTAGAATAACAAAATCTCAACAACGAACTACATTCCATAATGACAAGGCTACCATCCATTGGAGTAACAAAATCACAACAACGGACTACCTTCCATAATGACAAGGCTACCATCCAATGGACTAACAAAATGTCAACAACGAACTACCTTTCATAAGGACATTGCTACCATCAATTGGAGTAACAAAATCTAAACAACAATTTAACTTCCATAATGATAAGGCTACCATCCAATGGAGTAACAAAATCTGAAGAACGAATACCTTCCATAATGACAAGGCTGCCATCCAATGCAGTAACAAAATATCAACAATGAATTACCTTCCATAATGACAAGGCTACCATCCATTGGAGCAACAAAATCTCAACAACGAACTACATTTCATAATGACAAGGCTACCATCCATTAGAGTAACAAAATCCCAACAACGAACTACCTTCCATAATGACAAGGCTACCATTCATTAGAGTAAAAAATCTCAACAATGAACTACTTTCCGTAATGAAAAGGCTACCATCCATTAGAATAACAAAATCTCAACAACAAACTACATTCCATAATGACAAGGCTACCATCCATTGGAGTAACAA
The DNA here is from genome assembly GCA_948472305.1 of Vicia faba. Classification (NCBI taxonomy): domain Eukaryota; kingdom Viridiplantae; phylum Streptophyta; class Magnoliopsida; order Fabales; family Fabaceae; genus Vicia; species Vicia faba. Next base: position 585,428,895 of record OX451739.1, on the reverse strand, counting down.
AATCACAACAACGGACTACCTTCCATAATGACAAGCCTACCATCCAATGGACTAACAAAATGTCAACAACGAACTACCTTCCATAAGGACATTGCTACCATCCATTGGAGTAACAAAATCTAAACCACCATTTAACTTCCGTAATGAAAAGGCTACCATCCATTAGAATAACAAAATCTCAACAACAAACTACATTCCATTATGACAAGGCTATCATCCATTGGAGTAACAAAATATCAACCACGAACTACCTTCCATAATGACAAGGCTACCATCCAATGGAGTAACAAAATCTCAACAGCTAACTACCTTCCATAATGGACAAGGCTACCATCCATTAGAGTAACAAAATCTCAACAACAAACTACCTTCCATAATGACCGGGCTACCATCCATTTGAATAACAAAATCCCAACAACGAACTACTGTCCATAATGACAAGGCTATCGTCCATTAGAGTAACGAAATCTCAACAACGAACTACCTTCCATAATGACAAGGCTACCATCCATTAGAGTACCAAAATATCAACAACGAACTACCTTCCATAAGGACACCGCTACCATCCATTGAACTAAGAAAATCTCAACAATGAACTACCTTCCATAATGATAGGATACCATCCATTGGAGTAACAAAATCTCATCAATGAACTACCTTCCATAATGACAAAGCTACCATCCAATGGAGTGACAAAATCTCAACAACGAACTACCTTCCATAATGACAAGGCTACCATCCATTAGAGTAAAAAAATCTCAACAACGAACTACATTCCATTATGACAAGGCTACCATCCATTGGAGTAACAAAATCAACAACGAACTACCTTCCATAATGACAAGGCTACCATCCAATGGAGTAAAAAAATCTCAACAGAGAACTACCTTCCATAATGACAAGGCTACCATCCATTAGAGTAACAAAATCTCAACAATGAACTGTCTTCCGTAATGACAAGGCTACCATCCATTAGAATAAAAAAATCTCAACAACGAACTACATTCCATAATGACAAGGCTACCATCCATTGGAGTAACAAAATCACAACAACGGATTACCTTCCATAATGACAAGGCTACCATCCAATGGACTAACAAAATGTCAACAACAAACTACCTTCCATAAGGACATTGCTACCATCAATTGGAGTAACAAAATCTAAACAACAATTTAACTTCCATAATGATAAGGCTACCATCCAATGGAGTAACAAAATCTGAAGAACGAATACCTTCCATAATGACAAGGCTGCCATCCAATGCAATAACAAAATATCAACAATGAATTACCTTCCATAATGACAAGGCTACCATCCATTGGAGCAACAAAATCTCAACAACGAACTACATTTCATAATGACAACGCTACCATCCATTAGAGTAACAAAATCCCAACAACGAACTACCTTCCATAATGACAAGGCTACCATTCATTAGAGTAAAAAATCTCAACAATGAACTACTTTCCGTAATGAAAAGCCTACCATCCATTAGAATAACAAAATCTCAACAACAAACTACATTCCATAATGACAAGGCTACCATCCATTGGAGTAACAAAATATCAACCACGAACTACCTTCCATAATGACAAGGCTACCATCCAATGGAGTAACAAAATCTCAACAGCTAACTACCTTACATAATGACAAGGCTACCATCCATTAGAGTAACAAAATCTCAACAACAAACTACCTTCCATAATGACCGGGCTACCATCCATTTGAGTAAAAAAATCCCAACAACGAACTACTGTCCATAATGACAAGGCTACCGTCCATTAGAGTAACGAAATCTCAACAACGAACTACCTTCCATAATGACAAGGCTACCATCCATTAGAGTACCAAAATATCAACAACGAACTACCTTCCATAAGGACACCGCTACCATCCATTGAACTAAGAAAATCTCAACAATGAACTACCATCCATAATGATAGGATACCATCCATTGGAGTAACAAAATCTCATCAATGAACTACCTTCCATAATGACAAAGCTACCATCCAATGGAGTGACAAAATCTCAACAACGAACTACCTTCCATAATGACAAGGCTACCATCCATTAGAGTAACAAAATCTCAACAACGAACTACATTCCATTATGACAAGGCTACCATCCATTGGAGTAACAAAATCAACAACGAACTACCTTCCATAATGACAAGGCTACCATCCAATGGATTAAAAAAATCTCAACAGAGAACTACCTTCCATAATGACAAGGCTACCATCCATTAGAGTAACAAAATCTCAACAATGAACTGTCTTCCGTAATGACAAGGCTACCATCCATTAGAATAACAAAATCTAAACAACGAACTACATTCCATAATGACAAGGCTACCATCCATTGGAGTGACAAAATCATAACAACGGACTACCTTCCATAATGACAAGGCTACCATCCAATGGACTAACAAAATGTCAACAACGAACTACCTTCCATAAGGACATTGCTACCATCAATTGGAGTAACAAAATCTAAACAACAATTTAACTTCCATAATGATAAGGCTACCATCCAATGGAGTAACAAAATCTGAAGAACGAATACCTTCCATAATGACAAGGCTGCCATCCAATGCAGTAACAAAATATCAACAATGAATTACCTTCCATAATGACAAGGCTACCATCCATTGGAGCAACAAAATCTCAACAATGAACTACATTTCATAATGACAAGGCTACCATCCATTAGAGTAACAAAATCCCAACAACGAACTACCTTCCATAATGACAAGGCTACCATTCATTAGAGTAAAAAATCTCAACAATGAACTACTTTCCGTAATGAAAAGGCTACCATCCATTAGAATAACAAAATCTCAACAACAAACTACATTCCATAATGACAAGGCTACCATCCATTGGAGTAACAAAATCACAACAACGGACTACCTTCCATAATGACAAGGCTACCATCCAATGGACTAACAAAATGTCAACAACGAACTACCTTCCATAAGGACATTGCTACCATCCATTGGAGTAACAAAATCTAAACCACCATTTAACTTCCGTAATGAAAAGGCTACCATCCATTAGAATAACAAAATCTCAACAACAAACTACATTCCATAATGACAAGGCTATCATCCATTGGAGTAACAAAATATCAACCACGAACTACCTTCCATAATGACAAGGCTACCATCCAATGGAGTAACAAAATCTCAACAGCTAACTACCTTCCATAATGGACAAGGCTACCATCCATTAGAGTAACAAAATCTCAACAACAAACTACCTTCCATAATGACCGGGCTACCATCCATTTGAGTAACAAAATCCCAACAACGAACTACTGTCCATAATGACAAGGCTACCGTCTATTAGAGTAACGAAATCTCAACAACGAACTACCTTCCATAATGACAAGGCTACCATCCATTAGAGTACCAAAATATCAACAACGAACTACCTTCCATAAGGACACCGCTACCATCCATTGAACTAAGAAAATCTCAACAATGAACTACCTTCCATAATGATAGGATACCATCCATTGGAGTAACAAAATCTCATCAATGAACTACCTTCCATAATGACAAAGCTACCATCCAATGGAGTGACAAAATCTCAACAACGAACTACCTTCCATAATGACAAGGCTACCATCCATTAGAGTAAAAAAATCTCAACAACGAACTACATTCCATTATGACAAGGCTACCATCCATTGGAGTAACAAAATCAACAACGAACTACCTTCCATAATGACAAGGCTACCATCCAATGGAGTAAAAAAATCTCAACAGAGAACTACCTTCCATAATGACAAGGCTACCATCCATTAGAGTAACAAAATCTCAACAATGAACTGTCTTCCGTAATGACAAGGCTACCATCCATTAGAATAACAAAATCTCAACAACGAACTACATTCCATAATGACAAGGCTACCATCCATTGGAGTAACAAAATCACAACAACGGACTACCTTCCATAATGACAAGGCTACCATCCAATGGACTAACAAAATGTCAACAACGAACTACCTTTCATAAGGACATTGCTACCATCAATTGGAGTAACAAAATCTAAACAACAATTTAACTTCCATAATGATAAGGCTACCATCCAATGGAGTAACAAAATCTGAAGAACGAATACCTTCCATAATGACAAGGCTGCCATCCAATGCAGTAACAAAATATCAACAATGAATTACCTTCCATAATGACAAGGCTACCATCCATTGGAGCAACAAAATCTCAACAACGAACTACATTTCATAATGACAAGGCTACCATCCATTAGAGTAACAAAATCCCAACAACGAACTACCTTCCATAATGACAAGGCTACCATTCATTAGAGTAAAAAATCTCAACAATGAACTACTTTCCGTAATGAAAAGGCTACCATCCATTAGAATAACAAAATCTCAACAACAAACTACATTCCATAATGACAAGGCTACCATCCATTGGAGTAACAAAATCACAACAACGGACTACCTTCCATAATGACAAGCCTACCATCCAATGGACTAACAAAATGTCAACAACGAACTACCTTCCATAAGGACATTGCTACCATCCATTGGAGTAACAAAATCTAAACCACCATTTAACTTCCGTAATGAAAAGGCTACCATCCATTAGAATAACAAAATCTCAACAACAAACTACATTCCATTATGACAAGGCTATCATCCATTGGAGTAACAAAATATCAACCACGAACTACCTTCCATAATGACAAGGCTACCATCCAATGGAGTAACAAAATCTCAACAGCTAACTACCTTCCATAATGGACAAGGCTACCATCCATTAGAGTAACAAAATCTCAACAACAAACTACCTTCCATAATGACCGGGCTACCATCCATTTGAATAACAAAATCCCAACAACGAACTACTGTCCATAATGACAAGGCTATCGTCCATTAGAGTAACGAAATCTCAACAACGAACTACCTTCCATAATGACAAGGCTACCATCCATTAGAGTACCAAAATATCAACAACGAACTACCTTCCATAAGGACACCGCTACCATCCATTGAACTAAGAAAATCTCAACAATGAACTACCTTCCATAATGATAGGATACCATCCATTGGAGTAACAAAATCTCATCAATGAACTACCTTCCATAATGACAAAGCTACCATCCAATGGAGTGACAAAATCTCAACAACGAACTACCTTCCATAATGACAAGGCTACCATCCATTAGAGTAAAAAAATCTCAACAACGAACTACATTCCATTATGACAAGGCTACCATCCATTGGAGTAACAAAATCAACAACGAACTACCTTCCATAATGACAAGGCTACCATCCAATGGAGTAAAAAAATCTCAACAGAGAACTACCTTCCATAATGACAAGGCTACCATCCATTAGAGTAACAAAATCTCAACAATGAACTGTCTTCCGTAATGACAAGGCTACCATCCATTAGAATAAAAAAATCTCAACAACGAACTACATTCCATAATGACAAGGCTACCATCCATTGGAGTAACAAAATCACAACAACGGACTACCTTCCATAATGACAAGGCTACCATCCAATGGACTAACAAAATGTCAACAACAAACTACCTTCCATAAGGACATTGCTACCATCAATTGGAGTAACAAAATCTAAACAACAATTTAACTTCCATAATGATAAGGCTACCATCCAATGGAGTAACAAAATCTGAAGAACGAATACCTTCCATAATGACAAGGCTGCCATCCAATGCAGTAACAAAATATCAACAATGAATTACCTTCCATAATGACAAGGCTACCATCCATTGGAGCAACAAAATCTCAACAACGAACTACATTTCATAATGACAACGCTACCATCAATTAGAGTAACAAAATCCCAACAACGAACTACCTTCCATAATGACAAGGCTACCATTCATTAGAGTAAAAAATCTCAACAATGAACTACTTTCCGTAATGAAAAGGCTACCATCCATTAGAATAACAAAATCTCAACAACAAACTACATTCCATAATGACAAGGCTACCATCCATTGGAGTAACAAAATATCAACCACGAACTACCTTCCATAATGACAAGGCTACCATCCAATGGAGTAACAAAATCTCAACAGCTAACTACCTTACATAATGACAAGGCTACCATCCATTAGAGTAACAAAATCTCAACAACAAACTACCTTCCATAATGACCGGGCTACCATCCATTTGAGTAAAAAAATCCCAACAACGAACTACTGTCCATAATGACAAGGCTACCGTCCATTAGAGTAACGAAATCTCAACAACGAACTACCTTCCATAATGACAAGGCTACCATCCATTAGAGTACCAAAATATCAACAACGAACTACCTTCCATAAGGACACCGCTACCATCCATTGAACTAAGAAAATCTCAACAATGAACTACCATCCATAATGATAGGATACCATCCATTGGAGTAACAAAATCTCATCAATGAACTACCTTCCATAATGACAAAGCTACCATCCAATGGAGTGACAAAATCTCAACAACGAACTACCTTCCATAATGACAAGGCTACCATCCATTAGAGTAACAAAATCTCAACAACGAACTACATTCCATTATGACAAGGCTACCATCCATTGGAGTAACAAAATCAACAACGAACTACCTTCCATAATGACAAGGCTACCATCCAATGGATTAAAAAAATCTCAATAGAGAACTACCTTCCATAATGACAAGGCTACCATCCATTAGAGTAACAAAATCTCAACAATGAACTGTCTTCCGTAATGACAAGGCTACCATCCATTAGAATAACAAAATCTAAACAACGAACTACATTCCATAATGACAAGGCTACCATCCATTGGAGTGACAAAATCATAACAACGGACTACCTTCCATAATGACAAGGCTACCATCCAATGGACTAACAAAATGTCAACAACGAACTACCTTCCATAAGGACATTGCTACCATCAATTGGAGTAACAAAATCTAAACAACAATTTAACTTCCATAATGATAAGGCTACCATCCAATGGAGTAACAAAATCTGAAGAACGAATACCTTCCATAATGACAAGGCTGCCATCCAATGCAGTAACAAAATATCAACAATGAATTACCTTCCATAATGACAAGGCTACCATCCATTGGAGCAACAAAATCTCAACAACGAACTACATTTCATAATGACAAGGCTACCATCCATTAGAGTAACAAAATCCCAACAACGAACTACCTTCCATAATGACAAGGCTACCATTCATTAGAGTAAAAAATCTCAACAATGAACTACTTTCCGTAATGAAAAGGCTACCATCCATTAGAATAACAAAATCTCAACAACAAACTACATTCCATAATGACAAGGCTACCATCCATTGGAGTAACAAAATCACAACAACGGACTACCTTCCATAATGACAAGGCTACCATCCAATGGACTAACAAAATGTCAACAACGAACTACCTTCCATAAGGACATTGCTACCATCCATTGGAGTAACAAAATCTAAACCACCATTTAACTTCCGTAATGAAAAGGCTACCATCCATTAGAATAACAAAATCTCAACAACAAACTACATTCCATTATGACAAGGCTATCATCCATTGGAGTAACAAAATATCAACCACGAACTACCTTCCATAATGACAAGGCTACCATCCAATGGAGTAACAAAATCTCAACAGCTAACTACCTTCCATAATGGACAAGGCTACCATCCATTAGAGTAACAAAATCTCAACAACAAACTACCTTCCATAATGACCGGGCTACCATCCATTTGAATAACAAAATCCCAACAACGAACTACTGTCCATAATGACAAGGCTATCGTCCATTAGAGTAACGAAATCTCAACAACGAACTACCTTCCATAATGACAAGGCTACCATCCATTAGAGTACCAAAATATCAACAACGAACTACCTTCCATAAGGACACCGCTACCATCCATTGAACTAAGAAAATCTCAACAATGAACTACCTTCCATAATGATAGGATACCATCCATTGGAGTAACAAAATCTCATCAATGAACTACCTTCCATAATGACAAAGCTACCATCCAATGGAGTGACAAAATCTCAACAACGAACTACCTTCCATAATGACAAGGCTACCATCCATTAGAGTAAAAAAATCTCAACAACGAACTACATTCCATTATGACAAGGCTACCATCCATTGGAGTAACAAAATCAACAACGAACTACCTTCCATAATGACAAGGCTACCATCCAATGGAGTAAAAAAATCTCAACAGAGAACTACCTTCCATAATGACAAGGCTACCATCCATTAGAGTAACAAAATCTCAACAATGAACTGTCTTCCGTAATGACAAGGCTACCATCCATTAGAATAAAAAAATCTCAACAACGAACTACATTCCATAATGACAAGGCTACCATCCATTGGAGTAACAAAATCACAACAACGGACTACCTTCCATAATGACAAGGCTACCATCCAATGGACTAACAAAATGTCAACAACAAACTACCTTCCATAAGGACATTGCTACCATCAATTGGAGTAACAAAATCTAAACAACAATTTAACTTCCATAATGATAAGGCTACCATCCAATGGAGTAACAAAATCTGAAGAACGAATACCTTCCATAATGACAAGGCTGCCATCCAATGCAGTAACAAAATATCAACAATGAATTACCTTCCATAATGACAAGGCTACCATCCATTGGAGCAACAAAATCTCAACAACGAACTACATTTCATAATGACAACGCTACCATCCATTAGAGTAACAAAATCCCAACAACGAACTACCTTCCATAATGACAAGGCTACCATTCATTAGAGTAAAAAATCTCAACAATGAACTACTTTCCGTAATGAAAAGGCTACCATCCATTAGAATAACAAAATCTCAACAACAAACTACATTCCATAATGACAAGGCTACCATCCATTGGAGTAACAAAATATCAACCACGAACTACCTTCCATAATGACAAGGCTACCATCCAATGGAGTAACAAAATCTCAACAGCTAACTACCTTACATAATGACAAGGCTACCATCCATTAGAGTAACAAAATCTCAACAACAAACTACCTTCCATAATGACCGGGCTACCATCCATTTGAGTAAAAAAATCCCAACAACGAACTACTGTCCATAATGACAAGGCTACCTACCGTCCATTAGAGTAACGAAATCTCAACAACGAACTACCTTCCATAATGACAAGGCTACCATCCATTAGAGTACCAAAATATCAACAACGAACTACCTTCCATAAGGACACCGCTACCATCCATTGAACTAAGAAAATCTCAACAATGAACTACCATCCATAATGATAGGATACCATCCATTGGAGTAACAAAATCTCATCAATGAACTACCTTCCATAATGACAAAGCTACCATCCAATGGAGTGACAAAATCTCAACAACGAACTACCTTCCATAATGACAAGGCTACCATCCATTAGAGTAACAAAATCTCAACAACGAACTACATTCCATTATGACAAGGCTACCATCCATTGGAGTAACAAAATCAACAACGAACTACCTTCCATAATGACAAGGCTACCATCCAATGGATTAAAAAAATCTCAACAGAGAACTACCTTCCATAATGACAAGGCTACCATCCATTAGAGTAACAAAATCTCAACAATGAACTGTCTTCCGTAATGACAAGGCTACCATCCATTAGAATAACAAAATCTAAACAACGAACTACATTCCATAATGACAAGGCTACCATCCATTGGAGTGACAAAATCATAACAACGGACTACCTTCCATAATGACAAGGCTACCATCCAATGGACTAACAAAATGTCAACAACGAACTACCTTCCATAAGGACATTGCTACCATCAATTGGAGTAACAAAATCTAAACAACAATTTAACTTCCATAATGATAAGGCTACCATCCAATGGAGTAACAAAATCTGAAGAACGAATACCTTCCATAATGACAAGGCTGCCATCCAATGCAGTAACAAAATATCAACAATGAATTACCTTCCATAATGACAAGGCTACCATCCATTGGAGCAACAAAATCTCAACAACGAACTACATTTCATAATGACAAGGCTACCATCCATTAGAGTAACAAAATCCCAACAACGAACTACCTTCCATAATGACAAGGCTACCATTCATTAGAGTAAAAAATCTCAACAATGAACTACTTTCCGTAATGAAAAGGCTACCATCCATTAGAATAACAAAATCTCAACAACAAACTACATTCCATAATGACAAGGCTACCATCCATTGGAGTAACAAAATCACAACAACGGACTACCTTCCATAATGACAAGGCTACCATCCAATGGACTAACAAAATGTCAACAACGAACTACCTTCCATAAGGACATTGCTACCATCCATTGGAGTAACAAAATCTAAACCACCATTTAACTTCCGTAATGAAAAGGCTACCATCCATTAGAATAACAAAATCTCAACAACAAACTACATTCCATAATGACAAGGCTATCATCCATTGGAGTAACAAAATATCAACCACGAACTACCTTCCATAATGACAAGGCTACCATCCAATGGAGTAACAAAATCTCAACAGCTAACTACCTTCCATAATGGACAAGGCTACCATCCATTAGAGTAACAAAATCTCAACAACAAACTACCTTCCATAATGACCGGGCTACCATCCATTTGAGTAACAAAATCCCAACAACGAACTACTGTCCATAATGACAAGGCTACCGTCCATTAGAGTAACGAAATCTCAACAACGAACTACCTTCCATAATGACAAGGCTACCATCCATTAGAGTACCAAAATATCAACAACGAACTACCTTCCATAAGGACACCGCTACCATCCATTGAACTAAGAAAATCTCAACAATGAACTACCTTCCATAATGATAGGATACCATCCATTGGAGTAACAAAATCTCATCAATGAACTACCTTCCATAATGACAAAGCTACCATCCAATGGAGTGACAAAATCTCAACAACGAACTACCTTCCATAATGACAAGGCTACCATCCATTAGAGTAAAAAAATCTCAACAACGAACTACATTCCATTATGACAAGGCTACCATCCATTGGAGTAACAAAATCAACAACGAACTACCTTCCATAATGACAAGGCTACCATCCAATGGAGTAAAAAAATCTCAACAGAGAACTACCTTCCATAATGACAAGGCTACCATCCATTAGAGTAACAAAATCTCAACAATGAACTGTCTTCCGTAATGACAAGGCTACCATCCATTAGAATAAAAAAATCTCAACAACGAACTACATTCCATAATGACAAGGCTACCATCCATTGGAGTAACAAAATCACAACAACGGACTACCTTCCATAATGACAAGGCTACCATCCAATGGACTAACAAAATGTCAACAACAAACTACCTTCCATAAGGACATTGCTACCATCAATTGGAGTAACAAAATCTAAACAACAATTTAACTTCCATAATGATAAGGCTACCATCCAATGGAGTAACAAAATCTGAAGAACGAATACCTTCCATAATGACAAGGCTGCCATCCAATGCAGTAACAAAATATCAACAATGAATTACCTTCCATAATGACAAGGCTACCATCCATTGGAGCAACAAAATCTCAACAACGAACTACATTTCATAATGACAAGGCTACCATCCATTAGAGTAACAAAATCCCAACAACGAACTACCTTCCATAATGACAAGGCTACCATTCATTAGAGTAAAAAATCTCAACAATGAACTACTTTCCGTAATGAAAAGGCTACCATCCATTAGAATAACAAAATCTCAACAACAAACTACATTCCATAATGACAAGGCTACCATCCATTGGAGTAACAAAATATCAACCACGAACTACCTTCCATAATGACAAGGCTACCATCCAATGGAGTAACAAAATCTCAACAGCTAACTACCTTACATAATGACAAGGCTACCATCCATTAGAGTAACAAAATCTCAACAACAAACTACCTTCCATAATGACCGGGCTACCATCCATTTGAGTAAAAAAATCCCAACAACGAACTACTGTCCATAATGACAAGGCTACCGTCCATTAGAGTAACGAAATCTCAACAACGAACTACCTTCCATAATGACAAGGCTACCATCCATTAGAGTACCAAAATATCAACAACGAACTACCTTCCATAAGGACACCGCTACCATCCATCGAACTAAGAAAATCTCAACAATGAACTACCATCCATAATGATAGGATACCATCCATTGGAGTAACAAAATCTCATCAATGAACTACCTTCCATAATGACAAAGCTACCATCCAATGGAGTGACAAAATCTCAACAACGAACTACCTTCCATAATGACAAGGCTACCATCCATTAGAGTAACAAAATCTCAACAACGAACTACATTCCATTATGACAAGGCTACCATCCATTGGAGTAACAAAATCAACAACGAACTACCTTCCATAATGACAAGGCTGCCATCCAATGGAGTAAAAAAATCTCAACAGAGAACTACCTTCCATAATGACAAGGCTACCATCCATTAGAGTAACAAAATCTCAACAATGAACTGTCTTCCGTAATGACAAGGCTACCATCCATTAGATTAAAAAAATCTCAACAACGAACTACATTCCATAATGACAAGGCTACCATCCATTGGAGTAACAAAATCACAACAACGGACTACCTTCCATAATGACAAGGCTACCATCCAATGGACTAACAAAATGTCAACAACAAACTACCTTCCATAAGGACATTGCTACCATCAATTGGAGTAACAAAATCTAAACAACAATTTAACTTCCATAATGATAAGGCTACCATCCAATGGAGTAACAAAATCTGAAGAACGAATACCTTCCATAATGACAAGGCTGCCATCCAATGCAGTAACAAAATATCAACAATGAATTACCTTCCATAATGACAAGGCTACCATCCATTGGAGCAACAAAATCTCAACAACGAACTACATTTCATAATGACAAGGCTACCATCCATTAGAGTAACAAAATCCCAACAACGAACTACCTTCCATAATGACAAGGCTACCATTCATTAGAGTAAAAAATCTCAACAATGAACTACTTTCCGTAATGAAAAGGCTACCATCCATTAGAATAACAAAATCTCAACAACAAACTACATTCCATAATGACAAGGCTACCATCCATTGGAGTAACAAAATCACAACAACGGACTACCTTCCATAATGACAAGGCTACCATCCAATGGACTAACAAAATGTCAACAACGAACTACCTTCCATAAGGACATTGCTACCATCCATTGGAGTAACAAAATCTAAACCACCATTTAACTTCCGTAATGAAAAGGCTACCATCCATTAGAATAACAAAATCTCAACAACAAACTACATTCCATAATGACAAGGCTATCATCCATTGGAGTAACAAAATATCAACCACGAACTACCTTCCATAATGACAAGGCTACCATCCAATGGAGTAACAAAATCTCAAAAGCTAACTACCTTCCATAATGGACAAGGCTACCATCCATTAGAGTAACAAAATCTCAACAACAAACTACCTTCCATAATGACCGGGCTACCATCCATTTGAGTAACAAAATCCCAACAACGAACTACTGTCCATAATGACAAGGCTACCGTCCATTAGAGTAACGAAATCTCAACAACGAACTACCTTCCATAATGACAAGGCTACCATCCATTAGAGTACCAAAATATCAACAACGAACTACCTTCCATAAGGACACCGCTACCATCCATTGAACTAAGAAAATCTCAACAATGAACTACCTTCCATAATGATAGGATACCATCCATTGGAGTAACAAAATCTCATCAATGAACTACCTTCCATAATGACAAAGCTACCATCCAATGGAGTGACAAAATCTCAACAACGAACTACCTTCCATAATGACAAGGCTACCATCCATTAGAGTAAAAAAATCTCAACAACGAACTACATTCCATTATGACAAGGCTACCATCCATTGGAGTAACAAAATCAACAACGAACTACCTTCCATAATGACAAGGCTACCATCCAATGGAGTAAAAAAATCTCAACAGAGAACTACCTTCCATAATGACAAGGCTACCATCCATTAGAGTAACAAAATCTCAACAATGAACTGTCTTCCGTAATGACAAGGCTACCATCCATTAGAATAAAAAAATCTCAACAACGAACTACATTCCATAATGACAAGGCTACCATCCATTGGAGTAACAAAATCACAACAACGGACTACCTTCCATAATGACAAGGCTACCATCCAATGGACTAACAAAATGTCAACAACAAACTACCTTCCATAAGGACATTGCTACCATCAATTGGAGTAACAAAATCTAAACAACAATTTAACTTCCATAATGATAAGGCTACCATCCAATGGAGTAACAAAATCTGAAGAACGAATACCTTCCATAATGACAAGGCTGCCATCCAATGCAGTAACAAAATATCAACAATGAATTACCTTCCATAATGACAAGGCTACCATCCATTGGAGCAACAAAATCTCAACAACGAACTACATTTCATAATGACAAGGCTACCATCCATTAGAGTAACAAAATCCCAACAACGAACTACCTTCCATAATGACAAGGCTACCATTCATTAGAGTAAAAAATCTCAACAATGAACTACTTTCCGTAATGAAAAGGCTACCATCCATTAGAATAACAAAATCTCAACAACAAACTACATTCCATAATGACAAGGCTACCATCCATTGGAGTAACAAAATATCAACCACGAACTACCTTCCATAATGACAAGGCTACCATCCAATGGAGTAACAAAATCTCAACAGCTAACTACCTTACATAATGACAAGGCTACCATCCATTAGAGTAACAAAATCTCAACAACAAACTACCTTCCATAATGACCGGGCTACCATCCATTTGAGTAAAAAAATCCCAACAACGAACTACTGTCCATAATGACAAGGCTACCGTCCATTAGAGTAACGAAATCTCAACAACGAACTACCTTCCATAATGACAAGGCTACCATCCATTAGAGTACCAAAATATCAACAACGAACTACCTTCCATAAGGACACCGCTACCATCCATCGAACTAAGAAAATCTCAACAATGAACTACCATCCATAATGATAGGATACCATCCATTGGAGTAACAAAATCTCATCAATGAACTACCTTCCATAATGACAAAGCTACCATCCAATGGAGTGACAAAATCTCAACAACGAACTACCTTCCATAATGACAAGGCTACCATCCATTAGAGTAACAAAATCTCAACAACGAACTACATTCCATTATGACAAGGCTACCATCCATTGGAGTAACAAAATCAACAACGAACTACCTTCCATAATGACAAGGCTACCATCCAATGGAGTAAAAAAATCTCAACAGAGAACTACCTTCCATAATGACAAGGCTACCATCCATTAGAGTAACAAAATCTCAACAATGAACTGTCTTCCGTAATGACAAGGCTACCATCCATTAGATTAAAAAAATCTCAACAACGAACTACATTCCATAATGACAAGGCTACCATCCATTGGAGTAACAAAATCACAACAACGGACTACCTTCCATAATGACAAGGCTACCATCCAATGGACTAACAAAATGTCAACAACAAACTACCTTCCATAAGGACATTGCTACCATCAATTGGAGTAACAAAATCTAAACAACAATTTAACTTCCATAATGATAAGGCTACCATCCAATGGAGTAACAAAATCTGAAGAACGAATACCTTCCATAATGACAAGGCTGCCATCCAATGCAGTAACAAAATATCAACAATGAATTACCTTCCATAATGACAAGGCTACCATCCATTGGAGCAACAAAATCTCAACAACGAACTACATTTCATAATGACAAGGCTACCATCCATTAGAGTAACAAAATCCCAACAACGAACTACCTTCCATAATGACAAGGCTACCATTCATTAGAGTAAAAAATCTCAACAATGAACTACTTTCCGTAATGAAAAGGCTACCATCCATTAGAATAACAAAATCTCAACAACAAACTACATTCCATAATGACAAGGCTACCATCCATTGGAGTAACAAAATATCAACCACGAACTACCTTCCATAATGACAAGGCTACCATCCAATGGAGTAACAAAATCTCAACAGCTAACTACCTTACATAATGACAAGGCTACCATCCATTAGAGTAACAAAATCTCAACAACAAACTACCTTCCATAATGACCGGGCTACCATCCATTTGAGTAAAAAAATCCCAACAACGAACTACTGTCCATAATGACAAGGCTACCGTCCATTAGAGTAACGAAATCTCAACAACGAACTACCTTCCATAATGACAAGGCTACCATCCATTAGAGTACCAAAATATCAACAACGAACTACCTTCCATAAGGACACCGCTACCATCCATTGAACTAAGAAAATCTCAACAATGAACTACCATCCATAATGATAGGATACCATCCATTGGAGTAACAAAATCTCATCAATGAACTACCTTCCATAATGACAAAGCTACCATCCAATGGAGTGACAAAATCTCAACAACGAACTACCTTCCATAATGACAAGGCTACCATCCATTAGAGTAACAAAATCTCAACAACGAACTACATTCCATTATGACAAGGCTACCATCCATTGGAGTAACAAAATCAACAACGAACTACCTTCCATAATGACAAGGCTACCATCCAATGGAGTAAAAAAATCTCAACAGAGAACTACCTTCCATAATGACAAGGCTACCATCCATTAGAGTAACAAAATCTCAACAATGAACTGTCTTCCGTAATGACAAGGCTACCATCCATTAGAATAACAAAATCTAAACAACGAACTACATTCCATAATGACAAGGCTACCATCCATTGGAGTGACAAAATCATAACAACGGACTACCTTCCATAATGACAAGGCTACCATCCAATGGACTAACAAAATGTCAACAACGAACTACCTTCCATAAGGACATTGCTACCATCAATTGGAGTAACAAAATCTAAACAACAATTTAACTTCCATAATGATAAGGCTACCATCCAATGGAGTAACAAAATCTGAAGAACGAATACCTTCCATAATGACAAGGCTGCCATCCAATGCAGTAACAAAATATCAACAATGAATTACCTTCCATAATGACAAGGCTACCATCCATTGGAGCAACAAAATCTCAACAACGAACTACATTTCATAATGACAAGGCTACCATCCATTAGAGTAACAAAATCCCAACAACGAACTACCTTCCATAATGACAAGGCTACCATTCATTAGAGTAAAAAATCTCAACAATGAACTACTTTCCGTAATGAAAAGGCTACCATCCATTAGAATAACAAAATCTCAACAACAAACTACATTCCATAATGACAAGGCTACCATCCATTGGAGTAACAAAATATCAACCACGAACTACCTTCCATAATGACAAGGCTACCATCCTATGGAGTAACAAAATCTCAACAGCTAACTACCTTACATAATGACAAGGCTACCATCCATTAGAGTAACAAAATCTCAACAACAAACTACCTTCCATAATGACCGGGCTACCATCCATTTGAGTAAAAAAATCCCAACAACGAACTACTGTCCATAATGACAAGGCTACCGTCCATTAGAGTAACGAAATCTCAACAACGAACTACCTTCCATAATGACAAGGCTACCATCCATTAGAGTACCAAAATATCAACAACGAACTACCTTCCATAAGGACACCGCTACCATCCATCGAACTAAGAAAATCTCAACAATGAACTACCATCCATAATGATAGGATACCATCCATTGGAGTAACAAAATCTCATCAATGAACTACCTTCCATAATGACAAAGCTACCATCCAATGGAGTGACAAAATCTCAACAACGAACTACCTTCCATAATGACAAGGCTACCATCCATTAGAGTAACAAAATCTCAACAACGAACTACATTCCATTATGACAAGGCTACCATCCATTGGAGTAACAAAATCAACAACGAACTACCTTCCATAATGACAAGGCTACCATCCAATGGAGTAAAAAAATCTCAACAGAGAACTACCTTCCATAATGACAAGGCTACCATCCATTAGAGTAACAAAATCTCAACAATGAACTGTCTTCCGTAATGACAAGGCTACCATCCATTAGATTAAAAAAATCTCAACAACGAACTACATTCCATAATGACAAGGCTACCATCCATTGGAGTAACAAAATCACAACAACGGACTACCTTCCATAATGACAAGGCTACCATCCAATGGACTAACAAAATGTCAACAACAAACTACCTTCCATAAGGACATTGCTACCATCAATTGGAGTAACAAAATCTAAACAACAATTTAACTTCCATAATGATAAGGCTACCATCCAATGGAGTAACAAAATCTGAAGAACGAATACCTTCCATAATGACAAGGCTGCCATCCAATGCAGTAACAAAATATCAACAATGAATTACCTTCCATAATGACAAGGCTACCATCCATTGGAGCAACAAAATCTCAACAACGAACTACATTTCATAATGACAAGGCTACCATCCATTAGAGTAACAAAATCCCAACAACGAACTACCTTCCATAATGACAAGGCTACCATTCATTAGAGTAAAAAATCTCAACAATGAACTACTTTCCGTAATGAAAAGGCTACCATCCATTAGAATAACAAAATCTCAACAACAAACTACATTCCATAATGACAAGGCTACCATCCATTGGAGTAACAAAATATCAACCACGAACTACCTTCCATAATGACAAGGCTACCATCCAATGGAGTAACAAAATCTCAACAGCTAACTACCTTACATAATGACAAGGCTACCATCCATTAGAGTAACAAAATCTCAACAACAAACTACCTTCCATAATGACCGGGCTACCATCCATTTGAGTAAAAAAATCCCAACAACGAACTACTGTCCATAATGACAAGGCTACCGTCCATTAGAGTAACGAAATCTCAACAACGAACTACCTTCCATAATGACAAGGCTACCATCCATTAGAGTACCAAAATATCAACAACGAACTACCTTCCATAAGGACACCGCTACCATCCATTGAACTAAGAAAATCTCAACAATGAACTACCATCCATAATGATAGGATACCATCCATTGGAGTAACAAAATCTCATCAATGAACTACCTTCCATAATGACAAAGCTACCATCCAATGGAGTGACAAAATCTCAACAACGAACTACCTTCCATAATGACAAGGCTACCATCCATTAGAGTAACAAAATCTCAACAACGAACTACATTCCATTATGACAAGGCTACCATCCATTGGAGTAACAAAATCAACAACGAACTACCTTCCATAATGACAAGGCTACCATCCAATGGAGTAAAAAAATCTCAACAGAGAACTACCTTCCATAATGACAAGGCTACCATCCATTAGAGTAACAAAATCTCAACAATGAACTGTCTTCCGTAATGACAAGGCTACCATCCATTAGAATAACAAAATCTAAACAACGAACTACATTCCATAATGACAAGGCTACCATCCATTGGAGTGACAAAATCATAACAACGGACTACCTTCCATAATGACAAGGCTACCATCCAATGGACTAACAAAATGTCAACAACGAACTACCTTCCATAAGGACATTGCTACCATCAATTGGAGTAACAAAATCTAAACAACAATTTAACTTCCATAATGATAAGGCTACCATCCAATGGAGTAACAAAATCTGAAGAACGAATACCTTCCATAATGACAAGGCTGCCATCCAATGCAGTAACAAAATATCAACAATGAATTACCTTCCATAATGACAAGGCTACCATCCATTGGAGCAACAAAATCTCAACAACGAACTACATTTCATAATGACAAGGCTACCATCCATTAGAGTAACAAAATCCCAACAACGAACTACCTTCCATAATGACAAGGCTACCATTCATTAGAGTAAAAAATCTCAACAATGAACTACTTTCCGTAATGAAAAGGCTACCATCCATTAGAATAACAAAATCTCAACAACAAACTACATTCCATAATGACAAGGCTACCATCCATTGGAGTAACAAAATATCAACCACGAACTACCTTCCATAATGACAAGGCTACCATCCTATGGAGTAACAAAATCTCAACAGCTAACTACCTTACATAATGACAAGGCTACCATCCATTAGAGTAACAAAATCTCAACAACAAACTACCTTCCATAATGACCGGGCTACCATCCATTTGAGTAAAAAAATCCCAACAACGAACTACTGTCCATAATGACAAGGCTACCGTCCATTAGAGTAACGAAATCTCAACAACGAACTACCTTCCATAATGACAAGGCTACCATCCATTAGAGTACCAAAATATCAACAACGAACTACCTTCCATAAGGACACCGCTACCATCCATTGAACTAAGAAAATCTCAACAATGAACTACCATCCATAATGATAGGATACCATCCATTGGAGTAACAAAATCTCATCAATGAACTACCTTCCATAATGACAAAGCTACCATCCAATGGAGTGACAAAATCTCAACAACGAACTACCTTCCATAATGACAAGGCTACCATCCATTAGAGTAACAAAATCTCAACAACGAACTACATTCCATTATGACAAGGCTACCATCCATTGGAGTAACAAAATCAACAACGAACTACCTTCCATAATGACAAGGCTACCATCCAATGGAGTAAAAAAATCTCAACAGAGAACTACCTTCCATAATGACAAGGCTACCATCCATTAGAGTAACAAAATCTCAACAATGAACTGTCTTCCGTAATGACAAGGCTACCATCCATTAGAATAACAAAATCTAAACAACGAACTACATTCCATAATGACAAGGCTACCATCCATTGGAGTGACAAAATCATAACAACGGACTACCTTCCATAATGACAAGGCTACCATCCAATGGACTAACAAAATGTCAACAACGAACTACCTTCCATAAGGACATTGCTACCATCAATTGGAGTAACAAAATCTAAACAACAATTTAACTTCCATAATGATAAGGCTACCATCCAATGGAGTAACAAAATCTGAAGAACGAATACCTTCCATAATGACAAGGCTGCCATCCAATGCAGTAACAAAATATCAACAATGAATTACCTTCCATAATGACAAGGCTACCATCCATTGGAGCAACAAAATCTCAACAACGAACTACATTTCATAATGACAAGGCTACCATCCATTAGAGTAACAAAATCCCAACAACGAACTACCTTCCATAATGACAAGGCTACCATTCATTAGAGTAAAAAATCTCAACAATGAACTACTTTCCGTAATGAAAAGGCTACCAACCATTAGAATAACAAAATCTCAACAACAAACTACATTCCATAATGACATGGCTACCATCCATTGGAGTAACAAAATATCAACCACGAACTACCTTCCATAATGACAAGGCTACCATCCAATGGAGTAACAAAATCTCAACAGCTAACTACCTTACATAATGACAAGGCTACCATCCATTAGAGTAACAAAATCTCAACAACAAACTACCTTCCATAATGACCGGGCTACCATCCATTTGAGTAACAAAATCCCAACAACGAACTACTGTCCATAATGACAAGGCTACCGTCCATTAGAGTAACGAAATCTCAACAACGAACTACCTTCCATAATGACAAGGCTACCATCCATTAGAGTACCAAAATATCAACAACGAACTACCTTCCATAAGGACACCGCTACCATCCATTGAACTAAGAAAATCTCAACAATGAACTACCTTCCATAATGATAGGATACCATCCATTGGAGTAACAAAATCTCATCAATGAACTACCTTCCATAATGACAAAGCTACCATCCAATGGAGTGACAAAATCTCAACAACGAACTACCTTCCATAATGACAAGGCTACCATCCATTAGAGTAACAAAATCTTAACAACGAACTACATTCCATTATGACAAGGCTACCATCCATTGGAGTAACAAAATCAACAACGAACTACCTTCCATAATGACAAGGCTACCATCCAATGGAGTAAAAAAATCTCAACAGAGAACTACCTTCCATAATGACAAGGCTACCATCCATTAGAGTAACAAAATCTCAACAATGAACTGTCTTCCGTAATGACAAGGCTACCATCCATTAGAATAACAAAATCTCAACAACGAACTACATTCCATAATGACAAGGCTACCATCCATTGGAGTAACAAAATCACAACAACGGACTACCTTCCATAATGACAAGGCTACCATCCAATGGACTAACAAAATGTCAACAACGAACTACTTTCCATAAGGACATTGCTACCATCAATTGGAGTAACAAAATCTAAACAACAATTTAACTTCCATAATAATAAGGCTACCATCCAATGGAGTAACAAAATCTGAAGAACGAATACCTTCCATAATGACAAGGCTGCCATCCAATGCAGTAACAAAATATCAACAATGAATTACCTTCCATAATGACAAGGCTACCATCCATTGGAGCAACAAAATCTCAACAACGAACTACATTTCATAATGACAAGGCTACCATCCATTAGAGTAACAAAATCCCAATAACGAACTACCTTCCATAATGACAAGGCTACCATTCATTAGAGTAAAAAATCTCAACAATGAACTACTTTCCGTAATGAAAAGGCTACCATCCATTAGAATAACAAAATCTCAACAACAAACTACATTCCATAATGACAAGGCTACCATCCATTGGAGTAACAAAATATCAACCACGAACTACCTTCCATAATGACAAGGCTACCATCCAATGGAGTAACAAAATCTCAACAGCTAACTACCTTACATAATGACAAGGCTACCATCCATTAGAGTAACAAAATCTCAACAACAAACTACCTTCCATAATGACCGGGCTACCATCCATTTGAGTAACAAAATCCCAACAACGAACTACTGTCCATAATGACAAGGCTACCGTCCATTACGGTAACGAAATCTCAACAACGAACTACCTTCCATAATGATAAGGCTACCATCCATTAGAGTACCAAAATATCAACAATGAACTACCTTCCATAAGGACATCGCTACCATCCATTGAACTAAGAAAATCTCAACAATGAACTACCTTCCATAATGATAGGATACCATCCATTGGAGTAACAAAATCTCATCAATGAACTACCTTCCATAATGACAAGGCTACCATCCAATGGAGTGACAAAATCTCAACAACGAACTACCTTCCATAATGACAAGGCTACCATCCATTAGAGTAACAAAATCTCAACAACGAACTACATTCCATTATGACAAGGCTACCATCCATTGGAGTAACAAAATCAACAACGAACTACCTTCCATAATGACAAGGCTACCATCCAATGGAGTAAAAAAATCTCAACAGATAACTACCTTCCATAATGACAAGGCTACCCTCCATTAGAGTAACAAAATCTCAACAATGAACTGTCTTCCGTAATGACAAGGCTACCATCCATTAGAATAAGAAAATCTCAACAACGAACTACATTCCATAATGACAAGGCTACCATCCATTGGAGTAACAAAATCACAACAAGGGACTACCTTCCATAATGACAAGGCTACCATCCAATGGACTAACAAAATGTCAACAACGAACTACCTTCCATAAGGACATTGCTACCATCAATTGGAGTAACAAAATCTAAACAACAATTTAACTTCCATAATGATAAGGCTACCATCCAATGGAGTAACAAAATCTGAAGAACGAATACCTTCCATAATGACAAGGCTGCCATCCAATGCAGTAACAAAATATCAACAATGAATTACCTTCCATAATGACAAGGCTACCATCCATTGGAGCAACAAAATCTCAACAACGAACTACATTCCATAATGACAAGGCTACCATCCATTAGAGTAACAAAATCCCAACAACGAACTACCTTCCATAATGACAAGGCTACCATTCATTAGAGTAAAAAATCTCAACAATGAACTACTTTCCGTAATGAAAAGGCTACCATCCATTAGAATAACCAAATCTCAACAACAAACTACATTCCATAATGACAAGGCTACCATCCATTGGAGTAACAAAATATCAACAACGAACTACCTTCCATAATGATAAGGCTACCATCCAATGGAGTAACAAAATCTCAACAGCTAACTACCTTCCATAATGACAAGGCTACAATCCATTAGAGTAACAAAATCTCAAGAACAAACTACCTTCCATAATGAACGGGCTACCATCCATTTGAGTAACAAAATCCCAACAACGAACTACTGTCCATAATGACAAGGCTACCGTCCATTAGAGTAACGAAATCTCAACAACGAACTACCTTCCATAATGACAAGGCTACCATCCATTAGAGTACCAAAATATCAACAACGAACTACCTTCCATAAGGACACCGCTACCATCCATTGAACTAAGAAAATCTCAACAATGAACTACCTTCCATAATGATAGGATACCATCCATTGGAGTAACAAAATCTCATCAATGAACTACCTTCCATAATGACAAAGCTACCATCCAATGGAGTGACAAAATCTCAACAACGAACTACCTTCCATAATGACAAGGCTACCATCCATTAGAGTAACAAAATCTTAACAACGAACTACATTCCATTATGACAAGGCTACCATCCATTGGAGTAACAAAATCAACAACGAACTACCTTCCATAATGACAAGGCTACCATCCAATGGAGTAAAAAAATCTCAACAGAGAACTACCTTCCATAATGACAAGGCTACCATCCATTAGAGTAACAAAATCTCAACAATGAACTGTCTTCCGTAATGACAAGGCTACCATCCATTAGAATAACAAAATCTCAACAACGAACTACATTCCATAATGACAAGGCTACCATCCATTGGAGTAACAAAATCACATCAACGGACTACCTTCCATAATGACAAGGCTACCATCCAATGGACTAACAAAATGTCAACAACGAACTACTTTCCATAAGGACATTTCTACCATCAATTGGAGTAACAAAATCTAAACAACAATTTAACTTCCATAATGATAAGGCTACCATCCAATGGAGTAACAAAATCCGAAGAACGAATACCTTCCATAATGACAAGGCTGCCATCCAATGCAGTAACAAAATATTAACAATGAACTACCTTCCATAATGACAAAGGCTACCATCCATTGGAGCAACAAAATCTCAACAACGAACTACATTCCATAATGACAAGGCTACCATCCAT
The DNA here is from genome assembly GCA_948472305.1 of Vicia faba. Lineage (NCBI taxonomy): Eukaryota > Viridiplantae > Streptophyta > Magnoliopsida > Fabales > Fabaceae > Vicia > Vicia faba. The sequence goes on along the minus strand of OX451739.1, from coordinate 585,403,754 downwards.
TGGAGTAACAAAATCTCAACAATGAACTATGTTCCATAATGACAAGGATACAATCCATTGGAGTAACAAAATCTAAAAAACAAACTACCTTCCAGAATGACAAGGCTACCATCCATTCGAGTAACAAAATCCCAATAATGAACTACCTTCCATAATGACAAGGCTTTCATCCATTAGAGTAACAAAATCCCAACAACGAACTACCTTCCATAATGACAAGGCTACCATTCATTAGAGTAAAAAATCTCAACAATGAACTACTTTCGTAATGAAAAGGCTACCATCCATTAGAATAACAAAATCTCAACAACAAACTACATTCCATAATGACAAGGCTACCATCCATTGGAGTAAGAAAATATCAACAACGAACTACCTTCCATAATGACAAGGCTACCATCCAATGGAGTAATAAAATCTCAACAGCTAACTACCTTCCATAATGACAAGGCTACCATCCATTAGAGTAACAAAATCTCAACAATAAACTACCTTCCATAATGACAGGGCTACCATCCATTTGAGTAACAAAATCCGAACAACGAACTACTGTCCATAATGACAAGGCTACCGTCCATTAGAGTAACAAAATCTCAACAACAAACTACCTTCCATAATGACAAGGCTACCATCCATTAGAGTACCAAAATATCAACAACGAACTACCTTCCATAAGGACATCGCTACCATCCATTGAACTAAGAAAATCTCAACAATGAACTACCTTCCGTAATGATAGGATACCATCCATTGGAGTAACAAAATCTCATCAATGAACTACCTTCCATAATGACAAGGCTACCATCCAATGGAGTGACAAAATCTCAGCAACGAACTACCTTCCATAATGACAAGGCTACCATCCATTAGAGTAACAAAATCCCAACAACGAACTACCTTCCATAATGACAAGGCTACCATTCATTAGAGTAAAAAATCTCAACAATGAACTACTTTCCGTAATGAAAAGGTTACCATCCATTAGAATAACAAAATCTCAACAACATACTATATTCCATAATGACAAGGCTACCATCCATTGGAGTAACAAAATATCAACAACGAACTACCTTCCATAATGACAAGGCTACCATCCAATGGAGTAACAAAATCTCAACAGCTAACTACCTTCCATAATGACAAGGCTACCATCCATTAGAGTAACAAAATCTCAACAACAAACTACCTTCCATAATGACCGGGCTACCATCCATTTGAGTAACAAAATCCCAACAACGAACTATTGTCCATAATGACAAGGCTACCGTCCATTAGAGTAACGAAATCTCAACAACGAACTACCTTCCATAATGACAAGGCTACCATCCATTAGAGTACCAAAATATCAACAACGAACTACCTTCCATAAGGACACCGCTACCATCCATTGAACTAAGAATATCTCAACAATGAACTACCTTCCATAATGATAGGATACCATCCATTGGAGTAACAAAATCTCATCAATGAACTACCTTCCATAATGACAAGGCTACCATCCAATGGAGTGAAAAAATCTCAACAACGAACTACCTTCCATAATGACAAGGCTACCATCCAATGGAGTGAAAAAATCTCAACAACGAACTACCTTCCATAATGACAAGGCTACCATCCATTAGAGTAACAAAATCTCAACAACGAACTACATTCCATTATGACAAGGCTACCATCCATTGGAGTAACAAAATCAACAACGAACTACCTTCCATAATGACAAGGCTACCATCCAATGGAGTAAAAAAATCTCAACAAAGAACTACTTTCCGTAATGACAAGGCTACCATCCATTAGAGTAACAAAATCTCAACAATGAACTGTCTTCCATAATGACAAGGCTACCATCCATTAGAATAATAAAATCTCAACAACGAACTACATTCCATAATGACAAGGCTACCATCCATTGGAGTAACAAAATCACATCAATAGACTACCTTCCATAATGACAAGGCTACCATCCAATGGACTAACAAAATGTCAACAACGAACTACTTTCCATAAGGACATTTCTACCATCAATTGGAGTAACAAAATCTAAACAACAATTTAACTTCCATAATGATAAGGCTACCATCCAATGGAGTAACAAAATCCGAAGAACGAATACCTTCCATAATGACAAGGCTGCCATCCAATGCAGTAACAAAATATCAACAATGAACTACCTTCCATAATGACAAGGCTACCATCCATTGGAGCAACAAAATCTCAACAATGAACTACATTCCATAATGACAAGGCTACCATCCATTGGAGTAACAAAATCTCAACAATAAACTACGTTCCATAATGACAAGGATACAATCCATTGGAGTAACAAAATATAAAAAACAAACTACCTTCCAGAATGACAAGGCTACCATCCATTCGAGTAACAAAATCCCAATAATGAACTACCTTCCATAATGACAACGCTTTCATCCATTAGAGTAACAAAATCACAACAACGAACTACCTTCCATAATGACAAGGCTACCATTCATTAGAGTAAAAAATCTCAACAATGAACTACTTTCCGTAATGAAAAGGCTACCATCCATTAGAATAACAAAATCTCAACAACAAACTACATTCCATAATGACAAGGCTACCATCCATTGGAGTAAGAAAATATCAACAACGAACTACCTTCCATAATGACAAGGCTACCATCCAATGGAGTAATAAAATCTCAACAGCTAACTACCTTCCATAATGACAAGGCTACCATCCATTAGAGTAACAAAATCTCAACAACAAACTACCTTCCATAATGACCGGGCTACCATCCATTTGAGTAACAAAATCCCAACAACGAACTACTGTCCATAATGACAAGGCTATCGTCCATTAGAGTAACGAAATCTCAACAACGAACTACCTTCCATAATGACAAGGCTACCATCCATTAGAGTACCAAAATATCAACAACGAACTACCTTCCATAAGGACACCGCTACCATCCATTGAACTAAGAATATCTCAACAATGAACTACCTTCCATAATGATAGCATACCATCCATTGGAGTAACAAAATCTCATCAATGAACTACCTTCCATAATGACAAGGCTACCATCCAATGGAGTGAAAAAATCTCAACAACGAACTACCTTCCATAATGACAAGGCTACCATCCATTAGAGTAACAAAATCTCAACAACGAACTACATTCCATTATGACAAGGCTACCATCCATTGGAGTAACAAAATCAACAACGAACTACCTTCCATAATGACAAGGCTACCATCCAATGGAGTAAAAAAATCTCAACAAAGAACTACCTTCCATAATGACAAGGCTACCATCCATTAGAGTAACAAAATCTCAACAATGAACTGTCTTCCGTAATGACAAGGCTACCATCCATTAGAATAATAAAATCTCAACAACGAACTACATTCCATAATGACAAGGCTACCATCCATTGGAGTAACAAAATCACATCAACAGACTACCTTCCATAATGACAAGGCTACCATCCAATGGACTAACAAAATGTCAACAACGAACTACTTTCCATAAGGACATTTCTACCATCAATTGGAGTAACAAAATCTAAACAACAATTTAACTTCCATAATGATAAGGCTACCATCCAATGGAGTAACAAAATCCGAAGAACGAATACCTTCCATAATGACAAGGCTGCCATCCAATGCAGTAACAAAATATCAACAATGAACTACCTTCCATAATGACAAGGCTACCATCCATTGGAGCAACAAAATCTCAACAACGAACTACATTCCATAATGACAAGGCTACCATCCATTGGAGTAACAAAATCTCAACAATGAACTACGTTCCATAATGACAAGGATACAATCCATTGGAGTAACAAAATCTAAAAAACAAACTACCTTCCAGAATGACAAGGCTACCATCCATTCGAGTAACAAAATCCCAATAATGAACTACCTTCCATAATGACAAGGCTTTCATCCATTAGAGTAACAAAATCCCAACAACGAACTACCTTCCATAATGACAAGGCTACCATTCATTAGAGTAAAAAATCTCAACAATGAACTACTTTCCGTAATGAAAAGGCTACCATCCATTAGAATAACAAAATCTCAACAACAAACTATATTCCATAATGACAAGGCTACCATCCATTGGAGTAAGAAAATATCAACAACGAACTACCTTCCGTAATGACAAGGCTACCATCCAATGGAGTAATAAAATCTCAACAGCTAACTACCTTCCATAATGACAAGGCTACCATCCATTAGAGTACCAAAATCTCAACAACAAACTACCTTCCATAATGACAGGGCTACCATCCATTTGAGTAACAAAATCCGAACAACGAACTACTCTCCATAATGACAAGGCTACCGTCCATTAGAGTAACAAAATCTCAACAACGAACTACCTTCCATAATGACAAGGCTACCATCCATTAGAGTACCAAAATATCAACAACGAACTACCTTCCATAAGGACATCGCTACCATCCATTGAACTAAGAAAATCTCAACAATGAACTACCTTCCATAATGATAGGATACCATCCATTGGAGTAACAAAATCTCATCAATGAACTACCTTCCATAATGACAGGGCTACCATCCAATGGAGTGACAAAATCTCAACAATGAACTACCTTCCATAATGACAAGGCTACCATCCATTGGAGTAACAAAATCTCAACAACGAACTACCTTCCATAATGACAAGGCTAACATCCATTGGATTAACAAAATCTAAAAAACAAACTACCTTCCATAATGACAAGGCTACCATCCAATGGAGTAAAAAAATCTCAACAAAGAACTACCTTCCATAATGACAAGGCTACCATCCATTAGAGTAACAAAATCTCAACAATGAACTGTCTTCCGTAATGACAAGGCTAACATCCATTAGAATAATAAAATCTCAACAACGAACTACATTCCATAATGACAAGGCTACCATCCATTGGAGTAACAAAATCACATCAATAGACTACCTTCCATAATGACAAGGCTACCATCCAATGGACTAACAAAATGTCAACAACGAACTACTTTCCATAAGGACATTTCTACCATCAATTGGAGTTACAAAATCTAAACAACAATTTAACTTCCATAATGATAAGGCTACCATCCAATGGAGTAACAAAATCCGAAGAACGAATACCTTCCATAATGACAAGGCTGCCATCCAATGCAGTAACAAAATATCAACAATGAACTACCTTCCATAATGACAAGGCTACCATCCATTGGAGCAACAAAATCTCAACAACGAACTACATTCCATAATGACAAGGCTACCATCCATTGGAGTAACAAAATCTCAACAATGAACTACGTTCCATAATGACAAGGATACAATCCATTGGAGTAACAAAATCTAAAAAACAAACTACCTTCCAGAATGACAAGGCTACCATCCATTCGAGTAACAAAATCTCAATAATGAACTACCTTCCATAATGACAAGGCTTTCATCCATTAGAGTAACAAAATCCCAACAACGAACTACCTTCCATAATGACAAGGCTACCATTCATTAGAGTAAAAAATCTCAACAATGAACTACTTTCCGTAATGAAAAGGCTACCATCCATTAGAATAACAAAATCTCAACAACAAACTACATTCCATAATGACAAGGCTACCATCCATTGGAGTAAGAAAATATCAACAACGAACTACCTTCCATAATGACAAGGCTACCATCCAATGGAGTAATAAAATCTCAACAACTAACTACCTTCCATAATGACAAGGCTACCATCCATTAGAGTAACAAAATCTCAACAACAAACTACCTTCCATAATGACAGGGCTACCATCCATTTGAGTAACAAAATCCGAACAACGAACTATTGTCCATAATGACAAGGCTACCGTCCATTAGAGTAACAAAATCTCAACAACGAACTACCTTCCATAATGACAAGGCTACCATCCATTAGAGTACCAAAATATCAACAACGAACTACCTTCCATAAGGACATCGCTACCATCCATTGAACTAAGAAAATCTCAACAATGAACTACCTTCCATAATGATAGGATACCATCCATTGGAGTAACAAAATCTCATCAATGAACTACCTTCCATAATGACAAGGCTACCATCCAATGGAGTGACAAAATCTCAATAATGAACTACCTTCCATAATGACAAGGCTACCATCCATTGGAGTAACAAAATCTCAACAACGAACTACCTTCCATAATGACAAGGCTAACATCCATTGGATTAACAAAATCTAAAAAACAATCTACCTTCCATAATGACAATGCTACCATCCATTATAGTAAAAAAATCCAATCAACGAACTACCTTTCATAATGACAAGGCTACCGTCCATTAGAGTATCAAAATCTCAACAACGAACTACCTTCCATAATGACAAGGCTACCATCCATTATAGTACCAAAATATCAACAACAAACTACCTTCCATAAGGACATCTCTACCATCCATTGAACTAAGAAAATATCAACAACGAACTACCTTCCTTAATGACAGGATACCATCCATTGGATAACAAAATCTCATCAACGAACTACCTTCCATAATGACAAGGCTACCATCCAATGGAGTGAAAAAATCTCAACAACGAACTACATTCCATAATGATAAGGCTACCATCCATTGGAGTAACAAAATCTCAAAAACAAACTACCATCCATAATGACAAGGCTACCATTAATTAGAGTAACAAAATCTCAACAATGAACTACCTTCCATAATGACAAGGCTACCATCCATTGGAGTAACAAAATCAACAACGAACTACCTTCCATAATGACAAGGCTACCATTCAATGGAGTAAAAAAATATCAACAGAGAACTAACTTCCATAATGACAAGGCTACCATCCATTAGAGTAACAAAATCTCAACAATGAACTGCCATCCGTAATAACAAGGCTACCGTCCATTAGAATAACAAAATCTCAAAAACGAACTACATTCCATAATGACAAGGCTACCATCCATTGGAGTAACAAAATCACAACAACGGACTACCTTCCATAATGACAAGGCTACCATCCAATGGACTAACAAAATATCAACAACGAACTACCTTCCATAAGGACATTGCTACCATCCATTAGAGTAACAAAATCTAAACAACAATTTAACTTCCATAATGATAAGGCTACCATCCAATGGAGTAACAAAATCTGAAGAACAAATACCTTCCATAATGACAAGGCTGCCATCCAATGCAGTAACAAAATATCAACAATGAACTACCTTCCATAATGACAAGGCTACCATCCATTGAAGTAACAAAATCTCAATAACGACCTAAATTCCATAATGACAGGGCTACCATCCATTGGAGTAACAAAATCTCAACAACAAACTACGTTCCATAATGACAAGGATACCATCCATTGGAGTAACAAAATCTAAAAAACAAACTACCTTCCAGAATTACAAGGCTACCATCCATTCGAGTAACAAAATCCCAATAACGAACTACCTTCCATAATGACAAGGCTTCCATCCATTAGAGTAACAAAATCCCAACAATGAACTACTTTCCATAATGACAAGGCTACCATTCATTAGAGTAAAAAAATATCAACAATGAACTACATTCCGTAATGAAAAGGCTACCATCCATTAGAATAACAAAATCTCAACAACAAACTACATTCCATAATGACAAGGCTACCATCCATTGGAGTAACAAAATATCACCAACGAACTACCTTCCAATACGACAAGGCTACCATCTAATGGAGTAACAAAATCTCAACAACTAACTACCTTCCATAATGACAAGTCTACCATCCATTAGAGTAACAAAATCTCAACAACAAACTACCTTCCATAATGACAGAGCTACCATCCATTTGAGTAACAAAATCCCAACAACGAACTACTGTCCATAATGACAAGGCTACCGTCTATTAGAGTAACTAAATCTCAACAACAAACTACCTTCCATAATGACAAGGATACCATCCATTAGAGTACCAAAATATCAACAATGAACTACCTTCCATAAGGACATCTCTACCATCCATTGAACTAAGAAAATCTCAACACAAACTACCTTCCATAATGACAGGATACCATCCATTGGAGTAACAAAATATCATCAATGAACTACCTTCCATAATGTCTAGGCTACCACCCAATGGAGTGACAAAATCTCAACAAAGAACTACCTTCCATAATGACAAGGCTACCATCCATTGGAATAACAAAATCTCAACATAGAACTACCTTCCATATTGACAAGGCTTACATCCATTGGAGTAAAAAAATCTAAAAAACAAACTACCTTCCATGATGACAAGGCTACCATCCATTGGAGTAACAAAATCCCAACAATAAACTACCTTCCATAATGACAAGGCTTCCATCCATTAGAGTAACAAAATCCCAACAACGAACTACCTTCCATAATGACAAGGCTGCCATCCAATGCAGTAACAAAATATCAACAATGAACTACCTTCCATAATGACAAGGCTACCATCCATTGGAGTAACAAAATCTCAATAACGAACTAAATTCCATAATGACAAGGCTACCATCCATTGGAGTAACAAAATCTCAACAACAAACTACGTTCCATAATGACAAGGATACCATCCATTGGAGTAACAAAATCTAAAAAACAAACTACCTTCCAGAATGACAAGGCTACCATCCATTCGAGTAACAATATCCCAATAACGAACTACCTTCCATAATGACAAGGCTTCCATCCATTAGAGTAACAAAATCCCAACAATGAACTACTTTCCATAATGACAAGGCTACCATTCATTAGAGTAAAAAAATATCAACAATGAACTACATTCCGTAATGAAAAGGCTACCATCCATTAGAATAACAAAATCTCAACAACAAACTACATTCCATAATGACAAGGCTACCATCCATTGGAGTAACAAAATATCACCAACGAACTACCTTCCAATACGACAAGGCTACCATCTAATGGAGTAACAAAATCTCATCAACTAACTACCTTCCATAATGACAAGTCTACCATCCATTAGAGTAACAAAATCTCAACAACAAACTACCTTCCATAATGAGAGAGCTACCATCCATTTGAGTAACAAAATCCCAACAACGAACTACTGTCCATAATGACAAGGCTACCGTCTATTAGAGTAACTAAATCTCAACAACGAACTACCTTCCATAATGACAAGGATACCATCCATTAGAGTACCAAAATATCAACAATGAACTACCTTCCATAAGGACATCTCTACCATCCATTGAACTAAGAAAATCTCAACACAAACTACCTTCCATAATGACAGGATACCATCCATTGGAGTAACAAAATATCATCAATGAACTACCTTCCATAATGTCTAGGCTACCACCCAATGGAGTGACAAAATCTCAACAAAGAACTACCTTCCATAATGACAAGGCTACCATTCATTAGAGTTGAAAAATCTCAACAATGAACTACTTTCCGTAATGAAAAGGCTACCATCCATTAGAATAACAAAATCTCAACAACAAACTACATTCCATAATGACAAGGCTACCATCCATTGGAGTAACAAAATATCAACAACGAACTACCTTCTATAATGACAAGGCTACCATCCAATGGAGTAACAAAATCTCAACAGCTAACTACCTTCCATAATGACAAGGCTACCATCCATTAGAGTATCAAAATCTCAACAACCAACTACCTTCCATAATGACAGGGCTACCATCCATTTGAGTAACAAAATCCCAACAACGAACTACTGTCCATAATGACAAGGCTACCGTCCATTAGAGTAACAAAATCTCAACAACGAACTACCTTCCATAATGACAAGGCTACCATCCATTAGAGTACCAAAATATCAACAACGAACTAACTTCCATAAGGAAAATCAATGAACTACCTTCCATAATGACAAGGCTACCATCCAATGGAGTGACAAAATCTCAACAACGAACTACCTTCCATAATGACAAGGCTACCATCCATTGGAGTAAGAAAATCTCAACAACGAACTACCTTCCATAATGACAAGGCTAACATCCATTGGAGTAACAAAATCTAAAAAACAAACTACCTTCCATAATGACAAGGCTACCATCCATTAGAGTAACAAAATCCAAACAACGAACTACCGTCCATAATGACAAGGCTACCGTCCATTAGAGTATCAAAATCTCAACAACGAACTACCTTCAATAATGACAAGGCTACCATCCATTAGAGTACCAAAATATCAACAACAAACTACCTTCGATAAGGACATCACTACCATCCATTGAACTAAGAAAATCTCAACAACAAACTACCTGCCTTAATGATAAGGCTACCATCCATTGGAGTAACAAAATCTCATCAACGAACTACCATCTAGATGACAAGGCTACCATTAATTGGAGTAACAAAATCTCAACAATGAACTACCTTCCATAATGACAAGGCTACCATCCATTAGAGTAACAAAATCTCAACAACGAACTACATTCCATTATGACAAGGCTACCATCCATTGGAGTAACAAAATCAACAACGAACTACCTTCCATAATGACAAGGCTACCATCCAATGGAGTAAAAAAATCTCAAAGAGAACTACCTTCCATAATGACAAAGCTACCATCCATTAGAGTTACAAAATCTCAATAATGAACTGCCTTCCGTAATGACAAGGCTACCATCCATTAGAAAAACAAAATCTAAACAACAAACTACATTCCATAATGACAAGGCTACTATCCATTGGAGTAACAAAATCACAACAACGGACTACCTTCCATAATGACAAGGCTACCATCCAATGGACTAACAAAATATCAACAACGAACTACCTTCCATAAGGACATTGCTACCATCCATTGGAGTAACAAAATCTAAACAACAATTTGACTTCCATAATGATAAGGCTACCATCCAATGGAGTAACAAAATCTGAAGAACGAATTTCTTCCATAATGACAAGGCTGCCATCCAATGCAGTAACAAAATATCAACAATGAACTACCTTCCATAATGACAAGGCTACCATCCATTGGAGTAACAAAATCTCAACAATGAACTACATTCCATAATGACAAGGCTACCATCCATTGGAGTAACAAAATCTTAACAACAAACTACGTTCCATAATGACAAGGATACCATCCATTAGAGTAACAAAATCTAAAAAACAAACTACCTTCCAGAATGACAAGGCTACCATCCATTCGAGTAACAAAATCCCAATAACAAACTACCTTCCATAATGACAAGGCTTCCATCCATTAGAGTAACAGAATCACAACAACGAACTACTTTCCAAAATGACAAGGCTACCATTCATTAGAGTAAAAAAATCTCAACAATGAACTACTTTCCGTAATGAAAAGGCTACCATCCATTAGAATAACAAAATCTCAACAACAAACTACATTCCATAATGACAAGGCTACCATCCATTGGAGTAACACAATATGACCAACGAACTAGCTTCCATAAAGACAAGGTTACCATCCAATGGAGTAACAAAATCTCAACAACTAACTACCCTCCATAATGACAAGGCTACCATCCATTAGAGTAACAAAATCTCAACAACAAACTACCTTCTATAATAACAGGGCTACCATCCATTTGAGTAACAAAATCCCAACAAAGAACTACTGTCCATAATGACAAGGCTACCGTCCATTAGAGTAACAAAATCTCAACAACGAACTACCTTCCATAATGACAAGGCTACCATCCATTAGATTACCAAAATATCAACAACAAACTACCTTCCATAAGGACATCGCTACCATCCATTGAACTAAGAAAATCTCAACAACGAACTACCTTCCATAATGACAGGATACCATCCATTGGAGTAACAAAATCTCATCAATGAACTACCTTCCATAATGACAAGGCTACCATCCAATGGAGTGACAAACTCTCAACAATAAAACTACCTTCCATAATGACAAGGCTACCATCCATTGGAGTAAAAAAATCTCAACAAAGAACTACCTTCCATAATGACAACCTTAACATCCATTGGAGTAACAAAATCTAAAAAACAAACTACCTTCCATAATGACAAGGCTACCATCCATTGGAGTACCAAAATCCCAACAACAAACTACCTTCCATAATGACAAGGCTTCCATCCATTAGAGTAACAAAATCCCAAGAACGAACTACCTTCAATAATGACAAGGCTACCATTCATTAGAGTAAAAAAATCTCAACAATGAACTACTTTCCGTAATGAAAAGGCTACCATAAATTAGAATAACAAAATCTCAACAACAAACTACATTCCATAATGACAAGGCTACCATCCATTGGAGTAACAAAATATCAACAACGAACTACCTTCCATAATGACCAGGCTACCATCAATTGGAGTAACAAAATCTCAACAACAAACTACCTTCATTAATGACAAGGCTACCATCCATTTGAGTAACAAAATCCCAACAACGAACTACCATCCATAATGACAAGGCTACCGTCCATTAGAGTATCAAAATCTCAACAACAAACTACCTTCCATAATGATAAGGCTACCATCCATTAGAGTACCAAAATATCAACAACGAACTACCTTCCATAAGGACATCGCTACGATCCATTGAACTAAGAAAATCTCAACAACAAACTACATTCCATAATGATAAGGCTACCATCCATTAGAGTAACAAAAAATCAACAACAAACTACCATCCATAATGACAAGGCTACCATTAATTGGAGTAATAAAATCTCAACAATGAACTACCTTCCATAATGACAAGGCTACCATCCATTAGAGTAACAAAATCTAAACAACGAACTACATTCCATTATGACAAGACTACCATCCATTGGAGTAACAAAATCACTAACGAACTACCTTCCATAATGACAAGGCTACCATCCAATGGAGTAACAAAATCTCAACAGAGAACTACCTTCCATAATGACAAGGCTACCATCCATTAGAGTAAAAAAATCTCAACAATGAACTGCCTTCCGTAATAACAAGGCTACCATCCATTAGAATAACAAAATCTCAACAACGAACTACATTCCATAATGACAAGGCTACCATCCATTGGAGTAACAAAATCACAACAACTGACTACCTTCCATAATGACAAGGCTACCATCCAATGGACTGACAAAATATCAACAACGAACTACCTTCCATAAGGACATTGATACCATCCATTGGAGTAACAAAATCTAAACAACAATTTAACTTCCATAATGATAAGGATACCATCCAATGGAGTAACAAAATCTGAAGAACGAATACCTTCCATAATGACAAGGCTTCCATCCAATGCAGTAACAAAATATCAACAGTGAACTACCTTCCATAATGACAAGGCTACCATCCATTGGAGTAACAAAATCTCAACAACGAACTACATTCCATAATGACAAGGCTACCATCCATTGGAGTAACAAAATCTCAACAATGAACTATGTTCCATAATGACAAGGATACCATCCATTGGAGTAACAAAATCTCAAGAACGAACTACCTTCCATAATGTCAAGGCTACCATCCATTGGAGTAACAAAATCTCAACAACGAACTACCTTCCATAATGACAAGGCTACCATCCATTGGAGTAGCAAAATCTCAACAATGAACTACCTTCCATACTGACAAGGCTAACATCCATTTGAGTAACAAAATCTAAAAAACAAACTACCTTCCAGAATGACAAGGCTACCATCCATTTGAGTAACAAACTCCCAATAACAAACTACCTTCCATAATGACAAGGCTTCCATCCATTAGAGTAACAAAATCCCAACAACGAACTACCTTCCATAATGACAAGGCTACCATCCATTAGAGTAAAAAAATCTCAACAATGAACTACTTTTCGTAATAACAAGGCTACCTTCCATTGGAGTAACAAAATATCAACAACGAACTACCTTCCATAATGGCAAGGCTACCATCCAGTGGAGTAACAAAATCTCAATAGCAAACTACCTTCCATAATGACAAGGCTACCATCCATTGGAGTAACAAAATCTAAACAACGAACTACCTTCCATAATGACAGGGCTACCATCCATTTAAGTAACAAAATCCCGACAACGAACTACCATCCATAATGACTAGGCTACCATCCATTAGAGTAACAAAATCTCAACAATGAACTACCATCCAATGGAGTGAAAAAATCTCAACAACGAACTACATTCCATAATGATAAGGCTACCATCCATTGGAGTAACAAAATCTCAACAACAAACTATCATCCATAATGACAAGGCTACCATTAATTGGAGTAACAAAATCTCAACAATGAACTACCTTCCATAATGACAAGGCTACCATCCATTAGAGTAACAAAATCTCAACAACGAACTACATTCCATTATGACAAGGCTACCATCCATTAGAGTAACAAAATCAACAACGAACTACCTTCCATAATGACAAGGCTACCAACCAATGGAGTAAAAAAATCTCAACAGAGAACTACCTTCCATAATGACAAGGCTACCATCCATTAGAGTAACAAAATCTCAACAATGAACTGCCTTCCGTAATGACAAGGCTACCATCCATTAGAATAACAAAATCTCAACAACCAACTACATTCCATAATGACAAGGATACCATCCATTGGAGTAACAAAATCACAACAACGGACTACCTTCCATAATGACAAGGCTACCATCCAATGGACTAACAAAATATCCACACCGAACTACCTTCCATAAGGACATTACTACCATCCATTGGAGTAACAAAATCTAAACAACAATTTAACTTCCATAATGATAAGGCTACCATCCAATGGAGTAACAAAATCTGAAGAACGAATACCTTCCATAATGACAAGACTGCCATCCAATGCAGTAACCAAATATCAACAATGAACTACCTTCCATAATGACAAGGCTACCATCCATTGGAATAACAAAATCTTAACACTGAAATACATTTCATAATGACAAGGCTACCATACCTTGGAGTAACAAAATCTCAACAACAAACTACGTTCCATAATTACAAGGATACCATCCATTGGAGTAACAAAATCTAAAAAACAAACTACCTTCCAGAATGACAAGGCTACCATCCATTCGAGTAACAAAATCCCAATAACGAACTACCTTCCATAATGATAAGGCTTCCATCCATTAGAGTAACAAAATCCCAACAACGAACTACTTTCCATAATGACAAGGCTACGATTCATTAGAGTAAAAAAATATCAACAATGAACTACTTTCCGTAATGAAAAGGCTACCATCTATTAGAATAACAAAATCTCAACAACAAACTACATTTCATAATGACAAGGCTACCATCCATTGGAGTAACAAAATATCACCAACGAACTACCTTCCATAATGACAAGGCTACCATCCAATGGAGTAACAAAATCTGAATAACTAACTATCTTCCAAAATGACAAGGCTACCATCCATTAGAGTAACAAAATCTCAACAACAAACTACCTTCCATAATGACAGGGCTATTATCCATTTGAGTAACAAAATCCCAACAACGAACTACTGTCCATAATGACAAGGCTACCGTCCATTAGAGTAACAAAATCTCAACAACGAACTACTTTCCATAATGACAAGGCTACCATCCATTAGAGTACCAAAATATCAACAACGAACTACCTTCCATAAGGACATCGCTACCATCCATTAAAATAAGAATATCTCAACAACGAACAACCTTCCATAATGCCAGGATACCATCCATTGGAGTGACAAAATCTCATCAATGAACTACCTTCCATAATGACAAGGCTACCATCCAATGGAGTGACAAAATCCAAACAACAAACTACCTTCCATAATGACAAGGCTTCTATCCATTAAAGTAACAAAATCCCAACAACGAATTACGTTCAATAATGACAAGGCTACCATTCATTAGAGCAAAAAAATCTCAACAATGAACTACTTTCCATAATGAAAAGGCTACCATCCATTAGAATAACAAAATCTCAACAACAAACTACATTCCATAATGACAAGGCTACCATCCATTGGAGTAACAAAATATCAACAACGAACTACCTTCCATAATGACAAGGCTACCATCCATTAGAGTATCAAAATCTCAAAAACGAACTACCTTCCATAATGAAAAGGATACCATCCATTAGAGTACCAAAATATGAACAACGAACTACCTTCCATAAGGACATCGCTACCATCCATCGAACTAAGAAAATCTCAACAACGAACTACCTTCCTTAATGACTGGATACCATCCATTGGAGTAAAAAAATCTCATCAACGGACTACCTTCCATAATGACAAGGCTACCATCCAATGGAGTGACAAAATCTCAACAACGAACTACATTCCATAATGATAAGGCTACCATTAGAGTAACAAAATCTCAACAACAAACTACCATCCATAATGACAAGGCTACCATTAATTGGAGTAACAAAATCTCAACAATGAACTACCTTCCATAATGACAAGGCTACCATCCAATAGTGTAACAAAATCTCAACAACGAACTCCATTCCATTATGACAAGGCTACCATCCAATGGAGTAAAAAAATCTGAAGAACGAATACCTTCCATAATTACAAGGCTGCCATCCAATGCAGTAACAAAATATTAACAATGAACTACCTTCCATAATGACAAGGCTACCATCCATTGGAGTAACAAAATCTTAACAACGAACTACATTCCATAATGACAAGGCTACCATCCATTGGAGTAACAAAATCTCAACAACGAACTACGTTCCATAATGACAAGGATACCATCCGATGGAGTAACAAAATCTCAATAACAAACTACCTTCCATAATGTCAAGGCTACCATCCATTGAAGTAACAAAATCTCAACAACGAACTACCTTCCATAATGACAAGGCTACCATCCATTGGAGTAGCAAAATCTCAACAATGAACTACCTTCCATAATGACAAGGCTAACATCCATTTGAGTAACAAAATCTAAAAAACAAACTACCTTCCAGAATTACAAGGCTACCATCCATTTGAGTAACAAACTCCCAATAACAAACTACCTTCCATAATGACAAGGCTTCCATCCATTATAGTAACAAAATCCCAACAACGAACTACCTTCAATAATGACAAGGCTACCATCCATTAGAGTAAAAAAATCTCAACAATGAACTACTTTTCGTAATAACAAGGCTACCATCCATTGGAGTAACAAAATATCAACAACGAACTACCTTCCATAATGACAAGGCTACCATCCAATAGAGTAATAAAATCTCAATAGCAAACTACCTTCCATAATGACAAGGCTACCATCCATTGGAGTAACAAAATCTAAACATCGAACTACCTTCCATAATGTCAAGGCTACCATCCATTGGAGTAACAAAATCTCAACAACGAAATACCTTCCATAATGACAAGGCTACCATCCATTGGAGTAGCAAAATCTCAACAATGAACTACCTTCCATAATGACAAGGCTAACATCCATTTGAGTAAAAAAATCTAAAAAACAAACTACCTTCCAGAATGACAAGGCTACCATCCATTTGAGTAACAAACTCCCAGTAACAAACTACCTTCCATAATGACAAGGATTCCATCCAATAGAGTAACAAAATCCCAACAACGAACTACCTTCCATAATGACAAGGCTACCATCCATTAGAGTAAAAAAATCTTAACAATGAACTACTTTTCTTAATAACAAGGCTACCATCCATTGGAGTAACAAAATATCAACAACGAACTACCTTTCATAATGACAAGGCTACCATCCAATGGAGTAACAAAATCTCAATAGCAAACTACCTTCCATAATGACAAGGCTACCATCCATTGGAGTAACAAAATCTAAACATCGAACTACCTTCCATAATGACAGGGCTACCGTCCATTTAAGTAACAAAATCCCGACAACAAACTACCATCCATAATAACAAGGCTACCATCCATTAGAGTAACAAAATTTCAACAATGAACTACCATCCAATGGAGTGAAAAAATCTCAACAACGAACTACATTCCATAATGATAAGGCTACCATCCATTGGAGTAACAAAATCTCAACAACAAACTACCATCCATAATGACAAGGCTACCATTAATTGGAGTAACAAAATCTCAACAATGAACTACCTTCCATAATGACAAGGCTACCATCCATGAGAGTAACAAAATCCCAACAACGAACTACTTTCCATAATGACAAGGCTACCATTCATTAGAGTACAAAAATATCAACAATGAACTACATTTCGTAATGAAAAGGCTACCATCCATTAGAATAACAAAATCTCAACAACAAACTACATTCCATAATGACAACGCTACCATCCATTGGAGTAACAAAATATCACCAACGAACTACCTTCCATAATGACAAGGCTACCATCCAATGGAGTAACAAAATCTCAACAACTAACTACCTTCCATAATGACAAGGCTTCCATCCATTAGAGTAACAAAATCTCAACAACAAACTACCTTCCATAATGACAGAGCTGCCATCCATTTGGGTAACAAAATCCCAACAACGAACTACTGTCCATAATGACAAGGCTACCGTCCATTAGAGTAACAAAATCTCAACAACGAACTACCTTCCATAATGACAAGGCTACCGTCCATTAGAGTACCAAAATATCAACAACGAAATACCTTCCATAAGGACATCGCTACCATCCATTGAACTAAGAAAATCTCAACAACGAACTACCTTCCATAATGACAGGATACCATCCATTGGAGTAACAAAATCTCATCAATGAACGACCTTCCATAATGTCAAGGCTACCATCCAATGGAGTCACAAAATCTCAACAACGGACTACCTTCCATAATGACAAGGCTACCATCCATTGGAGTAACAAAATCTCAACAAAGAACTACCTTCCATAATGACAAGGCTACCATCCATTAGAGTACCAAAATATCAACAACAAACTACCTTCCATAAGGAATTTGCTACCATCCATTGAACTAAGAAAATCTCAACAACGAACTACATTCCTTAATGACAGGATACCATTCATTGGATAACAAAATCTCATCAAAGAACTACCTTCCATAATGACAAGGCTACCATTCAATGGAGTGATAAAATCTCAACAACGAACTACATTCCATAATGATAAGGCTACCATCCATTGGAGTAACAAAATCTCAACAACAAACTACCATCTATAATGACAAGGCTACCATTAATTGGAGTAACAAAATCTCAACAATGAACTACCTTCCATAATGACAAGGCTACCATCCATTAGAGTAACAAAATCTCAACAACGAACTACATTCCATTATGACAAGGCTACCATCCATTGGAGTAACAAAATCATTAATGAACTACCTTCCATAATGACAAGGCTACCATCCAATGGAGTAAAAAAGTCTCAACAGAGAACTACCTTCCATAATGACAAGGCTACCATCCATTAGAGTAACAAAATCTCAACAATGAACTGCCTTCCGTAATGACAAGGCTACCATCCATTAGAATAACAAAATCTAAACAACGAACTACATTCCATAATAACAAGGCTACCATCCATTGGAGTAACAAAATCACAACAACGGACTACCTTCCATAATGACAAGGCTACCATCCAATGGACTAACAAAATATCAACAATGAACTACCTTCCATAAGGACATTGCTACCATCCATTGGAGTAAAAAAATCTAAACAACAATTTAACTTCCATAATGATAAGGCTACCATCCAATGGAGTAACAAAATCTGAAGAACGAATACCTTCCATAATGACAAGGCTGCCATCTAATGCAGTAACAAAATATCAACAACGAACTACCTTCCATAATGACAAGGCTACCATCCAATGGAGTAACAAAATATCAATAGCAAACTACCTTCCATAATGACAAGGCTACCATCCATTGGAGTAACAAAATCTAAACATCGAACTACCTTCCATAATGACAGGGCTACCGTCCATTTAAGTAACAAAATCCCGACAACAAACTACCATCCATAATAACAAGGCTACCATCCATTAGAGTAACAAAATTTCAACAATGAACTACCATCCAATGGAGCGAAAAAATCTCAACAACGAACTACATTCCATAATGATAAGGCTACCATCCATTGGAGTAACAAAATCTCAACAACAAACTACCATCCATAATGACAAGGCTACCATTAATTGGAGTAACAAAATATCAATAATGAACTACCTTCCATAATGACAAGGCTACCATCCATCAGAGTAACAAAATCCCAACAACGAACTACTTTCAATAATGACAAGGCTACCATTCATTAGAGTAAAAAAATATCAACAATGAACTACATTTCATAATGAAAAGGCTACCATCCATTAGAATAACAAAATCTCAACAGCAAACTACATTCCATAATGACAATGCTACCATCCATTGGAGTAACAAAATATCACCAACGAACTACCTTCCATAATGACAAGGCTACCATCCAATGGAGTAACAAAATCTCAACAACTAACTACCTTCCATAATGACAAGGCTACCATCCATTAGAGTAACAAAATCTCAACAACAAACTACCTTCCATAATGACAGAGCTACCATCCATTTGAGTAACAAAATCCCAACAACGAACTACTGTCCATAATGACAAGGCTACGGTCCATTAGAGTAACAAAATCTCAACAACGAACTACCTTCCATAATGACAAGGCTACCATCCATTAGAGTACCAAAATATCAACAACGAACTACCTTCCATAAGGACATCGCTACCATCCATTGAACTAAGAAAATCTCAACAACGAACTACCTTCCATAATGACAGGATACCATCCATTGGAGTAAAAAAATATCATCAATGAACGACCTACATTAATGTCAAGGCTACCATCCAATGGAGTGACAAAATCTCAACAAAGCACTACCTTCCATAATGACAAGGCTACCATCCATTAGAGTACAAAATATCAACAACAAAATACCTTCCATAAGGAATTCGCTACCATCCATTGAACTAAGAAAATCTCAACAATGAACTACCTTCCTTAATGACAGGATACCATTCATTGGATAACAAAATCTCATCAACGAACTACCTTCCATAATGACAAGGCTACCATTCAATGGAGTGAAAAAATCTCAACAACGAACTACATTCCATAATGATAAGGCTACCATCCATTGGAGTAACAAAATCTCAACAAAAAACTACCATCTATAATGACAAGGCTACCATTAATTGGAGTAACAAAATCTCAAAAATGAACTACCTTCCATAATGACAAGGCTACCATCCATTAGAGTAACAAAATCTCAACAACGAACTACATTCCATTATGACAAGGCTACCATCCATTGGAGTAACAAAATCAACAACGAACTACCTTGCATAATGACAAGTCTTCCATCCAATGGAGTAAAAAAGTCTCAACAGAGAACAACCTTCCATAATGACAAGGCTAGCATCCGTTAGAGTAACAAAATCTCAACAATGAACTGCCTTCCGTAATGACAAGGCTACCATCCATTAGAATAACAAAATCTCAACAACGAACTACATTCCATAATGACAAGGCTACCATCCATTGGAGTAACAAAATCACAACAACGGACTACCTTCCATAATGACAAGGCTACCATCCAATGGACTA
This sequence comes from Vicia faba, assembly GCA_948472305.1. Taxonomy (NCBI): domain Eukaryota; kingdom Viridiplantae; phylum Streptophyta; class Magnoliopsida; order Fabales; family Fabaceae; genus Vicia; species Vicia faba. The sequence goes on along the minus strand of OX451739.1, from coordinate 585,382,264 downwards.
ACAAAATATCAACAACGAACTACCTTCCATAAGGACATTGCTACCATTCATTGGAGTAACAAAATCTAAACAACAATTTAACTTCCATAATGATAAGGCTACCATCCAATGGAGTAACAAAATCTGAAGAACGAATACCTTCCATAATGACAAGGCTGCCATCCAATGCAGTAACAAAATATCAACAATGAACTACCTTCCATAATGACAAGGCTACCATCCATTGGAGTAACAAAATCTCAACAACGAACTACCTTCCATAATGACAAGGCTACCATCCATTGGAGTAACAAAATCTCAACAACAAACTACTTTCCATAATGACAGGGCTACCATCCATTTGAGTAACAAAATCCCAACAACGAACAACCGTCCATAATGACAAGGCTACCGTCCATTAGAGTATCAAAATCTCAACAACGAACTACCTTCCATAATGACAAGGCTACCATCCATTAGAGTACCAAAATATCAACAACGAACTACCTTCAATAAGGACATCGCTACCATCCATCGAACTAAGAAAATCTCAACAACGAACTACCTTCCATAATGACAGGATACCATCCATTGGAGTAACAAAACTCATCAACGAACTACCTTCCATAATGACAAGGCAACCATCCAATCGAGTGACAAAATCTCAACAACGAACTACATTCCATATTGATAAGGCTACCATCCATTAGAGTAACAAAATCTCAACAACAAACTACCATCCATAATGACAAGGCTACCATTAATTGGAGTAATAAAATCTCAACAATGAACTACCTTCCATAATGACAAGGCTACCATCCATTAGAGTAACAAAATCTAAACAACGAACTACATTCCATTATGACAAAGCTACCATCCATTGGAGTAACAAAATCAATAACGAACTACCTTCCTTAATGACAAGGCTACCATCCAATGGAGTAACAAAATCTCAGCAGAGAACTACCTTCCATAATGAAAAGGCTACCATCCATTAGAGTAACAAAATCTCAACAATGAACTGCCTTCCATAATAACAAGGCTACCATCAATTAGAATAACAAAATCTCAACAACGAACTACATTCCATAATGACAAGGCTACCATCCATTGGAGTAACAAAATCACAACAACGGACTACCTTCCATAATGACAGGGCTACCATCCAATGGACTAACAAAATATCAACAACGAACTACCTTCCATAAGGACATTGATACCATCCATTGGAGTAACAAAATCTAAACAACAATTTAACTTCCATAATGATAAGGATACCATCCAATGGAGTAACAAAATCTGAAGAACGAATACCTTCCATAATGACAAGGCTTCCATCCAATGCAGTAACAAAATATCAACAGTGAACTACCTTCCATAATGACAAGGCTACCATCCATTGGAGTAACAAAATCTCAACAACGAACTACATTCCATAATGACAAGGCTACCATCCATTGGAGTAACAAAATCTCAACAATGAACTATGTTCCATAATGACAAGGATACCATCCATTGGAGTAACAAAATCTCAAGAACGAACTACCTTCCATAATGTCAAGGCTACCATCCATTGGAGTAACAAAATCTCAACAACGGACTACCTTCCATAATGACAAGGCTACCATCCATTGGAGTAGCAAAATCTCAACAATGAACTACCTTCCATACTGACAAGGCTAACATCCATTTGAGTAACAAAATCTAAAAAACAAACTACCTTCCAGAATGACAAGGCTACCATCCATTTGAGTAACAAACTCCCAATAACAAACTACCTTCCATAATGACAAGGCTTCCATCCATTAGAGTAACAAAATCCCAACAACGAACTACCTTCCATAATGACAAGGCTACCATCCATTAGAGTAAAAAAATCTCAACAATGAACTACTTTTCGTAATAACAAGGCTACCTTCCATTGGAGTAACAAAATATCAACAACGAACTACCTTCCATAATGGCAAGGCTACCATCCAATAGAGTAACAAAATCTCAATAGCAAACTACCTTCCATAATGACAAGGCTACCATCCATTGGAGTAACAAAATCTAAACAACGAACTACCTTCCATAATGACAGGGCTACCATCCATTTAAGTAACAAAATCCCGACAACGAACTACCATCCATAATGACTAGGCTACCATCCATTAGAGTAACAAAATCTCAACAATGAACTACCATCCAATGGAGTGAAAAAATCTCAACAACGAACTACATTCCATAATGATAAGGCTACCATCCATTGGAGTAACAAAATCTCAACAACAAACTATCATCCATAATGACAAGGCTACCATTAATTGGAGTAACAAAATCTCAACAATGAACTACCTTCCATAATGACAAGGCTACTATCCATTAGAGTAACAAAATCTCAACAACGAACTACATTCCATTATGACAAGGCTACCATCCATTAGAGTAACAAAATCAACAACGAACTACCTTCCATAATGACAAGGCTACCAACCAATGGAGTAAAAAAATCTCAACAGAGAACTACCTTCCATAATGACAAGGCTACCATCCATTAGAGTAACAAAATCTCAACAATGAACTGCCTTCCGTAATGACAAGGCTACCATCCATTAGAATAACAAAATCTCAACAACCAACTACATTCCATAATGACAAGGATACCATCCATTGGAGTAACAAAATCACAACAACGGACTACCTTCCATAATGACAAGGCTACCATCCAATGGACTAACAAAATATCCACACCGAACTACCTTCCATAAGGACATTGCTACCATCCATTGGAGTAACAAAATCTAAACAACAATTTAACTTCCATAATGATAAGGCTACCATCCAATGGAGTAACAAAATCTGAAGAACGAATACCTTCCATAATGACAAGACTGCCATCCAATGCAGTAACCAAATATCAACAATGAACTACCTTCCATAATGACAAGGCTACCATCCATTGGAATAACAAAATCTTAACACTGAAATACATTTCATAATGACAAGGCTACCATACCTTGGAGTAACAAAATCTCAACAACAAACTACGTTCCATAATTACAAGGATACCATCCATTGGAGTAACAAAATCTAAAAAACAAACTACCTTCCAGAATGACAAGGCTACCATCCATTCGAGTAACAAAATCCCAATAACGAACTACCTTCCATAATGATAAGGCTTCCATCCATTAGAGTAACAAAATCCCAACAACGAACTACTTTCCATAATGACAAGGCTACGATTCATTAGAGTAAAAAAATCTTAACAATGAACTACTTTCCGTAATGAAAAGGCTACCATCTATTAGAATAACAAAATCTCAACAACAAACTACATTTCATAATGACAAGGCTACCATCCATTGGAGTAACAAAATATCACCAACGAACTACCTTCCATAATGACAAGGCTACCATCCAATGGAGTAACAAAATCTGAATAACTAACTATCTTCCAAAATGACAAGGCTACCATCCATTAGAGTAACAAAATCTCAACAACAAACTACCTTCCATAATGACAGGGCTATTATCCATTTGAGTAACAAAATCCCAACAACGAACTACTGTCCATAATGACAAGGCTACCGTCCATTAGAGTAACAAAATCTCAACAACGAACTACTTTCCATAATGACAAGGCTACCATCCATTAGAGTACCAAAATATCAACAACGAACTACCTTCCATAAGGACATCGCTACCATCCATTAAAATAAGAATATCTCAACAACGAACAACCTTCCATAATGCCAGGATACCATCCATTGGAGTGACAAAATCTCATCAATGAACTACCTTCCATAATGACAAGGCTACCATCCAATGGAGTGACAAAATCCAAACAACAAACTACCTTCCATAATGACAAGGCTTCTATCCATTAAAGTAACAAAATCCCAACAACGAATTACGTTCAATAATGACAAGGCTACCATTCATTAGAGCAAAAAAATCTCAACAATGAACTACTTTCCATAATGAAAAGGCTACCATCCATTAGAATAACAAAATCTCAACAACAAACTACATTCCATAATGACAAGGCTACCATCCATTGGAGTAACAAAATATCAACAACGAACTACCTTCCATAATGACAAGGCTACCATCCATTAGAGTATCAAAATCTCAAAAACGAACTACCTTCCATAATGAAAAGGCTACCATCCATTAGAGTACCAAAATATGAACAACGAACTACCTTCCATAAGGACATCGCTACCATCCACCGAACTAAGAAAATCTCAACAACGAACTACCTTCCTTAATGACTGGATACCATCCATTGGAGTAAAAAAATCTCATCAACGGACTACCTTCCATAATGACAAGGCTACCATCCAATGGAGTGACAAAATCTCAACAACGAACTACATTCCATAATGATAAGGCTACCATTAGAGTAACAAAATCTCAACAACAAACTACCATCCATAATGACAAGGCTACCATTAATTGGAGTAACAAAATCTCAACAATGAACTACCTTCCATAATGACAAGGCTACCATCCAATAGAGTAACAAAATCTCAACAACGAACTACATTCCATTATGACAAGGCTACCATCCATTGGTGTAACAAAATCAACAACGAACTACCTTCCATAATGACAAGGCTACCATCCAATGGAGTAACAAAATCTCAACAGAGAACTACCTTCCATAATGACAAGGCTACCATCCATTAGAGTAACAAAATCTAAACAATGAACTGCCTTCCGTAATAACAAGGCTACCATCAATTAGAATAACAAAATCTCAACAATGAACTACATTCCATAATGACAAGGCTACCATCCATTGGAGTAACAAAATCACAACAACTGACTACCTTCCATAATGACAAGGCTACCATCCAATGGACTAACAAAATATCAACAACGAACTACCTTCCATAAGGACATTTATACCATCCATTGGAGTAACAAAATCTAAAAAACAATTTAACTTCCATAATGATAAGGCTACCATCCAATGGAGTAACAAAATATGAAGAACGAATACCTTCCATAATGACAAGGCTGCAATCCAATGCAGTAACAAAATATCAACAATGAACTACCTTCCAAAATGACAAGGCTACCATCCATTGGAGTAAAAAAATCTCAACAACGAACTACATTCCATAATGACAAGGCTACCATCCATTAGAGTAACAAAATCTCAACAACGAACTACGTTCCATAATGACAAGGATACCATCCGATGGAGTAACAAAATCTCATGAACGAACTACCTTCCATAATGTCAAGGCTACCATCCATTGGAGTAACAAAATCTCAACAACGAACTACCTTTCATAATGACAAGGCTACCATTCATTGGAGTATCAAAATCTCAACAATGAACTACCTTCCATAATGACAAGGCTAACATCCATTGGAGTAACAAAATCTAAAAAACAAACTACCTTCCAGAATAACAAGGCTACCATCCATTTGAATAACAAACTCCCAATAACAAACTACCTTCCATAATGACAAGGCTTCCATCCATTAGAGTAACAAAATCCCAACAATGAACTACCTTCCATAATGACAAGGCTACCATCCATTAGAGTAAAAAAATCTCAACAATGAAATACTTTTTGTAATAACAAGGCTACCATCCATTGGAGTAACAAAATATCAACAACGAACTACCTTGCACAATGAAAGGCTACCATCCAATGGAGTAACAAAATCTCAATAGAAAACTACCTTCCATAATGACAAGGCTACCATCCATTGGAGTAACAAAATCTAAACAACGAACTACCTTCCATAATGACAAGGCTACCACCCATTGGAGTAACAAAATCTCAAAAACGAACTACCTTCCATAATGACAAGGCTACCATCCAATGGAGTAAGAAAATCTCAACAGCGAACTACCTTCCATAATGACAAGGCTACCATTCATTAGAGTAACAAAATCTCAACAATGAACTGCCTTCCGTAATGACAAGGCTACCATCCATTAGAATAACAAAATCTCAACAACGAACTACATTCCATAATGACATAGCTACCACCCATTGGAGTAACAAAATCTCAAAAACGAACTACCTTCCATAATGTCAAAGCTACCATCCATTGGAGTAACAAAATATCAACAACGAACTACCTTCCATAATGACAAGGCTACCATCCAATGGAGTAACAAAATCCCAATAGCAAGCTACCTTCCATAATGACAAGGTTACCATCCATTGGAGTAACAAAATCTAAACAATGAACTACCTTCCATAATGACAGGGCTACCATCCATTTAACTAACAAAATCCCGACAACAAACTACCATCCATAATGACAAGGCTAACATCCATTGGAGTAACAAAATCTCAACAATGAACTACCTTCCATAATGACAAGGCTACCATCCATTAGAGAAACAAAATCTAAACAACGAACTACATTCCATAATGACAAGGATACCACCCATCGGAGTAACAAAATCTCAAAAACGAACTACCTTCCATAATGACAAGGCTACCATCCAATGGAGTAACAAAATCTCAACAGCGAACTACCTTCCATAATGACAAGGCAACCATCCATTAGAGTAACAAAATCTCAACAATGAACTGCCTTCCGTAATGACAAGGCTACCATCCATTAGAATAACAAAATCTCAACAACGAACTACATTCCATATTGACAAGGCTACCATCCATTGCAGTAACAATATCGCAACAACGGACTACCTTCCGTAATTCCAAGGCTATCATCCAATGGAGTAACAAAATATCAACAACGAACTACCTTCCATAAGGACATTGCTACCATCCATTGGAGTAACAAAATGTCAACAACGAACTACGTTCCATAATGACAAGGATACCATCCGATGGAGTATCAAAATCTCAAGAACGAACTACCTTCCATAATGTCAAGGCTACCATCCATTGGAGTAACAAAATCTCAACAACGAACTACCTTCCATAATGACAAGGCTACCATCCATTGGAGTAGCAAAATCTCAATAATGAACTACCTTCCATAATGACAAGGCTAACATCCATTGGAGTAACAAAATCTAAAAAACAAACTACCTTCTAGAATGACAAGGCTACCATCCATTCGAGTAATAAAATCCCAATAACAAACTACCTTCCATAATGACAAGGCTTCCATCCATTAGAGTAACAAAATCCCAACAACGAACTAACTTCCATAATGACAAGGCTACCATCCATTAGAGTAAAAAAATCTCAACAATGAACTACTTTCCGTAATAACAAGGCTACCATCCATTAGAATAACAAAATCTCAACAACAAACTAAATTTCATAATGACAAGGCTACCATCCATTGGAGTAACAAAATATCAACAACGAACTACCTTCCATAATGACAATGCTACCTGAAAATTCTGGCTGCAGATACTCAATGTCACGTCCAATGTTATGACACCGTATCTGACTTACTATATGACAGTAAATACAAAAGCAGTAAATAACACAGTCAATTGTTTACCCAGTTCAGTGTGCAACAACACCTACTCTGGGGGCTACCAAGCCAGGGAGAGAATCCACTATAAGAGATGTTAATTCAGGAATAAACCAACCAGTTTATCTCCTTCAATTAAGACCTACCCAATGCAATTCTAATCTAAGTACAACTTAAACCTGAGTTCCTACTCACTCCCCCTCAATCACAACAGTGATACATAAACCAATTTGACTTAAGAATTGATGAAGACACTCTTCAAAACACACACTTGATTAAGCTTCACAGCTTTTTAATCAAGTAACACAATTACTCGTGCTTCACAGCTTTGAGTGATGTACACAACTAACTTGACTCTGCTTCACAACTTTAGTCAAATAACATTCAAACACTCTTGCTTCAAAGCTTTGAGTGCTACACAACCCTTACAATTGAAACCTATTCCAAGGCACTTATCACAATGATAATTGCTTGGAGTATAATAAACAAATCTATACAGATTACAAAATTGATCTTCTAATCAATCAGCAGGGATGTCTTGAAAGAACCGCAGCTCTGTTGAATATATAGCAGCTGTAACTTCAGTTAGGGTTTCCAAAAACCTAGGGTTGATTCCGTTTGACCTAAAGACCAGGTCACAGTACTTTATTGATCAGGTTAGGATTGAGCTAGGTTACTCCTCAGAAAACGCAGGATTCTGTTCAGAAAGGACTGAGTTATTTCCTGAAAAAACTCAGACTTATCCAATCCTGCAAACCTGTTAGTTCAGAACAGGATGTCATAACATCTGTTATGACATCTGAGAAAACCTGTCTACTGATTTAGCAAAATGTGATCATTTTGCAAAAATGCTCAGATACACACTTATAAACATCAGTATTTGAATTACAATATTTTTCTGCACATGTACCTATTGAGTTAGTACAACCTGAACTAGAATGTTATGACATCAGTCATGACATTCACACATACACTTGGGATTTACCAAAAATGAAAGCCAATACCTAAACACCTACAAACTCCCCCTTTGGCAGATTTTTGGCTAAAGACCCTAAACAATCAGAGATAGATAGATAGCAGCACAAATAAGTGACAGAAGTGACAGTAGAAAAATATAATGTCAAGTACTAATTAAGCAAGTACCAAAATATTCTCGCCCTCTTTAGCCACAAATGGGCCAAAGATACATGTTCATAAAGTTATACAGTTATCCAAAACAAAATAATGAGATCAGCAGCAGAACACACATCCAAACTCCACCAGCAACACCACCAAGCAGCAATCAACCTTCAAGCACTGTCATCAGACTCAGAGGAGTCAATTTCTTCAATGTTGAGCTGTCCTTCAGCTTCTATACCTTCTTCCCTTCTGCTTTCTTCAGCTTCCTCCTTTTCTAGCCTGGCAATTAGAGCTTCTAGGGTCCTTTTTCTAGCATCCAGATCTTTGCAAGTTTCTTTTAAAACAGCTATGACATCTGTTGTCTTGGACTGGGTCTTGGCAGACGATGTCTCAGCTGATGTTATGACAATGTCTGGAGCATGAGATCCCTGAAACAGTTTGTAGTGCAGGCCAAGGGCAGGAGCTCTTTTGCAGACTGTATCTCTTGCTACAAGGATGTCAGGGTATTGTGCAAGGATGATTCCACAAAGGAGGGAGGGAAAAGCAATTGGTCCTTTGACAGCATAACTGCCAGCATGCTTCAAAGTTTGTTCAAAGATGTACCTTCCATAGTCAAAGGCAGTCTTGGTTCCTACAGCATAGATAAATCTCCCCAATCCTGTGGAGATGGTTGATTTGTGATTTGTAGGCACCCAGTTTACTGCACCTATTTTATGCAAGATGGCAAATTTCATGCTGAGTTTACTAGCATTCAGCTTCCCTTTCAATGGCCAGCACTTTACTTGCCTGGCAGTGATGGTTAAACACACTTCATTGTCAGTTGCCTCTAGATCAGGACAGTCCTTATTTGTTCTTCCAAGAAACTTGTTGATTTCTGATGGAGAGAACTTGACCCTTCTTCCTCTAACAAACACACTCTCAAAGTCAATAGGGTTCAAGGAAATGTTGAATGTTTTCAGATTATCACACCACAATGTCACAACATCTTGTGTAACATTGTACTCAGGTAGCATCTGTTTTGACCAGATGTTTTGAGAACAGAATTTATGAGACTTGTTCTTTCCAACATCCTTGTCAAGATGACTTAAGGTTCTGACAACACATTCTTCTTCAAGTTTATTTGCCATATCACATATATTATCAGCCTGTAGTTTTGGAGTTCTTCTGACAGCTTCCATAGGAATAGCTCTTTTTATTCTTCCAAGCTTATGCTGCCACTGTTTCATCTCTTTTTCTTCTTTGATGATTTGACTCATAGTGGAGATATCAGTGTTCTCAGGCTGCCACACATAACAGTTATCTTTGGATTTGATTCCTCTCATTACAACATCTAGTTTTTCATTAAATACTAGACATTCAGATCTTGAGAAGTTGACCATGAATCCTAGATCACATAATTGACTGATGCTAATGAGATTAGTAGTCAACCCTTTTACCAGCAGTACCTTATTCAGACTTGGAACTCCAGGGTAGTCCAAATTACCAACTCCTTTGACTTCTCCTTTAGCACCATCTCCAAAGGTCACAAAACTGGTGGTGTGAGGCATAACATTATTGAGGAGATTTTTGAATCCAGTCATGTGTCTGGAACATCCACTGTCAAAGTACCAATCTTCCTTTGCAGAGATCTTCAGGGAAGTGTGAGCTATCAGTGCAGTAGCCTTTTTCTTCCATTGAGGAGCATGTGGTACCTTTTTAGACTTAGGTTTGACATCTGAGTTCTGATTAGGATATCCATGTAATCTGAAGCAAAAGGGCTTTATGTGACCATATTTCCCACAATGATGACATCTCCATCTTTGGTACCTCTTCTTCATATGTCTCTGTCCCTGATGTTGAGAGTAATGTTGAGACATCCGTTTTGACATTTGCTTCCCGGTACCAAATTTCTTTGTTTCCACAAATCCTAGGCCAGATTTATTTCCCATATTTTGTCCAGCCTGAAGGATCTCTTCCAATTTGTCTGTTCCATTGGTCAACATCTTGACAGATTTGGTCATTTGATTCAGTTGTGAGTTCAGCAGTTGAACTTCTCCTTCTAAATGACTTATAGTTTCAAGATTTGCCCTCTTTTCAGCCTCCAGCTTTACAATGAGTTTTGATTGTTTCTCATTTTGCACACAGACTTCACCACTTCTAATACACAATTTCTTGTAGGTATCAGCCAGTTCTTCAAATGTCACTTCTTCATCACTGGTGTCACTTTCAGAAGTACAAACACTAGTTAGGGCAGTAACTAGTTTGGCAGATTCTTCTTCAGAATTGCTTTCTGAATCATAGTCAGACCAAGTAACAGTCATTCCTTTCTTTTGCTTCTTAAGAAAGGTAGGACATTCAGCTCGAATATGTCCATATCCTTCACATCCATGGCATTGAATACCTCTGCCTTGGTTTCCCTTATCTTCTGACCTTGGTCTTCTGCTGGAACTGTCAATGTCAGAAGGAATGTTATGAACATTAGACCTTGACTTTGGGTCCATTCTTTTGATGAGCCTGTTGAACTGTCTTCCAATCATGGCAATGGCTTCTGATATGTTTTCTTCTTCATCCTCCTTGTATTCAACATCAGTGTTGGATACAAGTGCTATGCTTTTGTTCGTCTTGTCACCATTATCAGTGATCCCCATCTCAAAAGTCTGAAGAGACCCAATAAGTTCATCCACTTTTAACTTGCTAATGTCCTGGGCTTCCTCTATGGCAGTTACCTTCATTGCAAATCTTTTAGGCAAAGATCTGAGAATCTTCCTCACCAGTTTTTCTTCTGACATTTTTTCTCCCAGTGCTCCTGAGGTGTTGGCAATCTCCAAGATGTTCATGTGAAACTCATGAATGGTTTCATCTTCCATCATTTTTAGATTCTCAAACTTAGTGGTCAACATCTGAAGCCTTGACATTTTTACTTTGGAAGTGCCCTCATGAGTAGTTTTGAGAGTGTCCCAAACTTCCTTGGCCAGTTCATATTGATGTACTAGTCTGAAGATGTTTCTATCAATTCCATTGAACAAGGCATTTAAAGCTTTTGAATTTCCCAGAGCTAACTCATCTTCTTCTTTACTCCAATCTTCCTCAGGCTTCAGACTGATTGTCCCATCTCTTTCAGTTATGGTGGGATGAATCCATCCTTTGTCAGCAGCTCTCCAAGCCTTTTTGTCCAGAGATTTTAGGAAGGCAATCATACGAGGTTTCCAGTAGTCATAATTGGTTCCATCCAGAATGGGTGGTCTATTTCCAAAAACTCCTTCTTTGTCCATAGTGCCAGAAAGTGATATCCCTAGATCTCACCCAGTAATACAGGCAGGGTTCCTGCTCTGATACCAAATGAAAATTCTGGTTGCAGATACTCAATGTCACGTCCAATGTTATGACACCGTATCTGACTTACTATATGACAGTAAATACAAAAGCAGTAAATAACACAGTCAATTGTTTACCCAGTTCAGTGTGCAACAACACCTACTCTGGGGGCTACCAAGCCAGGGAGAGAATCCACTATAAGAGATGTTAATTCAGGAATAAACCAACCAGTTTATCTCCTTCACTTAAGACCTACCCAATGCAATTCTAATCTAAGTACAACTTAAACCTGAGTTCCTACTCACTCCCCCTCAATCACAGCAGTGATACATAAACCAATTTGACTTAAGAATTGATGAAGACACTCTTCAAAACACACACTTGATTAAGCTTCACAGCTTTTTAATCAAGTAACACAATCACTCGTGCTTCACAGCTTTGAGTGATGTACACAACTAACTTGACTCTGCTTCACAGCTTTAGTCAAATAACATTCAAACACTCTTGCTTCAAAGCTTTGAGTGCTACACAACCCTTACAATTGAAACCTATTCCAAGGCACTTATCACAATGATAATTGCTTGGAGTACAATAAACAAATCTATACAGATTAAAAAATTGATCTTCTAATCAATCAGCAGGGATGTCTTGAAAGAACCGCAGCTCTGTTGAATATATAGCAGCTGTAACTTCAGTTAGGGTTTCCAAAAACCTAGGGTTGATTCCGTTTGACCTAAAGACCAGGTCACAGTACTTTATTGATCAGGTTAGGATTGAGCTAGGTTACTCCTCAGAAAACGCAGGATTCTGTTCAGAAAGGACTGAGTTATTTCCTGAAAAAACTCAGACTTATCCAATCCTGCAAACCTGTTAGTTCAGAACAGGATGTCATAACATCTGTTATGACATCTGAGAAAACCTGTCTACTGATTTAGCAAAATGTGATCATTTTGCAAAAATGCTCAGATACACACTTATAAACATCAGTATTTGAATTACAATATTTTTCTGCACATGTACCTATTGAGTTAGTACAACCTGAACTAGAATGTTATGACATCAGTCATGACATTCACACATACACTTGGGATTTACCAAAAATGCAATGGAGTAACAAAATATCAACAACGAACTACCTTCCATAAGGACATTGCTACCATCCATTGGAGTAACAAAATCTCAACAACGAACTACGTTCCATAATGACAAGGATACCATCCGATGGAGTAACAAAATCTCAAGAACGAACTACCTTCCATAATGTCAAGGATACCATCCATTGGAGTAACAAAATCTCAACAACGAACTACCTTCCATAATGACAAGGTTACCATCCATTGGAGTAGCAAAATCTCAACAATGAACTACCTTCCATAATGACAAGGCTAACATCCATTGGAGTAACAAAATCTAAAAAACAAACTACCTTCTAGAATGACAAGGCTACCATCCATTCGAGTAACAAAATCCCAATAATAAACTACCTTCCATAATGACAAGGCTTCCATCCATTAGAGTAACAAAATCCCAACAACAAACTACCTTCCATAATGACAAGGTTACCATCCATTAGAGTAAAAAAATCTCAACAATGAACTACTTTCTGTAATAACAATTCTACCATCCATTAGAATAACAAAATCCCAACAACAAACTACATTTAATAAGAACAAGGCTACAATCCATTGGAGTAACAAAATATCAACAACGAACTACCTTCCATAATGACAAGGCTACCATCCAATGGAGTAACAAAATCTCAACAATGAACTACATTCCATAATGACAAGGCTACCATCCATTGGAGTAACAAAATCTAAACAACGAACTACCTTCCATAATGATAGGGCTACCATCCATTTAAGTAACAAAATCTCAACAGCAAACTACCTTCCATAATGACAAGGCTACCATCCATTAGAATAACAAAATCTCAACAATGAACTGCCTTCCGTAATGACAAGGCTACCATCCATTAGAGTAACAAAATCTCAACAATGAACTACATTCCATAATGACAAGGTTACCACCCATTGGAGTAACAAAATCTCAAAAACGAACTACCTTCCATAATGTCAAGGCTACCATCCATTGGAGTAACAAAATATCAACAACGAACTACCTTCCATAATGACAAGGCTACCATCCAATGGAGTAACAAAATCTCAATAGCAAACTACCTTCCATAATGACAAGGCTACCATCCATTGGAGTAACAAAATCTAAACAACGAACTACCTTCCATATTAACAGGGCTACCATCCATTTAAGTAACAAAATCCCGACAACAAACTACCATCCATAATGACAAGGCTACCATCCATTAGAGTAACAAAATATCAACAATGAACTACCTTCCGTAATGACAAGGCTACCGTCCATTAGAAAAACAAAATCTCAACAACGAACTACATTCCATATTGACAAGGTTACCATCCATTGGAGTAACAATATCGTAACAACGGACTACCTTCAGTAATGCCAAGGCTACCATCCAATGGAGTAACAAAATATCAACAACGAACTACCTTCTATAAGGACATTGCTACCATCCATTGGAGTAACAAAATCTCAACAACGAACTACGTTCCATAATGACAAGGATACCATCCGATGGAGTAACAAAATCTCAAGAACGAACTACCTTCCATAATGTCAAGGATACCATCCATTGGAGTAACAAAATCTCAACAACGAACTACCTTCCATAATGACAAGGTTACCATCCATTGGAGTAGCAAAATCTCAACAATGAACTACCTTCCATAATGACAAGGCTAACATCCATTGGAGTAACAAAATCTAAAAAACAAACTACCTTCTAGAATGACAAGGCTACCATCCATTCGAGTAACAAAATCCCAATAATAAACTACCTTCCATAATGACAAGGCTTCCATCCATTAGAGTAACAAAATTCCAACAACAAACTACCTTCCATAATGACAAGGTTACCATCCATTAGAGTAAAAAAATCTCAACAATGAACTACTTTCTGTAATAACAATTCTACCATCCATTAGAATAACAAAATCCCAACAACAAACTACATTTAATAAGGACAAGGCTACAATCCATTGGAGTAACAAAATATCAACAACGAACTACCTTCCATAATGACAAGGCTACCATCCAATGGAGTAACAAAATCTCAACAATGAACTACATTCCATAATGACAAGGCTACCATCCATTGGAGTAACAAAATCTAAACAACGAACTACCTTCCATAATGATAGGGCTACAATCCATTTAAGTAACAAAATCTCAACAGCAAACTACCTTCCATAATGACAAGGCTACCATCCATTAGAATAACAAAATCTCAACAATGAACTGCCTTCCGTAATGACAAGGCTACCATCCATTAGAGTAACAAAATCTCAACAATGAACTACATTCCATAATGACAAGGTTACCACCCATTGGAGTAACAAAATCTCAAAAACGAACTACCTTCCATAATGTCAAGGCTACCATCCATTGGAGTAACAAAATATCAACAACGAACTACCTTCCATAATGACAAGGCTACCATCCAATGGAGTAACAAAATCTCAATAGCAAACTACCTTCCATAATGACAAGGCTACCATCCATTGGAGTAACAAAATCTAAACAACGAACTACCTTCCATATTAACAGGGCTACCATCCATTTAAGTAACAAAATCCCGACAACAAACTACCATCCATAATGACAAGGCTACCATCCATTAGAGTAACAAAATATCAACAATGAACTACCTTCCATAATGACAAGGTTACCATCCATTGGAGTAGCAAAATCTCAACAATGAACTACCTTCCATAATGACAAGGCTAACATCCATTGGAGTAACAAAATCTAAAAAACAAACTACCTTCTAGAATGACAAGGCTACCATCCATTCGAGTAACAAAATCCCAATAATAAACTACCTTCCATAATGACAAGGCTTCCATCCATTAGAGTAACAAAATCCCAACAACAAACTACCTTCCATAATGACAAGGTTACCATCCATTAGAGTAAAAAAATCTCAACAATGAACTACTTTCTGTAATAACAATTCTACCATCCATTAGAATAACAAAATCCCAACAACAAACTACATTTAATAAGGACAAGGCTACAATCCATTGGAGTAACAAAATATCAACAACGAACTACCTTCCATAATGACAAGGCTACCATCCAATGGAGTAACAAAATCTCAACAATGAACTACATTCCATAATGACAAGGCTACCATCCATTGGAGTAACAAAATCTAAACAACGAACTACCTTCCATAATGATAGGGCTACCATCCATTTAAGTAACAAAATCTCAACAGCAAACTACCTTCCATAATGACAAGGCTACCATCCATTAGAATAACAAAATCTCAACAATGAACTGCCTTCCGTAATGACAAGGCTACCATCCATTAGAGTAACAAAATCTCAACAATGAACTACATTCCATAATGACAAGGTTACCACCCATTGGAGTAACAAAATCTCAAAAACGAACTACCTTCCATAATGTCAAGGCTACCATCCATTGGAGTAACAAAATATCAACAACGAACTACCTTCCATAATGACAAGGCTACCATCCAATGGAGTAACAAAATCTCAATAGCAAACTACCTTCCATAATGACAAGGCTACCATCCATTGGAGTAACAAAATCTAAACAACGAACTACCTTCCATATTAACAGGGCTACCATCCATTTAAGTAACAAAATCCCGACAACAAACTACCATCCATAATGACAAGGCTACCATCCATTAGAGTAACAAAATATCAACAATGAACTACCTTCCATAATGACAAGGTTACCATCCATTGGAGTAGCAAAATCTCAACAATGAACTACCTTCCATAATGACAAGGCTAACATCCATTGGAGTAACAAAATCTAAAAAACAAACTACCTTCTAGAATGACAAGGCTACCATCCATTCGAGTAACAAAATCCCAATAATAAACTACCTTCCATAATGACAAGGCTTCCATCCATTAGAGTAACAAAATCCCAACAACAAACTACCTTCCATAATGACAAGGTTACCATCCATTAGAGTAAAAAAATCTCAACAATGAACTACTTTCTGTAATAACAATTCTACCATCCATTAGAATAACAAAATCCCAACAACAAACTACATTTAATAAGGACAAGGCTACAATCCATTGGAGTAACAAAATATAAACAACGAACTACCTTCCATAATGACAAGGCTACCATCCAATGGAGTAACAAAATCTCAACAATGAACTACATTCCATAATGACAAGGCTACCATCCATTGGAGTAACAAAATCTAAACAACGAACTACCTTCCATAATGATAGGGCTACCATCCATTTAAGTAACAAAATCTCAACAGCAAACTACCTTCCATAATGACAAGGCTACCATCCATTAGAATAACAAAATCTCAACAATGAACTGCCTTCCGTAATGACAAGGCTACCATCCATTAGAGTAACAAAATCTCAACAATGAACTACATTCCATAATGACAAGGTTACCACCCATTGGAGTAACAAAATCTCAAAAACGAACTACCTTCCATAATGTCAAGGCTACCATCCATTGGAGTAACAAAATATCAACAACGAACTACCTTCCATAATGACAAGGCTACCATCCAATGGAGTAACAAAATCTCAATAGCAAACTACCTTCCATAATGACAAGGCTACCATCCATTGGAGTAACAAAATCTAAACAACGAACTACCTTCCATATTAACAGGGCTACCATCCATTTAAGTAACAAAATCCCGACAACAAACTACCATCCATAATGACAAGGCTACCATCCATTAGAGTAACAAAATATCAACAATGAACTACCTTCCATAATGACAAGGTTACCATCCATTGGAGTAGCAAAATCTCAACAATGAACTACCTTCCATAATGACAAGGCTAACATCCATTGGAGTAACAAAATCTAAAAAACAAACTACCTTCTAGAATGACAAGGCTACCATCCATTCGAGTAACAAAATCCCAATAATAAACTACCTTCCATAATGACAAGGCTTCCATCCATTAGAGTAACAAAATCCCAACAACAAACTACCTTCCATAATGACAAGGTTACCATCCATTAGAGTAAAAAAATCTCAACAATGAACTACTTTCTGTAATAACAATTCTACCATCCATTAGAATAACAAAATCCCAACAACAAACTACATTTAATAAGGACAAGGCTACAATCCATTGGAGTAACAAAATATCAACAACGAACTACCTTCCATAATGACAAGGCTACCATCCAATGGAGTAACAAAATCTCAACAATGAACTACATTCCATAATGACAAGGCTACCATCCATTGGAGTAACAAAATCTAAACAACGAACTACCTTCCATAATGATAGGGCTACCATCCATTTAAGTAACAAAATCTCAACAGCAAACTACCTTCCATAATGACAAGGCTACCATCCATTAGAATAACAAAATCTCAACAATGAACTGCCTTCCGTAATGACAAGGCTACCATCCATTAGAGTAACAAAATCTCAACAATGAACTACATTCCATAATGACAAGGTTACCACCCATTGGAGTAACAAAATCTCAAAAACGAACTACCTTCCATAATGTCAAGGCTACCATCCATTGGAGTAACAAAATATCAACAACGAACTACCTTCCATAATGACAAGGCTACCATCCAATGGAGTAACAAAATCTCAATAGCAAACTACCTTCCATAATGACAAGGCTACCATCCATTGGAGTAACAAAATCTAAACAACGAACTACCTTCCATATTAACAGGGCTACCATCCATTTAAGTAACAAAATCCCGACAACAAACTACCATCCATAATGACAAGGCTACCATCCATTAGAGTAACAAAATATCAACAATGAACTACCTTCCGTAATGACAAGGCTACCATCCATTAGAAAAACAAAATCTCAACAACGAACTACATTCCATATTGACAAGGTTACCATCCATTGGAGTAACAATATCGTAACAACGGACTACCTTCCGTAATGCCAAGGCTACCATCCAATGGAGTAACAAAATATCAACAACGAACTACCTTCCATAAGGACATTGCTACCATCCATTGGAGTAACAAAATCTCAACAACGAACTACGTTCCATAATGACAAGGATACCATCCGATGGAGTAACAAAATCTCAAGAACGAACTACCTTCCATAATGTCAAGGATACCATCCATTGGAGTAACAAAATCTCAACAACGAACTACCTTCCATAATGACAAGGTTACCATCCATTGGAGTAGCAAAATCTCAACAATGAACTACCTTCCATAATGACAAGGCTAACATCCATTGGAGTAACAAAATCTAAAAAACAAACTACCTTCTAGAATGACAAGGCTACCATCCATTCGAGTAACAAAATCCCAATAATAAACTACCTTCCATAATGACAAGGCTTCCATCCATTAGAGTAACAAAATTCCAACAACAAACTACCTTCCATAATGACAAGGTTACCATCCATTAGAGTAAAAAAATCTCAACAATGAACTACTTTCTGTAATAACAATTCTACCATCCATTAGAATAACAAAATCCCAACAACAAACTACATTTAATAAGGACAAGGCTACAATCCATTGGAGTAACAAAATATCAACAACGAACTACCTTCCATAATGACAAGGCTACCATCCAATGGAGTAACAAAATCTCAACAATGAACTACATTCCATAATGACAAGGCTACCATCCATTGGAGTAACAAAATCTAAACAACGAACTACCTTCCATAATGATAGGGCTACAATCCATTTAAGTAACAAAATCTCAACAGCAAACTACCTTCCATAATGACAAGGCTACCATCCATTAGAATAACAAAATCTCAACAATGAACTGCCTTCCGTAATGACAAGGCTACCATCCATTAGAGTAACAAAATCTCAACAATGAACTACATTCCATAATGACAAGGTTACCACCCATTGGAGTAACAAAATCTCAAAAACGAACTACCTTCCATAATGTCAAGGCTACCATCCATTGGAGTAACAAAATATCAACAACGAACTACCTTCCATAATGACAAGGCTACCATCCAATGGAGTAACAAAATCTCAATAGCAAACTACCTTCCATAATGACAAGGCTACCATCCATTGGAGTAACAAAATCTAAACAACGAACTACCTTCCATATTAACAGGGCTACCATCCATTTAAGTAACAAAATCCCGACAACAAACTACCATCCATAATGACAAGGCTACCATCCATTAGAGTAACAAAATATCAACAATGAACTACCTTCCGTAATGACAAGGCTACCATCCATTAGAAAAACAAAATCTCAACAACGAACTACATTCCATATTGACAAGGTTACCATCCATTGGAGTAACAATATCGCAACAACGGACTACCTTCCGTAATGCCAAGGCTACCATCCAATGGAGTAACAAAATATCAACAACGAACTACCTTCCATAAGGACATTGCTACCATCCATTGGAGTAACAAAATCTCAACAACGAACTACGTTCCATAATGACAAGGATACCATCCGATGGAGTAACAAAATCTCAAGAACGAACTACCTTCCATAATGTCAAGGATACCATCCATTGGAGTAACAAAATCTCAACAACGAACTACCTTCCATAATGACAAGGTTACCATCCATTGGAGTAGCAAAATCTCAACAATGAACTACCTTCCATAATGACAAGGCTAACATCCATTGGAGTAACAAAATCTAAAAAACAAACTACCTTCTAGAATGACAAGGCTACCATCCATTCGAGTAACAAAATCCCAATAATAAACTACCTTCCATAATGACAAGGCTTCCATCCATTAGAGTAACAAAATTCCAACAACAAACTACCTTCCATAATGACAAGGTTACCATCCATTAGAGTAAAAAAATCTCAACAATGAACTACTTTCTGTAATAACAATTCTACCATCCATTAGAATAACAAAATCCCAACAACAAACTACATTTAATAATGACAAGGCTACAATCCATTGGAGTAACAAAATATCAACAACGAACTACCTTCCATAATGACAAGGCTACCATCCAATGGAGTAACAAAATCTCAACAATGAACTACATTCCATAATGACAAGGCTACCATCCATTGGAGTAACAAAATCTAAACAACGAACTACCTTCCATAATGACAGGGCTACCATCCATTTAAGTAACAAAATCTCAACAGCAAACTACCTTCCATAATGACAAGGCTACCATCCATTAGAATAACAAAATCTCAAAAATGAACTGCCTTCCGTAATGACAAGGCTACCATCCATTAGAGTAACAAAATCTCAACAACAAACTACATTCCATAATGACAAGGTTACCACCCATTGGAGTAACAAAATCTCAAAAACGAACTACATTCCATATTGACAAGTCTACCATCCATTGGAGTAACAATATCGCAACAACGGACTACCTTCCGTAATGCCAAGGCTACCATCCAATGGAGTAATAAAATATCAACAACGAACTACCTTCCATAAGGACATTGCTACCATCCATTGGAGTAACAAAATCTCAACAATGATTTACCTTCGATAATGACAAGGCTACCATCCATTGGAGTAACAAATTCTCAATACCGAACTACCTTCCATAATGACAAGGCTACCATCCATTAAAGTAACAAAATCTTAACAACTAACTACCTTCCATAATGACAAGGCTACCATCCGTTGGAGTGGCAAAATCTCAACAATGAACTACCTTCCATAATGACAAGGCTAACATCCATTGGAGTAACGAAATCTAAAAACCAAACTACCTTCAAGAATGACAAGGCAACCATCCATTTGAGTAACAAAATCCCAATAACAAACTACCTTCCATAATGACAAGGCTTCCATCCATTAGAGTAACAAAATCCCAACAATGAACTACCTTCCATAATGACACGGCTACCATCCATTAGAGTAAAAAAATCTCAACAATGAACTACTTTCCGTAATAACAAGGCTACCATCCATTAGAATAACAAAATCTCAACAACAAACTACATTTCATAATGACAAGGCTACCATCCATTGGAGTAACAAAATATCAACAACAAACTACCTTCCATAATGACAAGGCTACCATCCAATGGAGTAACAAAATCTCAATAGCAAACTACCTTCCATAATGACAAGGCTACCATCCATTGGAGTAACAAAATCTCAACAACGAACTACCTTCCATAATGACAGGGCTACCATCCATTTAAGTAACAAAATCTCAACAACGAACTACCTTCCATAATGACAAGGCTACCATCCATTAGAATAACAAAATCTCAACAATGAACTGCCTTCCGTAATGACAAGGCTACCATCCATTAGAGTAACAAAATCTCCACAACGAACTACATTCCATAATGACAAGGCTACCACCCATTGAAGTAATAAAATCTTAAAAACGAACTACCTTCCATAATGACAAGGCTACAATCCAATGGAGTAACAAAATCTCAACAGCGAACTACCTTCCATAATGATAAGGCTACCATCCATTAGAGTAATAAAATCTCAACAATGAACTACATTCCGTAATGACAAGGCTACCATCCATTAGAATAACAAAATCTTAACAACGAACTACATTCCATATTGACAAGGCTACCATCCATTGTAGTAACAATATCGCAACAACGGACTACCTTCCGTAATGCCAAGGCTACCATCCAATGGAGTAACAAAATATCAACAACTAACTACCTTCCATAAGGACATTGCTACCATCCATTGGAATAACAAAATCTAAACAATGATTTACCTTCGATAATGACAAGGCTACCATCCATTGGAGTAACAAATTCTCAATACCAAACTACCTTCCATAATGACAAGGCTACCATCCATTAAAGTAACAAAATCTTAACAACGAACTACCTTCCATAATGACAAGGCTACCATCCATTGGAGTAGCAAAATCTCAACAATGAACTACCTTCCATAATGACAAGGCTAACATCCATTGGAGTAACAAAATCTATAAAACAAACTACCTTCTAGAATGACAAGGCTACCATCCATTCGAGTAACAAAACCCCAATAACAAACTACCTTCCATAATGACAAGGCTTCCATCCATTAGAGTAACAAAATCCCAACAACGAACTAACTTCCATAATGACAAGGCTACCATCCATTTGAGTAAAAAAATCTCAACAATGAACAACTTTCCGTAATAACAAGGCTACCATCCATTAGAATAACAAAATCTCAACAACAAACTACATTTCATAATGACAAGGCTACCATCCATTGGAGTAACAGAATATCAATAACGCACTACCTTCCATAATGACAAGGCTACCATCCAATGGAGTAACAAAATCTCAATAGCAAACTACCTTCCATAATGACAAGGCTACCATCCATTGGAGTAACAAAATCTGAACAACGAACTACCTTCCATAATGACAGGGCTACCATCCATTTAAGTAACAAAATCCCAACAACAAACTACCATCCATAATAACAAGGCTACCATCAATTAGAGTAACAAAATCTCAACAATGAACTACCTTCCATAATGACAAGGCTATCATCCATTAGAGTATCAAAATCTCAACAACGAACTACATTCCATAATGACAAGGCTACCACCCATTGGAGTAACAAAATCTCAAAAACAAACTACCTTCCATAATGTCAAGGCTACCATCCATTGGAGTAACAAAATATCAACAACGAACTACCTTCCATAATGACAAGGCTACCATCCAATGGAATAACAACATCTCAATAGAAAACTACCTTCCATAATAACAAGGCTACCATCCATTGGAGTAACAAAATCTAAACAACAAACTACCTTCCATAATGACAGGGCTACCATCCATTTAAGTAACAAAATCCCGACAACGAACTACCATCCATAATGACAAGGCTACTATCCATTAGATTAACAAAATCTCAACAATGAACTACCTTCCATAATGACAAGGCTACCATCCATTAGAGTAACAAAATCTCAACAACGAACTGTATTCTGTAATGACAAGGCTACCACCCATTGGAGTAACAAAATCTCAAAAACGAACTACCTTCCATAATGGCAAGGCTATCATCCAATGGAGTAACAAAATCTCAACAGCGAACTACCTTCCATAATGACAAGGCTACCATCCATTAGAGTAACAAAATCTCAACAATGAACTGCTTTCCGTAATGACAAGGCTACCATCCATTAGAATAACAAAATCTCAACAACGAACTACATTCCATATTGACAAGGCTACCATCCTTTGGAGTAACAATATCGCAACAATGGACTACCTTCCGTAATGCCAAGGCTATCATCCAATGGAGTAACAAAATATCAACAACGAACTAACTTCCATAAGGACATTGCTACCATCCATTGGAGTAACAAAATCTCAACAACGAACTACGTTCCATAATGACAAGGATACCATCCAATGGAGTAACAAAATCTCAAGAATGAACTACCTTCCATAATGTTGAGGCTACCATCCATTGGAGTAACAAAATCTCAACAACGAACTACATTCCATAATGACAAGGCTACCATCCATTGGAGTAGCAAAATATCAACAATGAACTACCTTCCATAATGACAAGGCTAACATCCATTGGAGGAACAAAATCTAAGAAACAAACTACCTTCTAGAATGACAAGGCTACCATCCATTCGAGTAACAAAATCCCAATAACAAACTACCTTCCATAATGACAAGGCTTCCATCCATTAGAGTACCAAAATCTAAACAACGAACTACCTTCCATAATGACAAGGCTACCATCCATTAGAGTAAAAAAAATCTCCACAATGAACTACTTTCCGTAATAACAAGTCTACCATCCATTAGAATTATAAAATCTCAACAACAAACTACATTTCATAATGACAAGGCTACCATCCATTGGAGTAACAAAATATCAACAACAAACTACCTTCCATAATGACAAGGCTACCATCCAATGGAGTAACAAAATCTCAATAGCAAACTAACTTCCATAATGACAAGGCTACCATCCATTGGAGTAACAAAATCTAAACAACAAACTACCTTCCATAATGACAGGGCTACCATCCATTTAAGTAACAAAATCCCAACAACTAACTACCATCCATAATGACAAGGCTACCATCCATTAGAGTAAAAAAATCTCAACAATGAACTACCTTCCATAATGACAAGGCTACCATCCATTAGAGTAACAAAATCTCAATAACGAACTACATTCCATAATGACAAGGCTACCACCCATTGGAGTAATAAAATCTCAAAAAAGAACTACCTTCCATAATGACAAGGCTACCATCCATTAGAGTAACAAAATCTCAATAATGAACTGCCTTCCGTAATGACAAGGCTACCATCCATTAGAGTAACAAAATCTCAACAATGAACTACATTCCGTAATGACAAGGCTACCATCCATTAGAATAACAAAATCTCAACAACGAACTACATTCCATATTGACAAGTCTACCATCTATTGGAGTAACAATATCACAACAACGGACTACCTTCCGTAATGCCAAGGCTACCATCCAATGGAGTAATAAAATATCAACTACGAACTACCTTCCATAAGGACATTGCTACCATCCATTGGAGTAACAAAATCACAACAATGATTTACCTTCGATAATGACAAGGCTACCATCCATTGGAGTAACAAATTCTCAATACCGAACTACCTTCCATAATGACAAGGCTACCATCCATTAAAGTAACAAAATTTTAACAACGAACTACCTTCCATAATGACAAGGCTACCATCCATTGGAGTGGCAAAATCTCAACAATGAACTACCTTCCATAATGACAAGGCTAACATCCATTGGAGTAACGAAATCTAAAAAACAAACTACCTTCAAGAATGACAAGGCAATCATCCATTTGAGTAACAAAATCCCAATAACAAACTACCTTCCATAATGACAAGGCTTCCATCCATTAGAGTAACAAAATCCCAACAATGAACTACCTTCCATAATGACACGGCTACCATCCATTAGAGTAAAAAAATCTCAACAATGAACTATTTTCCGTAATAACAAGGCTACCATCCATTAGAATAACAAAATCTCAACAACAAACTACATTTCATAATGACAAGGCTACCATCCATTGGAGTAACAAAATATCAACAACAAACTACCTTCCATAATGACAAGGCTACCATCCAATAGAGTAACAAAATCTCAATAGCAAACTACCTTCCATATAGACAAGGCTACCATCCATTGGAGTAACAAAATCTCAACAACGAACTACCTTCCATAATGACAGGGCTACCATCCATTTAAGTAACAAAATCTCAACAACGAACTACCTTCCATAATGACAAGGCTACCATCCATTAGAATAACAAAATCTCAACAATGAACTGCCTTCCGTAATGACAAGGCTACCATCCATTAGAGTAACAAAATCTCAACAACGAACTACATTCCATAATGACAAGGCTACCACCCATTGAAGTAATAAAATCTTAAAAACGAACTACCTTCCATAATGACAAGGCTACAATCCAATGGAGTAACAAAATCTCAACAGAGAACTACCTTCCATAATGACAAGGCTACCATCCATTAGAGTAATAAAATCTCAACAATGAACTACATTCCGTAATGACAAGGCTACCATCCATTAGAATAACAAAATCTCAACAACGAACTACATTCCATATTGACAAGGCTACCATCCATTGTAGTAACAATATCGCAACAACGGACTACCTTCCGTAATGCCAAGGCTACCATCCAATGGAGTAACAAAATATCAACAACGAACTACCTTCCATAAGGACATTGCTACCATCCATTGGAGTAACAAAATCTAAACAATGATTTACCTTCGATAATGACAAGGCTACCATCCATTGGAGTAACAAATTCTCAATACCAAACTACCTTCCATAATGACAAGGCTACCATCCATTAAAGTAACAAAATCTTAACAATGAACTACCTTCCATAATGACAAGGCTACCATCCATTGGAGTAGCAAAATCTCAACAATGAACTACCTTCCATAATGACAAGGCTAACATCCATTGGAGTAACAAAATCTAAAAAACAAACTACCTTCTAGAATGACAAGGCTACCATCCATTCGAGTAACAAAACCCCAATAACAAACTACCTTCCATAATGACAAGGCTTCCATCCATTAGAGTAACAAAATCCCAACAACGAACTAACTTCCATAATGACAAGGCTACCATCCATTTGAGTAAAAAAATCTCAACAATGAACAACTTTCCGTAAAAACAAGGCTACCATCCATTAGAATAACAAAATCTCAACAACAAACTACATTTCATAATGACAAGGCTACCATCCATTGGAGTAACAGAATATCAACAACGCACTACCTTCCATAATGACAAGGCTACCATCCAATGGAGTAACAAAATCTTAATAGCAAACTACCTTCCATAATGACAAGGCTACCATCCATTGGAGTAACAAAATCTGAACAACGAACTACCTTCCATAATGACAGGGCTACCATCCATTTAAGTAACAAAATCCCAACAACAAACTACCATCCATAATAACAAGGCTACCATCAATTAGAGTAACAAAATCTCAAAAATGAACTACCTTCCATAATGACAAGGTTATCATCCATTAGAGTATCAAAATCTCAACAACGAACTACATTCCGTAATGACAAGGCTACCACCCATTGGAGTAACAAAATCTCAAAAACAAACTACCTTCCATAATGTCAATGCTACCATCCATTGGAGTAACAAAATATCAACAACGAACTACCTTCCATAATGACAAGGCTACCATCCAATGGAATAACAACATCTCAATAGCAAACTACCTTCCATAATAACAAGGCTACCATCCATTGGAGTAACAAAATCTAAACAACGAACTACCTTCCATAATGACAGGGCTACCATCCATTTAAGTAACAAAATCCCGACAACGAACTACCATCCATAATGACAAGGCTACTATCCATTAGAGTAACAAAATCTCAACAATGAACTACCTTCCATAATGACAAGGCTACCATCCATTAGAGTAAAAAAATCTCAACAACAAACTGCATTCCGTAATGACAAGGCTACCACCCATTGGAGTAACAAAATCTCAAAAACGAACTACCTTCCATAATGGCAAGGCTATCATCCAATGGAGTAACAAAATCTCAACAGCGAACTACCTTCCATAATGACAAGGCTACCATCCATTAGAGTAACAAAATCTCAACAATGAACTGCTTTCCGTAATGACAAGGCTACCATCCATTAGAATAACAAAATCTCAACAACGAACTACATTCCATATTGACAAGGCTACCATCCATTGGAGTAACAATATCGCAACAATGGACTACCTTCCGTAATGCCAAGGCTATCATCCAATGGAGTAACAAAATATCAACAACGAACTAACTTCCATAAGGACATTGCTACCATCCATTGGAGTAACAAAATCTCAACAACGAACTACGTTCCATAATGACAAGGATACCATCCAATGGAGTAACAAAATCTCAAGAACGAACTACCTTCCATAATGTTGAGGCTACCATCCATTGGAGTAACAAAATCTCAACAACGAACTACATTTCATAATGACAAGGCTACCATCCATTGGAGTAGCAAAATCTCAACAATGAACTACCTTCCATAATGACAAGGCTAACATCCATTGGAGTAACAAAATCAGAAACAAACTACCTTCTAGAATGACAAGGCTACCATCCATTCGAGTAACAAAATCCCAATAACAAACTACCTTCCATAATGACAAGGCTTCCATCCATTAGAATAACAAAATCTTAACAACGAACTACATTCCATTATGAAAAGGCTACCATCCATTGGAGTAACAAAATCAAAAACGAACTACCTTCCATAATGACTAGGCTACCATCCAATGGAGTAACAAAATCTCAACAGCGAACTACCTTCCATAATGACAAGGCTACCATCCATTAGAGTAACAAAATCTCAACAATGAACTGTCTTCCGTAATGACAAGGCTACCATCCATTGGAGTAACAAATTCAAAACAACATACTAGCTTCCGTAATGACAAGGCTACCATCCAATGGACTAACAAAATATCAACAATGAACTACCTTCAATATAGACATTGCTACCATCCATTGGAGTAACAAAATCTCAACAATGAACTACATTCCATAATTACAAGGCTACCATCCATTGGAGTAACAAAATCTCAACAACGAACTACCTTCCATAATGACAAGGATACCATCCAATGGAGTCACAAAATCTCAAGAACAAACTACCTTCTATAATGTCAAGGCTACCATCCATTGGGGAAACAAAATCTCAATAACAAACTACCTTCCATAATATCAAGGCTACCATCCATTGGAGTAACAAAATCTCAACAATGAACTACCTTCCATAATGACAAGGCTAACATCCATTGGAGTAACAAAATCTAAAAAACAAACTACCTTCCATAATGATAAGGCTACCATCCATTGGAGTAACAAAATACCAACAACAAACTACCATCCATAATGACAAGGCTTCCGTCCGTTAGAGTAACAAAATCCCAACAACGAACTACCTTCCATAATGACAAGGCTACCATTCATTAGAGTAAAAAAATCTTAACAATGAACTACATTCCGTAATGAAAAGGCTACCATCCATTAGAAAAACAAAATCTCAAGAACAAATACCTTCCATAATGACAAGGCTGCCATACAATGCAGTAACAAAATATCAACAATGAACTACCTTCCATAATGACAAGGCTACCATCCATTGGAGTAACAAAATCTCAACAACGAACTACCTTCCATAATGACAATAATACCATCCAATGGAGTAAAAAAAATCTCAAGAATGAACTACCTTCCATAATGTCAAGGCTACCATCCATTGGAGTAATAAAATCTCAACAACGAACTACCTTCCATAATGACAAGGCTACCATCTATCGGAGTAACAAAATCTCAACAATGAACTACATTCCATAATGACAAGGCTACCATCCATTGGAGTAACAAAATCTCAACAACGAACTACCTTCCATAATGACAATAATACCATCCAATGGAGTAAAAAAATCTCAAGAATGAACTACCTTCCATAATGTCAAGGCTACCATCCATTGGAGTAACAAAATGTCAACAACAAACTACCTTCCATATTGACAAGGCTACCATCCATTGGAGTAACAAAATCTCAACAACAAACTACTTTCCATAATGACAAGGCTACCATCCATTGGAGTAACAAAATCTCAACAACGAACTACCTTCCATAATGACAAGGCTAACATCCATTGGAGTAACAAAATCTAAAAAACAAACTA
Source organism: Vicia faba (assembly GCA_948472305.1). Lineage (NCBI taxonomy): Eukaryota > Viridiplantae > Streptophyta > Magnoliopsida > Fabales > Fabaceae > Vicia > Vicia faba. The sequence goes on along the minus strand of OX451739.1, from coordinate 585,352,153 downwards.
ACTTCCATAATGAGAAGGCTACCATCCATTGGAGTAACAAAATCCCAACAACGAACTACCTTCCATAATGACAAGGCTACCATTAATTGGAGTAACAAAATCTCAACAATGAACTACCTTCCATAATGACAAGGCTACCATCCATTAGAGTAAAAAAATATCAACAACGAACTACCTTCCATAATGACAAGGCTACCATCCAATGGAGAAACAAAATCTCAACAGCGAACTACCTTCCATAATGACAAGGCTACCATCCATTTGAGTAACAAAATCTCGACAATGAAATGTCTTCCGTAATGACAAGGCTACCATCCATTAGAATAACAAAATCTCAACAATGAACTACATTCCATAATGACAAGGCTACCATCCATTGGAGTAACAAAATCTCAACAATGAACTACATTCCATAATTACAAGGCTACCATCCATTGGAGTAACAAAATCTCAACAACGAACTACCTTCCATAATGACAAGGATATCATCCAATGGAGTAACAAAATCTCAAGAACGAACTACCTTCCATAATGACAAGGATATCATCCAATGGAGTAACAAAATCTCAAGAACGAACTACCTTCAATAATGTCAAGGCAGCCATCTAATGCAGTAATAAAATATCAATAATGAACTACCTTCCATAATGACAAGGCCACCATCCATTGGAGTAACAAAATCTCAACAATGAACTACATTCCATAATGACAAAGCTACCATCCATTGGAGTAACAAAATCTCAAGAACCAACTACCTTTCATAATGACAAGGATACCATCCAATGGAGTCACAAAATCTAAAGAACAAACTACCTTCCATAATGTCAAGGCTACCATCCATTGGGGAAACAAAATCTCAACAACAAACTACCTTCCTTAATGACAAGGCTACCATCCATTGGAGTAACAAAATCTCAACAACGAACTACCTTCCATAATGACAAGGCTAACACCCATTGGAGTAACAAAATCTAAAAAAAAAACTACCTTCCATAATGACAAGGTTACCATCCATTGGAGTAACAAAATCCCAACAACAAACTACCTTCCATAATGACAAGGCTTCCGTCCATTAGAGTAACAAAATCCCAACAACAAACTACCTTCCATAATGACAAGGCTACCATTCATTAGATTAAAAAAATCTCAACAATGAACAACTTTCCGTAATGAAAAGGCTACCATCCATTAGAATAAAAAAATCTCAACAACAAACTACATTCCATAATGACAAGTCTACCATTCATTGGAGTAACAAAATATCAACAACGAATTACCTTCCATAATGACAATGCTACCATCCAATGGAGTAACAAAATCTCAACAGCTAACTACCTTCCATAATGCCAAGGCTACCATCCGTTAGAGTAACAAAATCTCAACAACAAACTACCTTCCATAATGACAGGGCTACCATCCATTTGAGTAACATAATATCAAAAACGAACTAACATCCATAAGGACATCGCTACCATTTATTGGAGTAACAAAATCTCAACAAAAATTTACCTTCCATAATGACAAGGCTACCATCCAATGGAGTAAAAAAATCTCAACAACGAACTACCTTCTATAATGACAAGGCTACCATCCAGTAAAGTAACAAAATCTCAACAATGAACTACCTTCGATAATGACAAGGCTACCATTAATTGGAGTAACAAAATCTCAACAATGAACTACCTTCCATAATGACAAGGCTACCATCTATTAGAGTAAAAAAATATTAACAACGAACTACCTTCCATAATGACAGGGCTACCATCCAATGGAGTAACAAAATCTCAACAGCAAACTACCTTCCATAATGACAAGGCTACCATTAATTGGAGTAACAAAATCTCAACAATGAACTGTCTTCCATAATGACAAGGCTACCATCCATTAGAATAACAAAATCTCAACAACGAACTACATTCCATAATGACAAGGCTACCATCCATTGGAGTAACAAAATCAAAACAACATACTAGCTTCCGTAATGACAAGGCTACCATCCAATGGACTAACAAAATATCAACAATGAACTACCTTCAATAAGGACATTGCTACCATCCATTGGAGTAACAAAATCTCAACAATGAACTACATTCCATAATTACAAGGCTTCCATCCATTGGAGTAACAAAATCTCAACAACGAACTACCTTCCATAATGACAAGGATACCATCCAATGGAGTCACAAAATCTCAAGAACAAACTACCTTCTATAATGTCAAGGCTACCATCCATTGGGGAAACAAAATCTCAATAACAAACTACCTTCCATAATAACAAGGCTACCATCCATTGGAGTAACAAAATCTCAACAACGAACTACCTTCCATAATGACAAGGCTAACATCCATTGGAGTAACAAAATCTAAAAAACAAACTACCTTCCATAATGACAAGGCTACCATCCATTGGAGTACCAAAATCCCAACAACAAACTACCATCCATAATGACAAGGCTTCCGTCCATTAGAGTAACAAAAGCCCAACAACGAACTACCTTCCATAATGACAAGGCTACCAATCATTAGAGTAAAAAAATCTCAACAATGAACTAATTTCCGTAATGAAAAGGCTACCATCCATTAGAATAAAAAAATCTCAACAACAAACTACATTCCATAATGACAAGTCTACCATCCATTGGAGTAACAAAATATCAACAACGAACTACCTTCCATAATGACAAGGCTACCATCCAATGGAGTAACAAAATCTCAATAGCTAACTACCTTCCATAATGCCAAGGCTACCATCCGTTAGAGTAACAAAATCTCAACAACAAACTACCTTCCATAATGACAGGGCTACCATCCATTTGAGTAACAAAATCCCAACAACGAACTACCGTCCATAATGACAAGGCTACCGTCCATTAGAGTAAAAAAATCTCAACAACGAACTACCTTCCATAATGACAAGGCTACCATCCATTAGAGTACCGAAATATTAACAACGAACTACCTTCCAAAAGGACGTCGCTACCATTCATTGAACTAAGAAAATCTCAACAACGAACTACCTTCCATAATGACAGGATACCATCCATTGTAGTAACAAAAATCTCGACAACAGACTACCTTCCATAATGACAAGGCTACCATCCATTAGAGTAACAAAATCTTAACAACGAACTACATTCCATTATGACAAGGCTACCATCCATTGGAGTAACAAAATCAAAAATGAACTACCTTCCATAATGACAAGGCTACCATCCAATGGAGTAACAAAATCTCAACAGCGAACTACCTTCCATAATGACAAGGCTACCATCCATTAGAGTAACAAAATCTCAACAATGAACTGTCTTCCGTAATGACAAGGCTACCATCCATTGGAGTAACAAATTCAAAACAACATACTAGCTTCCGTAATGACAAGGCTACCATCCAATGGACTAACAAAATATCAACAATGAACTACCTTCAATAAGGACATTGCTACCATCCATCTGAGTAACAAAATCTCAACAATAAACTACATTCCATAATTACAAGGCTACCATCCATTGGAGTAACAAAATCTCAACAACGAACTTCCTTCCATAATGACAAAGATACCATCCAATGGAGTCACAAAATCTCAAGAACAAACTACCTTCTATAATGTCAAGGCTACCATCCATTGGAGAAACAAAATCTCAATAACAAACTACCTTCCATAATAACAAGGCTACCATCCATTGGAGTAACAAAATCTCAACAACGAACTACCTTCCATAATGACAAGGCTAACATCCATTGGAGTAACAAAATCTAAAAAACAAACTACCTTCCATAATGATAAGGCTAGCATCCATTGGAGTAACAAAATATCAATAATGAACTACCTTCCATAATGACAAGGCTACCATCCATTGGAGTAACAAAATCTCAACAACGAACTACCTTCCATAATGACAATATTACCAACCAATGGAGTAAAAAAAATCTCAAGAATGAACTACCTTCCATAATGTCAAGGCTACCATCCATTGGAGTAATAAAATCTCAACAACGAACTACCTTCCATAATGACAAGGCTACCATCTATCAGAGTAACAAAATCTCAACAATGAACTACATTCCATAATGACAAGGCTACCATCCATTGGAGTAACAAAATCTCAACAACGAACTACCTTCCATAATGACAATAATACCATCCAATGGAGTAAAAAAATCTCAAGAATGAACTACCTTCCATAATGTTAAGGCTACCATCCATTGGAGTAACAAAATGTCAACAACGAACTACCTTCCATATTGACAAGGCTACCATCCATTGGAGTAAAAAAATCTCAACAACGAACTACTTTCCATAATGACAAGGCTACCATCCATTGGAGTAACAAAATCCCAACAACGAACTACCGTCCATAATGACAAGGCTAACATCCATTGGAGTAACAAAATCTAAAAAACAAACTACCTTCCATAATGATAAGGCTACCATCCATTGGAGTAACAAAATCCCAACAACGAACTACCTTCCATAATGACAAGGCTACCATTAATTGGAGTAACAAAATCTCAACAACGAACTACCTTCCATAATGACAAGGCTACCATCCATTAGAGTAAAAAAATATCAACAACGAACTACCTTCCATAATGACAAGGATACCATCCAATGGAGTAACAAAATCTCAACAGCGAACTACCTTCCATAATGACAAGGCTACCATCGATTTGAGTAACAAAATCTCAACAATGAAATGTCTTCCGTAATGACAAGGCTACCATCCATTAGAATAAAAAAATCTCAACAATGAACTACATTCCATAATGACAAGGCTACCATTCATTGGAGTAACAAAATCACAACAACAGACTACCTTCCGAAATGACAAGGCTACCATCCAATGGACTAAAAAAATATCAACAATGAACTACCTTCAATAAGGACATTGCTACCATCCATTGGAGTAACAAAATCTCAACAACAATTTTCCTTCCATAATGATAAGGCTACCATCCAATGGAGTAACAAAATATCAACAATGGACTACCTTCCATAATTACAAGGCTACCATCCATTGGAGTAACAAAATCTCAACAATAAACTACATTCCAAAATTACAAGGCTACCATCCATTGGAGTAACAAAATCTCAACAACGAACTACTTTCCATAATGACAAGGATATCATCCAATGGAGTAACAAAATCTCAAGAACGAACTACCTTCCATAATGTCAAGGAAGCCATCCAATGCAGTAATAAAATATCAACAATGAACTACCTTCCATAATGACAAGGCCACCATCCATTGGAGTAACAAAATCTCAACAATGAACTACATTCCATAATGACAAAGCTACCATCCATTGGAGTAAAAAAATCTCAAGAACCAACTACCTTCCATAATGACAAGGATAACGTCCAATGGAGTCACAAAATCTCAAGAACAAACTACCTTCCATAATGTCAAGGCTACCATCCATTGGGGAAACAAAATCTCAACAACAAACTACCTTCCATAATGACAAGGCTACCATCCATTGGAGTAACAAAATCTCAACAACGAACTACCTTCCATAATGACAAGGCTAACATCCATTGGAGTAACAAAATCTAAAAAACAAACTACCTTCCATAATGACAAGGCTACCATCCATTGGAGTAACAAAATCCCAACAACAAACTACCTTCCATAATGACAAGGCTTCCGTCCATTAGAGTAACAAAATCCCAACAACGAACTACCTTCCATAATGACAAGGCTACCATTCATTAGAGTAAAAAAATCTCAACAATGAACTACTTTCCGTAATGAAAAGGCTACCATCCATTAGAATAAAAAAATCTCAACAACAAACTACATTCCATAATGACAAGTCTACCATCCATTGGAGTAACAAAATATCAATAACGAACTACCTTCCATAATGATAAGGCTATCATCCAATGGAGTAACAAAATCTCAACAACTAACTACCTTCCATAATGCCAAGGCTACCATTCGTTGAGTAACAAAATCTCAACAACAAACTACCTTCCATAATGACAGGGCTACCATCCATTTGAGTAACAAAATCCCAACAACGAACTAACTTCCATAAGGACAAGGCTACCGTCCATTAGAGTAACAAAATCTCAACAACAAACTACCTTCCATAATGACAAGGCTACCATCCATTAGAGTACCGAAATATTAACAACGAACTACCTTCCAAAAGGACGTCGCTACCATTCATTGAACTAAGAAAATCTCAACAACGAACTACCTTCCATAATGACAGGATACCATCCATTGTAGTAACAGAAATCTCGACAACAGACTACCTTCCATAATGACAAGGCTACCATCCATTAGAGTAACAAAATCTTAACAACTAACTACATTCCATTATGACAAGCCTACCATCCATTGGAGTAACATGATCAAAAATGAACTACCTTCCATAAAGACAAGCCTACCATCCAATGGAGTAACAAAATCTCAACAGCGAACTACCTTCCATAATAACAAGGCTACCATCCATTAGATTAACAAAATCTCAACAATAAACTGCCTTCCGTAATGACAAGGCTACCATCCATTAGAATAACAAAATCTCAACAACGAACTACATTCCATAATGACAAGGCTACCATCCATTAGAGTAAGAAAATCTTAACAATGAACTGTCTTCCGTAATGACAAGGCTAGAATCCATTAGAATAACAAAATCTCAACAAAGAACTACCTTCCATAATGACAATAATACCATCCAATGGAGTAAAAAAATCTCAAGAATGAACTACCTTCCATAATGTCAAGGCTACCATACATTGGAGTAACAAAATCTAAACAACAAACCCCCTTCCATAATGACAAGGCTACCATCCATTAGAGTAAAAATATCTCAACAACGAACTACATTCCATAATGACAAGGATACCATCCGTTGGAGTAACAAAATCTCAACAGCAAACTACCTTCCATAATGACAAGGCTACCACCCATTAGAGTAACAAAATTTCAATAATGAACTGCCTTTTGTAATGACAAGGCTACCATCCATTAGAATTACAAAATCTCAACAACGAACTACATTCCATAATGACAAGGCTACCATCCATTGGAGTAACAAAATCACAACAACTTACTAACTTCCATAATGACAAGGCTACCATCCAATGGAGTAACAAAATATCAATAACGAACTACCTTCCATAAGGACAACGCTACAATCCATTGGAGTAACAAAATCTCAACAATGATTTAACTTCGATAATGACAAGGCTACCATCCATTGGAGTAACAAAATCTCAACACCGAACTGCCTTCCATAATGAAAAGAATACCATCCATTAAAGTAACAAAATCTCAACAACGAACTACCTTCCATATTGACAAGGCTTATATCCATCCAATGGAGACATAAATTCTCAACAACAAACTACATTCCATAATGACAAGGCTACCATCCATTGGAGTAACAAAATCTCAACAACAAACTACCTTCCACAATGACAAGGTTACCATCCAATGGAGTAACAAAATCACAACAACAAACTACCTTCCATAATGACAAGGCTACTATCGAATGGAGTAACAAAATATCAATGACGAACTACCTTCCATAAGGACATGGCTATTATCGATTGGAGTAAAAAAATATCAACAATGTTTTACCTTCCATAATGACAAGGCTACCATCCAATGGCTTAACATAATCTCAACAACGAACTACCTTCCGTAATGACAAGGCTACCATCCATTAGAATAACAAAATATTAACAACGAACTACCTTCCATAAGGACATCTTTACCGTCCATTAGAGTAACAAAATATCAACAACGAACTAACTTCCATAAGGACATCGCTACAATCTATTGGAGTAACAAAATCTACACAAAAATTTACCTTCCATAATGACAAGGCTACCATCCAATGGAGTAACAAAATCTCAACAGCGAACTACCTACCATAATGACAAGGCTACCATCCATTAGAGTAACAAAATCTCAACAATGAACTACCTTCCATAATGACAAGGCTACCATTAATTAGAGTAACAAAATCTCAACAATGAACTACCTTCCATAATGACAAGGCTACCATCCATTAGAGTAAAAAAATATCAACAACGAACTACCTTCCATAATGACAAGGCACCCATCCAATGGAGTAACAAAATCTCAACAGCGAACTACCTTCCATAATGACAAGGCTACCATCCATTAGAGTAACAAAATCTCAACAATGAACTGTCTTCCGTAATGACAAGGCTACCATCCATTAGAATAACAAAATCTCAACAACGAACTACATTCCATAATGACAAGGCTACCATCCATTGGAGTAACAAAATCACATAAAACAGACTACCTTCCGTAATATGAAGGCTACCATCCAATGGACTAATAAAATATCAGCAATGAACTACCTTCAATAAGGACATTTCTACCATCCATTGGAGTAACAAAATCTCAACAACAATTTTCCTTCCATAATGATAAGGCTACCATCCAATGGAGTAACAAAATATCAACAATGGACTACCTTCCATAATGACAAGGCTACCATCCATTGGAGTAACAAAATCTCAACAATGAACTACATTCCATAATTACAAGGCTACATTCCATTGGAGTAACAAAATCTCAACAAAGAACTACTTTCCATAATGACAAGGATACCATCCAATGGAGTAACAAAATCTCAAGAACGAACTACCTTCCATAATGTCAAGGCAGCCATCTAATGCAGTAATAAAATATCAACAATGAACTACCTTCCATAATGACAAGGCTACCATCCATTGCAGTAACAAAATCTCAACAACGAAGTACCTTCCATAATGACAATAATACCATCCAATGGAGTAAAAAATCTCAACAACAAACTACCTTCCATAATGACAAGGCTACCATCCATTGGAGTAACAAAATCTCAACAACGAACTACCTTCCATAATGACAAGGCTAACATCCATTGGATAACAAAATCTAAAAAACAAACTACCTTCCATAATGAAAAGGCTACCATCCATTGGAGTAACAAAAAACCAACAACAAACTACCTTCCATAATGACAAGGCTTCCGTCCATTAGAGTAACAAAATCCCAACAACGAACTACCTTCCATAATGACAAGGCTACCATTCATTAGAGTAAAAAACTCTCAACAATGAACTACTTTCCGTAATGAAAAGGCTACCATCCATTAGAATAACAAAATCTCCATAACAAACTACATTCCATAATGACAAGGCAATCATCCATTGGAGTAACAAAATATCAACAACGAACTACCTTCCATAATGACAAGGGCTACCATCCAATGGAGTATCAAAATCTCAACAGCTAACTACCTTCCATAATGCCAAGGCTACCATCCGTTAGAGTAAGAAAATCTCAACAACAAACTACCTTCCATAATGACAGGGCTACCATCCATTTGAGTAACACAATCCCAACAACGAACTACCGTCCATAATGACAAGGCTACCGTCCATTAGAGTAACAAAATCTCAACAATGAACTACCTTCCATAATGACAAGGCTACCATCCATTAGAGTACCAAAATATCAACAACGAACTACCTTCCAAAAGGACATCGCTACCATTCATTGAACTAAGAAAATCTCAACAACGAACTACCTTCCATAATGACAGGATACCATCCATTGTAGTAACAAAAATCTCGACAACAGACTACCTTCAATAATGACAAGGCTACCATCCATTAGAGTAACAAAATATCAACAACAAACTACATTCCATTATGACAAGGCTACCATCCATTGGAGTATCAAAATCAAAACTGAACTACCTTCCATAATGACAAGGCTACCATCCAATGGAGTAACAAAATCTCAACGGCGAACTACCTTCCATAATGACAAGGCTACCATCCATTAGAGTAACAAAATCTCAATAATGAACTGCCTTCCGTAATGACAAGGCTACCATCCATTAGAATAACAAAATCTCAACAACGAACTACATTCCATAATGACAAGGGTACCATCCATTAGAGTAACAAAATCTCAACAATGAACTGTCTTCCGTAATGACAAGGCTACAATCCATTAGAATAACAAAATCTCAACAACGAACTACATTCCATAATGACAAGGCTACCATCCATTGGAGTGACAAAATCACAACAATAAGCTACCTTCCGTAATGACAAGGCTACCATCCAATAGACTAACAAAATATCAACAACGAACTACCTTCCATAAGGACATTGCTACCTTTCATTGGAGTAACAAAATCTCAACAACAATTTACCTTCCATCAAGATAAGGCTACCATCCAATGGAGTAACAAAATCTAAAATACGAATATCTTAACTAATGACAAGGCTACCATCCATCGGAGTAACAAAATCTCAACAACGAACTACGTTCCATAATGAAAAGGCTACCATCCATTGGAGTAAAAAATCTCAACAACAAACTACCTTCAATAATGACAAGGCTACCATCCATTGGAGTAACAAAATCCCAACAACAAACTACCTTCCATAATGACAAGGCTTCCGTCCATTAGAGTAACAAAATCCCAACAACGTACTACCTTCCATAATGACAAGGCTACCATTCATTAGAGTAAAAAAATCTCAACAATGAACTACTTTCCGTAATGAAAAGTCTACCATACATTAGAATAAAAAAATCTCGACAACAGACTACCTTCAATAATGACAAGGCTACCATCCATTGGAGTAACAAAATATCAACAACAAACTACATTCCATTATGACAAGGCTACCATCCATTGGAGTAACAAAATCAAAAAAGAACTACCTTCCATAATGACAAGGCTACCATCCAATGGAGTAACAAAATATAAACAGCGAACTACCTTCCATAATGACAAGGCTACCATCCATTAGAGTAACAAAATCTCAACAATGAACTGCCTTCTGTAATGACAAGGCTACCATCCATTAGAATAACAAAATCTCAACAACGAACTACATCCCATAATGACAAGGCTACCATCCATTAGAGTAACAAAATCTCAACAATGAACTGTCTTCCATAATGACAAGGCTATAATCCATTAGAATAACAAAATCTCAACAACGAACTACATTCAATAATGTCAAGGCTAGCATCCATTGGAGTAACAAAATCACAACAACAGGCTACCTTCCGTAATGACAATGCCACCATCCAATAGACTAACAAAATATCATCAACGAACTACCTTCCATAAGGACATTGCTACCTTTCATTGGAGTAACAAAATCTCAACAAGAATTTACCTTCCATAAAGATAAGGCTACCATCCAATGGAGTAACAAAATCTAAAGAACGAATACCTTCCATAATGACAAGGCTACCATCCATCGGAGTAACAAAATCTCAACAATGAACTACGTTCCATAATGACAAGGCTACCATCCATTGGAGTAAAAAATCTCAACAACAAACTACCTTCCATAATGACAAGGCTACCATCCATTGGAGTAACAAAATCTCAACAACAAACTACCTTCCATAATGACAAGGCTAACATCCATTGGAGTAACAAAATCTAAAAAACAAACTACCTTCCATAATCACAAGGCTACCATCCATTGGTGTAACAAAATCCCAACAACAAACTACCTTCCATAATGACAAGGCTTCCGTCCATTAGAGTAACAAAATCCCAACAACGAACTACCTTCCATAATGACAAGGCTACCATTCATTAGAGTAAAAAAATCTCAACAATGAACTACTTTCCGTAATGAAATGGCTACCATACATTAGAATAACAAAATCTCAACAACAAACTACATTCCATAATGACAAGGCTACCATCCATTGGAGTAACAAAATATCAACAACGAACTACCTTCCATAATGACAAGGCTACCATCTAATGGAGTAACAAAATCTCAACAGCTAACTACCTTCCATAATGCCAAGGCTACCATCCGTTAGAGTAACAAAATCTCAATAATAAACTACCTTCCATAATGACAGGGCTACCATCCATTTGAGTAACAAAATCCAAACAACAAACTAGCCTCCATAATGACAAGGCTACCGTCCATTAGAGTAACAAAATATCAACCACGAACTACATTTCATAATGACAAGGCTACCATCCATTAGAGTACCAAAATATCAATAACGAACTACCTTCCAAAATGACATCGCTACCATTCATTGAACTAAGAAAATCTCAACAATGAAATACTTTCCATAATGACAGGATACCATCCATTGTAGTAACAAAAATCTCGACAACAGACTACCTTCCATAATTAGAAGGCTACCATCCATTAGAGTAACAAAATCTTAACAACGAACTACATTCCATTATGACAAGGCTACCATACATTGGAGTAACAAAATCAAAAACGAACTACCTTCCATAATGACAAGGCTACCATCCAATGGATAAACAAAATCTCAACAACGGACTACCTTCCATAATGACAAGGCTACCATCCATTAAAGTAACAAAATCTCAACAATGAACTGCCTTCCGTAATGACAAGGCTGAAGGAAAATTGTGACCAAAAGCGCAGCGGAATTTAAAATTTTCCTTTAGGGATCCTTACGAATGAGCATGGTAAGTGATAGAAATATTTACCTCTTGGGGTGATTCAGACCTTTGATATTGTGATCACGAGCATTGATGAAGAACAACGCCTCTACTCAGTCCACACGAACAGATCGCTTCCGGTCACAGTTCTAGCTGATCACGAACGAAAACTTTGAGTGAGAGAGAGAATCAAAAAACGAAATTGCATCAAGTGAAATTGCTTCATCACAAGGGATCTATTTATAGAATCACTCGTGTCGGCTAAAACGTAAAAGCCCAATTAAGGCTATAAGCTAAAAGCCCAATTAAGCTTATGGACATCATACCTTATGATGTACCATATATCACTTATCCACGTGGTACCTTACCACTTTCCGTATTACACTTAAGTGCACCGTACCTTACGGTGTTCCTTATTTATTCTATCTCTCATCAACCTGTCCTTATGTGTGTGACCCTGTAGGTTTTCGCGACGTTGGCAATTATGTTAAATCACACATTTAATATAATAAACAGTGAGCGGTATCTAGCAACACATCACTGTTACCCAATCACGAAAATGTCATGTGATCTGACCAAACCTTTTCCGTGATAATATTTGTGTTGTACAATTACCCTTTTTCCCTCATGTCTATATTGAACACAAGGCATACACTGTTTCACCCTTGTCCAGTTCAATATTGGGCCCTTATACATTTATCCTATTATGCAGGATGAGCAAATTCCATCTAGGTCACTCATGTCCCTTAGCATGCTTTGTGAAGTACCCATCAACCGTCTTTATAGTCATCCAGTTACGGATGACGTTTGATCAGCAATAAAGTACTTGACTCTACATCTAGGGTCCATAGTGGTTTCAGGTTGAAGGGTGGTATACACCATTATCATCATGAGAATAACTTATGACACTTTGCATAACATTCTATGTAGTATTCTCATAGCGGGTCAATCCAGTATAAATATTACTCCTAATATTCATACCTATGTCAAGACTTGATAACTCCTTATCTATGATCCATGAGATGTGATCATCAATCTATCTTCATAATAATCTTAATGCTTTAATGTTATCCCACTTCACATTAAAGCTTGACTACGGATACTTTAAGAGTAGTGTCTTATGTTTAATGGGATTCAATGATTAAGTCACACTTAACATTTCATTAAACCAATAAACCATTCCAGGGACTTTATTATTTTAGAAAGCAAACATAATAAAGAAATGCCTTTAATTATTAATTAATAATTTGATACAAGTACCAAAAGTATTGGCCTCTAGGGCTTACACCAACAAAGGCTACCATCCATTAGAATAACAAAATCTCAACAACGAACTACATTCCATAAGGACAAGGCTACCATCTATTAGAGTAAAAAAATCTCAACAATGAACTGCCTTCCGTAATGACAAGGCTACCATCCATTAGAATAACAAAATCTCAATAATGAACTACATTCCATAATGACAAGGCTACCATCCATTGGAGTAACAAAATCACAACAACAGACTACCTTCCGTAATGACAAGGCTACCATCCAATGGACTAACAAAATATCAACAACGAACTACCTTCCATAAGGACATTTCTACCATCCATTGGAGTAACAAAATCTCAACAACAATTTACCTTCCATAAAGATAAGGCTACCATCCAATGGAGTAACAAAATCTCAAGAACGAATACCTTCCATAATGACAAGGCTGCCATCCAATGTAGTAACAAAATATCAACAATGAACTACCTACCATAATGACAAGGCTACCATCCATCGGAGTAACAAAATCTCAATAATGAACTACATTCCACAATGACAAGGCTACCATCCATTGGAGTAACAAAATCTCAACAACGAACTACCTTCCATAATGACAATAATACCATCAAATGGAGTAAAAAAATCTCAAGAATGAACTACCTTCCATAATGTCAAGGCTACCATCCATCGGAGTAACAAAATCTCAACAACGAACTACGTTCCATAATGACAAGGCTACCATCCATTGGAGTAAAAAATCTCAACAACAAACTACTTTCCATAATGACAAGGCTACCATCCATTGGAATAACAAAATCTCAACAACGAACTACCTTCCATAATGACAAGGCTAACATCCATTGGAGTAACAAAATCTAAAAAACAAACTACCTTCCATAATGACAAGGCTACCATCCAATGGAGTAACAAAATCCCAACAACAAACTACCTTCCATAATGACAAGGCTTCCGTCCATTAGAGTAACAAAATCCCAACAACGAACTACCTTCCATAATGACAAGGCTACCATTCATTAGAGTAAAAAAATATCAACCATGAACTACTTTCCATAATGAAAAGGCTACCATACATTAGAATAAAAAAATCTCAACAACAAACTACATTCCATAATGACAAGGCTACCATCCATTGGAGTAACAAAATATCAACAACGAACTACCTTCCATAATGACAAGGCTACCATTTAATGGAGTAACAAAATCTCAACAGCTAACTACCTTCCATAATGCCAAGGCTACCATCCGTTAGAGTAACAAAATCTCAACAACAAACTACCTTCCATAATGACAGGGCTACCATCCATTTGAGTAACAAAATCCCAACAACGAACTACCGTCCATAATGACAAGGCTACCGTCCGTTAGAGTAACAAAATCTCAACAACAAACTACCTTCCATATTGACAAGGCTACCATCCATTAGAGTACCAAAATATCAAAAACGAACTACCTTCCAAAAGGACATCGCTACCATTCATTGAACTAAGAAAATCTCAACAACAAACTACCTTCCATAATGACAGGATACCATCCATTGTAGTAACAAAAATCTCGACAACCGACTACCTTCCATAATTACAAGGCTACCATCCATTAGAGTAATAAAATCTCAACAACGAACTACATTCCATTATGACAAGGCTACCATCCATTGGAGTAACAAAATCAAAAACGAACTACCTTCCATAATGATAAGGCTACCATCCAATGGTGTAACAAAATATCAACAACGAACTACCTTCCATAATGAAAAGGCTACCATCCATTAAAGTAACAAAATCTCAACAATGAACTGCCTTCCGTAATGACAAGGCTACCATCCATTAGAATAACAAAATCTCAACAACGAACTACATTCCATAATGACAAGGCTACCATCTATTAGAGTAACAAAATCTCAACAATGAACTGCCTTCCGTAATGACAAGGCTACCATCCATTAGAATAACAAAATCTCAATAACGAACTACATTCCATAATGACAAGGCTACCATCCATTGGAGTAACAACAGACTACCTTCCGTAATGACAAGGCTACCATCCAATGGACTAACAAAATATCAACTACGAACTACCTTCCATAAGGACATTTCTACCATCCATTGGAGTAACAAAATCTCAACAACAATTTACCTTCCATAAAGAAAAGGCTACCATCCAATGGAGTAACAAAATCTCAAGAACGAATACCTTCCATAATGACAAGGCTGCCATCCAATGCAGTAACAAAATATCAACAATGAACTACCTTCCATAATGACAAGGCTACCATCCATCGGAGTAACAAAATCTCAACAATGAACTACATTCCATAATGACAAGGCTACCATCCATTGGAGTAACAATATTTCAACAACAAACTACCTTCCATAATGACAATAATACCATCCAATGGAGTAAAAATATCTCAAGAATGAACTACCTTCCATAATGTCAAGGCTACCATCCATTGGAGTAACAAAATATCAACGACGAACTACCTTCCATAATGACAAGGCTACCATCCATTGGAGTAACAAAATCTCAACAACAAACTACCTTCCATAATTACAAGGCTAACATCCATTGGAGTAACAAAATCTAAAAAACAAACTACCTTCCATAATGACAAGGGTGCCATCCATTGGAGTAACAAAATCCCAACAACGAACTACCTTCCATAATGACATGGCTACCATTCATTGGAGTAAAAAAATCTCAAGAATGAACTACCTTCCATAATGACAAGGCTACCATCCATTGGAGTAACAAAATCTCAACAACAAACTACCTTCCATAATGACAAGGCTAACATCCCTTGGAGTAACAAAATCTAAAAAACAAACTACCTTCCATAATGACAAGGCTACCATCCATTGGAGTAACAAAATCCCAACAACGAACTACCTTCCATAATGACATGGCAACCATTCATTGGAGTAACAAAATCTCAACAACAAACTACATTCCATAATGACAACAATACCATCCAATGGAGTAAAAAAATATCAAGAATGAAATACCTTCCATAATGTCAAGGCTATCATCCATTGGAGTAACAAAATCTCAACAACGAACTACCTTCCATAATGACAAGGCTACCATCCATTGGAGTAACAAAATCTCAACAACGAACTACCTTCCATAATGACAATAATACCATCCAATGGAGTAAAAAAATCTGAAGAATGAACTACCTTCCATAATGTCAAGGCTACCATCCATTGGAGTAACAAAATCTCAACAACAAACTCCCTTCCATAATGACAAGGCTACCATCCATTAGAGTAAAAATATCTCAACAACGAACTACATTCCATAATGACTAGGATACCATCTGTTGGATTAACAAAATCTCAACAGCGAACTACCTTCCATAATTAAAAGGCTACCATCCATTAGAGTAACAAAATTTCAATAATGAACTGCCTTCAGTAATGACAAGGATACCATCCATTAGAATTACAAAATCTCAACAACGAACTACATTCCATAATGACAAGGCTACCATCCATTGGAGTAACAAAATCTCAACAACGAACTACCTTCCATAATGACAAGGCTACTATCCAATGGAGTAACAAAATATCAATAACGAACAACCTTCCATAAGGACATGGCTACTATCCATTGGAGTAAAAAAATATCAATAATGTTTTACCTTCCATAATGACAAGGCTACCATCCAATGGCTTAAAATAATCTCAACAACGAACTACCTTTTGCAATGACAAGGCTACCATCCATTAGAATAACAAAATAACAACAATGAACTACCTTCCATAAGGACATCTTTACCGTCCATTAGAGTAACAAACTATCAACAACGAACTAACTTCCATAAGGACATCGCTACCATCTATTGGAGTAACAAAATCTCAACAAAAATTTACCTTCTATAATGACAAGGCTACCATCCAATGGAGTAACAAAATCTCAACAGCGAACTACCTTCCATAATGACAAGGCTACCATCCAGTAAAGTAACATAATCTCAACAATGAACTACCTTCCCTAATGACAAGGCTACCATTAATTTTAGTAACAAAATCTCACCAATGAACTACCTTCCATAATGACAAGGCTACCATCCATTAGAGTAAAAAAATATCAACAACGAACTACCTTCCATAATGACAAGGCTACCATCCAATGGAGTAACAAAATCTCAACAGCGAACTACCTTCCATAATGACAAGGCTACCCTCCATTTGAGTAACAAAATCTCAACAATGAACTATCTTCCGTAATGACAAGGATACCATCCAATGGACTAACAAAATATAAACAATGAACTACCTTCAATAAGGACATTTCTACAATCCATTGGAGTAACAAAATCTCAACAACAATTTTCCTTCCATAATGATAAGGCTATCATCCAATGGAGTAACAAAATATCAACAATGGACTACCTTCCATAATGACAAGGCTACCATCCATTGGAGTAACAAAATCTCAACAATGAACTACATTCCATAATTACAAGGCTACCATCCATTGGAGTAACAAAATCTCAACAACGAACTACCTTCCATAATGACAAGGATACCATCCAATGGAGTAACAAAATCACAAGAACGAACTACCTTCCATAATGTCAAGGCAGCCATCCAATGCAGTAATAAAATATCAACAATGAACTACCTTCCATAATTACAAGGGAACCATCCATTGGAGTAACAAAATGTCAACAATGATCTACATTCCATAATGACAAGGCTACCATCCATTGGAGTAACAAAATCTCAACAACGAACTACCTTCCATAATGACAAGGATACCATCCAATGGAGTCACAAAATCTCAAGAACAAACTACCTTCCATAATGTCAAGGCTCCCATCCATTGGGGAAACAAAATCTAAACAACAAACTACCTTCCATAATGACAAGGCTACCATCCAATGGAGTAACAAAATCTCAACAACGAACTACCTTCCATAATGACAAGGCTACCATCCATTAGAGTACCAAAATATCAACAACGAACTACCTTTTAAAAGGACATCGCTACCATTCATTGAACTAAGAAAATCTCAACAACAAACTGCCTTCCATAATGACAGGATACCATCCATTGTAGTAACAAAAATCTCGACAACAGACTACCTTCCATAATGACAAGGCTACCATCCATTATAGTAACAAAATCTCAATAACGAACTACCTTCCACAATGACAAGGCTACCATCCAATGGTGTAAAAAAATCTCAAGAGCAAACTACCTTCCATAATGACAAGGCTACCAACCATTAGAGTAACAAAATCTCAACAATGAACTGCCTTCCGTAATGACAAGGCTACCATCCATTAGAATAAAAAAATCTCAACAACGAACTACATTCCATAATGACAAGGCTACCATCCATTAGAGTAACAAAATCTCAACAATGAACTGTCTTCCGTAATGACAAGGCTACAATCCATTAGAATAACAAAATCTCAACAACAAACTACATTCCATAACAACAGACTACCTTCTGTAATGACAAGGCTATCATCCAATGGACTAACAAAATATCAACAACGAACTTCCTTCCATAAGGACATTTCTACCTTCCATTGGAGTAACAAAATCTCAACAACAATTTACCTTCCATAAAGATAAGGCTACCATCCAATGGAGTTACAAAATCTCAAGAACGAATACCTTCCATTATGACAAGGTTGCCATCCAATGCATTAACAAAATATCAACAATGAACTACCTTCCATAATGACAAGGCTACGATCAATCGGAGTAACAAAATCTCAACAACGAACTACGTTCCATAATGACACGGCTACCATCCATTGGAGTAACAAAATCTCAACAACGAACTACCTTCCATAATGACAATAATACCATCCAATGGAGTAAAAAAATCTCAACAACAAACTACCTTCCATAATGACAAGGCTACCATCTATTAGAGTAACAAAATCTCAACAACAAACTACCTTCCATAATGACAAGGCTAACATCCATTGGAGTAACAAAATCTAAAAAACAAACCACCTTCCATAATGACAAGGCTACCATCTATTGGAGTAACAAAATCCCAACAACAAACTACCTTCCATAATGACAAGGCTTCCGTCCATTAGAGTAACAAAATCCCAACAACGAACTACCTTCCACAATGACAAGTCTACCATTCATTAGAGTAAAAAAATCTCAACAATGAACTACTTTCCGTAATGAAAAGGCTATCATCCATTAGAATAACAAAATCTCAACAACAAACTACATTCCATAATGACAAGGCTACCATCCATTGGGGTAACAAAATATCAACAACGAACTACCTTCCATAATGACAAGGGCTACCATCCAATGGAGTAACAAAATCTCAACAGCTAACTACCTTCCATAATGCCAAGGCTACCATCCGTTAGAGTAACAAAATCTCAACAACAAACTACCTTCCATAATGACAGGGCTACCATCCATTTGAGTAACGAAATCCCAACAACGAACTACCGTCCATAATGACAAGGCTACCGTCCGTTAGAGTAACAAAATCTCAACAACGAACTACCTTCCATAATGACAAGGCTACCATCCATTGGAGTACCAAAATATCAACAACGAACTATCTTCCAAAAGGACATCGCTACCATTCATTGAACTAAGAAAATCTCAACAACGAACTACCTTCCATAATGACAGGATACCATCCATTGTAGTAACAAAAATCTCGACAACAGACTACCTTCCATAATGACAAGGCTACCATCCATTAGAGTAACAAAATCTCAACAACGAACTACATTCCATTATGACAAGGCTACCATCCATTGGAGTAACAAAATCAAAAACGAACTACCTTCCATAATGACAAGGCTACCATCCAATGGTGTAACAAAATCTCAACAACGAACTACCTTCCATAATGACAAGGCTACCATCCATTAGAGTAACAAAATCTCAACAATGAACTGCCTTCCGTAATGACAAGGCTACCATCCATTAGAGTAACCAAATCCCAACAACGAACTACCTTCCATAATGACAAGTCTACCATTCATTAGAGTAAAAAAATCTCAACAATGAACTACTTTCCGTAATGAAAAGGCTATCATCCATTAGAATAACAAAATCTCAACAACAAACTACATTCCATAATGACAAGGCTACCATCCATTGGGGTAACAAAATATCAACAACGAACTACCTTCCATAATGACAAGGGCTACCATCCAATGGAGTAACAAAATCTCAACAGATAACTACCTTCCATAATGCCAAGGCTACCATCCGTTAGAGTAACAAAATCTCAACAACAAACTACCTTCCATAATGACAGGGCTACCATCCATTTGAGTAACGAAATCCCAACAACGAACTACCGTCCATAATGACAAGGCTACCGTCCGTTAGAGTAACAAAATCTCAGCAACAAACTACCTTCCATAATGATAAGGCTACCATCCATTGGAGTACCAAAATATCAAAAACGAACTATCTTCCAAAAGGACATCGCTACCATTCATTGGACTAAGAAAATCTCAACAACGAACTACCTTCCATAATGACAGGATACCATCCATTGTAGTAACAAAAATCCCGACAACAGACTACCTTCCATAATGACAAAGCTACCATCCATTAGAGTAACAAAATCTCAACAACGAACTACATTCCATTATGACAAGGCTACCATCCATTGGAATAACAAAATCAAAAACGAACTACCTTCCATAATGACAAGGCTACCATCCAATGGTGTAACAAAATCTCAACAGCGAACTACCTTCCATAATGACAAGGCTACCATCCATTAGAGTAACAAAATCTCAACAATGAACTGCCTTCCGTAATGACAAGGCTACCATCCTTTAGAATAACAAAATCTCAACAACGAACTAAATTTCATAATGACAAGGCTACCATCTATTAGAGTAACAAAATCTCAACAATGAACTGTCTTCCGTAATGACAAGGCTACAATCCATTAGAATAACAAAATCTCAACAACGAACTACATTCCATAATGACAAGGCTAGCATCCATTGGAGTAACAAAATCACAACAACAGGCTACCTTCCGTAATGACAAGGCTACCATCCAATGGACTAACAAAATATCAACAACGAACTACCTTCCATAAGGACATTGCTACCTTTCATTGGAGTAACAAAATCTCAACAACAATTTACCTTCCAGAAAGATAAGGATACCATCCAATGGAGTAACAAAATCTAAAGAACGAATACCTTCCATAATGACAAGGCTGCCATCCAATGCAGTAACAAAATATCAACAATGAACTACCTTCCATAATGACAAGGCTACCATCCATCGGAGTAACAAAATCTCAACAACGAACTACGTTCTATAATGACAAGGCTACCATCCATTGGAGTAAAAAATCTCAACAACAAACTACCTTCCATAATGACAAGGCTACCATCCATTGGAGTAACAAAATCTCAACAACGAACTCCCTTCCATAATGACAAGGCTAACATCCATTGGAGTAACAAAATCTAAAAAACAAACTACCTTCCATAATGACAAGGCTACCATCCATTGGAGTAACAAAATCCCAACAACAGGCTACCTTCTGTAATGACGAGGCTACCATCCAATGGACTAACAAAATATCAACAATGAACTACCTTCCATAAGGACATTGCTACCTTTCATTGGAGTAACAAGATCTCAACAATGAACTACTTTTCATAATGAAAAGGCTACCATACATTAGAATAACAAAATCTCAACAACAAACTACATTCCATAATGACAAGGCTACCATTCATTGGAGTAACAACATATCAACAACGAACTACCTTCCATAATGACAAGGGCTACCATCCAATGGAGTAACAAAATCTCAACAGCTAACTACCTTCCATAATGCCAAGGCTACCATCCGTTAGAGTAACAAAATCTCAACAACAAACTACCTTCCATAATGACAGGGCTACCATCCATTTGAGTAACAAAATCCCAACAATGAACTACCGTCCATAATGACAAGGCTACCGTCCGTTAGAGTAACAAAATCTCAACAACGAACTACCTTCCATAATGAGAAGGCTACCATCCATTAGAGTACCAAAATATCAACAACGAACTACCTTCCAAAAGGACATCGCTACCATTCATTGAACTAAGAAAATCTCAACAATGAACTACCTTCCATAATGACAGGATACCATCCATTGTAGTAACATAAATCTCGACAACAGACTACCTTCCATAATGACAAGGCTACCATCCATTAGAGTAACAAAATCTCAACAACGAACTACATTCCATTATGACAAGGCTACCATCCATTAGAGTAACAAAATCAAAAACGAACTACCTTCCATAATGACAAGGCTACCATCCAATGGTGTAACAAATTCTCAACAACGAACTACCTTCCATAATGACAAGGTTACCATCCATTAGAGTAACAAAATCTCAACAATGAACTGCCTTCCGTAATGACAAGGCTACCATCCATTAGAATAACAAAATCTCAACAACGACCTACATTCAATAATGACAAGGCTACCATCCATTAGAGTAACAAAATCTCAACAATGAACTGTCTTCCGTAATGACAAGGCTACAATCCATTAGAATAACAAAATCAAAACAACGAACTACATTCCATAATGACAAGGCTACTATCCATTGGAGTAACAAAATCACAACAACAGACTACCTTCCGTAATGACAAGGCTACCATCCAATGGACTAACAAAATATCAACAATGAACTACCTTCCACAAGGACATTGCTACCTTCCATTGGAGTAACAAAATCTCAACAACAATTTACCTTCCATAAAGATAAGGCTACCATCTAATCGAGTTACAAAATCTCAAGAACGGATACCTCCCATAATGAAAAGGTTGCCATCCAATGCAGTAACAAAATATCAACAGTGAACTACCTTCCATAATGATAAGGCTACCATCCATCGGAGTAACAAAATGTCAATAACGAACTACGTTCCATAATGACAAGGATACCATCCATTGGAGTAACAAAATCTCAACAAGGAACTACCTTCCATAATGACAATAATACAATCCAATTGAGTAAAAAAATCTCAACAACAAACTACCTTCCATAATGACAAGGCTACCATCCATTAGAGTAACAAAATCTCAACAATAAACTACCTTCCATAATGACAAGGCTAACATCCATTGGAGTAACAAAATCTAAAAAACAAAATACCTTCCATAATGACAAGGCAACCATCTATTGGAGTAACAAAATCCCAACAACAAACTACCTTCCATAATGACAAGGCTTCCGTCCATTAGAGTAACAAAATCCCAACAACGAACATCCTTCCATAATGACAAGTCTACCATTCATTAGAGTAAAAAAATGTCAACAATGAACTACTTTCCGTAATGAAAAGGCTACCATCCATTAGAATAACAAAATCTCAAAAACAAACTACATTCCATAATGACAAGGCTACCATCCATTGGAGTAACAAAATATCAACAACGAACTACCTTCCATAATGACAAGGGCTACCATCCAATGGAGTAACAAAATCTCAACAGCTAACTACCGTCCATAATGACAAGGCTACCGTCCGTTAGAGTAACAAAATCTCAACAACGAACTACCTTCCATAATGACAAGGCTACCATCCATTAGAGTACCAAAATATCAACAACGAACTACCTTCCAAAAGGACATCGCTACCATTCATTGAACTAAGAAAATCTCAACAACGAACTACCTTCCATAATGACAGGATACCATCCATTGTAGTAACAAAAATCTCGACAACAGACTACCTTCCATAATGACAAGGCTACCATCAATTAGAGTAACAAAATCTCAACAACAAACTACATTCCATTATGACGAGGCTACCATCCATTGGAGTAACAAAATCAAAAATGAACTACCTTCCATAATGACAAGGCTACCATCCAATGGTGTAACAAAATCTCAACAGCGAACTTCCTTCCATAATGACAAGGCTACCATCCATTAGAATAACAAAATCTCAACAACAAACTACATTCCATAATGACAAGGCTACCATCCATTAGAATAACAAAATCTCAACAATGAACTGTCTTCCGTAATGACAAGGCTACAATCCATTAGAATAAAAAAATCTCAACAACGAACTACATTTCATAATGACAAGGCTACCATCCATTGGAGTAACAAAATCACAACAACAGGCTACCTTCCGTAATGACAAGGCTACCATCCAATGGACTAACAAAATATCAACAACGAACTACCTTCCATAAGGACATTGCTACCTTTCATTGGAGTAACAAAATCTCAACAACAATTTACCTTCCATAAAGATAAGGATACCATCCAATGGAGTAACAAAATCTAAAGAACGAATACCTTCCATAATGACAAGGCTGCCATCCAATGTAGTAACAAAATATCAACAATGAACTACCTTCCATAATGACAAGGCTACCATCCATCGGAGTAACAAAATCTCAATAACGAACTACGTTCTATAATGACAAGGCTACCATCCATTGGAGTAAAAAATCTCAACAACAAACTACCTCCCATAATGAAAACGCTACCATCAATTGGAGTAACAAAATCTCAACAACGAACTACCTTCCATAATGACTAGGCTAACATCCATTGGAGTAACAAAATCTAAAAAACAAACTACCTTCCATAATGACAAGGCTACCATCCATTGGAGTAACAAAATCCCAACAACAAACTACCTTCCATAATGACAAGGCTTCCGTCCATTAGAGTAACAAAATCCCAACAACGAACTACCTACCATAATGACAAGGCTACCATTCATTAGAGTAAAAAAATCTCAACAATGAACTACTTTTCATAATGAAAAGGCTACCATACATTAGAATAACAAAATCTCAACAACAAACTACATTCCATAATGACAAGGCTACCATCCATTGGAGTAACAAAATATCAACAACGAACTACCTTCCATAATGACAGGGATACCATCCATTTGAGTAACAAAATCCCAACAACAAACTACCCTCCATAATGACAAGGCTACCGTCCATTAGAGTAACAAAATCTCAACCACGAACTACCTTCCATAATGACAAGGCTACCATCCATTAGAGTACCAAAATATCAATAACGAACTACCTTCCAAAATGACATCGCTACCATTCATTGAACTAAGAAAATCTCAACAACGAAATACCTTCCATAATGACAGGATACCATCCATTGTAGTAACAAAAATCTCGACAACAGACTACCTTCCATAATTACAAGGCTAACATCCATTAGAGTAACAAAATCTTAACAACGAACTACATTCCATTATGACAAGGCTACCATCCATTGGAGTAACAAAATCAAAAACGAACTACCTTCCATAATGACAAGGCTACCATCCAATGGATAAACAAAATCTCAACAATGAACTACCTTCCATAATGACAAGGCTACCATCCATTAAAGTAACAAAATCTCAACAATGAACTCCCTTCCGTAATGACAAGGCTGAAGGAAAATTGCGACCAAAAGCGCAGCGGAATTTAAAATTTTCCTTTAGCGATCCTTACGAATGAGCATGGTCAGTGATAGAAATATTTACCTCTCGTGGCGATTCAGACCTTTGATATTGTGATCACGAGCGTTGATGAAGAGCAACGCCTCTACTCAGTCCACATGAACATATCGCTTCCGGTCACAATGCTAGTTTATCACGAACGGAAACTTTGAGTGAGAGAGAGAATAAAAAACGAAATTGCATCAAGTGAAATTGCTTCATCACAAGGGATCTATTTATAGAATCACTCGTGTGGGCTACAAGCTAAAAGCCCAATTAAGGCTATAAGCTAAAAGCCCAATTAAGCTTATGGACATCATACCTTATGATGTACCATATATCACTTATCCACGTGGTACCTTACCACTTTCCGTATTACACTTAAGTGCACCGTACCTTACGGTGTTCCTTATTTATTCTATCTCTCATCAACCTGTCCTTGTGTGTGTGACGCTGTAGGTTTTCGCGACGTTGGCAATTATGTTAAATCACACATTTAATATAATAAAGAGTGAGCGGTATCTAGAAACACATCACTGTTACCCAAGTCACGAAAATGTCATATGATCTGACCAAACCCTTTCCGTGATAATATTTATGTTGTACAATTACCCTTTTACCCTCATGTCTATATTGAACACAAGGCATACACTGTGTCACCCTTGTCCAGTTCAATATTGGGCCCTTAGACATTTATCCTATTATGCAGGACGAGCAAATCCCATCTAGGTCACTCATGTCCCTTAGCATGCTTTGTGAAGTACCCATCAACCGTCTTTATAGTCATCCAGTTACGGATGATGTTTGATCAGCAATAAAGTACTTAGTGTTTTCAGGTCGAAGGGTGGTATACACCATTATCATCATGAGAATAACTTATGACACTTTGCATAACATTCTATGTAGTATTCTCATAGCGGGTCAATCCAGTATAAATATTACTCCTAATATTCATACCTATGTCAAGACTTGATAACTCCTTATTTATGATCCATGAGATGTGATCATCAATCTATCTTCATAATAATCTTAATGCTTTAATGTTATCCCACTTCACATTAAAGCTTGACTACGAATACTTTAAGAATAGTGTCTTATGTTTAATGGGATCTCATGATTAAGTCACACTTAACATTTCATTAAACCAATAAACCATTCTAGGGACTTTATTATTTTAGAAAGCAAACATAATAAAGAAATGCCTTTTATTATTAATAAATAATTCGATACAAGTATCAAAAGTATTGGCCTCTAGGGCTTACACCAACAATCTCCCACTAGCACTAGAGCCAATCAGGCATACCCCTAATACCCATAGATCTAGTATGTCCATCATGGTTCAGTTGCGCAAGAGGCTTTGTTAATGGGTTAGCAACATTGTCAAGTGTAGGTACTCTGCATATTTTCACATCTCCCCGATCAATTATCTCTCGAATGAGATGATAACGCCTAAGTATGTTTTTGGATCGTTGGTGAGATCTAGGCTCCTTAGCTTGTGCGATAGCACCATTGTTATCACAATAGAGATCAATGGGATCCACAATTCTATGGACTATGCCAAGTTCACTAATGAACTTCTTGATCCAAACAGCTTCCTTTGCTGCAGTTGAGGCAGCAATATACTCAGCCTCGGTTGTAGAATCAACAACTGTATCTTGCTTTGAACTTTTCCAGCTCACAGCGCCACCATTTAAACAAAACACATAACCAAATTGCGATCTAAAGTCATCCTTATCTGTCTGGAAGCTAGCATTGGTGTATCCAATTACAAAAAGCTCTTCCTGACCTCCATATATCAAGAATGAGTCCTTAATCCTTCTCAAGTACTTAAGGATATACAGCTACCCAATGAGCATCGTCGGGATTAGACTGGTACCTACTCGTTGCACTTAAAGAATACGAGACATATGGTCGAGTACATAGAATGGCATACATGATAGATCCTATTGCAGATGCATATGGAATCTTATCCATGTGATCCCTTTCTTCCTTACTTGAAGGGGATTGTGTTTTTGACAGACACATGCCCTGTTGCATAGGTATGAATCCTTTCTTGGAATCATGCATATTAAAGCATCTCAACACTTTTTCTATGTATGTACTCTGACTTAGGCCAAGCAGTTTTTGTGACCTATCTCTATAGATCCTGATTCCTAATATATAGGTTGCTTCACCTAGGTCCTTCATTGAAAAGCATTTCCCTAACCAAGTCTTCACTTGTTGCAAGGTAGGGACATCGTTTCCAATGAGTAATATGTCATCTACATATAATACCAGGAATACGATCATGCTCCCACTAACCTTCTTGTAGACACAAGGCTCATCTTCATTCTTGATGAATCCATATTGTTTTACTGTTACATTAAAACGAAGATTCCAGCTTCTGGAAGCTTGCTTCAATCCATTAATTGATCGCTGTAACTTACATATCTTTTTGGATTCTTCTGGTATGTCAAATCCTTTAGGTTATGTCATGTACACATCCTCAAGAAGATTCCCATTAAGGAAAGCAATTTTTACATCCATCTTGCATATTTCATAATCATGATATGCAGCGATAGCAAGTAAAATCCGAACAGATTTAAGCATTGCAACTAGTGAAAAGGTTTCATCATAGTCAACCCCATGAATTTTTTTATAGCCTTTTGCAACCAGTCTTGCCTTATAGGTATGTACCTTACCATCCATGTCAGTCTTCTTTTTGAAGACCCACTTGCATCCTATAGGGTTAACTCATATAGGAGGCTCTACCAAGGTCCAAACCTTGTTTGTGTACATGGAATCCATTTCAGATTTCATGGCTTCTAGCCACTTCTCGGACTCAGGACCAGTTATGGCCTCTTGGTAGGTCACAGGCTCATCTTGATCCATGAGTAATACATCACCCTGATCACTTATGAGATATCCATATCTCTCAGGTTGTTGATGTATCCTGCTTGACCTACGCTGGTCTTGTTCTACTTGAGCAGGTTGCTCTTCCATAACTACTTGTGTTTCCTACTCTAATTCCTCCATAGGTGTATTAATGCTTTGTGGTTCTTGAATTTCTTCAAGCTCTATTTTCCTCCCACTGATTCTTTTGGAAATAAAATCATTTTCCAGAAAAACTCCAGTTCGAGCGGCAAACACTTTGCCCTCAGAAGGATTGTAGAAGTAATACCCTCTTGTTTCTTTAGGATACCCCACAAATAAGCATTTGTCAGATTTGGGCTCAAGCTTAGTTGAAATTTGTTGTTTCACATAAACTTCGAAACCCCAAATCTTCATGTAAGACATATGTGGTTTCTTACCACTCCATATCTCATATGGTGTCTTCTCAACCTTTTTGGATGGAACCCGATTAAGTGTGTAAGCTGCAGTCAATAGTGCATGTCCCCAAAAGGAGTTCGAAAGATCGGCGTGACTCATCATGGATCGGACCATGTCTAACAAGGTTCGATTTCTTCTCTCAGATACACCATTCTATTGTGGTGTTCCGGGAGGAGTAAGTTGGGATAAAATCCCACATTCCTTTAGATGGTCATCAAACTCTAGGCTTAAATATTCACCACCTCGATCTGATCGAAGAACTTTAATATTCTTACCTAGTTGGTTTTGTACTTAATTCTTGAATTCCTTGAATTTTTCAAAGGTTTCAGATTTGTGTTTCATTAAATACATATAACCATATCTACTGAAATCATCAGTAAATGTGATGAAGTATTGAAAACCTCCTATGGCTGGTATGTTCAGTGGTCCACATACATCAGTATGTATGAGGGCCAAAAGATCATTAGCCCTTTCACCTTTTCCTGTGAATGGGGAGTTTGTCATCTTTCCAATTAAACAAGATCTGCATGTCTCATATTATTCATAATCAAAAGAGTCCAAGAGTCCATTTTTATGGAGTTTGGAAATGCGTTTCTCATTTATGTGGCCTAAGCGACAGTGCCAAAGGTAGCTTGGATTTAGCTCATTAGGTTTAATCCGTTTAGTATTGATGTTATAAATTGGCATTTCAAGATCAAGGACATATAGTCCATTGATCATTTGTGTAGAAGCATAGAATATATCATTCAAATAAATAGAGCAACAATTGTTCTTTATTATAAATGAAAAACCAAACTTGTCCAAACAAGAAACAGAAATAATATTCCTACTAATTGCAGGTACATAATAACAGTTCTCTAACTGAATTATTAAACCACTAGGTAAATTCAAAACATAAGTTCCTACGGCTAAAGCAGCAACCTTTGCTCCATTTCCAACTCGTAGGTCAACTTCACCTTTTGCCAAATCTCTACTCCTTTTTAGCCCCTGCAAATTAGTACAAATGTGAGAACCGCATCCAGTATCTAATACCCATGATGCAGAAGTAGATAAATTAATTTCAATAACAAAAATACCTGAATTTGAAGTCCCTACTCCATTGTTCTTATCTTCCAGGTACTTTGGGCAATTTCTCTTCCAATGTCCGGTCTTACCGCAATTGAAGCAAGTGCCCTCCTTTGCTATGCCTCCACTAGGCTTCAAAGAAGGAACAATAGGATTAGGCTTGGCAACTTCGTTACCTTTCCCTTTACCAACCTGCTTGGTAGGCCTCTTGTTCAGCTTCTTTCCATTACTGACCATCAGAATGGACTTCCCTTTTGTCTTCATATTCTGCTCAGCAGTTTTCAACATGCTTAGCAATTCTGGAAGACTCTTATCCATGTCATTCATGTTGAAATTCATGACAAACTGATTAAAGCTATCTGGCAATGATTGCAAGATAAAATCAATTGCAACTTCCTTTCCAACCGGAAACCCTAACCTTTCAAGGTTCTCCACATACCCAATCATTTTGAGTACATGGGGACCTACAGGGTTTCCCTCAGATAACTTTCTGTTAAAAAGGGCCTTTGAAACCTGAAACCTCTCATTTCTTTCATGCTCTTGATAGAGCATTTTCAGATGTCCGATCATATCGAACACTGACATGTTCTCGTGTTTCTTTTGCAACTCCGAGTTCATAGTAGCTAGCATGAGACAAACGGCTTCGTTAGCATCATCAAGATGCTTCTTATAAGCATCTCTTTCTGCCTTAGGTGCCGAACTAGGAGGTTCCTCTTCAGGAACAAGTGTCTCTAAGACATACAGCTTCTTATCGTGCTTGAGGATAATCCTCAGATTTCGGTGCCAATCCAGGAAATTTGTCCCAGACAATTTTTCCTTATCTAGGATTGATCGCAAAATATGGTTGTTTGTTGTCATGGTAATCTACAAAAAAAATAAAAAATATAAGTATCATTAAAACAACATATTTAATTAGGCCTTTAATCAAATATGCTCCCACTATTTTACTCAAACCAAATGACCCTCTTCATTTGATTCGAAAAATCCCGTTGGAAGACTTTCTAGTGGGTC
The DNA here is from genome assembly GCA_948472305.1 of Vicia faba. Classification (NCBI taxonomy): domain Eukaryota; kingdom Viridiplantae; phylum Streptophyta; class Magnoliopsida; order Fabales; family Fabaceae; genus Vicia; species Vicia faba. Next base: position 585,320,552 of record OX451739.1, on the reverse strand, counting down.
GAGATCCACATTTCACTTCGTTCTAAGTCAGCGTTAGGCTGATTACACAAAACTAGGTTATTTAGGTAGGAACTCCTTCCAATTGTATCTCATACAACTCTTGAATATTTTCAGTTGGCTGAATAACTCATTATTCTAATTCATCATATGAATCATTCCCAACTCTTGCTTCTAAACATGTATAATCTTATTATAATGTGTTTAGTTAAGTTTGAACCATTATTTTAGCAGTTGGATATTACAATTATCCCATCGCACCTTACTAATATAGAACATGCACCTCGCGTAGGCGAAACCTACATTGTTCGATACTAGTCTTGATGAGTGCTAAAACTTCGAAAGCATGAACTTAATATTTATCTTGAGGGATTTTGTTATTAGTTTGATCTCACCGGCTTAACATGCAATTCGTCTCTCTCATGCATCAACATACAAACACATGCATCAATATACATAAAAGGATACAATTATGGCCCCTAGCGCAATTGTTCTCCCAAGCCAATGAGAGAACCTAAGCTAACCTAATAACGATCTAAACTTCTCCAAGCAAGATCTCCAAGGCTATCCTCCTTTGATATTGTATTCTTCTCTTTCTTCATAACATTACATTACATAAAAGAAACTTGTTTTACATACGAGGAAGTGAGATTAGAAAAGAAGTTACATCAAGAATTTTAGAGAGAGGCACGACACGCAGGCCGTATTTTACAATCCCAAAACAAAATAAAGGAAAAAATACTAAGTCCATAACTGATCACTGTTGTACCCCAAATTTTGACCTAAGATACCGTCTTCCATCTGCATCATTCGCATTACAAGAGTTTTGACCTATTTTTATCAAATTTTTAAAGCAGTGTAAAAATTCATAACTTTTTCGAGTCGGGAGCTGTTTATTTGTTGAACGCTAAATTCATTAACTGATCAAGACTTAAACAATGTCCATTAATTATTTATTATCTTAAATTCAAATAATTGGAATTTATTTTCGATTATTACGTAATTTAAAGATTTATAAATAATAAAATGAATATTTGAAAGGAGGTTTATTAATTGATCAAATAATGTTTATTAATTATTCATTATCCTAAATTTAAATAATGGGAACCTGTTTTCCGTTATTATATAATTTAAAGGTTTACGAATAATGAAATAAACATTTGAAAAGGAGCCTGTTAATTGATCAAGCAATGTTTATTTGATTATTTATTGTTCTAAATTTAAATAGCTGAAATTCTATTTTTCAAGTTATTATAATTTAGAAGAATTAAAAATAATAATAAAGTAAATGATTGAAGTTATTAATTGATCAATGATATTTATTTATTTGTTTATCATTCTGAATTTAAGTGATTGGATTTGATTTTCAGTCATTATATAATTTAAAGAATTATAAACAATAAATAAATAATTGGAAAGAAAAAGAATCAATTGGGAAATAATAGAATTTTTATTCACTTTATTCTATTTATTACAATTGTCATTTAAATGTTGTGTTATTACAAAATATTTATAAAGACAATTACACAAATGCTTAAAGTAAAATAAAAAGCTATTTTTCTAAATTCTAATTCTAATCTTCTATCCAATGCTCCTGTCTGCTCATTTAATTTTACCTGCGAAAACAATTAAAAGAAAGTCAGAATTGAATAAACGGTTAAAAGCAGAAAATAAATTTAGGTTCATCATTAAAAGCAATGGCCGGAATCAGTTACTCTTTTTTGCAAATCACGGGATTTCTCCCGGTTCACAAAAAAGAGAGGAATTCTTAAATGAATGCACAAATCATTTTCTTATTAAATAGCACATTTCAAAATCAATTGCATTTTTATCAAAAAAGCCCACTGCATATTTCACATATGTAAATTCAATTTTTTGGTCAAAACTGCATAAGCATAAATCAACAGCATGTGTAAGTTCATAAACAAAAGGCCAACGTAACCTATTACAACTTAAGAAGAAGGATAGCATAGGCTCCTCTAATGTACAATTGCAGTGGACAGAGATATGCAATTTTAAAACAATGTATGCAAGCAATATATGTTTCCCTTTTTCATCATGTTCCAGCCTATTGCTTTTTCAGAACAGCAGTACATATCACATTTATGTATCATTTATGTACTTGGGAGAGAGAGAGGAAGAGGTTTAGTTTTGCAGGTTTTGGTTCAAGCATGAAATAGGAATAAAGTCAACCATATGTAGCAGCATATATGCAGAGCATCAGAAAATATATTAATATACTCAAACCTGAGCCATCAAAGAGGCAACGGCTATATGAGAAGAAGATCCCTTCAAAAAAGGAAGTCTTAACTTGCATAGTATCTCTACACAAGACATCACTGCAAAATAACTATTCAAAAAAACCATAATCCATGGCATAACCTGCATCACTGCAAAACTATTCAAAACCATGGTCCATTGCAAAAAACACAACCTGCATACTGCTAAACCATTTTTGCATAGCATATTGCTAATCACAGAACCTGCATCAAACCATTCAAAAAACCGGCTATCAATAAAAACACAACCGATATAGACCATTTCAAGGCAAAAGCCTTAAGACCTCCAGCGCCCCCCCCCCCCCCCCAATGCTCACCGTTGGTTGATTATTGTGAGGAAAGGATTGACTCCGTTATGTTCTGAGTTTTTCATCACCATATACAACCAAAGCTTTAACTAGAATGGAAACTGAAGAGCATAATATCGCGAAGGCTGAAGAATTTAAGAAAAACATTCAAAGCGTAGTTTACTATGCTAATCGTACCTTTGCTCATCTCCGGCTTGAGGAATACGGTCGTGCAACGATGGATGCTACAAAGGCTTTTGGAATTTGATCCTAGACATTCGAAGGGATAGTACAGGCGAGGTGCTGCTCATCTTGAGTTGGGAAAATGCGAGGAAGCGCTGAAGGATTTTCAGTAGGCCAAGAAGATGTGTCCCAATGATCCTGATGCAAAAAAAATTGAAGGAATGTGAAGAAGCATTTATTGAAACTGAAATTTGAAGAAGTTAGTGCTGTACCAAGATTTGCGAAACACCAACGGTCGTCCTCAAACTCCCTCCTCCATCTCCAAAGATCTGAGTCAACCTTGAGGTAAGTCACTCTGCCTTTGTTTTTGACACTGTTTGCATATTCATTCCCCTGTTCATCACATAGTCGCCAATCTCAACGATATCCCTCTCCCCCCACGCATCAGCTTCCTTTCAATCCTACCCCTGTCCCGTTACGGCAATACATCAAATCCCTATACACCAGCAATAACTCAATCAATAAATTTCAAGATTCATAAGTGTTGCAAGACCGGTACAATCATAACACACTGTTAATTTTAAAGTCATTTTGAAATAATAAACAAATTCACAAATCTGCTTCTTCTCTCTAATCAATTTCTCATCAATTCAATCAAAATGGCTCACTCATCAAACACAAAACAAGTCTGACTGACTTACCTTTGATTTCATCGATCTAACATCCTCCTGTCTTCCTTCTTTCACCTTCACACTTGACACTTCACACTTCACTTAGATTCATTCATGGCTTCCTCCTTACCTTCCACTTCACTTTCTGCCGCTACTCTTAAACCTGCAACTTTACCTTCCACCACCAAATCTCCACGCTTTTTCTCATTCCTCCATCTCTTTTCCCCTTTTCTCTCTCCCCGTATCTCCTTTTTCCTCTCATCTTCATCTTCTCTAAACATCAAAATCAAAACAACACATTGAACTGGAATAATGAAAAAGAAGAAAGAATTGTACCACAAGCATTCACCACCTAACTCCATCTCCATAACTAGTCGCTACTCTCCGGGCAACTCCCACGATTCACGCTCTTCTCATCCAAATCGCATCTTTTCCATACGACCTACAATCCTTATCCTGCAACAACATGCCGGTAAACGGATTGTTAGCATTATCCAAAACCATTATTTCACACACAAAAACATATCATTAAAAATCTGAATTTGAAGAAGAAAGGAAGCAAAGTACCTTCAACCTCCATCGTAACATGCAACTTCCTCTTCTCTCCCCAACAATCTCGCCTCAATTCCGCGACAAACCCCTTTAACCACTATTCATCACCGTCCTGCTTCCCTTCTTTATCTCCACCGTCCCCAAGCCATTTCCAATCGAAGTTCCTTTACATTAACCCAAACTTAAATCGTCTACCGAGTATGAATATGTCATCAGATTCACATGAAAACAAACCACAAGACTGAATCGAAGAGCTCAAGTTTGAAACCCCAGGTCCATAATCTTCAAGAAATTCAAAGCTTGGCTCGATTCCTCAGGAACCTCAGTACGATTGATAACGCGCGAAAGGAGGGTGAACCTCGAGAGAAGAAGGAAAGAGACGCGTGGGATAATCTAGCGTTTTAGGAGTCACCAGCGGCGGCCATGGTACAACGTTCCTAGGTTTCCTTCGCTACAACATTTGTGTTTCTTTTCTTGGGTCTGAGTCCTCCAACGACCCGGCCCAATTCCCTCAACCAAGCTCAATTTCTTTTTTTAACTTAAGCCCATTATAATTGCTACTCCCACCCCATCCTTTTACACGCTTTTAGTTTAATTCTATTTCTTTTTTTTCTTAGCTAATTTATTTAATTTAGATTAATTAGTTTTCCTAGAAATAAACATATAATTTTAAATAGATAATTTTAATATTTTAGCCAAATCTTATTTAGTTTAAATTTAGGTTTGTTTAATAATTTTAGTTTTCCTTATTTCTAATTAAATTTAAATTCATGACTTGTAAGTTTTATTTAATTTGAAAAATATTTAATATCTCTAAAAAACATATGAAAGTAAAAATGAGAAAACTAAAAAACATGCTATTTTTCTTTAATTTACTCCCCTCATTTTGATTAAATACCAATATAGAAAAGACATAAAAAATAGAAACCTATAAAAACCTAAAAAAATATTTCTATTAATTCTCGTTACTTTTTATCTATGTTAAAATGCGTAACAAATTAAAATATTTTCTCTTCATATATTAAACAAAAATCTAAAAATGCATGTTCACACTCAGTCTCTTATTTAATTTGTTGTATATCATTTATCTCATAATTTTCTGTTTAAATATCTCGATTATCCTGTTCGCACCAATCCAAAGGGAATTGTCTAATTTTTGTTGACTTCATGTCCTCAAAAACGATCGAGCGAATACTCTCATTCATTAAAAGCCTAGGGTAATTTTTCCTCAAATATTCAATCTTTTTCGAAGCTTATACCATTTTAAGTCAAAACTTCAATGTTAGGTTGTCGTATCTTCAAAAACCCGTCCGTACCCCTTTTCGGCCAAAACGATTTATTTTCAATCAAGCAATCAATTTTAAATAAAACAGATATTTCAAAAGGTTCCTATAGAGTACTATAGATGCATTGGGTGCTAGTACCTTCCCATTGTATAACCAACCCCCGAACCATAAGATCTCTTTTCAAAAACGCTTTGTATTTTTATTAATATTTACATTGCATATTTAGGGTTTTATTTCGCTCTTTTCCCTTTTTCCTTTGGAAATAATAAAGCGCGGTGGCGACTCTTGCTTTTGCGAGACGAATTAATCAATAATTCGATCTCCGATTTACCCCGCTACATTTTTTATCGCTACAGAATTGGCGACTCTGCTGGGGACAGATTGACCTCTTGCTGGTCCATCCCTAAGTGGGTTAAGCCTAATTTGTTTTATCTGTTTTACTATTATTTGATTTGCTTGAATTATATGTTTAAATTGGGGTGTTTGGGTTTTTTGCAAAGGACGAACCCTATACCCGGATTAAGTAACATCTAAGGAATAGGACGGGCGGTATAGTCATGTTAACTTTGAGGGAGTAATCCCGAAGAAGGAGGCATGAGATCCCCCACTCAATGGAAGGCCCTCTTGAACTTAATATTTGTTTACCGAGTAATCGGGAAGACATTATTATTTTCGACCTAGGAGCCCGAGAAGTTGAGGACCGTAGAACCCCAACCCATCTTGGCCTTTTTAGGTGTAGTGCGGAGACTATAACGGAGTAATTCGGAAGTAGTTGTTACGCGATGCTACGCTCAGACGAGTTTCTCTTGAGAATATTGCTAATTATTGAGTAATCAAGACGTTGGTAATATCCGAAGGAGGGATGTAGACTCTGGGAACTCTTAGAACCTTGTCTTACAGGTGTGATCGAAACGTTAGTACATACCTTTGGGTGGGCTTTACCCTTGACTCCATGCGGAACGTTGAACCTTTAAACCCCATGTTTGTGACCTTGCTTTTGGTTGTTGCATAGCCATGCATTCATGCATCCATAAAACCCTTTTCCCTTGACTTTGAAGGAGTTTGGAGGTCTTTCTTTGTAAACATCACTAGTTTCGTCAAACTCAATGGATCTTGGGTGTCGATAGGGCGAAAACCCTAATCCACCAAAATGGATGATTGATCTTGACGATAACTTGATCAATGTTTAGGAGCCAATTTAAAATTCATCTGTTGTCTTCATACTTGGATGTTTATAACTTGATATCTTGAGTTCCTTGAAAGTCAAATAAAACTCTCTTTTTCATATCATATCATTCTACATTTTCTTTGTCTCACTTTCAAAGGTCTTTTTCCGAGTCTGATTTTTTCCCTTGGTCTCACTAGTACAACACTCGCGCTAAGAGGATAATGGAGAATATCAAGCAAGAGGTTTCTGAACTCCGCAGAGAGGTGACTATTTTGAAAGCTGGTTTGGATCACTTAACTGGTTTGGTTGAAATTCTGATCTCCGCCCAAGTCAATCCTTCTAGGAGGGAGGAAGCAAGGATAAAGGTCTTCACGGAAACTCTAAAATCTTTTTCTCATGAAAAGGTGACGGTTAATGCACCTGATGACTTTCCTGACAAGGTGAATGTGGGAGTGCGTCTAGAAGAAGATGTCGGAAAGGGATGTTTATATGAAGACGGTAGCGCAGCTAATGGTGTGAAGAAGTTTGATAATGACTTTTCCAAGAAGAGAACCAGAGGAAGGAATAATCATCATCAGAATCATCACGTTCATCAACAGAATCAGCAAGTTCCTAATCAGAGGAAAACCCAATTAGATTCAATTCCAATCACCTATACAGAGTTGTTCCCTATCCTGTTGCAGAGGAATTTGGTTCAGACCCGACCTCTACCGAAGGTCCCTAAGAAGATACATTGGAACTACAAAGCTGATTTGGCTTGTACTTTTCATCAAGGTGCTCCTGGGCATGACTTGGAGGGTTGCTTTGCTTTGAAGATTGAGGTTCAGAAGTTGGTCCGAAATGGTATCTTGTCATTCAAGGACGTTGGTTTTGAAGTTCAAATCAAACAGGCGCCGAAGAGTAAACACGATTGAGGGTGACTTTGAGTTTTTGAAGATGTTTTCGGTAGTTCAAGTGGAAAGCCTTCCCAGATTATTAACTTGTTTCTGCTTTTGTAGCTTTTCTTATTCATCGAAACATTGTTTGCATGTAAGAACTTGTTTGCATCTGAATGATCATTTTAATACAATGAGTATGTTTGTCTTGAAGAAATTCATTCGTTTCACTCATATTTGTTTTCAAATTTTAAATTATGATACCAACTTGTTGCCCATTCTCTTGCCTAGGCAGAGATTGAAGGGGGGATGATGATCTAAAGAACACAAAATCTCTGGTTGTTTGCTTTTGAATAAGATCTTGTTAATGATGTACAGGCATTGTTTCAACCCTAAACACCGGAGATATAAGGAAGATAATCCCTTGCTAACCCCTTTTGAGCCTTTGAAGCAGAAGTTTCTTTTCTATACGAAAAAACCTTGAATTTTAACCTGGGGCAGGGTAGTTTTCAGTTAATCTGATTGAGTGTTCAAAATTCCTTGAGAGATGAACACTCATGTTGAATTAACCGAACATAGAGTTGGAGAACATCATGAAGAATGGGTGGGCACCAAATATTTTGAGCCTTAAAATCTCTTTCTAAAAAACCCACGAATCATACCACATTACAACCTTCAAAAGTCCTAATTGAAGCAAGGTCATTCTGAAAGCATACTTCAATGAGATAGTGTTCCTGACTCCCATGAATGTTCTAAATAGTTATGTTGGTATCATATGTTTCTCCTATACAAAAATAAATGGCGCTTTAACTCGCAAAATTTGTGCGATATCTTTCAAAAATCTTCAAGACTTATATAACTGTTGCATTAGAATTCTCATTCTCATTGTAAACTTTTTTCTAACTGCAAAACATTTGTTTGATATCGAGGAAGCTCACATAAACACCAGTGATGAGTTTACCCTTTTAAGGCTTGAAACTATGTTGAGTAATTGGCGGATCACGTCAAGAAAATCATATCCAGGGGCATGTCAGTTGAAGACCTTAAGCATGGACAGGTTGCTTTTCCTAGTTATTGCTTTTCCCAATTTGTTTGCTCGTTTGGGGCAAAATTTCGAAGACTTTGTTGTGCCGACTACAGTCAATCCGGGGCAATCGCGTCGAGATTTGATGATTTCCTCTAAGAGTTTGAAGACACCAGAGCATGGTGAATGCCAGGTCTTTTGTAAAATCCTCTTGAGACGTTTTTTCCTCATCAACCATTTTGCTTGGGGCATTTGAGAAGTGAAGCTATTCGCAAGAATCGTCGTGCATCATGCAGCTCATCAGCAGTAAATTTGGGGCATCCAATATTGGTCCCAGGGGCAATCTAGACTTGTCAGGATGTGTGTTATGTATTGCACACTTTATCAGAGGGTGGTGTTCCCGTTATCTCCAGCTAAGAATGGCTCTTTCCGGCTGAAGCATTTGTTCGTGTTGCTATCCTTTCAATGGGTTATCAGCAGTAGAAGACTAGACTTTGGGTTTGCTACCTAAAATATCTTCCTCTCCAAGAGATTTGAGCTTTGAAGGATGACTTTGCTCCTTTGATGGCCTTTATCTTCTATCTCCAGTGATGTTCCCCTCCTTTTGAGATTAGCCGAGCGCCGGGTTGTACTGTGATGTCTTATCATCTTTTGTCCATCTCCCCTGTTGTTTTTGTCAGCATACACATGACATTCATTCACACTTGCATCATGCACGCACAGTTGTATTTGTTGATGTCATTGAGTTCGTACACCTCGGTTGTGCCTTTTCAAATAGCACATTTGATCTTTCCAAATAGAGTGCCAACTTAAGCATAAAATGTGCCTCCTTTCTAATTCCCCAACTGAGCTAATCCTCGTGGATGATTTTTGATTTAGCTTACCTTGTCCATTTTTGGATAGGATGAATTCCCCAATCGAGTTACTTTCTCATTGGGTAGAGTCTTGTTTGACTGTTTTCTCTCTGGTTACTCCTGGATGAAGTTGTTGCCTCTTGCATAGGCTATCTCTTTGATTTTCCCCAGTGAAATCGCGACCCAGACAGTTGGTGCATTTATTTTGCACGTTAAAGAATATGATCTCCTCGGGAAGGATTGATTCAGGGTTATCTTTGATGAAGATTTTATTTCTCTGACAATATCATCGCAGTTTCCTTCTGAATTATTACTGGAATACGCCAAGCGGCAGCTCTTCACGAGCAACTTGTACATTACTTTTTGAAAGCGCCGAGCAGCAGTTCTTCATGAGCTACTAGTGCGTCATTTTATCTTTTTGAAAGCGCCGAGCAGTAGTTCTTCATGAGCTACTAGTGCGTCATTTATTTTTCTGAAAGCGCCGAGCAGCAGTTCTTCAGGAGCTACTAGTGCGTCATTTTATTTTTCTGAAAGCGCCGAGCAGCAGTTCTTCATGAGCTACTAGTGCGTCATTTTATCTTTTTGAAAGCTCCGAGCAGTAGTTCTTCATGAGCTACTAGTGCGTCATTTATTTTTCTGAAAGCGCCGAGCAGTAGTTCTTCATGAGCTACTAGTGCGTCATTTTATTTTTCTGAAAGCAACAAACAGCAAACTCTTCATGAGTTACCAGTACGTTATTACTTTTCTTTGAAAAACAACAAGTGGTAGCTTCTTTATTTGAGCAGCTTGTTTGTTATCGGTATTTTCTTCGGAAAACAGCAAGTGGTAGCCTCTTTATTTGAGCAGCTTGTATGTTATCGGTATTTTCTTCGGAAAACAGCAAGTGGTAGCTTCTTTATTTGAGCAGCTTGTTTGTTATCGGTATCTTCTTTGGACGACAGCAAGCGGCAGCTTCTTTATTTGAGCAACTTGTATGTTATCGGTATTTTCTTTGGACGACAACAAATGGCAGTTTTCTTTATTTGAACAACCTTCGTATCTACAGTCTTATTACCTCAGCATTAATGAGTATACCTCTGAAATCTAGCAAAGAGGTCTGTTACGAATCTATACCTCTAGAAGTCGGTAATCAGTTATCCGCAATTTGATACTCTCTGTCTACCATCGACCTTGAGTTGCGAACTCACTGTTTTGGATCAATAATTTGTTATGGCCTATGCAAGATGCTCTCTTTGTTAGGGTTAGAGGTTGTTTTCCCTCAGTTTTTATTCGCTGTCAGGAGTCTGTCGTTTGAAGTCGATAGCTCGTTTTCCCCAGTAGCGTATAATTCATGTCTCTGTGTTTTGTTGGTGTTCGATTCCTCCAACATTTGTCTTGTTTCATACAACATCTTTCTCTGTGAATTCAAGCACTACATTCATATCACTGCATGATGACGGCATCTTAGGACAAAATTTGCGTAATTATGTATTTAAGTACCTTCAATCTCGTCGAGACGAAGACTTTAATCTTCATATCTCCGGATAGAAGGAACTTAAATAGGGGCAGCTGTTGTACCCCAAATTTTGACCTAAGATACCGTCTTCCATCTGCATCATTCGCATTACAAGAGTTTTGACCTATTTTTATCAAATTTTTAAAGCAGTGTAAAAATTCATAACTTTTTCGAGTCGGGAGCTGTTTATTTGTTGAACGCTAAATTCATTAACTGATCAAGACTTAAACAATGTCCATTAATTATTTATTATCTTAAATTCAAATAATTGGAATTTATTTTCGATTATTACGTAATTTAAAGATTTATAAATAATAAAATGAATATTTGAAAGGAGGTTTATTAATTGATCAAATAATGTTTATTAATTATTCATTATCCTAAATTTAAATAATGGGAACCTGTTTTCCGTTATTATATAATTTAAAGGTTTACGAATAATGAAATAAACATTTGAAAAGGAGCCTGTTAATTGATCAAGCAATGTTTATTTGATTATTTATTGTTCTAAATTTAAATAGCTGAAATTCTATTTTTCAAGTTATTATAATTTAGAAGAATTAAAAATAATAATAAAGTAAATGATTGAAGTTATTAATTGATCAATGATATTTATTTATTTGTTTATCATTCTGAATTTAAGTGATTGGATTTGATTTTCAGTCATTATATAATTTAAAGAATTATAAACAATAAATAAATAATTGGAAAGAAAAAGAATTAATTGGGAAATAATAGAATTTTTATTCACTTTATTCTATTTATTACAATTGTCATTTAAATGTTGTGTTATTACAAAATATTTATAAAGACAATTACACAAATGCTTAAAGTAAAATAAAAAGCTATTTTTCTAAATTCTAATTCTAATCTTCTATCCAATGCTTCTGTCTGCTCATTTAATTTTACCTGCGAAAACAATTAAAAGAAAGTCAGAATTGAATAAACGGTTAAAAGCAGAAAATAAATTTAGGTTCATCATTAAAAGCAATGGCCGGAATCAGTTACTCTTTTTTGCAAATCACGGGATTTTTCCCGGTTCACAAAAAAGAGAGGAATTCTTAAATGAATGCACAAATCATTTTCTTATTAAATAGCACATTTCAAAATCAATTGCATTTTTATCAAAAAATCCCACTGCATATTTCACATATGTAAATTCAATTTTTTGGTCAAAACTGCATAAGCATAAATCAACAGCATGTGTAAGTTCATAAACAAAAGGCCAACGTAACCTATTACAACTTAAGAAGAAAGATAGCATAGGCTCCTCTAATGTACAATTGCAGTGGACAGAGATATGCAATTTTAAAACAATGTATGCAAGCAATATATGTTTCCCTTTTTCATCATGTTCCAGCCTATTGCTTTTTCAGAACAGCAGTACATATCACATTTATGTATCATTTATGTACTTGGGAGAGAGAGAGGAAGAGGTTTAGTTTTGCAGGTTTTGGTTCAAGCATGAAATAGGAATAAAGTCAACCATATGTAGCAGCATATATGCAGAGCATCAGAAAATATATTAATATACTCAAACCTGAGCCATCAAAGAGGCAACGACTATATGAGAAGAAGATCCCTTCAAAAAAGGAAGTCTTAACTTGCATAGTATCTCTACACAAGACATCACTGCAAAAAAACTATTCAAAAAAACCATAATCCATGGCATAACCTGCATCACTGCAAAACTATTCAAAACCATGGTCCATTGCAAAAAACACAACCTGCATACTGCTAAACCATTTTTGCATAGCATATTGCTAATCACAGAACCTGCATCAAACCATTCAAAAAACCGGCTATCAATAAAAACACAACCGATATAGACCATTTCAAGGCAAAAGCCTTAAGACCTCCAGCGCCCCCCCCCCCCCCAATGCTCACCGTTGGTTGATTATTGTGAGGAAAGGATTGACTCCGTTATGTTCTGAGTTTTTCATCACCATATACAACCAAAGCTTTAACTAGAATGGCAACTGAAGAGCATAATATCGCGAAGGCTGAAGAATTTAAGAAAAACATTCAAAGCGTAGTTTACTATGCTAATCGTACCTTTGCTCATCTCCGGCTTGAGGAATACGGTCGTGCAACGATGGATGCTACAAAGGCTTTTGGAATTTGATCCTAGACATTCGAAGGGATAGTACAGGCGAGGTGCTGCTCATCTTGAGTTAGGAAAATGCGAGGAAGCGCTGAAGGATTTTCAGTAGGCCAAGAAGATGTGTCCCAATGATCCTGATGCAACAAAAATTGAAGGAATGTGAAGAAGCATTTATTGAAACTGAAATTTGAAGAAGTTAGTGATGTACCAAGATTTGCGAAACACCAACGGTCGTCCTCAAACTCCCTCCTCCATCTCCAAAGATCTGAGTCAACCTTGAGGTAAGTCACTCTGCCTTTGTTTTTGACACTGTTTGCATATTCATTCCCCTGTTCATCACATAGTCGCCAATCTCAACGATATCCCTCTCCCCCCACGCATCAGCTTCCTTTCAATCCTACCCCTGTCCCGTTACGGCAATACATCAAATCCCTATACACCAGCAATAACTCAATCAATAAATTTCAAGATTCATAAGTGTTGCAAGACCGGTACAATCATAACACACTGTTAATTTTAAAGTCATTTTGAAATAATAAACAAATTCACAAATCTGCTTCTTCTCTCTAATCAATTTCTCATCAATTCAATCAAAATGGCTCACTCATCAAACACAAAACAAGTCTGACTGACTTACCTTTGATTTCATCGATCTAACATCCTCCTGTCTTCCTTCTTTCACCTTCACACTTGACACTTCACACTTCACTTAGATTCATTCATAGCTTCCTCCTTACCTTCCACTTCACTTTCCGCCGCTACTCTTAAACCTGCAACTTTACCTTCCACCACCAAATCTCCACGCTTTTTCTCATTCCTCCATCTCTTTTCCCCTTTTCTCTCTCCCCGTATCTCCTTTTTCCTCTCATCTTCATCTTCTCTAAACATCAAAATCAAAACAACACATTGAACTGGAATAATGAAAAAGAAGAAAGAATTGTACCACAAGCATTCACCACCTAACTCCATCTCCATAACTAGTCGCTACTCTCCGGGCAACTCCCACGATTCACGCTCTTCTCATCCAAATCGCATCTTTTCCATACGACCTACAATCCTTATCCTGCAACAACATGCGGGTAAACGGATTGTTAGCATTATCCAAAACCATTATTTCACACACAAAAACATATCATTCAAAATCTGAATTTGAAGAAGAAAGGAAGCAAAGTACCTTCAACCTCCATCGTAGCATGCAGCTTCCTCTTCTCTCCCCAACAATCTCGCCTCAATTCCGCGACAAACCCCTTCAACCACTATTCATCACCGTCCCGCTTCCCTTCTTTATCTCCACCGTCCCCAAGCCATTTCCAATCGAAGTTCCTTTACATTAACCCAAACTTAAATCGTCTACCGAGTATGAATATGTCATCAGATTCACACGAAAACAAACCACAAGACTGAATCGAAGAGCTCAAGTTTGAAACCCCAGGTCCATAATCTTCAAGAAATTCAAAGCTTGGCTCGATGCCTCAGGAACCTCAGTACGATTGATAACGCGCGAAAGGAGGGTGAACCTCGAGAGAAAAAGGAAAGAGACGTGTGGGATAATCTAGCGTTTTAGGAGTCACCAGCGGCGGCCATGGTACAGCGTTCCTAGGTTTCCTTCGCTACAACATTTGTGTTTCTTTTCTTGGGTCTGGGTCCTCCAACGACCCGGCCCAATTCCCTCAACCAAGCTCAATTTCTTTTTTTAACTTAAGCCCATTATAATTGCTACTCCCACCCCATCCTTTTACATGCTTTTAGTTTAATTCTATTTCTTTTTTTTCTTAGCTAATTTATTTAATTTAGATTAATTAGTTTTCCTAGAAATAAACATATAATTTTAAATAGATAATTTTAATATTTTACCCAAATCTTATTTAGTTTAAATTTAGGTTTGTTTAATAATTTTAGTTTTCCTTATTTCTAATTAAATTTAAATTCATGACTTGTAAGTTTTATTTAATTTGAAAAATATTTAATATCTCTAAAAAACATATGAAAGTAAAAATGAGAAAACTAAAAAACATGCTATTTTTCTTTAATTTACTCCCCTCATTTTGATTAAATACCAATATAGAAAAGACATAAAAAATAGAAACCTATAAAAACCTAAAAAAATATTTCTATTAATTCTCGTTACTTTTTATCTATGTTAAAATGCGTAACAAATTAAAATATTTTCTCTTCATATATTAAACAAAAATCTAAAAATGCATGTTCACACTCAGTCTCTTATTTAATTTGTTGTATATCATTTATCTCATAATTTTCTGTTTAAATATCTCGATTATCCTGTTCGCACCAATCCAAAGGGAATTGTCTAATTTTTGTTGACTTCATGTCCTCAAAAACGATCGAGCGAATACTCTCATTCATTAAAAGCCTAGGGTAATTTTTCCTCAAATATTCAATCTTTTTCGAAGCTTATACCATTTTAAGTCAAAACTTCAATGTTAGGTTGTCGTATCTTCAAAAACCCGTCCGTACCCCTTTTCGGCCAAAACGATTTATTTTCAATCAAGCAATCAATTTTAAATAAAACAGATATTTCAAAAGGTTCCTATAGAGTACTATAGATGCATTGGGTGCTAGTACCTTCCCATTGTATAACCAACCCCCGAACCATAAGATCTCTTTTCAAAAACGCTTTGTATTTTTATTAATATTTACATTGCATATTTAGGGTTTTATTTCGCTCTTTTCCCTTTTTCCTTTGGAAATAATAAAGCGCGGTGGCGACTCTTGCTTTTGCGAGACGAATTAATCAATAATTCGATCTCCGATTTACCCCGCTACATTTTTTATCCCTACAATCACCACAAGACAATAATAATAAACACACTTTTATTATTAGTTTAAATTTTGTTAATTAAAAAAAAAGGCAAATTAAATTTCGACGATTGATCACACTACGCAGAGTTAGCCGGGGGTTCCACTGACCGGTCAGCGGACGGTGGTTCTGCTGACCGTTCAGCGGACGGGGGTCAAGGGGGCAGCGCCCCGTTGCGGGGTTGTCAGGGGCAGCGCCCCGCTTTAAAATTTTAATGAACAATTCATTTGAAATCGGCGTCATTTTTGCACAACTCTTGTGCATTCACAACCCTAATCGCATAAATCTGCAACAACACAACCCTTGTGCCGTCATGAACCCTAATGCAACCGTTTCATAATGTCAAACACATCTCGATTGATAATTCAGTATGATTAATCACATACCATTGCTTCACCATACTAATGTCGGATTCCGAAGCATATGAACAATGATCGGTCAAAAGAATAACAATCATCAAGTGTTTGAATGAACGAAACAGAAACAGTATATCCCATATACCATCGTTGCATCAGATTTACTTATATCACATATAAGTGGCTCTGATACCACTGAAGGAAAATTGCGACAAAGAGCGCAGCGGAATTTAAAATTTTCCTTTAGCGATCCTTATGAATGAGCATGGTCAGTGATAGAAATATTTACCTGTTGTGGCGATTCAGACCTTTGATATTGTCATCACGAGCATTGATGAAGAACAACGCCTCTACTCAGTCCACACGAACAAATCGATTCCGGTCACAGTGCTAGCTGATCACGAACGGAAACTTTGAGTGAGAGAGAGAATCAAAAACGAAATTTCATCAAGTGAAATTGCTTCATCACAAGGGATCTATTTATAGAATCACTCGTGTGGGCTACAAGCTAAAAGCCCAATTAAGGCTATAAGCTAAAAGCCCAATTAAGCTTATGGACATCATACCTTATGATGTACCATATATAACTTATCCAAGTGGTACCTTACCACTTTCTGTATTACACTTAAGTGCACCGTACCTTACAGTGTTCCTTATTTATATTATCTCTCATCAACCTGTCCTTATGTATGTGACCCTGTAGGTTTTCGCGACGTTGGCAATTATGTTAAATCACACATTTAATATAATAAATAGTGAATGGTATCTAGCAACACATCACTTTTACCCAAGTCACGAAAATGTCATGTGATCTGACCAAACCTTTTCCGTGATAATATTTGTGTTGTACAATTACCCTTTTTCCCTCATGTCTATATTGAACACAAGGCATACACTGTGTCACCCTTGTCCAGTTCAATATTGGGCCCTTAGACATTTATCCTATTATGCAGGATGAGCAAATTCCATCTAGGTCACTCATGTCCCTTAGCATGCTTTGTGAAGTACCCATCAATCGTCTTTATAGTCATCCAGTTACGGATGACGTTTGATCAACAATAAAGTACTTGACTCTACATCTAGGGTCCATAGTGGTTTCAGGTCGAAGGGTGGTATACACCATTATCATCATGAGAATAACTTATGACACTTTGCATAACATTCTATGTAGTATTATCATAGAGGGTCAATCCATTATAATTATTACTCCTAATATTCATACTTATGTCAAGACTTGATAACTCCTTATCTATGATCCATGAGATGTGATCATCAATCTATCTTCATAATAATATTAATGCTTTAGTCTTATCCCACTTCACATTAAATCTTAACTACGGATACTTTAAGAATAGTGTCTTATGTTTAATGGGATCTCATGATTAAGTCACACTTAACATTTCATTAAACCAATAAACCATTCTAGGGACTTTTTTAATTTAGAAAGCAAACATAATAAAGAAATGCCTTTTATTATTAATAAATAATTCGATACAAGTACCAAAAGTATTGGCCTCTAGGGCTTACACCAACAAAGGCTACCATCCATTAGAATAACAAAATCTCAACAACGAACTACATTCAATAATGACAAGGCTACCATCCATTAGAGTAACAAAATCTCAACAATGAACTGCCTTCCGTAATGACAAGGCTACCATCCATTAGAATAACAAAATCTCAACAACAAACTACATTCCATAAAGACAAGGATACCATCCATTGGAGTAACAAAATCACAACAACAGACTACCTTCCGTAATGACAAGGCTACCATCCAATGGACTAAAAAAATATCAACAACGAACTACCTTCCAAAAGGACATCGCTACCATTCATTGAACTAAGAAAATCTCAAGAACGAATACCTTCCATAATGACAAGGCTGCCATCCAATGCAGTAACAAAATATCAACAATGAACTACCTACCATAATGACAAGGCTACCATCCATCGGAGTAACAAAATCTCAACAATGAACTACATTCCATAATGACAAGGCTACCATCCATTGGAGTAACAAAATCTCAACAACGAACTACCTTCCATAATGACAATAATACCATCAAATGGAGTAAAAAAATCTCAAGAATGAACTACCTTCCATAATGTCAAGGCTACCATCCATTGGAGTAACAAAATCTCAACAACGAACTACCTTCCATAATGACAAGGCTACCATCCATTGGAGTAACAAAATCTCAACAAAGAACTACCTTCCATAATGACAAGGCTAACAATCATTGGAGTAACAAAATCTAAAAAACAAACTACCTTCAATAATGACAAGGCTACCATCCAGTGGAGTAACAAAATCCCAACAACAAACTACCTTCCATAATGACAAGGCTTCTTTCCATTAGAGTAACAAAATCCCAAAAACAAACTACCTTCCATAATGACAAGGCTACCATTCATTAGAGTAAAAAAATCTCAACAATGAACTACTTTCCGTAATGAAAAGGCTACCATCCATTACAATAATAAAATCTCAACAACAAACTACATTCCATAATGACAAGGGTACCATCCATTGGAGTAACAAAATATCAACAACGAACTACCTTCCATAATGACAAGGCTACCATCCAATGGAGTAAAAAACTCTCAACAGCTAACTACCTTCCATAATGACAAGGCTACAATCCGTTAGAGTAACAAAATCTCAACAACAAACTACCTTCAATAATTACAGGGCTACCATCCATTAGAGTAAAAAAATCCAAACAACGAACTATCGTCTATAATGACAAGGCTACCATCCATTAGAGTACCAAAATATCAACAACGAACTACCTTCCAAAAGGACATAGCTACCATTCATTGAACTAAGAAAATCTCAACAACGAACTACCTTCCATAATGACAGGATACCATCCATTGTAGTAACAAAAATCTCGACAACAGACTACCTTCCATAATGACAAGGCTACCATCCATTAGAGTAACAAAATCTCTACAACGAACTACATTCCATTATGACAAGGCTACCATCCATTGGAGTAACAAAATAAAAAACGAACTACCTTCCATAATGACAAGGATACCATCCAATTGAGTAACAAAATCTCAACAGCGAACTACCTTCCATAATGACAAGGCTACCATCCATTAGAATAACAAAATCTCAACAATGAACTGTCTTCCGTAATGACAAGGCTACAATCCATTAGAATAACAAAATCTCAACAACAAACTACATTCCATAATGACAAGGCTAGCATCCATTGGAGTAACAAAATCACAACAACAGGCTACCTTCCGTAATGACAAGGCTACCATCCAATGGACTAACAAAATATCAACAACGAACTACCTTCCATAAGGACATTGCTACCTTTCATTGGAGTAACAAAATCTCAACAAAAATTTACCTTCTATAAAGATAAGGCTACCATCCAATGGAGTAACAAAATCTAAAGAACGAATACCTTCCATAATGACAAGGCTGCCATCCAATGCAGTAACAAAATATCAACAATGAACTACCTTCCATAATGACAAGTATACCATCCATCGGAGTAACAAAATCTCAACAACGAACTACGTTCCATAATGACAAGGCTACCATCCATTGGAGTAAAAAATCTCAACAACAAACTACCTTCCATAATGACAAGGCTACCATCCATTGGAGTAATAAAATCTCAACAACGAACTACCTTCCATAATGACAAGGCTAACATCCATTGGATTAACAAAATCTAAAAAACAAACAACCTTCCATAATGACAAGGCTACCATCCATTGGAGTAACAAAATCCCAACAACAAACTACCTTCCATAATGACAGGGCTACCATCCATTTGAGTAACAAAATCCCAACAACAAACTACCCTCCATAATGACAAGGCTACCGTCCATTAGAGTAACAAAATCTCAACCACGAACTACCTTCCGTAATGACAAGGCTACCATCCATTAGAGTACCAAAATATCAAAAACGAACTACCTTCAAAAATGACATCGCTACCATTCATTGAACTAAGAAAATCTCAACAACGAAATACCTTTCATAATGACAGGATACCATCCATTGTAGTAACAAAAATCTCGACAACAGACTACCTTCCATAATTACATGGCTACCATCCATTAGAGTAACAAAATCTTAACAACAAACTACATTCCATTATGACAAGGCTACCATCCATTGGAGTAATAAAATAAAAAACGAACTACCTTCCATAATGACAAGGCTACCATCCAATGGATAAATAAAATCTCAACAGCGAACTACCTTCCATAATGACAAGGCTACCATCCATTAAAGTAACAAAATCTTAATAATGAACTGCCTTCCGTAATGACAAGGCTGAAGGAAAATTGCGACCAAAAGCGCAGCGGAATTTAGAATTTTCCTTTAGCGATCCTTACGAATGAGCATGGTCAGTGATAGAAATATTTACCTCTTGTGGCGATTCAAACCTTTGATATTGTGATCACGAGCGTTGATGAAGAACAACGCCTCTACTCAATCCACACGAACAAATCGCTTCCGGTCACAGAGCTAGCTGATCACAAACGGAAACTTTGAGTGAGGGAGAGAATCAAAAACGAAATTGCATCAAGTGAAATTGCTTCATCACAAGGGATCTATTTATAGAATTACTCGTGTGGGCTATAAGCTAAAAGCCCAATTAAGGCTATAAGCTAAAATCCCAATTAAGCTTATGGACATCATACCTTATGATGTACCATATATCACTTATCCACGTGGTACCTTACCACTTTCCGTATTACACTTAAGTGCACCGTACCTTACGGTGTTCCTTATTTATTATATCTCTCATCAACCTGTCCTTATGTGTGTGACCCTGTAGGTTTTCGTGACGTTGACAATTATGTTAAATCACACATTTAATATAATAAACAGTGAGCGGTATCTAGCAACACATCACTGTTACCCAAGTCACGAAAATGTCATGTGATCTGACCAAACCTTTTCCGTGATAATATTTGTGTTGTACAATTACCCTTTTGCCCTCATGTCTATATTGAACACAAGGCATACATTGTGTCACCCTTGTCCAGTTCAATATTGGGCCCTTATACATTTATCCTATTATGCAGGATGAGCAAATTCCATCTAGGTCACTCATGTCGCTTAGCATGTATTGTGAAGTACCCATCAACCGCCTTTATAGTCATCCAGTTATGGATGACGTTTGATGAGCAATAAAGTACTTGACTCTACATCTAGGGTCCATAGTGGTGTCAGGTCGAAGGGTGGTATACACCATTATCATCATGAGAATAACTTATGACACTTTGCATAACATTCTATGTAGTATTCTCATAGCGGGTCAATCTAGTATAAATATTACTCCTAATATACATACCTATGTCAAGACTTGATAACTCCTTATCTATGACCCATGAGATGTGATCATCAATCTATTTTCATAATAATCTTAATGCTTTAATGTTATCCCACTTCACATTAAAGCTTGACTACGAATACTTTAAGAATAGTGTCTTATGTTTAATGGGATCTCATGATTAAGTCACACTTAACATTTCATTAAACCAATAAACCATTCTAGGGACTTTATTATTTTAGAAAGCAAACATAATAAAGAAATGCCTTTTATTATTAATAAATAATTCGATACAAGTACCAAAAGTATTGGCCTCTAGGGCTTACACCAACAAAGGCTACCATCCATTAGAATAACAAAATCTCAACAACGAACTACATTCCATAATGACAAGGCTACCATCTATTAGAGTAAAAAAATCTCAACAATGAACTGCCTTCCGTAATGACAAGGCTACCATCCATTTGAATAACAAAATCTCAATAACAAACTACATTCCATAATGACAAGGCTACCATCCATTGGAGTAACAAAATCACAACAACAGACTACCTTCCGTAATGACAAGGCTACCATCCAATGGACTAACAAAATATCAACAACGAACTACCTTCCATAAGGACATTTCTACCATCCATTGGAGTAACAAAATCTCAACAACAATTTACCTTCCATAAAGATAAGGCTACCATCCAATGGAGTAACAAAATCTCAAGAACGAATACCTTCCATAATGATAAGGCTGCCATCCAATGCAATAACAAAATATCAACAATGAACTACCTACCATAATGACAAGGCTTCCATCCATCGGAGTAACAAAATCTCAACAATGAACTACATTCCATAATGACAAGGCTACCATCCATTGGAGTAACAAAATCTCAATAACGAACTACCTTCAATAATGACAATAATACCATCAAATGGACTAAAAAAATCTCAAGAATGAACTACCTTCCATAATGTCAAGGATACCATCCATTGGAGTAACAAAATCTCAACAACGAACTACCTTCCATAATGACAAGGCTACCATCCATTGGAGTAACAAAATCTCAAGAACGAACTACCTTCCATAATGACAAGGCTAACATCCATTGGAGTAACAAAATCTAAAAAACAAACTACTTTCCATAATGACAAGGATACCATCCATTGGAGTAACAAAATCCCAACAACAAACTACCTTCCATAATGACAAGGCTTCCATCCATTAGAGTAACAAAATCCCAACAACGAACTACCTTCCATAATGACAAGGTTACCATTCATTAGAGTAAAAAAATCTCAACAATGAACTACTTTCCGTATTGAAAAGGCTACCATCCATTAGAATAAAAAAATCTCAACAACAAACTACATTCCATAATGACAAGGGTACCATCCATTGGAGTAACAAAATATCAACAACGAACTACCTTCCATAATGACAAGGCTACCATCCAATGGAGTAACAAAATCTCAACAGCTAACCACCTTCCATAATGACAAGGCTACCATCCATTAGAGTAACAAAATCTCAACAACAAACTACCTTCCATAATGACAGGGCTACCATCCATTTGAGTAACAAAATCCAAACAACGAACTACCGTCCATAATGACAAGGCTACCGTCCATTAGAGTAACAAAATCTCAACAACGAACTACCTTCCATAATGACAAGGATACCATCCATTAGAGTACCAAAATACCAACAACGAACTACCTTCCATAAGGACATCACTACCATCCATTGAACTAAGAAAATCTCAACAACGAACTACCTTCCATAATAACAGGATACCATCCATTGGAGTAACAAAATCTCATCAACGGTCTACCTTCCATAATGACAAGGCTACCATCCAATGGAGTGACAAAATCTCAACAACGAACTACCTTCCATAATGACAAGGCTACCATCCATTGCAGTAACAAAAATCTTGACAACATACTACCTTCCATAATTACAAGGCTACCATCCATTAGAGTAACAAAAATCTCGACAACAGACTACCTTCCATAATGACAAGGCTACCATCCATTGGAGTAAAAAAAATCTCGACAACAAACTACCTTTTATAATGACAAGGCTACCATCTATTGGAATAACAAAAATCTCGAGACCAGACTACCTTCCATAATGACAAGGCTACCATCCAATGGAATAACAAAAATCTCGAAAACAAACTACCTTCCATAATGACAAAGCTACCATTCATTGTAGTAAAAAAATATCGACAAAAGACTACCTTCCATAATGACAAGGCTTTCATCCATTAGAGTAACAAAAATCTCGACAACAGACTACCTTCCATAATGAAAAGGCTACCATCCATTGGAGTAAAAAAAATCTCGACCGTAGACTACCTTCCATAATGACAAGGCTACCATCCATTAGAGTAACAAAAATAACGACAACAAACTACCTTCCATAATTACAAGGCTACCATCCAATGGAATAACAAAAATATCGACAATAGTCTATCTTCCATAATGACTAGGCTACCATCCATTGGAGTAACAAAGATATCAACAACAGACTACCTTCCATAATGACAATGCTACCATCCATTGGAGTAACAAAAATCTAAACAACAAACTACCTTCCATAATGACAAGGCTACCATTCATTGTAGTAAAAAAATCTCGACAATAGACTACCTTCCATAATGACAAGGCTGCCATCCATTGCAGTAACAAAAATCTTGACAACAGACTACCTTCCGTAATTACAAGGCTACCATCCATAGGAGTAAAAAAAATCTCGACAACAGACTACCTTCCATAATGACAAGGCTACCATCTATTGGAATAACAAAAATCTCGAGACCAGACTACCTTCCATAATGACAAGGCTACCCTCCAAGGGAATAACAAAAATCTCGAAAACAAACTAGCTTCAGTAATGACAAGGCTACCATTCATTATAGTAAAAAACACATCGACAACAGACTACCTTCCATAATGACAAGGCTTCCATCCATTAGAGTAACAAAATCTCGACAACAGACTACCTTCCATAATGACAAGGCTACCATCCATTGGAGTAAAGAAAATATCGACAACAGACTGCCTTCCAAAATGATAATGCTACCATCTATTGGAATAACAAAAATCTCGAGACCAGACTACCTTCCATAATGACAAGGATACCATACAATGGAATAATAAAAATCTCGAAAACAAACTACCTTTCATAATGACAAGGCTACCATTCATTGTAGTAAAAAAAATATCGACAACAGATTACCTTCCATAATAACAAGGATGCCATCCAATGGAGTAACAAAAATCTCGACAACAGACTGCCTTCCATAAAGATAAGGCTACCATCCGTTAGAGTAACAAAAATCTCGACAATAGACTACCTTCCATAATGACAATACTACCACCCATTGGAGTAACAAAAATCTCGACAATAAACTACCTTCCATTATGACAAGGCTACCATTCATTGTAGTAAAAAAATCTCGACGACATACTACCTTCCATAATGACAAGGCTTCCATCCATTGCAGTAACAAAAATCTTGATAACAGACTACCTTCCATAATGACAAGGCTACCATCCATTAGAGTAAAAAAAATCACGACAACAAACTACCTACCATAATTACAAGGCTACCATCCAATGGAATAATAAAAATCTCGACAACAGACTATCTTCCATAATGACTAGGCTACCATCCATTGGAGTAACAAAGATATCAACAACAGACTACCTTCCATAATGACAATGCTACCATCCATTGGAGTAACAAAAATCTAAACAACAAACTACCTTCCATAATGACAAGGCTACCATTCATTGTAGTAAAAAAATCTCGACAATAGACTACCTTCCATAATGACAAGGCTGCCATCCATTGCAGTAACAAAAATCTTGACAACAGACTACCTTCCGTAATTACAAGGCTACCATCCATAGGAGTAAAAAAAATCTCGACAACAGACTACCTTCCATAATGACAAGGCTACCATCTATTGGAATAACAAAAATCTCGAGACCAGACTACCTTCCATAATGACAAGGCTACCCTCCAAGGGAATAACAAAAATCTCGAAAACAAACTAGCTTCAGTAATGACAAGGCTACCATTCATTATAGTAAAAAACACATCGACAACAGACTACCTTCCATAATGACAAGGCTTCCATCCATTAGAGTAACAAAATCTCGACAACAGACTACCTTCCATAATGACAAGGCTACCATCCATTGGAGTAAAGAAAATATCGACAACAGACTGCCTTCCAAAATGATAATGCTACCATCTATTGGAATAACAAAAATCTCGAGACCAGACTACCTTCCATAATGACAAGGATACCATACAATGGAATAATAAAAATCTCGAAAACAAACTACCTTTCATAATGACAAGGCTACCATTCATTGTAGTAAAAAAAATATCGACAACAGATTACCTTCCATAATAACAAGGATGCCATCCAATGGAGTAACAAAAATCTCGACAACAGACTGCCTTCCATAAAGATAAGGCTACCATCCGTTAGAGTAACAAAAATCTCGACAATAGACTACCTTCCATAATGACAATACTACCACCCATTGGAGTAACAAAAATCTCGACAATAAACTACCTTCCATTATGACAAGGCTACCATTCATTGTAGTAAAAAAATCTCGACGACATACTACCTTCCATAATGACAAGGCTTCCATCCATTGCAGTAACAAAAATCTTGATAACAGACTACCTTCCATAATGACAAGGCTACCATCCATTAGAGTAAAAAAAATCACGACAACAAACTACCTACCATAATTACAAGGCTACCATCCAATGGAATAATAAAAATCTCGACAACAGACTATCTTCCATAATGACTAGGCTACCATCCATTGGAGTAACAAAGATATCAACAACAGACTACCTTCCATAATGACAATGCTACCATCCATTGGAGTAACAAAAATCTAAACAACAAACTACCTTCCATAATGACAAGGCTACCATTCATTGTAGTAAAAAAATATTGACAATAGACTACCTTCCATAATGACAAGGCTGCCATCCATTGCAGTAACAAAAATCTTGACAACAGACTACCTTCCATAATTACAAGGCTACCATCCATCAGAGTAACAAAAATCTCGACAACAGACTACCTTCCATAATGACAAGGCTACCATCCATTAGAGTAAAAAAAATCTCGACAACAGACTACCTTCCATAATGACAAGGCTACCATCTACTGGAATAACAAAAATCTCGAGACCAGACTACCTTCCATAATGACAAGGATACCATTCATTGTAGTAAAAAAATATCGACAAAAGACTACCTTCCATAATGACAAGGCTTCCATCCATTAGAGTAACAAAAATCTCGACAACAGACTACCTTCCATAATGACAAGGCTACCATCCATTGGAGTAAAAAAAATCTCGACCGTAGACTACCTTCCATAATGACAAGGCTCAAATCCAATTGAATAACCAAAATATCGAGAACAAACTACCTTCACTAGTGACAAGGTTACCATCCATTGGAGTGACAGAAATCACAATGACAGACTACCTTCGATAATGACAAGGCTACCTTCCATTGGAGGAACAAATATCTCGACAAAAAACTACCATCCATAACGACAAGGCTACCATCCATTGGATAAACAAAAATCTCGACAACAGACTACCTTCCATAATGACAAGGCTAACATACATTAGAGTAACAAAAATCTCGACAACAGACTACCTTCCATAATGACAAGGCTACCATCCATTGGAGTAAAGAAAATCACGACAACAGACTACCTTCCATAATGACAATGCTACCATCTATTGGAATAACAAAAATCTCGAGACCAGACTACCTTCCATAATGACAAGGCTACCATCCAATGGAAGTACAAAAATCTCGAAAACAAACTACCTTCCATAATGACAAGGCTACCATTCATTGTAGTAAAAAAAATACCGACAACAGACTACCTTCCATAATGACAAGGATGCCATCCAATGGAGTAACAAAAATCTCGACAACAGACTACCTTCCATAATGACAATACTACCACCCATTGGAGTAACAAAAATCTCGACAACAAACTACCTTCCATTATGACAAGGCTACCATTCATTGTAGTAAAAAAATCTCGTTGACATACTACCTTCCATAATGACAAGGCTGCCATCCATTGCAGTAACAAAAATCTTGATAACAGACTACCTTCCATAATGACAAGGCTACCATCCATTAGAGTAACACAATCTCAACAACAAACTACATTCCATAATGACAAGGGTACCATCCATTGGAGTAACAAAATATCAACAACGAACTACCTTCCATAATGACAAGGCTACCATCCAATGGAGTAACAAAATCTGAACAGCTAACTACCTTCCATAATGACAAGGCTACCATCCATTAGAGTAACAAAATCTCAACAATGAACTACCTGCCATAATGACAGGGCTACCATCCATTTGAGTAACAAAATCAAAACAACGAACTACCGTCCATAATGACAAGGCTACCATCCATTAGAGTAACAAAATCTCAACAACAAACTACCTTCCATAATGACAAGGATACCATCCATTAGAGTACCAAAATACAAACAACGAACTACCTTCCATAAGGACATCGCTACCATCCATTGAACTAAGAAAATCTCAACAACGAACTACCTTCCATAATGACAGGATACCATCCATTGGAGTAACAAAATCTCATCAACGATCTACCTTCCAAAATGACAAGGCTACCATCCAATGGAGTGACAAAATCTCAACAACGAACTACCTTCCATAATGACAAGGCTACCATCCATTGGTGTAACAAAATCTCAACAACAAACTACCTTCCATAATGACAAGGCTAACATCCATTGGAGTAACAAAATCTAAAAAACAAACTACCTTCCATAATGACAAGGCTACCATCCATTGGAGTAACAAAATCTCAATAACGAACTATATATTCCATAATGACAAGGCTACCATCCATTGGAGTAACAAAATCACAACAACAGACTACCTTCCGTAATGACAAGGCTACCATCCAATGGACTAACAAATTATCAACAACGAACTACCTTCCATAAGGACATTTCTACCATCCATTAGAGTAACAAAATCTCAACAACAATTTACCTTCCATATAGATAAGGCTACCATCCAATGGAGTAACAAAATCTCAAGAACGAATACCTTCCATAATGACAAGGCCGCCATCCAATGCAGTAACAAAATATCAACAATGAACTACCTACCATAATGACAAGGCTACCATCCATCGGAGTAACAAAATCTCAACAACGAACTACCTTCCATAATGACAAGGGTACCATCCATTGGAGTAACAAAATATCAAAAACGAACTACCTTCCATAATGACAAGGCTACCATCCAATGGAGTAACAAAATCTCAACAGCTAACTACCTTCCATAATGACAAGGCTACCATCCATTAGAGTAACAAAATCTCAACCACAAACTACCTTCCATAATGACAGGGCTACCATCCATTTGAGTAACAAAATCCAAACAATGAACTACCGTCCATAATGACAAGGCTACCGTCCATTAGAGTAACAAAATCTCAACAACGAACTACCTTCCATAATGACAAGGATACCATCCATTAGAGTACCAAAATACCAACAACGAACTACCTTCCATAAGGACATCGCTACCATCCATTGAACTAAGAAAATCTCAACAACGAACTACCTTCCACAATGACAGGATACCATCCATTGGAGTAACAAATTCTAATCAACGATCTATCTTCCATAATGACAAGGCTACCATCCAATGGAGTGACAAAATCTCAACAACGAACTACCTTCCATAATGACAAGGCTACTATCCATTGGTGTAACAAAATATCAACAACGAACTACCTTCCGTAATGACAAGGCTAACATCCATTGGAGTAACAAAATCTAAAAAACAAACTACCTTCCATAATGACAAGGCTACCATCCATTGGAGTAACAAAATTTCAATAACGAACTACATTCCATAATGACAGGGCTACCATCCATTGGAGTAACAAAATCACAACAACAGACTACCTTCCGTAATGACAAGGCTACCATCCAATGGACTAACAAAATATCAACAATGAACTACCTTCCATAAGGACATTTCTACCATCCATTGGAGTAACAAAATCTCAACAACAATTTACCTTCCATAAATATAAGGCTACAATCCAAGTGAGTAACAAAATATCAAGAACGAATACCTTCCATAATTACAAGGCAGCCATCCAATGCAGTAACAAAATATCAACAACGAACTAGCTTTCAAAAGGACATCACTACCATTCATTGAACTAAGAAAATCTCAACAACGAACTACCTTCCATAATGACAGGATACCATCCATTGTACTAACAAAAATCTCGACAACAGACTACCTTCCATAATGACAAGGCTACAATCCATTAGAGTAACAAAATCTCAACAACAAACTACATTCCATTATGACAAGGCTACCATCCATTGGAGTAACAAAATCTCAACAGGGAACTACCTTCCATAATGACAAGGCTACCATCCAATGGAGTAACAAAATCTCAACAGCTAACTACCTTCCATAATGACAAGGATACCATCCATTAGAGTAACAAAATCTCAACAACGAACTACCTTCCATAATGACAGGGCTACCATCCATTTGAGTGACAAAATCCAAACAACTAGCTATCGTCCATAATTACAAGGCTACCGTCCATTAGAGTAACAAAATCTCAACAACGAACTACCTACCATAATGACAAGGATACCATCCATTAGAGTACCAAAATACCAACAATGAACTACATTCCATAAGGACATCGCTACAATCCATTGGAGTAACAAAATCTAAAAAACAAACTACCTTCCATAATGACAAGGCTACCATCCATTGGAGTAACAAAATCCCAACAACAAACTACCTTCCATAATGACAAGTCTTCCATCCATTAGAGTAACAAAATCCCAACAACGAACTACCTTCCATAATGACAAGGTTACCATTCATTAGAGTAAAAAAATCTCAACAATGAACTACTTTCCGTAATGAAAAGGCTACCATGCATTAGAATAAAAAAATCTCAACAACAAACTACATTCCATAATGACAAGGGTACCATCCATTGGAGTAACAAAATATCAACAACGAACTACCTTCCATAATGACAAGGCTACCATCCAATGGAGTAACAAAATCTCAACAGCTAACTACCTTCCATAATGACAAGGCTACCATCCATTAGAGTAACAAAATCTCAACAACAAACTACCTTCCATAATGACAGGGCTACCATCCATTTGAGTAACAAAATCCAAACAACGAACTACCGTCCATAATGACAAGGCTACCGTCCATTAGAGTAACAAAATCTCAACAACGAACTACCTTCCATAATGACAAGGATACCATCCATTAGAGTACCAAAATACCAACAACGAACTACCTTCCATAAGGACATCGCTACCATCCATTGAACTAAGAAAATCTCAACAACGAACTACCTTCCATAATAACAGGATACCATCCATTGGAGTAACAAAATCTCATCAACGGTCTACCTTCCATAATGACAAGGCTACCATCCAATGGAGTGACAAAGTCTCAACAACGAACTACCTTCCATAATGACAAGGCTACCATCCATTGGTGTAACAAAATCTCAACAACAAACTACCTTCCATAATGACAAGGCTAACATCCATTGGAGTAACAAAATCTAAAAAACAAACTACCTTCCATAATGACAAGGCTACCATCTATTGGAGTAAAAAAATCTCAATAACGAACTACATTCCATAATGACAAGGCTACCATCCATTGGAGTAACAAAATCACAACAACAGACTACCTTTCGTAATGTCAAGGCTACCATCCAATGGACTAACAAAATATCAACAACGAACTACCTTCCATAAGGACATTTCTACCATCCATTGGAGTAACAAAATCTCAACAACAATTTACCTTCCATAAAGATAAGGCTACCATCCAATGGAGTAACAAAATCTCAAGAACGAATACCTTCCATAATGACAAGGCTGCCATCCAATGCAGTAACAAAATATCAACAACGAACTAGCTTTCAAAAGGACATCACTACCATTCATTGAACTAAGAAAATCTCAACAACGAACTACCTTCCATAATGACAGGATACCATCCATTGTACTAACAAAAATCTCGACAACAGACTACCTTCCATAATGACAAGGCTACAATCCATTAGAGTAACAAAATCTCAACAACAAACTACATTGCATTATGACAAGGCTACCATCCATTGGAGTAACAAAATCTCAACAGGGAACTACCTTCCATAATGACAAGGCTACCATCCAATGGAGTAACAAAATCTCAACAGCTAACTACCTTCCATAATGACAAGGATACCATCCATTAGAGTAACAAAATCTCAACAACGAACTACCTTCCATAATGACAGGGCTACCATCCATTTGAGTGACAAAATCCAAACAACTAACTATAGTCCATAATTACAAGGCTACCGTCCATTAGAGTAACAAAATCTCAACAACGAACTACCTACCATAATGACAAGGATACCATCCATTAGAGTACCAAAATACCAACAATGAACTACATTCCATAAGGACATCGCTACCATCCATTGGAGTAACAAAATCTAAAAAACAAACTACCTTCCATAATGACAAGGCTACCATCCATTGGAGTAACAAAATCCCAACAACAAACTACCTTCCATAATGACAAGTCTTCCATCCATTAGAGTAACAAAATCCCAACAACGAACTACCTTCCATAATGACAAGGTTACCATTCATTAGAGTAAAAAAATCTCAACAATGAACTACTTTCCGTAATGAAAAGGCTACCATGCATTAGAATAAAAAAATCTCAACAACAAACTACATTCCATAATGACAAGGGTACCATCCATTGGAGTAACAAAATATCAACAACGAACTACCATCCATAATGACAAGGCTACCATCCAATGGAGTAACAAAATCTCAACAGCTAACTACCTTCCATAATGACAAGGCTACCATCCATTAGAGTAACAAAATCTCAACAACAAACTACCTTCCATAATGACAGGGCTACCATCCATTTGAGTAACAAAATCCAAACAACGAACTATCGTCCATAATGACAAGGCTACCGTCCATTAGAGTAACAAAATATCAACAACGAACTACCTTCCATAATGACAAGGATACCATCCATTAGAGTACCAAAATACCAACAACGAACTACCTTCCATAAGGACATCGCTACCATCCATTGAACTAAGAAAATCTCAACAACGAACTACCTTCCATAATAACAGGATACCATCCATTGGAGTAACAAAATCTCATCAACGGTCTACCATCCATAATGACAAGGCTACCATCCAATGGAGTGACAAAATCTCAACAACGAACTACCTTCCATAATGACAAGGCTACCATCCATTGGTGTAACAAAATCTCAACAACGAACTACCTTCCATAATGACAAGGCTAACATCCATTGGAGTAACAAAATCTAAAAAACAAACTACCTTCCATAATGACAAGGCTACCATCTATTGGAGTAACAAAATCTCAATAACGAACTACATTCCATAATGACAAGGCTACCATCCATTGGAGTAACAAAATCACAACAACAGACTACCTTTCGTAATGTCAAGGCTACCATCCAATGGACTAACAAAATATCAACAACGAACTACCTTCCATAAGGACATTTCTACCATCCATTGGAGTAACAAAATCTCAACAACAATTTACCTTCCATAAAGATAAGGCTACCATCCAATGGAGTAACAAAATCTCAAGAACGAATACCTTCCATAATGACAAGGCTGCCATCCAATGCAGTAACAAAATATCAACAACGAACTAGCTTTCAAAAGGACATCACTACCATTCATTGAACTAAGAAAATCTCAACAACGAACTACTTTCCATAATGACAGGATACCATCCATTGTACTAACAAAAATCTCGACAACAGACTACCTTCCATAATGACAAGGCTACAATCCATTAGAGTAAAAAAATCTCAACAACAAACTACATTCCATTATGACAAGGCTACCATCCATTGGAGTAACAAAATCTCAACAGGGAACTACCTTCCATAATGACAAGGCTACCATCCAATGGAGTAACAAAATCTCAACAGCTAACTACCTTCCATAATGACAAGGATACCATCCATTAGAGTAACAAAATCTCAACAACGAACTACCTTCCATAATGACAGGACTACCATCCATTTGAGTGACAAAATCCAAACAACTAACTATCGTCCATAATTACAAGGCTACCGTCCATTAGAGTAACAAAATCTCAACAACGAACTACCTACCATAATGACAAGGATACCATCCATTAGAGTACCAAAATACCAACAATGAACTACATTCCATAAGGACATCGCTACCATCCATTGGAGTAACAAAATCTAAAAAACAAACTACCTTCCATAATGACAAGGCTACCATCCATTGGAGTAACAAAATCCCAACAACAAACTACCTTCCATAATGACAAGTCTTCCATCCATTAGAGTAACAAAATCCCAACAACGAACTACCTTCCATAATGACAAGGTTACCATTCATTAGAGTAAAAAAATCTCAACAATGAACTACTTTCCGTAATGAAAAGGCTACCATGCATTAGAATAAAAAAATCTCAACAACAAACTACATTCCATAATGACAAGGGTACCATCCATTGGAGTAACAAAATATCAACAACGAACTACCTTCCATAATGACAAGGCTACCATCCAATGGAGTAACAAAATCTCAACAGCTAACTACCTTCCATAATGACAAGGCTACCATCCATTAGAGTAACAAAATCTCAACAACAAACTACCTTCCATAATGACAGGGCTACCATCCATTTAAGTAACAAAATCCAAACAACGAACTACCGTCCATAATGACAAGGCTACCGTCCATTAGAGTAACAAAATCTCAACAACGAACTACCTTCCATAATGACAAGGATACCATCCATTAGAGTACCAAAATACCAACAACGAACTACCTTCCATAAGGACATCGCTACCATCCATTGAACTAAGAAAATCTCAACAACGAACTACTTTCCATAATAACAGGATACCATCCATTGGAGTAACAAAATCTCATCAACGATCTACCTTCCATAATGACAAGGCTACCATCCAATGGAGTGACAAAATCTCAACAACGAACTACCTTCCATAATGACAAGGCTACCATCCATTGGTGTAACAAAATCTCAACAACGAACTACCTTCCATAATGACAAGGCTAACATCCATTGGAGTAACAAAATCTAAAAAACAAACTACCTTCCATAATGACAAGGCTACCATCTATTGGAGTAACAAAATCTCAATAACGAACTACATTCCATAATGACAAGGCTACCATCCATTGGAGTAACAAAATCACAACAACATACTACCTTTCGTAATGTCAAGGCTACCATCCAATGGACTAACAAAATATCAACAACGAACTACCTTCCATAAGGACATTTCTACCATCCATTTGAGTAACAAAATCTCAACAACAATTTACCTTCCATAAAGATAAGGCTACCATCCAATGGAGTAACAAAATCTCAAGAACGAATACCTTCCATAATGACAAGGCTGCCATCCAATGCAGTAACAAAATATCAACAACGAACTAGCTTTCAAAAGGACATCACTACCATTCATTTAACTAAGAAAATCTCAACAACGAACTACCTTCCATAATGTCAGGATACCATCCATTGTAGTAACAAAAATCTTGACAACAAACTACCTTCCATAATGACAAGGCTACAATCCATTAGAGTAACAAAATCTCAACAACGAACTACATTCCATTATGACAAGGCTACCATCCATTGGAGTAACAAAATCCCAACAACAAACTACCTTCCATAATGACAAGTCTTCCATCCATTAGAGTAACAAAATCCCAACAACAAACTACCTTCCATAATGACAAGGTTACCATTCATTAGAGTAAAAAAATCTCAACAATGAACTACTTTCCGTAATGAAAAGGCAACCATCCATTAGAATAAAAAAATCTCAACAACAAACTACATTCCATAATGACAAGGGTACCATCC
This sequence comes from Vicia faba, assembly GCA_948472305.1. Taxonomy (NCBI): domain Eukaryota; kingdom Viridiplantae; phylum Streptophyta; class Magnoliopsida; order Fabales; family Fabaceae; genus Vicia; species Vicia faba. The sequence continues at coordinate 585,285,195 of OX451739.1, read as the reverse complement.
ATTGGAGTAACAAAATATCAACAACGAACTACCTTCCATAATGACAAGGCTACCATCCAATGGAGTAACAAAATCTCAACAGCTAACTACCTTCCATAATGACAAGGCTACCATCCATTAGAGTAACAAAATCTCAACAACAAACTACCTTCCATAATGACAGGGCTACCATCCATTTGAGTAACAAAATCCAAACAACGAACTACCGTCCATAATGACAAGGCTACCGTCCATTAGAGTAACAAAATCTCAACAACGAACTACCTTCCATAATGACAAGGATACTATCCATTAGAGTACCAAAATACCAACAACGAACTACCTTCCATAAGGACATCGCTACCATCCATTGAACTAAGAAAATACCAACAACGAACTACCTTCCATAATGATAGGATACCATCCATTGGAGTAACAAAATCTCATCAACGATCTACCTTCCATAATGACAAGGCTACCATCCAATGGAGTGAAAAAATCTCAACAACGAACTACCTTCCATAATGACAATGCTACCATCCATTGGTGTAACAAAATCTCAACAACGAACTACCTTCCATAATGACAAGGCTAACATCCATTTGAGTAACAACATCTAAAAAACAAACTACCTTCCATAATGACAAGGCTACCATCCATTGGAGTAACAAAATCTCAATAACGAACTACATTCCATAATGACAATGCTACCATCCATTGGAGTAACAAAATCACAACAACAGACTACCTTCCGTAATGACAAGGCTACCATCCAATGGACTAACAAACTATCAACAACGAACTACCTTCCATAAGGACATTTCTACCATCCATTGGAGTAACAAAATCTCAACAACAATTTACCTTCCATAAAGATAAGGCTACCATCCAATGGAGTAACAAAATCTCAAGAACGAATACCTTCCATAATGACAAGGCTGCCATCCAATGCATTAACAAAATATCAACAACGAACTAGCTTTCAAAAGGACATCACTACCATTCATTGAACTAAGAAAATCTCAACAACGAACTACCTTCCATATTGACAGGATACCATCCATTGTAGTAACAAAAATCTCGACAACATACTACCTTCCATAATGACAAGGCTACCATCCAATGGATAAACAAAATCTCAACAGCGAACTACCTTCCATAATGACAAGGCTACCATCCATTAAAGTAACAAAATCTCAACAATGAACTGCCTTCCGTAATGACAAGTCTTCCATCCATTAGAGTAACAAAATCCCAACAACAAACTACCTTCCATAATGACAAGGTTACCATTCATTAGAGTAAAAAAATCTCAACAATGAACTACTTTCTGTAATGAAAAGGCTACCATCCATTAGAATAAAAAAATCTCAACAACAAACTACATTCCATAATGACAAGGGTACCATCCATTGGAGTAACAAAATATCAACAACGAACTACCTTCCATAATGACAAGGCTACCATCCAATGGAGTAACAAAATCTCAACAGCTAACTACCTTCCATAATGACAAGGCTACCATCCATTAGAGTAACAAAATCTCAACAACAAACTACCTTCCATAATGACAGGGCTACCATCCATTTGAGTAACAAAATCCAAACAACGAACTACCGTCCATAATGACAAGGCTACCGTCCATTAGAGTAACAAAATCTCAACAACGAACTACCTTCCATAATGACAAGGATACTATCCATTAGAGTACCAAAATACCAACAACGAACTACCTTCCATAAGGACATCGCTACCATCCATTGAACTAAGAAAATACCAACAACGAACTACCTTCCATAATGATAGGATACCATCCATTGGAGTAACAAAATCTCATCAACGATCTACCTTCCATAATGACAAGGCTACCATCCAATGGAGTGAAAAAATCTCAACAACGAACTACCTTCCATAATGACAATGCTACCATCCATTGGTGTAACAAAATCTCAACAACGAACTACCTTCCATAATGACAAGGCTAACATCCATTTGAGTAACAACATCTAAAAAACAAACTACCTTCCATAATGACAAGGCTACCATCCATTGGAGTAACAAAATCTCAATAACGAACTACATTCCATAATGACAATGCTACCATCCATTGGAGTAACAAAATCACAACAACAGACTACCTTCCGTAATGACAAGGCTACCATCCAATGGACTAACAAACTATCAACAACGAACTACCTTCCATAAGGACATTTCTACCATCCATTGGAGTAACAAAATCTCAACAACAATTTACCTTCCATAAAGATAAGGCTACCATCCAATGGAGTAACAAAATCTCAAGAACGAATACCTTCCATAATGACAAGGCTGCCATCCAATGCATTAACAAAATATCAACAACGAACTAGCTTTCAAAAGGACATCACTACCATTCATTGAACTAAGAAAATCTCAACAACGAACTACCTTCCATATTGACAGGATACCATCCATTGTAGTAACAAAAATCTCGACAACATACTACCTTCCATAATGACAAGGCTACCATCCAATGGATAAACAAAATCTCAACAGCGAACTACCTTCCATAATGACAAGGCTACCATCCATTAAAGTAACAAAATCTCAACAATGAACTGCCTTCCGTAATGACAAGTCTTCCATCCATTAGAGTAACAAAATCCCAACAACAAACTACCTTCCATAATGACAAGGTTACCATTCATTAGAGTAAAAAAATCTCAACAATGAACTACTTTCTGTAATGAAAAGGCTACCATCCATTAGAATAAAAAAATCTCAACAACAAACTACATTCCATAATGACAAGGGTACCATCCATTGGAGTAACAAAATATCAACAACGAACTACCTTCCATAATGACAAGGCTACCATCCAATGGAGTAACAAAATCTCAACAGCTAACTACCTTCCATAATGACAAGGCTACCATCCATTAGAGTAACAAAATCTCAACAACAAACTACCTTCCATAATGACAGGGCTACCATCCATTTGAGTAACAAAATCCAAACAACGAACTACCGTCCATAATGACAAGGCTACCGTCCATTAGAGTAACAAAATCTCAACAACGAACTACCTTCCATAATGACAAGGATACTATCCATTAGAGTACCAAAATACCAACAACGAACTACCTTCCATAAGGACATCGCTACCATCCATTGAACTAAGAAAATACCAACAACGAACTACCTTCCATAATGACAGGATACCATCCATTGGAGTAACAAAATCTCATCAACGATCTACCTTCCATAATGACAAGGCTACCATCCAATGGAGTGACAAAATCTCAACAACGAACTACCTTCCATAATGACAATGCTACCATCCATTGGTGTAACAAAATCTCAACAACGAACTACCTTCCATAATGACAAGGCTAACATCCATTGGAGTAACAAAATCTAAAAAACAAACTACCTTCCATAATGACAAGGCTACCATCCATTGGAGTAACAAAATCTCAATAACAAACTACATTCCATAATGACAATGCTACCATCCATTGGAGTAACAAAATCACAACAACAGACTACCTTCCGTAATGACAAGGCTACCATCCAATGGACTAACAAAATATCAACAACGAACTACCTTCCATAAGGACATTTCTACCATCCATTGGAGTAACAAAATCTCAACAACAATTTACCTTCCATAAAGATAAGGCTACCATCCAATGGAGTAACAAAATCTCAAGAACGAATACCTTCCATAATGACAAGGCTGCCATCCAATGCAGTAACAAAATATCAACAACGAACTAGCTTTCAAAAGGACATCACTACCATTCATTGAACTAAGAAAATCTCAAGAATGAACTACCTTCCATATTGACAGGATACCATCCATTGTAGTAACAAAAATCTCGACAACATACTACCTTCCATAATGACAAGGCTACCATCCAATGGATAAACAAAATCTCAACAGCGAACTACCTTCCATAATGACAAGGCTACCATCCATTAAAGTAACAAAATCTCAACAATGAACTGCCTTCCGTAATGACAAGTCTTCCATCCATTAGAGTAACAAAATCTCAACAACAAACTACCTTCCATAATGACAAGGTTACCATTCATTAGAGTAAAAAAATATCAACAATGAACTACTTTCCGTAATGAAAAGGCTACCATCCATTAGAATAAAAAAATCTCAACAACAAACTACATTCCATAATGACAAGGGTACCATCCATTGGAGTAACAAAATCTCAACAACGAACTACCTTCCATAATGTCAGGATACCATCCATTGTAGTAACAAAAATCTTGACAACAGACTACCTTCCATAATGACAATGCTACAATCCATTAGAGTAACAAAATCTCAACAACGAACTACATTCCATTATGACAAGGCTACCATCCATTGGAGTAACAAAATCCCAACAACAAACTACCTTCCATAATGACAAGTCTTCCATCCATTAGAGTAACAAAATCCCAACAACAAACTACCTTCCATAATGACAAGGTTACCATTCATTAGAGTAAAAAAATCTCAACAATGAACTACTTTCCGTAATGAAAAGGCTACCATCCATTAGAATAAAAAAATCTCAACAACAAACTACATTCCATAATGACAAGGGTACCATCCATTGGAGTAACAAAATATCAACAACGAACTACCTTCCATAATGACAAGGCTACCATCCAATGGAGTAACAAAATCTCAATAGCTAACTACCTTCCATAATGACAAGGATACCATCCATTAGAGTAACAAAATCTCAACAACGAACTACCATCCATAATGACAGGGCTACCATCCATTTGAGTAACAAAATCCAAACAACTAACTACCGTCCATAATTACAAGGCTACCGTCCATTAGAGTAACAAAATATCAACAACGAACTACCTACCATAATGACAAGGATACCATCCATTAGAGTACCAAAATACAAACAACGAACTAACTTCCATAAGGACATCGCTACCATCCATTGGAGTAACAAAATCTAAAAAACAAACTACCTTCCATAATGACAAGGCTACCATCCATTGGAGTAACAAAATCCCAACAACAAACTACCTTCCATAATGACAAGGTTACCATTCATTAGAGTAAAAAAATCTCAACAATGAACTACTTTCCATAATGACAAGGATACCATCCATTAGAGTAACAAAATCTCAACAACGAACTACCATCCATAATGACATGGCTACCATCCATTTGAGTAACAAAATCCAAACAACTAACTACCGTCCATAATTACAAGGCTACCGTCCATTAGAGTAACAAAATATCAACAACGAACTACCTACCATAATGACAAGGATACCATCCATTAGAGTACCAAAATACAAACAACGAACTACCTTCCATAAGGACATCGCTACCATCCATTGGAGTAACAAAATCTAAAAAACAAACTACCTTCCATAATGACAAGGCTACCATCCATTGGAGTAACAAAATCCCAACAACAAACTACCTTCCATAATGACAAGTCTTCCATCCATTAGAGTAACAAAATCCCAACAACGAACTACCTTCCATAATGACAAGGTTACCATTCATTAGAGTAAAAAAATCTCAACAATGAACTACTTTCCGTAATGAAAAGGCTACCATCCATTAGAATAAAAAAATCTCAACAACAAACTACATTCCATAATGACAAGGGTACCATCCATTGGAGTAACAAAATATCAACAACGAACTACCTTCCATAATGACAAGGCTACCATCCAATGGGGTAACAAAATCTCAACAGCTAACTACCTTCCATAATGACAAGGCTACCATCCATTAGAGTAACAAAATGTCAACAACAAACTACCTTCCATAATGACAGGGCTACCATCCATTTGAGTAACAAAATCCAAACAACGAACTACCGTCCATAATGACAAGGCTACCATCCATTAGAATAACAAAATCTCAACAACGAACTACCTTCCATAATGACAAGGATACCATCCATTAGAGTACCAAAATACCAACAACGAACTACCTTCCATATGGACATCGCTACCATCCATTGAACTAAGAAAATCTCAACAACGAACTACCTTCCATAATGACAGGATACCATCCATTGGAGTAACAAAATCTCATCAACGATCTACCTTCCATAATGACAAGGCTACCATCCAATGGAGTGACAAAATATCAACAATGAACTACCTTCCATAATGACAAGGCTACCATCCATTGGTGTAACAAAATCTCAACAACGAACTACCTTCCATAATGACAAGGCTAACATCCATTGGAGTAACAAAATCTAAAAAACAAACTACCTTCCATAATGACAAGGCTACCATCCATTGGAGTAACAAAATCTCAATAACGAACTACATTCCATAATGACAAGGCTACCATCCATTGGAGTAACAAAATCACAACAACAGACTACCTTTCGTAATGTCAAGGCCACCATCCAATGGACTAACAAAATATCAACAACGAACTACCTTCCATAAGGACATTTGTCCCATCCATTGGAGTAACAAAATCTCAACAACAATTTACCTGCCATAAAGATAAGGCTACCATCCAATGGAGTAACAAAATCTCAAGAACGAATACCTTCCATAATGACAAGGCTGCCATCCAATGCAGTAACAAAATATCAACAACGAACTAGCTTTCAAAAGGACATCACTACCATTCATTGAACTAAGAAAATCTCAACAACGAACTACCTTCCATTAATTCAGGATACCATCCATTGTAGTAACAAAAATCTTGACAACAAACTACCTTCCATAATGACAAGGCTACAATCCATTAGAGTAACAAAATCTCAACAACGAACTACATTCCATTATGACAAGGCTACCATCCATTGGAGTAACAAAATCCCAACAAAAAACTACCTTCCATAATGACAAGTCTTCCATCCATTAGAGTAACAAAATCCCAACAACAAACTACCTTCCATAATGACAAGGTTACCATTCATTAGAGTAAAAAAATCTCAACAATGAACTACTTTCCGTAATGAAAAGGCTACCATCCATTAGAATAAAAAAATCTCAACAACAAACTACATTCCATAATGACAAGGGTACCATCCATTGGAGTAACAAAATATCAACAACGAACTACCTTCCATAATGACAAGGCTACCATCCAATGGAGTAACAAAATCTCAATAGCTAACTACCTTCCATAATGACAAGGATACCATCCATTAGAGTAACAAAATCTCAACAACGAACTACCATCCATAATGACAGGGCTACCATCCATTTGAGTAACAAAATCCAAACAACTAACTACCGTCCATAATTACAAGGCTACCGTCCATTAGAGTAACAAAATATCAACAACGAACTACCTACCATAATGACAAGGATACCATCCATTAGAGTACCAAAATACAAACAACGAACTACCTTCCATAAGGACATCGCTACCATCCATTGGAGTAACAAAATCTAAAAAACAAACTACCTTCCATAATGACAAGGCTACCATCCATTGGAGTAACAAAATCCCAACAACAAACTACATTCCATAATGACAAGGTTACCATTCATTAGAGTAAAAAAATCTCAACAATGAACTACTTTCCATAATGACAAGGATACCATCCATTAGAGTAACAAAATCTCAACAACGAACTACCATCCATAATGACAGGGCTACCATCCATTTGAGTAACAAAATCCAAACAACTAACTACCGTCCATAATTACAAGGCTACCGTCCATTAGAGTAACAAAATATCAACAACGAACTACCTACCATAATGACAAGGATACCATCCATTAGAGTACCAAAATACAAACAACGAACTACCTTCCATAAGGACATCGCTACCATCCATTGGAGTAACAAAATCTAAAAAACAAACTACCTTCCATAATGACAAGGCTACCATCCATTGGAGTAACAAAATCCCAACAACAAACTACCTTCCATAATGACAAGTCTTCCATCCATTAGAGTAACAAAATCCCAACAACGAACTACCTTCCATAATGACAAGGTTACCATTCATTAGAGTAAAAAAATCTCAACAATGAACTACTTTCCGTAATGAAAAGGCTACCATCCATTAGAATAAAAAAATCTCAACAACAAACTACATTCCATAATGACAAGGGTACCATCCATTGGAGTAACAAAATATCAACAACGAACTACCTTCCATAATGACAAGGCTACCATCCAATGGGGTAACAAAATCTCAACAGCTAACTACCTTCCATAATGACAAGGCTACCATCCATTAGAGTAACAAAATGTCAACAACAAACTACCTTCCATAATGACAGGGCTACCATTCATTTGAGTAACAAAATCCAAACAACGAACTACCGTCCATAATGACAAGGCTACCATCCATTAGAATAACAAAATCTCAACAACGAACTACCTTCCATAATGACAAGGATACCATCCATTAGAGTACCAAAATACCAACAACGAACTACCTTCCATATGGACGTCGCTACCATCCATTGAACTAAGAAAATCTCAACAACGAACTACCTTCCATAATGACAGGATACCATCCATTGGAGTAACAAAATCTCATCAACGATCTACCTTCCATAATGACAAGGCTACCATCCAATGGAGTGACAAAATCTCAACAATGAACTACCTTCCATAATGACAAGGCTACCATCCATTGGTGTAACAAAATCTCAACAACGAACTACCTTCAATAATGACAAGGCTAACATCCATTGGAGTAACAAAATCTAAAAAACAAACTACCTTCCATAATGACAAGGCTACCATCCATTGGAGTAACAAAATCTCAATAACGAACTACATTCCATAATGACAAGGCTACCATCCATTGGAGTAACAAAATCACAACAACAGACTACCTTTCGTAATGTCAAGGCCACCATCCAATGGACTAACAAAATATCAACAACGAACTACCTTCCATAAGGACATTTGTCCCATCCATTGGAGTAACAAAATCTCAACAACAATTTACCTGCCATAAAGATAAGGCTACCATCCAATGGAGTAACAAAATCTCAAGAACGAATACCTTCCATAATGACAAGGCTGCCATCTAATGCAGTAACAAAATATCAACAACGAACTAGCTTTCAAAAGGACATCACTACCATTCATTGAACTAAGAAAATCTCAACAACGAACTACCTTCCATTAATTCAGGATACCATCCATTGTAGTAACAAAAATCTTGACAACAAACTACCTTCCATAATGACAAGGCTACAATCCATTAGAGTAACAAAATCTCAACAACGAACTACATTCCATTATGACAAGGCTACCATCCATTGGAGTAACAAAATCCCAACAACAAACTACCTTCCATAATGACAAGTCTTCCATCCATTAGAGTAACAAAATCCCAACAACAAACTACCTTCCATAATGACAAGGTTACCATTCATTAGAGTAAAAAAATCTCAACAATGAACTACTTTCCGTAATGAAAAGGCAACCATCCATTAGAATAAAAAAATCTCAACAACAAACTACATTCCATAATGACAAGGGTACCATCCATTGGAGTAACAAAATATCAACAACGAACTACCTTCCATAATGACAAGGCTACCATCCAATGGAGTAACAAAATCTCAACAGCTAACTACCTTCCATAATGACAAGGCTACCATCCATTAGAGTAACAAAATCTCAACAACAAACTACCTTCCATAATGACAGGGCTACCATCCATTTGAGTAACAAAATCCAAACAACGAACTACCGTCCATAATGACAAGGCTACCGTCCATTAGAGTAACAAAATCTCAACAACGAACTACCTTCCATAATGACAAGGATACTATCCATTAGAGTACCAAAATACCAACAACGAACTACCTTCCATAAGGACATCGCTACCATCCATTGAACTAAGAAAATACCAACAACGAACTACCTTCCATAATGATAGGATACCATCCATTGAAGTAACAAAATCTCATCAACGATCTACCTTCCATAATGACAAGGCTACCATCCAATGGAGTGAAAAAATCTCAACAACGAACTACCTTCCATAATGACAATGCTACCATCCATTGGTGTAACAAAATCTCAACAACGAACTACCTTCCATAATGACAAGGCTAACATCCATTTGAGTAACAACATCTAAAAAACAAACTACCTTCCATAATGACAAGGCTACCATCCATTGGAGTAACAAAATCTCAATAACGAACTACATTCCATAATGACAATGCTACCATCCATTGGAGTAACAAAATCACAACAACAGACTACCTTCCGTAATGACAAGGCTACCATCCAATGGACTAACAAACTATCAACAACGAACTACCTTCCATAAGGACATTTCTACCATCCATTGGAGTAACAAAATCTCAACAACAATTTACCTTCCATAAAGATAAGGCTACCATCCAATGGAGTAACAAAATCTCAAGAACGAATACCTTCCATAATGACAAGGCTGCCATCCAATGCATTAACAAAATATCAACAACGAACTAGCTTTCAAAAGGACATCACTACCATTCATTGAACTAAGAAAATCTCAACAACGAACTACCTTCCATATTGACAGGATACCATCCATTGTAGTAACAAAAATCTCGACAACATACTACCTTCCATAATGACAAGGCTACCATCCAATGGATAAACAAAATCTCAACAGCGAACTACCTTCCATAATGACAAGGCTACCATCCATTAAAGTAACAAAATCTCAACAATGAACTGCCTTCCGTAATGACAAGTCTTCCATCCATTAGAGTAACAAAATCCCAACAACAAACTACCTTCCATAATGACAAGGTTACCATTCATTAGAGTAAAAAAATCTCAACAATGAACTACTTTCTGTAATGAAAAGGCTACCATCCATTAGAATAAAAAAATCTCAACAACAAACTACATTCCATAATGACAAGGGTACCATCCATTGGAGTAACAAAATATCAACAACGAACTACCTTCCATAATGACAAGGCTACCATCCAATGGAGTAACAAAATCTCAACAGCTAACTACCTTCCATAATGACAAGGCTACCATCCATTAGAGTAACAAAATCTCAACAACAAACTACCTTCCATAATGACAGGGCTACCATCCATTTGAGTAACAAAATCCAAACAACGAACTACCGTCCATAATGACAAGGCTACCGTCCATTAGAGTAACAAAATCTCAACAACGAACTACCTTCCATAATGACAAGGATACTATCCATTAGAGTACCAAAATACCAACAACGAACTACCTTCCATAAGGACATCGCTACCATCCATTGAACTAAGAAAATACCAACAACGAACTACCTTCCATAATGACAGGATACCATCCATTGGAGTAACAAAATCTCATCAACGATCTACCTTCCATAATGACAAGGCTACCATCCAATGGAGTGACAAAATCTCAACAACGAACTACCTTCCATAATGACAATGCTACCATCCATTGGTGTAACTAAATCTCAACAACGAACTACCTTCCATAATGACAAGGCTAACATCCATTGGAGTAACAAAATCTAAAAAACAAACTACCTTCCATAATGACAAGGCTACCATCCATTGGAGTAACAAAATCTCAATAACAAACTACATTCCATAATGACAATGCTACCATCCATTGGAGTAACAAAATCACAACAACAGACTACCTTCCGTAATGACAAGGCTACCATCCAATGGACTAACAAAATATCAACAACGAACTACCTTCCATAAGGACATTTCTACCATCCATTGGAGTAACAAAATCTCAACAACAATTTACCTTCCATAAAGATAAGGCTACCATCCAATGGAGTAACAAAATCTCAAGAACGAATACCTTCCATAATGACAAGGCTGCCATCCAATGCAGTAACAAAATATCAACAACGAACTAGCTTTCAAAAGGACATCACTACCATTCATTGAACTAAGAAAATCTCAAGAATGAACTACCTTCCATATTGACAGGATACCATCCATTGTAGTAACAAAAATCTCGACAACATACTACCTTCCATAATGACAAGGCTACCATCCAATGGATAAACAAAATCTCAACAGCGAACTACCTTCCATAATGACAAGGCTACCATCCATTAAAGTAACAAAATCTCAACAATGAACTGCCTTCCGTAATGACAAGTCTTCCATCCATTAGAGTAACAAAATCTCAACAACAAACTACCTTCCATAATGACAAGGTTACCATTCATTAGAGTAAAAAAATATCAACAATGAACTACTTTCCGTAATGAAAAGGCTACCATCCATTAGAATAAAAAAATCTCAACAACAAACTACATTCCATAATGACAAGGGTACCATCCATTGGAGTAACAAAATCTCAACAACGAACTACCTTCCATAATGTCAGGATACCATCCATTGTAGTAACAAAAATCTTGACAACAGACTACCTTCCATAATGACAATGCTACAATCCATTAGAGTAACAAAATCTCAACAACGAACTACATTCCATTATGACAAGGCTACCATCCATTGGAGTAACAAAATCCCAACAACAAACTACCTTCCATAATGACAAGTCTTCCATCCATTAGAGTAACAAAATCCCAACAACAAACTACCTTCCATAATGACAAGGTTACCATTCATTAGAGTAAAAAAATCTCAACAATGAACTACTTTCCGTAATGAAAAGGCTACCATCCATTAGAATAAAAAAATCTCAACAACAAACTACATTCCATAATGACAAGGGTACCATCCATTGGAGTAACAAAATATCAACAACGAACTACCTTCCATAATGACAAGGCTACCATCCAATGGAGTAACAAAATCTCAATAGCTAACTACCTTCCATAATGACAAGGATACCATCCATTAGAGTAACAAAATCTCAACAACGAACTACCATCCATAATGACAGGGCTACCATCCATTTGAGTAACAAAATCCAAACAACTAACTACCGTCCATAATTACAAGGCTACCGTCCATTAGAGTAACAAAATATCAACAACGAACTACCTACCATAATGACAAGGATACCATCCATTAGAGTACCAAAATACAAACAACGAACTACCTTCCATAAGGACATCGCTACCATCCATTGGAGTAACAAAATCTAAAAAACAAACTACCTTCCATAATGACAAGGCTACCATCCATTGGAGTAACAAAATCCCAACAACAAAATACCTTCCATAATGACAAGGTTACCATTCATTAGAGTAAAAAAATCTCAACAATGAACTACTTTCCATAATGACAAGGATACCATCCATTAGAGTAACAAAATCTCAACAACGAACTACCATCCATAATGACATGGCTACCATCCATTTGAGTAACAAAATCCAAACAACTAACTACCGTCCATAATTACAAGGCTACCGTCCATTAGAGTAACAAAATATCAACAACGAACTACCTACCATAATGACAAGGATACCATCCATTAGAGTACCAAAATACAAACAACGAACTACCTTCCATAAGGACATCGCTACCATCCATTGGAGTAACAAAATCTAAAAAACAAACTACCTTCCATAATGACAAGGCTACCATCCATTGGAGTAACAAAATCCCAACAACAAACTACCTTCCATAATGACAAGTCTTCCATCCATTAGAGTAACAAAATCCCAACAACGAACTACCTTCCATAATGACAAGGTTACCATTCATTAGAGTAAAAAAATCTCAACAATGAACTACTTTCCGTAATGAAAAGGCTACCATCCATTAGAATAAAAAAATCTCAACAACAAACTACATTCCATAATGACAAGGGTACCATCCATTGGAGTAACAAAATATCAACAACGAACTACCTTCCATAATGACAAGGCTACCATCCAATGGGGTAACAAAATCTCAATAGCTAACTACCTTCCATAATGACAAGGCTACCATCCATTAGAGTAACAAAATGTCAACAACAAACTACCTTCCATAATGACAGGGCTACCATCCATTTGAGTAACAAAATCCAAACAACGAACTACCGTCCATAATGACAAGGCTACCATCCATTAGAATAACAAAATCTCAACAACGAACTACCTTCCATAATGACAAGGATACCATCCATTAGAGTACCAAAATACCAACAACGAACTACCTTCCATATGGACATCGCTACCATCCATTGAACTAAGAAAATCTCAACAACGAACTACCTTCCATAATGACAGGATACCATCCATTGGAGTAACAAAATCTCATCAACGATCTACCTTCCATAATGACAAGGCTACCATCCAATGGAGTGACAAAATATCAACAATGAACTACCTTCCATAATGACAAGGCTACCATCCATTGGTGTAACAAAATCTCAACAACGAACTACCTTCCATAATGACAAGGCTAACATCCATTGGAGTAACAAAATCTAAAAAACAAACTACCTTCCATAATGACAAGGCTACCATCCATTGGAGTAACAAAATCTCAATAACGAACTACATTCCATAATGACAAGGCTACCATCCATTGGAGTAACAAAATCACAACAACAGACTACCTTTCGTAATGTCAAGGCCACCATCCAATGGACTAACAAAATATCAACAACGAACTACCTTCCATAAGGACATTTGTCCCATCCATTGGACTAACAAAATCTCAACAACAATTTACCTGCCATAAAGATAAGGCTACCATCCAATGGAGTAACAAAATCTCAAGAACGAATACCTTCCATAATGACAAGGATGCCATCCAATGCAGTAACAAAATATCAACAACGAACTAGCTTTCAAAAGGACATCACTACCATTCATTGAACTAAGAAAATCTCAACAACGAACTACCTTCCATTAATTCAGGATACCATCCATTGTAGTAACAAAAATCTTGACAACAAACTACCTTCCATAATGACAAGGCTACAATCCATTAGAGTAACAAAATCTCAACAACGAACTACATTCCATTATGACAAGGCTACCATCCATTGGAGTAACAAAATCCCAACAAAAAACTACCTTCCATAATGACAAGTCTTCCATCCATTAGAGTAACAAAATCCCAACAACAAACTACCTTCCATAATGACAAGGTTACCATTCATTAGAGTAAAAAAATCTCAACAATGAACTACTTTCCGTAATGAAAAGGCTACCATCCATTAGAATAAAAAAATCTCAACAACAAACTACATTCCATAATGACAAGGGTACCATCCATTGGAGTAACAAAATATCAACAACGAACTACCTTCCATAATGACAAGGCTACCATCAAATGGAGTAACAAAATCTCAATAGCTAACTACCTTCCATAATGACAAGGATACCATCCATTAGAGTAACAAAATCTCAACAACGAACTACCATCCATAATGACAGGGCTACCATCCATTTGAGTAACAAAATCCAAACAACTAACTACCGTCCATAATTACAAGGCTACCGTCCATTAGAGTAACAAAATATCAACAACGAACTACCTACCATAATGACAAGGATACCATCCATTAGAGTACCAAAATACAAACAACGAACTACCTTCCATAAGGACATCGCTACCATCCATTGGAGTAACAAAATCTAAAAAACAAACTACCTTCCATAATGACAAGGCTACCATCCATTGGAGTAACAAAATCCCAACAACAAACTACATTCCATAATGACAAGGTTACCATTCATTAGAGTAAAAAAATCTCAACAATGAACTACTTTCCATAATGACAAGGATACCATCCATTAGAGTAACAAAATCTCAACAACGAACTACCATCCATAATGACAGGGCTACCATCCATTTGAGTAACAAAATCCAAACAACTAACTACCGTCCATAATTACAAGGCTACCGTCCATTAGAGTAACAAAATATCAACAACGAACTACCTACCATAATGACAAGGATACCATCCATTAGAGTACCAAAATACAAACAACGAACTACCTTCCATAAGGACATCGCTACCATCCATTGGAGTAACAAAATCTAAAAAACAAACTACCTCCCATAATGACAAGGCTACCATCCATTGGAGTAACAAAATCCCAACAACAAACTACCTTCCATAATGACAAGTCTTCCATCCATTAGAGTAACAAAATCCCAACAACGAACTACCTTCCATAATGACAAGGTTACCATTCATTAGAGTAAAAAAATCTCAACAATGAACTACTTTCCGTAATGAAAAGGCTACCATCCATTAGAATAAAAAAATCTCAACAACAAACTACATTCCATAATGACAAGGGTACCATCCATTGGAGTAACAAAATATCAACAACGAACTACCTTCCATAATGACAAGGCTACCATCCAATGGGGTAACAAAATCTCAACAGCTAACTACCTTCCATAATGACAAGGCTACCATCCATTAGAGTAACAAAATGTCAACAACAAACTACCTTCCATAATGACAGGGCTACCATCCATTTGAGTAACAAAATCCAAACAACGAACTACCGTCCATAATGACAAGGCTACCATCCATTAGAATAACAAAATCTCAACAACGAACTACCTTCCATAATGACAAGGATACCATCCATTAGAGTACCAAAATACCAACAACGAACTACCTTCCATATGGACGTCGCTACCATCCATTGAACTAAGAAAATCTCAACAACGAACTACCTTCCATAATGACAGGATACCATCCATTGGAGTAACAAAATCTCATCAACGATCTACCTTCCATAATGACAAGGCTACCATCCAATGGAGTGACAAAATCTCAACAATGAACTACCTTCCATAATGACAAGGCTACCATCCATTGGTGTAACAAAATCTCAACAACGAACTACCTTCAATAATGACAAGGCTAACATCCATTGGAGTAACAAAATCTAAAAAACAAACTACCTTCCATAATGACAAGGCTACCATCCATTGGAGTAACAAAATCTCAATAACGAACTACATTCCATAATGACAAGGCTACCATCCATTGGAGTAACAAAATCACAACAATAGACTACCTTTCGTAATGTCAAGGCCACCATCCAATGGACTAACAAAATATCAACAACGAACTACCTTCCATAAGGACATTTGTCCCATCCATTGGAGTAACAAAATCTCAACAACAATTTACCTGCCATAAAGATAAGGCTACCATCCAATGGAGTAACAAAATCTCAAGAACGAATACCTTCCATAATGACAAGGCTGCCATCCAATGCAGTAACAAAATATCAACAACGAACTAGCTTTCAAAAGGACATCACTACCATTCATTGAACTAAGAAAATCTCAACAACGAACTACCTTCCATTAATTCAGGATACCATCCATTGTAGTAACAAAAATCTTGACAACAAACTACCTTCCATAATGACAAGGCTACAATCCATTAGAGTAACAAAATCTCAACAACGAACTACATTCCATTATGACAAGGCTACCATCCATTGGAGTAACAAAATCCCAACAACAAACTACCTTCCATAATGACAAGTCTTCCATCCATTAGAGTAACAAAATCCCAACAACAAACTACCTTCCATAATGACAAGGTTACCATTCATTAGAGTAAAAAAATCTCAACAATGAACTACTTTCCGTAATGAAAAGGCAACCATCCATTAGAATAAAAAAATCTCAACAACAAACTACATTCCATAATGACAAGGGTACCATCCATTGGAGTAACAAAATATCAACAACGAACTACCTTCCATAATGACAAGGCTACCATCCAATGGAGTAACAAAATCTCAACAGCTAACTACCTTCCATAATGACAAGGCTACCATCCATTAGAGTAACAAAATCTCAACAACAAACTACCTTCCATAATGACAGGGCTACCATCCATTTGAGTAACAAAATCCAAACAACGAACTACCGTCCATAATGACAAGGCTACCGTCCATTAGAGTAACAAAATCTCAACAACGAACTACCTTCCATAATGACAAGGATACTATCCATTAGAGTACCAAAATACCAACAACGAACTACCTTCCATAAGGACATCGCTACCATCCATTGAACTAAGAAAATACCAACAACGAACTACCTTCCATAATGATAGGATACCATCCATTGAAGTAACAAAATCTCATCAACGATCTACCTTCCATAATGACAAGGCTACCATCCAATGGAGTGAAAAAATCTCAACAACGAACTACCTTCCATAATGACAATGCTACCATCCATTGGTGTAACAAAATCTCAACAACGAACTACCTTCCATAATGACAAGGCTAACATCCATTTGAGTAACAACATCTAAAAAACAAACTACCTTCCATAATGACAAGGCTACCATCCATTGGAGTAACAAAATCTCAATAACGAACTACATTCCATAATGACAATGCTACCATCCATTGGAGTAACAAAATCACAACAACAGACTACCTTCCGTAATGACAAGGCTACCATCCAATGGACTAACAAACTATCAACAACGAACTACCTTCCATAAGGACATTTCTACCATCCATTGGAGTAACAAAATCTCAACAACAATTTACCTTCCATAAAGATAAGGCTACCATCCAATGGAGTAACAAAATCTCAAGAACGAATACCTTCCATAATGACAAGGCTGCCATCCAATGCATTAACAAAATATCAACAACGAACTAGCTTTCAAAAGGACATCACTACCATTCATTGAACTAAGAAAATCTCAACAACG
The DNA here is from genome assembly GCA_948472305.1 of Vicia faba. NCBI lineage: Eukaryota > Viridiplantae > Streptophyta > Magnoliopsida > Fabales > Fabaceae > Vicia > Vicia faba. Next base: position 585,266,687 of record OX451739.1, on the reverse strand, counting down.
AACTACCTTCCATATTGACAGGATACCATCCATTGTAGTAACAAAAATCTCGACAACATACTACCTTCCATAATGACAAGGCTACCATCCATTGGATAAACAAAATCTCAACAGCGAACTACCTTCCATAATGACAAGGCTACCATCCATTAAAGTAACAAAATCTCAACAATGAACTGCCTTCCGTAATGACAAGTCTTCCATCCATTAGAGTAACAAAATCCCAACAACAAACTACCTTCCATAATGACAAGGTTACCATTCATTAGAGTAAAAAAATCTCAACAATGAACTACTTTCTGTAATGAAAAGGCTACCATCCATTAGAATAAAAAAATCTCAACAACAAACTACATTCCATAATGACAAGGGTACCATCCATTGGAGTAACAAAATATCAACAACGAACTACCTTCCATAATGACAAGGCTACCATCCAATGGAGTAACAAAATCTCAACAGCTAACTACCTTCCATAATGACAAGGCTACCATCCATTAGAGTAACAAAATCTCAACAACAAACTACCTTCCATAATGACAGGGCTACCATCCATTTGAGTAACAAAATCCAAACAACGAACTACCGTCCATAATGACAAGGCTACCGTCCATTAGAGTAACAAAATCTCAACAACGAACTACCTTCCATAATGACAAGGATACTATCCATTAGAGTACCAAAATACCAACAACGAACTACCTTCCATAAGGACATCGCTACCATCCATTGAACTAAGAAAATACCAACAACGAACTACCTTCCATAATGACAGGATACCATCCATTGGAGTAACAAAATCTCCTCAACGATCTACCTTCCATAATGACAAGGCTACCATCCAATGGAGTGACAAAATCTCAACAACGAACTACCTTCCATAATGACAATGCTACCATCCATTGGTGTAACAAAATCTCAACAACGAACTACCTTCCATAATGACAAGGCTAACATCCATTTGAGTAACAAAATCTAAAAAACAAACTACCTTCCATAATGACAAGGCTACCATCCATTGGAGTAACAAAATCTCAATAACAAACTACATTCCATAATGACAATGCTACCATCCATTGGAGTAACAAAATCACAACAACAGACTACCTTCCGTAATGACAAGGCTACCATCCAATGGACTAACAAAATATCAACAACGAACTACCTTCCATAAGGACATTTCTACCATCCATTGGAGTAACAAAATCTCAACAACAATTTACCTTCCATAAAGATAAGGCTACCATCCAATGGAGTAACAAAATCTCAAGAACGAATAGCTTCCATAATGACAAGGCTGCCATCCAATGCAGTAACAAAATATCAACAACGAACTAGCTTTCAAAAGGACATCACTACCATTCATTGAACTAAGAAAATCTCAAGAATGAACTACCTTCCATATTGACAGGATACCATCCATTGTAGTAACAAAAATCTCGACAACATACTACCTTCCATAATGACAAGGCTACCATCCAATGGATAAACAAAATCTCAACAGCGAACTACCTTCCATAATGACAAGGCTACCATCCATTAAAGTAACAAAATCTCAACAATGAACTGCCTTCCGTAATGACAAGTCTTCCATCCATTAGAGTAACAAAATCTCAACAACAAACTACCTTCCATAATGACAAGGTTACCATTCATTAGAGTAAAAAAATATCAACAATGAACTACTTTCCGTAATGAAAAGGCTACCATCCATTAGAATAAAAAAATCTCAACAACAAACTACATTCCATAATGACAAGGGTACCATCCATTGGAGTAACAAAATCTCAACAACGAACTACCTTCCATAATGTCAGGATACCATCCATTGTAGTAACAAAAATCTTGACAACAGACTACCTTCCATAATGACAATGCTACAATCCATTAGAGTAACAAAATCTCAACAACGAACTACATTCCATTATGACAAGGCTACCATCCATTGGAGTAACAAAATCCCAACAACAAACTACCTTCCATAATGACAAGTCTTCCATCCATTAGAGTAACAAAATCCCAACAACAAACTACCTTCCATAATGACAAGGTTACCATTCATTAGAGTAAAAAAATCTCAACAATGAACTACTTTCCGTAATGAAAAGGCTACCATCCATTAGAATAAAAAAATCTCAACAACAAACTACATTCCATAATGACAAGGGTACCATCCATTGGAGTAACAAAATATCAACAACGAACTACCTTCCATAATGACAAGGCTACCATCCAATGGAGTAACAAAATCTCAATAGCTAACTACCTTCCATAATGACAAGGATACCATCCATTAGAGTAACAAAATCTCAACAACGAACTACCATCCATAATGACAGGGCTACCATTCATTTGAGTAACAAAATCCAAACAACTAACTACCGTCCATAATTACAAGGCTACCGTCCATTAGAGTAACAAAATATCAACAACGAACTACCTACCATAATGACAAGGATACCATCCATTAGAGTACCAAAATACAAACAACGAACTACCTTCCATAAGGACATCGCTACCATCCATTGGAGTAACAAAATCTAAAAAACAAACTACCTTCCATAATGACAAGGCTACCATCCATTGGAGTAACAAAATCCCAACAACAAACTACCTTCCATAATGACAAGTCTTCCATCCATTAGAGTAACAAAATCCCAACAACGAACTACCTTCCATAATGACAAGGTTACCATTTATTAGAGTAAAAAAATCTCAACAATGAACTACTTTCCGTAATGAAAAGGCTACCATCCATTAGAATAAAAAAATCTCAACAACAAACTACATTCCATAATGACAAGGGTACCATCCATTGGAGTAACAAAATATCAACAACGAACTACCTTCCATAATGACAAGGCTACCATCCAATGGGGTAACAAAATCTCAACAACTAACTACCTTCCATAATGACAAGGCTACCATCCATTAGAGTAACAAAATCTCAACAACAAACTACCTTCCATAATGACAGGGCTACCATCCATTTGAGTAACAAAATCCAAACAACGAACGACCGTCCATAATGACAAGGCTACCGTCCATTAGAATAACAAAATCTCAACAACGAACTACCTTCCATAATGACAAGGATACCATCCATTAGAGTACCAAAATACCAACAACGAACTACCTTCCATATGGACATCGCTACCATCCATTGAACTAAGAAAATCTCAACAACGAACTACCTTCCATAATGACAGGATACCATCCATTGGAGTAACAAAATCTCATCAACGATCTACCTTCCATAATGACAAGGCTACCATCCAATGGAGTGACAAAATCTCAACAATGAACTACCTTCCATAATGACAAGGCTACCATCCATTGGTGTAACAAAATCTCAACAACGAACTACCTTCCATAATGACAAGGCTAACATCCATTGGAGTAACAAAATCTAAAAAACAAACTACCTTCCATAATGACAAGGCTACCATCCATTGGAGTAACAAAATCTCAATAACGAACTACATTCCATAATGACAAGGCTACCATCCATTGGAGTAACAAAATCACAACAACAGACTACCTTTCGTAATGTCAAGGCTACCATCCAATGGACTAACAAAATATCAACAACGAACTACCTTCCATAAGGACATTTGTACCATCCATTGGAGTAACAAAATCTCAACAACAATTTACCTGCCATAAAGATAAGGCTACCATCCAATGGAGTAACAAAATCTCAAGAACAAATACCTTCCATAATGACAAGGCTGCCATCCAATGCAGTAACAAAATATCAACAACGAACTAGCTTTCAAAAGGACATCACTACCATTCATTGAACTAAGAAAATCTCAACAACGAACTACCTTCCATAATGTCAGGATACCATCCATTGTAGTAACAAAAATCTTGACAACAAACTACCTTCCATAATGACAACGCTACAATCCATTAGAGTAACAAAATCTCAACAACGAACTACATTCCATTATGACAAGGCTACCATCCATTGGAGTAACAAAATCCCAACAACAAACTACCTTCCATAATGACAAGTCTTCCATCCATTAGAGTAACAAAATCCCAACAACAAACTACCTTCCATAATGACAAGGTTACCATTCATTAGAGTAAACAAATCTCAACAATGAACTACTTTCCGTAATGAAAAGGCTACCATCCATTAGAATAAAAAAATCTCAACAACAAACTAAATTCCATAATGACAAGGGTACCATCCATTGGAGTAACAAAATATCAACAACGAACTACCTTCCATAATGACAAGGCTACCATCCAATGGGGTAACAAAATCTCAACAGCTAACTACCTTCCATAATGACAAGGCTACCATCCATTAGAGTAACAAAATCTCAACAACAAACTACCTTCCATAATGACAGGGCTACCATCCATTTGAGTAACAAAATCCAAACAACGAACTACCGTCCATAATGACAAGGCTACAGTCCATTAGAGTAACAAAATCTCAACAACGAACTACCTTCCATAATGACAAGGATACTATCCATTAGAGTACCAAAATACCAACAACGAACTACCTTCCATAAGGACATCGCTACCATCCATTGAACTAAGAAAATACCAACAACGAACTACCTTCCATAATGACAGGATACCATCCATTGGAGTAACAAAATCTCATCAACGATTTACCTTCCATAATGACAAGGCTACCATCCAATGGAGTGACAAAATCTTAACAACGAACTACCTTCCATAATGACAATGCTACCATCCATTGGTGTAACAAAATCTCAACAACGAACTACCTTCCATAATGACAAGGCTAACATCCATTGGAGTAACAAAATCTAAAAAACAAACTACCTTCCATAATGACAAGGCTACCATCCATTGGAGTAACAAAATCTCAATAACGAACTACATTCCATAATGACAATGCTACCATCCATTGGAGTAACAAAATTACAACAACAGACTACCTTCCGTAATGACAAGGCTACCATCCAATGGACTAACAAAATATCAACAACGAACTACCTTCCATAAGGACATTTCTACCATCCATTGGAGTAACAAAATCTCAACAACAATTTACCTTCCATAAAGACAAGGCTACAATCCATTAGAGTAACAAAATCTCAACAACGAATACCTTCCATTATGACAAGGCTACCATCCATTGGAGTAACAAAATCCCAACAACAAACTACCTTCCATAATGACAAGTCTTCCATCCATTAGAGTAACAAAATCCCAACAACAAACTACCTTCCATAATGACAAGGTTACCATTCATTAGAGTAAAAAAATCTCAACAATGAACTACTTTCCGTAATGAAAAGGCTACCATCCATTAGAATAAAAAAATCTCAACAACAAACTACATTCCATAATGACAAGGGTACCATCCAATGGAGTAACAAAATATCAACAACGAACTACCTTCCATAATGACAAGGCTACCATCCAATGGAGTAACAAAATCTCAACAGCTAACTACCTTCCATAATGACAAGGCTACCATCCATTAGAGTAACAAAATCTCAACAACAAACTACCTTCCATAATGACAGGGCTACCATCCATTTGAGTAACAAAATCCAAACAACGAACTACCGTCCATAATGACAAGGCTACCGTCCATTAGAGTAACAAAATCTCAACAACGAACTACCTTCCATAATGACAAGGATACTATCCATTAGAGTACCAAAATACCAACAATGAACTACCTTCCATAAGGACATCGCTACCATCCATTGAACTAAGAAAATACCAACAACGAACTACCTTCCATAATGACAGGATACCATCCATTGGAGTAACAAAATCTCATCAACGATCTACCTTCCATAATGACAAGGCTACCATCCAATGGAGTGACAAAATCTCAACAACGAACTACCTTCCATAATGACAATGCTACCATCCATTGGTGTAACAAAATCTCAACAACGAACTACCTTCCATAAGGACATCGCTACCATCCATTGGAGTAACAAAATCTAAAAAACAAACTACCTTCCATAATGACAAGGCTACCATCCATTGGAGTAACAAAATCCCAACAACAAACTACCTTCCATAATGACAAGTCTTCCATCCATTAGAGTAACAAAATCCCAACAACGAACTACCTTCCATAATGACAAGGTTACCATTCATTAGAGTAAAAAAATCTCAACAATGAACTACTTTCCGTAATGAAAAGGCTACCATCCATTAGAATAAAAAAATCTCAACAACAAACTACATTCCATAATGACAAGGGTACCATCCATTGGAGTAACAAAATATCAACAACGAACTACCTTCCATAATGACAAGGCTACCATCCAATGGGGTAACAAAATCTCAACAGCTAACTACCTTCCATAATGACAAGGCTACCATCCATTAGAGTAACAAAATCTCAACAACAAACTACCTTCCATAATGACAGGGCTACCATCCATTTGAGTAACAAAATCCAAACAACGAACTACCGTCCATAATGACAAGGCTACCGTCCATTAGAATAACAAAATCTCAACAACGAACTACCTTCCATAATGACAAGGATACCATCCATTAGAGCACCAAAATACCAACAACGAACTACCTTCCATAAGGACATCGCTACCATCCATTGAACTAAGAAAATACCAACAACGAACTACCTTCCATAATGACAGGATACCATCCATTGGAGTAACAAAATCTCATCAACGATTTACCTTCCATAATGACAAGGCTACCATCCAATGGAGTGACAAAATCTTAACAACGAACTACCTTCCATAATGACAATGCTACCATCCATTGGTGTAACAAAATCTCAACAACGAACTACCTTCCATAATGACAAGGCTAACATCCATTGGAGTAACAAAATCTAAAAAACAAACTACCTTCCATAATGACAAGGCTACCATCCATTGGAGTAACAAAATCTCAATAACGAACTACATTCCATAATGACAATGCTACCATCCATTGGAGTAACAAAATTACAACAACAGACTACCTTCCGTAATGACAAGGCTACCATCCAATGGACTAACAAAATATCAACAACGAACTACCTTCCATAAGGACATTTCTACCATCCATTGGAGTAACAAAATCTCAACAACAATTTACCTTCCATAAAGACAAGGCTACAATCCATTAGAGTAACAAAATCTCAACAACGAATACCTTCCATTATGACAAGGCTACCATCCATTGGAGTAACAAAATCCCAACAACAAACTACCTTCCATAATGACAAGTCTTCCATCCATTAGAGTAACAAAGTCCCAACAACAAACTACCTTCCATAATGACAAGGTTACCATTCATTAGAGTAAAAAAATCTCAACAATGAACTACTTTCCGTAATGAAAAGGCTACCATCCATTAGAATAAAAAAATCTCAACAACAAACTACATTCCATAATGACAAGGGTACCATCCAATGGAGTAACAAAATATCAACAACGAACTACCTTCCATAATGACAAGGCTACCATCCAATGGAGTAACAAAATCTCAACAGCTAACTACCTTCCATAATGACAAGGCTACCATCCATTAGAGTAACAAAATCTCAACAACAAACTACCTTCCATAATGACAGGGCTACCATCCATTTGAGTAACAAAATCCAAACAACGAACTACCGTCCATAATGACAAGGCTACCGTCCATTAGAGTAACAAAATCTCAACAACGAACTACCTTCCATAATGACAAGGATACTATCCATTAGAGTACCAAAATACCAACAACGAACTACCTTCCATAAGGACATCGCTACCATCCATTGAACTAAGAAAATACCAACAACGAACTACCTTCCATAATGACAGGATACCATCCATTGGAGTAACAAAATCTCATCAACGATCTACCTTCCATAATGACAAGGCTACCATCCAATGGAGTGACAAAATCTCAACAACGAACTACCTTCCATAATGACAATGCGACCATCCATTGGTGTAACAAAATCTCAACAACGAACTACCTTCCATAAGGACATCGCTACCATCCATTGGAGTAACAAAATCTAAAAAACAAACTACCTTCCATAATGACAAGGCTACCATCCATTGGAGTAACAAAATCCCAACAACAAACTACCTTCCATAATGACAAGTCTTCCATCCATTAGAGTAACAAAATCCCAACAACGAACTACCTTCCATAATGACAAGGTTACCATTCATTAGAGTAAAAAAATCTCAACAATGAACTACTTTCCGTAATGAAAAGGCTACCATCCATTAGAATAAAAAAATCTCAACAACAAACTACATTCCATAATGACAAGGGTACCATCCATTGGAGTAACAAAATATCAACAACGAACTACCTTCCATAATGACAAGGCTACCATCCAATGGGGTAACAAAATCTCAACAGCTAACTACCTTCCATAATGACAAGGCTACCATCCATTAGAGTAACAAAATCTCAACAACAAACTACCTTCCATAATGATAGGGCTACCATCCATTTGAGTAACAAAATCCAAACAACGAACTACCGTCCATAATGACAAGGCTACCGTCCATTAGAATAACAAAATCTCAACAACGAACTACCTTCCATAATGACAAGGATACCATCCATTAGAGCACCAAAATACCAACAACGAACCACCTTCCATATGGACATCGCTACCATCCATTGAACTAAGAAAATCTCAACAACGAACTACCTTCCATAATGACAGGATACCATCCATTGGAGTAACAAAATCTCATCAACGATCTACCTTCCATAATGACAAGGCTACCATCCAATGGAGTGACAAAATCTCAACAAGGAACTACCTTCCATAATGACAAGGCTACCATCCATTGGTGTAACAAAATCTCAACAACGAACTACCTTCCATAATGACAAGGCTAACATCCATTGGAGTAACAAAATCTAAAAAACAAACTACCTTCCATAATGACAAGGCTACCATCCATTGGAGTAACAAAATCTCAATAACGAACTACATTCCATAATGACAAGGCTACCATCCATTGGAGTAACAAAATCACAACAACAGACTACCTTTCGTAATGTCAAGGCTACCATCCAATGGACTAACAAAATATCAACAACGAACTACCTTCCATAAGGACATTTGTACCATCCAATGGAGTAACAAAATCTCAAGAACGAATACCTTCCATAATGACAAGGCTGCCATCCAATGCAGTAACAAAATATCAACAACGAACTAGCTTTCAAAAGGACATCACTACCATTCATTGAACTAAGAAAATCTCAACAACGAACTACCTTCCATAATGTCAGGATACCATCCATTGTAGTAACAAAAATCTTGACAACAGACTACCTTCCATAATGACAAGGCTACAATCCATTAGAGTAACAAAATCTCAACAACGAACTACATTCCATTATGACAAGGCTACCATCCATTGGAGTAACAAAATCCCAACAACAAACTACCTTCCATAATGACAAGTCTTCCATCCATTAGAGTAACAAAATCCCAACAACAAACTACCTTCCATAATGACTAGGCTACCATCCAATGGAGTAACAAAATCTCAACAGCTAACTACCTTCCATAATGACAAGGCTACCATCCATTAGAGTAACAAAATCTCAACAACAAACTACCTTCCATAATGACAGGGCTACCATCCATTTGAGTAACAAAATCCAAACAACGAACTACCATCCATAATGACAAGGCTACCGTTCATTAGAGTAACAAAATCTCAACAACGAACTACCTTCCATAATGACAAGGATACTATCCATTAGAGTACCAAAATACCAACAACGAACTACCTTCCATAAGGACATCGCTACCATCCATTGAACGAAGAAAATACCAACTACGAACTACCTTCCATAATGACAGGATACCATCCATTGGAGTAACAAAATCTCATCAACGATCTACCTTCCATAATGACAAGGCTACCATCCAATGGAGTGACAAAATCTCAACAACGAACTACCTTCCATAATGACAATGCTACCATCCATTGGTGTAACAAAATCTCAACAACGAACTACCTTCCATAATGACAAGGCTAACATCCATTGGAGTAACAAAATCTAAAAAACAAACTACCTTCCATAATGACAATGCTACCATCCATTGGAGTAACAAAATCTCAATAACGAACTACATTCCATAATGACAATGCTACCATCCATTGGAGTAACAAAATCACAACAACAGACTACCTTCTGTAATGACAAGGCTACCATCCATTGGACTAACAAAATATCAACAACGAACTACCTACCATAATGACAAGGATACCATCCATTAGAGTACCAAAATACAAACAACGAACTACCTTCCATAAGGACATCCCTACCATCCATTGGAGTAACAAAATCTAAATAACAAACTACCTTCCATAGTGACAAGGCTACCATCCATTGGAGTAACAAAATCCCAACAACAAACTACCTTCCATAATGACAAGTCTTCCATCCATTAGAGTAACAAAATCCCAACAACGAACTACCTTCCATAATGACAAGGTTACCATTCATTAGAGTAAAAAAATCTCAACAATGAACTACTTTCCGTAATGAAAAGGCTACCATCCATTAGAATAAAAAAATCTCAACAACAAACTACATTCCATAATTACAAGGGTACCATCCATTGGAGTAACAAAATATCAACAACGAACTACCTTCCATAATGACAAGGCTACCATCCAATGGGGTAACAAAATCTCAACAGCTAACTACCTTCCATAATGACAAGGCTACCATCCATTAGAGTAACAAAATCTCAACAACAAACTACCTTCCATAATGACAGGGCTACCATCCATTTGAGTAACAAAATCCAAACAACGAACTACCGTCCATAATGACAAGGCTACCGTCCATTAGAATAACAAAATCTCAACAATGAACTACCTTCCATAATGACGAGGATACCATCCATTAGAGTACCAAAATACCAACAACGAACTACCTTCCATATGGACATCGCTACCATCCATTGAACTAAGAAAATCTCAACAACGAACTACCTTCCATAATGACAGGATACCATCCATTGGAGTAACAAAATCTCATCAACGATCTACCTTCCATAATGACAAGGCTACCATCCAATGGAGTGACAAAATCTCAACAATGAACTACCTTCCATAATGACAAGGCTACCATCCATTGATGTAACAAAATCTCAACAACGAACTACCTTCCATAATGACAAGGCTAACATCCATTGGAGTAACAAAATCTAAAAAAACAAACTACCTTCCATAATGACAAGGCTACCATCCATTGGAGTAACAAAATCTCAATAACGAACTACATTCCATAATGACAAGGCTACCATCCATTGGAGTAACAAAATCACAACAACAGACTACCTTTCGTAATGTCAAGGCTACCATCCAATGGACTAACAAAATATCAACAACGAACTACCTTCCATAAGGACATTTGTACCATCCATTGGAGTAACAAAATCTCAACAACAATTTACATGCCATAAAGATAAGGCTACCATCCAATGGAGTAACAAAATCTCAAGAACGAATACCTTCCATAATGACAAGGCTGCCATCCAATGCAGTAACAAAATATCAACAACGAACTAGCTTTCAAAGGGACATCACTACCATTCATTGAACTAAGAAAATCTCAACAACGAACTACCTTCCATAATGTCAGGATACCATCCATTGTAGTAACAAAAATCTTGACAACAAACTACCTTCCATAATGACAAGGCTACAATCCATTAGAGTAACAAAATCTCAACAACAAACTACATTCCATTATGACAAGGCTACCATCCATTGGAGTAACAAAATCCCAACAACAAACTACCTTCCATAATGACAAGTCTTCCATCCATTAGAGTAACAAAATCCCAACAACAAACTACCTTCCATAATGACAAGGTTACCATTCATTAGAGTAAAAAAATCTCAACAATGAACTACTTTCCGTAATGAAAAGGCTACCATCCATTAGAATAAAAAAATCTCAACAACAAACTACATTCCATAATGACAAGGGTACCGTCCATTGGAGTAACAAAATATCAACAACGAACTACCTTCCATAATGACAAGGCTACCATCCAATGGAGTAACAAAATCTCAACAGCTAACTACCTTCTATAATGACAAGGCTACCATCCATTAGAGTAACAAAATCTCAACAACAAACTACCTTCCATAATGACAGGGCTACCATCCATTTGAGTAACAAAATCCAAACAACGAACTACCGTCCATAATGACAAGGCTACCGTCCATTAGAGTAACAAAATCTCAACAACAAACTACCTTCCATAATGACAAGGATACTATCCATTAGAGTACCAAAATACCAACAACGAACTACCTTCCATAAGGACATCGCTACCATCCATTGAACTAAGAAAATACCAACAACGAACTACCTTCCATAATAACAGGATACCATCCATTGGAGTAACAAAATCTCATCAACGATCTACCTTCCATAATGACAAGGCTACCATCCAATGGAGTGACAAAATCTCAACAACGAACTACCTTCCATAATGACAATGCTACCATCCATTGGTGTAACAAAATCTCAACAATGAACTACCTTCCATAATGACAAGGCTAACATCCATTGGAGTAACAAAATCTAAAAAACAAACTACCTTCCATAATGAAAAGGCTACCATCCATTGGAGTAACAAAATCTCAATAACGAACTACATTCCATAATGACAATGCTACCATCCATTGGAGTAACAAAATCACAACAACAGACTACCTTCCGTAATGACAAGGCTACCATCCAATGGACTAACAAAATATCAACAACGAACTACCTTCCATAAGGACATTTCTACCATCCATTGGAGTAACAAAATCTCAACAACAATTTACCTTCCATAAAGATAAGGCTACCATCCAATGGAGTAACAAAATCTCAAGAACGAATACCTTCTATAATGACAAGGCTGCCATCCAATGCAGTAACAAAATATCAACAACGAACTAGCTTTCAAAAGGACATCACTACCATTCATTGAACTAAGAAAATCTCAACAACGAACTACCTTCCATATTGACAGGATACCATCCATTGTAGTAACAAAAATCTCGACAACATACTACCTTCCATAATGACAAGGCTACCATCCAATGGATAAACAAAATCTCAACAGCGAACTACCTTCCATAATGACAAGGCTACCATCCATTAAAGTAACAAAATCTCAACAATGAACTGCCTTCCGTAATGACAAGGCTGAAGGAAAATTGCGACCAAAAGCGCAGCAGAATTTAAAATTTTCCTTTAACAATCCTTACGAATGAGCATGGTCAGTGATAGAAATATTTACCTCTTGTGGCGATTCAGACCTTTGATATTGTGATCATGAGCGTTGATGAAGAACAACGCCTCTACTCAGTCCACACGAACAGATTGCTTCTGGTCACAGTGCTAGCTGATCATGAACGGAAACTTTGAGTGAGAGAGAGAATCAAAAACGAAATTGCACAAGTGAAATTGCTTCATCACAAGGGATCTATTTATAGAATCACTCGTGTGGGCTACAAGCTAAAAGCCTAATTAAGGCTATAAGCTAAAAGCCCAATTAAGCTTATGGACATCATACCTTATGATGTACCATATATCACTTATCCACGTGGTACCTTACCACTTTTCGTATTACACATAAGTGCAGCATACCTTACGGTGTTCCTTATTTATTCTATCTCTCATCAACCCGTCCTTATGTGTGTGACCCTGGAGGTTTTCGTGACGTTGGCAATTATGTTAAATCACACATTTAATATAATAAATAGTGAGCGGTATCTAGCAACACATCATTGTTACCCAAGTCACAAAAATGTCATGTGATCTGACCAAACCTTTTCCGTGATAATATTTGTGTTGTACAATTACCCTTTGGCCCTCATGTCTATATTGAACACAAGGCATACACTGTGTCACCCTTGTCCAGTTCAATATTGGGCCCTTATACATTTATCCTATTATGCAGGATGAGCAAATTCCATCTAGGTCACTCATGTCCCTTAGCATGTATTGTGAAGTACCCATCAACCGCCTTTATAGTCATCCAGTTATGGATGACGTTTGATGAGCAATAAAGTACTTGACTCTACATCTAGGGTCCATAGTGGTGTCAGGTCGAAGGGTGGTATACACCATTATCATCACGAGAATAACTTATGACACTTTGCATAACATTCTATGTAGTATTCTCATAGCGGGTCAATCCAGTATAAATATTACTCCTAATATTCATACCTATGTCAAGACTTGATAACTCCTTATCTATGATCCATGAGATGTGATCATCAATCTATCCTCATAATAATCTTAATGCTTTAATGTTATCCCACATCACATTAAAGCTTGACTACAGATACTTTAAGAATAATGTCTTATGTTTAATGGGATCTCATGATTAAGTCACACTTAACATTTCATTAAACCAATAAACCATTCTAGGGACTTTATTATTTTAGAAAGCAAACATAATAAAGAAATGCCTTTTATTATTAATAAATAATTCGATACAAGTACCAAAAGTATTGGCCTCTAGGGCTTACACCAACAAAGGCTACCATCCAATAGAATAACAAAATCTCAACAACGAACTACATTCCATAATGACAAGGCTACCATCTATTAGAGTAAAAAAATCTCAACAATGAATTGCCTTATATAATGACAAGGCTACCATCCATTAGAATAACAAAATCTCAATAACGAACTACATTCCATAATGACAAGGCTACCATCCATTGGAGTAACAAAATCACAACAACAGACTACCTTCCGTAATGACAAGGCTACCATCCAATGGACTAACAAAATATCAACAACGAACTACCTTCCATAAGGACATTTCTACCATCCATTGGAGTAACAAAATCTCAACAACAATTTACCTTCCATAAAGATAAGGCTACCATCCAATGGAGTAACAAAATCTCAAGAACGAATACCTTCCATAATGACAAGGCTGCCATCCAATGCAGTAACAAAATATCAACAATGAACTACATTCCATAATGACAAGGCTACCATCCATTGGAGTAACAAAATCTCAACAACGAACTACCTTCCAAAATGACGATAATACCATCAAATGGAGTAAAAAAATCTCAAGAATGAACTACCTTTCATAATGTCAAGGCTACCATCCATTGGAGTAACAAAATCTCAACAACGAACTACCTTCCATAATAACAAGGCTACCATCCATTGGAGTAACAAAATCTCAACAACGAACTACCTTCCATAATGACAAGGCTAACATCCATTGGAGTAACAAAATCTAAAAAACAAACTACCTTCCATAATGACAATGCTACCATCCATTGGAGTAAAAAAATCCCAACAACAAACTACCTTCAATAATGACAAGGCTTCCATCCATTAGAGTAACAAAATCCCAACAACGAACTACCTTCCATAATGACAAGGCTACCATTCATTAGAGTAAAAAGATATCAACAATGAACTACTTTCCGTAATGAAAAGGCTACCATCCATTATAATAACAAAATCTCAACAACAAACTACATTCCATAATGACAAGGGTACCATCCATTGGAGTAACAAAATATCAACAACGAACTCTCTTCCATAATGACAAGGCTACCATCCAATGGAGTCACAAAATCCCAACAACAAACTAACGTCCATAATGACAAGGCTACCATCCATTAGAGTAACAAAATATCAACAACGAACTACCTTCCATAAGGACATCACTACCATCCATTGAACTAAGAAAATCTCAACAACGAACTACTATCCATAATGATAGGTTACCATCCATTGGAGTAACAAAATCTCATCAACGATCTACCTTCCATAATGACAAGACTACCATCCAATGGAGTGACAAAATCTCAACAACGAACTACCTTCCATAATGACAAGGCTAACATCCATTGGAGTAACAAAATCTAAAAAACAAACTACCTTCCATAATGACAAGGCTACCATCCATTGGAGTAACAAAATCTTAATAACGAACTACATTCCATAATGACAAGGCTACCATCCATTGGAGTAACAAAATTACAACAACAGACTACCTTCCGTAATGACAAGGCTACCAACCAATGGACTAACAAAATATCAACAACGAACTACCTTCCATAAGGACATTTCTACCATCCATTGGATTAACAAAATCTCAACAACAATTTACCTTCCATAAAGATAAGGCTACCATCCAATGGAGTAACAAACTCTCAAGAACGAATACCTTCCATAATGACAAGGCTGCCATCCAATGCAGTAACAAAATCTCAACAATGAACTACATTCCATAATGACAAGGCTACCATCCATTGGAGTAACAAAATCTCAACAACGAACTACCTTCCATAATGACAATAATACCATCCAATGGAGTAAAAAAATCTCAAGAATGAACTACCTTCCATAATGTAAAGGCTACCATCCATTGGAGTAACAAAATCTCAACAACGAACTACCTTCCATAATGACAAGGCTACCATCCATTGGAATAACAAAATATCAACAAAGAACTACATTCCATAATGACAAGGCTAACATCCATTGGAGTAACAAAATCTAAAAAACAAACTACCTTCCATAATGACAAGGCTACCATCCATTGGAGTAACAAAATCCCAACAACAAACTACCTTCCATAATGACAAGGCTTCCATCCATTAGAGTAACAAAATCCCAACAATGAACTACCTTCCATAATGACAACGCTACCAGTCATTAGAGTAAAAAAATCTCAACAATGAACTACTTTCCGTAATGAAAAGGCTACCATCCATTAGAATAACAAAATCTCAACAAAAAACTACGTTCCATAATGACAAGGCTACCATCCATTGGAATAACAAAATATCAACAACGAACTACCTTCCATAATGACAAGGCTACCTCCAATGGAGTAACAAAATCTCAACAGCTAACTACCTTCCATAATGACAAGGCTACCATCCATTAGAGTAACAAAATCTCAACAACAAACTACCTTCCATAATGATAGGGCTACCATCCATTTGAGTAACAAAATCCCAGCAACGAACTACCGTCCGTAATGACAAGGCTACCGTCCATTAGAGTAACAAAATCTAAACAACGAACTACCTTCCATAATGACAAGGATACCATCCATTAGAGTACATAAATATCAACAACGAACTACCTTCTACAAGGACATCGATACCATCCATTGAACTAAGAAAATATCAACAACGAACTACCTTCCATAATGATAGGATACCATCCATTGAAGTAACAAAATCTCATCAACGATCTACCTTCCATAATTACAAGGCTACCATCCAATGGAGTGACAAAATCTCAACAACGAACTACCTTCCATAATGTCAAGGCTACCATCCATTGCAGTAACAAAATATCAACAACGAACTACCTTCCATAATGACAAGGCTACCTCCAATGGAGTAACAAAATCTCAACAGCTAACTACCTTCCATAATGACAAGGCTACCATCCATTAGAGTAACAAAATCTCAACAACAAACTACCTTCCATAATGATAGGGCTACCATCCATTTGAGTAACAAAATCCCAGCAACGAACTACCGTCCGTAATGACAAGGCTACCGTCCATTAGAGTAACAAAATCTAAACAACGAACTACCTTCCATAATGACAAGGATACCATCCATTAGAATACATAAATATCAACAACGAACTACCTTCTACAAGGACATCGATACCATCCATTGAACTAAGAAAATATCAACAACGAACTACCTTCCATAATGATAGGATACCATCCATTGAAGTAACAAAATCTCATCAACGATCTACCTTCCATAATTACAAGGCTACCATCCAATGGAGTGACAAAATCTCAACAACGAACTACCTTCCATAATGTCAAGGCTACCATCCATTGCAGTAACAAAATATCAACAACGAACTACCTTCCATAATGACAAGGCTACAATCCATTGGAGTAACAAAATCTCAACAACGAACTACCTTCCATAATGACAAGGATAACATCCATTGGAGTAACAAAATCTAAAAAACAAACTACCTTCCATAATGACAAGGCTACCATCCATTGGAGTAACAAAATCCCAACAACGAACTACCTTCCATAATGACATGGCTACCATCCATTGGAGTAAAAAAATCTCAAGAATGAACTACCTTCCATAATGACAAGGCTACCATCCATTGGAGTAACAAAATCTCAACAACGAACTACCTTCCATAATGACAAGGCTAACATCCATTGGAGTAACAAAATCTAAAAAACAAACTACCTTCCATAATGACAAGGCTACCATCCATTGGAGTAACAAAATCCCAACAACGAACTACCTTCCATAATGACATGGCAACCATCCATTGGAGTAACAAAATCTCAACAACAAACTACATTCCATAATGACACTAATACCATCCAATGGAGTAAAAAAATATCAAGAATGAACAACCTTCCATAATGTCAAGGCTACCATCCATTGGAGTAACAATATCTAAAAAACAAACTACCTTCCATAATGACAAGGCTACCATCCATTGGAGTAACAAAATCTTAATAACGAACTACATTCCATAATGACAAGGCTACCATCCATTGGAGTAACAAAATCACAACAACAGACTACCTCCCGTAATGACAAGGCTACCATCCAATGGACTAACAAAATATCAACAACGAACTACCTTCCATAAGGACATTTCTACCATCCATTGGATTAACAAAATCTCAACAACAATTTACCTTCCATAAAGATAAGGCTACCATCCAATGGAGTAACAAACTCTCAAGAACGAATACCTTCCATAATGAAAAGGCTGCCATCCAATGCAGTAACAAAATCTCAACAATGAACTACATTCCATAATGACAAGGCTACCATCCATTGGAGTAACAAAATCTCAACAACGAACTACCTTCCATAATGACAATAATACCATCCCATGGAGTAAAAAAATCTCAAGAATGAACTACCTTCCATAATGTAAAGGCTACCATCCATTAGAGTAACAAAATCTCAACAACGAACTACCTTCCATAATGACAAGGCTACCATCCATTGGAATAACAAAATCTCAACAAAGAACTACCTTCCATAATGACAAGGCTAACATCCATTGGAGTAACAAAATCTAAAAAACAAACTACCTTCCATAATTACAAGGCTACCATCCATTGGAGTAACAAAATCCCAACAACAAACTACCTTCCATAATGACAAGGCTTCCATCCATTAGAGTAACAAAATCCCAACAATGAACTACCTTCCATAATGACAACGCTACCAGTCATTAGAGTTAAAAAATCTCAACAATGAACTACTTTCTTTAATGAAAAGGCTACCATCCATTAGAATAACAAAATCTCAACAAAAAACTACGTTCCATAATGACAAGGCTACCATCCATTGGAGTAACAAAATATCAACAACGAACTACCTTCCATAATGACAAGGCTACCATCCAATGGAGTAACAAAATCTCAACAGCTAACTACCTTCCATAATGACAAGGCTACCATCCATTAGAGTAACAAAATCTCAACAACAAACTACCTTCCATAATGATAGGGCTACCATCCATTTGAGTAACAAAATCCCAACAACGAACTACCGTCCGTAATGACAAGGCTACCGTCCATTAGAGTAACAAAATCTAAACAACGAACTACCTTCCATAATGACAAGGATACCATCCATTAGAGTACCAAAATATCAACAACGAACTACCTTCTACAAGGACATCGATACCATCCATTGAACTAAGAAAATCTCAACAACGAACTACCTTCCATAATGACAGGATACCATCCATTGAAGTAACAAAATCTTATCAACGATCTACCTTCCATAATTACAAGGCTACCATCCAATGGAGTGACAAAATCTCAACAACGAACTAACTTCCATAATGTCAAGGCTACCATCCATTGCAGTAACAAAATATCAACAACGAACTACCTTCCATAATGACAAGGCTACAATCCATTGGAGTAACAAAATCTAAAAAAAAAACTACCTTCCATAATGACAAGGCTAACATCCATTGGAGTAAAAAAATCTAAAAAACCAACTACCTTCAATAATAACAAGGCTACCATCCATTGGAGTAACTAAATCCCAACAACGAACTACCTTCCATAATGACATGGCTACCATCCATTGGAGTAAAAAAATCTCAAGAATGAACTACCTTCCATAATGACAAAGCTATCATCCATTGGAGTAACAAAATCTCAACAACGAACTACCTTCCATAATGACAAGGCTAACAGACATTGAAGTAACAAAATCTAAAAAACAAACTACCTTCCATAATGACAAGGCTACCATCCATTGGAGTAACAAAATCCCAACAACGAACTACCTTACATAATGACATGGCAACCGTCCATTGGAGTAACAAAATCTCAACAACAAACTACATTCCATAATGACAATAATACCATCCAATGGAGTAAAAAAATATCAAGAATGAACAACCTTCCATAATGTCAAGGCTACCATCCATTGGAGTAACAAAATCTCAACAACGAACTACCTTCCATAATGACAAGGCTACCATCCATTGGAGTAACAAAATCTCAACAACGAACTACCTTCCATAATGACAATAATACCATCCAATGGAGTAAAAAAATTACAAGAATGAACTACCTTCCATAATGTCAAAGCTACCATCCATTGGAGTAACAAAATCTCAACAACGAACTACCTTCCATAATGACAAGGCTAACATCCATTGGAGTAACAAAATATAAAATACAAACTACCTTCCATAATGACAAGGCTACCATCCATTGGAGTAACAAAATCCCAACAACAAACTACGTTCCATAATGACAAGGCTTTCATCCATTACAGTAACAAAATCCCAACAACGAAATACCTTCCATAATGACAAGGCTACCATCCATTGGAGTAACAAAAGCCCAACAATAAACTACCTTCCATAATGACAAAGCTTCCATCCATTAGAGTAACAAAATCCCAACGACGAACTACCTTCAATAATGACAAGGTTACCATCCATTGGAGTAACAAAATATCAACAATGAACTACCTTCCATAATGACAAGGCTACCATCCAATGGAGTAACAAAATCTCAACATCTAACTACCTTTTATAATGACAAGGCTTCCATCCATTAGAGTAACAAAATCTCAACAACAAACTACCTTCCATAATGACAAAGCTACCATCCATTGGAGTAACAAAATCTCAACAACGAACTACCTTCCATAATGACAAGGCTAACATCCATTGGAGTAACAAAATCTAAAATACAAACTACCTTCCATAATGACAAGGCTACCATCCATTGGAGTAACAAAATCCCAACAACAAACTACGTTCCATAATGACAAGGCTTTCATCCATTACAGTAACAAAATCCCAACAACGAAATACCTTCCATAATGACAAGGCTATCATTCATTAGAGTAAAAAAATCTCAACAATGAAGTACTTTCCGTAATGAAAAGGCTACCATCCATTAGAGTAACAAAATATCAACAACGAACTACCTTCCATAATGACATGGCTACCATCCAATGGAGTAACAAAATCTCAACAGCTAACTACCTTCCATAATGATAAGGCTACCATCCATTAGAGTAACAAAATCTCAACAACAAACTACCTTCCATAATGACAGGGCTACTATTCATTTGAGTAACAAAATCCCAACAACAAACTACCGTCCATAATGACAAGGCTACCATCCATTAGAGTAAAAAAATCCCAACAACGAACTACCGTCCATAATGACAAGGCTACCATCCATTAGAGTAAGAAAATATCAACAACGAACTACCTTCCATAAGGACATCGCTACCATCCATTGAAATAAGAAAATCTCAACAACGAACTACCTTCCATAATGATAGGATACCATCCATTGGAGTAACAAAATCTCAACAACGAACTACCTTCTATAATGAC
This sequence comes from Vicia faba, assembly GCA_948472305.1. Taxonomy (NCBI): domain Eukaryota; kingdom Viridiplantae; phylum Streptophyta; class Magnoliopsida; order Fabales; family Fabaceae; genus Vicia; species Vicia faba. Next base: position 585,244,820 of record OX451739.1, on the reverse strand, counting down.
AAGGCTACCATCCAATGGAGTAACAAAATCTCAACAACGAACTACATTCCATAAAGATAAGGCTACCATCTATTGGAGTAACAAAATCTCAACAACAAACTACCATCCATAATGACAAGGCTACCATTAATTGGAGTAACACAATCTCAAAAATGAACTACCTTCCATAATGACAAGGCTACCATCCATTAGAGTAACAAAATCTCAACAACGAACTACATTCCATTATGACAAGGCTACCAATCATTGGAGTTACAAAATCAACAACGAACTACCTTCCACAATGACAAGGCTACCATCCATTAGAGTAACAAAATCTAAACAAATAACTACCTTCCATAATGACAGGGCTACCATCCATTTGAGTAATAAAATCCCAACAATGAACTACCGTCCATAATGACAAGGCTAACGTCTATTAGAGTAACAAAATCTCAACAATGAACTACCTTCCATAATGACAAGGATACCATCCATTAGAGTACCAAAATATCAACAACGAACTACCTTCCATAAGGACATCGCTACCATCCATTGAACTAAGAAAATATCAACAACGAACTACCTTCCATAATGACAGGATACCATCCATTGGAGTAACAAAATCTCATCAACGATCTACCATCCATAATGACAAGGCTACCATCTAAAGGAGTGACAAAATCTCAACAACGAACTACCTTCCATAATGACAAGGCTACCATCCATTAGTGTAACAAAATCTCAACAAAGAACTACCTTCCATAATGACAAGGCTAACATCCATTGGAGTAACAAAATCTAAAATACAAACTACCTTCCATAACGACAAGGCTACCATCCATTGGAGTAACAAAATCTCAATAACGAACTACATTCCATAATGACAAGGCTACCATCCATTGGAGTAACAAAATCACAACAACAGACTACCTTCCGTAATGACAAGGCTACCATCCAATGGACTAACAAAATATCAACAACGAACTACCTTCCATAAGGACATTTCTACCATCCATTGGAGTAACAAAATCTCAACAACAATTTACCTTCCATAAAGATAAGGCTACCATCCAATGGAGTAACAAAATCTCAAGAACGAATACCTTCCATAATAACAAGGCTGCCATCCAATGCAGTAACAAAATCTCAACAATGAACTACATTCCATAATGACAAGGCTACCATCCATTGGAGTAACAAAATCTCAACAACGAACTACCTTTCATTATGACAATAATACCATCCAATGGAGTAAAAAAATCTCAAGAATGAACTACCTTCCATAATGTAAAGGCTACCATCAATTGGAGTAACAAAATCTCAACAACGAACTACCTTCCATAATGACAAGGCTACCATCCATTGGAATACCAAATCTCAACAACGAACTACCTTCCATAATGACAAGGCTAACATCCATTGGAGTAACAAAATTTAAAAAACAAACTACCTTTCATAATGACAAGGCTACCATCCATTGGAGTAACAAAATCCCAACAATAAACTACCTTCCATAATGACAAGGCTTCCATCCATTAGAGTAACAAAATCCCAACAACGAACTACCTTCCATAATGACAAGGCTACCATTCATTAGAGTAAAAAAATCTCAACAATGAATTACTTTCCGTAATGAAAAGGCTACCATCCATTAGAATAACAAAATCTCAACAACAAACTACATTCCATAATGACAAGGCTACCATCCATTGGAGTAACAAAATATTAACAACGAACTACCTTTCATAATGACAAGGCTACCATCCAATGGAGTAACAAAATCATAACAGCTAACTACCTTCCATAATGACAAGGCTACCATCCATTAGAGTAACAAAATCAAAATAACGAACTACCTTCCATAATGACAGGGCTACCATCCATTTGAGAAACAAAATCCCAACACCGAACTACCGTCCATAATGACAAGGCTACCATCCATTAGAGTAACAAAATCTCAACATTGAACTACCTTCCATAATGACAATGCTACCATCCATTAGAGTAATAAAATATCATCAACGAAGTACCTTCCATAAGGACATTGCTACCATCCATTGAACTAAGAAAATCTCAACAACGAACTACCTTCCATAATGACAGGATACCATCCATTGGAGTAACAAAATCTCATCAACGATCTACCTTCCATAATGACAAGGCTACCATCCATTGGAGTGAAAAAATCTCAACAACGAACTACCTTCCATAATGACAAGGCTACCATCCATTAGAATAACAAAATCTCAACAACGAACTACCTTCCATAATGACAAGGCTAACATCCATTGGAGTAACAAAATCATAAAAACAAACTACCTTCCATAATGATAAGGCTACCATCCATTGGAGTAACAAAAGCCCAACAATAAACTACCTTCCATAATGACAAAGCTTCCATCCAATAGAGTAACAAAATCCCAACGACGAACTACCTTCAATAATGACAAGGCTACCATCCATTGGAGTAACAAAATATCAACAATGAACTACCTTCCATAATGACAAGGCTACCATCCAATGGAGTAACAAAATCTCAACATCTAACTACCTTTTATAATGACAAGGCTTCCATCCATTAGAGTAACAAAATCTCAACAACAAACTACTTTCCATAATGACAAGACTACCATCCATTTGAGTAACAAAATCCCAACAACAAACTACCGTCCATAATGACAAGACTACCGTCCATTAGAGTATCAAAATCTCAACAACGAACTACCTTCCATAATGACAGGATACCATCCATTGGAGTAACAATATCTCATCAACGAACTACCTTCCATAATGACAAGGCTACCATACAATGGAGTGACAAAATCTCAACAACGAACTACATTCCATAATTATGAGGCTACCATCCATTGGAGTAACAAAATCTCAACAATGAACTACCTTCCATAATAACAAGGCTACCATCCATTAGAGTAACAAAATCTCAACAACGAACTACATTCCGTTATGAAAAGTCTACCATCCATTGGAGTAATAAAATCAACAACGAACTACCTTCCATAATGACACGGCTACCATCCAATGGAGTAATAAAATCTCAACAGTGAAGTACCTTCCATAATGACATGGCTACCATCCATTAGAGTAACAAAATCTCACCAATGAACTGCCTTCCGTAATGACAAGGCTACCATCCATTAGAATAACAAAATCTCAACAACGAACTACATTCCATAATGACAAGGCTACCATCCATTGGAGTAACAAAATCAAGACAACGGACTACCTTCCATAATGACAAGGCTACCATCCAATGGACTAACAGAATATACACAACGAACTACCTTCCATAAGGACATTGCTACCATCCATTGGAGTAACAAAATCTAAACAACAATTTAACTTCCATAATGATAAGGATACCATCCAATGGAGTAACAAAATCAGAAGAACGAATACCTTCCATAATGAAAAGGCTGCCATCCAATGCAGTAACAAAATATCAACAATGAACTACCTTCCACAATGACAAGGCTACCATCCATTGGAGTAACAAAATCTCAACAACGAACTTCATTCCATAATGACAAGGCTACCATCCAATGGAGTGACAAAATCTCAACAACAAACTACCTTCCATAATGACAAAGCTACCATCCATTGGAGTAACAAAATCTCAACAACGAACTACCTTTCATAATGACAAGGCTAACATCCATTGGAGTAAACAAATCTAAAATACAAACTACCTTCCATAATGACAAGGCTACCATCCATTGGAGTAACAAAATCCCAACAACAAACTACGTTCCATAATGACAAGGCTAGCGTTCATTAGAGTAAAAAAATCTCAACAATGAAGTACTTTCCGTAATGAAAAGGCTACCATCCATTGGAGTAACAATATCTCAACAACGAACTACCTTCCATAATGACAAGGCTACCATCCAATGGAGTAACAAAATCTCAACAGCTAACTACCTTCCATAATGACAAGGCTACCATCCATTAGAGTAACAAAATCTCAACAACAAACTACCTTCCATTATGACAAGGCTACTATTCATTTGAGTAACAAAATCCCAACAACAAACTACCGTCCATAATGACAAGGCTACCATCCATTAGAGTAAAAAAATCCCAACAACGAACTACCGTCCATAATGACAAGGCTACCATCCATTAGAGTAACAAAATATCAACAACGAACTACCTTCCATAAGGACATCGCTACCATCCATTGAACTAAGAAAATCTCAACAACGAACTACCTTCCATAATGATAGGATACCATCCATTGGAGTAACAAAATCTCAACAACGAACTACCTTCCATAAAGATAAGGCTACCATCCATTGGAGTAACAAAATCTCAACAACAAACTACCATCCATAATGACAAGGCTACCATTAATTGGAGTGACAAAATCTCAAAAATGAACTACCTTCCATAATGACAAGGCTACCATCCATTAGAGTAACAAAATCTCAACAACGAACTACCTTCCATAATGACAAGGCTACCATCCATTGGAGTAGCAAAATCTCAACAACGAACTACCTTCAACAATGACAAGGCTAACATACATTGGAGTAACAAAATCTAAAAACAAACTACCTTCCAGAATGACAAGGCTACCATCCATTCGAGTAACAAAATCCCAACAACAAACTACCTTCCATAATGACAAGGCTTCCATCCATTAGAGTAACAAAATCCCAACAACGAACTACCTTCCATAATGACAAGTCTATCATCCATTAGAGTAAAAAAATCTCAACAATGAACTACTTTCCGTAATGACAAGGCTGCCATCCTTTAGAATAACAAATTCTCAATAACAAACTACATTTCATAATGACAAGGCTACCATCCATTGGAGTAACAAGATATCAACAACGAACTACCTTCCATAATGACAAGCCTACCATCCAATGGAGTAACAAAATCTCAATAGCAAACTACCTTCCATAATGACAAGGCTACCATACATTGGAGTAAGAAAATCTAAACAACGAACTACCTTCCATAATGACAGGGCTGCCATACATTTGAATAAAAAAATCCTAACAACGAACTACCATCCATAATGACAAGGCTACCATCCATTAGAGTTACAAAATATCAACAATGAACTACCTTCCATAATGACAAGGCTACCACCCATTGGAGTAACAAAATCTCAACAACGAACTACCTTCCATAATGACAAGGCTACCATCCAATGGAGTAACAAAATCTCAACAGCGAACTACCTTCCATAAAGACAAGGCTACCATCCATTGGAGTAACAAAATCTCAACAACAAATTACCTTCCATAATGACAAGGTTACCATCCAATGGAGTAACAAAATCACAACAACAAACTAACTTCCATAATGACAAGGCTACCATCCATTAGAGTAACAAAATCTCAACAATGACTGGACTTCCTAAATGACAAGGCTACCATCCATTAGAATAACAAAATCTCAACAACGAACTACATTCCATAATTACTAGGTTACCATCTATTGGAGTAACAAAATCTCAACAATGAACTACCTTCCATAATGACAAGGCTACCATCCATTGGAGTAACAAAATATAAATAACGAAATACCTTCCATAAGGACATGGCTACCATCCATTGGAGTAAAAAAATCTCAACAACGTTTTACCTTCCATAATGACAAGGCTACCATCCAATGGAGTAACACAATATCAACAACGAACTACCTTTCATAATGACAAGGCTACCATCTATTAGAATAACAAAATATCAACAATGAACTACCTTCCATAAGGACATCGCTACCATCTATTGGAGTAACAAAATCTCAACAACAATTTACCTTCCATAATGACAAGGCTACCATCCAATGGAGTAACAAAATCTCAAAAATGAACTACCATCTAAAATGACAAGGCTACCATCCATTAAAGTAACAAAATCTTAACAATGAACTACCTTACATAATGACAAGGCTACCATCTATTGGAGTAACAAAATCTCAACAATGCACTACCTTCCATCTTGACAAGGCTACCATCTATTGAACTAACAAAATCTCAACAACGAACTACCTCCCATAATGACAAGGCTACCATCCATTAGAGTAAAAAAATCTCAAAAACGAACTACCTTCCATAATGAAAAGGCTACAATCCATTAAAGTAAAAAAATCCCAACAACAAACTACCTTCCATAATGACAAGGATACCATCCATTAAAGTAACAAAATATCCACAATGAACTACCTTCCATAATGACAAGGTTAGCATCCATTGGAGTAACAAAATCTAAACAACAAACTAGATTCCATAATGACGAGGCTACCATTCATTGGAGTAACAAAATATCAACAACGAACTACCTTCCATAATGAAAAGGCTACCATCCAATGGAGTAACAAAATCTCAATAGCAAACTACCTTCCATAATGACAAGGCTACCATCCATTGGAGTAACAAAATCTAAACAACGAACTACCTTCCATAATGACAGGGCTGCCATCCATTTGAATAAAAAAATACTAACAATGAACTTCCATCCATAATGACAAGGCTACCATCCATTAGAGTAACAAAATATCAACAATGAACTACCTTCCATAATGACAAGGCTACCACCCATTGGAGTAACAAAATATCAACAACGAAACTACCTTCCATAATGACAAGGCTACCATCCAATGGAGTAACAAAATCTCAACAGCGAACTACCTTCATTAATGACAAGGCTACCATCCATTAGAGTAACAAAATCTGAACAATGAACTGCCTTCCGTAATGACAAGGCTGCCATCCATTAGAATAACAAAATCTCAACAACGAACTACATTCCATATTGACAAGGCTACCATCCTTTGAACTAACAAAATCTAAACAACGAACTACCTTCCATAATGACAAGTCTACCATCCATTGGAGTAACAAAATCTTAACAACGAACTACCTTCCAAAATGACAAGGCTACCATCCAATGGAGACACAAAATCTCAACAACGAACTACCTTCCATAAAGACAAGGCTACCATCCTTTAGAGTAACAAAATCTCAACAACAAACTACCTTCCATAATGACAAGGTTACCATCCAATGGAGTAACAAAATCACAACAACAAAATAACTTCCATAATGACAAGGCTACCATCCATTAGAGTAACAAAATCTCAACAATGACTGGACTTCCGTAATGACAAGGCTACCATCCATTAGAATAACAAAATCTCAACAACGAAGTACATTCCATAATTACTAGGCTACCATCCATTGGAGTAACAAAATCTCAACAATGAACTGCCTTCCGTAATGACAAGGCTACCATCCATTAGAATAACAAAATCTCAACAACGAACTACATTCCATAATGACAAGGCTACCATCCATTGGAGTAACAAAATCAAGACAACGGACTACCTTCCATAATGACAAGGCTACCATCCAATGGACTAACAGAATATATACAACGAACTACCTTCCATAAGGACATTGCTACCATCCATTGGAGTAACAAAATCTAAACAACAATTTAACTTCCATAATGATAAGGATACCATCCAATGGAGTAACAAAATCAGAAGAACGAATACCTTCCATAATGAAAAGGCTTCCATCCAATGCAGTAACAAAATATCAACAATGAACTACCTTCCACAATGACAAGGCTACCATCCATTGGAGTAACAAAATCTCAACAACGAACTTCATTCCATAATGACAAGGCTACCATCCAATGGAGTGACAAAATCTCAACAACAAACTACCTTCCATAATGACAAAGCTACCATCCATTGGAGTAACAAAATCTCAACAACGAACTACCTTTCATAATGACAAGGCTAACATCCATTGGAGTAACAAAATCTAAAATACAAACTACCTTCCATAATGACAAGGCTACCATCCATTGGAGTAACAAAATCCCAACAACAAACTACGTTCCATAATGACAAGGCTTTCATCCATTACAGTAACAAAATCCCAACAACGAAATACCTTCCATAATGACAAGGCTAGGATTCATTAGAGTAAAAAAATCTCAACAATGAAGTACTTTCCGTAATGAAAAGGCTACCATCCATTGGAGTAACAAAATCTCAACAACGAACTACCTTCCATAATGACAAGGCTACCATCCAATGGAGTAACAAAATCTCAACAGCTAACTACCTTCCATAATGACAAGGCTACCATCCATTAGAGTAACAAAATCTCAACAACAAACTACCTTCCATAATGACAGGGCTACTATTCATTTGAGTAACAAAATCCCAACAACAAACTACCGTCCATAATGACAAGGCTACCATCCATTAGAGTAAAAAAATCCCAACAACGAACTACCGTCCATAATGACAAGGCTACCATCCATTAGAGTAACAAAATATCAACAACGAACTACCTTCCATAAGGACATCGCTACCATCCATTGAACTAAGAAAATCTCAACAACGAACTACCTTCCATAATGATAGGATACCATCCATTGGAGTAACAAAATCTCAACAACGAACTACCTTCTATAATGACAAGGCTACCATCCAATGGAGTAACAAAATGTCAACAACGAACTACATTCCATAAAGATAAGGCTACCATCCATTGGAGTAACAAAATCTCAACAACAAACTACCATCCATAATGACAAGGCTACCATTAATTGGAGTGACAAAATCTCAAAAATGAACTACCTTCCATAATGACAAGGCTACCATCCATTAGAGTAACAAAATCTCAACAACGAACTACCTTCCATAATGACAAGGCTACCATCCATTGGAGTAGCAAAATCTCAACAACGAACTACCTTCAACAATGACAAGGCTAACATACATTGGAGTAACAAAATCTAAAAACAAACTACCTTCCAGAATGACAAGGCTACCATCCATTCGAGTAACAAAATCCCAACAACAAACTACCTTCCATAATGACAAGGCTTCCATCCATTAGAGTAACAAAATCCCAACAACGAACTACCTTCCATAATGACAAGTCTATCATCCATTAAAGTAAAAAAATCTCAACAATGAACTACTTTCCGTAATGACAAGGCTGCCATCCTTTAGAATAACAAATTCTCAATAACAAACTACATTTCATAATGACAAGGCTACCATCCATTGGAGTAACAAGATATCAACAACGAACTACCTTCCATAATGACAAGCCTACCATCCAATGGAGTAACAAAATCTCAATAGCAAACTACCTTCCATAATGACAAGGCTACCATCCATTGGAGTAACAAAATCTAAACAACGAACTACCTTCCATAATGACAGGGCTGCCATCCATTTGAATAAAAAAATACTAACAATGAACTTCCATCCATAATGACAAGGCTACCATCCATTAGAGTAACAAAATATCAACAACGAACTACCTTCCATAAGGACATCGCTACCATCTATTGGAGTAACAAAATCTCAACAACAATTTACCTTCCATAATGACAAGGCTACCATCCAATGGAGTAATAAAATCTCAAAAACGAACTACCATCTAAAATGACAAGGCTACCATCCATTAAAGTAACAAAATCTTAACAATGAACTACCTTACATAATGACAAGGCTACCATCTATTGGAGTAACAAAATCTCAACAATGCACTACCTTCCATCTTGACAAGGCTACCATCTATTGAACTAACAAAATCTCAACAACGAACTACCTCCCATAATGACAAGGCTACCATCCATTAGAGTAAAAAAATCTCAAAAACGAACTACCTTCCATAATGAAAAGGCTACAATCCATTAAAGTAAAAAAATCCCAACAACAAACTACCTTCCATAATGACAAGGATACCATCCATTAAAGTAACAAAATATCCACAATGAACTACCTTCCATAATGACAAGGTTAGCATCCATTGGAGTAACAAAATCTAAACAACAAACTAGATTCCATAATGACGAGGCTACCATTCATTGGAGTAACAAAATATCAACAACGAACTACCTTCCATAATGAAAAGGCTACCATCCAATGGAGTAACAAAATCTCAATAGCAAACTACCTTCCATAATGACAAGGCTACCATCCATTGGAGTAACAAAATCTAAACAACGAACTACCTTCCATAATGACAGGGCTGCCATCCATTTGAATAAAAAAATACTAACAATGAACTTCCATCCATAATGACAAGGCTACCATCCATTAGAGTAACAAAATATCAACAATGAAATACCTTCCATAATGACAAGGCTACCACCCATTGGAGTAACAAAATATCAACAACGAAACTACTTTCCATAATGACAAGGCTACCATCCAATGGAGTAACAAAATCTCAACAGCGAACTACCTTCATTAATGACAAGGCTACCATCCATTAGAGTAACAAAATCTGAACAATGAACTGCCTTCCGTAATGACAAGGTTGCCATCCATTAGAATAACAAAATCTCAACAACGAACTACATTCCATATTGACAAGGCTACCATCCTTTGAACTAACAATATCTAAACAACGAACTACCTTCCATAATGACAAGTCTACCATCCATTGGAGTAACAAAATCTTAACAACGAACTACCTTCCAAAATGACAAGGCTACCATCCAATGGAGACACAAAATCTCAACAACGAACTACCTTCCATAAAGACAAGGCTACCATCCTTTAGAGTAACAAAATCTCAACAACAAACTACCTTCCATAATGACAAGGTTACCATCCAATGGAGTAACAAAATCACATCAACAAAATAACTTCCATAATGACAAGGCTACCATCCATTAGAGTAACAAAATCTCAACAATGACTGGACTTCCGTAATGACAAGGCTACCATCCATTAGAATAACAAAATCTCAACAACGAACTACATTCCATAATTACTAGGCTACCATCCATTGGAGTAACAAAATCTCAACAATGAACTACCTTCCATAATGACAAGGCTACCATCCATTGGAGTAATAAAATATAAATAACGAAATACCTTGCATAAGGACATGGCTACGATCCATTGGAGTAAAAAAATCTCAACAACGTTTTACCTTCCATAATGACAAGGCTACCATCCAATGGAGTAACACAATCTCAACAACGAACTACCTTTCATAATGACAAGGCTACCATCCATTAGAATAACAAAATATCAATAATGAACTACCTTCCATAAGGACATCGCTACCATCTATTGGAGTAACAAAATCTCAACAACAATTTACCTTCCATAATGACAAGGCTACCATCCAATGGAGTAACAAAATCTCAAAAACGAACTACCATCTATAATGACAAGGCTACCATCCAGTAAAGTAACAAAGTCTTAACAACGCACTACCTTTCATCTTGACAAGGCTACCATCTATTGAACTAACAAAATCTCAACAACGAACTACCTCCCATAATGACAAGGCTACCATCCATTAGAGTAAAAAAATCTCAAAAACGAACTACCTTCCATAATGAAAAGGCTACCATCCATTAAAGTAATAAAATCCCAACAACAAACTACCTTCCATAATGACAAGGCTACCATCCATTAAAGTAACAAAATCTCCACAATGAACTACCTTCCATAATGACAAGGTTAGCATCCATTTGAGTAACAAAATCTAAACAACAAACTAACTTCCATTCATTGGAGTAACAAAATATCAACAACAAACTAACTTCCATAATGACAAGTCTACCATCCAATGGAGTAACAAAATCTCAACAACAAACTACCTTCCATAATGACAAGGCTACCATTCATTGGATTAAAAAAATCTAAATAACAAACTACCTTCTATAATGACACGGCTACCATCCATTTATGTAACAAAATCCCCAGAACGAACTACCATCCATAATGACAAGGCTACCATCGATAAGAGTAACAAAATCTCAACAACAGACTACCTACCTTAATGACAAGGCATCCATCCATTAGAGTACCAAAATATCAACAATGAACTACCTTCCATAAGTACAACGCTACCATCCATTGGAGTAACAAAATCTCAACAATGATTTAACTTCGATAATGACAAGGCTACCATCCATTGTAGTAACAAAATCTCAATACCGAACTACCTTCCAAAATGAAAAGGCTACCATCAATTAAAGTAACAAAAATCTCAACAACGAACTACCTTCCATAATGACAAGGCTACCATCCATTAGAATAACAAAATCTCAACAACGAACTACCATCCATATTGGCAAGGCTACCATCCATTGAACTAACAAAATGTAAACAACGAACTACCTTCCATAATGACAAGGATACCATCCAATAGAGACACAGAATCTCAACAACGAACTACCTTCCATAATGACATGGCTACCATCCATTGGAGTAACAAAATATCAACAACAAACTACCTTCCATAATGACAAGGCTACCATCCATTAGAGTAAAAATATCTCAACAACGAACTAAATTCCATAATGACAAGGATACCATCCGTTGGAGTAACAAAATCTCAACAGCGAACTACCTTCCATAATGACAAGGATACCATCCATTAGAGTAACAAAATTTCAATAATGAACTGCCTTCTGTAATGACAAGGCTACCATCCATTAGAATTACAAAATCTCAACAACGAACTACATTCCATAATGACAAGGCTACCATCCATTGGAGTAACAAAATCACAACAACTGACTACCTTCCGTAATGACAAGGCTACCATTCAATGGAGTAACAAAATATCAACAACAAACTACCTTCCATAAGGACAAGGCTACCATCCATTGGAGTAACAAAATCTCAATAATGATTTAACTTCGATAATGACAAGGCTACCATCCATTGGACTAACAAAATCTCAATACCGAACTGCCTTCCATAATGAAAAGGATACCATCCATTAAAGTAACAAAATCTCAACAACGAACTACCTTCCATATTGACAAGGCTACCATCCATTGGAGTAAAAAAATGTAAACAACGAACTACCTTCCATAATGACAAGGATACCATCCAATGGAGACACAAAATCTAAACAACAAACTACATTCCATAATGACAAGGCTACCATCCATTGGAGTAACAAAATCTCAACAACGAACAACCTTCCATAATGACATGGTTACCATCCAATGGAGTAACAAAATCACAACAACAAACTACCTTCCATAATGACAAGGCTACCATCCATTAGAGTAACAAAATATCAACAATGACTGGCCTTCCGTAATGACAAGGCTACCATCCATTAGAATAACAAAATATCAACAACGAACTACATTCCATAATGACAAGGCTACCATCCAATGGAGTAACACAATCTCAACAACGAACTACCTTCCGTAATGACAAGGCTACCATCCATTAGAATAACAAAATATCAACAACAAACTACCTTCCATAAGGACATATTTTCCATCCATTAGAGTAACAAAATATCAACAACGAACTAACTTCCATAAGGACATCGCTACCATCTATTGGAGTAACAAAATCTAACAACAATTTACCTTCCATAATGACAAGGCTACCATCCAATGGAGTAACAAAATCTCAACAACGAACTACCTTCTATAATGACAAGGCTACCATCCAGTAAAGTAACAAAATCTCAACAATGAACAACCTTCCATAATGACAAGGCTACCATCTATTGGAGTAACAAAATCTCAATAACACACTACCTTCCATCTTGAAAAGGCTACCATCTATTGAACTAACAAAATCTCAACAACGAACTACCTCCCATAATGAAAGGCTACCATCCATTGGAGTAACAAAATCTCAAAAATGAACTACCTTCCAAAATGACAAGGCTACCATCCATTAAAGTAACAAAATCCCAACAACAAACTACCTTACATAATGACAAGGCTACCATCTATTGGAGTAACAAAATCTCAACAACACACTACCTTCCATCTTGACAAGGCTACCATCTATTGAACTAACAAAATCTCAACAACGAACTACCAACCATAATGACAAGGCTACCATGCATTGGAGTAAAAAAATCTCAAAAACGAACTACCTTCCATAATGACAAGGCTACCATCCATTAAAGTAACAAAATCCCAACAACAAACTACCTTCCATAATGACAAGGGTACCATCCATTAAAGTAACAAAATATCAACAATGAACTACCTTCCATAATGACAAGGCTACAGACCATTGGAGTAAAAAAATCTAAACAACAAACTACATTGCATAATGACGAGGCTACCATCCATTGGAGTAACAAAATATCAACAACAAACTAACTTCCATAATGACAAGGCTACCATCCAATAGAGTAACAAAATCTCAATAGGGAACTACCTTCCATAATGACAAGGCTACCATCCAATATAGTAACAAAATCTCAATAGCGAACTACCTTCCATAATGACAAGGCTACCATCCACGGGAGTAACAGAATCTAAATAACAAACTACCTTCTATAATGACACGGCTACCATCCATTTATGTAACAAAATCCCAAGAACAAACTACCATCCATAATGACAAGGCTACCATCCTTTGGAGTAACAAAATCACAACAACAAACTACCTTCCATAATGACAAGGCTACCATCCAATAGATTAAAAAAATCTCAACAACGAACTACATTCCATAATGACAAGGATACCATCCATTGGAGTAACAAAATCTCAACAATGAACTACCTTCAAAAATGACAAGGTTACCATCCAATGGAGTAACAAAATCTCAACAACAAACTACCTTCCATAATGACAAGGCTACCATCCATTAGAGTAACAAAATCTCAACAATGATTGGCCTTCCATAATGACAAGGCTACCATCCATTAGAGTAACAAAATCTCAATAGCAAACTACCTTCCATAATGACAAGGCTACCATCCATTGGAGTAACAAAATCTAAACAACGAACTACCTTCCATAATGACAGGGCTGCCATCCATTTGAATAAAAAAATACTAACAATGAACTTCCATCCATAATGACAAGGCTACCATCCATTAGAGTAACAAAATATCAACAATGAACTACCTTCCATAATGACAAGGCTACCACCCATTGGAGTAACAAAATATCAACAACGAAACTACCTTCCATAATGACAAGGCTACCATCCAATGGAGTAACAAAATCTCAACAGCGAACTACCTTCATTAATGACAAGGCTACAATCCATTAGAGTAACAAAATATGAACAATGAACTGCCTTCCGTAATGACAAGGATGCCATCCATTAGAATAACAAAATCTCAACAACGAACTACATTCCATATTGACAAGGCTACCGTCCTTTGAACTAACAAAATCTAAACAACGAACTACCTTCCATAATGACAAGTCTACCATCCATTGGAGTAACAAAATCTTAACAACGAACTACCTTCCAAAATGACAAGGCTACCATCCAATGGAGACACAAAATCTCAACAAAGAACTACCTTCCATAAAGACAAGGCTACCATCCTTTAGAGTAACAAAATCTCAACAACAAACTACCTTCCATAATGACAAGGTTACCATCCAATGGAGTAACAAAATCACAACCACAAAATAACTTCCATAATGACAAGGCTACCATCCATTAGAGTAACAAAATCTCAACAATGACTGGACTTCCGTAATGACAAGGCTACCATCCATTAGAATAACAAAATCTCAACAACGAACTACATTCCATAATTACTAGGCTACCATCCATTGGAGTAACAAAATCTCAACAATGAACTACCTTCCATAATGACAAGGCTACCATCCATTGGAGTAACAAAATATAAATAACGAAATACCTTGCATAAGGACATGGCTACGATCCATTTGAGTAAAAAAATCTCAACAACGTTTTACCTTCCATAATGACAAGGCTACCATCCAATGGAGTAACACAATCTCAACAACGAACTACCTTTCATAATGACAAGGCTACCATCCATTAGAATAACAAAATATCAATAATGAACTACCTTCCATAAGGACATCGCTACCATCTATTGGAGTAACAAAATCTCAACAACAATTTACCTTCCATAATGACAAGGCTACCATCCAATGGAGTAACAAAATCTCAAAAACGAACTACCATCTATAATGACAAGGCTACCATCCAGTAAAGTAACAAAGTCTTAACAACGCACTACCTTTCATCTTGACAAGGCTACCATCTATTGAACTAACAAAATCTAAACAACGAACTACCTCCCATAATGACAAGACTACCATCCATTAGAGTAAAAAAAATCTCAAAAACGAACTACCTTCCATAATGAAAAGGCTACCATCCATTAAAGTAATAAAATCCCAACAACAAACTACCTTCCATAATGACAAGGCTACCATCCATTAAAGTAACAAAATCTCCACAATGAACTACCTTCCATAATGACAAGGTTAGCATCCATTTGAGTAACAAAATCTAAACAACAAACCACATTCCATAATGACGAGGCTACCATTCATTGGAGTAACAAAATATCAACAACAAACTAACTTCCATAATGACAAGTCTACCATCCAATGGAGTAACAAAATCTCAACAACAAACTACCTTCCATAATGACAAGGCTACCATTCATTGGATTAAAAAAATCTAAATAACAAACTACCTTCTATAATGACACGGCTACCATCCATTTATGTAACAAAATCCCCAGAACGAACTACCATCCATAATGACAAGGATACCATCGATAAGAGTAACAAAATCTCAACAACAGACTACCTACCTTAATGACAAGGCATCCATCCATTAGAGTACCAAAATATCAACAATGAACTACCTTCCATAAGTACAACACTACCATCCATTGGAGTAACAAAATCTCAACAATGATTTAACTTCGATAATGACAAGGCTACCATCCATTGTAGTAACAAAATCTCAATACCGAACTGCCTTCCAAAATGAAAAGGCTACCATCAATTAAAGTAACAAAAATCTCAACAACAAACTACCTTCCATAATGACAAGGCTACCATCCATTAGAATAACAAAATCTCAACAACGAACTACCATCCATATTGGCAAGGCTACCATCCATTGAACTAACAAAATGTAAACAACGAACTACCTTCCATAATGACAAGGATACCATCCAATAGAGACACAGAATCTCAACAACGAACTACCTTCCATAATGACAAGGCTACCATCCACTGGAGTAACAAAATCTCAACAACGAACTACCTTCCATAATGACATGGCTACCATCCATTGGAGTAACAAAATATCAACAACAAACTACCTTCCATAATGACAAGGCTACCATCCATTAGAGTAAAAATATCTCAACAACGAACTAAATTCCATAATGACAAGGATACCATCCGTTGGAGTAACAAAATCTCAACAGCGAACTACCTTCCATAATGACAAGGATACCATCCATTAGAGTAACAAAATTTCAATAATGAATTGCCTTCTGTAATGACAAGGCTACCATCCATTAGAATTACAAAATCTCAACAACGAACTACATTCCATAATGACAAGGCTACCATCCATTGGAGTAACAAAATCACAACAACTGACTACCTTCCGTAATGACAAGGCTACCATTCAATGGAGTAACAAAATATCAACAACAAACTACCTTCCATAAGGACAAGGCTACCATCCATTTGAGTAACAAAATCTCAATAATGATTTAACTTCGATAATGACAAGGCTACCATCCATTGGAGTAACAAAATCTCAATACCAAACTGCCTTCCATAATGAAAAGGATACCATCCATTAAAGTAACAAAATCTCAACAATGAACTACCTTCCATATTGACAAGGCTACCATCCATTGGAGTAAAAAAATGTAAACAACGAACTACCTTCCATAATGACAAGGATACCATCCAATGGAGACACAAAATCTAAACAACAAACTACATTCCATAATGACAAGGCTACCATCCATTGGAGTAACAAAATCTCAACAACGAACAACCTTCCATAATGACATGGTTACCATCCAATGGAGTAACAAAATCACAACAACAAACTACCTTCCATAATGACAAGGCTACCATCCATTAGAGTAACAAAATATCAACAATGACTGGCCTTCCGTAATGACAAGGCTACCATCCATTAGAATAACAAAATATCAACAACGAACTACATTCCATAATGACAAGGCTACCATCCAATGGAGTAACACAATCTCAACAACGAACTACCTTCCGTAATGACAAGGCTACCATCCATTAGAATAACAAAATATCAACAACAATATTACCTTCCATAAGGACATATTTTCCATCCATTAGAGTAACAAAATATCAACAACGAACTAACTTCCATAAGGACATCGCTACCATCTATTGGAGTAACAAAATCTCAACAACAATTTACCTTCCATAATGACAAGGCTACCATCCAATGGAGTAACAAAATCTCAACAACGAACTACCTTCTATAATGACAAGGCTACCATCCAGTAAAGTAACAAAATCTCAACAATGAACAACCTTCCATAATGACAAGGCTACCATCTATTGGAGTAACAAAATCTCAATAACACACTACCTTCCATCTTGAAAAGGCTACCATCTATTGAACTAACAAAATCTCAACAACGAACTACCTCCCATAATGAAAGGCTACCATCCATTGGAGTAACAAAATCTCAAAAATGAACTACCTTCCAAAATGACAAGGCTACCATCCATTAAAGTAACAAAATCCCAACAACAAACTACCTTACATAATGACAAGGCTACCATCTATTGGAGTAACAAAATCTCAACAACACACTACCTTCCATCTTGACAAGGCTACCATCTATTGAACTAACAAAATCTCAACAACGAACTACCAACCATAATGACAAGGCTACCATGCATTGGAGTAAAAAAATCTCAAAAACGAACTACCTTCCATAATGACAAGGCTACCATCCATTAAGTTAACAAAATCCCAACAACAAACTACCTTCCATAATGACAAGGGTACCATCCATTAAAGTAACAAAATATCAACAATGAACTACCTTCCATAATGACAAGGCTACAGACCATTGGAGTAAAAAAATGTAAACAACAAACTACATTGCATAATGACGAGGCTACCATCCATTGGAGTAACAAAATATCAACAACGAACTAACTTCCATAATGACAAGGCTACCATCCAATAGAGTAACAAAATCTCAATAGGGAACTACCTTCCATAATGACAAGGCTACCATCCAATATAGTAACAAAATCTCAATAGCGAACTACCTTCCATAATGACAAGATTACCATCCACGGGAGTAACAGAATCTAAATAACAAACTACCTTCTATAATGACACGGCTACCATCCATTTATGTAACAAAATCCCAAGAACAAACTACCATCCATAATGACAAGGCTACCATCCTTTGGAGTAACAAAATCACAACAACAAACTACCTTCCATAATGACAAGGCTACCATCCAATAGATTAAAAAAATCTCAACAACGAACTACATTCCATAATGACAAGGATACCATCCATTGGAGTAACAAAATCTCAACAATGAACTACCTTCAAAAATGACATGGTTACCATCCAATGGAGTAACAAAATCTCAACAACAAACTACCTTCCATAATGACAAGGCTACCATCCATTAGAGTAACAAAATCTCAACAATGATTGGCCTTCCATAATGACAAGGCTACCATCCATTAGAATAACAAAATCTCAACAACTAACTACATTCCATAATGACAAGGCTACCATCCATGGGAGTAAGAAAATCTCAACAACGAACTACCTTCCATAATGACAAGGCTACCATCCAATGGAGTAACAAAATATCAATAACGAACTACCTTCCATAAGGACATCGCTACCATCCATTAGAGTAACAAAATCTCAACAACGAACTACCTTCCGTAATGACAAGGCTACCATCCATTAGAATAACAAAATATCAACAAGGAACTACCTACCATAAGGACATCTCTACCATCCATTAGAGTAATAAAATATCAAGAATGAACTAACTTCCATAAGGACATCGCTACCATCTATTAGAGTAACAAAATCTCAACAACAATTTACCTTCCATAATGACATCTCTACCATCCATTAGAGTAACAAAATATCAATAACGAACTAACTTCGATAAGGACATCGCTACCATCTATTGGAGTAACAAAATCTCAACAACAATTTACCTTCCATAATGACAAGGCTACCATCCAATGGAGTAACAAAATCTCAATAATGAACTTCCTTCTATAATGACAAGGGTACCATCCCGTAAAGTAACAAAATTTCAACAATGAACTACCATCCATAAGGACAAGGCTACCATCTATTGGAGTAACAAAATATCAACAACGAACTACCTTCCATAATGACAAGGCTACCATCCAATGGAGTAACAAAATCTCAATAGCAAACTACCTTCCATAATGACAAGGCTACCATCCATTGGAGTAACAAATTCTGAACAACGAACTACCTTCCATAATGACAAGGCTACCATCCATTTAAGTAACAAAATCCCAACAACGAACTACCATCCATAATGACAAGGCTACCATCCATTAGAGTAACAAAATCTCAACAATGAACTACCTTCCATAATGACAAAGCTACCATCCATTAGAGTAACAAAATCTCAAAAATGAACTACATTCCATAATGACAAGGCTACCACCCATTGGAGTAACAAAATCTACACTACGAACTACCTTCCATAATGACAAGGCTACCATCCAATGGAGTAACAAAATCTCAACAGCGAACTACCTTCCATAATGACAAGGCTACCATCCATTATAGTAACAAAATCTGAACAATGAACTTCCTTCCGTAATGACAAGGCTACCATCCATTAGAATAACAAAATCTCGACAACGAACTACATTCCATATTGACAAGGCTGCCATCCATTGGAGTAACAAAATCACAACAACGGACTACCTTCTGCAATGACAAGGCTACCATCCAATGGATTAATAAAATATCAACAACGAACTACCTTCTATAAGGACATTGCTACCATCCATTGGAGTAACAAAATCTCAAAAATGATTTACCTTCGATAATGATAAGGCTACCGTCCATTGGAATAACAAAATATCAATACCGAACTACCTTCAATAATGACAAGGCTACCATCCATTAAAGTAAAAAAATCTTAACAATGAACTACATTCCATAATGACAAGGCTACCATCCATTAGAGTAAGAAAATATCAACAACGAACTACCTTACATATTGACAAGGCTACCATCCATTGAACTAACAAAATCTAAACAACGAACTACCTTCCATAATGACAAGGCTACCATCCATTGGAGTAACAAAATCTCAACAACGAACTACTTTCCATAATGACAAGGCTACATCCAATGGAGATACAAAATCTCAACAACGAACTACCTTCCATAATGACAAGGCTACCATCCATTGGAGTAACAAAATTTCAACAACTAAGTACCTTCCATAATGACAAGGCTACCATCCTTTGGAGTAACAAAATCACAACAACAAACTACCTTCCATAATGACAAGGCTACCATCCATTAGATTAAAAAAATATCAACAACGAACTACATTCCATAATGACAAGGATACCATCCATTGGAGTAACAAAATCTCAACAATGAACTACCTTCAAAAATGACAAGGTTATCATCCAATGGAGTAACAAAATCTCAACAACAAACTACCTTCCATAATGACAAGGCTACCATCCATTAGAGTAACAAAATCTAAACAATGATTGGCCTTCTATAATGACAAGGCTACCATCCATTAGAATAACAAAATCTCAACAACGAACTACATTCCATAATAACAAGGCTACCATCCATGGGAGTAAGAAAATCTCAACAACGAACTACCTTCCATAATGACAAGGCTACCATCCAATAGAGTAACAAAATATCAATAATGAACTACCTTCCATAAGGACATGGCTACCATCCATTAGAGTAATAAAATCTCAACAACGATTTACCTTCTATAATGACAAAGCTACCATCCAATGGAGTAACAAAATCTCAACAGTGAACTACCTTCCATAATGACAAGGCTACCATCCATTATAGTAACAAAATCTCAACAATGAACTTCCTTCCGTAATGACAAGGCTACCATCCATTAGAATAACAAAATCTCAACAACAAACTACATTCCATATTGACAATGCTACCATCCATTAGAGTAACAAAATCTCAACAACAATTTACCTTCCATAATGACAAGGCTACCATCCATTGGAGTAACAAAATCTCAAAAATGAACTACCTTCCATAATGACAAACTACCATCCTTTGGAGCATCAAAATCACAACAACAAACTACCTTCCATAATGACAAGGATACCATCCATTGGAGTAACAAAATCTCAACAACAAACTACCTTCCATAATGAAAAGGTTACCATCCATTAGAGTAACAAAATCTCAACAGCGAACTACCTTCCATAATGACAAGGCTACCATCCATTAGAGTAACAAAATCTCAACAATGACTAGCCTTCCGTAATGATAAGGCTACCATCCATTAGAATAACAAAATCTCAACAACAAACTACATTCCATAATGACAAGGCTACCATCCATTGGAGTAAGATAATCTCAACAACGAACTACCTCCCATAATGACAAGGCTACCATCCAATGGAGTAACAAAATATCAATAACGAACTACCTTCCATAAGGACATGGCTATCATCCATTGGAGTAAAAAAATCTCAACAACGATTTACCTTGCATAATGACAAGGCTACCATCCAATGGAGTAACAAAATCTCAACAAAGAACTACACTCCGTAATGACAAGGCTACCATCCATTAGAATAACAAAATATCAACAATGAACTACCTTCCATAAGGACATCTCTACCATCCATTAGAGTAACAAAATATAAACAACGAACTAACTTCGATAATGATAAGGCTACCATCCAATGGAGTTACAAAATCTCAACAACAAACTTCCTTCTATAATGACAAGGGTACCATCCCGTAAAGTAACAAAATCTCAACAATGAACTACCTTCCATAATGACAAGGCTACCATCTATTGGAGTAACAAAATATCAACAACGAACTACCTTCCATAATGACAAGGCTACCATCCAATGGAGTAACAAAATCTCAATAGCAAACTACCTTCCATAATGACAAGCCTACCATCCATTGGAGTCACAAATTCTGAACAACGAACTACCGTCCATAATGACAGGGCTACGATCCATTTAAGTAACAAAATCCCAACAACAAACTACCTTCCATAATGACAAGGCTACCATCCATTAGAGTAACAAAATCTCAACAATGAACTACCTTCCATAATGACAAGGCTACCATCTATTGGAGTAACAAAATATAAACAACGAACTACCTTCCATAATGACAAGGCTACCATCCATTAGAGTAACAAAATCTCAATAGAAAACTACCTTCCATAATGACAAGCCTACCATCCATTGGAGTAACAAATTCTGAACAATGAACTACCTTCCATAATGACAGGGCTACCATCCATTTAAGTAACAAAATCCCAACAACAAACTACCATCCATAATGACAAGGCTACCATCCATTGGAGTAACAAAATCTCAACAATGAACTACCTTCCATAATGACAAGGCTACATCCAATGGAGATACAAAATCTCAACAACGAACTACCTTCCATAATGACAAGGCTACCATCCATTGGAGTAACAAAATTTCAAAAACTAACTACCTTCCATAATGACAAGGCTACCATCCTTTGGAGTAACAAAATCACAACAACAAACTACCTTCCATAATGACAAGGCTACCATCCATTAGATTAAAAAAATATCAACAACGAACTACATTCCATAATGACAAGGATACTATCCATTGGAGTAACAAAATGTCAACAATGAACTACCTTCAAAAATGACAAGGTTACCATCCAATGGAGTAACAAAATCTCAACAACGAACTACCTTCCATAATGACAAGGCTACCATCCATTAGAGTAACAAAATCTCAACAATGATTGGCCATCCATAATGACAAGGCTACCATCCATTAGAATAACAAAATCTCAACAACTAACTACATTCCATAATGACAAGGCTACCATCCATGGGAGTAAGAAAATCTCAACAACGAACTACCTTCCATAATGACAAGGCTACCATCCAATGGAGTAAGAAAATATCAATAATGAATTACCTTCCATAAGGACATGGCTACCATCCATTAGAGTAATAAAATATCAACAACGATTTACCTCCTATAATGACAAAGCTACCATCCAATGGAGTAACAAAATCTCAACAGTGAACTACCTTCCATAATTACAAGGCTACCATCCATTGGAGTAAGATATTCTCAATAACGAACTTCCTCCCATAATGATAAGGCTACCATCCAATGGATTAACAAAATATCAATAACGAACTACCTTCCATAAGGACATGGCTACCATCCATTGGAGTAAAAAAATATCAACAACGATTTACCTTCCATAATGACAAGGCTACCTTCCAATGGAGTAACAAAATCTCAACAAAGAACTACCTTCCGTAATGACAAGGCTACCATCCATTAGAATAACAAAATATCAACAATGAACTACCTTCCATAAGGACATCTCTACCATCCATTAGATTAACAAAATATAAACAACGAACTAACTTCGATAAGGACATCGCTACCATCTATTGGAGTAACAAAATCTCGACAACAATTTACCTTCCATAATGACAAGGCTACCATCCAATGGAGTTACAAAATCTCAACAACAAACTTCCTTCTATAATGACAAGGGTACCATCCCGTAAAGTAACAAAATTTCAACAATGAACTACCATAATGACAAGGCTACCATCTATTGGAGTAACAAAATATCAACAACGAACTACCTTCCATAATGACAAGGCTACCATCCAATGGAGTAACGAAATCTCAATAGCAAACTACCTTCCATAATGACAAGCCTACCATCCATTGGAGTAACAAATTCAGAACAACGAACTACCTTCCATAATGACAGGGCTACCATCCATTTAAGTAACAAAATCCCAACAACAAACTACCATCCATAATGACAAGGCTACCATCCATTAGAGTAACAAAATCTCAACAATGAACTACCTTCCATAATGACAAGGCTACCATCCATTAGAGTAACGAAATCTCAAAAACGAACTACATTCCATAATGACAAGGCTACCACCCATTGGAGTAACAAAATCTCAACTACGAACTACCTTCCATAATGACAAGGCTACCATCCAATGGAGTAACAAAATCTCAACAGCGAACTACCTTCCATAATGACAAGACTACCGTCCATTCTAGTAACAAAATCTCAACAATGAACTGCCTTCCGTAATGACAAGGCTACCATCCATTTAAAATAACAAAATCTCAACAACGAACTACATTCCATATTGACAAGGGTACCATCCATTGGAGTAACAAAATCACAACAACGGACTACCTTCCATAATGACAAGGCTACCATCCAATGGAGTAATAAAATATCACAACGAACTACCTTCCATAAGGACATTGCTACCATCCATTGGAGTAAAAAAATCTCAACAATGATTTACCTTCGATAATAACAAGGCTACCATCCATTGGAGTAACAAAATCTCAATACCGAACTACCTTCCATAATGACAAGGCTATCATCCATTAGAATAACAAAATCTCAACAACAAACTACATTCCATAATGACAAGGCTACCATCCATGGGAGTAAGAAAATCACAATAACGAACTACCTTCCGTAATGACAAGGCTACCATCCAATGGCCTAACAAAATATCAACAACGAACTACCTTCCATAAGGCCATTTCTACCATCCATTGGAGTAATAAAATCTCAACAATAATTTAACTTCCATAATGATAAGGCTACCATCCAATGGATTAAAAAAATCCCAAGAACGAATACGTTCCATAATGACAAGGCTGCCATCCAATGTAGTAACAAAATATCAACAATGAACTACCTTCCATAATGACAAGGCTACCATCCATTGGAGTAACAAAATCTCAACAATAATCTACGTTCCATAATGACAAGGATACCATCCAATGGCCTAACAAAATATCAACAACGAACTACCTTCCATAAGGCCATTTCTACCATCCATTGGAGTAATAAAATCTCAACAATAATTTAACTTCCATAATGATAAGGCTACCATCCAATGGATTAAAAAAATTCCAAGAACGAATACGTTCCATAATGACAAGGCTGCCATCCAATGTAGTAACAAAATATCAACAATGAACTACCTTCCATAATGACAAGGCTACCATCCATTGGAGTAACAAAATCTCAACAATAATCTACGTTCCATAATGACAAGGATACCATCCAATGGTGTAACAAAATCTCAAGAATGAACTACCTTCTATAATGTCAAGGCTACCATCCATTGGAGTAATAAAATCTCAACAACGAACTACCTTCCATAATGACAAGGCTACCATCTATTGGAGTAACAAAATATCAACAACGAACTACCTTCCATAATGACAAGGCTACCATCCAATGGAGTAACAAAATCTCATTAGCAAACTACCTTCCATAATGACAAGCCTAGCATCCATTGGAGTAACAAATTCTGAACAACGAACTACCTTCCATAATGACAGGGCTACCATCCATTTAAGTAACAAAATCCCAACAACGAACTACCATCCATAATGACAAGGCTACCATCCATTAGAGTAACAACATCTCAACAATGAACTACCTTCCATAATGACAAGGCTACCATCCATTAGAGTAACAAAATCTCAAAAACGAACTACATTCCATAATGACAAGGCTACCACCCATTGGAGTAAAAAAATCTCAACTACGAACTACCTTCCATAATGAAAAGGATACCATCCAATGGAGTAACAAAATCTCAACAGCGAACTACCTTCCATAATGACAAGACTACCGTCCATTATAGTAACAAAATCTCAACAATGAACTGCCTTCCGTAATGACAAGGCTACCATCCATAAGAATAATAAAATCTCAACAACGAACTACATTCCATATTGACAAGGGTACCATCCATTGGAGTAACAAAATCACAACAACGGACTACCTTCCGTAATGACAAGGATACCATCCAATGGAGTAATAAAATATCACAACGAACTACCTTCCATAAGGACATTGCTACCATCCATTGGAGTAACAAAATCTCAACAATGATTTACCTTCGATAATAACAAGGCTACCATCCATTAGAGTAACAAAATGTCAATACTGAATTACCTTCCATAATGACAAGGCTATCATCCATTAGAATAACAAAATCTCAACAACGAACTACATTCCATAATGACAAGGCTACCATCCATTGGAGTAACAAAATCACAACAACGAACTACCTTCCGAAATGACAAGGCTACCATCCAATGGAATAACAAAATATCAACAACAATTTAACTTCCATAATGATAAGGCTACCATTCAATGGATTAACAGAATCCCAAGAACGAATACCTTCCATAATGACAAGGTTGTCATCCAATGCAGTAACAAAATATCAACAACGAACTACATTCCATAATGACAAGGCTACCATCCATTGGAGTAACAAAATCTCAACAATAAACTACGTTCCATAATGACAAGGATACCATCTAATGGAGTAACAAAATCTCAAGAACGAGCTACCTTCTATAATGTCAAGGCTACCATCCATTGGAGTAACAAAATCTCAACAACGAACTACCTTCCATAATGACAAGGCTACCATCCATTAGAGTATTAAAATCTCAACAATGATTGGCCTTCCGTAATGACAAGGCTACCATCCATTAGAATAACAAAATCTCAACAACGAACTACATTCCATAAGGACATGGCTACCATCCATTAGAGTAATAAAATCTCAACAACGATTTACCTTCTATAATGACAAAGCTACCATCCAATGGAGTAACAAAATCTCAACAGCGAACTACCTTCCATAATGACAAGGCTACCATCCATTATAGTAACAAAATCTCAACAATGAACTTCCTTCCGTAATGACAAGGCTACCATCCATTAGAATAACAAAATCTCAACAACGAACTACATTCCATATTGACAAGGGTACCATCCATTAGAGTAACAAAATCTCAACAACAATTTACCTTCCATAATGACAAGGCTACCATCCATTGGAGTAACAAAATTTCAACAATGAACTAACTTCCATAATGACAAAGCTACCATCCTTTGGAGTAACAAAATCACAACAACAAACTACCTTCCATAATGATAAGGATACCATCCGTTGGAGTAACAAAATCTCAACAAAAAACTACCTTCCATAATGAAAAGGTTACCATCCAATAGAGTAACAAAATCTCAACAGCGAACTACCTTCCATAATGACAAGGCTACCATCCATTAGAGTAACAAAATCTCAACAATGACTAGCCTTCCGTAATGACAAGGCTACCATCCATTAGAATAACAAAATCTCAAAAACAAACTACATTCCATAATGACAAGGCTACCATCCATTGGAATAAGATAATCTCAACAACGAACTACCTCCCATAATGACAAGGCTACCATCCAATGGAGTAACAAAATATCAATAACGAACTACCTTCCATAAGGACATGGCTACCATCCATTGGAGTAAAAAAATCTCAACAACAATTTACCTTCCATAATGACAAGGCTACCATCCAATGGAGTAACAAAATCTCAACAAAGAACTACCTTCCGTAATGACAAGGCTACCATCCATTAGAATAAAAAAATATCAACAATGAACTACCTTCCATAAGGACATCTCTACCATCCATTAGAGTAACAAAATATAAACAACGAACTAACTTCGATAAGGACATTGCTACCATCTATTGGAGTAACAAAATATCGACAACAATTTACCTTCCATAATGACAAGGCTACCATCCAATGGAGTTACAAAATCTCAACAACAAATTTCCTTCTATAATGACAAGAGTACCATCCCGTAAAGTAACAAAATCTCAACAATGAACTACCTTCCATAATGACAAGGCTACCATCTATTGGAGTAACAAAATATCAACAACGAACTACCTTCCATAATGACAAGGCTACCATCCAATGGAGTAACAAAATCTCAATAGCAAACTACCTTCCATAATGACAAGCCTACCATCCATTGGAGTAACAAATTCTGAACAACGAACTACCTTCCATAATGACAGGGCTACCATCCATTTAAGTAACAAAATCCCAACAACAAACTACCATCCATAATGACAAGGCTACCATCCATTAGAGTAACAAAATCTCAACAATGAACTACCTTCCATAATGACAAGGCTACCACCCATTGGAGTAACAAAATCTCAACTATGAACTACCTTCCATAATGACAATGCTACCATCCAATGGAGTAACAAAATCTCAACAGCGAACTACCTTCCATAATGACAAGACTACCGTCCATTATAGTAACAAAATCTCAACAATGAACTGCCTTCCATAATGACAAGTCTACCATCCATTAGAATAACAAAATCTCAACAACGAACTACACTCCTTATTGACAAGGGTACCATCCATTGGAGTAACGAAATCACAACAAAGGACTACCTTCCATAATGACAAGGCTACCATCCAATGGAGTAATAAAATATCACAACGAACTACCTTCCATAAGGACATTGCTACCATCCAATGGAGTAAAAAAATCTCAACAATGATTTACCTTCAATAATAACAAGGCTACCATCCATTGGAGTAACAAAATCTCAATACCGAACTACCTTCCATAATGACAAGGCTATCATCCATTAGAATAACAAAATCTCAACAACAAACTACATTCCATAATGACAAGGCTACCATCCATTGGAGTAACAAAATCACAACAACGAACTACCTTCCGAAATGACAAGGCTACCATCCAATGGACTAACAAAATATCAACAACGAACTACCTTCCATAAGGCCATTTCTACCATCCATTGGAGTAACAAAATCTCAACAACAATTTAACTTCCATAATGATAAGGCTACCATCCAATGGATTAACAAAATCCCAAGAACGAATACCTTCCATACTGACAAGGCTGCCATCCAATGTAGTAACAAAATCTCAACAACGAACTACGTTCCATAATGACAAGGCTACCATCCATTGGAGTAACAAAATCTCAACAATAAACTATGTTCCATAATGACAAGGATACCATCCAATGGAGTAACAAAATCTCAAGAACGAACTACCTTCCATAATGACAAGGATACCATCCAATGGAGTAACAAAATCTCAATAGCAAACTACCTTCCATAATGACAAGCCTACCATCCATTGGAGTAACAAATTCTGAACAACGAACTACCTTCCATAATGAAAGGGCTACCATCCATTTAAGTAACAAAATCCCAACAACGAACTACCATCCATAATGACAAGGCTACCATCCATTAGAGTAACAACATCTCAACAAGTAACTACCTTCCATAATGACAAGGCTACCATCCATTAGAGTAACAAAATCTCAAAAACGAACTACATTCCATAATGACAAGGCTACCACCCATTGGAGTAACAAAATCTCAACTACGAACTACCTTCCATAATGACAAGGCTACCATCCAATGGAGTAACAAAATCTCAACAGCGAACTACCTTCCATAATGACAAGACTACCGTCCATTATAGTAACAAAATCTCAACAATGAACTGCCTTCCGTAATGACAAGGCTACCATCCATTAGAATAATAAAATCTCAACAACGAACTACATTCCATATTTACAAGGGTTCCATCCATTGGAGTAACAAAATCACAACAACGGACTACCTTCCGTAATGACAAGGCTACCATCCAATGGAGTAATAAAATATCACAACGAACTACCTTCCATAAGGACATTGCTACCATCCATTGGAGTAACAAAATATCAATAATGATTTACCTTCGATAATAACAAGGCTACCATCCATTGGAGTAACAAAATCTCAATACTGAATTACCTTCCATAATGAGAAGGTTATCATCCATTAGAATAACAAAATCTCAACAACGAACTACATTCCATAATGACAAGGCTACCATCCATTGGAGTAACAAAATCACAACAACGAACTACCTTCCGAAATGACAAGGCTACCATCCAATGGACTAACAAAATATCAACAACGAACTACCTTTCATAAGGCCATTTCTACCATCCATTGGAGTAACAAAATCTCAACAACAATTTAACTTCCATATTGATAAGGCTACCATCCAATGGATTAACAAAATCCCAAGAAAGAATACCTTCCATAATGACAAGGCTGCCATCCAATGCAGTAACAAAATATCAACAATGAACTACGTTCCATAATGACAAGGCTACCATCCATTGGAGTAACAAAATCTCAACAACGAACTACGTTCCATAATGACAAGGCTACCATCCATTGGAGTAACAAAATCTCAACAATAAACTATGTTCCATAATGACAAGGATAACATCCAATGGAGTAACAAAATCTCAAGAACGAACTACCTTCTATAATGTCAAGGCTACCATCCATTGGAGTAACAAAATCTCAACAACGAACAACCTTCCATAATGACAAGGCTACCATCTATTGGAGTAACAAAATATCAACAACGAACTACCTTCCATAATGACAAGGCTACCATCCAATGGAGTAACAAAATCTCAATAGCAAACTACCTTCCATAATGACAAACCTACCATCCATTGGATTAACAAATTCTGAACAACGAACTACCTTCCATAATGACAGGGCTACCATCCATTTAAGTAACAAAATCCCAACAACGAACTACCATCCATAATGACAAGGCTACCATCCATTAGAGTAATAACATCTCAACAAGTAACTACCTTCCATAATGACAAGGCTACCATCCATTAGAGTAACAAAATCTCAAAAACGAACTACATTCCATAATGACAAGGCTACAACCCATTGGAGTAACAAAATCTCAACTACGAACTACCTTCCATAATGACAAGGCTACCATCCAATGGAGTAACAAAATCTCAACAGCGAACTACCTTCCATAATGACAAGACTACCGTCCATTATAGTAACAAAATCTCAACAATGAACTTCCTTCCGTAATGAAAGGGCTACCATCCATTAGAATAACAAAATCTCAACAACGAACTACATTCCATATTGACAAGGGTACCATCCATTGGAGTAACAAAATCACAACAACGGACTACCTTCCGTAATGACAAGGCTACCATCCAATGGAGTAATAAAATATCACAATGAACTACCTTCCATAAGGACATTGCTACCATCCAATGGAGTAACAAAATCTCAACAATGATTTACCTTCGATAATAACAAGGCTACCATCCATTGGAGTAACAAAATATCAATACCGAACTACCTTCCATAATGACATGGCTACCATCCATTAGAATAACAAAATCTCAACAACGAACTACATTCCATAATGACAAGGCTACCATCCATTGGAGTAACAAAGTCACAACAACGAACTACCTTCCGAAATGACAAGGCTACCATCCAATGCACTAACAAAATATCAACAACGAACTACCTTCCATAAGGCCATTTCTACCATCCATTGGAGTAACAAAATCTCAACAACAATTTAACTTCCATAATGATAAGGCTACCATCCAATGGATTAACAAAATCCCAAGAACGAATACCATACATAATGACAAGGCTACCATCCATTAGAGTAACAAAATCTCAACAATGAACTACCTTCCATAATGACAAGGCTACCACCCATTGGAGTAACAAAATCTCAACAACGAACTACCTTTCATAATGACAAGGCTACCATCCAATGGAGTAAGAAAATCTCAACAGCGAACTACCTTCCATAATGACAAGGCTACCATCCATTAGAGTAACAAAATCTCAACAATGAACTGCCTTTCATAATGACAAGGCTACCATCCATTAGAATAACAAAATCTCAACAACAAACTACATTCCATATTGACAAGGCTACCATCCATTGAACTAACAAAATCTAACACAACGAACTACCTTCCATAATGACAAGTCTACCATCCATTGAAGTAACAAAATCTTAACAACGAACTACCTTCC
Source organism: Vicia faba (assembly GCA_948472305.1). Taxonomy (NCBI): domain Eukaryota; kingdom Viridiplantae; phylum Streptophyta; class Magnoliopsida; order Fabales; family Fabaceae; genus Vicia; species Vicia faba. The sequence continues at coordinate 585,211,986 of OX451739.1, read as the reverse complement.
ATAATGATATGGCTACCATCCAATGGAGACACAAAATCTCAACAACGAACTACCTTACATAAAGACAAGGCTACCATCCATTGGAGTAACAAAATCTCAACAATAAACTACCTTCCATAATGACAAGGTTACCATCCAATGGAGTAACAAAATCACAACAACAAACTACCTTCCATAATGACAAGGCTACCATCCATTAGATTAACAAAATCTCAACAATGACTGGCCTTCCGTAATGACAAGGCTACCATCCATTAGAATAACAAAATCTCAACAACAAACTACATCCCATAATGACTAGGCTACCATCCAATGGAGTAACACAATCTCAACAACGAACTACCTTTCAAAATGACAAGGCTACCATCCATTAGAATAACAAAATATCAACAATGAACTACCTTCCATAAGGACATCGCTACCATCTATTGGAGTAACAAAATCTCAACAACAATTTACCTTCCATAATGACAAGGCTACCATCCAATGGAGTAACAAAATCTCAAAAACAAACTACCATCTATAATGACAAGGCTACCATCCAGTAAAGTAACAAAATCTTAACAATGAACTACCTTACATAATGACAAGGCTACCATCTATTGTAGTAAGCAAAATCTCAACAACGTATTACCTTCCATCTTGATAAGGCTAACATCTACTGAACTAACAAAATCTCAACAACGAACTACCTCCCAAAATGACAAGGCTACCATCCATTGGAGTAAAAAAATCTCAAAAACGAACTACCTTCCATAATGAAAAGGCTACCATCCATTAAAGTAACAAAATCCCAACAACAAACTACCTTCCATAATGACAAGGCTACCATCCATTAAAGTAACAAAATCTCAACAATGAACTACCTTCCATAATGACAAGGCTACCATCCATTGGAGTAACAAAATCTAAACAACAAACTACATTCCATAATGACGAAGCTACCATTCATTGGAGTAACAAAATATCAACAACGAACTAACTTCCATAATGACAAGTCTACCATCCAATGGAGTAACAAAATCTCAACAACGAACTACCTTCCATAATGACAAGGCTACCATTCATTGGATTAACAAAATCTAAATAACAAACTACCTTCTATAATGACACGGCTACCATCCATTTATGTAACAAAATCCCCAGAACGAACTACCATCCATAATGACAAGGCTACCATCCATAAGATTAAAAAAATCTCAATAACGGATACCTACCTTAATGACAAGGCATCCATCCATTAGAGTACCAAAATATCAACAACGAACTACCTTCCATAAGTACAACGCTACCATCCATTGGAGTAACAAAATATCAACAATGATTTAACTTTGATAATGACAAGGCTACCATCCATTGGAGTAACAAAATCTGAATACCGAACTGCCTTCCATAATGAAAAGGCTACCATCAATTAAAGTAACAAAAATCTCAACAACGAACTACCTTCCATAATGACAAGGCTACCATCCATTAGAGTAACAAAATCTCAACAATGAACTACCATCCATATTGGCAAGGCTACCATCCATTGAACTAACAAAATGTAAACAACGAACTAACTTCCATAATGACAAGGATACCATCCACTGGAGTAACAAAATCTCAACAACGAACTACCTTCCATAATGACATGGCTACCATCCATTGGAGTAACAAAATCTCAACAACAAACTCCCTTCCATAATGACAAGGCTATCATCCATTAGAGTAAAAATAACTCAACAACGAACTACATTCCATAATGACAAGGATACCATCTGTTGGAGTAACAAAATCTCAACAGCGAACTACCTTCCATAATGACAAGGCTACCATCCACTAGAGTAACAAAATTTCATTAATGAACTGCCTTATGAAATGACAAGGCTACCATCCATTAGAATTACAAAATCTCAACAACGAACTACATTCCATATTTACAAGGCTACCATCCATTGGAGTAACAAAATCACAATGGAGTAACAACTGACTACCTTCCGTAATGACAAGGCTACCATCCCATGGAGTAACAAAATATGAACAACAAACTACCTTCCATAAGGACAAGGCTACCATCCATTGGAGTAACAAAATCTCAACAACGAACAACCTTCCATAATGACAAGGTTACCATCCAATTGAGTAACAAAATCACAACAACAAACTACCTTCCATAATGACAAGGCTACTATCCATTAGAGTAACAAAATATCAACAATGACTGGCCTTCCGTAATGATAAGGCTACCATCCATTAGAATAACAAAATATCAACAACAAACTACCTTCCATAAGGATATATTTACCATCCATTAGAGTAACAAAATATCAACAACAAACTAACTTCCATAAGGACATCGCTACCATCTATTGGAGTAACAAAATCTCAACAACAATTTACCTTCCATAATGACAAGGCTACCATCTAATGGAGTAACAAAATCTCAACAACGAACTACCTTCTATAATGACAAGGCTACCATCCAGTAAAGTAACAAAATCTCGACAATGAACTACCTTCCATAATTACAAGGCTACCATCTATTGGAGTAACAAAATCTCAACAACACACTACCTTCCATCTTGAAAAGGCTACCATCTATTGAACTAACAAAATCTCAACAACAAACTACCTCCCATAATGACCAGGCTACCATCCATTGGAGTAACAAAATCTCAAAAATGAACTACCTTCCATAATGACAAGGCTACCATCCATTAAAGTAACAAAATCCCAACAACAAACTACCTTCCATAATGACAAGGCTACCATCTATTGGAATAACAAAATCTCAACAACGCAGTACCTTCCATCTTGAAACGGCTACCGTCTATTGAACTAACAAATTCTCAACAACGAACTACCAACCATAATGACAAGGCTACCATCCATTGGAGTAAAAAAATCTCAAAAACGAATTACCATCCATAATGACAAGGCTACCATCCATTAAAGTAACAAAATCCCAACAATAAACTACCTTCCATAATGACAAGGCTACCATCCATCAAAGTAACAAAATCTCAACAATGAAGTACCTTCCATAATGACAAGGCTACAGACCATTGGAGTAACAAAATCTAAACAACAAACTACATTCCATAATGACGAGGCTACCATCCATTGGAGTAACAAAATATCCACAACGAACTAACTTCCATAATGACAAGGCTACCATCCAATAGAGTAACAAAATCTCAACAGCGAACTACCTTCCATAATGACAAGGCTACCATCCATTGGAGTAACAAAATCTAAATAACAAACTACCTTCTATAATGACACGACTACAATCCATTTATGTAACAAAATCCCAAGAACGAACTACCATCCATAATGACAAGGCTACCATCCTTTGGAGTAACAAAATCACAACAACAAACTACCTTCCATAATGACAAGGCTACCATCCATTAGATTAAAAAACTCTCAACAACAAACTACATTCCATAATGGCAAGGCTACCATCCATTAGAGTAACAAAATCTCAACAATGATTGGCCTTCCGTAATGACAAGGCTACCATCCATTAGAATAACAAAATCTCAACAACGAACTACATTCCATAATGACAAGGCTACCATCCATGGGAGTAAGAAAATATCAACAACGAACTACCTTCCATAATGACAAGGCTACCATCCAATGGAGTAACAAAATATCAATAACGAACTACCTTCCATAAGGACATGGCTACCATCCATTAGAGTAATAAAATATCAACAACGATTTACCTTCCATAATGACAACGCTACCATCCAATGAAGTAACAAAATCTCAACAACAAACTACCTTCCGTAATGACAAGTCTACCATCCATTAGAATAACAAAATATCAACAACGAACTACCTTCCATAAGGACATCTCTACCATCCATTAGAGTAATAAAATATCAAGAATAAACTAACTTCCATAAGGACATCGCTACCATCTATTAGAGTAACAAAATCTCAACAACAATTTACCTTCCATAATGACATGTCTACCATCCATTAGAGTAACAAAATATCAACAACAAACTAACTTCGATAAGGACATCGCTACCATCTATTGGAGTAACAAAATCTCAAAAACAATTTACCTTCCATAATGACAAGGCTAACATCCAATGGAGTAACAAAATCTCAATAATGAACTTCCTTCTATAATGACAAGGGTACCATCCCGTAATGTAACAAAATCTCTACAATGAACTACCATCCATAATGACAAGGCTACCATCTATTGGAGTAACAAAATATCAACAACGAACTACCTTCCATAATGACAAGGCTACCATCCAATGGAGTAACAAAATCTCAATAGCAAACTACCTTCCATAATGACAAGGCTACCATCCATTGGAGTAACAAATTCAGAACAACGAACTACCTTCCATAATGACAGGGCTACCATCCATTTAAGTAACAAAATCCCAACAATAAACTACCATCCATAATGACAAGTCTACCATCCATTAGAGTAACAAAATCTCAACAATGAACTACCTTCCGTAATGACAAGGCTACCATCCATTAGAATAACAAAATCTCAACAACAAACTACATTCCATAATGACAAGGCTACCATCCATGGGAGTAAGAAAATATCAACAACGAACTACCTTCCATAATGACAAGGCTACCATCCAATGGAGTAACAAAATATCAATAATGAACTACCTTCCAAAAGGACATGACTACCATCCATTAGAATAATAAAATCTCAACAACGATTTACCTTCTATAATGACAACGCTACCATCCAATGGAGTAACAAAATCTCAACAACGAACTACCTTCTGTAATGACAAGGCTACCATCCATTAGAATAACAAAATATCAACAGCGAACTACCTTCCATAAGGAAATCTCTACCATCCTTTAGAGTAACAAAATATCAACAACGAACTACCTTCCATAAGGACATCTCTACCATCCATTAGAGTAATAAAATATCAAGAATAAACTAACTTCCATAAGGACATCGCTACCATCTATTAGAGTAACAAAATCTCAACAACAATTTACCTTCCATAATGACATCTCTACCATCCATTAGAGTAACAAAATATCAACAACAAACTAACTTTGATAAGGACATCGCTACCATCTATTGGAGTAACAAAATCTCAAAAACAATTTACCTTCCATAATGACAAGGCTATCATCCAATGGAGTAACAAAATCTCAACAATGAACTTCCTTCTATAATGATAAGGGTACCATCCCGTAATGTAACAAAATCTCAACAATGAACTACCATCCATAATGACAAGGCTACCATCTATTGGAGTAACAAAATATCAACAACGAACTACCTTCCATAATGAAAAGGCTACCATCCAATGGAGTAACAAAATCTCAATAGCAAACTACCTTCCATAATGACAAGGCTACCATCCATTGGAGTAACAAATTCAGAACAACGAACTACCTTCCATAATGACAGGGCTACCATCCATTTAAGTAACAAAATCCCAACAACAAACTACCATCCATAATGACAAGTCTACCATCCATTAGAGTAACAAAATCTCAACAATGAACTACCTTCCAAAAGGACATGGCTACCATCCATTAGAGTAATAAAATCTCACCAACGATTTACCTTCTATAATGACAACGCTACCATCCAATGGAGTAACAAAATCTCAACAACGAACTACCTTCCATAATGACAAGGCTAAAATCCAATGGAGTAATAAAATCTCAACAGCGAACTACCTTCCATAATGACAAGGCTACCATCCATTATAGTAACAAAATCTCAACAATGAACTTCCTTCTGTAATGACAAGGCTACCATCCATTAGAATAACAAAATCTCAACAACGAACTACATTCCATATTGACAAGGCTACCATCCATTGGAGTAACAAAATCACAATAACGGTCTACCTTCCGTAATGACAAGGCTACCATCCAATGGATTAATAAAATATCAACAACGAACTACCTTCCATAAGGACATTGCTACCATCCATTGGAGTAACAAAATCTCAACAATGATTTACCTTCGATAATGACAAGGCTACCATCCATTGGAGTAACAAAATATCAATACCGAACTACCTTCCATAATGACAAGGCTACCATCCATTAGAATAAAAAAATCTCAACAACGAACTACCTTACATATTGACAAGGCTACCATCCATTGAACTAACAAATTATAAACAACGAACTACCTTCCATAATGACAAGGCTACCATCCATTGGAGTAACAAAATCTCATCAACGAACTACCTTCCATAATGACAAGGCTACATCCAATGGAGATACAAAATCTCAACAACGAACTACCTTCCATAATGACAAGGCTACCATCCATTGGAGTAACAAAATTTCAACAACTAACTACCTTCCATAATGAGAAGGCTACCATCCTTTGGAGTAACAAAATCACAACAACAAACTACCTTCCATAATGACAAGGCTACCATCCATTAGATTAAAAAAATCTCAACAACGAGCTACATTCCATAATGACAAGGATACCATCCATTGGAGTAACAAAATCTCAACAATGAACTACCTTCAAAAATGACAAGGTTTCCATCCAATGGAGTAACAAAATCGCAACAACGAACTACCTTCCATAATGACAAGGCTACCATCCATTAGAGTAACAAAATCTCAACAATGATTGGCCTTCCGTAATGACAAGGCTACCGTCCATTAGAATAACAAAATCTCAACAACAAACTACATTCCATAATGACAAGGCTACCATCCATGGGAGTAAGAAAATCTCAACAACAAACTACCTTCCATAATGACAAGGCTACCATCCAATGGAGTAACAAAATATCAATAATGAACTACCTTCCCAAAGGACATGACTACCATCCATTATAATAATAAAATCTCAACAACGATTTACCTTCTATAATGACAACGCTACCATCTAATGGAGTAACAAAATCTCAACAACGAACTACCTTCTGTAATGACAAGGCTACCATCCATTAGAATAACAAAATATCAACAGTGAACTACCTTCCATAAGGAAATCTCTACCATCCTTTAGAGTAACAAAATATCAACAACGAAGTAACTTCCATAAGGACATCACTACCATATATTAGAATAACAAAATATCAACAACAATTTACCTTCCATAATGACAAGGCTACCATCCATTGGAGTAACAGAATCTCAACAATGAACTACCTTCTATAATGACAAAGCTACCATCCTTTGGAGTAACAAAATCACAACAACAAACTACCTTCCATAATGACAAGGATACCATCCGTTGGAGTAACAAAATCTTAACAATAAACTACCTTCCATAATAACAAGGTACCATCCAATGGAGTAACAAAATCTCAACAGCGAACTACCTTCCATAATGACAAGGCTACCATCCATTAGAGTAACAAAATCTCAAAAATGACTGGCCTTCCATAATGACAAGGCTACCATCCATTAGAATAACAAAATCTCAACAACGAACTACATTCCATAATGACAAGGCTACCAACCATTGGAGTAAGATAATCTCAACAACAAACTACCTCCCATAATGATAAGGCTACCATCCAATGGAGTAACAAAATATCAATAACTAACTACCTTCCATAAGGACATGGTTACCATCCATTAGAGTAAAAAAATCTCAACAACGATTTACCTTCCATAATGACAAGGCTACCATCCAATGGAGTAACAAAATCTCAACAAAGAACTACCTTCCGGAATGACAAGGCTACCATCCATTTGAATAACAAAATATCAACAATGAACTACCTTCCATAAGGACATCTCTACCATCCATCAGAGTAAAAAAATATAAACAACGAACTAACTTCGATAAGGACATCACTACCATCTATTGGAGTAACAAAATCTCAACAACAATTTACCTTCCATAATGACAAGGCTACCATCCAATGGAGTTACAAAATCGCAACAACGAACTTCCTTCTATAATTACAAGGGTACCATCCCGTAAAGTAATAAAATCTCAACAATGAACTACCTTCCATAATGACAAGGCTACCATCTATTGGAGTAACAAAATATCAACAACGAACTACCTTCCATAATGACAAGGCTACCATCCAATGGAGTAACAAAATCTCAATAGCAAACTACCTTCCATAATGACAAGCCTACCATCCATTGGAGTAACAAATTCTGAACAACGAACTACCTACCATAATGACAGGGCTACCATCCATTTAAGTAACAAAATCCCAACAACGAACTACCATCCATAATGACAAGGCTACCATCCATTAGAGTAACAAAATCTCAACAATGAAATACCTTCCATAATGACAAGGCTACCATCCAATGGAGTAACAAAATCTCAAAAGCGATCTACCTTCTATAATGACAAGACTACCGTCCATTATAGTAACAAAATCTCAACAATGAACCGCCTTCCGTAATGACAAGGCTACCATCCATTAGAATAACGAAATCACAACAACGAACCACATTCCATATTGAAAAGGGTACCATCCATTGGAGTAACAAAATCACAACAGCGGACTACCTTCCGTAATGACAAGGCTACCATCCAATGGATTAATAAAATTTCAACAACGAACTACCTTCCATAAGGACACTGCTACCATCCATTGGAGTAACAAAATCTCAACAATGATTTACCTTCGATAATGACAAGGCTACCATCCATTGGAGTAACAAAATATCAATACCGAACTACCTTCCATAATGACAAGGCTACCATCCATTAAAGTAACAAAATCTTAACAACGAACTACCTTCCATAATGACAAGGCTAGCATCCATTAGAGTAAAAAAATCTCAACAACGAACTACGTTACATATTGACAAGGCTACCATCCATTGAACTAACAAAATATAAACAACGAACTACCTTCCATAATGACAAGGCTACCATCCATTGGAGTAACAAAATCTCAACAATGAACTACCTTCCATAATGACAAGGCTACATCCAATGGAGATACAAAATCTCAACAACGAACTACCTTCCATAATGACAAGGCTACCATCCGTTGAAGTAACAAAATTTCAACAACTAACTACCTTCCATAATGACAAGGCTACCATCCTTTGGAGTAACAAAATCACAACAACAAACTACCTTCCATAATGACAAGGCTACCATCCATTAGATTAAAAAAATCTCAACAACGAGCTACATTCCATAATGACAAGGATACCATCCATTGGAGTAACAAAATCTCAACAATGAACTACCTTCAAAAATGACAAGGTTACCATCCAATGGAGTAACAAAATCTCAACAACGAACTACCTTCCATAATAACAAGGCTACCATCCATTAGAGTAACAAAATATCAACAATGATTGGCCTTCCGTAATGACAAGGCTACCATCCATTAGAATAACAAAATGTCAACAATGAACTACATTCCATAATGACAAGGCTACCATCCATGGGAGTAAGAAAATCTCAACAACGAACTACCTTCCATAATGACAAGGATACCATCCAATGGAGTAACAAAATATCAATAATGAACTACCTTCCAAAAGGACATGGCTACCATCCATTAGAGTAATAAAATCTCAACAACGAACTACCTTCCGTAATGACAAGGCTACCATCCATTAGAATAACAAAATATCAACAGCGAACTACCTTCCATAAGGACATCTCTACCATCCATTAGAGTAACAAAATATCAACAACGAACTAACTTCCATAAGGACATCGCTACCATCTATTAGAATAACAAAATCTCAACAACAATTTACCTTCCATAATGATAAGGCTACCATCCATTGGAGTAACAGAATCTCAACAATGAACTACCTTCCATAATGACAAAGCTACCATCCTTTGGAGTAACAAAATCACAACAACAAACTACCTTCCATAATGACAAGGATACCATCCATTGGAGTAACGAAATCTTAACAACAAACTACCTTCCATAATAACAAGGTTACCATCCAATGGAGTAACAAAATCTCAACAGCGAACTACCTTCCATAATGACAAGGCTACAATCCATTAGAGTAACAAAATCTCAACAATGACTGGCCTTCCGTAATGACAAGGCTACCATCCATTAGAATAACAAAATCTCAACAACGAACTACATTCCATAATGACAAGGCTACCATCCATTGGAGTAAGATAATATCAACAACAAACTACCTCCCATAATGACAAGGCTACCATCCATTAGAATAACAAAATATCAACAATGAACTACCTTCCATAAGGACATCTCTACCATCCATTAGAGTAACAAAATATAAACAACGAACTAACTTCGTTAAGGACATCACTACCATCTATTGGAGTAACAAAATCACAACAACAATTTACCTTCCATAATGACAAGGCTACCATCCAATGGAGTTACAAAATCGCAACAACAAACTTCCTTCTATAATGTCAAGGCTACCATCCATTGGAGTAACAAAATCTCAACAACGAACAAACTTCCATAATGACAAGGCTACCATCTATTGGAGTAACAAAATATCAACAACGAACTACCTTCCATAATGACAAGGCTACCATCCAATGGAGTAACAAAATCTCAATAGCAAACTACCTTCCATAATGACAAGCCTACCATCCATTGGAGTAACAAATTCTGAACAACGAACTACCTACCATAATGACAGGTCTACCATCCATTTAAGTAACAAAATCCCAACAACGAACTACCATCCATAATGACAAGGCTACCATCCATTAGAGTAACAAAATCTCAACAATGAACTACCTTCCATAATGACAAGGCTACCATCCATTGGAGTAACAAAATCTCAACAATGATTTACCTTCGATAATAACAAGGCTTCCATCCATTGGATTAACAAAATCTCAATACCGAACTACCTTCCATAATGACAAGGATACCATCAATTGGAGTAACAAAATTTCAACAACTAACTATCTTCCATAATGACAAGGCTACCATCCTTTGGAGTAACAAAATACTAAAAACAAACTACCTTCCAATTGACAAGGCTACCATCCATTAGATTAAAAAAATATGAACAACGAACTACATTCCATAATGACAAGGATACCATCCATTGGAGTAACAAAATTCAACAATGAACTACCTTTCAAAATGACAAGGTTACCATCCAATTGAGTAACAAAATCTCAACAACGAACTACCTTCCATAATGACAAGGCTACCATCCATTAGAGTAACAAAATCTCAACAAAGACTGGCCTTCCGTAATGACAAGGCTACCATCCATTAGAATAACAAAATCTCAACAACAAAGTATATTCCATAATGACAAGGCTACCATCCATTGGAGTAATATAATCTCAACAACGAACTACCTCCCATAATGACAAGGCTACCATCTAATGGAGTAACAAAATATCAATAACGAACTACCTTCCATAAGGACATGGCTACCATCCATTGGAGTAAAAATATCTCAACAACGATTTACCTTCCATAATGACAAGGCTACCATCCAATGGAGTAAAAAAATCTCAACAACAATTTACCTTCCATAATGACATCTCTACCATCCATTAGAATAACAAAATCTCAACAACAATTTACCTTCCATAATGACATCTCAACCATCCATTAAAGAAACAATATATCAACAACGAACTAACCTCGATAAGCACATCGCTACCATCTATTGGAGTAACAAAATCTCAACAACAATTTACCTTCCATAATGACAAGGCTACCATCCAAAGGAGTAACAAAATCTCAACAATGAACTTTCTTCTATAATGACAAGGGTACCATCCCGTAAAGTAACAAAATATCAACAATGAACTACCATCCATAATGACAAGGCTACCATCTATTGGAGTAACAAAATATCAACAACGAACTATCTTCCATAATGACAAGGCTACCATCCAATGGAGTAACAAAATCTCAATAGCAAACTACCTTCCATAATGACAAGGCTACCATCCATTGGAGTAACAAATTCTGAACAACGAACTACCTTCCATAATGACAGGGCTACCATCCATTTAAGTAACAAATTCCCAACAACGAACTACCATCCATAATGACAAGGCTACCATCCATTAGAGTAACAAAATCTCAACAATGAACTACCTTCCATAATGACAAGGCTACCATCCATTAGAGTAACAAAATCTCAAAAACGAACTGCATTCCATAATGACAAGGCTACCACCCATTGGAGTAACAAAATCTCAACTGAGAACTACCTTCCATAATGACAAGGCTACCATCCAATGGAGTAACAAAATATCAACAACGAACTACCTTCTATAATGACAAGGCTATCATCCGTTATAGTAACAAAATCTCAACAATGAACTTCCTTCCCTAATGACAAGGCTACTATCCATTAGAATAACAAAATCTCAACAACGAACTACATTCCATATTGACAAGGCTACCATCCATTTGAGTAACAAAATCACAACAACGGACTACCTTCCGTAACGACAAGGCTACCATCCAATGGAGTAAAAAAATATCAACAACAAACTACCTTCCATAAGGACATTGCTACCATCCATTGGAGTAACAAAATGTAAACAATGATTTACCTTCGATAATGACAAGGCTACCATCCATTAGAGTAACAAAATCTCAATACCGAACTACCTTCCATAATGACAAGGCTACCATCCATTAAAGTAATAAAATCTTAACAACGAACTACCTTCCATAATGACAAGGCTACCATTCATTATAGTAAAAAAATCTCAACAACAAACTACCTTACATATTGACAAGGCTACTATCCATTGAACTAACAAATCTAAACAACGAACTACCTTCCATAATGACAAGGCTACCATCCATTGGAGTAACAAAAATCTCAACAACGAACTACCTTCCATAATGACAAAGCTACATCCAATGGAGATACAAAATCTCTACAACGAACTACCTTCCATAATGACAAGGCTACCATCCATTGGAGTAACAAAATTTCAACAACTAACTACCTTCCATAATGACAAGGCTACCATCCTTTGGAGTAACAAAATCATAACAACAAACTACCTTCCATAATGACAAGGCTACCATCCATTAGATTAAAAAAATATCAACAACGAACTACATTCCATAATGACAAGGATACCATCCATTGGAGTAACAAAATCTCAACAATGAACTACCTTAAAAAATGACAAGGTTACCATCCAATGGAGTAACAAAATCTCAACAATGAACTACCTTCCATAATTACAAGGCTACCATCCATTAGACTAACAAAATCTCAACAATGATTGGACTTCCGTAATGACAAGGCTACCATCCATTAGAATAACAAAATGTCAACAATGAACTACATTCCATAATGACAAGGCTACCATCCATGGGAGTAAGAAAATCTCAACAACGAACTACCTTCCATAATGACAAGGATACCATCCAATGGAGTAACAAAATATCAACAATGAACTACCTTCCAAAAGGACATGGCTACCATCCATTAGAGTAATAAAATCTCAACAACGATTTACCTTCTATAATGACAACGCTACCATCCAATGGAGTAACAAAATCTCAACAACGAACTACCTTCCGTAATGACAAGGCTACCATCCATTAGAATAACAAAATATCAACAGCGAACTACCTTCCATAAGGACATCTCTACCATCCATTAGAGTAACAAAATATCAACAACGAACTAACTTCCATAAGGACATCGCTACCATCTATTAGAATAACAAAATCTCAACAACAATTTAACTTCCATAATGACAAGGCTACCATCCATTGGAGTAACAGAATCTCAACAATGAACTACCTTCCATAATGACAAAGCTACCATCCTTTGGAGTAACAAAATCACAACAACAAACTACCTTCCATAATGACAAGAATACCATCCATTTGAGTAACAAAATCTTAACAACAAACTACCTTCCATAATAACAAGGTTACCATCCAATGGAGTAACAAAATCTCAACAGCGAACTACCTTCCATAATGACAAGGCTAGGATCCATTAGAGTAACAAAATCTCAACAATGACTAGCCTTCCGTAATGACAAGGCTACCATCCATTAGAATAACAAAATCTCAACAACGAACTACATTCCATAATGACAAGGCTACCATCCATTGGAGTAAGATAATATCAACAACAAACTACCTCCCATAATGACAAGGCTACCATCCATTAGAATAACAAAATATCAACAATGAACTACCTTTCATAAGGACATCTCTACCATCCATTAGAGTAACAAAATATAAACAACGAACTAACTTCGATAAGGACATCACTACCATCTATTGGAGTAACAAAATCACAACAACAATTTACCTTCCATAATGACAAGGCTACCATCCAATGGAGTTACAAAATCCCAACAACAAACTTCCTTCTATAATGTCAAGGCTACCATCCATTGGAGTAACAAAATCTCAACAACGAACAAACTTTCATAATGACAAGGCTACCATCTATTGGAGTAACAAAATATCAACAACGAACTACCTTCCATAATGACAAGGTTACCATCCAATGGAGTAACAAAATCTCAATAGCAAACTACCTTCCATAATGACAAGCCTACCATCCATTGGAGTAACAAATTATGAACAACGAACTACCTACCATAATGACAGGGCTACAATCCATTTAAGTAACAAAATCCCAAGAACGAACTACCATCCACAATGACAAGGCTACCATCCATTAGAGTAACAAAATCTCAACAATGAACTACCTTCCATATTGACAAGGCTACCATCCATTGGAGTAACAAAATCTCAACAATGATTTACCTTCGATAATAACAAGGCTACCATCCATTGGATTAACAAAATCTCAATACCGAACTACCTTCCATAATGACAAGGATACCATCCATTGGAGTAACAAAATTTCAACAACTAACTATCTTCCATAATGAAAAGGCTACCATCCTTTGGAGTAACAAAATACTAAAAACAAACTACCTTCCATATTGACAAGGCTACCATCCATTAGATTAAAAAAATATGAACAACGAACTACATTCCATAATGACAAGGATACCATCCATTGGAGTAACAAAATTCAACAATGAACTACCTTTCAAAATGACAAGGTTACCATCCAATTGAGTAACAAAATCTCAACAACGAACTACATTCCATAATGACAAGGCTACCATCCACTGGAGTAATATAATCTCAACAACTAACTACCTCCCATAATGACAAGGATACCATCCAATGGAGTAACAAAATATCAATAACGAACTACCTTCCATAAGGACATGGCTACCATCCATTGGAGTAAAAAAATCTCAACAACGATTTACCTTCCATAATGACAAGGCTACCATCCAATGGAGTAAAAAAATCTCAACAACAATTTACCTTCCATAATGACATCTCTACCATCCATTAGAATAACAAAATCTCAACAACAATTTACCTTCCATAATGACATCTCTACCATCCATTAGAGTAACAATATATCAACAACGAACTAACCTCGATAAGAACATCGCTACCATCTATTGGAGTAACAAAATCTCAACAACAAATTACCTTCCATAATGACAAGGCTACCATCCAATGGAGTAACAAAATCTCAACAATGAACTTTCTTCTATAATGACAAGGGTACCATCTCGTAAAGTAACAAAATATCAACAATGAACTACCATCCATAATGAAAAGGCTACCATCTATTGGAGTAACAAAATATCAACAACGAACTACCTTCCATAATGACAAGGCTACCATCCAATGGAGTAACAAAATCTCAATAGCAAACTACCTTCCATAATGACAAGGCTACCATCCATTCGAGTAACAAATTCTGAACAACGAACTACCTTCCATAATGAAAGGGCTACCATCCATTTAAGTAACAAATTCCCAACAACGAACTACCAACCATAATGACAAGGCTACCATCCATTAGAGTAACAAAATCTCAACAATGAACTACGTTCCATAATGACAAGGCTACCATCCATTAGAGTAACAAAATCTCAAAAACGAACTACATTCCATAATGACAAGGCTACCACCCATTGGAGTAACAAAATCTCAACTGAGAACTACCTTCCATAATGACAAGGCTACCATCCAATGGAGTAACAAAATATCAACAACGAACTACCTTCTATAATGACAAGGCTACCATCCATTATAGTAACAAAATCTCAACAATGAACTTGCTTCCCTAATGACAAGGCTACCATCCATTAGAATAACAAAATCTCAACAACGAACTACATTCCATATTGACAAGGCTACCATCCATTTGAGTAATAAAATCACAACAACGGACTACCTTCCGTAACGACAAGGCTACCATCCAATGGAGTAAAAAAATATCAACAACAAACTACCTTCCATAAGGACATTGCTACCATCCATTGGAGTAACAAAATCTAAACAATGATTTACCTTCGATAATGACAAGGCTACCATCCATTGGAGTAACAAAATCTCAATACCGAACTACCTTCCATAATGACAAGGCTACCATCCATTAAAGTAATAAAATCTTAACAACGAACTACCTTCCATAATGACAAGGCTACCATTCATTATAGTAAAAAAATCTCAACAACAAACTACCTTACATATTGACAAGGCTACCATCCATTGAACTAACAAATCTAAACAACGAACTACCTTCCATAATGACAAGGCTACCATCCATTGGAGTAACAAAAATCTCAACAACGAACTACCTTCCATAATGACAAAGCTACATCCAATGGAGATACAAAATCTCAACAACGAACTACCTTCCATAATGACAAGGCTACCATCCATTGGAGTAACAAAATTTCAACAACTAACTACCTTCCATAATGACAAGGCTACCATCCTTTGGAGTAACAAAATCATAACAACAAACTACCTTCCATAATGACAAGGCTACCATCCATTAGATTAAAAAAATATCAACAACGAACTACATTCCATAATGACAAGGATACCATCCATTGGAGTAACAAAATCTCAACAATGAACTACCTTAAAAATGACAAGGTTACCATCCAATGGAGTAACAAAATCTCAACAATGAACTACCTTCCATAATTACAAGGCTACCATCCATTAGACTAACAAAATCTCAACAATGATTGGCCTTCCGTAATGACAAGGCTACCATCCATTAGAATAACAAAATGTCAACAATGAACTACATTCCATAATGACAAGGCTACCATCCATGGGAGTAAGAAAATCTCAACAACGATCTACCTTCCATAATGACAAGGATACCATCCAATGGAGTAACAAAATATCAACAATGAACTACCTTCCAAAAGGACATGGCTACCATCCATTAGAGTAATAAAATCTCAACAACGATTTACCTTCTATAATGACAACGCTACCATCCAATGGAGTAACAAAATCTCAACAACGAACTACCTTCCGTAATGACAAGGCTACCATCCATTAGAATAACAAAATATCAACAGCGAACTACCTTCCATAAGGACACCTCTACCATCCATTAGAGTAATAAAATATCAACAACGAACTAACTTCCATAAGGACATCGCTACCATCTATTAGAATAACAAAATCTCAACAACAATTTACCTTCCATAATGACAAGGCTACCATCCATTGGAGTAACAGAATCTCAATAATGAACTACCTTCCATAATGACAAAGCTACCATCCTTTGGAGTAACAAAATCACAACAACAAACTACCTTCCATAATGACAAGAATACCATCCATTGGAGTAACAAAATCTTAACAACAAACTACCTTCCATAATAACAAGGTTACCATCCAACGGAGTAACAAAATCTCAACAGCGAACCACCTTCCATAATGACAAGGCTACGATCCATTAGAGTAACAAAATCTCAACAATGACTAGCCTTCCGTAATGACAAGGCTACCATCCATTAGAATAACAAAATCTCAACAACGAACTACATTCCATAATGACAAGGCTACCATCCATTGGAGTAAGATAATATCAACAACAAACTACCTCCCATAATGACAAGGCTACCATCCATTAGAATAACAAAATATCAACAATGAACTACCTTCCATAAGGACATCTCTACCATCCATTAGAGTAACAAAATATAAACAACGAACTAACTTCGATAAGGACATCACTGCCATCTATTGGAGTAACAAAATCACAACAACAATTTACCTTCCATAATGACAAGGCTACCATCCAATGGAGTTACAAAATCGCAACAACAAACTTCCTTCTATAATGTCAAGGCTACCATCCATTGGAGTAACAAAATCTCAACAACGAACAAACTTCCATAATGACAAGGCTACCATCTATTGGAGTAACAAAATATCAACAACGAACTACCTTCCATAATGACAAGGTTACCATCCAATGGAGTAACAAAATCTCAATAGCAAACTACCTTCCATAATGAAAAGCCTACCATCCATTGGAGTAACAAATTATGAACAACGAACTACCTACCATAATGACAGGGCTACCATCCATTTAAGTAACAAAATCCCAACAACGAACTACCATCCACAATGACAAGGCTACCATCCATTAGAGTAACAAAATCTCAACAACGAACTACCTTCCATAATGACAAGGCTACCATCCAATGGAGTAACAAAATATCAATAACGAACTACCTTCCATAAGGACATGGCTACCATCCATTGGAGTAAAAAAATCTCAACAACGATTTACCTTCCATAATGACAAGGCTACCATCCAATGGAGTAAAAAAATCTCAACAACAATTTACCTTCCATAATGACATCTCTACCATCCATTAGAATAACAAAATCTCAACAATAATTTACCTTCCATAATGACATCTCTACCATCCATTAGAGTAACAATATATCAACAACGAACTAACCTCGATAAGAACATCGCTACCATCTATTGGAGTAACAAAATCTCAACAACAATTTACCTTCCATAATGACAAGGCTACCATCCAATGGAGTAACAAAATCTCAACAATGAACTTTCTTCTATAATGACAAGGGTACCATCCCGTAAAGTAACAAAATATCAACAATGAACTACCATCCATAATAAAAAGGCTACCATCAATTGGAGTAACAAAATATCAACAACGAACTACCTTCCATAATGACAAGGCTACCATCCAATGGAGTAACAAAATCTCAATAGCAAACTACCTTCCATAATGACAAGGCTACCATCCATTGGAGTAACAAATTCTGAACAACGAACTACCTTCCATAATGAAAGGGCTACCATCCATTTAAGTAACAAATTCCCAACAACGAACTACCAACCATAATGACAAGGCTACCATCCATTAGAGTAACAAAATCTCAACAATGAACTACCTTCCATAATGACAAGGCTACCATCCATTAGAGTAACAAAATCTCAAAAACGAACTACATTCCATAATGACAAGGCTACCACCCATTGGAGTAACAAAATCTCAACTGAGAACTACCTTCCATAATGACAAGGCTACCATCCAATGGAGTAACAAAATATCAACAACGAACTACCTTCTATAATGACAAGGCTACCATCCATTATAGTAACAAAATCTCAACAATGAACTTCCTTCCCTAATGACAAGGCTACCATCCATTAGAATAACAAAATCTCAACAACGAACTACATTCCATATTGACAAGGCTACCATCCATTTGAGTAACAAAATCACAACAACGGACTACCTTCCGTAACGACAAGGCTACCATCCAATGGAGTAAAAAAATATCAACAACAAACTACCTTCCATAAGGACATTGCTACCATCCATTGGAGTAACAAAATCTAAACAATGATTTACCTTCGATAATGACAAGGCTACCATCCATTGGAGTAACAAAATCTCAATACCGAACTACCTTCCATAATGACAAGGCTACCATCCATTAAAGTAATAAAATCTTAACAACGAACTACCTTCCATAATGACAAGGCTACCATTCATTATAGTAAAAAAATCTCAACAACAAACTACCTTACATATTGACAAGGCTACCATCCATTGAACTAACAAATCTAAACAACGAACTACCTTCCATAATGACAAGGCTACCATCCATTGGAGTAACAAAAATCTCAACAACGAACTACCTTCCATAATGACAAAGCTACATCCAATGGAGATACAAAATCTCAACAACGAACTACCTTCCATAATGACAAGGCTACCATCCATTGGAGTAACAAAATTTCAACAACTAACTACCTTCCATAATGACAAGGCTACCATCCTTTGGAGTAACAAAATCATAACAACAAACTACCTTCCATAATGACAAGGCTACCATCCATTAGATTAAAAAAATATCAACAACGAACTACATTCCATAATGACAAGGATACCATCCATTGGAGTAACAAAATCTCAACAATGAACTACCTTAAAAAATGACAAGGTTACCATCCAATGGAGTAACAAAATCTCAACAATGAACTACCTTCCATAATTACAAGGCTACCATCCATTAGACTAACAAAATCTCAACAATGATTGGCCTTCCGTAATGACAAGGCTACCATCCATTAGAATAACAAAATCTCAACAACGAACTACATTCCATAATGACAAGGCTACCATCCATGGGAGTAAGAAAATCTCAACAACGAACTACCTTCCATAACGACAAGGCTACCATCCAATAGAGTAATAAAATATCAACAACGAACTACCTTCCATAAGGACATTTCTACCATCAATTGGAGTAACAAAATCTCAACAATGATTTACCTTCGATAATGACAAGGCTACCATCCATTGGAGTAACAAAATCTCAATACCGAACTACCTTCCATAATGACAAGGCTACCATCCATTAAAGTAATAAAATCTTAACAACGAACTACCTTCCATAATGACAAGGCTACCATTCATTATAGTAAAAAAATCTCAATAACAAACTACCTTACATATTGACAAGGCTACCATCCATTGAACTAACAAATCTAAACAACGAACTACCTTCCATAATGACAAGGCTACCATCCATTGGAATAACAAAAATCTCAACAACGAACTACCTTCCATAATAACAAAGCTACATCCAATGGAGATACAAAATCTCAACAACGAACTACCTTCCATAATGACAAGGCTACCATCCATTGGAGTAACAAAATTTCAACAACTAACTACCTTCCATAATGACAAGGCTACCATCCTTTGGAGTAACAAAATCATAACAACAAACTACCTTCCATAATGACAAGGCTACCATCCATTAGATTAAAAAAATATCAACAACGAACTACATTCCATAATGACAAGGATACCATCCATTGGAGTAACAAAATCTCAACAATGAACTACCTTAAAAAATGACAAGGTTACCATCCAATGGAGTAACAAAATCTCAACAATGAACTACCTTCCATAATTACAAGGCTACCATCCATTAGACTAACAAAATCTCAACAATGATTGGCCTTCCGTAATGACAAGGCTACCATCCATTAGAATAACAAAATCTCAACAACGAACTACATTCCATAATGACAAGGCTACCATCCATGGGAGTAAGAAAATCTCAACAACGAACTACCTTCCATAACGACAAGGCTACCATCCAATAGAGTAATAAAATATCAACAACGAACTACCTTCCATAAGGACATTTCTACCATCAATTGGAGTAACAAAATCTCAACAATGATTTACCTTCGATAATGACAAGGCTACCATCCATTGGAGTAACAAAATCTCAATACCGAACTACCTTCCATAATGACAAGGCTACCATCCATTAAAGTAATAAAATCTTAACAACGAACTACCTTCCATAATGACAAGGCTACCATTCATTATAGTAAAAAAATCTCAACAACAAACTACCTTACATATTGACAAGGCTACCATCCATTGAACTAACAAATCTAAACAACGAACTACCTTCCATAATGACAAGGCTACCATCCATTGGAGTAACAAAAATCTCAACAACGAACTACCTTCCATAATAACAAAGCTACATCCAATGGAGATACAAAATCTCAACAACGAACTACCTTCCATAATGACAAGGCTACCATCCATTGGAGTAACAAAATTTCAACAACTAACTACCTTCCATAATGACAAGGCTACCATCCTTTGGAGTAACAAAATCATAACAACAAACTACCTTCCATAATGACAAGGCTACCATCCATTAGATTAAAAAAATATCAACAACGAACTATATTCCATAATGACAAGGATACCATCCATTGGAGTAACAAAATCTCAACAATGAACTACCTTAAAAAATGACAAGGTTACCATCCAATGGAGTAACAAAATCTCAACAATGAACTACCTTCCATAATTACAAGGCTACCATCCATTAGACTAACAAAATCTCAACAATGATTGGCCTTCCGTAATGACAAGGCTACCATCCATTAGAATAACAAAATCTCAACAACGAACTACATTCCATAATGACAAGGCTACCATCCATGGGAGTAAGAAAATCTCAACAACGAAATACCTTCCATAACGACAAGGCTACCATCCAATAGAATAACAAAATCTCAACAACGAACTACCTTCCATAAGGAAATTTCTACCATCCATTGGAGTAAGATAATCTCAACAATGAACTACCTTCTATAATGACAAGGCTACCATCCAATGGAGTAACAAAATCTCAATACCGAACTACCTTCCATAATGACAAGGCTACCATCCATTAAAGTAATAAAATCTTAACAACGAACTACCTTCCATAATGACAAGGCTACCATTCATTGTAGTAAAAAAATCTCAACAACAAACTACCTTACATATTGACAAGGCTACCATCCATTGAACTAACAAATCTAAACAACGAACTACCTTCCATAATGACAAGGCTACCATTCATTGGAGTAACAAAAATCTCAACAACGAACTACCTTCCATAATGAAAAAGCTACATCCAATGGAGATACAAAATCTCAACAACGAACTACCTTCCATAATGACAAGGCTACCATCCATTGGAGTAACAAAATTTCAACAACTAACTACCTTCCATAATTACAAGGCTACCATCCTTTGGAGTAACAAAATCAAAACAACAAACTACCTTCCATAATGACAAGGCTACCATCCATTAGATTAAAAAAATCTCAAAAACGAACTACATTCCATAATGACAAGGCTACCACCCATTGGAGTAACAAAATCTCAACTGAGAACTACCTTCCATAATGACAAGGCTACCATCCAATGGAGTAACAAAATATCAACAACGAACTACCTTCTATAATGACAAGGCTACCATCCATTATAGTAACAAAATCTCAACAATGAACTTCCTTCCCTAATGACAAGGCTACCATCCATTAGAATAACAAAATCTCAACAACGAACTACATTCCATATTGACAAGGCTACCATCCATTTGAGTAACAAAATCACAACAACGGACTACCTTCCGTAACGACAAGGCTACCATCCAATGGAGTAAAAAAATATCAACAACAAACTACCTTCCATAAGGACATTGCTACCATCCATTGGAGTAACAAAATCTAAACAATGATTTACCTTCGATAATGACAAGGCTACCATCCATTGGAGTAACAAAATCTCAATACCGAACTACCTTCCATAATGACAAGGCTACCATCCATTAAAGTAATAAAATCTTAACAACGAACTACCTTCCATAATGACAAGGCTACCATTCATTATAGTAAAAAAATCTCAACAACAAACTACCTTACATATTGACAAGGCTACCATCCATTGAACTAACAAATCTAAACAACGAACTACCTTCCATAATGACAAGGCTACCATCCATTGGAGTAACAAAAATCTCAACAACGAACTACCTTCCATAATGACAAAGCTACATCCAATGGAGATACAAAATCTCAACAACGAACTACCTTCCATAATGACAAGGCTACCATCCATTGGAGTAACAAAATTTCAACAACTAACTACCTTCCATAATGACAAGGCTACCATCCTTTGGAGTAACAAAATCATAACAACAAACTACCTTCCATAATGACAAGGCTACCATCCATTAGATTAAAAAAATATCAACAACGAACTACATTCCATAATGACAAGGATACCATCCATTGGAGTAACAAAATCTCAACAATGAACTACCTTAAAAAATGACAAGGTTACCATCCAATGGAGTAACAAAATCTCAACAATGAACTACCTTCCATAATTACAAGGCTACCATCCATTAGACTAACAAAATCTCAACAATGATTGGCCTTCCGTAATGACAAGGCTACCATCCATTAGAATAACAAAATCTCAACAACGAACTACATTCCATAATGACAAGGCTACCATCCATGGGAGTAAGAAAATCTCAACAACGAACTACCTTCCATAACGACAAGGCTACCATCCAATAGAGTAATAAAATATCAACAACGAACTACCTTCCATAAGGACATTTCTACCATCAATTGGAGTAACAAAATCTCAACAATGATTTACCTTCGATAATGACAAGGCTACCATCCATTGGAGTAACAAAATCTCAATACCGAACTACCTTCCATAATGACAAGGCTACCATCCATTAAAGTAATAAAATCTTAACAACGAACTACCTTCCATAATGACAAGGCTACCATTCATTATAGTAAAAAAATCTCAACAACAAACTACCTTACATATTGACAAGGCTACCATCCATTGAACTAACAAATCTAAACAACGAACTACCTTCCATAATGACAAGGCTACCATCCATTGGAGTAACAAAAATCTCAACAACGAACTACCTTCCATAATAACAAAGCTACATCCAATGGAGATACAAAATCTCAACAACGAACTACCTTCCATAATGACAAGGCTACCATCCATTGGAGTAACAAAATTTCAACAACTAACTACCTTCCATATTGACAAGGCTACCATCCTTTGGAGTAACAAAATCATAACAACAAACTACCTTCCATAATGACAAGGCTACCATCCATTAGATTAAAAAAATATCAACAACGAACTACATTCCATAATGACAAGGATACCATCCATTGGAGTAACAAAATCTCAACAATGAACTACCTTAAAAAATGACAAGGTTACCATCCAATGGAGTAACAAAATCTCAACAATGAACTACCTTCCATAATTACAAGGCTACCATCCATTAGACTAACAAAATCTCAACAATGATTGGCCTTCCGTAATGACAAGGCTACCATCCATTAGAATAACAAAATCTCAACAACGAACTACATTCCATAATGACAAGGCTACCATCCATGGGAGTAAGAAAATCTCAACAACGAACTACCTTTCATAACGACAAGGCTACCATCCAATAGAGTAATAAAATATCAACAACGAACTACCTTCCATAAGGACATTTCTACCATCAATTGGAGTAACAAAATCTCAACAATGATTTACCTTCGATAATGACAAGGCTACCATCCATTGGAGTAACAAAATCTCAATACCGAACTACCTTCCATAATGACAAGGCTACCATCCATTAAAGTAATAAAATCTTAACAACGAACTACCTTCCATATTGACAAGGCTAACATTCATTATAGTAAAAAAATCTCAACAACAAACTACCTTACATATTGACAAGGCTACCATCCATTGAACTAACAAATCTAAACAACGAACTACCTTCCATAATGACAAGGCTACCATCCATTGGAGTAACAAAAATCTCAACAACGAACTACCTTCCATAATAACAAAGCTACATCCAATGGAGATACAAAATCTCAACAACGAACTACCTTCCATAATGACAAGGCTACCATCCATTGGAGTAACAAAATTTCAACAACTAACTACCTTCCATAATGACAAGGCTACCATCCTTTGGAGTAACAAAATCATAACAACAAACTACCTTCCATAATGACAAGGCTACCATCCATTAGATTAAAAAAATATCAACAACGAACTACATTCCATAATGACAAGGATACCATCCATTGGAGTAACAAAATCTCAACAATGAACTACCTTAAAAAATGACAAGGTTACCATCCAATGGAGTAACAAAATCTCAACAATGAACTACCTTCCATAATTACAAGGCTACCATCCATTAGACTAACAAAATCTCAACAATGATTGGCCTTCCGTAATGACAAGGCTACCATCCATTAGAATAACAAAATCTCAACAACGAACTACATTCCATAATGACAAGGCTACCATCCATGGGAGTAAGAAAATCTCAACAACGAACTACCTTCCATAACGACAAGGCTACCATCCAATAGAGTAATAAAATATCAACAACGAACTACCTTCCATAAGGACATTTCTACCATCAATTGGAGTAACAAAATCTCAACAATGATTTACCTTCGATAATGACAAGGCTACCATCCATTGGAGTAACAAAATCTCAATACCGAACTACCTTCCATAATGACAAGGCTACCATCCATTAAAGTAATAAAATCTTAACAACGAACTACCTTCCATAATGACAAGGCTACCATTCATTATAGTAAAAAAATCTCAACAACAAACTACCTTACATATTGACAAGGCTACCATCCATTGAACTAACAAATCTAAACAACGAACTACCTTCCATAATGACAAGGCTACCATCCATTGGAGTAACAAAAATCTCAACAACGAACTACCTTCCATAATAACAAAGCTACATCCAATGGAGATACAAAATCTCAACAACGAACTACCTTCCATAATGACAAGGCTACCATCCATTGGAGTAACAAAATTTCAACAACTAACTACCTTCCATAATGACAAGGCTACCATCCTTTGGAGTAACAAAATCATAACAACAAACTACCTTCCATAATGACAAGGCTACCATCCATTAGATTAAAAAAATATCAACAACGAACTACATTCCATAATGACAAGGATACCATCCTATGGAGTAACAAAATCTCAACAATGAACTACCTTAAAAAATGACAAGGTTACCATCCAATGGAGTAACAAAATCTCAACAATGAACTACCTTCCATAATTACAAGGCTACCATCCATTAGACTAACAAAATCTCAACAATGATTGGCCTTCCGTAATGACAAGGCTACCATCCATTAGAATAACAAAATCTCAACAACGAACTACATTCCATAATGACAAGGCTACCATCCATGGGAGTAAGAAAATCTCAACAACGAACTACCTTTCATAACGACAAGGCTACCATCCAATAGAGTAATAAAATATCAACAACGAACTACCTTCCATAAGGACATTTCTACCATCAATTGGAGTAACAAAATCTCAACAATGATTTACCTTCGATAATGACAAGGCTACCATCCATTGGAGTAACAAAATCTCAATACCGAACTACCTTCCATAATGACAAGGCTACCATCCATTAAAGTAATAAAATCTTAACAACGAACTACCTTCCATATTGACAAGGCTACCATTCATTATAGTAAAAAAATCTCAACAACAAACTACCTTACATATTGACAAGGCTACCATCCATTGAACTAACAAATCTAAACAACGAACTACCTTCCATAATGACAAGGCTACCATCCATTGGAGTAACAAAAATCTCAACAACGAACTACCTTCCATAATAACAAAGCTACATCCAATGGAGATACAAAATCTCAACAACGAACTACCTTCCATAATGACAAGGCTACCATCCATTGGAGTAACAAAATTTCAACAACTAACTACCTTCCATAATGACAAGGCTACCATCCTTTGGAGTAACAAAATCATAACAACAAACTACCTTCCATAATGACAAGGCTACCATCCATTAGATTAAAAAAATATCAACAACGAACTATATTCCATAATGACAAGGATACCATCCATTGGAGTAACAAAATCTCAACAATGAACTACCTTAAAAAATGACAAGGTTACCATCCAATGGAGTAACAAAATCTCAACAATGAACTACCTTCCATAATTACAAGGCTACCATCCATTAGACTAACAAAATCTCAACAATGATTGGCCTTCCGTAATGACAAGGCTACCATCCATTAGAATAACAAAATCTCAACAACGAACTACATTCCATAATGACAAGGCTACCATCCATGGGAGTAAGAAAATCTCAACAACGAACTACCTTCCATAACGACAAGGCTACCATCCAATAGAATAACAAA
Source organism: Vicia faba (assembly GCA_948472305.1). NCBI lineage: Eukaryota > Viridiplantae > Streptophyta > Magnoliopsida > Fabales > Fabaceae > Vicia > Vicia faba. Next base: position 585,184,062 of record OX451739.1, on the reverse strand, counting down.
ATCTCAACAACGAACTACCTTCCATAAGGACATTTCTACCATCCATTGGAGTAAGATAATCTCAACAATGAACTACCTTCTATAATGACAAGGCTACCATCCAATGGAGTAACAAAATCTCAATACCGAACTACCTTCCATAATGACAAGGCTACCATCCATTAAAGTAATAAAATCTTAACAACGAACTACCTTCCATAATGACAAGGCTACCATTCATTGTAGTAAAAAAATCTCAACAACAAACTACCTTACATATTGACAAGGCTACCATCCATTGAACTAACAAATCTAAACAACGAACTACCTTCCATAATGACAAGGCTACCATTCATTGGAGTAACAAAAATCTCAACAATGAACTACCTTCCATAATGAAAAAGCTACATCCAATGGAGATACAAAATCTCAACAACGAACTACCTTCCATAATGACAAGGCTACCATCCATTGGAGTAACAAAATTTCAACAACTAACTACCTTCCATAATTACAAGGCTACCATCCTTTGGAGTAACAAAATCAAAACAACAAACTACCTTCCATAATGACAAGGCTACCATCCATTAGATTAAAAAAATCTCAACAACGAACTACATTCCATAATGACAAGGATACCATCCATTGGAGTAACAAAATCTCAACAATGAACTACCTTCAAAAATGACAAGGTTACCATCCAAAGGAGTAACAAAATCTCAACAATGAACTACCTTCCATAATGACAAGGCTACCATCCATTAGAGTAACAAAATCTCAACAATGATTGGCCTTCCGTAATGACAAGGCTACCATCCATTAGAATAACAAAATCTCAACAACGAACTACATTCCATAATGACAAGGCTACCATCCATGGGAGTAAGAAAATCTCAACAACGAACTACCTTCCATAATGACAAGGCTACCATCCAATGGAGTAACAAAATATCAATAATGAACTACCTTCCATAAGGACATGGCTACCATCCATTAGAGTAATAAAATCTCAACTACAAATTTCCTTCCATAATGACAACGCTATCATCCAATGGAGTAACAAAATCTCAACAACAAACTACCTTCCGTAATGACAAGGCTACAATCCATTAGAATAACAAAATATCAACAGCGAACTACCTTACATAAGGACATCTCTACCATCCATTAGAGTAACAAAATATCAACAACTAACTAACTTCCATAAGGACATCGCTACCATCTATTAGAATAACAAAATCTCAACAACAATTTACCTTCCATAATGACAAGGCTACCATCCATTGGAGTAACAAAATCTCGACAATGAACTACCTTCCATAATGACAAAGCTACCATCCTTTGGAGTAACAAAATCACAACAACAAACTACCTTCCATAATGACAAGGCTACCATCCATTGGAGTAACAAAATCTCAAAAAACAAACTACCTTCCATAATGACAAGGATACCATCCATTGGAGTAACAAAATCTCAACAACGAACTACCTTGCATAATGACAAGGCTACCATCCAATGGAGTAACAAAATATCAATAATGAACTACCTTCCATAAGGACATGGCTACCATCCATTAGAGTAATAAAATCTCAACAACAATTTTCCTTCCATAATGACAACGCTACCATCCAATGGAGTAACAAAATCTCAACAAGGAACTACCTTCCGTAATGACAAGGCTACCATCCATTAGAATAACAAAATATCAACAGCGAACTACCTTACATAAGGACATTTCTACCATCCATTAGAGTAACAAAATATCAACAACGAACTAACTTCCATAAGGACATCGCTACCATCTATTAGAATAACAAAATCTCAACAACAATTTACCTTACATAATGACAAGGCTACCATCCATTGGAGTAACAAAATCTCAACAATGAACTACCTTCCATAATGACAAAGCTACCATCCTTTGGAGTAACAAAATCACAACAATAAACTACCTTCCATAATGACAAGGATACCATCCATTGGAGTAACAAAATCTCAAAAAACAAACTACCTTCCATAATGACAAGGTTACCACCCAATGGAGTAACAAAATCTCAACAGCGAATTACCTTCCATAATGACAAGGCTACCATCCATTAGAATAACAAAATATCAACAATGACTGACCTTCCGTAATGACAAGGCTACCATTCATTAGAATAACAAAATCTCAACAACGAACTACATTCCATAATGACAAGGCTACCATCCATTGGAGTAAGATAATCTCAACAATGAACTACCTCCTATAATGACAAGGCTACCATCCAATGGAGTAACAAAATATCAATAACGAACTACCTTCCATAAGGACATGGCTACCATCCATTAGAGTAAAAAAATCTCAACAACGATTTACCTTCCATAATGACAAGGCTACCATCCAATGGAGTAACAAAATCTCAACAACGAACTTCCTTCTATAATGACAAGGGTACCATCCCATAATGTAACAAAATCTCAACAATGAACTACGTTCCATAATGACAAGGCTACCATCTATTGGAGTAACAAAATATCAGCAATGAACTACCTTCCATAATGACAAGGCTACCATCCAATGGAGTAACAAAATCTCAATAGCGAACTACCTTCCATAATGACAAGCCTACCATCCATTGGAGTAACAAATTCTAAACAACGAACTACCTTCCATAATGACAGGGCTACCATCCATTTAAGTAGCAAAATCCCAACAATGAGCTACCATCCATAATGACAAGGCTACCATCCATTAGAGTAACAAAATCTCAACAATGAACTACCTTCCATAATGGCAAGGCTACCATCCAATGGAGTAACAAAATCTCAACAGCGAACTACCTTCCATAAGGACATTGCTACCATCCATTGGAGTAACAAAATCTCAACAATGATTTACCTTCGATAATGACAAGGCTACCATCCATTGGAGTAACAAAATCTCAATACCGAACTAGCTTCCATAATGACAAGGCTACCATCCATTAAAGTAACAAAATCTTAACAATAAACTAGCTTCCATAATGACAAGGCTACCATCCATTAGAGTAAAAAAATCTCAACAACAAACTACCTTCCATATTGACAAGGCTACCATCCATTGAACTAACAAAATCTAAACAACGAACTACCTTCCATAATGATAAGGCTACCATCCATTGGAGTAACAAAATCTTAACAACAAACTACCTTCCATAATGACAAGGCTACATCCAATGGAGATACAAAATCTCAACAACGAACTACCTTCCATAATGACAAGGCTACCATCCATTGGAGTAACAAAATTTCAACAACTAACTACCTTCCATAATGACAAGGCTACCATCCTTTGGAGTAACAAAATCACAACAACAAACTACATTCCATATTGACAAGGATACCATCCATTGGAGTAACAAAATCTCAACAATGAACTACCTTCCAAAATGACAAGGTTACCATCCAATGGAGTAACATAATCTCAACAACAAACTACCTTCCATAATGCCAAGGCTACCATCCATTGGAGTAACAAAATCTCAACAATGACTAGCCTTCCGTAATGACAAGGCTACCATCCATTAGAATAACAAAATCTGAACAACGAACTACATTCCATAATGACAACGCTACGATCCATTGGAGTAAGATAAACTCAACAACGAACTACCTCCCATAATGACAAGGCTACCATCCAATGGAGTAACAAAATATCAACAACGAACTACCTTCCGTAATGACAAGGCTACCATCCATTAGAATAACAAAAATTCAATAAAGAACTACCTTCCATAAGGACATCTCTACCATCTATAAGAGCAACAAAATATCAACAACGAACTAACTTCCATAATGACAAGGCTACCATCCATTGGAGTAACAAAATCTCAACAATGAACTACCTTCCATAATGACAAAGCTACCATCCTTTGGAGTAACAAAATCACAACAACAAACTACCTTCCATAATGACAAGGATACCATCCATTGGAGTAACAAAATCTCAACAACAAACTACCTTCCATAATGAAAAGGTTACCATCCAATGGAGTCACAAAATCTCAACAGCGAACTACCTTCCATAATGACAAGGCTTCCATCCATTAGAGTAACAAAATTTCAACAATGACTGGCCTTTCATAATGACAAGGCTACCATCCATTAGAATAACAAAATGTCAACAACGAACTACATTCCATAATGACAAGGCTACCATCCATTGGAGTAAGATAATCTCAACAACGAACTACCTCCCATAATGAAAAGGCTACCATCCAATGGAGTAACAAAATATCAATAACGAACTACCTTCCATAAGGACATGGCTACCATCCATTGGAGTAAAAAAATCTCAACAACGATTTACCTTCCATAATGACAAGGCTACCATTCAATGGAGTAACAAAATCTCAACAAAGAACTACATTCCATAATGACAAGGCTACCATCCATTAGAAAAACAAAATATCAACAACGAACTACATTCCATAAGGACATCTCTACCATCCATTAGAGTAACAAAATATCAACAACGAACTAACTTCGATAAGGACATCACTACCATCTATTGGAGTAACAAAATCTCAACAACAATTTACCTTCCAAAATGACAAGCTACCATCCAATGGAGTAACAAAATCTCAACAACAAACTTCCTTCTATAATGACAAGGGTTCCATCCCATAAAGTAACAAAATCTCAACAATGAACTACCTTCCATAATGACAAGGCTACCATCTATTGGAGTAAAAAAATATCAACAACGAACTACCTTCCATAATGACAAGGCTACAATCCAATGGAGTAACAAAATCTCAATAGCAAACTACCTTCCATAATGAGAAGGATACCATCCATTGGAGTAACAAACTCAGAAAAACGAACTACCTTCAATAATGGCAGGGCTACCATACATTTAAGTAACAAAATCCCAACAACAAACTACCATCCATATTGACAAGGCTACCATCCATTAGAGTAACAAAATCTCAACAATGAACTACCTTCCATAATGACAAGGCTACCATCCATTAGAGTTACAAAATCTCAAAAACAAACTACATTCCATAATGACAAGGCTACCACCCATTGGAGTAACAAAATATCAACTACGAACTACCTTCCATAATGACAAGGCTACCATCCAATGGAGTAACGAAATCTCAACAGCGAACTACCTTCCATAATGACAAGGCTACCATCCATTATAGTAACAAAATCTCAACAATGAACTGCCTTCCGTAATAACAAGGCTACCATCCATTAGAATAACAAAATCACAACAACGTACTACATTCCATATTGACAAGGCTACCATTTATTGGAGTAACAAAATTACAACAACGGACTACCTTCCGTAATGACAAGGCTACCATCCAATGGAGTAATAAAATATCAACAACGAACTACCTTCCATAAGGACATTGCTACCCTCCATTGGAGTAACAAAATCTCAACAATGATTTGCCTTCGATAATGACAAGGCTACCATCCATTGGAGTAACAAAATCTCAATACCGAACTACCTTCCATAATGTCAAGGCTACCATCCATTAAAGTAACAAAATCTTAACAACGAACTACATTCCATAATGACAAGGCTACCATCCATTAGAGTAAAAAAATCTCAACAACGAACTACCTTCCATATTGACAAGGCTACCATGCATTGAACTAACAAAATCTCAACAACGAACTACCTTCCATAATGACAAGGCTACCATCCATTGGAGTAACAAAATCTCAACAACGAACTACCTTCCATAATGACAAGGCTACATCCAATGGAGATACAAAATCTCAACAACGAACTACCTTCCATAATGACAAGGATACCATCCATTGGAGTAACAAAATTTCAACAACTAACTACCTTCCATAATGACAAGGCTACAAAACTTTGGAGTAACAAAATCACAATAACAAACTACCTTCCATAATGACAAGGCTACCATCCATTAGATTAAAAAAATCTCCACAACAAACTACATTCCATAATGACAAGGATACCATCCATTGGAGTAACAAAATCTCAACAACGAACTACCTTCCAAAATGACAAGGTTACCATCCAATGGAGTAAAAAAATCTCAACAATGAACTACCTTCCATAATGACAAGGCTACCATCCATTAGAGTAACAAAATCTCAACAATGACTGGCCTTCCGTCATGACAAAGCTACCATTCATTAGAATAACAAAATCTCAACAACGAACTACATTCCATAATGACAAGGCTACCATCCATTGGAGTAAGATAATATCAACAATGAACTACCTCCCATAATGACAAGGCTACCATCCAATGGATTAACAAAATATCAATAACGAACTACCTTCCATAAGGACATGGCTACCATCCATTGGAGTAAAAAAATCTCAACAACGATTTACCCTCCATAATGAGAAGGCTACCATCCGATGGAGTAACAAAATCTCAACAACGAACTATCTTCCGTAATGACAAGGATACCATCCATTAGAATAACAAAATATTAATAACGAACTACCTTCCATAAGGACATCTCTACCATCCATTAGAGTAACAAAATATCAACAACGAACTAACCTCCATAAGGACATCGCTACCATCTATTGAAGTAACAAAATCTCAACAACAATTTACCTTCCATAATGACAAGGCTACCATCCAGTGGAGTAACAAAATATCAACAAGTACTACCTTCTACAATTATAAGCCTACCATACAGTAAAATAACAGAATCACAACAACAAACTACCTTCCATAATGACAAGGCTACCATCCATTAGAATAACAAAATCTCAACAACGAACTACATTCCATAATGACTAGGCTACCATCCATTGGAGTAACAAAATCTCAAGAACGAACTCCCTTCTATAATGACAAGGCTACCATCCAATGGAGTAACAAAATATCAATAACGAACTACCTTCCATAAGGACATGGCTACCATCCATTGGAGTAAAAAAATCTCAACAACGATTTACCTTCCATAATGACAAGGCTACCATCCAATGGAGTAACAAAATCTCAACAACGAACTACCTTCCGAAATGACAAGGCTACCATCCATTAGAGTAACAAAATCTCAATACAGAACTATCTTTCATAATGACAAGGCTACCATCCATTAAATTAACAAAATCTTAAGAACGAACTACCTTACATAATGTCAAGGCTACCATCCATTAGAGTAACAAAATATCAACAACAAACTACCTTCCATATTGACAAGGCTACCATCCATTGAACTAACAAAATCTAAACAACGAACTACCTTCCATAATGACAAGTCTACCATCCACTGGAGTAACAAAATCTCAACAACGAACTACCTTCCATAATGACAAGGCTACCATCCAATGGAGACACAAAATCTCAACAACAAACTACCTTCCATAATGACAAGGCTACCATCCATTGGAGTAACAAAATCTCAACAACGAACTACCTTCCATAATGACAATGTTACCATCCAATGGAGAAACAAAATCACAACAACAAACTACCTTCCATAATAACAAGGCTACCATCCATTAGAGTAACAAAATCTCAACAATGACTGGCCTTCCGTAGTGACAAGGATACCATCCATTAGAATAAAAAAATCTCAACAACGAACTACATTCTATAATGACTAGGCTACCATCCATTGGAGTAACAAAATCTCAAGAACGAACTCCCTTCCATAACGACAAGGCTACCACCCAATGGAGTAACAAAATATCAATAACAAACTACCTTCCATAAGGACATGGCTACCATCCATTGGAGTAAAAAAATCTCAACAACGATTTACCTTCCATAATGACAAGGCTACCATCCAATGGAGTAACAAAATCTCAACAACGAACTAACTTCCGTAATGACAAGGCTACCATCCATTAGAATAACAAAATATCAATAACGAACTACCTTCCATAAGGACAAGGCTACCATCCATTGGAGTAACAAAATCTCAAAAACGAACTACATTCCATAATGACAAGGCTACCATCCATTAAAGTAACAAAATCCCAACAACAAACTACCTTCCATAATGAAAAGGCTACCATCCATTAAAGTAACAAAGTCTCATCAATGAACTACCTTCCATAATGACAAGGCTACAATCCATTGGAGTAACTAAATCTAAACAACAAACTACATTCCATAATGACGAGGCTACCATCCATTGGAGTACCAAAATATCAACAACGAACTAACTTCCATAATGACAACGCTACCATCCAATGGAGTAACAAAATCTCAACAACGAACTACCTTCCATAATGACAAGGCTACCATCCATTGGAGTAACATAATCTAAATAACAAACTACCTTCCATAATGACACAGCTACCATCCATTTATGTAACAAAATCCCAAGAACAAACTACCATCCATAATGACAAGGCTACCATCCATAAGAGTAACAAAATCTCAACAACGTACTACCTACCTTAATGACAAGGCATCCATCCATTAGAGTACCAAAATATCAACAACGAACTACCTTCCATAAGTACAACGCTACCATCCATTGGAGTACCAAAATCTCAACAATGATTTAACTTCGATAATGACAAGGCTACCATCCATTAGATTAACAAAATCTCAATACCGAATTACCTTCCATAATGAAAAGGCTACCATCCATTAAAGTAACAAAAATATCAACAACAAACTACCTTCCATAATGAAAAGGCTACCATCCATTAGAGTAACAAAATATCAACAACAAACTACCATCCATATAGACAAGGCTGCCATCCATTGAACTAACGAAATCTAAACAACGAACTACCTTCCATAATGACAAGTCTACCATCCATTGGAGTAACAAAATCTCAACAACAAACTACCTTCCATAATGACAAGGCTACCATCCATTAGAGTAACAAAATCTCAACAATGACTGGCCTTCCGTAATGACACGGATACCATCCATTAGAATAACAAAATCTCAACAACAAACTACATTCCATAATGACTAGGCTACCATCCATTGGAGTAACAAAATCCCAACAACGAACTACCTTCCATAATGACAAGGCTACCATCCAATGGAGTAAAAAATTATCAATAACGAACTACCTTCCATAAGGACATGGCTACCATCCATTGGAGTAAAAAAATCTCAACAACGATTTACCTTCCATAATGACAAGGCTACAATCCAATTGAGGAACAAAATCTCAACAAAGAACTACCTTCCATAATGACAAGGCTACCATCCATTAGAATAACAAAATATCAATAACGAACTACCTTCCATAAGGACATCTCTACAATCCATTAGAGTAACAAAATATCAACAACGAACTAACTTCCATAAGGACATCGCTACCATCTATTGGAGTAACAAAATCTCAACAACAATTTACCTTCCATAATGACAAGGCTACCATTCAATGGAGTAACAAAATTTTATCAAGAACTACCTTCTACAATTATAAGGCTACCATCCGGTAAAGTAACAGAATCACAACAACAAACTACCTTCCATAATGACAAGGCTACCATCCATTAGAATAAGAAAATCTCAACAACGAACTACATTCCATATTGACAAGGCTACTATCCATTGAAGTAACAAAATCGCAACAACATACTACCTTCCGTAATGCCAAGGCTACCATCCAATGGAGTAACAAATATCAACAACGAACTAGGTTCCATAAGGACATTGCTACCATCCATTGGAGTAACAGAATCTCAACAATGATTTACCTTCGATAATGACAAGGCTACCATCCATTAGAGTAACAAAATCTAAATACCGAACTACCTTTCATAATGACAAGGCTACCATCCAGTAAAGTAACAAAATCTTAATAATGAACAACCTTACATAATGACAAGGCTACCATCCATTAGAGTAACAAAATATCAACAACAAACTACCTTCCATATTCACAAGGCTACCAACCATTGAACTAACAAAATATAAACAACGAACTACCTTCCATAATGACAAGTCTACCATCCATTGGAGTAACAAAATCTCAACAACGAACTACCTTTCATAATGACAAGGCTACCATCCAATGGAGACACAAAATCTCAACAACGAACTACCTTCCATAATGACAAGGCTACCATCCACTGGAGTAACAAAATCTAAGCAACAAACTACCTTCCATAATGACAAGGTTACCATCCAATGGAGTAACAAAATCACAACAACAAACTACCTTCCATAATGACAAGGCTACCATCCATTAGAGTAACAAAATCTCAACAATGGACTACCTTCCGTAATGCCAAGGCTACTATCCAATAGAGTAACAAAATATCAACAACGAACTACCTTCCATAAGGACATTGCTACCATCCATTGGAGTAACAAAATCTCAACAATGATTTACCTTCGATAATGACAAGGCTACCATCCATTAGATTAACAAAATCTCAATACCGAACTACCTTCCATAATGACAAGGCTACCATCCATTAAAGTAACAAAATCTTAACAACGAACTACCTTACATAATGACAAGGCTACCATCCATTAGAGTAACAAAATCTCAACAACGAACTACATTCCATATTGACAAGGCTGCCATCCATTGAACTAACAAAATCTAAACAACGAACTAACTTCCATAATGACATGGCTACCATCCATTGGAGTAACAAAATCACAACAACAAACTACCTTCCATAATGACAAGGATACCATCCATTAGAGTAACAAAACCTCAACAATGACTGGCCTTCCGTAATGACAAGGCTAACATCCATTAGAATAACAAAATCCCAAGAACAAACTACATTCTATAATGACTAGGCTACCATCCATTGGAGTAACAAAATCTCAACAACGAACTACCTTCCATAATGACAAGTCTACCATCCAATGGAGTAACAAAATATCAATAACGAACTACCTTCCATAAGGACATGGCTACCATCCATTGGAGTAAAAAAATCTCAACAACGATTTACCTTCCATAATGACAAGGCTACAATCCAATTGAGTAACAAAATCTCAACAAAGAACTACCTTCCATAATGACAAGGCTACAATCCATTAGAATAACAAAATATCAATAACGAACTACCTTCCATAAGGACATCTCTACCATCCATTAGAGTAACAAAATCTCAACAACGAACTAACTTCAATAACGACATCGCTACCATCTATTGGAGTAACAAAACCTCATCAACGAACTACCTTCCATAATGAAAATCCTAGCCATGTTACAACCCCTAAAAGTCCTAGCCAAAGCATGGGTTAGTTCGAAAGCATATTATTACAAAAAGGTATCCTGACTCCTGTAAGGTTTGCTATAAATCCTGAGTTGATATCACACTCCTACAAATTTGTTTTTTTTACTAAAAAATGAATTTTTAAACTTCAAGACAGACATAAGCTTTGCATTTTTAAAATACCATTTCTTGCATATGACTATTTGTTCAACAACAGAGAAATTCACAGACGAATATTCAATGAACGAAAATCCTCTCGATGAACAGAATTACCTAAGATGAAAAAAAACATTTCCAGTAACAGGCCTTCCATAATCAGGGGGCATGACATGGTGCTTAACACATCTAGGACCGTCAAGTCAAAATTCCAAGAAAATATCATAAATTCCTGAATAGCCAGAGCAGGTCTCCAGCACTTGGGGCATCAAATGTGATTCCCATTAAAAGAGCACGTACAATCAAGCAAAACCAATGTTCCCCAACAAATTTCTTCTCAAAATCATAAAACAGGAATTCCCAGCGGAAACATTCTAAATAAAGTAGACTTTATTCTAGAAACAGTTCAGGTACGATCTAGAGACGAATGTCATCCTGATACTTATTCCAGATTTTCCTCTAGAAACGATTCAGATACGATCCAGAGACAGATGTCATTCTCACACTTATTCCAGATTTTCTTCAAGAAACAATTCAGGTATGATCCAGAGACGGATGTCATCCTGATACTTATGCTAGATTTTCCTCTAGAAACAGTTCAGATACGATGCAGAGACAGATGTCATTCTGACACTTATTCCAGATTCTCCTCTAGAAACGGTTCATGTACGATCCAAAGATGGATGTCATCCTGGCACTTATTCCATATTTTCTTCTAGAAACGGTTCAAGCACGATCTAGAGATAGATGTCATCCTGATACTTATTCCAGATATTCCTCTAGAAATGGTTCAGATACGATCCAGAGACGGATGTCATTCTGACACTTATCCAGATTTTCCTCTAGAAATGGTTCAGATACTATCCGGATACGGATGTCATTCTGATACTCATTCTAGATTCTCCTCTGGAAACGGTGAAGATACGATCCAACGACGGATGTCATCCTGACACTTATTCGAGATTTTCTTCCAGAAACGGTTCAGGCACGATCCAAAGACGGATGTCATCCTGACACTTATTCCAGATTTTCTTCCAGAAATGGTTCAGGCACGATTCAGAGACATATGTCATTCTAACACTTATTCCAGATTTTCTTCTATAAATAGTGTAGATATGATCCAGAGACGGATGTCATTCTGACACTTATTCCAGAATTTCTTCTAGAAAATTTTCAGGCACGATCTAGAGACGGATGTTGTGATCGGTGGATATGGAACTGACTGTTTTAAAGCTGGTTCGCGAAAATGTCGCGGAAGCAAGAGTCGCCACCGTCTTTTATTTTCTCCAAATGGAAAGGACAAAAGCACAGAAAAATTCCTTTAAAAGAGATTGCTCTCGGTTCGGGAGGTAGGTTATAGAAAGGGAAGGTGTTAGCACCCTTTCTATCCATGGTTATCCATGGGCTCTTAGGTACTTGCTCAATGTGTTTTCAAAATGTTTGTTTGCTTTTCAATGTGGGTTTCAAAAATATTCTCTGAAAAGTTTCAGTTTAACTCGTACGTCAGAGTGTTTGAAAAGTTTGTTTTGAAAGTTTTTTGAAAGTGTGTTGGTGTGAAAAGAGTTTTTGTTTTGTTTGAAATTAGAGCAAGTATCCTTGAGAACCTACCTACCCTAAGGAATTCGTCTGTGTAAATGTCCTTTAAAGTAGTGTTATCCCACCATTGAGAGGTAGGTAGCACCACCGTTGGAGGTGTTCGGGTCAATTCGAGTTTTAGGGACATGGTGATCACCGGAGCAATGGGAAGACACCTTAGAAGCTACCCTCATGCCGGGTTCCCGGATCATGAGGACTTACTAAGACGTCCTCTACTCGACGATCACCTTTCGAAAGGCAACAGTGAGGCGTACCCTAGGGGTGGTGTGTGCGAATTGTGTGTCATGTTTCAATTATTTGTCTTGTCATGTTTGTTGTGATCTAACGATTCGATTGGAATAACAAAGTCTCAACAACGAACTACATTCCATATTGAAATAACAAAGTCTCAACAACGAACTACATTCCATATTGACAAGGCTACCATCCATTGGAGTAACAAAATCGCAACAACGGACTACCATCCGTAATGCCAAGGCCACCATCCAATGGAGTAACAAAATATCAACAACGAACTACCTTCCATAAGGACATCTCTACCATCCATTAGAGTAACAAAATCTCAACAACGAACTAACTTCAATAACGACATCGCTACCATCTATTGGAGTAACAAAACCTCATCAACGAACTACCTTCCATAATGACAAGGTTACCATCCAATTGAGAAACAAAATCTCAACAAGAACTACCTTCTACAGTTACACGGCTACCATCCAGCAAAGTAACAAAATCACAACAACAAACTACCTTCCATAATGACAAGGCTACCATCCATTGGAATAACAAAGTCTCAACAACGAACTACATTCCATATTGACAAGGCTACCATCCATTGGAGTAACAAAATCGCAACAACGGACTACCATCCGTAATGCTAAGGCCACCATCCAATGGAGTAACAAAATATCAACAACGAACTACCTTCCATAAGGACATTGCTACCATCCATTGGAGTAACAAAATCTCAAAAATGAATTACCTTCGATAATGACAAGGCTACCATCCATTAGAGTAACAAAATCTCAATACCGAACTACCTTCCATAATGACAAGGCTACCATCCATTAAAGTAACAAAATCTTAACAACGAACTACCTTACATAATGACAAGGCTACCATCCATTAGAGTAACAAAATCTCAACAAAGAACTACCTTCCATATTGACAAGGCTTCCATCCATTGAACTAACAAAATCTAAACAACGAACTACCTTCCATAATGACAAGTCTACCATCCATTGGAGTAACAAAATCTCAACAACAAACTACCTTCCATAATGACAAGGCTACCATCCAATAGAGACACAAAATCACAACAATGAACTACCTTCCATAATGACAAATATACCATCCATTGGAGTAACAAAATCTCAACAACGAACTACCTTCCATAATGACAAGGTTACCATCCAATGGAGTAACAAAATCACAACAACAAACTACCTTCCATAATGACAAGGCTACCATTCATTAGAGTAACAAAATCTCAACAATGACTGGCCTTCCGTAATGACAAGGCTACCATCCATTAGAATAACAAAATCTCAACAACAAACTACATTCCATAATGACTAGGCTACCATCCATTGGAGTAACAAAATCACAACAACAAACTACCTTCCATAATGACAAGGCTACCATCCAATGGAGTAACAAAATATCAATAACGATCTACCTTCCATAAGGACATGGCTACCGTCCCTTGGAGTATAAAAATCTCAACAACGTTTTACCTTCCATAATGACAAGGCTACCATCCAATGGAGTAACACAATATCAATAACGAACTACCTTCTGTAATGACAAGGTAACCATCCATTAGAGTGACAAAATATCAACAATGAACTACCTTCCATAATGACATCTCTACCATCTACTGGAGTAACAAAATCTCAACAACAATTTACCTTCCATAATGACAAGGCTACCATCCAATGGGGTAACAAAATCTCAAAAACGAACTACCTTCCATAATGACAAGGCTACCATCTATTGGAGTAACAAAATCTCAGCAACACACTACCTTCCATCCTGACAAGGCTACCATCTATTAAACTAACAAAATCTCAACATCGAACTACCTCCCATAATGACAAGGCTACCATCCATTGGAGTAACAAAATCTCAAAAACGAACTACCTTCCATAATGACAAGGCTACCATCCATTAAAGTAACAAAATCCCAACAACAAACTACCTTCCATAATGAAAAGGCTACCATCCATTAAAGTAACAAAGTCTCATCAATGAACTCCCTTCCATAATGACAAGGCTACAATCCATTGGAGTAACTAAATCTAAACAACAAACTACATTCCATAATGACGAGGCTACCATCCATTGGAGTACCAAAATATCAACAACGAACTAACTTCCATAATGACAACGCTACCATCCAATGGAGTAACAAAATCTCAACAACGAACTACCTTCCATAATGACAAGGCTACCATCCATTGGAGTAACAAAATCTAAATAACAAACTACCTTCCATAATGACACAGCTACCATCCATTTATGTAACAAAATCCCAAGAACAAACTACCATCCATAATGACAAGGCTACCATCCATAAGAGTAACAAAATCTCAACAACGTACTACCTACCTTAATGACAAGGCATCCATCCATTAGAGTACCAAAATATCAACAACGAACTACCTTCCATAAGTACAACGCTACCATCCATTGGAGTACCAAAATCTCAACAATGATTTAACTTCGATAATGACAAGGCTACCATCCATTAGATTAACAAAATCTCAATACCGAATTACCTTCCATAATGAAAAGGCTACCATCCATTAAAGTAACAAAAATCTCAACAACAAACTACCTTCCATAATGAAAAGGCTACCATCCATTAGAGTAACAAAATATCAACAACAAACTACCATCCATATAGACAAGGCTGCCATCCATTGAACTAACGAAATCTAAACAACGAACTACCTTCCATAATGACAAGTCTACCATCCATTGGAGTAACAAAATCTCAACAACAAACTACCTTCCATAATGACAAGGCTACCATCCATTAGAGTAACAAAATCTCAACAATGACTGGCCTTCCGTAATGACACGGATACCATCCATTAGAATAACAAAATCTCAACAAGAAACTACATTCCATAATGACTAGGCTACCATCCATTGGAGTAACAAAATCCCAACAACGAACTACCTTCCATAATGACAAGGCTACCATCCAATGGAGTAAAAAATTATCAATAACGAACTACCTTCCATAAGGACATGGCTACCATCCATTGGAGTAAAAAAATCTCAACAACGATTTACCTTCCATAATGACAAGGCTACAATCCAATTGAGGAACAAAATCTCAACAAAGAACTACCTTCCATAATGACAAGGCTACCATCCATTAGAATAACAAAATATCAATAACGAACTACCTTCCATAAGGACATCTCTACCATCCATTAGAGTAACAAAATCTCAACAACGAACTAACTTCCATAACGACATCGCTACCATCTATTGGAGTAACAAAATATCAACAACAAACTACCTTCCATAATGACAAGGCTACCATCCATTAGAATAACAAAATCTCAACAACAAACTACATTCCATATTGACAAGGCTACCATCCATTGGAGTAACAAAATCGCAACAACGAACTACCTTCCGTAATGCCAAGGCTATTATCCAATGGAGTAACAAAATATCAACAACGAACTACCTTCCATAAAGACATTGCTACCATCCATTGGAGTAACAAAATCTCAACAATGATTTACCTTCGATAATGACAAGGCTACCATCCATTAGAGTAACAAAATCTCAATACCGAACTACCTTCCATAATGACAAGGCTACCATCCATTAAAGTAACAAAATCTTAACAACGAACTACCTTACATAATGACAAGGCTACCATCCATTAGAGTAACAAAATCTCAACAACGAACTACCTTCCATATTGACAAGGCTGCCATCCATTGAACTAACAAAATCTATACAATGAACTACCTTCCATAATGACAAGTCTACCATCCATTGGAGTAACAAAATCTCAACAATGATTTACCTTCGATAATGACAAGGCTACCATCCATTAGAGTAACAAAATCTCAATACCGAATTACCTTCCATAATGACAAGGCTACCATCCATTAGTGTAACAAAATCTCAACAATGACTTGCCTTCCGTAATGACAAGGCTACCATCCATTAGAATAACAAAATCTCAACAACGAACTACATTCCATAATGACTAGGCTACCATCCATTGGAGTAACAAAATCTCAACAACGAACTACCTTCCATAATGACAAGGCTACCATCCAATGTTGTAACAAAATATCAATAACGAACTACCTTCCATAAGGACATGGCTACCATCCCTTGGAGTAAAAAAATCTCAACAACGTTTTACCTTCCATAATGACAAGGCTACCATCCAATGGAGTAACACAATCTCAACAATGAACTACCTTCCGTAATGACAAGGCTACCATCCATTAGAATAACAAAATATCAACAATGAACTACCTTCCATAAGGATATCGCTACCATCTATTGGAGTAACAAAATCTCAACAACAATTTACCTTTCATAATGACAAGGCTACCATCCAATGGAGTAACAAAATCTCAAAAACGAACTACCATCTATAATGACAAGGGTACCATCCAGTAAACTAACAAAATCTCAAAAACAAAGTACCTTCCATAATGACAAGGCTACCATCTATTGGAGTAACAAAATCTCAACAACGCACTACCTTCCATCCTGACAAGGCTACCATCCATTGGAGTAACAAAATCTCAATAACGAACTACCTTCCATAAGGACATCTCTACCATCCATTAGAGTAACAAAATCTCAACAACGAACTAACTTCCGTAACGACATCGCTACCATCTATTGGAGTAACAAAATCTCAACAACGAACTACCTTCCATAATGACAAGGTTACCATCCAATTGAGAAACAAAATCACAACAACAAACTACCTTCCATAATGACAAGGCTACCATCCATTAGAGTAACAAAATCTCAACAATGACTGGCCTTCTGTAATGACAAGGCTACCATCCAATGGAGTAATAAAATCTCAACAGCGAACTACCTTCCATAATGACAAGGCTACCATCCATTGGAGTAACAAAATCTAAATAACAAACTACCTTCCATAATGACACAACTACCATCCATTTATGTAACAAAATCCCAAGAACAAACTACCATCCATAATGACAAGGCTACCATCCATAAGAGTAACAAAATCTCAACAACGGACTACCTACCTTAATAACAAGGCATCCATCCATTAGAGTACCAAAATATCAACGACGAACTACCTTACATAAGTACAACGCTACAATCCTTTGGAGTACCAAAATCTCAACAATGATTTAACTCTGATAATGACAAGGCTACCATCCATTGGAGTAACAAAATCTCAATACCGAACTACCTTCCATAATGAAAAGGCTACCATCCATTAAAGTAACAAAAATCTCAATAACAAACTACCTTCCATAATGACAAGGCTACCATCCATTAGAGTAACAAAATCTCAACAACGAACTACCATCCATATTGACAAGGCTACCATCCATTGAACTAGCAAAATGTAAACAACGAACTACCTTCCATAATGACTAGGATACCATCCACTGGAGTAATAAAATCTTAACAACGAACTAACTTCCATAATGACATGGTTACCATCCATTGGAGTAACAAAATCACAACAACAAACTACCTTCCATAATGACAAGGCTACCATCCATTAGAGTAACAAAATCTCAACAATCACTAGCCTTCCGTAATGACAAGGCTACGATCCATTAGAATAACAAAATCTCAACAACAAACTACATTCCATAATGACTAGGCTACCATCCATTGGAGTAACAAAATCCCAACAACGAACTACCTTCCATAATGACAAGGCTACCATCCAATGGAGTAAAAAATTATCAATAACGAACTACCTTCCATAAGGACATGGCTACCATCCATTGGAGTAAAAAAATATCAACAACGATTTACCTTCCATAACGACAAGGCTACCATCCAATTGAGTAACAAAATCTCAACAACAATTTACCTTCCATAATGACAAGGCTACCATCCAATGGAGCAACAAAATCTCAAAAACGAACTACCATCTATAATGACAAGGGTACCATCCAGTAAAGTAACAAAATCACAAAAACGAACTACCTTCCATAATGACAAGGCTACCATCTATTGGAGTAACAAAATCTCATCAACGCACTACCTTCCATCCCGACAAGGCTACCATCTATTGAAATAACAAAATATCAACATCGAACTACCTCCCATAATGACAAGGCTACCGTCCATTGGAGTAACAAAATCTCAAAAACGAACTACCTTCCATAATGACAAGGCTACCATCCATTAAAGTAACAAAATCCCAACAACAAACTACCTTCCGTAATGACAAGGCTACCATCCATTAAAGTAACAAAATCTCAACAATGAACTACCTTCCATAATGACAAGGCTACAATCCATTGGAGTAACAAAATCTAAACAACAAACTACATTCCATAATGACGAGGCTACCATCCATTGGAGTAACAAAATATCAACAACGAACTAACTTCCATAATGACAAGGCTACCATCCAATGGAATAACAAAATCTCAACAACGAACTACCTTCCATAATGACAAGGCTACCATCCATTGGAGTAACAAAATCTAAATAACAAACTACCTTCCATAATGACACAGCTACCATCCATTTATGTAACAAAATCCCAAGAACAAACTACCATCCATAAGAGTAACAAAATCTCAACAACGGACTACCTAACTTAATTACAAGGCATCCATCCATTAGAGTACCAAAATATCAACAACGAACTACCTTCCATATGTACAACGCTACCATCCATTGGAATACCAAAATCTCAACAATGATTTAACTTTGATAATGACAAGGCTACCATCCATTGGAGTAACAAAATCTCAATACCGAACTACCTTCCATAATGAAAAGGCTACCATCCATTAAAGTAACAAAAATCTCAACAACAAACTACCTTTCATAATGACAAGGCTACCATCCATTAGAGTAACAAAATCTCAACAACGAACTACCATCCATATTGACAAGGCTACCATCCATTGAACTAAAAAAATGTAAACAACGAACTACATTCCATATTAACAAGGCTACCATTCATTGAACTAACAAAATGTAAACAACAAACTACCTTCCATAATGACAAGGATACCATCCACTGGAGTAATAAAATCTCAACAACGAACTAACTTCCATAATGACATGGCTACCATCCATTGGAGTAACAAAATCACAACAACAAACTACCTTCCATAATAACAAGGCTACCATCCATTAGAGTAACAAAATCTCAACAATGACTGGCCTTCCGTAATGACAAGGCTACCATCCATTAGAATAACAAAATCTCAACAACAAACTACATTCCATAATGACTAGGCTACCATCCATTGGAGTAACAAAATCCCAACAACGAACTACCTTCCATAATGACAAGGCTACCATCCAATGGAGTAAAAAATTATCAATAACGAACTACCTTCCATAAGGACATGGCTACCATCCATTGGAGTAAAAAAATCTCAACAACGATTTACCTTCCATAACGACAAGGCTACCATCCAATTGAGTAACAAAATCTCAATAACGAACTACCTTCCATAATGACAAGGCTACCATCCATTAGAATAACAAAATATCAATAACGAACTACCTTCCATAAGGACATCTCTACCATCTATTAGAGTAACAAAATATCAACAACGAACTAACTTCCATAAGGACATCGCTACCATCTATTGGAGTAACAAAATCTCAACAACGAACTACCTTCCATAATGACAAGGTTACCATCCAATGGAGTAACAAAATCACAACAATGACTGGCCTTCCGTAATGACAAGGCTACCATCCATTAGAATAACAAAATCTCAACAATGAACTACATTCCATAATGACTAGGCTACCATCCATTGGAGTAACAAAATCTCAACAACGAACTACCTTACATAATGACAAGGTTACCATCCATTAGAGTAACAAAATCTAAACAACAAACTACCTTCCATATTGACTAGGCTACCATCCATTGAACTAACAAAATCTAAACAACAAACTACCTTCCATAATGACAAGTCTACCATCCATTGGAGTAACAAAATCACAACAACATACTACCTTCCATAATGACAAGGCTACCATCCAATGGAGACACAAAATCCCAACAACGAACTACCTTCCATAATGACAAGGCTACCATTCATTAGAGTAACAAAATCTCAACAACGAACTACCTTCCATAATGACAAGGTTACCATCCAATGGAGTAACAAAATCTCAACAATGAATGGCCTTCCAAAATGACATGGCTAACATCCATTAGTGTAACAAAATCTCAACAATGACTGGCCTTCCATAATGACAAGGCTACCATCCATTAGATAACAAAATCTCAACAACGAACTACATTCCATAATGACTAGGCTACCATCCATTGGAGTAACAAAATCTCAACAACGAACTACCTTCCATAATCACAAGGCTACCATCCAATGGAGTAACAAAATATCAATAACGAACTACCTTCCATAAGGACATGGCTACCATCGGTTGGAGTAAAAAAATATCAATAACGTTTTACCTTCCATAATGACAAGGCTACCATCCAATGGAGTAACACAATCTCAACAACGAACTACCTTCCGTAATGACAAGGCTACCATCCATTAGAATAACAAAATATCAACAATGAACTACCTTCCATAAGGACATCGCTACCATCTATTGGAGTAACAAAATCTCAACAACAATTTACCTTCCATAATGACAAGGCTACCATCCAATGGAGCAACAAAATCTCAAAAACGAACTACCATCTATAATGACAAGGGTACCATCCAGTAAAGTAACAAAATCACAAAAACGAACTACCTTCCATAATGACAAGGCTACCATCTATTGGAGTAACAAAATCTCATCAACGCACTACCTTCCATCCCGACAAGGCTACCATCTATTGAAATAACAAAATATCAACATCGAACTACCTCCCATAATGACAAGGCTACCGTCCATTGGAGTAACAAAATCTCAAAAACGAACTACCTTCCATAATGACAAGGCTACCATCCATTAAAGTAACAAAATCCCAACAACAAACTACCTTCCGTAATGACAAGGCTACCATCCATTAAAGTAACAAAATCTCAACAATGAACTACCTTCCATAATGACAAGGCTACAATCCATTGGAGTAACAAAATCTAAACAACAAATTACATTCCATAATGACGAGGCTACCATCCATTGGAGTAACAAAATATCAACAACGAACTAACTTCCATAATGACAAGGCTACCATCCAATGGAATAACAAAATCTCAACAACGAACTACCTTCCATAATGACAAGGCTACCATCCATTGGAGTAACAAAATCTAAATAACAAACTACCTTCCATAATGACACAGCTACCATCCATTTATGTAACAAAATCCCAAGAACAAACTACTATCCATAATGATAAGGCTACCATCCATAAGAGTAACAAAATCTCAACAACGGACTACCTAACTTAATGACAAGGCATCCATCCATTAGAGTACCAAAATATCAACAACGAACTACCTTCCATAAGTACAACGCTACCATCCATTGGAATACCAAAATCTCAACAATGATTTAACTTTGATAATGACAAGGCTACCATCCATTGGAGTAACAAAATCTCAATACCGAACTACCTTCCATAATGAAAAGGCTACCATCCATTAAAGTAACAAAAATCTCAACAACAAACTACCTTTCATAATGACAAGGCTACCATCCATTAGAGTAACAAAATCTCAACAACGAACTACCATCCATATTGACAAGGCTACCATCCATTGAACTAAAAAAATGTAAACAACGAACTACATTCCATATTAACAAGGCTACCATCCAATGAACTAACAAAATGTAAACAACAAACTACCTTCCATAATGACAAGGATACCATCCACTGGAGTAATAAAATCTCAACAACGAACTAACTTCCATAATGACATGGCTACCATCCATTGGAGTAACAAAATCACAACAACAAACTACCTTCCATAATGACAAGGCTACCATCCATTAGAGTAACAAAATCTCAACAATGACTGGCCTTCCGTAATGACAAGGCTACCATCCATTAGAATAACAAAATCTCAACAACAAACTACATTCCATAATGACTAGGCTACCATCCATTGGAGTAACAAAATCCCAACAACGAACTACCTTCCATAATGACAAGGCTACCATCCAATGGAGTAAAAAATTATCAATAACGAACTACCTTCCATAAGGACATGGCTACCATCCATTGGAGTAAAAAAATCTCAACAACGATTTACCTTCCATAACGACAAGGCTACCATCCAATTGAGTAACAAAATCTTAATAACGAACTACCTTCCATAATGACAAGGCTACCATCCATTAGAATAACAAAATATCAATAACGAACTACCTTCCATAAGGACATCTCTACCATCTATTAGAGTAACAAAATATCAACAACGAACTAACTTCCATAAGGACATCGCTACCATCTATTGGAGTAACAAAATCTCAACAACGAACTACCTTCCATAATGACAAGGTTACCATCCAATGGAGTAACAAAATCACAACAATGACTGGCCTTCCGTAATGACAAGGCTACCATCCATTAGAATAACAAAATCTCAACAATGAACTACATTCCATAATGACTAGGCTACCATCCATTGGAGTAACAAAATCTCAACAACGAACTACCTTACATAATGACAAGGTTACCATCCATTAGAGTAACAAAATCTAAACAACAAACTACCTTCCATATTGACTAGGCTACCATCCATTGAACTAACAAAATCTAAACAACAAACTACCTTCCATAATGACAAGTCTACCATCCATTGGAGTAACAAAATCACAACAACATACTACCTTCCATAATGACAAGGCTACCATCCAATGGAGACACAAAATCCCAACAACGAACTACCTTCCATAATGACAAGGCTACCATTCATTAGAGTAACAAAATCTCAACAACGAACTACCTTCCATAATGACAAGGTTACCATCCAATGGAGTAACAAAATCTCAACAATGAATGGCCTTCCAAAATGACATGGCTAACATCCATTAGTGTAACAAAATCTCAACAATGACTGGCCTTCCATAATGACAAGGCTACCATCCATTAGATAACAAAATCTCAACAACGAACTACATTCCATAATGACTAGGCTACCATCCATTGGAGTAACAAAATCTCAACAACGAACTACCTTCCATAATCACAAGGCTACCATCCAATGGAGTAACAAAATATCAATAACGAACTACCTTCCATAAGGACATGGCTACCATCGGTTGGAGTAAAAAAATATCAATAACGTTTTACCTTCCATAATGACAAGGCTACCATCCAATGGAGTAACACAATCTCAACAACGAACTACCTTCCGTAATGACAAGGCTACCATCCATTAGAATAACAAAATATCAACAATGAACTACCTTCCATAAGGACATCGCTACCATCTATTGGAGTAACAAAATCTCAACAACAATTTACCTTCCATAATGACAAGGCTACCATCCAATAGAGTAACAAAATCTCAAAAGCAAACTACCATCTATAATGACAAGGGTACCATCCAGTAAAGTAACAAAATCACAAAAACGAACTACCTTCCATAATGACAAGGCTACCATCTATTGGAGTAACAAAATCTCATCAACGCACTACCTTCCATCCCGACAAGGCTACCATCTATTGAAATAACAAAATATCAACATCGAACTACCTCCCATAATGACAAGGCTACCGTCCATTGGAGTAACAAAATCTCAAAAACGAACTACCTTCCATAATGACAAGGCTACCATCCATTAAAGTAACAAAATCCCAACAACAAACTACCTTCCGTAATGACAAGGCTACCATCCATTAAAGTAACAAAATCTCAACAATGAACTACCTTCCATAATGACAAGGCTACAATCCATTGGAGTAACAAAATCTAAACAACAAATTACATTCCATAATGACGAGGCTACCATCCATTGGAGTAACAAAATATCAACAACGAACTAACTTCCATAATGACAAGGCTACCATCCAATGGAATAACAAAATCTCAACAACGAACTACCTTCCATAATGACAAGGCTACCATCCATTGGAGTAACAAAATCTAAATAACAAACTACCTTCCATAATGACACAGCTACCATCCATTTATGTAACAAAATCCCAAGAACAAACTACTATCCATAATGATAAGGCTACCATCCATAAGAGTAACAAAATCTCAACAACGGACTACCTAACTTAATGACAAGGCATCCATCCATTAGAGTACCAAAATATCAACAACGAACTACCTTCCATAAGTACAACGCTACCATCCATTGGAATACCAAAATCTCAACAATGATTTAACTTTGATAATGACAAGGCTACCATCCATTGGAGTAACAAAATCTCAATACCGAACTACCTTCCATAATGAAAAGGCTACCATCCATTAAAGTAACAAAAATCTCAACAACAAACTACCTTTCATAATGACAAGGCTACCATCCATTAGAGTAACAAAATCTCAACAACGAACTACCATCCATATTGACAAGGCTACCATCCATTGAACTAAAAAAATGTAAACAACGAACTACATTCCATATTAACAAGGCTACCATCCAATGAACTAACAAAATGTAAACAACAAACTACCTTCCATAATGACAAGGATACCATCCACTGGAGTAATAAAATCTCAACAACGAACTAACTTCCATAATGACATGGCTACCATCCATTGGAGTAACAAAATCACAACAACAAACTACCTTCCATAATGACAAGGCTACCATCCATTAGAGTAACAAAATCTCAACAATGACTGGCCTTCCGTAATGACAAGGCTACCATCCATTAGAATAACAAAATCTCAACAACAAACTACATTCCATAATGACTAGGCTACCATCCATTGGAGTAACAAAATCCCAACAACGAACTACCTTCCATAATGACAAGGCTACCATCCAATGGAGTAAAAAATTATCAATAACGAACTACCTTCCATAAGGACATGGCTACCATCCATTGGAGTAAAAAAATCTCAACAACGATTTACCTTCCATAACGACAAGGCTACCATCCAATTGAGTAACAAAATCTTAATAACGAACTACCTTCCATAATGACAAGGCTACCATCCATTAGAATAACAAAATATCAATAACGAACTACCTTCCATAAGGACATCTCTACCATCTATTAGAGTAACAAAATATCAACAACGAACTAACTTCCATAAGGACATCGCTACCATCTATTGGAGTAACAAAATCTCAACAACGAACTACCTTCCATAATGACAAGGTTACCATCCAATGGAGTAACAAAATCACAACAATGACTGGCCTTCCGTAATGACAAGGCTACCATCCATTAGAATAACAAAATCTCAACAATGAACTACATTCCATAATGACTAGGCTACCATCCATTGGAGTAACAAAATCTCAACAACGAACTACCTTACATAATGACAAGGTTACCATCCATTAGAGTAACAAAATCTAAACAACAAACTACCTTCCATATTGACTAGGCTACCATCCATTGAACTAACAAAATCTAAACAACAAACTACCTTCCATAATGACAAGTCTACCATCCATTGGAGTAACAAAATCACAACAACATACTACCTTCCATAATGACAAGGCTACCATCCAATGGAGACACAAAATCCCAACAACGAACTACCTTCCATAATGACAAGGCTACCATTCATTAGAGTAACAAAATCTCAACAACGAACTACCTTCCATAATGACAAGGTTACCATCCAATGGAGTAACAAAATCTCAACAATGAATGGCCTTCCAAAATGACATGGCTAACATCCATTAGTGTAACAAAATCTCAACAATGACTGGCCTTCCATAATGACAAGGCTACCATCCATTAGATAACAAAATCTCAACAACGAACTACATTCCATAATGACTAGGCTACCATCCATTGGAGTAACAAAATCTCAACAACGAACTACCTTCCATAATCACAAGGCTACCATCCAATGGAGTAACAAAATATCAATAACGAACTACCTTCCATAAGGACATGGCTACCATCGGTTGGAGTAAAAAAATATCAATAACGTTTTACCTTCCATAATGACAAGGCTACCATCCAATGGAGTAACACAATCTCAACAACGAACTACCTTCCGTAATGACAAGGCTACCATCCATTAGAATAACAAAATATCAACAATGAACTACCTTCCATAAGGACATCGCTACCATCTATTGGAGTAACAAAATCTCAACAACAATTTACCTTCCATAATGACAAGGCTACCATCCAATAGAGTAACAAAATCTCAAAAGCAAACTACCATCTATAATGACAAGGGTACCATCCAGTAAAGTAACAAAATCACAAAAACGAACTACCTTCCATAATGACAAGGCTACCATCTATTGGAGTAACAAAATCTCATCAACGCACTACCTTCCATCCCGACAAGGCTACCATCTATTGAAATAACAAAATATCAACATCGAACTACCTCCCATAATGACAAGGCTACCGTCCATTGGAGTAACAAAATCTCAAAAACGAACTACCTTCCATAATGACAAGGCTACCATCCATTAAAGTAACAAAATCCCAACAACAAACTACCTTCCGTAATGACAAGGCTACCATCCATTAAAGTAACAAAATCTCAACAATGAACTACCTTCCATAATGACAAGGCTACAATCCATTGGAGTAACAAAATCTAAACAACAAACTACATTCCATAATGACGAGGCTACCATCCATTGGAGTAACAAAATATCAACAACGAACTAACTTCCATAATGACAAGGCTACCATCCAATGGAATAACAAAATCTCAACAACGAACTACCTTCCATAATGACAAGGCTACCATCCATTGGAGTAACAAAATCTAAATAACAAACTACCTTCCATAATGACACAGCTACCATCCATTTATGTAACAAAATCCCAAGAAAAAACTACCATCAATAATGATAAGGCTACCATCCATAAGAGTAACAAAATCTCAACAACGGACTACCTAACTTAATGACAAGGCATCCATCCATTAGAGTACCAAAATATCAACAACGAACTACCTTCCATAAGAACAACGCTACCATCCATTGTAGTACCAAAATCTCAACAATGATTTAACTTTGATAATGACAAGGCTACCATCCATTGGAGTAACAAAATCTCAATACCGAACTACCTTCCATAATGAAAAGGCTACCATCCATTAAAGTAACAAAAATCTCAACAACAAACTACCTTCCGTAATGACAAGGCTACCATCCATTAGAGTAACAAAATCTCAACAATGTACTACCATCCATATTGACAAGGCTACCATCCATTGAACTAACAAAATGTAAACAACGAACTACCTTCCATATTGACAAGGCTACCATCCATTGAACTAACAAAATGTAAACAACGAACTACCTTCCATAATGACAAGGATACCATCCACTGGAGTAATAAAATCTCAACAACGAACTAACTTCCATAATGACATGGCTACCATCCATTGGAGTAACAAAATCACAACAACAAACTACCTTCCATAATGACAAGGCTACCATCCATTAGAGTAACAAAATCTCAACAATGACTGGCCTTCCGTAATGACAAGGCTACCATCCATTAGAATAACAAAATCTCAACAACAAACCACATTCCATAATGACTAGGCTACCATCCATTGGAGTAACAAAATCTCAACAACGAACTACCTTCCATAATGACAAGGCTACCATCCAATGGAGTAACAAAATATCAACAACAAACTACCATCCATATAGACAAGGCTGCCATCCATTGAACTAACGAAATCTAAACAACGAACTACCTTCCATAATGACAAGTCTACCATCCATTGGAGTAACAAAATCTCAACAACAAACTACCTTCCATAATGACAAGGCTACCATCCATTAGAGTAACAAAATCTCAACAATGACTGGCCTTCCGTAATGACACGGATACCATCCATTAGAATAACAAAATCTCAACAAGAAACTACATTCCATAATGACTAGGCTACCATCCATTGGAGTAACAAAATCCCAACAACGAACTACCTTCCATAATGACAAGGCTACCATCCAATGGAGTAAAAAATTATCAATAACGAACTACCTTCCATAAGGACATGGCTACCATCCATTGGAGTAAAAAAATCTCAACAACGATTTACCTTCCATAATGACAAGGCTACAATCCAATTGAGGAACAAAATCTCAACAAAGAACTACCTTCCATAATGACAAGGCTACCATCCATTAGAATAACAAAATATCAATAACGAACTACCTTCCATAAGGACATCTCTACCATCCATTAGAGTAACAAAATCTCAACAACGAACTAACTTCCATAACGACATCGCTACCATCTATTGGAGTAACAAAATATCAACAACAAACTACCTTCCATAATGACAAGGCTACCATCCATTAGAATAACAAAATCTCAACAACAAACTACATTCCATATTGACAAGGCTACCATCCATTGGAGTAACAAAATCGCAACAACGAACTACCTTCCGTAATGCCAAGGCTATTATCCAATGGAGTAACAAAATATCAACAACGAACTACCTTCCATAAAGACATTGCTACCATCCATTGGAGTAACAAAATCTCAACAATGATTTACCTTCGATAATGACAAGGCTACCATCCATTAGAGTAACAAAATCTCAATACCGAACTACCTTCCATAATGACAAGGCTACCATCCATTAAAGTAACAAAATCTTAACAACGAACTACCTTACATAATGACAAGGCTACCATCCATTAGAGTAACAAAATCTCAACAACGAACTACCTTCCATATTGACAAGGCTGCCATCCATTGAACTAACAAAATCTATACAATGAACTACCTTCCATAATGACAAGTCTACCATCCATTGGAGTAACAAAATCTCAACAATGATTTACCTTCGATAATGACAAGGCTACCATCCATTAGAGTAACAAAATCTCAATACCGAATTACCTTCCATAATGACAAGGCTACCATCCATTAGTGTAACAAAATCTCAACAATGACTTGCCTTCCGTAATGACAAGGCTACCATCCATTAGAATAACAAAATCTCAACAACGAACTACATTCCATAATGACTAGGCTACCATCCATTGGAGTAACAAAATCTCAACAACGAACTACCTTCCATAATGACAAGGCTACCATCCAATGTTGTAACAAAATATCAATAACGAACTACCTTCCATAAGGACATGGCTACCATCCCTTGGAGTAAAAAAATCTCAACAACGTTTTACCTTCCATAATGACAAGGCTACCATCCAATGGAGTAACACAATCTCAACAATGAACTACCTTCCGTAATGACAAGGCTACCATCCATTAGAATAACAAAATATCAACAATGAACTACCTTCCATAAGGATATCGCTACCATCTATTGGAGTAACAAAATCTCAACAACAATTTACCTTTCATAATGACAAGGCTACCATCCAATGGAGTAACAAAATCTCAAAAACGAACTACCATCTATAATGACAAGGGTACCATCCAGTAAACTAACAAAATCTCAAAAACAAAGTACCTTCCATAATGACAAGGCTACCATCTATTGGAGTAACAAAATCTCAACAACGCACTACCTTCCATCCTGACAAGGCTACCATCCATTGGAGTAACAAAATCTCAATAACGAACTACCTTCCATAAGGACATCTCTACCATCCATTAGAGTAACAAAATCTCAACAACGAACTAACTTCCGTAACGACATCGCTACCATCTATTGGAGTAACAAAATCTCAACAACGAACTACCTTCCATAATGACAAGGTTACCATCCAATTGAGAAACAAAATCACAACAACAAACTACCTTCCATAATGACAAGGCTACCATCCATTAGAGTAACAAAATCTCAACAATGACTGGCCTTCTGTAATGACAAGGCTACCATCCAATGGAGTAATAAAATCTCAACAGCGAACTACCTTCCATAATGACAAGGCTACCATCCATTGGAGTAACAAAATCTAAATAACAAACTACCTTCCATAATGACACAACTACCATCCATTTATGTAACAAAATCCCAAGAACAAACTACCATCCATAATGACAAGGCTACCATCCATAAGAGTAACAAAATCTCAACAACGGACTACCTACCTTAATAACAAGGCATCCATCCATTAGAGTACCAAAATATCAACGACGAACTACCTTACATAAGTACAACGCTACAATCCTTTGGAGTACCAAAATCTCAACAATGATTTAACTCTGATAATGACAAGGCTACCATCCATTGGAGTAACAAAATCTCAATACCGAACTACCTTCCATAATGAAAAGGCTACCATCCATTAAAGTAACAAAAATCTCAATAACAAACTACCTTCCATAATGACAAGGCTACCATCCATTAGAGTAACAAAATCTCAACAACGAACTACCATCCATATTGACAAGGCTACCATCCATTGAACTAGCAAAATGTAAACAACGAACTACCTTCCATAATGACTAGGATACCATCCACTGGAGTAATAAAATCTTAACAACGAACTAACTTCCATAATGACATGGTTACCATCCATTGGAGTAACAAAATCACAACAACAAACTACCTTCCATAATGACAAGGCTACCATCCATTAGAGTAACAAAATCTCAACAATCACTAGCCTTCCGTAATGACAAGGCTACGATCCATTAGAATAACAAAATCTCAACAACAAACTACATTCCATAATGACTAGGCTACCATCCATTGGAGTAACAAAATCCCAACAACGAACTACCTTCCATAATGACAAGGCTACCATCCAATGGAGTAAAAAATTATCAATAACGAACTACCTTCCATAAGGACATGGCTACCATCCATTGGAGTAAAAAAATATCAACAACGATTTACCTTCCATAACGACAAGGCTACCATCCAATTGAGTAACAAAATCTCAACAACAATTTACCTTCCATAATGACAAGGCTACCATCCAATGGAGCAACAAAATCTCAAAAACGAACTACCATCTATAATGACAAGGGTACCATCCAGTAAAGTAACAAAATCACAAAAACGAACTACCTTCCATAATGACAAGGCTACCATCTATTGGAGTAACAAAATCTCATCAACGCACTACCTTCCATCCCGACAAGGCTACCATCTATTGAAATAACAAAATATCAACATCGAACTACCTCCCATAATGACAAGGCTACCGTCCATTGGAGTAACAAAATCTCAAAAACGAACTACCTTCCATAATGACAAGGCTACCATCCATTAAAGTAACAAAATCCCAACAACAAACTACCTTCCGTAATGACAAGGCTACCATCCATTAAAGTAACAAAATCTCAACAATGAACTACCTTCCATAATGACAAGGCTACAATCCATTGGAGTAACAAAATCTAAACAACAAACTACATTCCATAATGACGAGGCTACCATCCATTGGAGTAACAAAATATCAACAACGAACTAACTTCCATAATGACAAGGCTACCATCCAATGGAATAACAAAATCTCAACAACGAACTACCTTCCATAATGACAAGGCTACCATCCATTGGAGTAACAAAATCTAAATAACAAACTACCTTCCATAATGACACAGCTACCATCCATTTATGTAACAAAATCCCAAGAACAAACTACCATCCATAAGAGTAACAAAATCTCAACAACGGACTACCTAACTTAATTACAAGGCATCCATCCATTAGAGTACCAAAATATCAACAACGAACTACCTTCCATATGTACAACGCTACCATCCATTGGAATACCAAAATCTCAACAATGATTTAACTTTGATAATGACAAGGCTACCATCCATTGGAGTAACAAAATCTCAATACCGAACTACCTTCCATAATGAAAAGGCTACCATCCATTAAAGTAACAAAAATCTCAACAACAAACTACCTTTCATAATGACAAGGCTACCATCCATTAGAGTAACAAAATCTCAACAACGAACTACCATCCATATTGACAAGGCTACCATCCATTGAACTAAAAAAATGTAAACAACGAACTACATTCCATATTAACAAGGCTACCATTCATTGAACTAACAAAATGTAAACAACAAACTACCTTCCATAATGAC
This sequence comes from Vicia faba, assembly GCA_948472305.1. NCBI lineage: Eukaryota > Viridiplantae > Streptophyta > Magnoliopsida > Fabales > Fabaceae > Vicia > Vicia faba. The sequence continues at coordinate 585,150,911 of OX451739.1, read as the reverse complement.
AAGGATACCATCCACTGGAGTAATAAAATCTCAACAACGAACTAACTTCCATAATGACATGGCTACCATCCATTGGAGTAACAAAATCACAACAACAAACTACCTTCCATAATAACAAGGCTACCATCCATTAGAGTAACAAAATCTCAACAATGACTGGCCTTCCGTAATGACAAGGCTACCATCCATTAGAATAACAAAATCTCAACAACAAACTACATTCCATAATGACTAGGCTACCATCCATTGGAGTAACAAAATCCCAACAACGAACTACCTTCCATAATGACAAGGCTACCATCCAATGGAGTAAAAAATTATCAATAACGAACTACCTTCCATAAGGACATGGCTACCATCCATTGGAGTAAAAAAATCTCAACAACGATTTACCTTCCATAACGACAAGGCTACCATCCAATTGAGTAACAAAATCTCAATAACGAACTACCTTCCATAATGACAAGGCTACCATCCATTAGAATAACAAAATATCAATAACGAACTACCTTCCATAAGGACATCTCTACCATCTATTAGAGTAACAAAATATCAACAACGAACTAACTTCCATAAGGACATCGCTACCATCTATTGGAGTAACAAAATCTCAACAACGAACTACCTTCCATAATGACAAGGTTACCATCCAATGGAGTAACAAAATCACAACAATGACTGGCCTTCCGTAATGACAAGGCTACCATCCATTAGAATAACAAAATCTCAACAATGAACTACATTCCATAATGACTAGGCTACCATCCATTGGAGTAACAAAATCTCAACAACGAACTACCTTACATAATGACAAGGTTACCATCCATTAGAGTAACAAAATCTAAACAACAAACTACCTTCCATATTGACTAGGCTACCATCCATTGAACTAACAAAATCTAAACAACAAACTACCTTCCATAATGACAAGTCTACCATCCATTGGAGTAACAAAATCACAACAACATACTACCTTCCATAATGACAAGGCTACCATCCAATGGAGACACAAAATCCCAACAACGAACTACCTTCCATAATGACAAGGCTACCATTCATTAGAGTAACAAAATCTCAACAACGAACTACCTTCCATAATGACAAGGTTACCATCCAATGGAGTAACAAAATCTCAACAATGAATGGCCTTCCAAAATGACATGGCTAACATCCATTAGTGTAACAAAATCTCAACAATGACTGGCCTTCCATAATGACAAGGCTACCATCCATTAGATAACAAAATCTCAACAACGAACTACATTCCATAATGACTAGGCTACCATCCATTGGAGTAACAAAATCTCAACAACGAACTACCTTCCATAATCACAAGGCTACCATCCAATGGAGTAACAAAATATCAATAACGAACTACCTTCCATAAGGACATGGCTACCATCGGTTGGAGTAAAAAAATATCAATAACGTTTTACCTTCCATAATGACAAGGCTACCATCCAATGGAGTAACACAATCTCAACAACGAACTACCTTCCGTAATGACAAGGCTACCATCCATTAGAATAACAAAATATCAACAATGAACTACCTTCCATAAGGACATCGCTACCATCTATTGGAGTAACAAAATCTCAACAACAATTTACCTTCCATAATGACAAGGCTACCATCCAATGGAGCAACAAAATCTCAAAAACGAACTACCATCTATAATGACAAGGGTACCATCCAGTAAAGTAACAAAATCACAAAAACGAACTACCTTCCATAATGACAAGGCTACCATCTATTGGAGTAACAAAATCTCATCAACGCACTACCTTCCATCCCGACAAGGCTACCATCTATTGAAATAACAAAATATCAACATCGAACTACCTCCCATAATGACAAGGCTACCGTCCATTGGAGTAACAAAATCTCAAAAACGAACTACCTTCCATAATGACAAGGCTACCATCCATTAAAGTAACAAAATCCCAACAACAAACTACCTTCCGTAATGACAAGGCTACCATCCATTAAAGTAACAAAATCTCAACAATGAACTACCTTCCATAATGACAAGGCTACAATCCATTGGAGTAACAAAATCTAAACAACAAATTACATTCCATAATGACGAGGCTACCATCCATTGGAGTAACAAAATATCAACAACGAACTAACTTCCATAATGACAAGGCTACCATCCAATGGAATAACAAAATCTCAACAACGAACTACCTTCCATAATGACAAGGCTACCATCCATTGGAGTAACAAAATCTAAATAACAAACTACCTTCCATAATGACACAGCTACCATCCATTTATGTAACAAAATCCCAAGAACAAACTACTATCCATAATGATAAGGCTACCATCCATAAGAGTAACAAAATCTCAACAACGGACTACCTAACTTAATGACAAGGCATCCATCCATTAGAGTACCAAAATATCAACAACGAACTACCTTCCATAAGTACAACGCTACCATCCATTGGAATACCAAAATCTCAACAATGATTTAACTTTGATAATGACAAGGCTACCATCCATTGGAGTAACAAAATCTCAATACCGAACTACCTTCCATAATGAAAAGGCTACCATCCATTAAAGTAACAAAAATCTCAACAACAAACTACCTTTCATAATGACAAGGCTACCATCCATTAGAGTAACAAAATCTCAACAACGAACTACCATCCATATTGACAAGGCTACCATCCATTGAACTAAAAAAATGTAAACAACGAACTACATTCCATATTAACAAGGCTACCATCCAATGAACTAACAAAATGTAAACAACAAACTACCTTCCATAATGACAAGGATACCATCCACTGGAGTAATAAAATCTCAACAACGAACTAACTTCCATAATGACATGGCTACCATCCATTGGAGTAACAAAATCACAACAACAAACTACCTTCCATAATGACAAGGCTACCATCCATTAGAGTAACAAAATCTCAACAATGACTGGCCTTCCGTAATGACAAGGCTACCATCCATTAGAATAACAAAATCTCAACAACAAACTACATTCCATAATGACTAGGCTACCATCCATTGGAGTAACAAAATCCCAACAACGAACTACCTTCCATAATGACAAGGCTACCATCCAATGGAGTAAAAAATTATCAATAACGAACTACCTTCCATAAGGACATGGCTACCATCCATTGGAGTAAAAAAATCTCAACAACGATTTACCTTCCATAACGACAAGGCTACCATCCAATTGAGTAACAAAATCTTAATAACGAACTACCTTCCATAATGACAAGGCTACCATCCATTAGAATAACAAAATATCAATAACGAACTACCTTCCATAAGGACATCTCTACCATCTATTAGAGTAACAAAATATCAACAACGAACTAACTTCCATAAGGACATCGCTACCATCTATTGGAGTAACAAAATCTCAACAACGAACTACCTTCCATAATGACAAGGTTACCATCCAATGGAGTAACAAAATCACAACAATGACTGGCCTTCCGTAATGACAAGGCTACCATCCATTAGAATAACAAAATCTCAACAATGAACTACATTCCATAATGACTAGGCTACCATCCATTGGAGTAACAAAATCTCAACAACGAACTACCTTACATAATGACAAGGTTACCATCCATTAGAGTAACAAAATCTAAACAACAAACTACCTTCCATATTGACTAGGCTACCATCCATTGAACTAACAAAATCTAAACAACAAACTACCTTCCATAATGACAAGTCTACCATCCATTGGAGTAACAAAATCACAACAACATACTACCTTCCATAATGACAAGGCTACCATCCAATGGAGACACAAAATCCCAACAACGAACTACCTTCCATAATGACAAGGCTACCATTCATTAGAGTAACAAAATCTCAACAACGAACTACCTTCCATAATGACAAGGTTACCATCCAATGGAGTAACAAAATCTCAACAATGAATGGCCTTCCAAAATGACATGGCTAACATCCATTAGTGTAACAAAATCTCAACAATGACTGGCCTTCCATAATGACAAGGCTACCATCCATTAGATAACAAAATCTCAACAACGAACTACATTCCATAATGACTAGGCTACCATCCATTGGAGTAACAAAATCTCAACAACGAACTACCTTCCATAATCACAAGGCTACCATCCAATGGAGTAACAAAATATCAATAACGAACTACCTTCCATAAGGACATGGCTACCATCGGTTGGAGTAAAAAAATATCAATAACGTTTTACCTTCCATAATGACAAGGCTACCATCCAATGGAGTAACACAATCTCAACAACGAACTACCTTCCGTAATGACAAGGCTACCATCCATTAGAATAACAAAATATCAACAATGAACTACCTTCCATAAGGACATCGCTACCATCTATTGGAGTAACAAAATCTCAACAACAATTTACCTTCCATAATGACAAGGCTACCATCCAATAGAGTAACAAAATCTCAAAAGCAAACTACCATCTATAATGACAAGGGTACCATCCAGTAAAGTAACAAAATCACAAAAACGAACTACCTTCCATAATGACAAGGCTACCATCTATTGGAGTAACAAAATCTCATCAACGCACTACCTTCCATCCCGACAAGGCTACCATCTATTGAAATAACAAAATATCAACATCGAACTACCTCCCATAATGACAAGGCTACCGTCCATTGGAGTAACAAAATCTCAAAAACGAACTACCTTCCATAATGACAAGGCTACCATCCATTAAAGTAACAAAATCCCAACAACAAACTACCTTCCGTAATGACAAGGCTACCATCCATTAAAGTAACAAAATCTCAACAATGAACTACCTTCCATAATGACAAGGCTACAATCCATTGGAGTAACAAAATCTAAACAACAAATTACATTCCATAATGACGAGGCTACCATCCATTGGAGTAACAAAATATCAACAACGAACTAACTTCCATAATGACAAGGCTACCATCCAATGGAATAACAAAATCTCAACAACGAACTACCTTCCATAATGACAAGGCTACCATCCATTGGAGTAACAAAATCTAAATAACAAACTACCTTCCATAATGACACAGCTACCATCCATTTATGTAACAAAATCCCAAGAACAAACTACTATCCATAATGATAAGGCTACCATCCATAAGAGTAACAAAATCTCAACAACGGACTACCTAACTTAATGACAAGGCATCCATCCATTAGAGTACCAAAATATCAACAACGAACTACCTTCCATAAGTACAACGCTACCATCCATTGGAATACCAAAATCTCAACAATGATTTAACTTTGATAATGACAAGGCTACCATCCATTGGAGTAACAAAATCTCAATACCGAACTACCTTCCATAATGAAAAGGCTACCATCCATTAAAGTAACAAAAATCTCAACAACAAACTACCTTTCATAATGACAAGGCTACCATCCATTAGAGTAACAAAATCTCAACAACGAACTACCATCCATATTGACAAGGCTACCATCCATTGAACTAAAAAAATGTAAACAACGAACTACATTCCATATTAACAAGGCTACCATCCAATGAACTAACAAAATGTAAACAACAAACTACCTTCCATAATGACAAGGATACCATCCACTGGAGTAATAAAATCTCAACAACGAACTAACTTCCATAATGACATGGCTACCATCCATTGGAGTAACAAAATCACAACAACAAACTACCTTCCATAATGACAAGGCTACCATCCATTAGAGTAACAAAATCTCAACAATGACTGGCCTTCCGTAATGACAAGGCTACCATCCATTAGAATAACAAAATCTCAACAACAAACTACATTCCATAATGACTAGGCTACCATCCATTGGAGTAACAAAATCCCAACAACGAACTACCTTCCATAATGACAAGGCTACCATCCAATGGAGTAAAAAATTATCAATAACGAACTACCTTCCATAAGGACATGGCTACCATCCATTGGAGTAAAAAAATCTCAACAACGATTTACCTTCCATAACGACAAGGCTACCATCCAATTGAGTAACAAAATCTTAATAACGAACTACCTTCCATAATGACAAGGCTACCATCCATTAGAATAACAAAATATCAATAACGAACTACCTTCCATAAGGACATCTCTACCATCTATTAGAGTAACAAAATATCAACAACGAACTAACTTCCATAAGGACATCGCTACCATCTATTGGAGTAACAAAATCTCAACAACGAACTACCTTCCATAATGACAAGGTTACCATCCAATGGAGTAACAAAATCACAACAATGACTGGCCTTCCGTAATGACAAGGCTACCATCCATTAGAATAACAAAATCTCAACAATGAACTACATTCCATAATGACTAGGCTACCATCCATTGGAGTAACAAAATCTCAACAACGAACTACCTTACATAATGACAAGGTTACCATCCATTAGAGTAACAAAATCTAAACAACAAACTACCTTCCATATTGACTAGGCTACCATCCATTGAACTAACAAAATCTAAACAACAAACTACCTTCCATAATGACAAGTCTACCATCCATTGGAGTAACAAAATCACAACAACATACTACCTTCCATAATGACAAGGCTACCATCCAATGGAGACACAAAATCCCAACAACGAACTACCTTCCATAATGACAAGGCTACCATTCATTAGAGTAACAAAATCTCAACAACGAACTACCTTCCATAATGACAAGGTTACCATCCAATGGAGTAACAAAATCTCAACAATGAATGGCCTTCCAAAATGACATGGCTAACATCCATTAGTGTAACAAAATCTCAACAATGACTGGCCTTCCATAATGACAAGGCTACCATCCATTAGATAACAAAATCTCAACAACGAACTACATTCCATAATGACTAGGCTACCATCCATTGGAGTAACAAAATCTCAACAACGAACTACCTTCCATAATCACAAGGCTACCATCCAATGGAGTAACAAAATATCAATAACGAACTACCTTCCATAAGGACATGGCTACCATCGGTTGGAGTAAAAAAATATCAATAACGTTTTACCTTCCATAATGACAAGGCTACCATCCAATGGAGTAACACAATCTCAACAACGAACTACCTTCCGTAATGACAAGGCTACCATCCATTAGAATAACAAAATATCAACAATGAACTACCTTCCATAAGGACATCGCTACCATCTATTGGAGTAACAAAATCTCAACAACAATTTACCTTCCATAATGACAAGGCTACCATCCAATAGAGTAACAAAATCTCAAAAGCAAACTACCATCTATAATGACAAGGGTACCATCCAGTAAAGTAACAAAATCACAAAAACGAACTACCTTCCATAATGACAAGGCTACCATCTATTGGAGTAACAAAATCTCATCAACGCACTACCTTCCATCCCGACAAGGCTACCATCTATTGAAATAACAAAATATCAACATCGAACTACCTCCCATAATGACAAGGCTACCGTCCATTGGAGTAACAAAATCTCAAAAACGAACTACCTTCCATAATGACAAGGCTACCATCCATTAAAGTAACAAAATCCCAACAACAAACTACCTTCCGTAATGACAAGGCTACCATCCATTAAAGTAACAAAATCTCAACAATGAACTACCTTCCATAATGACAAGGCTACAATCCATTGGAGTAACAAAATCTAAACAACAAACTACATTCCATAATGACGAGGCTACCATCCATTGGAGTAACAAAATATCAACAACGAACTAACTTCCATAATGACAAGGCTACCATCCAATGGAATAACAAAATCTCAACAACGAACTACCTTCCATAATGACAAGGCTACCATCCATTGGAGTAACAAAATCTAAATAACAAACTACCTTCCATAATGACACAGCTACCATCCATTTATGTAACAAAATCCCAAGAAAAAACTACCATCAATAATGATAAGGCTACCATCCATAAGAGTAACAAAATCTCAACAACGGACTACCTAACTTAATGACAAGGCATCCATCCATTAGAGTACCAAAATATCAACAACGAACTACCTTCCATAAGAACAACGCTACCATCCATTGTAGTACCAAAATCTCAACAATGATTTAACTTTGATAATGACAAGGCTACCATCCATTGGAGTAACAAAATCTCAATACCGAACTACCTTCCATAATGAAAAGGCTACCATCCATTAAAGTAACAAAAATCTCAACAACAAACTACCTTCCGTAATGACAAGGCTACCATCCATTAGAGTAACAAAATCTCAACAATGTACTACCATCCATATTGACAAGGCTACCATCCATTGAACTAACAAAATGTAAACAACGAACTACCTTCCATATTGACAAGGCTACCATCCATTGAACTAACAAAATGTAAACAACGAACTACCTTCCATAATGACAAGGATACCATCCACTGGAGTAATAAAATCTCAACAACGAACTAACTTCCATAATGACATGGCTACCATCCATTGGAGTAACAAAATCACAACAACAAACTACCTTCCATAATGACAAGGCTACCATCCATTAGAGTAACAAAATCTCAACAATGACTGGCCTTCCGTAATGACAAGGCTACCATCCATTAGAATAACAAAATCTCAACAACAAACCACATTCCATAATGACTAGGCTACCATCCATTGGAGTAACAAAATCTCAACAACGAACTACCTTCCATAATGACAAGGCTACCATCCAATGGAGTAACAAAATATCAATAACGAACTACCTTCCATAAGGACATGGCTACCATCCATTGGAGTAAAAAAAACTCAACAACGATTTACCTTCCATAATGAGAAGGCTACCATCCAATTGAGTAACAAAATTTCAACAACGAACTACCTTCCATAATTACAAGGCTACCATCCATTAGAATAACAAAATATGAATAACGAACTACCTTCCATAAGGACATCTCTACCATCCATTAGAGTAACAAAATATCAACAACGAACTAACTTCCATATTGACAAGGATACCATCCACTGGAGTAATAAAATCTCAACAACGAACTAACTTCCATAATGACATGGCTACCATCCATTGGAGTAACAAAATCTAAATAACAAACTACCTTCCATAATTACACAGCTACCATCCATTTATGTAACAAAATCCCAAGAAAAAACTACCATCCATAATGACAAGGCTACCATCCATAAGAGTAACAAAATATCAACAACGGACTACCTACCTTAATGACAAGGCATCCATCCATTAGAGTACCAAAATATCAACAACGAACTACCTTCCATAAGTACAACGCTACCATCCATTGTAGTACCAAAATCTCAACAATGATTTAACTTTGATAATGACAAGGCTACCATCCATTGGAGTAACAAAATCTCAATACCGAACTACCTTCCATAATGAAAAGGCTACCATCCATTAAAGTAACAAAAATCTCAACAACAAACTACCTTCCGTAATGACAAGGCTACCATCCATTAGAGTAACAAAATCTCAACAATGTACTACCATCCATATTGACAAGGCTACCATCCATTGAACTAACAAAATGTAAACAACGAACTACCTTCCATATTGACAAGGCTACCATCCATTGAACTAACAAAATGTAAACAACGAACTACCTTCCATAATGACAAGGATACCATCCACTGGAGTAATAAAATCTCAACAACGAACTAACTTCCATAATGACATGGCTACCATCCATTGGAGTAACAAAATCATAACAACAAACTACCTTCCATAATGACAAGGCTACCATCCATTAGAGTAACAAAATCTCAACAATGACTGGCCTTCCGTAATGACAAGGCTACCATCCATTAGAATAACAAAATCTCAACAACAGGCCACATTCCATAATGACTAGGCTACCATCCATTGGAGTAAAAAAATCTCAACAACGATTTACCTTCCATAATGACAAGGCTACCATCCAATGGAGTAACAAAATATCAACAACGAACTACCTTCCATAAGGACATGGCTACCATCCATTGGAGTAAAAAAATCTCAACAACGATTTACCTTCCATAATGAGAAGGCTACGATCCAATTGAGTAACAAAATCTCAACAACGAACTACCTTCCATAATGACAAGGCTACCATCCATTAGAATAACAAAATATCAATAACAAACTACCTTCTATAAGGACATCTCTATCATCCATTAGAGTAACAAAATATCAACTACGAACTAACTTCCATAATGACAAGGATACCATCCACTGGAGTAATAAAATCTCAACAACAAACTAACTTCCATAATGACATGGCTACCATCCATTGGAGTAACAAAATCACAACAACAAACTACCTTCCATAATGACAAGGCTACCATCCATTAGAGTAACAAAATCTCAACAACGAATGGCCTTCAGTAATGACAAGGCTACCATCCATTAGAATAATAAAATCTCAACAACAAACTACATTCCATAATGACTAGGCTACCATCCATTGGAGTAATAAAATCTCAACAACGAACTACCTTCCATAATGACAAGGCTACCATCCAATGGAGTAACAAAATATCAATAACGAACTACCTTCCATAAGGACATGGCTACCATCCATTGGAGTAAAAAATCTCAACAACGATTTACCTTCCATAATGACAAGGCTACCATCCAATTGAGTAACAAAATCTCAACAACGAACTACCTTCCATAATGACAAGGCTACCATCCATTAGAATAACAAAATATCAATAACGAACTACCTTCCATAAGGACATCTCTACCATCCATTAGAGTAACAAAATATCAACAACCAACTAACTTCCATAAGGATATCGCTACCACCTATTGGACTAACAAAATCTCAACAACGAACTACCTTCCATAATGACAAGGTTACCATCCAATGGAGTAACAAATCACAACAACAAACTACCTTCCATAATGACAAGGCTACCAACCATTAGATTAACAAAATCTCAACAATGACTGGCCTTCCGTAATGACAAGGCTACCATCCATTAGAATAACAAAATCTCAACAACGAACTACATTCCATAATGACTAGGCTACAATCCATTGGAGTAAAAAAATCTCAACAACGAACTCACTTCCATAATGACAAGGCTACCATCCAATGGAGTAACAAAATCTCAACAACGAACTACCTTCTGTAATGACAAGGCTACCATCCATTAGAATAACAAAATATAAATAATGAAGTACCTTCCATAAGGACATCTCTACCATCCATTGGAGTAACAAAATCTCAAAAACGAACTACCTTCCATAATGACAAGGCTACCATCCATTAAAGTAACAAAATCCCTACAAAAAACTACCTTCCATAATGACAAGGCTACCATCCATTTAAGTAACAAAATCTCAACAATGAACTACCTTCCATAATGACAAGGCTACAATCCATTGGAGTAACAAAATCTAAACAACAAACTACATTCCATAATGACGAGGCTACCATGCATTGCAGTAACAAAATATCAACAACGAACTAACTTCCATAATGACAAGGCTACCATCCAATGGAGTAACAAAATATCTATAACGAACTACCTTCTATAAGGACATGGATACCATCCATTGGAGTAAAAAAATCTCAACAATGATTTACCTCCCATAATGATAAGGCTACCATCCAATGCAGTAACAAAAACTCAACGACGAACTACCTTCCATAATGACGAACTACCTTCCATAAGGACATCTCAACCATCCATTAGAGTAACAAAATATCAACAACGAACTAACTTCGATAAGGACATCGCTACCATCTATTGGAGTAACAAAATCTCAACAACAATTTACCTTCCATAATGACAAGGATACCATCCAATGTAGTAACAATATCTCAACAACGAACTTCCTTCTATAATGACAAGGGTACCATCTATTGGAGTAACAAAATATCAACAATGAACTACCTTCCATAATGACCAGGCTACCATCCATTGGAGTAACAAATACTGAACAACGAACTACCTTCCATAATGACAGGGCTACCATCCATTTAAGTAACAAAATCCCAACAACAAACTACCATCCATAATGACAAGGCTACCATCCATTAGAGTAACAAAATCTCAACAATGAACTACCTTTCATAAAGACAAGGCTACCATCCATTAGAGTAACAAAATCTCAAAAATGAACTACATTCCATAATGACAAGGCTACCAACCAATGGAGTAACAAAATCTCAACTACGAACTACCTTCCATAATGACAAGGCTACCATCCAATGGAGTAACAAAATCTCAACAATGAACTGCTTTCCGTAATGACAAGGCTACCATCCATTAGAATAAAAAAATATCAACAACAAACTACATTCCATATTGACAAGGCTACCATCCATTGGAGTACCAAAATCACAACAACAGACTACCTTCCGTAATGACAAGGCTACCATCCAATGGAGTAATAAAATATCAACAACGAACTACCTTCCATAAGGACATTGCTACCATCCATTGGAGTAACAAAATCTCAACAATGATTTACCTTCGATAATGACAAGGCTACCATCCATTAGAGTAACAAAATCTCAATACCGAACTACCTTCCATAATGACAAGGCCTCCATCCATTAAAGTAACAAAATCTTAACAACGAACTACCTTCCATAATGACAAGGCTACCATCCATTAGAGTAAAAAAATCTCAACAACGAACTACCTTCCATATTGACAAGGCTACCATCCATTGAACTAACAAAATCTAAACAACAAACTACCTTCCATAATGACAAGGCGACAACCCATTAGAGTAACAAAATCTCAACAACAAACTACCTTCCGTAATGACAAGGCTACATCCAATGGATATACAAAATCTCAAAAATGAACTACCTTCCATAATGACAAGGCTACCATCCATTGGAGTAACAAAATTTCAACAACTAACTACCTTCCATAATGACAAGGCTTCCATAATTTGCAGTAACAAAATCACAACATCCCAAGAACGAACTACCATCCATAATGACAAGGCTACCATCCATAAGAGTAACAAAATCTCAACAACGGACTACCTACCTTAATGACAAGGCATCCATCCATTAGAGTACCAAAATATCAATAACGAACTACCTTCCATAAGTACAACGCTATCATCCATTGGAGTACCAATATATCAACAATGATTTAACTTTGATAATGACAAGGCTACCATCCATTGGAGTAACAAAATCTCAATACCGAACTACCTTCCATAATAAAAAGGCTACCATCCATTAAAGTAACAAAAATCTCAACAATGAACTACCTTCCAAAATGACAAGGCTACCATCCATTAGAGAAACAAAATCTCAACAACGAACTACCATCCATATTGACAAGGCTACCATCCATTGAACTAACAAAATGTAAACAACAAACTACCTTCCATAATGACAAGGATACCATCTACTGGAGTAACAAAATCTCAACAATGAACTACCTTCCATAATGACATGGCTACCATCCATTGGAGTAAAAAAATATCAACAACAAACTCCCTTCCATAATGACAAGGCTACCATCCATTAGAGTAAAAATATCTCAACAATGAACTACATTCCATAATGACAAGGATACCATCCGTTGGAGTAACAAAATCTCAACAGCGAACTACCTTCCATAATGAAAAGGATACCATCCATTAGAGTAACAAAATTTCAATAATGAACTGCCTTCTGTAATGACAAGGCTACCATCCATTAGAATTACAAAATCTCAACAACGAACTACACTCCATAATGACAAGGCTACCATCCATTGGAGTAACAAAATCACAACAACTGACTACCTTTCGTAATGACAAGGCTACCATCCAATGGACTAACAAAATATCAACAACGAACTACCTTCCATAAGGACAATGCTACAATCCATTGGAGTAACAAAATCTCAACAATGATTTAACTTCGATAATAACAAGGCTACCATCCATTGGAGTAACAAAATCTTAATACCAAACTGCCTTCCATAATGAAAAGGATACCATCCATTAAAGTAACAAAATCTATAAAAAGAAATACCTTCCATATTGACAAAGCTACCATCCATGAAACTAACAAAATGTAAACATCGAACTACCTTCCATAATGACAAGGATACCATCCGATGGAGACACAAAATCTCAACAACGAACTACCTTCCGTAATGACAATGCTACCATCCATTGGAGTAACAAAATCTCAACAACAAACTACCTTCCATAATGACAAGGTTACCATCCAATGGAGTAACAAAATCACAACAACAAACTACCTTCCATAATGACAAGGCTACCATCCATTAGAGTAACAAAATCTCAACAATGACTGGCCTTTCGTAATGAAAAGGCTACCATCCATTAGAATAACAAAATCTCAACAACGAACTACATTCCATAATGACAAGGCTACCATCCAATGGAGTAACACAATCTCAACAACGAACTACCTTCCGTAATGACAAGGCTACCATCCATTAGAATAACAAAATATCAACAACGAACTACCTTTCATAAGGACATCTCTACCATCCATTAGTGTAACAAAATATCAACAACGAACTAACTTCCATAAGGACATCACTACCATCTATTGGAGTAACAAAATCTCAACAACGAACTACCTTCCATAATGACAAGGCTACCATCCAATGGAGTAACAAAATCTCAATTCCAAACTACCTTCCATAATGAAAAGGATACCATCCACTAAAGTAACAAAATCTCAACAATGACTGGCCTTCCATAATGACAAGGCTACCATCCATTAGAATAATAAAATCTCAACAATGAACTACATTCCATAATGACAAGGCTACCATCCATTGGAGTAACAAAATCACAACAACAAACTACCTTCCATAATGACAAGGCTACCATCCAATGGGGGTAACAAAATATCTATAACGAACTACCTTCCATAAGGACATGGCAACCATCCATTGGAGTAAAAAAATCTCAACAACGATTTACCTCCCATAATAACTAGGCTACCATCCATTATAATAACAAAATATCAACAACGAACTACCTTCCATAAGGACATCTCAACCATCCATTAGAGTAACAGAATATCAACAACGAACTAACTTCGATAAGGACATCGCTACCATCTATTGGAGTAACAAAATCTCCACAACAATCTTCCTTCTATAATGACAAGGGTACCATCTATTGGAGTAACAAAATATCAACAATGAACTACCTTCCATAATGACAAGGCTACCATCCAATGGAGTAACAAAATCTCAATAGCAAACTACCTTCCATAATGACAAGGCTACCATCCATTGGAGTAACAAATTCTGAACAACGAACTACCTTCCATAATGACAGGGCTACCATCCATTTAAGTAACAAAATCTCAACAACAAAACTACCCTCCATAATGACAAGGCTACCATCCATTAGAGTAAAAAAATCTCAACAATGAACTACCTTCCATAATGGCAAGGCTACCATCCATTAGAGTAACAAAATCTCAAAAATGAACTACATTCCATAATGACAAGGCTACCAACCAATGGAGTAACAAAATCTCAACTACGAACTACCTTCCATAATGACAAGGCTACCATCCAATGGAGTAACAAATTCTCAACAGCGAACTACCTTCCATAATAATAAGGCTACCGTCCATTATAGTAACAAAATCTCAACAATGAACTGTTTTCCGTAATGACAAGGCTACCATCCATTAGAATAACAAAATCTCAATAACAAACTACATTCCATATTGACAAGGCTACCATCCATTAGAGTACCAAAATCACAACAACGGACTACCTTCTGTAATGAAAAGGCTACCATCCAATGGAGTAATAAAATATCAACAACGAACCACCTTCCATAAGGACATTGCTACCATCCATTGGAGTAACAAAATCTCAACAATGATTTACCTTCGATAATGACAAGGCTACCATCCATTGGAGTAACAAAATCTCAATACCGAACTACCTTCCATAATGACAAGGCCTCCATCCATTAAAGTAACAAAATCTTAACAATGAACTACCTTCCATAATGACAAGGCTACCATCCATTAGATTAAAAAAATCTCAACAACAAACTACCATCCATATTGACAAGGCTAAAATCCATTGATCTAACAAAATCTAAACAACAAACTACCTTCCATAATGACAAGGCTACCATCCATTGGAGTAACAAAATCTAAACAACGAACTACCTTCCATAATGACAAGGCTACATCCAATGGAGATACAAAATCTCAAAAATGAACTACCTTCCATAATGACAAGGCTACCATCCATTGGAGTAACAAAATTTCAACAATTAACTACCTTCCATAATGACAAGGCTTCAATCATTTGGAGTAACAAAATCACAACAACAAACTACCTTCCATAATGACAAGGCTACCATCCATTAGATTAAAAAAATATCAACACTGAACTACCTTCCATAATGACAAGGCTACCATCCAATGGAGTAATAAAATATCAATAACGAACTACCTTCCATAAGGACGTGGCTACCATCCATTAGAGTAATAAAATCTCAACAACGATTTACCTTCCATAATGACAAGGCTACCACCCAATGGAGTAACAAAATCTCAACAACGAACTACCTTCCGTAATGACAAGGCTATCATCCATTAGAATAACAAAATATCAACAACGAACTAACTTCCATAAGGAAATCTCTACCATCCATTAGAGTAACAAAATATCAACAACGAACTAACTTCCATAAGGACATCGCTACCATCTATTAGATTAACAAAATCTCAACAACAACTTACCTTCCATAATGACAAGGCTACCATCCATTGGAGTAACGAAATCTCAACAACGAACTACATTCCATAATGAAAAGGTTACCATCCATTGGAGTAAAAAAATCTCAACAACGTTTTACCTTCCATAATGACAAGGCTACCATCCAATGGAGTAACACAATCTCAACAACGAACTACCTTCCGTAATGACAAGGCTACCATCCATTAGAATAACAAAACATCAACAACGAACTACCTTCCATAAGGACATCTCAACCATCCATTAGAGTAACAAAATATCAACAACGAACTAACTTCGATAAGGACATCGCTACCATCTATTGGAGTAACAAAATCTCAACAATAATTTACCTTCCATAATGACAAGGATACCATCCAATTTAGTAACTAAATCTCAACAACGAACTTCCTTCTATAATGACAAGGGTACCATCTATTGGAGTAACAAAATATCAACAATGAACTACCTTCCATAATGACAAGGCTACCATCCAATGGAGTAACAAAATCTCAATAGCAAACTACCTTCCATAATGACAAGGCTATCATCCATTGGAGTAACAAATTCTGAACAACGAACTACCTTCCATAATGACAGGGCTACCATCCATTTAAGTAACAAAATCCCAACAACAAACTACCCTACATAATGACAAGGCTACCATCCATTAGAGTAACAAAATATCAACAATGAACTACCTTCCATAATGACAAGGCTACCATCCATTAGAGTAACAAAATCTCAAAAATGAACTACGTTCAATAATGACAAGGCTACCAACCAACGGAGTAACAAAATCTCAACTAGGAACTACCTTCCATAATGACAAGGCTACCATCCAATGGAGTAACACATTCTCAACAGCGAACTACCTTCCATAATGATAAGGATACCGTCCATTATAGTAACAAAATCTCAACAACAAACTACCTTCCATAATGACAAGGTTACCATCTAATGGAGTAACAAAATCTCAACAGCGAACTACCTTCCATAATGACAAGGTTACCATCCATTAGAGTAACAAAATCTCAACAATGACTGGCCTTCCATAATGACAAGGCAACCATCCATTAGAATAACAAAATCTCAACAACGAACTACATTCCATAATGAAAAGGTTACCATCCATTGGAGTAAAAAAATCTCAACAACGTTTTACCTACCATAATGACAAGGCTACCATCCAATGGAATAACACAATCTCAACAACGAACTACCTTCCGTAATGACAAGGCTACAATCCATTAGAATAACAAAATATCAACAACGAACTACCTTCCATAAGGACATCTCAACCATCCATTAGAGTAACAAAATATCAACAACGAACTAACTTCGATAAGGACATCGCTACCATCTATTGGAGTAACAAAATCTCAACAACAATTTACCTTCCATAATGACAAGGATACCATCCAATTTAGTAACTAAATCTCAACAACAGACTTCCTTCTATAATGACAAGGGTACCATCTATTGGAGTAACAAAATCCCAACAACAAACTACCCTCCATAATGACAAGGCTACCATCCATTAGAGTAACAAAATCTCAACAATGAACTACCTTCCATAATGACAAGGCTACCATCCATTAGAGTAACAAAATCTCAAAAACGAACTACATTCCTTAATGACAAGGCTACCAACCAACGGAGTAACAAAATCTCAACAACGTACTACCTTCCATAATGACAAGGCTACCATCCAATGGAGTAACAAATTCTCAACAGCGAACTACCTTCCATAATGATAAGGCTACCGTCCATTATAGTAACAAAATCTCAACAATGAACTACTTTCCGTAATGACAAGGCTACCATCTATTGGAGTAACAAAATCTCAACAACGCACTACCTTCCATCTTGACAAGGCTACCATCTATTGAACTAACAAAATATAAACAACGAACTACCTCCCATAATGACAAGGCTACCATCCATTGGAGTAACCTAATCTCAAAAACAAACTACCTTCCATAATGACAAGGCGACCATCCATTAAAGTAACAAAATCCCAACATAAAACTAACTTCCATAATGACAAGGCTACCATCCATTTAAGTAACAAAATCTCAACAATGAACTACCTTCCATAATGACAAGGCTACAATCCATTGGAGTAACAAAATCTAAATAACAAACTACATTCCATAATGACGAGGCTACCATCCATTGGAGTAAAAAAATCTCAACAACGAACTAACTTCCATAATGATAAGGCTACCATCCAATGCAGTAACAAAAACTCAACAACGAACTACCTTCCGTAATGACAAGGCTATCATCTATTAGAATAACAAAATATCAACAACGAACTACCTTCCATAAGGACATCTCAACCATCCATTAGAGTAACAAAATATCAAAAACGAACTAACTTCGATAAGGAAATCGCTACCATCTATTGGAGTAACAAAATCTCAACAACAATTTACCTTCCATAATGACAAGGATACCATCCAATGTAGTAACAATATCTCAACAACGAACTTCCTTCTATAATGACAAGGGTACCATATATTGGAGTATCAAAATCTCAATAGCAAACTACCTTCCATAATGACAAGGCTACCATCCATTGGAGTAACAAATACTGAACAACGAACTACCTTCCATAATGACAGGGCTACCATCAATTTAAGTAACAAAATCCAAACAACAAACTACCATCCATAATGACAAGGCTAGCATCCATTAGAGTAACAAAATCTCAACAATGAACTACCTTTCATGAAGACAAGGCTACCATCCATTAGAGTAACAAAATCTCAAAAAGGAACTACATTCCATAATGACAAGGCTACCAACCAATGGAGTAACAAAATCTCAACTACGAACTACCTTCCATAATGACAAGGCTACCATCCAATGGAGTAACAAAATTTCAACAATGAACTGATTTCAATAATGACAAGGCTACCATCCATTAGAATAACAAAATATCAACAACAAACTACATTCCATATTGACAAGGCTACCATCCATTGGAGTACCAAAATCACAACAACGGACTACCTTCCGTAATGACAAGGCTACCATCCAATGGAGTAATAAAATATCAACAACGAACTACCTTACATAAGGACATTGCTACCATCCATTGGAGTAACAAAATCTCAACAATGATTTACCTTCGATAATGACAAGGCTACCATCCATTAGAGTAACAAAATCTCAATACCGAACTACCTTCCATAATGACAAGGCCTCCATCCATTAAAGTAACAAAATCTTAACAACGAACTACCTTCCATAATGACAAGGCTACCATCCATTAGTGTAAAAAAATCTCAACAACGAACTACCTTCCATATTGACAAGGCTACCATCCATTGAACTAACAAAATCTAAACAACAAACTATCTTCCATAATGACAAGGAGACCATCCATTAGAGTAACAAAATCTCAACAACGAACTACCTTCCATAATGACAAGGCTACATCCAATGGAGATATAAAATCTCAAAAATGAACTACCTTCCATAATGACAAGGCTACCATCCATTGGAGTAACAAAATTTCAACAACTAACTACCTTCCATAATGACAAGGCTTCCATCATTTGGAGTAACAAAATCACAACAACAAACTACCTTCCATAATGACAAGGCTACCATCCATTAGATTAAAAAAATCTAAACAACGAACTACATTCCATAAGGACAGGGCTACCATCCATGTGAGTAAGAAAATCTCAACAATGAACTACCTTCTATAATGACAAGGCTACCATCCAATGGAGTAATAAAATATCAATAACGAACTACCTTCCATAAGGACGTGGCTACCATCCATTAGAGTAATAAAATCTCAACAACGATTTACCTTCCATAATAACAAGGCTACCACCCAATGGAGTAACAAAATCTCAACAACGAACTACCTTCCGTAATGACAAGGCTATCATCCATTAGAATAAAAAAATATCAACAACGAACTACCTTCCATAAGGACATCTCTACCATCCATTAGAGTAACAAAATATCAACAACGAACTAACTTCCATAAGGAAATCGCTACCATCTATTAGAGTAACAAAATCTCACCAACAATTTACCTTCCATAATGACAAGGCTACCATCCATTGGAGTAACGAAATCTCAACAATGAACTACCTTCCATAATGACAAGGCTACCATCCTTTGGAGTATCAAAATCACAACCACAAACTACCTTCCATAATGACAAGGTTACCATCCAATGGAGTAACAAAATCTCAATAGCAAACTACCTTCCATAATGACAAGGCTATCATCCATTGGAGTAACAAATTCTGAACAATGAACTACCTTCCATAATGACAGGGCTACCATCCATTTAAGTAACAAAATCCAAACAACAAACTACCCTACATAATGACAAGGCTACCATCCATTAGAGTAACAAAATCTCAACAATGAACTACCTTCCATAATGACAAGGCTACCATCCATTAGAGTAACAAAATCTCAAAAACGAACTACATTCCATAATGACAAGGCTACCAACCAACGGAGTAACAAAATCTCAACTAGAAACTACCTTCCATAATGACAAGGCTACCATCCAATGGAGTAACACATTCTCAACAGCGAACTACCTTCCATAATGATAAGGATACCGTCCATTATAGTAACAAATCTAAACAACAAACTACCTTCCATAATGACAAGGTTACTATCCAATGGACTAACAATATCTCAACAGCGAACTACCTTCCATAATGACAAGGCTACCATCCATTAGAGTAACAAAATCTCAACAATGACTGGCCTTCCATAATGACAAGGCTACCATCCATTAGAATAACAAAATCTCAACAACGAACTACATTCCATAATGAAAAGGTTACCATCCATTGGAGTAAAAAAATCTCAACAACGTTTTACCTACCATAATGACAAGGCTACCATCCAATGGAATAACACAATCTCAACAAAGAACTACCTTCCGTAATGACAAGGCTACAATCCATTAGAATAACAAAATATCAACAACGAACTACCTTCCATAAGGACATCTCAACCATCCATTAGAGTAACAAAATATCAACAACGAACTAACTTCGATAAGGACATCGCTACCATCTATTGGAGTAACAAAATCTCAACAACAATTTACCTTCCATAATGACAAGGATACCATCCAATTTAGTAACTAAATCTCAACAACAAACTTCCTTCTATAATGACAAGGGTACCATCTATTGGAGTAACAAAATATCAACAATGAACTACCTTCCATAATGACAAGGCTATCATCCATTGGATTAACAAATTCTGAAGAACGAACTACCTTCCATAATGACAGGGCTACCATCCATTTAAGTAACAAAATCCCAACAACAAACTACCCTCCATAATGACAAGGCTACCATCCATTAGAGTAACAAAATCTCAACAATGAACTACCTTCCATAATGACAAGGCTACCATCCATTAGAGTAACAAAATCTCAACAATGAACTACCTTCCATAATGACAAGGCTACCATCCAACCAGCGGAGTAACAAAATCTCAACTACGTACTACCTTCCATAATGACAAGGCTACCATCCAATGGAGTAACAAATTCTCAACAGCGAACTACCTTCCATTATGATAAGGCTACCGTCCATTATAATAACAAAATCTCAACAATGAACTAATTTCCGTAATGACAAGGCTACCAT
Organism: Vicia faba; assembly: GCA_948472305.1. Taxonomy (NCBI): domain Eukaryota; kingdom Viridiplantae; phylum Streptophyta; class Magnoliopsida; order Fabales; family Fabaceae; genus Vicia; species Vicia faba. The sequence goes on along the minus strand of OX451739.1, from coordinate 585,128,598 downwards.
CTATTGGAGTAACAAAATCTCAACAACGCACTACCTTCCATCTTGACAAGGCTACCATCTATTGAACTAACAAAATCTCAACAACGAACTACCTCCCATAATGACAAGGCTACCATCCATTGGAGTAACAAAATCTCAAAAACAAACTACCTTCCATAATGACAAGGCTACCATCCATTAAAGTAACAAAATCCCAACAAAAAACTAACTTCCATAATGACAAGGCTACCATCCATTTAAGTAACAAAATCTCAACAATGAACTACCTTCCATAATGACAAGGCTACAATCCATTGGAGTAACAAAATCTAAATAACAAACTACATTCCATAATGACGAGGCTACCATCCATTGCAGTAACAAAATATCAACAACGAACTAACTTCCATAATGACAATGCTACCATCCAATGGAGTAATAAAATATCAATAACGAACTACCTTCCATAAGGACGTGGCTACCATCCATTAGAGTAATAAAATCTCAACAACAATTTACCTTCCATAATAACAAGGCTACCACCCAATGGAGTAACAAAATCTCAACAACGAACTACCTTCCGTAATGACAAGGCTACCATCTATTAGAATAACAAAATATCAACAACGAACTACCTTCCATAAGGACATCTCAACCATCCATTAGAGTAACAAAATATCAACAACGAACTAACTTCGATAAGGACATCGCTACCATCTATTGGAGTAACAAAATCTCAAGAACAATTTACCTTCCATAATGACAAGGATACCATCCAATGTAGTAACAATATCTAAACAACGAACTTCCTACTATAATGACAAGGGTACCATATATTGGAGTATCAAAATCTCAATAGCAAACTACCTTCCATAATGACAAGGCTACCATCCATTGGAGTAACAAATACTGAACAACGAACTACCTTCCATAATGACAGGGCTACCATCCATTTAAGTAACAAAATCCAAACAACAAACTACCATCCATAATGACAAGGATACCATCCATTAGAGTAACATAATCTCAACAATGAACTACCTTTCATAAAGACAAGGCTACCATCCATTAGAGTAACAAAATCTCAAAAAGGAACTACATTCCATAATGACAAGGCTACCAACCAATGGAGTAACAAAATCTCAACTACGAACTACCTTCCATAATGACAAGTGTGATCGGTGGATCTGGAACTGACTGTTTAACGCTGGTTCGCGAAATGTCGCGGAAGCAAGAGTCGCCACCGTCTTTTATTTTCTCCAAATGGAAAAGACAAAAGCACAGAAAAATTCCTTAAAGAGATTATTTCTCGGTTCGGGAGGTAGATTATAGAAAGGGAAGGTGTTAGCACCCTTTCTATCCATGGTTATCCATGGGCTCTTAGATACTTGCTCATTGTGTTTTCAAAATGGTTTGTTTGCTTTTCACCTGTGGGTTTTAAAAAGTTTCTTTGAAAATTTCAGTTCGACTCTTGTATCAGTCCTCAAGAGTGTTTGAAAAGTTGCTTTCGAAAGCTTTTTGAAAATGTGTCGGTGTGAAAAGTATTTTTGATTTGTTTTGAAATTTAGAGCAAGTATCTACGAGTCGTCTACCTACCCTAAGGAATTCGTCTGTGTAAATGTCCTTTAAAGTAGTGCCATCCCACCATTGAGAGGTAGGTAGCACCACCATTGGAGGTGTTCGGGTCAATTCGAGGTTCGTAGGGACATGGTGATCACCAGAGCAATGGGAAGACACCTTAGAAGCTACCCTCATGCCAGGTTCCCGGATCATGAGGACTTACTAAGACATCCTCTACTCGACGATCACCTTTCGAAGGCAAGGCAACAGTGAGGCGTACCCTAGGGGTGGTGTGTGCGATTGTGTGTCAGGTTTCAGTTATTTGTCTTGTCATTTTTGTTGTGATCTACGCTTGATTTTATTTTTAAGGCCATACATTCTTTCATGCTTATTTAACAGTTAAAAGTTGCGGGAAAATAAATCTACAACTATTACAAATGGCGCGGGTCCACATCGCCAAAATTAAACCGGACCCGATTTGACGGAAAGTAAATAAAGCGAAAGAAATAAAAGTGCGAGCAATTGTTTACACGGCTTTGGGAGAGATACATAATTATTTGAGCGAAATAAATAAATACGCGAAATAAAGGAATTAAAAACAAAACTAGGGCGTTGGACCCTTTTGCAAAAAAATATTTAAAGTTAATGAATTAATTAATTAGAATTAATGAGGAATTAAAATTAAAGATTTAAAAAAGAATGTTTTTTGGTATTTTGTGTTTTTTAGATATTTGATGAGAAAAGGAATTAATTTAAAGTTAAACTAAAAGGCAAACCCTAATTCTAACAGCTTTTAAATTTATTGTGAAAATATTAAATTGAAACCTAAATTAAACCTAATTTTTTATGTACAATTTAATTATGAAAATAATAAATAAATAAGTATTATGATAAAAAAGAGAAAATTAAGAAGGAATAAAAAGTTATTAAACCTAATTCTATATTTTTGGATTTTTAGTTATAAAAAAGAATTAAAATTAAAACCTATTTAATACTAAATATTTACATGCAATTTATTTATGAAAATAATAAAATAAAATAATTTATTACATTTTTCTGGTTTTCTAGGATGTTTTTATATTTTGTAAAAGAAAATTAATTAATTTGATTAAAGCAATAAAGCAAAAATAAAACAATAAATTGAAAAAAAAAATAATAATAAAATGTAATGAAATTGCAAACCAGGGGGTTTCAGTCCCAATTGTGAGGTGTAACTTGGAATAGTCTGGCCCAATTAAGCATGGCCTTCTTTGACTTTTTTGCTGGCCTGCTTCAGCGTTGACTGGGATTCATCATGATCTCCAATCCATGGCCTTTAGATTGATGGAGCTGGACGCGTGTATGGCTCTGATCTGGGGGTGTATCATGGTCTTCAATCCAAGCGCTAGACATGAACATCAATTGAAAAGAAATAAATGGAAAGGAAGAAGACCTGGGATCGAACCCAGGTCGTTGATGTTACCAATCCACACGCGCACCGCTGAGCCAAGTTAATGCGTTTGTTAAACAAATAAACGATAAATATAATAAAAGAAAAGAACACATTAACGAATTAAAACGCGCGAAATTCAAAACTACGTATCACACGCTGCCACGGGTTCGTCTTCTCCCTCGTCCCTGTAAAACAAACAATATAAGCAACGGTTTTTACACCGTTGCAGAAAAGGTCTTTTCAGAAAATAGCGATTAGCATCAGGGCCATCATAAATTAGGCGCAATAGTTGGCTTATGATCGTTTGAACATTCTGAAGCCAATGGTGGTGGTCCTGAGGGTTAATTTTCCCTCTTTTCAAAAGCCCCAAAATTACAACCTGTAAACCCTAGAATTCGCGCATGGTAGAATCTCATACACAGCGTTATAATCAAATCAAAAACATTGGTTAGCTTCGAAACATCACACTGAACAAGAATTCATAAATAAAAATGCAAAAGGATGCGTGAATTATGATATACGTTTTTGAAAATTGCTTGACACAGTTTGAGTTTAATCTACCAATTCTTGGAGCTTTGGTTGTTGTTCTTGATTGGTACACGTTCAGAGAACCACAATGAAGCTATTGGAATAGGTTTTGTGTCTTGAATCAATCTCTAGCACTGATTTCAGTTTTGCTTTCTTTGACCAAAATTCCAAATTTGCAATGGTATTTTCAGCGCAGCTTTTAGTGTCCTAGCATTAGGGTTTGATTCCTGTTTATGTATTGAAGCTATTAGGTCAAGAAAATTGCATAAAATCCATGGCCATAATGGTTTTCAATATTTGATTTCTTAAGGATCTTCCATATCTTTTTTCATGTGCATTTTTGTTCAATCATGCTCAAATCAACCAAATCTTGCCATATTGGGATGTGCACGAGATCTTGAGCTTAAAACATGTATAAAAAGATTTTTTAGGTCAAGTTTGATATTTTTCATGTATTTAAATAATTTAAATGAATTAATATAAATAATAATTCAAATAAATAAATAAAAAATGAGAAAATACTTCCCTTTGGGCCAAGTGGTCGTGCATAGCTTAGAATGATGAATCATGGAAGAAAAATGGGCCCATTAGCAATTTTAGGTCATTTGAACCATTGTTGACTTTTCAAAATATCCAAAAATTTCCCAACTTCCACAAGGCATAACTTGCTCAATTTTTAAGCTTTTCACATGTTCTTGGACATTTTGGAAAGGTCTTTGAGTCCTCTAACCAATGCCTTTGGTCCCATGTCATTTTGATATACCAATCTCAAGTTATGGCCTTTGACTTAAAGTCCCTTTTTGTTGACTTTTGAAAATGACCTATAATGTTGAAATTGATAACTTTTTGTGAGAGCATTTATTGGACTTGAAGTATGAAGATGAGTTGTAGGAAATGTCTTTATCTTCAAAATGAGCTTTGGATGGAATTTTTCTGATAATCCATGTGAAAGTTATGCCCTGGTCAATTTCAGTTGACTTTTTGAGCTGTCCAAATATAGCAACTTTTGCATCTTTGATGATTTCTGAGCCAAATTTTGAGAATCATGATCAAGCATTGATCAAATGATGTTTGTGGCTTCAAAATGATATGTTGACCAAAAATTTGAACTTTTGACTGCCAAATGACCATTTTGCCCCTACAGTTGACTGTAGTGCAATTTAGGGTTTTGACTGTGCAATTTTGAGCTGAATGCCTTGAAACTTGATATGAAGATGCTTGACCACATTTGTAAGCCTATGAGACTTGATTGGGCCCTTGAAAACTTTGTTTTCCTGATCAGAACACAAACCCTAGTTTTGACTGTATAGGAGACAGTTGGACTGCACAACCCTTGGGGAATTTTGTGACTTGGCTTGGAAATTTCTTGAAGAATATGGGAGGGCAAATTTTGGGGTACAACAGTTGCCCCTGTTCAATCTTCTTAGACCTGAGGATGCAGATTGGCTGACGTGCCTTTCGTAATCCGAGGGTAGAAGATGATTGGACACTAGAGTGCCTAGAAATTTGCGCTCACATGTTAGCAGTGTGATGGGAATGGGCTTATAGATGCCATTTAGAGGTTGCTGGATAGGATGATGGGCTTATAGATGCCATCTGGATGTTGATCGCGTAAGAGATTCCTTAGCGAAAACCTGTGTACCTGCAAAATAGACAAATGAGTACCTGACACGTTGCAGGAGTTGGTTTTTAGATGCTTGGTATAGATGTGTCCTGACTGGTTACAGGAGCTGAGTCTGGAGTTTCAAACGCTGATGAATGAACCAGAGATGGTTACTGCCTTAGCATGAATGGTAAGAGAACCTTGGGTGATTTTAACTTCAACAACGCTCGTTGAGAAAATCTTGGTGGGAAATACCATCTTCGCAGGATCGGGAAGAGAGCCATAGGCCATTATAATCTGAAAGGGAATCACTTCACTCGCCGTTGGAGAGGGAATCATAAGGAAAGGAATTGTCACCTCACACACCGTCGGAGAGGGAAACATCTGAAGAAGGAATTACCACCTCACGCACTTGTCGGAGAGGGGACCATAAGAGACTATCACCTCACACTCATTGTCGAAGAGGGAAACATCTGAAGAAGGAATTACCACCTCACGCACTTGTCGGAGAGGGGACCATAAGAGACTATCACCTCACACTCATCATCGGAGAGGGAAACATCTGAAGAAGGAATTACCACCTCACGCACTTACCGGAGAGGGGACCATAAGAGACTATCACCTCACACTCATCGTCGGAGAGGGAAACATCTGAAAAAGGAATTACCACCTTACGCACTTGTCAGAGAGGGGACCATAAGAGACTATCACCTCACACTCATCGTCGGAGAGGGAAACATCTGAAAAAGGAATTACCACCTCACGCACTTGTCGGAGAGGGAAACATCTGAAGAAGGAATTACCACCTCACGCACTTGCCGGAGAGGGGACCATCACTTCTGCTGAGTCTTTATCAGAAAAATCTGTTGGGAGTCGATTTAGCTGGACTAGAGAAGACTTTGAAATATGTTTGAGCATTTTAACTGCGTCTTTCCTGAAAGGTAAAGGTCAGTCATATGCAATGCATGATATGGATCACGCGATGATGTTCTCAACAGAAATGAGATTTGTATGATATGATGCGTCCGTGCATGCTATAATGATGTATGTGATGTTGTATGTTTTCGTCTAGGAAAGTAAATCCTTGACGGATGCCGGGAAACATATCCTGGGCTGATGTTGAAGTATTGATTTTGCTTCCGCTAGGGATGATAACTGCAAGAATACCGGTAGGAGAAGATGACTCTGTTGCGGAATAAACTTGGCAAATGGAAGATTCTGCGGGGAGAAAAGATACTCTAGCGACCATGCTGGGAAGCAATACTCTGTGGGGATAGAGATGCTTTGCGGATTTGTTGATAACTTGCCGAGGATATCCTTGATGTATTGGAAGTGTGAATGGACTTCGCTGGGGATAGGAAGGAACTACGTTGACGACGGCCTTTCCGTGGCTTTTGGCTGAGGATAACCCAGTTATATCCTGTTAAGGAAATAACTCTTTAAATAAAGCCGGACGACAAGTTCGTGCTCTGCGAGGGGATAAGCTTCCAGAATTTACTGGGGATAAGCTTATTGCTTGGGGATATGTGGATTCCAACCTTCCTGGGGAACTGGATTGGACTCTTCTGGGGAGGTTTGAACTGCAGGGAAGTGATTCCTTTTGGATATTGAGATACCGCCGGGGAACAATCTTTAGACCAAGACTGCCGGGGATGCTTGTTAAGAATATATGTATGCTGCTGGGGAATGTTGGGATCTGCTGGAGGATGCCCAACTTCTTTAAGTTTGATAGTTTTGCTTGGAGAGAAATGTACTGTTTTGCTGAACTACTCTCTGGGGAATTGAGATGTACTTGGTCGTATTCTTTAGCCGAACCTATCTTGGTACCTTGGAGGATAGAACAATTAGACTGCTCAGACAACTCTTTATTGCCCCTGTTTCTAGTGTCACCTGCAATTAATTCCTTTGTTTCGTATGCAAATATTTATGAGTTAGCAAACTATTGTCAACGCATATATCACAAATTGAACCTTGGACGTTCTTCGCAAAACAAAACAGAAAAAGAAAAACACTTGGCACGTTTAACTGAAAATATATTTGTATTGATTTTTGAATGGCCTGAATAGGCGTTTTGTGTACAAGAGGCTGGCGTCCTAGTAAGAGGTACGCCGCCGAACAAGAGAGTTTATACAAACTTTGTACAAAAGAAAATAAAACAGCTGTGTGAAATATGAATGATCCACTGGGTTTCAACTCTGCTATCGTCTTTATAACTCTGAGCGTCTCATCACTTGATGACCTTGGTTGAAGGTGAAGCTGACTGATCGATGCCGTCTGAACTTGATGTAGATACCGGATTCTGGATGCAAAGTGATCCAATGAGACATAGTATTACGCTTTTATCCCTAATTTTTGCCTGGACCGCCCTTTCGGGTTTTCAGTCCACCGGGATACCCATTTTTGCCCAAGCCGCTTTTTCAGGTTTTCGACTTGCCGGGTGTACAGATTTTTTTTCATTTTCATCCCTTCATTTTGCCCGAACCCTTTTGGTTCGACGGGAAGCCCTAATTTTTGCCTAGGCATGTCAGCCTAGCGGGTCTTGTTTTCATGCGTAGTATTTTTTAACTATGTCTGCATTGGCGGGGTGAGGAAGGTCGTCACCATCCATGTTGGTCAATATCATGGCTCCTCCTGAGAACACATGCTTAACCACAAATGGCCCTTCGTACGTAGGGGTCCATTTGCCCCTTGGATCACTCTGAGGAAGGATGATTCGCTTGATTACCAGATCCCCAACTTGATATTCCTGTGGTCTGACTTTTTTGTTAAATGCCCTGATCATTCGTTTCTGATACGTCTGACCATGACAGATAGCAGCAAGTCTCTTTTCGTCAATGAGGTTGAGTTGATCAAGTCGTGTCTGGATCCAATCATCTTCGTTCAGATTTGCATCCTTCATTATCCGGAGAGAGGGAATTTGCACTTCGATCGGCAAGACTGCCTCCATGCCATAAACCAGAGAGAAAGGAGTTGCCCCGGTTGACGTCCTGGCTGAGGTACGATACCCATGCAGAGCGAACGGTAACATCTCGTGCCAATCTTTATACGTTACTGTCATTTTCTGCACGATTTTCTTGATGTTCTTATTTGCTGCTTCTACAGCCCCATTCATCTTCGGTCTGTAAGGAGAAGAATTGTGGTGCTGTATCTTGAACTGTTCGCAGAGCTCAGCGATCATCTTGTTGTTTAGATTGGTACCGTTGTCTGTAATAATTCGCTCAGGGACGCCGTATCGACAGATCAGGTTGTGCCGAATGAACCGTGCCACAACAGTCTTGGTTACCGTAGCATAGGAGGCTGCCTCAACCCACTTCGTAAAATAGTCGATCGCCACTAGGATGAAGCGATGTCCATTGGATGCCGTAGGTTTAATCTCGCCAATCATGTCTATGCCCCACATTGCAAACGGCCAAGGCGCAGTCAGAACATTCAGGGGAACCGGAGGAACATGCACCTTGTCTGCGTAAATCTGGCACTTGTGGCATGTCCTGGAGTGTTGGTAATAATCAGCTTCCATTGTGGACCAGTAATATCCCGCCCGTAGGATTTTCTTAGCCATAGTGTGCCCACTGGAGTGTGTACCAAAGGTCCCTTCATGTAGCTCTTCCATGATCCTTTCTGCTTCAATTTTATCCACACAACGCAGTAAGGTTGAATCATGGTTTCTCTTGTACAAGATGCCGTTGCTTAGGAAGAACTTGGCTGCAAACCTCCTCAGGAATTTCTTATCGTTGACAGATGCACCTTCAAGGTATTCCTGAGTTTCCAGATATCTCTTCACTTCATGGTACCAAGGCTTCTCAGTCACCAATTCAGTTTCGAGATCACAACAGTATGCCGGTTCGTCCAATTTCCAGATGATGATCCGGGGAGCCTCATTATCCCATTTGACCTTGAACATTGAAGACATTGTAGCTAACGCGTCCGCTAACTGATTCTCTTCTCTTGGGAAGTGCTCAAAGGTTATCTCTGTAAAGTGGGGAATCAGGGTCAACACGCATTCTCTGTAAGGAATCAGGTTTGGGTGTTTCGTATCCCACTCTCCTTTGATCTGATTGATCACAAGAGCGGAATCTCCGAAGACACTTAGAAATTTGATCCTTAGGTCGATCGCAACTTGAAGACCCATGATACACGCCTCATGCTCCGCCATGTTGTTGGTACAATTGAAACACAGCCGGGCAGTGAGTGGAGTATGAGTACCTTGTGGAGATATGATTATAGCACCGATACCATTTCCCAAAGCATTGGAGGCTCCGTCAAAGTGCATAGACCATCGGGATCCTGGCTCAGGTCCTTCATCCGGTCCAGGTACTTCACAATCAGTCACAATCATGATGCTTTCATCTGGAAACTCGAAGTTCATGGACTGATAGTCATCTACAGCTTGATGAGCTAAGTGGTCTGCCAATACACTTCCCTTGATGGCTTTCTGGGTCGTGTACTGAATGTCGTATTCCGTCAAGATCATTTGCCATCTTGCAATTCTCCCAGACAGAGCAGGCTTTTCGAATATGTACTTTATAGGATCCATCTTTGAGATCAATAAAGTAGTGTGAGTCAGCATATACTGTCTCAGCCGGCGAGCAGCCCATACCAAAGCGCAGCAAGTTTTCTCAAGCAGTGAGTATCGGGTCTCACAGTCGGTAAACTTTTTTCTAAGGTAATAAATGGCATGCTCTTTTCGGCCAGACTCGTCATGCTGCCCCAGCACACACCCCATTGAGTTGTCCAATACTGTCAGATATAATATCAGAGGTCTCCCTTCAACCGGTGGCATAAGGATAGGTGGTTCTTGGAGATACTCTTTGATTTTGTCAAAAGCAGCCTGACATTCATCGTTCCAACGTACTACCTGATCTTTCTTCAGCAGCTTGAAGATTGGCTCACAGGTAGCAGTCAGATGAGAGATGAATCGAGCGATGTAATTCAGACGTCCTAAAAATCCTCTGACCTCCTTCTCTGTCTTGGGAACTGGCATCTCTTGAATAGCCTTGACCTTAGCAGGGTCCACTTGAATACCTTTGTCACTGACCACGAAGCCTAGCAATTTCCCAGATCTTACCCCGAAGGTGCACTTGTTCGGGTTCAATCTTAGCTTGTACAGTTTCAATCGGTCAAACAACTTCTACAGATGATCTAGGTGCTCTTCCTCAGTCTGGGACCTAGCGATCATGTCGTCCACATACACTTCTATCTCATGATGGATCATATCATGAAACAAGGCAACCATGGCACGTTGGTAGGTTGCCCCAGCATTCTTTAACCCGAATGGCATGACCTTGTAACAGAAGGTGCCCCACTGAGTAACAAATGTAGTCTTTTCCATGTCTTCAGGTGCCATCTTAATCTGATTGTAACCTGAAAAGCCATCCATGAAAGAGAACACCTTATGCTGAGCTGTATTATCAACAAGGACATCAATGTGAGGCAAGGGGAAGTCATCTTTGGGGCTGGCCCTGTTTAGATCCCTGTAATCGACACACATTCTGACTTTACCGTCCTTCTTAGGTATCGGCACCACGTTGGCAACCCACTGAGGGTAAGAAGTTACTGCAAGGAACCCGGCATCAAACTGTTTCATGACCTCGGCCTTAATCTTCTCGGACATCTCCGGACGCATCCGACGGACCTTTTGCTTAACTGGAGGGCAGTCTTCCTTAGTCGGTAAGTGATGGACCACAATGTCGGTATCCAACCCTGGCATGTCTTCGTAGGACCAGGCAAAGATCTCCATATAATCATGTAACATCTTGGTTAACCGTTGCTTCACGCTGAGCTCTAGGTTGGCACCAATCTTTACCTCTCTCCTGTCTGCTTCAGTACCCAAATTTATGGTTTCCACTGGCTCTTCATGAGGTTGAATTGCCCTCTCTTCCTGAAGCAACAGTCTTGCAAGCTCGCCCGGCACTTCGCAATCATCTTCACCTTCGTCTTCGGCTAAGTTGATCGGACTTTCGAAGTCATAATTGGCAGTAGCAGAGTTGTTATCAGTAAGATCCAGAGTGGATTGGAACCTGTATGAGTGAGTGTGTGTGTAAATACAGCTGTTTTGAAAATTATGTAAAGGAAAAGAAAGACAAAAAGGAACACAATATTTGCAATGCGGAAATACGTCCAAGATTTTCATTCATGATGTATAAAATGACAGTTTGTATGCCCTCACAAATAGAACCACGGTGCCTCGGGTAAGACACCGGGCCATAGAGTTTGTCATTGTCTATTACAAAATAACGAAACAAAGAAATTTATTACTGCGTCACAAAGGTAACAGGGGTATGGTCCTTTGCACTCCAATTGTTCAATCCGTCTTCGGCCGTCAGATAGATCCAGCTGTTGAATTCAGCTTCATCCACTTCATGGTCTTCCCCCACGGCATTCACTTCTGAACTTTTAATAAATATCGGAGGCCTTCCGATCTTTGCTTTCCTCATAGCTCTCTGACCTTCTGAGGTAAAACCCAGCCCAAGTTTATCAGTCTTCTGAGTAAAGTCTGGGAGTCTGCCCCAGTCGGCACATTCACCCTTCTGAACTACAGCCCGGGCATCCTTTAGGGAAGCCATCTTCAAAGGACCCCTTGCTTCTAATGTTTCTGCTGCAATTGGAAACACCTCCTCGAAATGCTGAAAGGGGGTTTCAATAAACTCCCCATCCGTCTCAATGTATCTGAAAGAGTTTAGGTGACTCACCATATACTCTTCCTCTCCTTGCACAGTGACAATCTTCCCTCTGACGGGGTACTTCAGCTTCTGATGCAAGGTAGAGGTCACTGCCCCAGCCTTATGTATCCACGGTCGACCCAGTAGACAAGAGTACGATGGGCGGATGTCCATCACATAAAAAGTGGAGTCGAACACCTGAGAGCCCACACGAATCAGAATGTCAACCTCTCCATGGACCATCCTCTTTGAACCATCAAAGGCCCTGACGATGATGTTGCTGGGTTTCAATTCCAGGCCTTCACAATCTAGACGATCTAGAGCCTTCTTGGGTAGCACATTCAAAGATGACCCAGTATCAACCAACACATGTGCCAAGGTGGTGCCCCTGCATTCAATTGAGACATGCAGAGCATCATTATGGTCTCTCCCCTTTGCGGTCAAGTCAGCGTCTGAGAAACCCAAGCCATTATCTGCCGTTAGACTTGCCACGCAATCAGTGAACTGGACTGCAGAGGTTTCATGTGGCACATGGGCCGTCTTGAGGAACGAGATTAGGGCCTTTGCACGGGCCTCGGAGCACAGCAATAAAGAGAGCATGGAGATTTTGGAGGGCGTATGCCCCAGCTGTTCCACAACATTAAAATCGCTCTTCTTTATGATCTTCAGAATCTCCTCCATTTCTTGTGGGGAGGCCTCAGCAGCTACGGGTATGGGTGCCTCCATCTGGGCAGGCTCAACTTCAATTCCCTTGCCCCGAGCATTGGATGACTCGGCAGCAGGAGAAACAATCGGATCAGCAGCAGGAACAACAACTTGGTCAGCAACAGGAATAGGTGTACTTGTAGGAATTATCAGGAGCGGTCTTCGGGCAGCAGGCGGTGCAATGTCAGGCGAGAAGAGCCTGCCACTGCGGGTAACTTTGGCTGGGCCAGTGATGTCACAGATGCTGGCGCCAGCGTTGAGCTCTTGTTTGATCCCGTTTATATATACATCTGCCCCATAGTGCCAAGGGACAGCTTTGTCAGATACATAGGGCAGGGGCCCTGGAACAGTGATAATAACGGGTGCAACGGTCATAATTTGAACGGGCTTCTTCTGGAGAGCCGGGATCGGATTATTGAAGATAGTCACCACAGAAACTTCTTCCATTGGAACCAACCGAACAGCAGACTTCTTGAATAGGATCTCCTTGCTATCCATTAAGCTTTGGATGCCTGACTTTAGCAAGGGACAACCAGATGGGGACACAGCACAGAATAGGCAACCCTCACTACAACCTGGAAATAAATTGGCCTGCAGTAGGTTCTTCTTGACGATCTTTAGAGGAGTGGCTAGATCATCCACAGAAACAGCATAAACGTCTTCATCAACAGCATTTACCCCGTGCTGAGGCATAGGGGCAGTAACTACATTCGGCTTTGCAGGCGCTTCGAATTGTATCTCCTTTGCATCGATAAGGTCTTGCACCTTATTCTTTAACGCCCAACAGTCATCAGTAGAGTGCCCCGGACTTTCTGAATGGTAGGCACAACGAGCATTCGGATTGTACTTGGGAGATGTTGTATTCGGGAACTTTGGAGCCTCTCTGACAGTCACCAAATTGGTTGAGAGCAATTGTGGCAGGATCTGTGATAGGGTCATGTTTAACCGGGTAAACTCCCTCCGGGGTCTTTCAGCCCTTTGGGAATTGTTTGGCCGAGGAGCGGCAGCAGGCTTAGCAATCATCACCGCACTGACAGATTGGCGGTGCTCAGGTCTCTCTGATTTCCTAGAACCATACACGGCACTAGACTCCTTTTTGAATGGTTTCTTTTCCGAACTAGATGAGGCACCCTTCGCAATCTTCCCTGACTTCAACCCAGCTTCAATCCTTTCTCCAGTCAAGATCAAATCAGTGAAACCAGCAGAAGAATTCCCAATGAGATGGTTGAAAAACGGCCCAGATAGGGTCCCCAAGAACATATCTACCAACTCCCGATCAGTCAATGGTGGCTGCACCCTGCCAGCCAGGTCTCTCCACTTCTGAGCGTACTCCTTAAAACCTTCGCTTGCACCTAATGACATACCCTGGAGTTGGGTACGCGTGGGGGCAAGGTCGGCATTATATTGATACTGCTTGTAGAAAGCAGTAGCCAACTCCTCCCAGTTACGAACTTTGGTCCCATCCAGCTGATAGAACCATTAGAGATGAGTCCCTGAAAGACTCTCCTGGAAGAAGTGGATCCATAAATTCTTATCCGCAGAGTACGGATGAATTTTCCGAACATAGGACCTTAGGTGCAGCTTGGGACAAGACGCCCCGTCATATTTGGAGAAGGATGGTGCTTTGAACTTATGGGGGATGATCACACCAGTCGACAAACCCAGATCTCCGAAATCCAGCCCAGGTGCCTGTTGGACCTCCATAGCCTTCAACCTGTCCTCCAGTTGTTTATATCTGTCATCTGCCGGAGGGTACTGCTCTTCATCAAAATCCGTCTCGTTGTCGGAGACCACCGGACTAGGGACCTTTACTTCTGCCTGAGAAGGACTCTTGCCAACAGAAGAACCAGCCTCTTCATGCTGCAGAGTATTACCGAACCTTCGGCCCGAGTTGAACAGAACAGTTCTTCTCTTCTTCTTCTCCTTCTTCAGGAGCATAGTCTTTAATTCTTCTTGGCCTTTAGCCAGACCCTTGATTAGTTCTTGGAATTGTGCATTCTGCACCTGGAGAGCCTTGATTGATGTCTCAGTTGATGCAGATTCGGGATTCATGATGCTGAAATAAACAGCGAAGAACTGTAAGCAACCTGAAAAGGGGAAAACCTGCTATGCACATGATGTATGACATGCGTATGAATTACGTTTTCAAAGACAATCGGGAATCAACTTTGTAAACAAAAAAGAACACACTTCATTAGATTCAACTGTGCAACTGAAATTATCCAACAAGGTTGCCCTTAGGCGTTACATGAAAGGAAATACTGGAAAGGAAATAAAAACTGTAAAGGCACATTCAGAGCTCCTTATTGATCCCATGGTCTCCTCTTCTCAGTGCGGATATAGGCATTCAGAGCTCTCTCATTCTCCAACTGCTTTGTCAGCTTCTGGATCTTTGATTCCTGCTCGTTGAACTTTTCCCGGTAAGAATCCCGCTCTTCTCGCAGTTGCGACCAAGATCTCTTTAATGTCTCATAATCAGTAGGTATCTGAGGAGGAAGGACAGTTGGAGGAACACCATCTTTATCAGGACACTCAAGAATGATGGGTCTGACAGCTTCATACGGCATACCTAACTTCTGAGCACGGACGCGAACCCATTTGTAGTAGGCTTCCATAGGTAAAGAAGTCTTTGGCCCTAGCTCTTGTGGGTCAGCTTTATGAACTTTGTCCCAAGCCTTGATGAACCTACGACGCAGCTCGTCACTATCCACCTGAAACTCGAAACTGATGTGAGGCACCAACATCTCATGAGGACCTGCTCTTCTTGCTCTTCCAAACTGACGGAGTGCTAGACATGGATTGTAAGAGATCCCTCCTTGAGTACCAATCAGAGGAACATTAGGGTACTCCCCGCATCGGTCAATAATAGCTACCTCATCCAAACCTCTGCAAGTCCAAATGATATCTTTATCGGTGAGAGACATTAATCTGTGAGCCCAACCTCTTCCTTCTTGGTTCTTCAGTACGAACTTAGGGAGGTGCGAAATAAACCACCTCACCAACAAAGGGATACAACACCATAGGGTTCCTCGTCTTCGGATAGTACGGGCATGAAGTTGTTGCAAGATGTCACCCAAGAGAGTGGGCACAGGATTCTGAGACATAAAGATCCTTATGGCAGTGACATTGATGAAGTTGTCAGGATTAGGAAACAGGACTAACCCATAGATTAGGAGAGCCAAGATGTCTTCATATGCTCTAAAGTCCAGGTCATTCCAGAAATTGTTAGCTTTACCAATTAGAAACTTAGCCAAGAAACCCTTAACTCCGCTTCTAGTTACCCAGTTGTCTGTTACCTCTTGATGGGTCAAAGGAAGAGCTACAGCAATGTCCTCAAGCCTGAGGGTCTTTTCCCAACCAGTAAAGGGAGTCTGATCCAAGACAGGGATACCAAGCAAATCAGAGAACTCTTCCAGGGTAGGGACCAGCTGGAAGTCTTGAAAGGTGAAGCACTGGTACAGAGGGTCATAGAACTGGGTCAGAACACTCATCAACTGTTGATCCCGCTTTGCAGTGACTAAACTGAGAAGAGAACCATGTCTCTGAATGAAGGAAGTGGTATTTGGAATTCTGCTAACCAACTCATCAAGCAACTCAGGTGAACGAACAAAGTTGAACCGGATAGTATTCCTTCGCACAGGCATCATAATGTCCTACAAAACAGAGCAAAGGTGAAACCCTCTTGTCTTTGAAATGGTCAGTTCTTATGCAGGATGCATGCAATACTCATGATGCTATGATGTTATGATAAAGCACACCACATACAGATACAAAGGAAAACATGGTAAGGCACACAAGGCACACAAGGCAAGCCCCTAAAGTTTAGGCCAGCATGAGGTCTAGGTACTACCCTCTTTCAGTTTGTTGGTTCATACCTGTCCTAATCAAAAGTAACCGGGTTCTTAGAGGATCCCAATATCATTGACTACCCTCAATCGGTCATAACTCCAGCATCGCAATCTTTTCTTGCGGCCAGAACCATCACGAGAGTTTAGCCTCAATGGGCGTAGCATACTGCTACAATTCTAAAGGCCAAGTTGTGTCAATTAAGGTTCTAAGGTTGTTGGTGCTTAATGACTCCTTAGAAGACCCATATTCTCCTCGTTGCGACACAAGGGATATCGGTACAGACTAAGGTGCCACACCAACGTAGCCACTGCTTCACCCGTGTCGGTCTATGCCGGACAGGTCCCTCACAGCTTATGCTACCTAAACAGGGTATCCCCAGATCCGGGTTAGGATCTATGTATCTCCGATGCAACCCACAATAGTAAAGCAAGCAAAACAATACAAGTGAAAACACAGTTATGACCTAGCCCTAAGGTACACCTCACTTTAAGTTAGGTCCCCAGCAGAGTCGCCAGTTCTGTGATCGGTGGATCTGGAACTGACTGTTTAACGCTGGTTCGCGAAATGTCGCGGAAGCAAGAGTCGCCACCGTCTTTTATTTTCTCCAAATGGAAAGGACAAAAGCACAGAAAAATTCCTTAAAGAGATTGTTTCTCGGTTCGGGAGGTAGATTATAGAAAGGGAAGGTGTTAGCACCCTTTCTATCCATGGTTATCCATGGGCTCTTAGATACTTGCTCATTGTGTTTTCAAAATGGTTTGTTTGCTTTTCAACTGTGGGTTTTAAAAAGTTTCTTTGAAAATTTCAGTTCGACTCTTGTATCAGTCCTCAAGAGTGTTTGAAAAGTTGCTTTCGAAAGCTTTTTGAAAATGTGTCGGTGTGAAAAGTATTTTTGATTTGTTTTGAAATTTAGAGCAAGTATCTACGAGTCGTCTACCTACCCTAAGGAATTCGTCTGTGTAAATGTCCTTTAAAGTAGTGCCATCCCACCATTGAGAGGTAGGTAGCACCACCATTGGAGGTGTTCGGGTCAATTCGAGGTTCGTAGGGACATGGTGATCACCAGAGCAATGGGAAGACACCTTAGAAGCTACCCTCATGCCAGGTTCCCGGATCATGAGGACTTACTAAGACATCCTCTACTCGACGATCACCTTTCGAAGGCAAGGCAACAGTGAGGCGTACCCTAGGGGTGGTGTGTGCGATTGTGTGTCAGGTTTCAGTTATTTGTCTTGTCATGTTTGTTGTGATCTACGCTTGATTTTATTTTTAAGGCCATACATTCTTTCATGCTTATTTAACAGTTAAAAGTTGCGGGAAAATAAATCTACAACTATTACAAATGGCGCGGGTCCACATCGCCAAAATTAAACCGGACCCGATTTGACGGAAAGTAAATAAAGCGAAAGAAATAAAAGTGCGAGCAATTGTTTACACGGCTTTGGGAGAGATACATAATTATTTGAGCGAAATAAATAAATACGCGAAATAAAGGAATTAAAAACAAAACTAGGGCGTTGGACCCTTTTGCAAAAAAATATTTAAAGTTAATGAATTAATTAATTAGAATTAATGAGGAATTAAAATTAAAGATTTAAAAAAGAATGTTTTTTGGTATTTTGTGTTTTTTAGATATTTGATGAGAAAAGGAATTAATTTAAAGTTAAACTAAAAGGCAAACCCTAATTCTAACAGCTTTTAAATTTATTGTGAAAATATTAAATTGAAACCTAAATTAAACCTAATTTTTTATGTACAATTTAATTATGAAAATAATAAATAAATAAGTATTATGATAAAAAAGAGAAAATTAAGAAGGAATAAAAAGTTATTAAACCTAATTCTATATTTTTGGATTTTTAGTTATAAAAAAGAATTAAAATTAAAACCTATTTAATACTAAATATTTACATGCAATTTATTTATGAAAATAATAAAATAAAATAATTTATTACATTTTTCTGGTTTTCTAGGATGTTTTTATATTTTGTAAAAGAAAATTAATTAATTTGATTAAAGCAATAAAGCAAAAATAAAACAATAAATTGAAAAAAAAAATTAATAATAAAATGTAATGAAATTGCAAACCAGGGGGTTTCAGTCCCAATTGTGAGGTGTAACTTGGAATAGTCTGGCCCAATTAAGCATGGCCTTCTTTGACTTTTTTGCTGGCCTGCTTCAGCGTTGACTGGGATTCATCATGATCTCCAATCCATGGCCTTTAGATTGATGGAGCTGGACGCGTGTATGGCTCTGATCTGGGGGTGTATCATGGTCTTCAATCCAAGCGCTAGACATGAACATCAATTGAAAAGAAATAAATGGAAAGGAAGAAGACCTGGGATCGAACCCAGGTCGTTGATGTTACCAATCCACACGCGCACCGCTGAGCCAAGTTAATGCGTTTGTTAAACAAATAAACGATAAATATAATAAAAGAAAAGAACACGTTAACGAATTAAAACGCGCGAAATTCAAAACTACGTATCACACGCTGCCACGGGTTCGTCTTCTCCCTCGTCCCTGTAAAACAAACAATATAAGCAACGGTTTTTACACCGTTGCAGAAAAGGTCTTTTCAGAAAATAGCGATTAGCGTCAGGGCCATCATAAATTAGGCGCAATAGTTGGCTTATGATCGTTTGAACATTCTGAAGCCAATGGTGGTGGTCCTGAGGGTTAATTTTCCCTCTTTGCAAAAGCCCCAAAATTACAACCTGTAAACCCTAGAATTCGCGCATGGTAGAATCTCATACACAGCGTTATAATCAAATCAAAAACATTGGTTAGCTTCGAAACATCACACTGAACAAGAATTCATAAATAAAAATGCAAAAGGATGCGTGAATTATGATATACGTTTCTGAAAATTGCTTGACACAGTTTGAGTTTAATCTACCAATTCTTGGAGCTTTGGTTGTTGTTCTTGATTGGTACACGTTCAGAGAACCACAATGAAGCTATTGGAATAGGTTTTGTGTCTTGAATCAATCTCTAGCACTGATTTCAGTTTTGCTTTCTTTGACAAAAATTCCAAATTTGCAATGGTATTTTCAGCGCAGCTTTTAGTGTCCTAGCATTAGGGTTTGATTCCTGTTTATGTATTGAAGCTATTAGGTCAAGAAAATTGCATAAAATCCATGGCCATAATGGTTTTCAATATTTGATTTCTTAAGGATCTTCCATATCTTTTTTCATGTGCATTTTTGTTCAATCATGCTCAAATCAACCAAATCTTGCCATATTGGGATGTGCACGAGATCTTGAGCTTAAAACATGTATAAAAAGATTTTTTAGGTCATGTTTGATATTTTTCATGTATTTAAATAATTTAAATGAATTAATATAAATAATAATTCAAATAAATAAATAAAAAATGAGAAAATACTTCCCTTTGGGCCAAGTGGTCGTGCATAGCTTAGAATGATGAATCATGGAAGAAAAATGGGCCCATTAGCAATTTTAGGTCATTTGAACCATTGTTGACTTTTCAAAATATCCAAACATTTCCCAACTTCCACAAGGCATAACTTGCTCAATTTTTAAGATTTTCACATGTTCTTGGACATTTTGGAAAGTTCTTTGAGTCCTCTAACCAATGCCTTTGGTCCCATGTCATTTTGATTTACCAATCTCAAGTTATGGACTTTGACTTAAAGTCCCTTTTTGTTGACTTTTGAAAATGACCTATAATGTTGAAATTGATAACTTTTTTTGAGAGCATTTCTTGGACTTTAAGTATGAGGATGAGTTGTAGGAAATGTCTTTCTCTTCAAAATGAGCTTTGGATGGAATTTTTCTGATAATCCATGTGAAAGTTATGCCCTGGTCAATTTCAGTTGACTTTTTCAACTGTCCAAATATAGCAACTTTTGCATCTTTGATGATTTCTGAGCCAAATTTTGAGAATCATGATCAAGCATTGATCAAATGATGTTTGTGGCTTCAAAATGATATGTTGACAAAAAATTTGAACTTTTGACTGCCAAATGACCATTTTGCCCCTACAGTTGACTGTAGTGCAATTTAGGGTTTTGACTGTGCAATTTTGAGCTGAATGCCTTGAAACTTGATATGAAGATGCTTGACCACATTTGTAAGCCTATGAGACTTGATTGGGCCCTTGAAAACTTTGTTTTCCTGATCAGAACACAAACCCTAGTTTTGAGTGTATAGGAGACAGTTGGACTGCCCAACCCTTGGGGAATTTTGTGACTTGGCTTGGCAATTTCTTGAAGATTATGGGAGGGCAAATTTTGGGGTACAACAACAAGGCTACCATCCAATGGATTAACAAAATTTCAAAAATGAACTGCTTTCCGTAATGACAAGGCTACCATCCATTAGAATAACAAAATATCAACAACAAACTACATTCCATATTGACAAGGCTACCATCCATTGGAGTACCAAAATCACAACAACGGACTACCTTCCGTAATGACAAGGCTACCATCCAATGGAGTAATAAAATATCAACAACGAACTACCTTCCATAAGGACATTGCTACCATCCATTGGAGTAACAAAATATCAACAATGATTTACCTTCGATAATGACAAGGCTACCATCCATTAGAGTAACAAAATCTCAATACCGAACTACCTTCCATAATGACAAGGCCTCCATCCATTAAAGTAACAAAATCTTAACAACGAACTACCTTCCATAATAACAAGGCTACCATCCATTAGTGTAAAAAAATCTCAACAACGAACTACCTTCCATATTGACAAGGCTACCATCCATTGAACTAACAAAATCTAAACAACAAACTATCTTCCATAATGACAAGGCGACCATCCATTAGAGTAACAAAATCTCAACAACGAACTACCTTCCATAATGACAAGGCTACATCCAATGGAGATACAAAATCTCAAAAATGAACTACCTTCCATAATGACAAAGCTACCATCCATTGGAGTAACAAATTTCAACAACTAACTACCTTGCATAATGACAAGGCTTCCATCATTTGGAGTAACAAAATCACAACAACAAACTACCTTCCATAATGACAAGGCTACCATCCATTAGATTAAAAAAATCTAAACAACGAACTACATTCCATAAGGACAGGGCTACCATCCATGTGAGTAAGAAAATCTCAACAATGAACTACCTTCCATAATGACAATGCTACCATCCAATGGAGTAATAAAATATCAATAACAAACTACCTTCCATAAGGACGTGGCTACCATCCATTAGAGTAATAAAATCTCAACAACGATTTACCTTCCATAATAACAAGGATACCACCCAATGGAGTAACAAAATCTCAACAACGAACTACCTTCCGTAATGACAAGGCTATCATCCATTAGAATAACAAAATATCAACAACGAACTACCTTCCATAAGGACATCTCTACCATCCATTAGAGTAACAAAATATCAACAACGAACTAACTTCCATAAGGACATCGCTACCATCTATTAGAGTAACAAAATCTCAACAACAATTTACCTTCCATAATGACAAGGCTACCATCCATTGGAGTAACGAAATCTCAACAATGAACTACCTTCCATAATGACAAGGCTACCATCCTTTGGAGTATCAAAATCACAACAACAAACTACCTTCCATAATGACAAGGTTACCATCCAATGGAGTAACAAAATCTCAATAGCAAACTACCTTCCATAATGACAAGGCTATCATCCATTGGAGTAACAAATTCTGAACAACGAACTACCTTCCATAATGACAGGGCTACCACCCATTTAAGTAACAAAATCCAAACAACAAACTACCCTACATAATGACAAGGCTACCATCCATTAGAGTAACAAAATCTCAACAATGAACTACCTTCCATAATGACAAGGCTACCATCCATTAGAGTAACAAAATCTCAAAAACGAACTACATTCCATAATGACAAGGCTACCAACCAACGGAGTAACAAAATCTCAACTAGGAACTACCTTCCATAATGACAAGGCTACCATCCAATGGAGTAACACATTCTCAACAGCGAACTACCTTCCATAATGATAAGGATACCGTCCATTATAGTAACAAATCTCAACAACAAACTACCTTCCATAATGACAAGGTTACCATCCAATGGAGTAACAAAATCTCAACAGCGAACTACCTTCCATAATGACAAGGCTACCATCCATTAGAGTAACAAAATCTCAACAATGACGGGCCTTCCATAATGACAAGGCTACCATCCATTAGGATAACAAAATCTCAACAACGAACTACATTCCATAATGAAAAGTTTACCATCCATTGGAGTAACAAAATATCAACAATGAACTACCTTCCATAATGACAAGGCTACCATCCAATGGAGTAGCAAAATCTCAATAGCAAACTACCTTCCATAATGACAAGGCTATCATCCATTGGAGTAACAAATTCTGAACAACGAACTACCTTCCATAATGACAGGGCTACCATCCATTTAAGTAACAAAATCCTAACAACAAACTACCCTCCATAATGACACGACTACTATCCATTAGAGTAACAAAATCTCAACAATGAACTACCTTCCATAATGACAAGGCTACCATCCATTAGAGTAACAAAATCTCAAAAACGAACTACACTCCTTAATGACAAGGCTACCAACCAACGGAGTAACAAAATCTCAACTACGAACTACTTTCCATAATGACAAGGCTACCATCCAATGGAGTAACAAATTCTCAACAGCGAACTACCTTCTATAATGATAAGGCTACCGTCCATTATAGTAACAAAATCTCAACAATGAACTACTTTCCGTAATGACAAGGCTACCATCTATTGGAGAAACAAAATCTCAACAACGCACTACCTTCCATCTTGACAAGACTACCATCTATTGAACTAACAAAATCTCAACAACGAACTACCTCCAATAATGACAAGGCTACCATCCATTGGAGTAACAAAATCTCAAAAACGAACTACCTTCCATAATGACACGGCTACCATCCATTAAAGTAACAAAATCCCAACAAAAAACTACCTTCCATAATGACAAGGCTACCATCCATTTAAGTAACAAAATCTCAACAATGAACTACCTTCCATAATGACAAGGCTACAATCCATTAGAGTAACAAAATCTAAACGACAAACTACATTCCATAATGACGAGGCTACCATCCATTGCAGTAACAAAATATCAACAACGAACTAACTTCCATAATGACAAGGCTACCATCCAATGGAGTAACAAAATATCTATAACGAACTACCTTCCATAAGGACATGGCTACCATCCATTGGAGTAAAAAAATCTCAACAACGATTTACCTCCCATAATGATAAGGCTACCATCCAATGCAGTAACAAAAACTCAAGAACGAACTACCTTCCGTAATGACAAGGCTACCATCTATTAGAATAACAAAATATCAACAACGAACTACCTTCCATAAGGACATCTCAACCATCCATTAGAGTAACAAAATATCAACAACGAACTAACTTCGATAAGGACATCGCTACCATCTATTGGAGTAACAAAATCTCAACAATGAGCTACCTTCCATAATGACCAGGCTCCCATCCAATGGAATAACAAAATCTCAATAGCAAACTACCTTCCATAATGACAAGGCTACCATCCATTGGAGTAACAAATACTGAACAACGAATTACCTTCCATAATGACAGGGCTACCATCCATTTAAGTAACAAAATCCCAACAACAAACTACCATCCATAATGACAAGGCTACCATCCATTAGAGTAACAAAATCTCAACAATGAACTACCTTTCATAAAGACAAGGCTACCATCCATTAGAGTAACAAAATCTCAAAAAGGAACTACATTCCATAATGACAAGGCTACCAACCAATGGAGTAACAAAATCTCAACTACGAACTACCTTCCATAATGACAAGGCTACCATCCAATGGAGTAACAAAATCTCAACAATGAACTGCTTTCCGTAATGACAAGGCTACCATCCATTAGAATAACAAAATATCAACAACAAACTACATTCCATATTGACAAGGCTACCATCCATCGGAGTACCAAAATCACAACAACGGTCTACCTTCCGTAATGACAAGGCTACCATCCAATGGAGTAATAAAATATCAACAACGAACTACCTTCCATAAGGACATTGCTACCATCCATTGGAGTAACAAAATCTCAACAATGATTTACCTTCGATAATGACAAGGCTACCATCCATTAGAGTAACAAAATCTCAATACCGAACTACCTTCCATAATGACAAGGCCTCCATCCATTAAAGTAACAAAATCTTAACAACGAACTACCTTCCATAATATCAAGGCTACCATCAATTAGTGTAAAAAAATCTCAACAACAAACTACCTTCCATATTGACAAGGCTACCATCCATTGAACTAACAAAATCTAAACAACAAACTATCTTCCATAATGACAAGGCGACCATCCATTAGAGTAACAAAATCTCAACAACGAACTACCTTCCATAATGACAAGGCTACATCCAATGGAGATACAAAATCTCAAAAATGAACTACCTTCCATAATGACAAAGCTACCATCCATTGGAGTAACAAAATTTCAACAACTAACTACCTTGCATAATGGCAAGGCTTCCATCATTTGGAGTAACAAAATCACAACAACAAACTACCTTCCATAATGTCAAGGCTACCATCCATTAGATTAAAAAAATCTAAACAACGAACTACATTCCATAAGGACAGGGCTACCATCCATGTGAGTAAGAAAATCTCAACAATGAACTACCTTCCATAATGACAATGCTACCATCCAATGGAGTAATAAAATATCAATAACGAACTACCTTCCATAAGGACGTGGCTACCATCCATTAGAGTAATAAAATCTCAACAACGATTTACCTTCCATAATAACAAGGCTACCACCCAATGGAGTAACAAAATCTCAACAACAAACTACCTTCCGTAATGACAAGGCTATCATCCATTAGAATAACAAGATATCAACAACGAACTACCTTCCATAAGGACATCTCTACCATCCATTAGAGTAACAAAATATCAACAACGAACTAACTTCCATAAGGACATCGCTACCATCTATTAGAGTAACAAAATCTCAACAACAATTTACCTTCCATAATGACAAGGCTACCATCCATTGGAGTAACGAAATCTCAACAATGAACTACCTTCCATAATGACAAGGCTACCATCCTTTGGAGTATCAAAATCACAACAACAAACTACCTTCCATAATGACAAGGTTACCATCCAATGGAGTAACAAAATCTCAATAGCAAACTACCTTCCATAATGACAAGGCTATCATCCATTGGAGTAACAAATTCTGAACAACGAACTACCTTCCATAATGACAGGGCTACCATCCATTTAAGTAACAAAATCCAAACAACAAACTACCCTACATAATGACAAGGCTACCATCCATTAGAGTAACAAAATCTCAACAATGAACTACCTTCCATAATGACAAGGCTACCATCCATTAGATTAACAAAATCTCAAAAACGAACTACATTCCATAATGACAAGGCTACCAACCAACGGAGTAACAAAATCTCAACTAGGAACTACCTTCCATAATGACAAGGCTACCATCCAATGGAGTAACACATTCTCAATAGTGAACTACCTTCCATAATGATAAGGATACCGTCCATTATAGTAACAAATCTCAACAATAAACTACCTTCCATAATGACAAGGTTACCATCCAATGGAGTAACAAAATCTCAACAACGAACTACCTTCCATAATGACAAGGCTACCATCCATTAGAGTAACAAAATCTCAACAATGACTGGCCTTCCATAATGACAAGGCTACCATCCATTAGAATAACAAAATCTCAACAACGAACAACATTCCATAATGAAAAGTTTACCATCCATTGGAGTAAAAAAATCTCAACAACGTTTTACCTTCCATAATGACAAGGCTACCATCCAATGGAGTAACAAAATCTCAACAATGAACTGCTTTCCGTAATGACAAGGCTACCATCCATTAGAATAACAAAATATCAACAACAAACTACATTCCATATTGACAAGGCTACCATCCATCGGAGTACCAAAATCACAACAACGGTCTACCTTCTGTAATGACAAGGCTACCATCCAATGGAGTAATAAAATATCAACAACGAACTACCTTCCATAAGGACATTGCTACCATCCATTGGAGTAACAAAATCTCAACAATGATTTACCTTCGATAATGACAAGGCTACCATCCATTAGAGTAACAAAATCTCAATACCGAACTACCTTCCATAATGACAAGGCCTCCATCCATTAAAGTAACAAAATCTTAACAACGAACTACCTTCCATAATGACAAGGCTACCATCCATTAGTGTAAAAAAATCTCAACAACAAACTACCTTCCATATTGACAAGGCTACCATCCATTGAACTAACAAAATCTAAACAACAAACTATCTTCCATAATGACAAGGCGACCATCCATTAGAGTAACAAAATCTCAACAACGAACTACCTACCATAATGACAAGGCTACATCCAATGGAGATACAAAATCTCAAAAATGAACTACCTTCCATAATGACAAAGCTACCATCCATTGGAGTAACAAAATTTCAACAACTAACTACCTTGCATAATGACAAGGCTTCCATCATTTGGAGTAACAAAATCACAACAACAAACTACCTTCCATAATGTCAAGGCTACCATCCATTAGATTAAAAAAATCTAAACAACGAACTACATTCCATAAGGACAGGGCTACCATCCATGTGAGTAAGAAAATCTCAACAATGAACTACCTTCCATAATGACAATGCTACCATCCAATGGAGTAATAAAATATCAATAACGAACTACCTTCCATAAGGACGTGGCTACCATCCATTAGAGTAATAAAATCTCAACAACGATTTACCTTCCATAATAACAAGGCTACCACCCAATGGAGTAACAAAATCTCAACAACAAACTACCTTCCGTAATGACAAGGCTATCATCCATTAGAATAACAAGATATCAACAACGAACTACCTTCCATAAGGACATCTCTACCATCCATTAGAGTAACAAAATATCAACAATGAACTAACTTCCATAAGGACATCGCTACCATCTATTAGAGTAACAAAATCTCAACAACAATTTACCTTCCATAATGACAAGGCTACCATCCATTGGAGTAACGAAATCTCAACAATGAACTACCTTCCATAATGACAAGGCTACCATCCTTTGGAGTATCAAAATCACAACAACAAACTACCTTCCATAATGACAAGGTTACCATCCAATGGAGTAACAAAATCTCAATAGCAAACTACCTTCCATAATGACAAGGCTATCATCCATTGGAGTAACAAATTCTGAACAACGAACTACCTTCCATAATGACAGGGCTACCATCCATTTAAGTAACAAAATCCAAACAACAAACTACCCTACATAATGACAAGGCTACCATCCATTAGAGTAACAAAATCTCAACAATGAACTACCTTCCATAATGACAAGGCTACCATCCATTAGAGTAACAAAATCTCAAAAACGAACTACATTCCATAATGACAAGGCTACCAACCAACGGAGTAACAAAATCTCAACTAGGAACTACCTTCCATAATGACAAGGCTACCATCCAATGGAGTAACACATTCTCAATAGCGAACTACCTTCCATAATGATAAGGATACCGTCCATTATAGTAACAAATCTCAACAACAAACTACCTTCCATAATGACAAGGTTACCATCCAATGGAGTAACAAAATCTCAACAACGAACTACCTTCCATAATGACAAGGCTACCATCCATTAGAGTAACAAAATCTCAACAATGACTGGCCTTCCATAATGACAAGGCTACCATCCATTAGAATAACAAAATCTCAACAACGAACTACATTCCATAATGAAAAGTTTACCATCCATTGGAGTAAAAAAATCTCAACAACGTTTTACCTTCCATAATGACAAGGCTACCATCCAATGGAGTAACACAATCTCAACAACGAACTACCTTCCGTAATGACAAGGCTACCATCCATTAGAATAACAAAATATTAACAACGAACTACCTTCCATAAGGACATCTCAACCATCCATTAGAATAACAAAATATCAACAACGAACTAACTTCGATAAGGACATCGCTACCATCTATTGGAGTAACAAAATCTCAACAACATTTTACCTTCCATAATGACAAGGATACCATCCAATTTAGTAACTAAATTTCAACAACGAACTTCCTTCTATAATGACAAGGGTACCATCTATTGGAGTAACAAAATATCAACAATGAACTACCTTCCATAATGACAAGGCTACCATCCAATGGAGTAACAAAATCTCAATAGCAAACTACCTTCCATAATGACAAGGCTATCATCCATTGGAGTAACAAATTCTGAACAACGAACTACCTTCCCTAATGACAGGGCTACCATCCATTTAAGTAACAAAATCCTAACAACAAACTACCCTCCATAATGACACGACTACCATCCATTAGAGTAACAAAATCTCAACAATGAACTACCTTCCATAATGACAAGGCTACCATCCATTAGAGTAACAAAATCTCAAAAACGAACTACATTCCTTAATGACAAGGCTACCAACCAACGGAGTAACAAAATCTCAACTACGAACTACCTTCCATAATGACAAGGCTACCATGCAATGGAGTAACAAATTCTCAACAGCGAACTACCTTCTATAATGATAAGGCTACCGTCCATTATAGTAACAAAATCTCAACAATGAACTACTTTCCGTAATGACAAGGCTACCATCTATTGGAGTAACAAAATCTCAACAACGCACTACCTTCCATCTTGACAAGGCTACCATCTAATGAACTAACAAAATCTCAACAACGAACTACCTCCCATAATGACAAGGCTACCATCCATTGGAGTAACAAAATCTCAAAAACGAACTACCTTCCATAATGACACGGCTACCATCCATTAAAGTAACAAAATCCCAACAAAAAACTACCTTCCATAATGACAAGGCTACCATCCATTTAAGTAACAAAATCTCAACAATGAACTACCTTCCATAATGACAAGGCTACAATCCATTGGAGTAACAAAATCTAAACAACAAACTACATTCCATAATGACGAGCCTACCATCCATTGCAGTAACAAAATATCAACAATGAACTAACTTCCATAATGACAAGGCTACCATCCAATGGAGTAACAAAATATCTATAACGAACTACCTTCCATAAGGACATGGCTACCATCCATTGGAGTAAAAAAATCTCAACAACGATTTACCTCCCATAATGATAAGGCTACCATCCAATGCAGTAACAAAAACTCAACAATGAACTACCTTCCATAATGACAAGGCTACCATCTATTAGAATAACAAAATATCAACAACGAACTACCTTCCATAAGGACATCTCAACCATCCATTAGAGTAACAAAATATGAACAACGAACTAACTTCTATAAGGACATCGCTACCATCTATTGGAGTAACAAAATCTCAACAACAATTTACCTCCCATAATGACAAGGCTACCATCCATTGGAGTAACAAAATCTCAAAAACGAATTACCTTCCATAATGACAAGGCTACCATCCATTAAAGTAACAAAATCCCAACAAAAAACTACCTTCCATAATGACAAGGCTACCATCCATTTAATTAACAAAATCTCAACAATGAACTACCTTCCATAATGACAAGGCTACAATCCATTGGAGTAACAAAATCTAAACAACAAACTACATTCCATAATGACGAGGCTACCATCCATTGCAGTAACAAAATATCAACAACGAACTAACTTCCATAATGACAAGGCTACCATCCAATGGAGTAATAAAATATCTATAACGAACTACCTTCCATAAGGACATGGCTACCATCCATTGGAGTAAAAAAATCTCAACAACGATTTACCTCCCATAATGATAAGGCTACCATCCAATGAAGTAACAAAAACTCAACAACGAACTACCTTCCATAATGACAAGGCTACCATCTATTAGAATAACAAAATATCAACAACGAACTACCTTCCATAAGGACATCTCAACCATCCATTAGAGTAACAAAATATCAACAACGAACTAACTTCGATAAGGACATCGCTACCATCTATTGGAGTAACAAAATCTCAACAACAATTTACCTTCCATAATGACAAGGATACCATCCAATGTAGTAACAATATCTCAACAACGAACTTCCTTCTATAATGACAAGGGTACCATCTATTGGAGTAACAAAATATCAACAATGAACTACCTTCCATAATGACCAGGCTCCCATCCAATGGAGTAACAAAATCTCAATAGCAAACTACCTTCCATAATGATAAGGCTACCATCCATTGGAGTAACAAATACTGAATAACGAACTACCTTCCATAATGACAGGGCTACCATCCATTTAAGTAACAAAATCCCAACAACAAACTACCATCCATAATGACAAGGCTACCATCCATTAGAGTAACAAAATCTCAACAATGAACTACCTTTCATAAAGACAAGGCTACCATCCATTAGAGTAACAAAATCTCAAAAAGGAACTACATTCCATAATGACAAGGCTACCAACCAATGGAGTAACAAAATCTCAACTACGAACTACATTCCATAATGACAAGGCTACCATCCAATGGAGTAACAAAATCTCAACAATGAACTGCTTTCCGTAATGACAAGGCTACCATCCATTAGAATAACAAAATATCAACAACAAACTACATTCCATATTGACAAGGCTACCATCCATCGGAGTACCAAAATCACAACAACGGTCTACCTTCCGTAATGACAAGGCTACCATCCAATGGAGTAATAAAATATCAACAATGAACTACCTTCCATAAGGACATTGCTACCATCCATTGGAGTAATAAAATCTCAACAATGATTTACCTTCGATAATGACAAGGCTACCATCCATTAGAGTAACAAAATCTCAATACCGAACTACCTTCCATAATGACAAGGCCTCCATCCATTAAAGTAACAAAATCTTAACAACGAACTACCTTCCATAATGACAAGGCTACCATCCATTAGTGTAAAAAAATCTCAACAACAAACTACCTTCCATATTGACAAGGCTACCATCCATTGAACTAACAAAATCTAAACAACAAACTACCTTCCATAATGACAAGGCGACCATCCATTAGAGTAACAAAATCTCAACAACGAACTACCTTCCATAATGACAAGGCTACATCCAATGGAGATACAAAATCTCAAAAATGAACTACCTTCCATAATGCCAAGGCTACCATCCATTGAAGTAACAAAATTTCAACAACTAACTACCTTTCATAATGACAAGGCTTCCATCATTTGCAGTAACAAAATCACAACAACAAACTAACTTCCATAATGACAAGGCTACCATCCATGTGAGTAAGAAAATCTCAACAATGAACTACCTTCCATAATGACAAGGCTACCATCCAATGGAGTAATAAAATATCAATAACGAACTACCTTCCATAAGGACGTGGCTACCATCCATTAGAGTAATAAAATCTCAACAACGATTTACCTTCTATAATGACAAGGCTACCACCCAATGGAGTAACAAAATCTCAACAACGAACTACCTTCCGTAATGACAAGGCTATCATCCATTAGAATAACAAAATATCAACAACGAACTACTTTCCATAAGGACATCTCTACCATGCATTAGAGTAATAAAATATCAACAACGAACTAACTTCCATAAGGACATCACTACCATCTATTAGAGTAACAAAATCTCAACAACAATTTACCTTCCATAATGACAAGGCTACCATCCATTGGAGTAACGATATCTCAACAATGAACTACCGTCCATAATGACAAGGCTACCATCCTTTGGAGTAACAAAATCACAACAACAAACTACCTTTCATAATGACAAGGATACCATCCATTGGAGTAACAAAATCTCAACAACAAACTAACTTCCATAATGACAAGGTTTCCATCCAATGGAGTAACAAAATCTCAACAGCGAACTACCTGCCATAATGACAAGGCTACCATCCATTAGAATAACAAAATCTCAACAATGATTGGCCTTCCATAATGACAAGGCTACCATCCATTAGAATAACAAAATCTCAACAACGAACTACATTCCATAATGACAAGGATACCATCCATTGGAGTAAAAAAATCTCAACAACGTTTTACCTTCCATAATGACAATGCTACCATCCGATGGAGTAACACAATCTCAACAATGAACTACCTTCCGTAATGACAAGGCTACCATCCATTAGAATAACAAAATATTAACAATGAACTACCTTCCATAAGGAGATCTCTACCATCTATTGGAGTAACAAAATCTCAACAACAATTTACCTTCCATAATGACAAGGCTACCATCCAATGGAGTAACAAAATTTACAAAACAAACTACCATCTATAATGACAAGGGTACCATCCAGTAAAGTAACAGAATCTCAACAATGAACTACCTTCCATAAAGACAAGGCTACCATCTATTGGAGTAACAAAATCTCAACAAGACACTACCTTCCATCTTGACAAGGCTACCATCTATTGAACTAACAAAATCACAACAACGAAATACCTCCCATAATGACAAGGCTACCATCCATTGGAGTAACAAAATCTCAAAAACGAACTACCTTCCATAATGACAAGGCTACCATCCATTAAAGTAACAAAATCCCAACAAAAAACTACCTTCCATAATGACAAGGCTCACATCCATTTAAGTAACAAAATCTCAACAATGAACTACCTTCCATAATGACAAGGCTACAATCCATTGGAGTAACAAAATCTAAACAACAAACTACATTCCATAATGACGAGGCTACCATCCATTGCAGTAACAAAATATCAACAACGAACTAACTTCCATAATGACAAGGCTACCATCCAATGGAGTAACAAAATATCTATAACGAACTACCTTCCATAAGGACATGGCTACCATCCATTAGAGTAAAAAAATCTCAACAACGATTTACCTACAATAATGATAAGGCTACCATCCAATGCAGTAACAAAAACTCAACGACGAACTACCTTCCGTAATGAAAAGGCTACCATCTATTAGAATAACAAAATATCAACAACTAACTACCTTCCATAAGGACATCTCAACCATCCATTAGAGTAACAAAATATCAACAACGAACTAACTTCGATAAGGACATCGCTACCATCTATTGGAGTAACAAAATCTCAACAACAATTTACCTTCCATAATGACAAGGATACCATCCAATGTAGTAACAATATCTCAACAACGAACTTCCTTCTATAATGACAAGGGTACCATCTATTGAAGTAACAAAATATCAACAATGAACTACCTTCCATAATGACCAGGCTACCATCCAATGGAGTAACAAAATCTCAATAGCAAACTACCTTCCATAATGACAAGGGTACCATCCATTGGAGTAACAAATACTGAACAACGAACTACCTTCCATAATGACAGGGCTACCATCTATTTAAGTAACAAAATCCCAACAACAAACTACCATCCATAATGACAAGGCTACCATCCATTAGAGTAACAAAATCTCAACAATGAACTACCTTTCATAAAGACAAGGCTACCATCCATTAGAGTAACAAAATCTTAAAAATGAACTACATTCCATAATGACAAGGCTACCAACCAATGGAGTAACAAAATCTCAAATACGAACTACCTTCCATAATGACAAGGCTACCATCCAATGGTGTAACAAAATCTCAACAATGAACTGCTTTCCGTAATGACAAGGCTACCATCCATTAGAATAACAAAATATCAACAACAAACTACATTCCATATTGACAAGGCTACCATCCATTGGAGTACCAAAATCACAACAACGGACTACCTTTCGTAATGACAAGGCTACCATCCAATGGAGTAATAAAATATCAACAACGAACTACCTTCCATAAGGACATTGCTACCATCCATTGGAGTAAAAAAATCTCAACAATGATTTACCTTCGATAATGACAAGGCTACCATCCATTAGAGTAACAAAATCTCAATACCGAACTACCTTCCATAATGACAAGGCCTCCATCCATTAAAGTAACAAAATCTTAACAACGAACTACCTTCCATAATGACAAGGCTACTATCCATTAGAGTAAAAAAATCTCAACAACGAACTACCTTCCATATTGACAAGGCTACCATCCATTGAACTAACAAAATCTAAACAACAAACTACCTTCCATAATGACAAGGCGACCATCCATTAGAGTAACAAAATCTCAACAACGAACAACCTTCCATAATGACAAGGCTACCATCTATTGAACTAACAAAATCACAACAACGAACTACCTCCCATAATGACTAGGCTACCATCCATTGGAGTAACAAAATCTCAAAAACGGACTACCTTCCATAATGACAAGGCTACCATCCATTAAAGTAACAAAATCCCAACAAAAAACTACCTTCCATAATGACAAGGCTACCATCCATTTAAGTAACAAAATCTCAACAATGAACTACCTTCCATAATGACAAGGCTACAATCCATTGGAGTAACAAAATCTAAACAACAAACTACATTCCATAATGACGAGGCTACCATCCATTGGAGTAACAAAATATCAACAACGAACTAACTTCCATAATGACAAGGCTACCATCCAATGGAGTAACAAAATCTCAACAACGAACTACCTTCCATAATGACAAGGCTACCATCCATTGGAGTACAAAAATCTAAATAACAAACTACCTTCCATAATGACACGGTTACCATCCATTTATGTAACAAAATCCCAAGAACGAACTACCATCCATAATGACAAGGCTACCATCCATAAGAGTAACATAATCTCAACAACGGACTACCTACCTTAATGACAAGGCATCCATCCATTAGAGTACCAAAATATCAACAACGAACTACCTTCCATAAGTACAACGCTACCATCCATTGGAGTACCAAAATATAAACAATGATTTAACTTTGATAATGACAAGGCTACCATCCATTGGAGTAACAAAATCTCAATACCGAACTACCTTCCATAATAAAAAGGCTACCATCCATTAAAGTAACAAAAATCTCAACAACGAACTACCTTCCATAATGACAAGGCTACCATCCATTAGAGAAACAAAATCATAACAACGAACTACCATCCATATTGACAAGGCTACCATCCATTGAACTAACAAAATGTAAACAACGAACTACCTTCCATAATGACAAGGATACCATCTACTGGAGTAACAAAATCTCAACAATGAACTACCTTCCATAATGACATGGCTACCATCCATTGGAGTAAAAAAATCTCAACAACAAACTCCCTTCCATAATGACAAGGCTACAATCCATTAGAGTAAAAATATCTCAACAACGAACTACATTCCATAATGACAAGGATACCATCCGTTGGAGTAACAAAATCTCAACAGCGAACTACCTTCC
Organism: Vicia faba; assembly: GCA_948472305.1. NCBI lineage: Eukaryota > Viridiplantae > Streptophyta > Magnoliopsida > Fabales > Fabaceae > Vicia > Vicia faba. The sequence goes on along the minus strand of OX451739.1, from coordinate 585,092,889 downwards.
ATAATGAAAAGGATACCATCCATTAGAGTAACAAAATTTCAATAATGAACTGCCTTATGTAATGACAAGGCTACCATCCATTAGAATTACAAAATCTCAACAACGAACTACATTCCATAATGACAAGGCTACCATCCATTGGAGTAACAAAATCACAACAACTAACTACCTTCCGTAATGACAAGGCTACCATCCAATGGACTAACAAAATATCAACAACGAACTACCTTCCATAAGGACAACGCTACAATCCATTGGAGTAACAAAATCTCAACAATGATTTAACTTCGATATTAACAAGGCTACCATCCATTGGAGTTACAAAATCTCAATACCGAACTGCCTTCCATAATGAAAAGGATACCATCCATTAAAGTAACAAAATCTCAAAAACGAACTACCTTCCATATTGACAAGGCTACCATCCATGAAACTAACAAAATGTAAACAACGAACTACCTTCCATAATGACAAGGATACCATCCAATGGAGACACAAAATCTCAACAACGAACTACCTTCCGTAATGACAATGCTGCCATCCATTGGAGTAACAAAATCTCAACAACGAACTACCTTCCATAATGACAAGGTTACCATCCAATGGAGTAACAAAATCACAACAACAAACTACCTTCCATAATGACAAGGCTACCATCCATTAGAGTAACAAAATCCTAACAATGACTGGCCTTCCGTAATGAAAAGGCTACCATCCATTAGAATAACAAAATCTCACCAACGAACTACATTCCATAATGACAAGGCTACCATCCAATGGAGTAACACAATCTCAACAACGAACTACCTTCCGTAATGACAAGGCTACCATCCATTAGAATAACAAAATATCAACAACGAACTACCTTCCATAAGGACATCTTTACCATCCATTAGAGTAACAAAATATCAACAACGAACTAACTTCCATAAGGACATCGCTACCATCTATTGGAGTAACAAAATCTCAACAACGAACTACCTTCCATAATGACAAGGCTACCATCCAATGGAGTAACAAAATCTTAATTCCGAACTACCTTCCATAATGAAAAGGATACCATCCATTAAAGTAACAAAATCTCAACAATGACTGGCCTTCCATAATGACAAGGCTACCATCCATTAGAATAATAAAATCTCAACAATGAACTACATTCCATAATGACAAGGCTACCATCCATTGGAGTAACAAAATCTCAACAACAAACTAACTTCCATAATGACAAGGTTTCCATCCAATGGAGTAACAAAATCTCAACAGCGAACTACCTGCCATAATGACAAGGCTACCATCCATTAGAATAAAAAAATCTCAACAATGATTGGCCTTCCGTAATGACAAGGCTACCATCCATTAGAATAACAAAATCTCAACAACGAACTACATTCCATAATGACAAGGCTACCATCCATTGGAGTAAAAAAATCTCAACAACGTTTTACCTTCCATAATGACAAGGCTACCATCCGATGGAGTAACACAATCTCAACAATGAACTACCTTCCGTAATGACAAGGCTACCATCCATTAGAATAACAAAATATTAACAATGAACTACCTTCCATAAGGAGATCTCTACCATCTATTGGAGTAACAAAATCTCAACAACAATTTACCTTCCATAATGACAAGGCTACAATCCAATGGAGTAACAAAATTTCAAAAACGAACTACCATCTATAATGACAAGGGTACCATCCAGTAAAGTAACAAAATCTCAACAATGAACTACCTTCCATAAAGACAAGGCTACCATCTATTGGAGTAACAAAATCTCAACAACGCACTACCTTCCATCTTGACAAGGCTACCATCTATTGAACTAACAAAATCACAACAACGAACTACCTCCCATAATGACAAGGCTACCATCCATTGGAGTAACAAAATCTCAAAAACGAACTACCGTCCATAATGACAAGGCTACCATCCATTAAAGTAACAAAATCCCAACAAAAAACTACCTTTCATAATGACAAGGCTACCATCCATTTAAGTAACAAAACCTCAACAATGAACTACCTTCCATAATGACAAGGCTACAATCCATTGGAGTAACAAAATCTAAACAACAAACTACATTCCATAATGACGAGGCTACCATCCATTGCAGTAACAAAATATCAACAACGAACTAACTTCCATAATGACAAGGCTACCATCCAATGGAGTAACAAAATATCTATAACGAACTACCTTCCATAAGGACATGGCTACCATCCATTGGAGTAAAAAAATCTCAACAACGATTTACCTTCCATAATGATAAGGCTACCATCCAATGCAGTAACAAAAACTCAACGACGAACTACCTTCCGTAATGAAAAGGCTACCATCTATTAGAATAACAAAATATCAACAACTAACTACCTTCCATAAGGACATCTCAACCATCCATTAGAGTAACAAAATATCAACAACGAACTAACTTCGATAAGGACATCGCTACCATCTATTGGAGTAACAAAATCTCAACAACAATTTACCTTCCATAATGACAAGGATACCATCCAATGTAGTAACAATATCTCAACAACGAACTTCCTTCTATAATGACAAGGGTACCATCTATTGAAGTAACAAAATATCAACAATGAACTACCTTCCATAATGACCAGGCTACCATCCAATGGAGTAACAAAATCTCAATAGCAAACTACCTTCCATAATGACAAGGCTACCATCCATTGGAGTAACAAATACTGAACAACAAACTACCTTCCATAATGACAGGGCTACCATCTATTTAAGTAACAAAATCCCAACAACAAACTACCATCCATAATGACAAGGCTACCATCCATTAGAGTAACAAAATCTCAACAATGAACTACCTTTCATAAAGACAAGGCTACCATCCATTAGAGTAACAAAATCTTAAAAATGAACTACATTCCATAATGACAAGGCTACCAACCAATGGAGTAACAAAATCTCAAATACGAACTACCTTCCATAATGACAAGGCTACCATCCAATGGTGTAACAAAATCTCAACAATGAACTGCTTTCCGTAATGACAAGGCTACCTTCCATTATAATAAAAAAATATCAACAACAAACTACATTCCATATTGACAAGGCTACCATCCATTGGAGTACCAAAATCACAACAACGGACTACCTTTCGTAATGACAAGGCTACCATCCAATGGAGTAATAAAATATCAACAACGAACTACCTTCCATAAGGACATTGCTACCATCCATTGGAGTAACAAAATCTCAACAATGATTTACCTTCGATAATGACAAGGCTACCATCCATTAGAGTAACAAAATCTCAATACCGAACTACCTTCCATAATGACAAGGCCTCCATCCATTAAAGTAACAAAATCTTAACAACGAACTACCTTCCATAATGACAAGGCTACTATCCATTAGAGTAAAAAAATCTCAACAACGAACTACCTTCCATATTGACAAGGCTACCATCCATTGAACTAACAAAATCTAAACAACAAACTACCTTCCATAATGACAAGGCGACCATCCATTAGAGTAACAAAATCTCAACAACGAACAACCTTCCATAATGACAAGGCTACCATCTATTGAACTAACAAAATCACAACAACGAACTACCTCCCATAATGACTAGGCTACCATCCATTGGAGTAACAAAATCTCAAAAACGGACTACCTTCCATAATGACAAGGCTACCATCCATTAAAGTAACAAAATCCCAACAAAAAACTACCTTCCATAATGACAAGGCTACCATCCATTTAAGTAACAAAATCTCAACAATGAACTACCTTCCATAATGACAAGGCTACAATCCATTGGAGTAACAAAATCTAAACAACAAACTACATTCCATAATGACGAGGCTACCATCCATTGGAGTAACAAAATATCAACAACGAACTAACTTCCATAATGACAAGGCTACCATCCAATGGAGTAACAAAATCTCAACAACGAACTACCTTCCATAATGACAAGGCTACCATCCATTGGAGTAAAAAAATCTAAATAACAAACTACCTTCCATAATGACACGGCTACCATCCATTTATGTAACAAAATCCCAAGAACGAACTACCATCCATAATGACAAGGCTACCATCCATAAGAGTAAATAATCTCAACAACGGACTACCTACCTTAATGACAAGGCATCCATCCATTAGAGTACCAAAATATCAACAACGAACTACCTTCCATAAGTACAACGCTACCATCCATTGGAGTACCAAAATATCAACAATAATTTAACTTTGATAATGACAAGGCTACCATCCATTGGAGTAACAAAATCTCAATACCGAACTACCTTCCATAATAAAAAGGCTACCATCCATTAAAGTAACAAAAATCTCAACAACGAACTACCTTCCATAATGACAAGGCTACCATCCATTAGAGAAACAAAATCATAACAACGAACTACCATCCATATTGACAAGGCTACCATCCATTGAACTAACAAAATGAAAACAACGAACTACCTTCCATAATGACAAGGATACCATCTACTGGAGTAACAAAATCTCAACAATGAACTACCTTCCATAATGACATGGCTACCATCCATTGGAGTAAAAAAATCTCAACAACAAACTCCCTTCCATAATGACAAGGCTACCATCCATTAGAGTAAAAATATCTCAACAACGAACTACATTCCATAATGACAAGGATACCATCCGTTGGAGTAACAAAATCTCAACAGCGAACTACCTTCCATAATGAAAAGGATACCATCCATTAGAGTAACAAAATTTCAATAATGAACTGCCTTATGTAATGACAAGGCTACCATCCATTAGAATTACAAAATCTCAACAACGAACTACATTCCATAATGACAAGGCTACCATCCATTGGAGTAACAAAATCACAACAACTGACTACCTTCCGTAATGACAAGGCTACCATCCAATGGACTAACAAAATATCAACAACGAACTACCTTCCATAAGGACAACGCTACAATCCATTGGAGTAACAAAATCTCAACAATGATTTAACTTCGATATTAACAAGGCTACCATCCATTGGAGTAACAAAATCTCAATACCGAACTGCCTTCCATAATGAAAAGGATACCATCCATTAAAGTAACAAAATCTCAAAAACGAACTACCTTCCATATTGACAAGGCTACCATCCATGAAACTAACAAAATGTAAACAACGAACTACCTTCCATAATGACAAGGATACCATCCAATGGAGACACAAAATCTCAACAACGAACTACCTTCCGTAATGACAATGCTACCATCCATTGGAGTAACAAAATCTCAACAACGAACTACATTCCATAATGACAAGGCTACCATCCAATGGAGTAACACAATCTCAACAACAAACTACCTTCCGTAATGACAAGGCTACCATCCATTAGAATAACAAAATATCAACAACGAACTACCTTCTATAAGGACATCTTTACCATCCATTAGAGTAACAAAATATCAACAACGAACTAACTTCCATAAGGACATCGCTACCATCTATTGGAGTAACAAAATCTCAACAACGAACTACCTTCCATAATGACAAGGCTACCATCCAATGGAGTAACAAAATCTTAATTCCGAACTACCTTCCATAATGAAAAGGATACCATCCATTAAAGTAACAAAATCTCAACAATGACTGGCCTTCCATAATGACAAGGCTACCATCCATTAGAATAATAAAATCTCAACAATGAACTACATTCCATAATGACAAGGCTACCATCCATTGGAGTAACAAAATCACAACAACAAACTACCTTCCATAATGACAAGGCTACCATCCATTGGAGTAACAAAATATCTATAACGAACTACCTTCCATAAGGACATGGCAACCATCCATTGGAGTAAAAAAATCTCAACAACGATTTACCTCCCATAATGACAAGGCTACCATCCATTATAATAACAAAATATCAACAACGAACTACCTTCCATAAGGACATCTCAACCATCCATTAGAGTAACAAAATATCAACAACGAACTAACTTCGATAAGGACATCGCTACCATCTATTGGAGTAACAAAATCTCAACAACAATTTACCTTCCATAATGACAAGGATACCATCCAATTTAGTAACTAAATCTCAACAACGATCTTCCTTCTATAATGACAAGGGTACCATCTATTGGAGTAACAAAATATCAACAATGAACTACCTTCCATAATGACAAGGCTACCATCCAATGGAGTAACAAAATCTCAATAGCAAACTACCTTCCATAATGACAAGGCTACCATCCATTGGAGTAACAAATTCTGAACAACGAACTACCTTCCATAATGACAGGGCTACCATCCATTTAAGTAACAAAATCTCAACAACAAACTACCCTCCATAATGACAAGGCTACCATCCATTAGAGTAAAAAAATCTCAACAATGAACTACCTTCCATAATGGCAAGGCTACCATCCATTAGAGTAACAAAATCTCAAAAATGAACTACATTCCATAATGACAAGGCTACCAACCAATGGAGTAACAAAATCTCAACAATGAACTACCTTCCATAATGACAAGGCTACAATCCATTGGAGTAACAAAATCTAAACAACAAACTACATTCCATAATGACGAGGCTACCATCCATTGGAGTAACAAAATATCAACAACGAACTAACTTCCATAATGACAAGGCTACCATCCAATGGAGTAACAAAATCTCAACAACGAACTACCTTCCATAATGACAAGGCTACCATCCATTGGAGTAAAAAAATCTAAATAACAAACTACCTTCCATAATGACACGGCTACCATCCATTTATGTAACAAAATCCCAAGAACGAACTACCATCCATAATGACAAGGCTACCATCCATAAGAGTAAATAATCTCAACAACGGACTACCTACCTTAATGACAAGGCATCCATCCATTAGAGTACCAAAATATCAACAACGAACTACCTTCCATAAGTACAACGCTACCATCCATTGGAGTACCAAAATATCAACAATGATTTAACTTTGATAATGACAAGGCTACCATCCATTGGAGTAACAAAATCTCAATACCGAACTACCTTCCATAATAAAAAGGCTACCATCCATTAAAGTAACAAAAATCTCAACAACGAACTACCTTCCATAATGACAAGGCTACCATCCATTAGAGAAACAAAATCATAACAACGAACTACCATCCATATTGACAAGGCTACCATCCATTGAACTAACAAAATGAAAACAACGAACTACCTTCCATAATGACAAGGATACCATCTACTGGAGTAACAAAATCTCAACAATGAACTACCTTCCATAATGACATGGCTACCATCCATTGGACTAAAAAAATCTCAACAACAAACTCCCTTCCATAATGACAAGGCTACCATCCATTAGAGTAAAAATATCTCAACAACGAACTACATTCCATAATGACAAGGATACCATCCGTTGGAGTAACAAAATCTCAACAGCGAACTACCTTCCATAATGAAAAGGATACCATCCATTAGAGTAACAAAATTTCAATAATGAACTGCCTTATGTAATGACAAGGCTACCATCCATTAGAATTACAAAATCTCAACAACGAACTACATTCCATAATGACAAGGCTACCATCCATTGGAGTAACAAAATCACAACAACTGACTACCTTCCGTAATGACAAGGCTACCATCCAATGGACTAACAAAATATCAACAACGAACTACCTTCCATAAGGACAACGCTACAATCCATTGGAGTAACAAAATCTCAACAATGATTTAACTTCGATATTAACAAGGCTACCATCCATTGGAGTAACAAAATCTCAATACCGAACTGCCTTCCATAATGAAAAGGATACCATCCATTAAAGTAACAAAATCTCAAAAACGAACTACCTTCCATATTGACAAGGCTACCATCCATGAAACTAACAAAATGTAAACAACGAACTACCTTCCATAATGACAAGGATACCATCCAATGGAGACACAAAATCTCAACAACGAACTACCTTCCGTAATGACAATGCTACCATCCATTGGAGTAACAAAATCTCAACAACGAACTACCTTCCATAATGACAAGGTTACCATCCAATGGAGTAACAAAATCACAACAACAAACTACCTTCCATAATGACAAGGCTACCATCCATTAGAGTAACAAAATCCAAACAATGACTGGCCTTCCGTAATGAAAAGGCTACCATCCATTAGAATAACAAAATCTCAACAACGAACTACATTCCATAATGACAAGGCTACCATCCAATGGAGTAACACAATCTCAACAACAAACTACCTTCCGTAATGACAAGGCTACCATCCATTAGAATAACAAAATATCAACAACGAACTACCTTCTATAAGGACATCTTTACCATCCATTAGAGTAACAAAATATCAACAACGAACTAACTTCCATAAGGACATCGCTACCATCTATTGGAGTAACAAAATCTCAACAACGAACTACCTTCCATAATGACAAGGCTACCATCCAATGGAGTAACAAAATCTTAATTCCGAACTACCTTCCATAATGAAAAGGATACCATCCATTAAAGTAACAAAATCTCAACAATGACTGGCCTTCCATAATGACAAGGCTACCATCCATTAGAATAATAAAATCTCAACAATGAACTACATTCCATAATGACAAGGCTACCATCCATTGGAGTAACAAAATCACAACAACAAACTACCTTCCATAATGACAAGGCTACCATCCATTGGAGTAACAAAATATCTATAACGAACTACCTTCCATAAGGACATGGCAACCATCCATTGGAGTAAAAAAATCTCAACAACGATTTACCTCCCATAATGACAAGGCTACCATCCATTATAATAACAAAATATCAACAACGAACTACCTTCCATAAGGACATCTCAACCATCCATTAGAGTAACAAAATATCAACAACGAACTAACTTCGATAAGGACATCGCTACCATCTATTGGAGTAACAAAATCTCAACAACAATTTACCTTCCATAATGACAAGGATACCATCCAATTTAGTAACTAAATCTCAACAACGATCTTCCTTCTATAATGACAAGGGTACCATCTATTGGAGTAACAAAATATCAACAATGAACTACCTTCCATAATGACAAGGCTACCATCCAATGGAGTAACAAAATCTCAATAGCAAACTACCTTCCATAATGACAAGGCTACCATCCATTGGAGTAACAAATTCTGAACAACGAACTACCTTCCATAATGACAGGGCTACCATCCATTTAAGTAACAAAATCTCAACAACAAACTACCCTCCATAATGACAAGGCTACCATCCATTAGAGTAAAAAAATCTCAACAATGAACTACCTTCCATAATGGCAAGGCTACCATCCATTAGAGTAACAAAATCTCAAAAATGAACTACATTCCATAATGACAAGGCTACCAACCAATGGAGTAACAAAATCTCAACAATGAACTACCTTCCATAATGACAAGGCTACAATCCATTGGAGTAACAAAATCTAAACAACAAACTACATTCCATAATGACGAGGCTACCATCCATTGGAGTAACAAAATATCAACAACGAACTAACTTCCATAATGACAAGGCTACCATCCAATGGAGTAACAAAATCTCAACAACGAACTACCTTCCATAATGACAAGGCTACCATCCATTGGAGTAAAAAAATCTAAATAACAAACTACCTTCCATAATGACACGGCTACCATCCATTTATGTAACAAAATCCCAAGAACGAACTACCATCCATAATGACAAGGCTACCATCCATAAGAGTAAATAATCTCAACAACGGACTACCTACCTTAATGACAAGGCATCCATCCATTAGAGTACCAAAATATCAACAACGAACTACCTTCCATAAGTACAACGCTACCATCCATTGGAGTACCAAAATATCAACAATGATTTAACTTTGATAATGACAAGGCTACCATCCATTGGAGTAACAAAATCTCAATACCGAACTACCTTCCATAATAAAAAGGCTACCATCCATTAAAGTAACAAAAATCTCAACAACGAACTACCTTCCATAATGACAAGGCTACCATCCATTAGAGAAACAAAATCATAACAACGAACTACCATCCATATTGACAAGGCTACCATCCATTGAACTAACAAAATGAAAACAACGAACTACCTTCCATAATGACAAGGATACCATCTACTGGAGTAACAAAATCTCAACAATGAACTACCTTCCATAATGACATGGCTACCATCCATTGGACTAAAAAAATCTCAACAACAAACTCCCTTCCATAATGACAAGGCTACCATCCATTAGAGTAAAAATATCTCAACAACGAACTACATTCCATAATGACAAGGATACCATCCGTTGGAGTAACAAAATCTCAACAGCGAACTACCTTCCATAATGAAAAGGATACCATCCATTAGAGTAACAAAATTTCAATAATGAACTGCCTTATGTAATGACAAGGCTACCATCCATTAGAATTACAAAATCTCAACAACGAACTACATTCCATAATGACAAGGCTACCATCCATTGGAGTAACAAAATCACAACAACTGACTACCTTCCGTAATGACAAGGCTACCATCCAATGGACTAACAAAATATCAACAACGAACTACCTTCCATAAGGACAACGCTACAATCCATTGGAGTAACAAAATCTCAACAATGATTTAACTTCGATATTAACAAGGCTACCATCCATTGGAGTAACAAAATCTCAATACCGAACTGCCTTCCATAATGAAAAGGATACCATCCATTAAAGTAACAAAATCTCAAAAACGAACTACCTTCCATATTGACAAGGCTACCATCCATGAAACTAACAAAATGTAAACAACGAACTACCTTCCATAATGACAAGGATACCATCCAATGGAGACACAAAATCTCAACAACGAACTACCTTCCGTAATGACAATGCTACCATCCATTGGAGTAACAAAATCTCAACAACGAACTACCTTCCATAATGACAAGGTTACCATCCAATGGAGTAACAAAATCACAACAACAAACTACCTTCCATAATGACAAGGCTACCATCCATTAGAGTAACAAAATCCAAACAATGACTGGCCTTCCGTAATGAAAAGGCTACCATCCATTAGAATAACAAAATCTCAACAACGAACTACATTCCATAATGACAAGGCTACCATCCAATGGAGTAACACAATCTCAACAACAAACTACCTTCCGTAATGACAAGGCTACCATCCATTAGAATAACAAAATATCAACAACGAACTACCTTCTATAAGGACATCTTTACCATCCATTAGAGTAACAAAATATCAACAACGAACTAACTTCCATAAGGACATCGCTACCATCTATTGGAGTAACAAAATCTCAACAACGAACTACCTTCCATAATGACAAGGCTACCATCCAATGGAGTAACAAAATCTTAATTCCGAACTACCTTCCATAATGAAAAGGATACCATCCATTAAAGTAACAAAATCTCAACAATGACTGGCCTTCCATAATGACAAGGCTACCATCCATTAGAATAATAAAATCTCAACAATGAACTACATTCCATAATGACAAGGCTACCATCCATTGGAGTAACAAAATCACAACAACAAACTACCTTCCATAATGACAAGGCTACCATCCATTGGAGTAACAAAATATCTATAACGAACTACCTTCCATAAGGACATGGCAACCATCCATTGGAGTAAAAAAATCTCAACAACGATTTACCTCCCATAATGACAAGGCTACCATCCATTATAATAACAAAATATCAACAACGAACTACCTTCCATAAGGACATCTCAACCATCCATTAGAGTAACAAAATATCAACAACGAACTAACTTCGATAAGGACATCGCTACCATCTATTGGAGTAACAAAATCTCAACAACAATTTACCTTCCATAATGACAAGGATACCATCCAATTTAGTAACTAAATCTCAACAACGATCTTCCTTCTATAATGACAAGGGTACCATCTATTGGAGTAACAAAATATCAACAATGAACTACCTTCCATAATGACAAGGCTACCATCCAATGGAGTAACAAAATCTCAATAGCAAACTACCTTCCATAATGACAAGGCTACCATCCATTGGAGTAACAAATTCTGAACAACGAACTACCTTCCATAATGACAGGGCTACCATCCATTTAAGTAACAAAATCTCAACAACAAACTACCCTCCATAATGACAAGGCTACCATCCATTAGAGTAAAAAAATCTCAACAATGAACTACCTTCCATAATGGCAAGGCTACCATCCATTAGAGTAACAAAATCTCAAAAATGAACTACATTCCATAATGACAAGGCTACCAACCAATGGAGTAACAAAATCTCAACTACGAACTACCTTCCATAATGACAAGGCTACCATCCAATGGAGTAACAAATTCTCAACAACGAACTACCTTCCATAATAATAAGGCTACCGTCCATTATAGTAACAAAATCTCAACAATGAACTACTTTCCGTAATGACAAGACAACCATCCATTAGAATAACAAAATCTCAATAACAAACTACATTCCATATTGACAAGGCTACCATCCATTGGAGTACCAAAATCACAACAATGGACTACCTTCCGTAATGAAAAGGCTACCATCCAATGGAGTAATAAAATATCAACAACGAACCACCTTCTATAAGGACATTGCTACCATCCATTGGAGTAACAAAATCTCAACAATGATGTACCTTTGATAATGACAAGGCTACCATCCATTGGAGTAACAAAATCTCAATACCGAACTACCTTCCATAATGACAAGGCCTCCATCCATTGAAGTAACAAAATCTTAACAATGAACTACCTTCCATAATGACAAGGCTACCATCCATTAGAGTAAAAAAATCTTAACAACGAACTACCATCCATATTCACAAGGCTAAAATCCATTGAACTAACAAAATCTAAACAACAAACTACCTTCCATAATGACAAGGCTACCATCCATTGGAGTAACAAAATCTCAACAACGAACTACCTTCCATAATGACAAGGCTACATCCAATGGAGATACAAAATCTCTAAAATGAACTACCTTCCATAATGACAAGGCTACCATCCATTGGAGTAACAAAATTTCAACAACTAACTACCTTCCATAATGACAAGGCTACCATCCATTAGATTAAAAAAATCTCAACAAGGAACTACATTCCATAATGACAAGGCTACCATCCATGGGAGTAAGAAAATCTCAACACTGAACTACCTTCCATAATGACAAGGCTACCATCCAATGGAGTAATAAAATATCAATAACAAACTACCTTCCATAAGGACGTGGCTACCATCCATTAGAGTAATAAAATCTCAACAACGATTTACCTTCCATAATGACAAGGCTACCACCCAATGGAGTAACAAAATCTCAACAACGAACTACCTTCCGTAATGACAAGGCTATCATCCATTAGAATAAAAAAATATCAACAACGAACTACCTTCCATAAGGACATCTCTACCATCCATTAGAGTAACAAAATATCAACAACGAACTAACTTCCATAAGGACATCGCTACCATCTATTAGAGTAACAAAATCTCAACAACAATTTACCTTCCATAATGACAAGGCTACCATCCATTGGAGTAACGAAATCTCAACAATGAACTACCTTCCATAATGACAAGGCTACCATCCTTTGCAGTAACAAAATCACAACAACAAACTACCTTCCATAATGACAAGGTTACCATCCAATGGAGTAACAAAATCTCAACAGCGAACTACCTTCCATAATGACAAGGCTACCATCCATTAGAGTAACAAAATCTCAACAATGACTGGCCTTACATAATGACAAGGCTACCATCCATTAGAATAACAAAATCTCAACAACGAACTACATTCCATAATGAAAAGGTTACCATCCATTGGAGTAAAAAAATCTCAACAACGTTTTACCTTCCATAATGACAAGGCTACCATCCAATGGAGTAACACAATCTCAACAACGAACTACCTTCAGTAATGACAAGGCAACCATCCATTAGAATAAAAAAATATCAACAACGAACTACCTTCCATAAGGACATCTCAACCATCCATTAGAGTAACAAAATATCAACAACGAACTAACTTCGATAAGGACATCGCTACCATCTATTGGAGTAACAAAATCTCAACAACAATTTACCTTCCATAATGACAAGGATACCATCCAATTTAGTAACTAAATCTCAACAACGAACTTCCTTCTATAATGACAAGGGTACCATCTAATGGAGTAACAAAATAACAACAATGAACTACCTTCCATAATGACAAGGATACCATCCAATGGAGTAACAAAATCTCAATAGCAAACTACCTTCCATAATGACAAGGCTATCATCCATTGGAGTAACAAATTCTGAACAACGAACTACCTTCCATAATGACAGGGCTACCATCCATTTAAGTAACAAAATCCCAACAACAAACTACCCTACATAATGACAAGGCTACCATCCATTAGAGTAACAAAATCTCAATAATGAACTACCTTCCATAATGACAAGGCTACCATCCATTAGAGTAACAAAATCTCAAAAACGAACTACATTCCATAATGACAAGGCTACCAACCAACGGAGTAACAGAATCTCAACTAGGAACTACCTTCCATAATGACAAGGCTACCATCCAATGGAGTAACACATTTTCAACAGCGAACTACCTTCCATAATGATAAGGATACCGTCCATTATAGTAACAAAATCTCAACAACAAACTACCTTCCATAATGACAAGGTTACCATCCAATGGAGTAACAAAATCTCAACAGCGAACTACCTTCCATAATGACAAGGCTACCATCCATTAGAGTAACAAAATCTCAACAATGACTGGCCTTCCATAATGACAAGGCTACCATCCATTAGAATAACAAAATCTCAACAACGAACTACATTCCATAATGAAAAGGTTACCATCCATTGGAGTAAAAAAATCTCAACAACGTTTTACCTTCCATAATGACAAGGCTACCATCCAATGGAGTAACAAAATCTCAACAACGAACTACCTTCCGTAATGACAAGGCTACCATCCATTAGAATAACAAAATATCAACAACGAACTACCTTCCATAAGAACATCTCAAGCATCCATTAGAGTAAAAAAAATCAACAACGAACTAACTTCGATAAGGACATCGCTACCATCTATTGGAGTAACAAAATCTCAACAATAATTTACCTTCCATAATGACAAGGATACCATCCAATTTAGTAACTAAATCTCAACAACGAACTTCCTTTTATAATGACAAGGGTACCATCTATTGGAGTAACAAAATATCAACATTGAACTACCTTCCATAATGACAAGGCTACCATCCAATGGAGTAACAAAATCTCAATAGCAAACTACCTTCCATAATGACAAGGCTATCATCCATTGGAGTAACAAATTCTGAACAACAAACTACCTTCCATAATGACAGGGCTACCATCCATTTAAGTAACAAAATCCCAACAACAAACTACCCTCCATAATGACAAGGCTACCATCCATTAGAGTAAAAAAATCTCAACAATGAACTACCTTCCATAATGACAAGGCTACCATCCATTAGAGTAACACAATCTCAAAAACGAACTACATTCCTTAATGACAAGGCTACCAACCAACGGAGTAACAAAATCTTAACTACGAACTACCTTCCATAATAACAAGGCTACCATCCAATGGAGTAAGAAATTCTCAACAGCGAACTACCTTCCATAATGATAAGGCTACCGTCCATTATAGTAACAAAATCTCAACAATGAACTACTTTCCGTAATGACAAGGCTACCATCCATTAGAATTACAAAATCTCAATAACAAACTACATTCCATATTGACAAGGCTACCATCCATTAGAGTACGAAAATCACAACAAAGGACTACCTTCCGTAATGAAAAGGCTACCATCCAATGGAGTAATAAAATATCAACAACGAACCACCTTCTATAAGGACATTGCTACCATCCATTGGAGTAACAAAATCTCAACAATGATGTACCTTTGATAATGACAAGGCTACCATCCATTGGAGTAACAAAATCTCAATACCGAACTACCTTCCATAATGACAAGGCCTCCATCCATTGAAGTAACAAAATCTTAACAATGAACTACCTTCCATAATGACAAGGCTACCATCCATTAGAGTAAAAAAATCTTAACAACGAACTACCATCCATATTCACAAGGCTAAAATCCATTGAACTAACAAAATCTAAACAACAAACTACCTTCCATAATGACAAGGCTACCATCCATTGGAGTAACAAAATCTCAACAACGAACTACCTTCCATAATGACAAGGCTACATCCAATGGAGATACAAAATCTCTAAAATGAACTACCTTCCATAATGACAAGGCTACCATCCATTGGAGTAACAAAATTTCAACAACTAACTACCTTCCATAATGACAAGGCTACCATCCATTAGATTAAAAAAATCTCAACAAGGAACTACATTCCATAATGACAAGGCTACCATCCATGGGAGTAAGAAAATCTCAACACTGAACTACCTTCCATAATGACAAGGCTACCATCCAATGGAGTAATAAAATATCAATAACAAACTACCTTCCATAAGGACGTGGCTACCATCCATTAGAGTAATAAAATCTCAACAACGATTTACCTTCCATAATGACAAGGCTACCACCCAATGGAGTAACAAAATCTCAACAACGAACTACCTTCCGTAATGACAAGGCTATCATCCATTAGAATAAAAAAATATCAACAACGAACTACCTTCCATAAGGACATCTCTACCATCCATTAGAGTAACAAAATATCAACAACGAACTAACTTCCATAAGGACATCGCTACCATCTATTAGAGTAACAAAATCTCAACAACAATTTACCTTCCATAATGACAAGGCTACCATCCATTGGAGTAACGAAATCTCAACAATGAACTACCTTCCATAATGACAAGGCTACCATCCTTTGCAGTAACAAAATCACAACAACAAACTACCTTCCATAATGACAAGGTTACCATCCAATGGAGTAACAAAATCTCAACAGCGAACTACCTTCCATAATGACAAGGCTACCATCCATTAGAGTAACAAAATCTCAACAATGACTGGCCTTACATAATGACAAGGCTACCATCCATTAGAATAACAAAATCTCAACAACGAACTACATTCCATAATGAAAAGGTTACCATCCATTGGAGTAAAAAAATCTCAACAACGTTTTACCTTCCATAATGACAAGGCTACCATCCAATGGAGTAACACAATCTCAACAACGAACTACCTTCAGTAATGACAAGGCAACCATCCATTAGAATAAAAAAATATCAACAACGAACTACCTTCCATAAGGACATCTCAACCATCCATTAGAGTAACAAAATATCAACAACGAACTAACTTCGATAAGGACATCGCTACCATCTATTGGAGTAACAAAATCTCAACAACAATTTACCTTCCATAATGACAAGGATACCATCCAATTTAGTAACTAAATCTCAACAACGAACTTCCTTCTATAATGACAAGGGTACCATCTAATGGAGTAACAAAATAACAACAATGAACTACCTTCCATAATGACAAGGATACCATCCAATGGAGTAACAAAATCTCAATAGCAAACTACCTTCCATAATGACAAGGCTATCATCCATTGGAGTAACAAATTCTGAACAACGAACTACCTTCCATAATGACAGGGCTACCATCCATTTAAGTAACAAAATCCCAACAACAAACTACCCTACATAATGACAAGGCTACCATCCATTAGAGTAACAAAATCTCAATAATGAACTACCTTCCATAATGACAAGGCTACCATCCATTAGAGTAACAAAATCTCAAAAACGAACTACATTCCATAATGACAAGGCTACCAACCAACAGAGTAACAGAATCTCAACTAGGAACTACCTTCCATAATGACAAGGCTACCATCCAATGGAGTAACACATTTTCAACAGCGAACTACCTTCCATAATGATAAGGATACCGTCCATTATAGTAACAAAATCTCAACAACAAACTACCTTCCATAATGACAAGGTTACCATCCAATGGAGTAACAAAATCTCAACAGCGAACTACCTTCCATAATGACAAGGCTACCATCCATTAGAGTAACAAAATCTCAACAATGACTGGCCTTCCATAATGACAAGGCTACCATCCATTAGAATAACAAAATCTCAACAACGAACTACATTCCATAATGAAAAGGTTACCATCCATTGGAGTAAAAAAATCTCAACAACGTTTTACCTTCCATAATGACAAGGCTACCATCCAATGGAGTAACAAAATCTCAACAACGAACTACCTTCCGTAATGACAAGGCTACCATCCATTAGAATAACAAAATATCAACAACGAACTACCTTCCATAAGAACATCTCAAGCATCCATTAGAGTAAAAAAAATCAACAACGAACTAACTTCGATAAGGACATCGCTACCATCTATTGGAGTAACAAAATCTCAACAATAATTTACCTTCCATAATGACAAGGATACCATCCAATTTAGTAACTAAATCTCAACAACGAACTTCCTTTTATAATGACAAGGGTACCATCTATTGGAGTAACAAAATATCAACATTGAACTACCTTCCATAATGACAAGGCTACCATCCAATGGAGTAACAAAATCTCAATAGCAAACTACCTTCCATAATGACAAGGCTATCATCCATTGGAGTAACAAATTCTGAACAACAAACTACCTTCCATAATGACAGGGCTACCATCCATTTAAGTAACAAAATCCCAACAACAAACTACCCTCCATAATGACAAGGCTACCATCCATTAGAGTAACAAAATCTCAACAATGAACTACCTTCCATAATGACAAGGCTACCATCCATTAGAGTAACACAATCTCAAAAACGAACTACATTCCTTAATGACAAGGCTACCAACCAACGGAGTAACAAAATCTTAACTACGAACTACCTTCCATAATAACAAGGCTACCATCCAATGGAGTAAGAAATTCTCAACAGCGAACTACCTTCCATAATGATAAGGCTACCGTCCATTATAGTAACAAAATCTCAACAATGAACTACTTTCCGTAATGACAAGGCTACCATCCATTAGAATTACAAAATCTCAATAACAAACTACATTCCATATTGACAAGGCTACCATCCATTAGAGTACGAAAATCACAACAAAGGACTACCTTCCGTAAGGAAATTGCTACCATCCATTGGAGTAACAAAATCTCAACAATGATTTACCTTCGATAATGACAAGGCTACTACTATACATTGGAGTAACAAAATCTCAATACCGAACTACCTTCCATAATGACAAGGCCTCCATCCATTAAAGTAACAAAATCTTAACAATGAACTACCTTCCATAATGACAAGGCTACTATCCATTAGAGTAAAAAAATCTCAACAACAAACTACCTTCCATATTGACAAGGCTATAAATCCATTGATATAACAAAATCTAAACAACAAACTACCTTCCATAATGACAAGGCTACCATCCATTGGAGTAACAAAATCTCAACAATGAACTACCTTCCATAATGACAAGGCTACATCCAATGGAGATACAAAATCTCAAAAATGAACTACCTTCCATAATGACAAAGCTACCATCCATTGGAGTAACAAAATTTCAACAACTAACTACCTTCCATAATGACAAGGCTTCCATCATTTGGAGTAACAAAATCACAACAACAAACTACCTTCCATAATGACAAGGCTACCATCCATTAGATTAAAAAAATCTCAACAAGGAACTACATTCCATAATGACAAGGCTACCATCCATGGGAGTAAGAAAATCTCAACAATGAACTACCTTCCATAATGACAAGGCTATCATCCAATGGAGTAACAAAATCTCAACAGTGAACTACCTTCCATAATGACAAGGCTACCATCCTTTGGAGTAAAAAAATCACAACAACAAACTACCTTCCATAATGACAAGGATACCATCCATTGGAGTAACAAAATCTCAACAACAAACTACCTTCCATAATGATAAGGTTACCATCCAATGGAGTAACAAAATCTCAACAGCGAACTACCTTCCATAATGACAAGGCTACCATCCATTAGAGTAACGACTGGCCTTCCATAATGACAAGGCTACCATCCATTAGAATAACAAAATCTCAAAAACGAACTACATTCCATAATGAAAAGGTTACCATCCATTGGAGTAAAAAAATCTCAACAACGTTTTACCTTCCATAATGACAAGGCTACCATCCAATGAAGTAACACAATCTTAACAACGAACTACCTTCCGTAATGACAAGGCTACCATCCATTAGAATAACAAAATATCAACAATGAACTACCTTCCATAAGGACATCGCTACCATCTATTGGAGTAACAAAATATCAACAACGAACTAACTTCGATAAGGACATCGCTACCATCTATTGGAGTAACAAAATCTCAACAATAATTTACCTTCCATAATGACAAGGATACCATCCAATTTAGTAACTAAATCTCAACAACGAACTTCCTTTTATAATGACAAGGGTACCATCTATTGGAGTAACAAAATATCAACATTGAACTACCTTCCATAATGACAAGGCTACCATCCAATGGAGTAACAAAATCTCAATAGCAAACTACCTTCCATAATGACAAGGCTATCATCCATTGGAGTAACAAATTCTGAACAACAAACTACCTTCCATAATGACAGGGCTACCATCCATTTAAGTAACAAAATCCCAACAACAAACTACCCTCCATAATGACAAGGCTACCATCCATTAGAGTAACAAAATCTCAACAATGAACTACCTTCCATAATGACAAGGCTACCATCCATTAGAGTAACACAATCTCAAAAACGAACTACATTCCTTAATGACAAGGCTACCAACCAACGGAGTAACAAAATCTTAACTACGAACTACCTTCCATAATAACAAGGCTACCATCCAATGGAGTAAGAAATTCTCAACAGCGAACTACCTTCCATAATGATAAGGCTACCGTCCATTATAGTAACAAAATCTCAACAATGAACTACTTTCCGTAATGACAAGGCTACCATCCATTAGAATTACAAAATCTCAATAACAAACTACATTCCATATTGACAAGGCTACCATCCATTAGAGTACGAAAATCACAACAAAGGACTACCTTCCGTAAGGAAATTGCTACCATCCATTGGAGTAACAAAATCTCAACAATGATTTACCTTCGATAATGACAAGGCTACTACTATCCATTGGAGTAACAAAATCTCAATACCGAACTACCTTCCATAATGACAAGGCCTCCATCCATTAAAGTAACAAAATCTTAACAATGAACTACCTTCCATAATGACAAGGCTACTATCCATTAGAGTAAAAAAATCTCAACAACAAACTACCTTCCATATTGACAAGGCTATAAATCCATTGATATAACAAAATCTAAACAACAAACTACCCTCCATAATGACAAGGCTACCATCCATTGGAGTAACAAAATCTCAACAATGAACTACCTTCCATAATGACAAGGCTACATCCAATGGAGATACAAAATCTCAAAAATGAACTACCTTCCATAATGACAAAGCTACCATCCATTGGAGTAACAAAATTTCAACAACTAACTACCTTCCATAATGACAAGGCTTCCATCATTTGGAGTAACAAAATCACAACAACAAACTACCTTCCATAATGACAAGGCTACCATCCATTAGATTAAAAAAATCTCAACAAGGAACTACATTCCATAATGACAAGGCTACCATCCATGGGAGTAAGAAAATCTCAACAATGAACTACCTTCCATAATGACAAGGCTATCATCCAATGGAGTAACAAAATCTCAACAGTGAACTACCTTCCATAATGACAAGGCTACCATCCTTTGGAGTAAAAAAATCACAACAACAAACTACCTTCCATAATGACAAGGATACCATCCATTGGAGTAACAAAATCTCAACAACAAACTACCTTCCATAATGATAAGGTTACCATCCAATGGAGTAACAAAATCTCAACAGCGAACTACCTTCCATAATGACAAGGCTACCATCCATTAGAGTAACGACTGGCCTTCCATAATGACAAGGCTACCATCCATTAGAATAACAAAATCTCAAAAACGAACTACATTCCATAATGAAAAGGTTACCATCCATTGGAGTAAAAAAATCTCAACAACGTTTTACCTTCCATAATGACAAGGCTACCATCCAATGAAGTAACACAATCTTAACAACGAACTACCTTCCGTAATGACAAGGCTACCATCCATTAGAATAACAAAATATCAACAATGAACTACCTTCCATAAGGACATCGCTACCATCTATTGGAGTAACAAAATATCAACAACGAACTAACTTCGATAAGGACATCGCTACCATCTATTGGAGTAACAAAATCTCAACAATAATTTACCTTCCATAATGACAAGGATACCATCCAATTTAGTAACTAAATCTCAACAACGAACTTCCTTTTATAATGACAAGGGTACCATCTATTGGAGTAACAAAATATCAACATTGAACTACCTTCCATAATGACAAGGCTACCATCCAATGGAGTAACAAAATCTCAATAGCAAACTACCTTCCATAATGACAAGGCTATCATCCATTGGAGTAACAAATTCTGAACAACAAACTACCTTCCATAATGACAGGGCTACCATCCATTTAAGTAACAAAATCCCAACAACAAACTACCCTCCATAATGACAAGGCTACCATCCATTAGAGTAACAAAATCTCAACAATGAACTACCTTCCATAATGACAAGGCTACCATCCATTAGAGTAACACAATCTCAAAAACGAACTACATTCCTTAATGACAAGGCTACCAACCAACGGAGTAACAAAATCTTAACTACGAACTACCTTCCATAATAACAAGGCTACCATCCAATGGAGTAAGAAATTCTCAACAGCGAACTACCTTCCATAATGATAAGGCTACCGTCCATTATAGTAACAAAATCTCAACAATGAACTACTTTCCGTAATGACAAGGCTACCATCCATTAGAATTACAAAATCTCAATAACAAACTACATTCCATATTGACAAGGCTACCATCCATTAGAGTACGAAAATCACAACAAAGGACTACCTTCCGTAAGGAAATTGCTACCATCCATTGGAGTAACAAAATCTCAACAATGATTTACCTTCGATAATGACAAGGCTACTACTATCCATTGGAGTAACAAAATCTCAATACCGAACTACCTTCCATAATGACAAGGCCTCCATCCATTAAAGTAACAAAATCTTAACAATGAACTACCTTCCATAATGACAAGGCTACTATCCATTAGAGTAAAAAAATCTCAACAACAAACTACCTTCCATATTGACAAGGCTATAAATCCATTGATATAACAAAATCTAAACAACAAACTACCCTCCATAATGACAAGGCTACCATCCATTGGAGTAACAAAATCTCAACAATGAACTACCTTCCATAATGACAAGGCTACATCCAATGGAGATACAAAATCTCAAAAATGAACTACCTTCCATAATGACAAAGCTACCATCCATTGGAGTAACAAAATTTCAACAACTAACTACCTTCCATAATGACAAGGCTTCCATCATTTGGAGTAACAAAATCACAACAACAAACTACCTTCCATAATGACAAGGCTACCATCCATTAGATTAAAAAAATCTCAACAAGGAACTACATTCCATAATGACAAGGCTACCATCCATGGGAGTAAGAAAATCTCAACAATGAACTACCTTCCATAATGACAAGGCTATCATCCAATGGAGTAACAAAATCTCAACAGTGAACTACCTTCCATAATGACAAGGCTACCATCCTTTGGAGTAAAAAAATCACAACAACAAACTACCTTCCATAATGACAAGGATACCATCCATTGGAGTAACAAAATCTCAACAACAAACTACCTTCCATAATGATAAGGTTACCATCCAATGGAGTAACAAAATCTCAACAGCGAACTACCTTCCATAATGACAAGGCTACCATCCATTAGAGTAACGACTGGCCTTCCATAATGACAAGGCTACCATCCATTAGAATAACAAAATCTCAAAAACGAACTACATTCCATAATGAAAAGGTTACCATCCATTGGAGTAAAAAAATCTCAACAACGTTTTACCTTCCATAATGACAAGGCTACCATCCAATGAAGTAACACAATCTTAACAACGAACTACCTTCCGTAATGACAAGGCTACCATCCATTAGAATAACAAAATATCAACAATGAACTACCTTCCATAAGGACATCGCTACCATCTATTGGAGTAACAAAATATCAACAACGAACTAACTTCGATAAGGACATCGCTACCATCTATTGGAGTAACAAAATCTCAACAATAATTTACCTTCCATAATGACAAGGATACCATCCAATTTAGTAACTAAATCTCAACAACGAACTTCCTTTTATAATGACAAGGGTACCATCTATTGGAGTAACAAAATATCAACATTGAACTACCTTCCATAATGACAAGGCTACCATCCAATGGAGTAACAAAATCTCAATAGCAAACTACCTTCCATAATGACAAGGCTATCATCCATTGGAGTAACAAATTCTGAACAACAAACTACCTTCCATAATGACAGGGCTACCATCCATTTAAGTAACAAAATCCCAACAACAAACTACCCTCCATAATGACAAGGCTACCATCCATTAGAGTAACAAAATCTCAACAATGAACTACCTTCCATAATGACAAGGCTACCATCCATTAGAGTAACACAATCTCAAAAACGAACTACATTCCTTAATGACAAGGCTACCAACCAACGGAGTAACAAAATCTTAACTACGAACTACCTTCCATAATAACAAGGCTACCATCCAATGGAGTAAGAAATTCTCAACAGCGAACTACCTTCCATAATGATAAGGCTACCGTCCATTATAGTAACAAAATCTCAACAATGAACTACTTTCCGTAATGACAAGGCTACCATCCATTAGAATTACAAAATCTCAATAACAAACTACATTCCATATTGACAAGGCTACCATCCATTAGAGTACGAAAATCACAACAAAGGACTACCTTCCGTAAGGAAATTGCTACCATCCATTGGAGTAACAAAATCTCAACAATGATTTACCTTCGATAATGACAAGGCTACTACTATCCATTGGAGTAACAAAATCTCAATACCGAACTACCTTCCATAATGACAAGGCCTCCATCCATTAAAGTAACAAAATCTTAACAATGAACTACCTTCCATAATGACAAGGCTACTATCCATTAGAGTAAAAAAATCTCAACAACAAACTACCTTCCATATTGACAAGGCTATAAATCCATTGATATAACAAAATCTAAACAACAAACTACCTTCCATAATGACAAGGCTACCATCCATTGGAGTAACAAAATCTCAACAATGAACTACCTTCCATAATGACAAGGCTACATCCAATGGAGATACAAAATCTCAAAAATGAACTACCTTCCATAATGACAAAGCTACCATCCATTGGAGTAACAAAATTTCAACAACTAACTACCTTCCATAATGACAAGGCTTCCATCATTTGGAGTAACAAAATCACAACAACAAACTACCTTCCATAATGACAAGGCTACCATCCATTAGATTAAAAAAATCTCAACAAGGAACTACATTCCATAATGACAAGGCTACCATCCATGGGAGTAAGAAAATCTCAACAATGAACTACCTTCCATAATGACAAGGCTATCATCCAATGGAGTAACAAAATCTCAACAGTGAACTACCTTCCATAATGACAAGGCTACCATCCTTTGGAGTAAAAAAATCACAACAACAAACTACCTTCCATAATGACAAGGATACCATCCATTGGAGTAACAAAATCTCAACAACAAACTACCTTCCATAATGATAAGGTTACCATCCAATGGAGTAACAAAATCTCAACAACGAACTACCTTCCATAATGACAAGGCTACCATCCATTAGAGTAACGACTGGCCTTCCATAATGACAAGGCTACCATCCATTAGAATAACAAAATCTCAAAAACGAACTACATTCCATAATGAAAAGGTTACCATCCATTGGAGTAAAAAAATCTCAACAACGTTTTACCTTCCATAATGACAAGGCTACCATCCAATGAAGTAACACAATCTTAACAACGAACTACCTTCCGTAATGACAAGGCTACCATCCATTAGAATAACAAAATATCAACAATGAACTACCTTCCATAAGGACATCGCTACCATCTATTGGAGTAACAAAATATCAACAACGAACTAACTTCGATAAGGACATCGCTACCATCTATTGGAGTAACAAAATCTCAACAACAATTTACCTTCCATAATGACAAGGATACCATCCAATTTAGTAACTAAATCTCAACAACGAACTTCCTTCTATAATGACAAGGGTACCATCTAATGGAGTAACAAAATAACAACAATGAACTACCTTCCATAATGACAAGGATACCATCCAATGGAGTAACAAAATCTCAATAGCAAACTACATTCCATAATGACAAGGCTATCATCCATTGGAGTAACAAATTCTGAACAACGAACTACCTTCCATAATGACAGGGCTACCATCCATTTAAGTAACAAAATCCCAACAACAAACTACCCTACATAATGACAAGGCTACCATCCATTAGAGTAACAAAATCTCAATAATGAACTACCTTCCATAATGACAAGGCTACCATCCATTAGAGTAACAAAATCTCAAAAACGAACTACATTCCATAATGACAAGGCTACCAACCAACGGAGTAACAGAATCTCAACTAGGAACTACCTTCCATAATGACAAGGCTACCATCCAATGGAGTAACACATTTTCAACAGCGAACTACCTTCCATAATGATAAGGATACCGTCCATTATAGTAAAAAAATCTCAACAACAAACTACCTTCCATAATGACAAGGTTACCATCCAATGGAGTAACAAAATCTCAACAGCGAACTACCTTCCATAATGACAAGGCTACCATCCATTAGAGTAACAAAATCTCAACAATGACTGGCCTTCCATAATGACAAGGCTACCATCCATTAGAATAACAAAATCTCAACAACGAACTACATTCCATAATGAAAAGGTTACCATCCATTGGAGTAAAAAAATCTCAACAACGTTTTACCTTCCATAATGACAAGGCTACCATCCAATGGAGTAACAAAATCTCAACAACGAACTACCTTCCGTAATGACAAGGCTACCATCCATTAGAATAACAAAATATCAACAACGAACTACCTTCCATAAGAACATCTCAACCATCCATTAGAGTAAAAAAAATCAACAACGAACTAACTTCGATAAGGACATCTCTACCATCTATTGGAGTAACAAAATCTCAACAATAATTTACCTTCCATAATGACAAGGATACCATCCAATTTAGTAACTAAATCTCAACAACGAACTTCCTTTTATAATGACAAGGGTACCATCTATTGGAGTAACAAAATATCAACATTGAACTACCTTCCATAATGACAAGGCTACCATCCAATGGAGTAACAAAATCTCAATAGCAAACTACCTTCCATAATGACAAGGCTATCATCCATTGGAGTAACAAATTCTGAACAACAAACTACCTTCCATAATGACAGGGCTACCATCCATTTAAGTAACAAAATCCCAACAACAAACTACCCTCCATAATGACAAGGCTACCATCCATTAGAGTAACAAAATCCGAACAATGAACTACCTTCCATAATGACAAGGCTACCATCCATTAGAGTAACACAATCTCAAAAACGAACTACATTCCTTAATGACAAGGCTACCAACCAACGGAGTAACAAAAGCTTAACTACGAACTACCTTCCATAATAACAAGGCTACCATCCAATGGAGTAAGAAATTCTCAACAGCGAACTACCTTCCATAATGATAAGGCTACCGTCCATTATAGTAACAAAATCTCAACAATGAACTACTTTCCGTAATGACAAGGCTACCATCCATTAGAATTACAAAATCTCAATAACAAACTACATTCCATATTGACAAGGCTACCATCCATTAGAGTACGAAAATCACAACAAAGGACTACCTTCCGTAAGGAAATTGCTACCATCCATTGGAGTAACAAAATCTCAACAATGATTTACCTTCGATAATGACAAGGCTACTACTATCCATTGGAGTAACAAAATCTTAATACCGAACTACCTTCCATAATGACAAGGCCTCCATCCATTAATGTAACAAAATCTTAACAATGAACTACCTTCCATAATGACAAGGCTACTATCCATTAGAGTAAAAAAATCTCAACAACAAACTACCTTCCATATTGACAAGGCTATAAATCCATTGATATAACAAAATCTAAACAACAAACTACCTTCCATAATGACAAGGCTACCATCCATTGGAGTAACAAAATCTCAACAATGAACCACCTTCCATAATGACAAGGCTACATCCAATGGAGATACAAAATCTCAAAAATGAACTACCTTCCATAATGACAAAGCTACCATCCATTGGAGTAACAAAATTTCAACAACTAACTACCTTCCATAATGACAAGGCTTCCATCATTTGGAGTAACAAAATCACAACAACAAACTACCTTCCATAATGACAAGGCTACCATCCATTAGATTAAAAAAATCTCAACAAGGAACTACATTCCATAATGACAAGGCTACCATCCATGGGAGTAAGAAAATCTCAACAATGAACTACCTTCCATAATGACAAGGCTACCATCCAATGGAGTAACAAAATCTCAACAGTGAACTACCTTCCATAATGACAAGGCTACCATCCTTTGGAGTAAAAAAATCACAACAACAAACTACCTTCCATAATGACAAGGATACCATCCATTGGAGTAACAAAATCTCAACAACAAACTACCTTCCATAATGATAAGGTTACCATCCAATGGAGTAACAAAATCTCAACAGCGAACTACCTTCCATAATGACAAGGCTACCATCCATTAGAGTAACGACTGGCCTTCCATAATGACAAGGCTACCATCCATTAGAATAACAAAATCTCAACAACGAACTACATTCCATAATGAAAAGGTTACCATCCATTGGAGTAAAAAAATCTCAACAACGTTTTACCTTCCATAATGACAAGGCTACCATCCAATGGAGTAACACAATCTTAACAACGAACTACCTTCCGTAATGACAAGGCTACCATCCATTAGAATAACAAAATATCAACAATGAACTACCTTCCATAAGGACATCGCTACCATCTATTGGCGTAACAAAATCTCAACAACAATTTACCTTCCATAATGACAAGGCTACCATCCAATGGAGTAACAAAATTTCAAAAACGAACTACCATCTATGATGACAAGAGTACCATCCAGTAAAGTAACAAAATCTCAACAATGAAATACCTTCCATAAAGACAAGGCTACCATCTATTGGAGTAACAAAATCTCAACAACGCACTACCTTCCATCTTGACAAGGCTACCATCTATTGAACTAACAAAATCTCAACAACGAACTACCTCCCATAATGACAAGGCTACCATCCATTGGAGTAACAAAAACTCAAAAACGAACTACCTTCCATAATGACAAGGCTACCATACATTAAAGTAATAAAATCCCAACAAAAAACTACCTTCCATAATGACAAGGCTACCATCCATTAAAGTAACAAAATCACAACAACAAACTACCTTCCATAATGACAAGGCTACCATCCATTGGAGTAACAAAATATCTATAACGAACTACCTTCCATACGGACATGGCAACCATCCATTGGAGTAAAAAAATATCAACAACGATTTACCTCCCATAATGACAAGGCTACCATCCATTATAATAACAAAATATCAACAACGAACTACCTTCCATAAGGACATCTCAACCATCCATTAGAGTAACAAAATATCAACAACGAACTAACTTCGATAAGGACATCGCTACCATCTATTGGAGTAACAAAATCTCAACAACAATTTACCTTCCATAATGACAAGGATACCATCCAATTTAGTAACTAAATCTCAAAAACGGTCTTCCTTCTATAATGACAAGGGTACCATCTATTGGAGTAACAAAATATCAACAATGAACTACCTTCCATAATGACAAGGCTACCATCCAATGGAGTAACAAAATCTCAATAGCAAACTACCTTCCATAATGACAAGGCTACCATCCATTGGAGTAACAAATTCTGAACAACGAACTACCTTCCATAATGACAGGGCTACCATCCATTTAAGTAACAAAATCTCAACAACAAATTACCCTCCATAATGACAAGGCTACCATCGATTAGAGTAAAAAAATCTCAACAATGAACTACCTTCCATAATGGCAAGGCTACCATCCATTAGAGTAACAAAATCTCAAAAATGAACTACATTCCATAATGACAAGGCTACCAACCAATGGAGTAACAAAATCTCAACTACGAACTACCTTCCATAATGACAAGGCTACCATCTAATGGAGTAACAAATTCTCAACAGCAAACTACCTTCCATAATAATAAGGCTACCGTCCATTATAGTAAGAAAATGTCAACAATGAACTACTTTCCGTAATGACAAGGCTACCATCCATTAGAATAACAAAATCTCAATAAAAACTACATTCCATATTGACAAGGCTACCATTCATTGGAGTACCAAAATCACAACAACGGACTACCTTCCGTAATGAAAAGGCTACCATCCAATGGAGTATTAAAATATCAACAACGAACCACCTTCCATAAGGACATTGCTACCATCCATTGGAGTAACAAAATCTCAACAATGATTTACCTTCGATAATGACAAGGGTACCATCCATTGGAGTAACAAAATCTCAATACCGAACTACCTTCCATAATGACAAGGCCTCCATCCATTAAAGTAACAAAATCTTAACAATGAACTACCTTCCATAATGACAAGGCTACTATCCATTAGAGTAAAAAAATCTCAACAACGAACTACCATCCATATTGACAAGGCTAAAATCCATTGAACTAACAAAATCTAAACAACAAACTACCTTCCATAATGACATGGCTACCATCCATTGGAGTAACAAAATCTCAACAACGAACTACCTTCCATAATGACAAGGCTACCATCCATTG
The DNA here is from genome assembly GCA_948472305.1 of Vicia faba. Taxonomy (NCBI): domain Eukaryota; kingdom Viridiplantae; phylum Streptophyta; class Magnoliopsida; order Fabales; family Fabaceae; genus Vicia; species Vicia faba. Next base: position 585,061,837 of record OX451739.1, on the reverse strand, counting down.
GAGTAACAAAATTTCAACAACTAACTACCTTCCATAATGACAAGGTTTCCATCATTTGGAGTAACAAAATCACAACAACAAACTACCTTCCATAATGACAAGGCTACCATCCATTAGATTAAAAAAATCTCAACAAGGAACTACATTCCATAATGTCAAGGCTACCATCAAATGGAGTAAGAAAATCTCAACACTGAACTACCTTCCATAATGACAAGCCTACCATCCAATGGAGTAATAAAATATCAATAACTAACTACCTTCCATAAGGACGTGGCTACCATCCATTAGAGTAATAAAATCTCAACAACGATTTACCTTCCATAATGACAAGGCTACCACCCAATGGAGTAACAAAATCTCAACAACGAACTACCTTCTGTAATGACAAGGTTATCATCCATTAGAATAACAAAATATCAACAACGAACTACCTTCCATAGGGACATCTCTACCATCCATTAGAGTAACAAAATATCAACAACGAACTAACTTCCATAAGGGCATCGCTACCATTTATTAGAGTAACAAAATCTCAACAACAATTTACCTTCCATAATGACAAGGCTACCATCCATTGGAGTAACGAAATCTCAACAATGAGCTACCTTCCATAATGACAAGGCTACCATCCTTTGGAGTAACAAAATCATAACAACAAACTACCTTCCATAATGAAAAGGTTACCATCCAATGGAGTAACAAAATCTCAACAGCGAACTACCTTCCATAATGACAAGGCTACCATCCATTAGAGTAACAAAATCTCAACAATGACTGGCCTTCCATAATGACAAGGATACCATCCATTAGAATAACAAAATCTCAACAACGAACTACATTCCATAATGAAAAGGTTACCATCCATTGGAGTAAAAAAATCTCAACAACGTTTTACCTTCCATAATGACAAGGCTACCATCCAATGGAGTAACACAATCTCAACAACGAACTACCTTCTGTAATGACAATGCAACCATCCATTAGAATAAGAAAATATCAACAACGAACTACCTTCCATAAAGACATCTCAACCATCCATTAGAGTAACAAAATATCAACAACGAACTAACTTCGATAAGGACATCGCTACCATCTATTGGAGTAACAAAATCTCAACAACAATTTACCTTCCATAATGACAAGGATACCATCCAATTTAGTAACTAAATCTCAACAACGAAATTCCTTCTATAATAACAAAGGGTACCATCTATTGGAGTAACAAAATAACAACAATGAACTACCTTCCATAATGACAAGGCTACCATCCAATGGAGTAACAAAATCTCAATAGCAAACTACCTTCCATAATGACAAGGCTATCATCCATTGGAATAACAAATTCTGAACAACGAACTACCTTCCATAATGACAGGGCTACCATCCAATTTAGTAACAAAATCCCAACAACAAACTACCCTACATAATGACAAGGCTACCATCCATTAGAGTAACAAACTCTCAACAATGAACTACCTTCCATAATGACAAGGCTACCATCCATTAGAGTAACAAAATCTCAAAAACGAACTACATTCCATAATGACAAGGCTACCAACCAACGGAGTAACAAAATCTCAACTAGGAACTACCTTCCATAATGACAAGGCTACCGTCCAATGGAGTAACACATTCTCAACAGCGAACTACCTTCCATAATGATAAGGATACCGTCCATTATAGTAACAAAATCTCAACAATAAACTACCTTCCATAATGACAAGGTTACCATCCAATGGAGTAACAAAATCTCAACAGCGAACTACCTTCCATAATGACAAGGCTACCATCCATTAGAGTAACAAAATCTCAACAATGACTGGCCTTCCATAATGACAAGGCTACCATCCATTAGAATAACAAAATCTCAACAACGAACTACATTCCATAATGAAAAGGTTACCATCCAATGGAGTAACACAATCTCAACAACGAACTACCTTCCGTAATGACAAGGCTACCATCCATTAGAATAACAAAATATCAACAACGAACTACCTTCCATAAGGACATCTCAACCATCCATTAGAGTAACAAAATATCAACAACGAACTAACTTCGATAAGGACATCGCTACCATCTATTGGAGTAACAAAATCTCAACAATAATTTACCTTCCATAATGACAAGGATACCATCCAATTTAGTAACTAAATCTCAACAACGAACTTCCTTCTATAATGACAAGGGTACCATCTATTGGAGTAACAAAATATCAACAATGAACTACATTCCATAATGACAAGGCTACCATCCAATGGAGTAACAAAATCTCAATAGCAAACTACCTTCCATAATGACAAGGCTATCATCCATTGGAGTAACAAATTCTGAACAACGAACTACCTTCCATAATGACAGGGCTACCATCCATTTAAGTAACAAAATCCCAACAACAAACTACCCTCCATAATGACAAGGCTACCATCCATTAGAGTAACAAAATCTCAACAATGAACTACCTTCCATAATGACAAGGCTATCATCCATTAGAGTAACAAAATCTCAAAAACGAACTACATTCCTTAATGACAAGGCTACCAACCAACGGAGTAATAAAATCTCAATTACGAACTACCTTCCATAATGACAAGGCTACCATCCAATGGAGTAACAAATTCTCAACAGTGAACTACCTTCCATAATGATAAGGCTATCGTCCATTATAGTAACAAAATCTCAACAATGAACTACTTTCCGTAATGACAAGCCTACCATCCATTAGAATTACAAAATCTCAATGACAAACTACATTCCATATTGATAAGGCTATCATCCATTAGAGTACGAAAATCACAACAACGGACTACCTTCCATAATGACAAGGCTACCATCCAATGGAGTAATAAAATATCAACAACGAACTACCTTCCATAAGGACATTGATACCATCCATTGGAGTAACAAAATCTCAACAATGATTTACCTTCGATAATGACAAGGCTACCATCCATTGGAGTAACAAAATCTCAATACCGAACTACCTTCCATAATGACAAGGCCTCCATCCATTAAAGTAAGAAAATCTTAACAATGAACTACCTTCCATAATGACAAGGCTACCATCCATTAGAGTAAAAAAATCTCAACAACGAACTACCTTCCATATTGACAAGGCTATAAATCCATTGAACTAACAAAATCTAAACAACAAACTACCTTCCATAATGACAAGACTACCATCCATTGGAGTAACAAAATCTCAACAATGAACTACCTTCCATAATGACAAGGCTACATCCAATGGAGATACAAAATCTCAAAAATGAACTACCTTCCATAATGACAAGGCTACCATCCATTGGAGTAACAAAATTTCAACAACTAACTACCTTCCATAATGACAAGGCTTCCATCATTTGGAGTAACAAAATCACAACAACAAACTACCTTTCATAATGACAAGGCTACCATCCATTAGATTAAAAAAATTTCAACAAGGAACTACATTCCATAATGACAAGGCTACCATCCATGGGAGTAAGAAAATCTCAACAATGAACTACCTTCCATAATGACAAGGCTACCATCCAATGGAGTAACAAAATCTCAACAATGAACTACCTTCCATAATGACAAGGCTACCATCCTTTGGAGTAAAAAAATCACAACAAACTACCTTCCATAATGACAAGGATACCATCCATTGGAGTAACAAAATCTCAACAACAAACTACCTTCCATAATGACAAGGTTACCATCCAATGGAGTAACAAAATCTCAACAGCGAACTACCTTCCATAATGACAAGGCTACCATCCATTAGAGTAACAAAATCTCAACAATGACTGGGCTTCCATAATGACAAGGCTACCATTCATTAGAATAACAAAATCTCAACAACCAACTACATTCCATAATGAAAAGGTTACCATCCATTGGAGTAAAAAAATCTCAACAACGTTTTACCTTCCATAATGACAAGGCTACCATCCAATGGAGTAACACAATCTCAACAACGAACTACCTTCCGTAATGACAAGGCTACCATCCATTAGAATAACAAAATATCAACAACGAACTACCTTCCATAAGGACATCGCTACAATCTATTGGAGTAACAAAATCTCAACAACAATTTACCTTCCATAATGACAAGGCTACCATCCAATGGAGTAACAAAATTTCAAAAACGAACTACCATCTATAATGACAAGGGTACCATCCAGTAAAGTAACAAAATCTCAACAATGAAATACCTTCCATAAAGACAAGGCTACCATCTATTGGAGTAACAAAATCTCAACAACGCACTACCTTCCATCTTGACAAGGCTACCATCTATTGAACTAACAAAATCTCAACAACGAACTACCTCCCATAATGACAAGGCTACAATCCATTGGAGTAACACAAACTCAAAAACGAACTACCTTCCATAATGACAAGGCTACCATACATTAAAGTAACAAAATCCCAACAAAAAACTACCTTCCATAATGACAAGGCTACCATCCATTAAAGTAACAAAATCTCAACAATGAACTACCTTCCATAATGACAAGGCTACCATCTAATGGAGTAACAAATTCTCAACAGCAAACTACCTTCCATAATAATAAGGCTACCGTCCATTATAGTAAGAAAATGTCAACAATGAACTACTTTCCGTAATGACAAGGCTACCATCCATTAGAATAACAAAATCTCAATAAAAACTACATTCCATATTGACAAGGCTACCATTCATTGGAGTACCAAAATCACAACAACGGACTACCTTCCGTAATGAAAAGGCTACCATCCAATGGAGTATTAAAATATCAACAACGAACCACCTTCCATAAGGACATTGCTACCATCCATTGGAGTAACAAAATCTCAACAATGATTTACCTTCGATAATGACAAGGGTACCATCCATTGGAGTAACAAAATCTCAATACCGAACTACCTTCCATAATGACAAGGCCTCCATCCATTAAAGTAACAAAATCTTAACAATGAACTACCTTCCATAATGACAAGGCTACTATCCATTAGAGTAAAAAAATCTCAACAACGAACTACCATCCATATTGACAAGGCTAAAATCCATTGAACTAACAAAATCTAAACAACAAACTACCTTCCATAATGACATGGCTACCATCCATTGGAGTAACAAAATCTCAACAACGAACTACCTTCCATAATGACAAGGCTACCATCCATTGGAGTAACAAAATTTCAACAACTAACTACCTTCCATAATGACAAGGTTTCCATCATTTGGAGTAACAAAATCACAACAACAAACTACCTTCCATAATGACAAGGCTACCATCCATTAGATTAAAAAAATCTCAACAAGGAACTACATTCCATAATGTCAAGGCTACCATCAAATGGAGTAAGAAAATCTCAACACTGAACTACCTTCCATAATGACAAGCCTACCATCCAATGGAGTAATAAAATATCAATAACTAACTACCTTCCATAAGGACGTGGCTACCATCCATTAGAGTAATAAAATCTCAACAACGATTTACCTTCCATAATGACAAGGCTACCACCCAATGGAGTAACAAAATCTCAACAACGAACTACCTTCTGTAATGACAAGGTTATCATCCATTAGAATAACAAAATATCAACAACGAACTACCTTCCATAGGGACATCTCTACCATCCATTAGAGTAACAAAATATCAACAACGAACTAACTTCCATAAGGGCATCGCTACCATTTATTAGAGTAACAAAATCTCAACAACAATTTACCTTCCATAATGACAAGGCTACCATCCATTGGAGTAACGAAATCTCAACAATGAGCTACCTTCCATAATGACAAGGCTACCATCCTTTGGAGTAACAAAATCATAACAACAAACTACCTTCCATAATGAAAAGGTTACCATCCAATGGAGTAACAAAATCTCAACAGCGAACTACCTTCCATAATGACAAGGCTACCATCCATTAGAGTAACAAAATCTCAACAATGACTGGCCTTCCATAATGACAAGGATACCATCCATTAGAATAACAAAATCTCAACAACGAACTACATTCCATAATGAAAAGGTTACCATCCATTGGAGTAAAAAAATCTCAACAACGTTTTACCTTCCATAATGACAAGGCTACCATCCAATGGAGTAACACAATCTCAACAACGAACTACCTTCTGTAATGACAATGCAACCATCCATTAGAATAAGAAAATATCAACAACGAACTACCTTCCATAAAGACATCTCAACCATCCATTAGAGTAACAAAATATCAACAACGAACTAACTTCGATAAGGACATCGCTACCATCTATTGGAGTAACAAAATCTCAACAACAATTTACCTTCCATAATGACAAGGATACCATCCAATTTAGTAACTAAATCTCAACAACGAAATTCCTTCTATAATAACAAAGGGTACCATCTATTGGAGTAACAAAATAACAACAATGAACTACCTTCCATAATGACAAGGCTACCATCCAATGGAGTAACAAAATCTCAATAGCAAACTACCTTCCATAATGACAAGGCTATCATCCATTGGAATAACAAATTCTGAACAACGAACTACCTTCCATAATGACAGGGCTACCATCCAATTTAGTAACAAAATCCCAACAACAAACTACCCTACATAATGACAAGGCTACCATCCATTAGAGTAACAAACTCTCAACAATGAACTACCTTCCATAATGACAAGGCTACCATCCATTAGAGTAACAAAATCTCAAAAACGAACTACATTCCATAATGACAAGGCTACCAACCAACGGAGTAACAAAATCTCAACTAGGAACTACCTTCCATAATGACAAGGCTACCGTCCAATGGAGTAACACATTCTCAACAGCGAACTACCTTCCATAATGATAAGGATACCGTCCATTATAGTAACAAAATCTCAACAATAAACTACCTTCCATAATGACAAGGTTACCATCCAATGGAGTAACAAAATCTCAACAGCGAACTACCTTCCATAATGACAAGGCTACCATCCATTAGAGTAACAAAATCTCAACAATGACTGGCCTTCCATAATGACAAGGCTACCATCCATTAGAATAACAAAATCTCAACAACGAACTACATTCCATAATGAAAAGGTTACCATCCAATGGAGTAACACAATCTCAACAACGAACTACCTTCCGTAATGACAAGGCTACCATCCATTAGAATAACAAAATATCAACAACGAACTACCTTCCATAAGGACATCTCAACCATCCATTAGAGTAACAAAATATCAACAACGAACTAACTTCGATAAGGACATCGCTACCATCTATTGGAGTAACAAAATCTCAACAATAATTTACCTTCCATAATGACAAGGATACCATCCAATTTAGTAACTAAATCTCAACAACGAACTTCCTTCTATAATGACAAGGGTACCATCTATTGGAGTAACAAAATATCAACAATGAACTACATTCCATAATGACAAGGCTACCATCCAATGGAGTAACAAAATCTCAATAGCAAACTACCTTCCATAATGACAAGGCTATCATCCATTGGAGTAACAAATTCTGAACAACGAACTACCTTCCATAATGACAGGGCTACCATCCATTTAAGTAACAAAATCCCAACAACAAACTACCCTCCATAATGACAAGGCTACCATCCATTAGAGTAACAAAATCTCAACAATGAACTACCTTCCATAATGACAAGGCTATCATCCATTAGAGTAACAAAATCTCAAAAACGAACTACATTCCTTAATGACAAGGCTACCAACCAACGGAGTAATAAAATCTCAATTACGAACTACCTTCCATAATGACAAGGCTACCATCCAATGGAGTAACAAATTCTCAACAGTGAACTACCTTCCATAATGATAAGGCTATCGTCCATTATAGTAACAAAATCTCAACAATGAACTACTTTCCGTAATGACAAGGCTACCATCCATTAGAATTACAAAATCTCAATGACAAACTACATTCCATATTGATAAGGCTATCATCCATTAGAGTACGAAAATCACAACAACGGACTACCTTCCATAATGACAAGGCTACCATCCAATGGAGTAATAAAATATCAACAACGAACTACCTTCCATAAGGACATTGATACCATCCATTGGAGTAACAAAATCTCAACAATGATTTACCTTCGATAATGACAAGGCTACCATCCATTGGAGTAACAAAATCTCAATACCGAACTACCTTCCATAATGACAAGGCCTCCATCCATTAAAGTAAGAAAATCTTAACAATGAACTACCTTCCATAATGACAAGGCTACCATCCATTAGAGTAAAAAAATCTCAACAACGAACTACCTTCCATATTGACAAGGCTATAAATCCATTGAACTAACAAAATCTAAACAACAAACTACCTTCCATAATGACAAGACTACCATCCATTGGAGTAACAAAATCTCAACAATGAACTACCTTCCATAATGACAAGGCTACATCCAATGGAGATACAAAATCTCAAAAATGAACTACCTTCCATAATGACAAGGCTACCATCCATTGGAGTAACAAAATTTCAACAACTAACTACCTTCCATAATGACAAGGCTTCCATCATTTGGAGTAACAAAATCACAACAACAAACTACCTTTCATAATGACAAGGCTACCATCCATTAGATTAAAAAAATTTCAACAAGGAACTACATTCCATAATGACAAGGCTACCATCCATGGGAGTAAGAAAATCTCAACAATGAACTACCTTCCATAATGACAAGGCTACCATCCAATGGAGTAACAAAATCTCAACAATGAACTACCTTCCATAATGACAAGGCTACCATCCTTTGGAGTAAAAAAATCACAACAAACTACCTTCCATAATGACAAGGATACCATCCATTGGAGTAACAAAATCTCAACAACAAACTACCTTCCATAATGACAAGGTTACCATCCAATGGAGTAACAAAATCTCAACAGCGAACTACCTTCCATAATGACAAGGCTACCATCCATTAGAGTAACAAAATCTCAACAATGACTGGGCTTCCATAATGACAAGGCTACCATTCATTAGAATAACAAAATCTCAACAACCAACTACATTCCATAATGAAAAGGTTACCATCCATTGGAGTAAAAAAATCTCAACAACGTTTTACCTTCCATAATGACAAGGCTACCATCCAATGGAGTAACACAATCTCAACAACGAACTACCTTCCGTAATGACAAGGCTACCATCCATTAGAATAACAAAATATCAACAACGAACTACCTTCCATAAGGACATCGCTACAATCTATTGGAGTAACAAAATCTCAACAACAATTTACCTTCCATAATGACAAGGCTACCATCCAATGGAGTAACAAAATTTCAAAAACGAACTACCATCTATAATGACAAGGGTACCATCCAGTAAAGTAACAAAATCTCAACAATGAAATACCTTCCATAAAGACAAGGCTACCATCTATTGGAGTAACAAAATCTCAACAACGCACTACCTTCCATCTTGACAAGGCTACCATCTATTGAACTAACAAAATCTCAACAACGAACTACCTCCCATAATGACAAGGCTACAATCCATTGGAGTAACACAAACTCAAAAACGAACTACCTTCCATAATGACAAGGCTACCATACATTAAAGTAACAAAATCCCAACAAAAAACTACCTTCCATAATGACAAGGCTACCATCCATTAAAGTAACAAAATCTCAACAATGAACTACCTTCCATAATGACAAGGCTACAATCCACTGGAGTAACAACATCTAAACAACAAACTACATTACATAATGACGAGGATACCATCCATTGGAGTAACAAAATATCAACAACGAACTAACTTCCATAATGACAAGGCTACCATCCAATGGAGTAACAAAATCTCAACAACGAACTACCTTCCATAATGACAAGGCTACCATCCATTGGAGTAAAAAAATCTAAATAACAAACTACCTTCCATAATGACACGGCTACCATCCCTTTATGTAACAAAATCCCAAGAACGAACTACCATCCATAATGACAAGGCTACCATCCATAAGAGTAACAAAATCTCAACAACGGACTACCTACCTTAATGACATGGCATCCATCCATTAGAGTACCAAAATATCAACAACGAACTACCTTCCATAAGTACAACGCTACCATCCATTGGAGTACCAAAATATCAGCAATGATTTAACTTTGATAATGACAAGGCTACCATCCATTGGAGTAACAAAATCTCAATACCGAACTACCTTCCATAATGAAAAGGCTACCATCCATTAAAGTAACATAAATCTCAACAATGAACTACCTTCCATAATGACAAGGCTACCATCCATTAGAGTAACAAAATCTCAACAATGACTGGCCTTACAAAATGACAAGGCTACCATCCATTAGAATAACAAAATCTCAACAACGAACTACATTCCATAATGAAAAGGTTACCATCCATTGGAGTAAAAAAATCTCAACAACGTTTTACCTTCCATAATGACAAGGCTACCATCCAATGGAGTAACACAATCTCAACAACGAACTACCTTCCGTAATGACAAGGCAACCATCCATTAGAATAAAAAAATATCAACAACGAACTACCTTCCATAAGGACATCTCAACCATCCATTAGAGTAACAAAATATCAACAACGAACTAACTTCGATAAGGACATCGCTACCATCTATTGGAGTAACAAAATCTCAACAACAATTTACCTTCCATAATGACAAGGATACCATCCAATTTAGTAACTAAATCTCAACAACGAACTTCCTTCTATAATGACAAGGGTACCATCTAATGGAGTAACAAAATAACATCAATGAACTACCTTCCATAATGACAAGGATACCATCCAATGGAGTAACAAAATCTCAATAGCAAACTACCTTCCATAATGACAAGGCTATCATCCATTGGAGTAACAAATTCTGAACAACGAACTACCTTCCATAATGACAGGGCTACCATCCATTTAAGTAACAAAATCCCAACAACAAACTACCCTACATAATGACAAGGCTACCATCCATTAGAGTAACAAAATCTCAATAATGAACTACCTTCCATAATGACAAGGCTACCATCCATTAGAGTAACAAAATCTCAAAAACGAACTACATTCCATAATGACAAGGCTACCAACCAACGGAGTAACAGAATCTCAACTAGGAACTACCTTCCATAATGACAAGGCTACCATCCAATGGAGTAACACATTTTCAACAGCGAACTACCTTCCATAATGATAAGGATACCATCCATTATAGTAACAAAATCTCAACAACAAACTACCTTCCATAATGACAAGGTTACCATCCAATGGAGTAACAAAATCTCAACAGCGAACTACCTTCCATAATGACAAGGCTACCATCCATTAGAGTAACAAAATCTCAACAATGACTGGCCTTCCATAATGACAAGGCTACCATCCATTAGAATAACAAAATCTCAACAACGAACTACATTCCATAATGAAAAGGTTACCATCCATTGGAGTAAAAAAATCTCAACAACGTTTTACCTTCCATAATGACAAGGCTACCATCCAATGGAGTAACAAAATCTCAACAACGAACTACCTTCCGTAATGACAAGGCTACCATCCATTAGAATAACAAAATATCAACAACGAACTACCTTCCATAAGGACATCTCAACCATCCATTAGAGTAACAAAATATCAACAACGAACTAACTTCGATAAGGACATCGCTACCATCTATTGGAGTAACAAAATCTCAACAATAATTTACCTTCCATAATGACAAGGATACCATCCAATTTAGTAACTAAATCTCAACAACGAACTTCCTTTTATAATGACAAGGGTACCATCTATTGGAGTAACAAAATATCAACATTGAACTACCTTCCATAATGACAAGGCTACCATCCAATGGAGTAACAAAATCTCAATAGCAAACTACCTTCCATAATGACAAGGCTATCATCCATTGGAGTAACAAATTCTGAACAACAAACTACCTTCCATAATGACAGGGCTACCATCCATTTAAGTAACAAAATCCCAACAACAAACTACCCTCCATAATGACAAGGCTACCATCCATTAGAGTAACAAAATCTCAACAATGAACTACCTTCCATAATGACAAGGCTACCATCCATTAGAGTAACACAATCTCAAAAACGAACTACATTCCTTAATGACAAGGCTACCAACCAACGGAGTAGCAAAATCTTAACTACGAACTACCTTCCATAATAACAAGGCTACCATCCAATGGAGTAAGAAATTCTCAACAGCGAACTACCTTCCATAATGATAAGGCTACCGTCCATTATAGTAACAAAATCTCAACAATGAACTACTTTCCGTAATGACAAGGCTACCATCCATTAGAATTACAAAATCTCAATAACAAACTACATTCCATATTGACAAGGCTACCATCCATTAGAGTACGAAAATCACAACAAAGGACTACCTTCCGTAAGGAAATTGCTACCATTCATTGGAGTAACAAAATCTCAACAATGATTTACCTTCGATAATGACAAGGCTACTACTATCCATTGGAGTAACAAAATCTCAATACCGAACTACCTTCCATAATGACAAGGCCTCCTTCCATTAAAGTAACAAAATCTTAACAATGAACTACCTTCCATAATGACAAGGCTACTATCCATTAGAGTAAAAAAATCTCAACAACGAACTACCTTCCATATTGACAAGGCTATAAATCCATTGATATAACAAAATCTAAACAACAAACTACCTTCCATAATGACAAGGCTACCATCCATTGGAGTAACAAAATCTCAACAATGAACTACCTTCCATAATGACAAGGCTACATCCAATGGAGATACAAAATCTCAAAAATGAACTACCTTCCATAATGACAAAGCTACCATCCATTGGAGTAACAAAATTTCAACAACTAACTACCTTCCATAATGACAAGGCTTCCATCATTTGGAGTAACAAAATCACAACAACAAACTACCTTCCATAATGACAAGGCTACCATCCATTAGATTAAAAAAATCTCAACAAGGAACTACATTCCATAATGACAAGGCTACCATCCATGGGAGTAAGAAAATCTCAACAATGAACTACCTTCCATAATGACAAGGCTACCATCCAATGGAGTAACAAAATCTCAACAGTGAACTACCTTCCATAATGACAAGGCTACCATCCTTTGGAGTAAAAAAATCACAACAACAAACTACCTTCCATAATGACAAGGATACCATCCATTGGAGTAACAAAATCTCAACAACAAACTACCTTCCATAATGATAAGGTTACCATCCAATGGAGTAACAAAATCTCAACAGCGAACTACCTTCCATAATGACAAGGCTACCATCCATTAGAGTAACGACTGGCCTTCCATAATGACAAGGCTACCATCCATTAGAATAACAAAATCTCAACAACGAACTACATTCCATAATGAAAAGGTTACCATCCATTGGAGTAAAAAAATCTCAACAACGTTTTACCTTCCATAATGACAAGGCTACCATCCAATGGAGTAACACAATCTCAACAACGAACTACCTTCCGTAATGACAAGGCTACCATCCATTAGAATAACAAAATATCAACAATGAACTACCTTCCATAAGGACATCGCTACCATCTATTGGAGTAACAAAATCTCAACAACAATTTACCTTCCATAATGACAAGGCTACCATCCAATGGAGTAACAAAATTTCAAAAACGAACTACCATCTATGATGACAAGGGTACCATCCAGTAAAGTAACAAAATCTCAACAATGAAATACCTTTCATAAAGACAAGGCTACCATCTATTGGAGTAACAAAATCTCAACAACGCACTACCTTCCATCTTGACAAGGCTACCATCTATTGAACTAACAAAATCTCAACAACAAACTACCTCCCATAATGACAAGGCTACCATCCATTGGAGTAACAAAAACTCAAAAACGAACTACCTTCCATAATGACAAGGCTACCATACATTAAAGTAATAAAACCCCAACAAAAAACTACCTTCCATAATGACAAGGCTACCATCCATTAAAGTAACAAAATCACAACAACAAACTACCTTCCATAATGACAAGGCTACCATCCATTGGAGTAACAAAATATCTATAACGAACTACCTTCCATACGGACATGGCAACCATCCATTGGAGTAAAAAAATATCAACAACGATTTACCTCGCATAATGACAAGGCTACCATCGATTATAATAACAAAATATCAACAACGAACTACCTTCCATAAGGACATCTCAACCATCCATTAGAGTAAAAAAATATCAACAACGAACTAACTTCGATAAGGACATCGCTACCATCTATTGGAGTAACAAAATCTCAACAACAATTTACCTTCCATAATGACAAGGATACCATCCAATTTAGTAACTAAATCTCAAAAATGGTCTTCCTTCTATAATGACAAGGGTACCATCTATTGGAGTAACAAAATATCAACAATGAACTACCTTCCATAATGACAAGGCTACCATCCAATGGAGTAACAAAATCTCAATAGCAAACTACCTTCCATAATGACAAGGCTACCATCCATTGGAGTAACAAATTCTGAACAACGAACTACCTTCCATAATGACAGGGCTACCATCCATTTAAGTAACAAAATCTCAACAACAAACTACCCTCCATAATGACAAGGCTACCATCGATTAGAGTAAAAAAATCTCAACAATGAACTACCTTCCATAATGGCAAGGCTACCATCCATTAGAGTAACAAAATCTCAAAAATGAACTACATTCCATAATGACAAGGCTACCAACCAATGGAGTAACAAAATCTCAACTACGAACTACCTTCCATAATGACAAGGCTACCATCTAATGGAGTAACAAATTCTCAACAGCAAACTACCTTCCATAATAATAAGGCTACCGTCCATTATAGTAAGAAAATCTCAACAATGAACTACTTTCCGTAATGACAAGGCTACCATCCATTAGAATAAAAAAATCTCAATAAAAAACTACATTCCATATTGACAAGGCTACCATTCATTGGAGTACCAAAATCACCACAACGGACTACCTTCCGTAATGAAAAGGCTACCATCCAATGGAGTAATAAAATATCAACAACGAACCACCTTCCATAAGGACATTGCTACCATCCATTGGAGTAACAAAATCTCAACAATGATTTACCTTCGATAATTAGAAGGGTACCATCCATTGGAGTAACAAAATCTCAATACCGAACTACCTTCCATAATGACAAGGCCTCCATCCATTAAAGTAACAAAATGTTAACAATGAACTACCTTCCATAATGACAAGGCTACCATCCATTAGAGTAAAAAAATCTCAACAACGAACTACCATCCATATTGACAAGGCTAAAATCCATTGAACTAACAAAATCTAAACAACAAACTACCTTCCATAATGACAAGGCTACCATCCATTGGAGTAACAAAATCTCAACAACGAACTACCTTCCATAATGACAAGGCTACATCCAATGGAGATACAAAATCTCAAAAATGAACTACCTTCCATAATGACAAGGCTACCATCCATTGGAGTAACAAAATTTCTACAACTAACTACCTTCCATAATGACAAGGTTTCCATCATTTGGAGTAACAAAATCACAACAACAAACTACCTTCCATAATGACAAGGCTACCATCCATTAGATTAAAAAAATCTCAACAAGGAACTACATTCCATAATGACAAGGCTACCATCAAATGGAGTAAGAAAATCTCAACACTGAACTACCATCCATAATGACAAGCCTACCATCCAATGGAGTAATAAAATATCAATAACTAACTACCTTCCATAAGGACGTGGCTACCATCCATTAGAGTAATAAAATCTCAACAACGATTTACCTTCCATAATGACAAGGCTACCACCCAATGGAGTAACAAAATCTCAACAACGAACTACCTTCTGTAATGACAAGGTTATCATCCATTAGAATAAAAAAATATCAACAACGAACTACCTTCCATAAGGACATGTCTACCATCCATTAGAGTAACAAAATATCAACAACGAACTAACTTCCATAAGGGCATCGCTACCATTTATTAGAGTAACAAAATCTCAACAACAATTTACCTTCCATTATGACAAGGCTACCATCCATTGGAGTAACGAAATCTCAACAATGAACTACCTTCCATAATGACAAGGCTACCATCCTTTGGAGTAACAAAATCATAACAACAAACTACCTTCCATAATGACAAGGTTACCATCCAATGGAGTAACAAAATCTCAAAAGCGAACTACCTTCCATAATGACAAGGCTACCATCCATTAGAGTAACAAAATCTCAACAATGACTGGCCTTCCATAATGACAAGGCTACCATCCATTAGAATAACAAAATCTCAACAACGAACTACATTCCATAATGAAAACGTTACCATCCATTGGAGTAAAAAAATCTCAACAACGTTTTACCTTCCATAATGACAAGGCTACCATCCAATGGAGTAACACAATCTCAACAACGAACTACCTTCTGTAATGACAAGGCAACCATCAATTAGAATAAGAAAATATCAACAACGAACTACCTTCCATAAGGACATCTCAACCATCCATTAGAGTAACAAAATATCAACAACGAACTAACTTCGATAAGGACATCGCTACCATCTATTGGAGTAACAAAATCTCAACAACAATTTACCTTCCATAATGACAAGGATACCATCCAATTTAGTAACTAAATATCAACAACGAAATTCCTTCTATAATAACAAAGGGTACCATCTATTGGAGTAACAAAATAACAACAATGAACTACCTTCCATAATGACAAGGCTACCATCCAATGGAGTAACAAAATCTCAATAGCAAACTACCTTCCATAATGACAAGGCTATCATCCATTGGAATAACAAATTCTGAACAACGAACTACCTTCCATAATGACAGGGCTACCATCCAATTAAGTAACAAAATCCCAACAACAAACTACCCTACATAATGACAAGGCTACCATCCATTAGAGTAACAAAATCTCAACAATGAACTACCTTCCATAATTACAAGGCTACCATCCATTAGAGTAACAAAATCTCAAAAACGAACTACATTCCATAATGACAAGGCTACCAACCAACGGAGTAACAAAATCTCAACTAGGAACTACCTTCCATAATGACAAGGCTACCGTCCAATGGAGTAACACATTCTCAACAGCGAACTACCTTCCATAATGATAAGGATACCGTCCATTATAGTAACAAAATCTCAACAATAAACTACCTTCCATAATGAAAAGGTTACCATCCAATGGAGTAACACAATCTCAACAACGAACTACCTTCCGTAATGACAAGGCTACCATCCATTAGAATAACAAAATATCAACAACGAACTACCTTCCATAAGGACATCTCAACCATCCATTAGAGTAACAAAATATCAACAACGAACTAACTTCGATAAGGACATCGCTACCATCTATTGGAGTAACAAAATCTCAACAATAATTTACCTTCCATAATGACAAGGATACCATCCAATTTAGTAACTAAATCTCAACAACGAACTTCCTTCTATAATGACAAGGGTACCATCTATTGGAGTAACAAAATATCAACAATGAACTACCTTCCATAATGACAAGGCTACCATCCAATGGAGTAACAAAATCTCAATAGCAAACTACCTTCCATAATGACAAGGCTATCATCCATTGGAGTAACAAATTCTGAACAACGAACTACCTTCCATAATGACAGGGCTACCATCCATTTAAGTAACAAAATCCCAACAACAAACTACCCTCCATAATGACAAGGCTACCATCCCTTAGAGTAACAAAATCTCAACAATGAACTACCTTCCATAATGACAAGGCTATCATCCATTAGAGTAACAAAATCTCAAAAACGAACTACATTCCTTAATGACAAGACTACCAACCAACGGAGTAATAAAATCTCAATTACGAACTACCTTCCATAATGACAAGGCTACCATCCAATGGAGTAACAAATTCTCAACAGTGAACTACCTTCCTTAATGATAAGGCTACCGTCCATTATAGTAACAAAATCTCAACAATGAACTTCTTTCCGTAATGACAACGCTACCATCCATTAGAATTACAAAATCTCAATGACAAACTACATTCCATATTGATAAGGCTACCATCCATTAGAGTACGAAAATCACAACAACGGACTACCTTCCGTAATGACAAGGCTACCATCCAATGGAGTAATAAAATATCAACAACGAACTACCTTCCATAAGGACATTGCTACCATCCATTGGAGTAACAAAATCTCAACAATGATTTACCTTCGATAATGACAAGGCTACCATCCATTGGAGTAACAAAATCTCAATACCGAACTACCTTCCATAATGACAAGGCCTCCATCTATTAAAGTAACAAAATCTTAACAATGAACTACCTTCCATAATGACAAGGCTACCATCCATTAGAGTAAAAAAATCTCAACAACGAACTACCTTCCATATTGACAAGGCTATAAATCCATTGAACTAACAAAATCTAAACAATAAACTACCTTCCATAATGACAAGACTACCATCCATTGGAGTAACAAAATCTCAACAATGAACTACCTTCCATAATGACAAGGCTACATCCAATGGAGATACAAAATCTCAAAAATGAACTACCTTCCATAATGACAAGGCTACCATCCATTGGAGTAACAAAATTTCAACAACTAACTACCTTCCATAATGACAAGGCTTCCATCATTTGGAGTAACAAAATCACAACAACAAACTACCTTTCATAATGACAAGGCTACCATCCATTAGATTAAAAAAATCTCACAAGGAACTACATTCCATAATGACAAGGCTACCATCCATGGGAGTAAGAAAATCTCAACAATGAACTACCTTCCATAATGACAAGGCTACCATCCAATGGAGTAACAAAATCTCAACAATGAACTACCTTCCATAATGACAAGGCTACCATCCTTTGGAGTAAAAAAATCACAACAAACTACCTTCCATAATGACAAGGATACCATCCATTGGAGTAACAAAATCTCAACAACAAACTACCTTCCATAATGACAAGGTTACCATCCAATGGAGTAACAAAATCTCAACAGCGAACTACCTTCCATAATGACAAGGCTACCATCCATTAGAGTAACAAAATCTCAACAATGACTGGGCTTCCATAATGACAAGGCTACCATTCATTAGAATAACAAAATCTCAACAACCAACTACATTCCATAATGAAAAGGTTACCATCCATTGGAGTAAAAAAATCTCAACAACGTTTTACCTTCCATAATGACAAGGCTACCATCCAATGGAGTAACACAATCTCAACAACGAACTACCTTCCGTAATGACAAGGCTACCATCCATTAGAATAACAAAATATCAACAACGAACTACCTTCCATAAGGACATCGCTACAATCTATTGGAGTAACAAAATCTCAACAACAATTTACCTTCCATAATGACAAGGCTACCATCCAATGGAGTAACAAAATTTCAAAAACGAACTACCATCTATAATGACAAGGGTACCATCCAGTAAAGTAACAAAATCTCAACAATGAAATACCTTCCATAAAGACAAGGCTACCATCTATTGGAGTAACAAAATCTCAACAACGCACTACCTTCCATCTTGACAAGGCTACCATCTATTGAACTAACAAAATCTCAACAACGAACTACCTCCCATAATGACAAGGCTACCATCCATTGGAGTAACAAAAACTCAAAAACGAACTACCTTCCATAATGACAAGGATACCATACATTAAAGTAACAAAATCCCAACAAAAAACTACCTTCCATAATGACAAGGATACCATCCATTAAAGTAACAAAATCTCAACAACGAACTAACTTCCATAATGACAAGGCTACCATCCAATGGAGTAACAAAATCTCAACAACGAACTACCTTCCATAATGACAAGGCTACCATCCATTGGAGTAAAAAAATCTAAATAACAAACTACCTTCCATAATGACACGGCTACCATCCCTTTATGTAACAAAATCCCAAGAACGAACTACCATCCATAATGACAAGGCTACCATCCATAAGAGTAACAAAATCTCAACAACGGACTACCTACCTTAATGACAAGGCATCCATCCATTAGAGTACCAAAATATCAACAACGAACTACCTTCCATAAGTACAACGCTACCATCCATTGGAGTACCAAAATATCAGCAATGATTTAACTTTGATAATGACAATGCTACCATCCATTGGAGTAACAAAATCTCAATACCGAACTACCTTCCATAATGAAAAGGCTACCATCCATTAAAGTAACATAAATCTCAACAATGAACTACCTTCCATAATGAGAAGGCTACCATCCATTAGAGAAACAAAATCACAACAACGAACTACCATCCATATTGACAAGGCTACCATCCATTGAACAAACAAAATGTAAACAATGAACTACCTTCCATAATGACAAGGATACCATCCAGTGGAGTAACAATATCTCAACAATGAACTACCTTCCATAATGACATGGCTACCATCCATTGGAGTAACAAAATCTCAACAACAAACTCCCTTCCATAATGACAAGGCTACCATCCATTAGAGTAAAAATATCTCAACAACGAACTACATTCCATAATGACAAGGATACCATCCGTTGGAGTAACAAAATCTCAACAGAGAACTACCTTCCATAATGACAAGGCTACCATCCATTAGAGTAACAAAATATCAATAATGAACTGCCTTCTGTAATGACAAGGCTACCATCCATTAGAATTACAAAATCTCAACAACGAACTACATTCCATAATGACAAGGCTACCATCCATTGGAGTAACAAAATCACAACAACTGACTACCTTCCGTAATGACAAGGCTACCATCCAATGAAGTAAAAAAATATCAACAACGAACTACCTTCCATAAGGACAACGCTACCATCCATTGGAGTAAAAAAATCTCAACAATGATTTAACTTCGATAATGAGAAGGCTACCATCCATTGGAGTAACAAAATCTCAATACCGAACTGCCTTCCATAATGAAAAGGATACCCTCCATTAAAGTAATAAAATCTCAACAACGAACTACCTTCCATATTGACAAGGCTACCATCCATCAAACTAACAAAATGTAAACAACGAACTACCTTCCATAATGACAAGGATACCATCCAATGGAGACACAAAATCTTAACAACGAACTACCTTCCGTAATGACAATGCTACCATCCATTGGAGTAACAAAATCTAAACAACGAACTACCTTCCATAATGACAAGGTTACCATCCAATGGAGTAACAAAATCACAACAACAGACTACCTTCCATAATGACAAGGTTACCATCCATTAGAGTAACAAAATCTCAACAATGACTGGCCTGCCGTAATGACAAGGCTACCATCCATTAGAATAATAAAATATCAACAACGAACTACCTTCCATAAGGACATCTTTACCATCCATTAGAGTAACAAAATATCAACAACAAACTAACTTCCATAAGGACATCGCTACCATTTATTGGAGTAACAAAATCTCAACAACCAACTACCTTCCATAATGACTAGGCTACCATCCAATGGAGTAACAAAATCTCAATGCCGAACTACCTTCCATAATGAAAAGGCTACCATCCATTAAAGTAAAAAAATCGCAACAATGATTATCCTTCCATAATGACAAGGTTACCATCCATTAAAATAACAAAATCTCAACAATGAACTACATTCAATAATGACAAGGCTACCATCCATTGGAGTAACAAAATCACAACAACGAACTACCTTCCATAATGACAAGGCTACCATCCAATAGAGTAACAAAATATCTATAACGAACTACCTTCCATAAGGACATGGCTACCATCCATTGGAGTAAAAAAATCTCAACAACAATTTACCTCCCCTAATGACAAGGCTACCATCCAATGGAGTAACAAAAACTCAACAACGAACTACCTTCCGTAATGACAAGGCTACCATCCATTAGAATAACAAAATATCAACAACGAACTACCTTCCATAAGGACATCTCAACCATCCATTAGAGTAACAAAATATAAACAACGAACTAACTTCGATAAAGACATCGCTACCATCTATTGGAGTAACAAAATCTCAACAACAATTTACCTTACATAATGACAAGGATACCATCCAATGTAGTAACAAAATCTCAACAACGAACTTCCTTCTATAATGAGAAGGGTACCATCTATTGGAGTAACAAAATATCAAGAATTAACTACCTTCCATTATGACAAGGCTACCATCCAATGGAGTAACAAAATCTCAACAACAAACTACCTTCCATAATGAAAAGGCTACCATCCATTTAAGTAACAAAATCCCAACAACAAACTACCATCCATAATGACAAGGCTACCAATTATTAGAGTAAAAAAATCTCAACAATGAACTACCTTCCATAATGACAAGGCTACCATCCATTAGAGTAACAAAATCTCAAAAATGAACTACATTCCATAATGACAAAGCTACCATCCAATGGAGTAACAAAATCACAACTACGAACTACCTTCCATAATGACAAGGCTACCATCCAATGGAGTAACAAAATCACAACACCGAACTACCTTCCATATTGATAAGGCTACCATCTATTATAGTAACAAAATCTCAACAATGAACTGCTTTCCGTAATGACAAGGCTACCGTCCATTGGAGTACCAAAATCACAACAACGGACTACCTTCCGTAATGACAAGGCTACAATCCAATGGAGTAATAAAATATCAACAATGAACTACCTTCCATATGGACATTGCTACCATCCATTGGAGTAACAAAATCTCAACATAGATTTACCTTCGATAATGAAAAGGCTACCATCCATTGGAGTAACAAAATCTGAATACCGAACTACCTTCCATAATGACAAGGCCACCATCCATTAAAGTAACAAAATCTTAACAACAAACTACCTTCCATAATGACAAGGCTACCATCCATTAGAGTAAAAAAATCTCAACAACGAACTACCTTCCATATGGTCAAGGCTACCATCCACTGAACTAACAAAATCTAAACAACAAACTACCTTCCATAATGACAAGGCTAACATCCATTAGAGTAACAAAATCTCAACAATGACTGGCCTTCCGTAATGACAAGGCTACCATCCATTAGAATAACAAAATATCAACAATGAACTACCTTCCATAAAGACATCTTTACCATCCATTAGAGTAACAAAATATCAACAACAAACTAACTTCCATAAGGACATCGCTACCATTTATTGGAGTAACAAAATCTCAACAACAAACTACCTTCCATAATGACTAGGCTACCATCCAATGGAGTAACAAAATCTCAATTCCGAACTACCTTCCATTATGAAAAGGCTACCATCCATTAAAGTAAAAAAATCTCAACAATGACTGGCCTTCCATAATGGCAAGGTTACCATCCATTAGAATAACAAAATCTCAACAATGAACTACATTCAATAATGACAAGGCTACCATCCATTGGAGTAACAAAATCACAACAACGAACTACCTTCCATAATGACAAGGCTACCATCCAATAGAGTAACAAAATATCTATAACGAACTACCTTCCATAAGGACATGGCTACCATCCATTGGAGTAAAAAAATCTCAACAACAATTTACCTCCCCTAATGACAAGGCTACCATCCAATGGAGTAACAAAAACTCAACAACGAACTACCTTCCCTAATGACAAGGCTACCATCCATTAGAATAACAAAATATCAACAACGAACTACCTTCCATAAGGACATGTCAACCATCCATCAGAGTAACAAAATATAAACAACGAACTAACTTCGATAAGGACATCGCTACCATCTATTGGAGTAACAAAATCTCAACAACAATTTACCTTACATAATGACAAGGATACCATCCAATGTAGTAACAAAATCTCAACAACGAACTTCCTTCTATAATGACAAGGGTACCATCTATTGGAGTAACAAAATATCAACAATTAACTACCTTCCATAATGACAAGGCTACCATCCAATGGAGTAACAAAATCTCAATAGCAAACTACCTTCCATAATGAAAAGGCTACCATCCATCAAACTAATAAAATGTAAACAACGAACTACCTTCCATAATGACAAGGATACCATCCAATGGAGACACAAAATCTCAACAACGAACTACCTTCTGTAATGACAATGCTACCATCCATTGGAGTAACAAAATCTCAACAACGAACAACCTTCCATTATGACAAGGTTACCATCCAATGGAGTAACAAAATCACAACAACAAACTACCTTCCATAATGACAAGGCTACCATCCATTAGAGTAACAAAATCTCAACAATAACTGGCCTTCCGTAATGACAAGGCTACCATCCATTAGAATAATAAAATCTCAACAACGAACTACATTCCATAATGACAAGGCTACCATCCAATGGAGTAACACAATCTCAACAAGGAACTACCTTCCGTAATGACAAGGCTACCATCCATTAGAATAACAAAATATCAACAACGAACTACCTTTCATAAGAACATCTTTACCATCCATTAGAGTAACAAAATATCAACAACGAAGTAAGTTCCATAAGGACATCGCTACCATCTATTGGAGTAACAAAATCTCAACAACAATTTACCTTCCATAATGACAAGGCTACCATCCAATGGAGTAACAAAATGTCAACAACGAACTACCTTCTATAATGACAAGGCTGCCATCCAGTAAAGTAACAAAATCTCAACAATGAACTACCTTCCGTAATGACAAGGCTACCATCTATTGGAGTAACAAAATCTAAACAAGGCACTACCTTCCATCTTGAAAAGGCTACCATCTATTGAACTAACAAAATTTCAACAACGAACTACCTCCCATAATGACAAGGCTACCATCCATTGGAGTAACAAAATCTCAAAAACGAACTACCTTCCATAATGACAAGGCTACCATCCATTAAAGTAACAAAATCCTAATAACAAACTACCTTCCATAATGACAAGGCTACCATCCATTAAAGTAACAAAATCTCAACAATGAACTACCTTCCATAATGACAAGGCTACAATCCATTGGAGTAACAAAATCTAAACAACAAACTACATTTCATAATGACACGGCTACCATCCATTTATGTAACAAAATCCAAAGAATGAACTACCATCCATAATGACAAGGCTACCATCCATAAGATAAACAAAAACTCAACAACGGACTACCTACCTTAACGACAAGGCATCCATCCATTAGAGTACCAATATATTAACAATGAACTACCTTCCATAAGTACAACGCTACCATCCATTGGAGTACCAAAATATCAACAATGATTTAACTTTGATAATGACAAGGCTACCATCCATTGGAGTAAAAAAATCTCAATACCGAACTACCTTCCATAATGAAAAGGCTACCATCCATTAAAGTAACAAAAATCTCAACAACGAACTACCTTCCATAATGACAAGGCTACCATCCATTAGAGAAACAAAATCTCAACAACGAACTACCATCCATATTGACAAGGCTACCATCCATTGAACTAACAAAATGTAAACAACGAACTACCTTCCATAATGACAAGGATACCATCCACTGGAGTAACAAAATCTCAACAATGAACTACCTTCCATAAGGACATGGCTACCATCCATTGGAGTAACAAAATCTCAACAACAAACTCCCTTCCATAATGACAAGGCAACCATCCATTAGAGTAAAAATATCTCAACAACGAACTACATTCCATAATGACAAGGATACCATCCATTGGAGTAACAAAATCTCAACAGCGAACTACCTTCCATAATGACAAGGCTACCATCCATTAGAGTAACAAAATTTCAATAATGAACTGCCTTCTGTAATGACAAGGCAACCATCCATTAGAATTACAAAATCTCAACAATGAACTACATTCCATAATGACAAGGCTACCATCCATTGGAGTAACAAAATCACAACAACTGACTACCTTCCATAATGACAAGGCTACCATCCAATGGAGTAACAAAATATCAACAACGAACTATCTTCCATAAGGACAACACTACCATCCATTGGAGTAACAAAATCTCAACAATTATTTAACTTCGATAATGACAAGGCTACCATCCATTGGAGTAACAAAATCTTAATACCGAACTGCCTTCCATAATGAAAAGGATACCATCCATTAAAGTAACAAAATCTCAACAACGAACTACCTTCCATATTTACAAGGCTACCATCCATCAAAATAACAAAATGTAAACAACGAACTACCTTCCATAATGACAAGGATACCATCCAATGGAGACACAAAATCTCTACAACGAACTACCTTCCGTAATGACAAGGCTACCATCCATTGGAGTAACAAAATCTCACCAACAAACTACCTTCCATAATGACAAGGTTACCATCCAATGGAGTAACAAAATCACAACAACAAACTACCTTCCATAATGACAAGGCTACCATCCATTAAAGTAACAAAATCTCAACAATGAACTGCCTTCCATAATGACAAGGCTACAATCCATTGGAGTAACAAAATCTAAACAACAAACTACATTCCATAATGACACGACTACCATCCATTTATGTAACAAAATCCAAAGAATGAACTACCATCCATAGTGACAAGGCTACCATCCATAAGAGTAACAAAATCTCAACAACGGACTACCTACCTTAATGACAAGGCATCCATCCATTAGAGTACAAAAATAACAACAACGAACTACCTTCCATAAGTACAACGCTACCATCCATTGGAGTACCAAAATATCAATAATGATTTAACTTTGATAATGACAAGGCTACCATCCATTGGAGTAAAAAAATCTCAATACTGAACTACCTTCCATAATGAAAAGGCTACCATCCATTAAAGTAACAAAAATCTCAACAACGAACTACCTTCCATAATGACAAGGCTACCATCCATTAGAGTAACAAAATCTCAACAACGAACTACCATCCATATTGACAAGGCTACCATCCATTGAACTAACAAAATGTAAATAACGAACTACCTTCCATAATGACAACGATACCATCCACTGGAGTAACAAAATCTCAACAATGAACTACCTTCCATAAGGACATGGCTACCATCCATTGGAGTAAAAAAATCTCAACAACAACTTACCTCCCCTAATGACAAGGCTACCATCCAATGGAGTAACAAAAACTCAACAACGAACTACCTTCCGTAATGACAAGGCTACCATCCATTAGAATAACAAAATATCAACAACGAACTACCTTCTATAAGGACATCTCAACCATCCATTAGAGTAACAAAATATAAACAACGAACTAACTTCGATAAGGACATCGCTACCATCTACTGGAGTAACAAAATCTCAACAACAATTTACCTTACATAATGACAAGGATACCATCCAATGTAGTAACAAAATCTCAACAACGAACTTCCTTCTATAATGACAAGGCTACCATCCATTGGAGTAAAAAAATCTCAATACTGAACTACCTTCCATAATGAAAAGGCTACCATCCATTAAAGTAACAAAAATCTCAACAACGAACTACCTTCCATAATGACAAGGCTACCATCCAATGGAGTAACAAAATCTCAATAGCAAACTACCTTCCATAATGAAAAGGCTACCATCCATTGGAGTAACAAATTCTGAACAACGAACTACCTTCCATAATGACAGGGCTACCATCCATTTAAGTAACAAAATCCCAACAACAAACTACCATCCATAATGACAAGGCTACCAATCATTAGAGTAAAAAAATCTCAACAATGAACTACCTTCCATAATGACAAGGCTACCATCCATTAGAGTAACAAAATCTCAAAAATGAACTACATTCCATAGTGACAAGGCTACCAACCAATGGAGTAACAAAATCTCAACTACGAACTACCTTCCATAATGACAAGGCTACCATCCAATGGAGTAACAAAATCACAACAGCGAACTACCTTCCATATTGATAACGCTACCATCCGTTAGAATTACAAAATGTCAACAATGAACTACAATCCATAATGACAAGGCTACCATCCATTGGAGTAACAAAATCACAACAACTGACTACGTTCCGTAATGACAAGGCTACCATCCAATGGAGTAACAAAATATCAACAACGAACTACCTTCCAAAAGGACAACGCTACCATCCATTGGAGTACCAAAATCTCAACAATGATTTAACTTCAATAATGACAAGGCTACCATCCATTGGAGTAACAAAATCTCAATACCGAACTGCCTTCCATAATGAAAAGGATACCATCCATTAAAGTAACAAAATCACAAAAACGAACTACCTTCCATATTGACAAAGCATACCATCCATCATACTAACAAAATGTAAACAACGAACTACCTTCCATAATGACAAGGATACCATCCAATGGAGACACAAAATCTCAACAACGAACTACCTTCTGTAATGACAATGCTACCATCCATTGGAGTAACAAAATCTCAACAACAAACTTCCTTCCATAATGACAAGGTTACCATCCAATGGAGTATCAAAATCATAACAACAAACTACCTTCCATAATGACAAGGCTACCATCCATTAGAGTAACAAAATTTCAACAACTAACTACCTTCCATATTGACAAGACTTCCATCATTTGGAGTAACAAAATCACAACAACAAACTACCTTCCATAATGACAAGGCTACCATCCATTAGATTAAAAAAATCCCAACAACGAACTACATTCCGTAATGACAAGGCTACCATCCATGGGAGTAAGAAAATATCAACAATGAACTACCTTCCATAATGACAAGGCTACCATCCAATGGAGTAATAAAATATCAATAACGAACTACCTTCCATAAGACGTGGCTACCATCCATTAGAGTAATAAAATCTCAACAACGATTTACCTTCCATAATGACAAGGCTAACACCCAATGGAGTAACAAAATCTTAACAACGAACTACCTCCCATAATGACAAGGCTACCATCCATTGGAGTAACAAAATCTCAAAAACGAACTACCTTCAATAATGACAAGGCTACCATCCATTAAAGTAAAAAAGTCCCAACAAAAAACTTCCTTCCATAATGACAAGGCTACCATCCATTAAAGTAACGAAATCTCAACATTGAACTACCTTCCATAATGACTAGGCTACAATCCATTGGAGTAACAAAATCTAAACAACAAACTACATTCCATAATGACGAGGCTACCATCCATTGGAGTCACAAAATATCAACAAAGAACTAACTTCCATAATGACAAGGCTACCATCCATAAGAGTAACAAAATCTCAACAACGGACTACCTACCTTAATGACAAGGCATCCATCCATTAGAGTACCAAAATTTCAACAACGAACTACCTTCCATAAGTACAACGCTACCATCCATTGGAGTACCAAAACATCAACAATGATTTAACTTTGATAATGACAAGGCTACCATCCATTGGAGTAACAAAATCTCAATACCGAACTACCTTCTATAATGAAAAGGCTACCATCCATATTGACAAGCCTACCATCCATTGAACTAACAAAATGTAAACAACGAACTACCTTCCATAATGACAAGGATACCATCCACTCGAGTAAAAAAATCTCAACAATGAACTACCTTCCATAATGACATGGCTACCATCCATTGGAGTAACAAAATCTCAACAACAAACTCCCTTCCATAATGACAAGGCTACCATCCATTAGAGTAAAAATATCTCAACAAGAAACTACATTCCATAATGACAAGGATACCATTCGTTGGAGTAACAAAATCTTAACAGCAAACTACCTTCCATAATGACAAGGCTACCATCCATTAGAGTAACGAAATTTCAATAATGAACTGCCTTCTGTAATGACAAGGCTACCATCCATTAGAATTACAAAATGTCAACAATGAACTACAATCCATAATGACAAGGCTACCATCCATTGGAGTAACAAAATCACAACAACTGACTACGTTCCGTAATGACAAGGCTACCATCCAATGGAGTAACAAAATATCAACAACGAACTACCTTCCAAAAGGACAACGCTACCATCCATTGGAGTACCAAAATCTCAACAATGATTTAACTTCAATAATGACAAGGCTACCATCCATTGGAGTAACAAAATCTCAATACCGAACTGCCTTCCATAATGAAAAGGATACCATCCATTAAAGTAACAAAATCACAAAAACGAACTACCTTCCATATTGACAAAGCATACCATCCATCATACTAACAAAATGTAAACAACGAACTACCTTCCATAATGACAAGGATACCATCCAATGGAGACACAAAATCTCAACAACGAACTACCTTCTGTAATGACAATGCTACCATCCATTGGAGTAACAAAATCTCAACAACGAACTACCTTCCATAATGACAAGGTTACCATCCAATGGAGTATCAAAATCATAACAACAAACTACCTTCCGTAATAACAAGGCTACCATCCATTAGAATAACAAAATATCAACAACAAATTACCTTCCATAAGGACATCTTTACCATCCATTAGAGTAAAAAAATATCAACAACGAACTAACTTCCATAAGGACATCGCTACCATCTATTGGAGTAACAAAATCTCAACAACGAACTACCTTCCATAATGACAAGGCTACCATCCAACGGAGTAACAAAATCTCAATGCCGAACTACCTTCCATAATGAAAAGGCTACCATCCATTAAAGTAACAAAATCTCAACAATGACTGGCCTTCCATAATGACAAGGCTACCATCCATTATAATAACAAAATCTCAACAATGAACTACATTCCATAATGACAAGGCTACCATCCATTGGAGTAACAAAATCACAACAACGAACTACCTTCCATAATGACAAGGCTACCATCCAATGGAGTAACAAAATATCTATAACGAACTACCTTCCATAAGGACATGGCTACCATCCGTTGGAGTAAAAAAATCTCAACAACGATTCACCTCCCATAATGACAAGGATACCATCCAATGTAGTAACAAAATCTCAACCACTAACTTCCTTCTATAATGACAAGGGTACCATCTACTGGAGTAACAAAATATCAACAATGAACTAAGTTCCATAATGACAAGGCTACATCCAATGGAGATACAAAATCTCAAAAATGAACTACCTTCCATAATGACAAGGCTACCATCCATTAGAGTAACAAAATCTCAAAAATGAACTACATTCCATAATGACAAGGCTACAAACCAATGGAGTAACAAAATCTCAACTATGAACTACCTTCTATAATGACAAGGCTACCATCCAATGTAGTAACAAAATCTCAACAACGAACTACCTTCCATAATGATAAGGCTACCATCCATTATAGTAATAAAATCTCAACAATGAACTGCTTTCCGTAATGACAAGGCTACCATCCATTAGAATAACAAAATCTCAACAACAAACTACATTCCATATTGACAAGGCTACCATCCATTGGAGTACAAAAATCACAACAAGGGACTACCTTCCGTAATGACAAGGCTACCATCCAATGGAGTAATAAAATATCAACAACGAACTACCTTCCATAAGGACATTGCTAACATCCATTGGAGTAACAAAATCTCAACATTGATTTACCTTCGATAATGACAAGGCTACCATCCATTGGAGTAACAAAATCTCAATACCGAACTACCTTCCATAATGACAAGGCTACCATCCATTAAAGTAACAAAATCTTAACAACGAACTACCTTCCATAATGACAAGGCTACCATCCATTAGAGTAAAAAAATCTCAACAACAAACTACCTTCCATATTGACAAAGCTATCATCCATTGAACTAACAAAATCTAAACAACAAACTACCTTCCATAATGACAAGGCTACCATCCATTGGAGTAACAAAATCTCAACAACGAACTACCTTCCATAATGCTAAGGCTACATCCAATGGAGATACAAAATTTCAAAAATGAACTACCGTCCATAATGACAAGGCTACCATCCATTGGAGTAACAAAATTTCAACAACTAACTACCTTCCATAATGACAAGGCTTCCATCATTTGGAGTAACAAAATCACAACAACAAACTACCTTCCATATTGACAAGGCTACCATCCATTAGATTAAAAAAATCTCAACAACGAACTACATTCCGTAATGACAATGCTACCATCCATGGGAGTAAGAAAATCTCAACAATGAACTACCTTCCATAATGACAAGGCTACCATCCAATGGAGTAATTAAATATCAAAAACGAACTACCTTCCATAAGGACGTGGCTACCATCCATTAGAGTAATAAAATATCAACAACGGTTTACCTTCCATAATGACAAGGCTACCACCCAATGGAGTAACAAAATCTCAACAACGAACTACCTTCCGTAATGACAAGGCTATCATCCATTAGAATAACAAAATATCAACAACGAACTACCTTCCATAAGGACATCTCTACCATCCATTAGAGTAACAAAACATCAACAACGAACTAACTTCCATAAGGACATCGCTACCATCTATTAGAGTAACAAAATCTCAACAATAATTTACCTTCCATAATGACAAGGCTACCATCCATTGTAGTAACGAAATCTCAACAATGAACTACCTTACATAATGACTAGGCTACCATCCTTTGGAGTAACAAAATCACAACAACAAACTACCATCCATAATGACAAGGATACCATCCATTGGAGTAACAAAATGTCAACAACAAACTACCTTCCATAATGACAAGGTTACCATCCAATGGAGTAACAAAATCTCAACAGCGAACTACCTTCCATAATGACAAGGCTACCATCCATTAGAGTAACAAAATATCAACAATGACTGGCCTTCCATAATGACAAGGCTACCATCCATTAGAATAACAAAATCTCAACAACGAACTACATTCCATAATGACAAGGCTACCATCCATTGGAGTAAAAAAATCTCAACAACGTTTTACCTTCCATAATGACAAGGCTATCATCCAATGGAGTAACACAATCTCAACAACGAACTACCTTCCGTAATGACAAGGCTACCATCCATTAGAATAACAAAATATCAACAATGAACTACCTTCCATAAGGACATCGCTACCATTTATCGGAGTAACAAAATCTCAACAACAACGAACTACCATCTATAATGATAAGGGTACCATCCAGTAAAGTAACAAAATCTCAACAACGAACTACCTTCCATAAAGACAAGGCTACCATCTATTGGAGTAACAAAATCTCAACAACGCACTACCTTCCATCTTGACAAGGCTACCATCTATTGAACTAACAAAATTTCAACAATGAACTACCTCCCATAATGACAAGGCTACCATCCATTGGAGTAACAAAATCTCAAAAACGAACTACCTTCCATAATGACAAGGCTACTATCCATTAAAGTAACAAAATCCCAACAAGAAACTACCTTCCATAATGACAAGGCTACCATCTATTAAAGTAAAAAAATCTCTACAATGAACTACCTTCCATAATGACAAGGCTACAATCCATTGGAGTAACAAAATCTAAACCACAAACTACATTCCATAATGACGAGCCTACCATCCATTAGAGTAACAAAATATCAACAACGAACT
Source organism: Vicia faba (assembly GCA_948472305.1). Classification (NCBI taxonomy): domain Eukaryota; kingdom Viridiplantae; phylum Streptophyta; class Magnoliopsida; order Fabales; family Fabaceae; genus Vicia; species Vicia faba. Next base: position 585,028,395 of record OX451739.1, on the reverse strand, counting down.
AACTTCCATAATGACAAGGCTACCATCCAATGGAGTAACAAAATCTCAACAACGAACTACCTTCCATAATGACAAGGCTACCATCCATTGGAGTAAAAAAATCTAAATAACAAACTACCTTCCATAATGACACGGCTACCATCCATTTATGTAACAAAATCCCAAGAACGAACTACCATCCATAATGACAAGGCATCCATCCATTAGAGTACCAAAATATCAACAACGAACTAACTTCCTTAAGTACAACGCTACCATCCATTGGAGTACCAAAATATCAACAATGATTTAACTTTGATAATGTCAAGGCTACCATCCATTGGAGTAACAAAATCTCAATACCGAACTACCTTCCATAATGATAAGGCTACCATCCATTATAGTAACAAAATCTCAACAATGAACTGCTTTCCGTAATGACAAGGCTACCATCCATTAGAATAACAAAATCTCAACAACAAACTACATTCCATATTGACAAGGCTACCATCCATTGGAGTACAAAAATCACAACAACGGACTACCTTCCGTAATGACAAGGCTACCATCCAATGGAGTAATAAAATATCAACAACGAACTACCTTCCATAAGGACATTGCTAACATCCATTGGAGTAACAAAATCTCAACATTGATTTACCTTCGATAATGACAAGGCTACCATCCATTGGAGTAACAAAATCTTAATACCGAACTACCTTCCATAATGACAAGGCTACCATCCATTAAAGTAACAAAATCTTAACAACGAACTACCTTCCATAATGACAAGGCTACCATCCATTAGAGTAAAAAAATCTCAACAACAAACTACCTTCCATATTGACAAAGCTACCATCCATTGAACTAACAAAATCTAAACAACAAACTACCTTCCATAATGACAAGGCTACCATCCATTGGAGTAACAAAATCTCAACAACGAACTACCTTCCATAATGACAAGGCTACATCCAATGGAGATACAAAATTTCAAAAATGAACTACCTTCCATAATGACAAGGCTACCATCCATTGGAGTAAAAAAATTTCAACAACTAACTACCTTCCATAATGACAAGGCTTCCATCATTTGGAGTAACAAAATCACAACAACAAACTACCTTCCATATTGACAAGGCTACCATCCATTAGATTAAAAAAATCTCAACAACGAACTACATTCCATAATGACAAGGCTACCATCCATGGGAGTAAGAAAATCTCAACAATGAACTACCTTCCATAATGACAAGGCTACCATCCAATGGAGTAATTAAATATCAATAACGAACTACCTTCCATAAGGACGTGGCTACCATCCATTAGAGTAATAAAATATCAACAACGGTTTACCTTCCATAATGACAAGGCTACCACCCAATGGAGTAACAAAATCTCAACAACGAACTACCTTCCGTAATGACAAGGCTATCATCCATTAGAATAACAAAATATCAACAACGAACTACCTTCCATAAGGACATCTCTACCATCCATTAGAGTAACAAAATATCAACAACGAACTAACTTCCATAAGGACATCGCTACCATCTATTAGAGTAACAAAATCTCAACAATAATTTACCTTCCATAATGACAAGGCTACCATCCATTGGAGTAACGAAATCTCAACAATGAACTACCTTCCATAATGACTAGGCTACCATCCTTTGGAGTAACAAAATCACAACAACAAACTACCATCCATAATGACAAGGATACCATCCATTGGAGTAACAAAATCTCAACAACAAACTACCTTCCAAAATGACAAGGTTACCATCCAATGGAGTAACAAAATCTCAACAGCAAACTACCTTCCATAATGACAAGGCTACCATCCATTAGAGTAACAAAATATCAACAATGACTGGCCTTCCATAATGACAAGGCTACCATCCATTAGAATAACAAAATCTCAACAACGAACTACATTCCATAATGACAAGGCTACCATCCATTGGAGTAAAAAAATCTCAACAACGTTTTACCTTCCATAATGACAAGGCTACCATCCAATGGAGTAACACAATCTCAACAACGAACTACCTTCCGTAATGACAAGGCTACCATCCATTAGAATAACAAAATATCAACAATGAACTACCTTCCATAAGGACATCGCTACCATTTATCGGAGTAACAAAATCTCAACAATGAACAACCTTCCATAAAGACAAGGCTACCATCTATTGGAGTAATAAAATCTCAACAACGCACTACCTTCCATCTTGACAAGGCTACCATCTATTGAACTAACAAAATTTCAACAATGAACTACCTCCCATAATGACAAGGCTACCATCCATTGGAGTAACAAAATCTCAAAAACAAACTACCTTCCATAATGACAAGGCTACTATCCATTAAAGTAACAAAATCCCAACAAGAAACTACCTTCCATAATGACAAGGCTACCATCTATTAAAGTAAAAAAATCTCTACAATGAACTACCTTCCATAATGACAAGGCTACAATCCATTGGAGTAACAAAATCTAAACCACAAACTACATTCCATAATGACGAGGCTACCATCCATTAGAGTAACAAAATATCAACAACGAACTAACTTCCATAATGACAAGGCTACCATCCAATGGGGTAACAAAATCTCAACAACGAACTACCTTCCAAAATGACAAGGCTACCATCCATTGGAGTAAAAAAATCTAAATAACAAACTACCTTCCATAATGACACGGCTACCATCCATTTATGTAACAAAATCCCAAGAACGAACTACCATCCATAATGACAAGGCATCCATCCATTAGAGTACCAAAATATCAACAACGAACTACCTTCCATAAGTACAACGCTACCATCCATTGGAGTACCAAAATATCAACAATGATTTAACTTTGATAATGTCAAGGCTACCATCCATTGGAGTAACAAAATCTCAATACCGAACTACCTTCCATAATGAAAAGGCTACCATCCATTAAAGTAAAAAAATCTCAACAATAAACTACCTTCCATAATGACAAGGCTACCATCCATTAGAGAAAAAAAATCTCAACAACGAACTACAATCCATATTGACAAGGCTACCATCCATTGAACTAACAAAATGTAAACAACAAACTACCTTCCATAATGACAAGGATACCATCCACTGGAGTAACAAAATCTCAACAATGAACTACCTTCCATAATGACATGGCTACCATCCATTGGAGTAACAAAATCTAAACAACAAACTCCCTTCCATAATGACAAGGCTACCATCCATCAGAGTAAAAATATCTCAACAACGAACTACATTCCATAATGACAAGGATACCATCCGTTGGAGTAACAAAATCTCAATTGAGAACTACCTTCCATAATGACAAGGCTACTATCCATTAGAGTAACAAAATTTCAATAATGAACTACCTTCTGTAATGACAAGGCTACCATCCATTAGAATTACAAAATCTCAACAACGAACTACATTCCATAATGACAAGGCTACCATCCATTGGAGTAACAAAATCACAACAACTGACCACCTTCCGTAATGACAAGGCTACCATCCAATGGAGTAACAAAATATCAACAACGAACTACCTTCCATAAGGACAAGGCTACCATCCATTGGAGTAACAAAATCTCTATACCGAACTGCCTTCCATAATGAAAGGGATACCATCCATTAAAGTAACAAAATCTCAACAACGAACTACCTTCCATATTGACAAGGCTACCATCCATCAAACTAATAAAATGTAAACAACGAACTACCTTCCATAATGACAAGGATACCATCCAATGGAGATACAAAATCTCAACAACGAACTACCTTCTGTAATGACAATGCTACCATCCATTGGAGTAACAAAATCTCAACAACAAACAACCTTCCATTATGACAAAGTTACTATCCAATGGAGTAACAAAATCACAACAACAAACTACCTTCCATAATGACAAGGCTACCATCCATTAGAGTAACAAAATCTCAACAATAACTGGCCTTCCGTAATGACAAGGCTACCATCCATTAGAATAACAAAATCTCAACAACAAACTACATTCCATAATGACAAGGCTACCATCCAATGGAGTAACACAATCTCAACAAGGAACTACCTTCCGTAATGACAAGGCTACTATCCATTAGAATAAAAAAATATCAACAACGAACTACCTTCCATAAGAACATCTTTACCATCCATTAGAGTAACAAAATATCAACAACGAACTAACTTCCATAAGGACATCGCTACCATCTATTGGAGTAACAAAATCTCAACAACAATTTACCTTCAATAATGACAAGGCTACCATCCAATGGAGTAACAAAATCTTAACAACGAACTACCTTCTATAATGACAAGGCTACCATCCAGTAAAGTAACAAAATCTCAACAATGAACTACCTTCCATAATGACAAGGCTACCATCTATTAGAGTAACAAAATCTCAACAACGAACTACCTTCCATCTTGAAAAGGCTACCATCTATGGAACTAACAAAATATCAACAACGAACTACCTCCCATAATGACAAGGCTACCATCCATTGGAGTAACAAAATCTCAAAAACGAACTACCTTCCATAATGACAAGGCTACCATCCATTAAAGTAACAAAATCCCAACAACAAACTACCTTCCATAATGACAAGGCTACCATCCATTAAAGTAACAAAATCTCAACAATGAACTACCTTCCATAATGACAAGGCTACAATCCATTGGAGTAACAAAATCTAAATACCAAACTACATTCCATAATGACACGGCTACCATCCATTTATGTAACAAAATCCAAAGAATGAACTACCATCCATAATGACAAGGCTACCATCTATAAGAGTAACAAAAACTCAACAACGGACTACCTACCTTAACGACAAGGCATCCATCCATTAGAGAACCAAAATATCAACAACGAACTACCTTCCATAAGTACAACGCTACCATCCATTGGAGTACCAAAATATCAACAATGATTTAACTTTGATAATGACAAGGCTACCATCCATTAAAGTAACAAAAATTTCAACAACGAACTACCTTCCATAATGACAAGGCTACCATCCATTAGAGTAACAAAATCTCAACAACGAACTACCATCCATATTGACAAGGCTACCATCCATTGAACTAACAAAATGTAAACAACGAACTACCTTCCATAATGACAAGGATACCATCCACTGGAGTAAAAAAATCTCAACAATGAACTACCTTCCATAAGGACATGGCTACCATCCATTGGAGTAACAAAATCTCAACAACAAACTCCCTTCCATAATGACAAGGCAACCATCCATTAGAGTAAAAATATCTCAACAACGAACTACATTCCATAATGACAAGGATACCATCCATTGGAGTAACAAAATCTCAACAGTGAACTACCTTCCATAATGACAAGGCTACCATCCATTAGAGTAACAAAATTTCAATAATGAACTGCCTTCTGTAATGACAAGGCAACCATCCATTAGAATTACAAAATCTCAACAACGAACTACATTCCATAATGACAAGGCTACCATCCATTGGAGTAACAAAATCACAACAACTGACTACCTTCCATAATGACAAGACTACCATCCAATGGAGTAACAAAATATCAACAACGAACTACCTTCCATAAGGACAACGCTACCATCCATTGGAGTAACAAAATCTCAACAATGATTTAACTTCGATAATGACAAGGCTACCATCCATTGGAGTAACAAAATCTCAATACCGAACAGCCTTCCATAATGAAAAGGATACCATCCATTAAAGTAACAAAATCTCAACAACGAACTACCTTCCATATTGACAAGGCTACCATCCATCAAACTAACAAAATGTAAACAACGAACTACCTTCCATAATGACAAGGATACCATCCAATAGAGACACAAAATCTCTACAACGAACTACCTTCCGTAATGACAAGGCTACCATCCATTGGAGTAACAAAATCTCAACAACAAACTACCTTCCATAATGACAAGGTTACCATCCAATGGAGTAACAAAATCACAACAACAAACTACCTTCCATAATGACAAGGCTACCATCCATTAAAGTAACAAAATCTCAACAATGAACTACCTTCCATAATTACAAGGTCACAATCCATTGGAGTAACAAAATCTAAACAACAAACTACATTCCATAATGACACGGCTACCATCCATTTATGTAACAAAATCCAAAGAATGAACTACCATCCATAATGACAAGGATACCATCCATAAGAGTAACAAAATCTCAACAACGGACTACCTACCTTAATGACAAGGCATCCATCCATTAGAGTACAAAAATAACAACAACGAACTACCTTCCATAAGTACAACGCTACCATCCATTGGAGTACCAAAATATCAATAATGATTTAACTTTGATAATGACAAGGATACCATCCATTGGAGTAAAAAAATCTCAATATCGAACTACCTTCCATAATGAAAAGGCTACCATCCATTAAAGTAACAAAAATCTCAACAACAAACTACCTTCCATAATGACCAGGCTACCATCCATTAGAGTAACAAAATCTCAACAACAAACTACCATCCATATTGACAACGCTACCATCCATCGAACTTACAAAATGTAAACAACGAACTACCTTCCATAATGACAACAATACCATCCACTGGAGTAACAAAATCTCAACAATGAACTACCTTCCATAAGGACATGGCTACCATCCATTGGAGTAACAAAATCTCAACAACAAACTCCCTTCCATAATGACAAGGCAACCATCCATTAGAGTAAAAATATCTCAACAACGAACTACATTCCATAATGACAAGGATACCATCCATTGGAGTAACAAAATCTCAACAGCGAACTACCTTCCATAATGACAAGGCTACCATCCATTAGAGTAACAAAATTTCAATAATGAACTGCCTTCTGTAATGACAAGGCAACCATCCATTAGAATTACAAAATCTCAACAACGAACTACATTCCATAATGACAAGGCTACCATCCATTGGAGTAACAAAATCACAACAACTGACTACCTTCCATAATGACAAGGCTACCATCCAATGGAGTAACAAAATATCAACAACGAACTACCTTCCATAAGGACAACGCTACCATCCATTGGAGTAACATAATCTCAACAATGATTTAACTTCGATAATGACAAGGCTACCATCCATTGGAGTAACAAAATCTCAATACCGAACTGCCTTCCATAATTAAAAGGACACCATCCATTAAAGTAACAAAATCTCAACAACGAACTACCTTCCATATTGACAAGGCTACCATCCATCAAACTAACAAAATGTAAACAACGAACTACCTTCCATAATTACAAGGATACCATCCAATGGAGACACAAAATCTCAACAACGAACTACCTTCCGTAATGACAAGGCTACCATCCATTGGAGTAACAAAATCTCATCAACAAACTACCTTCCATAATGACAAGGTTACCATCCAATGGAGTAACAAAATCACAACAACAAACTACCTTCCATAATGACAAGGCTACCATCCATTAGAGTAACAAAATCTCAACAATGATTGGCCTTCCGTAATAACAAGGCTACAATTCATTAGAATAACAAAATCTCAACAACGAACCACATTCCATAATGACAAGGCTACCATCAAATGAAGTAACACAATCTCAACAACGAACTACATTCCGTAATGACAAGGCTACCATCCATTAGAATAACAAAATATCAACAACGAACTTTATTCCATAAGGACATCCTTACCATCCATTAGAGTAAAAAAATATCAACAACGAACTAACTTCCATAAGGACATCGCTACCATCTATTGGAGTAACAAAATCTAAACAACAATTTACCTTCCATAATGACAAGGCTACCATCCAATGGAGTAACAAAATCTCAACAATGAACTACCTTCTATAATGACAAGGCTACCATCAAGTAAAGTAACAAAATCTCAACAATGAACTGCCTTCCATAATGACAAGGCTACCATCTATTGGAGTAACAAAATCTCAACAACACACTACCTTCCATCTTGAAAAGGCTACCATCTATTGAACTAACAAAATCTCGACAACGAACTACCTCCCATAATGACAAGGCTACCATCCATTGGATTAAAAAAATCTCAAAAACGAACTACCTTCCATAATGACAAGGCTACCATCGATTAAAGTAACAAAATCTCAACAATGAACAACCGTCCATAATGACAAGGCTACAATCCATTGGAGTAACAAAATCTAAACAACAAACTACATTCCATAATGACGAGGCTACCATCCATTGGAGTAACAAAATATTAAAAACGAACTACCTTCCATAATGACAAGGCTACCATCCAATGGAGTAACAAAATCTAAACAACAAACTACCATCCATAATGACAAGGCTACCATCCATAAGAGTAACAAAATCTCAACTACGGACTACCTACCTTAATGACAAGGCAACCATCCATTAGAGTACCAAAATATCAACACCGAACTACCTTCCATAAGTACAATGCTACCATCCATTGGAGTAACAAAATCTCAACAATGATTTAACTTCGATAATGACAAGGCTACCATCGATTGGAGTAACAAAATATCAATACAAAACTACCTTCCATACCGAAAAGGCTACCATCCATTAAAGTAACAAAATCTCAACAACGAACTACCTTCCATAATGACAAGGCTACCATCCATTAGATTAACAAAATCTCAACAACGAACTACCATCCATATTGACAAGGCTACCATCCATTAGATTAAAAAAATCTCAACAACGAAGTATATTCCATCATGACAAGGATACCATCCATTGGAGTAACAAAAATCTCGTCAAAAAACTACCTTCCTTAATGAGAAGGATACATTCATTGGAATAAAAAAAAATCTCCACAATAGACTACCTTCCATAATGACAAGGCTACCATCCATTGGAGTAACAAAAATATGAACAACAGACTACCTTGCATAATGATAAGGCTATCATCCATTGGAGTAACAAAGAAATCGACAAAAGACTAACTTCCACAATACAAGGTTACCATCCATTGGAATAACAATAATCTCGACAAAAGACTACCTTCCATAATGACAAGGCTACCATCCAATGGAATAAAAAAATATCGAGAACAGACTACCTTCCATAATGACAACGCTATCATCCATGGGAGTAACAAAGATATCGACAATAGACTACCTTGAATAATGATAAGGCTACCATCCATTTGAGTAAAAAAAATATTGACAAAAGCCTAACTTCCATAATAACAAGGTTACCATCCATTTGAGTAACAAAAATGTGAACAATAGACTACCTTGCATAATGACAAGGCTACCATCCAATGGAATACAAAAATATCGACAACATACTACATTTCATAATGAAAAGGCTACCATCCATTGGAGTAACAAAAATATAAACAACAGACTACCTTCCATAATGACAAGGCTACAATCCATTGGAGTAACAGAAATATAAAAGACAGACTACCTTCCATAATGACAAGGCTACCATCCATTAGGGTAACAAAAATCTCGATAACAAACTACCTTCCATAATGACAAGCCTACCTTCCATTGGAGCAACAAAAAACTCGACAAAAAACTACCTTCCATAATGACAAGGCTACCATCCATTGGAGTAATAAAAATCAGAACAACCGACTACCTTGCATAATGACAAGGCTACCATCCATTGGAGTAACAAAAATCTCAACAACAGACTACCTTCCATAATGACAAGGATACCATCTATTGAAGTTACAAAAATATGAACAACCGACTACCTTCCATAATGGCAAGGGTACCATCCATTGGAGTAACAAAAATCTTCACAATAAACTACCTTCCATAATGATAAGGATACCATCCATTGGAATAACAAAAATCTCGACAATAGACTACCTTCCATAATGACAAGGCTACCATCCTTTGGAGTAACAAAAATATGAACAACAAACTACCTTCCATAATGACAAGGCTACAATCCATTGGAGTAACGAAAATCTTAATGACATACTACCTTCCATAATGATAAGGCTACCATCCATTGGAGTAACAAAAATCTCGACAACAGATTACTTTCCCTAATGACAGGGCTACCATCAATTGGAGTAACAAAAATATCGACAACAGACTACCTTCTATAATTACAAGGCTACCATCCATTGGAGTAACAAAAATCTCAACAACATACTACCATCCATAACGACAAGGCTATCATCCATTGGAGTAACAAAGATATCGATAACAGACTACCTTCAATGATGATAAGGCACCCATCCATTTGAGTAAACAAAATCTCAACAATAGACTACCTTTCATAATGACAAGGCTACCATCCATTGGAGTAACAAAAATCTCGACAACAGACTACCTTCCATAATGACAAGGCTATCATCCATTGTAGTAACAAAAATCTCAACAAAATACTACCTTCCATAATGACAAGGTTACCATCCATTGGAATAAAAAAAATCTCGACAACAGACTACCGTCCATAATGACAAAGCTACCATCCAATGGAATAACAAAAATCTCGACAATAGTCTACCTTCCTTAATCACAAGGCTACCATCCATTGGAGTAACAAAAATTTGAAGAACAAACTACCTTACATAATGACAAGGCTACAATCCATTGGAATAACAGAAATCACAATGACAGACTACCTTCCATAATGACAAGGCTACCATTCATTGGAGTAACAAAAATCTCGACAATAGACTACCTTCCATAATTACAAGGCTACATCCATTGGGGTAACAAAAATATAGACAACAGACTACCTTCCGTAGTGACAAGGCTACCATCCATTGGAATAAAAAAAATCTCGACAATAGACTAACTTCCATATTGACAAGGCTACCATCCATTAGAGTAACAAAAATATCGACAAAATACTACCTTCCATAATGACAAGGTTACCTTCTATTGGGGTAACAAAAATCTTGACAACAGACTACCTTCCATAATGGCAAGGTTACCATCCATTGGAGTAACGAAAATCTCGACAAAAAACTACCTTCCATAATGAGATGGATACCATCCATTTGAATAACAAAAATCTCGATAATAGACTACCTTTCATAATGAAAAGGCTACCATCCTTTGGAGTAACGAAAATATGAACAACAAACTACCTTCCATAATGACAAGGCTACAATCCATTCGAGTAATAGAAATCTCAACGACATACTACCTTCCTTAATGATAAGTGAAATTCTGGCAGCAGATACTCAATGTCACGTTCAATGTTATGACACCTTATCTGACTTACTATATGACAGTAAATACAAAAGCAATAAAGAACACAGTCAATTGCTTACCCAGTTCAGTGTGCAACAACACCTACTCTGGGGGCTACCAAGCCAGGGAGGAAATCCACTATAAGAGATTTTAATTCAGGAATAAACCGACCAGTTTATCTCCTTCACTTAAGACCTACCCAATGCAATTCCAATCTAAGTACAACTTAAACCTGAGTTCCTACTCACTCCCCCTCAATCACAGCAGTGATACATAAACCAATTTGACTTAAGAATTGATGAAGACACTCTTCATAAACAAACACTTGATTAAGCTTCACAGCTTTTTAATCAAGCAACACAATCACTCGTGCTTCACATCTTTGAGTGATGTACACAACTAACTTGACTCTGCTTCACAGCTTTAGTCAAGGAACATTCAAACACTCTTGCTTCAAAGCTTTGAGTGCTACACAACCCTTACAATTAGAAACCTATTCCAAGGCACTTATCACAATGATAATTGCTTGGAGTACAATAATCAAATCTATTCAGATTACAAAATGATCTTCTGATCAATCAAGAGAGATCCTTGAAAAACAGCAGCTCTGTTAAATATATAGCAGTTGCAACTTCAGTTAGGGTTTCCACAAAAACCTAGGGTTCATTCCGTTTGACCTAAAGACCAGGTCACAGGACTTTATTAACCAGGTTAGGGTTGAGCTAGGTTACCCCTCAGAAAACGAAGGATTCTGTTCAGGAAAGACTGACTTATTTCCTGAAAAAAACTCAGACTTATCCATCCTGCAAACCTGTTAGTTCAGAACAGGATGTCATAACATCTGGTATGACATCTGAGAAAACCTGTCTACTTATTTAGCAAAATGTGATCATTTTGCAAAATGCTCAGATACACACTTATAAACATCAGTACTTGAAATACAATATTTTTCTGCAAAGGTACCTAATGAGTTAGTACAAACTGAACTAGAATGTTATGACATCAGTCATGACATTTACACATACACTTGGGATTTACCAAAAATGCAAGCCAATACCTAAACACCTACAAACTCCCCCTTTGGCAGATTTTTGGCTAAAGACCCTAAGCAATCAGAGATAGATAGCAACAGAAATAAGTGACAGCAGAAAAATAGAATGTCAAGTACTAATTAAGTAAGTACCAAAATATTCTCCCCCTCTTTAGCCACAAATGGATCAAAGATACATGTTCATAAAATTATACAGTTATCCAAAACAAAATAATAAGAGCAGCAGTAGAAAACAACTTCCAAACTCCACCAGATATCAGCAACCAACCTTCAAGCACTGTCATCAGATCCAGAGGATTCAGGCTTCTTTCTTTTCTTGTGAGCAATGTCAGCATTCTTCTCTTTGTTTGATGTCTCAACATTCTTAGAGACATCTGGATTTGTTTCAGCATTTGAGCTTTCTTGGTTCAGAGGAACAGAAATGCCAGGAACTGAGTGGTTCTCGTTCAGAATTCTTGAAACAATTTTTGCTATTGCTTGATTAACATAGGCTGTCCCTTCCCTATTTGCAATTTCAGGGGGAACTGAAGAAGAAGGATGAGATGGATTACCAGAGGCAGAAGCTTGGGGCTTTCCTGCATGTGTTGTTCTCAACTCTTTGACCTTGTTGGGGTTAGTTCCCACTTTTCTACAAGAAGAGATCTCCAGAACGTCAGAGTCCAGACAAGAAGAGATAGTCCCAGAATCTTGATCAGAGGAAGAGGTTGAAATAGTCGTATTGGATGATGATGGTGTTTGAGACATTTTGACAGTTTTAGAGGACCAACAGCAACTGAGGAGAAATTTCTGATTGAGAGACTGGGTTTTGATGAGGAGACGAGAGAGGAAGGAAGCAAGGGAGTGTCTATTCAACTTCTTAAAAGAATTGTAGGAAATGAGAAAATACAATTTTAAACCAATCAGAACAGGCAAAAGTCCTTTGATCCTTGTTTTAAGCAAAATTGATTTCTACAATTCCTCATGTTGGCAAATACCCAGCTTACCCCTTAAGTTTTCAAATTGATTTGCATCCAGAGCCTTGGTAAAAATGTCTGCCAGCTGTAGCTCAGTGGCAACATGTTCCAATTTGATTGTCTTCTCTTCTACAAGGTCTCTGATAAAGTGATGTCGTATGTCAATATGTTTGGTCCTGCTATGCTGAATGGGATTCTTGGATATGTTGATTGTACTCAGATTGTCACAGTACAATGTCATAACATCTTGTGTGACATTATACTCAGTGAGCATCTGTTTCATCCATATCATTTGAGAGCAGCTACTACCAGCTGCAATGTATTCAGCTTCAGCAGTGGAAAGAGACACACAATTCTGTTTCTTGCTGAACCAGGAAACCAGATTACTTCCCAAGAAGAAACATCCTCCAGAGGTGCTTTTTCTATCATCAACACTACCAGCCCAATCAGCATCACAGTAGCCAGTCAGAGCTGGTTCACAGCCATGAGTATACATCAATCCATAGTTGTAAGTACCACTTACATACTTCAAAATTCTCTTCACTTGATTGATATGACTGACTTTGGGATCAGCTTGGTATCTAGCAGAAACTCCAACTGCAAAGGCAATATCAGGTCTGCTGGCAGTTAAGTACAACAAGCTTCCTATCATGCTTCTGTACAGACTTTGATCCACCTTAACCCCACTTGAATCTTTGGAAAGCTTTAGATGAGTAGGAGCCGGAGTCCTTTTGTGACTTGCATTCTCCATACCAAACTTCTTTACAATATTCTTAGCATACTTGCTTTGAGATAAGAAGATTGAGTCCTCCATCTGTGAGACTTGTAGTCCAAGAAAATAAGTTAGTTCTCCCATGAGACTCATTTCAAATTCAGCCTGCATCTGGTCAGCAAAATGTTTAACCATATGTTCTGACATTCCTCCAAACACTATGTCATCAACATATATTTGGGCAACCATCAACTTCCCTCCTTCAGTTTTGACAAAGAGAGTTTTGTCCAAGCCTCCTTTTCTGTAGCCTTTGTCTGAGAGAAACTTTGTTAACCTGTCATACCATGCTCTAGGAGCTTGTTTCAGGCCATATAGAGCTTTTCTCAATTTGTAGACATGATCAGGATGGGTTGGATCCACAAAACCTTTAGGTTGTTCCACATAAGCTTCCTCATTTAAGTACCCATTTAGAAAGGCACTTTTCACATCCATCTGAAATAACTTGAACTTTAGAAGACAGGCAATTGACAACAAGAGTATGATTGATTCCAACCTGGCTACAGGTGCAAAGGTTTCATCAAAATCAACCCCTTCAACCTGGGTGTATCCTTGAGCAACAAGTCTTGCCTTATTTCTGGTGACAACTCCTTCAGCATCTGACTTGTTCTTGAATATCCATTTCGTCCCAATGATGTTAGTTCCTTCAGGTCTAGGAACCAGTTCCCAAACGTCATGTTGCTTGAATTGGTTCAGTTCATCTTGCATTGCACCAATCCAATATTCATCAGTTAAGGCTTCCTTGACACTTCTTGGTTCCATTTTGGACACAAAACAAGAGTTTGAGATGATTTCTCTAGATCTTGTGATGACTCCACTATTGGGATCTCCTATGATGAGCTCTTTTGGATGATCCTTCTGAATTCTGATGGAAGGGATCTTGCTAGCTTCCTTTGATTCAGATTCTGTTGTGGTGGATTTGGGTAGGTCATTCTGTTGGGTTGAAGTCTCAAAGAATGTCTCAACAGTACAAGGAACATCTATTTCTTCATGATAGTCATCAATTATAACATTTATTGATTCCATCATGGCTTTGGTTCTGGAGTTGAGTACTCTATAAGTTCTGCTGTTTGAGGAGTATCCTAGAAATATGCCTTCATCACTTTTGGGGTCCAGTTTTCTTCTTTGTTCACGATCAGACAGAATATAGCATTTGCTGCCAAACACATGGAAGTACTTCACAGTTGGTTTTCTTCCTTTCCATAGTTCATATATGGTGGATGAGGTTCCCTTTCTCAAGGTGACCCTGTTATGAACATAGCAAGCTGTATTCATAGCTTCAGCCCAAAAATACATAGGAAGTCTTTTGGCATGTAACATTGCTCTGGCAGATTCTTGTATGGTCCTGTTTTTTCTTTCCACAACTCCATTTTGCTGAGGTGTTATAGGAGAAGAAAACTCATGACTGATTCCTTCTGAAGAACAGAAGTCATCAAACTTGCTGTTTTCAAATTCCTTGCCATGATCACTTCTGATTCTGACAATACATGCTTCCTTCTCTCTTTGAATTCTCTTGCACAGTTCTCTAAAAACTTCAAATGCATCTGATTTTTCCCTAATGAAATTAATCCAGGTGAATCTGGAAAAATCATCCACAACCACATAGGCATATCTTTTACCACCAAGACTCTCTACTTGCATTGGTCCCATCAGATCCATATGGAGGAGTTCTAGAACCTTAGAGGTGGTCAGATGTTTTGACTTTGGATGTGACATCCTAGTCTGCTTACCAACCTGACATTCACCACAAACTCTTCCTTCATCAATATGCAGTTTTGGAATCCCTCTGACTGCCTCCAAGGAGATAATCCTATTCATGCCCCTTAGATGAAGATGCCCAAGTTTTTGGTGCCACAGTTTCACCTCTTTTTCTTCTTTTGCAATGGAACACACAGATGAGAAATTAGTGTTCTCAGCCTCCCACAAGTAACAGTTGTCTTTGGATCTGACTCCTTTCATTACTATCTCTTGTTTGTCATTGATTACAAGGCATTCAGACTTTGAGAAATTGACCTTGAATCCTAGATCACACAGTTGACTGATACTAATGAGATTAGCGGTCAGCCCTTTCACCAGCAGTACTTCATTCAGACTTGGAACTCCAGGGCAGTCCAAATCACCGACTCCTTTGATTTCACCTTTAGCCCCATCTCCAAAGGTCACAAAACTGGTGGTGTGAGGCTTAACATTATTGAGGAGGTTCTTGATTCCAGTCATATGTCTGGAACATCCACTGTCAAAGTACCAGTCTTCCTTTGCAGAGACCCTCAGGGAAGTGTGAGCTATCAGTGCAGTAGTCTTTTTCTTCCATTGAGGAGCATGTGGTACCTTTTTAGACTTAGGTTTGACACCTGAGTTCTGATTAGGGTATCCATGTAATCTGAAGCAGAAGGGCTTTATGTGGCCATATCTACCACAATGATGACATTTCCATCTTTGGTACCTTTTCCTCATATGTCTTTGTTCCTGATGTCGAGAGTTGTGTTGAGACATCTGTTTTGACATTTGCTTACCAGAACCAGATTTCATTGCTTCCATAAATCCTAGTCCAGATTTATTTCCCACATTTTGTCTAACCTGAGGAATCTCTTCCAATTTGTCTGTTCCATTTGTCAACATCTTGACAGATTTGGTCATTTGATTCAGTTGTGAGTTCAGCAATTGAACTTCTCCTTCTAGATGACTTATGGTTTCAAGGTTTGCCCTTTTTTCAGCCTCCATTTTTATGATGATTTTTGATTGTTTCTCATTCTGCACACATACTTCAGTACTTCTGATACACAATTCCTTGTAAGTATCAGCCAGTTCTTCAAAAGTCACTTCTTCGTCACTGATGTCACTTTCAGAGGTACAAACACCAGTTAAAGCAGTAACTCGTTTGGCAGTCTCTTCTTCAGAATTACTTTCTGAATCACAGTCAGACCAAGTAACTGTCATTCCTTTTTGTTTCTTAAGAAAGGTAGGACATTCAGCTCGAATATGCCCATATCCTTCACAACCATGGCATTGAATTCCTCTGCCTTGAATTCCCTTCTCTTCTGACCTTGGTCTTCTGCTGGAACTGTCAATGTTAGAGGGAATGTTATGAACATTAGACCTTGACTTTGGATTTATTCTTTTGATGAGTTTGTTGAACTGTCTTCCAAGCATGGCTACAGCTTCTGAAATGTTTTCTTCAACATCAGTGTTGGACATAAGTGCTATGCTCTTGTTCTTCTTGACACCATTATCAGTGATTCCCATCTCAAAAGTCTGAAGAGACCCAATAAGTTCATCCACTTTCAACTTGCTAATGCCCTGGGCTTCCTCTATGGCAGTTACCTTCATTGCAAATCTTTTAGGCAAGGATCTGAGAATCTTCCTCACCAGTTTTTCTTCTGACATCTTTTCTCCCAGTGCTCCTGAGGTGTTGGCAATCTCTAAGATGTTCATGTGAAACTCATGAATGGTTTCATCTTCCATCATTTTTAGATTCTCAAACTTGGTGGTCAACATCTGAAGCCTTGACATTTTTACTTTGGAAGTGCCCTCATGAGTAGTTCTGAGAGTGTCCCAAACTTCCTTGGCCAGTTCATATTGATGTACTAGTCTGAAAATGTTTCTATCAATTCCATTGAACAAGGCATTTAGAGCTTTTGAATTTCCCAGAGCTAACTCATCTTCTTCTTTACTCCAATCTTCCTCAGGCTTCAGACTGATTGTCCCATCTTTCTCAGTTATGGTGGGATGAATCCATCCTTTGTCAGCAGCTCTCCAAGCCTTTTTGTCCAGAGATTTTAGGAAGGCAATCATATGAGGTTTCCAGTAGTCATAATTAGTTCCATCCAGAATGGGTGGTCTATTTCCAAAAACTCCTTCTTTGTCCATAGTGCCAGAAAGTGATATCCCTAGATCTCACCCAGTAATACAGGCAGGGTGCCTGCTCTGATGCCAATTGAAATTCTGGCAGCAGATACTCAATGCCACGTTCAATGTTATGACACCGTATCTGACTTACTATATGACAGTAAATACAAAAGCAATAAAGAACACAGTCAATTGTTTACCCAGTTCAGTGTGCAACAACACCTACTCTGGGGGCTACCAAGCCAGGGAGGAAATCCACTATAAGAGATTTTAATTCAGGAATAAACCGACCAGTTTATCTCCTTCACTTAAGACCTACCCAATGCAATTCCAATCTAAGTACAACTTAAACCTGAGTTCCTACTCACTCCCCCTCAATCACAGTAGTGATACATAAACCAATTTGACTTAAGAATTGATGAAGACACTCTTCATAAACAAACACTTGATTAAGCTTCACAGCTTTTTAATCAAGCAACACAATCACTCGTGCTTCACAGCTTTGAGTGATGTACACAACTAACTTGACTCTGCTTCACAGCTTTAGTCAAGGAACATTCAAACACTCTTGCTTCAAAGCTTTGAGTGCTACACAACCCTTACAATTAGAAACCTATTCCAAGGCACTTATCACAATGATAATTGCTTGGAGTACAATAATCAAATCTATTCAGATTACAAAATGATCTTCTGATCAATCAAGAGAGATCCTTGAAAAACAGCAGCTCTGTTGAATATATAGCAGCTGCAACTTCAGTTAGGGTTTCCACAAAAACCTAGGGTTCATTCCGTTTGACCTAAAGACCAGGTCACAGGACTTTATTAACCAGGTTAGGGTTGAGCTAGGTTACCCCTCAGAAAACGCAGGATTCTGTTCAGGAAAGACTGAGTTATTTCCTGAAAAAAACTCAGACTTATCCATCCTGCAAACCTGTTAGTTCAGAACAGGATGTCATAACATCTGTTATGACATCTGAGAAAACCTGTCTACTGATTTAGCAAAATGTGATCATTTTGCAAAATGCTCAGATACACAGTTATAAACATCAGTACTTGAAATACAATATTTTTCTGCAAAGGTACCTAATGAGTTAGTAAAAACTGAACTAGAATGTTATGACATCAGTCATGACATTTACACATACACTTGGGCTTTACCAAAAATGCAAGCCAATACCTAAACACCTACAATAAGGCTACCATCCATTGGAGTAACAAAAATCTCGAAAACAGATTACCTTCCCTAATGAAAGGGTTACCATCAATTGGAGTAACAAAAATCTCGACAACAAACTACCTTCTATAATGAAAAGGCTACCATCATTTGGATTAACAAAAAGATGAACAACCAACTACCTTGCATAATGACAAGGCTACCATCCATTGAAGTAACAAAAA
The DNA here is from genome assembly GCA_948472305.1 of Vicia faba. Taxonomy (NCBI): domain Eukaryota; kingdom Viridiplantae; phylum Streptophyta; class Magnoliopsida; order Fabales; family Fabaceae; genus Vicia; species Vicia faba. Next base: position 585,009,213 of record OX451739.1, on the reverse strand, counting down.
TTTCGACAATAGAGTACTTTCCATAATTAAAAGGATACCATCTATTGGGGTAACAAAAATCTTAACAACAGACTGCCTTCTATAATGGCAAGGCTACCATCCATTGGAGTAAGAAAAATCCCGACAAAAAAATACTTTCCATAATGAGAAGGAAACCATCCATTGGAATAACAAAAATCTCGACAGTAGACTACCTTCCATAATGACAAGGCTACCATCCTTTGGAGTAACAAAAATATGAACAACAAACTACCTTCCATAATGACAAGGCTACAATCCATTGGAGTAACAGAAATCTCAACGACATACTACCTTCCATAATGATAAGGCTACTATCCATTGGAGTAACAAAAATCTCGACAACAGATTACCTTCCCTAATTACAGGGCTACCCTCAATTAGAGTAACAAAAATCTCGACAACAAACCACCTTCTATAATTACAAGGCTACCATCGATTGGAGCAACAAAAATCTCAACAACATACTACCTTCCATAACGACAAGGCTATCATCCATTGGCGTAACAAAGATATCGACAATAGACTACCTTCAGTATTGACATGGCTACCATTCATTTGAGTAAACAAAATCTAGACAACAGACTACCTTCCATAATGACAAGGCTACCATCCATTGGAGTCATAAAAATCTCGACAAAAGACTACCTTCCATAATGACAAGGCTATCATCCATTGGAGTAACAAAAATCTTAACAAAATAATACCTTCCATAATGACAAGGTTACAATCCATTGGAATAAAAAAAATCTCGACAACAGACTACCTTCCATAATGACAAGGCTACCATCCATTGGAATAATAAAATCTCGACAATAGACTACCTTCCATATTGACAAGGCTACCATCCATTGGAGTAACAAAAATTTCGACAAAAAACTACCTTCCATAATGACAAGGTTACCATCTATTAGGGTAACAAAAATCTTGACAACAGACTACCTTCCATAATGGCAAGGCTACCATCCATTGGAGTAACAAAAATCTCGACAAAAAACTACCTTCCATAATGAGAAGGATACCATCCATTGGAATAAAAAAAATCTAGACAATAAACTACTTTGCATAATGACAAGGCTACCATCCATTGGAGTAACAAAAGTATGAACAACGAACTACCTTCCATAATGACAAGGCTACAATCCATTGGAGTAATAGACATCTCAACGAAATACTACCTTCCATAATGATAAGGCTACCATCCGTTGGAATAACAAAAATCTTGACAACAGACTACCTTCCATAATGGCAAGGTTACCATCCATTGGAGTAACGAAAATCTCGACAAAAAACTACCTTCCATAATGAGAAGGATACCATCCATTGGAATAACAAAAATCTCGATAATAGACTACCTTTCTTAATGACATGGCTACCATCCTTTGGAGTAACGAAAATATGAACAACAAACTACCTTCCATAATGACAAGGCTACAATCCATTGGAGTAATAGAAATCTCAACGACATACTACCTTCCATAATGATAAGGCTACTATCCATTGGAGTAACAAAAATCTCGACAACAGATTACCTTCCCTAATTACAGGGCTACCATCAATTGGAGTAACAAAAATCTCGACAACAAACTACCTTCTATAATTACAAGGCTACCATCGATTGGAGCAACAAAAATCTCAACAACATACTACCTTCCAAAACGACAAGGCTATCATCCATTAGAGTAACAAAGATATCGCCAACAGACTACCTTCAGTATTGACAAGGTTACCATTCATTTGAGTAAACAAAATCTAGACAACAAACTACCTTCCATAATAACAAGGCTACCATCCATTGGAGTAATAAAAATATCGACAAAAGACTACCTTTCATAATGAAAAGGCTATCATCCATTGGAGTAACAAAAATCTTGACAAAATAATACCTTCCATAATGACAAGGTTACAATCCATTGGAATAAAAAAAATCTCGACAACAGACTACCTTCCATAATTACAAGGCTACCATCCATTGGAATAAAAAAATCTCGACAATAGACTACCTTCCATATTGACAAGGCTACCATCCATTGGAGTAACAAAAATTTCGACAAAAAACTACCTGCCATAATGACAAGGTTACCATCTATTGGGGTAACAAAAATCTAGACAACAGACTCCCTTCCATAATGGCAAGGCTACCATCCATTGGAGTAACAAAAATCTCGACAAAAAACTACTTTCCATAATGAGAAGGATACCATCCATTGGAATAACAAAAATCTTGACAGCAGACTCCCTTCCATAATGGCAAGGCTACCATCCATTGGAGTAACGAAAATCTCGACAAAAAACTACCTTACATAATTAGAAGGATACCATCCATTGGAATAACAAAAATCTCGATAATAGACTACCTTTCTTAAAGACAAGGCTACCATCCTTTGGAGTAACAAAAATATGAACAACAAACTACCTTCCATAATGACAATGCTACAATCCATTGGAGTAACAGAAATCTCAACGACATACTACCTTCCATAATGATAAGGCTATTATCCATTGGAGTAACAAAAATCTCGAAAATACATTACCTTCCCTAATGACAGGGCTACCATCAATTGGAGTATCAAAAATCTCGACAACAAACTACCTTCTATAATGAAAAGGCTACCATCATTTGGATTAACAAAAAGATGAACAACCAACTACCTTGCATAATGACAAGGCTACCATCCATTGGAGTAACAAAAATTTCGACAATAGAGTACCTTCCATAATTACAAGGATACCATCTATTGGGGTAACAAAAATCTTAACAACAGAATACCTTCTATAATGGCAAGGCTACCATCCATTGGAGTAACAAAAATCCCGACAAAAAAATACTTTCCATAATGAGAAGGATACCATCCATTGTAATAACAAAAATCTAGACAATAAACTACTTTGCATAATGACAAGGCTACCATCCATTGGAGTAACAAAAATATGAACAACAAACTAACTTCCATAATGACAAGGATACAATCCATTGGAGTAATAGACATCTCAACGAAATACTACCTTCCATAATGATAAGGCTACCATCCATTGGAATAACAAAAATCTCGACAACAGACTACCTTCCATAATGACAAGGCTACCATCCAATGGAATAACAAAAATCTCGAAAACAGTCTACCATCCATTGGAGTAACAAAAATTTGATGAACAAACTACCTTCCATAATGACAAGGCTACAATCCATTGGAGTATCAGAAATCTCAACGCCAGACTACCTTCCATAATGACAAGGCTACCATTCATTGGAGTAACAAAAATATCGACAACAGACTACCTTCCATAATGACAAGGCTACATCTCTTGGGGTAACAAAAATATCGACAACAGACTACCTTCTATAGTGACAAGTCTACCATCCATTGGAATAAAATAAATCTCGACAATAGACTACCTTCCATATTGACAAGGCTACCATCCATTGGAGTAACAAAAATCTCGACAAAATACTACCTTCCATAATGACAAGGTTACCATCTATTGGGGTAACAAAAATCTTGACAATAGACTACCTTCCATAATGGCAAGGTTACCATCCATTGGAGTAATGAAAATCTCGACAAAAAACTACCTTCCATAATGAGAAGGATACCATCCATTGGAATAACAAAAATCTCGATAATAGACTACCTTTCTTAATGACAAGGCTACCAACCTTTGGAGTAACGAAAATATGAACAACAAACTACCTTCCATAATGACAAGGCTACAATCCATTGGAGTAATAGAAATCTCAACGACATACTACCTTCCAAAATGATAAGGCTACTATCCATTGGAGTAACAAAAATCTCGACAACAGATTACCTTCCCTAATTACAGGGCTACCATCAATTGGAGTAACAAAAATCTCGACAACAAACTACCTTCTATAATTACAAGGCTACCATCGATTGGAGCAACAAAAATCTCAACAACATACTACCTTCCATAACGACAAGGCTATCATCCATTAGAGTAACAAAGATATCGATAACAGACTACCTTCAGTATTGACAAGGCTACCATTCATTTGAGTAAACAAAATCTAGACAACAGACTACCTTCCATAATGACAAGGCTACCATCCATTGGAGTAATAAAAATATCGACAAAAGACTACCTTTCATAATGAAAAGGCTATCATCCATTGGAGTAACAAAAATCTTAACAAAATAATACCTTCCATAATGACAAGGTTACAATCCATTGGAATAAAACAAATCTCGACAACAGACTACCTTCCATAATTACAAGGCTACCATCCATTGGAATAAAAAAATCTCGACAATAGACTACCTTCCATATTGACAAGGCTACCATCCATTGGAGTAACAAAAATTTCGACAAAAAACTACCTTCCATAATGACAAGGTTACCATCTATTGGGGTAACAAAAATCTTGACAACCGACTCCCTTCCATAATGGCGAGGCTACCATCCATTGGAGTAACAAAAATCTCGACAAAAAACTACTTTCCATAATGAGAAGGATACCATCCATTGGAATAAAAAAAATCTTGACAACAGACTCCCTTCCATAATGGCAAGGCTACCATCCATTGGAGTAACGAAAATCTCGACAAAAAACTACCTTACATAATGAGAAGGATACCATCCATTGGAATAACAAAAATCTCGATAATAGACTACCTTTCTTAATGACAAGGCTACCATCCTTTGGAGTAACAAAAATATGAACAACAAACTACCTTCCATAATGACAAGGCTACAATCCATTGGAGTAACAGAAATCTCAACGACATACTACCTTCCATAATGATAAGGCTATTATCCATTGGAGTAACAAAAATCTCGAAAATACATTACCTTCCCTAATGACAGGGCTACCATCAATTGGAGTATCAAAAATCTCGACAACAAACTACCTTCTATAATGAAAAGGCTACCATCATTTGGATTAACAAAAAGATGAACAACCAACTACCTTGCATAATGACAAGGCTACCATCCATTGGAGTAACAAAAATTTCGACAATAGAGTACCTTCCATAATTACAAGGATACCATCTATTGGGGTAACAAAAATCTTAACAACAGAATACCTTCTATAATGGCAAGGCTACCATCCATTGGAGTAACAAAAATCCCGACAAAAAAATACTTTCCATAATGAGAAGGATACCATCCATTGTAATAACAAAAATCTAGACAATAAACTACTTTGCATAATGACAAGGCTACCATCCATTGGAGTAACAAAAATATGAACAACAAACTAACTTCCATAATGACAAGGATACAATCCATTGGAGTAATAGACATCTCAACAAAATACTACCTTCCATAATGATAAGGCTACCATCCATTGGAATAACAAAAATCTCGACAACAGACTACCTTCCATAATGACAAGGCTACCATCCAATGGAATTAGAAAAATCTCGAAAACAGTCTACCATCCATTGGAGTAACAAAAATTTGATGAACAAACTACCTTCCATAATGACAAGGCTACAATCCATTGGAGTATCAGAAATCTCAACGCCAGACTACCTTCCATAATGACAAGGCTACCGTTCATTGGAGTAACAAAATTATCGACAATAGACTACCTTCCATAATGACAAGGCTACATCCATTGGGGTAACAAAAATATCGACAACAGACTACCTTCTGTAGTGACAAGTCTACCATCCATTGGAATAAAATAAATCTCGACAATAGACTACCTTCCATATTGACAAGGCTACCATCCATTGGAGTAACAAAAATCTCGAAAAAATACTACCTTCCATAATGACAAGGTTACCATCTATTGGGGTAACAAAAGTCTTGACAATAGACTACCTTCCATAATGGCAAGGTTACCATCCATTGGAGTAACGAAAATCTCGACAAAAAACTACCTTCCATAATGAGAAGGATACCATCCATTGGAATAATAAAAATCTCGATAATAGACTACCTTTCTTAATGACAAGGCTACCATCCTTTGGATTAACGAAAACATGAACAACAAACTACCTTCCATAATGACAAGGCTACAATCCATTGGAGTAATAGAAATCTCAACGACATACTACCTTCCATAATGATAAGGCTACTATCCATTGGAGTAACAAAAATCTCGACAACAGATTACCTTCCGTAATTACAGGGCTACCATCAATTGGAGTAACAAAAATCTCGACAACAAACTACCTTCTATAATTACAAGGCTACCATTGATTGGAGCAACAAAAATCTCAACAAAATACTACCTTCCATAACGACAAGGCTATGATCCATTAGAGTAACAAAGATATCGACAACAGACTACCTTCAGTATTGACAAGGCTACCATTCATTTGAGTAAACAAAATCTAGACAACAGACTACCTTCCATAATGACAAGGCTACCATCCATTGGAGTAATAAAAATATCGACAAAAGACTACCTTTCATAATGAAAAGGCTATCATCCATTGGAGTAACAAAAATCTTAACAAAATAATACCTTCCATAATGACAAGGTTACAATCCATTGGAATAAAAAAAATCTTGACAACAGACTACCTTCCATAATGACAAGGCTACCATCCATTGGAATAAAAAAATCTCGACAATAGACTACCTTCCATATTGACAAGGCTACCATCCATTGGAGTAACAAAAATTTCGACAAAAAACTACCTGCCATAATGACAAGGTTACCATCTATTGGGGTAACAAAAATCTCGACAACAGACTCCCTTCCATAATGGCAAGGCTACCATCCATTGGAGTAACAAAAATCTCGACAAAAAACTACTTTCCATAATGAGAAGGATACCATCCATTGGAATAACAAAAATCTTGACAACAAACTCCCTTCCATAATGGCAAGGCTACCATCCATTGGAGTAACGAAAATCTCGACAAAAAACTACCTTCCATAACGAGAAGGATACCATCCATTGGAATAACAAAAATCTTGATAATAGACTACCTTTCTTAATTACAAGGATACCATCCTTTGGAGTAACGAAAATATGAACAACAAGCTACCTTCCATAATGACAAGGCTACAATCCATTGGAGTAACAGAAATCTCAACGACATACTACCTTCCATAATGATAAGGCTACCATCCATTGGAGTAACAAAAATCTCGAAAATACATTACCTTCCCTAATGACAGGGCTACCATCAATTGGAGTATCAAAAATCTCGACAACAAACTACCTTCTATAATGAAAAGGCTACCATCATTTGGATTAACAAAAAGTTGAACAACCAACTACCTTGCATAATGACAAGGCTACCATCCATTGGAGTAACAAAAATTTCGACAATAGAGTACCTTCCATAATTACAAGGATACCATCTATTGGGGTAACAAAAATCTTAACAACAAACTACCTTCTATAATGGCAAGGCTACCATCCATTGGAGTAACAAAAATCCCGACAAAAAAATACTTTCCATAATGAGAAGGATACCATCCATTGGAATAACAAAAATCTAGACAATAAACTACTTTGAATAATGACAAGGCTACCATCCATTGGAGTAACAAAAATATGAACAACAAACTAACTTCCATAATGACAAGGCTACAATCCATTGGAGTAATAGACATCTCAACGAAATACTATCTTCCATAATGATAAGGCTACCATCCATTGGAATAACAAAAATATCGACAACAAATTACCTTCCCTAATTACAGTGCTACCATCAATTGGAGTAACAAAAATCTCGACAACAAACTACCTTCTATAATGACAAGGCTACCATCGATTGGAGCAACAAAAATCTCAACAACATACTACCTTCCATAATGACAAGGCTATCATCCATTGGAGTAACCAAGATATCGACAACAGACTACCTTCAGTATTGACAACGCTACCATTCATTTGAGTAAACAAAATCTAGACAACAGACTACCTTCCATAATGACAAGGCTACCATCCATTGGAGTAATAAAAATCTCGACAAAAGACTACCTTCCATAATGACAAGGCTATCATCCATTGGAGTAACAAAAATCTTAAAAAAATAATACCTTCCATAATGACAAGGTTACAATCCATTGGAATAAAAAAAATCTCGACAACAGACTACCTTCCATAATGACAAGGCTACCATCCATTGGAATAATAAAATCTCGACAATAGACTACCTTCCATAATGACAAGGCTACCATCCATTGGAGTAACAAAAATCACGACAACAGACTACCTTCCATAATGAAAAGGCTAACATCCATTGGAGTAACAAAAATCTAGACAACAGACTACCTTCCATAATGACAAGGCTTCCATCCATTGTAGTAACAAAAATCTCGACAACAGACAACCTTACATAATGAGAAGGATACCATCCATTGTAGTAACAAAAATCTAGACAATAAACTACTTTGCATAATGACAAGGCTACCATCCATTGGAGTAACAAAAATATGAACAACAAACTACCTTCCATAATGACAAGGCTACAATCCATTGGAGTAATAGACATCTCAATGAAATACTACCTTCCATAATGATAAGGCCACCATCCATTGGAATAACAAAAATCTCGACAATAGACTACCTTCCATAATGACAAGGCTACCATCCAGTGGAATAACAAAAATCTCGAAAACAAACTACCATCCATTGGAGTAACAAAAACTTGATGAACAAACTACCTTCCATAATGACAAGGCTACAATCCATTGGAGTAACAGAAATATCAACGCCAGACTACCTTCCATAATGACAAGGCTACCATTCATTGGAGTAACAAAAATCTCGATAACAGACTACCTTCCATAATGACAAGGCTACATCCATTGGGGTACCAAAAATATCGACAACAGACTACCTTTCGTAGTGACAAGTCTACCATCCATTGGAGTAAAATAAATCTTGACAATAGACTACCTTCCATATTAACATGGCTACCATCCATTGGAGTAACAAAAATCTCGACAAAATACTACCTTCCATAATGACAAGGTTACCATCTATTGGGGTATCAAAAATCTTGACAATAGACTACCTTCCATAATGGCAAGGTTACCATCCATTGGAGTCACAAAAATCTCGACAAAAAACTACCTTTCATAATGAGAAGGATACCATGCATTGGATTAACAATAATCTCGACAATAGACTACCTTTCATAATGACAAGGCTACTATCCTTTGGAGTAACAAAAATATGAACAACAAACTACCTTCGATAATGACAAGGCTACAATCCGTTGGAGTAACAGAAATCTCAATGACATACTACCTTCCATAATGATAAGGCTACCATCCATTGGAGTAACAAATATCTCGACAACAGATTACCTTCCCTAATGACAGGGCTACCATCAATTGGAGTAACAAAAAATCTCGACAACAGACTACCTTCCATAATGAAAAGGCTACCATCCATTGGAGTAACAAAAATCTCAACTACATACTACCTTCCATAACAACAAGGCTATCGTCCAATGGAGTAACAAAGATATCGATAAAAAACTACCTTCAATAATGACAAGGCTACCATCCATTTGAGTAATCAAAATCTCGATAACAGACTACCTTCCATAATGACAAGGCTATCATCCTTTGGAGTAACAAAAATCTCAAAAAAATACTACCTTACATAATGACAAGGTTACCATCCATTGGAATAAAAAAAACCTCGACAACAGACTACCTTCCATAATGACAAGGCTACCATCCATTGGAGTAACAAAAATTTGAAGAACAAACTATCTTCCTTAATGACAAGGCTACAATCCATTGGAGTAACATAAATATGAATGACAGACTACCTTCCATAATGACATGGCTACCATTCATTGGAGTAACAAAAATCTCGACAAGAGACTACCTTCCAAAATGACAAGGCTACATCCATTGGGGTAACAAAAATTTCGACAAGACACTACCTTCCGTAATGACAACGCTACCATCCATTGGAGTAATTAAAATCTCGACAATAGACTATTTTCCATAATGACAAGGCTACCATCCATTAGAGTAACAAAAATATGAACAACAAACTACCTTCCATAATGAGAAGGCTACAATCCATTGGAGTAACAGAAATCTCAACGAAATACTACCTTCCATAATGATAAGGCTACCATCCATTGGAGTATCAAAAATCTCGACAATAGATTACCTTCCCTAATGACAAGGCTACCATCAATTGGAGTAACAAAAATCTCGACAAAAGAATACCTTCTATAATGACAAGGCTACCATCTATTGGAATAACAAAAATCTCGACAAAAAACTACCTTCCATAATGACAAGGCTACCATCCAATGGAATAACAAAAATATCGACAACAAACTACCTTCCATAATCACAAGGCTACCATCCATTGGAGCAACAAAAATATCGACAAAAAACTACCTTCCATAATGACAAGGATACCATCAATTGGAATAAAAAAAATCTCGACAATAGACTACCTTCCATAATGACAAGGCTACCATACATTGGAGTAACAAAAATCAGAACAACCAACTACCTTCCATAACGATGAGGCTACCATTCATTGGAGAAACAAAAATCTCGACAACAGACTACCTTCCATAATTACAAGGATACCATCTATTGGGGTAACAAAAATCTTGACAACAGACTACCTTCCATAATGGAAAGGCTACCATCCATTGAAGTAACAAAAATCTCGACAAAAAACTACTTTCCATAATGAGAAGGATACCATCCATTGGAATAACAAAAATCTCGACAATAGACTACCTTCCATAATGACAAGGCTACCATCCTCAAGAGTAACAAAAATATGAACAACAAACTACCTTCCATAATGACAAGGCTACAATCCATTGGAGTAATAGAAATCTCAACGACATACTACCTTCCATAATGATAAGGCTACCATCCATTGGAGTAACAAAAATCTCGACAACAGATTACCTTCCCTAATGATAGGGCTACCATCCATTGGAGTAACAAAAATTTGATGAACAAACTACCTTCCATAATGACAAGGCTAAAATCCATTGGAGTAACAGAAATATCAACGCCAGACTACCTTCCATAATGACAAGGCTACCATTCATTGGAGTAACAAAAATCTCGATAACAGACTACCTTCCATAATGACAAGGCTACATCCATTGGGGTAACAAAAATATCGACAACAGCCTACCTTTCGTAGTGACAAGTCTACCATCCATTGGAATAAAATAAATCTCGACAATAGACTACCTTCCATATTAACATGGCTACCATCCATTGGAGTAACAAAAATCTCGACAAAATACTACCTTCCATAATGACAAGTTTACCATCTATTCGGGTAACAAAAATCTTGACAATAGACTACCTTCCATAATGGCAAGGTTACCATCCATTGGAGTAACAAAAATCTAGACAAAAAACTACCTTTCATAATGAGAAGGATACCATGCATTGGATTAACAAAAATCTCGACAATAGACTACCTTTCATAATGACAAGGCTACCATCCTTTGGAGTAACAAAAATATGAACAACAAACTACCTTCGATAATGACAAGGCTACAATCCATTGGAGTAACAGAAATCTCAATGACATACTACCTTCCATAATGATAAGGCTACCATCCATTGGAGTAACAAATATCTCGACAACAGATTACCTTTCCTAATGACAGGGCTACCATCAATTGGAGTAACAAAAAATCTCGACAACAGACTACCTTCCATAATGAAAAGGCTACCATCCATTGGAGTAACAAAAGTCTCAACAACATACTACCTTCCATAACAGCAAGGCTATCGTCCAATGGAGTAACAAAGATATCGATAAAAAACTACCTTCAATAATGACAAGGCTACCATCCATTTGAGTAATCAAAATCTCGATAACAGACCACCTTCCATAATGACAAGGCTATCATCCTTTGGAGTAACAAAAATCTCAACAAAATACTACCTTACATAATGACAAGGTTACCATCCATTGGAATAAAAAAGACCTCGTCAACAGACTACCTTCCATAATGACAAGGCTACCATCCATTGGAGTAACAAAAATTTGAAGAACAAACTATCTTCCTTAATGACAAGGCTACAATCCATTGGAGTAACATAAATATGAATGACAGACTACCTTCCAGAATGACATGGCTACCATTCATTGGAGTAACAAAAATCTCGACAACAGACTACCTTCCAAAATGACAAGGCTACATCCATTGGGGTAATTAAAATCTCGACAATAGACTATTTTCCATAATGACAAGGCTACCATCCATTAGAGTAACAAAAATATGAACAACAAACTACCTTCCATAATGAGAAGGCTACAATCCATTGGAGTAATTAAAATCTCGACAATAGACTATTTTCCATAATGACAAGGCTACCATCCATTAGAGTAACAAAAATATGAACAACAAACTACCTTCCATAATGAGAAGGCTACAATCCATTGGAGTAACAGAAATCTCAACGAAATACTACCTTCCATAATGATAAGGCTACCATCCATTGGAGTATCAAAAATCTCGACAATAGATTACCTTCCCTAATGACAAGGCTACCATCAATTGGAGTAACAAAAATCTCGACAAAAGAATACCTTCTATAATGACAAGGCTACCATCTATTGGAATAACAAAAATCTCGACAAAAAACTACCTTCCATAATGACAAGGCTACCATCCAATGGAATAACAAAAATATCGACAACAAACTACCTTCCATAATCACAAGGCTACCATCCATTGGAGCAACAAAAATATCGACAAAAAACTACCTTCCATAATGACAAGGATACCATCAATTGGAATAAAAAAAATCTCGACAATAGACTACCTTCCATAATGACAAGGCTACCATACATTGGAGTAACAAAAATCAGAACAACCAACTACCTTCCATAACGATGAGGCTACCATTCATTGGAGAAACAAAAATCTCGACAACAGACTACCTTCCATAATTACAAGGATACCATCTATTGGGGTAACAAAAATCTTGACAACAGACTACCTTCCATAATGGAAAGGCTACCATCCATTGAAGTAACAAAAATCTCGACAAAAAACTACTTTCCATAATGAGAAGGATACCAAACATTGGAATAACAAAAATCTCGACAATAGACTACCTTCCATAATGACAAGGCTACCATCCTCAAGAGTAACAAAAATATGAACAACAAACTACCTTCCATAATGACAAGGCTACAATCCATTGGAGTAATAGAAATCTCAACGACATACTACCTTCCATAATGATAAGGCTACCATCCATTGGAGTAACAAAAATCTCGACAACAGATTACCTTCCCTAATGATAGGGCTACCATCCATTGGAGTAACAAAAATTTGATGAACAAACTACCTTCCATAATGACAAGGCTAAAATCCATTGGAGTAACAGAAATATCAACGCCAGACTACCTTCCATAATGACAAGGCTACCATTCATTGGAGTAACAAAAATCTCGATAACAGACTACCTTCCATAATGACAAGGCTACATCCATTGGGGTAACAAAAATATCGACAACAGCCTACCTTTCGTAGTGACAAGTCTACCATCCATTGGAATAAAATAAATCTCGACAATAGACTACCTTCCATATTAACATGGCTACCATCCATTGGAGTAACAAAAATCTCGACAAAATACTACCTTCCATAATGACAAGTTTACCATCTATTCGGGTAACAAAAATCTTGACAATAGACTACCTTCCATAATGGCAAGGTTACCATCCATTGGAGTAACAAAAATCTAGACAAAAAACTACCTTTCATAATGAGAAGGATACCATGCATTGGATTAACAAAAATCTCGACAATAGACTACCTTTCATAATGACAAGGCTACCATCCTTTGGAGTAACAAAAATATGAACAACAAACTACCTTTGATAATGACAAGGCTACAATCCATTGGAGTAACAGAAATCTCAATGACATACTACCTTCCATAATGATAAGGCTACCATCCATTGGAGTAACAAATATCTCGACAACAGATTACCTTTCCTAATGACAGGGCTACCATCAATTGGAGTAACAAAAAATCTCGACAACAGACTACCTTCCATAATGAAAAGGCTACCATCCATTGGAGTAACAAAAATCTCAACAACATACTACCTTCCATAACAGCAAGGCTATCGTCCAATGGAGTAACAAAGATATCGATAAAAAACTACCTTCAATAATGACAAGGCTACCATCCATTTGAGTAATCAAAATCTCGATAACAGACCACCTTCCATAATGACAAGGCTATCATCCTTTGGAGTAACAAAAATCTCAACAAAATACTACCTTACATAATGACAAGGTTACCATCCATTGGAATAAAAAAAACCTCGACAACAGACTACCTTCCATAATGACAAGGCTACCATCCATTGGAGTAACAAAAATTTGAAGAACAAACTATCTTCCTTAATGACAAGGCTACAATCCATTGGAGTAACATAAATATGAATGACAGACTACCTTCCAGAATGACATGGCTACCATTCATTGGAGTAACAAAAATCTCGACAACAGACTACCTTCCAAAATGACAAGGCTACATCCATTGGGGTAACAAAAATTTCGACAAGACACTACCTTCCGTAATGACAACGCTACCATCCATTGGAGTAATTAAAATCTCGACAATAGACTACTTTCCATAATGACAAGGATACCATCCATTAGAGTAACAAAAATATGAACAACAAACTACCTTCCATAATGAGAAGGCTACAATCCATTGGAGTAACAGAAATCTCAACGAAATACTACCTTCCATAATGATAAGGCTACCATCTATTGGAGTATCAAAAATCTCGACAATAGATTACCTTCCCTAATTACAAGGCTACCATCAATTGGAGTAACAAAAATCTCGACAACAGAATACCTTCTATAATGACAAGGCTACCATCTATTGGAATAACAAAAATCTCGACAAAAAACTACCTTCCATAATGACAAGGCTACCATCCAATGGAATAATAAAAATCTCGACAACAAACTACCTTCCATAATGACAAGGCTACCATCCATTGGAGCAACAAAAATATCGACAAAAAACTACCTTCCATAATGACAAGGATAACATCAATTGGAATAACAAAAATCTCGACAATAGACTACCTTCCATAATGACAAGGCTACCATACATTGGAGTAACAAAAATCAGAACAACCAACTACCTTCCATAACGATGAGGCTACCATTCATTGGAGTAACAAAAATCTCGACAACAGACTACCTTCCATAATGGAAAGGCTACCATCCATTGAAGTAACAAAAATCTCGACAAAAAACTACTTTCCATATTGAGAAGGATACCATCCATTGGAATAACAAAAATCTCGACAATAGACTACCTTCCATAATGACAAGGCTACCATCCTTTGGAGTAACAAAAATATGAACAACAAACTACCTTCCATAATGACAAGGCTACAATCCATTGGAGTAACAGAAATCTCAACGACATACTACCTTCCATAATGATAAGGCTACCATCCATTGGAGTAACAAAAATCTCGACAACAGATTACCTTCCCTAATTACAAGGCTACCATCAATTGGAGTAACAAAAATCTCGACAACAGAATACCTTCTATAATGACAAGGCTACCATCTATTGGAATAACAAAAATCTCGACAAAAAACTACCTTCCATAATGACAAGGCTACCATCCAATGGAATAACAAAAATCTCGACAACAAACTACCTTCCATAATGACAAGGCTACCATCCATTGGAGCAACAAAAATATCGACAAAAAACTACCTTCCATAATGACAAGGATAACATCAATTGGAATAACAAAAATCTCGACAATAGACTACCTTCCATAATGACAAGGCTACCATACATTGGAGTAACAAAAATCAGAACAACCAACTACCTTCCATAACGATGAGGCTACCATTCATTGGAGTAACAAAAATCTCGACAACAGACTACCTTCCATAATGGAAAGGCTACCATCCATTGAAGTAACAAAAATCTCGACAAAAAACTACTTTCCATATTGAGAAGGATACCATCCATTGGAATAACAAAAATCTCGACAATAGACTACCTTCCATAATGACAAGGCTACCATCCTTTGGAGTAACAAAAATATGAACAACAAACTACCTTCCATAATGACAAGGCTACAATCCATTGGAGTAACAGAAATCTCAACGACATACTACCTTCCATAATGATAAGGCTACCATCCATTGGAGTAACAAAAATCTCGACAACAAATTACCTTCCCTAATGACAGGGCTACCATCAATTGGAGTAACAAAAATCTCAAAAAAATAATACCTTCCATTTGAGTAAACAAAATCTCGACAACAGACTACTTTCCATAATGACAAGGCTACCATCCATTGGAGTAACAAAAATCTCGACAAAAGACTACCTTCCATAATGACAAGGCTATCATCCATTGGAGTAACAAAAATCTCAACAAAATAATACCTTCAATAATGACAATGTTACCATCCATTGGAATAAAAAATCTCGACAACAGACTACCTTCAATAATGACAAGGCTACCATCCAATGGAATTACAAAAATCTCGACAATAGTCTACCTTCCATAATCACAAGGCTACCATCCATTGGAGTAACAAAAATATGAAGAACAAACTACCTTCCATAATGATAATACTACAATCCCTTGGAGTAACAGAAATCTCAACGACATACTACCTTCCATAATGACAAGGATACCATTCATTGGAGTAACAAAAATCTCGACAACAGATTACCTTCCCTAATGACAAGGCTACCATCAATTGGAGTAACAAAAATCTCGACAACAGAATACCTTCTATAATGACAAGGCTACCATCTATTGGAATAACAAAAATCCCGACAAAAAACTACCATCCATAATGACAAGGCTACCATCCAATGGAATAACAAAAATCTCGAAAACAATCTACCATCCATTGGAGTAACAAAAATTTGAAGAACAAACTACCTTACATAATGACGAGGCTACAATCCATTGGAGTAACAAAAATCTCAGAGACAGACTACCTTCCATAATGACAAGGCTAACATTCATTGGAGTAACAAAAATCTCGACAACATACTACCTTCCATAATGACAAGGCTACCATCCAATGGGGTAACAAAAATCTCGACAGCAGACTACCTTCCGTAGTGACAAGGCTACCATCCATTAGAATAAAAAAATCTCGACAACAGACTACCTTCTGTAGTGACAAGGTTACCATCTATTGGGGTAACAAAAATCTTGACAACAAACTACCTTCCATAAGGGCAAGGCTACCATCCATTGGAGTAACAAAAATCTCGACAAAAAACTACCTTCCTTAATAAGAAGGATACATCCATTGGAATAACAAAAATCTCCACAATAGACTACCTTCCATAATGACAAGGCTACATCCATTGGAGTAACAAAAATATGAACAACAGACTACCTTGCATAATCACAAGGCTATCATCCATTAGAGTAACAAAGAAATCGACAAAAGACTAACTTCCATAATGACAAAGTTACCATCCATTGGAATAACAAAAATCTCGACAACAGACTACCTTCCATAATGACAAGGCTACGATTCAATGGAATAAAAAAAATCACGACAGCAGACTACCTTCCATAATGACAAGGCTATCATCCATGGGAGTAACAAAGATATTGACAACAGACTACCTTGAATAATGACAAGGAAACCATCCATTTGAGTAACAAAAATCTCGACAACAAACTACCTTCCATAATGACAAGGTTACCATCCGTTGGAGTAACAAAACTCTGAACAATAGACTACCTTGCATAATCACAAGGCTACCATCCAATGGAATAAAAAAAATATTGACAACATACTACATTTCATAATGACAAGGCTACCATCCATTGGAGTAACAAAAATCCGAACAACAGACTACCTTCCATAATGACAAGGCTACAATCCATTGAAGTAATAGAAATATCAAAGACAGAATACCTTCCATAATGACAAGGCTAACATTCATTGGAGTAACAAAAATCTCGACAACAGACTACTTTCCATAATGACAAGGCTATTATTCATTGGGTTAACAAAAATTTCGACAACAAACTACCTGCCATAATGACAAGGCTACCATCCATTGGAGCAACAAAAATATCGACAAAAAACTACCTTCCATAATGACAAGGATACCATCAATTGGAATAACAAAAATCTCGACAATAGACTACCTTCCATAATGACAAGGCTACCATACATTGGAGTAACAAAAATCAAAACAACCAACTACCTTCCATAACGACGAGGCTACCATTCATTGGAGTAACAAAAATCTCGACAACAGACTACCTTCCATAATTACAAGGATACCATCTATTGGGGTAACAAAAATCTTGACAACAGACTACCTTCCATAATGGAAAGGCTACCATACATTGGAGTAACAAAAATCTGGACAAAAAACTACTTTCCATAATGAGAAGGATACCATCCATTGGAATAACAAAAATCTCGACAATAGACTACCTTCCATAATGACAAGGCTACCATCCTTTGGAGTAACAAAAATATGAACAACAAACTACCTTCCATAATGACAAGGCTACTATCCATTGAAGTAACAGAAATCTCAACGACATACTACCTTCCATAATGATAAGGCTACCATCCATTGGAGTAACAAAAATCTCGACAATAGATTACCTTCCCTAATGATAGGGCTACCATCAATTGGAGTAACTAAAAATCTCAACAAAATAATACCTTCCATTTGAGTAAACAAAATCTCGACAACAGACTACTTTCCATAATGTCAAGGCTACCATCCATTTTAGTAGCAAAAATCTCGACAAAAGACTACCTTCCATAATGACAAGGCTATCATCCATTGGAGTAACAAAAATCTCAACAAAATAATACCTTCCATAATGACAATGTTACCATCCATTGGAATAAAAAAAATCTCGACAACAGACTACCTTCAATAATCACAAGGCTACCATCCAATGGAATAACAAAAATCTCGACAATAGTCTACCTTCCATAATCACAAGGCTACCATCCATTGGAGTAACAAAAATATGAAGAACAAACTACCTTCCATAATGATTAGGCTACAATCCCTTGGAGTACTAGAAATCTCAACGACATACTACCTTCCATAATGACAAGGATACCATTCATTGGAGTAACAAAAATCTCGACAACAGACTACCTTCCATAATGACAAGGCTACATCCATTGGGGTAAAAAAAAAATCGACAACAGACTACCTTCCTTACTTACAAGACTACCATCCATTGGAATAAAATAAATCTCGACAATAGACTACCTTCCATATTGACAAGGCTACCATCCATTGGAGTAACAAAAATCTCCACAACATACTACCTTTCATAATGACAAGGATACCATCTATTGGGGTAACAAAAATCCTGACGACAGACTACCTTCCATAATGGCAAGGTTACCATCCATCGGAGTAACAAAAATATCGACAAAAAACTACCTTCCATAATGAGAAGGATACCATCCATTGGGGTAACAAAAATCTTAACAATAGACTACCTTTCATAATGACAAGGCTACCATCCTTTAGAGTAACAAAAATATGAACAACAAACTACCTTCCATAATGACAAGGCTATAATCCATTGGAGTAATAGAAATATCAACGAAATACTACCTTCCATAATGATATGGCTACAATCCATTGGAGTAACAAAAATCTCGACAACAGATTACCTTCCCTAATGACAGGGCTACCATCAATTGGACTAACAAAAATCTCGACAACAGACTACCATCTATAATGACAAGGCTACCATCCATTGGAGTAACAAAAATCTCTACAATATACTACCTTCTATAAAAACAAGGCTATCATCCAATGGAGTAACAAAGATATCGACAACAAACTACCTTCAATAATGACAAGGCTACCATCCATTTGAGTAAACAAAATCTCGATAACAGACTACGTTTCATAATGACAAGGCTACCATCCATTGGAGTAAAAAAAATCTTGACAATAGACTACCTTCCATAATGATAAAGGCTATCATCCATTGGAGTAACAAAAATCTAAACAAAATACTACCTTCCATAATGACAAGGTTACCATCCATTGGAATAAAAAAAAACCTCGACAATAGACTACCTTCCATAATGACAATTCTACCATCCAATGGAATAAAAAAAATTTCGACAACAATCTACCTTCCATAATCACAATGCTACCATCCATTGGAGTAACAAAAATTTGAGGAACAAACTACCTTCCTTAATGACAAGGCTACAATGCATTCGAGTAACAAAAATATCAACGACAGACTACCTTCCATAACGACGAGGCTACCATTCATTTTAGTAACAAAAATCTCGACAACAGACTACCTTCCATAATGACAAGGCTAGATCCATTAGGGTAACAAAAATCTCGACAACAGACTACCTTCCGTAATGACAATGCTACCATACATTAGAGTAATTAAAATCTCGACAAAAAACTACCTTCCATAATGACAAGGCTATCATCCATTGGAGTAACAAAAATCTCGACAAAAGACTACCTTCCATAATGACAAGGCTATCATCCATTGGAGTAACAAAAATCTCAACAAAATAATACCTTCCATAATGACAATGTTACCATCCATTGGAATAAAGAAAATCTCGACAACAGACTACCTTCAATAATGACAAGGCTACCATCCAATGAAATAAAAAAAATCTCGACAATGGTCTACCATCCATAATCACAAGGCTACCATCCATTGGAGTAACAAAAATATGAAGAACAAACTACCTTCCATAATGATAAGGCTATAATCCCTTGGATTAATAGAAATCTCAACGACATACTACCTTCCATAATGACAAGGATACCATTCATTGGAGTAACAAAAATCTCGAAAACAGACTACCTTCCATAATGACAAGGCTACATCCATTGGGGTAAAAAAAATATCGACAACAGACTACCTTCCTTACTTACAAGGCTACCATCCATTGGAATAAAATAAATCTCGACAATAGACTACGTTCCATATTGACAAGGCTACCATCCATTGGAGTAACAAAAATCTCCACAACATACTACCTTTCATAATGACAAGGATACCATCTATTGGGGTAACAAAAATCTTGACAACAGACTACCTTCCATAATGGCAAGGTTACCATCCATCGGAGTAACAAAAATATCGACAAAAAACTACCTTCCATAATGAGAAGGATACCATCCATTGGGGTAACAAAAATCTTAACAATAGACTACCTTTCATAATGACAAGGCTACCATCCTTTAGAGTAACAAAAATATGAACAACAAACTACCTTCCATAATGACAAGGCTACAATCCATTGGAGTAATAGAAATATCAACGAAATACTACCTTCCATAATGATATGGCTACAATCCATTGGAGTAACAAAAATCTCGACAACAGATTACCTTCCCTAATGACAGGGCTACCATCAATTGGAGTAACAAAAATCTCGACAACAGACTACCTTCTATAATGACAAGGCTA
This sequence comes from Vicia faba, assembly GCA_948472305.1. Classification (NCBI taxonomy): domain Eukaryota; kingdom Viridiplantae; phylum Streptophyta; class Magnoliopsida; order Fabales; family Fabaceae; genus Vicia; species Vicia faba. Next base: position 584,987,782 of record OX451739.1, on the reverse strand, counting down.
CCATCCATTGGAGTAACAAAAATCTCTACAATATACTACCTTCTATAACAACAAGGCTATCATCCAATGGAGTAACAAAGATATCGACAACAAACTACCTTCCATAATGACAAGGCTACCATCCATTTGAGTAAACAAAATCTCGATAACAGACTACCTTTCATAATGACAAGGCTACCATCCATTGGAGTAAAAAAAATCTTGACAATAGACTACCTTCCATAATGATAAAGGCTATCATCCATTGGAGTAACAAAAATCTAAACAAAATACTACCTTCCATAATGACAAGGTTACCATCCATTGGAATAAAAAAAAACCTCGACAATAGACTACCTTCCATAATGACAATTCTACCATCCAATGGAATAAAAAAAATTTCGACAACAATCTACCTTCCATAATCACAATGCTACCATCCATTGGAGTAACAAAAATTTGAGGAACAAACTACCTTCCTTAATGACAAGGCTACAATGCATTCGAGTAACGAAAATATCAACGACAAACTACCTTCCACAACGACGAGGCTACCATTCATTTTAGTAACAAAAATCTCGACAACAGACTACCTTCCATAATGACAAGGCTAGATCCATTAGGGTAACAAAAATCTCGACAACAGACTACCTTCCGTAATGACAATGCTACCATCCATTAGAGTAATTAAAATCTCGACAAAAAACTACCTTCCATAATGACAAGGTTACCATCTATTGGGGTAACAAAAATCTTGACAACAGACTACCTTCCGTAATGGCAAGGCTACCATCCATTGGAGTAACAAAAATCTCGACAAGAAACTACCTTCCATAATGAGAAGGATACCATCCATTGGAATAACAAAAATCTCGACAATAGACTACTTTCCATAATGACAAGGCTACCATCCATTGGAGTAACAAAAATATGAACAACAAACTACCTTCCATAATGACAAGGCTACAATCCATTGGAGTAACAGAAATCTCAACGACATACTACCTTCCATAATGATAAGGCTACCATCCATTGGAGTAACAAAAATCTCGACAACAGATTACCTTCCCTAATGACAGGGCTACCATCAATTGGAGTAACAAAAATCTCGACAACAGACTACCTTCTATCATGACAAGGCTACCATCTATTGGAATAATAAAATTCTCGACAACAGACTACCTTCCATAATGACAAGACTACCATCCAATGGAATAACAAAAATCTCGAAAACAGGCTACCATCCATTGGAGTAACAAAAATCTAAACAACATACTACCTTCCATAATGACATGGCTAAAATCCATTGGAGTAACAAAAATATCAAAGACAAACTACCTTCTATAATGACAAGGCTAACATTCATTGGAGTAACAAAAATCTGGACAACAGACTACCTTCCATAATGACAAGGCTACCATCCATTGGGGTAACAAAAATCTCAACAACAAACTACCTTCCATAATTACAAGGCTACCATCCATTGGAGCAACAAAAATCTCGGCAAAAAACTACCTTTCATAATGACAAGGCTACCATCAATTGGAATAACAAAAATCTTTACAATAGACTACCTTCCATAATGACAAGGCTACCATCCACTGGAGTAACAAAAATCAGAACAACCGACTACCTTGTATAATTACAAGGATACCATCCATTGGAGTAACAAAAATTTCGACAACAGACTACCTTCAATAATGGCAAGGCTACCATCCATTGGAGTAACAAAAATATCACCAAAAAACTACCTTCCATAATGAGAAGGATACCATCCGTTGGAATTACAAAAATCTCGACAATAGACTACCTTCCATAATGACAAGGCTAACATCCTTTGGAGTAAAAAAAATATGAACAACAAACTACCTTCCATAATGACAAGGCTACAATCCATTAGAGTAACAGAAATCTCAACGACATACTACCTTCCATAATGATGAGGCTACCATCCATTGGAGTAACAAAAATCTTGACAACAGATTACCTTCCCTAATGATAGGGCTACCATCAACTGGAGTAACAAAAATCTCGATAAAAGACTACCTTCTATAATGAGAAGGCTACCATCCATTAGAGTTACAAAAATCTCATCAACATACTACCTTCCATAACGACAAGGTTATCATCCATTGGAGTAACAAAGATATCTACAACAGACTACCTTCAATAATGACAAGGCAACCATCCATTTGAGTAAACAAAATCTCGACAACAGACTACCTTCCATAATGACAAGGCTACCATCCATTGGAGTAACAAAAATCTCGACAACAGACTACCTTCTATAATGACAAGGCTATCATCCATTTGAGTAACAAAAATCTTAACAAAATACTACCTTCCATAATGACAAGGTTACCATCCATTGGAATAAAAATATTCTCGACAACAGACTACCTTCCATAATAACAAGGCTACCATCCAATGGAATAACAAAAATCTCGACAACAGTCTACCTTCCCTAATCACAAGGCTACAATCCATTAGAGTAACAGAAATCTCAACGACAAACTACCTTCTATAATGACAAGGCTACCATTCATTGGAGTAACAAAAATATCAACAACAGACTACCTTCCATAATGACAAGGCTACATCCATTGGGGTAACAAAAATATCGACAACTGACTACCTTCCGTAGTGACAAGGCTACCATCCATTGGAATAAAATAAATCTCGACAATAGACTACCTTTCATATTGACAAGGCTACCATCCATTGGAGTAACAAAAATCTCGACAAAATACTACCTTCCATAATGACAAGGTTACCATCTATTGGGGTAACAAAAATCTTGACAACAGACTACCTTCCATAATGGCAAGGTTACCATCCATTGGAGTAACAAAAATCTCGACAAAAAACTACCTTCCATAATGAGACGGATACCATCCATTGGAATAACAAAAATCTCGACAATAGACTACCTTCCATAATGACAAGGCTACCATCCTTTGAAGTAACAAAAATATGAACAACAAACTACCTTCCATAATGACAAGGCTACAATCCATTGGAGTAACAGAAATCTCAACGACATACTACCTTCCATAATGATAAGGCTACCATCCATTGGAGTAACAAAAATCTCGACAACAGATTACCTTCGCTAATGACAGGGCTACCATCAATTGGAGTAACAAAAATCTCGACAACAGACTACCTTCTATAATGACAAGGCTACCATCCATTGGAGTTACAAAAATCTCAACAACATACTACCTTGCATAACAACAAGGCTATCATCCAATGGAGTAACAAAGATATCGACAACAAACTATCTTCAATAATGACAAGGCTACCATCAATTTGAGTAAACAAAATCTCGATAACAGACTACCTTCCATAATTACAAGGCTACCATCCATTGGAGTAACACAAATCATGACAAGAGACTACCTTCCATAATGACAAGGCTATCATCCATTGGAGAACAAAAAACTCAACAAAATACTACCTTCCATAATGACAAGGTTAACATCCATTGGAATAAAAAAAACCTCGACAACAGACTACATTCCATAATGACAAGGCTACCAACAAATGGAATAACAAAAATCTCGACAACAGTCTACCTTCCATAATGACAACGCTACCATCCATTGGACTAAAAGAAATATCAACGACAGACTAGCTTCCATAATGACAAGGCTACCATCCATTGGAGTAACAAAAATCTCGACAAAAAACTACCTTCCATAATGACAAGGTTACCATCTATTGGGGTAATAAAAATCTTGACAACATACTAACTTCCGTAATGGCAAGGCTACCATCCATTGGAGTAACAAAAATCTCGACAAAAAACTACCATTCATAATGAGAAGGATACCATCCATTGGAATAACAAAAATCTCGACAATAGACAACTTTCCATAATGACAAGGCTACCATCCATTGGAGTAACAAAAATATGAACAACAGACTACCTTCCATAATGACAAGGCTACAATCCATTGGAGTAACAGAAATATCAAAGAAATACTACCTTCCATAATGATAAGGCTACCATCCATTGGAGTAACAAAAATCTCAACAATAGATTACCTTCCCTAATGACAAGGCTACCATCCATTGGAATAACAAAAATCTCGACAACAGACTACCTTCTATAAAGACAAGGCTACCATCCATTAGAATAACAAAAATCTCGACAACAAACTACCTTCCATAATGACAAAGCTACCATCCAATGGAATAACAAAAATCTCGAAAAAAGTCTACCATCCATTGGAGTAACTAAAATTTGAAGAACATACTACCTTCCTTAATGACAAGGCTACAATCCATTGGAGTAACAGAAATCTCAACGAAATACTACCTTCCATAATGATAAGGCTACCATCCATTGGAGTAACAAAAATCTCGACAACAGATTACCTTCCCTAATGACAAGGCTACAATCAATTGGAGTAACAAAAATCTCGACAACAGACTGCCTTCTATAATGACAAGGCTACCATCCATTGGAATAATAAAAATCTCGACAATAGACTACCTTCCATAATGACAAGGCTACCATCCAATGGAATAACAAAATCTCGAAAATAGTCTACCATCCATTGGAGTAACTAAAATATGAACAACAAACTACCTTCCATAATGACAAGGCTACAATCCATTGGAGTAACAGAAATCTCAACGACAGACTACCTTCCATAATGACTAGGCTACCATTCATTGGAGTAACAAAAATCTCGACAACAGACTACCTTCCATAATGACAAGGCTACATCCATTGGGGTAACAAAAATATCGACAACAGACTACCTTCCGTAATGACAACGCTACCATCCATTAGAGTAATTAAAATCTCGACAAAAAACTATCTTCCATAATGACAAGGCTACCATCCATTGGAATAAAAAAATCTCGACAATAGACTACCTTCCATATTGACAAGGCTACCATCCATTGGAGTAACAAAAATCTCGACAAAAAACTACCTTCCATAATGACAAGGTTACCATCCATTGGAATATAAAAAACCTCGACAACAGACTACCTTCCATAATGACAAGGCTACCATCCAATGGAATAACAAAAATCTCGACAATAGTCTACCTTCCATCATCAGAAGGCTACCATCCATTGGAGTAACAAAAATCTCAACAAAATACATCCTTCCATAATGAAAAGGTTACCATCCATCGGAATAAAAAAATTCGCCAACAAACTACGTTCCATAATGACAAAGCTACCATCAAATGGAATAACAAAAATCTAGACAACAGTCTACCTTCCATAATCTCAAGGCTACTATCCATTGGAGTAACAAAAATTTTAAGAATAAACTACCTTCCATAATGACAAGGCTACAATCCATTGGAGTAACAGAAATCTCAATGACAAACTACCTTCCTTAGTGACAAGGCTACCATTCATTGGAGTAACAAAAATCTCGACAACAGACTACCTTCCATAATGACAAGGCTACATCCATTGGGGTAACAAAAATATCAACAAAAGACTACCTTCCATAGTGACAAGGCTACCATCCATTGGAATAAAATAAATCTCGACAATAGACTACCTTCAATATTGACAAGGCTACCATCCAATGGAGTAACAAAAATCTCAACAACATTCTACCTTCCATAACAACAAGGCTATCATCCAATGGAGAAACAAAGATATCGAAAACACACTACCTTCAATAATGACAAGGCTACCATCCATTTGAGTAAACAAAATCTCGATAATAAACTACCTTCCATAACCACAAGGCTACCATCCATTGGAGTAACAAAAATCTTGACAACAGATTACCTTCCATAATGACAAGGCTACCATCCATTGGAATAAAAAAAACCTCGACAACAGACTACCTTCCATAATGACAAGGCTACCATCCAATGGAATAACAAAAATCTCGACAATAGTCTACCTTCCATAATCACAAGGCTACCATCCATTGGAGTAACAAAAAATTTGACGAACAAACTACTTTCCTTAATGACAAGGCTACAATCCATTGGAGTAGCAGAAATATCAACGACAGACTACCTTCCATAATGACAAGGCTACCATTCATTGGAGTAACAAAAATCTCGACAACAGACTACCTTCCATAATGACAAGGCTACATCCATTGGGGTAACAAAAATCTCGACAACAAACTACCTTCCGTAATGATAACTCTACCATCCATTAGAGTAATTAAAATCTCGACAAAAAACTACCTTCCATAATGACAAGGCTACCATCCATTGAATAAAAAAATCTCGACAATTGACTACTTTGCATATTGACAAGGCTACCATCCATTGGAGTAACAAAAATCTCGACAAAAAACTACCTTCCATATTTACAAGGTTACCATCTATTGGGGTAACAAAAATCTTGACAACAGACTACCTTCCGTAATGGAAAGGCTACCATCCATTGGAGTAATAAAAATCTCGACAAAAAACTACCTTCCATAATGAGAAGGATACCATCCATTGGAATAACAAAATCTTGACAATAGACTACTTTCCATAATGACAAGGCTACCTTCCATTGGAGTAACAAAAATATGAACAACAAACTACCTTCCATAATGACAAGGCTACAATCTATTGGAGTAACAAAAATCTTAACGAAATACTACCTTCCATAATGATAAGGCTACCATCCATTGGAGTAAAAAAAATCTCGACAACAGATTACCTTCCCTAATGACAAGGCTACCATCAATTGGAGTAACAAAAATCTCGACAACAAACTACCTTCTATAATGACAAGGCTACAATCCATTGGAATAACAAAAATCTCGACAACAAAATACCTTCCATAATGACAAGGCTACCATCCAATGGAATAACAAAAATCTCGAAAACAGTCTACCATCCATTGGAGTAACGAAAATTTGAAGAATAAACTAACTTCCATAATGACAAGGCTACAAACCATTGGAGTAATAGAAATCTCCATGATAGACTACCTTCTATAATGACAAGGCTACCATTCATTGGCGTAACAAAAATCTCGACAACAGACTACCTTCCATAATGACAAGGCTACATCCATTGGGGTAACAAAAATATCGACAACAGACTACCTTCCGTAGTGACAAGGCTACCATCCATTAGAATAAAATAAATCTCGATAATAGACTACGTTCCATATTGACAAGGCTACCATCCATTAGAGTAACAAAAATCTGGACAAAATACTACCTTCCATAATGACAAGGTTACCATCTATTGGGGTAACAAAAATCTTGACAATAGACTACCTTCTATAATGGCAAGGTTCCCATCCATTGGAGTAACAAAAATCTCGACAAAAAACTACCTTCCATAATGACAAGGATACCATCCATTGGAATAACAAAAATCTCGACAATAGACTACCTTTTATGATGAAAAGGCTACTATCCTTTAGAGTAACAAAAATATGAACAACAAACTACCTTCCATAATGACAAGGCTACAATCCATTGGAGTAACAGAAATCTCAACGACATACTACCTTCCATAATGATAAGGCTACCATCCATTGGAGTAACAAAAATCTCGACAACAGACTACCTTCTATAATGACAAGGCTACCATCCATTGGAGTAACAAAAATATCAATAAAATACTACCTTCCATAACAACAAGGCTATCATCCAATGGAGTAACAAAGATATCGACAACAAACTACCTTCAATAATGACAAGGCTACCATCCATTTGAGTAAACAAAATCTCGATAACAGACTACCTTCCTTAAGGACAAGTCTACCATCTATTGGAGTAACAAAAATCTGGACAACAGACTACCTTCCATAATGACAAGGCTATCATCCATTGGAGTAACAAAAATCTCAACAAAATACTACCTTCCATAATGACAAGGTTACCATCCATTGGAATAAAAAAAACCTCGACAACAGACTACCTTCCATAATGACAAGGCTTCCATCCAATGGAATAACAAAAATCTAGACAACAGTCTACCTTCCATAATCACAAGGCTACCATCCATTGGAGTAACAAAAATTGGAGGAACAAAATACCTTCCTTAATGACATGGCTACAATCCATTGAAGTAACAGAAATATCAACGACAGACTACCTTCCATAATGACAAGGCTACCATTCATTGGAGTAACAAAAATCTCGACAAAAGACTACCTTCCATAATGACAAGGCTACATCCATTGGGGTAACAAAAATCTCGACAACAGACTACCTTTCGTAAAGACAACGCTACCATCCATTAGAGTAATTAAAATCTCGACAAAAAACTACCTTCCATAATGACAAGGCTACCATCCATTGGAATAAAAATATCTCGACAATAGACTACCTTCCATATTGACAAGGCTACCATCCATTGGAGTAACAAAAATCTCGACAAAAAACTACCTTCCATAATGACATAGTTACCATCTATTGGGGTAACAAAAATCTTGTCAACAGACTACCTCCCGTAATGGCAAGGCTACCATCCATTGGAGTAACAAAAATCTTGACAAAAAACTACCTTCCATAATGAGAACGATACCATCCATTGGAATAACAAAAATCTCGACAATAGACTACTTTCCATAATGACAAGGCTAACATCCATAGGAGTAATAAAAATATGAACAACAAACTACCTTCCATAATGAAAAAGTTACCATCTATTGGGGTAACAAAAATCTTGACAACACACTACCTTCCGTAATGGCAAGGCTACCATCCATTGGAGTAACAAAAATCTCGACAAAAAACTACCTTTCATAATGAGAAGGATACCATCAATTGGAGTAACAAAAATATGAACAACAAACTACCTTCCATAATGAAAAGGCTACAATCCATTGGAGTAACAGAAATCTCAATGAAATACTACGTTCCCTAATGACAAGGCTACCATCAATTGGAGTAACAAATATCTTGACAACAGACTACCTTCTATAAATACAAGGCTACCATCCATTGGAATAACAAAAATCTCGACAACAAACTACCTTCCATAATGACAAGGCTACCATCCAATGGAATAACAAAAATCTCGAGAATAGTCTACCATCCATTGGAGTAACTAAAATTTGAAGAACAAACTACCTTCCTTAATGACAAGGCTACAATCCATTGGAGTAACAGAAATCTCAACAAAATACTACCTTCCATAATGATAAGGCTACCGTCCATTGGAGTTACAAAAATCTCGACAACAGATTACCTTCCCTAATGACAAGGCTACAATCAATTGGAGTAACAAAAATCTCGACAACAGACTACCTTCTATAATGACAAGGCTACCATCCATTGGAATAATAAAAATCTCGACAACAGACTACCTTCCATATTGACAAGGCTACCATCCAATGGAATAACAAAAATCTCGAAAACAGTCTACCATCCATTGGAGTAACTAAAATATGAACAACAAACTACCTTCCATAATGACAAGGCTACAATCCATTGGAGTAACAGAAATCTCAACGACAGACTACCTTCCATAATGACCAGGCTACCATTCATTGGAGTAACAAAAATCTCGACAATAGACTACCTTCCATAATGACAAGGCTACATCCATTGGGGTAACAAAAATCTCGACAACAGACTACCTTCCGTAATGACAACGCTACCATCCATTAGAGTAATTAAAATCTCGACAAAAAACTACCTTCCATAATGACAAGGCTACCATCCATTGGAATAAAAAAATCTCGACAATAGACTACCTTCCATATTGACAAGGCTACCATCCATTGGAGTAACAAAAATCTCGACAAAAAACTACCTTCCATAATGACAAAGTTACCATCCATTGGAATATAAAAAACCTCGACAACAGACTACCTTCCATAATTACAAGGCTACCATCCAATGGAATAACAAAAATCTCGACAACAGTCTACCTTCCATAACCACAAGGCTACCATCCATTGGAGTAACAAAAATCTCAACAAAATACTACCTTCCATAATGAAAAGGTTACCATCCATTGGATTAAAAAAAAATCGACAACAAACTACCTTCCATAATGACAAAGCTACCAATGGAATAAGAAAAATCTAGACAACATTCTACCTTCCATAATCACAAGGCTACCATCCATTGGAGTAACAAAAATTTTAAGAACAAACTACCTTCCATAATGACAAGGCTACAATCCATTGGAGTAACAGAAATCTCAATGACATACTACCTTCCTTAATGACAAGGCTACCATTCATTGGAGTAACAAAAATCTCGACAACAGACTACCTTCCATAATGACAAGGCTACATCCATTGGGGTAACAAAAATATCAACAAAAGACTACCTTCCATAGTGACAAGGCTACCATCCATTGGAATAAAATAAATCTCGACAATAGACTACATTCCATATTGACAAGGCTACCATCCAATGGAGTAACATAAATCTCAACAACATACAACCTTCCATAACAACAAGGCTATCATCCAATGGAGTAACAAAGATATCAAAAACACACTACCTTCAATAATGACAAGGCTACCATCCATTTGAGTAAACCAAATCTCGATAACAGACTACCTTCTATAAGGACAAGGCTACCATCCATTGGAGTAACAAAAATCTTGACAACAGACTACCTTCCATAATGACAAGGCTACCATCCATTGGAATAAAAAAAACCTCGACAACAGACTACCTTCCATAATGACAAGGCTACCATCCAATGGGATAACAAAAATATCGACAATAGTCTACCTTCCATAATCACAAGGCTACCATCCCTTGGAGTAACAAAAAATTTGAAGAACAAACTACTTTCCATAATGACAAGGCTACAATCCATTGGAGTAACAGAAATATCAACGACAAACTACCTTCCATAATGACAAGGATACCATTCATTGGAGTAACAAAAATCTCGACAACAGACTACCTTTCATAATGACAAGGCTACATCCATTGGGGTAACAAAAATCTCGATAACAAACTACCTTCCGTAATGACAATGCTACCATCCATTAGAGTAATTAAAATCTCGACAAAAAACAACCTTCCATAATGACAAGGCCACCATCCATTGAATAAAAAAATCTCAACAATAGACTACCTTGCATATTGACAAGGCTACCATCCATTGGAGTAACAAAAATCTCGACAAAAAACTACCTTCCATAATGACAAGGTTACCATCTATTGGGGTAACAAAAATCTTGACAACCGACTACCTTCCGTAATGGCAAGGCTACCATCCATTGGAGTAACAAAAATCTCGACAAAAAACTACCTTCATAATGAGAAGGATACCATCCATTGGAATAATAAAAATCTCGACAATAGACTACATTCCATAATGACAAGGCTACCTTCCATTGGAGTAACAAAAATATGAACAACAAACTACCTTCCATAATGACAAGGCTACAATCCATTGGAGTAACAGAAATCTTAACGAAATACTACCTTCCATAATGATAAGGCTACCATCCATTGGAGTAACAAAAATCTCGACAACAGATTACCTTCCCTAATGACAAGGCTACCATCAATTGGAGTAACAAAAATTTCAACAACAAACTATCTTCTATAATGACAAGGCTACAATCCATTGGAATAACAAAAATCTCGACAACAAACTACCTTCCATAATGAAAAGGCTACCATCCAATGGAATAACAAAAATCTCGAAATCAGTCTACCATCCATTGGAGTAACTAAAATTTGAAGAACAAACTACCTTCCATAATGACAAGGCTACAATCCATTGGAGTAACAGAAATCTCCACGACAGACTACCTTCCATAATGACAAGGCTACCATTCATTGGCGTAACAAAAATCTCGACAACAGACTACCTTCCATAATGACAAGGCTACATCCATTGGGGTAACAAAAATCTCGATAACAAACTACCTTCCGTAATGACAATGCTACCATCCATTAGAGTAATTAAAATCTCGACAAAAAACAACCTTCCATAATGACAAGGCCACCATCCATTGAATAAAAAAATATCAACAATAGACTACCTTGCATATTGACAAGGCTACCATCCATTAGAGTAACAAAAATCTCGACAAAAAACTACCTTCCATAATGACAAGGTTACCATCTATTGGGGTAACAAAAATCTTGACAACCGACTACCTTCCGTAATGGCAAGGCTACCATCCATTGGAGTAACAAAAATCTCGACAAAAACTACCTTCCATAATGAGAAGGATACCGTCCATTGGAATAATAAAAATCTCGACAATAGACTACTTTCCATAATGACAAGGCTACCTTCCATTGGAGTAACAAAAATATGAACAACAAACTACCTTCCATAATGACAAGGCTACAATCCATTGGAGTAACAGAAATCTTAACGAAATACTACCTTCCATAATGATAAGGCTACCATCCATTGGAGTAACAAAAATCTCGACAACAGATTACCTTCCCTAATGACAAGGCTACCATCAATTGGAGTAACAAAAATTTCGACAACAAACTATCTTCTATAATGACAAGGCTACAATCCATTGGAATAACAAAAATCTCGACAACAAACTACCTTCCATAATGAAAAGGCCACCATCCAATGGAATAACAAAAATCTCGAAAACAGTCTACCATCCATTGGAGTAACTAAAATTTGAAGAACAAACTACCTTCCATAATGACAAGGCTACAATCCATTGGAGTAACAGAAATCTCCACGACAGACTACCTTCCATAAAGACAAGGCTACCATTCATTGGCGTAACAAAAATCTCGACAACAGACTACCTTCCATAATGATAAGGCTACATCCATTGGGGTAACAAAAATATCGACAACAGACTACCTTCTGTAGTGACAAGGATACCATCCATTAGAATAAAATAAATCTCGATAATAGACTACCTTCCATATTGACAAGGCTACCATCCATTGGAGTAACAAAAATCTCAACAAAATACTACCTTCCATAATGACAAGGTTACCATCTATTGGGGTAACAAAAATCTTGACAACAGACTACCTTCCATAATGGTAAGGTTATTATCCATTGTAGTAACAAAAATCTCGACAAAAAACTAACTTCCAGAATGAGAAGGATACCATCCATTGGAATAACAAAAATATCGACAATAGACTACCTTTTATGATGAAAAGGCTACTATCCTTTGGAGTAACAAAAATATGAACAACAAACTACCTTCCACAATGACAAGGCTACAATCCATTGGAGTAACAGAAATCTCAACGACATACTACCTTCCATAATGATAAGGCTACCATCCATTGGAGTAACAAAAATCTCGACAACAGACTACCTTCCATAATGACAAGGCTACCATCCATTGGAGTAACAAAAATCTCAATAACATACTACCTACCATAACAACAAGGCTATCATCCAATGGAGTAACAAAGATATCGACAACAAACTACCTTCAATAATGACAAGGCTACCATCCATTTTAGTAAACAAAATCTCGATAACAGACTACCTTCCATAAGGACAAGTCTACCATCCATTGGAGTAACAAAAATCTTGACAACAGACTACCTTCCATAATGACAAGGCTATCATCCATTGGAGTAACAAAAATCTAAACAAAATACTACCTTCCATAATGACAAGGTTACCATCCATTGGAATAAAAAAAACCTCGACAACAGACTAACTTCCATAATGACAAGGCTACCATCCGTTGGAGTAACAAAAATATGAACAACAGACTACCTTGCATAATGACAAGGCTATCATCCATTGGAGTAACAAAGATATCGTCAATAGACTACCTTGAATAATGACAAGGCTACCATCCATTTGAGTAACAAGAATTTCGACAATAGAGTACCTTCCATAATGACAAGGATACCATCTATTGAAGTTACAAAAATATGAACAATCGACTACCTTCCATAATTGCAAGGATACCATCCATTGGAGTAACAAAAATCTCGACAAAAAACTACCTTCCATAATGAGAAGGATATCATCCATTAAAATAACAAAAATCTCGACAATAGACTTCATTCCATAATGACAAGGCTACCATCCTTTGAAGTAACAAAAATATGAACAACAAACTACCTTCCATAATGACAAGGCTATAATCCGTTGGAGTAACAAAAATCTCAACGACATACTACCTTCCATAATGATAAAGCTACCATCCATTGGAGTAACAAAAATCTCGACAACAGATTACCTTCCCTAATGACAAGGCTACCATCAATTGGAGTAACAAAAATCAGACAACATACTACCTTCTATAATGACAAGGCTACCATCCATTGGAGTAACAAAAATCTCAACAACATACTACCTTCCATAACATCAAGGAAATCATCCATTAGAGTAATAAAAAAAAGTCGACAACAGACTACCTTCAATAATGACAAGGCTACCATCCATTTGACTAAACAAAATCTCGACAACAGACTACCTTCCATAATGACAAGGCTACCATCCATTGGAGTAACAAAAATCTCGACAACAAACTACCTTCCATAATGACAAGGCTATTATCCATTGGAGTAACAAAAATCTAAACAAAATACTAACTTCCATAATGACAAGGTTACCATCCATTGGAATAAAAAAAATCTCGACAACAGACTACCTTCCATAATGACAAGGCTACCATCCAATGGAATAACAAAAATCTCGACAACAGTCTACCTTCCATAATCATAAGGCTAGCATCCATTGGAGTAACAAAAATTTGAAGAACAAACTACCTACCATAATGATAAGGTTACAATCCATTGGAGTAACAGAAATCTCAACGAAAAACTACCGTCCATAATGAGAAGGCTACCACTCATTGGAGTAACAAAGATGTCGACAACAAACTACCTTCCATAATGACAAGGCTACATCCATTGGGGTAACAAAGATCTCGACAATAGACTACCTTCCGTAGTGACAAGGCTACCATCCATTGGAATAAAAAAATATCGACAATAGACTAACTTCCATATTGACAAGGCAAACATCCATTGGAGTAACAAAAATCACGACAAAAAACTACCTTCCATAATGACAAGGTTACCATCTATTGGGGTACAAAAAATCATGACAACAGACTACCTTCCATAAGGGCAAGGCTACCATCCATTGGAGTAACAAAAATCTCTATAAAAAACTACCTTCCTTAATGAGAAGGATACATCCATTGGAATAACAAAAATATCCACAATAGACTACCTTCCATAATGACAAGGCTACCATCCGTTGGAGTAACAAAAATATGAACAACAGACTACCTTGCATAATGACAAGGCAATCATCCATTAGAGTAACAAAGAAATCGACAAAAGACTAACTTCCTTAATGACAAGGTTACCATCCATTGGAATAACAAAAATCTCGACAACAGACTACCTTCCATAATGACAAGGCTACCATCCAATGGAACAAATAAAATCTCGACAACAAACTACCTTCCATAATAACAAGGCTGTCATCCATTGGAGCAACAAAGATATCGACAATAGACTACCTTGAATAATGACAAGGCTACCATCCATTTCAGTAACAAGAATTTTGACAATAGAGTACCTTCCATAAAGACAAGGATACCATCTATTGAAGTTACAAAAATCTGAACAATCGACTACCTTCCATAATGGCAAGGATACCATCCATTGGAGTAACAAAAATCTCGACAAAAAACTACCTTCCATAATGAGAAGGATATCATCCATTAAAATAACAAAAATCTCGACAATAGACTTCCTTCCTTAATGACAAGGCTACCATCCTTTGAAGTAACAAAAATATGAACAACAAACTACCTTCCATAATGACAAGGCTATAATCCGTTGGAGTAACAAAAATCTCAACGACATACTACCTTCCATAATGATAAAGCTACCATCCATTGGAGTAACAAAAATCTCGACAACAGATTACCTTCCCTAATGACAGGGCTACCATCAATTGGAGTAACAAAAATCAGACAACATACTACCTTCTATAATGACAAGGCTACCATCCATTGGAGTAACAAAAATCTCAACAACATACTACCTTCCATAACATCAAGGCTATCATCCATTAGAGTAATAAAAAAAAATCGACAACAGACTACCTTCAATAATGACAAGGCTACCATCCATTTGACTAAACAAAATCTCGACAACAGACTACCTTCCATAATGACAAGGCTACGATCCATTGGAGTAACAAAAATCTCGACAACAGACTACCTTCCATAATGACAAGGCTATCATCCATTGGAGTAACAAAAATCTAAACAAAATACTAACTTCCATAATGACAAGGTTACCATCCATTGGAATAAAAAAAATCTCGACAACAGACTACCTTCCATAATGACAAGGCTACCATCCAATGGAATAACAAAAATCTCGACAACAGTCTACCTTCCATAAACATAAGGCTACCATCCACTGGAGTAACAAAAATTTGAAGAACAAACTACCTTCCATAATTATAAGGTTACAATCCATTGGAATAACAGAAATCTCAACGACAAACTACCTTCCATAATGAGAAGGCTACCATTCATTGGAGTAACAAAGATCTCGACAACAGACTACCTTCCATAATAACAAGGCTACATCCATTGAGGTAACAAAGATCTCGACAATAGACTACCTTTCGTAGTGACAAGGCTACCATCCATTGGAATAAAAAAATCTCGACAATAGACTACCTTCCATATTGACAAGGCAACCATCCATTGGTGTAACAAAAATCTCGACAAAAAACTACGTTCCATAATGACAAGGTTACCATCTATTGGGGTACCAAAAATCATGACAACAGACTACCTTCCATAAGGGCAAGGCTACCATCCATTGGAGTAACACAAATCTCTCCAAAAAACTACCTTCCATAATGAGAAGGATACATCCATTGGAATAACAAAAATATCCATAATAGACTACCTTCCATAATGACAAGGCTACCATCCGTTGGAGTAACAAAAATATGAACAACATACTACCTAGCATAATGACAAGGCAAACATCCATTAGAGTAACAAAGAAATCAACAAAAGACTAAATTCCTTAATGACAAGGTTACCATCCATTGGAATAACAAAAATCTCGACAACAGACTACTTTCCATAATGACAAGGCTACCATCCAATGGAATAAATAAAATCTCGACAACAAACTACCTTCCATAATGACAAGGCTATCATCCATTGGAGTAACAAAGATATCGACAATAGACTACCTTGAATAATGACAAGGCTACCATCCATTTGAGTTACAAGAATTTCGACAATAGAGTACCTTCCATAATGACAAGGATACCATCTATTGAAGTTACAAAAATCTGAACAATCGACTACCTTCCATATTGGCAAGGATACCATCCATTGGAGTAACAAAAATCTCGACAAAAAACTACCTTCCATAATGAGAAGGATATCATCCATTAAAATAACAAAAATCTCGAAAATAGACTTCCTTCCATAATGACAAGGATACCATCCTTTGAAGTAACAAAAATTTGAACAACAAACTACCTTCCATAATGACAAGGCTATAATCCGTTGGAGTAACAAAAATCTCAACGACATACTACCTTCCATAATGATAAAGATACCATCCATTGGAGTAACAAAAATTTCGACAACAGATTACCTTCCCTAATGACAGGGCTACCATCAATTGGAGTAACAAAAATCAGACAACATACTACCTTCTATAATGACAAGGCTACCATCCATTGGAGTAACAAAAATCTCAACAATATACTACCTTCCATAACATCAAGGCTATCATCCATTGAAGAAACAAAGATATCGACAACAGACTACCTTCAATAATGAAAAGGCTACCATCCATTTGACTAAAAAAAATCTCGACAACAGACTACCTTCCATAATGACAAGGCTACCATCCATTGGAGTAACAAAAATGTCTACAACAGACTTCCTTCCATAATGACAAGGCTATCATCCATTGGAGTAACAAAAATCTAAACAAAATACTTACTTCCATTATGAAAAGTTTACCATCCATTGGAATAAAAAAATTCTCGACAACAGACTACCTTCCATAATGACAAGGCTACCATCCAATGGAATAACAAAAATCTCGACAACAATCTACCTTCCACAATCACAAGGCTACCATCCATTGGAGTAACAAAAATTTGAAGAACAAACTACCTTCCATAATGATAAGGCTACAATCCATTGGAGTAATAGAAATCTCAACGACAAACTACCTTCCATAATGACAAGGCTACCATTCATTGGAGTAACAAAAATCTCGACAACAAACTACCTTCCATAATGACAAGGCTACATCCATTGGGGTAACAAAGATCTCGACAATAGACTACCTTCCGTAGTGACAAGGCTACCATCCATTGGAATAAAAAAATCTCGACAATAGACTACCTTCCATATTGACAAGGTTACCATCTATTAGGGTACCAAAAATCTTGAAAACAGACTACCTTCCATAAGGGCAAGGCTACCATCCATTGGAGTAACAAAAATCTCTACAAAAAAAAACCTTCCTTAATGAGAAGGATACATCCATTGGAATAACAAAAATATCCATAATAGATTACCTTCCATAATGACAAGGCTACCATCCATTGGAGTAACAAAAATATGAACAACAAACTACCTTGCATAATGACAAGGCTATCATCCTTTGGAGTAACAAAGAAATCGACAAAAGACTAACTTCCTTAATGACAAGGTTACCATCCATTGGAATAACAAAAATCTCGACAATAGACTACCTTCCATAATGACAAGGCTACCATCCAATGGAATAAAAAAAATCTTGACAACATACTACCTTCTATAATGACAAGGCTACCATCCATTGGAGTAACAAAAATCTCAACAA
Source organism: Vicia faba (assembly GCA_948472305.1). Lineage (NCBI taxonomy): Eukaryota > Viridiplantae > Streptophyta > Magnoliopsida > Fabales > Fabaceae > Vicia > Vicia faba. Next base: position 584,969,076 of record OX451739.1, on the reverse strand, counting down.
CATACTACCTTCCATAACATCAAGGCTATCATCCATTGAAGAAACAAAGATATCGACAACAGACTACCTTCAATAATGACAAGGCTACCATCCATTTGACTAAACAAAATCTCGACAACAGACTACCTTCCATAATGACAAGGCTACCATCCATTGGAGTAACAAAAATGTCTACAACAGACTTCCTTCCATAATGACAAGGCTATCATTTATTGGAGTAACAAAAATCTAAACAAAATACTTACTTCCATAATGACAAGTTTACCATCCAATGGAATAAAAAAATTCTCGACAACAGACTACCTTCCATAATGACAAGGCTACCATCCAATGGAATAACAAAAATCTCGACAACAATCTACCTTCCACAATCACAAGGCTACCATCCATTGGAGTAACAAAAATTTGAAGAACAAACTACCTTCCATAATGATATGGCTACAATCCATTGGAGTAATAGAAATCTCAACGACAAACTACCTTCCATAATGACAAGGCTACCATTCATTGGAGTAACAAAAATCTCGACAATAGACTACCTTACATAATGACAAGGCTACATCCATTGGGGTAACAAAGATCTCGACAATAGACTACCTTCCGTAGTGACAAGGCTACCATCCATTGGAATAAAAAAATCTCGACAATAGACTACCTTCCATATTGACAAGGTTACCATCTATTAGGGTACCAAAAATCTTGACAACAGACTACCTTCCATAAGGGCAAGGCTACCATCCATTGGAGTAACAAAAATCTCTACAAAAAAACCCTTCCTTAATGAGAAGGATACATCCATTGGAATAACAAAAATATCCATAATAGACTACCTTCCATAATGACAAGGCTACCATCCATTGGAGTAACAAAAATATGAACAACAAACTACCTTGCATAATGACAAGGCTATCATCCTTTGGAGTAACAAAGAAATCGACAAAAGACTAACTTCCTTAATGACAAGGTTACCATCCATTGGAATAACAAAAATCTCGACAATAGACTACCTTCCATAATGACAAGGCTACCATCCAATGGAATAAAAAAAATCTTGACAACATACTACCTTCTATAATGACAAGGGTACCATCCATTGGAGTAACAAAAATCTCAACAACATACTACCTTCCATAACATCAAGGCTATCATCCATTGAAGAAACAAAGATATCGACAAAAGACTACCTTCAATAATGACAAGGCTACCATCCATTTGACTAAACAAAATCTCGACAACAGACTACCTTCCATAATGACAACGCTACCATCCATTGGAGTAACAAAAATGTCTACAACATACTTCCTTCCATAATGACAAGGCTATCATCCATTGGAGTAACAAAAATCTAAACAAAATACTTACTTCCATAATGACAAGTTTACCATCCATTGGAATAAAAAAATTCTCGACAACAGACTACCTTCCATAATGACAAGGCTACCATCCAATGGAATAACAAAAATCTCGACAACAATCTACCTTCCACAATCACAAGGCTACCATCCATTGGAGTAACAAAAATTTAAAGAACAAACTACCTTCCATAATGATAAGGCTACAATCCATTGGAGTAATAGAAATCTCAACGACAAACTACCTTCCATAATGACAAGGCTACCATTCATTGGAGTAACAAAAATCTCGACAACAGACTACCTTCCATAATGACAAGGCTACATCCATTGGGGTAACAAAGATCTCGACAATAGACTACCTTCCGTAGTGACAAGGCTACCATCCATTAGAATAAAAAAATCTCGACAATAGACTACCTTCCATATTGACAAGGTTACCATCTATTAGGGTACCAAAATTCTTGACAACTGACTACCTTCCATAAGGGCAAGGCTACCATCCATTGGAGTAACAAAAATCTCTACAAAAAAAAACCTTCCTTAATGAGAAGGATACATCCATTGGAATAACAAAAATATCCATAATAGACTACCTTCCATAATGACAAGGCTACCATCCATTGGAGTAACAAAAATATGAACAACAAACTACCTTGCATAATGACAAGGCTATCATCCTTTGGAGTAACAAAGAAATCGACAAAAGACTAACTTCCTTAATGACAAGGTTACCATCCATTGGAATAACAAAAATGTCGACAATAGACTACCTTCCATAATGACAAGGCTACCATCCAATGGAATAAAAAAAATCTCGACAACAGACTACCTTCCATAATGACAAGGCTATCATCCATTGGAGTAACAAAGATATCGACAATAGACTACCTTGAATAATGACAAGGCTACCATCCATTTTAGTAAAAAGAATTTCGACAATAGAGTACCTTCCATAATGACAAGGATACCATCTACTAAAGTAACAAAAATCTGAACAATCGACTACCTTCTATAATGGAAAGGATACAATCCATTGGAGTAACAAAAATCTCGACAAAAAACTACCTTCCATAATGAGAAGGATATCATCCATTAAAATATCAAAAATCTCGACAATAGACTACCTTCCATAATGACAAGGCTACCATCCTTTGGAGTAACAAAAATATGAACAACAAACTCCCTTCCATAATGAAAGGGCTACAATCCATTGGAGTAACCGAAATCTCAACGACATACTACCTTCCATAATGATAAGGCTACCATCCATTGGAGTAACAAAAATCTCGACAACAGATTATGTTCCCTAATGTCAAGGCTACCATCAATTGGAGTAACAAAAATCTCGACAACATACTACCAACTATAATGAGAAGGCTACCATCCATTGGAGTAACAAAAATATCAACAACATACTACCTTCCATAACATCAAGGCTATCATCCATTGTAGTAACAAAGATATCGACAACAGACTACCTTCAATAATGACAAGGCTACCATCCATTTGAGTAAACAAAATCTCGACAACAGACTACCTTCCATAATGACAAGGCTACCATCCAATGGAGTAAAAAAAATCTCGACAACAGACTACCTTCCATAATGACAAGGCTATCATCCATTGGAGTAACAAAGATATCGACAATAGACTACCTTGAATAATGACAATGCTACCATCCATTTTAGTAAAAAGAATTTCGACAATAGAGTACCTTCCATAATGACAAGGATACCATCTACTAAAGTAACAAAAATCTGAACAATCGACTACCTTCTATAATGGAAAGGATACAATCCATTGGAGTAACAAAAATCTCGACAAAAAACTACCTTCCATAATGAGAAGGATATCATCCATTAAAATAACAAAAATCTCGACAATAGACTACCTTCCATAATGACAAGGCTACCATCCTTTGGAGTAACAAAAATATGAACAACAAACTCCCTTCCATAATGAAAGGGCTACAATCCATTGGAGTAACAGAAATCTCAACGACATACTACCTTCCATAATGATAAGGCTACCATCCATTGGAGTAACAAAAATCTCGACAACAGATTACGTTCCCTAATGTCAGGGCTACCATCAATTGGAGTAACAAAAATCTCGACAACATACTACCAACTATAATGAGAAGGCTACCATCCATTGGAGTAACAAAAATATCAACAACATACTACCTTCCATAACATCAAGGCTATCATCCATTGTAGTAACAAAGATATCGACAACAGACTACCTTCAATAATGACAAGGCTACCATCCATTTGAGTAAACAAAATCTCGACAACAGACTACCTTCCATAATGACAAGGCTACCATCCATTGGAGTAAAAAAAATCTCGACAACAGACTACCTTCCATAATGACAAGGCTATCGTCCATTGGAGTAACAAAAATCTCAACAAAATACTACCTTCCATAATGACAAGGTTACCATCCAATGGAATAAAAAAAATCTCGACAACAGACTACCTTCCATAATGACAAGGCTACCATCCAATGGAATAACAAAAATCTCGACATCAATCTACCTTCCATAATCACAAGGCTACCATCCATTGGAGTAACAAAAATTTGAAGAACAAACTACCTTCCATAATGACAAGGATACAATTCATTGGAGTTACCGAAAACTCAACGACAGATTACCTTCCATAATGATAAGGCTACCATTCATTAGAGTAACAAAAATCTCGACAACAGACTAACATCCATAATGACAAGGCTACATCCATTGGGGTACCAAAAATATTGACAACAGACTACCTTCCATAAGGGCAAGGCTACCATCCATTGGAGTAACAAAAATCTCTACAAAAAACTACCTTCCTTAATGAGAAGGATACTTCCATTGGAATAACAAAAATATCCACAATAGACTACCTTCCATAATGACAAGGCTACCATCCATTGGAGTAACAAAAATATGAACAACAGACTACCTTGCATAATGACAAGGCTATCATCCATTGGAAAACAAAGAAATCGACAAAAGACTAACTTCCTTAATGACAAGGTTACCATCCATTGGAATAACAAAAATCTCGACAACAGACTACCTTCCATAATGACAAGGCTACCATCCAATGGAATAAAAAAAATCTCGAAAACAGACTACCTTCCATAATGATAAGGCTATCGTCCATTGGAGTAACAAAGATATCGACAATAGACTACCTTGAATAATGACAAGGCTACCATCCATTTTAGTAACAAGAATTTCGACAATAGAGTACCTTCCATAATGACAAGGATACCATCTACTAAAGTAACAAAAATCTGAACAATCGACTACATTCCATAATGTCAAGGATACCATCCATTGGAGTAACAAAAATCTCGTCAAAAAAATACCTTCCATAATGAGAAGGATATCATCCATTAAAATAATAAAAATCTCGACAATAGACTACCTTCTATAATGACAAGGCTACCATCCTTTGGAGTAACAAAAATATGAACAACAAACTACCTTCCACAATGACAAGGCTACAATCCATTGGAGTAACAGAAATCTCAACGACGTACTACCTTCCATAATGATAAGGCTACCATCCATTGGAGTAACAAAAATCTCGACAACAGATTACCTTCCCTAATGACAGGGCTACAATCAATTGGAGTAACAAAAATCTCGACAACATACTACCATCTATAATGACAAGTCTACCATCCATTGGAGTAACAAAAATCTCAACAACATACTACCTTCCATAACATCAAGGCTATCATCCATTGGAGTAACAAAGATATCGACAACAGACTACCTTCAATAATGACAAGGCTACCATCCATTTGAGTAAACAAAATCTCTACAACAGACTACCTTCCATAATGACAAGGCTACCATCCATTGGAGTAAAAAAAATCTCGACAACAGACTACCTTCCATAATGACAAGGCTATCATCCATTGGAGTAACAAAAATCTCAACAAAATACTACCTTCCATAATGACAAGGTTACCATCCAATGGAATAAAAAAAATCTCGACAACAGACTACCTTCCATAATGACAAGGCTACCATCCAATGGAATAACAAAAATCTCGACATCAGTCTACCTTCCATAATCACAAGGCTACCATCCATTGGAGTAACAAAAATTTGAAGAACAAACTACCTTCCATAATGACAAGGATACAATTCATTGGAGTTACCGAAAACTCAACGACAGATTACCTTCCATAATGATAAGGCTACCATTCATTAGAGTAACAAAAATCTCGACAACAGACTACCTTCAATAATGACAAGGCTACATCCATTGGGGAACAAAAAATATTGACAACAGACTACCTTCCATAAGGGCAAGGCTACCATCCATTGGAGTAACAAATATCTCTACAAAAAACTACCTTCCTTAATGAGAAGGATACATCCATTGGAATAACAAAAATATCCACAATAGACAATCTTCCATAATGACAAGGCTACCTTCCATTGGAATAACAAAAATATGAACAACACACTACCTTGCATAATGACAAGGCTATCATCCATTGGAGTAACAAAGAAATCGACAAAAGACTAACTTCCTTAATGACAAGGTTACCATCCATTGGAATAACAAAAATCTCGACAACAGACTACCTTCCATAATGACAAGGCTACCATCCAATGGAATAAAAAAAATCTCGACAACAGACTACCTTCCATAATGATAAGGCTATCGTCCATTGGAGTAACAAAGATATCGACAATAGACTACCTTGAATAATGACAAGGCTACCATCCATTTTAGTAACAAGAATTTCGACAATAGAGTACCTTCCATAATGACAAGGATACCATCTACTAAAGTAACAAAAATCTGAACAATCGACTACATTCCATAATGTCAAGGATACATCCATTGGAGTAACAAAAATCTCGACAAAAAAATACCTTCCATAATGAGAAGGATATCATCCATTAAAATAACAAAAATCTCGACAATAGACTACCTTCTATAATGACAAGGCTACCATCCTTTGGAGTAACAAAAATATGAACAACAAACTACCTTCCACAATGACAAGGCTACAATCCATTGGAGTAACAGAAATCTCAACGACATACTACCTTCCATAATGATAAGGCTACCATCCATTGGAGTAACAAAAATCTCGACAACATACTACCTTCCATAACATCAAGGCTATCATCCATTGTAGTAACAAAGATATCGACAACAGACTACCTTCAATAATGACAAGGCTACCATCCATTTGAATAAACAAAATCTCGACAACAGACTACCTTCCATAAGGACAAGGATACCATCCATTGGAGTAACAAAAATCTCGACAACAGACTACCTTCCATAATGACAACGCTATCATCCATTGGAGTAACGAAAATCTCAACAAAATACTACCTTCCATAATGACAAGTTTACCATCCAATGGAATAAAAAAAATCTCGACAACAGACTACCTTCCATAATTACAAGGCTACCATCCAATGGAATAACAAAAATCACGACATCAGTCTACCTTCCATAATCACAAGGCTACCATCCATTGGAGTAACAAAAAATTGAAGAACAAACTACCTTCCATAATGACAAGGCTACAATCCATTGGAGTTAACGAAAACTCAACGACAGACTACCTTCCATAATGATAAGGCTACCATTCATTGGAGTAACAAAAATCTCGACAACAGACTACCTTCCATAATGACAAGGCTACATCCATTGGGGTACCAAAAATATTGACAACAGACTACCTTCCATAAGGGCAAGGCTACCATCCAGTGGAGTAACAAAAATCACTACAAAAAACTACCTTCCTTAATGAGAAGGATAAATCCATTGGAATAATAAAAATATCCATAATGACAAGTCTACCATCCATTGGAGTAACAAAAATATGAACAACAGACTACCTTTCATAATGACAAGGCTATCATCCATTGGAGTAACAAAGAAATCGACAAAAGACTAACTTCCTTAATGACAAGGTTACCATCCATTGGAATAACAAAAATCTCGACAACTGACTACCTTCCATAATGACAAGGCTACCATCCAATGGAATAAAAAAAATCTCGACAACAGACTACCTTCCATAATGATAAGGCTATCATCCATTGGTGTAACAATGATATCGACAATAGACTGCCTTGAATAATGACAAGGCTACCATCCATTTTAGTAACAAGAATTTCGACAATAGAGTACCTTCCATAATGACAAGGATACCATCTACTAAAGTAACAAAAATCTGAACAATCGACTACCTTCCATAATGGCAAGGATACCATCCATTGGAGTAACAAAAATCTCGACAAAAAACTACCTTCCATAATGAGAAGGATATCATCCATTAAAATAACAAAAATCTCGACAATAGACTACCTTCCATAATGACAAGGCTACCATCCTTTGGAGTAACAAAAATATGAACAACAAACTACCTTCCATAATGACAGCGCTCTAATCCATTGGAGTAACAGAAATCTCAACGACATACTACCTTCCATAATGATAAGGCTACCATCCATTGGAGTAACAAAAATCTCGACAACAAATTACCTTCCCTAATGACATGGCTACCATAAATTGGAGTAACAAAAATCTCGACAACATACTACCATCTATAATGACAAGGCTACCATCCATTGGAGTAACAAAAATATCAACAACATACTACCTTCCATAACATCAAGGCTATCATCCATTAAAGTAACAAAGATATCGACAACAGACTACCTTCAATAATGACAAGGCTACCATCCATTTGAGTAAACAAAATCTCGACAACAGACTACCTTCCATAATGACAAGGCTACCATCCATTGGAGTAACAAAAATCTCGACAACAGACTACCTTCCATAATGACAAGGCTATCATCCATTGGGGTAACAAAAATCTCAACAAAATACTACCTTCCATAATGACAAGGTTACCATCCAATGGAATAAAAAAAATCTCGACAACAGACTACCTTCCATAATTACAAGGCTACCATCCAATGGAATAACAAAAATCACGACATCAGTCTACCTTCCATAATCACAAGGCTACCATCCATTGGAGTAACAAAAATTTGAAGAACAAACTACCTTCCATAATGACAAGGCTACAATCCATTGGAGTTAACGAAAACTCAACGACAGACTACCTTCCATAATGATAAGGCTACCATTCATTGGAGTAACAAAAATCTCGACAACAGACTACCTTCCATAATGACAAGGCTACATCCATTGGGGTACCAAAAATATTGACAACAGACTACCTTCCATAAGGGCAAGGCTACCATCCAGTGGAGTAACAAAAATCACTACAAAAAACTACCTTCCTTAATGAGAAGGATAAATCCATTGAAATAACAAAAATATCCATAATGACAAGTCTACCATCCATTGGAGTAACAAAAATATGAACAACAGACTACCTTTCATAATTACTAGGCTATCATCCATTGGAGTAACAAAGAAATCGACAAAAGACTAACTTCCTTAATGACAAGGTTACCATCCATTGGAATAACAAAAATCTCGACAACTGACTACCTTCCATAATGACAAGGCTACCATCCAATGGAATAAAAAAAATCTCGACAACAGACTACCTTCCATAATGATAAGGCTATCATCCATTGGTGTAACAATGATATCGACAATAGACTGCCTTGAATAATGACAAGGCTACCATCCATTTTAGTAACAAGAATTTCGACAATAGAGTACCTTCCATAATGACAAGGATACCATCTACTAAAGTAACAAAAATCTGAACAATCGACTACCTTCCATAATGGCAAGGATACCATCCATTGGAGTAACAAAAATCTCGACAAAAAACTACCTTCCATAATGAGAAGGATATCATCCATTAAAATAACAAAAATCTCGACAATAGACTACCTTCCATAATGACAAGGCTACCATCCTTTGGAGTAATAAAAATATGAACAACAAACTACCTTCCATAATGACAGCGCTCTAATCCATTGGAGTAACAGAAATCTCAACGACATACTACCTTCCATAATGATAAGGCTACCATCCATTGGAGTAACAAAAATCTCGACAACAAATTACCTTCCCTAATGACATGGCTACCATAAATTGGAGTAACAAAAATCTCGACAACATACTACCATCTATAATGACAAGGCTACCATCCATTGGAGTAACAAAAATATCAACAACATACTACCTTCCATAACATCAAGGCTATCATCCATTGAAGTAACAAAGATATCGACAACAGACTACCTTCAATAATGACAAGGCTACAATCCATTTGAGTAAACAAAATCTCGACAACAGACTACCTTCCATAATGACAAGGCTACCATCCATTGGAGTAACAAAAATCTCGACAACAGACTACCTTCCATAATGACAAGGCTATCATCCATTGGGGTAACAAAAATCTCAACAAAATACTACCTTCCATAATGACAAGGTTACCATCCAATGGAATAAAAAAAATCTCGACAACAGACTACCTTCCATAATTACAAGGCTACCATCCAATGGAATAACAAAAATCACGACATCAGTCTACCTTCCATAATCACAAGGCTACCATCCATTGGAGTAACAAAAATTTGAAGAACAAACTACCTTCCATAATGACAAGGCTACAATCCATTGGAGTTAACGAAAACACAACGACAGACTACCTTCCATAATGATAAGGCTACCATTCATTGGAGTAACAAAAATCTCGACAACAGACTACCTTCCATAATGACAAGGCTACATCCATTGGGGTACCAAAAATATTGACAACAGACTACCTTCCATAAGGGCAAGGCTACCATCCAGTGGAGTAACAAAAATCACTACAAAAAACTACCTTCCTTAATGAGAAGGATAAATCCATTGGAATAACAAAAATATCCATAATGACAAGTCTACCATCCATTGGAGTAACAAAAATATGAACAACAGACTACCTTTCATAATGACAAGGCTATCATCCATTGGAGTAACAAAGAAATCGACAAAAGACTAACTTCCTTAATGAGAAGGTTACCATCCATTGGAATAACAAAAATCTCGACAACTGACTACCTTCCATAATGACAAGGCTACCATCCAATGGAATAAAAAAAATCTCGACAACAGACTACCTTCCATAATGATAAGGCTATCATCCATTGGTGTAACAATGATATCGACAATAGACTGCCTTGAATAATGACAAGGCTACCATCCATTTTAGTAACAAGAATTTCGACAATAGAGTACCTTCCATAATGACAAGGATACCATCTACTAAAGTAACAAAAATCTGAACAATCGACTACCTTCCATAATGGCAAGGATACCATCCATTGGAGTAACAAAAATCTCGACAAAAAACTACCTTCCATAATGAGAAGGATATCATCCATTAAAATAACAAAAATCTCGACAATAGACTACCTTCCATAATGACAAGGCTACCATCCTTTGGAGTAACAAAAATATGAACAACAAACTACCTTCCATAATGACAGCGCTCTAATCCATTGGAGTAACAGAAATCTCAACGACATACTACCTTCCATAATGATAAGGCTACCATCCATTGGAGTAACAAAAATCTCGACAACAAATTACCTTCCCTAATGACATGGCTACCATAAATTGGAGTAACAAAAATCTCGACAACATACTACCATCTATAATGACAAGGCTACCATCCATTGGAGTAACAAAAATATCAACAACATACTACCTTCCATAACATCAAGGCTATCATCCATTGAAGTAACAAAGATATCCACAATAGACTACCTTCAATAATGACAAGGCTACAATCCATTTGAGTAAACAAAATCTCGACAACAGACTACCTTCCATAATGACAAGGCTACCATCCATTGGAGTAACAAAAATCTCGACAACAGACTACCTTCCATAATGACAAGGCTATCATCCATTGGGGTAACAAAAATCTCAACAAAATACTACCTTCCATAATGACAAGGTTACCATCCAATGGAATAAAAAAAATCTCGACAACAGACTACCTTCCATAATGGCAAGGCTACCATCCAATGGAATAACAAAAATCTCGACATCAATCTACCTTCCATAATCACAAGGCTACCATCCATTGGAGTAACAAAAATTTGAAGAACAAACTACCTGCCATAATGACAAGGCTATAATCCATTGGAGTTACCGAAAACTCAACGACAGACTACCTTCCATAATGATAAGGCTATCATTCATTGGAGTAACAAAAATCTCGACAACAGACTACCTTCCATAATGACAAGGCTACATCCATTGGGGTACCAAAAATATTGACAACAGACTACCTTCCATAAGGGCAACGCTATCATCCATTGGAGTAACAAAAATCTCTACAAAAAACTACCTTCCTTAATGAGAAGGATACATCCATTGGAATAACAAAAATATCCACAATAGACTACCTTCCATAATGACAAGGCTACCATCCACTGGAGTAACAAAAATATGAACAACAGACTACCTTGCATAATGACAAGGCTATCATCCATTGGAGTAACAAAGAAATCGACAAAAGACTAACTTCCTTAATGACAAGTTTACCATCCATTGGAATAACAAAAATCTCGACAACAAACTACCTTCCATAATGACAAGGCTACCATCCAATGGAATAAAAAAAATCTCGACAACAGACTACCTTCCATAATGATAAGGCTATCATCCATTGGTGTAACAATGATATCGACAATAGACTGCCTTGAATAATGACAAGGCTACCATCCATTTTAGTAACAAGAATTTCGACAATAGAGTACCTACCATAATGACAAGGATACCATCTACTAAAGTAACAAAAATCTGAACAATCGACTACCTTCCATAATGGCAAGGATACCATCCATTGGAGTAACAAAAATCTCGACAAAAAACTACCTTCCATAATGAGAAGGATATCATCCATTAAAATAACAAAAATCTCGACAATAGACTACCTTCCATAATGACAAGGCTACCATCCTTTGGAGTAACAAAAATATGAACAACAAACTACCTTCCATAATGACAACGCTCTAATCCATTGGAGTAACAGAAATCTCAACGACATACTACCTTCCATAATGATAAGGCTACCATCCATTGGAGTAACAAAAATCTCGACAACAGATTACCTTCCCTAATGACATGGCTACCATAAATTGGAGTAACAAAAATCTCGACAACATACTACCATCTATAATGACAAGGCTACCATCCATTGGAGTAACAAAAATCTCAACTACATACTACCTTCCATAACATCAAGGCTATCATCCATTGAAGTAACAAAGATATCGACAACAGACTACCTTCAATAATGACAAGGCTACAATCCATTTGAGTAAACAAAATCTCGACAACAGACTACCTTCCATAATGACAAGGCTACCATCCATTGGAGTAACAAAAATCTCGACAACAGACTACCTTCCATAATGACAAGGCTATCATCCATTGGGGTAACAAAAATCTCAACAAAATACTACCTTCCATAATGACAAGGTTACCATCCAATGGAATAAAAAAAATCTCGACAACAGACTACCTTCCATAATGGCAAGGCTACCATCCAATGGAATAACAAAAATCTCGACATCAATCTACCTTCCATAATCACAAGACTACCATCCATTGGAGTAACAAAAATTTGAAGAACAAACTACCTTCAATAATGAGAAGGATACAATCCATTGGAGTTACCGAAAACTCAACGACAGATTACCTTCCATAATGATAAGGCTACCATTCATTAGAGTAACAAAAATCTAGACAATAGACTACCTTCCATAATGACAAGGCTACATCCATTGGGGTACCAAAAATATTGAGAACAAACTACCTTCCACAAGGGCAAGGCTACCATCCATTGGAGTAACAAAAATCTCTACAAAAAACTACCTTCCTTAATGAGAAGGATACATCCATTGGAATAACAAAAATATCCATAATAGACTACCTTCCATAATGACAAGGCTACCATCCATTGGAGTAACAAAAATAAGAACAACAGAGTACCTTGCATAATGACAAGGCTATCATCCATTGGAGTAACAAAGAAATCGACAAAAGACTAACTTCCTTAATGACAAGGTTACCATCCATTGGAATAACAAAAATCTCGACAACAGACTACCTTCCATAATGACAAGGCTACCATCCAATGGAATAAAAAAAATCTCGACAACAGACTACCTTCCATAATGATAAGGCTATCATCCATTGGAGTAACAAAGATATCGACAATAGACTACCTTGAATAATGACAAGGCTACCATCCATTTTACTAACAAGAATTTCGACAATAGAGTACCTTCCATAATGACAAGGATACCATCTACTAAAGTAACAAAAATCTGAACAATCGACTACCTTCCATAATGGCAAGGATACCAGCCATTGGAGTAACAAAAATCTCGACAAAAAAATACCTTCCATAATGAGAAGGATATCATCCATTAAAATAACAAAAATCTCGACAATAGACTACCTTCTATAATGACAAGGCTACCATCCTTTGGAGTAACAAAAATATGAACAACAAACTACCTTCCACAATGACAAGGCTACAATCCATTGGAGTAACAAAAATCTCAACGACATACTACCTTCCATAATGATAAGGCTACCATCCATTGGAGTTACAAAAATCTCGACAACAGATTACCTTCCCTAATGACAGGGCTACCATCAATTGGAGTAACAAAAATCTCGACAACATACTACCATCTATAATGACAAGGCTACCATCCATTGGAGTAACAAAAATATCAACAACATACTACCTTCCATAACATCAAGGCTATCATCCATTGGAGTAACAAAGATATCGACAACAGACTACCTTCAATAATGACAAGGCTACCATCCATTTGAGTAAACAAAATCTCGACAACAGACTACCTTCCATAATGACAAGGCTACCATCCATTGGAGTAACAAAAATCTCGACAACAGACTACCTTCCATAATGACAAGGCTATCATCCATTGGAGTAACAAAAATCTCAACAAAATACTACCTTCCATAATGACAAGGTTACCATCCAATGGAATAAAAAAAATCTCGACAACAGACTACCTTCCATAATGACAAGGCTACCATCCAATGGAATAACAAAAATCTCGACATCAATCTACCTTCCATAATCACAAGGCTACCATCCATTGGAGTAACAAAAATTTGAAGAACAAACTACCTGCCATAATGACAAGGCTACAATCCATTGGAGTTACCGAAAACTCAACGACAGACTACCTTCCATAATGATAAGGCTATCATTCATTGGAGTAACAAAAATCTCGACAACAGACTACCTTCCATAATGACAAGGCTACATCCATTGGGGTACCAAAAATATTGACAACAGACTACCTTCCATAAGGGCAACGCTACCATCCATTGGAGTAACAAAAATCTCTACAAAAAACTACCTTCCTTAATGAGAAGGATACATCCATTGGAATAACAAAAATATCCACAATAGACTACCTTCCATAATGACAAGGCTACCATCCACTGGAGTAACAAAAATATGAACAACAGACTACCTTGCATAATGACAAGGCTATCATCCATTGGAGTAACAAAGAAATCGACAAAAGACTAACTTCTTTAATGACAAGTTTACCATCCATTGGAATAACAAAAATCTCGACAACAAACTACCTTCCATAATGACAAGGCTACCATCCAATGGAATAAAAAAAATCTCGACAACAGACTACCTTCCATAATGATAAGGCTATCATCCATTGGAGTAACAAAGATATCGACAATAGACTACCTTGAATAATGACAAGGCTACCATCCATTTTAGTAACAAGAATTTCGACAATAGAGTACCTTCCATAATGACAAGGATACCATCTACTAAAGTAACAAAAATCTGAACAATCGACTACATTCCATAATGTCAAGGATACCATCCATTGGAGTAACAAAAATCTCGACAAAAAAATACCTTCCATAATGAGAAGGATATCATCCATTAAAATAACAAAAATCTCGACAATAGACTACCTTCTATAATGACAAGGCTACCATCCTTTGGAGTAACAAAAATATGAACAACAAACTACCTTCCACAATGACAAGGCTACAATCCATTGGAGTAACAGAAATCTCAACGACATACTACCTTCCATAATGATAAGGCTACCATCCATTGGGGTAACAAAAATCTCGACAACAGATTACCTTCCCTAATGACAGGGCTACCATCAATTGGAGTAACAAAAATCTCGACAACATACTACCATCTATAATGACAAGTCTACCATCCATTGGAGTAACAAAAATCTCAACAGCATACTACCTTCCATAACATCAAGGCTATTATCCATTAGAGTAACAAAGATATCGACAACAGACTACCTTCAATAATGACAAGGCTACCATCCATTTGAGTAAACAAAATCTAGACAACAGACTACCTTCCATAATGACAAGGCTACCATCCATTGGAGTAAAAAAAATCTCGACAACAGACTACCTTCCATAATGACAAGGCTATCATCCATTGGAGTAACAAAAATCTCAACAAAATACTACCTTCCATAATGACAAGGTTACCATCCAATGGAATAAAAAAATCTCGACAACAGACTACCTTCCATAATGACAAGGCTACCATCCAATGGAATAACAAAAATCTCGACATCAGTCTACCTTCCATAATCACAAGGCTACCATCCATTGGAGTAACAAAAATTTGAAGAACAAACTACCTTCCATAATGACAAGGATACAATTCGTTGGAGTTACCGAAAACTCAACGACAGATTACCTTCCATAATGATAAGGCTACCATTCATTAGAGTAACAAAAATCTCGACAACAGACTACCTTCAATAATGACAAGGCTACATCCATTGGGGAACAAAAAATATTGACAACAGACTACCTTCCATAAGGGCAAGGCTACCATCCATTGTAGTAACAAAGATATCGACAACAGACTACCTTCAATAATGACAAGGCTGCCATCCATTTGAGTAAACAAAATCTCGACAACAGACTACCTTCCATAAGGACAAGGATACCATCCATTGGAGTAACAAAAATCTCGACAACAGACTACCTTCCATAATGACAAGGCTATCATCCATTGGAGTAACGAACATCTCAACAAAATACTACCTTCCATAATGACAAGGTTACCATCC
The DNA here is from genome assembly GCA_948472305.1 of Vicia faba. NCBI lineage: Eukaryota > Viridiplantae > Streptophyta > Magnoliopsida > Fabales > Fabaceae > Vicia > Vicia faba. Next base: position 584,952,600 of record OX451739.1, on the reverse strand, counting down.
AATGGAATAAAAAAAATCTCGACAACAGACTACCTTCCATAATTACAAGGCTACCATCCAATGGAATAACAAAAATCATGACATCAGTCTACCTTCCATAATCACAAGGCTACCATCCATTGGAGTAACAAAAATTTGAAGAACAAACTACCTTCCATAATGACAAGGCTACAATCCATTGGAGTTAACGAAAACTCAACGACAGACTATCTTCCATAATGATAAGGCTACCATTCATTGGAGTAACAAAAATCTCGATAACAGACTACCTTCCATAATGACAAGGCTACATCCATTGGGGTACCAAAAATATTGACAACAGACTACCTTCCATAAGGGCAAGGCTACCATCCATTGGAGTAACAAAAATCACTACAAAAAACTACCTTCCTTAATGAGAAGGATAAATCCATTGGAATAACAAAAATATCCATAATGACAAGGCTACCATCCATTGGAGTAACAAAAATATGAACAACAGACTACCTTTCATAATGACAAGGCTATCATCCATTGGAGTAACAAAGAAATCGACAAAAGACTAACTTCCTTAATGACAAGGTTACCATCCATTGGAATAACAAAAATCTCGACAACTGACTACCTTCCATAATGACAAGGCTACCATCCAATGGAATAAAAAAAATCTCGACAACAGACTACCTTCCATAATGATAAGGCTATCATCCATTGAGGTAACAATGATATCGACAATAGACTGCCTTGAATAATGACAAGGCTACCATCCATTTTAGTAACAAGAATTTCGACAATAGAGTACCTTCCATAATGACAAGGATACCATCGACTAAAGTAACAAAAATCTGAACAATCGACTACCTTCCATAATGGCAAGGATACCATCCATTGGAGTAACAAAAATCTCGACAAAAAACTACCTTCCATAATGAGAAGGATATCATCCATTAAAATAACAAAAATCTCGACAATAGACTACCTTCCATAATGACAAGGCTACCATCCTTTGGAGTAACAAAAATATGAACAACAAACTACCTTCCATAATGACAACGCTCTAATCCATTGGAGTAACAGAAATCTCAACGACATACTACCTTCCATAATGATAAGGCTACCATCCATTGGAGTAACAAAAATCTCGACAACAAATTACCTTCCCTAATGACATGGCTACCATAAATTGGAGTAACAAAAATCTCGACAACATACTACCATCTATAATGACAAGGCTACCATCCATTGGAGTAAAAAAAATCTCAACTACATACTACCTTCCATAACATCAAGACTATCATCCATTGAAGTAACAAAGATATCGACAACAGACTACCTTCAATAATGACAAGGCTACAATCCATTTGAGTAAACAAAATCTCGACAACAGACTACCTTCCATAATGACAAGGCTACCATCCATTGGAGTAACAAAAATCTCGACAACAGACTACCTTCCATAATGACAAGGCTATCATCCATTGGGGTAACAAAAATCTCAACAAAATACTACCTTCCATAATGACAAGGTTACCATCCAATGGAATAAAAAAAATCTCGACAACAGACTACCTTCCATAATGGCAAGGCTACCATCCAATGGAATAACAAAAATCTCGACATCAATCTACCTTCCATAATCACAAGGCTACCATCCATTGGAGTAACAAAAATTTGAAGAACAAACTACCTTCAATAATGACAAGGATACAATCCATAGGAGTTACCGAAAACTCAACGACAGATTACCTTCCATAATGATAAGGCTACCATTCATTAGAGTAACAAAAATCTCGACAATAGACTACCTTCCATAATGACAAGGCTACATCCATTGGGGTACCAAAAATATTGAGAACAGACTACCTTCCACAAGGGCAAGGCTACCATCCATTGGAGTAACAAAAATCTCTACAAAAAACTACCTTCCTTAATGAGAAGGATACATCCATTGGAATAACAAAAATATCCATAATAGACTACCTTCCATAATGACAAGGCTACCATCCATTGAAGTAACAAAAATAAGAACAACAGACTACCTTGCAAAATGACAAGGCTATCATCCATTGGAGTAACAAAGAAATCGACAAAAGACTAACTTCCTTAATGACAAGGTTACCATCCATTGGAATAACAAAAATCTCGACAACAGACTACCTTCCATAATGACAAGGCTACCATCCAATGGAATAAAAAAAATCTCGACAACAGACTACCTTCCATAATGATAAGGCTATCATCCATTGGAGTAACAAAGATATCGACAATAGACTACCTTGAATAATGACAAGGCTACCATCCATTTTACTAACAAGAATTTCGACAATAGAGTACCTTCCATAATGACAAGGATACCATCTACTAAAGTAACAAAAATCTGAACAATCGACTACCTTCCATAATGGCAAGGATACCATCCATTGGAGTAACAAAAATCTCGACAAAAAACTACCTTCCATAATGAGAAGGATATCATCCATTAAAATAACAAAAATCTCGACAATAGACTACCTTCCATAATGACAAGGCTACCATCCCTTGGAGTAAGAAAAATATGAACAACAAACTACCTTCCATAATGACAAGGCTACAATCCATTGGAGTAACAGAAATCTCAATGACATACTACCTTCCATAATGATAAGGCTACCATCCATTGGAGTAACAAAAATCTCGACAACAGATTACCTTCCCTAATGACAGGGCTACCATCAATTGGAGTAACAAAAATCTCGACAACATACTACCATCAATAATGACAAGGCTACCATCCATTGGAGTAACAAAAATATCAACAACATACTACCTTCCATAACATCAAGGCTATCATCCATTGGAGTAACAAAGATATCGACACCAGACTACCTTCAATAATGACAAGGCTACCATCCATTTGAGTAAACAAAATCTCGACAACAGACTACCTTCCATAATGACAAGGCTACCATCCATTGGAGTAACAAAAATCTCGACAACAAACTACCTTCCATAATGACAAGGCTATCATCCATTGGAGTAACAAAAATCTCAACAAAATACTACCTTCCATAATGACAAGGTTACCATCCAATGGAATAAAAAAAATCTCGACAACAGACTACCTTCCATAATGACAAGGCTACCATCCAATGGAATAACAAAAATCTCGACATCAGTCTACCTTCCATAATCACAAGGCTACCATCCATGGGAGTAACAAAAATTTGAAGAACAAACTACCTGCCATAATGACAAGGCTACAATCCATTGGAGTTACCGAAAACTCAACGACAGACTACCTTCCATAATGATAAGGCTACCATTCATTGGAGTAACAAAAATCTCGACAACAGACTACCTTCCATAATGACAAGGCTACATCCATTGGGGTACCAAAAATATTGACAACAGACTACCTTCCATAAGGGCAAGGCTACCATCCATTGGAGTTACAAAAATCTCTACAAAAAACTACCTTCCTTAATGAGAAGGATACATCCATTGGAATAACAAAAATATCCACAATAGACTACCTTCCATAATGACAAGGCTACCATCCATTGGAGTAACAAAAATATGAACAACAGACTACCTTTCATAATGACAAGGCTATCATCCATTGGAGTAACAAAGAAATCGACAAAAGACGAACTTCCTTAATGACAAGGTTACCATCCATTGGAATAACAAAAATCTCGACAACTGACTACCTTCCATAATGACAAGGCTACCATCCAATGGAATAAAAAAAATCTCGACAACAGACTACCTTCCATAATGATAAGGCTATCATCCATTGGTGTAACAATGATATCGACAATAGACTGCCTTGAATAATGACAAGGCTACCATCCATTTTAGTAACAAGAATTTCGACAATAGAGTACCTACCATGATGACAAGGATACCATCTACTAAAGTAACAAAAATCTGAACAATCGACTACCTTCCATAATGGCAAGGATACCATCCATTGGAGTAACAAAAATCTCGACAAAAAACTACCTTCCATAAAGAGAAGGATATCATCCATTAAAATAACAAAAATCTCGACAATAGACTACCTTCCATAATGACAAGGCTACCATCCTTTGGAGTAACAAAAATATGAACAACAAACTACCTTCCATAATGACAACGCTCTAATCCATTGGAGTAACAGAAATCTCAACGACATACTACCTTCCATAATGATAAGGCTACCATCAATTGGAGTACCAAAAAATCTCGACAACAGATTACCTTCCCTAATGACATGGCTACCATAAATTGGAGTAACAAAAATCTCGACAACATACTACCATCTATAATGACAAGGCTACCATCCATTGAAGTAACAAAAATCTCAACTACATACAACCTTCCATAACATCAAGGCTATCATCCATTGAAGTAACAAAGATATCGACAACAGACTACCTTCAATAGTGACAAGGTTACAATCCAGTTGAGTAAACAAAATCTCGACAACAGACTACCTTCCATAATGACAAGGCTACCATCCATTGGAGTAACAAAAATCTCGACAACAGACTACCTTCCATAATGACAAGGCTATCATCCATTGGAGTAACAAAAATCTCAACAAAATACTACCTTCCATAATGACAAGGTTACCATCCAATGGAATAAAAAAAATCTCGACAACAGACTACCTTCCATAATGACAAGGCTACCATCCAATGGAATAACAAAAATCTCGACATCAGTCTACCTTCCATAATCACAAGGCTACCATCCATGGGAGTAACAAAAATTTGAAGAACAAACTACCTGCCATAATGACAAGGCTACAATCCATTGGAGTTACCGAAAACTCAACGACAGACTACCTTCCATAATGATAAGGCTACCATTCATTGGAGTAACAAAAATCTCGACAACAGACTACCTTCCATAATGACAAGGCTACATCCATTGGGGTACCAAAAATATTGACAACAGACTACCTTCCATAAGGGCAAGGCTACCATCCATTGGAGTAACAAAAATCTCTACAAAAAACTACCTTCCTTAATGAGAAGGATACATCCGTTGGAATAACAAAAATATCCACAATAGACTACCTTCCATAATGACAAGGCTACCATCCATTGGAGTAACAAAAATATGAACAACAGACTACCTTTCATAATGACAAGGCTATCATCCATTGGAGTAACAAAGAAATCGACAAAAGACGAACTTCCTTAATGACAAGGTTACCATCCATTGGAATAACAAAAATCTCGACAACTGACTACCTTCCATAATGACAAGGCTACCATCCAATGGAATAAAAAAAATCTCGACAACAGACTACCTTCCATAATGATAAGGCTATCATCCATTGGTGTAACAATGATATCGACAATAGACTGCCTTGAATAATGACAAGGCTACCATCCATTTTAGTAACAAGAATTTCGACAATAGAGTACCTACCATGATGACAAGGATACCATCTACTAAAGTAACAAAAATCTGAACAATCGACTACCTTCCATAATGGCAAGGATACCATCCATTGGAGTAACAAAAATCTCGACAAAAAACTACCTTCCATAAAGAGAAGGATATCATCCATTAAAATAACAAAAATCTCGACAATAGACTACCTTCCATAATGACAAGGCTACCATCCTTTGGAGTAACAAAAATATGAACAACAAACTACCTTCCATAATGACAACGCTCTAATCCATTGGAGTAACAGAAATCTCAACGACATACTACCTTCCATAATGATAAGGCTACCATCCATTGGAGTACCAAAAAATCTCGACAACAGATTACCTTCCCTAATGACATGGCTACCATAAATTGGAGTAACAAAAATCTCGACAACATACTACCATCTATAATGACAAGGCTACCATCCATTGAAGTAACAAAAATCTCAACTACATACAACCTTCCATAACATCAAGGCTATCATCCATTGAAGTAACAAAGATATCGACAACAGACTACCTTCAATAGTGACAAGGTTACAATCCAGTTGAGTAAACAAAATCTCGACAACAGACTACCTTCCATAATGACAAGGCTACCATCCATTGGAGTAACAAAAATCTCGACAACAGACTACCTTCCATAATGACAAGGCTATCATCCATTGGAGTAACAAAAATCTCAACAAAATACTACCTTCCATAATGACAAGGTTACCATCCAATGGAATAAAAAAAATCTCGACAACAGACTACCTTCCATAATGACAAGGCTACCATCCAATGGAATAACAAAAATCTCGACATCAGTCTATCTTCCATAATCACAAGGCTACCATCCATGGGAGTAACAAAAATTTGAAGAACAAACTACCTGCCATAATGACAAGGCTACAATCCATTGGAGTTACCGAAAACTCAACGACAGACTACCTTCCATAATGATAAGGCTACCATTCATTGGAGTAACAAAAATCTCGACAACAGACTACCTTCCATAATGACAAGGCTACATCCATTGGGGTACCAAAAATATTGACAACAGACTACCTTCCATAAGGGCAAGGCTACCATCCATTGGAGTAACAAAAATCTCTACAAAAAACTACCTTCCTTAATGAGAAGGATACATCCGTTGGAATAACAAAAATATCCACAATAGACTACCTTCCATAATGACAAGGCTACCATCCATTGGAGTAACAAAAATATGAACAACAGACTACCTTTCATAATGACAAGGCTATCATCCATTGGAGTAACAAAGAAATCGACAAAAGACGAACTTCCTTAATGACAAGGTTACCATCCATTGGAATAACAAAAATCTCGACAACTGACTACCTTCCATAATGACAAGGCTACCATCCAATGGAATAAAAAAAATCTCGACAACAGACTACCTTCCATAATGATAAGGCTATCATCCATTGGTGTAACAATGATATCGACAATAGACTGCCTTGAATAATGACAAGGCTACCATCCATTTTAGTAACAAGAATTTCGACAATAGAGTACCTACCATAATGACAAGGATACCATCTACTAAAGTAACAAAAATCTGAACAATCGACTACCTTCCATAATGGCAAGGATACCATCCATTGGAGTAACAAAAAACTACCTTCCATAATGAGAAGGATATCATCCATTAAAATAACAAAAATCTCGACAATAGACTACCTTCCATAATGACAAGGCTACCATCCTTTGGAGTAACAAAAATATGAACAACAAACTACCTTCCATAATGACAACGCTCTAATCCATTGGAGTAACAGAAATCTCAACGACATACTACCTTCCATAATGATAAGGCTACCATCCATTGGAGTAACAAAAATCTCGACAACAGATTACCTTCCCTAATGACATGGCTACCATAAATTGGAGTAACAAAAATCTCGACAACATACTACCATCTATAATGACAAGGCTACCATCCATTGAAGTAACAAAAATCTCAACTACATACAACCTTCCATAACATCAAGGCTATCATCCATTGAAGTAACAAAGATATCGACAACAGACTACCTTCAATAATGACAAGGCTACAATCCATTTGAGTAAACAAAATCTCGACAACAGACTACCTTCCATAATGACAAGGCTACCATCCATTGGAGTAACAAAAATCTCGACAACAGACTACCTTCCATAATGACAAGGCTATCATCCATTGGGGTAACAAAAATCTCAACAAAATACTACCTTCCATAATGACAAGGTTACCATCCAATGGAATAAAAAAAATCTCGACAACAGACTACCTTCCATAATGGCAAGGCTACCATCCAATGGAATAACAAAAATCTCGACATCAATCTACCTTCCATAATCACAAGGCTACCATCCATTGGAGTATCAAAAATTTGAAGAACAAACTACCTTCAATAATGACAAGGATACAATCCATTGGAGTTACCGAAAACTCAACGACAGATTACCTTCCATAATGATAAGGCTACCATTCATTAGAGTAACAAAAATCTCGACAATAGACTACCTTCCATAATGACAAGGCTACATCCATTGGGGTACCAAAAATATTGAGAACAGACTACCTTCCACAAGGGCAAGGCTACCATCCATTGGAGTAACAAAAATCTCTACAAAAAACTACCTTCCTTAATGAGAAGGATACATCCATTGGAATAACAAAAATATCCATAATAGACTACCTTCCATAATGGCAAGGCTACCATCCATTGAAGTAACAAAAATAAGAACAACAGACTACCTTGCAAAATGACAAGGCTATCATCCATTGGAGTAACAAAGAAATCGACAAAAGACTAACTTCCTTAATGACAAGGTTACCATCCATTGGAATAACAAAAATCTCGACAACAGACTACCTTCCATAATGACAAGGCTACCATCCAATGGAATAAAAAAAATCTCGACAACAGACTACCTTCCATAATGATAAGGCTATCATCCATTGGAGTAACAAAGATATCGACAATAGACTACCTTGAATAATGACAAGGCTACCATCCATTTTACTAACAAGAATTTCGACAATAGAGTACCTTCCATAATGACAAGGATACCATCTACTAAAGTAACAAAAATCTGAACAATCGACTACCTTCCATAATGGCAAGGATACCATCCATTGGAGTAACAAAAAACTACCTTCCATAATGAGAAGGATATCATCCATTAAAATAACAAAAATCTCGACAATAGACTACCTTCCATAATGACAAGGCTACCATCCTTTGGAGTAACAAAAATATGAACAACAAACTACCTTCCATAATGACAAGGCTACAATCCATTGGAGTAACATAAATCTCAATGACATACTACCTTCCATAATGATAAGGCTATCATCCATTGGAGTAACAAAAATCTCGACAACAAATTACCTTCCCTAATGACAGGGCTACCATCAATTGGAGTAACAAAAATCTCGACAACATACTACCATCTATAATGACAAGGCTACCATCCATTGGAGTAACAAAAATATCAACAACATACTACCTTCCATAACATCAAGGCTATCATCCATTGGAGTAACAAAGATATCGACAACAGACTACCTTTAATAATGACAAGGCTACCATCCATTTGAGTAAACAAAATCTCGACAACAGACTACCTTCCATAATGACAAGGCTACCATCCATTGGAGTAACAAAAATCTCGACAACAAACTACCTTCCATAATGACAAGGCTATCATCCATTGGAATAACAAAAATCTCAACAAAATACTACCTTCCATAATGACAAGGTTACCATCCAATGGAATAAAAAAAATCTCGACAACAGACTACCTTCCATAATGACAAGGCTACCATCCAATGGAATAACAAAAATCTCGACATCAGTCTACCTTCCATAATCACAAGGCTACCATCCATGGGAGTAACAAAAATTTGAAGAACAAACTACCTACCATAATGACAAGGCTACAATCCATTGGAGTTACCGAAAACTCAACGACAGACTACCTTCCATAATGATAAGGCTACCATTCATTGGAGTAACAAAAATCTCGACAACAGACTACCTTCCATAATGACAAGGCTACATCCATTGGGGTACCAAAAATATTGACAACAGACTACCTTCTATAAGGGCAAGGCTACCATCCATTGGAGTAACAAAAATCTCTACAAAAAACTACCTTCCTTAATGAGAAGGATACATCCATTGGAATAACAAAAATATCCACAATAGACTACCTTCCATAATGACAAGGCTAGCATCCATTGGAGTAACAAAAATATGAACAACAGACTACCTTTCATAATGACAAGGCTATCATCCATTGGAGTAACAAAGAAATCGACAAAAGACGAACTTCCTTAATGACAAGGTTACCATCCATTGGAATAACAAAAATCTCGACAACTGACTACCTTCCATAATGACAAGGCTACCATCCAATGGAATAAAAAAAATCTCGACAACAGACTACCTTCCATAATGATAAGGCTATCATCCATTGGAGTAACAAAGATATCGACAATAGACTACCTTGAATAATGACAAGGCTACCATCCATTTTACTAACAAGAATTTCGACAATAGAGTACCTTCCATAATGACAAGGATACCATCTACTAAAGTAACAAAAATCTGAACAATCGACTACCTTCCATAATGGCAAGGATACCATCCATTGGAGTAACAAAAATCTCGACAAAAAACTACCTTCCATAATGAGAAGGATATCATCCATTAAAATAACAAAAATCTCGACAATAGACTACCTTCCATAATGACAAGGCTACCATCCTTTGGAGTAACAAAAATATGAAAAACAAACTACCTTCCATAATGACAAGGCTACAATCCATTGGAGTAACAGAAATCTCAATGACATACTACCTTCCATAATGATAAGGCTACCATCCATTGGAGTAACAAAAATCTCGACAACAGATTACCTTCCCTAATGACAGGGCTACCATCAATTGGAGTAACAAAAATCTCGACAACATACTACCATCTATAATGACAAGGCTACCATCCATTGGAGTAACAAAAATATCAACAACATACTACCTTCCATAACATCAAGGCTAACATCCATTGGTGTAACAAAAATATCAACAACATACTACCTTCCATAACATCAAGGCTAACATCCATTGGAGTAACAAAGATATCGACAACAGACTACCTTCAATAATGACAAGGCTACCATCCATTTGAGTAAACAAAATCTCGACAACAGACTACCTTCCATAATGACAAGGCTACCATCCATTGGAGTAACAAAAATCTCGACAACAAACTACCTTCCATAATGACAAGGCTATCATCCATTGGAGTAACAAAAATCTCAACAAAATACTACCTTCCATAATGACAAGGTTACCATCCAATGGAATAAAAAAAATCTCGACAACAGACTACCTTCCATAATGACAAGGCTACCATCCAATGGAATAACAAAAATCTCGACATCAGTCTACCTTCCATAATCACAAGGCTACCATCCATGGGAGTAACAAAAATTTGAAGAACAAACTACCTGCCATAATGACAAGGCTACAATCCATTGGAGTTACCGAAAACTCAACGACAGACTACCTTCCATAATGATAAGGCTACCATTCATTGGAGTAACAAAAATCTCGACAATAGACTACCTTCCATAATGACAAGGCTACATCCATTGGGGTACCAAAAATATTGACAACAGACTACCTTCCATAAGGGCAAGGCTACCATCCATTGGAGTAACAAAAATCTCTACAAAAAACTACCTTCCTTAATGAGAAGGATACATCCGTTGGAATAACAAAAATATCCACAATAGACTACCTTCCATAATGACAAGGCTACCATCCATTGGAGTAACAAAAATATGAACAACAGACTACCTTTCATAATGACAAGGCTATCATCCATTGGAGTAACAAAGAAATCGACAAAAGACGAACTTCCTTAATGACAAGGTTACCATCCATTGGAATAACAAAAATCTCGACAACTGACTACCTTCCATAATGACAAGGCTACCATCCAATGGAATAAAAAAAATCTCGACAACAGACTACCTTCCATAATGATAAGGCTATCATCCATTGGTGTAACAATGATATCGACAATAGACTGCCTTGAATAATGACAAGGCTACCATCCATTTTAGTAACAAGAATTTCGACAATAGAGTACCTACCATAATGACAAGGATACCATCTACTAAAGTAACAAAAATCTGAACAATCGACTACCTTCCATAATGGCAAGGATACCATCCATTGGAGTAACAAAAAACTACCTTCCATAATGAGAAGGATATCATCCATTAAAATAACAAAAATCTCGACAATAGACTACCTTCCATAATGACAAGGCTACCATCCTTTGGAGTAACAAAAATATGAACAACAAACTACCTTCCATAATGACAACGCTCTAATCCATTGGAGTAACAGAAATCTCAACGACATACTACCTTCCATAATGATAAGGCTACCATCCATTGGAGTAACAAAAATCTCGACAACAGATTACCTTCCCTAATGACATGGCTACCATAAATTGGAGTAACAAAAATCTCGACAACATACTACCATCTATAATGACAAGGCTACCATCCATTGAAGTAACAAAAATCTCAACTACATACAACCTTCCATAACATCAAGGCTATCATCCATTGAAGTAACAAAGATATCGACAACAGACTACCTTCAATAATGACAAGGCTACAATCCATTTGAGTAAACAAAATCTCGACAACAGACTACCTTCCATAATGACAAGGCTACCATCCATTGGAGTAACAAAAATCTCGACAACAGACTACCTTCCATAATGACAAGGCTATCATCCATTGGGGTAACAAAAATCTCAACAAAATACTACCTTCCATAATGACAAGGTTACCATCCAATGGAATAAAAAAAATCTCGACAACAGACTACCTTCCATAATGGCAAGGCTACCATCCAATGGAATAACAAAAATCTCGACATCAATCTACCTTCCATAATCACAAGGCTACCATCCATTGGAGTATCAAAAATTTGAAGAACAAACTACCTTCAATAATGACAAGGATACAATCCATTGGAGTTACCGAAAACTCAACGACAGATTACCTTCCATAATGATAAGGCTACCATTCATTAGAGTAACAAAAATCTCGACAATAGACTACCTTCCATAATGACAAGGCTACATCCATTGGGGTACCAAAAATATTGAGAACAGACTACCTTCCACAAGGGCAAGGCTACCATCCATTGGAGTAACAAAAATCTCTACAAAAAACTACCTTCCTTAATGAGAAGGATACATCCATTGGAATAACAAAAATATCCATAATAGACTACCTTCCATAATGGCAAGGCTACCATCCATTGAAGTAACAAAAATAAGAACAACAGACTACCTTGCAAAATGACAAGGCTATCATCCATTGGAGTAACAAAGAAATCGACAAAAGACTAACTTCCTTAATGACAAGGTTACCATCCATTGGAATAACAAAAATCTCGACAACAGACTACCTTCCATAATGACAAGGCTACCATCCAATGGAATAAAAAAAATCTCGACAACAGACTACCTTCCATAATGATAAGGCTATCATCCATTGGAGTAACAAAGATATCGACAATAGACTACCTTGAATAATGACAAGGCTACCATCCATTTTACTAACAAGAATTTCGACAATAGAGTACCTTCCATAATGACAAGGATACCATCTACTAAAGTAACAAAAATCTGAACAATCGACTACCTTCCATAATGGCAAGGATACCATCCATTGGAGTAACAAAAAACTACCTTCCATAATGAGAAGGATATCATCCATTAAAATAACAAAAATCTCGACAATAGACTACCTTCCATAATGACAAGGCTACCATCCTTTGGAGTAACAAAAATATGAACAACAAACTACCTTCCATAATGACAAGGCTACAATCCATTGGAGTAACATAAATCTCAATGACATACTACCTTCCATAATGATAAGGCTATCATCCATTGGAGTAACAAAAATCTCGACAACAGATTACCTTCCCTAATGACAGGGCTACCATCAATTGGAGTAACAAAAATCTCGACAACATACTACCATCTATAATGACAAGGCTACCATCCATTGGAGTAACAAAAATATCAACAACATACTACCTTCCATAACATCAAGGCTATCATCCATTGGAGTAACAAAGATATCGACAACAGACTACCTTCAATAATGACAAGGCTACCATCCATTTGAGTAAACAAAATCTCGACAACAGACTACCTTCCATAATGACAAGGCTACCATCCATTGGAGTAACAAAAATCTCGACAACAAACTACCTTCCATAATGACAAGGCTATCATCCATTGGAATAACAAAAATCTCAACAAAATACTACCTTCCATAATGACAAGGTTACCGTACAATGGAATAAAAAAAATCTCGACAACAGACTACCTTCCATAATGACAAGGCTACCATCCAATGGAATAACAAAAATCTCGACATCAGTCTACCTTCCATAATCACAAGGCTACCATCCATGGGAGTAACAAAAATTTGAAGAACAAACTACCTACCATAATGACAAGGCTACAATCCATTGGAGTTACCGAAAACTCAACGACAGACTACCTTCCATAATGATAAGGCTACCATTCATTGGAGTAACAAAAATCTCGACAACAGACTACCTTCCATAATGACAAGGCTACATCCATTGGGGTACCAAAAATATTGACAACAGACTACCTTCTATAAGGGCAAGGCTACCATCCATTGGAGTAACAAAAATCTCTACAAAAAACTACCTTCCTTAATGAGAAGGATACATCCATTGGAATAACAAAAATATCCACAATAGACTACCTTCCATAATGACAAGGCTAGCATCCATTGGAGTAACAAAAATATGAACAACAGACTACCTTTCATAATGACAAGGCTATCATCCATTGGAGTAACAAAGAAATCGACAAAAGACGAACTTCCTTAATGACAAGGTTACCATCCATTGGAATAACAAAAATCTCGACAACTGACTACCTTCCATAATCACAAGGCTACCATCCAATGGAATAAAAAAAATCTCGACAACAGACTACCTTCCATAATGATAAGGCTATCATCCATTGGTGTAACAATGATATCGACAATAGACTGCCTTGAATAATGACAAGGCTACCATCCATTTTAGTAACAAGAATTTCGACAATAGAGTACCTACCATAATGACAAGGATACCATCTACTAAAGTAACAAAAATCTGAACAATCGACTACCTTCCATAATGGCAAGGATACCATCCATTGGAGTAACAAAAATCTCGACAAAAAACTACCTTCCATAATGAGAAGGATATCATCCATTAAAATAACAAAAATCTCGACAATAGACTACCTTCCATAATGACAAGGCTACCATCCTTTGGAGTAATAAAAATATGAACAACAAACTACCTTCCATAATGACAGCGCTCTAATCCATTGGAGTAACAGAAATCTCAACGACATACTACCTTCCATAATGATAAGGCTACCATCCATTGGAGTAACAAAAATCTCGACAACAGATTACCTTCCCTAATGACAGGGCTACCATCAATTGGAGTAACAAAAATCTCGACAACATACTACCATCTATAATGACAAGGCTACCATCCATTGGAGTAACAAAAATATCAACAACATACTACCTTGCATAACATCAAGGCTATCATCCATTGGAGTAACAAAGATATCGACAACAGACTACCTTCAATAATGACAAGGCTACCATCCATTTGAGTAAACAAAATCTCGACAACAGACTACCTTCCATAATGACAAGGCTACCATCCATTGGAGTAACAAAAATCTCGACAACAGACTACCTTCCATAATGACAAGGCTATCATCCATTGGAGTAACAAAAATCTCAACAAAATACTACCTTCCATAATGACAAGGTTACCATCCAATGGAATAAAAAAAATCTCGACAACAGACTACCTTCCATAATGACAAGGCTACCATCCAATGGAATAACAAAAATCTCGACATCAGTCTACCTTCCATAATCACAAGGATACCATCCATTGGAGTAACAAAAATTTGAAGAACAAACTACCTGCCATAATGACAAGGCTACAATCCATTGGAGTTACCGAAAACTCAACGACAGACTACCTTCCATAATGATAAGGCTACCATTCATTGGAGTAACAAAAATCTCGACAACAGACTACCTTCCATAATGACAAGGCTACATCCATTGGGGTACCAAAAATATTGACAACAGACTACCTTCCATAAGGGCAACGCTACCATCCATTGGAGTAACAAAAATCTCTACAAAAAACTACCTTCCTTAAAGAGAAGGATACATCCATTGGAATAACAAAAATATCCACAATAGACTACCTTCCATAATGACAAGGCTACCATCCACTGGAGTAACAAAAATATGAACAACAGACTACCTTGCATAATGACAAGGCTATCATCCATTGGAGTAACAAAGAAATCGACAAAAGACTAACTTCCTTAATGACAAGTTTACCATCCATTGGAATAACAAAAATCTCGACAACAAACTACCTTCCATAATGACAAGGCTACCATCCAATGGAATAAAAAAAATCTCGACAACAGACTACCTTCCATAATGATAAGGCTATCATCCATTGGAGTAACAAAGATATCGACAATAGACTACCTTGAATAATGACAAGGCTACCATCCATTTTAGTAACAAGAATTTCAACGATAGAGTACCTTCCATAATGACAAGGATACCATCTACTAAAGTAAAAAAAATCTGAACAATCGACAACCTTCCATAATGGCAAGGATACCATCCATTGGAGTAACCAAAATCTCGACAAAAAACTACCTTCCATAATGAGAAGGATATCATGCATAAAAATAACAAAAATCTCGACAATAGACTACCTTCCATAATGACAAGGCTACCATCCTTTGGAGTAACAAAAATATGAACAACAAACTACCTTCCATAATGACAAGGCTACAATCCATTGGAGTAACAGAAATCTCAACGACATACTACCTTCCATAATGATAAGGCTACCATCCATTGGAGTAATAAAAATCTCGACAACAGATCACCTTCCCTAATGACAGGGCTACCATCAATTGGATTAACAAAAATCTCGACAACATACTACCATCTATAATGACAAGGCTACCATCCATTGGAGTAACAAAAATCTCAACAACATACTACCTTCCATAACATCAAGGCTATCATCCATTGGAGTAACAAAGATATCGACAACAGACTACCTTCAATAATGACAAGGCTACCATCCATTTGAGTAAACAAAATCTCGACAACAGACTACCTTCCATAATGACAAGGCTACCATCCATTGGAGTAACAAAAATCTCGACAACAGATTACCTTCCCTAATGACAGGGCTACCATCAATTGGAGTAACAAAAATCTCGACAACATACTACCATCTATAATGACAAGGCTACCATCCATTGGAGTAACAAAAATATCAACAACATACTACCTTGCATAACATCAAGGCTATCATCCATTGGAGTAACAAAGATATCGACAACAGACTACCTTCAATAATGACAAGGCTACCATCCATTTGAGTAAACAAAATCTCGACAACAGACTACCTTCCATAATGACAAGGCTACCATCCATTGGAGTAACAAAAATCTCGACAACAGACTACCTTCCATAATGACAAGGCTATCATCCATTGGAGTAACAAAAATCTCAACAAAATACTACCTTCCATAATGACAAGGTTACCATCCAATGGAATAAAAAAAATCTCGACAACAGACTACCTTCCATAATGACAAGGCTACCATCCAATGGAATAACAAAAATCTCGACATCAGTCTACCTTCCATAATCACAAGGATACCATCCATTGGAGTAACAAAAATTTGAAGAACAAACTACCTGCCATAATGACAAGGCTACAATCCATTGGAGTTACCGAAAACTCAACGACATACTACCTTCCATAATGATAAGGCTACCATTCATTGGAGTAACAAAAATCTCGACAACAGACTACCTTCCATAATGACAAGGCTACATCCATTGGGGTACCAAAAATATTGACAACAGACTACCTTCCATAAGGGCAACGCTACCATCCATTGGAGTAACAAAAATCTCTACAAAAAACTACCTTCCTTAAAGAGAAGGATACATCCATTGGAATAACAAAAATATCCACAATAGACTACCTTCCATAATGACAAGGCTACCATCCACTGGAGTAACAAAAATATGAACAACAGACTACCTTGCATAATGACAAGGCTATCATCCATTGGAGTAACAAAGAAATCGACAAAAGACTAACTTCCTTAATGACAAGTTTACCATCCATTGGAATAACAAAAATCTCGACAACAAACTACCTTCCATAATGACAAGGCTACCATCCAATGGAATAAAAAAAATCTCGACAACAGACTACCTTCCATAATGATAAGGCTATCATCCATTGGAGTAACAAAGATATCGACAATAGACTACCTTGAATAATGACAAGGCTACCATCCATTTTAGTAACAAGAATTTCAACGATAGAGTACCTTCCATAATGACAAGGATACCATCTACTAAAGTAAAAAAAATCTGAACAATCGACAACCTTCCATAATGGCAAGGATACCATCCATTGGAGTAACCAAAATCTCGACAAAAAACTACCTTCCATAATGAGAAGGATATCATCCATAAAAATAACAAAAATCTCGACAATAGACTACCTTCCATAATGACAAGGCTACCATCCTTTGGAGTAACAAAAATATGAACAACAAACTACCTTCCATAATGACAAGGCTACAATCCATTGGAGTAACAGAAATCTCAACGACATACTACCTTCCATAATGATAAGGCTACCATCCATTGGAGTAACAAAAATCTCGACAACAGATCACCTTCCCTAATGACAGGGCTACCATCAATTGGATTAACAAAAATCTCGACAACATACTACCATCTATAATGACAAGGCTACCATCCATTGGAGTAACAAAAATCTCAACAACATACTACTTTCCATAACATCAAGGCTATCATCCATTGGAGTAACAAAGATATCGACAACAGACTACCTTCAATAATGACAAGGCTACCATCTATTTGAGTAAACAAAATCTCGACAACAGACTACCTTCGATAATGACAAGGCTACCATCCATTGGAGTAACAAAAATCTCGACAACAAACTACCTTCCATAATGACAAGGCTATCATCCATTGGAATAACAAAAATCTCAACAAAATACTACCTTCCATAATGACAAGGTTACCATACAATGGAATAAAAAAAATCTCGACAACAGACTACCTTCCATAATGACAAGGCTACCATCCAATGGAATAACAAAAATCTCGACATCAGTCTACCTTCCATAATCACAAGGGTACCATCCATGGGAGTAACAAAAATTTGAAGAACAAACTACCTACCATAATGACAAGGCTACAATCCATTGGAGTTACCGAAAACTCAACGACAGACTACCTTCCATAATGATAAGGCTACCATTCATTGGAGTAACAAAAATCTCGACAACAGACTACCTTCCATAATGACAAGGCTACATCCATTGGGGTACCAAAAATATTGACAACAGACTACCTTCTATAAGGGCAAGGCTACCATCCATTGGAGTAACAAAAATCTCTACAAAAAACTACCTTCCTTAATGAGAAGGATACATCCATTGGAATAACAAAAATATCCACAATAGACTACCTTCCATAATGACAAGGCTAGCATCCATTGGAGTAACAAAAATATGAACAACAGACTACCTTTCATAATGACAAGGCTATCATCCATTGGAGTAACAAAGAAATCGACAAAAGACGAACTTCCTTAATGACAAGGTTACCATCCATTGGAATAACAAAAATCTCGACAACTGACTACCTTCCATAATCACAAGGCTACCATCCAATGGAATAAAAAAAATCTCGACAACAGACTACCTTCCATAATGATAAGGCTATCATCCATTGGTGTAACAATGATATCGACAATAGACTGCCTTGAATAATGACAAGGCTACCATCCATTTTAGTAACAAGAATTTCGACAATAGAGTACCTACCATAATGACAAGGATACCATCTACTAAAGTAACAAAAATCTGAACAATCGACTACCTTCCATAATGGCAAGGATACCATCCATTGGAGTAACAAAAATCTCGACAAAAAACTACCTTCCATAATGAGAAGGATATCATCCATTAAAATAACAAAAATCTCGACAATAGACTACCTTCCATAATGACAAGGCTACCATCCTTTGGAGTAATAAAAATATGAACAACAAACTACCTTCCATAATGACAGCGCTCTAATCCATTGGAGTAACAGAAATCTCAACGACATACTACCTTCCATAATGATAAGGCTACCATCCATTGGAGTAACAAAAATCTCGACAACAGATTACCTTCCCTAATGACAGGGCTACCATCAATTGGAGTAACAAAAATCTCGACAACATACTACCATCTATAATGACAAGGCTACCATCCATTGGAGTAACAAAAATATCAACAACATACTACCTTGCATAACATCAAGGCTATCATCCATTGGAGTAACAAAGATATCGACAACAGACTACCTTCAATAATGACAAGGCTACCATCCATTTGAGTAAACAAAATCTCGACAACAGACTACCTTCCATAATGACAAGGCTACCATCCATTGGAGTAACAAAAATCTCGACAACAGACTACCTTCCATAATGACAAGGCTATCATCCATTGGAGTAACAAAAATCTCAACAAAATACTACCTTCCATAATGACAAGGTTACCATCCAATGGAATAAAAAAAATCTCGACAACAGACTACCTTCCATAATGACAAGGCTACCATCCAATGGAATAACAAAAATCTCGACATCAGTCTACCTTCCATAATCACAAGGATACCATCCATTGGAGTAACAAAAATTTGAAGAACAAACTACCTGCCATAATGACAAGGCTACAATCCATTGGAGTTACCGAAAACTCAACGACAGACTACCTTCCATAATGATAAGGCTACCATTCATTGGAGTAACAAAAATCTCGACAACAGACTACCTTCCATAATGACAAGGCTACATCCATTGGGGTACCAAAAATATTGACAACAGACTACCTTCCATAAGGGCAACGCTACCATCCATTGGAGTAACAAAAATCTCTACAAAAAACTACCTTCCTTAAAGAGTAGGATACATACATTGGAATAACAAAAATATCCACAATAGACTACCTTCCATAATGACAAGGCTACCATCCACTGGAGTAACAAAAATATGAACAACAGACTACCTTGCATAATGACGAGGCTATCATCCATTGGAGTAACAAAGAAATCGACAAAAGACTAACTTCCTTAATGACAAGTTTACCATCCATTGGAATAACAAAAATCTCGACAACAAACTACCTTCCATAATGACAAGGCTACCATCCAATGGAATAAAAAAAATCTCGACAACAGACTACCTTCCATAATGATAAGGCTATCATCCATTGGAGTAACAAAGATATCGACAATAGACTACCTTGAATAATGACAAGGCTACCATCCATTTTAGTAACAAGAATTTCAACGATAGAGTACCTTCCATAATGACAAGGATACCATCTACTAAAGTAAAAAAAATCTGAACAATCGACAACCTTCCATAATGGCAAGGATACCATCCATTGGAGTAACCAAAATCTCGACAAAAAACTACCTTCCATAATGAGAAGGATATCATGCATAAAAATAACAAAAATCTCGACAATAGACTACCTTCCATAATGACAAGGCTACCATCCTTTGGAGTAACAAAAATATGAACAACAAACTACCTTCCATAATGACAAGGCTACAATCCATTGGAGTAACAGAAATCTCAACGACATACTACCTTCCATAATGATAAGGCTACCATCCATTGGAGTAACAAAAATCTCGACAACAGATCACCTTCCCTAATGACAGGGCTACCATCAATTGGATTAACAAAAATCTCGACAACATACTACCATCTATAATGACAAGGCTACCATCCATTGGAGTAACAAAAATCTCAACAACATACTACCTTCCATAACATCAAGGCTATCATCCATTGGAGTAACAAAGATATCGACAACAGACTACCTTCAATAATGACAAGGCTACCATCCATTTGAGTAAACAAAATCTCGACAACAGACTACCTTCCATAATGACAAGGCTACCATCCATTGGAGTAACAAAAATCTCGACAACAGATTACCTTCCCTAATGACAGGGCTACCATCAATTGGAGTAACAAAAATCTCGACAACATACTACCATCTATAATGACAAGGCTACCATCCATTGGAGTAACAAAAATATCAACAACATACTACCTTGCATAACATCAAGGCTATCATCCATTGGAGTAACAAAGATATCGACAACAGACTACCTTCAATAATGACAAGGCTACCATCCATTTGAGTAAACAAAATCTCGACAACAGACTACCTTCCATAATGACAAGGCTACCATCCATTGGAGTAACAAAAATCTCGACAACAGACTACCTTCCATAATGACAAGGCTATCATCCATTGGAGTAACAAAAATCTCAACAAAATACTACCTTCCATAATGACAAGGTTACCATCCAATGGAATAAAAAAAATCTCGACAACAGACTACCTTCCATAATGACAAGGCTACCATCCAATGGAATAACAAAAATCTCGACATCAGTCTACCTTCCATAATCACAAGGATACCATCCATTGGAGTAACAAAAATTTGAAGAACAAACTACCTGCCATAATGACAAGGCTACAATCCATTGGAGTTACCGAAAACTCAACGACAGACTACCTTCCATAATGATAAGGCTACCATTCATTGGAGTAACAAAAATCTCGACAACAGACTACCTTCCATAATGACAAGGCTACATCCATTGGGGTACCAAAAATATTGACAACAGACTACCTTCCATAAGGGCAACGATACCATCCATTGGAGTAACAAAAATCTCTACAAAAAACTACCTTCCTTAAAGAGTAGGATACATACATTGGAATAACAAAAATATCCACAATAGACTACCTTCCATAATGACAAGGCTACCATCCACTGGAGTAACAAAAATATGAACAACAGACTACCTTGCATAATGACAAGGCTATCATCCATTGGAGTAACAAAGAAATCGACAAAAGACTAACTTCCTTAATGACAAGTTTACCATCCATTGGAATAACAAAAATCTCGACAACAAACTACCTTCCATAATGACAAGGCTACCATCCAATGGAATAAAAAAAATCTCGACAACAGACTACCTTCCATAATGATAAGGCTATCATCCATTGGAGTAACAAAGATATCGACAATAGACTACCTTGAATAATGACAAGGCTACCATCCATTTTAGTAACAAGAATTTCAACGATAGAGTACCTTCCATAATGACAAGGATACCATCTACTAAAGTAAAAAAAATCTGAACAATCGACAACCTTCCATAATGGCAAGGATACCATCCATTGGAGTAACCAAAATCTCGACAAAAAACTACCTTCCATAATGAGAAGGATATCATGCATAAAAATAACAAAAATCTCGACAATAGACTACCTTCCATAATGACAAGGCTACCATCCTTTGGAGTAACAAAAATATGAACAACAAACTACCTTCCATAATGACAAGGCTACAATCCATTGGAGTAACAGAAATCTCAACGACATACTACCTTCCATAATGATAAGGCTACCATCCATTGGAGTAACAAAAATCTCGACAACAGATCACCTTCCCTAATGACAGGGCTACCATCAATTGGATTAACAAAAATCTCGACAACATACTACCATCTATAATGACAAGGCTACCATCCATTGGAGTAACAAAAATCTCAACAACATACTACCTTCCATAACATCAAGGCTATCATCCATTGGAGTAACAAAGATATCGACAACAGACTACCTTCAATAATGACAAGGCTACCATCCATTTGAGTAAACAAAATCTCGACAACAGACTACCTTCCATAATGACAAGGCTACCATCCATTGGAGTAACAAAAATCTCGACAACAGATTACCTTCCCTAATGACAGGGCTACCATCAATTGGAGTAACAAAAATCTCGACAACATACTACCATCTATAATGACAAGGCTACCATCCATTGGAGTAACAAAAATATCAACAACATACTACCTTGCATAACATCAAGGCTATCATCCATTGGAGTAACAAAGATATCGACAACAGACTACCTTCAATAATGACAAGGCTACCATCCATTTGAGTAAACAAAATCTCGACAACAGACTACCTTCCATAATGACAAGGCTACCATCCATTGGAGTAACAAAAATCTCGACAACAGACTACCTTCCATAATGACAAGGCTATCATCCATTGGAGTAACAAAAATCTCAACAAAATACTACCTTCCATAATGACAAGGTTACCATCCAATGGAATAAAAAAAATCTCGACAACAGACTACCTTCCATAATGACAAGGCTACCATCCAATGGAATAACAAAAATCTCGACATCAGTCTACCTTCCATAATCACAAGGATACCATCCATTGGAGTAACAAAAATTTGAAGAACAAACTACCTGCCATAATGACAAGGCTACAATCCATTGGAGTTACCGAAAACTCAACGACATACTACCTTCCATAATGATAAGGCTACCATTCATTGGAGTAACAAAAATCTCGACAACAGACTACCTTCCATAATGACAAGGCTACATCCATTGGGGTACCAAAAATATTGACAACAGACTACCTTCCATAAGGGCAACGCTACCATCCATTGGAGTAACAAAAATCTCTACAAAAAACTACCTTCCTTAAAGAGAAGGATACATCCATTGGAATAACAAAAATATCCACAATAGACTACCTTCCATAATGACAAGGCTACCATCCACTGGAGTAACAAAAATATGAACAACAGACTACCTTGCATAATGACAAGGCTATCATCCATTGGAGTAACAAAGAAATCGACAAAAGACTAACTTCCTTAATGACAAGTTTACCATCCATTGGAATAACAAAAATCTCGACAACAAACTACCTTCCATAATGACAAGGCTACCATCCAATGGAATAAAAAAAATCTCGACAACAGACTACCTTCCATAATGATAAGGCTATCATCCATTGGAGTAACAAAGATATCGACAATAGACTACCTTGAATAATGACAAGGCTACCATCCATTTTAGTAACAAGAATTTCAACGATAGAGTACCTTCCATAATGACAAGGATACCATCTACTAAAGTAAAAAAAATCTGAACAATCGACAACCTTCCATAATGGCAAGGATACCATCCATTGGAGTAACCAAAATCTCGACAAAAAACTACCTTCCATAATGAGAAGGATATCATCCATAAAAATAACAAAAATCTCGACAATAGACTACCTTCCATAATGACAAGGCTACCATCCTTTGGAGTAACAAAAATATGAACAACAAACTACCTTCCATAATGACAAGGCTACAATCCATTGGAGTAACAGAAATCTCAACGACATACTACCTTCCATAATGATAAGGCTACCATCCATTGGAGTAACAAAAATCTCGACAACAGATCACCTTCCCTAATGACAGGGCTACCATCAATTGGATTAACAAAAATCTCGACAACATACTACCATCTATAATGACAAGGCTACCATCCATTGGAGTAACAAAAATCTCAACAACATACTACCTTCCATAACATCAAGGCTATCATCCATTGGAGTAACAAAGATATCGACAACAGACTACCTTCAATAATGACAAGGCTACCATCCATTTGAGTAAACAAAATCTCGACAACAGACTACCTTCCATAATGACAAGGCTACCATCCATTGGAGTAACAAAAATCTCGACAACAAACTACCTTCCATAATGACAAGGCTATCATCCATTGGAGTAACAAAAATCTCAACAAAATACTACCTTCCATAATGAAAAGGTTACCATCCAATGGAATAAAAAAAATCTCGACAACAGACTACTTTCCATAATGACAAGGCTACCATCCAATGGAATAACAAAAATCTCGACATCAGTCTACCTTCCATAATCACAAGGCTACCATCCATTGGAGTAACAAAAGATTGAAGAACAAACTACCTTCCATAATGACAAGGCTACAATCCATTGGAGTTACCGAAAACTCAACGACAAACTACCTTCCATAATGATAAGGCTACCATTCATTGGAGTAACAAAAATCTCGTCAACAGACTACCTTCCATAATGACAAGGCTACATCCATTGGGGTACCAAAAATCTTGACAACAGACTACCTTCCATAAGGGCAAGGCTACCATCCATTGGAGTAACAAAAATCTCTACAAAAAACTACCTTCCTTAATGAGAAGGATACATCCATTGGAATAACAAAAATATCCACAATAGACTACCTTCCATAATGACAAGGCTACCATCCACTGGAGTAACAAAAATATGAATAGCAGACTACCTTGCATAATGACAAGGCTATCATCCATTGGAGTAACAAAGAAATCGACAAAAGACTAACTTCCTTAATGACAAGGTTACCATCCATTGGAATAACAAAAATCTCGACAACAGACTACCTTCCATAATGACAAGGCTACCATCCAATGGAATAAAAAAAATCTCGACAACAGACTACCTTCCATAATGATAAGGCTATCATCCATTGGAGTAACAAAGATATCGACAATAGACTACCTTGAATAATGACAAGGCTACCATCCATTTTAGTAACAAGAATTTCGACAATAGAGTACCTTCCATAATGACAAGGATACCTTCTACTAAAGTAACAAAAATCTGAACAATCGACTACCTTCCATAATGGCAAGGATACCATCCATTGGAGTAACAAAAATCTCGACAAAAAACTACCTTCCATAATGAGAAGGATATCATCCATTAAAATAACAAAAATCTCGACAATAGACTACCTTCCATAATGACAAGACTACCATCCTTTGGAGTAACAAAAATTTGAACAACAAACTACCTTCCATAATGACAAGGCTACAAACCATTGGAGTAACAGAAATCTCAACGACATACTACCTTCCATAATGATAAGGCTACCATCCATTGGAGTAACAAAAATCTCGACAACAGATTACCTTCCCTAATGACAGGGCTACCATCAATTGGAGTAACAAAAATCTCGACAACATACTACCATCTATAATGACAAGGCTACCATCCATTGGAGTAACAAAAATCTCAACAACATACTACTTTCCATAACATCAAGGCTATCATCCATTGGAGTAACAAAGATATCGACAACAGACTACCTTCAATAATGACAAGGCTACCATCTATTTGAGTAAACAAAATCTCGACAACAGACTACCTTCGATAATGACAAGGCTACCATCCATTGGAGTAACAAAAATCTCGACAACCGACTACCTTCTATAATGACAAGGCTATCATCCATTGGAGTAACAAAAATCTCAACAAAATACTACCTTCCATAATGACAAAGTTACCATCCAATGGAATAAAAAAAATATCGACAACAGACTACCTTCCATAATGACGAGGCTACCATCCAATGGAATAACAAAAATCTCGACATCAATCTACCTTCCATAATCACAAGGCTACCATCCATTGGAGTAACAAAAATTTGAAAAACAATCTACCTTCCATAATGACAAGGCTACAATCCATTGGAGTTACCGAAAACTCAAAGACAAACTACCTTCCATAATGATAAGGCTACCATTGGAGTAACAAAAATCTCGACAACAGACTACCTTCCATAATGACAAGGCTACATCCATTGGGGTACCAAAAATATTGACAACAGACTACCTTCCATAAGGGCAAGGCTACCATCCATTGGAGTAAAAAAAATCTCTACAAAAAACTACCTTCCTTAATGAGAAGGATACATCCATTGGAATAACAAAAATATTCACAATAGACTACCTTCCATAATGACAAGGCTACCATCCACTGGAGTAACAAAAATATGAATAGCGGACTACCTTGCATAATGACAAGGCTATCATCCATTGGAGTAACAAAGAAATCGACAAAAGACTAACTTCCTTAATGACAAGGTTACCATCCATTGGAATAACAAAAATCTCGACAACAGACTACCTTCCATAATGACAAGGCTACCATTAAATGGAATAAAAAAAATCTCGACAACAGACTACCTTCCATAATGATAAGGCTATCATCCATTGAAGTAACAAAGATATCGACAATAGACTACCTTGAATAATGACAAGGCTACCATCCATTTTAGTAACAAGAATTTCGACAATAGAGTACCTTCCATAATGACAAGGATACCATCTACTAAAGTAACAAAAATCTGAACAATCGACTACCTTCCATAATGGCAAGGATACCATCCATTGGAGTAACAAAAATCTCGACAAAAAACTACCTTCCATAATGAGAAGCATATCATCCATTAAAATAACAAAAACCTCGACAATAGACTACCTTCCATAATAACAAGGCTACCATCCTTTGGAGTAACAAAAATATGAACAACAAACTACCTTCCATAATGACAAGGCTACAATCCATTGGAGTAACAGAAATCTCAATGACATACTACCTTCCATAATGATAAGGCTACCATCCATTGGAGTAACAAAAATCTCGACAACAGATTACCTTCCCTAATGACAGGGCTACCATCAATTGGAGTAATAAAAATCTCGACAACATACTACCATCTATAATGACAAGGCTACCATCCATTGGAGTAACAAAAATCTTAACAACATACTACCTTCCATAACATCAAGGCTATCATCCATTGGAGTAACAAAGATATCGACAACAGACTACCTTCAATAATGACAAGGCTACCATCCATTTGAGTAAACAAAATCTCGACAACAGACTACCTTCCATAATGACAAGGCTACCATCCATTGGAGTAACAAAAATCTTGACAACAGACTACCTTCCATAATGATAAGGCTATCATCCATTGGAGTAACAAAAATCTCGACAATAGTGTACCTTCCGTAAGGACAAGGAGACCATCTATTGAAGTAACAAAAATTTGAAGAACAAACTACCTTCCATAATGACAAGGCTACAATCCATTGGAGTTACCGAAAACTCAACGACAGACTACCTTCCATAATGATAAGGCTACCATTCATTGGAGTAACAAAAATCTCGACAACATACTACCTTCCGTAATGACTAGGCTACATCCATTGGGGTACCAAAAATCTTGACAACAGACTACCTTCCATAAGGGCAAGGCTACCATCCATTGGAGTAACAAAAATCTCTACAAAAAACTACCTTCCTTAATGAGAAGGATACATCCATTGGAATAACAAAAATATCCACAATAGACTACCTTCCATAATGACAAGGCTACCATCCATTGGAGTAACAAAAGTATGAACAACAGACTACCTTGCATAATGACAAGGCTATCATCCATTGGAGTAACAAAGAAATCGACAAAAGACTAACTTCCTTAATGACAAGGTTACCATCCTTTGGAATAACAAAAATCTCCACAACAGTCTACCTTCCATAATGACAAGGCTACCATCTAATGGAATAAAAAAAATCTCGACAACAAACTCCCTTCCATAATGATAAGGCTATCATCCATTGGACTAACAAAGATATCGACCATAGACTACCTTGAATAATGACAAGGCTTCCATCCATTTTAGTAACAAGAATTTCGACAATAGAGTACCTTCCATATTGACAAGGATACCGTCTACTAAAGTAACAAAAATCTGAACAATCGACTACCTTCCATAATGGCAAGGATACCATCCATTGGAGTAACAAAAATCTCGACAAAAAACTACCTTCCATAATGAGAAGGATATCATCCATTAAAATAACAAAAAGCTCGACAATAGACTACCTTCCATAATGACAAGGCTACCATCCTTTGGAGTAACAAAAATATGAACAACAAACTACCTTCCATAATGACAAGGCTACAATCCATTGGAGTAACAGAAATCTCAATGACATACTACCTTCCATAATGATAAGGCTACCATCCATTGGAGTAACAAAAATCTCGACAACAGATTACCTTCCCTAATGACAGGGCAACCATCAATTGGAGTAACAAAAATATCGACAACATACTACTATCTATAATGACAAGGCTACCATCCATTGGAGTAACAAAAATCTCAACAACATACTACCTTCCATAACATCAAGGCTATCATCCATTGGAGTAACAAAGATATCGACAACAGACTACCTTCAATAATGACAAGGCTACCATCCATTTGAGTAAACAAAATCTCGACAACAGACTACCTTCCATAATGACAAGGCTACCATCCATTGGAGTAATAAAAATCTCGACAACAGACTACCTTCCATAATGACAAGGCTATCATCCATTGGAGTAACAAAAATCTCAACAAAATACTACCTTCCATAATGACAAGGTTACCATCCAATGGAATAAAAAAATCTCGACAATAGTGTACCTTCCATAAGGACAAGGCTACCATCCAATGGAATAACAAAAATCTCGACATCAGTCTACCTTCCATAATCACAAGGCTACCATCCATTGGAGTAAAAAAATTTGAAGAACAAACTACCTTCCATAATGACAAGGCTACAATCCATTGGAGTTACCGAAAACTCAATGACAGACTACCTTCCATAATGATAAGGCTACCATTCATTGGAGTGACAAAAATCTCGACAAGAGACTACCTTCCATAATGACAAGGCTACATCCATTGGGGTACCAAAAATCTTAACAACAGACTACCTTCCATAAGGGCAAGGCTACCATCCATTGGAGTAACAAAAATCTCTACAAAAAACTACCTTCCTTAATGAGAAGGATACATCCATTGGAATAACAAAAATATCCACAATAGACTACCTTCCATAATGACAAGGCTACCATCCATTGGAGTAACAAAAATATGAACAACAGACTACCTTGCATAATGACAAGGCTATCATCCATTGGAGTAACAAAGAAATCAAAAAAAGACTAACTTCCTTAATGACAAGATTACCATCCATTGGAATAACAAAAATCTCGACAACAGACTACCTTCCATAATGACAAGGCTACCATCCAATGGAATAAAAAAAATCTCGACAACAGACCACCTTCCAAATGATAAGGCTATCATCCATTGGAGTAACAAAGATATCGACAATAGACTACCTTGAATAAAGACAAGGCTACCATCCATTTGAGTAACAAGAATTTTGACAATATAGTACCTTCCATAATGACAAGGATACCATCTATTAAAGTAACAAAAATCTGAACAATCGACTACCTTCCATAATGGAAAGGATACCATCCAACGGAGTAACAAAAATCTCAACAAAAAACTACCTTCCATAATGAGAAGGATATCATCCATTAAAATAACAAAAATCTCGACAATAGACTACCTTCCATAATGACAAGGCTACCATCCTTTGGAGTAACAAAAATATGAACAACAAACTACCTTCCATAATGACAAGGCTACAATCCATTGGAGTAACAGAAATCTCAACGACATACTACCTTCCATAAT
Source organism: Vicia faba (assembly GCA_948472305.1). Lineage (NCBI taxonomy): Eukaryota > Viridiplantae > Streptophyta > Magnoliopsida > Fabales > Fabaceae > Vicia > Vicia faba. The sequence goes on along the minus strand of OX451739.1, from coordinate 584,921,633 downwards.
GATAAGGCTACCATCCATTGGAGTAACAAAAATCTCGACAACAAATTACCTTCCCTAATGACAGGGCTACCATCAATTGGAGTAACAAAAATCTCGACAACATACTACCATCTATAATGACAAGGCTACCATCCATTGGAGTAACAAAAATCTCAACAACATACTACCTTCCATAACATAAGGGCTATCATCCATTGGAGTAACAAAGACATCGACAACAGACTACCTTCAATAATGACAAGGCTACCATCCATTTGAGTAAACAAAATCTCGACAACAGACTACCTTCCATAATGACAAGTCTACCATCCATTGGAGTAAAAAAAATTTCGACAATAAAGTACCTTCCATAATGACAATAATACCATCTATTGAAGTAACAAAAATCTGAACAACCAACTACCTTCCATAATGGCAAGGATACCATCCATTGGAGTAACAAAAATCTAGACAAAAAACTACCTTCCATAAAGAGAAGGATACCATCCATTGGAATAACAAAAATCTCGACAATAGACTACCTTCCATAATGAAAAGGCTACCATCCTTTGGAGTAACAAAAATATGAACAAAAAACTACCTTCCATAATGACAAGACTATAATCCATTGGAGTAACAGAAATCTCAACGACATACTACCTTCCACAATGATAAGGCTACCATCCATTGGAGTAACAAAAATCTCGATAACAGATTACCTTCCATAATGACAGGGCTACCATCAATTGGAGTAACAAAAAGCTCGACAACATACTACCTTCTATAATGACAAGGCTACCATCCATTGGAGTAACAAAAACATCAAAAACATACTACCTTCCATAACGTCAAGGCTATCATCCATTTGAGTAACAAAGATATCGACAACAGACTACCTTCAATAATGACAAGGCTACCATCCATTTGAGTAAACAAAATCTCGACAACAGACTACCTTCCATAATGTCAAGGCTACCATCGATTAGAGTAACAAAAATCTCGACAACAGACTACCTTTCATAATGACAAGTCTATAATCCATTGGAGTAACAAAAATCTAAACAAAATACTACCTTCCATAATGACAAGGTTACCATCCATTGGAATAAAAACAATCTCGACAACAAACTACCTTCCATAATGACAAGGCTACCATCCAATGGAATAACAAAAATCTCGACAACAGTCTACTTTCCATATTCACAAGGCTACCATCCAATTGAGTAACAAAAATTTGAAGAACAAACTACCTTCTATAATGACAAGGCTACAATCCATTGGAGTAACAGAAATCTCAACGACATACTACCTTCCATAATGATAAGGCTACCATCCATTGGAGTAACAAAAATCTCGACAACAAATTACCTTCCCTAATGACAGGGCTACCATCAATTGGAGTAACAAAAATCTCGACAACATACTACCATCTATAATGACAAGGCTACCATCCATTGGAGTAACAAAAATCTCAACAACATACTACCTTCCATAACATAAGGGCTATAATCCATTGGAGTAACAAAGACATCGACAACAGACTACCTTCAATAATGACAAGGCTACCATCCATTTGAGTAAACAAAATCTCGACAACAGACTACCTTCCATAATGACAAGGCTACCATCCATTGGAGTAACAAAAATCTCGACAACAGAGTACCTTCCATAATGAAAAGGCTATCATCCATTGGAGTAACAAAAATCTCAACAAAATACTACCTTCCATAATGACAAGGTTACCATCCATTGGAATAAAAAAAATCTCGACAACAAACTACCTTCCATAATGACAAGGCTACCATCCAATGGAATAACAAAAATCACGACAACAGACTACCTTCCATAATCACAAGGTTACCATCCATTGGAGTAACGAAAATTAGAACAACTGACTACCTTGCATAATGACAAGTCTACCATCCATTGGAGTAACAAAAATTTCGACAATAAAGTACCTTCCATAATGACAATAATACCATCTATTGAAGTAACAAAAATCTGAACCAACTACCTTCCATAATAGCAAAGATACCATCCATTGGAGTAACAAAAATCTAGACAAAAAACTACCTTCCATAAAGAGAAGGATAGCATCCATTGGAATAACAAAAATCTCGACAATAGACTACCTTCCATAATGAAAAGGCTACCATCGTTTGGAGTAACAAAAATATGAACAAAAAACTACCTTCCATAATGACAAGACTATAATCCATTGGAGTAACAGAAATCTCAACGACATACTACCTTCCATAATGATAAGGCTACCATCCATTGGAGTAACAAAAATTTCGATAACAGATTACCTTCCATAATGACAGGGCTACCATCAATTGGAGTAACAAAAAGCTCGACAACATACTACCTTCTATAATGACAAGGCTACCATCCATTGGAGTAACAAAAACATCAAAAACATACTACCTTACATAACGTCAAGGCTATCATCCATTTGAGTAACAAAGATATCGACAACAGACTACCTTCAATAATGACAAGGCTACAATCCATTTGAGTAAACAAAATCTCGACAACAGACTACCTTCCATAATGTCAAGGCTACCATCGATTAGAGTAACAAAAATCTCGACAACAGACTACCTTTCATAATGACAAGTCTATAATCCATTGGAGTAACAAAAATCTAAACAAAATACTACCTTCCATAATGACAAGGTTACCATCCATTGAAATAAAAACAATCTCGACAACAAACTACCTTCCATAATGACAAGGCTACCATCCAATGGAATAACAAAAATCTCGACAACAGTCTACTTTCCATATTCACAAGGCTACCATCCAATTGAGTAACAAAAATTTGAAGAACAAACTACCTTCCATAATGACAAGGCTATAATCCATTGGAGTAATAGAAATCTCAACGACAGACTACCTTCCATAATAACAAGGCTACATCCATTGGTGTAAATAAAATATCAACAATAGACTACCTTCCGTAGTGACAATGCTACCATCCATTGGAGTAACAAAAATCTCAACAAAAAACTACCTTCCAAAGTGGCAAGGCTACCATCCATTGGAGTAACAAAAATCATGACAAAAAACTACCTTCCATAATGAGAAGGATACCATCCATTGGAATAAAAAAAATCTCGACAATAGACTACCTTCCATAATGACAAGGCTAACATCCATTGGAGTAATAAAAATATGAACAACAGACTACCTTGCATAATGACAAGGCTATCATCCATTGGAGTAACAAAGAAATCGAAAAAAGACTAGCTTCCATAATGATAAGGGTACCCTTCATTGGAGTAACAAAAATCTCGACAACAGACTACCTTCCATAATGACATGGCTACATCCATTGGAGTAACAAAAGTCTCGACAAAAAACTACCTTCCATAATGACAAGGTTACCATCTATTGGGGTAACAAAAATCTTGACAACAGACTACCTTCCATAAGGGCAAGGCTACCATCCATTGGAGTAACAAAAATCTCGACAAAAAACTACCTTCCTTAATGAGAAGGATACATCCATTGGAATAACAAAAATATCCACAATAGACTACCTTCCATAATGACAAGGCTACCATCCATTGGTGTAACAAAAATATGAACAACAGACTACCTTGCATAATGACAAGGCTATACTCCATTGGAGTAACAAAGAAATCGACAAAAGACTAACTTCCTTAATGACAAGGTTACCATCCATTGGAATAACAAAAATCTCGACAACATACTACCTTCCATAATGACAAGGATACCATCCAATGGAATAAAAATAATCTCGACAACAGACTACCTTCCATAATGACAAGGCTATCATACATTGGAGTAACAAAGATATCGACCACAAACTACCTTGAATAATGACAAGCCTACCATCCATTTGAGTAACAAAAATCTCAACAAAAGACTACCTTCCATAATGACAAGGATACCATCCATTGGGGTAACAAAAATCTGAACAACAGACTACCATGCATAATGACAAGGCTACCATCCAATGGAATAACAAAAATATCGACAACATACTACATTTCATTAGGACAAGGCTACCATCCATTGGAGTAATAAAAATCTGAATAACAGACTACCTTCCATAATGACAAGGGTACAATCCATTGGAGTAACAAAAATCTCAAAAACAAACTACCTTCCATAATGACAAGGATACCATTCATTGGGGTAACAAAAATGTCGGCAACAAACTACCTTCCATAATGACAAGGCTACCATCCATTGGAGTAAGAGAAATCTCAACGACATACTACCTTTTATAATGATAAGGCTACCATCCATTGGAGTAACAAAAATCTCGATAACAGATTACCTTCCCTAATGACAGGGCTACCATCAATCGGAGTATCAAAAATCTCGACAATAGACTACCTTCTATAATGACAAGGCTACCATCCATTGGAGTAACAAAAATCTCAACAATAGACTACCTTCCATAACGACAAGGCTATCATCCATTAGAGTAACAAAGATATCGACAACACACTACCTTCAATAATTACAAGACTACCATCCATATGAGTAAACAAAATCTCGACAACAGACTACCTTCCATAATGACAAGGCTACCATCCATTGGAGTAACAAAAATCTCGACAACAGACTACCTTCCATAATGACAAGGTTACCATTCGTTGGAATTAAAAAAATCTCGACAATAGACTACCTTCCATAATCACATAGCTATCATCCATTGGAGTAACAAAAATTTAAAGAACAAACTACCTTCCATAATGACAAGGCTACAATCCATTGGAGTAAGAAAAATCTCAACGACAGACTGCCTTCCATAATGACAAGGCTACCATTCATTGGAGTAACAAAAATCTCGACAACAGACTACCTTCCATAATGACAAGGCTACATCCATTGGGGTATCAAAAATATCGACGACATACTACCTTCCTTAGTGACAAGGCTACCATCCATTGGAATAAAAAAATCTCGACAATAGACTACCTTCCATAATGACAAGGATATCATCCATTGGAGTAACAAAAATCTCAACAAAAAACTATCTTCCATAATGACAAGGTTACCATCTATTGGGGTAACAAAAATATTGACAACAGACTACCTTCCATAAGGGCAAGGCTACCATCCATTGGAGTAACAAAAGTCTAGACAAAAAACTACCTTCCTTAATGAGAATGATACATCCATTGGAATAAGAAAAATCTCCACAATAGACCACCTTCCATAATGACAAGGCTACCATCCATTGGAGTAACAAAAATATGAACAACAGACTACCTTGCATAATGACAAGGCTATCATCCATTGGAGTAACAAAGAAATCAACAAAAGACTAACTTCCATAATGACAAGGTTACCATCCATTGAAATAACAAAAATCTCGACAACAGACTACCTTCCATAATGACAAGGCTACCATCCAATGGAATAAAAATAATCTCGACAACAGACTACCTTCCATAATGACAAGGCTATCATCCATTGGAGTAACAAAGATATTGACAACAGACTACCTTGAATAATGACAAGGCTACCATCCATTTGAGTAATAAAAATCTCGACAAAAGACTACCTTCCATAATGACAAGGTCACCATCCATTGGGGTAACAAAAATCAGAACAACAGACTACCATGCATAATGACAAGGCTACCATCCAATGGAATAACAAAAATATCGACAACATACTACATTTAATTATGACAAGGCTACCATCCATTGGAGTAACAAAAATCTGAACAACAGACTACCTTCCATAATGACAAGGGTACAATCCATAGGAGTAACAGAAATCTCAAAGACAGACTACCTTCCATAATGACAAGGCTACTATTCATTGGGGTAACAAAAATGTCAACAACAAACTATCTTCCATAATGACAAGGCTACCATCAATTGTAGCAACAAAAATCTTGACAACAGACTACCTTCCATAATGACAAGGTTACCATCCATTGGAATATCAAAAAATCTCGACAATAGACTACCTTCTATAATGACAAGGCGACCATCCATTAGAGAAACAAAAATATGAACAACAGACTACCTTGCATAATGACAAGGCTACCATCCATTGGAGTAACAAAAATTTCCACAATAGAGTACCTTCCATATGGACAAGGATACCATCTATTAAAGTAACAAAAATCTGAACAACCGACTACCTTCCATAATGGCAAGGTTACCATCCATTGGAGTAACAAAAATCTCGACAAAAAACTACCTTCCATAATGAGAAGGATACCATCCATTGGAATAACAAAAATCTCGACAATAGACTACCTTCCATAATGATAAGGCTACCATCCATTGGAGTAACAAAAATCTCGATAACAGATTACCTTCCCTAATGACAGGGCTACCATCAATTGGAGTAAGAAAAATCTCGACAACACACTACCTTCAATAATGACAAGACTACCATCCATTTTAGTAAACAAAATATCGACAATAGACTACCTTCCATAATGACAAGGCTACCATCCATTGGAGTAACAAAAATCTCGACAACAGACTACCTTCCATAATGACAAGGTTACCATCCATTGGAAAAAAAAAAATCTCGACAACAAACTACCTTCCATAATGACAAGGCTACCATCCAATGGAATAAAAAAAATCACGACAACAGTTTACCTTCCATAATCACAAGGCTACAATCCATTGGAGTAACAAAAATTTAAAGAACAAACTACCTTCCATAATGACAAGGCTACAATCCATTGGAGTAACAAAAATCTCAACGACAGACTACCTTCCATAATGACAAGGCTACCATTCATTGGAGTAACAAAAATCTCGACAACAGACTACCTTCCATAATGACATGGCTACATCCATTGGGGTATCAAAAATATCGACAACATACTACCTTCCTTAGTGACAAAGCTACCATTAATTGGAATAAAAAAATCTCGATAATAGACTACCTTCCATATTGACAAGGCTACCATCCATTGGAGTAACAAAAATCTCGAAAAAAACTACCTTCCATAATGACAAGGTTACCATCTATTGGGGTAACAAAAATCTTGAAAACAGACTACCTTCCATAAGGGCAAAGCTACCATCCATTGGAGTAACAAAAATATCGACAAAAAACTACCTTCCTTAATGAGAATGATATATCCATTGAAATAACAAAAATCTCCACAATAGACCACCTTCCATAATGACAAGGCTACCATCCATTGGAGTAACAAAAATATGAACAACAAACTACCTTGCATAATGACAAGGCTATCATCCATTGGAGTAACAAAGAAATCGACAAAATACTAACTTCCATAATGACAAGGTTACCATCCATTGAAATAACAAAAATCTCGACAACAGACTACCTTCTATAATGACAAGGCTACCATCCAATGGAATAAAAATAATCTCGAAAACAGACAACCTTCCATAATGACAAGGCTATCATCCATTGGAGTAACAAAGATATCGACAACAGACTACCTTGAATAATGACAAGGCTACCATCCATTTGAGTAACAAAAATCTCGACAAAAGACTAACTTCCATAATGACAAGGTTACCATCCATTGGGGTAACAAAAATCTGAACAACAGACTACCATGCATAATGACAAGGCTACCATCCAATGGAATAACAAAAATATCGACAACATACTATATTTCATTATGACAAGGCTACCATCCATTGGAGTAACAAAAATCTGAACAACAGACTACCTTCCATAATGACACGGGTACAATCCATTGGAGTAATAGAAATCTCAAAGACATACTACCTTCCATAATGACAAGGCTACCATTCATTGGGGTAACAAAAATGTCGACAACAAACTATCTTCCATAATGACAAGGCTACAATCCATTGGAGTAACAGAAATCTCAAAGACAAACTACCTTCCATAATGATAAGGCTACCATTTTTTTGGGGTAACAAAAATATCGACTACAAACTATCTTCCATAATGACAAGGATACCATCCATTGGAGCAACAAAAATCTCGACAAAAAACTACCTTCCATAATGACAAGGCTACCATCAATTGGAATAACAAAAATCTTGACAGTACACTACCTTCTATAATGACAAGGCGACCATCCATTGGAGTAACAAAAATCAGAACAACCGGCTACCTTGCATAATGACAAGGCTACAATCCATTGGAGTAACAAAAATTTCGACAATAGAGTAACTTCCATAAGGACAAGGATACCATCTATTGAAGTAACAAAAATCTGAACAACCGACTACCTTCTATAATGACAAGGCTACAATCCATTGGAGTAATAGAAATCTCAACGACATACTACCTTTTATAATGATAAGGCTACCATCCATTGGAGTAACAAAAATCTAGATAACAGATTACCTTCCCTAATGACAGGGCTACCATCAATTGGAGTAACTAAAATCTCGACAACAGACTACCTTCTATAATGACAAGGATACCATCCATTGGAGTAACAAAAATCTCAACAATAGACTACCTTCCATAACGACAAGGCTATCATTCATTAGAGTAACAAAGATATCGACAACAAACTACCTTCAATAATGACAAGCCTACCATCAATTTGAGTAAACAAAATCTCGACAATAGACTACCTTCCATAATGACAAGGCTACCATCCATTGGAGTAACAAAAATATCGACAATAGACTACCTTCCATAATGACAAGGTTACCATCCATTGGAATAAAAAAAATCTCGACAACAAACTACCTTCCATAATGACAAGGCTACCATCCAATGGAATAAAAAAAATCACGACAACAGTTTACCTTCCATAATCACAAGGCTACCATCCATTGGAGTAACAAAAATTTAAAGAACAAACTACCTTCCATAATGACAAGGCTACAATCCATTGGAGTAACAAAAATCTCAACGACAGACTACCTTCCATAATGACAAGGCTACCATTCATTGGAGTAACAAAAATCTCGACAACAGACTACCTTCCATAATGACATGGCTACATCCATTGGGGTATCAAAAATATCGACAACATACTACCTTCCTTAGTGACAAAGCTACCATTAATTGGAATAAAAAAATCTCGATAATAGACTACCTTCCATATTGACAAGGCTACCATCCATTGGAGTAACAAAAATCTCGAAAAAAACTACCTTCCATAATGACAAGGTTACCATCTATTGGGGTAACAAAAATCTTGAAAACAGACTACCTTCCATAAGGGCAAAGCTACCATCCATTGGAGTAACAAAAATATCGACAAAAAACTACCTTCCTTAATGAGAATGATACATCCATTGAAATAACAAAAATCTCCACAATAGACCACCTTCCATAATGACAAGGCTACCATCCATTGGAGTAACAAAAATATGAACAACAAACTACCTTGCATAATGACAAGGCTATCATCCATTGGAGTAACAAAGAAATCGACAAAATACTAACTTCCATAATGACAAGGTTACCATCCATTGAAATAACAAAAATCTCGACAACAGACTACCTTCTATAATGACAAGGCTACCATCCAATGGAATAAAAATAATCTCGAAAACAGACAACCTTCCATAATGACAAGGCTATCATCCATTGGAGTAACAAAGATATCGACAACAGACTACCTTGAATAATGACAAGGCTACCATCCATTTGAGTAACAAAAATCTCGACAAAAGACTAACTTCCATAATGACAAGGTTACCATCCATTGGGGTAACAAAAATCTGAACAACAGACTACCATGCATAATGACAAGGCTACCATCCAATGGAATAACAAAAATATCGACAACATACTACATTTCATTATGACAAGGCTACCATCCATTGGAGTAACAAAAATCTGAACAACAGACTACCTTCCATAATGACACGGGTACAATCCATTGGAGTAATAGAAATCTCAAAGACATACTACCTTCCATAATGACAAGGCTACCATTCATTGGGGTAACAAAAATGTCGACAACAAACTATCTTCCATAATGACAAGGCTACAATCCATTGGAGTAACAGAAATCTCAAAGACAAACTACCTTCCATAATGATAAGGCTACCATTTTTTTGGGGTAACAAAAATATCGACTACAAACTATCTTCCATAATGACAAGGATACCATCCATTGGAGCAACAAAAATCTCGACAAAAAACTACCTTCCATAATGACAAGGCTACCATCAATTGGAATAACAAAAATCTTGACAGTACACTACCTTCTATAATGACAAGGCGACCATCCATTGGAGTAACAAAAATCAGAACAACCGGCTACCTTGCATAATGACAAGGCTACAATCCATTGGAGTAACAAAAATTTCGACAATAGAGTAACTTCCATAAGGACAAGGATACCATCTATTGAAGTAACAAAAATCTGAACAACCGACTACCTTCTATAATGACAAGGCTACAATCCATTGGAGTAATAGAAATCTCAACGACATACTACCTTTTATAATGATAAGGCTACCATCCATTGGAGTAACAAAAATCTAGATAACAGATTACCTTCCCTAATGACAGGGCTACCATCAATTGGAGTAACTAAAATCTCGACAACAGACTACCTTCTATAATGACAAGGATACCATCCATTGGAGTAACAAAAATCTCAACAATAGACTACCTTCCATAACGACAAGGCTATCATTCATTAGAGTAACAAAGATATCGACAACAAACTACCTTCAATAATGACAAGCCTACCATCAATTTGAGTAAACAAAATCTCGACAATAGACTACCTTCCATAATGACAAGGCTACCATCCATTGGAGTAACAAAAATATCGACAATAGACTACCTTCCATAATGACAAGGTTACCATCCATTGGAATAAAAAAAATCTCGACAACAAACTACCTTCCATAATGACAAGGCTACCATCCAATGGAATAACAAAAATCACGAGAACAGTTTACCTTCCATAATCACAAGGCTACCATCCATTGGAGTAACAAAAATTTAAAGAACAAACTACCTTCCATAATGACAAGGCTACAATCCATTGGAGTAACAAAAGTCTCAACGACAGACTACCTTCCTTAATGACAAGGCTACCATCCATTGGAGTAACAAAAATCTGAACAACAGACTACCTTCCATAATGATAAGGGTACAATCCATTGGAGTAACAGAAATCTCAAAGACAAACTACCTTCCATAATGACAAGGCTGCCATTCATTGGGGTAACAAAAATGTCGACAACAAACTATCTTCCATAATGACAAGGCTACCATCCATTGGAGCAACAAAAATCTCGACAAAAAACTACTTTCCATAATGACAAGGCTACCATCAATTGGAATAACAAAAATCTTGACAATACACTACCTTCTATAATGACAAGGCGACCATCCATTGGAGTAACAAAAATGAGAACAACCGACTACCTTGCATAATGACAAGGCTACCATCCATTGGAGTAACAAAAATTTCGACAATAGAGTACCTTCCATAAGGACAAGGATACCATCTATTGAAGTAACAAAAATCTGAACAACCGACTACCTTCCATAATGACAAGGCTACAATCCATTGGAGTAATAGAAATCTCAATGACATACTACCTTTTATAATGATAAGGCTACCATCCATTGGAGTAACAAAAATCTCGATAACAGATTACCTTCCTGTGATCGGTGGATCTGGAACTGACTGTTTAACGCTGGTTTGCGAAATGTCACGGAAGCAAGAGTCGCCACCGTCTTTTATTATCTCCAAATGGAAAGGACAAAAGCACAGAAAAATTCCTTATAGAGATTGCTCTCGGTTCGGGAGGTAGATTTATAGAAAGGGAAGGTGTTAGCACCCTTTCTATCCATGGTTATCCATGGGCTCTTAGATACTTGCTCATTTGTGTTTTCAAAATTGTTTGTTTGCTTTTCAAGGTGAGTGGGTTTAAAAAAAGTTTCGTTTAAAATTTCAGTTCGACTCTTGTATCAGTCCTCAAGAGTGTTTGAAAGCTTTTTGCAAAGTGTCGGTGTGAAAAGAAGTTTTTGATTTGTTTTGAAATTAGAGCAAGTATCTACGAGTCATCTACCTACCCTAAGGAATTCGTCTGTGTAAATGTCCTTAAAGTAGTGCCATCCCACCATTGAGAGGTAGGTAGCACCACCGTTGGAGATGTTCGGGTCAATTCGAGGGTTCGGGACAGTGTGGTCACCAGAGCAATAGGAAGACACCTTAGAAGCTACCCTCATGCCATGTTCATGGACATGAGGACTTACTAAAACGTCCTCTACTCGACGACCACTTTTCGAGGGGCAAGGCAACAGTGAGACGTACCCTAGGGGTGGTGTGTGATTTGTGTGTCATTTTCAATTATGTTTATCTTGCCATGCATTGGTGATCTACGCGTTGTTTTTATTTTTGGCATTCATTCTTTCATGCAAGTTATTAACAGTTAAAAGATGCGAGAAGGTAAAAGTCCTACGCTATTACAAAGGAGCGGGTCTACATCGCCAAATAAATCCAAGACCCGATTTGAATAAAATAAAATGCGGAAAGATAAATGTCTTAATTAATCTATTACAAGGCTTTGGGGTAATTACATGAAATTTATAAAAAAGAAATAAAATAAGCACGCGAAACGAAATTATAATCGAATGCGAGGGCGTTGGACCCTTTAAAGAAATTACATTACAATTAATAAATTAATTAAGTTTAAATAAAAGAAAGATTTTTTTTGGAGTTTTTGTATTTATGGAATTTAATGAGAAAATTAAATGGAATTAAAACCCTAATTCTAAACTATTTTTATTTTATAAAAAAAAGATGTTTAAGTTTGATCTAATTTTAACCTAATTATTTAATGATAAATTTATTTACGAAGTAATTAATAATTAAATATGGTAAAAGAAAAGAAAAAAAGAATAAAAGCATTAAAACCCTAATTTCTACATTTTTTTAGTTTATTAAAAAACATTAAAATTAGACCTAAGATTAGAACTAAATTAGTTAATAAAATTTATTTACAAAAAAACTATTAAATTAAATATATTTTTATTTTTGTCTTTTCTGATTTTTTTGTATTTTTATTATTTAAAAAATATTTGTGGAATTTAAAAAAAGCAATATAATAAAAATAAAAGAAAAGAATAATAAAAAAAATAGAGAAAAGGAAGGCAAACATGGGGGGTTTGTTGACCCTTTTGGAGGTATTCTCTAAGCAATTTTGGCCCACTGAAGCATGGCCTGGTTGACTTTTGATGGTCACGTGTGCATGGTTGACTGATACGTATGATGGACCTTTCATCCTGGCCCTTAGATTGATCGCCTGAGACATTTGGCAAGCTATGGCATTGAGTGTATGGTGGACTTCTGGACATGCTGGGTACCTAATCACGTTATGAGAAAAAATAGAAGGAAATATGGGGGACCTGGGAATCGAACCCAGGTCCCAAGGCTTGCCAACAACACTTTCCACCAACTGAGCTGCTTAGCAACTTTGTCATTATGATGGACAATAATTAATATAATAAAAATAAGGGTTAGTGACGTAAAAAACAGAAACGCACGCCAAGCTTTTGAATCAGCCAACCGTGTGCTTACAACTCATCTTCTTCTCCACTCGTTCTTTGCTTTAGCCTAAAAAATACATCAAATAGCGGGGGTTTTGAACCCCCACTAACCACAGTATAGGAAAATAGCGATTAGCTCTGGGATAATGATAAATTGGGCGCGAGGTATGAGGATGATTCGTTGGAATGTCACGAATCCAATGGCGTTGGTCTCATGATCTAATTTTTCTATATGTAAAAGTCCCCAATTTCACATCTTTGAAAACCTAGAAAGCTTCCATGGTAGATTCACATACTGGCCTTAAAAACTCAATTGAATGGCATGGTTAGCTTTAGAATGAGTAAACTAGTACAAATCAAGCATTAGAAATCAAAAATATGGCATAAATTATGAGACACGATTATGCAAAAAGTTTGAGGAAGTTTGATTTTATTCTACCACTTCTTGATGCGTGGGGACTGGAAAAGAGTTCAGTTATGTCCAGGAAGACCTCAGCAAGCTTTTTGAATCGTTTGTATGCTTTGAATCACCCTGTAATGCAGTTTTCAGTTTTGAACTTTTTTGCCAAAAATGCAAAGTGTGTATTTGCTTTTGAGCGCAGCTTTCAGGTCTTCTTCATTAGGTTTGTGCTTGTGTATGTATATGGAACGAATTAGGGTAGAAATTTCAACCAAAAACCTTTACATTCAATGCTTTTGAGATTTGATTTCCATGGATCTTTTTCAATCTTTTCCAAGCCCTTTTGATATCAATCATGGCCAAATCTTTCCAAATTGAGTGTGCACGAAATCTTGGAGTTATGATGGACCTATTAGCTGCATAAAAAGATTTAAAATGCATGCTTGAGTATTTTTGTCATATTTTATTTAATTAAATGAATTAAGGGTGATAAAAATTCAAATAAATAATAAAAAATGATGAAATAAATCCCCTTTGGGTCAAATGGTCGTGCATAGCTCTTGGATGATGATTCTTGGAAGAAAATGTGGCCCATTAGCAATTTTGAGGCATTTGAAGCAAAGTTGACTTTTCAAAATTCCCAAAAATTTCCCAACTTCCACAAGGCCTATATTTCTCAATATTTAAGCTTTGATCATGTTTTTGGACATTTTGGAAATGTATTGAAGTCCTCTAACCAATGCCTTTTGTCCCATGTCATTTTGATTTACCAATCTCATGTTATGGTCTTTGACTTAAAGTCCCTTTTTGTTGACTTTTGAAAATGACCTATAATGTTGAGATTGATAACTTTTTGTGAGACCATTTCATGGACTTGAAGTGTGAAGAGGAGTTGTAGGCAATGTCATTCTATTCAAAATGAGCTTTGGATGGAATTTTTCTGATAATCCATGTGGAAGTTATGCCCTGGTCAATTTACAATTGACTTTTTCAACTGTCCAAATATGGAAACTTTTGCACCTTGAGACTTTTTGAGCCATGCCTTGAAAATCACGATCAAGAATTTATCAAATGATGTTTGTGGCTTCAAAATAAGATGTTGACCAAAAATTTGGACTTTTGACTGTCAAATGACCATTTTGCCCCTACAGTTGACTGTTGAGCAATTAGGGTTTTTGACTGTGCAATTTTGTGCTGTAAGTCTTGAAACTTGACATAAGGATGCTTGACCATGTTTATAGGCATGTGGGACTTTGTTTAGACCCTTGGAAACTTCAATTTCTTTGTCAGAACCAAAACCCTAGTTTTTGACTGTTAGGAGGCCCTTGAATTGTGCAACCCTTGGGAGGTTTTAAAGCATGCTCTTTGCAAATCTTGAAGAAAATGGGAGGGCAAATTTTGGGGTACAACAGTTGCCCCTGTTCAATCTTCTTAAACCTGAGGATGCAGATTGGCTGACGTGCCTTTCGTAATCCGAAGGTGGAAGATGATTGAACACTAGAGTGCCCAGAAATTTGCGCTCACATGTTAGCAGTGTGATGGTGGGAATGGGCTTATAGATGCCATTTGGAGATTAGTGGATAGGATGATGTGCTTATAGATGCCATGCTGAGAGGTGATGGATAAGTGGATGGGCTTATAGATGCCATCTGGATGTCGATCGCGTAAGAGATTCCTTAGCGAGAACTTGCGTACCTGAAAAAGAAAATGATTACCTGACTTGTTACAGGAGCTGGGCTTCAAACTCTTTGTATAGATGTGTCCTGACTGGTTACAGGAGCTTGATCTGGAGCTTCAAAAGGTGATGAATGAACCAGGGATGGTTACTACCTCAACGGGACGGTGAGAGAACCTTGGGCGATTACTACCTCAACAGGGACGCTGAGAGAATCTTGGGGTGATTACTACCTCAACAGGAACGCTGAGAGAATCTGGATGTCTTCTACTGGGATAAGAATCAGGGAGATCTTAGGGTCGATCTGACTGAACCGGAGAAGGCCTTTGACTGGATAAGAATCAGGAAAATCTTAGGGTCGAGTTAACTGAACCGGACAAGGTCTTGGAATATCTTCAACTGGATAAGAATCAGGGAGATCTTAGGGTCGATCTGACTGAACCAGAGAAGGCCTTAGACTGGATAAGAATCAGGAAAATCTTAGGGTCGATTTAACTGAACCGGACAAGGTCTTGGAATATCTTCAACTGGATAAGAATCAGGGAGATCTTAGGGTTGATCTGGCTGAACCAGAGAAGGCCTTTGACTGGATAAGAATCAGGAAAATCTTAGGGTCGATTTAACTGAACCGGGCAAGGTCTTGGAATATCGTCGACTGGATAAGAATCAGGGAGATCTTAGGGTCGATCTGACTGAACCAGAGAAGGCCTTTGACTGGATAAGAATCAGGAAAATCTTAGGATCGATTTAACTGAACCGGGCAAGGTCTTGGAATATCTTCGACTGGATAAGAATCAGGGAGATCTTAGGGTCGATCTGACTGAACCAGAGAAGGCCTTTGACTGGATAAGAATCAGGAAAATCTTAGGGTCGATTTAACTGAACCGGACAAGGTCTTGGAATATCTTCAACTGGATAAGAATCAGGGAGATCTTAAGGTCGATCTGACTGAACCAGAGAAGGCCTTTGACTGGATAAGAATCAGGAAAATCTTAGGGTCGATTTAACTGAACCGGAAAAGGTCTTGGAATCTTCAACTGGATAAGAATCAGGGAGATCTTAGGGTCGATCTGACTGAACCAGAGAAGGCCTTTGACTGGATAAGAATCAGGAAAATCTTAGGGTCAATTTAACTGAACCGGACAAGGTCTTGGAATCTTCAACTGGATAAGAATCAAGGAGATCTTAGGGTCGATCTGACTGAACCAGAGAAGGCCTTTGACTGGATAAGAATCAGGAAAATCTTAGGGTCGATTTAACTGAACCAGACTAAAGTCTTGAAATGTCTTCAACTGGATAAGAATCAGGGAGATCTTAGGGTCGATCTGACTGAACCAGAGAAGGCCTTTGACTGGATAAGAATCAGCAAAATCGTAGGGTCGATTTAACTGAACCAGACAAAATCTTGAACATAGCTGAGAACTTAACTGGATCTTTCCTGAAAGGTAAAGGTCAGTCATATGCAATGCATGATATGGATCAAGCAATGATGTCCCCAACATAAATGAGATTTGTAAGATATGATGCGTATATGCATGCTATAATGTATGGAAATGCGATGTTTATGAATGTATATTTTCGTCTTAGGAAAATAAATCCTTGACGGGTGCCGGGAAGTCACATCCTGGGCTGATGTTGGAGAATAGTGCTTCGCATCCGCTGGGGATGATAGTTGCAAGAATACCAGTAGGATAAGATCACTCTGTTGGGGAGTAAACTTGACGGAGAGATTACTCTGCGGGGAGAAAATTATTCTAGCGATCTTGCTGGAGAATAATACTTTGTGGGGAGAGAGGTACTTTGCTGGGATGTTGATGGTAACTTCGCTGGGGATACCATTGATGTTGGAAGTTTTGATAGACTCCGCTGGGGGTAAGAAGACTTTGTGTAACACCCCTTCTAAATACCCCAATTAAAGGTAAAGATTAAAATCAGAGAAATAAAATTGCACGGAAGGGATGCCACAACACACATCACATTCCAAAGTTTTTAAGGAAAAACGGACAGGGTATGTTTGAAAGTATAAACATTCCAACACAAAACAAACATACCATAAATATTTACTTCATTCTCTCTTGCAAACGCAACGGAGTTTCACAATTTCACCTCATCTCCATTATGGAGGAATCAAAACATAATCCAAGGCATCAAGCCATCATAAATCACATGAGCATATGTTATCAAGTCTCTCATATACAAAACATCATATACACGAATAAGGATTATATACATCATAATCCAAATACAAAATAATCGAGTTCGACACTAAATAAACCCCCCCCCCCCCCAAGTCTTACTACCAGAGCATCG
The DNA here is from genome assembly GCA_948472305.1 of Vicia faba. Classification (NCBI taxonomy): domain Eukaryota; kingdom Viridiplantae; phylum Streptophyta; class Magnoliopsida; order Fabales; family Fabaceae; genus Vicia; species Vicia faba. The sequence goes on along the minus strand of OX451739.1, from coordinate 584,903,814 downwards.
ACTCGACCCTAATCAAAATAAAACAGATTGCAATCCAATGCATCCGTTAGCTAGCGCCTCGCGCTACCGTCCTCGGTACCTGCACAATGCCATCAAAAGCATTGGCCAACAAAAGGGTAAGAATTCCAATAATCATATAACATGTAATTTTAAGTAAATGAACTGGCAATAAATAAAGCAATACATAATGATCATGTTCATTTTATCACCTGTAGCATCCTTACTCAAGGAATCCATTTCCAACACATTAACCATGTAAACCGATTATCCGAATACTCACATCCTTGGCACATAACCATAATTCAAACAACAACAATATTGGCACATAATCAAACACATCAACACACATACATATCATGCACAATTATACATGTGACTCACAACACGACTCAACGTATGCAAATGCGGTACCGACTCGTGGACCCAAGTTCCACCACCTATATTTCCCTTCCGGATCAAGGTCACTACGTCTTTTCCCACAATAGGGTCACCGTCTAGATATTGTGGACCCAATGTTCCACCACCTGTATTTCCCTTCCGGATCAAGGTCACTACGTCTTTTCCCACAATAGGGTCACCGTCTAGATATTGTGGACCCAATGTTCCACCACCTGTATTTCCCTTCCGGATCAAGGTCACTACGTCTTTTCCCACAATAGGGTCACCGTCTAGATATTGTGGACCCAATGTTCCACCACCTGTATTTCCCTTCCGGATCAAGGTCACTACGTCTTTTCCCACAATAGGGTCACCGTCTATAAAATCGTGTGAACCCACAGTTTCACCGTCTCTGTTTCAAGACCAACCATTCCATGCAATGTACAATATAACCAATTCATGCAATTAAGACTCACAATAATCTTAACATACACATGCCATCAAATCCAACCAATGGAACATCAACTATTGTACATGCATGCATACATATGATTTAACAATCTCAACATCAAGTAGAATGTATACAAACAAGTTACTTACTCAACCAAACAAAAACCATCAACTATCAAATAATTCCAAATCGGAAAATCGAAACACAATCGCGTTCCAAAGAAAGTGCGAAAATCAGAAATTTGGGGACTACAGAGCTTCAACACGGGAACCCGTGTGCTGCAACACGGCCCGTGTTGAGAGGCCATCAGAACGTGCCAAAGGAAATGCCAAGTCAAAGCTTCAACACGGGCACCCGTGTGCTGCAACACGGCCTGTGTTGTGAAGCGTGCGTGAAAATCTCATTCTTTTGAGTTTTTATCATTCCACTACCATGGTTTTCTTTCCCATTTCAATACTCTTAATTTCTACAAGCTAGCACCTAATACACCCACAAACCATACTCCTAATCCAACTTCTCTAAACCATTCTAACAATCAATCAACAAAACCCTATAAAATCAACTATCCATTTTTACCCCCAAATCCAAAATATATTTACCAAAACCTAACAATATGAGATGGAGAATCAAACCCCTTACCTTGGTGTGGGTTTTCTTGAAACAAGATGATGGAGATGTTGCAACTCCAAGCCTAGCTCTCTTTCTCCTCTTCTCCTCTTTTCTTTCTTCTTTCTCCCCTTTTCTTCCTTCTTTCTCCCCTTTTCTTTCTTTTCTTACTAACTCTCCTTTTCTATTTTATAAAACTCTCTTTCTACTACTAACTTTCCTCCCTCTATCTTTCTAAAATTGTAATTTGGCCCCAACAATTATTTAATTCAAATTATAATATATAACCCTATTAAACAATATTACAGTAAATAATATTTATTCTATATAAACCTAATCATGCCAATTAATCAAACAAAGTCAAATATTACTACACACCAAATTAATATTACTCAAAATAGTATTTTATCATTATGAATATTTTTACTTCAAATAACGGAATTAACATTTAATCAAAAACGGGGTGTTACAACTCTCCCCCACTTGAAAGATTTTCGACCTCGAAAATTTTGACCAAAACGAACAAATCGCGACATGCCTACGCATTCGTCCACTCAATCCTTGCGCTAATTAAACAACATACAAAATACACCTAACACAAGGGCATCTCCCTAGCCATAACGTTTAGACAAGAACAACCATGCCGAGATGCGAAGCCCATACAATGCACTCGACAATCAACTAACACCCAACAACTAAACAAGTCGCGGACACACCAGTTTGCTCGAGAACTAAACAAACAAGATCGATACAATCCTAACATCTCAACCATAGAATTAGTCATACACTCGAACCGACGCCTCGGAAACGAGTCACCAAAGGTAGGAACATAAAGTCCTACGACACAACACCGACACCATCGCTAAAACAAAAACAACAAAATGGTTATACAAACAAAAACTGAAATAATCAGAAAGGATAAAACCACGCGTGCTACGCAAACACGAAAAGATGCCATCATTCACGCATAAGTACGAACTCAAGAATTACACTTGCAGTTACCGCTCTCCTTCCAGAAAATCATAAGGTCACCTCATCCTTGTAGATTACCAACGTACCACCCTTGAACAATACCAAGTTACCCAAACATAACTGAACTGCGACACACCACTCATCCTAGGACGTATACTGACGACTTGCGACTATAACTCACTAGCCCAAATCCAACAATCCCGCATACTCGCTAAAACTCAATGCTCGATACCTAAACCATGCTGTGTCACTTTATGCATAAGATGCCAACCGTAAAACAACTTGGTTAATCCTCAACTTCCCAATCACCCAAAATGGATACGTTCAAAGCGTACACCCATCAAGACACCTTGCAACATCAGCTTGATCAACTCGAAGAATCTCTCTTTCATTCTCGATTGATCAACGTCCGTTGATCCTCTGAAATACACGACATAGTTTGACCTCTTCAAATACTGTCCAAATATTTCACTTGTGAAACTTCGATGTATACACTTTACTTCCACGAAGTCTTCCCTTATAACAATTCAATTCCCAAAGTTTAATTAAGTAATCACCATCCTCGCATCGCCGCAACGATTAATAAACTGATTTCTTATTCGAAACATCTCTCATATCTTTCAATCTTCTAAAGTGGTAATCCAAACCAAACACTCTCTCAAGAACTCTACTTATCAATTTCGTCTCATACTCCTGAAATTACAACATAGTTTGGACTTAGAACCATAATATCAATTTCTATGGAATCCAACATAAACACCGTCGCGACCGACTTCAGTCACAAATAGAACATCTTCCTCTATAAAACATCAATCATCTTTAAGTACATGTGGTTACCAAACCATCATCAAATTCCTTACCGCCAAGACTTAATTTAGTCGTAATCTAATAATCCACCGCGACCATTAGTATCCGGCGAAATCCATATGGTAGTAGTGAACGAATCCTTAATAACCTTCTGAGTTTAATCTCAACAAGCGTCTCAAAACAAACATGCAACATTCTTTCAAAATAATAAATCTCAAATAAGATATTCTTGGGTTATCCTCAATATCAACTTAATAAACTCAACAACAGACGAAGTCTCTTATAGATTCATTCTCAACTTGAATTGTCTTCAACAATTCTAATCTCCTTGTCGTTAACATCTGTACCTATAAGGTTCCAATGAGCATAACTGCATCAAACTCTAACTCCCGCATCCGATAATTTTCCATAAGAAAAATCAAATCGTTCTAAGGTAGTAATACACTTTTCCAACTCTATGTCGAATTACATCTTACGTCGAAAACAAAATATCATAACACGTCACACCAGGTTCTTCAGTACAAAACAAAACCAAAATCAAGGCATTCTCTAAACTTTCCACCGGCTAAAACAAACTCGCTTCCCATTGCAAAGTCCAATTAGTGACTCAACCATTCCGGGTCAAAATACTCACGATCAATACCAAGTCATAAAAACATCTTCCATCGAACTCACAAAGTTAACCATCCAAAACAAAAGAACTTCTAAACTATGAATTAGCCCCTTAAAGTCTTCGACAAGACACAAAATAAATCTTCGCGGAACTGTCCAAAATATTGCCGTCTAAGTTGCTTACTTAAGACACTCACGTCCAACAGTTCCAAAACTCCTTCTTTAGAGGGCTCAACATGCTCCAATCTAACTCCACTACTGATAACGCAACACTCGGATGCTTGCCACAATCCCTTAACTTGATGTAAACCAAATAATATCCATGAACACGAAACAACTCTTTAGCTACTCATGAGAGTACTGTTGGAACATTTCAAAATCATACCTGACGCATTAGTAACACTAATGACATCAGCTTATACTCGCCCGGACCATACACTATCTTGAAAAGCATTACCTGAACATCTTCAACCCTCACACTAACCCATAGGCAGCCAGACTTCAAAACGATCTCACTAAACACATAAACTCCAAATAACTGCTTCACTTAAATATCAATCCTCTGAAGCAGACACTCGTCCTCAACATCCGCTTCATTCCTTGACTACAAACGACACACCAACTTAGGTAACCTTTGCTCTTCTCGAACAACACAATCGGCGCACTCCACGGCGAACCACTCGAACAAATAAACTCTACTAAACCCAATATTCAAGTTGACTCTTCAACTCTAATTCAGAAACAAACATCCCTTAAGGATACTTCGAATCCCAACTAGTTCCAGAAACTAAATCCATCAAAACTTCACCTCGCACTACAGCGGTAATTCACTCACATTTCCACAAAAGGTTTCGGAGGAATCACAACAAGAAGCTCGCTTGCCAAAAATCTTATTTCTCACCAAAATCCAAATTCGCCCACAACTCAAGTAACCATGCACTGCCTGGTGTCAACTCATCTGCTTCACACTCTAATAAGTTGGCAAGACAAGTCTATCCCAAACAACACAATTCCCGACTACTACCAACAAGAGATTAAGGATGATCAGTCCCTCAATTTGTCAATGGACAGTCGACAATCATGAGGTGGCATTAACCATCGTTACTAAACCACACATCATCTTCAATCTTACCCCTCAAGCTACTTAAACATAACCATGCTTGAAGCATCAACTGTTCGGCACTACTTACATCTTACAATCGGCGGTATACTGAACCAACCTCTTGCACAAAACTTCAGAGAAGAAACTTCTCCCCCACTTATTTCACACGTACCTCTGCAGACAACGAAAAGGAAACAATCAAGTACCGACAATGTTTCACACACATGTCTCGTACCAAAAGGGATTAAACACATAAACAACCTGGCCGATAGACCAACCAGGCTCTGATACCACTATTGTAACACCCCTTCTAAATACCCCAATTAAAGGTAAAGATTAAAATCAGAGAAATAAAATTGCACGGAAGGGATGCCACAACACACATCACATTCCAAAGTTTTTAAGGAAAAACGGACAGGGTATGTTTGAAAGTATAAACATTCCAACACAAAACAAACATACCATAAATATTTACTTCATTCTCTCGTGCAAACGCAACGGAGTTTCACAATTTCACCTCATCTCCATTATGGAGGAATCAAAACATAATCCAAGGCATCAAGCCATCATAAATCACATGAGCATATGTTATCAAGTCTCTCATATACAAAACATCATATACACGAATAAGGATTATATACATCATAATCCAAATACAAAATAATCGAGTTCGACACTAAATAAACCCCCCCCCCCCAAGTGTTACTACCAGAGCATCGACTCGACCCTAATCAAAATAAAACAGATTGCAATCCAATGCATCCGTTAGCTAGCGCCTCGCGCTACCGTCCTCGGTACCTGCACAATGCCATCAAAAGCATTGGCCAACAAAAGGGTAAGAATTCCAATAATCATATAACATGTAATTTTAAGTAAATGAACTGGCAATAAATAAAGCAATACATAATGATCATGTTCATTTTATCACCTGTAGCATCCTTACTCAAGGAATCCATTTCCAACACATTAACCATGTAAACCGATTATCCGAATACTCACATCCTTGGCACATAACCATAATTCAAACAAGAACAATATTGGCACATAATCAAACACATCAACACACATACATATCATGCACAATTATACATGTGACTCACAACACGACTCAACGTATGCAAATGCGGTACTGACTCGTGGACCCAAGTTCCACCACCTATATTTCCCTTCCGGATCAAGGTCACTACGTCTTTTCCCACAATAGGGTCACCGTCTAGATATTGTGGACCCAATGTTCCACCACCTGTATTTCCCTTCCGGATCAAGGTCACTACGTCTTTTCCCACAATAGGGTCACCGTCTAGATATTGTGGACCCAATGTTCCACCACCTGTATTTCCCTTCCGGATCAAGGTCACTACGTCTTTTCCCACAATAGGGTCACCGTCTAGATATTGTGGACCCAATGTTCCACCACCTGTATTTCCCTTCCGGATCAAGGTCACTACGTCTTTTCCCACAATAGGGTCACCGTCTATAAAATCGTGTGAACCCACAGTTTCACCGTCTCTGTTTCAAGACCAACCATGCCATGCAATGTACAATATAACCAATGCATGCAATTAAGACTCACAATAATCTTAACATACACATGCCATCAAATCCAACCAATGGAACATCAACTATTGTACATGCATGCATACATATGATTTAACAATCTCAACATCAAGTAGAATGTATACAAACAAGTTACTTACTCAACCAAACAAAAACCATCAACTATCAAATAATTCTAAATCGGAAAATCGAAACACAATCGCGTTCCAAAGAAAGTGCGAAAATCAGAAATTTGGGGACTACAGAGCTTCAACACGGGCACCCGTGTACTGCAACACGGCCCGTGTTGAGAGGCCATCAGAACGTGCCAAAGGAAATGCCAAGTCAGAGCTTCAACACGGGCACCCGTGTGCTGCAACACGGCCCGTGTTGTGAAGCCTGCGTGAAAATCTCATTATTTTGAGTTTTTATCATTCCACTACCATGGTTTTCTTTCCCATTTCAATACTCTTAATTTCTACAAGCTAGCACCTAATACACCCACAAACCATACTCCTAATCCAACTTCTCTAAACCATTCTAACAATCAATCAACAAAACCCTATAAAATCAACTATCCATTTTTACCCCCAAATCCAAAATATATTTACCAAAACCTAACAATATGAGATGGAGAATCAAACCCCTTACCTTGGTGTGGGTTTTCTTGAAACAAGATGATGGAGATGTTGCAACTCCAAGCCTAGCTCTCTTTCTCCTCTTCTCCTCTTTTCTTTCTTCTTTCTCCCCTTTTCTTCCTTCTTTCTCCCCTTTTCTTTCTTTTCTTACTAACTCTCCTTTTCTATTTTATAAAACTCTCTTTCTACTACTAACTTTCCTCCCTCTATCTTTCTAAAATTGTAATTTGGCCCCAACATATATTTAATTCAAATTATAATATATAACCCTATTAAACAATATTACAGTAAATAATATTTATTCTATATAAACCTAATCATGCCAATTAATTAAACAAAGTCAAATATTACTACACACCAAATTAATATTACTCAAAATAGTATTTTATCATTATGAATATTTTTACTTCAAATAACCGAATTAACATTTAATCAAAAACGGGGTGTTACACTTTGCCGGGGACGATCTTCTCGTGGTTTTTTGGCTGAGGATAACCCAGTTATATCCTGGCAGTGGAATAACCTTTGAATAATGCCGGGGGACGCGTTCGTGCTCTGCGGGGGAGAAGCTTCCAGAATCTACTAGGGATAAGCTTCCTGCTTGGGGAGATGGATTCCAACTTTCCTGGGGAAACTGGATTGGACTCTCCTGGGGAAATTTTGAGATGTATTGGAAGTAACTCCACTGAATGTCTGGTATACCGCCGGGGAACAGCCTTAGACCAAGACTGTCGGGGATGCTTACTAAGAATGTCAGTATACTGTGCTGGGGAATATTGAGATCTGCGGGGGATACTCAACTTCCTCAAGGTTGACTGTAATTCTGCTTGGGGAGGGTGCATTGACTTGATGGCTTACTTTCTAGGGAGTTAAGATACACTGTTTATGTTCTTCAGTTGAACTTACCTCGATACCTCGGCGGTCAGAGCAATTAGATCGTTTGGACAACTCATTATTGCCCCTGTTTTTGAGGTGGGAGAGGAAGACCTGTGAGGTGCTGATAATTGTTGACGGACAAACCTTCTGCTAGTAGGCAAGTGACGAGATGACAGGACATAGTCGTACGTTTTGATCCCTAACTTTTTCCTGGACCGCCCTTTCGGGTTTTCAGCCCACCGGGATACCCATCCTTGCCCAAGCCGCCTTTTCAAGTTTTCGACTTGCCGGGTGTACAGATTTTTTCATTTCATCCCTTATTTTTGCCCGAACCCTTTTGGTTCGCCGGGAAGCCCTTGTTTTTGCCTAGGTGTGTCAACCTAGCGGGTCTTTGATTTTGCGTAGTATTTTTTCGACTATATCCATGCTCTCAGAATGTAGGGAGTTGCCCCTGTTGGAAGTGTTTTGCCATCCCACCAGAAGATGTTTGATCAGGCAAGATTCGTTGCTGGAATGCCCCAAGTGACTCAGGCGGAGATTTGCCCCAGGCTATTTGGCCGTTGAGAGATTCTCCGAATCTTGACTTAACTGCCCCGGATGATAGACCAAGATCATGTCATGCCCCTTGATTGGAAGTGCCTTTGTTCACTAGGCTTTCATCGTGCGAATTTCCCTGCTGTTCAAACAAATAGTCATATGCAAACAATGTTATATCAAAAATGCAAAGCTTATGCCTGTCTTGAAGATTTTGAAAATGCATTCTTTTTTCATAAAACAAGTGAATGTTTGTAAAACGTGATGTCAACTCCGTATTTACCGTAGGCCTTAAGGAGTCAGGATACTTTCGTAACAGTATGCTTTCGAACTAACCCATGCTTCAGCTAGGACTTTTAAGGGTTATAACGTGGCCTGGTTCACGGTTTAAGAAACAAAAGATAAAGGCTCAAATTAGTTGTACCCGCCCACTCTTCGTGATGTTCTTCCAACCTAAACTCAGTTGATCATACGTTAGACCTTGTTTGAGTCTTTGTCCTGATGTTCCAATGATGGTTCAGATATTGATGATTTATTCTGAATAGGCAATCATTTTTTGTTTTTGTTGAGGGTTTGTATGACCTCTTTCTTTTTGATTTCGCTATCCCTAAATTTTGCCTGAACTGTTTCTTTTGTGATTACAGTCAGCGGGATGCCCCAGTTTTGTAAGTCTCCTTCATAGGTTTTGACTTATTGGGTTTTTATTTTTGAGATATAATGACTGCCCATCCTTATGATTATTCGGAGTCATCATTGTCTTCTTTTTTTTGTAAGGACCTCTTTGGTGCCATTTGTTATGCACTTGGATCAACTCAGAGAACTACCCTGCCCCAAGTTATGATAAAGGGTTTTAATTTTCGAAAAGAAAAAACTCCTACTTCTTTGGCTCAGAGGGGTTGACGAGGGATTATCTTCCTTATAACTCCAGTGTTTAGGGATTGAAACAATGCTTGTACCTCATCAGCGGGGTCTGTTCAAAAGCATACTGTAAAGATCGTGGTATCGTTTTTGTCATCCTCCCTCAAGAGGCTTAGAATTTTAAATCGAGAGTTTGACATCACAGAAAATATTAAAGCAATTTTGAATATAATGAAAACAATTGTATTAATTCCAAAACAGACATATGTGATGCATTAATGGTATAAAAGAGTTTGACATGATAATTGTTTGACCAAAAAGAAAGATGCAACTTGAAAAATCCTAATGAACAAAAATTCTTCTCATCTCTGGGCGTGTCACATCAAATGGTGAGCCTTGGAGGGATGGTAGAAAAACTCAGCCTGACCATCTTGTGTGAACTCTAATGCTCCTTCATCAATCAGGTCCTGGATCTTGTTCTTCAGAGCCCAACACTCATTTGTATCATGTCCTGGACTGGCAGAGTGGTAGGCACACCTTTTATTGGGATGATAGGTAGGAGCTGCTGTGTTGGGGTTCCGGGGATGAGCCTTTAATGTGATCAGATTCAATCTCAACATGCGTTGTAGAGCTTGAAACAGCGACATATTGAGCTGGGTGAATTGTCTCCTGGGCTTGTCTGGCTGAAGCTGGTGAGGTTGATGCTGAATTTGTGACACTGGAGCCGTTTGAGGAGCTCTCCCCTTATCTCCTTGTCTCAAAGATGGTTGAATGATGACTGGCTCTTTACCCTTAGACGTTTGCCCCAGTTGGTTACCCTGAAGCAGTTGGTTGATAAGAACTCCGAGCTCTTCTTGTCTTTAAGCTAAACTTTGAATGGCAGTCACCTGCCCCAGCATCTGGGCTTTCAATGCATCCACTTCAGCTTGCAGACGTTTCAGCCGTTCGTCTTCAGCGCTGTTCCTGACCAAAGTCCCCATGAGAAGTTTTCTCAGCTCCTCCTGCCCCTTGGCTAGATTCGGGAGGATTTCCCCGAATCGAGTCTCTTGAGCAAGAAGGTCCTGGTTATCTTGTTGGGAAGCCATTGCTGAAATAAACAGCGCAGATGGTAAGTGGCCTGTAAAAAGGGTACCTGTAATGCAATGATATGTATGTATGCATGCAATGTTTTCAAGGATCTCGCGGGGTAAACAAGAAATTTGTTAGAGCTGGGATCCGGTAGCTTGATTGAAGGAACTTCCTGTTGTTGAGAGTCCTTCTTCAAGAGTAAAGGCTCAACATATCGAGTGGGTCATAGCCCCTGACAACCTTGGCTAGAGGAAAATAAATCCCCTTTTGCCCCTTGCTAGACAGTTGGTTCATCATGACCTGCATCACAAGCCCTTGAGATCCTTGAAATGGGTTAGTCTTTATGCAGGATGCATGTAATGGTATGATGTTATGCTATGCATGGAGTAATGTAGGTAAACCCTGTTATGAGTCCAGATTAAGGACTGTAGACAAAACCTGCAAGAAACTCAAGTGTCAGATAACAAGCATGCAAATAGTCAAGTTGGAAGGCACACAAGTCACACAAGATAGCCCTTAGAGTTTAGGCCAGCATGAGGTCTAGGTATTACCCTCTTTCAGTTTGTTGGTTCATACCTGTCCTATCAAAAGTAACCGGGTTCTTAGAGGATACCAATATCACTGACTACCCTCAATCGGTCATAACTCCAGCATCGCAATCTTTTCTTGCAGCCAGAACCATCACGAGAGTTTAGCCTCAATGGGCGTAGCATACTGCTACTGTTCTATTGGCCAGGTTGGGTCATCTAAGCTTCTAAGGTCAATTGGTGCTTAACGACTCCTCAGAAGACCCATATTCTCCTCGTTGCAACACAAGGGATATTGGTACAAACTAAGGTGCCACACCAACGTAGCCACTACTTCACCCATGTCGGTCTACGCCGGACAGGTCCCTCACAGCTTATGCTACCTAAACAGGGTATCCCCAAATCCGGGTTAGGATCTATGTAACTCCGATGCAACCCACAATTTAAGGCAAACAAGTCAAAACAATTGAAAACACAGTTATGAACTATCCTAAGGTACACCTCACTTTAAGTATAGTATCCCCAGCAGAGTCGCCAGTTCTGTGATCGGTGGATCTGGAACTGACTGTTTAACGCTGGTTCGCGAAATGTCGCGGAAGCAAGAGTCGCCACCGTCTTTTATTTTCTCCAAATGGAAAGGACAAAAGAACAGAAAAATTCCTTATAGAGATTGCTCTCGGTTCGGGAGGTAGATTTATAGAAAGGAAAGGTGTTAGCACCCTTTCTATCCATGGTTATCCATGGGCTCTTAGATACTTGCTCATTTGTGTTTTCAAAATTGTTTGTTTGCTTTTCAAGGTGAGTGGGTTTAAAAAAAGTTTCGTTTAAAACTTCAGTTCGACTCTTGTATCAGTCCTCAAGAGTGTTTGAAAAGTTGTTTTTGAAAGCTTTTTGCAAAGTGTCGGTGTGAAAAGAAGTTTTTGATTTGTTTTGAAATTAGAGCAAGTATCTACGAGTCATCTACCTACCCTGAGGAATTCGTCTGTGTAAATTTCCTTAAAGTAGTGCCATCCCACCATTGAGAGGTAGGTAGCACCACCGTTGGAGATGTTCGGGTCAATTCGAGGGTTCGGGACAGTGTGGTCACCAGAGCAATAGGAAGACACCTTAGAAGCTACCCTCATGCCATGTTCATGGACATGAGGACTTACTAAAATGTCCTCTACTCGACGACCACTTTTCGAGGGGCAAGGCAACAGTGAGACGTACCCTAGGGGTGGTGTGTGATTTGTGTGTCATTTTCAATTATGTTTATCTTGCCATGCATTGGTGATCTACGCGTTGTTTTTATTTTTGGCATTCATTCTTTCATGCAAGTTATTAACAGTTAAAAGATGCGAGAAGGTAAAAGTCCTACGCTATTACAAAGGCGCGGGTCTACATCGCCAAATAAATCCAAGACCCGATTTGAATAAAATAAAATGCGGAAAGATAAATGTCCTAATTAATCTATTACAAGGCTTTGGGGTAATTACATGAAATTTATAAAAAAGAAATAAAATAAGCACGCGAAACGAAATTATAATCGAATGCGAGGGCGTTGGACCATTTAAAGAAATTACATTACAATTAATAAATTAATTAAGTTTAAATAAAAGAAATATTTTTTTGGAGTTTTTGTATTTATGGAATTTAATGAGAAAATTAAATGGAATTAAAACCCTAATTCTAAACTATTTTTATTTTATAAAAAAAAGATGTTTAAGTTTGATCTAATTTTAACCTAATTATTTAATGATAAATTTATTTACGAAGTAATTAATAATTAAATATGGTAAAAGAAAAGAAAAAAAGAAAAAAAGCATTAAAACCCTAATTTCTACATTTTTTTTAGTTTATTAAAAAACATTAAAATTAGACCTAAGATTAGAACTAAATTAGTTAATAAAATTTATTTACAAAAAAACTATTAAATAAAATATATTTTTATTTTTTTGTCTTTTCTGATTTTTTTGTATTTTTATTATTTAAAAAATATTTGTGGAATTTAAAAAAAGCAATATAATAAAAATAAAAGAAAAGAATAATAAAAAAAATAGAGAAAAGGAAGGCAAACATGGGGGGTTTGTTGACCCTTTTGGAGGTATTCTCCAAGCAATTTTGGCCCACTGAAGCTTGGCCTGGTTGACTTTTGATGGTCACGTATGCATGGTTAACTGATACGTATGATGGACCTTTCATCCTGGCCCTTAGATTCATCGCCTGAGACATTTGGCAAGCTATGGCATTGAGTGTATGGTGGACTTCTGGACATGCTGGGTACCTAATCACGTTATGAGAAAAAATAGAAGGAAATATGGGGGACCTGGGAATCGAACCCAGGTCCCAAGGCTTGCCAATAACACTTTCCACCAACTGAGCTGCTTAGCAACTTTGTCATTATGATGGACAACAATTAATATAATAAAAATAAGGGTTAGTGACGTAAAAAACAGAAACGCGCGCCAAGCTTTTGAATCAGCCAACCGTGTGCTTACAACTCATCTTCTTCTCCACTCGTTCTTTGCTTTGGCCTAAAAAATACATCAAATAGCGGGGGTTTTGAACCCCTACTAACCACAGTGAAGGAAAATAGCGATTAGCTCTGGGATAATGATAAATTGGGCGCGAGGTATGAGGATGATTCGTTGGAATGTCACGAATCCAATGGCGTTGGTCTCATGATCTAATTTTTCTATATGTAAAAGTCCCCAATTTCACATCTTTGAAAACCTAGAAAGCTTCCATGGTAGATTCACATACTGGCCTTAAAAACTCAATTGAATGGCATGGTTAGCTTTAGAATGAGTAAACTAGTACAAATCGAGCATTAGAAATCAAAAATATGGCATGAATTATGAGACACGATTATGCAAAAAGTTTGAGGAAGTTTGATTTTATTCTACCACTTCTTGATGCGTGGGGACTGGAAAAGAGTTCAGTTATGTCCAGGAAGACCTCAGCAAGCTTTTTGAATCGTTTGTATGCTTTGAATCACCCTGTAATGCAGTTTTCAGTTTTGAACTTTTTTGCCAAAAATGCAAAGTGTGTATTTGCTTTTAAGCGCAACTTTCAGGTCTTCTTCATTAGGTTTGTGCTTGTGTATGTATATGGAACGAATTAGGGTAGAAATTTCAACCAAAAACCTTTGCATTCAATGCTTTTGAGATTTGATTTCCATGGATCTTTTTCAATCTTTTCCATGCACTTTTGATATCAAACATGGCCAAATTTTCCAAATTGAGTGTGCACGAAATCTTGGAGTTATGATGGACCTATTAGCTGCATAAAAAGATTTAAAATGCATGCTTGAGTATTTTTGTCATATTTTATTTAATTAAATGAATTAATGGTGATAAAAATTCAAATAAATAATAAAAAATGATGAAATAAATCCCCTTTGGGTCAAATGGTCGTGCATAGCTCTTGGATGATGATTCTTGGAAGAAAATGTGGCCCATTAGCAATTTTGAGGCATTTGAAGCAAAGTTGACTTTTCAAAATTCCCAAAAATTTCCCAACATCCATAAGGCGTATCTTGCTCAATCTTTAAGCTTTGATCATGTTTTTGGAAATTTTGGAAAGGTCTTGAAGTCCCCTAACCAATGCCTTTGGTCCCATGTTATTTTGATTTACCAATCTCAAGTTATGGTCTTTGACTTAAAGTCCCTTTTTGTTGACTTTTGAAAATGACCTATAATGTTGAGATTGATAACTTTTTGTGAGAGCATTTATTGGACTTGAAGTGTGAAGAGGAGTTGTAGGCAATGTCACTCTCTTCAAAATGAGCTTTGGATGGAATTTTTCTGATAATCCATGTGGAAGTTATGCCCTGGTCAATTTATAGTTGACTTTTTCAACTGTCCAAATATGGAAACTTTTGCATCTTGAGACTTTTTGAGCCATGCCTTGAAAATCATGATCAAGAATTGATAAAATGATGTTTGTGGCTTCAAAATAACATGTTGACAAAAAATTTGGACTTTTGACTGTCAAATGACCATTTTGCCCCTACAGTTGACTATTGAGCAATTAGGTTTTTTGACTGTGCAATTTTGTGCTGTAAGTCTTGAAACTTGACATAAGGATGCTTGACCATGTTTATAGGCATGTGGGACTTTGTTTAGACCCTTGGAAACTTCAATTTCTTTGTCAGAACCAAAACCCTAGTTTTTGACTGTTAGGAGGCCCTTGAACTGTGCAACCCTTGGGAGGTTTTGAAGCATGCTCTTTGCAAATATTGAAGAAAATGGGAGGGCAAATTTTGGGGTACAACACTTCCCTAATGACAGGGCTACCATTAATCGGAGTAACTAAAATCTAGACAACAGACTACCTTCTATAATGACAAGGCTACCATCCATTGGAGTAACAAAAATCTCAACAATAGACTACCTTCCATAACGACAAGGCTATCATCCATTAGAGTAACAAAGATATCGACAACACACTACCTTCAATAATGACAAGACTACCATCCATTTGAGTAAACAAAATCTCGACAATAGACTACCTTCCATAATGACAAGGCTACCATCCATTGGAGTAACAAAAATCTCGATAATAGACTACCTTCCATAATGACAAGGTTACCATCCATTGGAATAAAAAAAATCTCGACAACAAACTACCTTCCATAATGACAAGGCTACCATCCAATGGAATAACAAAAACCACGAGAACAGTTTACCTTCCATAATCACAAGGCAACCATCCATTGGAGTAACAAAAATTTAAAGAACAAACTACCTTCCAAAATGAGAAGGATACCATCCATTGGAATAACAAAAATCTCGACAATAAACTACCTTCCATAATGACAAGGCTACCATCCTTTGGAGTAACAAAAATATGAACAACGAACTACCTCCCATAATGACAAGGGTACAATCCATTGGAGTAATATAAATCTCAATGACATACTACCTTTTATAATGATAAGGCTACCATCCATTGGAGTAACAAAAATCTCGATAACAGATTACCTTCCCTAATGACAGGGCTACCATCAATCGGAGTAAGAAAAATCTCGACAAAAGACTACCTTCTATAATGACAAGGCTACCATCCATTGGAGTAACAAAAATGACAATAATAGACTACCTTCCATAATGACAAGGCTATCATCCATTAGAGTAACAAAGATATCGACAACACACTACCTTCAATAATGACAAGACTACCATCCATTTGAGTAAACAAAATCTCGACAACAAACTACCTTCCATAATGACAAGGCTACCATCCATTGGAGTATTAAAAATCCCGACAACAGATTACCTTCCATAATGACAAGCTTACCTTCCATTGGAATAAAAAAAGTCTCGACAACAGACTACCTTCCATAATGACAAGGCTACCATCCAATGGAATAACAAAAATCACGACAACAATTTACCTTCCTTAATCACAAGGCTACCATCCATTGGAGTAACAAAAATTTAAAGAACAAACTACCTTCCATAATGACAAGGCTACAATCCATTGGAGTAACAAAAATCTCAACTACAGACTACCTTCCATAATGACAAGGCTACCATTCATTGGAGTAACAAAAATCTCGACAACAGACTACCTTCCATAATGACAAGGCTACATCCATTGGGGTATCAAAAATATCGACAACATACTACCTTCCTTAGTGACCAGGCTACCATCCATTGGAATAAAAAAATCTCGACAATAGACTACCTTCCATAATTACAAGGCTACCATCTATTGGAGTAACAAAAATCTCGACAAAAAACTATCTTCCATAATGACAAGGTTACCATCTATCGGGGTAACAAAAATCTTGAGAACAGACTACCTTCTATAATGGAAAGGCTACCATCCATTGGAGTAACAAAAATCTCGACAAAAAAATACCTTCGATAATGAGAAGGATACCATCCATTGGAGTAACAAAAATATGAACAACATACTACCTTCCATAACGACAAGGCTATCATCCATTGGAGTAACAAAGATATCGACAACAGACTACCGTCAATAATGACAAGGCTACCATCCATTTGAGTAAACAAAATCTCGACAACAAACTACCTTCCATAATGACAAGGCTATCATCCATTGGAGTAACAAAAATCTGAACAACAGACTACCTTCGATAAGGACAAGGGTACAATCCATTGGAGTAACAGAAATCTCAAAGACAGACTACCTTCCATAATGACAAGGCTACCATTCATTGGGGTAACAAAAATCTCGACAATAAACTATCTTCCATAATGACAAGGCTACCATCCATTGGAGCAACAAAAATCTTGACAAAAAACTACCTTCCATAATGACAAGGTTACCATCCATTGGAGTAATAGAAATCTCAATGACAGACTATATTCAATAATGACAAGGCTACCATTCATTGGAGTAACAAAAATCTCGACAACAGACTACCTTCCATAATGACAAGGCTACATCCATTGGGGTAACAAAAATATCGACAACAGGCTACCTTCCGTAGTGACAAGGCTACCATCCATTTGAATAAAAAAATATCGACAATAGACTACATTCTATATTGACAAGGGTACCATCCATTGGAGTAACAAAAATCTCGACAGAAAAATACCTTCCATAATGACAAGGTTACCATCTATTGGGGTAACAAAAATCTTGACAATAGACTACCTTCCTTATTGGCAAGGCTACCATCCATTGGAGTAACAAAAATCTCGACAAAAAACTACCTTCCATAATGAGAAGGATACCATCGATTGGAATAACAAAAATCTCGAAAATAGACTACCTTCCATAATGACAAGGCTACCATCCATTGGAGTAACAGAAATATGAACAACAGACTACTTTGCATAATGACAAGGCTATCATCCATTGGAGTAACAAAGAAATTGAAAAAAGACTAACTTCCATAATGACAAGGTTACCATTCATTGGAGTAACAAAATTCTCGACAACAGACTACCTTCCGTAGTGACAAGGCTACCATCCATTGGAATAAAAAAAATCTCGACAACAAACTTCCTTCCATAATGACAAGGCTACCATCCAATGGAATAACAAAAACCACGAGAACAGTTTACCTTCCATAATCACAAGGCTACCATCCATTGGAGTAACAAAAATTTAAAGAACAAACTACCTTCCAAAATGAGAAGGATACCATCCATTGGAATAAAAAAAATCTCGACAATAAACTACCTTCCATAATGATAAGGCTACCATCCTTTGGAGTAACAAAAATATGAACAACGAACTACCTTCCATAATGACAAGGCTACAATCCATTGGAGTAATATAAATCTCAATGACATACTACCTTTTATAATGATAAGGCTACCATCCATTGGAGTAACAAAAATCTCGATAACAGATTACCTTCCCTAATGACAGGGCTACCATCAATCGGAGTAAGAAAAATCTCGACAAAAGACTACCTTCTATAATGACAAGGCTACCATCCATTTGAGTAACAAAAATCTCAATAATAGACTACCTTCCATAATGACAAGGCTATCATCCAATAGAGTAACAAAGATATCGACAACACACTACCTTCAATAATGACAAGACTACCATCCATTTGAGTAAACAAAATCTCGACAACAAACTACCTTCCATAATGACAAGGCGACCATCCATTGGAGTAACAAAAATCCCGACAACAGATTACCTTCCATAATGACAAGCTTACCTTCCATTGGAATAAAAAAAGTCTCGACAACAGACTACCTTCCATAATGACAAGGCTACCATCCAATGGAATAACAAAAATCACGACAACAATTTACCTTCCTTAATCACAAGGCTACCATCCATTGGAGTAACAAAAATTTAAAGAACAAACTACCTTCCATAATGACAAGGCTACAATCCATTGGAGTATTAAAAATATCAACTACAGACTACCTTCCATAATGACAAGGCTACCATTCATTGGAGTAACAAAAATCTCGACAACAGACTACCTTCCATAATGACAAGGCTACATCCATTGGGGTATCAAAAATATCGACAACATACTACCTTCCTTAGTGACTAGGCTACCATCCATTGGAATAAAAAAATCTCGACAATAGACTACCTTCCATATTGACAAGGCTACCATCTATTGGAGTAACGAAAACCTCGACAAAAAACTATCTTCCATAATGACAAGGTTACCATCTATCGGGGTAACAAAAATCTTGAGAACAGACTACCTTCTATAATGGAAAGGCTACAATCCATTGGAGTAACAAAAATCTTGACAAAAAAATACCTTCCATAATGAGAAGGATACCATCCATTGGAGTAACAAAAATATGAACAACATACTACCTTCCATAACGACAAGGCTATCATCCATTGGAGTAACAAAGTTATCGACAACAGACTACCGTCAATAATGACAAGGCTACCATCCATTTGAGTAAACAAAATCTCGACAACAAACTACCTTCCACAATGACAAGGCTATCATCCATTGGAGTAACAAAAATCTGAACAACAGACTACCTTTGATAAGGACAAGGGTACAATCCATTGGAGTAACAGAAATCTCAAAGACAGACTACCTTCCATAATGACAAGGCTACCATTCATTGGGGTAACAAAAATCTCGACAAGAAACTATCTTCCATAATGACAAGGCTACAATCCATTGGAGCAACAAAAATCTTGACAAAAAACTACCTTCCATAATGACAAGGTTACCATCCATTGGAGTAATAGAAATCTCAACGACAGACTATATTCCATAATGACAAGGCTACCATTCATTGGAGTAACAAAAATCTCGACAACAAACTACCTTCCATAATGACAAGGCTACATCCATTGGGGTAACAAAAATATCGACAACAGGCTACCTTCCGTAGTGACAAGGCTACCATCCATTTGAATAAAAAAATATCGACAATAGACTACATTCTATATTGACAAGGGTACCATCCATTGGAGTAACAAAAATCTCGACAGAAAAATACCTTCCATAATGACAAGGTTACCATCTATTGCGGTAACAAAAATCTTGACAACAGACTACCTTCCTTATTGGCAAGGCTACCATCCATTGGAGTAACAAAAATCTCGACAAAAAACTACCTTCCATAATGAGAAGGATACCATCGATTGGAATAACAAAAATCTCGAAAATAGACTACCTTCCATAATGACAAGGCTACCATCCATTGGAGTAACAGAAATATGAACAACAGACTACTTTGCATAATGACAAGGCTATCATCCGTTGCAGTAACAAAGAAATTGAAAAAAGACTAACTTCCATAATGACAAGGTTACCATTCATTGGAGTAACAAAATTCTCGACAACAGACTACTTTCCTTAATGAGAATGATACATCCATTGAAATAACAAAAATCTCCACAGTAGACTACCTTCCATAATGACAAGGCTACCATCCATTGGAGTAACAAAAATATGAACAACAGACTACCTTACATAATGACAAGGCTATCATCCATTGGAGTAACAAAGAAATCGACAAAAGACTAACTTCCATAATGACAAGGTTACCATCCATTCAAATAACAAAAATCTCGACAACAGACTACCTTCCATAATGACAAGGCTACCGTCCAATGGAATAAAAATAATCTCAACAACAGACTACCTTCCATAATGACAAGGCTATCATCCATTGGAGTAACAAAGATATCGACAACAGACTACCTTGAATAATGAGAAGGCTACCATCCATTTGAGTAACAAAAATCTCAACAAAAGACTACTTTCCATAATGACAAGGTTACCATCCATTGGGGTAACAAAAATCTGATCAACAGACTACCATGCATAATGACAAGGCTACCATCCAATGGAATAACAAAAATATCGACAACATACTACATTTAATTATGACAAGGCTACCATCCATTGGAGTAAAAAAAATCTGAATAACAGACTACCTTCCATAATGACAAGGGTACAATCCATTGGAGTAACAAAAATCTCAAAGACATACTACCTTCCATAATGACAAGGCTACCATTCATTGGGGTAACAAAAGTCTCGACAACAAAATATCTTCCATAATGACAAGGCTACCATCAATTGGAGCAACAAAAATTTCGACAAAAAACTACCTTCCATAATGACAAGGCTACCATCAATTGGAATAACAAAAATATCGACAATAGACTACCTTCTATAATGACAAGGCGACCATCCATTGGAGTAACAAAAATCAGAACAACCGAATACCTTGCATAATGACAAGGCTACCATCCATTGGAGTAACAAAATTTTTGACAATAGAGTACCTTCCAGAATGACAAGGATACCATCTATTGAAGTAACAAAAATCTGAACAACCGACTACCTTCCATAATGAGAAGGATACCATCCATTGGAATAACAAAAATCACGAAAATAGACTACCTTCCATAATGACAAGGCTACCATCCTTTGGAGTAACAAAAATATGAACAACAAACTACATTCCATAATGACAATGCTACAATCCATTGGAGTAATAGATATCTCAACGACATACTACCTTTTATAATGATAAGGCTACCATCCATTGGAGTAACAAAAATCTCGATAACATATTACCTTCCATAATGACAGGGCTAACATCAATTGGAGTAACAAAAATCTCGACAACAGACTACCTTCTATAATGACAAGGCTACCATCCATCGGAGTAACAAAAATCTCAACAATAGACTACCTTCCATAACGACAAGGCTATCATCCACTAGAGTAACAAAGATATCGAAAACATACTACCTTCAATAATGACAAGACTACCATCCATTTGTGTTAACAAAATCTCGACAACATACTACCTTCCATAATGACAAGGCTACCATCCATTGGAGTAACAAAAATCTCAACAACAGACTACCTTCCATAATGACAAGGTTAACATCCATTGGAATAAAAAAAATCTCGACAACAGACTACCTTCCATAATGACAAGGCTACCATCCAATGGAATAACAAAAATCACGACAACAGTTTACCTTCCACAATCACAAGGCTACCATCCATTGGAGTAACAAAAATTTGAAGAACAAACTACCTTCCATAATGACAAGGCTACCATTCATTGGAGTAACAAAAATCTCGACAACAAACTACCTTCCATAATGACAAGGCTACATCCATTGGGGTATCAAAAATATCGACAACATACTACCTTCCTTAGTGACAAGGCTACCATCCATTGGAATAAAAAAATCTCGACAATAGACTACCTTCCATATTGACAAGGCTACCATCTATTGGAGTAACACAAAACTCGACAAAAAACTACCTTCCATAATGACAAGGTTACCATCTATCGGGGTAACAAAAATCTTGAGAACAGACTACCTTCCATAATGGAAAGGCTACCATCCATTGGAGTAACAAAAATCTCGACAAAAAAATACCTTCCATAATGAGAAGGATACCATCCATTGGAGTAACAAAAATATGAACAACAGACTACGTTGCATAACGACAAGGCTATCATCCATTAGAGTAACAAAGAAATAGACAAAAGACTAACTTCCATAATGACAAGGTTACCATCCATTGGAATAACAAAAATCTCGACAACAGACTACCTTCCATAATGACAAGGCTACCATCTAATGGATTAAAAAAAATCTCGACAACAGACTACCTTCCATAATGACAAGGCTACCATCCTTTGGAGTAACAAAAATCTCAACAACAGACTACCTTCCATAATGACAAGGCTATCATCCATTAGAGTGACAAAGATATCGATAGCAGACTACCTTGCATAATGACAATGCTACCATCCAATGGAAAAAAAATATATCGACAACATACTACCTTTCATAATGACAAGGCTACCATCCATTGGAGTAACAAAAATATGAACAACAAAATACCTTACATAATGACAAGGATACCATTCATTGGAGTAACAAAAATCTCGACAACAAACTACCTTCATTAATGACAAGGCTACATCCATTGGGGTAAAAAAAATATCGACAACATGCTACCTTCCGTAGTGACAAGGCTACCATCCATTTGAATAAAAAAAAATTGACAATAGATTACATTCTATATTGACAAGTGTTTCATCCATTGGAGTAACAAAAATCTCGACAGAAAAATACCTTCCATAATGACAAGGTTACCATCTATTGGGGTAACAAAAATCTTGACAACAGACTACCTTCCATATTGGCAAGGCTACCATCCATTGGAGTAACAAAAATCTCGACAAAAAACTACCTTCCATAATGACAAGGCTACCATCCAATGGAATAAAAATAATCTCCACAACAATATGAACAACAGACTACTTTGCATAATGATAAGGCTATCATCCATCGGAGTAACAAAGATATCGAAAAAAGACTAACTTCCATAATGACAAGGTTACCATTCATTGGAGTAACAAAATTCTCGACAATAGACTACCTTCCGTAGTGACAAGGCTACAATCCATTGGAATAAAAATATCTCGACAATAGACTACCTTCCATATTGACAAGGCTACCATCCATTGGAGTAACAAAAATCTCGACAAAAAACTACCTTCCAAAATGACAAGGTTACCATCTATTGCGGTAACAAAAATCTTGACAACAGACTACCTTACATAAGAGCAAGGCTACCATCCATTGGAGTAACAAAAATCTCGACATAAGACTACCTTCCTTAATGAGAATGATACATCCATTGGAATAACAAAAATCTCCAAAATAGACTACCTTCCATAATGACAAGGCTACCATCCATTGGACTAACAAAAATATGAACAACAGACTACCTTGCATAATGACAAGGCTATCATCCATTGGAGTAACAAAGAAATCGACAAAAGACTAACTTCCATAATGACAAGGTTACCATCCATTGAAATAACAAAAATATCGACAATAGACTACCTTCCATAATGACAAGGCTACCATCCAATGGAATAAAAATAATCTAAACAACAGACTACCTTCCATAATGACAAGGCTAACATCCATTGGAGTAACAAAGATATCGACAACAGACTACCTTGAATAATGACAAGGCTACCATTCATTTGAGTAATAAAAATCTCGACAAAAGACTACCTTCCATAATGACAAGGTTACCATCCATTGGGGTAACAAAAATCTGAACAACAGACTACCTTCCATAATGACAAGGCTACCATTCATTGGGGTAACAAAAATCTCGACAACAAACTATCTTCCATAATGACAAGGCTACCATCCATTGGAGCAACAAAATCCTCGACAAAAAACTACCTTCCATAATGACAAGGCTACCATCAATTGGAATAACAAAAATCTCGACAATAGACTACCTTCTATAATGACAAGGCGACCATCCATTGGAGTAACAAAAATCAGAACAACCGACTACCTTGCATTATGACAAGGCTACCATCCATTGGAGTAACAAAAATTTCAACAATAGAGTACCTTCCATAATGACAAGGATACCATCTATTGAAGTAACAAAAATCTGAACAACCGACTACCTTCCATAATGGAAAGGCTACCATCCATTGGAGTAACAAAAATCTCGACAAAAAACTACCTTCCATAATGAGAAGGATACCATCCATTGGAATAACAAAAATCACGACAATAGACTACCTTCCATAATGACAAGGCTACCATCCCTTGGAGTAACAAAAATATGAACAACAAACTACCTTCCATAATGACAAGGCTACAATCCACTGGAGTAATAGATATCTCAACGACATACTACCTTTTATAATGATAAGGCTTCCATCCATTGGAGTAACAAAAATCTCGATAACAGATTACCTTCCCTAATGACAGGGCTACCATCAATTGGAGTAACAAAAATCTCGACAACAGACTAGCTTCTATAATGACAAGGCTACCATCCATTGGAGTAACAAAAATCTCAACAATAGACGACCTTCCATAATGAAAAGGCTATCATCCATTAGAGTAACAAAGATATCGACAACAGACTACCTTCAATAATGATAAGACTACCATCCATTAGAGTTTACAAAATCTCGACAACATACTACCTTCCATAATGACAAGGCTATCATCCATTGGAGTAACAAAGATATCGACAACAGACTACCTTGAATAATGACAAGGCTACCATCCATTTAAGTAATAAAAATCTCGACAAAAGACTACCTTCCATAATGACAAGGTTACCATCCATTGGGGTAACAAAAATCTGAACAACAGACTACCATGCATAATGACAAGGCTACCATCCAATGGAATAAAAAAAATATCGATAACATACTAAATTTAATTATGACAAGGATTCCATCCATTGGAGTAAAAAAAATCTGAACAACAGACTACCTTCCATAATGACAAGGGTACAATTCCTTTGGAGTAAAAGAAATCTCAAAGACAGACTACCTTCCATAATGACAAGGCTACCATTTATTGGGGTAACAAAAATCTCGACAACAAACTATCTTCCATAATGACAAGGCTACCATCCATTGGAGCAACAAAATCCTCGACAAAAAACTACCTTCCATAATGACAAGGCTACCATCAATTGGAATAACAAAAATCTCGACAATAGACTACCTTCTATAATGACAAGGCGACCATCCATTGGAGTAACAAAAATCAGAACAACCGACTACCTTGCATAATGACAAGGCTACCATCCATTGGAGTAACAAAAATTTCAACAATAGAGTACCTTCCATAATGACAAGGATACCATCTATTGAAGTAACAAAAATCTGAACAACCGACTACCTTCCATAATGGAAAGGCTACCATCCATTGGAGTAACAAAAATCTCGACAAAAAACTACCTTCCATAATGAGAAGGATACCATCCATTGGAATAACAAAAATCACGACAATAGACTACCTTCCATAATGACAAGGCTACCATCCCTTGGAGTAACAAAAATATGAACAACAAACTACCTTCCATAATGACAAGGCTACAATCCACTGGAGTAATAGATATCTCAATGAAATACTACCTTTTATAATGATAAGGCTTCCATCCATTGGAGTAACAAAAATCTCGATAACAGATTACCTTCCCTAATGACAGGGCTACCATCAATTGGAGTAACAAAAATCTCGACAACAGACTAGCTTCTATAATGACAAGGCTACCATCCATTGGAGTAACAAAAATCTCAACAATAGACGACCTTCCATAATGAAAAGGCTATCATCCATTAGAGTAACAAAGATATCGACAACAGACTACCTTCAATAATGATAAGACTACCATCCATTTGAGTTAACAAAATCTCGTCAACATACTACCTTCCATAATGACAAGGCTACCATCCATTGGAGTAACAAAAATCTCGACAACAGACTACCTTCCATAATGACAAGGTTACCATCCATTGGAATAAAAAAAATCTCGACAATGGACTACCTTCCATAATGACAAGGCTACCATCCAATGGAATAACAAAAATCACGACAACAGTTTACCATCCATAATCACAAGGCTACCATTCATTGGAGTAACAAAAATTTGAAGAAAAAACTACCTTCCATAATGACAAGGCTACAATCCATTGGAGTAACAAAAATCTCAACAACAGACTACCTTCCATAATGACAAGGCTACCATTCATTGTAGTAACAAAAATATCGACTATAGACTACCTTCCATAATGACAAGGCTACATCCATTCGGGTATCAAAAATATCGACAACATACTACCTTCCTTAGTGACAAGGCTACCATCCATTGGAATAAAAAAATCTCGACAATAGACTACCTTCCATGTTGACAAGGCTACCATCTATTGGAGTAACAAAAATCTCGACAAAAAACTACCTTCCATAATGACAAGGTTACCATCAATTGGAATAACAAAAATCTCGACAATAGACTACCTTCTATAATGACAAGGCGACCATCCATTGGAGTAACAAAAATCAGAAAAACCGACTACCTTGCATAATGACAAGGCTACCATCCATTGGAGTAACAAAAATTTCAACAATAGAGTACCTTCCATAATGACAAGGATACCATCTATTGAAGTAACAAAAATCTGAACAACCGACTACCTTCCATAATGGAAAGGCTACCATCCATTGGAGTAACAAAAATCTCGACAAAAAACTACCTTCCATAATGAGAAGGATACCATCCATTGGAATAACAAAAATCACGACAATAGACTACCTTCCATAATGACAAGGCTACCATCCCTTGGAGTAACAAAAATATGAACAACAAACTACCTTCCATAATGACAAGGCTACAATCCACTGGAGTAATAGATATCTCAATGAAATACTACCTTTTATAATGATAAGGCTTCCATCCATTGGAGTAACAAAAATCTCGATAACAGATTACCTTCCCTAATGACAGGGCTACCATCAATTGGAGTAACAAAAATCTCGACAACAGACTAGCTTTTATAATGACAAGGCTACCATCCATTGGAGTAACAAAAATCTCAACAATAGACGACCTTCCATAATGAAAAGGCTATCATCCATTAGAGTAACAAAGATATCGACAACAGACTACCTTCAATAATGATAAGACTACCATCCATTTGAGTTAACAAAATCTCGTCAACATACTACCTTCCATAATGACAAGGCTACCATCCATTGGAGTAACAAAAATCTCGACAACAGACTACCTTCCATAATGACAAGGTTACCATCCATTGGAATAAAAAAAATCTCGACAATGGACTACCTTCCATAATGACAAGGCTACCATCCAATGGAATAACAAAAATCACGACAACAGTTTACCATCCATAATCACAAGGCTACCATTCATTGGAGTAACAAAAATTTGAAGAAAAAACTACCTTCCATAATGACAAGGCTACAATCCATTGGAGTAACAAAAATCTCAACAACAGACTACCTTCCATAATGACAAGGCTACCATTCATTGTAGTAACAAAAATCTCGACTATAGACTACCTTCCATAATGACAAGGCTACATCCATTCGGGTATCAAAAATATCGACAACATACTACCTTCCTTAGTGACAAGGCTACCATCCATTGGAATAAAAAAATCTCGACAATAGACTACCTTCCATGTTGACAAGGCTACCATCTATTGGAGTAACAAAAATCTCGACAAAAAACTACCTTCCATAATGACAAGGTTACCATCTATCAGGGTAACAAAAATCTTGAGAACAGACTACCTTCCATAATGGAAAGGCTACCATCCATTGGAATAACAAAAATCTCGAAAAAAAACTACCTTCCATAATGAGAAGGATACCATCTATTGGAGTAACAAAAATATGAACAACAGACTACCTTGCATAATGAAAAGGCTATCATCCATTAGAGTAACAAAGAAATCGATAAAAGACTAACTTCCATAATGACAAGGTTACAATCCATTGGAATAAAAAATATCTCGACAACAGAATACCTTCCATAATGACAAGGCTACCATCAAATGGATTAAAAATAATCTCGACAATAGACTACCTTCCATAATGACAAGGCTACCTTCTATTGGAGTAACAAAAAACTCAACAACAGACTACCTTCCATAATGACAAGGCTATTATACATTAGAGTAACAAAGATATCGACAACAGACTAACTTGCATAATGACATGGCTACCATCCATTGGGGTAACAAAAATCTCGACAAAAAACTACCTTCCATAATGACAAGTCTACCATCCATTGGTGCAACAAAAATCTCGACAAAAAACTACCTTTCATAATGACAAGGCTGCCATCAATTGGAATAACAAAAATCTTGACAATAGACTACCTTCCATAATGACAAGGCTACCATCCATTGAAGTAACAAAAATCAGAACAATCGACTACCTTGCATAGTGACAAGGCTACAATCCATCGGAGTAACAAAAATTTCGACAATAGAGTACCTTCCATAATGACAAGGCTACCATATATTGAAGTAACAAAAATCTGAACAACCGACTACCTTGCATAATGACAAGGCTACCATCCATTGGAGTAACAAAAATTTCGACAATAGAGTACCTTCCATAATGACAAGGCTAACATCCATTGAAGTAACAAAAAACTCAACAAAAGACTACCTTCCTTAATGACAAGGCTATCATCCATTAGAGTAACAAAGATATCGACAACAGACTACCTTGCATAATGACAAGGCTACCATCCATTGGGGTAACAAAAATCTCGACAACAAACTACCTTCCAGAATGACAAGTCTACCATCCATTGGAGCAACAAAAATCTCGACAAAAAACTACCTTCCATAAAGACAAGCCTACCATCAATTGGAATAACAAAAATCTCGACAATAGACTACCTTCCACAATGACAAGGCTACCATCCTTTGAAGTAACAAAAATCAGAACAACCGACTACCTTGCATAATGACAAGGCTACCATCCATTGGAGTAACAAAAATTTCGACAATAGAGTACCTTCCATAATGACAAGGCTATCATCCATTAGAGTAACAACATCATGACAAAAGACTACCTTCCATAATGACAAGGCTACCATCCATTGCAGTAAAAAAAATCTCGACAACAGAACTACCTTCCATAATGACAAGGTTACCATCCATTCGAATAACAAAAATCTCGACAACAAACTACCTTCCATAATGACAAGGCTACCATCCATTGGAGTAACAAAAATATAAATAACAAACTACCTTTCATAATGACAAGGCTACAATCCATTGGAGTAACAAAAATATCAATGACATACTACCTTTCATAATGACAAGGCTACCATCCGCTGGAGTAACAAAAATCTCGACAATAGACTACCTTCCCTAATGACAAGGCTACCATTAATTGGATTAAATAAAATCTCGACAATAGACTACCTTCTATAATGATAAAGCTACCATCCATTGGAGTAACAAAAATCTCACCAACAGAATACCTTCCATAACGACAAGGCTATCATCCATTGGAGTAACAAAGATATCGACAACAGACTACCTTCAACAATGACAAGGCTACCATCCATTTGAGTAAAAAAAATCTCGACAAAAGACTACCTCCCATAATGAAAAGGTTACCATCCATTGGAATAACAAAAATCTAGACAAAATACTACCTTCCATAATCACAAGGCTACCATCCATTGGAGTAACAAAAATATGAAAAACAAACTACCTTCCATAATGACAAGGCTACAATCCATTGGAGTAACAAAAATCTGAATGACATAATACCTTCCATAATGACAAGGCTACCATTCATTGGAGTAACAAAAATTTTGACAACAGACTACCTTCCATAATGACAATGCTACCATCCATTGGAGTACTTAAAATCAAGAAAAAAAACTACATTCCATAACGACAAGGCTACCATCCATTGGAGTAACAAAAAATTTGACAACAGGCTACCTTCCATGATGGTAAGGCTACCATCCATTGGAGTAAAAAAAATCTCGACACACGAAGGCTACCATCCATTGGAATAACAAAAATCTCGACAATAGACTACCTTCCATAATGACAAGGCTACCGTCCATTGGAGTAACAAAAATGTTGACAATAGACTACCTTCCATAATCACAAGGCTACCATACATTGGAGTAACAAAGATATCGACAAAAGACTAACATCCATAATGACAAAGTTAACATCCATTGGAGTAACAAAAATATCAACAACAGACTATGTTCTATAATGACAATCCTACCCACCATTAGAGTAACAAAATCGTGACAACTGACTACCTTCCATAATGACAAGGCTACCATCCATTGGGGTAACAAAAATCTTGACAACAAACTACCTTCCATAATGACAAGGCTACCATCCATTGGAGCAACAAAAATCTCGAAAAAAAACTACCTTCCATAATGACAAGGCTACCATCAATTGGAATAACAAAAATCTCGACAATAGACTACCTTCCATAATGACAAGGCTACCATCCATTGGAGGAACAAAAATCAGAACAACCGACTACCTTGCATTATGACAAGGTTACCATCCATTGGAGTAACAAAAATTTCGAAAATAGAGTACCTTCCATAATGACAAGGCTACCATCCACTAGAGTAACAAAAATATCAACAACAGACTATGTTCTATAATGACAATCCTACCATCCATTAGAGTAACAAAATTGTGACAACAAACTACCTTCCATAATGACAAGGTTACCATCCATTGGAGTAAAAAAAATCTCGACAACAGACAACCTTCCATAATGACAAGGCTATCATCCATTGGAGTAACAAAGATATCGACAACAGACTTCCTTCCATAATGACAAGGCTACCATTCATTGGAGTAAGAAAGATATCGACAACAGACTACCTTCCATAATGATAAGGCTATCATCCATTGGAGTAACAAAAATCTCTACAAAATACTAACTTCCATAAAGACAAGGTTACCATCCATTGGAATAACAAAAATCTCGAAAACTGACTACCTTCCATAATGACAAGGCTACCATCCAATGGAATAACAAAAATCTCAACAACAGTCTACCTTCCATAATCCCAAGGCTATCATCCATTGGAGTAACAAAAATTTGAAGAACAAACTACCTTCCATAATGACAAGGCTACAATCCATTGGAGTAATAGAAATCTGAACGACAGACTACCTTCCATAATGGCAAGGCTACCATTCATTGGAGTAACAAAAATCTCGACAACAGACTACCTTCCATAATGACAAGGCTGCCATCCATTGGAGTAACAAAAATATGAACAATAGACTACCTTGCATAATGACAAGGCTATCATCCATTGGAGTAACAAAGATATCGAAAAAGACTAACATCCATAATGACAAGGTTAACATCCATTGGAGTAACAAAAATATCAACAACAGACTATGTTCTATAATGACAATCCTACCCTCCATTAGAGTAAAGAAATCGTGACAACTGACTACCTTCCATAATGACAAGGCTACCATCCATTGGGGTAACAAAAATCTTGACAACAAACTACCTTCCATAATGACAAGGCTACCATCCATTGGAGCAACAAAAATCTCGACAAAAAACTACCTTTCATAATGACAAGGCTACCATCAATTGGAATAACAAAAATCTCGACAATAGACTACCTTCCATAATGACAAGGCTACCATCCATTGGAGGAACAAAAATCAGAACAACCGACTACCTTGCATACTGACAAGGCTATCATCCATTGGAGTAACAAAAATTTTGAAAATAGAGTACCTTCCATAATGACAAGGCTACCATCCACTGGAGTAACAAAAATATCAACAACAGACTATGTTCTATAATGACAATCCTACCATCCATTAGAGTAACAAAATCGTGACAACAGACTACCTTCCATAATGACAAGGCTACCATCCATTGGAGTAAAAAAAATCTCGACAACAGACAACCTTCCATAATGACAAGGCTATCATCCATTGGAGTAACAAAGATATTGACAACAAACTTCCTTCCATAATTACAAGGCTACCATCCATTGGAGTAACAAAGATATCGACAACAGACTACCTTCCATAATGATAAGGCTAATATCCATTGGAGTAACAAAAATCACTACAAAATACTACCTTCCATAAAGACAAGGTTACCATCCATTGGAATAACAAAAATCTCGACAACTGACTACCTTCCATAATGACAAGGCTACCATCCAATGGAATAACAAAAATCTCAACAACAGCCTACCTTCCATAATCCCAAGGATACCATCCATTGGAGTAACAAAAATTTGAAGAACAAACTACCGACCATAATGACAAGGCTACCATCCATTGGAGTAACAAAGATATCGACAACAGACTACCTTCAACAATGACAAGGCTACCATCCATTTGAGTAAAAAAAATCTCGACAAAAGACTACCTCCCATAATGAAAAGGTTACCATCCATTGGAATAACAAAAATCTAGACAAAATACTACCTTCCATAATCACAAGGCTACCATCCATTGGAGTAACAAAAATATGAAAAACAAACTACCTTCCATAATGACAAGGCTACCATTCATTGGAGTAACAAAAATCTTGACAACAGACTACCTTCCATAATGACAATGCTACCATCCATTGGAGTACTTAAAATCAAGAAAAAAAAACTACATTCCATAACGAAAAGGCTACCATCCATTGGAGTAACAAAAAATTTGACAACAGGCTACCTTCCATGATGGTAAGGCTACCATCCATTGGAGTAAAAAAAATCTCGACAAAAAACAACCTTCCATAACACGAAGGCTACCATCCATTGGAATAACAAAAATCTCGACAATAGACTACCTTCCATAATGACAAGGCTACCATCCATTGGAGTAACAAAAATGTTGACAATAGACTACCTTCCATAATCACAAGGCTACCATACATTGGAGTAACAAAGATATCGACAAAAGACTAACATCCATAATGACAAAGTTAACATCCATTGGAGTAACAAAAATATCAACAACAGACTATGTTCTATAATGACAATCCTACCCACCATTAGAGTAACAAAATCGTGACAACTGACTACCTTCCATAATGACAAGGCTACCATCCATTGGGGTAACAAAAATCTTGACAACAAACTACCTTCCATAATGACAAGGCTACCATCCATTGGAGCAACAAAAATCTCGAAAAAAAACTACCTTCCATAATGACAAGGCTACCATCAATTGGAATAACAAAAATCTCGACAATAGACTACCTTCCATAATGACAAGGCTACCATCCATTGGAGGAACAAAAATAAGAACAACCGACTACCTTGCATAATGACAAGGTTACCATCCATTGGAGTAACAAAAATTTCGAAAATAGAGTACCTTCCATAATGACAATGCTACCATCCACTAGAGTAACAAAAATATCAACAACAGACTATGTTCTATAATGACAATCCTACCATCCATTAGAGTAACAAAATCGTGACAACAAACTACCTTCCATAATGACAAGGTTACCATCCATTGGAGTAAAAAAAATCTCGACAACAGACAACCTTCCATAATGACAAGGCTATCATCCATTGGAGTAACAAAGATATCGACAACAGACTTCCTTCCATAATGACAAGGCTACCATTCATTGGAGTAAGAAAGATATCGACAACAGACTACCTTCCATAATGATAAGGCTATCATCCATTGGAGTAACAAAAATCTCTACAAAATACTAACTTCCATAAAGACAAGGTTACCATCCATTGGAATAACAAAAATCTCGAAAACTGACAACCTTCCATAATGACAAGGCTACCATCCAATGGAATAACAAAAATCTCAACAACAGTCTACCTTCCATAATCCCAAGGCTATCATCCATTGGAGTAACAAAAATTTGAAGAACAAACTACCTTCCATAATGACAAGGCTACAATCCATTGGAGTAATAGAAATCTGAACGACAGACTACCTTCCATAATGGTAAGGCTACCATTCATTGGAGTAACAAAAATCTCGACAACAGACTACCTTCCATAATGACAAGGCTGCCATCCATTGGAGTAACAAAAATATGAACAATAGACTACCTTGCATAATGACAAGGCTATCATCCATTGGAGTAACAAAGATATCGAAAAAGACTAACATCCATAATGACAAGGTTAACATCCATTGGAGTAACAAAAATATCAACAACAGACTATGTTCTATAATGACAATCCTACCCTCCATTAGAGTAAAGAAATCGTGACAACTGACTACCTTCCATAATGACAAGGCTACCATCCATTGGGGTAACAAAAATCTTGACAACAAACTACCTTCCATAATGACAAGGCTACCATCCATTGGAGCAACAAAAATCTCGACAAAAAACTACCTTTCATAATGACAACGCTACCATCAAATGGAATAACAAAAATCTCGACAATAGACTACCTTCCATAATGACAAGGCTACCATCCATTGGAGGAACAAAAATCAGAACAACCGACTACCTTGCATAATGACAAGGCTACCATCCATTGGAGTAACAAAAATTTTGAAAATAGAGTACCTTCCATAATGACAAGGCTACCATCCACTGGAGTAACAAAAATATCAACAACAGACTATGTTCTATAATGACAATCCTACCATCCATTAGAGTAACAAAATCGTGACAACAGACTACCTTCCATAATGACAAGGCTACCATCCATTGGAGTAAAAAAAATCTCGACAACAGACAACCTTCCATAATGACAAGGCTATCATCCATTGGAGTAACAAAGATATTGACAACAAACTTCCTTGCATAATTACAAGGCTACCATCCATTGGAGTAACAAAGATATCGACAACAGACTACCTTCCATAATGATAGGGCTATCATCCATTGGAGTAACAAAAATCACTACAAAATACTACCTTCCATAAAGACAAGGTTACCATCCATTGGAATAACAAAAATCTCGACAACTGACTACCTTCCATAATGACAAGGCTACCATCCAATGGAATAACAAAAATCTCAACAACAGCCTACCTTCCATAATCCCAAGGATACCATCCATTGGAGTAACAAAAATTTGAAGAACAAACTACCGACCATAATGACAAGGCTACCATCCATTGGAGTAACAAAGATATCGACAAAAGACTACCTTCCATAATGACAAGGCTACCATCAATTGGAATAACAAAAATCTCGACAATAGACTTCCTTCCGTAATGACAAGACTACCAACCATTGGAGGAACAAAAATCAGAACAACCGCCTACCTTGCATAATGAGAAGGCTACCATCCATTGGAGTAAAAAAAATTTCGAAAATAGAGTAACTTCCATAATGAGAAGGCTACCATCCATTGGAGTAACAAAAATATCAACAACAAACTATATTCTATAATGACAATCCTACCATCCATTAGAGTAACAAAATCGTGACAACAGACTACCTTTCATAATGACAAGGCTACCATCCATTGGAGTAAAAAAAAATCTCGACAACAGACTACCTTCCATAATGACAAGGCTATCATCCATTGGAGTAACAAAGATATTGACAACAGACTTCCTTCCATAATGACAAGGATACCATCCATTAGAGTAACAACGATATCGACAATAGAATACCTTCCATAATGATAAGGCTATCATCCATTGGAGTAACAAAAATCTCGACAAAATACTACCTTCCATAATGACAAGGTTACCACCCATTGGAATAACAAAAATCTCGACAACTGACTACCTTCCATAATGACAAGGCTACCATCCAATGGAATAACAAAAATCTCAACAACAGTCTACCTTCCATAATCCCAAGGCTACCATCCATTGGAGTAAAAAAAATTTGAGAACAAACTACCTTCCATAATGACAAGGCTACAATCCATTGGAGTAACAAAGATATCGACAACAGACTACCTTGAATAATGACAAGGCTACCATCCATTTGAGTAACAAGAATCTCGACAAAAGACTACCTTCCATAATGCAAGGTTACCATCCATTGGAGTAACAAAAAACTGAACAACAGACTTCGTTGCATAATGACAAGGCTACCATCCAATGGAACAACAAAAATATCGACAACATACTACATTTCATAATGACAAGGCTACCTTCTATTGTAGTAACAAATATCTGAACAACAGACTACTTTCCATAATGACATGGATACAATCCATTGGAGTAACAGAAATACCAAAGACAAACTACCTTCCATAATGACAAGGCTACCATTCATTGGAGTAACAAAATTCTCGACAGCAGACTACCTTCCATAATGACAAGGCTACCATCCATTGGGGTAACAAAAATCTCGAAAACAAACTACCTTCCATAATGACATGGCTACCATCCATTGGGGTAAAAAAACCACGACAACAAACTAACTTCCATAATGACAAGGCTATCATCCATTGGAGTAACAAAGATATTGACAACAGACTACCTTGAATAATGACAAGGCTACCATCCATTTGAGTAACAAAAATCTCGACAAAAGACTACCTTCCATAATGACAAGGTTACCATCATTGGAGTAACAAAAATCTGAACAACAGACTTCCTTGCATAATGATAAGGCTACCATCCAATGGAATAACAAAAATATCGACAACATACTACATTTCATAATGACAAGGCTACCTTCCATTGGAGTAACAAAAATTTGAACAGTAGACTACCTTCCATAATGACAAGGCTACAATCCATTGGAGTAACAGAAATCCCAAAGACAAACTACCTTCCATATTGACAAGGCTATCATCCATTGGAGTAACAAAAATATCGACAACAGACTACCTTCCATAATGACAAGGCTATCATCCATTCGAGTAACAAAAATCTCTACAAAATACTACCTTTCATAATGACAAGGTTACCATCAATTGGAATAACAAAATTCTCGACAACAGACTACCTTCCATAATGACAAGGCTACCAACCATTGGAATAATAAAAATCCCGACAACAGTGTACCTTCTATAATCACAAGGCTACAATCCATTGGAATAACAGAAATCTCAACGACTGACTACCTTCCATAATGACAAGGCTACCATTCATTGGAGTAACAAAAATGTCGACAACAGACTACCTTCCATAATGACAAGGCTACATCTATTGGGGTAACAAAAATTTCGACAACAGACTACCTTCCATAATGACATGGTTACCATCTATTGGGGTAACAAAAATCTTGACAACAAACTACCTTCCATAATGGAAATGCTACCATCCATTGGAGTAACAAAAATCTCAACAAAAAACTACCTTCCATAATGAGAAGGCTACCAGCCATTGGAATAACAAAAATCTCGAGAAAAGACTACCTTCCATATTGACAAGGCTACCATCCAATTGAGTAACAAAAATATGAACAACAGACTACCTTGCATAATGACTAGGCTATCATCCATTGGAGTAACAAAGATATCGAGAAAAGACTAACTTCCATAATGACAAGGTTACAATTCATTGGAATAAAAAAAATCTCGACAACAGACTACCTTCCATGATGACAAGGCTACAATCCAATGGAATAAAAAAATCTCAACAATAGACTACCTTCCATAATAACAAGGCTACCATCCATTGGAGTAACAAAAATCTCGACAACAGACTACCTTCCATAATGACAAGGCTATCATCCATTGGAGTAACAACGATATCGACAATAGACTACCTTGAATAATGACAAGGCTACCATCCATTTGAGTAACAAAAATCTCGACAAAAGACTACCTTCCATAATGACAAGGTTACCATCATTGGAGTAACAAAAATCTAAACAATAGACTTCCTTGCATAATGACAAGGCTACCATCCAATGGAATAACAAAAATATCGACAACATACTACAATTCATAATGACAAGGCTACCTTTCATTGGAGTAACAAAAATTTGAACAGTAGACTACGTTCCATAATGACAAGGCTACAATCCATTGGAGTAACAGAAATCCCAAAGACAAACTACCTTCCATAATGACAAGGCTACCATCCATTGGAGTAACAAAAATATTGACAACAGACTACCTTCCATAATGACAAGGCTATCATCCATTCGAGTAACAAAAATCTCAACAAAATACTACCTTTCATAATGACAAGGTTACCATCAATTGGAATAACAAAATTCTCGACAACAGACTACCTTCCATAATGACAAGGCTACCATCCATTGGAATAATAAAAATCCCGACAACAGTCTACCTTCTATAATCACAAGGCTACAATCCATTGGAGTAACAGAAATCTCAACGACTGACTACCTTCCATAATGACAAGGCTACCATTCATTGGAGTAACAAAAATGTCGACAACAGACTACCTTCCATAATGACAAGGCTACATCTATTGGGGTAACAAAAATTTTGAAAATAGACTACCTTCCATAATGACATGGTTACCATCTATTAACAAAAATATTGACAACAAACTACCTTCCATAATGGCAAGGCTACCATCCATTGGAGTAACAAAATCGCAACAAAAAACTACCTTCCATAATGAGAAGGCTACCAGCCATTGGAATAACAAAAATCTCGACAAAAGACTACCTTCCATATTGACAAGGCTACCATCCAATGAAGTAACAAAAATATGAACAACAGACTACCTTGCATTATGACAAGGCTATCATCCATTGGAGTAACAAAGATATCGAGAAAAGACTAACTTCCATAATGACAAGGTTACCATTCATTGGAATAAGAAAAATCTCGACAACAGACTACCTTCCATGATGACAAGGCTACAATCCAATGGAATAAAAAATCTCAACAACAGACTACCTTCCATAATAACAAGGCTACCATCTATTGGAGTAACAAAAATGTCGACAACAGACTACCTTCCATAATGACATGGTTATCATCCATTGGAGTAACAACGATATCGATAATAGACTACCTTGAATAATGACAAGGCTACCATCCATTTGAGTAACAAAAATCTCGTCAAAAAGAGTACCTTCCATAATGACAAGGTTACCATCTATTGGAGTAACAAAAATCTGAACAACAGACTACCTTCCATAATGACAAGGCTATCATCCATTAGAGTAATAAAAATCTCTACAAATTACTACCTTTCATAATGACAAGGTTACCATCCATTGGAGTAACAAAAATCTCGACAACAGACTACCTTCCATAATGACAAGGCTATCATCCATTAGATATCGACAATAGACTACCTTGAATAATGACAAGGCTACCATCCATTTGAATAACAAGAATCTCGACAAAAGACTACCTTCCATAATGACAAGGTTACCATCCGTTGGAGTAACAAAAATATGAACAACAAAATTTGTTGCATAATGACAAGGCTACCATCCAATGGAATAACAAAAATATCGACAACATACTACATTTCATAATGACAAGGCTACCATCCATTTGAGTAACAAATATTTGAACAACAGACTAATTTCCATAATGACATGGCTACAATCCATTGGAGTCACAGAAATACCAAAGACAAACTACCTTCCATAATGATAAGGCTACCATTCATTTGATTAACAAAAATCTAGACAACAGACTACCTTCCATAATGACAAGGCTACCATCCATTGGGGTAACAAAAATCTCGACAATAGACTACCTTCCATAATGACAAGGCTACCATCCATTGGGGTAACAAAAATCTCGACAACAAACTAACTTCCATAATGACAAGGCTATCATCCATTGGAGTAACAAAGATATTGACAACAGACTACCTTGAATAATGACAAGGCTACCATCCATTTGAGTAACAAAAATCTGGACAAAAGACTACCTTCCATAATGACAAGGTTACCATCCATTGGAGTAACAAAAATCTGAACAACAGACTTCCTTGCATAATGACAAGGCTACCATCCAACGGAATAACAAAAATATCGACAACATACTACATTTCATAATGACAAGGCTACCTTTCATTAGAGTAACAAAAATTTGAACAGTAGACTACCTTCCATAATGATAAGGCTACAATCCATTGCAGTAACAGAAATCCCAAAGACAAACTACCTTCCATAATGACAAGACTACCATCCATTGGAGTAACAAATATATCGACAACAGACTACCTTCCATAATGACAAGGCTATCAACCATTGGAGTAACAAAAATCTCTATAAAAAACTACCTTTCATAATGACAAGGTTACCATTAATTGGAATAACAAAAATCTCGACAACAGACTACCTTCCATAATGACAAGGCTACCATCCATTGGAATAATAAATATCTCAACAATAGTCTACCTTCCATAATCACAAGGCTACAATCCATTGGAGTAACAGAAATCTCAACAACTGAATACCTTCCATAATGACAAGGCTACCATTCATTAGAGTATAAAAAATGTCGACAAGAGACTACCTTCCATAATGACAAGGCTACATCCATTGGAGTAACAAAGATTTCGACAACAGACTACATTCCATAATGACAAGGCTACCATCCATTGGAGTAACAAAGATATCGACAACACACTTCCTTCCATAATGACAAGGCTACCATCCATTGGAGTAACAACGATATCGACAACAAACTACCTTCCATAATGATAAGGCTATCCTCCATTGGAATAACAAAAATCTCGACAACAGTCTACCTTCAATAATCCCAAGGCTACCATCCATTGGAGTAACAAAAATTTGAAGAACCAACTACCACCCATAATGACAAGGCTACAATCCATTGGAGTAACAGAAATCTGAACGAC
Source organism: Vicia faba (assembly GCA_948472305.1). NCBI lineage: Eukaryota > Viridiplantae > Streptophyta > Magnoliopsida > Fabales > Fabaceae > Vicia > Vicia faba. The sequence continues at coordinate 584,862,877 of OX451739.1, read as the reverse complement.
AGACTACCTTCCATAATGACAAGGCTACCATTCATTGGAGTAACAAAAATCTCGACAATAGACTACCTTCCATAATGATAAGGCTACATCCATTGGGGAAAAAAATCTCGACAACAGACTACCTTCCATAATGACAACGCTAACATCCATTGTAGTAATTAAAATCAAGACAAAAAACTATATTCCATAATGACAAGGCTACCATCCATTAGAATAAAAATATATCGACAATAGACTACCTTCCATATTGACAAGGCTACCATCCATTGGAGTAACATAAATCTTGACAACAGACTACCATCCATAATGGCAAGGCTACCATCCATTAGATAAAAAAAATCTCGACAAAAAATTACCTTCCATAATGAGAAGGCTACCATCCATTGGAATGACAAAAATCTCGATGATAGACTACCTTCCACAATGACAAGGCTACCATCCATTGGAGTAACAAAAATATTAATAACATACTACCTTCCATAATGATAAGGCTATCACCCATTGGAGTAAGAAAAATCTCGACAAAATTCTACCTTCCATAATGACAAGGTTACCATCCATTGGAATAACAAAAATCTCGACAACGGACTACCTTCCATAATGACAAGGCTACCATCCACTGGAATAACAAAAATCTCAACGACAGTCTACCTTCCATAATCCCAGGGTAACCATCCATTGGAGTAACAAAAATTTGAAGAACAAACTACCTAACATAATGACAAGGCTACAATCCATTGGAGTAACAGAAATATGAACGACAGACTACCTTCCATAATGACAAGGCTACCATTCATTGGAGTAACAAAAATCTCGACAATAGACTACCTTCCATATTGACAAGGCTACATCCATTGGGGTAACAAAAATCTCGACAACAGACTACCTTCCGTAATGACAACGCTACCATCCATTGGAGTAATTAAAATCAAGACAAAAAACTATCTTCCATAATGACAAGGCTACCATCCATTAGAATAAAAATATATCGACAATAGACTACCTTCCATATTGAAAAGGCTACCATCCATTGGAGTAACAAAAATCTTGACAACAGACTACCATCCATAATGGCAAGGCTACCTTCCATTGGAGTAAAAAAAATCTCGACAAAAAACTACCTTCCATAATGAGAAGGCTACCATCCATTGGAATGACAAAAATCTCGACGATAGACTACTTTACATAATGACAAGGCTACCATCCATTGGAGTAACAAAAATATAAACAACATACTACCTTCCATAATGATAAGGCTATCACCCATTGGAGTAAGAAAAATCTCGACAAAATGCTACCTTCCATAATGACAAGGTTACCATCCATTGGAATAACAAAAATCTCGAGAACGGACTACCTTCCATAATGACAAGGCTACCATCTAGTAGAATAACAAAAATCTCAAAAACAGTCTACCTTCCATAATCACAAGGCTACCATCCATTGGAATAATAAAAATCTCGACAACAGTCTACCTTCCATAATCACAAGGCTACAATCCATTGGAGTAACAGAAATCTCAACGACTGACTACCTTCCATAATGACATGGCTACCATTCATTGGAGTATAAAAAATGTCGAAAAGAGACTACCTTCCATAATGACAAGGCTACATCCATTGGGGTGACAAAATTTTTGACAACAAACTACATTCCATAATGACAAGGTTACCATCTATTGGGGTAACTAAAATCTTTACAACAAACTACCTTCCATAATGGCAAGGCTACCATCCATTAGAGTAACAAAAATCTCAACAAAAAACTACCTTCCATAATGAGAAGGCTACCAGCCATTGGAATAACAAAAATCTCGACAAAAGACTACCTTCCATAATGATAAGGCTACCATCCAATGGAGTAACAAAAATATGAACAACAGACTACTTTGCATAATGACAAGGCTATCATCCATTGGAGTAACAAAGATATCGAAAAAAGACTAACTTCCATAATGACAAGGTTACCATTCATTGGAATAACAAAAATCTCGACAACAGACTACCTTCCATGATGACAAGGCTAAAATCCAATGGAATAAAAAAAATCTCGACAACAGACTACCTTCCATAATAACAAGGCTACCATCCATTGGAGTAACAAAAATCTCGACAACAGACTACCTTCCATAATGACAAGGCTATCATCCATTGGAGTAACAAAGATATCGACAACAGACTACCTTGAATAATGACAAGGCTACCATCCATTTGAGTAACAAGAATCTCGACAAAAGACTACCTTCCATAATGACAAGGTTACCATCTATTGGAGTAAAAAAAATCTGAACAATAGACTACCTTCCATAATGACAAGGCTATCATCCATTAGAGTAACAAAAATATCTACAAAATACTACCTTTCATAATGACAAGGTTACCATCCATTGGAGTAACAAAAATCTCGACAACAAATTACCTTCCATAATGACAAGGCTATCATCCGTTGGAGTAACAAAAATCTCTACAAAATACTACCTTTCATAATGATAAGGTTATCATCCAATGGAATAAAAAATTCTCGACAACAGACTACCTTCCATAATGACAAGGCTACCATCCATTGGAGTAACAAAAATATGAACAACAGACTACCTTCCATAATGACAAGGCTACAATCCATTGGAGTAACAGAAATCTCAACGACAAACTACCTTCCATAATGACAAGGCTACCATCCATTGGAGTAACAAAAATCTCGATAAAAAACTACCTTTCATAATGATAAGGCTACCATCCATCGGAATAACAAAAATCTCGAAAATAGACTACCTTCCATAATGACAAGGCTATCGTCCATTGGAGTAACAAAAATTGGAACAATAGACTACCTTGCATAATGACAAGGCTATCATCCATTGGAGTAACAAAGATATCGACAATAGAATACCTTCAATAATGACAAGGCTACCATCCCTTGGAGTAACAAAAATCTCGACAACATACTACCTTCCATAATGACAAGGCAACCAGTCATTGGAGTAACATAAATCTCAATGAAAGACTACCTTCCATAATGACAAGGCTACTATCCATTGGAGAAACAAAAATATGGAAACCAAACTACCTTCCATAATGACAAAGTTACCATCCATTGGAGTAAAAAAAATCTCGACAAAAGACTACCTTCCATAATGACAAGGTTACCATCCATTAGAATAACAAAAATCTCGACAACAAACTACCTTACATAATGACAAGGCTACCATCCAATGGAATAAAAAATTATCGACAAAAGACTACCTTCCATAATGACAAGGCTACCATCCATTGGAGTAACAAAAATCCGAACAACAAACTACTCTCCATAATGACAAGGCTACAATCCATTGGAGTAACAGAAATCTCAACGAAAGACTACCTTCCATAATGACAAGGCTACCATCCATTGGAAGAATAAAAATCTCGATAATAGACTACATTCCATAATGACTAGGCTACCATCCATTGGAGTAACAAAAATCTCGATAAAAAACTACCTTCCATAATGATAAGGCTACCATCCATTAGAGTTACAAAAATCTAGACAATAAACTACCTTCCATAATGACAAGGCTACCATCCGTTGGAGTAACAAAAATCTGAACAACAGACTACCTTGCATAATGACAACGCCATCATCCATTGGAGTAACAAAGATATCGACAATAGAGTACCTTCAATAATGACAAGGCTACCATCCATTGGATAAGAAAAAGCTCGACAAAAGACTACCTTCCATAATGACAAGGTTACCATCCATTTGAATAACCAAAATCTCGACAATGGACTACCTTCCATAATGACAAGGCTACCATCCATTAGAATAACAAAAATCTCAACAACAGACTACCTTCCATAATGACAAGGCTAACATCCATTGGAGTAACAAAAATATGAACAATAGACTACCTTACATAATGACAAGGCAACCATCCATTGGAGTAACAAAAATCTCGACAACAGACTACCTTCCATAATTACAAGGCAACCATCCATTGGGGTAATAAAAATCTCGATAACAGACTACCTTCCATAATGAGAAGGCTACCATCCATTGGAGTAACAAAAATCTCGACAACAGACTACCTTCCATAATGACAAGGCTATTATCCATTGGAGTAACAAAGATATCGATAACAGACTACCTTCCATAATGACAAGGCTATCATCCATTGGAGTAACAAAGATATCGACAACAGACTACCTTGAATAATGACAAGGCTACCATCAATTTGAGTAACAAAAATCTCGACAAAAGACTACCTTCCATAATGACAAGGTTACCATCCATTGGAGTAACAAAAATATGAACAACAGACTACCTTCCATAATGACAAGGCTATCATCCATTAGATTAACAAAAATCTCTACAAAATACTACCTTTCATAATGACAAGGTTACCATCCATTGGAGTAACAAAAATCTCGACAACAAATTACCTTCCATAATGACAAGGCTTTCATCCATTAGAGTAACAAAAATCTCTACAAAATACTACCTTTCATAATGATAAGGTTATCATCCAATGGAATAAAAACTTCTCGACAGCAAACTACCTTCCATAATGACAAGGCTACCATCCATTGGAGTAACAAATATATGAACAACAAACTACCTTCCATAATGACAAGGCTACAATCCATTGGAGTAACAGAAATCTCAACGACAAACTACCTTCCATAATGACAAGGCTACCATCGATTGGAGTAACAAAAATCTCGATAAAAAACTACCTTCCATAATGATAAGGCTACCATCCATTGGAATAACAAAAATCTCGAAAATAGACTACCTTCCATAATGACAAGGCTATCATCCATTAGAGTAACAAAAATCTGAAAAAAATGGACTACCTTTAATAATGACAAGGCTATCATCCATTGTAGTAAGAAAGATATCGACAATAAACTACCTTCAATAATGACAAGGCTACCATCCCTTGGAGTAACAAAAATCTCGACAACATACTACCTTCCATAATAACAAGGCAACCAGCCATTGTAGTAACATAAATCTCGAAAACAAACTACCTTACATAATGACAAGGCTACCATCCAATGGAATAAAAAATTCTTGACAAAAGACTACCTTCCATAATGACAAGGCTACCATCCATTGGAGTAACAAAAATCTGAACAACAAACTACTCTCCATAATGACAAGGCTACAATCCATTGGAGTAACAGAAATCTCAACGAAAGACTACCTTTCATAATGACAAGGCTACCATCCATTGGAAGAACAAAAATCTCGACAACAGACTACCTTACATAATGACTAGGCTACCATCCATTGGAGTAACAAAAATCTCGATAAAAAACTACCTTCCATAATTATAACCCTACCATCCATTAGAGTTACAAAAATCTAGACAATAAACTACCTTCCATAATGACAAGGATACCATCCGTTGGAGTAACAAAAATCTGAACAACAAACTACCTTGCATAATGACAAGGCCTCATCCATTGGAGTAACAAAGATATTGATAATAGACTATCTTCAATAATAACAAGGCTACCATCCATTGGATAAGAAAAATCTCGACAAAAGACTACCTTCCATAATGACAAGGTTACCATCCATTTGAATAACCAAAATCTCGAAAATGGACTACCTTCCATAATGACAAGGCTACCATCCATTAGAATAACAAAAATCTCAACAATAGACTACCATCAATAATGACAAGGCTAACATCCATTGGAGTAACAAAAATATGAACAACAGACTACCTTACATAATGACAAGGCAACCATCCATTGGGGTAAGAAAAATCTCGACAACAGACTACCTTCCATAATTACAAGGCTACCATCCATTGGGGTAAGAAAAATCTCGATAACAGACTACCTTCCATAATGAGAAGGCTACCATCCATTGGAGTAACAAAAATATCGACAGCATACTACCTTCCATAATGACAAGGCTATCATCCATTGGAGTAACAAAGATATCGATAACAGACTATCTTCAATAATGACAAGGCTACCATCCATTGGAGTAACAAAAATCCCAACAAAATACTACCTTCCATAATGACAAGGCTACCATCCATTGGAGTAACAAAAATCTAAAAAACAAACTACCTTGCATAATGACAAGGCTATCATCCATTGGAGTAACAAAGATATCAACAACAGACTACCTTCAATAATGAAAAGGCTATAATCCATTGGAGTAACAAAAATCTCGACAAAAGACTACCTTCCATAATGACAAGGTTACCATCCATTGGAATAAACAAATCTCGACAACAAACTACCTTCGGTAATGACAAGGCTACCATCCAATGGAATAAAAAATTCTCGACATCAGACTACCTTGCATAATGACATGGCTATCATCCATTAAAGTAACAAAGATATCGACAACAGACTACCTTCAATAATGACAAGGCTACCATCCATTGGAGCAACAAAAACCTCGACAAAAGACTACCTTCCATAATGACAAGGTTACCATCCATTGCAATAACAAAAATCTCAACAACAAAATACCTTCCATAATGACAAGGCTACCATCCAATGGAATAAAAAATTCTCAACAACAGACTACCTTCCATAATGACAAGGCTACCATCCATTGGAGTAACAAAAATCTGAACAACAGACTACCTTACATAATGACAAGGCTACAATCCATTGGAGTTAAAGAAATCTCAACGACAGACTACCTTCCATAATGACAAGGCTACCATCCATTGGAGTAACAAAAATCTCGACAACAGACTACCTTCCATAATGACAAGGCTATCATCCATTAGAGTAACAAACATATCGATAACACACTACCTTCAATAATTACAAGGCTACCATCCATTGGAGTAACAAAAATCTCGATAAAATACTACCTTCCATAATGACAAGTTTACCATCCAATGGAATAACAAAAATCTCGACTACAGCCTACCTTCCATAATTACAAGGCTACAATCCATTGGATTATCAAGAATATCGACAACAAACTTCCTTCTATAATTACAAGGCTACCATCAATTGGAGTAACAAAAATCTCAACAACATAGTAGCTTCCATAATGACAAGGCTACCATCCATTAGAGTAACAAAGATATCGACAACAGACTACCTTTCATAATGAAAAGGCTACCATCCATTGGCGTAACAAAAATCCCGATAACATACTACCTTACATAATGACAAGGCAACCAACCATTGGAGTAACATAAATCTCAATGAAAGACTATCTTCCATAATGACAAGGCTACTATCCATTGGAGTAACAAAAATATGGAAACCAAACTACCTTCCATAATGACAAAGTTAGCATCCAATGGAGTAAAAAAAATTTCGACAAAAGACTACCTTCCATAATGACAAGGTTACCATCCATTGGAATAAAAAAAATTTCGACAACAAACTACCTTACATAATGACAAGGCTATCATCCATTGGAGTAACAAAGATATCGATAACAAACTACCTTCCATAATGACAAGGTTACCATCCATTTGAATAACCAAAATCTCGAAAATGGACTACCTTCCATAATGACAAGGCTACCATCCATTAGAATAACAAAAATATCAACAACAGACTACCTTCAATAATGACAAGGCTAACATCCATTGGAGTAACAAAAATATGAACAACAGACTACCTTACATAATGACAAGGCTACCATCCATTTGGGTAAGAAAAATCTCGATAACAGACTACCTTCCATAATGAGAAGGCTACCATCCATTGGAGTAACAAAAATCTCGACAACAGACTACCTTCCATAATGAAAAGGCTATCATCCATTGGAGTAACAAAGATATCGATAACAGACTATCTTCAATAATGAAAAGGCTACCATCCATTGGAGTAACAAAAATCCCGACAAAATACTACCTTCCATAATGACAAGGCTACCATCCATTGGAGTAACAAAAATCTAAGCAACAGACTACCTTGCATAATGACAAGGCTATCATCCATTGGAGTAACAAAGATATCAACAACAGACTACCTTCAATAATGAAAAGGCTACAATCCATTGGAGTAACAAAAATCTCGACAAAATACTACCTTCCATAATGACAAGGTTACCATCCATTGGAATAAACAAATCTCGACAACAAACTACCTTCGGTAATGACAAGGCTACCATCCAATGGAATAAAAAATTCTCGACAACAAACTACCTTGCATAATGACAAGGCTATCATCCATTAAAGTAACAAAGATATCGACAACAGACTACCTTCAATAATGACAAGGCTACCATCCATTGGAGCAACAAAAACCTCGACAAAAGACAACCTTCCATAATGACAAGGTTACCATCCATTGGAAAAACAAAAATCTTGACAACAAACTACCTTCCATAATGACAAGGCTACCATCCAATGGAATAAAAAATTCTCGACAACAGACTACCTTCCATAATGACAAGGCTACCATCCATTGGAGTAACAAAAATCTGAACAACAGACTACCTTACATAATGACAAGGCTACAATCCAATGGAGTTAAAGAAATCTCAACGACAGACTACCTTCCATAATGACAAGGCTACCATCCATTGGAGTAACAAAAATCTCGACAACAGACTACCTTCCATAATGACAAGGCTATCATCCATTGGAGTAACAAATATATCGATAACACACTACCTTCAATAATTTCAAGGCTACCATCCATTGGAGTAACAAAAATCTCGATAAAATACTACCTTCCATAATGACAAGGTTACCATCCAATGGAATAACAAAAATCTCGACTACAGCCTACCTTCCATAATTACAAGGCTACAATCCATTGGAGTATCAAGAATATCGACAACAAACATCCTTCTATAATAACAAGGCTACCATCAATTGGAGTAACAAAAATCTCAACAACATAGTAGCTTCCATAATGACAAGGCTACCATCCATTAGAGTAACAAAGATATCGACAACAGACTACCTTCCATAATGAAAAGGCTACCATCCATTGGCGTAACAAAAATCTCGATAACATACTACCTTCCATAATGACAAGGCAACCAACCATTGGAGTAACATAAATCTCAATGAAAGACTATCTTCCATAATGACAAGGCTACTATCCATTGGAGTAACAAAAATATGGAAACCAAACTACCTTCCATAATGACAAAGTTACCATCCAATGGAGTAAAAAAAATTTTGACAAAAGACTACCTTCCATAATGACAAGGTTACCATCCATTGGAATAAAAAAAATTTCGACAACAAACTGCCTTACATAATGACAAGGTTATCATCCATTGGAGTAACAAATATCTCGATAACAAACTACCTTACATAATGACAAGGCTACCATCCATTGGAGTAACAAAAATCTCGATAAAATACTACCTTCCATAATGACAAGGTTAGCATCCATTGGAATAACAAAAATCTCGACAACAGACTACCTTCCATAATTACAAGGCTACAATCCATTGGAGTATCAAAAATATCGACAACAAACATCCTTCTATAATTACAAGGCTACCATCCATTATAGTAACAAAAATGTCGACAACATACTACCTTCCATAATGACAAGGCAACCAGCCATTGGAGTAACATAAATCTTAATGAAAGACTACCTTCCATAATGACAAGGCTACTATCCATTAGAGAAACAAAAATATGGAAACCAAACTACCTTCCATAATGACAAAGTTACCATCCATTGGAGTAAAAAAAATCTCGACAAAAGACTACCTTCCATAATGACAAGGTTACCATCCATTGGAATAACAAAAATTTCGACAACAAACTACCTTACGTAATGACAAGGCTACCATCGAATGGAATAAAAAATTCTTGACAAAGACTACCTTCCATAATGACAAGGCTACCATCCATTGGAGTAACAAAAATCTGAACAACAGACTACCTTCCATAATGACAAGGCTACAATCCATTGGAGTAACAAAAATCTCAACGAAAACTACCCTCCATAATGACAAGGCTAACATCCATTGGAGTAACAAAAATCTCGATAAAAAACTACCTTCCATAATGATAAGGCTACCATCCATTAGAGTTACAAAAATCTCAACAATAGACTACCTTCCATAATGACAAGGCTACCATCCGTTGGAGTAACAAAAATCTTAACAACAGACTACCTTGCATAATAACAAGGCTATCATCCATTGGAGTAACAAAGATATCGACAATAGACTACCTTCAATAATGACAAGGCTACCATCCATTGGATAAGAAAAATCTCGACAAAAGACTGCCTTCCATAATGAAAAGGTTACCATCCATTGGAATAACAAAAATCTCGACAACAAACTACATTCCATAATGACAAGGCTACCATCCATTGGAGTAACAAAAATCTGAACAACAGACTACCTTGCATAATGACAAGGCTATCATCCATTGGAGTAACAAAGACATCGACAACAGACTACCTTCAATAATGAAAAGGCTACAATCCATTGGAGTAACAAAAATCTCGACAAAAGACTACCTTCCATAATGAAAAGGTTACCATCCATTGGAATAAAAAAAATCTCGACAACAAACTACCTTCCGTAATGACAAGGCTACCATCCAATGGAATAAAAAACTCTCGACAACAAACTTCCTTGCATAATGACAAGGCTAACATCCATTGGAGTAACAAAAATCTAAACAACAAACTACTCTCCATAATGACAAGGCTACAATCCATTGGAGTAACAGAAATCTCGATAAAAGACTACCTTCCATAATGACAAGGCTAGCATCCATTGGAGTAACAAAAATCTGAACAACAGACTACCTTACATAATGACAAGGCTACAATCCATTGGAATAACAGAAATCTCAACGACAGACTACCTTCCATAATGACAAGGCTACCATCCATTGGAGTAACAAAAATCTCGACAACATATTACCTTCCATAATTACAAGGATACCATCCATTGGAGTAACAAAAATATTAACAACAGACTACCTTACATAATGACAAGGCAACCATCCATTGGAGTAACAAAAATATTGACAACAGACTACCTTCCATAATTACAAGGCTACGATCCATTGGGGTAAGAAAAATCTCGATAACAGACTACCTTCCATAATGAGAAGGCTACCATCTATTGGAGTAACAAAAATCACGACAACAGACTACCTTCCATAATGAGAAGGCTATCATCCATTGGAGTAACAAAGATATTGATAACAGACTATCTTCAATAATGACAAGGTTACCATCCATTGGAGTAACAAAAATCCCGACAAAATACTACCTTCCATAATGACAAGGCTACCATCCATTGGAGTAACAAAAATCTGAACAACAGATTACCTTGCATAATGACAAGGCTATCATCCATTGGAGTAACAAAGATATCGACAACAGACTACCTTCAATAATGAAAAGGCTACAATCCATTGGAGTAACAAAAATCTCGACAAAACACTACCTTCCATAATGACAAGGTTACCATCCATTGGAATAAAAAAAATCTCGACAACAAACTACCTTCGGTAATGACAAGGCTACCATCCAATGGAATAAAAAATTCTCGACAACAGACTACCGTGAATAATGACAAGGCTATCATCCATTAAAGTAACAAAGATATCGACAACAGACTACCTTCAATAATGACAAGGCTACCATCCATTGGAGTAACAAAAACCTCGACAGAAGACTACCTTCCATAATGACAAGGTTACCATCCATTGGAATAACAAAAATCTCGGCAACAAACTAACTTCCATAATGACAAGGCTACCATCCAATGGAATAAAAAATTCTCGACAACAGACTACCTTACATAATGACAAGGCTACCATCCATTGGAGTAACAAAAATATGAACAACAGACTACCTTACATAATGACAAGGCTACAATCCATTGGAGTTAAAGAAATCTCAACGACAGAATACCTTCCATAATGACAAGGCTACCATCCATTGGAGTAACAAAAATCTCGACAACAAACTACCTTCCATAATGACAAGGCTATCATCCATTAAAGTAACAAAGATATCGACAAAAGACTACCTTCAATAATGACAAGGCAACCATCCATTGGAGTAACAAAAAACTCGACAAAAGACTACCTTCCATAATGACAAGGCTACAATGCATTGGAATAACAGAAATCTCAACGACAGACTACCTTCCATAATGAAAAGGCTACCATCCATTGAAGTAACAAAAATATCTACAACAGACTACCTTCCATAATTACAAAGCTACCATCCATTTGGGTAACAAAAATCTCGACAATAGACTACCTTCCATAATGACAAGGCTACCATCCATTAGAGTAACAAAAATATCGACAAAAAACTACCTTCCATAATGACAAGGCTACCATCCATTGGAGTAACAAAAATCTGAACAACAGACTACCTTACATAATGACAAGGCTACAATCCATTGGAATAACAGAAATCTCAACGACAGACTATCTTCCATAATGACAAGGCTACCATCCATTGGAGTAACAAAAATCTCGACAACAGATTACCTTCCATAATTACAAGGATACCATCCATTGGAGTAACAAAAATCTCGACAAAAGACTACCTTCCATAACGACAAGGCTATCATACATTGGAGTAACACAAATCTCGACAACGGACTACCTTCCATAATGACAAGGTTACCATCCAATGGAATAAAAAATTCTCGACAACAGACTACCTTCCATAATGACAAGACTACCATCTATTGGAGTAATAAAAATCTGAACAATAGAATACCTTCCATAATGACAAGTCTACAATCCATTGGAGTAACAGAAATCTCCACAACAAGCTACCTTCAATAATGAAAAGGCTACCATCCATTGGAGTAACAAAAATATCTACAACAGACTACCTTCCATAATTAAATGGTTACCATCCATTTGGGTAACCAAAATCTCGACAATAGACAACCTTCCATAATGACAAGGCTATCATCCATTGGAATAACAAAAATGTCGACAATAGACTACCTTCCATAGTCACAAGGGTACCATCAATTGGAGTAACAAAAATCTGAACAACATACTACCTTGCATAATGACAAGGCTGTAATCCATTGGAATAACAAAGATATCGACAACAGGCTACCTTCAATAATGACAAGGCTTCCATCTATTTGAGTAACAAAAATCTCGGCAAAAGACTACCTTCCATAATAACAAGGCTACAATCCATTGGAATAATAAAAATCTCGACAATAGACTAGCTTCCATAATGACAAGATTACAATCCATTGGAGTAACAAAAATATCAACGACATACTACCTTCTATAATGACAAGGCTACCATCCATTGGAGTAACAAAAATTTCAACGATATACTACCTTCCATAATGACAAGGCTACCATCCATTGGAGTAACAAAAATCTCAACGACAGACTACCTTCCATGAAGACAAGGCTACCATCCATTTGAGTAACAAAAATCTCGACAAAAGACTACCTTCCATAATGACAAGGTTATCATCCAATGGAATAAAAAATTCTCGACAACAAACTACATTACATAATGACAAGGCTACCATCTATTGGAGTAACAAAAATCTGAACAACGGACTACATTCAATAATGACAAGGCTCGATTCATTGGAGTAACAGAAATCTCAACGACAGACTACCTTCAATAATGAAAAGGCTACAACCCATTGGAGTAACTAAAATATCTACAACAGACTACCTTCCAAAATAACAAGGCTACCATCCATTTGGGTACAAAAATCTCGATAATAGACTACCTTTCATAATGACAAGGCTACCATCCATTGGAGTAACAAAAATCTGGACAAAAAACTACCTTCCATAATGACAAGGCTACCATCCATTGGAATAACAAAAATGTCGACAATAGACTACCTTCAATAATCACAAGGCTACCATCCATTGGAGTAACAAAAATCTGAACAACAGACTACCTTGCATAATGACAAGGCTATCATCCATTGGTATAACAAAAATATCGACATCAGGATACCTTCAATAATGACAAGGCTTCCATCCGTTGGAGTAACAAAAATCTCGACAAAAGACTACCTTCCATAACGACAAGGCTATCATACATTGGAGTAACACAAATCTCGACAAAAGACTACCTTCCATAATGACTAGGTTATCATCCAATGGAATAAAAAATTCTCGACAACAAACTACATTCCATAATGACAAGGCTACCATCTATTAGAGTAACAAAAATCTGAACAACAGACCACATTCCATAATGACAAGGCTACAATTCATTGGAGTAACAGAAATCTCAATGACAGACTACCTTCAATATTGAAAAGGCTACCATCCATTGGAGTAACAAAAATATCTACAACAGACTACCTTCCACAATTACAAGGCTACCATCCATTTGGGTAACAAAAATCTCGATAATAGACTACCTTCCATAATGACATGGCTACCATCCATTGCAGTAACAAAAATCTCGACAAAAAACTACCTTCCATAATGACAAGGCTATCATCCATTGGAATAACAAAGATATCGACAACAGGCTACCTTCAATAATGACAAGGCTTCCATCCATTGAGTAACAAAAATCTTGACAAAAGACTACCTTCCATAACGACAAGGCTACCATACATTGGAGTAACACAAATCTCGAAAACAGACTACCTTCCATAATAACAAGGTTACCATCCAATGAAATAAAAAATTCTCGACAACAGACTACCTTCCATAATGACAAGGCTACCATATATTCGAGTAACAAAAATATGAACAACAAACTACATTCCATAAGGACAAAGCTACAATCCATTGGAGTAATAGAAATCTCAACGACAGACTACCTTCAATAATGAAAAGGCTACCATCCACTGGAGTAACAAAAATATCTACAATAGACTACCTTCCATAATTACAAAGCTACCATCCATTTGGGTAAAAAAATCTCGACAATAGACTACCTTTCATAATGACAAGGCTACCATCTATTGGAGTAACAAAAATCTCGACAAAAAACTACCTTCCATAATGACAAGTCTACCATCCATTGGAATAACAAAAATGTCGACAATAGACTACCTTCAATAATCACAAGGCTACCATCCATTGGAGTAACAAAAATCTGAACAACAGACTACCTTGCATAATGACAAGGCTATCATCCATTGGAATAACAAAAATATCGACAACAGGATACCTTCAATAATGACAAGGCTTCCATCCGTTGGAGTAACAAAAATCTCGACCAAAGACTACCTTCCATAACGACAAGGCTATCATACATTGGAGTAACACAAATCTCGACAAAAGACTACCTTCCATAATGACAAGGTTATCATCCAATGGAATAAAAAATTCTCGACAACAAACTACATTCCATAATGACAAGGCTACCATCTACTGGAGTAACAAAAATCTGAACAACAGACCACATTCCATAATGACAAGGCTACAATTCATTGGAGTAACAGAAATCTCAATGACAGACTACCTTCAATATTGAAAAGGCTACCATCCATTGGAGTAACAAAAATATCTACAACAGACTACCTTCCACAATTACAAGGCTACCATCCATTTGGGTAACAAAAATCTCGATAATAGACTACCTTCCATAATGACATGGCTACCATCCATTGCAGTAACAAAAATCTCGACAAAAAACTACCTTCCATAATGACAAGGCTATCATCCATTGGAATAACAAAGATATCGACAACAGGCTACCTTCAATAATGACAAGGCTTCCATCCATTGAGTAACAAAAATCTCGACAAAAGACTACCTTCCATAACGACAAGGCTACCATACATTGGAGTAACACAAATCTCGACAACAGACTACCTTCCATAATAACAAGGTTACCATCCAATGAAATAAAAAATTCTCGACAACAGACTACCTTCCATAATGACAAGGCTACCATATATTCGAGTAACAAAAATATGAACAAAAAACTACATTCCATAAGGACAAAGCTACAATCCATTGGAGTAATAGAAATCTCAACGACAGACTACCTTCAATAATTAAAAGGCTACCATCCACTGGAGTAACAAAAATATCTACAATAGACTACCTTCCATAATTACAAAGCTACCATCCATTTGGGTAAAAAAATCTCGACAATAGACTACCTTTCATAATGACAAGGCTACCATCCATTGGAGTAACAAAAATCTCGACAAAAAACTACCTTCCATAATGACAAGTCTACCATCCATTGGAATAACAAAAATGTCGACAATAGACTACCTTCAATAATCACAAGGCTACCATCCATTGGAGTAACAAAAATCTGAACAACAGACTACCTTGCATAATGACAAGGCTATCATCCATTGGAATAACAAAGATATCGACAACAAGCTACCTTCAATAATGACAAGGCTTCCATCCATTGGAGTAACAAAAATCTCGACAAAACACTACCTTCCATAACGACAAGGCTACCATACATTGGAGTAACACAAATCTCGACAACAGACTACATTCCATAATAACAAGGTTACCATCCAATGAAATAAAAAATTCTCGACAACAGACTACCTTCCATAATGACAAGGCTACCATATATTCGAGTAACAAAAATATGAACAACAAACTACATTCCATAAGGACAAAGCTACAATCCATTGGAGTAATAGAAATCTCAACGACAAACTACCTTCAATAATGAAAAGGCTACCATCCACTGGAGTAACAAAAATATCTACAATAGACTACCTTCCATAATTACAAAGCTACCATCCATTTGGGTAAAAAAATCTCGACAATAGACTACCTTTCATAATGACAAGGCTACCATCCATTGGAGTAACAAAAATCTCGACAAAAAACTACCTTCCATAATGACAAGTCTACCATCCATTGGAATAACAAAAATGTCGACAATAGACTACCTTCAATAATCACAAGGCTACCATCCATTGGAGTAACAAAAATCTGAACAACAGACTACCTTCCATAATGACAAGGCTATCATCCATTGGAATAACAAAGATATCGACAACAAGCTACCTTCAATAATGACAAGGCTTCCATCCAATGGAGTAACAAAAATCTCGACAAAACACTACCTTCCATAACGACAAGGCTACCATACATTGGAGTAACACAAATCTCGACAACAGACTACATTCCATAATAACAAGGTTACCATCCAATGAAATAAAAAATTCTTGACAACAGACTACCTTCCATAATGACAAGGCTACCATATATTCGAGTAACAAAAATATGAACAACAAACTACATTCCATAAGGACAAAGCTACAATCCATTGGAGTAATAGAAATCTCAACGACAGACTACCTTCAATAATGAAAAGGCTACCATCCACTGGAGTAACAAAAATATCTACAATAGACTACCTTCCATAATTACAAAGCTACCATCCATTTGGGTAAAAAAATCTCGAAAATAGTCTACCTTTCATAATGACAAGGCTACCATCCATTGGAGTAACAAAAATCTCGACAAAAAACTACCTTCTATAATGAAAAGTCTACCATCCATTGGAATAACAAAAATGTCTACAATAGACTACCTTCAATAATCACAAGGCTACCATCCATTGGAGTAACAAAAATCTGAACAACAGACTACCTTGCATAATGACAAGGCTATCATCCATTGGAATAACAAAAATATCGATAACAGGATACTTTCAATAATAAAAAGGCTTCCATCCGTTGGAGTAACAAAAATCTCGACAAAAGACTACCTTCCATAACGACAAGGCTATCATACATTGGAGTAACACAAATCTCGACAAAAGACTACCTTCCATAATGACAAGGTTATCATCCAATGGAATAAAAAATTCTCGACAACAAACTACATTCCATAATGACAAGGCTACCATCTATTGGAGTAACAAAAATCTGAACAACAGACCACATTCCATAATGAAAAAGCTACAATTCATTGGATTAACAGAAATATCAACGACAAACTACCTTCAATAATGAAAAGGCTACCATCCATTGGAGTAACAAAAATATCTACAACAGACTACCTTCCACAATTACAAGGCTACCATCCATTTGGGTAACAAAAATCTCGATAATAGACTACCTTCCATAATGACATGGCTACCATCCATTGGAGTAACAAAAATCTCGACAAAAAACTACCTTCCATAATGACAAGGCTACCATCCATTGGAATAAAAAAAATGTCGACAATAGACTACCTTCCATAAGCACAAGGCTACCATACATTGGAGTAACAAACATCTAAACAAAAGACTACCTTCCATAATGACAAGGCTATCATCCATTGGAATAACAAAGATATCAACAATAGGCTACCTTCAATAATGACAAAGCTTCCATCCATTGGAGTAACAAAAATCTAGACAAAAGACTACCTTCCATAACGACAAGGCTACCATACATTGGAGTAACACAAATCTCGACAACAGACTACCTTCCATAATAACAAGGTTACCATCCAATGGAATAAAAAATTCTCGACAACAGACTACCTTCCATAATGACAAGGCTACCATATATTCGAGTAACAAAAATATGAACAACAAACTACATTCCATAAGGACAAGGCTACAATCCATTGGAGTAACAGAAATCTCAACGACAAACTACCTTCAATAATGAAAAGGCTACCATCCATTGGAGTAACAAAAATATCTCCAACAGACTACCTTCCATAATTACAAAGCTACCATCCATTTGGATAACAAAAATCTCGACAATAGACTACCTTCCATAATTACAAAGCTACCATCCATTTGGGTAACAAAAATCTCGACAATAGACTACCTTTCATAATGACAAGGCTACCATCCATTGGACTAACAAAAATCTCGACAAAAAACTACCATCCATAATGACAAGTCTACCATCCATTGAGATAACAAAAATGTCGACAATAGATTACCTTCGATAATCACAAGGCTACCATCCATTGGAGTAACAAAAATCTGAACAACAGACTACCTTGCATAATGACAAGGCTATCATCCATTGGAATAACAAAAATATCGACAACAGGATACCTTCAATAATGACAAGGCTTCCATCCGTTGGAGTAACAAAAATCTCGACAAAAGATTACCTTCCATAACGACAAGGCTATCATACATTGGAGTAACACAAATCTCGACAAAAGACTACCTTGCATAATGACAAGGTTATCATCCAATGGAATAAAAAATTCTCGACAACAGACTACCTTCCATAATGACAAGGCTACCATATATTCGAGTAACAAAAATATGAACAACAAACTACATTCCATAAGGACAAGGCTACAATCCATTGGAGTAACAGAAATCTCAACGACAGACTACCTTCAATAATGAAAAGGCTACCATCCATTGGAGTAACAAAAATATCTCCAACAGACTACCTTCCATAATTACAAAGCTACCATCCATTTGGATAACAAAAATCTCGACAATAGACTACCTTCCATAATTACAAAGCTACCATCCATTTGGGTAACAAAAATCTCGACAATAGACTACCTTTCATAATGACAAGGCTACCATCCATTGGAGTAACAAAAATCTCGACAAAAAACTACCATCCATAATGACAAGTCTACCATCCATTGAGATAACAAAAATGTCGACAATAGACTACCTTCGATAATCACAAGGCTACCATCCAT
Organism: Vicia faba; assembly: GCA_948472305.1. Classification (NCBI taxonomy): domain Eukaryota; kingdom Viridiplantae; phylum Streptophyta; class Magnoliopsida; order Fabales; family Fabaceae; genus Vicia; species Vicia faba. Next base: position 584,843,358 of record OX451739.1, on the reverse strand, counting down.
TGGAGTAACAAAAATCTGAACAACAGACTACCTTGCATAATGACAAGGCTATCATCCATTGGAATAACAAAAATATCGACAACAGGATACCTTCAATAATGACAAGGCTTCCATCCGTTGGAGTAACAAAAATCTCGACAAAAGATTACCTTCCATAACGACAAGGCTATCATACATTGGAGTAACACAAATCTCGACAAAAGACTACCTTGCATAATGACAAGGTTATCATCCAATGGAATAAAAAATTCTCGACAACAGACTACATTCCATAATGACAAGGCTACCATCTATTGGAGTAACAAAAATTTGAACAACAGACCACATTCCATAATGACAAGGCTACAATTCATTGGAGTAACAGAAATATCAACGACTGACTACCTTCAATAATGAAAAGGCTACCATCCATTGGAGTAACAAAAATATCTACAACAGACTACCTTCCACAATTACAAGACTACCATCCATTTGGGTAACAAAAATCTCGATAATAAACTACCTTCCATAATGACATGGCTACCATCCATTGGAGTAACAAAAATCTCCTCAAAAAACTACCTTCCATAATGACAAGGCTACCATCCAGTGGAATAACAATAATGTCGACAATAGACTACCTTCCATAATCACAAGGCTACCATACATTGGAGTAACAAACATCTAAACAACAGACTACCTTCCATAATGACAAGGCTATCATCCATTGGAATAACAAAGATATCGACAACAGGCTACCTTCAATAATGACAAGGCTTCCATCCATTGGAGTAACATAAATCTAGACAAAAGACTACCTTCCATAACGACAAGGCTACCATACATTAGAGTAAAACAAATCTTGACAACAGACTACCTTCCATAATAACAAGGTTACCATCCAATGGAATAAAAAATTCTCGACAACAGACTACCTTCCATAATGACAAGGCTACCATATATTCGAGTAACAAAAATATGAACAACAAACTACATTCCATAAGGACAAGGCTACAATCCATTGGAGTAACAGAAATCTCAACGACAGACTACCTTCAATAATGAAAAGGCTACCATCCATTGGAGTAACAAAAATATCTACAATAGACTACCTTCCATAATTACAAAGCTACCATCCATTTGGGTAACAAAAATCTCAACAATAGACTACCTTCCATAATGACAAGGCTACCATCCATTGGAGTAACAAAAATCTCGACAAAAAACTACCTTTCATAATGACAAGGCTACCATCCATTGGAATAACAAAAATGTCGATAATAGACTACCTTCAATAATCACAAGACCACCATCCATTGGAATAACAAAAATGTCGACAATAGACTACCTTTAATAATCACAAGGCTACCATCCATTGGAGTAACAAAAATCTGAACAACAGACTACCTAGCATAATGACAAGGCTATCATCCATTGGAATAACAAAAATATCGACAACAAGATACCTTCAATAATGACAAGGCTTCCATCCTTTGGAGTAACAAAAATCTAGACAAAAGACTACCTTCCATAACGACAAGGCTATCATACATTGGAGTAACACAAATCTCGACAACAAACTACCTTCCATAATGACAAGGTTACCATCCAATGGAATAAAAAATTCTCGACAACAGACTACCTTCCATAATGACAAGACTACCATCTATTGGAGTAACAAAAATCTGAACAATAGACTACCTTCCATAATGACAAGGCTACAATCCATTGGAGAAACAGAAATCTCAACGACAGGCTACCTTGAATAATGAAAAGGCTACCATCCATTGGAGTAACAAAAATATCTACAACAGACTACCTTCCATAATTACAAGGCTACCATCCATTTGGGTAACAAAAATCTCGACAATAGACTACCTTCCATAATAACAAGGCTACCATCCATTGGAATAACAAAAATGTCGACAATAGACTACCTTCCATAATCACAAGGGTACCATCTATTGGAGTAACAAAAATTTGAACAACATACTACCTTGCATAATGACAAGGCTGTCATCCACTGGAATAACAAAGATATCGACAACAGGCTACCTTCAATAATGACAAGGCTTCCATCCATTGGAGTAACAAAAATCTCGGAAAAAGACTACCTTCCATAATCACAAGGCTACAATCCATTAGAATAATAAAAATATCGACAATAGACTACCTTCCATAATGACAAGGCTACCATCCATTGGAGTAACAAAAATATAAACGACATACTACCTTCCATAATGACAGGGCTACCATCCATTGGAGTAACAAAAATCTCAACGAAATACTACCTTCCATAATGACAAGGCTACCATCCATTGGAGTAACAAAAATCTCAACGACAGACTACCTTCCATAAAGACAAGGCTACCATCCATTTGAGTAACAAAAATCTCGACAAAAGACTACCTTCCATAATGACAAGGTTATCATCCAATGGAATAAAAAATTCTCGACAACAGACTACATTCCATAATGACAAGGCTACCATCTATTGGAGTAACAAAAATCTGAACAACAGACTACATTCCATAATGACAAGGCTACAATTCATTGGAGTAAAAGAAATCTCAACGACAGACTACCTTCAATAATGAAAAGGCTACCATCCACTGGAGTAACAAAAATATCTACAAACGACTACCTTCCATAATTACAAGGCTACCATCCATTTGGTTAACAAAAATCTCGACAATAGACTACCTTCCATAACGACAAGGCTATCATACATTGGAGTAACACAAATCTCGACAACATACTACCTTCCATAATGACAAGGCTACCATCCATTGGAATAACAAAAATGTCGACAATAGACTACCTTCAATAATCACAAGGCTACCATCCATTGGAGTAACAAAAATCTGAACAATAGACTACCTTGCATAATGACAAGGCTATCATCCATTGGAATTACAAAAATATCTACAACAGACAACCTTCCATAATTACAAGGCTACCATCCATTTGGGTAACAAAAATCTCGAAAATAGACTACCTTCCATAATCACAAGGGTACCATCAATTGGAGTAACAAAAATCTGAACAACATACTACCTTGCATAATGACAAGGTTGTCATCCATTATAATAACAAAGATATCGACAACAGGCTACCTTCAATAATGACAAGGCTTCCATCCATTGGAGTTACAAAAATCTCGACAAAAGACTACCTTCCATAATAACAAGGCTACAATCCATTGGAATAACAAAAATCTCGACAATAGACTACCTTCCATAATGACAAGGCTACCATCCATTGGAGTAACAAAAATATCAACGACATACTACCTTCCATAATGACAAGGCTACCATCCATTGGAGTAACAAAAATCTCAACGACAGACTACCTTCCATAAAGACAAGGCTCCCATCCATTTGAATAACAAAAATCTAGACAAAAGACTACCTTCCATAAAGACAAGGTTACAATACATTGGAGTAACACAAATCTCGACAATAAAATACCTTCCATAATGACAAGGCTACCATCTATTGGAGTAACAAAAATCTGAACAACATACTACATTCCATAAGGACAAGGCTACAAACCATTGGAGTAACAGAAATCTCAATGACAGACTACCTTCAATAATGAAAAGGCTACCATCCATTGGAGTAACAAAAATATCTACAACAGACTACCATTCATAATTACAAGGATACCATCCATTTGGGTAACAAAAATATCGATAATAGACTACCTTCCATAATGACAAGGCTACCATCCATTGGAGTAACAAAAATCTGAACAACCGACTACCTTCCATAATGGCAAGGCTACCATCCATTGGAATAACAAAAATATCGACAATAGACTACCTTTCATAATGACAAGGCTACCATCATTTGGAGTAACAAAAATATGAACATCAAACTACCTTCCATAATAACAAGGCTACAATCCATTGGAGTAACAAAAATGTCAACGACGTACTACCTTCCATAATGATAAGGCTACCATCCATTGGAGTAACAAAAATCTCAACAACAGATTACCTTCCCTAATGACAGGGCTACCATCAATTGGAGTAACAAAAATCCCGACAACAGACTACCTTCTATAACGACTAGGCTATCATCCATTGGAGTAACAAAGATATCGACAACAGACTACCTTTAATAATGACAAGGCTACCATCCATTTGAGTAAACAAAATCTCGACAACAGACTACCTTCCATAATGACAAGGCTACCATCCATTGGAGTAACAAAAATCACGACTACAGACTACCTTCCATAATGACAAGGCTACCATCCAATGGAATGAAAAAAATCAAGAAAACATACTACCTTCCATAATGACAAGGCTACCATCCATTAGAGTAACAAAAATCTCGACAACAGACTACCTTCCATAATGACAAGGCTACCATCCATTGGAGTAACAAAACTCTCAACAACAGACTAGCTTCCATAATGACAAGGTTACCATCCATTGGAGTAACAAAAATTTGAACAATAGACTACCTTGCATAATGACATGGCTACCATCCAATGGAATAACAAAAATATCGACAACATACTACATTTCATAATGACAAGGCTACCATCCATTGGAGTAACAGAAATCTCAATGACATACTACCTTCCATAATGACAAGGCTAACATTCATTGGAGTAAGAAAAATCTCGACAACAAACTACCTTCCATAATGACAAGGCTACCATCCATTGGGGTAACAAAAATCTCAACAACAAACTACCTTCCATAATGACAAGGCTACCATCCATTGGAGCAACAAAAATCTCGACAAAAAACTACCTTCCATAATGACAAGGCTACCATCAATTGGAATAACAAAAATCTCAACAATAGACTACCTTCCATAATGACAAGGCTACCATCCATTGGATTAACAAAAATCAGAACAACGAACTACCTTGCGTAATGACAAGGCTACCATCCATTGGTGTAACAGAAATCTCAACGACATACTACCTTCCATAATGATCAGGATACCATCCATTGGAGTAACAAAAATCTCAACAGCAGATTACCTTCCTTAATGACAGGGCTACCGTCAATTGGAGTAACAAAAATTTCGACAACAGACTACCTTCTATAATGACAAGGCTACCATCCATTGGAGTAACAAAAATCTCATCAACATACTAACTTCCATAACGACAAGGCTATCATCCATTAGAGTAACAAAGATATCGACAACAGACTACCTTCAATAATGACAAGGCTACCATCCATTTGAGTAAACAAAATCTCGACAACAGACTACCTTCCATAATGAGAAGGCTACCATCCATTGGAGTAACAAAAATCTCATCAACATACTAACTTCCATAACGACAAGGCTATCATCCATTAGAGTAACAAAGATATCGACAACAGACTACCTTCAATAATGACAAGGCTACCATCCATTTGAGTAAACAAAATCTCGACAACAGACTACCTTCCATAATGACAAGGCTACCATCATTTGGAGTAACAAAAATATGAACATCAAACTACCTTCCATAATAACAAGGCTACAATCCATTGGAGTAACAAAAATGTCAACGACGTACTACCTTCCATAATGATAAGGCTACCATCCATTGGAGTAACAAAAATCTCAACAACAGATTACCTTCCCTAATGACAGGGCTACCATCAATTGGAGTAACAAAAATCCCGACAACAGACTACCTTCTATAACGACTAGGCTATCATCCATTGGAGTAACAAAGATATCGACAACAGACTACCTTTAATAATGACAAGGCTACCATCCATTTGAGTAAACAAAATCTCGACAACAGACTACCTTCCATAATGACAAGGCTACCATCCATTGGAGTAACAAAAATCACGACTACAGACTACCTTCCATAATGACAAGGCTACCATCCAATGGAATGAAAAAAATCAAGAAAACATACTACCTTCCATAATGACAAGGCTACCATCCATTAGAGTAACAAAAATCTCGACAACAGACTACCTTCCATAATGACAAGGCTACCATCCATTGGAGTAACAAAACTCTCAACAACAGACTAGCTTCCATAATGACAAGGTTACCATCCATTGGAGTAACAAAAATTTGAACAATAGACTACCTTGCATAATGACATGGCTACCATCCAATGGAATAACAAAAATATCGACAACATACTACATTTCATAATGACAAGGCTACCATCCATTGGAGTAACAGAAATCTCAATGACATACTACCTTCCATAATGACAAGGCTAACATTCATTGGAGTAAGAAAAATCTCGACAACAAACTACCTTCCATAATGACAAGGCTACCATCCATTGGGGTAACAAAAATCTCAACAACAAACTACCTTCCATAATGACAAGGCTACCATCCATTGGAGCAACAAAAATCTCGACAAAAAACTACCTTCCATAATGACAAGGCTACCATCAATTGGAATAACAAAAATCTCAACAATAGACTACCTTCCATAATGACAAGGCTACCATCCATTGGATTAACAAAAATCAGAACAACGAACTACCTTGCGTAATGACAAGGCTACCATCCATTGGTGTAACAGAAATCTCAACGACATACTACCTTCCATAATGATCAGGATACCATCCATTGGAGTAACAAAAATCTCAACAGCAGATTACCTTCCTTAATGACAGGGCTACCGTCAATTGGAGTAACAAAAATTTCGACAACAGACTACCTTCTATAATGACAAGGCTACCATCCATTGGAGTAACAAAAATCTCATCAACATACTAACTTCCATAACGACAAGGCTATCATCCATTAGAGTAACAAAGATATCGACAACAGACTACCTTCAATAATGACAAGGCTACCATCCATTTGAGTAAACAAAATCTCGACAACAGACTACCTTCCATAATGAGAAGGCTACCATCCATTGGAGTAACAAAAATCTCGACAACAAACTACCTTCCATAATGACAAGGCTATCATCCATTGGAGTAACAAAAATCTCAACAAAATACTACCTTCCATAATGAGAAGGATACCATCCATTGGAGTAACAAAAATCTCGACAATAGACTACTTTCCATAATGACAAGGCTACCATCCATTGGAGTAACAAAAATATGAACAACAAACTACCTTCCATAATGACAAGGTTACCATCCATTGGAATAAAAAAAATCTCGACAACAGACTACCTTCTATAATGACAAGGCTACCATCCATTGGAGTAACAAAAAGTTGAAGAAAAAACTACCTTCCATAATGACAAGGCTACAATCCATTGGAGTAACAGAAATCTCAACGAAAAACTACCTTCCATAATGACAAGGCTACCATTCATTGGAGTAACAAAAATCTCGACAACAGACTACCTTCTATAATGACAAGGCTACATCCATTGGGGTAACAAAAATATCGACAACAGACTACCTTCTGTAGTGATAAGGCTACCATCCATTGGAATAAAATAAATCTCGAAAATAGAGTACCTTTCATATTGACATGGCTACCATCCATTGGAGTAACAAAAATATCGACAAAATACTGCCTTCCAAAATGACAAGGTTACCATCTATTGGGGTAACAAAAATATTGACAATAGACTACCTTACTTAATGGCAAGGTTACCATCCATTGGAGTAACAAAAATCTCGACAAAAAACTACCTTTCATAATGAGAAGGACACCATCAATTGGAATAACAAAAATCTCAACAACAGACTACCTTCCATAATGACAAGGCTACAATCTATTGGAGTAATAAAAATCTCAATGACAGACTACCTTCCATAATTACAAGGCTAACATTCATTGGAGTAACAAAAATCTCGACAACAGACTACCTTCCATAATGACAAGGCTACCATCCATTGGGGTAACAAAAATCTCGACAACAAACTACCTTCCATAATGACAAGGCTACCATCCATTGGAGCAACAAAAATCTCGACAAAAAACTACCTTCCATAATGAGAAGGCTACCATCAATTGGAATACAAAAATCTCAAAAATAGACTACCTTCCAAAATGACAAGGCTACCATCCATTTGAGTAACAAAAATCAGAACAACCGACTACCTTGCATAATGACAAGGCTACCATCCATTGGAGTAACAAAAATTTCTACAATAGAGTACCTTTCATAATGACAAGGATAACATTTATTGAAGTAACAAAAATCTGAACAACCGACTACCTTCCATAATGGCAAAGCTACATCCATTGGAGTAACAAAAATCTCGACAAAAAACTTCCTTCCATAATGAGAATGATACCATCCATTGGAATAACAAAAATCTCAACAATAGACTACCTTCCATAATGACAAGGCTACCATCCATTGGAGTAACATAAATCTCAACGACATACTACCTTCCATAATGATAAGGATACCATCCATTGGAGTAACATAAATCTCAACAACAGATTACCTTCCCTAATGACAGGGCTACCATCAATTGGAGTAACAAAAATCTCGACAACAGACTACCTTCTATAATGACAAGGCTACCATCCATTGGAGTAACAAAAATCTCAACAACATACTAACTTCCATAACGACAAGGCTATCATCAATTAGAGTAACAAAGATATCGACAACAGACTACCTTCAATAATGACAAGGCTACCATCCATTTGAGTAAACAAAATCTCGACAACAGACTACCTTCCATAATGACAAGGCTACCATCCATTGGAGTAACAAAAATCTCGACAATAGACTACCTTCCATAATGACAAGGCTATCATCCATTGGAGTAACAAAAATCTCAACAAAATACTACCTTCCATAATGACAAGGTTACCATCCATTGGAATAAAAAAAATCTCGACAAAAGACTACCTTCTATAATGACAAGGCTACCATCGAATGGAATAACAAAAATCTCGACAACATTCTACCTTCCATAATCACAAGGCTACCATCCATTGGAGTAACAAAAATATGTAGAAAAAACTACCTTCCATAATGTCAAGGATACAAACCATTGGAGTAACAGAAATCTCAACGACAAACTACCTTCCATAATGACAAGGCTACCATTCATTGGAGTAACAAAAAACTCGACAACAGACTACCTTCCATAACGACAAGGCTACATCCATTGGGGTAACAAAAATATCGACAACAGACTACCTTCTGTAGTGATAAGGCTACCATCCATTGGAATAAAATAAATCTCGAAAATAGAGTACCTTCCATATTGACAAGGCTACCATCCATTGGAGTAACAAAAATATCGACAAAATACTGCCTTCCATAATGACAAGGATAATATCTATTGAAGTAACAAAAATCTGAACAACCGACTACCTTCCATAATGGCAAGTCTACCATCCATTGAAGTTACAAAAATCTCGACAAAAAACTACCTTCCATAATGAGAAGGATACCATCCATTGGAATAACAAAAATCTCAACAATAGACTACCTTTCATAATGACAAGGCTACCATACTTTGGAGTAACAAAAATATGAACATCAAACTACCTTCCATAATAACAAGGCTACAATCCATTGGATTAACATAAATCTCAACGACATACTACCTTCCATAATGATAAGGCTACCATCCATTTGAGTAACAAAAATCTCAACAACAGATTACCTTCCCTAATGACAGGGCTACCATCAATTGGAGTAACAAAAATCTCGACAACAGACTACCTTCTATAATGACAAGGCTACCATCCATTGGAGTAACAAAAATCTAAACAACATACTACCTTCCATAACGACAAGGCTATCATCCATTAGAGTAACAAAGATATCGACAACAGACTACCTTCAATAATGACAAGGCTACCATCCATTTGAGTAAACAAAATCTCGACAACACACTACCTTCCATAATGAAAAGGCTACCATCCATTGGAGTAACAAAAATCAAGACAACAGACTACCTTCCATAATGACAAGGCTACCATCCAATGGAATAAAAAAATCACGACAACATACTACCTTCCATAATGACAAGGCTATCATCCATTAGAGTAACAAAAATCTCGACAACAGACTAGCTTCCATAATGACAAGGCTACCATCCATTGGAGTAACAAAAATTTGAACAATAGACTACCTTGCTAAATGACAAGGCTACCATCCAATGGAATAAAAAAATATCGACAACATACTACATTTCATAATGACAAGGCTACCATCCATTGGAGTAACAAAAATTTGAACAACAGACTACCTTCCATAATGACAAGGCTACAATCCATTGGAGTAACAATAATCTCAATGACAGACTACCTTCCATAATGACAAGGCTAACATTCATTGGAGTAACAAAAATCGCGACAACAGACTACCTTCCATAATGACAAGGCTACCATCTATTTGAGCGACAAAAATCTCGACACAAAACAACCTTCCATAATGATAAGGCTACCATCAATTGGAATAACAAAAATCTTGACAATAAACTACCTTCTATAATTACAAGGCTACCATCGATTGGAGTAACAAAAATCAGTACAACCGACTACCTTGCATAATGACAAGGCTACAATCCATTGGAGTAACAAAAATATCAACGACATACTACCATCCATTGGAGTAACAAAAATCTCAACAACAGATTACCTTCCCTAATGACAGGGCTACCATCAATTGGTGTAACAAAAATCTCGACAACAGACTACCTTCTATAATGACAGGGCTACCATCCATTGGAGTAACAGAAATCTCAACAACATACTACCTTCCATAACGACAAGGCTATCATCCATTAGAGTAACAAAGATATAGACAACAGACTACCATCAATAATGACAAGGCTACCATCCATTTGAGTAAACAAAATCTCGACAACACACTACCTTCCATAATGAAAAGGCTACCATCCATTGGAGTAACAAAAATCACGACAACAGACTACCTTCCATAATGACAAGGCTACCATCCAATGGAATAAAAAAATCACGACAACATACTACCTTCCATAATGACAAGGCTACCATCCATTAGAGTAACAAAAATCTCGACAACAGACTAGCTTCCATAATGACAAGGCTACCATCCATTGGAGTAACAAAAATTTGAACAATAGACTACCTTGCTAAATGACAAGGCTACCATCCAATGGAATAAAAAAATATCGACAACATACTACATTTCATAATGACAAGGCTACCATCCATTGGAGTAACAAAAATTTGAACAACAGACTACCTTCCATAATGACAAGGCTACAATCCATTGGAGTAACAATAATCTCAATGACAGACTACCTTCCATAATGACAAGGCTAACATTCATTGGAGTAACAAAAATCGCGACAACAGACTACCTTTCATAATGACAAGGCTACCATCTATTTGAGCGACAAAAATCTCGACACAAAACTACCTTCCATAATGATAAGGCTACCATCAATTGGAATAACAAAAATCTTGACAATAAACTACCTTCTATAATTACAAGGCTACCATCGATTGGAGTAACAAAAATCAGTACAACCGACTACCTTGAATAATGACAAGGCTACAATCCATTGGAGTAACAAAAATATCAACGACATACTACCATCCATTGGAGTAACAAAAATCTCAACAACAGATTACCTTCCCTAATGACAGGGCTACCATCAATTGGTGTAACAAAAATCTCGACAACAGACTACCTTCTATAATGACAGGGCTACCATCCATTGGAGTAACAGAAATCTCAACAACATACTACCTTCCATAACGACAAGGCTATCATCCATTAGAGTAACAAAGATATAGACAACAGACTACCATCAATAATGACAAAGCTACCATCCATTTGAGTAAACAAAATCTCGACAACACACTACCTTCCATAATGGCAAGGCTACCATCCATTGGAGTAACAAAAATCTCGACAATAGACTACCTTCCATAATGACAAGGCTATCATCAATTGGAGTAACAAAAATCTCAACAAAATACTACCTTCCATAATGGCAAGGTTACCTACTATTGGGGTAACAAAAATCTTGACAACAGACTACTTTCCATAAGGGCAAGGCTACCATCCATTGAAGTAACAAAAATCTCGACAAAAAACTACCTTCCTTAATGAGAAGGATACATCCATTGGAATAACAAAAATCTCCACAATAGACTACCTTCCATAATGACAAGTCTAGCATCCATTGGAGTAACAAAAATATGAACAACAGATTACATTTCTTAATGACAAGGCTATCATCCATTGGAGTAAAAAAGAAATCGACAAAAGACTAACTTCCATAATGACAAGGTTACCATCCATTGGAATAACAAAAATCTCGACAATAAACTACCTTCCATAATGACAAGGCTACCATCCAATGGAATAAAAAAAATCACGACAATAGACTACCTTCCATCATGACAAGGCTACCATCCATTAGAGTAACAAAAATCTCGACAATAGACTACCTTCCATAATGACAAGGCTACCATCCATTGGAGTAACAAAAATATCGACAACAGACTACCTTCCATAATGACAAGGTTACCATCCATTGGAGTAACAAAAATATGAACAATAGACTACCTTGCATAATGACAAGGCTACCATCGAATGGAATAACAAAAATATCGAAAACATACTACATTTCATAATGACAAGGCTACCATCCATTGGAGTAACAAAAATCTGAACAACACACTACCTTCCATAATGACAAGGCTACAATCCATTGGAGTAACAAAAATTTCAATGACAGACTACCTTCCATAATGACAAGGCTAACATTCAATGAAGTAACAAAAATATCGAAAACAGACTACCTTCCATAACGAAAAGGCTACCATACATTGGGGTAACAAAAATCTCGACAACACACTACCTTCCATAATGAAAAGGCTACCATCCATTGGAGCAACAAAAAACTCAACAAAAAACTACCTTCCATAATGGCAAGGCTACCATCCATTGGAGTACCAAAAATCTCGACAACAAACTACCTTCTATAATGAGAAGGATACCATCCATTGGAATAACAAAAATCTCGACAATAAACTACCTTCCATAATGACAAGGCTACCATCCTTTGGAGTAACAAAAATATGAACAACAAACTACCTTCCATAATGACAAGGCTACAATCCATTGGAGTAACAGAAATCTCAACGACATACTACCTTCCCTAATGACAAGGCTACCATCAATTGGAGTAACAAAAATCTCCACAACAGACTACCTTCTATAATGACAGGGCTACCATCCATTGGAGTAACAAAAATATCAACAACATACTACCTTCCATAACGACAAGGCTATCATCCATTAGAGTAACAAAGATATCGACAACAGACTACCTTCAATAATGACAATGCTACCATCCATTTGAGTAAACAAAATCTCGACAATAGACTACCTTCCATAATGGCAAGGCTACCATCCATTGGAGTAACAAAAATCTCGACAACAGACTACCTTCCATAATGACAAGGCTATCATCCATTAGAGTAAAAAAAATCTCAACAAAATAATACCTTTCATAATGACAATGTTACCTACTATTGGGGTAACAAAAATATTGACAACAGACTACCTTCCATAAGGGCAAGGCTACCATCCATTGGAGTACCAAAAATCTCGACAAAAAACTACCTTCCTTAATGAGAAGGATACATCCATTGGAATAACAAAAATCTCCACAATAGACTACCTTCCATAATGACAAGGCTACCATTCATTGGAGTAACAAAAATATGAACAACAGATTACCTTGCATAATGAGAAGGCTATCATCCATAGGAGTAACAAAGAAATCGACAAAAGACTAACTTCCATAATGACAAGGTTACCATCCATTGGAATAACAAAAATCTCGACAACAGACTACCTTCCATAATGACAAGGCTACCATCCAATGGAATAAAAAAAATCACGACAATAGACTACCTTCCATCATGACAAGGCTACCATCCATTAGAGTAACAAAAATCTCGACAACAGACTACCTTCCATAATGACAAGGCTACCACCCATTGGAGTAACAGAAATCTAAACGACAGACTACCTTCCATAATAACAAGGTAACCATCCATTGGAGTAACAAAAATCTGAACAATAGACTACCTTGCATAATGACAAGGCTACACATCCAATGGAATAACAAAAATATCGAAAACATACTACATTTCATCCATTGGAGTAACAAAAATCTGAACAACAGACTACCTTCCATAATGACAAGGCTACAATCCATTGGAGTAACAAAAATCTCTATGACAGACTACCTTCCATAATGACAAGGCTAACATTCAATGGAGTAACAAAAATATCGACAACAGACTACCTTCCATAATGAAAAGGCTACCATCCATTGGGGTAACAAAAATCTCGACAACTAACTACCTTCCATAATGACAAGGCTACCATCCATTGGAGCAAAAAAAATCTCAACAAAAAACTACCTTCCATAATGACAAGGCTACCATCAATTGGAATAACAAAAATATCGACAATAGACTACCTTCCATAATGACAAGGCTACCATCCATTGGAGTAACAAAAATCAGAACAAGAGACTACCTTGCATAATGACAAGGCTACCATCCATTGGAGTAACAAAAATTTCGACAATAGATTACCTTTCATAATGAAAAGGATAACATCTATTGAAGTAATAAAAATCTGAACAACCGACTACCTTCCATAATGGCAAGGCTACCATCCATTGGAGTAACAAAAATCTCGACAACAAACTACCTTCCATAATGAGAAGGATACCATCCATTGGAATAACAAAAATCTCGACAATAAACTTCCTTCCATAATGACAAGGCTACAATCCATTGGAGTAACAGAAATCTCAACGACATACTACCTTCCATAATGATAAGGCTACCATCCATTGGAGTAACAAAAATCTGAACAATAGATTACCTTCCCTAATGACAGGGCTACCATCCATTGGAGTAACAAAAATCTCGACAACATACTACCTTCTATAACGACAAGGCTATCAATCATTAGAGTAACAAAGATATCGATAATAGACTACCTTCAATAATGATAAGGCTACAATCCATTTGAGTAAACAAAATCTCGACAACAGACTACCTTCCATAATGGCAAGGCTACCATCCATTGGAGTAACAAAAATCTCGACAACAGACTACCTTCCATAATGACAAGGCTATCATCCATTGGAGTAACAAAAATCTCAACAAAATAATACCTCTGATAATGACAAGGTTACCATCCATTGGAATAAAAAATATCTCGACAACAAACTACCTTCCATAATGACATGGCTACAATCCATTGGAGTAAAAAAAATCTCGACAACAGACTACCTTCCATAATGACAAGGCAACATCCATTGGGGTAACAAAAATATCGACAACAGACTACCTTCTGTAGTGATAAGGCTACCATCCATTGGAATAAAATAAATCTCAAAAATAGACTACCTTCCATATTGACAAGGCTACCATCCATTGGAGTTACAAAAATCTCGACAAAATACTACCTTCCATAATGTCAAGGTTACCATCCATTGGAGTAAAAAAAATCTCGACAAAAAAACTACCTTCCATAATGAGAAGGACACCATCAATTGGAATAACAAAAATCTCGACAATTGACTACCTTTCATAATGACAAGGCTACCATCCTTTGGAGTAACAAAAATATGAACAACAAACTACCTTCCATAATGACAAGGCTACAATCCATTGGAGTAACAGAAATCTCAACGACATACTACCTTCAATAATGAAAAGGCTACCATCCATTGGAGTAACAAAAATCTCGACAGCAAATTACCTTCCTTAATGACAGGGCTACCATCAATTGGAGTAACAAAAATCACGACAACAAACTACCTTTTATAATGACAAGGCTACCATCCATTGGAGTAACAAAAATCTCAACAACATACTACCTTCCATAACAACAAGGCTATCATCAAATGGAGTAACAAAGATATCGATAACAAACTACCTTCAATAATGACAAGGCTACCATCCATTTGAGTAAAAAAAAACTCGTTAACACACTACATTCCATAATGACAAGCCTACCATCCATTGGAGTAACAAAAATCTCGACAACAGACTACCTTCCATAATGACAAGGCTATCATCCATTGGAGTAACAAAAATCTCAACAAAATACTACCTTCCATAATGACAAAGTTACCATCCATTCGAATAAAAAAACCTCGACAACAGACTATCTTTCATAATGACAAGGCTACAATCCAATGGAATAACAAAAATCTAGACAATAGTATATCTTCCATAATCACAAGGCTACCATCCATTGGAGTAACAAAAATTTGAAGAACAAACTACCTTCCTTAATGACATGGCTATAATCCATTGGAGTAACAAAAATATGAACAACAGATTACCTTGCATAATGACAAGGCTATCATCCATTAGAGTAACAAAGAAATCGACAAAAGACTAACTTCCATAATGACAAGGTTACAATCCATTGGAATAACAAAAATCTCGACAACAGACTACCTTCCATAATGACAAGGCTACCATCCAATGGAATAAAAAAAATCACGACAATAGACTACCTTCCATCATGACAAGGCTACCATCCATTAGAGTAACAAAAATCTCGACAACAGACTACCTTCCATAATTACAAGGCTACCATCCATTGGAGTAACAAAAATATCGACAACAGAATACCTTCCATAATGACAAGGTTACCATCCATTGGAGTAACAAAAATATGAACAATAGACTACCTTGCATAATGACAAGGCTACCATCCAATGGAATAACAAAAATATCGAAAACATACTACATTTCATAATGACAAGGTTACCATTCATTGGAGTAACAAAAATCTGAACAACAGACTACCTTCCATAATGACAAGGCTACAATCCATTGGAGTAACAAAAATCTCAATGACAGACTACCTTCCATAATGACAAGGCTAACATTCAATGGAGTAACAAAAATATCGACAACAGCCTACCTTCCATAATGAAAAGGCTACCATCCATTGGGGTAACAAAAATCTCTACAACAAACTACCTTCCATAATGACAAGGCTACCATCCATTGGAGCAACAAAAATCTCGACAAAAAACTACCTTTAATAATGATAAGGCTACCATCAATTGGAATAACAAAAATATCGACAATAGACTACCTTCCATAATGACAAGGCTACCATCCATTGGAGTAACAAAAATAAGAACAACCGACTACCTTGCATAATGACAAGGCTACCATCCATTGGAGTAACAAAAATTTCGACAATAGAGTACCTTTCATAATGAAAAGGATAACATCTATTGAAGTAACAAAAGTCTGAACAACCGACTACCTTCAATAATGGCAAGGCTACCATCCATCGGAGTAACAAAAATCTCGACAACAAACTACCTTCCATAATGAGAAGGATACCATCCATTGAAATAACAAAAATCTCGACAATAAACTACCTTCCATAATGACAAGGCTACCATCCTTTGGAGTAACAAAAAATATGAACAACAAACTACCTTCCATAATGACAAGGCTACAATCCATTGGAGTAACAGAAATCTCAACGACATACTACCTTCCATAATGATAATGCTACCATCAATTAGAGTAACAAAAATCTGAACAACAGATTACCTTCCCTAATGACAGGGCTACCATCAATTGGAGTAACAAAAATCTCGACAACAGACTACCTTCTATAATGACAGGGCTACCATCCATTGGAGTAACAAAAAATCTCAACAACATACTACCTTCCATAACGATAATGCTATCATCCATTAGAGTAAGAAAGATATCGACAACAGACTACCTTCAATAATGATAAGGCTACCATCCATTTGAGTAACAAAAATCTCGACAACAGACTACCTTCCATAATGACAAGGCTATCATCCATTAGAGTAACAAAAATCTCAACAAAATAATACCTCTCATAATGACAAGGTTACCATCCATTGGAATAAAAAAAATCTCGACAACAAACTACCTTCCATAATGACAAGTCTACCATCCAATGGTATAACAAAAATCTCGACAACATTCTACCTTCCATAATCACAAGGCTACCACCCATTGGAGTAACAAAAATTTGAAGAACAAACTACCTTCCATAATGACAAGGCTACAATCCATTGGAGTAACAGAAATCTCAAAGACAAACTACCTTCCATAATGACAAGGCTACCATTCATTGGAGTAAAAAAAATCTCGACAACTGACTACCTTCCATAATGACAAGGCAACATCCATTGGGGTAACAAAAATATCGACAACAGACTACCTTCTGTAGTGATAAGGCTACCATCCATTGGAATAAAATAAATCTCGAAAATAGACTACCTTCCATATTGACAAGGCTACCATCCATTGGAGTTACAAAAATCTCGACAAAATACTACCTTCCATAATGTCAAGGTTACCATCCATTGGAGTAAAAAAAATCTCAACAAAAAAACTACCTTCCATAATGAGATGGACACCATCAATTGGAATAACAAAAATCTCGACAATTGACTACCTTTCATAATGACAAGGCTACCATCCTTTGGAGTAACAAAAATATGAACAACAAACTACCTTCCATAATGACAAGGCTACAATCCATTGGAGTAACAGAAATCTCAACGACATACTACCTTCAATAATGATAAGGCTACCATCCATTAGAGTAACAAAAATCTCGACAACAAATTACCTTACCTAATGACAGGGCTACCATCAATTGGAGTAACAAAAATCATGACAACAAACTACCTTCTATAATGACAAGGCTACCATCCATTGGAGTAACAAAAATCTCAAAAACATACTACCTTCCATAACAACAAGGCTATCATCAAATGGAGTAACAAAGATATCGATAACAAACTACCTTCAATAATGACAAGGCTACCATCCATTTGAGTAAAAAAAATCCCGTTAACAGACTACCTTCCATAATGACAAGGCTACCATCCGTTGGAGTAACAAAAATCTCGACAACAGACTACCTTCCATAATGACAAGGCTATCATCCATTGGAGTAACTGAAATCTCAACAAAATACTACCTTCCATAATGACAAGGTTACCATCCATTCGAATAAAAAAAACCTCGACAACAGACTATCTTCCATAATGACAAGGCTACAATCCAATGGAATAACAAAAATCTAGACAATAGTCTACCTTCCATAATCACAAGGCTACCATCCATTGCAGTAACAAAAATTTGAAGAACAAACTACCTTCCTTAATGACAAGGCTACAATCCATTGGAGTAACAGAAATATCAACGACATACTACCTTCCATAATGACAAGGCTACCATCCATTGGAGTAACAAAAATCAGAACAACCGACTACCTTGCATAATGACAAGGCTACCATCCATTGGAGTAACAAAAATTTCGACAATAGAGTAACTTTCATAATGACAAGGATACCATCTATTGAAGTAACAAAAATCTGAACAACCGACTACCTTCCATAATGGCAAGGCTACCATCCATTGGACTAACAAAAATCTCGACAAAAAACTACTTTCCATAATGAGAAGGATACCATCCATTGGAATAACAAAAATCTCGACAATAAACTACCTTCCATAATGACAAGGCTACCATCCTTTGGAGTAACAAAAATATGAACAACAAACTACCTTCTATAATGACAAGACTACAATCCATTGGAGTAACAGAAATCTCAACGATATACTACCTTCCATAATGATAAGGCTACCATCCATTGGAGTAACAAAAATCTCAACAACAGATTACCTTCCCTAATGACAGGGCTACCATCAATTGGAGTAACAAAAATCTCGACAACTGACTACCTTCTATAATGACAGGGCTACCATCCATTGGAGTAACAAAAATCTCAACAACATACTACCTTCCATAACGACAAGTCTATCATCCATTAGAGTAACAAAGATATCGACAACAGACTACCTCCAATAATGATAAGGCTACCATCCATTTGAGTAAAAAAAATCCCGACAACAGAGTACCTTCCATAATGGCAAGGCTATCATCCATTGGAGTAACAAAAATCTCAACAAAATACTACCTTCCATAATGACAAGGTTACCATCAATTGGAATAATTAAAATATCGACAACAGACTAACTTCCATAATGACAAGGCTACCATCCAATGGAATAAAAAAAATCTCGACAACACTCTACCTTCCATAATCACAAGGCAACCATCCATTGGAGTAACAAAAATTTGAAGAACAAACTACCTTCCATAATGACATGGCTACAATCCATTGGAGTAACATAAATCTCGACAACATTCTACCTTACATAATGAGAAGGCAACATCCATTGGGGTTACAAAAATATCGACAACATACTACCTTCTGTAGTGATAAGGCTACCATCCATTGGAATTAAATAAATCTCAAAAATATACTAACTTCCATATTGACAAGGCTACCATCCATTGGAGTTACAAAAATCTCGACAAAATACTACCTTCCATAATGACAAGGTTACCATCTATTGGGGTAACAAAAATCTTGACAACAGACTACATTCCATAAAGGCAAGGTTACCATCCATTGGAGTAAAAAAAACCTCGACATAAAAACTACCTTCCATAATGAGAAGGACACCATCAATTGGAATAACAAAAATCTCGTTAATAGACTACCTTTCATAATGACAAGGCTACCATCCTTTGGAGTAACAAAAATATAAACAACAAACTACCTTCCATAATAACAAAGCTACAATCCATTTGAGTAACAGAAATCTCAACGACATAATACCTTCAATAATGATAAGTCTACCATCCATTGGTGTAACAAGAATCTCGACAACAAATTACCTTCCCTAAGGAAAGGGCTACCATCAATTGGAGTAACAAAAATCTCGACAACAGACTACCTTCTATAATGACAAGGCTACCATCCATTGGAGTAACAAAAATCTCAACAACATACTACCTTCCATAACAACAAGGCTATCATCAAATGGAGTAACAAAGATATCGTTAACAAACTACCTTCAATAATGACAAGGCTACCATCCATTTGAGTAAAAAAAATCCCGTTAACAGACTACCTTCCATAATGACAAGGCTACCATCCGTTGGAGTATCAAAAATCTCGACAACAGACTACCTTCCATATTGAGAAGGCTATCATCCATTGGAGTAACAAAAATCTCAACAAAATACTACCTTCCATAATGACAAGGTTACCATCCATTCGAATAAAAAAAACCTCGACAACAGACTATCTTCCATAATGACAAGGCTACAATCCAATGGAATAACAAAAATCTAGACAATAGTCTACCTTCCATAATCACAAGGCTACCATCCATTGGAGTAATAAAAATTTGAAGAACAAACTACCTTCCTTAATGACAAGGCTACAATCCATTTGAGTAACAGAAATATCAACGACATACTACCTTCCATAATGACAAAGCTACCATCCATTGGAGTAACAAAAATCAGAACAACCGACTACCTGGCATAATGACAAGGCTACCATCCATTGGAGTAAAAAAAATTTCGACAATAGAGTAACTTTCATAATGACAAGGATAACATCTATTGAAGTAACAAAAATCTGAACAATCGACTACCTTCCATAATGGCAAGGCTACCATCCATTGGACTAACAAAAATCTCGACAAAAAACTACCTTCCATAATGACAAGGATACCATCCATTGGAATAACAAAAATCTTGACAATAAACTACCTTCCATAATGACAAGGCTACCATCCTTTGGAGTAAAAAAAATATGAACAACAAACTACCTTCCATAATGACAAGGCTACAATCCATTGGAGTAACAGAAATCTCAACGAAATACTACCTTCCATAATGATAAGGCTACCATCCATTGGAGTAACAAAAATCTCAACAACAGATTACGTTCCCTAATGACAGGGCTACCATCAATTGGAGTAACAAAAATCTCGACAACTGACTACCTTCCATAATGACAAGGCTACCATTCATTGGAGTAAAAAAAATCTCGACAACAGACTACCTTCCATAATGACAAGGCAACATCCATTGGGGTAACAAAAATATCGACAACAGACTACCTTCTGTAGTGATAAGGCTACCATCCATTGGAATAAAATAAATCTCGAAAATTGACTACCTTCCATATTGACAAGGCTACTATCCATTGGAGTTACAAAAATCTCGACAAAATACTACCTTCCATAATGTTAAGGTTACCATCCATTGGAGTAAAAAAAATCTCGACAAAAAAACTACCTTCCATAATGAGAAGGACACCATCAATTGGAATAACAAAAATCTCGACAATTGACTACCTTTCATAATGACAAGGCTACCATCCTTTGGAGTAACAAAAATATGAACAACAAACTACCTTCCATAATGACAAGGCTACAATCCATTGGAGTAACAGAAATCTCAACGACATACTACCTTCAATAATGAAAAGGCTACCATCCATTGGAGTAACAAAAATCTCAACAACAAATTACCTTCCCTAATGACAGGGCTACCATCAATTGGATTAACAAAAATCATGACAACAAACTACCTTCTATAATGACAAGGCTACCATCCATTGGAGTAACAAAAATCTCAATAACATACTACCTTCCATAACAACAAGGCTATCATCAAATGGAGTAACAAAGATATCGATAACAAACTACCTTCAATAATGACAAGGCTACCATCCAATTGAGTAAAAAAAAACTCGTTAACACACTACCTTCCATAATGACAAGGCTACCATCCATTGGAGTAACAAAAATCTCGACAACAGACTACCTTCCATAATGACAAGGCTACAATCCATTGGAGTAACAGAAATCTCAAAGACAAACTACCTTCCATAATGACAAGGCTACCATTCATTGGAGTAAAAAAAATCTCGACAACAGACTACCTTCCATAATGACAAGGCAACATCCATTGGGGTAACAAAAATATCGACAACAGACTACCTTCTGTAGTGATAAGGCTACCATCCATTGGAATAAAATAAATCTCGAAAATAGACTACCTTCAATATTGACAAGGCTACCATCCATTGGAGTTACAAAAATCTCGACAAAATACTACCTTCCATAATGTCAAGGTTACCATCCATTGGAGTAAAAAAAATCTCAACAAAAAAACTACCTTCCATAATGAGAAGGACACCATCAATTGGAATAACAAAAATCTCGACAATTGACTACCTTTCATAATGACAAGGCTACAATCCTTTGGAGTAACAAAAATATGAACAACAAACTACCTTCCATAATGACAAGGCTACAATCCATTGGAGTAACAGAAATCTCAACGACATACTACCTTCAATAATGAAAAGGCTACCATCCATTGGAGTAACAAAAATCTCGACAACAAATTACCTTCCCTAATGACAGGGCTACCATCAATTGGAGTAACAAAAATCACGACAACAAACTACCTTCTATAATGACAAGGCTACCATCCATTGGAGTAACAAAAATCTCAACAACATACTACCTTCCATAACAACAAGGCTATCATCAAATGGAGTAACAAAGATATCAATAACAAACTACCTTCAATAATGACAAGGCTACCATCCATTTGAGTAAAAAAAATCCCGTTAACAAACTACCTTCCATAATGACAAGGCTACCATCCATTGGAGTAACAAAAATCTCGACAACAGACTACCTTCCATAATGACAAGGCTATCATTCATTGGAGTAACAAAAATCTCAACAAAATACTACCTTCCATAATGACAAGGTTACCATCCATTCGAATAAAAATAACCTCGACAACAGACTATCTTCCATAATGACAAGGCTACAATCCAATGGAATAACAAAAATCTAGACAATAGTCTACCTTCCATAATCACAAGGCTACCATCCATTGGAGTAACAAAAATTTGAAGAACAAACTACCTTCCTTAATGACAAGGCTACAATCCATTGGAGTAACAGAAATATCAACGACATACTACCTTCCATAATGACAAGGCTACCATCCATTGGAGTAACAAAAATCAGAACAACCGACTACCTTGCAAAATGACAAGGCTACCATCCATTGGAGTAACAAAAATTTCGACAATAGAGTAACTTTCATAATGACAAGGATAACATCTATTGAAGTAACAAAAATCTGAACAACCGACTACCTTCCATAATGGGAAGGCTACCATCCATTGGACTAACAAAAATATCGAAAAAAAACTACCTTCCATAATGAGAAGGATACCATCCATTGGAATAACCAAAATCTCGACAATAAACTACCTTCCATAATGAAAAGGCTACCATCCTTTGGAGTAACAAAAATATGAACAACAAACTACCTTCCATAATGACAAGCCTACAATCCATTGGAGTAACAGAAATCTCAACGACATACTACCTTCCATAATGATAAGGCTACCATCCATTGGAGTAACAAAAATCTAAACAACAGATTACCTTCCCTAATGACAGGGCTACCATCAATTGGAGTAACAAAAATCTCGACAACTGACTACCTTCTATAATGACAGGGCTACCATCCATTGGAGTAACAAAAATCTCAACAACATACTACCTTCCATAATGACAAGGCTATCTTCCATTAGAGTAACAAAGATATCAACAACAGACTACCTCCAATAATGACAAGGCTACCATCCATTTGAGTAAAAAAAATCCCGACAACAAAGTACCTTCCATAATGGCAAGGCTATCATCCATCGAAGTAACAAAAATCTCAACAAAATACTACCTTCCATAATGACAAGGTTACCATCAATTGGAATAATAAAAATATCGACAACAGACTACCTTCCATAATGACAAGGCTACCATCCAATGGAATAAAAAAAATCTCGACAACATTCTACCTTCCATAATCACAAGGCAACCATCCATTGGAGTAACAAAAATTTGAAGAACAAACTACCTTCCATAATGACATGGCTACAATCCATTGGAGTAACATAAATCTCGACAACATTCTACCTTACATAATGAGAAGGCAACATCCATTGGGGTTACAAAAATATCGACAACATACTACCTTCTGTAGTGATAAGGCTACCATCCATTGGAATTAAATAAATCTCGAAAATATACTACCTTCCATATTGACAAGGCTACCATCCATTGGAGTTACAAAAATCTCGACAAAATACTACCTTCCATAATGACAAGGTTACCATCTATTGGGGTAACAAAAGTCTTGACAACAGACTACCTTCCATAAAGGCATGGTTACCATCCATTAGAGTAAAAAAAATCTCGACATAAAAACTACCTTCCATAATGAGAAGGACACCATCAATTGGAATAACAAAAATCTCGTTAATAGACTACCTTTCATAATGACAAGGCTACCATCCTTTGGAGTAACAAAAATATAAACAACAAACTACCTTCCATAATAACAAGGCTACAATCCATTTGAGTAACAGAAATCTCAACGACATAATACCTTCAATAATGATAAGTCTACCATCCATTGATGTAACAAGAATCTCGACAACAAATTACCTTCCCTAATGAAAGGGCTACCATCAATTGGAGTAACAAAAATCTTGACAACAGACTACCTTGTATAATGACAAGCCTACCATCCATTGGAGTAACAAAAATCTCAACAACATACTACCTTCCATAACAACAAGGCTATTATCAAATGGAGTAACAAAGATATCAATAACAAACTACCTTCAATAATGACAAGGCTACCATCCATTTGAGTAAAAAAAATCCCGTTAACAGACTACCTTCCATAATGACAAGGCTACCATCCGTTGGAGTAACAAAAATCTTGATAACAGACTACCTTCCATAATGACAAGGCTATCATCCATTGGAGTAACAAAAATCTCAACAAAATACTACCTTCCATAATGACAAGGTTACCATCCATTCGAATAAAAAAAACCTCGACAACAGACTATCTTCCATAATGACAAGGCTATAATCCAATGGAATAACAAAAATCTAGACAATAGTCTACCTTCCATAATCACAAGGCTACCATCCATTAGAGTAACAAAAATTTGAAGAACAAACTACCTTCCTTAATGACAAGGCTATAATCCATTGGAGTAACAGAAATATCAACGACATACTACCTTCCATAATGACAAGCCTACAATCCATTGGAGTAACAGAAATCTCAACGACATACTACCTTCCATAATGATAAGGCTACCATCCATTGGAGTAACAAAAATCTCAACAATAGATTACCTTCCCTAATGACAGGGCTACCATCAATTGGAGTAACAAAAATCTCGACAACATACTACCTTCCATAACGACAAGGCTATCATCCATTAGAGTAACAAAGATATCGACAGAAGACTACCTCCAATAATGACAAGGCTACCATCCATTTGAGTAAAAAAAATCCCGACAACAGAGTACCTTCCATAATGGCAAGGCTATCATCCATTGTAGTAACAAAAATCTCAACAAAATACTACCTTCCATAATGACAAGGTTACCATCAATTGGAATAATAAAAATATCGACAACAGACTACCTTCCATAATGACAAGGCTACCATCCAATGGAATAAAAAAAATCTCGACAACATTCTACCTTCCATAATCACAAGGCAACCATCCATTGGAGTAACAAAAATTTTAAGAACAAACTACCTTCCATAATGACATGGCTACAATCCATTGCAGTAACATTAATCTCGACAACATTCTACCTTACATAATGAGAAGGCAACATCCATTGGGGTTACAAAAATATCGACAACATACTACCTTCTGTAGTGATAAGGCTACCATCCATTGGAATTAAATAAATCTCGAAAATATACTACCTTCCATATTGACAAGGCTACCATCCATTGGAGTTACAAAAATCTCGACAAAATACTACCTTCCATAATGACAAGGTTACCATCTATTGGGGTAACAAAAATCTTGACAACATACTACCTTCCATAAAGGCATGGTTACCATCCATTGGAGTAAAAAAAATCTCGACATAAAAACTACCTTCCATAATGAGAAGGACACCATCAATTGGAATAACAAAAATCTCGTTAATAGACTACCTCTCATAATGAAAAGGCTACCATCCTTTGGAGTAACAGAAATCTCAACGACATAATACCTTCAATAATGATAAGTCTACCATCCATTGGTGTAACAAGAATCTCGACAACAAATTACCTTCCCTAATGAAAGGGCTACCATCAATTGGAGTAACAAAAATCTCGACAATAGACTACCTTCTATAATGACAAGGCTACAATCCATTGGAGTAACAAAAATCTCAACAACATACTACCTTCCATAACAACAAGGCTATCATCAAATGGAGTAACTAAGATATCGATAAGAAACTACCTTCAATAATGACAAGGCTACCATCCATTTGAGTAAAAAAAATCCCGTTAACAGACTACCTTCCATAATGACAAGGCTACCATCCATTGGAGTAACAAAAATCTCGACAACAGACTACCTTCCATAATGACAAGGCTATCATCCATTGGAGTAACAAAAATCTCAACAAAATACTACCTTCCATAATGACAAGGTTACCATCCATTCGAATAAAAAAACCTCGACAATAGACTATCTTCCATAATGACAAGGCTACAATCCAATGGAATAACAAAAAATCTAGACAATAGTCTACCTTCCATAATCACTAGGCTACCATCCATTGGAGTAACAAAATATTGAAGAACAAACTACCTTCCTTAATGACAAGGCTACAATCCATTGGAGTAACAGAAATATCAACGACATACTACCTTCCATAATGACAAGGCTACCATCCATTGGAGTGACAAAAATCAGAACAACCGACTACCTGGCATAATGACAAGGCTACCATCCATTGGAGTAAAAAAAATTTCGACAATAGAGTAACTTTCATAATGACAAGGATAACATCTATTGAAGTAACAAAAATCTGAACAATCGACTACCTTCCATAATGGCAAGGCTACCATCCATTGGACTAACAAAAATCTCGACAAAAAACTACCTTCCATAATGAGAAGGATACCATCCATTGGAATAACAAAAATCTCGACAATAAACTACCTTCCATAATGACAAGGCTACCATCCTTTGGAGTAACAAAAATATGAACAACAAACTACCTTCCATAATGACAAGGCTACAATCCATTGGAGTAACAAAAATCTCAACAACAGATTACCTTCCCTAATGACAGGGCTACCATCAATTGGAGTAACAAAAATCTCGACAACTGACTACCTTCTATTATGACAGGGCTACCATCCGTTGGAGTAACAAAAATCTCAACAACATACTACCTTCCATAACGACAAGGCTATCATCCATTAGAGTAACAAAGATATCAACAACAGACTACCTTCAATAATGACAAGGCTACCATCCATTTGAGCAAAAAAATCCCGTTAACAGACTACCTTCCATAATGACAAGGCTACCATCCGTTGGAGTAACAAAAATCTCAACAACAGAATACCTTCCATAATGACAAGGCTATCATCCATTGGAGTAACAAAAATCTCAACAAAATACTACCTTCCATAATGACAAGGTTACCATCCATTCAAATAAAAAAAACATCGACAACAAACTACCTTCCATAATGACAAGGCTACAATCCAATGGAATAACAAAAATCTAGACAACAGTCTACCTTCCATAATTAGAAGGCTACCATACATTGGAGTAACAAAAATTTGAAGAACAAACTACCTTCCTTAATGACAAGGCTACAATCCATTGGAGTAACAAAAATCTCGACACCGGACTACCTTCTATTATGACAAGGCTACATCCATTGGGGTAGCGAAAATCTCGACAACAGACTACCTTCCGTAATGATAAGGCTACCATCCATTGGAGTAATTAAAATATCGAAAAAAACCTACCTTCCATAATGACAAGGCTGCCATCCATTGGAATAAGAAAATCTCGACAATAGACTACCTTCCATGTTGACAAGGCTACCATTCATTAGAGTAACAAAAATCTCGACAAAAAACTACCTTCCTTAATGACAAGGTTACCATCTATTGGGGTAACAAAAATCTTGACAACAGACAACCTTCCATAATGGCAAGGCTACCATCCATTGGAGTAACAAAAATCACGACAAAAAACTACCTTCCATAATGAGAAGGATACCATCCATTGGAATAACAAAAATCTCGACAATAGACTACTTTTCATAATGACAAGGCTACCATCCATTGGAGTAACAAAAATATGAAGAACAAACTACCTTCCATAATGAAAAGGCTACAATCCATTGGAGCAAAAGAAATCTCAACGAAATACTACCTTCCATAATGATAAGGCTACCATCCATTGGAGTAACAAAAATCTCGACAACAGAATACCTTCCATAATGACAAGGCTATCATCCATTGGAGTAACAAAAATCTCAACAAAATACTACCTTCCATAATGACAAGGTTACCATCCATTCAAATAAAAAAAACATCGACAACAAACTACCTTCCATAATGACAAGGCTACAATCCAATGGAATAACAAAAATCTAGACAACAGTCTACCTTCCATAATTAGAAGGCTACCATCCATTGGAGTAACAAAAATCTCGACAACAAATTACCTTCCCTAATGACAAGGCTACCATAAATTGGAGTAACAAAAATCTCGACAACAGACTACCTTCTATAATGACAAGGCTACCATCCATTGGAATAACAAAGATCTCGACAATAGACTACCTTCCATAATGACAAGGATACCATCCAATGGAATAACAAAAATCTCGAAAACAGTCTACCATCCATTGGAGTAACAAAAATTTGAAGAACAAACTACCTTCCATAATGACAAGGCTACAATCCATTGGAGTAACGGAAATCTCAACCACAGACTACCTTCCATAATGACAAGGCTACCATTCATTGGAGTAACAAAAATCTCGACAACAGACTACCTTCCATAATGACAAGGTTACATCCATTGGGGTAACAAAAATCTCGACAATAGACTACCTTCCGTAGTGACAAGGCTACCATCCATTGGAATAAAAAAATCTCGAAAATAGACTACCTTCCATATTGACAAGGCTACCATCCATTGGAGTAACAAAAATCTTGACAAAAAACTACCTTCCATAATGACAATGTTACCATCTATTGGGGTAACAAAAATCTTGACAACAGACTACCTTCCATAAGGGCAAGGCTACCATCCTCTGGAGTGACAAAAATCTCGACAGAAAACTACCTTCCTTAATGAGAAGGATACATCCATTGGAATAACAAAAATCTCCACAATAGACTACCTTCCATAATGACAAGTCTACCATCCTTTGGAGTAACAAAAATATGAACAACAGACTACCTTGCATAATGACAAGGCTATCATCCATTGGAGTAACAAAGAAATCGACAAAAGACTAACTTCCATAATGACAAGGTTAACATCAATTGGAATAACAAAAATCTCGACAAAAGACTACCTTCCATAATGACAAGGCTACCATCCAATGGAATAAAAAAAATCACGACAACAAACTACCTTCCATAATGACAAGGCTACCATCCATTTAGGTAACAAAAATCTCGACAAAAGACTACCTTCCATAATGACAAGGTTACCATCCATTGAACTAACAAAAATCTGAACAACAGACTACATTGCATAATGACAAGGCTACCATCCAATGGAATAACAAAAATATCAACAACATATTACATTTCATAATGACAAGCTACCATCCATTGGAGTAACAAAAATATAAATAACAGACTACCTTCCATAATGACAACGCTACAATCCATTAGAGTAATAGAAATCCCAAAGACAGACTACCTTCCATAATGACAAGGCTACAATTCATTGGAGTAACAAAAATCTCGACAAGAGACCACCTTCCATAATGACAAGGCTACCATCCATTGGGGTAACAAAAATCTCGACAACAAACTACCTTCCATAATGGCAAGGATACCATCCATTGGAGTAACAAAAATCTCGACAAAAAACTACCTTCCATAATGAGAAGGATATCATCCATTAAAAAAACAAAAATCTCGACAATAGACTACCTTCCATAATGACAAGGCTACCATCCTTTGGAGTAACAAAAATATGAACAACAAACTACCTTCCATAATGACAAGGCTATAATCCATTGGAGTAACAGAAATCTCAACGACATACTACCTTCCATAATGATAAAGCTACCATCCATTGGAGTAACAAAAATCTCGACAACAGATTACCTTCCCTAATGACAGGGCTACCATTAATTGGAGTAACAAAAATCTCGACAACAAACGACCTTCTATAATGACAAGGCTACCATCCATTGGAGTAACAACAATATCAAAAACATACTACCTTCCATAATGTCAAGGCTATCATCCATTGGAGTAATAAAAAAAATCAACAACAGACTACCTTCAATAATGACAAGGCTACCATCCATTTGACTAAACAAAATATCGACAACGGACTACCTTCCATAATGACAAGGCTACCATCCATTGGAGTAAAAAAAATCTCGACAACAGACTACCTTCCATAATGACAAGGCTATCATACATTGGAGTAACAAAAATCTAAACAAAATACTAACTTCCATAATGACAAGGTTACCATCCATTGGAATAAAAAAAATCTCGACAACAGACTACCTTCCATAATGACAAGGCTACCATCCAATGGAATAACAAAAATCTCGACAACAGTCTACCTTCCATAATCATAAGGCTACCATCCATTGGAGTAACAAAAATTTGAAAAACAAACTACCTTCCATAATGATAAGGATACAATCCATTGGAGTAACAAAAATCTCAACGACAAACTACCTTCCATAATGAGAAGGCTACCATTCATTGGAGTAACAAAAATCTCGACAACAGACTACCTTCCATAACGACAAGGCTACATCCATTGGGGTAACAAAGATCTCGACAATAGACTACCTTCCGTAGTGACAAGGCTACCATCCATTGGAATAAAAAAATCTCGACAATAAACTACCTTCCATATTGACAAGGAAACCATCCATTGGAGTAACAAAAATCTCGACAAAAAACTACCTTCCATAATGACAAGGTTACCATCTATTAGGGTACTAAAAATCTTGACAACAGACTACCTTCCATAAGGGCAAGGCTACCATCCATTGGAGTAACAAAAATCTCTA
Source organism: Vicia faba (assembly GCA_948472305.1). Classification (NCBI taxonomy): domain Eukaryota; kingdom Viridiplantae; phylum Streptophyta; class Magnoliopsida; order Fabales; family Fabaceae; genus Vicia; species Vicia faba. The sequence goes on along the minus strand of OX451739.1, from coordinate 584,811,401 downwards.
TAAAAAACTGCCTTCCTTAATGAGAAGGATATATCCATTGGAATAACAAAAATATCCACAATAGACTACCTTCCATAATGACAAGGCTACCATCCGTTGGAGTAACAAAAATATGAACAACAGACTACCTTGCATAATGACAAGGCTATCATCCATTGGAGTAACAAAGAAATCGACAAAAGACTAAATTCCTTAATGACAAGGTTACCATACATTGGAATAACAAAAATCTCGACAATAGACTACCTTCCATAATGACAAGGCTACCATCCAATGGAATAAAAAAAATCTCGACAACAGACTACCTTCCATAATGACAAGGCTATCATCCATTGGAGTAACAAGGATATCGACAATAGACTACCTTGAATAATGACAAGGCTAACATCCATTTGAGTAAAAAGAATTTCAACAATAGAGTACCTTCCATAATGACAAGGATACCATCTATTGAAGTAACAAAAATCTAAACAATCGACTACCTTCCATAATGGCAAGGATACCATCCATTGGAGTAACCAAAATCTCGACAATAAACTACCTTCCATAATGAAAAGGATATCATCCATTAAAATAACAAAAATATCGACAAAAGACTACCTTCCTTAATGACAAGGCTACCATCAATTGGAGTAACAAAAATCTCGACAACATACTACCATCTATAATGACAAGGCTACCATCCATTGGAGTAACAAAAATCTCAACAGCATACTACCTTCCATAACATCAAGGCTATCATCCATTTGAGTAACAAAGATATCGACAACAGACTACCTTCAATAATGACAAGGCTACCATCCATTTGAGTAAACAAAATCTCGACAACAGACTACCTTCCATAATGACAAGGCTACCATCCATTGGAGTAACAAAAATCTCGACAACAGACTACCTTCCATAATGACAAGGCTATCATCCATTGGAGTAACAAAAATATCAACAAAATACTACCTTCCATAATGACAAGGTTACCATCCAATGGAATAAAAAAAATCTCGACAACAGACTACCTTCCATAATGACAAGGCTTCCATCCAATGGAATAACAAAAATCTCGACATCAGTCAACCTTCCATAATCAGAAGGCTACCATCCATTGGAGTAACAAAAATTTGAAGAATAAACTACCTTCCATAATGACAAGGCTACAATCCATTGGAGTTACCGAAAACTCAACGACAGACTACCTTCCATATTGATAAGGCTACCATTTATTGGAGTAACAAAAATCTCGACAACAGACTACCTTCCATAATGACAAGGCTACATCCATTGGGGTACCAAAAATCTTGACAACAGACTACCTTCCATAAGGGCAAGGCTACCATCCATTGAAGTAACAAAAATCTCTGCAAAAAACTACCTTCCTTAATGAGAAGGATACATCCATTGGAATAAAAAAAATATCCACAATAGACTACCTTCCATAATGACAAGGCTACCATCCATTGGAGTAACAAAAATATGAACAACAGACTACCTTGCATAATGAGAAGGCTATCATCAATTGAAGTAACAAAGAAATCGACAAAAGACTAACTTCCTTAATGACAAGATTACCATCCATTGGAATAACAAAAATCTCGACAACAGACTACCTTCCATAATGACAAGGCTACCATCCAATGGAATAAAAAAAATCTCGACAACAGACTACCTTACATAATGATAAGGCTATCATCCATTGGAGTAACAAAGATATCGACAATAGACTACCTTGAATAACGACAATGCTACCATCCATTTGAGTAACAAGAATTTCGACAATATAGTACCTTCCATAATGACAAGGATACCATCTATTAAAGTAACAAAAATCTGAACAATCGACTACCTTCCATAACGGAAAGGATACCATCCATTGGAGTAACAAAAATCTCGACAAAAAACTACCTTCCATAATGAGAATGATATCATCCATTAAAATAACAAAAATCTCGACAATAGACTACCTTACATAATGACAAGGCTACCATCCTTTGGAGTAACAAAAATATGAACAACAAACTACCTTCCATAATGACAAGGCTACCATCCATTGGAGTAACAAAAATCTCAACAACATACTACCTTCCATAACATCAAGGCTATCATCCATTGGAGTAACAAAGATATCGACAACAGACTACCTTCCATAATGACAAGGCTACCATTCATTGTAGTAACAAAAATCAGAACAACCGACTACCTTGCATAATGACAAGGCTACCATCCATTGGAGTAAAAAAAATTTCGACAATAGAGTACCTTTCATAATGACAAGGCTACCATCCATTGGAGTAACAAAAATATCAACAACAGACTATGTTCTATAATGACAAGCCTATCATCCATTAGAGTAACAAAATCGTGACAACAGACTACCTTCCATAATGACAAGGCTACCATCCATTGAGTAAAAAAATTCTCGACAACAGACTACCTTCCATAATGACAAGGCTATCATCCATTGGAGTTACAAAGATATCGACAGCAGACTACCTTCAATAATGACAATGCTACAATCCATTGGAGTAACAAAAATCTCGACAAAAAACTACCTTTCATAATGACAAGGTTACCATCCATTCGAATAACAAAAATTTCGACAATAAACTACTATCCATAATGACAAGGCTACATCCATTGGGGTAACCAAAAATCTTGACAACAGACTACCTTATGTAATGACAATGCTACCATCCATTGGATTAATTAAATTCTCGACAAAAAACTACCTTCCATAATGACAAGGCTACAATCCATTAGAGTAACAAAAATCTCAACGACAGACTACCTTCCACAATGAAAAGGCTACCATCTATTGGTGTAACAAAAATCTCTACAACAGACTACCTTCCATAATTACAAGGCTACCATCCATTGGGGTAACAAAAATCTCGACAATAGACTTCCTTCCCTAATGACAAGGCTACCATCCATTGGAGTAACAAAAAACTACCTTCCATAATGACAAGGCTACCATCCATTGGAGTAACAAAAAACTCGACAATAAACTACCTTCCATAATGACAAGGCTACCATCCATTGGTATAACAAAAATCTCAACAATAGACTACCTTCTATAATGAAAAGGCTACAATCCATTGGAGTATAAAAAATCTCGACAATAGACTACCTTCCATAATGACAAGCCTACCATTCATTGAAGTAACAAAAATCTCGACAACAGACTACCTTCCATAATGACAAGGCTACATCCATTAGGGTAACAAAAATATCGACAATAGACTACCTTCTGTAGTGACAACACTACCATCTATTGGAATAAAAAAACCTCGACAATAGACTACCTTCCATATTGACAAGGCTACCATGCATCGGAGTAACAAAAATCTCGACAACAAACTACCTTCCATAATGAGAAGGTTACCATCTATTGTGGTAACAAAAATCTTGACAACAGACTACCTTCCAAAATGGAAAGGCTACCATCCATTGGAGTAACAAAAATCTCGACAAAATACTACCTTCCATAATGACAAGGTTACCATCCATTGGAATAACAAAAATCTCGACAACAGACTACCTTCCATAATGACAAGGTAACCATCCAATGGAATAACAAAAATCTCGACAACAGTCTACCTTCCATAATCACAAGGCTACCATCCATTGGAGTAACAAAAATTTGAAGAACAAACTACCTTCCATAATGACAAGGCTACAATCAATTGGAGTAACAGAAATCTGAATGACAGACTACCTTCCATAATGACAAGGCTACCATTCATTGGAGTAAAAAAAATCTCGACAACAGACTACCTATAATAATGACAAGGCTACATCCATTGGGGTAACAAAAATATCGACAACAGACTAGCTTTTGTAGTGACAAGGCTACCATCCATTGGAATAAAAAAATCTCGACAATAGACTACCTTCCATATTGACATGGCTACCATCCATTGGAGTAACAAAAATCTCGACAAAAAACTACCTTCCATAATGACAAGGTTACGATCTATTGGGGTAAAAAAAATCTTGACAACAAACTACCTTCCATAATGGAAAGGCTACCATCCATTGGAGTAACAAAAATCTAGACAAAAAACTACCTTCCATAATCAGAAAGATACCATCCATTGGAGTAAAAAATATATGAACAATAGACTACCTTAAATAATGACAATGCTAACATCCATTAGAGTAACAAAAATCTCGACAAAAAACTACCTTCCATAATGACAAGGTTACCATCCATTCGAATAACAAAAATCTCGACAACAGACTACCTTCCATAATGACAAGGCTACATCCATTGGGGTAACAAAAATCTCGACAATAGACTACCTTACATAATGACAACGCTACCATCCATTGGGGTAACCAAAATCTCGACAATAGACTACCTTCCATAATGACAAGGCTACTATCCATTGGAGTAACAAAAAACTCGACAATAAACTACCTTCCATAATGACAGGGCTACCATCCATTGGAATAACAAAAATCTCAACAATAGACTACCTTCTATAATGAAAAGGCTTCAATCCATTGGAGTATAAAAAATCTCGACAATAGACTACCTTCCATAATGACAAGCCTACCATTCATTAGAGTAACAAAAATCTCGACAACAGACTACCTTCCATAATGACAAGGCTACATCCATTAGGGTAACAAAAATATCGACAACAGACTACCTTCCGTAGTGACAACGCTACCATTTATTGGAATAAAAAAACCTCGACAATAGACTACCTTCCATATTGACAAGGCTACCATCCATTGGAGTAACAAAAATCTCGACAAAAAACTACCTTCCATAATGACAAGGTTACCATCTATTGGGGTAACAAAAATCTTGACAACAGACTACCTTCCAAAATTGAAAGGCTACCATCCATTGGAGTAACAAAAATCTCGACAAAATACTACCTTCCATAATGACAAGGTTACCATCCATTGGAATAACAAAAATCTTGACAATAGACTACCTTCCATAATGACAAGGCTACCATCCATTGGAGTAACAAAAATATGAACAACAGACTACCTTGCATAATGACAAGGCTATCATCCATTGGAGTAACAAAGAAATCGACAAAAGACTAACTTCCTTAATGACAAGATTACCATCCATTGGAATAACAAAAATCTCGACAACAGACTACCTTCCATAATGACAAGGCTACCATCCAATGGAATAAAAAAATCTCGACAACAGACTACCTTGCATAATGACAAGGCTATCATCCATTGGAGTAACAAAGATATCGACAACAGACTACCTTCCATAATGACAAGGCTACCATCCATTTGAATAACAAAAATCTCGACAATAGACTACCTTCCATAATGACAAGGCTACCATTCATTGGAGTAACAAAAATCAGAACAACCGACTACCTTGCATAATGACAAGGCTACCATCCATTGGAGTAAAAAAAAATTCGACAATAGAGTACCTTCCATAATGACAAGGCTACCATCCATTGGAGTAACAAAAATATCAACAACAGACTATGTTCTATAATGACAAGCCAATCATCCATTAGAGGAACAAAATCGTGACTACAGACTACCTTCCATAATGACAAGGCTACCATCCATTGAGTAAAAAAATTCTCGACAACAGGCTACCTTCCATAATGACAAGGCTATCATCCATTGGAGTTACAAAGATATCGACAGCAGACTACCTTCAATAATGACAATGCTACAATCCATTGGAGTAACAAAAATATCGACAAAAAACTACCTTTCATAATGACAAGGTTACCATCCATTCGAATAACAAAAATTTCGACAATAGACTACTTTCCATAATGACAAGGCTACATCCATTGGGGTAACCAAAAATCTTGACAACAGACTACCTTATGTAATGACAATGCTACCATCCATTGGATTAATTAAATTCTCGACAAAAAACTACCTTCCATAATGACAAGGCTACAATCCATTGGAGTAACAAAAATCTCAACGACAGACTACCTTCCACAATGAAAAGGCTACCATCTATTGGTGTAACAAAAATCTCTACAACAGACTACCTTCCATAATTATAAGGCTACCATCCATTGGGGTAACAAAAATCTCGACAATAGACTACCTTCCCTAATGACAAGGCTACCATCCATTGGAGTAACAAAAAACTACCTTCCATAATGACAAGGCTACCATCCATTGGAGTAACAAAAAACTCGACAATAAACTACCTTCCATAATGACAAGGCTACCATCCATTGGTATAACAAAAATGTCAACAATAGACTACCTTCTATAATGAAAAGGCTACAATCCATTGGAGTATAAAAAATCTCGACAATAGACTACCTTCCATAATGACAAGCCTAACATTCATTGGAGTAACAAAAATCTCGACAACAGACTACCTTCCATAATGACAAGGCTACATCCATTGGGGTAACAAAAATATTGACAATAGACTACCTTCCGTAGTGACAACGCTACCATCTATTGGAATAAAAAAACCTCGACAATAGACTACCTTCCATATTGAAAAGGCTAACATGCATTGGAGTAACAAAAATCTCAACAACAAACTACCTTCCATAATGACAAGGTTACCATCTATTGTGGTAACAAAAATCTTGACAACAGACTACCTTCCAAAATGGAAAGGCTACCATCCATTGGAGTAACAAAAATCTCGACAAAATACTACCTTCCATAATGACAAGGTTACCATCCATTGGAATAACAAAAATCTCGACAACAGACTACCTTCCATAATGACAAGGCTACCATCCAATAGAATAACAAAAATCTCGACAATAGTCTACCTTCCATAATCACAAGGCTACCATCCATTGGAGTAACAAAAATTTGAAGAACAAACTACCTTCCATAATGACAAGGCTACAATCAATTGGAGTAACAGAAATCTGAATGACAGACTACCTTCCATAATGACAAGGCTACCATTCATTGGAGTAAAAAAAATCTCGACAACAGACTACCTATAATAATGACAAGGCTACATCCATTGGGGTAACAAAAATATCGACAACAGACTAGCTTTTGTAGTGACAAGGCTACCATCCATTGGAATAAAAAAACTCGACAATAGACTACCTTCCATATTGACATGGCTACCATCCTTTGGAGTAACAAAAATCTCGACAAAAAACTACCTTCCATAATGACAAGGTTACGATCTATTGGGGTAAAAAAAATCTTGACAACAAACTACCTTCCATAATGGAAAGGCTACCATCCATTGGAGTAACAAAAATCTAGACAAAAAACTACCTTCCATAATCAGAAGGATACCATCCATTAGAGTAAAAAATATATGAACAATAGACTACCTTCAATAATGACAATGCTAACTTCCATTAGAGTAACAAAAATCTCGACAAAAAACTACCTTCCATAATGACAAGGTTACCATCCATTCGAATAACAAAAATCTCGACAACAGACTACCTTCCATAATGAAAAGGCTACATCCATTGGGGTAACAAAAATCTCGACAATAGACTACCTTACATAATGACAACGCTACCATCCATTGGGGTAACCAAAATCTCGACAATAGACTACCTTCCATAATGACAAGGCTACTATCCATTGGAGTAACAAAAAACTCGACAATAAACTACCTTCCATAATGACAGGGCTACCATCCATTGGAATAACAAAAATATCAACAATAGACTACCTTCTATAATGAAAACGCTTCAATCCATTGGAGTATAAAAAATCTCGACAATAGACTACCTTCCATAATGACAAGCCTACCATTCATTAGAGTAACAAAAATCTCGACAACAGACTACCTTCCATAATGACAAGGCTACATCCATTGGGGTAACAAAAATATCGACAACAGACTACCTTCCGTAGTGACAACGCTACCATTTATTGGAATAAAAAAACCTCGACAATAGACTACCTTCCATATTGACAAGGCTACCATCCATTGGAGTAACAAAAATCTCGACAAAAAACTACCTTCCATAATGACAAGGTTACCATCTATTGGGGTAACAAAAATCTTGACAACAGACTACCTTCCAAAATTGAAAGGCTACCATCCATTGGAGTAACAAAAATCTCGACAAAATACTACCTTCCATAATGACAAGGTTACCATCCATTGGAATAACAAAAATCTTGACAATAGACTACCTTCCATAATGACAAGGCTACCATCCATTGGAGTAACAAAAATATGAACAACAGACTACCTTGCATAATGACAAGGCTATCATCCATTGGAGTAACAAAGAAATCGACAAAATACTAACTTCCTTAATGACAAGATTACCATCCATTGGAATAACAAAAATCTCGACAACAGACTACCTTCCATAATGACAAGGCTACCATCCAATGGAATAAAAAAAATCTCGACAACAGACTACCTTCCATAATGATAAGGCTATCATCCATTGGAGTAACAAAGATATCGACAATAGACTACCTTGAATAATGACAAGGCTACCATCCATTTGAGTAACAAGAATTTCGACAATATAGTACCTTCCATAATGACAAGGATACCATCTATTAAAGTAACAAAAATCTGAACAATCGACTACCTTCCATAATGGAAATGATACCATCCATTGGAGTAACAAAAATCTCGACAAAAAACTACCTTCCATAATGAGAAGGATATCATCCATTAAAATAACAAAAATCTCGACAATAGACTACCTTCCATAATGACAAGGCTACCATCCTTTGGAGTAACAAAAATATGAACAACAAACTACCTTCCATAATGACAAGGCTACAATCCAATGGAGTAACAGAAATCTCAACGACATACTACCTTCCATAATGATAAGGCTACCATCCATTGGAGTAACAAGAATATCGACAACAGATTACCTTCCCTAATGACAGGGCTACCATCAATTGGAGTAACAAAAATCTCGACAACATACTACCATCTATAATGACAAGGCTACCATCCATTGGAGTAACAAAAATCTCAATAACATACTACCTTCCATAACATCAAGGCTATCATCCATTGGAGTAACAAAGATATCGACAACAGACTACCTTCAATAATGACAAGGCTACCATCCATTTGAATAACAAAAATATCGACAATAGACTACCTTTCATAATGACAAGGCTACCATTCATTGGAGTAACAAAAATCAGTACAACCGACTACCTTGCATAATGACAAGGCTACCATCCATTGGAGTAACAAATATTTCGACAATAGAGTACCTTCCATAATGACAAGGCTACCATCCATTGGAGTAACAAAAATATCAACAACAGACTATGTTCTATAATGAAAAGCCTATCATCCATTAGAGTAACAAAATCGTGACAACATACTACCTTCCATAATGACAAGGCTACCATCCATTGAGTAAAAAAATTCTCGACAACAGACTACCTTCCATAATGACAAGGCTATCATCCATTGGAGTTACAAAGATATCGACAGCAGACTACCTTCAATAATGACAATGCTACAATCCATTGGAGTAACAAAAATCTCGACAAAAAACTACCTTTAATAATGACAAGGTTACCATCCATTCGAATAACAAAAATATCGACAACAAACTACCTTCCATAATGACAAGGCTACATCCATTGGGGTAACAAAAATCTTGACAACAGACTACCTTATGTAATGACAACGCTACCATCCTTTAAATTAATTAAATTCTCGACAAAAAAGTACCTTCCATAATGACAAGGCTACAATCCATTGGAGTAACAAAAATCTCAACGACAGACTACCTTCCACAATGAAAAGGCTACCATCTATTGGTGTAACAAAAATCTCTACAACAGACTACCTTCCATAATTACAAGGCTACCATCCATTGGGGTAACAAAAATCTCGACAATGGACTACCTTCCCTAATGACAAGGCTACCATCCATTGGAGTAACAATAAACTACCTTCCATAATGACAAGGCTACCATCCATTGGAATAACAAAAATCTCAACAATAGACTACCTTCTATAATGAAAAGGCTACAATCCATTGGAGTATAAAAAATCTCGACAATAGACTACCTTCCATAATGACAAGCCTACCATTCATTGGAGTAACAAAAATCTCGACAACAGACTACCTTCCATAATGACAAGGCTACATCCATTGGGGTAACAAAAATCACGACAATAGACTACCTTACATAATGACAACGCTACCATCCATTGGGGTAACCAAAATCTCGACAATAGACTACCTTCCATAATGACAAGGCTACCATCCATTGGAGTAACAAAAAACTCGACAATAAACTACCTTCCATAATGACAGGGCTACCATCCATTGGAATAACAAAAATCTCAACAATAGACTACCTTCTATAATGAAAAGGCTTCAATCCATTGGAGTATAAAAAATCTCGACAATAGACTACCTTCCATAATGACAAGCCTACCATTCATTAGAGTAACTAAAATCTCGACAACAGACTACCTTCCATAATGACAAGGCTACATCCATTGGGGTAACAAAAATATCGACAACAGACTACCTTCCGTAGTGACAACGCTACCATTTATTGGAATAAAAAAACCTTGACAATAGACTACCTTCCATATTGACAAGGCTACCATCCATTGGAGTAACAAAAATCTCGACAAAAAACTACCTTCCATAATGACAAGGTTACCATCTATTGGGGTAACAAAAATTTTGACAACAGACTACCTTCCAAAATGGAAAGGCTACCATCCATTGGAGTAACAAAAATCTCGACAAAATACTACCTTCCATAATGACAAGGTTACCATCCATTGGAATAACAAAAATCTTGACAATAGACTACCTTCCATAATGACAAGGCTACCATCCATTGGAGTAACAAAAATATGAACAACAGACTACCTTGCATAATGACAAGGCTATCATCCATTGGAGTAACAAAGAAATCGACAAAAGACTAACTTCCTTAATGACATGATTACCATCCATTGGAATAACAAAAATCTCGACAACAGACTACCTTCCATAATGACAAGGCTACCATCCAATGGAATAAAAAAAATCTCGACAACAGACTACCTTCCATAATGATAAAGCTATCATCCATTGGAGCAACAAAGATATCGACAATAGACTATCTTGAATAATGACAAGGCTACCATCCATTTGAGTAACAAGAATTTCGACAATATAGTACCTTCCATAATGACAAGGATACCATCTATTAAAGTAACAAAAATCTGAACAATCGACTACCTTCCATAATGGAAATGATACCATCCATTGGAGTAACAAAAATCTCGACAAAAAACTACCTTCCATAATGAGAAGGATATCATCCATTAAAATAACAAAAATATCGACAATAGACTACCTTCCATAATGACAAGGCTACCATCCTTTGGAGTAACAAAAATATGAACAACAAACTACCTTCCATAATGAAAAGGCTACAATCCAATGGAGTAACAGAAATCTCAACGACATACTACCTTCCATAATGATAAGGCTACCATCCATTGGAGTAACAAAAATCTCGACAACAGATTACCTTCCCTAATGACAGGGCTACCATCAATTGGAGTAACAAAAATCTCGACAACATACTACCATCTATAATGACAAGGCTACCATCCATTGGAGTAACAAAAATCTCAACAACATACTACCTTCCATAACATCAAGGCTATCATCCATTGGAGTAACAAAGATATCGACAATAGACTACCTTCCATAACATCAAGGCTACCATCCATTTGAATAACAAAAATCTCGACAATCGACTACCTTCCATAATGACAAGGCTACCATTCATTGGAGTAACAAAAATCGGAACAACCGACTACCTTGCATAATGACAAGGCTTCCATCCATTGGAGTAAGAAATATTTCGACAATAGAGTACCTTCCATAATGACAAGGCTACCATCTATAGAAGTAACAAAAATCTGAACAACCGACTACCTTGCATAATGACAAGGCTACCATCCATTGGAGTAAAAAAAATTTCGACAATAGAGTACCTTCCACAATGACAAGGCTACCATCCATTGGAGTAACAAAAATATCAACAAAAGACTATGTTCTGTAATGAAAAGCCTATCATCCATTAGAGTAACAAAATCGTGACAACATACTACCTTCCATAATGACAAGGCTACCATCCATTGAGTAAAAAAATTCTCGACAACAGACTACCTTCCATAATGACAAGGCTATCATCCATTGGAGTTACAAAGATATCGACAGCAGACTACCTTCAATAATGACAATGCTACAATCCATTGGAGTAACAAAAATCTCGACAAAAAACTACCTTTCATAATGACAAGGTTACCATCCATTCGAATAACAAAAATCTCGACAACAGACTACCTTCCATAATGACAAGGCTACATCCATTGGGGTAACAAAAATCTTGACAACAGACTACCTTATGTAATGACAACGCTACCATCCATTGGATTAATTAAATTCTCGACAAAAAACTACCTTCCATAATGACAAGGCTACAATCCATTGGAGTAACAAAAATCTCAACGACAGACTACCTTCCACAATGAAAAGGCTACCATCTATTGGTGTAACAAAAATCTCTACAACAGACTACCTTCCATAATTACAAGGCTACCGTCCATTGGGGTAACAAAAATCTCGACAATAGACTACCTTCCCTAATGACAAGGCTACCATCCATTGGAGTAACAAAAAACTCGACAATAAACTACCTTCCATAATGACAAGGCTACCATCCATTGGAATAACAAAAATCTCAACAATAGACTACCTTCTATAATGAAAAGGCTACAATCCATTGGAGTATAAAAAATCTCGACAATAGACTACCTTCCATAATGACAAGCCTACCATTCATTGGAGTAACAAAAATCTCGACAACAGACTACCTTCCATAATGACACGGCTACATCCATTGGGGTAACAAAAATATCGACAATAGACTACCTTCCGTAGTGACAATGCTACCATCTATTGGAATAAAAAAACATCGACAATAGACTACCTTCCATATTGACAAGGCTACCATGCATTGGAGTAACAAAAATCTCGACAAAAAACTACCTTCCATAATGACAAGGTTACCATCTATTGGGGTAACAAAAATCTTGACAACAGACTACCTTACAAAATGGAAAGGCTACCACCCATTGGAGTAACAAAAATCTCGACAAAATACTACCTTCCATAATGAGAAGGTTACCATCCATTGGAATAACAAAAATCTCGACAACAGACTACCTTCCATAATGACAAGGCTACCATTTAATGGAATAACAAAAATCTCGACAACAGTCTACCTTCCATAATCACAAGGCTACCATCCATTGGAGTAACAAAAATTTGAAGAACAAACTACCTTCCATAATGACAAGGCTACAATCAATTGGAGTAACAAAAATCTCGACAAAAAAATACCTTCCATAATGACAAGGTTACGATCTATTGGAGTAAAAAAAATCTTGACAACAAACTACCTTCCATAATGGAAAGGCTACCATCCATTGGAGTAACAAAAATCTCGACAAAAAACTACAATCTATAATTAGAAGGATACCATCCATTGGAGTAAAAAATATATGAACAATAGACTACCTTCAAGAATGACAATGCTAACATCCATTAGAGTAACAAAAATCTCGACAAAAAACTACCTTCCATAATGACAAGGTTACCATCCATTCGAATAACAAAAATCTCGACAACAGACTACCTTCCATAATGACAAGGCTACATCCATTGGGGTAACAAAAATCTCGACAATAGACTACCTTACATAATGACAACGCTACCATCCATTGGGGTAACAAAAATCTCGACAATAGACTACCTTCCATAATAACAAGGCTACCATCCATTGGAGTAACAAAAAACTCGACAATAAACTACCTTCCATAATGACAGGGCTACCATCCATTGGAATAACAAAAATCTCAACAATAGACTACCTTCTATAATGAAAAGGCTACAATCCATTGGAGTATAAAAAATATCGACAATAGACTACCTTCCATAATGACAAGCCTACCATTCATTAGAGTAACAAAAATCTCGACAACAGACTACCTTCCATAATGACAAGGCTACATCCATTGGGGTAACAAAAATATCGACAACAGACTACCTTAAATAGTGACAACGCTACCATCTATTGGAATAAAAAAACCTCGACAATAGACTACCTTCCATATTGACAAGGCTACCATCCATTGGAGTAACAAAAATCTCGACAAAAAACTACCTTCCATAATGACAAGCTTACCATCTGTTGGGGTAACAAAAATCTTGACAACAGACTACCTTCCAAAATGGAAAGGCTACCATCCATTGGAGTAACAAAAATCTCGACAAAATACTACCTTCCATAATGACAAGGTTACCATCCATTGGAAAAACAAAAATCTCGACAATAAACTACCTTCCATAATGACAAGGCTACCATCCAATGGAATAACAAAAATCTCGACAACAGCCTACCTTCCATAATCACAAGGATACCATCCATTCGAGTAACAAAAATTTGAAGAATAAACTACCTTCCATAATGACAAGGCTACAATCAATTGGAGTAACAGAAATCTGAACGACACACTACCTTCCATAATGACAAGGCTACCATTCATTTGAGTAATTAAAATCTCGACAACAGACCACCTTCCATAATGACAGGGCTACATCCATTGGGGTAACAAAAATATCGACAATAGACTACCTTCCATAGTGACAACGCTACCATCTATTGGAATAAAAAAACCTCGACAATAGACTACCTTCCATATTGACAAGGCTACCATCCATTGGAGTAACAAAAATCTCGACAAAAAACTACCTTCCATAATGACAAGGTTACCATCTATTGGGGTAACAAAAATCTTGACAACAGACTACCTTCCCAAATGGAAAGGCTACCATCCGTTGGAGTAACAAAAATCTCGACAAAATACTACCTTCCATAATGACAAGGTTACCATCCATTGGAATAACAAAAATCTTGACAATAGACTACCTTCCATAATGACAAGGCTACCATCCAATGGAATAACAAAAATCTCGACAACAGTCTACCTTCCATAATAACAAGGCTATCATCCATTGGAGTAACAAAAATTTGAAGAACAAACTACCTTCCATAATGACAAGGCTATAATCAATTGGAGTAACAGAAATATGAACGACAGACTACCTTCCATAATGACAAGGCTACCATTCATTGGAGTAACAAAAATCTCGACAACAGACTACCTATCATAATGACAAGGCTACATCCATTGGGGTAACAAAAATATCGACAACATACTAGCTTTCGTAGTGACAAGGGTACCATCCATTGGAATAAAAAAATCTCAACAATAGACTACCTTCCATATTGACATGGCTACCATCCGTTGGAGTAACAAAAATCTCGACAAAAAACTACCTTCCATGATGACAAGGTTACCATCTATTGGGGTAAAAAGAATCTTGACAACAAACTACCTTCCATAATAGAAAGGCTACCATCCATTGGAGTAACAAAAATCTCGACAAAAAACTACCATCTATAATTAGAAGGATACCATCCATTGGAGTAAAAAAATATGAACAATAGACTACCTTCAATAATGACAATGCTAACATCCATTAGAGTAACAAAAATCTCAACAAAAAACTACCTTCCAAAATGACAAGATTACCATCCATTCGAATAACAAAAATATCGACAACAGACTACCTTCCATAATGACAAGGCTACATCCATAGGGGTAACAAAAATCTCGACAACAAACTACCTTACATAATGTCAACGCTATCATCCATTGGGGTAACAAAAATCTCGACAATAGACTACCTTTCATAATGACAAGGCTACCATCCATTGGAGTAACAAAAAACTTGACAATAAACTACCTTCCATAATGACAAGGCTACCATCCATTGGGATAACAAAAATCTCAACAATAGACTACCTTCTATAATGAAAAGGCTACAATACATTGGAGTATAAAAAATCTCGACAATGGACTACCTTCCATAATGACAAGCCTACCATTCATTAGAGTAACAAAAATCTCGACAACAGACTACCTTCCATAATGACAAGGCTACATCCATTGGTGTAACACAAATATCGACAACAGACTACCTTCCGTAGTGACAACGCTACCATCTATTGGAATAAAAAAACCTCGACAATAGACTACCTTCCATATTGACAAGGCTACCATCCATTGGAGTAACAAAAATCTCGACAAAAAACTACCTTCCATAATGACAAGCTTACCATCTTTTGGGGTAACAAAAATCTTGACAACAGACTACCTTCCAAAATGGAAAGGCTACCATCAATTGGAGTAACAAAAATCTCGACAAAATACTACCTTCCATAATGACAAGGTTACCATCCATTGGAAAAACAAAAATCTCGACAATAGACTACCTTCCATAATGACAAGGCTACCATCTAATGGAATAACAAAAATCTCGACAACAGTCTACCTTCCATAATCACAAGGCTACCATCCATTGGAGTAACAAAAATTTGAAGAATAAACTACCTTCCATAATGACAAGGCTACAATCAATTGGAGTAACAGAAATCTGTACGACACACTACCTTCCATAATGACAAGGCTACCATTCATTTGAGTAACAAAAATCTCGACAACAGACTACCTATCATAATGACAAGGCTACATCCATTGGGGTAATAAAAATATCGACAATAGACTACCTTCCATTGGAATAAAAAAATCTCAACAATAGACTACCTTCCATATTGACATGGCTACCATCCATTGGAGTAACAAAAATCTCGACAAAAAACTACATTCCATAATGACAAGGTTACCATCTATTGGGGTAAAAAAAATCTTGTCAACAAACTACCTTCCATAATGGAAAGGCTACCATCCATTGGAGTAACAAAAATCTCGACAAAAAACTACCTTCCATAATCAGAAGGATACCATCCATTGGAGTAAAAAAAATATGAACAATATACTACCTTGCATAATGACAAAGCTAACATCCATTAGAGTAATAAAGAAATCGACAAAAGACTAACTTCCATAATGACAAAGTTACAATCCATTGGAATAACAAAAATCTCGACAACAGAATACCTTCCATAATGACAAGGCTACCATCCAATGGATTAAAAATAATCCCGACAACATACTACCTTCCATAATGACAAGGCTACCTTCTATTGGAGTAACAAAAAACTCAACAATAGACTACCTTCCATAATGACAAGGCTATCATCCATTAGAGTAACAAAGATATCGACAACAGACTACCTTGCATAACGACAAGGCTACCATCCATTGGGGTAACAAAAATCTCGAAAACAAACTACCTTCCATAATAACAAGTCTACAATCCATTGGAGCAACAAAAATCTCGACAAAAAAATACCTTCGATAATGACAAGGCTACCATCAATTGGAATAACAAAAATCTCGATAATAGACTACCTTCCATAATGACAAGGCTACCATCCATTGAAGTAACAAAAATCAGAACAACCGACTACCTTGCATAATGACAAGGCTACCCTCCATTGGAGTAAAAAAAATTTCGACAATAGAGTACCTTCCATAAAGACAAGGCTATCATCCATTAGAGTAAAAACATCATGACAAAAGACTACCTTCCATAATGACAAGGCTACCATCCATTGCAGTAAAAAAAATCTCGACAACAGAACTACCTTCCATAATGACAAGGTTACCATCCATTCGAATAACAAAAATCTTGACAACATACTACCTTCCATAATGACAAGGCTACCATCCATTGGAGTAACAAAAATATGAACAAAAAACTACCTTTCATAATGATAAGGCTACAATCAATTGGAGTAACAAAAATCTCAACGACATACTACCTTCCAATATGATAAGTCTACCATCCGTTGGAGTAACAAAAATCTCGATAATAGACTACCTTCCCTAATGAGAAGGCTACGATTAATTGGATTAAAAAAAATCTCGACAATAGACTACCTTCTATAATGACAAAGCTACCATCCATTGGAGTAACAAAATTCTCACCAACAGAATACCTTCCATAACGACAAGGATATCATCCATTGGAGTAACAAAGATATCGACAATAGACTACGTTCAACAATGACAAGGCTACCATCCATTTGAGTAAAAAAAATCTCGACTAAAGACTACCTTCCATAATGACAAGGTTACCATCCATTGGAATAACAAAAATCTAGACAAAATACTACCTTCCATAATGACAAGGTTACCATCCATTGGAATAACAAAAATCTCGACAACAGACTACCTTCCATAATGACAAGGCTACCATCCAGTGGAATAACAAAAATCTCAACAACAATCTACCTTCCATAATCACAAGGCTACCATCCATTGGAGTAACAATAATTTGAAAAACAAACTACCTTCCATAATGACAAGGCTACAATCCATTGGAGTAATAGAATTCTGAACGACAGAATACCTTCCATAATGACAAGGCTACCATTCATTGGGGTAACAAAAATCTTGACAACAGACTACTTTCCATAATGATAAGGCTACATCCATTGGGGTAACAAAAATCTCGACAACATACTACTTTCCATAATGACAATGCTACCATCCATTGGAGTAATTAAAATCAAGAAAAAAACTTCCTTCCATAATGACAAGGCTACCATCCATTGGAGTAACAAAAATTTTGACCACAGACTAACTTCGATAATGGTAAGGCTACCATACATTGGAGTAAAAAAAATCTCGACAAAAAACAACCTTCCATAACGAGAAGGCTACCATCCATTGGAATAACAAAAATCTCGACAATAGACTACCTTCCATAATGACAAGGCTACCATCCATTGGAGTAACAAAAATATGAACAACTAACTACCTTGCATAATGACAGGGCTATCATCCATTGGAGTAACAAAGATATCGGCAAAAGACTAACTTCCATAATGATAAGGTTACTATCCATTGGAATAACAAAAATCTCGACAATAGACTACCTTCCATAATGACAAGGCTACCATCCATTGGAGTAACAAAAATATGAACAACAAACTACATTGCATAATGACAAGGCTATCATCCATTGGAGTAACAGAGATATCGACAAAAGACTAACTTCCATAATGACAAAGTTAACATCCATTGGAGTAACAAAAATATCAACAACAGACTATGTTCTATAACGACAATCCTACCCTCCATTAGAGTAACAAAATCGTGACAACTGACTACCTTCCATAATGACAAGGCTACCATCAATTGGGGTAACAAAAATCTTGACAACAAACTACCTTCCATAATGACAAGGCTACCATCCATTGGAGCAACAAAAATCTCGACAAAAAACTACCTTCCATTATGACAAGGCTACAATCAATTGGAATAACAAAAATATCGACAATAGACTACCTTCCATAATGACAAGGCTACCATCCATTGGAGGAACAAAAATCAGAACAACTGACTACCTTGCATAATGACAAGGCTACAATCCATTGGAGTAACAACAATTTTGAAAATAGAGTACCTTCCATAATGACAAGGGTACCATCCACTGGAGTAACAAAAATATCAACAATAAACTATGTTCTATAATGACAATCCTACCATCCATTAGAGTAACAAAATCGTGACAACAGACTACCTTCCATAATGACAAGGCTACCATCCATTGGAGTAAAAAAAATCTCGACAACAGACAACCTTCCATAATGACAAGGCTATCATCCATTGGAGTAACAAAGATATCGACAACAGACTTCCTTCCATAATGACAAGGCTACCATCCATTGGAGTAACAAAGATATCGACAATAGACTACCTTCCATAATGATAAGGCTATCATTCATTGGAGTAACAAAAATCTCTACAAAATACTACCTTCCATAAAGACAAGGTTACCATCCATTGGAATAACAAAAATCTCGACAACTGACTACCTTCCATAATGACAAGGCTACCATCCAATGGAATAACAAAAATCTCAACAACAGTCTACATTCCATAATCCCAAAGCTATCATCCATTGGAGTAACAAAAATTTGAAGAACAAAATACCTTCCATAATGACAAGGCTATAATCCATTGGAGTAACAGAAATCTGAACGACAGAATACCTTCCATAATGATAAGGCTACCATTCATTAGAGTAACAAAAATCTTGACAACAGACTACTTTCCATAATGATAAGGCTACATCCATTGGGGTAACAAAAATCTCGACAACATACTACCTTCCATAATGACAATGCTACCATCCATTGGAGTAATTAAAATCAAGAAAAAAACTTCCTTCCATAATGACAAGGCTACCATCCATTGGAGTAACAAAAATTTTGACAACAGACTAACTTCCATAATGGTAAGGCTACCATACATTGGAGTAAAAAAAATCTCGACAAAAACCAACCTTCCATAACGAGAAGGCTACCATCCATTGGAATAACAAAAATCTCGACAATAGACTACCTACCATAATGACAAGGCTACCATCCATTGGAGTAACAAAAATATGAACAACTAACTACCTTGCATAATGACAAGGCTATCATCCATTGGAGTAACAAAGATATCGGCAAAAGACTAACTTCCATAATGATAAGGTTACCATCCATTGGAATAACAAAAATCTCGACATTAGACTACCTTCCATAATGACAAGGCTACCATCCATTGGAGTAACAAATATATGAACAACAAACTACTTTGCATAATGACAAGGCTATCATCCATTGGAGTAACAAAGATATCGACAAAAGACTAACATCCATAATGACAAGGTTAACATCCATTGGAGTAACAAAAATATCAACAACAGACTATGTTCTATAATGACAATCCTACACTCCATTAGAGTAACAAAATCGTGACAACTGACTACCTTCCATAATGACAAGGCTACCATCCATTGGGGTAACAAAAATCTTGACAACAAACTACCTTCCATAATGACAAGGCTACCATCCATTGGAGCAACAAAAATCTCGACAAAAAACTACCTTCCATAATGACAAGGCTACCATCAATTGGAATAACAAAAATCTCGATAATAGACTACCTTCCATAATGACAAGGCTACCATCCATTGGAGGAACAAAAA
Organism: Vicia faba; assembly: GCA_948472305.1. NCBI lineage: Eukaryota > Viridiplantae > Streptophyta > Magnoliopsida > Fabales > Fabaceae > Vicia > Vicia faba. The sequence goes on along the minus strand of OX451739.1, from coordinate 584,790,396 downwards.
TTAGAACAACTGACTACCTTGCATAATGACAAGGCTACCATCCATTGGAGTAACAAAAATTTCGAAAATAGAGTACCTTCCATAATGACAAGGCTACCATCCACTGGAGTAACAAAGATATCGACAATAGAATACCTTCCATAATGATAAGGCTATCATCCATTGGAGTAACAAATATCTCGACAAAATACTACCTTCCGTAATGACAAGGTTACCATCCATTGGAATAACAAAAATCTCGACAACTAACTACCTTCCATAATGACAAGGCTACCATCCAATGGAATAACAAAAATCTCAACAATAGTCTACCTTCCATAATCCCAAGGCTACCATCCATTGGAGTACAAAAATTTTAAGAACAAACTACCCTCCATAATGACAAGGCTACAATCCATTGGAGTAACAGAAATCTGAACGACAGATTACCTTCCATAATGACAAGGCTACCATTCATTGGAGTAACAAAAATCTCAACAACAGACTAACTTCCATAATGACAAGGCTACCATCCATTGGAGTAAAAAAAATCTCGACAATAGACTACCTTCCATCATGACAATGCTATCATCCATTGGAGTAACAAAGATATCGACAACAGACTTCCTTCCATAATGACAAGGCTACCATCCATTGGAGTAACAAAGATATCGACAACAGACTACCTTCCATAATGATAAGGCTATCTCCATTGGAGTAGCAAAAATCTCGACAAAATACTACCTTCCATAATGACAAGGATACCATCCAATAGAATAATAAAACTATCAACAATAGTCTACCTTCCATAATCCCAAGGCTACCATCCATTGGAGTAACAAAAATTTGAAGAAAAAACTACCTATCATAATGACAAGGCTACAATCAATTGGATTAACAGAAATATGAACGACAAACTACCTTCCATAATGACAAGGCTACCATTCATTGGAGTAACAAAAATCTCGACAGCAGACTACCTTCCATAATGACAAGGCTACATCCATTGGGGTAACAAAAATCTCGACAACAAACTACCTTCCGTAATGACAATGCTACCAACCATTGGAGTAATTAAAATCACGACAAAAAACTACCTTCCATAATGACAAGGCTACCATCCATTGGAATTAAAATATCTCGACAATAGACTACCTTCCATATTGACAAGGCTACCATACACTGGAGTAACACAAATCTTGACAACAGACTACCATCCATAATGGCAAGGCTACCATACATTGGAGTAAAAAAAATCTCGACAAAAAACAACCTTCCATAACGAGAAGGCTACCATCCATTGGAATAACAAAAATCTAGACGTTAGACTACCTTCCATAATGACAAGGCTACCATCCATTGGAGTAACAAAAATATGAACAACATACTACCTTCCATAGTGATAAGGATATCATCCATTGGAGTAACAAAAATCTCGACAAAATACTACCCTCCATAATGACAAGGTTACCATCCATTGGAATAACAAAAATATCGACAATGGACTACCTTCCATAATGACAAGGCTACCATCCAGTAGAATAACAAAAATATCAACAACAGTCTACCTTCCATAATCACAAGGCTACCATCCATTGGAGTAACAAAAATTTGAAGAACAAACTACCTTCCATAATGACAAGGCTACAATCCATTGGAGTAACCGAAATCTAAACGACAAACTACCTTACATAATGACAAGGCTACCATTGATTGGAGTAACAAAAATCTCGACAATAGACTACCTTCCATAATGACAAGTCTACATCCATCGGGGTAACAAATATCTCGACAATAGACTACCTTATGTAATGACAATGCTGCCATCCATTGGAGTAATTAAAATCAAGACAAAAAACTACCTTCCATAATTACAAGTCTACCCTCCATTGGATTAAAAATATCTCGATAATAGACTACCTTCCATATTGACAAGGCTACCATCCATTGGAATAACAAAAATCTTGACAACAGACAACCTTCCATAATGGCAAGGCTACCATCCATTGGAGTAAAAAAAATATCGACAAAAAACTACCTTCCATAACGAGAAGGCTACCATCCATCGGAATAACAAAAATCTCGACAATGGACTACCTTCCATAATGACAAGGCTACCATTCATTGGAGTAACAAAAATATGAACAACAGTCTACCTTCCATAATCACAAGGCTACCATCTATTGGAGTAACAAAAATTTGAAGAACAAACTACCTTCCATAATGACAAGGCTACAATCCATTGGAGTAACAGAAATATTAACGACAAACTACCTTCCATAATGAAAAGGCTACCATTCATTGGGGTAACAAAAATCTCGACAACAGACTATCTGCCGTAATGACAACACTACCATCCATTGGAGTAATTAAAATCAAGACAAAATCTACCTTCCATAATGACAAGGCTACCATTCATTGGATTAAGAATATCTCGACAATAGACTACCTTCCATATTGACAAGGCTACCATCCATTGGAGTAACAAAAACATGAACAACAGACTACCTTGCATAATGACAAGGATATCATCCATTGGAGTAACAAAGATATTGACAAAAGACTAACTTCCATAATGACAAGGTTACTATCCATTGGAGTAACAAAAATATCAACAACAGACTATGTTCTATAATGACAATCCTACCATCCATTAGAGTAACAAAATCGTGACAACAGACTACCTTTCATAATGACAAGGCTACCATCCATTAGGGCAACAAAAATCTCGACAAAAAACTACCTACCATAATGACAAGGCTACCATCAATTGGAATAACAAAAATCTCGACAATAGACTACCTTCCATAATGACAAGGCTACCATCCATTAGAGGAATTAAAATCAGAACAATCGCCTACCTTGCATAATGGCAAGGCTACCATCCATTGGAGTAACAAAAATTTCGAAAATAGAGTAAATTCTATAATGACAAGGCTACCATCCATTGGAGTAACAAAAATATCAACAACAGACTATGTTCTATAATGACAATCCTACCATCCATTAGAGTAACAAAATCGTGACAACAGACTACCTTCCACAATGACAAGGCTACCATCCATTGGAGTAAAAAAAATCTCGACAACAGAATCCCTTCCATAATGACAAGGCTATCATCCATTAGAGTAACAGAGATATCGACAATAGACTTCCTTCCATAATGACAAGGCTACCATCCATTGGAGTAACAACGATATCAACAACATACTACCTTCCTTAATGATAAGGCTATCATCCATTGGAGTTATAAAAATCTCGACAAAATACTACCTTCCATAATGACAAGGTTACCATACATTGGAATAACAACAATCTCGACAACGGACTACCTTCCATAATGACAAGGCTACCATCCAATGGAATAACAAAAATCTCAACAACAGTCTACCTTCCATAATCCCAAGGCTACCATCCATTGGAGTAACAAAAATTTGAAGAACAAACTACCTTCCATAATGACAAGGCTACAATCTATTGGAGTAACAGAAATCTGAACGACAGACTACCTTCCATAATGGCAATGCTACCATTCATTGTAGTAACAAAAATTTCGACAACGGACTACCTTCCATAATGACAAGGCTACATCGATAGGGGTAACAAAAATCTCGACAACAGACTACCTTCCGTAATGACAACGTTACCATCCATTGGAATAACAAAAATCTCGACAACAAACTACCTTACATAATGACAAGGCTACCATCCAATGGAATAAAAAATTCTTGACAAAAGACTACCTTCCATAATGACATGGCTACCATCCATTGGAGTAACAAAAATCTGAACAACAAACTACTCTCCATAATGACAAGGCTACCATCCATTGGAGTAACAAAAATCTCGTTAAAAAACTACCTTCCATAATGATAAGGCTACCATCCATTAGAGTTACAAAAATCTAGACAATAAACTACCTTCCATAATGACAAGGCTAACATCCGTTGGAGTAACAAAAATCTGAACAACAGACTACCTTGCATAATGACATGGCCATCATCCATTGGAGTAACAAAGATATCGAAAATAGACTACCTTCAATAATGACAAGGCTACCATCCATTGGATAATAAAAATCTCGACAAAAGACTACCTTCCATAATGACAAGGTTACCATCCATTTGAATAACCAAAATCTCGACAATGGACTACCTTCCATAATGACAAGGCTACCATCAATTAGAATAAAAAAAATCTCAACAACAAACTACCTTCCATAATGAAAAGGCTAAAATCCATTGGAGTAACAAAAATATGAACAACAGAATACCTTACATAATGACAAGGCAACCATCCATTGGAGTAACAAAAATCTCGATAACAGACTACCTTCCATAATGACAAGGCTATCATCCATTGGAGTAACAAAGATATCGATAACAGACTACCTTCCATAATGACAAGGCTATCATCCATTGGAGTAACAAAGATATCGACAACAGACTACCTTGAATAATGTCAAGGCTACCATCCATTTGAGTAACAAAAATCTCGACAAAAGACTACCTTCCATAATGACAAGGTTACCATCCATTGGAGTAACAAAAATCTGAACAACAGACTACCTTCCATAATGACAAGGCTATCATCCATTAGAGTAACAAATATCTCTACAAAATACTAACTTTCATAATGACAAAGTTACCATCCATTGGAGTAACAAAAATCTCGACAACAAAATACCTTCCATAATGACAAGGCTATCATCCATTGGAGTAACAAAAATCTCTACAAAATACTACCTTTCATAATGATAAGGTTATCATCCAATGGAATAAAAAATTCTCGACAACAGACTACCTTCCATAATGACAAGGCTACCATCCATTGGAGTAACAAAAATCTGAACAACAAACTACCTTCCATAATGACAAGGCTACAATCCATTGGAGTAACAGAAATCTCAACGACAAAATACCTTCCATAATGACAAGGCTACTATCCATTGGAGTAACAAAAATCTCGAAAAAAAACTACCTTCCATAATGATAAGGCTACCATCCATTGGAATAACAAAAATCTCGAAAATAGACTACCTTCCATAATGACAAGGCTATCATCCATTGGAGTAACAATAATCTGAACAATAGACTACCTTGCATAATGACAAGGCTATCATCCATTGGAGTAACAAAGATATCGACAATAGACTACCTTCAATAATGACAAGGCTACCATCCCTTGGAGTAACAAAAATCTCAACAACATACTACCTTCCATAATGACAAGGCAACCAGCCATTGGAGTAACATAAATCTCAATGAAAGTCTACCTTCCATAATGACAAGGCTACTATCCATTGGAGAAACAAAAATATGGAAACCAAACTACCTTCCATAATGACAAAGTTACCATCCATTGGAGTAAAAAAAATCTCGACCAAAGACTACCTTCCATAATGACAAGGTTACCATCCATTGGAATAACAAAAATCTCGACAACAAACTACCTTACTTAATGACAAGGCTACCATCCAATGGAATAAAAAATTCTCGACAAAAGACTACCTTCCATAATGACAAGGCTACCATCCATTGGAGTAACGAAAATCTCAACGAAAGACTACCTTCCATAATGACAAGGCTACCATCCATTGGAAGAACAAAAATCTCGACAATAGACTACCTTCCATAATAACTAGGCTACCATCCATTGGAGTAACAAAAATCTCGATAAAAAACTACCTTCCATAATTATAACGCTACCATCCATTAGAGTTACAAAAATATAGACAATAAACTACCTTCCATAATGACAAGGCTACCATCCGTTGGAGTAACTAAAATCTGAACAACAAACTACCTTGCATAATGACAAGGCCATCATCCATTGGAGTAACAAAGATATCGATAATAGACTACCTTCAATAATGACAAGGCTACCATCCATTGGATAAGAAAAATCTCGACAAAAGACTACCTTCCATAATGACAAGGTTACCATCCATTTGAATAAACAAAATCTCGACAATGGACTACCTTCCATAATATCAAGGCTACCATCCATTAGAATAACAAAAATCTCAACAAGAGACTACCTTCAATAATGACAAGGCTAACATCCATTGGAGTGACAAAAATATTAACAACAAACTACCTTACATAATGACAAGGCAACCATCCATTGGGGTAAGAAAAACCTTGACAACAGACTACCTTCCATAATTACAAGGCTACCATCCATTGGGGTAAGAAAAATTTCAATAACAAACTACCTTCCATAATGAGAAGGCTACCATCCATTGGAGTAACAAAAATCTCGACAACAGACTACCTCCATAATGACAAGGCTATCATCCATTGGAGTAACAAAGATATCGATAACAGACTATCTTCAATAATGACAAGGCTACCATCCATTGGAGTAACAAAAATCCCGACAAAATACTACCTTCCATAATGACAAGGCTACCATCCATTGGAGTAACAAAAATCTAAACAACTGACTACCTTGCATAATGACAAGGCTATCATCCATTGGAGTAACAAAGATATCGACAACAGACTACCTTCAATAATGAAAAGGCTACAATCCATTAGAGTAACAAAAATCTCGACAAAAGACTACCTTCCATAATGACAAGGTTACCATCCATTGGAATAAAAAAAATCTCGACAACAATCTACCTTCGGTAATGACAAGGCTACCATCCAATGGAATAAAAAATTCTCGACAACAGACTACCTTGCATAATGACAAGGCTATCATCCATTAAAGTAACAAAGATATCGACAACAGACTACCTTCAATAATGACAAGGCTACCATTCATCGGAGTAACAAAAACCTCGACAAAAGACTACCTTCAATAATGACAAGGTTACCATCCATTGGAGTAACAAAAATCTCTACAAAATACTACCTTTCATTATGATAAGGTTATCATCCAATGGAATAAAAAATTCTCGACAACAGACTACCTTCCATAATGACAAGGCTACCATCCATTGGAGTAACAAAAATCTGAACAACAAACTACCTTCCATAATGACAAGGCTACAATCCATTGGAGTAACAGAAATCTCAACGACAAACTACCTTCCATAATGACAAGGCTACTATCCATTGGAGTAACAAAAATCTCGATAAAAAACTACCTTCCATAATGATAAGGCTACCATCCATTGGAATAACAAAAATCTCGAAAATAGACTACCTTCCATAATGACAAGGCTATCATCCATTGGAGTAACAAAAATCTGAACAATAGACTACCTTGCATAATGACAAGGCTATCATCCATTGGAGTAACAAAGATATTGACAATAGACTACCTTCAATAATGACAAGGCTACCATCCCTTGGAGTAACAAAAATCTCAACAACATACTACCTTCCATAATGACAAGGCAACCAGCCATTGGAGTAACATAAATCTCAATGAAAGTCTACCTTCCATAATGACAAGGCTACTATCCATTGGAGAAACAAAAATATGGAAACCAAACTACCTTCCATAATGACAAAGTTACCATACATTGGAGTAAAAAAAATCTCGACCAAAGACTACCTTCCATAATGACAAGGTTACCATCCATTGGAATAACAAAAATCTCGACAACAAACTACCTTACTTAATGACAAGGCTACCATCCAATGGAATAAAAAATTCTCGACAAAAGACTACCTTCCATAATGACAAGGCTACCATCCATTGGAGTAACAAAAATCTCAACGAAAGACTACCTTCCATAATTACAAGGCTACCATCCATTGGAAGAACAAAAATCTCGACAATAGACTACCTTCCATAATGACTAGGCTACCATCCATTGGTGTAACAAAAATCTCGATAAAAAACTACCTTCCATAATTATAACTCTACCATCCATTAGAGTTACAAAAATCTAGACAATAAACTACCTTCCATAATGACAAGGCTACCATCCGTTGGAGTAACAAAAATCTGAACAACAAACTACCTTGCATAATGACAAGGCCATCATCCATTGAAGTAACAAAGATATCGACAATAGACTACCTTCAATAATGACAACGCTACCATCCATTGGATAAGAAAATTCTCGACAAAAGACTACCTTCCATAATGACAAGGTTACCATCCATTTGAATAAACAAAATCTCGACAATGGACTACCTTCCATAATATCAAGGCTACCATCCATTAGAATAACAAAAATCTCAACAACAGACTACCTTCAATAATGACAAGGCTAACATCCATTGGAGTAACAAAAATATTAACAACAGACTACCTTCCATAATGACAAGGCAACCATCCATTGGGGTAAGAAAAATCTGGACAACAAACTACCTTCCATAATTACAAGGCTACCATCCATTGGGGTAAGAAAAATTTCAATAACAGACTACCTTCCATAATGAGAAGGATACCATCCATTGGAGTAACAAAAATCTCGACAACAGACTACCTCCATAATGACAAGGCTATCATCCATTGGAGTAACAAAGATATCGATAACAGACTATCTTCAATAATGACAAGGCTACCATCCATTGGAGTAACAAAAATCCCGACAAAATACTACCTTCCATAATGACAAGGCTACCATCCATTGTAGTAACAAAAATCTAAACAATAGACTACCTTGCATAATGACAAGGCTATCATCCATTGGAGTAACAAAGATATCGACAATAGACTACCTTCAATAATGGAAAGGCTACAATCCATTGGAGTAACAAAAATCTCGACAAAAATAACTACCTTCCATAATGATAAGGTTACCATCCATTGGAAAAAAAAAATCTCGACAACAAACTACCTTCGGTAATGACAAGGCTACCATCCAATGGAATAAAAAATTCTCGACAACAGACTACCTTGCATAATGACAAGGCTATCATCCATTAAAGTAACAAAGATATCGACAATAGACTACCTTCAATAATGACAAGGCTACCATCCATTGGAGTAACAAAAACCTCGACAAAAGACTACCTTCCATAATGACAAGGTTACCATCCATTGGAATAACAAAAATCTCGACAACAAACTACCTTCCATAATGACAAGGCTACCATCCAATGGAATAAAAAATTCTCGACAACAGACTACCTTCCATAATGACAAGGCTACCATCCATTGGAGTAACAAAAATCTGAACAACAGACTACCTTACATAATGACAAGGCTACAATCCATTGGAGTTACAGAAATCTCAACGACAGACTACCTTCCATAATGACAAGGTTACCATCCATTGGAATAAAAAAAATCTTGACAACAAACTACCTACCGTAATGACAAGGCTACCATCCAATCGAATAAAAAACTCTCGACAACAGACTTCCTTGCATAATGACAAGGCTACCATCCATTAGAGTAACAAAAATCTTAACAACAAACTACTGTCCATAATGACAAGGCTACAATACATTGGAGTAACAGAAATCTGGACAAAAGACTACCTTCCATAATGACAAGGGTACCATCCATTGGAGTAACAAAAATCTGAACAACAGACTACCTTACATAATGACAAGGCTATCATCCATTGGAGTAACAAAGATCTCGATAACAAACTACCTTACATAATGACAAGGCTACCATCCATTGGAGTAACAAAAATCTCGATAAAATACTACCTTCCATAATGACAAGGTTAGCATCCATTGGAATAACAAAAATCTCGACAACAGACTACCTTCCATAATTACAAGGCTACAATCCATTGGAGTATCAAAAATATCGACAACAAACTTCCTTCTATAATGAAAAGGCTACCATCCATTATAGTAACAAAAATGTCGACAACATACTACCTTCCATAATGACAAGGCAACCAGCCATTGGAGTAACATAAATCTCAACGAAAGACTACCTTCCATAATGACAAGGCTATTATCCATTAGAGAAAAAAAAATATCGAAACCAAACTACCTTCCATAATGACAAAGTTACCAATCATTTGAGTAAAAAAAATCTCGACAAAAGACTACCTTCCATAATGACAAGGTTACCATCCATTGGAATAACAAAAATTTCGACAACAAACTACCTTACGTAATGACAAGGCTACCATCCAATGGAATAAAAAAATCTCGACAAAAGACTACCTTCCATAATGACAAGGCTACCATCCATTGGAGTAACAAAAATCTGAACAACAGACTACCTTCCATAATGACAAGGCTACAATCCATTGGAGTAACAAAAATCTCAACGACAAACTACCTTCCATAATGACAAGGCTACCATCCATTGGAGTAACAAAAATCTCGATAAAAAACTACCTTTCATAATGATAAGGCTACCATCCATTAGAGTTACAAAAATCTCGACAATAGACTACCTTCCATAATGACAAGGCTACCATCCGTTGGAGTAACAAAAATCTGAACAACAGACTACCTTGCATAATGACAAGGCTATCATCCATTGGAGTAACAAAGATATCGACAATAGACTACCTTCAATAATGACAAGGCTACCATCCATTGGATAAGAAAAATCTCGATAAAAGACTACCTTCCATAATGACAAGGTTACCATCCATTGGAATAACAAAAATCTCTACAACAAACTACCTTCCATAATGAGAAGGCTACCATCCATTGGAGTAACAAAACTCTGAACAACAGACTACCTTGCATAATGACAAGGCTATCATCCATTGGAGTAACAAAGACATCGACAACAGACTACCTTCAATAATGAAAAGGCTACAATCCATTGGAGTAACAAAAATCTCGAAAAAAGACTACCTTCCATAATGACAAGGTTACCATTCATTGGAATAAAAAAAATCTCGACAGCAAACTACCTTCCGTAATGACAAGGCTACCATCCAATGGAATCAAAAACTCTCGACAACAGACTTCCTTGCATAATGACAAGGCTACCATCCATTGGAGTAACAAAAATCTGAACAACAAACTACTCTCCATAATGACAAGGCTACAATCCATTGGATTAACAGAAATCTCGACAAAAGACTACCTTCCATAATGACAAGGCTACCATCCATTGGAGTAACAAAAATCTGAACAACAGACTACCTTACATAATGACAAGGCTATAATCCATTGGAATAACAAAAATCTCAACGACAGACTACCTTCCATAATGACAAGGCTACCATCCATTGGAGTAACAAAAATCTCGTCAACAGATTACCTTCCATAATAACAAGGATACCATCCATTGGGGTAACAGAAATCTCGATAACAGACTACCTTCCATAATGACAAGGCTAACATCCATTGGAGTAACAAAAATATGAACAACTGACTACCTTACATAATGACAAGGCAACCATCCATTGGAGTAACAAAAATATCGACAACAGACTACCTTCCATAATTACAAGGCTACCATCCATTGGGGTAAGAAAAATCTCAATTACAGACTACCTTCCATAATGAGAAGGCTACCATCGATTGGAGTAACAAAAATCACGACAACAGACTACCTTCCATAATGACAAGGCTATCATCCATTGGAGTAACAAAGATATTGAAAACAGACTATCTTCAATAAGGACAAGGCTACCATCCATTGGAGTAACAAAAATCCCGACAAAATACTACCTTCCATAATCACAAGGCTATCATCCATTGGAGTATCAAAAATCTGAACAACAGACTACCTTGCATAATGACAAGGCTATCATCCATTGGAGTAACAAAGATATCGACAACAGACTAACTTCAATAACGAAAAGGCTACAATCCATTGGAGTAACAAAAATCTCGACAAAAGACTACCTTCCATAATGAGAAGGTTACCATCCATTGGAATAAAAAAAATCTCGACAACAAACTACCTTCGGTAATGACAAGGCTACCATCCAATGGAATAAAAAATTATCGACAACAAACTACCTTGAATAATGACAAGGCTATCATCCATTAAAGTAACAAAGATATCGACAATAGACTACCTTCCATAATGACAAGGCTACCATCCATTGGAGTAACAAAAACCTCGACAAAAGACTACCTTGCATAATGACAAGGTTACCATCCATTGGAATAACAAAAATCTCGACAACAAACTACCTTCCATAATGACAAGGCTACCATCCAATGGAATAAAAAATTCTCGACAACAGACTACCTTACATAATGACAAGGCTACCATCCATTGGAGTAACAAAAATCAGAACAACAAACTACCTTACATAATGACAAGGCTACAATCCATTGGAGTTACAGAAATCTCAACGACAGACTACCTTCAATAATGACAAGGATACCATCCAATGGAGTAACAAAATCTCAACAGCGAACTACTTTCTATAATGAAAAGGCTATCATCCATAGGAGTAACAAAATCTCAACAACGAACCACCTTCCATAATAACAAGGGTACCATCCATTGGAGTAACAAAAACTCAACAACGAACTAGCTTCCGTAATGACAAGGCTACCATCCATTAGAATAATAAAATACCAATAACGAACTACCTTCCGTAATGACAAGGCTACCACCCATTTGAGTAACAAAATCTCAACAACGAACTACCTTCCATAATGACAAGGCTACCATTCATTGGAGTAACAAAATCTCAACAACGAACTACCTGCCGTAATGACAAGGCTACCATCCAATGGAGTAACAAAAACTCAACAATAAACTATCTTCCATAATGACAAGGCAACCATCCATTAGAATAACAAAATCTCAACAATGAACTACATTCCATAATGACAAGGCTACCATCCATTGGAGTACCAAAATCACAACAACGAACTACCTTCCATAATGACAAGGCTACCATCCAATGGAGTAACAAAATCTTAACAATGAACTACCTTCCATAATGACAAGGCTATTATCCAATAGAGTAACAAAATCGCAACAACAAACTACCTTCCATAATGACAAGGATACCATCCATTAGAGTAACCAAATTCCAATAACGAACTACCTTCCATAATGACAAGGCTACCATCCATTAGAGTAACAAAATCTCAACAACGAACTACATTCCATAATGACAAGGCTACCATCAAATGGAGTAAAAAAATCTCAACACTGAACTACCTTCCATAATGACAAGGCTATCATCAATTGGAGTAACAAAATCTCAACAACGATCTACCTTCCATAATGACAAGGCTACCATCCAATGGAGTAACAAAATCTCAACAACGAACTACCTTCCATAAGGACATCGCTACCATCCATTAGAGTAACAAAATCCCAACAACAAACTACCTCCATAATGACAAGGCTACCATCCATTAGAGTAACAAAATCCCAAAACCGAACTACCTTCCATAATGATAAGGATACCATCCATTAGAGTAACAAAATTCCAACAACGAACTACCTTCCATAATGACAAGGCTACCATCCATTAGAGTAACAAAAACTCAACAATGAACTACCTTCCGTAATGACAAGGCTACCATCCATTAGATTAACAAAATCTCAGCAACGAACTACATTCCATAATGACAAGGCTACCATCCATTGGAGTAACAAAATCACAATAATAAAGTACCTTCAATAATGACAAGGCTACCATCCAATGGAGTAACAAAATCTCAACAACGAACTACCTTCTATAATGATAAGGCTATCATCCATTAAAGTAACAAAGATATCGAAAACAGACTACCTTCAATAATGACAAGGCTACCATCCATTGGAGTAACAAAAATCTCGACAAAAGACTACCTTCCATAATGACAAGGCTACCATCCATTGGAGTAACAAAAATATGAACAACAGACTACCTTACATAATGACAAGGCTACAATCCATTGGAATAACAGAAATCTCAATGACAGACTACCTTCCATAATGACAAGGCTACCATCCATTGGAGTAACAAAAATCTCGACAACAAATTACCTTCCATAATTACAAGGATACCATCCATTGGGGTAACAGAAATCTCGATAACAAACTACCTTCCATAATGACAAGGCTACCATCTATTGGAGTAACAAAAATCTCGACAACAGACTACATTCCATAATGACAAGGATATCATCCATTGGATTAACAAAGATATCGATAACAAACTATCTTCAATAATGACAAGGCTACCATCCATTGGAGTAACAAACATCTCGACAAAATACTACCTTCCATAATGATAAGGCTACTATCCATTGGAGTAACAAAAACCTGAACCACAGACTACCTTGCATAATGACAAGGCTATCATCCATTGGAGTAACAAAGATATCGACAATAGACTACGTTCAATAATGACAAGGCTACAATAAATTGGAGTAACGAAAATCTCGACAAAAGACTACCTTCCATAATGACAAGGTTACCATCCATTGGAATAACAAAAATCTCGACAACAAACTACCTTCCATAATGACAAGGCTACCATCCAATGGAATAAAAAATTCTCGGCAACAGACTACCTTGCATAATGACAAGGCTATCATCCATTGGAGTAACAAAGATATCGACAACAGACTACCTCGCATAATGACAAGGCTCTCATCCATTGGAATAACAAAAATCTCGACAAAAGACTCCTTTCCATAATGACAAGGCTACCATCCATTGGAGTAAGAAAAATTTGAACAACAGAGTACCTTCCATAATGACAAGGCTACAATCCATTGGAGTAACAGAAATCTCAACGAAAGACTACCTTCCATAATGACAAGGCTACCATCCATTGGAGTAACAAAAATCTCGATAAAAAACTACCTTCCATAATGATAAGGCTACCATCCATTGGAGTTACAAAAATCTCGACAATAGACTACCTACCATAATGAAAAGGCTACCATCCATTGGAGTAACAAAAATCTGAACAACTGACTACCTTGCATAATTACAAGGCTATCATCCATTAGAATAATAAAGATATCGACAATAGACTACCTTCAATAATGACAAGGCTACCATCCATTGGAGTAAGAAAAATCTCGAAAAAAGACTACCTTCCATAATGACAAGGTTACCATCCATTGGAATAACAAAAATCTCGACAACGGACTACCTTCCATAATGACAAGGCTACCATCCATTGTAATAACAAAAATCTCAACAACAGACTACCTTACATAATGACAAGGCTAACATCCATTGGAGTAACAAAAATCTGAACAACAGACTACCTTACATAATGACAAGGCTACAATCCATTAGAGTAACAGAAATCTCAACGACAGACTACCTGCCATAATGACAACGCTACCATACATTGGAGTTACAAAACTCTTGATAATAGACTACCTTCCACAGTGACAAGGCTACCATCCATTGGAGTAACAAAAATCTCATCAACAAACTACCTTCCATAATGACAAAGCTATCATCCATTGGAGTAACAAAGATATCGCCAATAGCCTACCTTCAATAATGACAAGGCTACCATCCATTAGAGTAAGAAAAATCTAGACAAAAGACTACCTTCCATAATGACAAGGTTACCATCCATTAGAATAACAAAAATCTCGACAACAAACTACCTTCCATAATGACAAGGCTACCATCCATTGGAATAATAAAAATTTGAACAAAATAGTACCTTCCATAATGACAAGGCTACAATCCATTGTTGTAACAGAAATCTCAATGACAGACTACCTTCCATAATGTCAAGGCTACCATCCATTGGAGTAACAAAAATCTCAATAAAGAACTACCTTCCATAATGATAAGGCTACCATCCGTTGGTGTTACAAAAATCTCGACAATAGACTACTTTCCATAATGACAAGGCTACCATCCGTTGGACTAACAAAAATCTGAACATCGGACTACCTTGCATAATGACAAGGCTATCATCCATTGGAATAACAAAGATATCGACCATAGACTACCTTCCATAATGACAAGGTTACCATCCATTGGAATAAAAAAAATCTCGACAACGGACTACCTTCCATAATGACAAGGCTAACATCCATTAGAGTAACAAATATCTGAACAACAAACTACCTTACATAATGACAAGGCTACAATCCATTGGAGTAATAGAAATCTCAACGACAGACTACCTTCCATAATGACAAGGCTACCATTCATTGGAGTTACAAAAATTCTCGACAATAGACTACCTTCCACAATGACAAGGCTACCATCCGTTGGAGTAACAAAAATCTGAACAGCTGAATACCTTGCATAATGACAAGGCTATCATCCATTGGAGTAACAAAGATATCGACAATAGACTACCTTCAATAATGACAAGGCTACCATCCATTGGAATAACAAAAATCTCATCAACAAACTACCTTCCATAATGACAAGGCTATCATCCATTGGAGTAACAAAGATATCGACAATAGACTACCTTCAATAATGACAAGGCTACCATCCATTGGACTAAGAAAAATCTTGACAAAAGACTACCTTCCATAATGACAAGGTTACCATCCATTGGAATAACAAAAATCTCGACAATAGACTACCTTCCATAATGACAAGGCTACCATCCATTGGAATAACAAAAATTTCAATAACAAACGACCTTCCATAATGACAAGGCTAACATCCATTGGTGTAACAAAAATATGAACAACAGACTACCTTACATAATGACAAGGCTACAATCCATTGGAGTAACAGAAATCTCAACAACATACTACCTTCTATAATTACAAGGCTACCATCCATTGGAGTAACAAAAATCTCGACAACAAACTACCTTCCATAATTACAAGGCTACCATCCATTCGGGTAACAAAAATCTCGATAACAGACTACCTTCCATAATGACAAGGCTACCATCAATTGGAGTAACAAAAATGTCGACAATAGACTACCTTCCATAATGACAAGGCTATCATCCATTGTAGTAACAAAGATATCGATAACATACTATCTTCAATAATGACAATGCTACCATCCATTGAAGTAACAAAAATCGTAACAACAGACTACCTTCTATAATGACAAGGCTACAATCCATTGGAGTAACAGAAATCTCAACGATAGACTACCTTCCATAATGACAAGGCTACCATCGATTGGAGTTACAAAAATTCTCGACAATAGACTACCTTCCACAATGACAAGGCTACCATCTGTTGGAGTAACAAAAATCTGACAACAGACTACCTTGCATAATGACAAGGCTATCATCCATTGGAGTAACAAAGATATCGACAATAGACTACCTTTAATAATGACAAGGCTACCATCCATTGGAGTAAGAAAAATCTCGACAAAAGACTACCTTCCATAATGACAAGGTTACCATCCATTGGAATAATAAAAATCTCGACAACGGACTACCTTCCATAATGACAAGGCTACCATCCATTGGAGTAAGAAAAATCTCATCAACAAACCACCTTCCATAATGACAAGGCTATCATCCATTGGAGTAACAAAGATATCGACAATAGACTACCTTCAATAATGACAAGGCTACCATCCATTGAACTAAGAAAAATCTCGACAAAAGACTACCTTCCATAATGACAAGGTTACCATCCATTGAAATAACAAAAATCTCGACAATGGACTACCTTCCATAATGACAAGGCTACCATCCAGTGGAATAACAAAAATTTCAATAACAAACGACCTTCCATAATGACAAGGCTAACATCCATTGGAGTAACAAAAATCTGAACAACAGACTACCTTACATAATGACAAGGCTACAATCCATTGGAGTAACAAAAATCTCAACGACAGACTACCTGCCATAATGACAAGGCTACCATACATTGGAGTTACAAAACTCTTGACAATAGACTACCTTCCACAATGACAAGGCTACCATCCATTGGAGTAACAAAAATCTCATCAACAAACTACCTTCCATAATGACAAAGCTATCATCCATTGGAGTAACAAAGATATCGACAATAGACTACCTTCAATAATGACAAGGCTACCATCCATTAGAGTAAGAAAAATCTAGACAAAAGACTACCTTCCATAATGACAAGGCTACCATCCATTGGAATAAAAAAAATTTGAACAAAATAGTACCTTCCATAATGACAAGGCTACAATCCATTGGTGTAACAGAAATCTCAATGACAGACTACCTTCCATAATGTCAAGGCTACCATCCATTGGAGTAACAAAAATCTCAATAAAGAACTACCTTCCATAATGATAAGGCTACCATCCGTTGGTGTTACAAAAATCTCGACAATAGACTACTTTCCATAATGACAAGGCTACCATCCGTTGGACTAACAAAAATCAGAACATCGGACTACCTTGCATAATGACAAGGCTATCATCCATTGGAATAACAAAGATATCGACCATAGACTACCTTCCATAATGACAAGGTTACCATCCATTGGAATAACAAAAATCTCGACAACGGACTAACTTCCATAATGACAAGGCTAACATGCATTAGAGTAACAAAAATCTGAACAACAGACTACCTTACATAATGACAAGGCTACAATCCATTGGAGTAATAGAAATCTCAACGACAGACTACCTTCCATAATGACAAGGCTACCATTCATTGGAGTTACAAAAATTCTCGACAATAGACTACCTTCCACAATGACAAGGCTACCATCCGTTGGAGTAACAAAAATCTGAACAACAGAATACCTTGCATAATGACAAGGCTATCATCCATTGGAGTAACAAAGATATCGACAATAGACTACCTTCAATAATGTCAAGGCTACCATCCATTGGAATAACAAAAATCTCATCAACAAACTACCTTCCATAATGACAAGGCTATCATCCATTGGAGTAACAAAGATATCGACAATAGACTACCTTCAATAATGACAAGGCTACCATCCATTGGACTAAGAAAAATCTCGACAAAAGACTACCTTCCATAATGACAAGGTTACCATCCATTGGAATAACAAAAATCTCGACAATGGACTACCTTCCATAATGACAAGGCTACCATCCATTGGAATAACAAAAATTTCAATAACAAACGACCTTCCATAATGACAAGGCTAACATCCATTGGAGTAACAAAAATATGAACAACAGACTACCTTACATAATGACAAGGCTACAATCCATTGGAGTAACAGAAATCTCAACGACATACTACCTTCTATAATTACAAGGCTACCATCCATTGGAGTAACAAAAATCTCGACAACAAACTACCTTCCATAATTACAAGGCTACCATCCATTCGGGTAACAAAAATCTCGATAACAGACTACCTTCCATAATGACAAGGCTACCATCAATTGGAGTAACAAAAATGTCGACAATAGACTACCTTCCATAATGACAAGGCTATCATCCATTGTAGTAACAAAGATATCGATAACATACTATCTTCAATATTGACAATGCTACCATCCATTGAAGTAACAAAAATCTGAACAACAGACTACCTTCTATAATGACAAGGCTACAATCCATTGGAGTAACAGAAATCTCAACGACAGACTACCTTCCATAATGACAAGGCTACCATCGATTGGAGTTACAAAAATTCTCGACAATAAACTACCTTCCACAATGACAAGGCTACCATCTGTTGGAGTAACAAAAATCTGAACAACAGACTACCTTGCATAATGACAAGGCTATCATCCATTGGAGCAACAAAGATATCGACAATAGACTACCTTTAATAATGACAAGGCTACCATCCATTGGAGTAAGAAAAATCTCGACAAAAGACTACCTTCCATAATGACAAGGTTACCATCCATTGGAATAACAAAAATCTCGACAACGGACTACCTTCCATAATGACAAGGCTACCATCCATTGGAATAACAAAAATCTCATCAACAAACCACCTTCCATAATGACAAGGGTATCATCCATTGGAGTAACAAAGATATCGACAATAGACTACCTTCAATAATGACAAGGCTACCATCCATTGAACTAAGAAAAATCTCGACAAAAGACTACCTTCCATAATGACAAGGTTACCATCCATTGAAATAGCAAAAATCTCGACAACGGACTACCTACCATAATGACAAGGCTACCATCCAGTGGAATAACAAAAATTTCAATAACAAACGACCTTCCATAATGACAAGGCTAACATCCATTGGAGTAACAAAAATCTGAACAACAGACTACCTTACATAATGACAAGGCTCCAATCCATTGGAGTAACAGAAATTTCAATGACATACTACCTTCCATAATGACAAGGCTACCATCCATTGGAGTAACAAAAATCTCGACAACAAACTACCTTCCATAATTACAAGGCTACCATCCATTGGGGTAACAAAAATCTCGATAACAGACTACCTTCCATAATGACAAGGCTACCATCCATTGTAGTAACAAAAATCTCGACAATAGACTACCTTCCATAATGAAAAGGCTACCATCCATTGGAGTAACAAAAATCTGAACAACTGACTACCTTGCATAATGACAAGGCTATCATCCATTAGAATAATAAAGATATCGACAATAGACTACCTTCAATAATGACAAGGCTACCATCCATTGGAGTAAGAAAAATCTCGAAAAAAGACTACCTTCCATAATGACAAGGTTACCATCCATTGGAATAACAAAAATCTCGACAACGGACTACCTTCCATAATGACAAGGCTACCATCCATTGTAATAACAAAAATCTCAACAACAGACTACCTTACATAATGACAAGGCTAACATCCATTGGAGTAACAAAAATCTGAACAACAGACTACCTTACATAATGACAAGGCTACAATCCATTAGAGTAACAGAAATCTCAACGACAGACTACCTGCCATAATGACAATGCTACCATACATTGGAGTTACAAAAATCTTGACAATAGACTACATTCCACAATGACAAGGCTACCATCCATTGGAGTAACAAAAATCTCATCAACAAACTACCTTCCATAATGACAAAGCTATCATCCATTGGAGTAACAAAGATATCGACAATAGACTACCTTCAATAATGACAAGGCTAACAACCATTAGCGTAAGAAAAATCTAGACAAAAGACTACCTTCCATAATTACAAGGTTACCATCCATTAGAATAACAAAAATCTCGACAACAAACTACCTTCCATAATGACAAGGCTACCATCCGTTGGAATAACAAAAATTTGAACAAAATAGTACCTTCCATAATGACAAGGCTACAATCCATTGGTGTAACAGAAATCTCAATGAAAGACTACCTTCCATAATGTCAAGGCTACCATCCATTGGAGTAACAAAAATCTCAATAAAGAACTACCTTCCATAATGATAAGGCTACCATCCGTTGGTGTTACAAAAATCTCGACAATAGACTACTTTCCATAATGACAAGGCTACCATCCGTTGGACTAACAAAAATATGAACATCGGACTACCTTGCATAATGACAAGGCTATCATCCATTGGAATAACAAAGATATCGACCATAGACTACCTTCCATAATGACAAGGTTACCATCCATTGGAATAACAAAAATCTCGACAACGGACTAACTTCCATAATGACAAGGCTAACATGCATTAGAGTAACAAAAATCTGAACAACAGACTACCTTACATAATGACAAGGCTACAATCCATTGGAGTAATAGAAATCTCAACGACAGACTACCTTCCATAATGACAAGGCTACCATTCATTGGAGTTACAAAAATTCTCGACAATAGACTACCTTCCACAATGACAAGGCTACCATCTGTTGGAGTAACAAAAATTTGAACAACAGAATACCTTGCATAATGACAAGGCTATCATCCATTGGAGTAACAAAGATATCGACAATAGACTACCTTCAATAATGACAAGGCTACCATCCATTGGAATAACAAAAATCTCATCAACAAACTACCTTCCATAATGACAAGGCTATCATCCATTGGAGTAACAAAGATATCGACAATAGACTACCTTAAATAATGACAAGGCTACCATCCATTGGACAAAGAAAAATCTTGACAAAAGACTACCTTCCATAATGACAAGGTTACCATCCATTGGAATAACAAAAATCTCGACAATGGACTACCTTCCATAATGACAAGGCTACCATCCATTGGAATAACAAAAATTTCAATAACAAACGACCTTCCATAATGACAAGGCTAACATCCATTGGTGTAACAAAAATATGAATAACAGACTACCTTACATAATGACAAGGCTACAATCCATTGGAGTAACAGAAATCTCAACAACATACTACCTTCTATAATTACAAGGCTACCATCCATTGGAGTAACAAAAATCTCGACAACAAACTACCTTCCATAATTACAAGGCTACCATCCATTCGGGTAACAAAAATCTCGATAACAGACTACCTTCCATAATGACAAGGCTACCATCAATTGGAGTAACAAAAATGTCGACAATAGACTACCTTCCATAATGACAAGGCTATCATCCATTGTAGTAACAAAGATATCGATAACATACTATCTTCAATAATGACAATGCTACCATCCATTGAAGTAACAAAAATCTGAACAACAGACTACCTTCTATAATGACAAGGCTACAATCAATTGGAGTAACAGAAATCTCAACGATAGACTACCTTCCATAATGACAAGGCTACCATTGATTGGAGTTACAAAAATTCTCGACAATAGACTACCTTTCACAATGACAAGGCTACCATCTGTTGGAGTAACAAAAATCTGACAACAGACTACCTTGCATAATGACAAGGCTATCATCCATTGGAGTAACAAAGATATCGACAGTAGACTACCGTTAATAATGACAAGGCTACCATCCATTGGAGTAAGAAAAATCTCGACAAAAGACTACCTTCCATAATGACAAGGTTACCATCCATTGGAATAACAAAAATCTCGACAACGGACTACCTTCCATAATGACAAGGCTACCATCCATTGGAATAACAAAAATCTCATCAACAAACCACCTTCCATAATGACAAGGCTATCATCCATTGGAGTAACAAAGATATCGACAATAGACTACCTTCAATAATGACAAGGCTACCATCCATTGAACTAAGAAAAATCTCGACAAAAGACTACCTTCCATAATGACAAGGTTACCATCCATTGAAATAACAAAAATCTCGACAATGGACTACCTTCCATAATGACAAGGCTACCATCCAGTGGAATAACAAAAATTTCAATAACAAACGACCTTCCATAATGACAAGGCTAACATCCATTGGAGTAACAAAAATCTGAACAACAGACTACCTTACATAATTACAAGGCTACAATCCATTGGAGTAACAAAAATTTCAATGACATACTACCTTCCATAATGACAAGGCTACCACCTATTGGAGTAACAAAAATCTCGACAACAAACTACCTTCCATAATTACAAGGCTAACATCCATTGGGGTAACAAAAATCTCGATAACAGACTACCTTCCATAATGACAAGGCTACCATCCATTGTAGTAACAAAAATCTCGACAATAGACTACCTTCCATAATGACAAGGCTATGATCCATTGTAGTAACAAAGATATCTATAACATACTATCTTCAATAATGACAACGCTACCATCCATTGGAGTAACAAAAATCTGAACAATAGACTACCTTCCATAATGACAAGGCTACAATCCATTGGAGTAACAGAAATCTCAACGACAGACTACCTTCCATAATGACTAGGTTACCATCCATTGGAGTAACAAAAATCTCGACAACAGACTACCTTCCATAATTACAAGGCTACCATCCATTGGAGTAACAAAAATCTCGGAAAAAGACTACCTTTCATAATGACAAGGTTACCATCCAATGGAATAAAAAATTCTCGACAACAAACTACCTTGCATAATGACAAAGCTACCATCCATTGGAGTAACAAAAATCTGAACAACAGACTACCTTCCTTAATGAAAAGGCTATCATCCATTGGAGTAACAAAAATATCTACAACAGACTACCTTCCATAATTACAAGGCTACCATCCATTTGGGTAACAAAAATCTTGACAATAGACTACCTTCCATAATGACAAGGCTACCATCCATTGGAATAAAAAAAATGTCGACAATAGACTACCTTCCATAATCATAAGGCTACCATCCATTGGAGTAACAAAAATCTGAACAACAGACTACCTTGCATAATGACAAGGCTATCATCCATTGGAATAAAAAAGATATCGATAACAGACTACCTTCAATAATGACAAGGCTTCCATCCATTGGAGTAACAAAAATATCAACGACCGACTACCTTCCATAATGATAAGGCTACCATCCATTAGAATTACAAAAATCTCGACAATAGACTATCTTCCATAATGATAAGGCTACCATCCATTGGTGTAACAAAAATTTAAACAACAGACTACCTTCCATAATGACAAGGCTATCATCCATTGGAGTAACAAAGATATCGACAATAGACTACC
Source organism: Vicia faba (assembly GCA_948472305.1). NCBI lineage: Eukaryota > Viridiplantae > Streptophyta > Magnoliopsida > Fabales > Fabaceae > Vicia > Vicia faba. The sequence goes on along the minus strand of OX451739.1, from coordinate 584,766,239 downwards.
TTCAATAATGAAAAGGCTACCATCCATTAGAGTAACAAAAATCTTGACAAAAGACTACCTTCCATAATGACAAGGTTACCATCCATTGGAATAACAAAAATCTCGACAATAGACTACCTTCCATAATGACAAGGCTAGCATCCATTGGAGTAACAAAAATCTGAACAAGAGACTACCTTCCATAATGACAAGGCTACAATCCATTGGAGTATCGTAAATCTCAACGATAAACTACCTTCCTTAATGAAAAGGTTACCGTCCATTGGAGTAACTAAAATATCTACAACAAAATACCTTCCATAATTTCAAGGCTACCATCCATTTGGGTAACAAAAATCTCGACAATAGACTACCTTCCATAATGACAAGGCTACCATCCATTGGAGTAACAAAAATCTCGACAAAAAACTACCTTCCAAAATGACAAGGCTACCATCCATTGGAATAACAAAAATGTCGACAATAGACTACCTTCCATAATCATAAGGCTACCAATCATTGGAGTAACACAAATCTGAACAACACACTACCTTGCATAATGACAAGGCTATCATCCATTGGAATAACAAAGATATCGACAATAGGCTACCTTCAATAATGACAAGGCTTCCATCCATTGGAGTAACAAAAATCTCGACAAAATACTACTTTCCATAATGACAAGGCTACAATCCATTGGAATAACAAAAATCTCGACAATAGACTACCTTCCATAATGACAAGGCTACCATCCATTGGAGTAACAAAAATATCAACGACATACTACCTTCCATAATGACAAGGCTACCATCCATTAAGGTAACAAAAATATCAACGACAAACTACCTTCCATAAAGACAAGGCTACCATCCATTTGAGTAACAAAAATCTCGACAAAAGACTACCTTCCATAACGACGAGGCTACCATACATTGGAGTAACACAAATCTCGACAAACGACTACCTTCCATAATGACAAGGTTACCATCCAATGGAATTAAAAGTTCTCGACAACTGACTACCTTCCATAATGACAAGGCTACCATCCATTGGAGTAACAAAAATCTGAACAACAGACTACCTTCCATAATGATAAGGCTACAATCCATTGGAGTAACAGAAATCTCCACGACAGACTATCTTCCATAATGACTAGGCTGCCATCCATTGGAGTAAAAAAAATCTTGACAACAGACTACCTTCCACAATTACAAGGCTACCATCCATTGGAGTAACGAAAATCTCGACAAAATAATACCTTTCATAATGACAAGGTTACCATCCAATGGAATAAAAAATTCTCGACAATAGACTACCTTGCATAATGACAAGGCTACCATCCATTGGAGTAACAAAAATCTGAACAACAGACTACCTTCCATAATGACAAGGCTACAATCCATTGGAGTAACATAAATCTCAACGACAGTCTACCTTCCTTAATGAAAAGGCTACCATCCATTGGAGTAAAAAAAATAGCTACAACAGACTAACTTCCATAATTACAAGGCTACCATCCATTTGGTTAACAAAAATCTCGGCAATAGACTACCTTCCATAATGACAAGGCTACCATCCATTGGAGTAACAAAAATCTCGAAAAAAATAACCTTCCATAATGACAAGGCTACCATCCATTGGAATAATAAAAATGTCGACAATAGACTACCTTCCCTAATTACAAGGCTACCATCCATTGGAGTAACAAAAATCTGAACAACATACTACCTTGCATAATTACAAGGCTATCTTCCACTGGAATAACAAAGATATCGACAACATACTACCTTCAATAATGAGAAGGCTTCCATCCAATAGAGTAACAAAAATCTCAACGACCGACTACCTTCCATAATGAAAAGGTTACCATCCATTGAAATAACCAAAATCTCGACAATAGACTACCTTCTATAATGATAAGGCTAGCATCCATTGGAGTAACAAAAATCTGAACAACAGACTACCTTCCATAATGACAAGGCTACAATCTATTTGAGTAACATAAATCTCAACGACAGACTACCTTCCTTAGTGAAAAGGCTACCAGCCATTGGAGTAACAAAAATATCTGCAACAGACTACCTTCCATAATTACAAGGCTACCATCCATTGGAGTAACAAAAATCTCGAAAAAAAACTACCTTCCATAAAGACAAGGCTACCATCCATTGGAATAACAAAAATGTCGACAATAGACTACCTTCCATAATCACAAGGCTACCATCCATTGGAGTAACAAAAATCTGAACAACATACTACCTTGCATAATTACAAGGCTATCATCTATTGGAATATCAAAAAGATAACGAAAACCGGCTACCTTCAATAATGACAAGGCTTCCATCCATTGGAGAAACAAAAATCTTGACAAAAGACTACCTTCCATAATGACAAGGCTACAATCCATTGGAATAACAAAAATCTCGACAACAGACTACCTTCCATAATGAAAAGGCTACCATCCATTGGAGTAACAAAAATTTTAGCGACATACTACCTTCCATAATGACAAGGATACCATCCATAGGAATAACAAAAATGTCGACAATAGACTACCTTCCATAATCACAAGGCTACCATCCATTGGAGTAACAAAAATTTGAACAACAGACTACCTTGCACAATGACAAGGCTATCATCCATTGGAATAACAAAGATATCGACAACATACTACCTTCCATAATCACAAGGCTACCATCCATTGGAGTAACAAAAATATGGACAAAAGAATACCTTTCATAATGACAAGGTTACCATCCAATGGAATAAAAAATTCTCGACAACAGACTACCTTGCATAATGACAAGACTACCATCCATTGGAGTAACAAAAATCTTAACAACAGACTACCTTCCATAATGACAAGGCTATAATCCAGTGGAGTAACATAAATCTCAATGACAGACTACCTTCCTTAATGAACAGGCTACCATCCATTGGAGTAACAAAAATATGTACAACAGACTACCTTCCATAATTACAAGGCTACCATCCATTTGGGTAACAAAAATCTCGACAATAGACTACCTTCCATAATGACAAGGCTACCATCCATTGGAGTAATAAAAATATCGACAAAAAACTACCTTCCATAATGACAAGGCTACCATCCATTGGAATAATAAAAATGTCGACATTAGACTACCTTCCATAATCACAAGGCTACCATCCATTTAGGTAACAAAAATCTCGACAATAGACTACCTTCTATAATGACAAGGCTATCATCTATTGGAATATCAAAAAGACATCGAAAACAGGCTACCTTCAATAATGACAAGGCTTCCATCCATTGGAGTAACAAAAATCTCGACAAAAGACTACCTTCCATAATGACAAGGCTACAATCCACTGGAATAACAAAAATCTCGAAAATAGACTACCTTCCATAATGGCAAGGCTACCATCCATTGGAGTAACAAAAATTCAACGAAATACTACCTTCCATAATGACAAGGATACCATCCATTGGAATAAAAAAAATGTCGACAATAGACTACCTTCCATAATTACAAGGCTACCATCCATTGGAGTAACAAAAATTTGAACAACAGACTACCTTGCACAATGACAAGGCTATCATCCATTGGAATAACAAAGATATCGACAACAGGCTACCTTCAATAATGACAAGGCTTCCATCCATTGGAGTAACAAAAATCTCAACAAAAGACTACCTTCCATAATGACAAGGCTACAATCCATTGGAATAAAAAAAATCTCGACAATAGACTACCTTCCTTAATGACAAGGCTACCATCCATTGGAGTAACAAAAATCTCAACGACATACTACCTTCCTTAATGACAAGGCTACCATCCATTGGAGTAACGAAAATCTGAACAACAGACTACCTTCCATAATGACAAGGCTACAATCCATTGGAGTAACAAAAATATCTGCAACAGACTACCTTCCATAATTACAAGGCTACCATCCATTTGGGTAACAAAAATCTCGACAATAGACTACCTTCCATAATGACAAGGCTACCATCCATTGGAGTAACAAAAATCTCGAAAAAAAACAACCTTCCATAATGACAAGGTTACCATCCAATGGAATAAAAAGTTCTCGACAACTGACTACCTTCCATAATGACAAGGCTACCATCCATTGGAGTAACAAAAATCTGAACAACAGACTACCTTCCATAATGATAAGGCTACAATCCATTGGAGTAACATAAATCTCCACGACAGACTATCTTCCATAATGACTAGGCTACCATCCATTGGAGTAAAAAAAATCTTGACAACAGACTACCTTCCACAATTACAAGGCTACCATCCATTGGAGTAACGAAAATCTCGACAAAAGAATACCTTTCATAATGACAAGGTTACCATCCAATGGAATAAAAAATTCTCGACAATAGACTACCTTGCATAATGACAAGGCTACCATCCATTGGAGTAACAAATATCTGAACAACAGACTACCTTCCATAATGACAAGGCTACAATCCATTGGAGTATCGTAAATCTCAACGACAGCCTACCTTCCTTAATGAAAAGGTTACCATCCATTGGAGTAACAAAAATATCTACAACAGACTACCTTCCATAATTACAAGGCTACCATCCATTTAGGTAACAAAAATCTCGACAATATACTACCTTCCATAATGACAAGGCTACCATCCATTGGAGTAACAAAAATCTCGACAAAAAACTACCTTCCAAAATGACAAGGCTACCATCCATTGGAATAACAAAAATGTCGACAATAGACTACCTTCCATAATCATAAGGCTACCAATCATTGGAGTAACACAAATCTGAACAACACACTACCTTGCATATTGACAAGGCTATCATCCATTGGAATAACAAAGATATCGACAATAGGCTACCTTCAATAATGACAAGGCTTCCATCCATTGGAGTAACAAAAATCTCGACAAAATACTACCTTCCATAATGACAAGGCTACAATCCATTGGAATAACAAAAATCTCGACAATAGACTACCTTCCATAATGACAAGGCTACCATCCATTGGAGTAACAAAAATCTCAACGACATACTACCTTCCATAATGACAAGGCTATCATCCATTAAGGTAACAAAAATATCTACGTCAGACTACCTTCCATAAAGACAAGGTTACCATCCATTTCAGTATCAAGAATCTCGACAAAAGACTACCTTCCATAACGATAAGGCTACCATACATTGGAGTAACACAAATCTCGACAAAAGACTACCTTCCATAATGACAAGGTTACCATCCAATGGAATAAAAAGTTCTCGACAACTGACTACCTTCCATAATGATAAGGCTACTATCCATTGGAGTAACAAAAATCTGAACAACAGACTACCTTCCATAATGACAAGGCTACAATCCATTGGAGTAATAGAAATCTCAACGACAGACTACCTTCCATAATGACTAGGCTACCATCCATTGGAGTAACAAAAATCTCGACAACAGACTACCCTCCATAATTACAAGGCTACCATCCATTGGAGTAACAAAAATCTCGAAAAAGAATACCTTCCATAATTACAAGGCTACCATCCATTGGAGTAACAAAAATCTGAACAACATACTACCTTGCATAATTACAAGGCTATCTTCCACTGGAATAACAAAGATATCGACAACATACTACCTTCAATAATGAGAAGGCTTCCATCCAATAGAGTAACAAAAATCTCAACGACCGACTACCTTCCATAATGAAAAGGTTACCATCCATTGAAATAACAAAAATCTCGACAATAGACTACCTTCCATAATGATAAGGCTAGCATCCATTGGAGTAACAAAAATCTGAACAACAAACTACCTTCCATAATGACAAGGCTACAATCTATTTGAGTAACATAAATCTCAACGACAGACTACCTTCCTTAATGAAAAGGCTACCATCCATTGGAGTAACAAAAATATCTGCAACAGACTACCTTCCATAATTACAAGGCTACCATCCATAATGACAAGGCTACAATCCATTGGAATAACAAAAATCTCGACAACAGACTACCTTCCATAATGACAAGGCTACCATCCATTGGAGTAACAAAAATTTCAGCGACATACTACCTTCCATAATGACAAGGATACCATCCATTGGAATAACAAAAATGTCGACAATAGACTACCTTCCATAATCACAAGGCTACCATCCATTGGAGTAACAAAAATTTGAACAACAGACTACCTTGCACAATGACAAGGCTATCATCCATTGGAATAACAAATATATCGACAACATACTACCTTCCATAATTACAAGGCTACCATCCATTGGAGTAACAAAAATCTGGACAAAAGAATACCTTTCATAATTACAAGGTTACCATCCAATGGAATAAAAAATTATCGACAACAGACTACCTTGCATAATGACAAGACTACCATCCATTGTTGTAACAAAAATTTGAACAACAGACTACCTTCCATAATGACAAGGCTATAATCCATTGGAGTAACATAAATCTCAATGACAAACTACCTTCCTTAATGAACAGGCTACCATCCATTGGAGTAACAAAAATATCTACAACAGACTACCTTCCATAATTACAAGGCTACCATCCATTTGGGTAACAAAAATCTCGACAATAGACTACCTTCCATAATGACAAGGCTACTATCCATTGGAGTAAATAAAATATCGACAAAAAACTACCTTCCATAATGACAAGGCTACCATCCATTGGAATAATAAAAATGTCGACATTAGACTACCTTCCATAATCACAAGGCTACCATCCATTTAGGTAACAAAAATCTCGACAATAGACTACCTTCTATAATGACAAGGCTATCATCTATTGGAATATCAAAAAGACATCGAAAACAGGCTACCTTCAATAATGACAAGGCTTCCATCCATTGGAGTAACAAAAATCTCGACAAAAGACTACCTTCCATAATGACAAGGCTACAATCCACTAGAATAACAAAAATCTCGAAAATAGACTACCTTCCATAATGACAAGGCTACCATCCATTGGAGTAACAAAAATTCAACGACATACTACCTTCCATAATGACAAGGATACCAACCATTGGAATAAAAAAAATTTCGACAATAGACTACCTTCCGTAATTACAAGGCTACCATCCATTGGAGTAACAAAAATTTGAACAACAGACTACCTTGCACAATGACAAGGCTATCATCCATTGGAATAACAAAGATATCGACAACAGGCTACCTTCAATAATGACAAGGCTTCCATCCATTGGAGTAACGAAAATCTGAACAACAGACTACCTTCCATATTTACAAGGCTACAATCCATTGGATTAACAAAAATATCTGCAACAGACTACGTTCCATAATTACAAGGCTACCATCCATTTGGGTAACAAAAATCTCGACAATAGACTACCTTTCATAATGATAAGGCTACCATCCATTGGAGTAACAAAAATCTCGAAAAAAAACTACCTTCCATAAAGACAAGGCTTCCATCCATTGGAATAACAAAAATGTCGACAATAGACTACCTTCCGTAATCACAAGGTTACCATCCATTGGAGTAACAAAACTCTGAACAACCTACTACCTTGCATAATTACAAGGCTATCATCTATTGGAATATAAAAAAGATATCTAAAATAGGCTACCTTCAATAATGACAAGGCTTTCATCCATTGGAGTAACAATAATATCGACAAAAGACTACCTTCCATAATGACAAGGCTACAATCCATTGGAATAACAAAAATCTCGACAATAGACTACCTTCCATAATGACAAGGCTACCATCCATTGGAGTAACAAAAATCTCAACGACATACTACCTTCGATAATGACAAGGATACCATCCATTGGAATAACAAAAATGTCGACAATAGACTACCTTCCATAATCACAAGGCTACCATCCATTGGAGTAACAAAAATCTGAACAACAGACTACCTTGCATAATGACAAGGCTATCATCCATTGGAATAAAAAAGATATCGATAACAGACTACCTTCAATAATGAAAAGGCTTTCATACATTGGAGTAACAAAAATCTCAACGACCGACTACCTTCCATAATGATAAGGCTTCCATCCATTAGAATAACAAAAATCTCGACAATAGACTATCTTCCATAATGACAAGGCTACCATCCATTGGAGTAACAAAAATCTCAACGACATACTACCTTCCTTAATGACAAGGCTACCATCCATTGGAGTAACGAAAATCTGAACAACAGACTACCTTCCATAATGACAAGGCTACAATCCATTGGAGTAACAAAAATATTTGCAACAGACTACCTTACATAATTACAAGGCTACCATCCATTTGGGTAACAAAAATCTCGACAATAGACTACCTTCCATAATGACAAGGCTACCATCCATTGGAGTAACAAAAATCTCGAAAAAAAACTACCTTCCATAAAGACAAGGCTACCATCCATTGGAATAACAAAAATGTCGATAATAGACTACCTTCTGTAATCACAAGGCTACTATCCATTGGAGTAACAAAAATCTGAACAACCTACTACCTTCCATAATTACAAGGCTATCATCCATTGGAGTAACAAAGATATCGATAATAGACTACCTTCAATAATGACAAGGCTACCATCCATTAGAGTAACAAAAATCTTGACAAAAGACTACCTTCCATAATGACAAGGTTACCATCCATTGGAATAACAAAAATCTCGACAATAGACTACCTTCCATAATGACAAGGCTAGCATCCATTGGAGTAACAAATATCTGAACAACAGACTACCTTCCATAATGAAAAGGTTACCATCCATTGGAGTAACAAAAATATCTACAACGGACTACCTTCCATAATTACAAGGCTACCATCCATTTGGGTAACAAAAGTCTCGACAATATACTACCTTCCATAATGACAAGGCTACCATCCATTGGAGTAACAAAAATCTCGACAAAAAACTACCTTCCAAAATGACAAGGCTACCATCCATTGGAATAACAAAAATGTCGACAATAGACTATCTTCCATAATCATAAGTCTACCAATCATTGGAGTAACACAAATCTGAACAACACATTACCTTGCATAATGACAAGGCTATCATCCATTGCAATAACAAAGATATCGACAATAGGCTACCTTCAATAATGACAAGGCTTCCATCCATTGGAGTAACAAAAATCTCGACAAAATACTACCTTCCATAATGACAAGGCTACAATCCATTGGAATAACAAAAATCTCGTCAATAGACTACCTTCCATAATGACAAGGCTACCATCCATTGGAGTAACAAAAATCTCAACGACATACTACCTTCCATAATGACAAGGCTACCATCCATTAAGGTAACAAAAATATCTACGACAGACTACCTTCCATAAAGACAAGGTTACCATCCATTTGAGTAACAAGAATCTCGACAAAAGACTACCTTCCATAACGACAAGGCTACCATACATTGGAGTAACACAAATCTCGACAAAAGACTACCTTCCATAATGACAAGGTTACCATCCAATGGAATAAAAAGTTCTCGACAACTGACTACCTTCCATAATGATAAGGCTACCATCCATTGGAGTAACAAAAATCTGAACAACAGACTACCTTCCATAATGACAAGGCTACAATCCATTGGAGTAACAGAAATCTCAACGACAGACTACCTTCCATAATGACTAGGCTACCATTCATTGGAGTAACACAAATCTCGACAATTGACTACCCTCCATAATTACAAGGCTACCATCCATTGGAGTAACAAAAATCTCGACAAAAGAATACCTTTCATAATGACAAGGTTACCATCCAATGGAATAAAAAATTCTCGACAACAGACTACCTTGCATAATTACAAGGCTACCATCCATTGGAGTAACAAAAATCCGAACAACAGACTACCTTCCATAATGACAAGGCTACAATCCATTGGAGTAACATAAATCTTAATAACAGTCTACCTTCCTTAATGAAAAGGCTACCATCCATTTAGGTAACAAAAATCTCGGCAATATACTACCTTTCATAATGACGAGGCTACCATCCATTGGAGTAACAAAAATCTCGAAAAAAAACTACCTTCCATAGTGACAAGGCTACCATCCATTGGAATAATAAAAATGTCGACAATAGACTACCTTCCATAATCACAAGGCTACCATCCATTGGAGTAACAAAAATTTGAACAACATACTACCTTGCATAATTACAAGGCTATCATCCACTGGAATAACAAAGATATCGACAACATACTACCTTCAATAATGACAAGGCTTCCATCCATTAGAGTAACAAAAATATCAACGACCGACTACCTTCCATAATGACAAGGTTACCATCCATTGGAATAACAAAAATCTCGACAATAGACTACTTTCCATAATGACAAGGCTAGCATCCATTGGAGTAACAAAAATCTCAACGACATACTACCTTCCATAATGACAAGGATACCATCCATTGGAATAACAAAAATGTCGACAATAGACTACCTTCCATAATCCCAAGGCTAACATCCATTGGAGTAACAAAAATTTGAACAACAGACTACCTTGCACAATGACAAGGCTATCATCCATTGGAATAACAAAGATATCGACAACATACTACCTTCCTTAATTACAAGGCTACCATCCATTGGAGTAACAAAAATCTGGACAAAATAATACCTTTCATAATGACAAGGTTACCATCCAACGGAATAAAAAATTCTCGACAACAGACTACCTTGCATAATGTCAAGGCTACCATCCATTGGAGTAACAAAAATCTGAACAACAGACTACCTTCCATAATGACAAGGCTACAATCAATTGGAGTATCATAAATCTCAATGACAGACTACCTTCCTTAATGAACAGGCTACCATCCATTGGAGTAACAAAAATGTCTACAATAGACTACCTTCCATAATTACAAGGCTACCATCCATTTGGGTAACAAAAATCTCGACAATAGACTACCTTCCACAATGCCAAGGCTACCATCCATTGGAGTAATAAAAATCTCGACAAAAAACTACCTTCCATAATGACAAGGCTACCATCCATTGGAATAACAAAAATGTCGACAACAGACTACCTTCCGTAATCACAAGGCTACCATCCATTTAAGTAACAAAAATCTCGACAATAGACTACCTTCTATAATGACAAGGCTATCATCAATTGGAATATAAAAAAGATATCGAAAACAGGCTACCTTCAATAATGACAAGGCTTCCATCCATTGGAGTAACAAAAATCTCGACAAAAGACTACCTTCCATAATGACAAGGCTACAATCCATTGGAATAACAAAAATCTCGACAATAGACTAAGTTCCATAATGACAAGGCTACCATCCATTAGAGTAACAAAAATCTCAACGACATACTACCTTCCATAATGACAAGGATACGATCCATTAGAATAACAAAAATGTCGACAATAGACTACCTTCTATAATCACAAGGCTACCATCGATTGGAGTAACAAAAATTTGAACAACAAACTACCTTGCACACTGACAAGGCTATCATCCATTGGAATAACAAAGATATCGACAACAGGCTACCTTCAATAATGACAAGGCTTCCATCCATTGGAGTAACAAAAATCTCAACAAAAGACTACCTTCTATAATGACAAGGCTACCATCCATTGGAGTAACAAAAATCTCGACAATAAACTACCTTCCATAATGACAAGGCTACCATCCATTGGAGTAACAAAAATCTGAACGACAGACTACCTTCCATAATGACAAGGCTACAATCCATTGGAGTAACAGAAATCTCAATGACAAACTACCTTCCATAATGACTAGGCTGCCATCCATTGGAGTAACAAAAATCTCGACAACATACTACCTTCCATAATTACAAGGCTACCATCCATTGGAGTAACAAAAATCTCGACAAAAGAATACCTTTCATAATTACAAGGTTACCATCCAATGGAATAAAAAATTCTAGACAACAGACTACCTTGCATAATGACAAGGATGCCATCCATTGGAGTAACAAAAATTTGAACAACAGACTACCTTCCATAATGACATGGCTACAATCCATTGGAGTAACATAAATCTCAACGACAAACTACCTTCCTTAATGAACAGGCTACCATCCATTGGAGTAACAAAAATATCTACAACATACTACCTTCCATAATTACAAGGCTACCATCCATTTGGGTAACAAAAATCTCGACAATAGACTACCTTCCATAATGACAAGGCTACCATCCATTGGAGTAATAAAAATCTCGACAAAAAACTACCTTCCATAATGACAAGGCTACCATCCATTGGAATAACAAAAATGTCGACAATAGATTACCTTCCATAATCACAAGGCTACCATCCATTTAGGTAACAAAAATCTCGACAATAGACTACCTTCCATAATGACAAGGCTACCATCCATTGGAGTAACAAAAATCTCGATAAAAAACTACCTTCCATAATGACAAGGCTACCATCCATTGGAATAAATAAAAGGTCGACAATAGACTACCTTCCATAATGACAAGGCTACCATCCATTGGAGTAACAAAAATATCTACAACAAACTACCTTCCATAATTACAAGGCTACCATCCATTTGGGTAACAAAAATCTCGACAATAGACTACCTTGCAAAATGACAAAGCTACCATCCATTGGAGTAATAAAAATCTCGACAAAAAATAACCTTCCATAATGACAAGTCTACCATCCATTGGAATAACAAAAATGTTGACAATAGACTACCTTCCATAATCACAAGGCTACGATCCATTTGGGTAACAAAAATCTCGACAATAGACTACCTTCCATAATGACAAGGCTACCATCCATTAGAGTAACAAAAATCTTGACAAAAAACTACCTTCTATAATTACAAGGCTACCATCCATTAGAATAACAAAAATGTCGACAATAGACTACCTTCCATAATCACAAGGCTACCATCCATTTGAGTAACAAAAATCTGAACAACAAACTACCTTTGCATAATGACAAGGCTATCATCCATTAGAATAACAAAGATATCAAAAACAGGCTACCTTCAATAATGACAAGGCTTCCATCCATTGGAGTAACAAAAATCTCGACAAAAGACTACCTTCCATAATGACAAGGCTACAATCCATTGGAATAACAAAAATATCGACAATAGACTACCTTCCATAATGACAAGGTTACCATCCATTGGAGTAACAAAAATCTCCACGACATACTACCTTCCATAATGACAAGGCTACAATCCATTGGAATAACAAAAATATCGACATTAGACTAAATTCCATAATGACAAGGCTACCATCCATTGGAGTAACAAAAATCTCCACGACATACTACCTTCCATAATGACAAGGCTACCATCATTTAAGGTAACAAAAATATCAATGATAGACTACCTTCCATAAAGACAAGGCTACCATCCATTTGAGTAACAAAAATCTCGACAAAAGACTACCTTCCATAATGACAAGGCTACCATACATTGGAGTAACACAAATCTCGACAAAAGACTACCTTCCATAATGACAAGGTTACCATCCAATGGAGTAAAAAATTCTCGACAACTGACTACCTTCCATAATGACAAGGCTACCATCCATTGGAGTAACAAAATATGAACAACAGACTACCTTCCATAATGACAAGGCTACAATCCATTGGAGTAACAAAAATCTCAACAAAAGACTACCTTCCATAATGACAAGGCTACAATCCATTGGAATAAAAAAATCTCGACAATAAACTACCTTCCACAATGACAAGGCTACCATCCATTGGAGTAACAAAAATCTCAACGACATACTACCTTCCATAATGACAAGGCTACCATCCATTGGAGTAACAAAAATCGGAACAACAGACTACCTTCCATAATGACAAGGCTACAATCCATTGGAGTAACAGAAATCTCAATGATAGACTACCTTCCATAATGACTAGGCTACCATCCATTGGAGTAACAAAAATCTCGACAACATACTACCTTCCATAATTACAAGGCTACCATCCATTGGAGTAACAAAAATCTGGACAAAAGAATACCTTTCATAATGACAAGGTTACCATCCAATGGAATAAAAAATTCTCGACAACAGACTACCTTGCATAATGACAAGGCTACCATCCATTGGAGTAACAAAAATCAGAAAACCAGGCTACCTTCCATAATGACAAGGCTACAATCCATTGGAGTAACATAAATCTCAACGACAGACTACCTTCCTTAATGAACAGGCTACCATCCATTGGAGTAACAAAAATATCTACAACAGACTACCTTCCATAATTACAAGGCTACCATCCATTTGGGTAACAAAAATCTCGACAATAGACTACCTTCCATAATGACAAGGCTACCAGCCATTGGAGTAATAAAAATCTCGACAAAAAACTACCTTCCATAATGACAAGGCTACCATCCATTGGAATAACAAAAATGTCGACAATAGACTACCTTCCATAATCACAAGGCTACCATCCATTTAGGTAACAAAAATCTCGACAATAGACTACCTTCCATAATGACAAGGCTATCATCTATTGGAATATCAAAAAGATATCGAAAACAGGCTACCTTCAATAATGACAAGGCTTCCATCCATTGGAGTAACAAAAATCTCGACAAAAGACTACCTTCCATAATGACAAGGCTACAATCCATTGGAATAACAAAAATCTCGACAATAGACTACCTTCCATAATGACAAGGCTACCATCCATTGGAGTAACAAAAATTCAACGACATACTACCTTCCATAATGACAAGGATACCATCCATTGGAATAACAAAAATTTCGACAATAGACTACCTTCCATAATCACTAGGCTACCATCAATTGGAGTAACAAAAATTCGAACAACAGACTACCTTACACAATGACAAGGCTATCATCCATTGGAATAACAAAGATATCGATAACAGGCTACATTCAATAATGATAAGGCTTCCATCCATTGGAGTAACAAAAATCTCAACAAAAGACTACCTTCCATAATAACAAGGCTACAATCCATTGGAATAAAAAAAATCTCGACAATAGACTACCTTCCATAATGACAAGGCTACCATCCATTAGAGTAACAAAAATCTCAACGACATACTACCTTCCATAATGACAAGGCTACCATCCATTGGAGTAACAAAAATCTGAACAACAGACTACCTACCATAATGACAAGGCTACAATCCATTGGAGTAACAGAAATCTCAATGACAGACTACCTTCCATAATGACTAGGCTGCCATTCATTGGAGTAAAAAAAATCTCGACAACATACTACCTTCCATAATTACAAGGCTACCATCCATTGGAGTAACAAAAATCTCGACAAAAGAATACCTTTCATAATGACAAGGTTACCATCCAATGGAATAAAAAATTCTCGACAACAGACTACCTTGCATAATGACAAGGATACCATCCATTGGAGTAACAAAAATCTGAACAACAGACTACCTTCCATAATGACAAGGCTACAATCCATTGGAGTAACATAAATCTCAACGACAAACTACCTTCCTTAATGAACAGGCTACCATCCATTGGAGTAACAAAAATATCTACAACATACTACCTTCCATAATTACAAGGCTACCATCCATTTGGGTAACAAAAATCTCGACAATAGACTACCATCCATTGGAGTAATAAAAATCTCGACAAAAAACTACCTTCCATAATGACAAGGCTACCATCCATTGGAATAACAAAAATGTCGACAATAGACTACCTTCCATAATGACAAGGCTACCATCCATTGGAGTAACAAAAATATCTACAACAAACTACCTTCCATAATTACAAGGCTACCATCCATTTGGGTAACAAAAATCTCGACAATAGACTACCTTCCATAATGACAAGGCTACCATCCATTGGAGTAATAAAAATCTCGACAAAAAACTACCTTCCATAATGACAAGGCTACCATCCATTGGAATAACAAAAATGTCGACAATAGACTACCTTCCATAATCACAAGGCTACGATCCATTTGGGTAACAAAAATCTCGACAATAGACTACCTTCCATAATGACAAGGCTACCATCCATTAGAGTAACAAAAATCTTGACAAAAAACTACCTTCCATAATTACAAGGCTACCATCCATTGGAATAACAAAAATGTCGACAATAGACTACCTTCCATAATCACAAGGCTACCATCCATTGGAGTAACAAAAATCTGAACAACAAACTACCTTTGCATAATGACAAGGCTATCATCCATTAGACTAACAAAGATATCAAAAATAGGCTACCTTCAATAATGACAAGGCTTCCATCCATTGGAGTAACAAAAATATCGACAAAAAACTACCTTCCATAATGACAAGGCTACAATCCATTGGAATAACAAAAATATCGACAATAGACTACCTTCAATAATGACAAGGTTACCATCCATTGGAGTAACAAAAATCTCCACAACATACTACCTTCCATAATGACAAGGCTACAATCCATTAGAATAACAAAAATATCGACAATAGACTACCTTCCATAATGACAAGGCTACCATCCATTGGAGTAACAAAAATCTCCACGACATACTACCTTCCATAATGACAAGGCTACCATCATTTAAGGTAACAAAAATATCAATGATAGACTACCTTCCATAAAGACGGCTACCATCCATTTGAGTAACAAAAATCTTGACAAAAGACTACCTTCCATAACGAGAAGGCTACCATACATTGGAGTAACACAAATATCGACAAAAGACTACCTTCCATAATGACAAGGTTACCATCCAATGGAATAAAAAATTCTCGACAACTGACTACCTTCCATAATGACAAGGCTACCATCCATCGGAGTAACAAAAATATGAACAACATACTACCTTCCATAATGACAATGCTACAATCCATTGGAGTAACAAAAATCTCAACAAAATACTACCTTCCATAATGACAAGGCTAAAATCCATTGGAATAAAAAAAATCTCGACAATAAACTACCTTCCATAATGATAAGCTACCATCCATTGGAGTAACAAAAATCTCAACGACATACTACCTTCCATAATGACAAGGCTACCTTCCATTGGAGTAACAAAAATCTGAACAACAGACTACCTTCCATAATGACAAGGCTACAATCCATTTGAGTAACAGAAATCTCAATGACAAACAACCTTCCATAATGACTAGGCTACCATCCATTGGAGTAACAAAAATCTCGACAACATACTACCTTTCATAATTACAAGGCTACCATCCATTGGAGTAACAAAAATCTGGACAAAAGAATACCTTTCATAATGACAAGGTTACCATCCAATGGAATAAAAAATTCTCGACAACAGACTACCTTGCATAATTACAAGGCTACCATCCATTGGAGTAACAAAAATCCGAACAACAGACTACCTTCCATAATGACAAGGCTACAATCCATTGGAGTAACATAAATCTTAATGACAAGGCTACCATCCATTGGAGTAACACAAATAGCTACAACAGACTACCTTCCATAATTACAAGGCTACCATCCATTTGGGTAACAAAAATCTCGACAATAGACTACCTTCCATAATGACAAGGCTACCATCCATTGGAGTAATAAAAATCTCGACAAAAAACTACCTTCCATAATGACAAGGCTTCCATCCATTGGAATAACAAAAATGTCGACAATAGACTACCTTCTATAATCACAAGGCTACCATCCATTTAGGTAACAAAAATCTCGACAATAGACTACCTTCCATAATGACAAGGCTATAATCTATTGGAATATCAAAAAGATATCGAAAACAGGCTACCTTCAATAATGACAAGGCTTCCATCCATTGGAGTAACAAAAATCTCGACAAAAGACTACCTTCCATAATGACAAGGCTACAATCCATTGGAATAACAAAAATCTCGACAATAGACTACCTTCCATAATGACAAGGCTACCATCCATTGGAGTAACAAAAATTCAATGACATACTACCTTCCATAATGACAAGGATACCATCCATTGGAATAACAAAAATGTCGACAATAGACTACCTTCCATAATCACAAGGCTACCATCAATTGGAGTAACAAAAATTCGAACAACAGACTACCTTGCACAATGACAAGGCTATCATCCATTCGAATAACAAAGATATCGACAACAGGCTACATTCAATAATGATAAGGCTTCCATCCATTGGAGTAACAAAAATCTCAACAAAAGACTACCTTCCATAATGAAAAGGCTACAATCCATTGGAATAAAAAAAATCTCGACAATAGACTACCTTCCATAATGACAACGCTACCATCCATTGGAGTAACAAAAATCTCAACGACATACGACCTTCCATAATGACAATGCTACCATCCATTGGAGTAACAAAAATCTGAACAATAGACTACCTTCCATAATGACAAGGCTACAATCCATTGGAGTAACAGAAATCTCAATGACAGACTACCTTCCATAATGACTAGGCTACCATCCATTGGAGTAACAAAAATCTCGACAACATACTACCTTCCATAATTACAAGGCTACCATCCATTGGAGTAACAAAAATCTGGACAAAAGAATACCTTTCATAATGACAAGGTTACCATCCAATGGAATAAAAAATTCTCGACAACAAACTACCTTGCATAATGACAAGGCTACCATCCATTGGAGTAACAAAAATCTGAAAACCAGGCTACCTTCCATAATGACAAGGCTACAATCCATTGGAGTAACATAAATCTCAACGACAGACTACCTTCCTTAATGAACAGGCTACCATCCATTGGAGTAACAAAAATATCTACAACAGACTACCTTCCATAATTACAAGGCTACCATCCATTTGGGTAACAAAAATCTCGACAATAGACTACCATCCATTGGAGTAATAAAAATCTCGACAAAAAACTACCTTCCATAATGACAAGGCTACCATCCATTGGAATAACAAAAATGTCGACAATAGACTACCTTCCATAATGACAAGGCTACCATCCATTGGAGTAACAAAAATATCTACAACAAACTACCTTCCATAATTACAAGGCTACCATCCATTTGGGTAACAAAAATCTCGACAATAGACTACCTTCCATAATGACAAGGCTACCATCCATTGGAGTAATAAAAATCTCGACAAAAAACTACCTTCCATAATGACAAGGCTACCATCCATTGGAATAACAAAAATGTCGACAATAGACTACCTTCCATAATCACAAGGCTACGATCCATTTGGGTAACAAAAATCTCGACAATAGACTACCTTCCATAATGACAAGGCTACCATCCATTAGAGTAACAAAAATCTTGACAAAAAACTACCTTCCATAATTACAAGGCTACCATCCATTGGAATAACAAAAATGTCGACAATAGACTACCTTCCATAATCACAAGGCTACCATCCATTGGAGTAACAAAAATCTGAACAACAAACTACCTTTGCATAATGACAAGGCTATCATCCATTAGACTAACAAAGATATCAAAAATAGGCTACCTTCAATAATGACAAGGCTTCCATCCATTGGAGTAACAAAAATATCGACAAAAAACTACCTTCCATAATGACAAGGCTACAATCCATTGGAATAACAAAAATATCGACAATAGACTACCTTCAATAATGACAAGGTTACCATCCATTGGAGTAACAAAAATCTCCACGACATACTACCTTCCATAATGACAAGGCTACAATCCATTAGAATAATAAAAATATCGACAATAGACTACCTTCCATAATGACAAGGCTACCATCCATTGGAGTAACAAAAATCTCCACGACATACTACCTTCCATAATGACAAGGCTACCATCATTTAAGGTAACAAAAATATCAATGATAGACTACCTTCCATAAAGACGGCTACCATCCATTTGAGTAACAAAAATCTTGACAAAAGACTACCTTCCATAACGAGAAGGCTACCATACATTGGAGTAACACAAATATCGACAAAAGACTACCTTCCATAATGACAAGGTTACCATCCAATGGAATAAAAAATTCTCGACAACTGACTACCTTCCATAATGACAAGGCTACCATCCATCGGAGTAACAAAAATATGAACAACATACTACCTTCCATAATGACAATGCTACAATCCATTGGAGTAACAAAAATCTCAACAAAATACTACCTTCCATAATGACAAGGCTAAAATCCATTGGAATAAAAAAAATCTCGACAATAAACTACCTTCCATAATGATAAGCTACCATCCATTGGAGTAACAAAAATCTCAACGACATACTACCTTCCATAATGACAAGGCTACCTTCCATTGGAGTAACAAAAATCTGAACAACAGACTATCTTCCATAATGACAAGGCTACAATCCATTTGAGTAACAAAAATCTCAATGACAAACAACCTTCCATAATGACTAGGCTACCATCCATTGGAGTAACAAAAATCTCGACAACATACTACCTTTCATAATTACAAGGCTACCATCCATTGGAGTAACAAAAATCTGGACAAAAGAATACCTTTCATAATGACAAGGTTACCATCCAATGGAATAAAAAATTCTCGACAACAGACTACCTTGCATAATTACAAGGCTACCATCCATTGGAGTCACAAAAATCCGAACAACAGACTACCTTCCATAATGACAAGGCTACAATCCATTGGAGTAACATAAATCTTAATGACAAGGCTACCATCCATTGGAGTAACACAAATAGCTACAACAGACTACCTTCCATAATTACAAGGCTACCATCCATTTGGGTAACAAAAATCTCGACAATAGACTACCTTCCATAATGACAAGGCTACCATCCATTGGAGTAATAAAAATCTCGACAAAAAACTACCTTCCATAATGACAAGGCTTCCATCCATTGGAATAACAAAAATGTCGACAATAGACTACCTTCTATAATCACAAGGCTACCATCCATTTAGGTAACAAAAATCTCGACAATAGACTACCTTCCATAATGACAAGGCTATCATCTATTGGAATATCAAAAAGATATCGAAAACAGGCTACCTTCAATAATGACAAGGCTTCCATCCATTGGAGTAACAAAAATCTCGACAAAAGACTACCTTCCATAATGACAAGGCTACAATCCATTGGAATAACAAAAATCTCGACAATAGACTACCTTCCATAATGACAAGGCTACCATCCATTGGAGTAACAAAAATTCAACGACATACTACCTTCCATAATGACAAGGATACCATCCATTGGAATAACAAAAATTTCGACAATAGACTACCTTCCATAATCACTAGGCTACCATCCATTGGAGTAACAAAAATCTCAACAAAAGACTACCTTCCATAATAACAAGGCTACAATCCATTGGAATAAAAAAAATCTCGACAATAGACTACCTTCCATAATGACAAGGCTACCATCCATTGGAGTAACAAAAATATCAACGACATACACCCTTCCATAATGACAAGGCTACCATCCATTGGAGTAACAAAAATCTGAACAACAGACTACCTACCATAATGACAAGGCTACAATCCATTGGAGTAACAGAAATCTCAATGACAGACTACCTTCCATAATG
Source organism: Vicia faba (assembly GCA_948472305.1). Lineage (NCBI taxonomy): Eukaryota > Viridiplantae > Streptophyta > Magnoliopsida > Fabales > Fabaceae > Vicia > Vicia faba. The sequence goes on along the minus strand of OX451739.1, from coordinate 584,744,829 downwards.
ACTTGGCTGCCATCCATTGGAGTAACAAAAATCTCGACAACATTCTACCTTCCATAATTACAAGGCTACCATCCATTGGAGTAACAAAAATCTGGACAAAAGAATACCTTTCATAATGACAAGGTTACCATCCAATGGAATAAAAAATTCTCGACAACAGACTACCTTGCATAATGACAAGGTTACCATCTATTGGAGTAACAAAAATCTAAAAACCAGGCTACCTTCCATAATGACAAGGCTACAATCCATTGGAGTAACATAAATCTCAACGACAGACTACCTTCCTTAATGAACAGGCTACCATCCATTGGAGTAACAAAAATATCTACAACAGACTACCTTCCATAATTACAAGGCTATCATCCATTTGGGTAACAAAAATCTCGACAATAGACTACCTTCCATAATGACAAGGCTACCATGCATTGGAGTAATAAAAATCTCGATAAAAAACTACCTTCCATAATGACAAGGCTACCATCCATTGGAATAACAAAAATTTCGACAATAGACTACCTTCCATAATCACAAGGCTACCATCCATTTAGGTAACAAAAATCTCGACAATAGACTACCTTCCATAATGACAAGGCTATCATCTATTGGAATATCAAAAAGATATCGAAAACAGGCTTCCTTCAATAATGACAAGGCTTCCATCCATTGGAGTAACAAAAATCTCGACAAAAGACTACCTTCCATAATGACAAGGCTACAATCCATTGGAATGACAAAAATCTCGACAATAGACTACCTTCCATAATGACAAGGCTACCATCCATTGGAGTAACAAAAATTCAACGACATACTACCTTCCATAATGACAAGGATACCATCCATTGGAATAACAAAAATGTCGACAATAGACTACCTTCCATAATCACAAGGCTACCATCAATTGGAGTAACAAAAATTCGAACAACAGACTACCTTGCACAATGACAAGGCTATCATCCATTGGAATAACAAAGATATCGACAACAGGCTACATTCAATAATGATAAGGCTTCCATCCATTGGAGTAACAAAAATCTCAACAAAAGACTACCTTCCATAATGACAAGGCTACCATCCATTGGAGTAACAAAAATCGTAACGGCATACTACCTTCCATAATGACAAGGCTACCATCCATTGGAGTAACAAAAATCTGAACAACAGACTACCTACCATAATGACAAGGCTACAATCCATTGGAGTAACAGAAATCTCAATGACAGACTACCTTCCATAATGACTAGGCTACCATCCATTGGAGTAACAAAAATCTCGACAACATACTACCTTCCATAATTACAAGGCTACCATCCCTTGGAGTAACAAAAATCTCGACAAAAGAATACCTTTCATAATGACAAGGTTACCATCCAACGGAATAAAAAATTCTTGACAACAGACTACCTTGCATAATGACAAGGCTACCATCCATTGGAGTAACAAAAATCTGAACAACAGACTACCATCCATAATGACAAGGCTACAATCCATTAGAGTAACATAAATCTCAACGACAAACTACCTTCCTTAATGAACAGGCTACCATCCATTGGTGTAACAAAAATATCTACAACAGACTACCTTCCATAATTACAAGGCTACCATCCATTTGGGTAACAAAAATCTCGACAATAGACTACCTTCCATAATGACAAGGCTACCATCCATTTAGGTAACAAAAATCTCGACAATAGACTACCTTCCATAATGACAAGGCTACCATCCATTGGAATAACAAAAATGTCGACAATAAACTACCTTCCATAATGACAAGGCTACCATCCATTGGAATAACAAAAATGTCGACAATAGACTACCTTCCATAATGACAAGGCTACCATCCATTGGAGTAACAAAAATGTCTACAACAAACTACCTTCCATAATTACAAGGCTACAATCCATTTGGGTAACAAAAATCTCGACAATAGACTACCTTCCATAATGACAAGGCTACCATCCATTGGAGTAATAAAAATCTCGACAAAAAACTACCTTCCATAATTACAAGGCTACCATCCATTTGGGTAACAAAAATCTCGACAATAGACTACCTTCCATAATCACAAGGCTACCATCCATTTAGGTAACAAAAATCTCGACAATAGACTACCTTCCATAATGACAAGGCTACCATCCATTGGAATAACAAAAATGTCGACAATAGACTACCTTCCATAATCACAAGGCTACCATCCATTTAGGTAACAAAAATGTCGACAATAGACTACCTTCCATAATGACAAGGCTACTATCCATTGGAGTAACAAAAATATCTACAACAAACTACCTTCAATAATGACAAGGCTACCATCCAATAGAAAACAAAAATGTCGACAATAGACTACCTTCCATAATGACAAGGCTACCATCCATTGGAATAACAAAAATGTCGACAATAGACTACCTTCCATAATGACAAGGCTACCATCCATTTGGGTAACAAAAATCTCGACAATAGACTACCTTCCATAATGACAAGGCTACCATCCATTAGAGTAACAAAAATCTTGACAAAAAAATACCTTCCATAATATCAAGGCTACCATCCATTGGAATAACAAAAATGTCGACAATAGACTACCTTCCATAATCACAAGGCTACCATCCATTGGAGTAACAAAAATTTGAACAACAAACTACCTTTGCATAATGACAAGGCTATCATCCATTAGAATAACAAAGATATCAAAAACAGGCTACCTTCAATAATGACAAGGCTTCCATCCATTGGAGTAACAAAAATCTCGACAAAAGACTACCTTCCATAATGACAAGGCTACAATCCATTGGAATAACAAAAATATCGACAATAGACTACCTTCCATAATGACAAGGCTACCATCCATTGGAGTAACAAAAATCTCCACGACATACTACCATCCATAATGACAATGCTACCATCATTTAAGGTAACAAAAATATCAACGATAGACTACCTTCCATAAAGACAAGGCTACCATCCATTTGAGTAACACAAATATCGACAAAAGACTACCTTACATAACGACAAGGCTACCATACATTGGAGTAACACAAATCTTGACAAAAGACTACCTTCCATAATGACAAGGTTACCATCCAATGGAATAAAAAATTCTCGACAACCGACTACCTTCCATAATGACAAGGCTACCATCCATTGGAGTAACAAAAATATGAATAGCAGACTACCTTCCATAATGACAAGGCTACAATCCATTGGAGTAACAAAAATCTCAACGACTAACTACCTTCCATAATGACTAGGCTACCATCCATTAGAGTAACAAAAATCTCAACAACAGACTACCTTGCATAATGACAAGGCTACCATCCATTGGAGTAACAAAAATCTGAACAACAGACTACCTTGCATAATGACAAGGCTACAATCCATTGGAGTAACAGAAATCTCAATGACACAATACTTCCATAATGACTAGGCTACCATGCATTGGAGTAACAAAAATCTCGACAACATACTACCTTCCATAATTACAAGGCTACCATCCATTGGAGTAACAAAAATCTCGACAAAAGAATACCTTTCATAATGACAAGGTTACCATCCAATGGAATAAAAAATTCTCGACAACAGACTACCTTGCATAATGACAAGGCTACAATCCATTGGAGTAACATAAATCTCAACGACAGACTACCTTCCTTAATGAACAGGCTACCATCCATTGGAGTAAGAAAAATATCTACAACAGACTACCTTCCATAATTACAAGGCTACCATCCATTTGGGTAACTAAAATCTCGACCATAGACTACCTTCCATAATGACAAGGTTACAATCCATTGGAGTAATAAAAATCTCGACAAAAAACTACCTTCTATAATGACAAGGCTACCATCCATTGGAATAACAAAAATGTCGACAATAGACTACCTTCCATAATCACAAGGCTACCATCCATTTAGGTAACAAAAATCTCGACAATAGACTACCTTCCATAATGACAAGGCTACCATCCATTGGAGTAACAAAAATCTCGACATAAAACTACCTTCCATAATGACAAGGCTACCATCCATTGGAATAACAAAAATGTCGACAATAGACTACCTTCCATAATGACAAGGCTACCATCCATTGGAGTAACAAAAATATCTACAACAGACTACCTTCCATAATTACAAGGCCACCATCCATTTGGGTAACAAAAATCTCGACAATAGACTACCTTCCATAATGACAAGGCTACCATCCGTTGGAGTAATAAAAATCTCGACAAAAAACTACCTTCCATAATGACAAGGATACTATCCATTGGAATAAAAAAAGTGTCGACAATAGACTACCTTCCATAATCACAAGGCTACCATCCATTTGGGTGACAAAAATCTCGACAATAGACTACCTTCCATAATGACAAGGCTACCATCCATTGGAGTAACAAAAATCTCGACAAAAAACTACCTTCCATAATGACCAGGCTACCATCCATTGGAATAGCAAAAATGTCGACAATAGACTACCTTCCATAATCACAAGGCTACCATCCATTGGAGTAACAAAAATCTGAATAACATACTACCTTGCATAATGACAAGGCTATCATCCATTTGAATAACAAAGATATCGAAAACAGGCTACCTTCAATAATGACAAGGCTTCCATCCATTGGAGTAACAAAAATCTCGACAAAAGACTACCTTCATTAATGACAAGGCTACAATCAATTGGAATAACAAAAATCTCGACAATAGACTACCTTCCATAATGACAAGGCTACCATCCATTGGAGTAAAAAAAATATCCATGACATACTACCTTCCATAATGACAAGGCTACCATCATTTAAGGTAACAAAAATATCAACGATAGACTACCTTCCATAAAGACAAGGCTACCATCCATTTGAGTAACTAAAATCTTGACAAAAGACTACCTTCAATAACGACAAGGCTACCATACATTGGAGTAACAAAAATCTCGACAAAAGACTACCTTTCATAATGACAAGGTTACCATCCAATGGAATAAAATATTCTCGACAACAGACTACCTTGCATAATGACAAGGCTACCATCCATTGGAGTAACAAAAATCTGAACAACATTCTACCTTCCATAATGACAAGGCTACAATCCATTGGAGTAACATAATCTCAACGACAGACTACCTTCCTTAATGAAAAGGCTACCATCCATTGGAATAACAAAAATCTCGACAATAGACTACCTTCCATAATGACAAGGCTACCATCCATTGGAGTAACAAAAATCTCCACGACATACTACCTTCCATAATGACAAGGCTACCATCATTTAAGGTAACAAAAATATCAACGGTAGACTACCTTCCATAAAGACAAGGCTACCATCCATTTGAGTAACTAAAGACTCGACAAAAGACCACCTTCCAAAACGACAAGGCTACCATACATTAGAGTAACACAAATCTCGACAAAAGACTACCTTCCATAATCACAAGGTTACCATCTAATGGAATAAAATATTCTCGACAACAGACTACCTTGCATAATGACAAGGCGACCATCCATTGTAGTAACAAAATCTGAACAACAAACTACCTTCCATAATGACAAGGCTACAATCCATTGGAGTAACATAATCTCAACCACATACTACTTTCCTTAATGAAAAGGCTACCATCCATTGGAGTAACAAAAAGAGCTACAACAGACTACCTTCCATAATTACAAGGCTACCATCCATTTGGGTAACAAAAATCTTGACAACAGACTAGCTTCCATAATCACAAGGCTACCATCCATTGGAGTAACAAAAATCTGAACAACATACTAACTTGCATAATGACAAGGCTATCATCCATTGGAATAAAAAAGATATCGATAACAGACTACCTTCAATAATGACAAGGCTTCCATCCATTGGAGTAACAAAAATCTCAACGACCGACTACCTTCCATAATGACAAGGCTACCATCCATTAGATTAACAAAAATCTCGACAATAGACTACCTTCAATAATGACAACGCTACCAACCATTGGAGTAACAAAAATTTAAACAACAGACTACCATCCATAATGACAAGGCTATCATCCATTGGAGTAACAAAGATATCGACAATAGACTACCTTCAATAATGACAAGGCTACCATCCATTGGAGTAACAAAAATCTTGACAAAAGACTACCTTCCATAATGACAAGGTTACCATCCATTGGAATAACAAAAATCTCGACAATAGACTACCTTCTATAATGAAAAGCCTAGCATCCATTGGAGTAACAAAAATCTGAATAACATACTACCTTCCATAATGACAAGGCTACAATCCATTGGATTATCGTAAATCTCAACGACAGACTACCTTCCTTAATGAAAAGGTTACCATCCATTGGAGTAACAAAAATATCTACAACAGACTACCTTCCATAATTACAAGGCTACCATCAATTTGGGTAACAAAAATCTCGACAATAGACTACCTTCCATAATGATATGGCTATCATCTGTTGGAGTAACAAAAATCTCAACGACATACTACCTTCCATAATGACAAGGCTACCATCCATTAAGGTAACAAATATATCTACGAAAGACTACCTTCAAAAAGAGAAGGCTACCATCCATTTGAGTAACAAAAATCTCGACAAAAGACTACCTTCCATAACGACAAGGCTACCATACATTGGAGTAACACAAATCTCGACAAAATACTACCTTCCATAATGACAAGGTTACCATCCAATGGAATAAAAAATTCTCGACAATGACTACCTTCCATAATGACAAGGCTAACATCCATTGGAGTAACAAAAATCTGAACAACAGACTACCTTCCAAAATGACAAGGCTACAATCCATTGGAGTAACAGAAATCTCAACTACAGACTACCTTCCATAATGACAAGGCTACCATCCATTGGAGTAACAAAAATATCTACAACAGACTACCTTCCATAATTACAAGGCTACCATCCATTTGGGTAACAAAAATCTCGGCAATAGACTACCTTCCATAATGAGAAGGCTACCATCCATTGGAGTAACAAAAATATCGAAAAAAACTACCTTCCATAATGACAAGGCTACCATCCATTGGAATAACAAAAATGTCGACAATAGACTACCTTCCATAATCACAAGGCTACCATCCATTGGAGTAACAAAAATCTTAACAACATACTACCTTCCATAATGACAAGGCTACAATCCATTGGAGTATCATAAATCTCAATGAAAAACTACCTTCCTTAATGAAAAGGTTACCATCCATTGGAGCAACATAAATATCTACAACAGACTACCTTCCATAATTACCAGGCTACCATCCATTTGGGTAACAAAAATCTCGATAATAGACTACCTTCCATAATGACAAGGCTACCATCCATTGGAGTAACAAAAATCTCGACAAAAAACTACCTTCCATAATGACAACGCTACCATCCATTGGAATAACAAAAATGTCGACAATAGACTACCGTCCATAATCACAAGGCTACCTTCCATTGGAGTAACACAAATATGAACAGAGTACCTTGCATAATGACAAGGCTATCATCCATTGGAATAACAAAGATATCGAGAACAGGCTACCTTCAATAATGACAAGGCTTCCATCCATTGGAGTAAAAAAAATCTCGACAAAAGACTACCTTCCATAATGACAAGGCTACAATCCATTGGAATAACAAAAATCTCGACAATAGACTACCTTCTATACCGACAAGGATACCATCCATTGGAGTACAAAAATCTCAACGACATACTACCTTCCATTATGACAAGGCTACCATCCATTAAGGTAACAAAAATATCAACGACAGACTACCTTCCATAAAGAAAAGGCTACTATCCATTTGAGTAATAAAAATCTCGACAAAAGACTACCTTCCATAACGACAATGCTACCATACATTGGAGTAACACAAATCTCGACAAAAGACTACCTCCCATAATGACAAGGCTACCATCCATTGGAGTAACAAAAATCACGACAAAAAACTACCTTCCATAATGACAAGGCTACCATCCATTGGAATAACAAAAATGTCGACAATAGACTACCGTCTATAATCACAAGGCTACCATCCATTGGAGTAACAAAAATCTAAACAACAGACTACCTTGCATAATGACAAGGCTATCATCCATTGGAATAACAAAGATATCGACAACAGGCTACCTTCAATAATGAAAAGGCTTCCAACCATTGGAGTAACAAAAATCTCGACAAAAGACTACCTTCCATAATGACAAGGCTACAATCCATTAGAATAACAAAAATATCGACAATAGACTACCTTCCATATCGAAAAGGATACCATCCATTGGAGTACAAAAATCTCAACGACATACTACCTTCCATTATAACAAGGCTACCATCCATTAAGGTAACAAAAATATCAACGACAGACTACCTTCCATAAAGACAAGGCTACCATACATTGGAGTAACACAAATCTCGACAAAAGACTACCTTCCATAATGACATGGTTACCATCAAATGGAATAAAAAATTCTCGACAACTGACTACCTTCCATAATTACAAGGCTACCATCCATTGGAGTAACAAAAATCTGAACAACAGACTACCTTCCATAATGATAAGGCTATAATCCATTGGAGTAACAGAAATCTCAACGACAGACTACCTTCCATAATGACAAGGCTACCATCCATTGGAGTAACAAAAATCTCGACAACAGATTACCTTCCATAATTAAAAGGCTACCATCCATTGGAGTAACAAAAATCTCGACAAAAGACTACCTTTCACAATAACAAGGTTACCATCCATTGGAATAACAAAAATATCGACAATAGACTACCTTACATAATGACAGACTACCTTCCATAATGTCAAGGCTACCATCCATTGGAGTAACAAAAATATGAACAACAGAGTACCTTCCATAATGACAAGGCTACAATCCATTGGAGTAACTGAAATCTCAACGACAGACTACCTTCCATAATGACAAGGCTACCATGCATTGGAGTAACAAAAATCTCGACAACAGACTACCTTCCATAATTACAAGGCTACCATCCATTGGAGTATCACAATTATCGACAACAGACTACCATCCATAATGACAAGGCTACCATCCATTAGAATAACAAAAATCTCGACAATAGACTACCTTCCATAATGACAAGGCTATCATCCATTGGAGTAACAAAAATCTGAACAACAGACTACCTTCCATAATGACAAGGCTACAATCCATTGGAGTAACAGAAATCCCAACGGCCGACTACCTTCTCTAATGACAAGGCTACTATCCATTGGAATAATAAAAAGGTCGACAATAGACTACCTTCCATAATCACTTGGCTACCATCCATTAGAGTAACAAAAATCTGAACAACAGACTACCTTGCATAATGACAAGGCTATCATCCATTGGAATAACAAAGATATCGAGAACAGGCTACCTTCAATAATGACAAGGCTTCCTTCCGTTGGAGTATCAAAAATCTCAACAAAAGACTACCTTCCATAATGACAAGGCTACAATCCATTGGAATAACAAAAATCTCGACAATAGACTACCTTCTATACCGACAAGGATACCATCCATTAGAGTACAAAAATCTCAATGACATACTACCTTCCATTATGACAAGGCTACCATCCATTAAGGTAACAGAACTCTCTACAACATACTACCTTCCATAATTAAAAGGCTACCATCCATTTGGGTAACAAAAACCTAGACAATAGACTACCTTCCATAATGACAAAGCTACCATCCATTGGAGTTACAAAAATCTCGACAAAAAACTACCTTCCATAATGACAAGGCTACCATCCATTTGAATAACAAAAATGTCGACAATAGACTACCTTCCATAATCACAAGGCTACCATACATTTTAGTAACAAAAATATGAACAACAGACAACCTTGCATAATGACAAGGCTATCATCCATTGGAATAACAAAGATATCGACAACAGGCTACCTTCCATAATGACAAGGCTACCATACATTGAAGTAACACAAATCTCGACAAAACACTACCTTCCATAATGACAAGTTTACCATCCAATGTAATAAAAAATTCTCCACAACTGACTACCTTCCATAATGACAAGGCTACCATCCATTGGAGTAACAATAATCTGAACAACAGACTACCTTCCATAATGACAAGGCTACAATCCATTGGAGTAACAGAAATCTCAACGACGGACTACCTTCCATAATGACAAGGCTACAATCCATTGGAGTAACAAAAATCTCGACAAAAGACTACCTTTCAAAATTACAAGGTTACCATCCATTGGAATAACAAAAATATCGACAATAGACTACCTTCCATAATGACAGACTATCTTCCATAATGTCAAAGCTACCATCCATTGGAGTAACAAAAATCTGAACAAAAGACTACCTTCCATAATGACAAGGCTACAATCCATTGGAGTAACAGAAATCTCAACGACAAACTACCTTCCACAATGACAAGGCTACAATCCATTGGAGTAACAAAAATCTCGACAACAGACTACCTTCCATAATTACAAGGCTACCATCCATTGGAGTATCAATAATATCGACAACAGACTACCTTCCATAATGACAAGGCTACCATCCATTGGAATAATAAAAATCCCTACAATAGTCTACCTTCCATAATGACAAGGCTATCATCCATTGGAGTAACAAAAATCTGAACAGTAGACTACCTTCCATAATGACAAGGCTACCATCCATTGGAGTAACAGAAATCCCAACGGCCGACTACCTTCTCTAATGACAAGGCTACCATCCATTGGAATAACAAAAATGTCGACAATAGATTACCTTCCATAATCACAAGGCTACCATCCATTGGAGTAACAAAAATATGAACAACAAACTACCTTGCATAATGACAAGGCTATCATCCATTAGAATAACAAAGATATCTACCATAGGCTACCTTTAATAATGACAAGGCTTCCATCCATTGGAGTAACAAAAATCTCGACAAAAGACTACCTTCCATAATGACAAGACTACAATCCATTGGAATAACAAAAATCTCGACAATAGACTACCTTCCATAATGACAAGGCTACCATCCATTGGAGTAACAAAAATCTCAAAGACATACTACCTTCCATAATGACAAGGCTACCATCCATTGGAGTAACAATAATCTCAACGATAGACTACCTTCCCTAAAGACAAGGCCACCATCCATTTGAGTAACAAAAATCTCGATAAAAGACTACCTTCCATAACGACAAGGCTACAATACATTGGAGTAACACAATTCTCGACAACAGACTACCTTCTATAATGACAGGGATACCATCTATTGGAGTAACAAAAATCTGAACAACAGACTACATTCCATAATGACAAGGCTACAATCCATTGGAGTAACAGAAATCTCAACGAAAGACTAACTTCAATAATATAAAGGCTACCATCCATTGGAGTAACAAAGATATCTACAACAGACTACCTTCCATAATTAAAAGGCTACCATCCATTTGGGTAACAAAAATTTCGACAATAGACTACCTTCCATAATGACAAGGCTACCATCCATTGGAGTAACAAAAATCTAGACAAAAAACTACCTTCCATAATGACAAGGCTACCATCCATTGGAATAACAAAAATGTCGACAATAGACTACCTTCCATAATCACAAGGCTACCATACATTTTAGTAACAAAAATATAAACAACAGACTACCTTGCATAATGACAAGTCTATCATCCATTGGAATAACAAAGATATCGACAACAGGCTACCTTCAATAATGACAAGGCTTCCATCCATTGGAGTAACAAAAATCACTACAAAAGACTACCTTACATAACGACAAGGCTACCATAAATTAAAGTAACACAAATCTCGACAACAGACTACCTTCCATAATGACAAGGTTACCATCCAATGGAATAAAAAATTCTCGACAACAGACTACCTTCCATAATGACAAGGCTACCATCTATTGGAGTAACAAAAATCTGAACAACAGACTACATTCTATAATGACAAGGCTATAATCCATTGGAGTAACAAAAATCTCAACGACAGACTACCATCAATAATGAAAAGGCTACCATCCATTAGAGTAACAAAAATATCTACAACAAACTACCTTCCATAATTACAAGGCTACCATCCATTTGGGTAACAAAAATCTCGACAATAGACTACCTTCCATAATGACAAGGCTACCATCCATTTGAGTAACAAAAATTTGAACAACAGACTACCTTCCATAATGACAAGGCTACGATCCATTGGAGTAACAGAAATCTCAAAGAATGACTACCTTCCATAATGACAAGGCTACCATCCATTTGAGTAACAAAAATCTCGACAACAGACTACCTTCCATAATTACAAGGCTAGCATCCATTGGAGTAAGAAAAATTTAAACAACAGACTACCTTCCATAATCACAAGGCTATCAACCATTAGAATAACAAAGATATTGACAACTGACTACCTTCAACAATGACAAGGCTACCATCCACAGGAGTAACAACAATCTAGACAAAAGACTATCTTCCATAACGACAAGGCTACAATACATTGGAGTAACACAAATATCGAAAAAAGACTACCTTCCATAATGACAAGGTTACCATCCAATAGAATAAAAAATTCTCGACAACTGACTACCTTCCATAATTACAAGGCTACCATCCATTGGAGTAACAAAAATCTGAACAACAGACTACCTTCCATAATGACAAGGCTACAATCCATTGGAGTAACAGAAATCTCAACGACAAACTACCTTCCATAATGACAAGGCTACCATCCATTGGAGTAACAAAAATCTAGACAACAGACTACCTTCCATAATTACAAGTCTTCCATCCATTGGAGTAACAAAAATCACGACAAAAGACTACCTTACATAACGTAAAGGCTACCATACATTAATGTAACACAAATCTCGACAACAGACTACCTTCCATAATGACAAGGTTACCATCCAATGGAATAAAAAATTCTCGACAATAGACTACCTTCCATAATGACAAGGCTACCATCCATTGGAATAACAAAAATCTCGACAATAGACTACCTTCCATAATGACAAGGCTACCATCCATTGGAGTAACAAAAATCTCAAAGACATACTACCTTCCATAATGACAAGGCTACCATCCATTGGAGTAACAAAAATCTCAACGATAGACTACCTTCCCTAAAGACAAGGCCACCATCCATTTGAGTAACAAAAATCTCGATAAAAGACTACCTTCCATAACGACAAGGCTACAATACATTGGAGTAACACAATTCTCGACAACACACTACCTTCTATAATGACAGGGATACCATCTATTGGAGTAACAAAAATCTGAACAACAGACTACATTCCATAATGACAAGGCTACAATCCATTGGAGTAACAGAAATCTCAACGAAAGACTAACTTCAATAATATAAAGGCTACCATCCATTGGAGTAACAAAGATATCTACAACAGACTACCTTCCATAATTAAAAGGCTACCATCCATTTGGGTAACAAAAATCTCGACAATAGACTACCTTCCATAATGACAAGGCTACCATCCATTGGAGTAACAAAAATCTAGACAAAAAACTACCTTCCATAATGACAAGGCTACCATCCATTGGAATAACAAAAATGTCGACAATAGACTACCTTCCATAATCACAAGGCTACCATACATTTTAGTAACAAAAATATAAACAACAGACTACCTTGCATAATGACAAGTCTATCATCCATTGGAATAACAAAGATATCGACAACAGGCTACCTTCAATAATGACAAGGCTTCCATCCATTGGAGTAACAAAAATCACTACAAAAGACTACCTTACATAACGACAAGGCTACCATAAATTAAAGTAACACAAATCTCGACAACAGACTACCTTCCATAATGACAAGGTTACCATCCAATGGAATAAAAAATTCTCGACAACAGACTACCTTCCATAATGACAAGGCTACCATCTATTGGAGTAACAAAAATCTGAACAACAGACTACATTCTATAATGACAAGGCTATAATCAATTGGAGTAACAAAAATCTCAACGACAGACTACCATCAATAATGAAAAGGCTACCATCCATTAGAGTAACAAAAATATCTACAACAAACTACCTTCCATAATTACAAGGCTACCATCCATTTGGGTAACAAAAATCTCGACAATAGACTACCTTCCATAATGACAAGGCTACCATCCATTTGAGTAACAAAAATCTGAACAACAGACTACCTTCCATAATGACAAGGCTACAATCCATTGGAGTAACAGAAATCTCAAAGAATGACTACCTTCCATAATGACAAGGCTACCATCCATTTGAGTAACAAAAATCTCGACAACAGACTACCTTCCATAATTACAAGGCTAGCATCCATTGGAGTAAGAAAAATTTAAACAACAGACTACCTTCCATAATCACAAGGCTATCAACCATTAGAATAACAAAGATATTGACAACTGACTACCTTCAACAATGATAAGGCTACCATCCACAGGAGTAACAACAATCTAGACAAAAGACTATCTTCCATAACGACAAGGCTACAATACATTGGAGTAACACAAATATCGAAAAAAGACTACCTTCCATAATGACAAGGTTACCATCCAATAGAATAAAAAATTCTCGACAACTGACTACCTTCCATAATTACAAGGCTACCATCCATTGGAGTAACAAAAATCTGAACAACAGACTACCTTCCATAATGACAAGGCTACAATCCATTGGAGTAATAGAAATCTCAACGACAAACTACCTTCCATAATGACAAGGCTACCATCCATTGGAGTAACAAAAATCTAGACAACAGACTACCTTCCATAATTACAAGTCTTCCATCCATTGGAGTAACAAAAATCACGACAAAAGACTACCTTACATAACGTAAAGGCTACCATACATTAATGTAACACAAATCTCGACAACAGACTACCTTCCATAATGACAAGGTTACCATCCAATGGAATAAAAAATTCTCGACAATAGACTACCTTCCATAATGACAAGGCTACCATCCATTGGAGTAACAAAAATCTCGACAAAAAACTACCTTCCACAATGACAAGGCTACCATCCATTGGAATAACAAAGATATCGACAACAGGCTACCTTCAATAATGACAAGGCTTCCATCGATTGGAGTAACAAAAATCACGACAAAAGACTACCTTCCATAATGACAAGGCTACCATACATTAGAGTAACACAAATCTCAACAACAGACTACCTTCCATAATGACAAGGCAACCATCTATTGGAGTAACAAAAATCTCGACAATAGACTACCTTCCATAATTACAAGGCTACCATCCATTGGAGTAACAAAAATCTTAACGACATACTACCTTCCATAATGACAAGGCTGCCATCCATTGGAGTAACAAAAATATCAACGACAGACTACCTTCCATAATGACAAGGCTACCATCCATTGGAGTAACAAAAATCTTAATGACATACTACCTTCCATAACGACAAGGCTACCATCCATTGGAGTAACAAAAATATCAACGATAGACTACCTTCCATAAAGACAAGGCTACCATCCATTTGAGTAACAAAAATCTCGACAAAAGACTAACTTCCATAACGAGAAGGCTACAATACATTGGAGTAACACAAATCTCGACAACAAACTACCTTCCATAATGACAAGGTTATCATCCATTGGAATAAAAAATTCTCGACAACAGACTACCTTCCATAACGATAAGGCTACAATACATTGGAGTAACACAAATCTCGACAAAAGACTACCTTCCATAATGACAAGGGTACCATCCAATGGAATAAAAAATTCTCGACAACTGACTACCTTCCATAATTACAAGGCTACCATCCATTGGAGTAACAAAAATCTGAATAACAGACTACCTTCCATAATGACAAGGCTACCATCCATTGGAGTAACAAAAATCTGAACAACAGACTACCTTCCATAATTACAAGGCTACCATCCATTGGAGTATCAAAAATATTGACAACAGACAACCTTCCATAATGACAAGTCTACCATCCATTGGAATAACAAAAATCTCGACAATAGACTACCTTCCATAATCACAAGGCTACCATCCATTGGAGTAACAAAAATCTGAACAACAAACTACCTTGCATAATGACAAGGCTATCATCCATTGGAGCAACAAAAATCTCAATGACGGACTACCTTACGTAAAGACAAGGCTACCATCCATTTGAGTAATAAAAATCTCGACAACAGACTACCTTCCATAATGATAAGGTTACCATCCAATGGAATAAAAAATTCTCGACAACATAATACCTTCAATAATTACAAGGCTACCATCTATTGGATTAAGAAAAATCTGAACAACAGACTACATTCCATAATGACAAGGCTATAATCCATTGGAGTAACAGAAATCTCAACGACAGACTACCTTAAATAATGAAAAGGTTACCATCCATTGGAGTAACAAAAATATCTACAACATACTACCTTCCATAATTACAAGGCTACCATCCATTTGGGTAACAAAAATCTCGACAATAGACTACCTTCCATAATGACAAGGCTACCATCCATTGGACTAACAAAAATCTCGACAAAAAACTACCTTCCATAATTACAAGGCTACCATCCATTGGAATAACAAAAATGTCGACAATAGACTACCTTCCATAATCACAAGGCTACCATACATTGTAGTAACAAAAATCTAAGCAACAGACACCTTGCATAATGATAAGGCTTTCATCCATTGGAATAACAAAGATGTCGACAACAGGCTACCTTCAATAATGACAAGGCTTCCATCCATTGGAGTAACAAAAATCTCGACAAAAGACTACCTTCCATAACGACAAGGCTACCATACATTTGAGTAACACAAATCTCGACAACAAACTACCTTCCATAATGACAAGGTTACCATTCAACGGAATAAAAAAGTCTCGACAACAGACTCCCTTCCATAATGACAAGGCTACCATCTATTGGAGTCCAAAAATCTGAACAACAGACTACCTTCCATAATGACAAGGCTACAATCCATTGGAGTAACAGAAATCTAAACGACAGACTACCTTCAATAATGAAAAGGCTACCATCCATTGGAGTAACAAAAATATCTACAACAGACTACCTTCCATAATTACAAGGCTTCCATCCATTTGGGTAACAAAAATCTTGATAATAGACTAACTTCTATAATGACTAGGCTACCATCCATAGGAGTAACAACAATATAGACAAAAGACTACCTTCCATAACGACAAGGCTACAATACATTGGAGTAACACAGATCTCGACAAAAGACTACCTTCCATAATGACAAGGGTACCATCCAATTGAATAAAAAATTCTCGAAAACTGACTACCTTCCATAATTACAAGGCTACCATCCATTGGAGTAACAAAAATCTGAACAACAGACTACCTTCCATAATGACAAGGCTACAATCCATTGGAGTAACGGAAATCTCAACGAAAAACTACCTTCCATAATGACAAGGCTACCATCCATTGGAGTAACAAAAATCTCGACAACAGACTACCTTCCATAATTACAAGGCTACCATCCATTAGAGTAACACAAATCTCAACAAAAGACTACCTTCCATAATGATAAGGTTACCATCCAATGGAATAAAAAATTCTTGACAACATACTACCTTCCATAATGACAAGGCTACCATCTATTGGATTAACAAAAATCTGAACAACAGACTACATTCTATAATGACAAGGCTACAATGCATTGGAGTAACAGAAATCTCAACGACAGACTACCTTCAATAATGAAAAGGTTACCATCCATTGTAGTAACAAAAATATCTACAACATACTACCTTCCATAATTACAAGGCTACCATCCATTTGGGTAACAAAAATCTCGATAGTAGACTACCTTCCATAATGACAAGGCTACCATCCATTGGAGTAACAAAAATCTCGACAAAAAACTACCTTCCATAATGACAAGGCTACCATCCATTGGAATAACAAAAATGTCGACAATAGACTACCTTCCATAATCACAAGGTTACCATACATTGGAGTAACAAAAATCTAAACAACAGACTACCTTGCATAATGACAAGGCTATCATCCATTAGAATAACAAAGATGTCGTCAACAGGCTACCTTCAATAATGACAAGGCTTCCATCCATTGGAGTAACAAAAATCTCGACAACAGACTACCTTCCATAATGACAAGGTTACCATTCAATGGAATAAAAAAGTCTCGACAACAGACTACCTTCCATAATGACAAGGCTACCATCTATTGGAGTAACAAAAATCTGAATAACAGACTACCTTCCATAATGACAAGGCTACAATCCTTTGGAGTAACAGAAATCTAAACGACAGACTACCTTCAATAATGAAAAGGCTACCATCCATTGGAGTAACAAAAATATCTACAACAGACTACCTTCCATAATTACAAGGCTACCATCCATTTGGGTAACAAAAATCTCGATAATAGACTAACTTCCATAATGACTAGGCTACCATCCATAGGAGTAACAACAATCTAGACAAAAGACTACCTTCCATAACGACAAGGCTACAATACATTTGAGTAACACAAATCTCGACAAAAGACTACCTTCCATATTGACATGGGTACCATCCAATGGAATAAAAAATTACAAGGCTACAATCCATTGGAGTAACAAAAATCTTAACAACAGACTACCTTCCATAATGACAAGGCTACAATCCATTGGAGTAAAAGAAATCTCGACAACAGACTACCTTCCATAATTACAAGGCTACCATCCATTGGAGTAACAAAAATCTCGACAAAAGACTACCTTTCATAATGACAAGGTTACCATCCAATGGAATAACAAAAATATCGAGAACAAACTACCTTCCATAATGAAATACTACCTTCCATAATGTCAAGGCTACCACCCATTGGAGTAACAAAAATCTGAACAACAGACTACCTTCCATAATGACAAGGCTACAATCCATTGGAGTAACAGAAATCTCAACAACAGACTACCTTCCATAATGACAAGGCTACCATCCATTGGAGTAACAAAAATCTCGACAACAGACTACCTTCCATAATTACAAGGCTACCATCCATTGGAGTATCAAAAATATCTACAACAGACTACCTTCCATAATAACAAGGCTACCATCCATTGGAATTACAAAAATCTCGACAATAGACTACCTTCCATAATCACAAGGCTACCATCCATTGGAGTAACAAAAATCTGAACAACAGACTACCTTTCATAATGACAAGGCTATCATCCATTGGAGCAACAAAAATCGCAACGATAGACTACCTTACATAAAGACAAGGCTACCATCAATTTGAGTAACAAAAATATCGACAAAAGACTACCTTCCATAACGACAAGGCTACAATACATTGGAGTAACACAAATCTCGACAACAGACTACCTTCCATAATGATAAGGTTACCATCCAATGGAATAAAAAATTCTTGACAACATACTACCTTCCATAATGACAAGGCTACCATCTATTGGATTAATAAAAATATGAACAACAAACTACATTCCATAATGACAAGGCTACAATCCATTGGAGTAACAGAAATCTCAATGACAGACGACCTTCAATAATGAAAAGGCTACAATCCATTGGAGTAACAAAAATATCTATAACATACTACCTTCCATAATTACAAGGCTACCATCCATTGGAGTAACAAAAATCTCGACAAAAAACTACCTTCCATAATGACAAGGCTACCATCCATTGGAATAACAAAAACGTCAACAATAGACTACCTTCCATAATCACAAGGCTACCATATATTGGAGTAACAAAAATCTAAACAACAAACTACCTTGCATAATGACAAGGCTACCATCCATTTGGGTAACAAAAATCTCGATAATAAACTAACTTCCATAACGACAAGGCTACAATACATTGGAGTAACACAAATCTCGACAAAAGACTACCTTCCATAATGACAAGGGTACCATCCAATGGAATAAAAAATTCTCGACAACTGACTACCTTCCATAATCACAAGGCTACCATCCATTGGAGTAACAAAAATCTGAACAAACTACCTTTCATAATGACAAGGCTATCATCCATTGGAGCAACAAAAATCTCAACGACAGACTACCTTACATAAAGACAAGGCTACCATCCATTTGAGTAACAAAAATCTCGACAAAAGACTACCTTCCATAACGACAAGGCTACAATAAATTGGAGTAACACAAATCTCGACAACAGACTACCTTCCATAATGACAAGGTAATCATCCAATGGAATATAAAATTCTTGACAACATACTACCTTCCATAATGACAAGGCTACCATCTATTGGATTAACAAAAATCTGAACAACAGACTACATTCCATAATGACAAGGCTACAATCCATTGGAGTAACAGAAATCTCAACGACAGACGACCTTCAATAATGAAAAGGCTACCATCCATTGGAGTAACAAAAATATATACAACAAACTACCTTCCATAATTACAAGGCTACCATCCATTTGGGTAACAAAAATCTCGACAATAGACTAACTTCCATAATGACAAGGCTACCATCCATTGGAGTAACAAAAATCTCGAAAAAAAACTACCTTCCATAGTGACAAGGCTACCATCCATTGGAATAACAAAAATGTCGACAATAGACTACCTTCCATAATCACAAGGCTACCATCAATTGGAGTAACAAAAATATGAACAACATACTACCTTGCATAATGACAAGGCTGACATCCATTGGAATAACAAAGATATCGAAAACAGGCTACCTTCAATAATGACAAGGCTTACATCCATTGGAGTAACAAAAATCTCGACAAAACACTACCTTCCATAATAACAAGGCTACCATCCATTGGAGTAACAAAAATCTCGACAAAAAACTACCTTCCATAATGACAAGGCTACCATCCATTGGAATAACAAAAATTTCGACAATAGACTACCTTCCCTAATCACAAGGCTACCATACATTGGAGTAACAAAAATCTAAACAACATACTACCTTGCATAATGACAAGGCTATCATCCATCGGAATAACAAAGATATCGACAACAGGCTACCTTCAATAATGACAAGGCTTCCATCCATTGGAGTATCAAAAATCACGACAAAAGACTACCTTCCATAACGACAAGGCTATCATACATTGGAGTAACACAAATCTCGACAACAGACTACCTTCCAGAATGACAAGGCTCCCATCCATTGGAGTAACAAAAATCTCGACAATAGAGTACCTTCCATAATGACAAGGCTACCATCCATTGGAGTAACAAAAATCTCAATGACATACTACCTTTCATAATGACAAGGCTACCATCCTTTTGAGTAACAAAAATCTCGACAAAAGACTAACTTCCATAACGACAAGGCTACAATACATTGGAGTAACACAAATCTCGACAACAGACTACCTTCCATAATGACAAGGTTATCATCCAATGGAACATAAAATTCTGGACAACAGACTACCTTCCATAATGACAAGGCTACCATCTATTGGAGTAACAAAAATCTGAAAAACAGACTACATTCCATAATGACAAGGCTACAATTCATTGGAGTAACAAAAGTCTCAACGACAGACTACGTTCAATAATGAAAAGGCTACCATCCATTTGAGTACAAAAAATATCCACAACAGACTACCTTCCATAATTACAAGGCTACCATCCATTTGGGTAACAAAAATCTCGACAATAGACTAACTTCCATAATGACAAGGCTACCATCCATTTGAGTAACAAAAATCTCGACAAAAAACTACTTTCCATAATGACAAGGCTACCATCCATTGGAATAACAAAAATGTCGACAATAGACTACCTTCCATAATCACAAGGCTACCATCAATTGGAGTAACAAAAATATAAACAACAAACTACCTTGCATAATGACAAGGCTGTCATCCATTGGAATAACAAAGATATCGACAACAGGCTACCTTCAATAATGACAAGGCTTCCATCCATTGGAGTAACAAAAATCTCGACAAAACACTACCTTCCATAATAACAAGGCTACAATCCATTGGAATAATTAAAATCTCGATAATAGACTACCTTCCATAATGACAAGGCTACCATCCATTGGAGTAACAAAAATATCAACGACATACTACCTTCCATAATGAGAAGGCTACCATCCATTGGAGTAACAAAAATCTCAACGACAGACTACCTTCCATAAAGACAAGGCTCCCATCCATTTGAATAAAGAAAATTTGTACAAAAGACTACCTACCATAACGACAAGGCTACAATACATTGGAGTAACACAAATCTCGACAACGGACTACCTTCCATAATGACAAGGCTACCATCTATTGGAGTAACAAAAATATGAACAATAGACTACATTCCATAATGACAAGGCTACAATCCATTGGAGTAACAGAAATCTCAACGACAGACTACCTTCAATAAAGAAAAGGCTACCATCCATTGGAGTAACAAAAATATCTACAACAGACTACCATTCATAATTACAAGGCTACCATCCATTTGGGTAACAAAAATCTCGACAAAAAACTACCTTCCATAATTACAAGGCTACCATCCATTGGAATAACAAAAATGTTGAAAATAGACTACCTTCCATAATCACAAGGCTACCATACATTGGAGTAACAAAAATCTAAACAACAGACTACCTTGCATAATGACAAGGCTATCATCCATTGGAATAACAAAGATATTGACAATAGGCTACCTTCAATAATGACAAGGCTTCCATCCATTGGAGTAACAAAAATCTCGACAAAAGACTACCTTCCATAATGACAAGGCTACAATCCATTGGAATAACACAAATCTCAACGACATACTACCTTCCATAATGACAAGGCTACCATCCATTGGAGTAACAAAAATCTCAATGACAGACTACCTTCCATAAAGACAAGGCTACCATCCATTTGAGTAACAAAAATCTCGACAAAAGACTACCTTCCATAATGACAAGGGTACCATCCAATGGAATAAAAAATTCTCGACAACTGACTACCTTCCATAATCACAAGGCTACCATCCATTGGAGTAACAAAAATCTGAGCAAACTACCTTTCATAATGACAAGGCTATCATCCATTGGAGCAACAAAAATCTCAACGACAGACTACCTTACATAAAGACAAGGCTACCATCCATTTGAGTAACAAAAATCTCGACAAAAGACTACCTTCCATAACGACAAGGCTACAATACATTGGAGTAACACAAATCTCGACAACAGACTACCTTCCATAATGATAAGGTTACCATCCAATGGAATAAAAAATTCTTGACAACATACTACCTTCCATAATGACAAGGCTACCATCTATTGGATTAACAAAAATCTGAACAACAGACTACATTCCATAATGACAAGGCTACAATCCATTGGAGTAACAGAAATCTCAACGACAGACGACCTTCAATAATGAAAAGGCTACCATCCATTGGAGTAACAAAAATATCTACAACATACTACCTTCCATAATTACAAGGCTACCATCCATTTGGGTAAAAAAAATCTCGACAATAGACTACCTTCCATAATGACAAGGCTACCATCCATTGGAGTAACAAAAATCTCGACAAAAAACTACCTTCCATAATGACAAGGCTACCATCCATTGGAATAACAAAAATGTCGACAATAGACTACCTTCCATAATCACAAGGCTACCATATATTGGAGTAACAAAAATCTAAATAACAGACTACCTTGCATAATGACAAGGCTACCATCCATTTGGGTAACAAAAAACTCGATAATAAACTAACTTCCATAACGACAAGGCTACAATACATTGGAGTAACACAAATCTCGACCAAAGACTACCTTCTATAATGACAAGGGTACCATCCAATGGAATAAAAAATTCTCGACAACTGACTACCTTCCATAATTACAAGGCTACAATCCATTGGAGTAACAAAAATCTGAACAACAGACTACCTTCCATAATGACAAGGCTACAATCAATTAGAGTAACAGAAATCTCAACGACAAACTACCTTCCATAATGACAAGGCCACCATCCATTGGAGTAACAAAAATCTCGACAACAGACTACCTTCCATAATTACAAGGCTACCATCCATTGGAGTAACAAAAATCTCGACAAAAGAGTACCTTTCATAATGACAAGGTTACCATCCATTGGAATAAAAAAAATATCGAGAACAAACTACCTTCCATAATGAAATACTACCTTCCATAATGTCAAGGCTACCACCCATTGGAGTAACAAAAATCTGAACAACAGACTACCTTCCATAATGACAAGGCTACAATCCATTGCAGTAACAGAAATCTCACAAACATAATTACAAGGCTACCATCCATTGGAGTATCAAAAATATCTACAACAGACTACCTTCCATAATGACAAGGCTACCATCCATTGGAATAACAAAAATCTCGACAATAGATTACCTTCCATAATCACAAGGCTACCATCCATTGGAGTAACAAAAATCTGAACAACAGACTACCTTTCATAATGACAAGGCTATCATCCATTGGAGCAACAAAAATCTCAACGACAGACTACCTTACATAAAGACAAGGCTACCATCCATTTGAGTAACAAAAATCTCGACAAAAGACTACCTTCCATAACGACAAGGCTACAATACATTGGAGTAACACAAATCCCGATAGCAGACTACCTTCCATAATGATAAGGTTACCATCCAATGGAATAAAAAATTCTCGACAACATACTACCTTCCATAATGACAAGGCTACCATCTATTGGATTAACAAAAATCTGAACAACAGACTACATTCCATAATGACAAGGCTATAATCCATTGGAGTAACAGAAATCTCAACGACAGACTACCTTCAATAATGGAAAGGCTACCATCCATTGGAGTAACAAAAATATCTACAACATACTACCTTCCATAATTACAAGGCTACCATCCATTTGGGTAACAAAAATCTCGACAATAACTACCTTCCATAATGACAAGGCTACCATCCATTGGAGTAACAAAAATCTCGACAAAAAACTACCTTCCAAAATGACAAGGCTACCATCCATTGGAATAACAAAAATTTCGACAATAGACTACCTTCCATAATCACAAGGCTACCATACATTGGAGTAACAAAAATCTAAACAACAGACTACCTTGCATAATGACAAGGCTATCATCCATTGGAATAAAAAAGATATCGACAACAGGCTACCTTCAATAATGACAAGGCTTCCATCCATTGGAGTAACAAAAATGACGACAAAAGACTACCTTCCATAACGACAAGGCTACCATACATTGGAGTAACACAAATCTCGACAACAGACTACCTTCCATAATGACAAGGCTACCATCCATTGGAGTAACAAAAATCTCGACAATAGACTACCTTCCATAATGACAAGGCTACCATCCATTGGAGTAACAAAAATCTCAATGACATACTACCTTCATAATGACAAGGTTACCATCCTTTTGAGTAACAAAAATCTCGACAAAAGACTAACTCCCATAACGACAAGGCTACAATAAATTGGAGTAACACAAATCTCGACAACAGACTACCTTCCATAATGACAAGGTAATCATCCAATGGAATATAAAATTCTCTACAACAGACTACCTTCCATAATGACAAGGCTACCATCTATTGGAGTAACAAAAATCTGAAAAACAGACTACATTCCATAATGACAAGGCTACAATTCATTGGAGTAACAGAAATCTCAACGACAGACTACCTTCAATAATGAAAAAGCTACCATCCATTGGAGTAACAAAAATATATACAACAAACTACCTTCCATAATTACAAGGCTACCATCCATTTGGGTAACAAAAATCTTGACAATAGACTAACTTCCATAATGACAAGGCTACCATCCATTGGAGTAACAAAAATCTCGGAAAAAAACTACCTTCCATAGTGACAAGGCTACCATCCATTGGAATAACAAAAATGTCGACAATAGACTACCTTCCATAATCACAAGGCTACCATCAATTGGAGTAACAAAAATATGAACAACATACTACCTTGCATAATGACAAGGCTGACATCCATTGGAATAACAAAGATATCGA
Organism: Vicia faba; assembly: GCA_948472305.1. Classification (NCBI taxonomy): domain Eukaryota; kingdom Viridiplantae; phylum Streptophyta; class Magnoliopsida; order Fabales; family Fabaceae; genus Vicia; species Vicia faba. The sequence goes on along the minus strand of OX451739.1, from coordinate 584,718,845 downwards.
CAACAGGCTACCTTCAATAATGACAAGGCTTACATCCATTGGAGTAACAAAAATCTCGACAAAACACTACCTTCCATAATAACAAGGCTACCATCCATTGGAGTAACAAAAATCTCGACAAAAAACTACCTTCCATAATGACAAGGCTACCATCCATTGGAATAACAAAAATTTCGACAATAGACTACCTTCCCTAATCACAAGGCTACCATACATTGGAGTAACAAAAATCTAAACAACAGACTACCTTGCATAATGACAAGGCTATCATCCATTGGAATAACAAAGATATCGACAACAGGCTACCTTCAATAATGACAAGGCTTCCATCCATTGGAGTATCAAAAATCACGACAAAAGACTACCTTCCATAACGACAAGGCTATCATACATTGGAGTAACACAAATCTCGACAACAGACTACCTTCCAGAATGACAAGGCTCCCATCCATTGGAGTAACAAAAATCTCGACAATAGACTACCTTCCATAATGACAAGGCTACCATCCATTGGAGTAACAAAAATCTCAATGACATACTACCTTTCATAATGACAAGGCTACCATCCTTTTGAGTAACAAAAATCTCGACAAAAGACTAACTTCCATAACGACAAGGCTACAATACATTGGAGTAACACAAATCTCGACAACAGACTACCTTCCATAATGACAAGGTTATCATCCAATGGAATATAAAATTCTGGACAACAGACTACCTTCCATAATGACAAGGCTACCATCTATTGGAGTAACAAAAATCTGAAAAACAGACTACATTCCATAATGACAAGGCTACAATTCATTGGAGTAACAAAAATCTCAACGACAGACTACGTTCAATAATGAAAAGGCTACCATCCATTTGAGTACAAAAAATATCCACAACAGACTACCTTCCATAATTACAAGGCTACCATCCATTTGGGTAACAAAAATCTCGACAATAGACTAACTTCCATAATGACAAGGCTACCATCCATTTGAGTAACAAAAATCTCGACAAAAAACTACTTTCCATAATGACAGGGCTACCATCCATTGGAATAACAAAAATGTCGACAATAGACTACCTTCTATAATCACAAGGCTACCATCAATTGGAGTAACAAAAATATAAACAACAAACTACCTTGCATAATGACAAGGCTGTCATCCATTGGAATAACAAAGATATCGACAACAGGCTACCTTCAATAATGACAAGGCTTCCATCCATTGGAGTAACAAAAATCTCGACAAAACACTACCTTCCATAATAACAAGGCTACAATCCATTGGAATAATTAAAATCTCGATAATAGACTACCTTCCATAATGACAAGGCTACCATCCATTGGAGTAACAAAAATATCAACGACATACTACCTTCCATAATGAGAAGGCTACCATCCATTGGAGTAACAAAAATCTCAACGACAGACTACCTTCCATAAAGACAAGGCTCCCATCCATTTGAATAAAGAAAATTTGTACAAAAGACTACCTACCATAACGACAAGGCTACAATACATTGGAGTAACACAAATCTCGACAATGGACTACCTTCCATAATGACAAGGCTACCATCTATTGGAGTAACAAAAATATGAACAATAGACTACATTCCATAATGACAAGGCTACAATCCATTGGAGTAACAGAAATCTCAACGACAGACTACCTTCAATAAAGAAAAGGCTACCATCCATTGGAGTAACAAAAATATCTACAACAGACTACCATTCATAATTACAAGGCTACCATCCATTTGGGTAACAAAAATCTCGACAAAAAACTACCTTCCATAATTACAAGGCTACCATCCATTGGAATAACAAAAATGTTGAAAATAGACTACCTTCCATAATCACAAGGCTACCATACATTGGAGTAACAAAAATCTAAACAACAGACTACCTTGCATAATGACAAGGCTATCATCCATTGGAATAACAAAGATATCGACAATAGGCTACCTTCAATAATGACAAGGCTTCCATCCATTGGAGTAACAAAAATCTCGACAAAAGACTACCTTCCATAATGACAAGGCTACAATCCATTGGAATAACACAAATCTCAACGACATACTACCTACCATAATGACAAGGCTACCATCCATTGGAGTAACAAAAATCTCAATGACAGACTACCTTCCATAAAGACAAGGCTACCATCCATTTGAGTAACAAAAATCTCGACAAAAGACTACCTTCCATAATGACAAGGTTATCATCCAATGGAATAAAAAATTCTCGACAACATACTACATTCCATAATGACAAGGCTACCATCTATTGGAGTAACAAAAATCTGAACAACAGATTACATTCCATAATGACAAGGCTACAATTCATTGGAGTAACAGAAATCTCAACGACAGACTACGTTCAATAATGAAAAGGCTACCATCCATTTGAGTACAAAAAATATCGACAACAGACTACCTTCCATAATTACAAGGCTACCATCCATTTGGGTAACAAAAATCTCGACAATAGACTAACTTCCATAATGACAAGGCTACCATCCATTTGAGTAACAAAAATCTCGACAAAAAACTACTTTCCATAATGACAAGGCTACCATCCATTGGAGTAACAAAAATATAAACAACAAACTACCTTGCATAATGACAAGGCTGTCATCCATTGGAATAACAAAGATATCGACAACAGGCTACCTTCAATAATGACAAGGCTTCCATCCATTGGAGTAACAAAAATCTCGACAAAACACTACCTTCCATAATAACAAGGCTACAATCCATTAGAATAATTAAAATCTTGATAATTGACTACCTTCCATAATGACAAGGCTACCATCCATTGGAGTAACAAAAATATCAACGACATACTACCTTCCATAATGAGAAGGCTACCTTCCATTAGAGTAACAAAAATCTCAATGACAGACTACCTTCCATAAAGACAAGGCTCCCATCCATTTGAATAACAAAAATCTCTACAAAAACTACCTACCATAACGACAAGGCTACAATACATTGGAGTAACACAAATCTCGACAACGGACTACCTTCCATAATGACAAGGCTACCATCTATTGGAGTAACAAAATATGAACAATAGACTACATTCCATAATTACAAGGCTACAATCCATTGGAGTAACAGAAATCTCAACGACAGACTACCTTCAATAAAGAAAAGGCTACCATCCATTGGAGTAACAAAAATATCAACAACAGACTACCATTCATAATTACAAGGCTACCATCCATTTGGGTAACAAAAATCTCGACAAAAAACTACCTTCCATAATTACAAGGCTACCATCCATTGGAATAACAAAAATGTTGAAAATAGACTACCTTCCATAATCACAAGGCTACCATACATTGGAGTAACAAAAATCTAAACAACAGACTACCTTGCATAATGACAAGGCTATCATCCATTGGAATAACAAAGATATCGACAATAGGCTACCTTCAATAATGACAAGGCTTCCATCCATTGGAGTAACAAAAATCTCGACAAAAGACTACCTTCCATAAGGACAAGGCTACAATCCATTGGAATAACACAAATCTCAACGACATACTACCTTCCATAATGACAAGGCTACCATCCATTGGAGTAACAAAAATCTCAATGACAGACTACCTTCCATAAAGACAAGGCTACCATCCATTTGAGTAACAAAAATCTCGACAAAAGACTACCTTCCATAATGACAAGGTTATCATCCAATGGAATAAAAAATTCTCGACAACATACTACATTCCATAATGACAAGGCTACCATCTATTGGAGTAACAAAAATCTGAACAACAGATTACATTCCATAATGACAAGGCTACAATTCATTGGAGTAACTGAAATCTCAACGACAGACTACCTTCAATAATGAAAAGGCTACCATCCATTGGAGTAACAAAAATATCTACAACAGACTACCTTCCATAATTACAAGGCTACCATCCATTTGGGTAAAAAAAATCTCGATAATAGACTACCTTCCATAATGACAAGGCTACCATCAATTGGAGTAACAAAAATCTCGACAAAAAACTACCTTCCATAATGACAAGGCTACCATCCATTGGAATAACAAAAATGTCGACAATAGACTACTTTCCATAATCACAAGGCTACCATACATTGGAGTAACAGAAATCTAAACAACAAACTACCTTGCATAATGACAAGGCTATCATCCATTGGAGTAACAGAAATCTAAACAACAAACTACCTGAAATAATGAAAAGGCTTCCATCCATTGGAGTAACAAAAATCTCGATAAAAGACTACCTTCCACAACGACAAGGCTACCATACATTGGAGTAACACAAATCTCGACAACAGACTACCTTCTATAATAACAAGGTTACCATCCAATGGAATAAAAAATTCTCGACAACAGACTACCTTCCATAATGACAAGGCTAGCATCTATTGGAGTAACAAAAATATGAACAACATACTACATTCCATAAGGACAAGGCTACAATCCATTGGAGTAACAGAAATCTCAACGACATAATACCTTCAATAATGAAAAGGCTACCATCCATTGGAGTAACAAAAATATCTACAACAGACTACCTTCCATAATTATAAGGCTACCATTCATTAGGGTAACAAAAATCTCGACAATAGACTACCTTCCATAAAGACAAGGCTACCATCCATTGGAGTAACAAAAATCTCGACAAAAAACTACCTTCCATAATGACAAGGCTACCATCTATTGGAGTAACAAAAATCTGAAAAACAGACTACATTCCATACTGACAAGGCTACAATTCATTGGAGTAACAGAAATCTCAACGACAGACTACGTTCAAGAATGAAAAGGCTACCATCCATTTGAGTACAAAAAATATCTACAACTGACTACCTTCCATAATTACAAGGCTACCATCCATTTGGGTAACAAAAATCTCGACAATAGACTAACTTCCATAATGACAAGGCTACCATCCATTTGAGTAACAAAAATCTCGACAAAAAACTACTTTCCATAATGACAAGGCTACCATCCATTGGAATAAAAAAAAATGTCGACAATAGACTACCTTCCATAATAACAAGGCTACCATCAATTGGAGTAACAAAAATATAAACAACAAACTACCTTGCATAATGACAAGGCTGTCATCCATTGGAATAACAAAGATATCAACAACAGGCTACCTTAAATAATGACAAGGCTTCCATCCATTGGAGTAACAAAAATCTCGACAAAACACTACCTTCCATAATAACAAGGCTACAATCCATTGGAATAATTAAAATCTCGATAATAGACTACCTTCCATAATGACAAGGCTACCATCCATTGGAGTAACAAAAATATCAACGACATACTACCTTCCATAATGAGAAGGCTACCATCCATTGGAGTAACAAAAATCTCAACGACAGACTACCTTCCATAAACACATGGCTCCCATCCATTTGAAAAACAAAAATCTCGACAAAAGACTACCTTCCATAACGACAAGGCTACAATACATTGGAGTAACACAAATCTCGACAACAGACTACCTTCCATAATGACAAGGCTACCATCTATTGGAGTAACAAAAATCTGAACAACAGACTACATTCCATAATAACAAGGCTACAATCCATCGGAGTAACAAAAATCTCAACGACAGACTACCTTCAATAATTAAAAGGCTACCATCCATTGGAGTAACAAAAATATCTACAACAGACTACCATTCATAATTACAATGATACCGTCCATTTGAATAACACAAATCTCGACAACAGAATACCTTCCATAATGACAAGGTTATCATCCAATGGAATAAAAAATTATCGACAACAGACTACCTTCCATAATGACAAGGCTACCATCTATTGGAGTAACAAAAATCTGAACAACAGACTACATTCCATAATGATAAGGCTACAATCCATTGGAGTAACAGAAATCTCAACGACAGACTACCTTCAATAATGAAAAGGCTACCATCCATTGGAGTAACAAAAATATCTACAACAGACTACCTTCCATAATTATAAGGCTACCATCCATTAGGGTAACAAAAATCTCGACAATAGACTACCTTCCATAAAGACAAGGCTACCATCCATTGGAGTAACAAAAATCTCGACATAAAACTCCCTTCCATACTGACAAGGCTACCATCCATTGGAATAACATAAATGTCGACAATAGACTACCTTCAATAATCACAAGGCTACCATCCATTGGAGTAACAAAAATCTGAACAACAAACTACCTTGCATAATGACAAGGCTATCATCCATTGGAATAACAAAAATATCGACAACAGGACACCTTCAATAATGACAAGGCTTCCATCCGTTGGAGTAACAAAAATCTCGACAAAAGACTACCTTCCATAAGGACTAGGCTATATTACATTGGAGTAAAACAAATCTCGACAACAGACTACCTTCCATAATGACAAGGTTACCATCCAATGGAATAAAAAATTCTCGACAACAGACTACCTTCCATAATGATAAGACTACCATCTATTGGAGTAACAAAAATCTGAACAATAGACTACCTTCCATAATGACAAGGCTACAATCCATTGGAGTAACAGAAATCTCAACGACAGACTACCTTCAATAATGAAAAGGCTACCATCCATTGGAGTAACAAAAATATCTACAACAGACTACCTTCCATAATTACAAGGCTACCATCCATTTGAGTAACAAAAATCTCTATAATAGACTACCTTCCATAATGACAAGGCTACCATCCATTGGAATAACAAAAATGTCGACAATAGACTACCTTCCATAATCTCAAGGGTACCATCAATTGGAGTAACAAAAATCTGAACAACAAACTACCTTGCATAATGACCAGGCTGTCATCCATTGGAATAACAAAGATATCGACAACAGGCTACCTTCAATAATGACAAGGCTTCCATCCATTGAAGTAACAAAAATCTCGACAAAAGACTACCTTCCATAATGACAAGTCTACAATCCATTGGAATAACAAAAATCTCGACAATAGACTACCTTCCATAATGACAAGGCTACCATCCATTGGAGTAACAAAAATCTCAACGACATACTACCTTCCATAATGACAAGGCTACCATCCATTGGAGTAACAAAAATCTCAACGATAGACTACTTTCCATAAAGACAAGGCTACCATCCATTTGAGTAACAAAAATCTCGACAAAAGACTACCTTCCATAACGACAAGGCTACAATACATTGGAGTAACACAAATCTCGACAACAGACTACCTTCCATAATGAAAAGGTTATCATCCAATGGAATAAAAAATTCTCGACAACAGACTACCTTCCATAATGACAAGGCTACCATCTATTGGAGTAACAAAAATATGAACAATAGACTACATTCCATAATGATAAGGCTACAATCCATTGGAGTAACAGAAATCTCAATGACAGACTACCTTCAATAATGAAAAGGCTACCATCCATTGGAGTAACAAAAATATCTACAACAGACTACCTTCCATAATTACAAGGCTACCATCCATTAGGGTAACAAAAATCTCGACAATAGACTACCTTCCATAAAGACAAGGCTACCATCCATTGGAGTAACAAAAATCTCGACAAAAAACTACCTTCCATAATGACAAGGCTACCATCCATTGGAATAACAAAAATGTCGACAATAGACTACCTTCAATAATCACAAGGCTACCATCCATTGGAGTAACAAAAATATCGACAACAGGACACCTTCAATAATGACAAGGCTTCCATCCGTTGGAGTGAGAAAAATCTCGACAAAAGACTACCTTCCATAATGACAAGGTTATATTACATTGGAGTAACACAAATCTCGACAACAGACTACCTTCCATAATGATAAGACTACCATCTATTGGAGTAACAAAAATCTGAACAATAGACTACCTTCCATAATGACAAGGCTACAATCCATTGGAGTAACAGAAATCTGAATGACAGACTACCTTAATTATGAAAAGGCTACCATCCATTGGAGTAACAAAAATATCTACAACAGACTACCTTCCATAATTACAAGGCTACCATCCATTTGGGTAACAAAAATCTCGATAATAGACTACCTTCCATAATGATAAGGCTACCATCCATTGGAATAACTAAAATGTCGACAATAGACTACCTTCCATAATCACAAGGGTACCATCAATTGGAGTAACAAAAATCTGAACAACATACTACCTTGCATAATGACAAGGCTGTCATCCATTGGAATAACAAAGATATTGACAACAGGCTACCTTAAATAATGACAAGGCTTCCATCCGTTGGAGTAACAAAAATATCGACAAAAGACTACCTTCCATAATTTCAAGGCTAAAATCCATTGGAATAATAAAAATCTCGACAATAGACTACCTTCCATAATGACAAGGCTACCATCCATTGGAGTAACAAAAATATCAACGACATACTACCTTCAATAATGACAAGGCTACCATCCATTGGAGTAACAAAAATCTCAACGACAGACTACCTTCCATAAAGACAAGGCTATAATCCATTTGAATAAAAAAAATCTCGACAAAAGACTACCTTCCATAACGACAAGGCTACAATACATTAGAGTAACACAAATCTCGACAACAAACTACCTTCCATAATGACAAGGCTACCATCTATTGGAGTAACAAAAATCTGAACAATAGACTACATTCCTTAATGACAAGGCTACAATCCATTGGAGTAACAGAAATCTCAACGACAGACTACCTTCAATAATGAAAATGCTACCATCCATTGGAGTAACAAAAATATCTACAACAGACTACCTTCCATAATGACAAGGCTACCATCCATTGGTGTAACAAAAATATCGATAATAGACTACCTTCCATAATGACAAGGCTACCATCCATTGGTGTAACAAAAATGTTGACAATAGACTACCTTCCATAATCACAAGGCTACCATACATTGGAGTAACAAAAATCTAAACAACAGACTACCTTGCATAATTACAAGGCTATCATCCATTGGAATAACAAAGATATCGGCAACAGGCTACCTTCAATAATGACAAGGCTTCCATCCATTGGAGTAACAAAAATTTCGACAAAAGACTACCTTCCATAATGACAAAGCTACAATCCATTGGAATAACAAAAATCTCGACAATAGACTACCTTCCATAATAACAAGGCTACCATCCATTGGAGTAACAAAAATCTCAATGACAAACTACCTTCCATAATGACAAGGCTACCATCCATTGGAGTAGCAAAAATCTCAACGACAGACTACCTTCCATAAAGACAAGGCTACCATCCATTTGAGTAACAAAAATCTCAACAAAAGACTACCTTCCATAACGACAAGGCTACAATACATTGTAGTAACACAAATCTCGACAACAGACTACCTTCCATAATGACATGGTTATCATCCAATGGAATAAAAAATTCTCGACAACAGACTACCTTCCATAATGACAAGGCTACCATCTATTGGAGTAACAAAAATCTGAACAACAGACTACATTCCATAATGATAAGGCTACAATTCATTGGAGTAACAGAAATCTCAACGACAGACTACCTTCAATAATGAAAAGGCTACTACCCGTTGGAGTAACAAAAATATCTACAACAGACTACCTTCCATAATTACAAGGCTACCATCCATTTAGGTAACAAAAATCTCGATAATAGACTACCTTCCATAATGACAAGGCTACCATCCATTGGAGTAACCAAAATCTCGACAAAAAACTACCTTACATAATGACAAGACTACCATACATTGGAATAACAAAAATGTTGACAATAGACTACCTTCCATAATCACAAGGCTAACATACATTGGAGTAACAAAAATCTAAACAACAGACTACCTTGCATAATGACAAGGCTATCATCCAATGGAATAACAAATATATCGACAACAGACTACCTTCAATAATGACAAGGCTTCCATCCATTGGAGTAACAAAAATATTGACAAAAGACTACCTTCCATAATGACAAGGCTACAATCCATTGGAATAACAAAAATCTCGACAATAGACTATCTTCCATAATGACAAGGCTACCAACCATTGGAGTAACAAAAATATCAACGACATACTACCTTCCAAAATGAGAAGGCTACCATCCATTGGAGTAATAAAAATCTCAACGACAAACTACCTTCCATAAAGACAAGGCTCCCATCCATTTGAATAACAAAAATCTCGACAAAAGACTACCTTCCATAACGACAAGGCTACAATACATTGGAGTAACACAAATCTCGACAACGGACTACCTTCCATAATGACAAGGCTACCATCTATTGGAGTAACAAAAATATGAACAACAGACTACATTCCATAATGACAAGGCTACAATCCATTGGAGTAACAGAAATCTCAACGACAGACTACCTTCAATAATGAAAAGGCTACCATTCTTTGGAGTAACAAAAATATCTACAACAGACTACCTTCCATAATTATAAGGTTTTCATCCATTAGGGTAACAAAAATCTCGACAATAGACTACCTTCCATAAAGACAAGGCTACCATCCATTGGAGTAACAAAAATATCGACAAAAAACTACCTTCCATAATGACAAGGCTACCATCCATTGGAATAAAAAAAATGTCGAAAATAGACTACCTTCCATAATCACAAGGCTACCATACATTGGAGTAACAAAAATCAGAACAACAGACTACCTTGCATAATGACAAGGCTATCATCCATCGGAATAACAAAAATATCGACAACAGGACACCTTCAATAATGACAAGGCTTCCATCCGTTGGAGTAACAAAAATCTCGACAAAAGACTACCTTCCATAACGACAAGGCTATATTACATTGGATTAACACAAATCTCGACAACAGACTACCTTCCATAATGATAAGACTACCATCTATTGGAGTAACAAAAATCTGAACAATAGACTACCTTCCATAATGACAAGGCTACAATCCATTGGAGTAACAGAAATCTCAACGACAGACTTCCTTCAATAATGAAAAGGCTACCATCCATTGGAGTAACAAAAATATCTTCAACAGACTAACTTTCATAATTACAAGGCTACCATCCATTTGGGTAACAAAAATATCGATAATAGACTACCTTCCATAATGACAAGGCTACCATCCATTGGAATAACAAAAATCTCGATAATAGACTACCTTCCATAATGACAAGGCTACCATCCATTGGAATAACAAAAATATCGACAATAGACTACCTTCCATAATCACAAGGGTACCATCAATTGGAGTAACAAAAATCTAAACAACAGACTACCTTGCATAATTACAAGGCTATCATCCATTGGAATAACAAAGATATCGACAACAGGCTACCTTCAATAATGACAAGGCTTCCATCCATTGGAGTAACAAAAATCTCGACAAAAGACTACCTTCCATAATGACAAGGCTACAATCCATTGGAATACCAAAAATCTCGACAATAGACTACCTTCCATAATGACAAGGCTACCATCCATTGGAGTAACAAAAATCTCAACGACATACTACCTTCCATAATGACAAGGCTACCATCCATTGGAGTAACAAAAATCTCAACGACAGACTACCTTCCATAAAGACAAGGCTACCATCCATTTGAGTAACAAAAATCTCGACAAAAAACTACCTTCCATAATGACAAGGCTACAATACATTGGAGTAACACAAATCTCGACAACAAAATACCTTCCATAATGACAAGGTTATCATCCAATGGAATAAAAAATTCTCGACAACAGACTACCTTTTATAATGACAAGGCTACCATCTATTGGAGTAACAAAAATCTGAACAACAGACTACATCCATAATGATAAGGCTACAATCCATTGGAGTAACAGAAATCTCAATGACAGACTACCTTCAATAATGAAAAGGATACCATCCATTGGAGTAACAAAAATATCTACAACATACTACCTTCCATAATTATAAGGCTACCATCCATTAGGGTAACAAAAATCTCGACAATAGACTACCTTCCATAAAGACAAGGCTACCATCCATTGGAGTAACAAAAATCTCGACAAAAAACTACCTTCCATAATGACAAGGCTACCATCCATTGGAATAACAAAAATGTCGACAATAGACTACCTTCAATAATCGCAAGGCTACCATCCATTGGAGTAACAAAAATCTGAACAACAGACTACCTTGCATAATGACAAGGCTATCATCCATTGAAATAACAAAAATATCGACAACAGGACACCTTCAATAATGACAAGGCTTCCATGCGTTGGAGTAACAAAAATCTCGACAAAAGACTACCTTCCATAACGACAAGGCTATATTACATTGGAGTAACACAAATCTCGATAACAGACTACCTTCCATAATGACAAGGTTACCATCCAATGGAATAAAAAATTCTCGACAACAGACTACCTTCCATAATGATAAGACTACCATCTATTGGAGTAACAAAAATCTGAACAATAGACTACCTTCCATAATGACAAGGCTACAATCTATTGGAGTAACAGAAATCTGAATGACAGACTACCTTCAATAATGAAAAGGCTACCATCCATTGGAGTAACAAAAATATCTACAACTGACTACCTTCCATAATTACAAGGCTACCATCCATTTGGGTAACAAAAATCTCGATAATAGACTAGCTTCCATAATGACAAGGCTACCATCCATTGGAATAACTAAAATGTCGACAATAAACTACCTTCCATAATCACAAGGGTACCATCAATTGGAGTAACAAAAATCTGAACAACATACTACCTTGCATAATGACAAGGCTGTCATCCATTGGAATAACAAAGATATCGACAACAGGCTACCTTCAATAATGACAAGGCTTCCATCCGTTGGAGTAACAAAAATCTCGACAAAAGACTACCTTCCATAATAACAAGGCTACAATCCATTGGAATAATAAAAATCTCGACAATAGACTACCTTCCATAATGACAAGGCTACCATCCATTGGAGTAACAAAAATATCAACGACATACTACCTTCAATAATGACAAGGCTACCATCAATTGGAGTAACAAAAATCTCAACGACAGACTACCTTCCATAAAGACAAGGCTCTAATCCATTTGAATAACAAAAATCTCGACAAAAGACTACCTTCCATAACAACAAGGCTACAATACATTGGAGTAACACAAATCTCGACAACAGACTACCTTCCATAATGACAAGGCTACCATTTATTGGAGTAACAAAAATCTGAACAATAGACTACATTCCATAATGACAAGGCTACAATCCATTGGAGTAACAGAAATCTCAACGACAGACTACCTTCAATAATGAAAAGGCTACCATCCATTGGAGTAACAAAAATATCTACAACAGACTACCTTCCATAATGACAAGGCTACCATCCATTGGTGTAACAAAAATATCGATAATAGACTACCTTCCATAATGACAAGGCTACCATCCATTGGTGTAACAAAAATGTTGACAATAGACTACCTTCCATAATCACAAGGCTACCATACATTGGAGTAACAAAAATCTAAACAACAGACTACCTTGCACAATTACAAGGCTATCATCCATTGGAATAACAAAGATATCGACAACATGCTACCTTCAATAATGACAAGGCTTCCATCCATTGGAGTAACAAAAATCTCGACAAAAGACTACCTTCCATAATGACAAGGCTACAATCCATTGGAATAACAAAAATCTCGACAATAGACTACCTTCCATAATAACAAGGCTACCATCCATAGGAGTAACAAAAATCTCAACCACATACTACCTTCTATAATGACAAGGCTACCATCCATTGGAGTAGCAAAAATCTCAGCTACGGACTACCTTCCATAAAGACAAGGCTACCATCCATTTGAGTTATAAAAATCTCGACAAAAGACTTCCTTCCATAACGACAAGGCTACAATACATTGGAGTAACACAAATCTCGACAACAGACTACTTTCCATAATGACATGGTTATCATCCAATGGAATAAAAAATTCTCGACAACAGACTACCTTCCATAATGACAAGGCTACCATCTATTGGAGTAACAAAAATCTAAACAACAGACTACATTCCATGATGATAAGGCTACAATTCATTGGAGTAACAGAAATCTCAACGACAGACTACCTTCAATAATGAAAAGGCTACTATCCGTTGTAGTAACAAAAATATCTACAACAGACTACCTTCCATAATTACAAGGCTACCATCCATTTGGGTAACAAAAATCTCAACAATAGACTACCTTCCATAATGACAAGGCTACCATCCATTGGAGTAACAAAAATCTCGACAAAAAACTACCTTCCATAATGACAAGGCCATCCATTGGAATAACAAAAATCTCGACAATAGACTACCTTCCATAATCACAAGGCTACCATCCATTGGAGTAATAAAAATCTGAACAACAGACTACCTAGCATAATGACAAGGCTATCATCCATTGGAATAACAAAGATATCGACAACAGGATACCTTCAATAATGACAAGGCTTCCATCCGTTGGAGAAACAAAAATCTCGACAAAAGACTACCTTCCATAACGACAAGGCTACCATACATTGGAGTAACACAAATCTCGACAACAGACTACCTTCCATAATGATAAGGTTACCATCCAATGGAATAAAAAATTCTCGACCACTGACTACCTTCCATAATGACAAGGCTACCATCTATTGGAGTAACAAAAATCTGAACAATAGACTACCTTCCATAATGATTAGGCTACAATCCATTGGAGTAACAGAAATCTCAACGACAGACTACCTTCAATAATGATAAGGCTACCATCGATTGGAGTAACAAAAATATCTACAACAGACTACCTTCCATAATTACAAGGCTACCATCCATTTGGGTAACAAAAATCTCGATAATAGACTACCTTCCATAATGACAAGGCTACCATCCATTGGAATAACAAAAATGTCGACAATAGACTACCTTCCATATTCACAAGGGTACCATCAATTGGAGTAACAAAAATCTGAACAACATACTACCTTGCATAATGACAAGGATGTCATCCATTGGAATAAAAAAGATATCGACAACAGGCTACCTTCAATAATGACAAGGCTTCCATCCATTGGAGTAACAAAAATCTCGACAAAAGACTACCTTCCATAATAACAAGGCTACAATCCATTGGAATAATAAAAATGTCGACAATAGACTACCTTCCATAATGACAAGGTTACCATCCTTTGGAGTAACAAAAATATCAACTATATACTACCTTCCTTAATGACAAGGCTACCATCCATTGGAGTAACAAAAATCTCAATGACAAACTACCTTCCATAAAGACAAGGCTCCCTTCCATTTGAATAACAAGTATCTCGACAAAAGACTACCTTCCATAACGACAAGGCTACGATACATTGGAGTAACACAAATCTCGATAACAGACTACCTTCCATAATAACAAGGTTACCATCCAATGGAATGAAAGATTCTCGACAACAAACTACCTTCCATAATGACAAGGCTACCATATATTCGAGTAACAAAAATATGAACAACAGACTACATTCCATAAGGACAAGGCTACCATCCATTGGAGTAACAGAAATCTCCATGACAGACTACCTTCAATAATGAAATGGCTACCATCCATTGGAGTAACAAAAATATCTACAACAGACTACCTTCCATAATTACAAGGCTACCATCCATTTTGGTAACAAAAATCTCGACAATAGACTACCTTCCATAATGACAAGGCTACCATCCATTGGAATAACAAAAATGTCGACAATAGACTACCTTCCATAATCACAAGGGTACCATCAATTGGAGTAACAAAAATCTGAACAACATACTACCTTGCATAATGATAAGGATGTCATCCATTGGAATAACAAAGATATCGACAACAGGCTACCTTCAATAATGGCAAGTTTTCCATCCATTGGACTAACAAAAATCTCGACAAAAGACTACCTTCCATAATAACAAGGCTACAATCCATTGGAATAATTAAAATCTCGACAATAGACTACCTTCCATAATGACAAGGCTACCATCCAATGGAGTAACAAAAATATCAACGACATACTACCTTCAATAATGACAAGGCTACCATCCATTGGAGTAACACAAATCTCAACGACAGACTACCTTCCATAAAGACAAGGCTCTCATCCATTTGAATAACAAAAATCTCGACAATAGACTACCTTCCATAATGACAAGGTTATCATCCAATGGAATAAAAAATTCTCGACAACAGACTACATTCCATAATGACAAGGCTACCATCTATTGGAGTAACAAAAATCTGAACAACAGACTACATTCCATAATGACAAGGCTACAATTCATTGGAGTAACAGAAATCTCAACGATAGACTATCTTCAATAATGAAAAGGCTACCATCCATTGGAGTAACAAAAATATCTACAACGGACTACCTTCCAAAATTACAAGGCTACCATCCATTTGGGTAACAAAAATCTCGATAATAGACTACCTTCCATAATGACAAGGCTACCATCCATTGGAGTAACAAAAATCTCGACAAAAAACTACCTTCCATAATGACAAGGCTACCATCCATTGGAATAACAAAAATGTCGACAATAGACTACCTTCCATAATCACAAGGCTACCATATATTGGAGTAAAAAAAATCTAAACAACAGACTACATTCCATAATGACAAGGCTTTCATTCATTGGAATAACAAAGATATCGACAACAGGCTACCTTCAATAATGACAAGGCTTCCATCCATTGGAGTAAAAAAAATCTCGACAAAAGAATACCTTCCATAACGACAAGGCTACGATACATTGGAGTAACACAAATCTCGACAACAGACTACCTTCCATAATAACAAGGTTACCATCCAATGGAATGAAAGATTCTCGACAACAGACTACCTTCCATAATGACAAGGCTACTATATATTCGAGTAACAAAAATATGAACAACAGACTACATTCCATAAGGACAAGGCTACCATCCATTGGAGTAACAAAAATCTCAATGACAGACTACCTTCAATAATGAAATGGCTACCATCCATTGGAGTAACAAAAATATCTACAACAGACTACCTTCCATAATTACAAAGCTACCATCCATTTGGGTAACAAAAATCTCGACAATAGACTACCTTCCATAATGACAAGGCTACCATCCATTGGAGTAACAAAAATTTGGACAAATAACTACCTTCCATAATGACAAGGCTACCATCCATTGGAATAACTAAAATGTCGACAATAGACTACCTTCAATAATCACAAGGCTACCATCCATTGGAGTAACAAAAATATGAACAACAGACTACCTTGCATAATGACAAGGCTATCATCCAATGGAATAACAAAAATATCGACAACAGGATACCTTCAATAATGACAAGGCTTCCATCCGTTGGAGTAACAAAAATCTCGACAAAAGACTACCTTCCATAACGACAAGGCTATCATACATTGGAGTAACACAAATCTCGACAACAAACTACCTTCCATAATGACAAGGTTACCATCCAACGGAATAAAAAATTCTCGACAACAGACTACCTTGCATAATGACAAGACTACCATCTATTGGAGTAACAAAAATATGAACAATAGACTACATTCCATAAGGACAAGGCTACAATCCATTGGAGTAACAGAAATCTCAACGACAGACTACCTTCAATAATGAAAAGGCTACCATCCAATGGAGTAACAAAAATATCTACAACAGACTACCTTCCATAATTATAAGGCTACCATCCATTAGGGTAACAAAAATCTCGACAACAGACTACCTTCCATAAAGACAAGGCTACCATCCATTGGAGTAACAAAAATCTCGAAAAAAAACTACCTTCCATAATGACAAGGCTACCATCCATTGGATTAACAAAAATGTCGACAATAGACTACCTTCCATAATCACAAGGGTACCATAAATTGGAGTAAAAAAAATCTGAACAACATACTACCTTGCATAATGACAAGGCTGTCATCCATTGGAATAATAAAGATATCGACAACAGGCTACCTTCAATAATGACAAGGCTACCAACCATTGGAGTAGCAAAAATCTCGACAATAGACTGCATTCCATAATGACAAGGCTACCATCCATTGGAGTAACAAAAATATCAACGACATACTACCTTCCATAATGACAAGGCTACCATCCATTGGAGTAACAAAAATCTCAACGACAGACTACCTTCCATAAAGACAAGGCTCCCATCCATTTGAATAACAAAAATCTCGACAAAAGACTACCTTCCATAACGACAAGGCTACAATACATTGGAGTAACACAAATCTCGACAACAGACTACCTTCCATAATGACAAGGCTACCATCTATTGTAGTAACAAAAATCTGAACAATAGACTACATTCCATAATGACAAGGCTACAATCCATTGGAGTAACAGAAATCTCAATGACATACTACCTTCAATAATGAAAAGGCTACCATCCATTGGAGTAACAAAAATATCTACAACAGACTACCATTCATAATTACAAGGCTACCATCCATTTGGATAACAAAAATCCCGATAATAGACTACCTTCCATAATGACAAGGCTACCATCCATTGGAATAACAAAAATCTCGACAAAAAACTACCTTGCATAATGACAAGGCTACCATTCATTGGAATAAAAAAAATGTTGACAATAGACTACCTTCCATAATCACAAGGCTACCATACATTGGAGTAACAAAACTCTAAACAACAGACTACCTTGCATAATGACAAGGCTATCATCCATTGGAGTAACAAAAATCTTAACGACAGACTACCTTCCATAAAGACAAGGCTACCATCCATTTGAGTAACAAAAATCTTGACAAAAGACTACCTTCCATAATGACAAGGTTATCATCCAATGGAATCTAAAATTTTCGACAACAGACTACATTCCATAATGACAAGGCTACCATATATTCGAGTAACAAAAATATGAACAACAGACTACATTCCATAAGGACAAGGCTACAGCCCATTGGAGTAACAGAAATCTCAACGACAGACTACCTTCAATAATGAAAAGGCTACCATCCATTGGAGTAACAAAAATATCTACAACAGACTACCTTCCATAATTACAAGGCTACCATCCATTTTGGTAACAAAAATCTCGACAATAGACTACCTTCCATAATGACAAGGCTACCATCCATTGGAATAACAAAAATGTCGACAATAGACTACCTTCCATAATCTCTACGGGTACCATCAATTGGAGTAACAAAAATCTGAACAACATACTACCTTGCATAATGATAAGGATGTCATCCATTGGAATAACAAAGATATCGACAACAGGCTACCTTCAATAATGACAAGGCTTCCATCCATTGGACTAACAAAAATCTCGACAAAAGACTACCTTCCATAATAACAAGGCTACAATCCATTGGAATAATTAAAATCTCGACAATAGACTACCTTCCATAATGACAAGGCTACCATCCAATGGAGTAAAAAAAATATCAACGACATACTACCTTCAATAATGACAAGGCTACCATCCATTGGAGTAACACAAATCTCAACGACAGACTACCTTCCATAAAGACAAGGCTCTCATCCATTTGAATAACAAAAATCTCGACAATATACTACCTTCCATAATGACAAGGCAACCATCCATTGGAGTAACAAAAATCTCAACGACATACTACCTTCCATAATGACAAGGCTACCATCCATTGGAGTAACAAAAATCTCAACGACATAATACCTTCCATAAAGACAAGGCTACCATCCATTTGAGTAACAAAAATCTCGACAAAAGACTACCTTCCATAATGACAAGACTACAATACGTTGGAGTAACACAAATCACGACAACAGACTACCTTCCATAATGACAAGTTTATCATCCAATGGAATAAAAAATTCTCGACAACAGACTACCTTCCATAATGACAAGGCTACCATCTATTGGAGTAACAAAAATCTGAACAACAGACTACATTCCATAATGACAAGGCTATAATTCATTGGAGTAACAGAAATCTCAACGACAGACTACCTTCAATAATGAAAAGGCTACCATCCATTGGAGTAACAAAAATATCTACAACAGACTACCTTCAATAATTACAAGGCTACCATCCATTTGCGTAACAGAAATCTCAACAAAAGACTACCTTCCATAATGACAAAGCTACCATCCATTGAAGTAATAAAAATCTCGACAAAAAACTACCTTCCATAATGACAAGGCTACCATCCATTGGAATAACAAAAATTTCGACAATAGACTACCTTCCATAATCACAAGGCTATCATCCATTGGAATAACAAAGATATCGACAACAGGATACCTTCAATAATGACAAGGCTTCCATCCGTTGGAGTAACAAAAATCTCGACAAAAGACTACCTTCCATAACGACAAGGCTACCATACATTGGAGTAACACAAATCTCGACAACAGACTACCTTCCATAATGACAAGGTTACCATCCAATGGAATAAAAAATTATCGACCACAGACTACCTTCCATAATGACAAGGCTACCATCTATTTGAGTAACAAAAATCTGAACAATAGACTACCTTCCATAATGACAAGGCTACAATCCATTAGAGTAACAGAAATCTCAACAACAGACTACCTTCAATAATGAAAAGGCTACCATCCATTGGAGTAACAAAAATATCTACAATAAACTACTTTCCATAATTACAAGGCTACCATCCATTTGGGTAAAAAAAATCTCGATAATAGACTACCTTCCATAATGACAAGGCTACCATCCATTGGAATAACAAAAATGTCGACAATAGACTACCTTGCATAATGACAAGGATGTCATCCATTGGAATAACAAAGATATCGACAACAGGCTACCTTCAATAATGACAAGGCTTCCATCCATTGGAGTAACAAAAATCTCGACAAAAGACTAACTTCCATAATAACAAGGCTACAATCCATTGGAATAATAAAAATCTCGACAATAGACTACCTTCCATAATGACAAGGCTACCATCCATTGGAGTATCAAAAATATCAACGATATATTACCTTCCATAATGACAAGGCTACCATCCATTGGAGTAACAAAAATCTCAACGACAAACTACCTTCCATAAAGACAAGGCTCCCATCCATTTGAATAACAAAAATCTCGACAAAAGACTACCTTCCATAACGACAAGGCTACAATACATTGGAGTAACACAAATCTCGACAACAGACTACCTTCCAAAATGACAAGGCTACCATCTATTGGAGTAACAACAATCTAAACAACAGACTACATTCCATAATGACAAGGCTACAATCCATTGGAGTAACAGAAATCTCAACGACTGACTACCTTCAATAATGAAAAGGCTACCATCCATTGGAGTAACAAAAATATCTACAACAGACTACCTTCCATAATTACAAGGCTACCATCCATTTGGGTAACAAAAATCTCGATAATAGACTACCATCCATAATGAAAAGGCTACCATCCATTGGAATAACAAAAATGTCGACAATAGACTACCTTCCATATTCACAAGGGTACCATCAATTGGAGTAACAAAAATCTGAACAACATACTACCTTGCATAATGACAAGGATGTCATCAATTGGAATAACAAAGATATCGACAACAGGCTACCTTAAATAATGACAAGGCTTCCATCCATTGGAGTAACAAAAATCTCGACAAAAGACTACCTTCCATAATAGCAAGGCTACAATACATTGGAATAATAAAAATCTCAACAATAGACTACCTTCCATAATGACAAGGCTACCATCCATTGGTGTATCAAAAATATCAACGATATACTACCTTCGATAATGACAAGGCTACCATCCATTGAAGTAATAAAAATCTCAACGACAAACTACATTCCATAAAGACAAGGCTCCCATCCATTTGAATAACAAAAATCTCGACAAAAGACTACCTTCCATAACGACAAGGCTACAATACATTGGAGTAACACAAATCTCGACAACAGACTACCTTCCATAATGACAAGGCTACCATCTATTGGAGTAACAAAAATCTGAACAACAGACTACATTCTATAATGACAAGGCTACAATCCATTGGAGTAACAGAAATCTCAACGACTGACTACCTTCAATAATGAAAAGGCTACCATCCATTGGAGTAACAAAAATATCTACAACAGACTACCATTCATAATTACAAGGCTACCATCCATTTGGGTAACAAAAATCTCGATAATAGACTACCTTCCATAATGACAAGGCTACCATCCATTGGAGTAACAAAAATCTCGACAAAAAACTACCTTCCATATTGACAAGGCTACCATCCATTGGAATAACAAAAATGTTGGCAATAGACTACCTTCCATAATCACAAGGCTACCATACATTGGAGTAACAAAAATCTAAACAACAAACTACCTTGCATAATGACAAGGCTATCATCCATTAGAATAACAAAGATATCGACAACAGGCTACCTTCAATAATGACAAGGCTTCCATCCATTGGAGTAACAAAAATCTCGACAAAAGACTACCTTCCATAATGACAAGGCTACAATCCATTGGAATAACAGAAATCTCGACAATAGACTACCTTCCATAATGGCAAGGCTACCATCCATTGGAGTAACAAAAATCTCAACGACATACTACCTTCCATAATGACAAGGCTACCATCCATTGGAGTAACAAAAATCTCAACGACAGACTACCTTCCATAAAGACAAGGCTACAATTCATTGGAGTAAAAGAAATCTCAACGATAGACTACCTTCAATAATGAAGAGGCTACCATCCATTGGAGTAACAAAAATATCTACAACAGACTACCTTCCATAATTACAAGGCTACCATCCATTTGGGTAACAAAAATCTCGATAATAGACTACCTTCCATAATGAAAAGGCTACCATCCATTGGAATAACAAAAACGTCAACAATAGACTACCTTCCATATTCACAAGGGTACCATCAATTGGAGTAACAAAAATCTGAACAACATACTACCTTGCATAATGACAAGGATGTCATCCATTGGAATAACAAAGATATCGACAACAGGCTACCTTCAATAATGACAAGGCTTCCATCCATTGGAGTAACAAAAATCTCGACAAAAGACTACCTTCCATAATAACAAGGCTATAATCCATTGGAATAATAAAAATCTCGACAATAGACTACCTTCCATAATGACAAGGCTACCTTCCATTGGAGTATCAAAAATATCAACGATATACTACCTTCCATAATGACAAGGCTACCATCCATTGGAGTAACAAAAATCTCAACGACAAACTACCTTCCATAAAGACAAGGCTCCCATCCATTTGAATAACAAAAATCTCGACAAAAGACTACCTTCCATAACGACAAGGCTAAAATACATTGGAGTAACTCAAATCTCGACAACAGACTACCTTCCATAATGACAAGGCTACCATCTATTGGAGTAACAAAAATATGAACAACAGACTACATTCCATAATTACAAGGCTTCAATCCATTAGAGTAACAAAAATCTCAACGACTGACTACCTTCAATAATGAAAAGGCTACCATCCATTGGAGTAACAAAAATATCTACAATAGACTACCATTCATAATTACAAGGCTACCATCCATTTGGGTAACAAAAATCTCGATAATAGACTACCTTCCATAATGACAAGGCTACCATCCATTGGAGTAACAAAAATCTCGACAAAAAACTACATTCCATAATGACAAGGCTACCATCCATTGGAATAACAAAAATGTTGACAATAGACTACCTTCCATAATCACAAGGCTACCATACATTGGAGTAACAAAACTCTAAACAACAGACTACCTTGCATAATGACAAGGCTATCATCCATTAGAATAACAAAGATATCGACAACAGGCTACCTTCAATAATGACAAGGCTTCCATCCATTCGAGTAACAAAAATCTCGACAAAAGACTACCTTCCATAATGACAAGGCTACAATCCATTGGAATAACAGAAATCTCGACAATAGACTACCTTCCATAATGGCAAGGCTACCATCCATTGGAGTAACAAAAATCTCAACGACATACTACCTTCCATAATAACAAGGCTACCATCCATTGGAGTAACAAAAATCTCAACGACAGACTACCTTCCATAATGACAAGGCTACAATTCATTGGAGTAACAGAAATCTCAACGACAGACTACCTTCAATAATGAAAAGGCTACCATCCATTGGAGTAACAAAAATATCTACAACATACTACCTTCCATAATTACAAGGCTACCATCCATTTGGGTAACAAAAATCTCGATAATAGACTACCTTCCATAATGACAAGGCTACCATCCATTGGAGTAACAAAAATCTCGACAAAAAACTACCTTCCATAATGACAAGGATACCATCCATTGGAATAACAAAAATGTCGACAATAGACTACCTTCCATAATCACAAGGCTACCATACATTGGAGTAACAAAAATCTAAACAACATACTACCTTCCATAATGACAAGGCTATCATCCATTGGAATAACAAAAACGTCAACAATAGACTACCTTCCATATTCACAAGGATGTCATCCATTGGAATAACAAAGATATCGACAACAGGCTACCTTCAATAATGACAAGGCTTCCATCCATTGGAGTAACAAAAATCTCGACAAAAGACTACCTTCCATAATAACAAGGCTATAATCCATTGGAATAATAAAAATCTCGACAATAGACTACCTTCCATAATGACAAGGCTACCTTCCATTGGAGTATCAAAAATATCAACGATATACTACCTTCCATAATGACAAGGCTACCATCCATTGGAGTAACAAAAATCTCAACGACAAACTACCTTCCATAAAGACAAGGCTCCCATCCATTTGAATAACAAAAATCTCGACAAAAGACTACCTTCCATAACGACAAGGCTAAAATACATTGGAGTAACTCAAATCTCGACAACAGACTACCTTCCATAATGACAAGGCTACCATCTATTGGAGTAACAAAAATATGAACAACAGACTACATTCCATAATTACAAGGCTTCAATCCATTAGAGTAACAAAAATCTCAACGACTGACTACCTTCAATAATGAAAAGGCTACCATCCATTGGAGTAACAAAAATATCTACAATAGACTACCATTCATAATTACAAGGCTACCATCCATTTGGGTAACAAAAATCTCGATAATAGACTACCTTCCATAATGACAAGGCTACCATCCATTGGAGTAACAAAAATCTCGACAAAAAACTACATTCCATAATGACAAGGCTACCATCCATTGGAATAACAAAAATGTTGACAATAGACTACCTTCCATAATCACAAGGCTACCATACATTGGAGTAACAAAACTCTAAACAACAGACTACCTTGCATAATGACAAGGCTATCATCCATTAGAATAACAAAGATATCGACAACAGGCTACCTTCAATAATGACAAGGCTTCCATCCATTCGAGTAACAAAAATCTCGACAAAAGACTACCTTCCATAATGACAAGGCTACAATCCATTGGAATAACAGAAATCTCGACAATAGACTACCTTCCATAATGGCAAGGCTACCATCCATTGGAGTAACAAAAATCTCAACGACATACTACCTTCCATAATGACAAGGCTACCATCCATTGGAGTAACAAAAATCTCAACGACAGACTACCTTCCATAATAACAAGGCTACAATTCATTGGAGTAACAGAAATCTCAACGACAGACTACCTTCAATAATGAAAAGGCTACCATCCATTGGAGTAACAAAAATATCTACAACATACTACCTTCCATAATTACAAGGCTACCATCCATTTGGGTAACAAAAATCTCGATAATAGACTACCTTCCATAATGACAAGGCTACCATCCATTGGAGTAACAAAAATCTCGACAAAAAACTACCTTCCATAATGACAAGGCTACCATCCATTGGAATAACAAAAATGTCGACAATAGACTACCTTCCATAATCACAAGGCTACCATACATTGGAGTAACAAAAATCTAAACAACATACTACCTTCCATAATGACAAGGCTATCATCCATTGGAATAACAAAGATATCGACAACAGGCTACTTTCAATAATGACAAGGCTTCCATCCATTGGAGTAACAAAAATCTCGATAAAAGAATACCTTCCATAACGACAAGGCTACCATACATTGGAGTAACCCAAATCTCGACAACAGACTACCTTCCATAATAACAAGGTTACCATCCAAAGGAATAAAAAATTCTCGACAACAGACTACCTTCCATAATGACAAGGCTACCATATATTCGAGTAACAAAAATATGAACAACAGACTACATTCCATAAGGACAAGGCTACAATCCATTGGAGTAAAAGAAATCTCAATGACAGACTACCTTCAATAATGAAAAGGCTACCATCCATTGGAGTAACAAAAATATCTACTATAGACTACCTTCCATAATTACAAAGCTACCATCCATTTGGGTAACAAAAATCTCGACAATAGACTACCTTCCATAATGACAAGGCTACAATCCATTGGAGTAACAAAAATCTCGACAAAAAACTACCTTCCATAACGACAAGGCTACCATCCATTGGAATAACAAAAATGTCGACAATAGACTACCTTCAATAATCACAAGGCTACCATCCATTGGAGTAACAAAAATCTGAACAATAGACTACCTTGCATAATGACAAGGCTATCATCCATTGGAATAACAAAAATATCGACAACAGGATACCTTCAATAATGACAAGGCTTCCATCCGTTGGAGTAACAAAAATCTCGACAAAAGACTACCTTCCATAACGACAAGGCTATCATACATTGGAGTAACACAAATCTCGACAACATACTACCTTCCATAATGACAAGGTTACCATCTAATGGAATAAAAAATTCTCGACAACAGACTACCTTCCATAATGACAAGACTACCATCTATTGGAGTAACAAAAATCTGAACAATAGACTACCTTCCAGAATGACAAGGCTACAATCCATTGGAGTAACAGAAATCTCAACGATAGGATACCTTCAATAATGAAAATGCTACCATCCATTGGAGTAACAAAAATATCTACAACAGACAACCTTCCATAATTATAAGGCTACCATCCATTTGGGTAACAAAAATCTCGACAATAGACTACCTTCCATAATGACAAGGCTACCATCCATTAGAATAACAAAATTGTCGACAATAGACTACCTTCCATAATCACAAGGGTACCATCAATTGGAGTAACAAAAATCTGAACAACATACTACCTTGCATAATGACAAGGCTGTCATCCATTGGAATAACAAAGATATCGACAACAGGCTACCTTCAATAATATTAAGGCTTCCATCCATTGGAGTAACAAAAATCTCGACAAAATACTACCTTCCATAATAACAAGGCTACAATCCATTGGAATAATAAAAATCTCGACAATAGACTACCTTCCATAATGACAAGGCTACCATCCATTGGAGTAACAAAAATCTCAACGACAGACTACCTTCCATAAAGACAAGGCTACCATCCATTTGAGTAACAAAAATCTCGACAAAAGACTACCTTCCATAATGACAAGGTTATCATCCAATGGAATAAAAAATTCTCGACAACAGACTACATTCCATAATGACAAGGCTACCATCTATTGGAGCAACAAAAATCTGAACAACAGACTACATTCCATAATGACAAGGCTACAATTCATTGGAGTAACAGAAATCTCAACGACAGAATACCTTCAATAATGAAAAGGCAACCATCCATTGGAGTAACAAAAATATCTACAACCGACTACCTTCCATAATTACAAGGCTACCATCCATTTCGGTAACAAAAATCTCGATAATAGACTACCTTCCATAATGACAAGGCTACCATCTATTGGAGTAATAAAAATCTCGACAAAAAACTACCTTCCATAAATACAAGGCTACCATCCATTGGAATAACAAAAATGTCGACAATAGACTACCTTCCATAATCAAAAGGCTACCATACATTGGAGTAACAAAAATCTAAACAACAGACTACCTTCCATAATGACAAGGCTATCATCCATTAGAATAACAAAGATATCGACAACAAGCTACCTTTAATAATGACAAGGCTTCCATCCATTGGAGTAACAAAAATCTCGACAAAAGAATACCTTCCATAACGACAAGGCTACCATACATTGGAGTAACACAAATCTCGACAACAGACTACCTTCCATAATAACAAGGTTACCATCCAATGGAATAAAAAATTCTCGACAAAAGACTACCTTCCATAATGACAAGGCTACCATATATTCGAGTAACAGAAATATGAACAACAGACTACATTCCATAAGGACAAGGCTACAATCCATTGGAGTAAAAGAAATCTCAATGACAGACTACCTTCAATAATGAAAAGGCTACCATCCATTGGAGTAACAAAAATATCTACTATAGACTACCTTCCATAATTACAAAGCTACCATCCATTTGGGTAACAAAAATCTCGACAATAGACTACCTTCCATAATGACAAGGCTACCATCCATTGGAGTAACAAAAATCTCGACAAAAAACTACCTTCCATAACGACAAGACTACCATCCATTGGAATAACAAAAATGTCGACAATAGACTACCTTTAATAATCACAAGGCTACCATCCATTGGAGTAACAAAAATCTGAACAATAGACTACCTTGCATAATGACAAGGCTATCATCCATTGGAATAACAAAAATATCGACAACAGGATACCTTCAATAATGACAAGGCTTCCATCCGTTGGAGTAACAAAAATCTCGAGAAAAGACTACCTTCCATAACGACAAGGCTATCATACATTGGAGTAACACAAATCTCGACAACAGACTACCTTCCATAATGACAAGGCTACCATCCATTGGAGTAACAAAAATCTCAACGACATACTACCTTCCATAATAACAAGGCTACCATCCATTGGAGTAACAAAAATCTCAACGACAGACTACCTTCCATAATGACAAGGCTACAATTCATTGGAGTAACAGAAATCTCAACGACAGACTACCTTCAATAATGAAAAGGCTACCATCCATTGGAGTAACAAAAATATCTACAACATACTACCTTCCATAATTACAAGGCTACCATCCATTTGGGTAACAAAAATCTCGATAATAGACTACCTTCCATAATGACAAGGCTACCATCCATTGGAGTAACAAAAATCTCGACAAAAAACTACCTTCCATAATGACAAGGATACCATCCATTGGAATAACAAAAATGTCGACAATAGACTACCTTCCATAATCACAAGGCTACCATACATTGGAGTAACAAAAATCTAAACAACATACTACCTTCCATAATGACAAGGCTATCATCCATTGGAATAACAAAAACGTCAACAATAGACTACCTTCCATATTCACAAGGATGTCATCCATTGGAATAACAAAGATATCGACAACAGGCTACCTTCAATAATGACAAGGCTTCCATCCATTGGAGTAACAAAAATCTCGACAAAAGACTACCTTCCATAATAACAAGGCTATAATCCATTGGAATAATAAAAATCTCGACAATAGACTACCTTCCATAATGACAAGGCTACCTTCCATTGGAGTATCAAAAATATCAACGATATACTACCTTCCATAATGACAAGGCTACCATCCATTGGAGTAACAAAAATCTCAACGACAAACTACCTTCCATAAAGACAAGGCTCCCATCCATTTGAATAACAAAAATCTCGACAAAAGACTACCTTCCATAACGACAAGGCTAAAATACATTGGAGTAACTCAAATCTCGACAACAGACTACCTTCCATAATGACAAGGCTACCATCTATTGGAGTAACAAAAATATGAACAACAGACTACATTCCATAATTACAAGGCTTCAATCCATTAGAGTAACAAAAATCTCAACGACTGACTACCTTCAATAATGAAAAGGCTACCATCCATTGGAGTAACAAAAATATCTACAATAGACTACCATTCATAATTACAAGGCTACCATCCATTTGGGTAACAAAAATCTCGATAATAGACTACCTTCCATAATGACAAGGCTACCATCCATTGGAGTAACAAAAATCTCGACAAAAAACTACATTCCATAATGACAAGGCTACCATCCATTGGAATAACAAAAATGTTGACAATAGACTACCTTCCATAATCACAAGGCTACCATACATTGGAGTAACAAAACTCTAAACAACAGACTACCTTGCATAATGACAAGGCTATCATCCATTAGAATAACAAAGATATCGACAACAGGCTACCTTCAATAATGACAAGGCTTCCATCCATTCGAGTAACAAAAATCTCGACAAAAGACTACCTTCCATAATGACAAGGCTACAATCCATTGGAATAACAGAAATCTCGACAATAGACTACCTTCCATAATGGCAAGGCTACCATCCATTGGAGTAACAAAAATCTCAACGACATACTACCTTCCATAATGACAAGGCTACCATCCATTGGAGTAACAAAAATCTCAACGACAGACTACCTTCCATAATGACAAGGCTACAATTCATTGGAGTAACAGAAATCTCAACGACAGACTACCTTCAATAATGAAAAGGCTACCATCCATTGGAGTAACAAAAATATCTACAACATACTACCTTCCATAATTACAAGGCTACCATCCATTTGGGTAACAAAAATCTCGATAATAGACTACCTTCCATAATGACAAGGCTACCATCCATTGGAGTAACAAAAATCTCGACAAAAAACTACCTTCCATAATGACAAGGCTACCATCCATTGGAATAACAAAAATGTCGACAATAGACTACCTTCCATAATCACAAGGCTACCATACATTGGAGTAACAAAAATCTAAACAACATACTACCTTCCATAATGACAAGGCTATCATCCATTGGAATAACAAAGATATCGACAACAGGCTACTTTCAATAATGACAAGGCTTCCATCCATTGGAGTAACAAAAATCTCGATAAAAGAATACCTTCCATAACGACAAGGCTACCATACATTGGAGTAACCCAAATCTCGACAACAGACTACCTTCCATAATAACAAGGTTACCATCCAAAGGAATAAAAAATTCTCGACAACAGACTACCTTCCATAATGACAAGGCTACCATATATTCGAGTAACAAAAATATGAACAACAGACTACATTCCATAAGGACAAGGCTACAATCCATTGGAGTAAAAGAAATCTCAATGACAGACTACCTTCAATAATGAAAAGGCTACCATCCATTGGAGTAACAAAAATATCTACTATAGACTACCTTCCATAATTACAAAGCTACCATCCATTTGGGTAACAAAAATCTCGACAATAGACTACCTTCCATAATGACAAGGCTACAATCCATTGGAGTAACAAAAATCTCGACAAAAAACTACCTTCCATAACGACAAGGCTACCATCCATTGGAATAACAAAAATGTCGACAATAGACTACCTTCAATAATCACAAGGCTACCATCCATTGGAGTAACAAAAATCTGAACAATAGACTACCTTGCATAATGACAAGGCTATCATCCATTGGAATAACAAAAATATCGACAACAGGATACCTTCAATAATGACAAGGCTTCCATCCGTTGGAGTAACAAAAATCTCGACAAAAGACTACCTTCCATAACGACAAGGCTATCATACATTGGAGTAACACAAATCTCGACAACATACTACCTTCCATAATGACAAGGTTACCATCTAATGGAATAAAAAATTCTCGACAACAGACTACCTTCCATAATGACAAGACTACCATCTATTGGAGTAACAAAAATCTGAACAATAGACTACCTTCCAGAATGACAAGGCTACAATCCATTGGAGTAACAGAAATCTCAACGATAGGATACCTTCAATAATGAAAATGCTACCATCCATTGGAGTAACAAAAATATCTACAACAGACAACCTTCCATAATTATAAGGCTACCATCCATTTGGGTAACAAAAATCTCGACAATAGACTACCTTCCATAATGACAAGGCTACCATCCATTAGAATAACAAAATTGTCGACAATAGACTACCTTCCATAATCACAAGGGTACCATCAATTGGAGTAACAAAAATCTGAACAACATACTACCTTGCATAATGACAAGGCTGTCATCCATTGGAATAACAAAGATATCGACAACAGGCTACCTTCAATAATATTAAGGCTTCCATCCATTGGAGTAACAAAAATCTCGACAAAATACTACCTTCCATAATAACAAGGCTACAATCCATTGGAATAATAAAAATCTCGACAATAGACTACCTTCCATAATGACAAGGCTACCATCCATTGGAGTAACAAAAATCTCAACGACAGACTACCTTCCATAAAGACAAGGCTACCATCCATTTGAGTAACAAAAATCTCGACAAAAGACTACCTTCCATAATGACAAGGTTATCATCCAATGGAATAAAAAATTCTCGACAACAGACTACATTCCATAATGACAAGGCTACCATCTATTGGAGCAACAAAAATCTGAACAACAGACTACATTCCATAATGACAAGGCTACAATTCATTGGAGTAACAGAAATCTCAACGACAGAATACCTTCAATAATGAAAAGGCAACCATCCATTGGAGTAACAAAAATATCTACAACCGACTACCTTCCATAATTACAAGGCTACCATCCATTTCGGTAACAAAAATCTCGATAATAGACTACCTTCCATAATGACAAGGCTACCATCTATTGGAGTAATAAAAATCTCGACAAAAAACTACCTTCCATAAATACAAGGCTACCATCCATTGGAATAACAAAAATGTCGACAATAGACTACCTTCCATAATCAAAAGGCTACCATACATTGGAGTAACAAAAATCTAAACAACAGACTACCTTCCATAATGACAAGGCTATCATCCATTAGAATAACAAAGATATCGACAACAAGCTACCTTTAATAATGACAAGGCTTCCATCCATTGGAGTAACAAAAATCTCGACAAAAGAATACCTTCCATAACGACAAGGCTACCATACATTGGAGTAACACAAATCTCGACAACAGACTACCTTCCATAATAACAAGGTTACCATCCAATGGAATAAAAAATTCTCGACAACAGACTACCTTCCATAATGACAAGGCTACCATATATTCGAGTAACAGAAATATGAACAACAGACTACATTCCATAAGGACAAGGCTACAATCCATTGGAGTAAAAGAAATCTCAAAGACAGACTACCTTCAATAATGAAAAGGCTACCATCCATTGGAGTAACAAAAATATCTACTATAGACTACCTTCCATAATTACAAAGCTACCATCCATTTGGGTAACAAAAATCTCGACAATAGACTACCTTCCATAATGACAAGGCTACCATCCATTGGAGTAACAAAAATCTCGACAAAAAACTACCTTCCATAACGACAAGACTACCATCCATTGGAATAACAAAAATGTCGACAATAGACTACCTTTAATAATCACAAGGCTACCATCCATTGGAGTAACAAAAATCTGAACAATAGACTACCTTGCATAATGACAAGGCTATCATCCATTGGAATAACAAAAATATCGACAACAGGATACCTTCAATAATGACAAGGCTTCCATCCGTTGGAGTAACAAAAATCTCGAGAAAAGACTACCTTCCATAACGACAAGGCTATCATACATTGGAGTAACACAAATCTCGACAACAGACTACCTTCCATAATGACAAGGTTACCATCTAATGGAATAAAAAATTCTCGATAATAGACTACCTTCCATAATGACAAGACTACAATCCATTGGAGTAACAAAAATCTGAACGACAGGCTACCTTCAATAATGAAAATGCTACCATCCATTGGAGTAACAAAAATATCTACAACAGACTACCCTCCATAATTACAAGGCTACCATCCATTTGGGTAACAAAAATCTCGAGAATAGACTACCTTCCATAATGACAAGGCTACCATCCATTGGAATAACAAAAATGTCGACAATAGACTACCTTCCATAATCACAAGGGTACCATCAATTGGAGTAACAAAAATCTGAATAACATACTACCTTGCATAATGACAAGGCTGTCATCCATTGGAATAACAAAGATATCGACAACAGGCTACCTTCAATAATGTTAAGGCTTCCATCCATTGGAGTAACAAAAATCTCGACAAAAGACTACCTTTCATAATAACAAGGCTACAATCCATTGGAATAATAAAAATCTCAACAATAGACTACCTTCCATAATGACAAGGCTACCATCCATTGGAGTAACAAAAATATCAACGACATACTACCTTCCATAATGACAAGGCTACCATCCATTGGAGTAACAAAAATCTCAACGACATACTACCTTCCATAATGACAAGGCTACCATCCATTGGAGTAACAAAAATCTCAACGACAGACTACCTTCCATAAAGACAAGGCTACCATCCATTTGAGTAACAAAAATCTCGACAAAAGACTACCTTCCGTAATGACAAGGTTATCATCCAATGGAATAAAAAATTCTCGACAACAGACTACATTCCATAATGACAAGGCTACCATCTATTGGAGTAACAAAAATCTGAACAACAGACTACATTCCATAATGACAAGGCTACAATTCATTGGAGTAACAGAAATCTCAACGACAGATTACCTTCAATAATGAAAATGCTACCATCCATTGGAGTAACAAAAATATCTACAACAGACTACCTTCCATAATTACAAGGCTACCATCCATTTGGGTAACAAAAATCTCGATAATAGACTACCTTCCATAATGACAAGGCTACCATCCATTGGAGTAATAAAAATATCGACAAAAAACTACCTTCCATAATGACAAGGCTACCATCCATTGGAATAACAAAAATGTCGACAATAGACTACCTTCCATAATCACAAGGCTACCATACATTGGAGTAACAAAAATCTAAACAACATACTACCTTCCATAATGACAAGGCTACCATCCATTGGAATAACAAAGATATCAACAACAGGCTACTTTCAATAATGACAAGGCTTCCATCCATTGGAGTAATAAAAATCTCGACAAAAGAATACCTTCCATAACGACAAGACTACCATACATTGGAGTAACACAAATCTCGACAACAGACTACCTTCCATAATAACAAGGTTACCATCCAATGGAATAAAAAATTCTCGACGACAGACTACCTTCCATAATGACAAGGCTACCATCCATTGGAGTAACAAAAATCTCAACGACAGACTACCTTCCATAAAGACAAGGCTACCATCCATTTGAGTAACAGAAATCTCAAAGACAGACTACCTTCAATAATGAAAAGGCTACCATCCATTGGAGTAACAAAAATATCTACTATAGACTACCTTCCATAATTACAAAGCTACCATCCATTTGGGTAACAAAAATCTCGACAATAGACTACCTTCCATAATGACAAGGCTACCATCCATTGGAGTAACAAAAATCTCGACAAAAAACTACCTTCCATAACGACAAGACTACCATCCATTGGAATAACAAAAATGTCGACAATAGACTACCTTTAATAATCACAAGGCTACCATCCATTGGAGTAACAAAAATCTGAACAATAGACTACCTTGCATAATGACAAGGCTATCATCCATTGGAATAACAAAAATATCGACAACAGGATACCTTCAATAATGACAAGGCTTCCATCCGTTGGAGTAACAAAAATCTCGAGAAAAGACTACCTTCCATAACGACAAGGCTATCATACATTGGAGTAACACAAATCTCGACAACAGACTACCTTCCATAATGACAAGGTTACCATCTAATGGAATAAAAAATTCTCGATAATAGACTACCTTCCATAATGACAAGACTACAATCCATTGGAGTAACAAAAATCTGAACGACAGGCTACCTTCAATAATGAAAATGCTACCATCCATTGGAGTAACAAAAATATCTACAACAGACTACCCTCCATAATTACAAGGCTACCATCCATTTGGGTAACAAAAATCTCGAGAATAGACTACCTTCCATAATGACAAGGCTACCATCCATTGGAATAACAAAAATGTCGACAATAGACTACCTTCCATAATCACAAGGGTACCATCAATTGGAGTAACAAAAATCTGAATAACATACTACCTTGCATAATGACAAGGCTGTCATCCATTGGAATAACAAAGATATCGACAACAGGCTACCTTCAATAATGTTAAGGCTTCCATCCATTGGAGTAACAAAAATCTCGACAAAAGACTACCTTTCATAATAACAAGGCTACAATCCATTGGAATAATAAAAATCTCAACAATAGACTACCTTCCATAATGACAAGGCTACCATCCATTGGAGTAACAAAAATATCAACGACATACTACCTTCCATAATGACAAGGCTACCATCCATTGGAGTAACAAAAATCTCAACGACATACTACCTTCCATAATGACAAGGCTACCATCCATTGGAGTAACAAAAATCTCAACGACAGACTACCTTCCATAAAGACAAGGCTACCATCCATTTGAGTAACAAAAATCTCGACAAAAGACTACCTTCCGTAATGACAAGGTTATCATCCAATGGAATAAAAAATTCTCGACAACAGACTACATTCCATAATGACAAGGCTACCATCTATTGGAGTAACAAAAATCTGAACAACAGACTACATTCCATAATGACAAGGCTACAATTCATTGGAGTAACAGAAATCTCAACGACAGATTACCTTCAATAATGAAAATGCTACCATCCATTGGAGTAACAAAAATATCTACAACAGACTACCTTCCATAATTACAAGGCTACCATCCATTTGGGTAACAAAAATCTCGATAATAGACTACCTTCCATAATGACAAGGCTACCATCCATTGGAGTAATAAAAATATCGACAAAAAACTACCTTCCATAATGACAAGGCTACCATCCATTGGAATAACAAAAATGTCGACAATAGACTACCTTCCATAATCACAAGGCTACCATACATTGGAGTAACAAAAATCTAAACAACATACTACCTTCCATAATGACAAGGCTACCATCCATTGGAATAACAAAGATATCAACAACAGGCTACTTTCAATAATGACAAGGCTTCCATCCATTGGAGTAATAAAAATCTCGACAAAAGAATACCTTCCATAACGACAAGACTACCATACATTGGAGTAACACAAATCTCGACAACAGACTACCTTCCATAATAACAAGGTTACCATCCAATGGAATAAAAAATTCTCGACGACATACTACCTTCCATAATGACAAGGCTACCATCCATTGGAGTAACAAAAATCTCAACGACAGACTACCTTCCATAAAGACAAGGCTACCATCCATTTGAGTAACAAAAATCTCGACAAAAGACTACCTTCCATAATGATAGGGTTATCATCCAATGGAATAAAAAATTCTCGACAACAGACTACATTCCATAATGACAAGGCTACCATCTATTGGAGTAACAAAAATCTGAACAACAAACTACATTCCATAATGACAAGGCTACAATTCATTGGAGTAACAGAAATCTCAACGACAGACTACCTTCAATAATGAAAATGCTACCATCCATTGGAGTAACAAAAATATCTACAACAGACTACCTTCCATAATTACAAGGCTACCATCCATTTGGGTAACAAAAATCTCGATAATAGACTACCTTCCATAATGACAAGGCTACCATCCATTGGAGTAACAAAAATATCGACAAAAAACTACCTTCCATAATGACAAGGCTACCATCCATTGGAATAACAAAAATGTCGACAATAGACTACCTTCCATAATCACAAGGCTACCATACATTGGAGTAACAAAAATCTAAACAACATACTACCTTCCATAATGACAAGGCTACCATCCATTGGAATAACAAAGATATCAACAACAGGCTACTTTCAATAATGACAAGGCTTCCATCCATTGGAGTAATAAAAATCTCGACAAAAGAATACCTTCCATAACGACAAGTCTACCATACATTGGAGTAACACAAATCTCGACAACAGACTACCTTCCATAATAACAAGGTTACCATCCAATGGAATAAAAAATTCTCGACGACATACTACCTTCCATAATGACAAGGCTACCATCCATTGGAGTAACAAAAATCTCAACGACAGACTACCTTCCATAAAGACAAGGCTACCATCCATTTGAGTAACAAAAATCTCGACAAAAGACTACTTTCCGTAATGACAAGGTTATCATCCAATGGAATAAAAAATTCTCGACAACAGACTACATTCCATAATGACAAGGCTACCATCTATTGGAGTAACAAAAATCTGAACAACAGACTACATTCCATAATGACAAGGCTACAATTCATTGGAGTAACAGAAATCTCAACGACAGACTACCTTCAATAATGAAAATGCTACCATCCATTGGAGTAACAAAAATATCTACAACAGACTACCTTCCATAATTACAAGGCTACCATCCATTTGGGTAACAAAAATCTCGATAATAGACTACCTTCCATAATGACAAGGCTACCATCCATTGGAGTAACAAAAATCTCGACAAAAAACTACCTTCCATAATGACAAGGCTACCATCCATTGGAATAACAAAAATGTCGACAATAGACTACCTTCCATAATCACAAGGCTACCATACATTGGAGTAACAAAAATCTAAACAACATACTACCTTCCATAATGACAAGGCTATCATCCATTGGAATAACAAAGATATCGAAAACAGGCTACTTTCAATAATGACAAGGCTTCCATCCATTGGAGTAACAAAAATCTCGACAAAATAATACCTTCCATAACGACAAGGCTACCATACATTGGAGTAACACAAATCTCGACAACAAACTACCTTCCATAATAACAAGGTTACCATCCAAAGGAATAAAAAATTCTCGACAACAGACTACCTTCCATAATGACAAGGCTACCATATATTCGAGTAACAAAAATATGAACAACAGACTACATTCCATAAGGACAAGGCTACAATCCATTGGAGTAAAAGAAATCTCAACAACAGACTACCTTCAATAATGAAAAGGCTACCATCCATTGGAGTAACAAAAATATCTACAATAGACTACCTTCCATAATTACAAAGCTACCATCCATTTGGGTAACAAATATCTCGACAATAGACTACCTTCCATAATGACAAGGCTACCATCCATTGGAGTAACAAGAATCTCGACAAAAAACTACCTTCCATAATGACAAGGCTACCATCCATTGGAAAAACAAAAATGTCGACAATAGACTACCTTCAATAATCACATGGCTACCATCCATTGGAGTAACAAAAATATGAACAATAGACTACCTTGCATAATGACAAGGCTATCATCCATTGGAATAACAAAAATATCGACAATAGGATACCTTCAATAATGACAATGCTTCCATCCGTTGGAGTAACAAAAATCTCGACAAAAGACTACCTTCCATAACGACAAGGCTATCATACATTGGAGTAACCCAAATCTCGACAACAGACTACCTTCCATAATGACAAGGTTACCATCAAATGGAATAAAAAATTCTCGACAACAGACTACCTTCCATAATGACAAGACTACCATCTATTGAAGTAAAAAAAATCTGAACAATAGACTACCTTCCAGAATGACAAGGCTACAATCCATTGGAGTAACAGAAATCTCAACGACAGGCTACCTTCAATAATGAAAATGCTACCATCCATTGGAGTAACAAAAATATCTACAACAGACAACCTTCCATAATTACAAGGCTACCATCCATTTGGGTAACAAAAATCTCGACAATAGACTACCTTCCATAATGACAAGGCTACCATCCATTGGAATAACAAAAATGTCGACAATAGACTACCTTCCATAATCACAAGGGTACCATCAATTGGAGTAACAAAAATCTGAACAACATACTACCTTGCATAATGACAAGGCTGTCATCCATTGGAATAACAAAGATATCGACAACAGGCTACCTTCAATAATGTTAAGGCTTCCATCCATTGGAGTAATAAAAATCTCGACAAAAGACTACCTTCCATAATAACAAGGCTACAATCCATTGGAATAATAAAAATCTCGACAATAGACTACCTTCCATAATGACAAGGCTACCATCCATTGGAGTAACAAAAATCTCAACGACAGACTACCTTCCATAAAGACAAGGCTACCATCCATTTGAGTAACAAAAATCTCGACAAAAGACTACCTTCCATAATGACAAGGTTATCATCAAATGGAATAAAAAATTCTCGACAACAGACTACATTCCATAATGACAAGGCTACCATCTATTGGAGCAACAAAAATCTGAACAACAGACTACATTCCATAATGACAAGGCTACAATTCATTGGAGTAACAGAAATCTCGACAAAAAACTACCTTCCATAATGACAAGGCTACCATACATTGGAATAACAAAAATGTCGACAATAGACTACCTTCCATAATCACAAGGCTACCATACATTGGAGTAACAAAAATCTAAACAACATACTACCTTCCATAATGACAAGGCTATCATCCATTGGAATAACAAAGATATCGACAACAGGCTACTTTCAATAATGACAAGGCTTCCATCCAT
Organism: Vicia faba; assembly: GCA_948472305.1. Classification (NCBI taxonomy): domain Eukaryota; kingdom Viridiplantae; phylum Streptophyta; class Magnoliopsida; order Fabales; family Fabaceae; genus Vicia; species Vicia faba. The sequence goes on along the minus strand of OX451739.1, from coordinate 584,678,435 downwards.
TGGAGTAACAAAAATCTCGACAAAAGAATACCTTCCATAACGACAAGGCTACCATACATTGGAGTAACACAAATCTCGACAACAGACTACCTTCCATAATAACAAGGTTACCATCCAAAGGAATAAAAAATTCTCGACAACAGACTACCTTCCATAATGACAAGGCTACCATATATTCGAGTAACAAAAATATGAACAACAGACTACATTCCATAAGGACAAGGCTACAATCCATTGGAGTAAAAGAAATCTCAACGACAGACTACCTTCAATAATGAAAAGGCTACCATCCATTGGAGTAACAAAAATATCTACAATAGACTACCTTCCATAATTACAAAGCTACCATCCATTTGGGTAACAAAAATCTCGACAATAGACTACCTTCCATAATGACAAGGCTACCATCCATTGGAGTAACAAGAATCTCGACAAAAAACTACCTTCCATAATGACAAGGCTACCATCCATTGGAAAAACAAAAATGTTGACAATAGACTACCTTCAATAATCACATGGCTACCATCCATTGGAGTAACAAAAATATGAACAATAGACTACCTTGCATAATGACAAGGCTATCATCCATTGGAATAACAAAAATATCGACAATAGGATACCTTCAATAATGACAATGCTTCCATCCGTTGGAGTAACAAAAATCTCGACAAAAGACTACCTTCCATAACGACAAGGCTATCATACATTGGAGTAACCCAAATCTCGACAACAGACTACCTTCCATAATGACAAGGTTACCATCCAATGGAATAAAAAATTCTCGACAACAGACTACCTTCAATAATGACAAGACTACCATCTATTGGAGTAACAAAAATCTGAACAATAGACTACCTTCCAGAATGACAAGGCTACAATCCATTGGAGTAACAGAAATCTCAACGACAGGCTACCTTCAATAATGAAAATGCTACCATCCATTGGAGTAACAAAAATATCTACAACAGACAACCTTCCATAATTACAAGGCTACCATCCATTTGGGTAACAAAAATCTCGACAATAGACTACCTTCCATAATGACAAGGCTACCATCCATTGGAATAACAAAAATGTCGACAATAGACTACCTTCCATAATCACAAGGGTACCATCAATTGGAGTAACAAAAATCTGAACAACATACTACCTTGCATAATGACAAGGCTGTCATCCATTGGAATAACAAAGATATCGACAACAGGCTACCTTCAATAATGTTAAGGCTTCCATCCATTGGAGTAATAAAAATCTCGACAAAAGACTACCTTCCATAATAACAAGGCTACAATCCATTAGAATAATAAAAATCTCGACAATAGACTACCTTCCATAATGACAAGGCTACCATCCATTGGAGTAACAAAAATCTCAACGACAGACTACCTTCCATAAAGACAAGGCTACCATCCATTTGAGTAACAAAAATCTCGACAAAAGACTACCTTCCATAATGACAAGGTTATCATCAAATGGAATAAAAAATTCTCGACAACAGACTACATTCCATAATGACAAGGCTACCATCTATTGGAGCAACAAAAATCTGAACAACAGACTACATTCCATAATGACAAGGCTACAATTCATTGGAGTAACAGAAATCTCGACAAAAAACTACCTTCCATAATGACAAGGCTACCATACATTGGAATAACAAAAATGTCGACAATAGACTACCTTCCATAATCACAAGGCTACCATACATTGGAGTAACAAAAATCTAAACAACATACTACCTTCCATAATGACAAGGCTATCATCCATTGGAATAACAAAGATATCGACAACAGGCTACTTTCAATAATGACAAGGCTTCCATCCATTGGAGTAACAAAAATCTCGACAAAAGAATACCTTCCATAACGACAAGGCTACCATACATTGGAGTAACACAAATCTCGACAACAAACTACCTTCCATAATAACAAGGTTACCATCCAAAGGAATAAAAAATTCTCGACAACAGACTACCTTCCATAATGACAAGGCTACCATATATTCGAGTAACAAAAATATGAACAACAGACTACATTCCATAAGGACAAGGCTACAATCCATTGGAGTAAAAGAAATCTCAACGACAGACTACCTTCAATAATGAAAAGGCTACCATCCATTGGAGTAACAAAAATATCTACAATAGACTACCTTCCATAATTACAAAGCTACCATCCATTTGGGTAACAAAAATCTCGACAATAGACTACCTTCCATAATGACAAGGCTACCATCCATTGGAGTAACAAGAATCTCGACAAAAAACTACCTTCCATAATGACAAGGCTACCATCCATTGGAAAAACAAAAATGTCGACAATAGACTACCTTCAATAATCACATGGCTACCATCCATTGGAGTAACAAAAATATGAACAATAGACTACCTTGCATAATGACAAGGCTATCATCCATTGGAATAACAAAAATATCGACAATAGGATACCTTCAATAATGACAATGCTTCCATCCGTTGGAGTAACAAAAATCTCGACAAAAGACTACCTTCCATAACGACAAGGCTATCATACATTGGAGTAACCCAAATCTCGACAACAGACTACCTTCCATAATGACAAGGTTACCATCCAATGGAATAAAAAATTCTCGACAACAGACTACCTTCAATAATGACAAGACTACCATCTATTGGAGTAACAAAAATCTGAACAATAGACTACCTTCCAGAATGACAAGGCTACAATCCATTGGAGTAACAGAAATCTCAACGACAGGCTACCTTCAATAATGAAAATGCTACCATCCATTGGAGTAACAAAAATATCTACAACAGACAACCTACCATAATTACAAGGCTACCATCCATTTGGGTAACAAAAATCTCGACAATAGACTACCTTCCATAATGACAAGGCTACCATCCATTGGAATAACAAAAATGTCGACAATAGACTACCTTCCATAATCACAAGGGTACCATCAATTGGAGTAACAAAAATCTGAACAACATACTACCTTGCATAATGACAAGGCTGTCATCCATTGGAATAACAAAGATATCGACAACAGGCTACCTTCAATAATGTTAAGGCTTCCATCCATTGGAGTAATAAAAATCTCGACAAAAGACTACCTTCCATAATAACAAGGCTACAATCCATTGGAATAATAAAAATCTCGACAATAGACTACCTTCCATAATGACAAGGCTACCATCCATTGGAGTAACAAAAATCTCAACGACAGACTACCTTCCATAAAGACAAGGCTACCATCCATTTGAGTAACAAAAATCTCGACAAAAGACTACCTTCCATAATGACAAGGTTATCATCAAATGGAATAAAAAATTCTCGACAACAGACTACATTCCATAATGACAAGGCTACCATCTATTGGAGCAACAAAAATCTGAACAACAGACTACATTCCATAATGACAAGGCTACAATTCATTGGAGTAACAGAAATCTCGACAAAAAACTACCTTCCATAATGACAAGGCTACCATACATTGGAATAACAAAAATGTCGACAATAGACTACCTTCCATAATCACAAGGCTACCATACATTGGAGTAACAAAAATCTAAACAACATACTACCTTCCATAATGACAAGGCTATCATCCATTGGAATAACAAAGATATCGACAACAGGCTACTTTCAATAATGACAAGGCTTCCATCCATTGGAGTAACAAAAATCTCGACAAAAGAATACCTTCCATAACGACAAGGCTACCATACATTGGAGTAACACAAATCTCGACAACAGACTACCTTCCATAATAACAAGGTTACCATCCAAAGGAATAAAAAATTCTCGACAACAGACTACCTTCCATAATGACAAGGCTACCATATATTCGAGTAACAAAAATATGAACAACAGACTACATTCCATAAGGACAAGGCTACAATCCATTGGAGTAATAGAAATCTCAACGACAGACTACCTTCAATAATGAAAAGGCTACCATCCATTGGAGTAACAAAAATATCTACAATAGACTACCTTCCATAATTACAAAGCTACCATCCATTTGGGTAACAAAAATCTCGACAATAGACTACCTTCCATAATGACAAGGCTACCATCCATTGGAGTAACAAGAATCTCGACAAAAAACTACCTTCCATAATGACAAGGCTACCATCCATTGGAAAAACAAAAATGTCGACAATAGACTACCTTCAATAATCACATGGCTACCATCCATTGGAGTAACAAAAATATGAACAATAGACTACCTTGCATAATGACAAGGCTATCATCCATTGGAATAACAAAAATATCGACAATAGGATACCTTCAATAATGACAATGCTTCCATCCGTTGGAGTAACAAAAATCTCGACAAAAGACTACCTTCCATAACGACAAGGCTATCATACATTGGAGTAACCCAAATCTCGACAACAGACTACCTTCCATAATGACAAGGTTACCATCCAATGGAATAAAAAATTCTCGACAACAGACTACCTTCAATAATGACAAGACTACCATCTATTGGAGTAACAAAAATCTGAACAATAGACTACCTTCCAGAATGACAAGGCTACAATCCATTGGAGTAACAGAAATCTCAACGACAGGCTACCTTCAATAATGAAAATGCTACCATCCATTGGAGTAACAAAAATATCTACAACAGACAACCTACCATAATTACAAGGCTACCATCCATTTGGGTAACAAAAATCTCGACAATAGACTACCTTCCATAATGACAAGGCTACCATCCATTGGAATAACAAAAATGTCGACAATAGACTACCTTCCATAATCACAAGGGTACCATCAATTGGAGTAACAAAAATCTGAACAACATACTACCTTGCATAATGACAAGGCTGTCATCCATTGGAATAACAAAGATATCGACAACAGGCTACCTTCAATAATGTTAAGGCTTCCATCCATTGGAGTAATAAAAATCTCGACAAAAGACTACCTTCCATAATAACAAGGCTACAATCCATTAGAATAATAAAAATCTCGACAATAGACTACCTTCCATAATGACAAGGCTACCATCCATTGGAGTAACAAAAATCTCAACGACAGACTACCTTCCATAAAGACAAGGCTACCATCCATTTGAGTAACAAAAATCTCGACAAAAGACTACCTTCCATAATGACAAGGTTATCATCCAATGGAATAAAAAATTCTCGACAACAGACTACATTCCATAATGACAAGGCTACCATCTATTGGAGCAACAAAAATCTGAACAACAGACTACATTCCATAATGACAAGGCTACAATTCATTGGAGTAACAGAAATCTCGACAAAAAACTACCTTCCATAATGACAAGGCTACCATACATTGGAATAACAAAAATGTCGACAATAGACTACCTTCCATAATCACAAGGCTACCATACATTGGAGTAACAAAAATCTAAACAACATACTACCTTCCATAATGACAAGGCTATCATCCATTGGAATAACAAAGATATCGACAACAGGCTACTTTCAATAATGACAAGGCTTCCATCAATTGGAGTAACAAAAATCTCGACAAAAGAATACCTTCCATAACGACAAGGCTACCATACATTGGAGTAACACAAATCTCGACAACAGACTACCTTCCATAATAACAAGGTTACCATCCAAAGGAATAAAAAATTCTCGACAACAGACTACCTTCCATAATGACAAGGCTACCATATATTCGAGTAACAAAAATATGAACAACAGACTACATTCCATAAGGACAAGGCTACAATCCATTGGAGTAAAAGAAATCTCAACGACAGACTACCTTCAATAATGAAAAGGCTACCATCCATTGGAGTAACAAAAATATCTACAATAGACTACCTTCCATAATTACAAAGCTACCATCCATTTGGGTAACAAAAATCTCGACAATAGACTACCTTCCATAATGACAAGGCTACCATCCATTGGAGTAACAAGAATCTCGACAAAAAACTACCTTCCATAATGACAAGGCTACCATCCATTGGAAAAACAAAAATGTCGACAATAGACTACCTTCAATAATCACATGGCTACCATCCATTGGAGTAACAAAAATATGAACAATAGACTACCTTGCATAATGACAAGGCTATCATCCATTGGAATAACAAAAATATCGACAATAGGATACCTTCAATAATGACAATGCTTCCATCCGTTGGAGTAACAAAAATCTCGACAAAAGACTACCTTCCATAACGACAAGGCTATCATACATTGGAGTAACCCAAATCTCGACAACAGACTACCTTCCATAATGACAAGGTTACCATCCAATGGAATAAAAAATTCTCGACAACAGACTACCTTCCATAATGACAAGACTACCATCTATTGGAGTAACAAAAATCTGAACAATAGACTACCTTCCAGAATGACAAGGCTACAATCCATTGGAGTAACAGAAATCTTAACGACAGGCTACCTTCAATAATGAAAATGCTACCATCCATTGGAGTAACAAAAATATCTACAACAGACAACCTTCCATAATTACAAGGCTACCATCCATTTGGGTAACAAAAATCTCGACAATAGACTACCTTCCATAATGACAAGGCTACAATCCATTGGAATAACAAAAATGTCGACAATAGACTACCTTCCATAATCACAAGGGTACCATCAATTGGAGTAACAAAAATCTGAACAACATACTACCTTGCATAATGACAAGGCTGTCATCCATTGGAATAACAAAGATATCGACAACAGGCTACCTTCAATAATGTTAAGGCTTCCATCCATTGGAGTAATAAAAATCTCGACAAAAGACTACCTTCTATAATAACAAGGCTACAATCCATTGGAATAATAAAAATCTCGACAATAGACTACCTTCCATAATGACAAGGCTACCATCCATTGGAGTAACAAAAATCTCAACGACAGACTACCTTCCATAAAGACAAGGCTACCATCCATTTGAGTAACAAAAATCTCGACAAAAGACTACCTTCCATAATGACAAGGTTATCATCCAATGGAATAAAAAATTCTCGACAACAGACTACATTCCATAATGACAAGGCTACCATCTATTGGAGCAACAAAAATCTGAACAACAGGCTACATTCCATAATGACAAGGCTACAATTCATTGGAGTAACAGAAATCTCGACAAAAAACTACCTTTCATAATGACAAGGCTACCATACATTGGAATAACAAAAATGTCGACAATAGACTACCTTCCATAATCACAAGGCTACCATACATTGGAGTAACAAAAATCTAAACAACATACTACCTTCCATAATGACAAGGCTATCATCCATTGGAATAACAAAGATATCGACAACAGGCTAATTTCAATAATGACAAGGCTTCCATCCATTGGAGTAACAAAAATCTCGACAAAAGAATACCTTCCATAACGACAAGGCTACCATACATTGGAGTAACACAAATCTCGACAACAGACTACCTTCCATAATAACAAGGTTACCATCCAAAGGAATAAAAAATTCTCGACAACAGACTACCTTCCATAATGACAAGGCTACCATATATTCGAGTAACAAAAATATGAACAACAGACTACATTCCATAAGGACAAGGCTACAATCCATTGGAGTAAAAGAAATCTCAACGACAGACTACCTTCAATAATGAAAAGGCTACCATCCATTGGAGTAACAAAAATATCTACAATAGACTACCTTCCATAATTACAAAGCTACCATCCATTTGGGTAACAAAAATCTCGACAATAGACTACCTTCCATAATGACAAGGCTACCATCCATTGGAGTAACAAGAATCTCGACAAAAAACTACCTTCCATAATGACAAGGCTACCATCCATTGGAAAAACAAAAATGTCGACAATAGACTACCTTCAATAATCACATGGCTACCATCCATTGGAGTAACAAAAATATGAACAATAGACTACCTTGCATAATGACAAGGCTATCATCCATTGGAATAACAAAAATATCGACAATAGGATACCTTCAATGATGACAATGCTTCCATCTGTTGGAGTAACAAAAATCTCGACAAAAGACTACCTTCCATAACGACAAGGCTATCATACATTGGAGTAACCCAAATCTCGACAACAGACTACCTTCCATAATGACAAGGTTACCATCCTATGGAATAAAAAATTCTCGACAACAGACTACCTTCCATACTGACAAGACTACCATCTATTGGAGTAACAAAAATCTGAACAATAGACTACCTTCCAGAATGACAAGGCTACAATCCATTGGAGTAATAGAAATCTCAACGACAGGCTACCTTCAATAATGAAAATGCTACCATCCATTGGAGTAACAAAAATATCTACAACAGACAACCTTCCATAATTACAAGCTACCATCCATTTGGGTAACAAAAATCTCGACAATAGACTACCTTCCATAATGACAAGGCTACCATCCATTGGAATAACAAAAATGTCGACAATAGACAACCTTCCATAATCACAAGGGTACCATCAATTGGAGTAACAAAAATCTGAACAACATACTACCTTGCATAATGACAAGGCTGTCATCCATTGGAATAACAAAGATATCGACAACAGGCTACCTTCAATAATGTTAAGGCTTCCATCCATTAGAGTAACAAAAATCTCGATAAAAGACTACCTTCCATAATAACAAGGCTACAATCCATTGGAATAATAAAAATCTCGACAATAGACTACCTTCCATAATGACAAGGCTACCATCCATTGGAGTAACAAAAATCTTAACGACAGACTACCTTCCATAAAGACAAGGCTACCATCCATTTGAGTAACAAAAATCTCGACAAAAGACTACCTTCCATAATGACAAGGTTATCATCCAATGGAATAAAAAATTCTCGACAACAGACTACATTCCATAATGACAAGGCTACCATCTATTGGAGCAACAAAAATTTGAACAACAGACTACATTCCATAATGACAAGGCTACAATTCATTGGAGTAACAGAAATCTCAACGACAGACTACCTTCAATAATGAAAAGGCAACCATCCATTGGAGTAATAAAAATATCTACAACAGACTACCTTCCATAATTACAAGGCTACCATCCATTTGGGTAACAAAAATCTCGATAATAGACTACCTTCCATAATGACAAGGCTACCATCTATTGGAGTAATAAAAATCTCGACAAAAAACTACCTTCCATAATGACAAGGCTACCATCCATTGGAATAACAAAAATGTCGACAATAGACTACCTTCCATAATCAAAAGGCTACCATACATTGGAGTAACAAAAATCTAAACAACAGACTACCTTCCATAATGACAAGGCTATCATCCATTAGAATAACAAAGATATCGACAACAAGCTACCTTCAATAATGACAAGGCTTCCATCCATTGGAGTAACAAAAATCTCGACAAAAGAATACCTTCCATAACGACAAGGATCCCATACATTGGAGTAACACAAATCTCGACAACAGATAGCCTTCCATAATAACAAGGTTACCATCCAATGGAATAAAAAATTCTCGACAACAGACTACCTTCCATAATGACAAGGCTACCATATATTCGAGTAACAAAAATACGAACAACAGACTACATTCCATAAGGACAAGGCTACAATCCATTGGAGTAAAAGAAATCTCAATGACAGACTACCTTTAATAATGAAAAGGCTACCATCTATTGGAGTAACAAAAATCTTAACAATAGACTACCTTCAATAATGACAAGGCTACAATCCATTGGAGTAACAGAAATCTCATCGACAGGCTACCTTCAATAATGAAAAGGCTACCATCCATTGAAGTAACAAAAATATCTACAATAGACTACCTTCCATAATTACAAGGCTACCATCCATTTGGGTAACAAAAATCTCGAGAATAGACTACCTTCCATAATGACAAGGCTACCATCCATTGGAATAACAAAAATGTCGACAATAGACTACCTTCCATAATCACAAGGGTACCATCAATTGGAGTAACAAAAATATGAACAACATACTACCTTGCATAATGACAAGGCTGTCATCCATTGGAATGACAAAGATATCGACAACAGGTTACCTTCAATAATGACAAGGCTTCCATCCATTGGAGTAACAAAAATCTCGACAAAAGACTACCTTCCATAATAACAAGGCTACAATCTATTGGAATAATAAAAATCTCGACAACAAACTACCTTCCATAATGACAAGGCTACCATCCATTGGAGTAACAAAAATATCAACGACATACTACCTTCCATAATGACAAGGCTACCATCCATTGGAGTAACAAAAATCTCAACGACATACTACCTTCCATAATGACAAGGCTACCATCCATTGGAGTAACAAAAATCTCAACGACAGACTACCTTCCATAAAGACAAGGCTACCATCCATTTGAGTAACAAAAGTCTCGACAAAAGACTACCTTCCATAATGACAAGGTTATCATCCAATGGAATAAAAAATTCTCGACAACAGACTACATTCCATAATGACAAGGCTACCATCTATTGGAGTAACAAAAATCTGAACAACAGACTACATTCCATAATGACAAGGCTACAATTCATTGGAGTAACAGAAATCTCAACGACAGACTACCTTCAATAATGAAAATGCTACCATCCATTGGAGTAACAAAAATATCTACAACAGACTACCTTCCATAATTACAAGGCTACCATCCATTTGGGTAACAAAAATCTCGATAATAGACTACCTTCCATAATGACAAGGCTACCATCTATTGGAGTAACAAAAATCTCGACAAAAAACTACCTTCCATAATGACAAGGCTACCATCCATTGGAATAACAAAAATGTCGACAATAGACTACCTTCCATAATCACAAGGCTACCATACATTGGAGTAACAAAAATCTAAACAACAGACTACCTTCCATATTGACAAGGCTATCATCCATTAGAATAACAAAGATATCGAAAACAGGCTACCTTCAATAATGACAAGGCTTCCATCCATTGGAGTAACAAAAATCTCGACAAAAGAATACCTTCCATAACGACAAGGCTACCATACATTGGAGTAACACAAATCTCGACAACAAACTACCTTCCATAATAACAAGGTTACCATCCAATGGAATAAAAAATTCTCGACAACAGACTACATTCCATAATGACAAGGCTACCATATATTCGAGTAACAAAAATATGAACAACAGACTACATTCCATAAGGACAAGGCTACAATCCATTGGAGTAAAAGAAATCTCAACGACAGACTACCTTCAATAATGAAAAGGCTACCATCCATTGGAGTAACAAAAATATCTACAACAGACTACCTTACATAATTACAAAGCTACCATCCATTTGGGTAACAAAAATCTCAATAATAGACTACCTTCCATAATGACAAGGCTACCATCCATTGGAGTAACAAAAATCTCGACCAAAAACTACCTTCCATAATGACAAGGCTACCATCCATTGGAATAACAAAAATGTCGACAATAGACTACCTTCAATAATCACAAGGCTACCATCCATTGGAGTACCAAAAATCTGAACAATAGACTACCTTGCATAATGACAAAGCTATCATCCATTGGAATAACAAAAATATTGACAAAAGGATACCTTCCATAATGACAAGGCTTCCATCCGTTGGAGTAACAAAAATCTCGACAAAAGACTACCTTCCATAACGACAAGGCTATCATACATTGGAGTAACACAAATCGCGACAACAGACTACCTTCCATAATGACAAGGTTACCATCCAATGGAATAAAAAATTCTCGACAACAGACTACCTTCCATAATGACAAGACTACCATCTATTGGAGTAACAAAAATCTTAACAATAGACTACCTTCAATAATGACAAGGCTACAATCCATTGGAGTAACAGAAATCTCAACGACAGGCTACCTTCAATAATGAAAAGGCTACCATCCATTGAAGTAACAAAAATATCTACAATAGACTACCTTCCATAATTACAAGGCTACCATCCATTTGGGTAACAAAAATCTCGAGAATAGACTACCTTCCTTAATGACAAGGCTACCATCCTTTGGAATAACAAAAATGTCGACAATAGACTACCTTCCATAATCACAAGGGTACCATCAATTGGAGTAACAAAAATCTGAACAACATACTACCTTGCATAATGACAAGGCTGTCATCCATTGGAATAACAAAGATATCGACAACAGGTTACCTTCAATAATGACAAGGCTTCCATCCATTGGAGTAACAAAAATCTCGACAAAAGACTACCTTCCATAATAACAAGGCTACAATCTATTGGAATAATAAAAATCTCGACAACAAACTACCTTCCATATTGACAAGGCTACCATCCATTGGAGTAACAAAAATATCAACGACATACTACCTTCCATAATGACAAGGCTACCATCCATTGGAGTAACAAAAATCTCAACGACATACTACCTTCCATAATGACAAGGCTACCATCCATTGGAGTAACAAAAATCTCAACGACAGACTACCTTCCATAAAGACAAGGCTACCATCCATTTGAGTAACAAAAGTCTTGACAAAAGACTACCTTCCATAATGACAAGGTTATCATCCAATGGAATAAAAAATTCTCGACAACAGACTACATTCCATAATGACAAGGCTACCATCTATTGGAGTAACAAAAATCTGAACAACAGACTACATTCCATAATGACAAGGCTACGATTCATTGGAGTAACAGAAATCTCAACGACAGACTACCTTCAATAATGAAAATGCTACCATCCATTGGAGTAACAAAAATATCTACAACAGACTACCTTCCATAATTACAAGGCTACCATCCATTTGGGTAACAAAAATCTCGATAATAGACTACCTTCCATAATGACAAGGCTACCATCTATTGGAGTAACAAAAATCTCGACAAAAAACTACCTTCCATAATGACAAGGCTACCATCCATTGGAATAACAAAAATGTCGACAATAGACTACCTTCCATAATCACAAGGCTACCATACATTGGAGTAACAAAAATCTAAACAACAGACTACCTTCCATATTGACAAGGCTATCATCCATTAGAATAACAAAGATATCGAAAACAGGCTACCTTCAATAATGACAAGGCTTCCATCCATTGGAGTAACAAAAATCTCGACAAAAGAATACCTTCCATAACGACAAGGCTACCATACATTGGAGTAACACAAATCTCGACAACAGACTACCTTCCATAATAACAAGGTTACCATCCAATGGAATAAAAAATTCTCGACAACAGACTACATTCCATAATGACAAGGCTACCATATATTCGAGTAACAAAAATCTTAACAATAGACTACCTTCAATAATGACAAGGCTACAATCCATTGGAGTAACAGAAATCTCAACGACAGGCTACCTTCAATAATGAAAAGGCTACCATCGATTGGAGTAACAAAAATATCTACAACAGACTACCTTCCATAATTACAAGGCTACCATCCATTTGGGTAACAAAAATCTCGACAATAGACTACCTTCCATAATGACAAGGCTACCATCCATTGGAATAACAAAAATGTCGACAATAGACTACCTTCCATAATCACAAGGGTACCATCAATTGGAGTAACAAAAATCTGAACAACATACTACCTTGCATAATGACAAGGCTGTCATCCATTGGAATAACAAAGATATCGACAACAGGTTACCTTCAATAATGACAAGGCTTCAATCCATTGGAGTAAAAAAAATCTCGACAAAAGACTACCTTCCATAATAACAAGGCTACAATCCATTGGAATAATAAAAATCTCGACAACAGACTACCTTCCATAATGACAAGGCTACCATCCATTGGAGTAACAAAAATATCAACGACATACTACCTTTCATAATGACAAGGCTACCATCCATTGGAGTAACAAAAATCTCAACGACATACTACCTTCCATAATGACAAGGCTACCATCCATTGGAGTAACAAAAATCTCAACGACAGACTACCTTCCATAAAGACAAGGCTACCATCCATTTGAGTAACAAAAATCTCGACAAAAGACTACCTTCCATAATGAGAAGGTTATCATCCAATGGAATAAAAAATTCTCGACAACAGACTCCATTCCATAATGACAAGGCTACCATCTATTGGAGTAACAAAAATCTGAACAACAGACTACATTCCATAATGACAAGGCTACAATTCATTGGAGTAACAGAAATCTCAACGACAGACTACCTTCAATAATGAAAATGCTACCATCCATTGGAGTAACAAAAATATCTACAACAGACTACCTTCCATAATTACAAGGCTACCATCCATTTGGGTAACAAAAATCTCGATAATAGACTACCTTCCATAATGACAAGGCTACCATCTATTGGAGTAACAAAAATCTCGACAAAAAACTACCTTCCATAATGACAAGGCTACCATCCATTGGAATAACAAAAATGTCGACAATAGACTACCTTCCATAATCAACAGGCTACCATACATAGGAGTAAAAAAAATCTAAACAACAGACTACATTCCATATTGACAAGGCTATTATCCATTGGAATAACAAAGATATCGAAAACAGGCTACCTTCAAAAATGACAAGGCTTCCATCCATTGGAGTAACAAAAATCTCGACAAAAGAATACCTTCCATAACGACAAGGCTACCATACATTGGAGTAACTAAAATCTCGACAACAGACTACCTTCCATAATAACAAGGTTACCATCCAATGGAATAAAAAATTCTCGACAACAGACTACATTCCATAATGACAAGGCTACCATATATTCGAGTAACAAAAATATGAACAACAGACTACATTCCATAAGGACAAGGCTACAATCCATTGGAGTAAAAGAAATCTCAACGACAGACTACCTTCAATAATGAAAAGGCTACCATCCATTGGAGTAACAAAAATATCTACAACAGACTACCTTACATAATTACAAAGCTACCATCCATTTGGGTAACAAAAATCTCGATAATAGACTACCTTCCATAATGACAAGGCTACCATCCATTGGAGTAACAAAAATCTCGACCAAAAACTACCTTCCATAATGACAAGGCTACCATCCATTGGAATAACAAAAATGTCGACAATAGACTACCTTCAATAATAACAAGGCTACCATCCATTGGAGTAACAAAAATCTGAACAACAGACTACCTTGCATAATGACAAAGCTATCATCCATTGGAATAACAAAAATATCGACAACAGGATACCTTCCATAATGACAAGGCTTCCATCCGTTGGAGTACCAAAAATCTCGACAAAAGACTACCTTCCATAACGACAAGGCTATTATACATTGGAGTAACACAAATTGCGACAACAGACTACCTTCCATAATGACAAGGTTACCATCCAATGGAATAAAAAATTCTCGACAACAGACTACCTTCCATAATGAGAAGACTACCAACTATTGGAGTAACAAAAATCTTAACAATAGACTACCTTCAATAATGACAAGGCTACAATCCATTGGAGTAACAGAAATCTCAACGACAGGCAACCTTCAATAATGAAAAGGCTACCATCCATTGGAGTAACAAAAATATCTACAACAGACTACCTTCCATAATTACAAGGCTACCATCCATTTGGGTAACAAAAATCTCGACAATAGACTACCTTCCATAATGACAAGGCTACCATCCATTGGAATAACAAAAATGTCGACAATAGACTACCTTCCATAATCACAAGGGTACCATCAATTGGAGTAACAAAAATCTGAACAACATACTACCTTGCATAATGACAAGGCTGTCATCCATTGGAATAACAAAGATATCGACAACAGGTTACCTTCAATAATGACAAGGCTTCAATCCATTGGAGTAAAAAAAATCTCGACAAAAGACTACCTTCCATAATAACAAGGCTACAATCCATTGGAATAATAAAAATCTCGACAACAGACTACCTTCCATAATGACAAGGCTACCATCCATTGGAGTAAAAAAAATATCAACGACATACTACCTTCCATAATGACAAGGCTACCATCCATTGGAGTAACAAAAATCTCAACGACATACTACCTTCCATAATGACAAGGCTACCATCCATTGGAGTAACAAAAATCTCAACGACAGACTACCTTCCATAAAGACAAGGCTACCATCCATTTGAGTAACAAAAATCTCGACAAAAGACTACCTTCCATAATGACAAGGTTATCATCCAATGGAATAAAAAATTCTCGACAACAGACTACATTCCATAATGACAAGGCTACCATCTATTGGAGTAACAAAAATCTGAACAACAGACTACATCCATAATGACAAGGCTACAATTCATTGGAGTAACAGAAATCTCAACGACAGACTACCTTCAATAATGAAAATGCTACCATCCATTGGAGTAACAAAAATATCTACAACAGACTACCTTCCATAATTACAAGGCTACCATCCATTTGGGTAACCAAAATCTCGATAATAGACTACCTTCCATAATGACAAGGCTACCATCTATTGGAGTAACAAAAATCTCGACAAAAAACTACCTTCCATAATGACAAGGCTACCATCCATTGGAATAACAAAAATGTCGACAATAGACTACCTTCCATAATCAACAGGCTACCATACATTGGAGTAAAAAAACTCTAAACAACAGACTACCTTCCATATTGACAAGGCTATCATCCATTGGAATAACAAAGATATCGAAAAGAGGCTACCTTCAATAATGACAAGGCTTCCATCCATTGGAGTAACAAAAATCTCGACAAAAGAATACCTTCCATAACGACAAGGCTACCATACATTGGAGTAACACAAATCTCGACAACAGACTACCTTCCATAATAACAAGGTTACCATCCAATGGAATAAAAAATTCTCGACAACAGACTACATTCCATAATGACAAGGCTACCATATATTCGAGTAACAAAAATATGAACAACAGACTACATTCCATAAGGACAAGGCTACAATCCATTGGAGTAAAAGAAATCTCAACGACAGACTACCTTCAATAATGAAAAGGCTACTATCCATTGGAGTAACAAAAATATCTACAACAGACTACCTTACATAATTACAAAGCTACCATCCATTTGGGTAACAAAAATCTCGATAATAGACTACCTTCCATAATGACATGGCTACCATCCATTGGAGTAACAAAAATCTCGACAAAAAACTACCTTCCATAATCTCAAGGCTACCATCCATTGGAATAACAAAAATGTCGACAATAGACTACCTTCAATAATCACAAGGCTACCATCCATTGGAGTAACAAAAATCTGAACAACAGACTACCTTGCATAATGACAAAGCTATCATCCATTGGAATAACAAAAATATCGACAACAGGATACCTTCCATAATGAAAAGGCTTCCATCCGTTGGAGTAACAAAAATCTCGACAATAGACTATCTTCCATAACGACAAGGCTATTATACATTGGAGTAACACAAATTGCGACAACAGACTACCTTCCATAATGACAAGGTTACCATCCAATGGAATAAAAAATTCTCGACAACAGACTACCTTCCATAATGACAAGACTACCATCTATTGGAGTAAGAAAAATCTTAACAATAGACTACCTTCAATAATGACAAGGCTACAATCCATTGGAGTAACAGAAATCTCAACAACAGGCTACCTTCAATAATGAAAAGGCTACCATCCATTGGAGTAACAAAAATATCTACAACAGACTACCTTCCATAATTACAAGGCTACCATCCATTTGGGTAACAAAAATCTCGACAATAGACTACCTTCCATAATGACAAGGCTACCATCTATTGGAATAACAAAAATGTCGACAATAGACTACCTTTCATAATCACAAGGGTACCATCAATTGGAGTAACAAAAATATGAACAACATACTACCTTGCATAATGACAAGGCTGTCATCCATTGGAATAACAAAGATATCGACAACAGGTTACCTTCAATAATGACAAGGCTTCCATCCATTGGAGTAAAAAAAATCTCGACAAAAGACTACCTTCCATAATAAGAAGGCTACAATCCATTGGAATAATAAAAATCTCGACAACAGACTACCTTCCATAATGACAAGGCTACCATCCATTAGAGTAACAAAAATATCAACGACATACTACCTTCCATAATGACAAGGCTACCATCCATTGGAGTAACAAACATCTCAACGACATACTACCTTCCATAATGACAAGGCTACCATCCATTGGAGTAAAAAAAATCTCAAGGACAGACTACCTTCCATAAAGACAAGGCTACCATCCATTTGAGTAACAAAAATCTCGACAAAAGACTACCTTCCATAATGACAAGGTTATCATCCAATGGAATAAAAAATTCTCGACAACAGACTACATTCCATAATGACAAGGCTACCATCTATTGGAGTAACAAAAATCTGAACAACAGACTACATTCCATAATGACAAGGCTACAATTCATTGGAGTAACAGAAATCTCAACGACAGACTACCCTCAATAATGAAAATGCTACCATCCATTGGAGTAACAAAAATATCTACAACAGACTACCTTCCATAATTACAAGGCTACCATCCATTTGGGTAACAAAAATCTCGATAATAGACTACCTTCCATAATTACAAGGCTACCATCTATTGGAGTAACAAAAATCTCGACAAAAAACTACCTTCCATAATGACAAGGCTACCATCCATTGGAATAACAAAAATGTCGACAATAGACTACCTTCCATAATCACAAGGCTACCATACATTGGAGTAACAAAAATCTAAACAATAGACTACCTTCCATAATGACAAGGCTATCATCCATTGGAATAAGAAAGATATCGAAAACAGGCTACCTTCAATAATGACAAGGCTTCCATCCAGTGGAGTGACAAAAATCTCGACAAAAGAATACCTTCCATAACGACAAGGCTACCATACATTGGAGTAACACAAATCTCGACAACATACTACCTTCCATAATAACAAGGTTACCATCCAATGGAATAAAACATTCTCGACAACAGACTACATTCCATAATGACAAGGCTACCATATATTCGAGTAACAAAAATATGAACAACAGACTACATTCCATAATGACAAGGCTTCCATCCGTTGGAGTACCAAAAATCTCGACAAAAGACTACCTTCCATAACGACAAGGCTATTATACATTGGAGTAACACAAATTGCGACAACTGACTACCTTCCATAATGACAAGGTTACCATCCAATGGAATAAAAAATTCTCGACAACAGACTACCTTCCATAATGAGAAGACTACCAACTATTGGAGTAACAAAAATCTTAACAATAGACTACCTTCAATAATGACAAGGCTACAATCCATTGGAGTAACAGAAATCTCAACGACAGGCAACCTTCAATAATGAAAAGGCTACCATCCATTGGAGTAACAAAAATATCTACAACAGACTACCTTCCATAATTACAAGGCTACCATCCATTTGGGTAACAAAAATCTCGACAATAGACTACCTTCCATAATGACAAGGCTACCATCCATTGGAATAACAAAAATGTCGACAATAGACTACCTTCCATAATCACAAGGGTACCATCAATTGGAGTAACAAAAATCTGAACAACATACTACCTTGCATAATGACAAGGCTGTCATCCATTGGAATAACAAAGATATCGACAACAGGTTACCTTCAATAATGACAAGGCTTCAATCCATTGGAGTAAAAAAAATCTCGACAAAAGACTACCTTCCATAATAACAAGGCTACAATCCATTGGAATAATAAAAATCTCGACAACAGACTACCTTCCATAATGACAAGGCTACCATCCATTGGAGTAAAAAAAATATCAACGACATACTACCTTCCATAATGACAAGGCTACCATCCATTGGAGTAACAAAAATCTCAACGACATACTACCTTCCATAATGACAAGGCTACCATCCATTGGAGTAACAAAAATCTCAACGACAGACTACCTTCCATAAAGACAAGGCTACCATCCATTTGAGTAACAAAAATCTCGACAAAAGACTACCTTCCATAATGACAAGGTTATCATCCAATGGAATAAAAAATTCTCGACAACAGACTACATTCCATAATGACAAGGCTACCATCTATTGGAGTAACAAAAATCTGAACAACAGACTACATTCCATAATGACAAGGCTACAATTCATTGGAGTAACAGAAATCTCAACGACAGACTACCTTCAATAATGAAAATGCTACCATCCATTGGAGTAACAAAAATATCTACAACAGACTACCTTCCATAATTACAAGGCTACCATCCATTTGGGTAACAAAAATCTCGATAATAGACTACCTTCTATAATGACAAGGCTACCATCTATTGGAGTAACAAAAATCTCGACAAAAAACTACCTTCCATAATGACAAGGCTACCATCCATTGGAATAACAAAAATGTCGACAATAGACTACCTTCCATAATCAACAGGCTACCATACATTGGAGTAAAAAAACTCTAAACAACAGACTACCTTCCATATTGACAAGGCTATCATCCATTGGAATAACAAAGATATCGAAAAGAGGCTACCTTCAATAATGACAAGGCTTCCATCCATTGGAGTAACAAAAATCTCGACAAAAGAATACCTTCCATAACGACAAGGCTACCATACATTGGAGTAACACAAATCTCGACAACAGACTACCTTCCATAATAACAAGGTTACCATCCAATGGAATAAAAAATTCTCGACAACAGACTACATTCCATAATGACAAGGCTACCATATATTCGAGTAACAAAAATATGAACAACAGACTACATTCCATAAGGACAAGGCTACAATCCATTGGAGTAAAAGAAATCTCAACGACAGACTACCTTCAATAATGAAAAGGCTACTATCCATTGGAGTAACAAAAATATCTACAACAGACTACCTTACATAATTACAAAGCTACCATCCATTTGGGTAACAAAAATCTCGATAATAGACTACCTTCCATAATGACATGGCTACCATCCATTGGAGTAACAAAAATCTCGACAAAAAACTACCTTCCATAATCTCAAGGCTACCATCCATTGGAATAACAAAAATGTCGACAATAGACTACCTTCAATAATCACAAGGCTACCATCCATTGGAGTAACAAAAATCTGAACAACAGACTACCTTGCATAATGACAAAGCTATCATCCATTGGAATAACAAAAATATCGACAACAGGATACCTTCCATAATGAAAAGGCTTCCATCCGTTGGAGTAAAAAAAATCTCGACAATAGACTACCTTCCATAACGACAAGGCTATTATACATTGGAGTAACACAAATTGCGACAACAGACTACCTTCCATAATGACAAGGTTACCATCCAATGGAATAAAAAATTCTCGACAACAGACTACCTTCCATAATGACAAGACTACCATCTATTGGAGTAAGAAAAATCTTAACAATAGACTACCTTCAATAATGACAAGGCTACAATCCATTGGAGTAACAGAAATCTCAACAACAGGCTACCTTCAATAATGAAAAGGCTACCATCCATTGGAGTAACAAAAATATCTACAACAGACTACCTTCCATAATTACAAGGCTACCATCCATTTGGGTAACAAAAATCTCGACAATAGACTACCTTCCATAATGACAAGGCTACCATCTATTGGAATAACAAAAATGTCGACAATAGACTACCTTTCATAATCACAAGGGTACCATCAATTGGAGTAACAAAAATCTGAACAACATACTACCTTGCATAATGACAAGGCTGTCATCCATTGGAATAACAAAGATATCGACAACAGGTTACCTTCAATAATGACAAGGCTTCCATCCATTGGAGTAAAAAAAATCTCGACAAAAGACTACCTTCCATAATAAGAAGGCTACAATCCATTGGAATAATAAAAATCTCGACAACAGACTACCTTCCATAATGACAAGGCTACCATCCATTAGAGTAACAAAAATATCAACGACATACTACCTTCCATAATGACAAGGCTACCATCCATTGGAGTAACAAACATCTCAACGACATACTACCTTCCATAATGACAAGGCTACCATCCATTGGAGTAAAAAAAATCTCAAGGACAGACTACCTTCCATAAAGACAAGGCTACCATCCATTTGAGTAACAAAAATCTCGACAAAAGACTACCTTCCATAATGACAAGGTTATCATCCAATGGAATAAAAAATTCTCGACAACAGACTACATTCCATAATGACAAGGCTACCATCTATTGGAGTAACAAAAATCTGAACAACAGACTACATTCCATAATGACAAGGCTACAATTCATTGGAGTAACAGAAATCTCAACGACAGACTACCCTCAATAATGAAAATGCTACCATCCATTGGAGTAACAAAAATATCTACAACAGACTACCTTCCATAATTACAAGGCTACCATCCATTTGGGTAACAAAAATCTCGATAATAGACTACCTTCCATAATTACAAGGCTACCATCTATTGGAGTAACAAAAATCTCGACAAAAAACTACCTTCCATAATGACAAGGCTACCATCCATTGGAATAACAAAAATGTCGACAATAGACTACCTTCCATAATCACAAGGCTACCATACATTGGAGTAACAAAAATCTAAACAACAGACTACCTTCCATAATGACAAGGCTATCATCCATTGGAATAACAAAGATATCGAAAACAGGCTACCTTCAATAATGACAAGGCTTCCATCCAGTGGAGTAACAAAAATCTCGACAAATGAATACCTTCCATAACGACAAGGCTACCATACATTGGAGTAACACAAATCTCGACAACAGACTACCTTCCATAATAACAAGGTTACCATCCAATGGAATAAAAAATTCTCGACAACAGACTACATTCCATAATGACAAGGCTACCATATATTCGAGTAACAAAAATATGAACAACAGACTACATTCCATAAGGACAAGGCTACAATCCATTGGAGTAAAAGAAATCTCAACGAAATACTACCTTCATTAATGAAAAGGCTACCATCCATTGGAGTAACAAAAATATATACAACAGACTACCTTACATAATTAAAAAGCTACCATCCATTTGGGTAACAAAAATATCGACAATAGACTACCTTCCTTAATGACAAGGCTACCATCCATTGGAGTAACAAAAATCTCGACAAAAAACTACCTTCCATAATGACAAGGCTACCATCCATTGGAATAACAAAAATGTCGACAATAGACTACCTTCCATAATCACAAGGCTACCATACATTGGAGTAACAAAAATCTAAACAACAGACTACCTTCCATAATGACAAGGCTATCATCCATTGGAATAACAAAGATATCGAAAACAGGCTACCTTCAATAATGACAAGGCTTCCATCCAGTGGAGTAACAAAAATCTCGACAAATGAATACCTTCCATAACGACAAGGCTACCATACATTGGAGTAACACAAATCTCGACAACAGACTACCTTCCATAATAACAAGGTTACCATCCAATGGAATAAAAAATTCTCGACAACAGACTACATTCCATAATGACAAGGCTACCATATATTCGAGTAACAAAAATATGAACAACAGACTACATTCCATAAGGACAAGGCTACAATCCATTGGAGTAAAAGAAATCTCAACGACATACTACCTTCATTAATGAAAAGGCTACCATCCATTGGAGTAACAAAAATATATACAACAGACTACCTTACATAATTAAAAAGCTACCATCCATTTGGGTAACAAAAATATCGACAATAGACTACCTTCCTTAATGACAAGGCTACCATCCATTGGAGTAACAAAAATCTCGACAAAAAACTCCCTTCCATAATGACAAGGCTACCATCCATTGGAATAACAAAAATGTCGACAATAGACTACCTTCAATAATCAGAAGGCTACCATCCATTGGAGTAACAAAAATCTGAACAACAGACTACCTTGCATAATGACAAAGCTATCATCCATTGGAATAACAAAAATATCGACAACAGGATACCTTCCATAATGACAAGGCTTCCATCCGTTGGAGTAACAAAAATCTCGACAAAAGACTACCTTCCATAACGACAAGGCTATCATACATTGGAGTAACACAAATCTCGACAACATACTACCTTCCATAATGACAAGGTTACCATCCAATGGAATAAAAAATTCTCGACAACAGACTACCTTCCATAATGACAAGACTACCATCTATTGGAGTAACAAAAATCTTAACAATAGACTACCTTCAATAATGACAAGGCTACAATCTATTGGAGTAACAGAAATCTCAACGACAGGCTACCTTCAATAATGAAAAGGCTACCATCCATTGGAGTAACAAAAATATCTACAACAGACTAACTTCCATAATTACAAGGTTACCATCCATTTGGGTAACAAAAATCTCGACAATAGACTACCTTCCATAATGACAAGGCTAACATCCATTGGAATAACAAAAATGTCGACAATAGACTACCTTCCATAATCACAAGGGTACCATCAATTGGAGTAACAAAAATCTGAACAACATACTACCTTGCATAATGACAAGGTTGTCATCCATTGGAATAACAAAGATATCGACAATAGGCAACCTTCAATAATTACAAGGCTTCCATCCATTGGAGTAAAAAAAATCTCGACAAAAGACTACCTTCCATAATAACAAGGCTACAATCCATTGGAATAATAAAAATCTCGACAACAGACTACCTTCCATAATGACAAGGCTACCATCCATTGGAGTAACAACAATATCAACGACATACTACCTTCCATAATGACAAGGCTACCATCCATTGGAGTAACAAAAATCTCAACGACATACTACCTTCCATAATGACAAGGCTACCATCCATTGGAGTAACAAAAATCTCAACAACAGACTACCTTCCATAAAGACAAGGTTACCATCCATTTGACTAACAAAAATCTCGACAAAAGACTACCTTCCATAATGACAAGGTTATCATCCAATGGAATAAAAAATTCTCGACAACAGACTACATTCCATAATGACAAGGCTACCATCTATTGGAGTAACAAAAATCTGAACAACAGACTACATTCCATAATGACAAGGCTACAATCCATTGGAGTAAAAGAAATCTCAACGACAGACTACCTTCAATAATGAAAAGGCTACCATCCATTGGAGTAACAAAAATATCTACAACAGACTACCTTCCATAATTACAAGGCTACCATCCATTTGGGTAACAAAAATCTCGATAATAGACTACCTTCCATAATGACAAGGCTACCATCTATTGGAGTAACAAAAATCTCGACAAAAAACTACCTTCCATAATGACAAGGCTACCATCCATTGGAATAACAAAAATGTCGACAATAGACTACCTTCCATAATCACAAGGCTACCATACATTGGAGTAACAAAAATCTAAACAACAGACTACCTTCCATAATGACAAGGTTATCATCCATTGGAATAACAAAGATATCGAAAACAGGCTACCTTCAATAATGACAAGGCTTCCATCCAGTGGAGTAACATAAATCTCGACAAATGAATACCTTCCATAACGACAAGGCTACCATACATTGGAGTAACACAAATCTCGACAACAGACTACCTTCCATAATAACAAGGTTACCATCCAATGGAATAAAAAATTCTCGACAACAGACTACATTCCATAATGACAAGGCTACCATATATTCGAGTAACAAAAATATGAACAACAGACTACATTCCATAAGGACAAGGCTACAATCCATTGGAGTAAAAGAAATCTCAACGACATACTACCTTCAATAATGAAAAGGCTACCATCCATTGGAGTAACAAAAATATCTACAACAGACTAACTTACATAATTAAAAAGCTACCATCCATTTGGGTAACAAAAATATCGACAATAGACTACCTTCCTTAATGACAAGGCTACCATCCATTGGAGTAACAAAAATCTTGACAAAAAACTCCCTTCCATAATGACAAGGCTACCATCCATTGGAATAACAAAAATGTCGACAATAGACTACCTTCAATAATCACAAGGCTACCATCCATTGGAGTAACAAAAATCTGAACAACAGACTACCTTGCATAATGACAAAGCTATCATCCATTGGAATAACAAAAATATCGACAACAAGATACCTTCCATAATGACAAGGCTTCCATCCGTTGCAGTAACAAAAATCTCGACAAAAGACTACCTTCCATAACGACAAGGCTATCATACATTGGAGTAACACAAATTGCGACAACATACTACCTTCCATAATGACAAGGTTACCATCCAATGGAATAAAAAATTCTCGACAACAGACTACCTTCCATAATGACAAGACTACCATCTATTGGAGTAACAAAAATCTTAACAATAGACTACCTTCAATAATGACAAGGCTACAATCTATTGGAGTAACAGAAATCTCAACGACAGGCTACCTTCAATAATGAAAAGGCTACCATCCATTGGAGTAACAAAAATATCTACAACAGACTACCTTCCATAATTACAAGGTTACCATCCATTTGGGTTACAAAAATCTCGACAATAGACTACATTCCATAATGACAAGGCTACCATCCATTGGAATAACAAAAATGTCGACAATAGACTACCTTCCATAATCACAAGGGTACCATCAATTGGAGTAAAAAAAATATGAACAACATACTACCTTGCATAATGACAAGGTTGTCATCCATTGGAATAACAAAGATATCGACAATAGGCTACCTTCAATAATTACAAGGCTTCCATCCATTGGAGTAAAAAAAATCTCGACAAAAGACTACCTTCCATAATAACAAGGCTACAATCCATTGGAATAATAAAAATATCGACAACAGACTACCTTCCATAATGACAAGGCTACCATCCATTGGAGTAACAACAATATCAACGACATACTACCTTCCATAATGACAAGG
This sequence comes from Vicia faba, assembly GCA_948472305.1. Lineage (NCBI taxonomy): Eukaryota > Viridiplantae > Streptophyta > Magnoliopsida > Fabales > Fabaceae > Vicia > Vicia faba. Next base: position 584,651,702 of record OX451739.1, on the reverse strand, counting down.
CTACCATCCATTGGAGTAACAAAAATCTCAATGACATACTACCTTCCATAATGACAAGGCTACCATCCATTGGAGTAACAAAAATCTCAACGACAGACTACCTTCCATAAAGACAAGGCTACCATCCATTTGAGTAACAAAAATCTCGACAAAAGACTACCTTCTATAATGACAAGGTTATCATCCAATGGAATAAAGAATTCTCGACAACAGACTACATTCCATAATGACAAGGCTACCATCTATTGGAGTAACAAAAATCTGAACAACAGACTACATTCCATAATGACAAGGCTACAATTCATTGGAGTAACAGAAATCTCAACGACAGACTACCTTCAATAATGAAAATGCTACCATCCATTGGAGTAACAAAAATATCTACAACAGACTACCATCCATAATTACAAGGCTACCATCCATTTGGGTAACAAAAATCTCGATAATAGACTACCTTCCATAATTACAAGGCTACCATCTATTGGAGTAACAAAAATCTCGACAAAAAACTACCTTCCATAATGACAAGGCTACCATCCATTGGAATAACAAAAATGTCGACAATAGACTACCTTCCATAATCACAAGGCTACCATAGATTGGAGTAACAAAAATCTAAACAACAGACTACCTTCCATAATGACAAGGCTATCATCCATTGGAATAACAAAGATATCGAAACCAGGCTACCTTCAATAATGACAAGGCTTCCATCCAGTGGAGTAACAAAAATCTCGACAAAAGAATACCTTCCATAACGACAAGGCTACCATACATTGGAGTAACACAAATCTCGACAACAGACTACCTTCCATAATAACAAGGTTACCATCCAATGGAATAAAAAATTATCGACAACAGACTACATTCCATAATTACAAGGCTACCATATATTCGAGTAACAAAAATATGAACAATAGACTATATTCCATAAGGACAAGGCTACAATCCATTGGAGTAAAAGAAATCTCAACGACAGACTACCCTCAATAATGAAAAGGCTACCATCCATTGGAGTAACAAAAATATCTACAACAGACTACCTTACATAATTACAAAGCTACCATCCATTTGGGTAACAAAAATCTCGACAATAGCCTGCCTTCCATAATGAGAAGGCTACCATCCATTGGAGTAACAAAAATCTCGACAAAAAACTACCTTCCAAAATGACAAGGCTACCATCCATTGGAATAACAAAAATGTCGACAATAGACTACCTTCAATAATCACAAGGCTACCATCCATTGGAGTAACAAAAATCTGAACAACAGACTACCTTGCATAATGACAAAGCTATCATCCATTGGAATAACAAAAATATCGACAACAGGATACCTTCCATAATGACGAGGCTTCCATCCGTTGGAGAAACAAAAATCTCGACAAAAGACTACCTTCCATAACGATAAGGCTATCATACATTAGAGTAACACAAATCGCGACAACAGACTACCTTCCATAATGACAAGGTTACCATCCAATGGAATAAAAAATTCTCGACAACAGACTACCTTCCAAAATGACAAGACTACCATCTATTGGAGTAAAAAAATTTTAAAAATAGACTACCTTCAATAATGACAAGGCTACAATCCATTGGAGTAACAGAAATCTCAACGACAGGCTACCTTCAATAATGAAAAGGCTACCATCCATTGGAGTAACAAAAATATCTAGAACAGACTACCTACCATAATTACAAGGCTACCATCCATTTGGGTAACAAAAATCTCGAGAATAGACTACCTTCCATAATGACAAGGCTACCATCCATTGGAATAACAAAAATTTCGACAATAGACTACCTTCCATAATCACAAGGGTACCATCAATTGGAGTAACAAAAATCTGAACAACATACTACCTTGCATAATGACAAGGCTGTCATCCATTGGAATAACAAAGATATCGACAACAAGTTACCTTCAATAATGACAAGGCTTCCATCCATTGGAGTAACAAAAATCTCGACAAAAGACTACCTTCCATAATAACAAGGCTACAATCTATTGGAATAATAAAAATCTCGACGACAGACTACCTTCCATAATGACAAGGCTACCATCCATTGGAGTAACAAAAATATCAACGACATACTACCTTCCATAATGACAAGGCTACCATCCATTGGAGTAACAAAAATCTCAACGACATACTACCTTCCATAATGACAAGGCTACCATCCATTAGAGTAACAAAAATCTCAACAACAGACTACCTTCCATAAAGACAAGACTACCATCCATTTGACTAACAAAAATCTCGACAAAAGACTACCTTCCATAATGACAAGGTTATCATCCAATGGAATAAAAAATTCTCGACAACAGACTACATTCCATAATGACAAGGCTACCATCTATTGGAGTAACAAAAATCTGAACAACAGACTACATTCCATAATGACAAGGCTACAATTCATTGGAGTAACAGAAATCTCAACGACAGACTACCTTCAATAATGAAAATGCTACCATCCATTGGAGTAACAAAAATATCTACAACATACTACCTTCCATAATTACAAGGCTACCATCCATTTGGGTAACAAAAATCTCGATAATAGACTACCTTCCATAATGACAAGGCTACCATCTATTGGAGTAACAAAAATCTCGACAAAAAACTACCTTCCATAATGACAAGGCTACCATCCATTGGAATAACAAAAATGTCGACAATAGACTACCTTCCGTAATCACAAGGCTACCATACATTGGAGTAACAAAAATCTAAACAACAGACTACCTTCCATAATGACAAGGCTATCATCCATTGGAATAACAAAGATATCGAAAACAGGCTACCTTCAATAATGACAAGGCTTCCATCCAGTGGAGTAACATAAATCTCGACAAATGAATACCTTCCATAACGACAAGGCTACCATACATTGGAGTAACACAAATCTCGACAACAGACTACCTTCCATAATAACAAGGTTACCATCCAATGGAATAAAAAATTCTCGACAACAGACTACATTCCATAATGACAAGGCTACCATATATTCGAGTAACAAAAATATGAACAACAGACTACATTCCATAAGGACAAGGCTACAATCCATTGGAGTAAAATAAATCTCAACGACAGACTACCTTCAATAATGAAAAGGCTACCATCCATTGGAGTAACAAAAATATCTACAACAGACTACCTTACATAATTACAAAGCTACCATCCATATGGGTAACAAAAATCTCGAAAATAGACTACCTTCCATAATGACAAGGCTACCATCCATTGGAGTAACAAAAATCTCGACAAAAAACTACCTTCCAAAATGACAAGGCTACCATCCATTGGAATAACAAAAATGTCGACAATAGACTACCTTCAATAATCACAAGGCTACCATCCATTGGAGTAACAAAAATCTGAACAACAGACTACCTTGCATAATGACAAAGCTATCATCCATTGGAATAACAAAAATATCGACAACAGGATACCTTCCATAATGACGAGGCTTCCATCCGTTGGAGTAACAAAAATCTCGACAAAAGACTACCTTCCATAACGACAAGGCTATCATACATTGGAGTAACACAAATTGCGACAACATACTACCTTCCATAATGACAAGGTTACCATCCATTGGAGTAACAAAAATATCAACGACATACTACCTTCCATAATGACAAGGCTACCATCCATTGGAGTAACAAAAATCTCAACGACATACTACCTTCCATAATGACAAGGCTACCATCCATTAGAGTAACAAAAATCTCAACAACAGACTACCTTCCATAAAGACAAGGCTACCATCCATTTGACTAACAAAAATCTCGACAAAAGACTACCTTCCATAATGACAAGGTTATCATCCAATGGAATAAAAAATTCTCGACAACAGACTACATTCCATAATGACAAGGCTACCATCTATTGGAGTAACAAAAATCTGAACAACAGACTACATTCCATAATGACAAGGCTACAATTCATTGGAGTAACAGAAATCTCAACGACAGACTACCTTCAATAATGAAAATGCTACCATCAATTGGAGTAACAAAAATATCTACAACATACTACCTTCCATAATTACAAGGCTACCATCCATTTGGGTAACAAAAATCTCGATAATAGACTACCTTCCATAATGACAAGGCTACCATCTATTGGAGTAACAAAAATCTCGACAAAAAACTACCTTCCAAAATGACAAGGCTACCATCCATTGGAATAACAAAAATGTCGACAATAGACTACCTTCCATAATCACAAGGCTACCATACATTGGAGTAACAAAAATCTAAACAACAGACTACCTTCCATAATGACAAGGCTATCATCCATTGGAATAACAAAGATATCGAAAACAGGCTACCTTCAATAATGACAAGGCTTCCATCCAGTGGAGTAACAAAAATCTCGACAAAAGAATACCTTCCATAACGACAAGGCTACCATACATTGGAGTAACACAAATCTCGACAACAAACTACCTTCCATAATAACAAGGTTACCATCCAATGGAATAAAAAATTCTCGACAACAGACTACATTCCATAATGACAAGGCTACCATATATTCGAGTAACAAAAATATGAACAATAGACTACATTCCATAAGGACAAGGCTACAATCCATTGGAGTAAAAGAAATCTCAACGACAGACTACCTTCAATAATGAAAAGGCTACCATCCATTGGAGTAACAAAAATATCTACAACAGACTACCTTACATAATTACAAAGCTACCATCCATATGGGTAACAAAAATCTCGACAATAGACTACCTTCCATAATGACAAGGCTACCATCCATTGGAGTAACAAAAATCTCGACAAAAAACTACCTTCCAAAATGACAAGGCTACCATCCATTGGAATAACAAAAATGTCGACAATAGACTACCTTCAATAATCACAAGGCTACCATCCATTGGAGTAACAAAAATCTGAACAACAGACTACCTTGCATAATGACAAAGCTATCATCCATTGGAATAACAAAAATATCGACAACAGGATACCTTCCATAATGACGAGGCTTCCATCCGTTGGAGTAACAAAAATCTCGACAAAAGACTACCTTCCATAATAACAAGGCTACAATCTATTGGAATAATAAAAATCTCGACAACAGACTACCTTCCATAATGACAAGGCTACCATCCATTGGAGTAACAAAAATATCAACGACATACTACCTTCCATAATGACAAGGCTACCATCCATTGGAGTAACAAAAATCTCAACGACATACTACCTTCCATAATGACAAGGCTACCATCCATTAGAGTAACAAAAATCTCAACAACAGACTACCTTCCATAAAGACAAGGCTACCATCCATTTGACTAACAAAAATCTCGACAAAAGACTACCTTCCATAATGACAAGGTTATCATCCAATGGAATAAAAAATTCTCGACAACAGACTACATTCCATAATGACAAGGCTACCATCTATTGGAGTAACAAAAATCTGAACAACAGACTACATTCCATAATGACAAGGCTACAATTCATTGGAGTAACAGAAATCTCAACGACAGACTACCTTCAATAATGAAAATGCTACCATCAATTGGAGTAACAAAAATATCTACAACATACTACCTTCCATAATTACAAGGCTACCATCCATTTGGGTAACAAAAATCTCGATAATAGACTACCTTCCATAATGACAAGGCTACCATCTATTGGAGTAACAAAAATCTCGACAAAAAACTACCTTCCAAAATGACAAGGCTACCATCCATTGGAATAACAAAAATGTCGACAATAGACTACCTTCCATAATCACAAGGCTACCATACATTGGAGTAACAAAAATCTAAACAACAGACTACCTTCCATAATGACAAGGCTATCATCCATTGGAATAACAAAGATATCGAAAACAGGCTACCTTCAATAATGACAAGGCTTCCATCCAGTGGAGTAACAAAAATCTCGACAAAAGAATACCTTCCATAACGACAAGGCTACCATACATTGGAGTAACACAAATCTCGACAACAAACTACCTTCCATAATAACAAGGTTACCATCCAATGGAATAAAAAATTCTCGACAACAGACTACATTCCATAATGACAAGGCTACCATATATTCGAGTAACAAAAATATGAACAATAGACTACATTCCATAAGGACAAGGCTACAATCCATTGGAGTAAAAGAAATCTCAACGACAGACTACCTTCAATAATGAAAAGGCTACCATCCATTGGAGTAACAAAAATATCTACAACAGACTACCTTACATAATTACAAAGCTACCATCCATATGGGTAACAAAAATCTCGACAATAGACTACCTTCCATAATGACAAGGCTACCATCCATTGGAGTAACAAAAATCTCGACAAAAAACTACCTTCCAAAATGACAAGGCTACCATCCATTGGAATAACAAAAATGTCGACAATAGACTACCTTCAATAATCACAAGGCTACCATCCATTGGAGTAACAAAAATCTGAACAACAGACTACCTTGCATAATGACAAAGCTATCATCCATTGGAATAACAAAAATATCGACAACAGGATACCTTCCATAATGACGAGGCTTCCATCCGTTGGAGTAACAAAAATCTCGACAAAAGACTACCTTCCATAATAACAAGGCTACAATCTATTGGAATAATAAAAATCTCGACAACAGACTACCTTCCATAATGACAAGGCTACCATCCATTGGAGTAACAAAAATATCAACGACATACTACCTTCCATAATGACAAGGCTACCATCCATTGGAGTAACAAAAATCTCAACGACATACTACCTTCCATAATGACAAGGCTACCATCCATTAGAGTAACAAAAATCTCAACAACAGACTACCTTCCATAAAGACAAGGCTACCATCCATTTGACTAACAAAAATCTCGACAAAAGACTACCTTCCATAATGACAAGGTTATCATCCAATGGAATAAAAAATTCTCGACAACAGACTACATTCCATAATGACAAGGCTACCATCTATTGGAGTAACAAAAATCTGAACAACAGACTACATTCCATAATGACAAGGCTACAATTCATTGGAGTAACAGAAATCTCAACGACAGACTACCTTCAATAATGAAAATGCTACCATCCATTGGAGTAACAAAAATATCTACAACATACTACCTTCCATAATTACAAGGCTACCATCCATTTGGGTAACAAAAATCTCGATAATAGACTACCTTCCATAATGACAAGGCTACCATCTATTGGAGTAACAAAAATCTCGACAAAAAACTACCTTCCAAAATGACAAGGCTACCATCCATTGGAATAACAAAAATGTCGACAATAGACTACCTTCCATAATCACAAGGCTACCATACATTGGAGTAACAAAAATCTAAACAACAGACTACCTTCCATAATGACAAGGCTATCATCCATTGGAATAACAAAGATATCGAAAACAGGCTACCTTCAATAATGACAAGGCTTCCATCCAGTGGAGTAACAAAAATCTCGACAAAAGAATACCTTCCATAACGACAAGGCTACCATACATTGGAGTAACACAAATCTCGACAACAAACTACCTTCCATAATAACAAGGTTACCATGCAATGGAATAAAAAATTCTCGACAACAGACTACATTCCATAATGACAAGGCTACCATATATTCGAGTAACAAAAATATGAACAATAGACTACATTCCATAAGGACAAGGCTACAATCCATTGGAGTAAAAGAAATCTCAACGACAGACTACCTTCAATAATGAAAAGGCTACCATCCATTGGAGTAACAAAAATATCTACAACAGACTACCTTACATAATTACAAAGCTACCATCCATATGGGTAACAAAAATCTCGACAATAGACTACCTTCCATAATGACAAGGCTACCATCCATTGGAGTAACAAAAATCTCGACAAAAAACTACCTTCCAAAATGACAAGGCTACCATCCATTGGAATAACAAAAATGTCGACAATAGACTACCTTCAATAATCACAAGGCTACCATCCATTGGAGTAACAAAAATCTGAACAACAGACTACCTTGCATAATGACAAAGCTATCATCCATTGGAATAACAAAAATATCGACAACAGGATACCTTCCATAATGACGAGGCTTCCATCCGTTGGAGAAACAAAAATCTCGACAAAAGACTACCTTCCATAATGATAAGGCTATCATACATTGGAGTAACACAAATCGCGACAACAGACTACCTTCCATAATGACAAGGTTACCATCCAATGGAATAAAAAATTCTCGACAACAGACTACCTTCCATAATGACAAGACTACCATCTATTGGAGTAAAAAAAATTTAAAAATAGACTACCTTCAATAATGACAAGGCTACAATCCATTGGAGTAACAGAAATCTCAACGACAGGCTACCTTCAATAATGAAAAGGCTACCATCCATTGGAGTACCAAAAATATCTAGAACAGACTACCTACCATAATTACAAGGCTACCATCCATTTGGGTAACAAAAATCTCGACAATAGACTACCTTCCATAATGAAAAGGCTACCATCCATTGGAATAACAAAAATTTCGACAATAGACTACCTTCCATAATCACAAGGGTACCATCAATTGGAGTAACAAAAATCTCAACAACATACTACCTTGCATAATGACAAGGCTGTCATCCATTGGAATAACAAAGATATCGACAACAAGTTACCTTCAATAATGACAAGGCTTCCATCCATTGGAGTAACAAAAATCTCGACAAAAGACTACCTTCCATAATAACAAGGTTACAATCTATTGGATTAATAAAAATCTCGACAACAGACTACCTTCCATAATGACAAGGCTACCATCCATTGGAGTAACAAAAATATCAACGACATACTACCTTCCATAATGACAAGGCTACCATCCATTGGAGTAACAAAAATCTCAACGACATACTACCTTCCATAATGACAAGGCTACCATCCATTGGAGTAACAAAAATCTCAACAACAGACTACCTTCCATAAAGACAAGGTTACCATCCATTTGACTAACAAAAATCTCGACAAAAGACTACCTTCCATAATGACAAGGTTATCATCCAATGGAATAAAAAATTCTCGACAACAGACTACATTCCATAATGACAAGGCTACCATATATTCGAGTAACAAAAATATGAACAATAGACTACATTCCATAAGGACAAGGCTACAATCCATTGGAGTAAAAGAAATCTCAACGACAGACTACCTTCAATAATGAAAAGGCTACCATCCATTGGAGTAACAAAAATATCTACAACAGACTACCTTACATAATTACAAAGCTACCATCCATATGGGTAACAAAAATCTCGACAATAGACTACCTTCCATAATGACAAGGCTACCATCCATTGGAGTAACAAAAATCTCGACAAAAGACTACCTTCCATAATGACAAGGTTATCATCCAATGAAATAAAAAATTCTCGACAACAGACTACATTCCATAATGACAAGGCTACCATCTATTGGAGTAACAAAAATCTGAACAACAGACTACATTCCATAATGACAAGGCTACAATCCATTGGAGTAACAAAAATCTGAACAACAGACTACATTCCATAATGACAAGGCTACAATTCATTGGAGTAACAGAAATCTCAACGACAGACTACCTTCAATAATGAAAATGCTACCATCCATTGGAGTAACAAAAATATCTACAACAGACTACCTTCCATAATTACAAGGCTACCATCCATTTGGGTAACAAAAATCTCGATAATAGACTACCTTCCATAATGACAAGGCTACCATCTATTGGAGTAACAAAAATCTCGACAAAAAACTACCTTCCATAATGACAAGGCTACCATCCATTGGAATAACAAAAATGTCGACAATAGACTACCTTCCATAATCACAAGGCTACCATACATTGGAGTAACAAAAATCTAAACAACAGACTACCTTCCATAATGACAAGGCTATCATCCATTGGAATAACAAAGATATCGAAAACAGGCTACCTTCAATAATGACAAGGCTTCCATCCAGTGGAGTAACAAACATCTCGACAAAAGAATACCTTCCATAACGACAAGGCTACAATACATTGGAGTAACACAAATCTCGACAACAGACTACCTTCCATAATAACAAGGTTACCATCCAATGGAATAAAAAATTCTCGTCAACAGACTACATTCCATAATGACAAGGCTACCATATATTCGAGTAACAAAAATATGAACAATAGACTACATTCCATAAGGACAAGGCTACAATCCATTGGAGTAAAAGAAATCTCAACGACAGACTACCTTCAATAATGAAAAGGCTACCATCCATTGGAGTAACAAAAATATCTACAATAGACTACCTTACATAATTACAAAGCTACCATCCATATGGGTAACAAAAATCTCGACAATAGACTACCTTCCATAATGACAAGGCTACCATCCATTGGAGTAACAAAAATCTCGACAAAAGACTACCTTCCATAATGACAAGGTTATCATCCAATGGAATAAAAAATTCTCGACAACAGACTACATTCCATAATGACAAGGCTACCATCTATTGGAGTAACAAAAATCTGAACAACAGACTACATTCCATAATGACAAGGCTACAATTCATTGGAGTAACAGAAATCTCAACGACAGACTACCTTCAATAATGAAAATGCTACCATCCATTGGAGTAACAAAAATATCTACAACAGACTACCTTCCATAATTACAAGGCTACCATCCATTTGGGTAACAAAAATCTCGATAATAGACTACCTTCCATAATGACAAGGCTACCATCTATTGGAGTAACAAAAATCTCGACAAAAAACTACCTTCCATAATGACAAGGCTACCATCCATTGGAATAACAAAAATGTCGACAATAGACTACCTTCCATAATCACAAGGCTACCATACATTGGAGTAACAAAAATCTAAACAACAGACTACCTTCCATAATGACAAGGCTATCATCCATTGGAATAACAAAGATATCGAAAACAGGCTACCTTCAATAATGACAAGGCTTCCATCCAGTGGAGTAACAAAAAATCTCGACAAAAGAATACCTTCCATAACGACAAGGCTACCATACATTGGAGTAACACAAATCTCGACAACAGACTACCTTCCATAATAACAAGGTTACCATCCAATGGAATAATAAATTCTCGACAACAGACTACATTCCATAATGACAAGGCTACCATATATTCGAGTAACAAAAATATGAACAATAGACTACATTCCATAAGGACAAGGCTACAATCCATTGGAGTAAAAGAAATCTCAACGACAGACTACCTTCAATAATGAAAAGGCTACCATCCATTGGAGTAACAAAAATATCTACAACAGACTACCTTACATAATTACAAAGCTACCATCCATATGGGTAACAAAAATCTCGACAATAGACTACCTTCCATAATGACAAGGCTACCATCCATTGGAGTAACAAAAATCTCGACAAAAAACTACCTTCCAAAATGACAAGGCTACCATCCATTGGAATAACAAAAATGTCGACAATAGACTACCTTCAATAATCACAAGGCTACCATCCATTGGAGTAACAAAAATCTGAACAACAGACTACCTTGCATAATGACAAAGCTATCATCCATTGGAATAACAAAAATATCGACAACAGGATACCTTCCATAATGACGAGGCTTCCATCCGTTGGAGAAACAAAAATCTCGACAAAAGACTACCTTCCATAATGATAAGGCTATCATACATTGGAGTAACACAAATCGGGACAACAAACTACCTTCCATAATGACAAGGTTACCATCCAATGGAATAAAAAATTCTCGACAACAGACTACCTTCCATAATGACAAGACTACCATCTATTGGAGTAAAAAAAATTTAAAAATAGACTACCTTCAATAATGACAAGGCTACAATCCATTGGAGTAACAGAAATCTCAACGACAGGCTACCTTCAATAATGAAAAGGCTACCATCCATTGGAGTACCAAAAATATCTAGAACAGACTACCTACCATAATTACAAGGCTACCATCCATTTGGGTAACAAAAATCTCGACAATAGACTACCTTCCATAATGAAAAGGCTACCATCCATTGGAATAACAAAAATTTCGACAATAGACTACCTTCCATAATCACAAGGGTACCATCAATTGGAGTAACAAAAATCTGAACAACATACTACCTTGCATAATGACAAGGCTGTCATCCATTGGAATAACAAAGATATCGACAACAAGTTACCTTCAATAATGACAAGGCTTCCATCCATTGGAGTAACAAAAATCTCGACAAAAGACTACCTTCCATAATAACAAGGTTACAATCTATTGGATTAATAAAAATCTCGACAACAGACTACCTTCCATAATGACAAGGCTACCATCCATTGGAGTAACAAAAATATCAACGACATACTACCTTCCATAATGACAAGGCTACCATCCATTGGAGTAACAAAAATCTCAACGACATACTACCTTCCATAATGACAAGGCTACCATCCATTGGAGTAACAAAAATCTCAACAACAGACTACCTTCCATAAAGACAAGGTTACCATCCATTTGACTAACAAAAATCTCGACAAAAGACTACCTTCCATAATGACAAGGTTATCATCCAATGGAATAAAAAATTCTCGACAACAGACTACATTCCATAATGACAAGGCTACCATATATTCGAGTAACAAAAATATGAACAATAGACTACATTCCATAAGGACAAGGCTACAATCCATTGGAGTAAAAGAAATCTCAACGACAGACTACCTTCAATAATGAAAAGGCTACCATCCATTGGAATAACAAAAATATCTACAACAGACTACCTTACATAATTACAAAGCTACCATCCATATGGGTAACAAAAATCTCGACAATAGACTACCTTCCATAATGACAAGGCTACCATCCATTGGAGTAACAAAAATCTCGACAAAAGACTACCTTCCATAATGACAAGGTTATCATCCAATGGAATAAAAAATTCTCGACAACAGACTACATTCCATAATGACAAGGCTACCATCTATTGGAGTAACAAAAATCTGAACAACAGACTACATTCCATAATGACAAGGCTACAATCCATTGGAGTAACAAAAATCTGAACAACAGACTACATTCCATAATGACAAGGCTACAATTCATTGGAGTAACAGAAATCTCAACGACAGACTACCTTCAATAATGAAAATGCTACCATCCATTGGAGTAACAAAAATATCTACAACAGACTACCTTCCATAATTACAAGGCTACCATCCATTTGGGTAACAAAAATCTCGATAATAGACTACCTTCCATAATGACAAGGCTACCATCTATTGGAGTAACAAAAATCTCGACAAAAAACTACCTTCCATAATGACAAGGCTACCATCCATTGGAATAACAAAAATGTCGACAATAGACTACCTTCCATAATCACAAGGCTACCATACATTGGAGTAACAAAAATCTAAACAACAGACTACCTTCCATAATGACAAGGCTATCATCCATTGGAATAACAAAGATATCGAAAACAGGCTACCTTCAATAATGACAAGGCTTCCATCCAGTGGAGTAACAAACATCTCGACAAAAGAATACCTTCCATAACGACAAGGCTACAATACATTGGAGTAACACAAATCTCGACAACAGACTACCTTCCATAATAACAAGGTTACCATCCAATGGAATAAAAAATTCTCGTCAACAGACTACATTCCATAATGACAAGGCTACCATATATTCGAGTAACAAAAATATGAACAATAGACTACATTCCATAAGGACAAGGCTACAATCCATTGGAGTAAAAGAAATCTCAACGACAGACTACCTTCAATAATGAAAAGGCTACCATCCATTGGAGTAACAAAAATATCTACAACAGACTACCTTACATAATTACAAAGCTACCATCCATATGGGTAACAAAAATCTCGACAATAGACTACCTTCCATAATGACAAGGCTACCATCCATTGGAGTAACAAAAATCTCGACAAAAGACTACCTTCCATAATGACAAGGTTATCATCCAATGGAATAAAAAATTCTCGACAACAGACTACATTCCATAATGACAAGGCTACCATCTATTGGAGTAACAAAAATCTGAACAACAGACTACATTCCATAATGACAAGGCTACAATTCATTGGAGTAACAGAAATCTCAACGACAGACTACCTTCAATAATGAAAATGCTACCATCCATTGGAGTAACAAAAATATCTACAACAGACTACCTTCCATAATTACAAGGCTACCATCCATTTGGGTAACAAAAATCTCGATAATAGACTACCTTCCATAATGACAAGGCTACCATCTATTGGAGTAACAAAAATCTCGACAAAAAACTACCTTCCATAATGACAAGGCTACCATCCATTGGAATAACAAAAATGTCGACAATAGACTACCTTCCATAATCACAAGGCTACCATACATTGGAGTAACAAAAATCTAAACAACAGACTACCTTCCATAATGACAAGGCTATCATCCATTGGAATAACAAAGATATCGAAAACAGGCTACCTTCAATAATGACAAGGCTTCCATCCAGTGGAGTAACAAAAAATCTCGACAAAAGAATACCTTCCATAACGACAAGGCTACCATACATTGGAGTAACACAAATCTCGACAACAGACTACCTTCCATAATAACAAGGTTACCATCCAATGGAATAAAAAATTCTCGACAACAGACTACATTCCATAATGATAAGGCTACCATATATTTGAGTAACAAAAATATGAACAATAGACTACATTCCATAAGGACAAGGCTACAATCCATTGGAGTAAAAGAAATCTCAACGACAGACTACCTTCAATAATGAAAAGGCTACCATCCATTGGAGTAACAAAAATATCTACAACAGACTACCTTACATAATTACAAAGCTACCATCCATATGGGTAACAAAAATCTCGACAATAGACTACCTTCCATAATGACAAGGCTACCATCCATTGGAGTAACAAAAATCTCGACAAAAAACTACCTTCCAAAATGACAAGGCTACCATCCATTGGAATAACAAAAATGTCGACAATAGACTACCTTCAATAATCACAAGGCTACCATCCATTGGAGTAACAAAAATCTGAACAACAGACTACCTTGCATAATGACAAAGCTATCATCCATTGGAATAACAAAAATATCGACAACAGGATACCTTCCATAATGACGAGGCTTCCATCCGTTGGAGAAACAAAAATCTCGACAAAAGACTACCTTCCATAACGATAAGGCTATCATACATTGGAGTAACACAAATCGCGACAACAGACTACCTTCCATAATGACAAGGTTACCATCCAATGGAATAAAAAATTTTCGACAACAGACTACCTTCCATAATGACAAGACTACCATCTATTGGAGTAAAAAAAATCTTAAAAATAGACTACCGTCAATAATGACAAGGCTACAATCCATTGGAGTAACAGAAATCTCAACGACAGGCTACCTTCAATAATGAAAAGGCTACCATCCATTTGAGTAACAAAAATATCTAGAACAGACTACCTACCATAATTACAAGGCTACCATCCATTTGGGTAACAAAAATCTCGACAATAGACTACCTTCCATAATGACAAGGATACCATCCATTGGAATAACAAAAATTTCGACAATAGACTACCTTCCATAATCACAAGGGTACCATCAATTGGAGTAACAAAAATATGAACAACATACTACCTTGCATAATTACATGGCTGTCATCCATTGGAATAACAAAGATATCGACAACAGGTTACCTTCAATAATGACAAGGCTTCCATCCATGGGAGTAACAAAAATCTCGACAAAAGACTACCTTCCATAATAACAAGGCTACAATCCATTGGAATAATAAAAATCTCGACAACAGACTACCTTCCATAATGACAAGGCTACCATCCATTCGAGTAACAAAAATATCTACAACAGACTACCTTTAAAAATTACAAGGCTACCATCCATTTGGGTTACAAAAATCTCGATAATAGACTACCTTCCATAATGACAAGGCTACCATCCAATGGAGTAACAAAAATCTCGACAAAAAACTACCTTCCATAATGACAAGGCTACCGTCCATTGGAATAACAAAAATGTCGACAATAGACTACCTTCCACAATCACAAGGCTACCATATATTGGAGTAACAAAAATCTAAACAACAGACTACCTTCCATAATGACAAGGCTATCATCCATTGGAATAACAAAGATATTGACAACAGGCTACCTTCAATAATGACAAGGCTTCCATCCATTGGAGTAACAAAAATCTCGACAAAAGAATACCTTCCATAACGACAAGGCTACCATACATTGGAGTAACACAAATCTCGACAACATACTACCTTCGATAATAACAAGGTTACCATCCAATGGAATAAAAAATTCTTGACAACAGACTACCTTCCATAATGACAAGGCTACCATATATTCGAGTAACAAAAATATGAACAACAGACTACATTCCATAAGGACAAGGCTACAATCCATTGGAGTAACAGAAATCTCAATGACAGACTACCTTGAATAATGAAAAGGCTACCATCCACTGGAGTAACAAAAATATCTACAACAGACTACCTTCCATAATTACAAAGCTACCATCCATTTGGGTAATAAAAATTCGACAATAGACTACCTTTCATAATGACAAGGCAAACATCCATTGCAGTAACAAAAATCTCGACAAAAAACTACCTTCCTTAATGACAAGGCTACCATCCATTGGAATAACAAAAATGTCGACAATAGACTACCTTCAATAATCACAAGGCTAGCATCCATTGGAGTAACAAAAATCTGAACAACAGACTACCTTGCATAATGACAAGGCTATCATCCATTGGAATAACAAAAATATCAACAACAGGATACCTTCAATAATGACAAGGCTTCCATCTGTTGGAGTAACAAAAATCTCGACAAAAGACTACCTTCAATAACGACAAGGCTACCATACATTGGAGTAACACAAATCTCGACAACAAACTACCTTCCATAATGACAAGGTTACCATCCAATGGAATAAAAAATTCTCGACAACAGACTACCTTCCATAATGACAAGACTACCATCTATTGGAGTAACAAAAATCTGAACAATAGACTACCTTCCATAATGACAAGGCTACAATCCATTGGAGTAACAGAAATCTCAACGACAGATTACCTTCAATAATGAAAAGGCTACCATCCATTGGAGTAACAAAAATATCTACAACAGACTACCTTCCATAATTACAAGGCTACCATCCATTTGGGTAACAAAAATCTCGACAATAAACTACCTTCCATAATGACAAGGCTACCATCCATTGGAATAAAAAAATGTCGACAATAGACTACCTTCCATAATCACAAGGGTACCATCAATTAGAGTAACAAAAATCTGAACAACATACTACCTTGCATAATGACAAGGTTGTCATCCATTGGAATAACAAAGATATCGACAATAGGCTACCTTCAATAATGACAAGGCTTACATCCATTGGAGTAATAAAAATATCGACAAAAGACTACCTTCCATAATAACAAGGCTACAATCCATTGGAATAATAAAAATCTCGACAATAGACTAACTTCCATAATGACAAGGCTACCATCCATTGGAATAAAAAAAATGTCGACAATAAACTACCTTCCATAATAAAAAGGGTACCATCAATTAGAGTAACAAAAATCTGAACAACATACTACCTTGCATAATGACAAGGTTGTCATCCATTGGAATAACAAAGATATCGACAATAGGCTACCTTCAATAATGACAAGGCTTCCATCCATTGGAGTAACAAAAATATCGACAAAAGACTACCTTCCATAATAACAAGGCTACAATCCATTGGAATAATAAAAATCTCGACAATAGACTACCTTCCATAATGACAAGGCTACCATCCATTGGAGTAACAAAAATATCAATGACATACTACCTTCCATAATGACAAGGCTACCATCCATTGGAGTAACAAAAATCTCAACGACGGACTACCTTCCATAAAGACAAGGCTCCCATCCATTTGAATAACAAAAATGTAGACAAAAGACTACATTCCATTACGACAAGGCTACAATACATTGGAGTAACACAAATCTCGACAACATAATACCTTCCATAATGACAAGGCTACCATATATTGGAGTAACAAAAATCTGAACAACAGACTACATTCCATAATGACAAGGCTACAATCCATTGGAGTAATAGAAATCTCAACGACAGACTACCTTCAATAATGAAAAGGCTACCATCCATTGGAGTAACAAAAATATCTACAACAGACTACCATTCATAATTACAAGGCTACCATCCATTTGGGTAACAAAAATATTGATAATAGACTACCTTCCATAATGACAAGGCTACAATCCATTGTAGTAACAAAAATCTCGACAAAAAACTACCTTCCATAATGACAAGGCTACCATCCATTGGAATAACAAAAATGTTGACAATAGACTACCTTCCATAATTAGAAGGCTACCATACATTGGAGTAACAAAAATCTAAACAACAGACTACCTTGCATAATGAGAAGGCTATCATCCATTGGAATAACAAAGATATCGACAACATGCTACCTTCAATAATGACAAGGCTTCCATCCATTGGAGTAACAAAAATCTCGACAAAAGACTACCTTCCATAATGACAAGGCTACTATCCATTGGAATAACAAAAATCTCGACAATAGACTACCTTCCATAATGACAAGGCTACCATCCATAGGAGTAACAAAAATCTCAACGACATACTACCTTCCATAATGACAAGGCTACCATCCATTGGAGTAAAAAAAATCTCAACGACATACTACCTTGCATAAAGACAAGGCTACCATCCATTTGAGTAACAAAAATCTCGACAAAAGACTACCTTCCATAACGACAAGGCTACAATACATTGGAGTAACACAAATCTCGACAACAGACTACCTTCCATAATGACAAAGTGATCATCCAATGGAATAAAAAATTCTCGACAACAGACTACCTTCCATAATGACAAGGCTACCATCTATTGGAGTAACAAAAATCTAAACAACAGACTACATTCCATAATGATAAGGATACAATTCATTGGAGTAACAGAAATCTCAATGACAGACTACTTCAATAATGAAAAGGCTACCATCCATTGGAGTAACAAAAATATCTACAACAGACTACCTTCCATAATTACAAGGCTACCATCCATTTGGGTAACAAAAATCTCAACAATAGACTACCTTCCATAATGACAAGGCTACCATCCATTGGAGTAACAAAAATCTCGACAAAAAACTACCTTCCATAATGACAAGGCTACCATCCATTGGAATAACAAAAATCTCGACAATAGACTACCTTCCATAATCGCAAGGCTACCATCCATTGGAGTAACAAAAATCTGAACAACAGACTACCTTGCATAATGACAAGGCTATCATCCATTGGAATAACAAAAATATCAACAATAGGATACCTTCAATAATGACAAGGCTTCCATCCGTTGGAGTAACAAAAATCTCGACAAAAGACTACCTTCCATAACGACAAGGCTACAATACATTGGAGTAACACAAATATCGACAATAGACTACCTTCCATAATTACAAGGTTACCATCCAATGGAATAAAAAATTCTCGACAACAGACTACCTTCTATAATGACAAGACTACCATCTATTGGAGTAACAAAAATCTGAACAATAAACTAACTTCCATAATGACAAGGCTACAATCCATTGGAGTAACAAAAATCTCAACGACAGATTACCTTCAATAATGAAAAGGCTACCATCCATTGGAGTAACAAAAATATCTACAACAGACTACCTTCCATAATTACAAGGCTACCATCCATTTGGGTAACAAAAATCTCGACAATAGACTACCTTCCATAATGACAAGGCTACCATCCATTGGAATAACAAAAATGTCGACAATAGACTACCTTCCATAATCACAAGGGTACCATCAATTGGAGTAACAAAAATCTGAACAACATACTACCTTGCATAATGACAAGGTTGTCATCCATTGGAATAACAAAGATATCGACAATAGGCTACCTTCAATAATGACAAGGCTTCCATCCATTGGAGTAACAAAAATCTCGACAAAAGACTACCTTCCATAATAACAAGGCTACAATCCATTGGAATAATAAAAATCTCGACAATAGACTACCTTCCATAATGACAAGGCTACCATCCATTGGAGTAACAAAAATATCAACGACATACTACCTTCCATAATGATAAGGCTACCATCCATTGGAGTAACAAAAATCTCAACGACAGACTACCTTCCATAAAGACAAGGCTCCCATCCATTTGAATAACAAAAATCTAGACAAAAGACTACCTTCCATAACGACAAGGCTACCATACATTGGAGTAACACAAATCTCGACAACAGACTACCTTCCATAATGACAAGGCTACCATCTGTTGGAGTAACAAAAATCTTAACAACAGACTACATTCCATAATGACAAGGCTACAATCCATTGGAGTAACAGAAATATCGAAAAATGACTACCTTCCATAATGACAAGGCTACCATCCATTGGAGTAACAAAAATCTGAACAACAAACTACCTTCCATAATGAAAAGGCTACAATCCATTGGAGTAATAGAAATCTCAACGACAGACTACCTTCAATAATGAAAAGGATACCATCCATTGGAATAATAAAAATATCTACCACAGACTAACTTCCACAATTACAAGGCTACCATTCATTTGGGTAACGAAAATCTCGACAATAGACTACCTTCCATAATGACAAGGCTACCATCCATTGGAGTAACCAAAATCTCGACAAAAAATTACCTTCCATAATGACAAGGCAATCATCCATTGGAATAACAAAGATATCGACAATAGGCTACCTTCAATAATGACAAGGCTTCTATCCATTGGAGTAACAAAAATCTAGACAAAAGACTACCTTCCATAATGACAAGGCTACAATCCATTGGAATAACAAAAATCTCGAAAATAGACTACCTTCCATAATGACAAGGCTACCATCCATTGGAGTAAGAAAAATCTCAACGACATACTACCTTCCATAATGACAAGGCTACCATCCATTGGAGTTACAAAAAAATCAATGACACACTACCTTCCATAAAGACAAGGCTACCATCCATTTGAGTAACAAAATTCTTGACAAAAGACTACCTTACATAACGACAAGGATACCATACATTGGAGTAACACAAATCTAGATAACAGACTACCTTCCATAATGACATGGTTACCATCCAATAGAATAAAAAGTTCTCGACAACAGACTACCTTCCATAATGACAAGGCTACTATATATTGGAGTAACAAAAATCTGAACAACAGACTACCTTCCATAATGACAAGGCTACAATCCATTGGAGTAACAGAAATCTCAACGACAGACTACCTTCAATAATGAAAAGGCTACCATCCATTGGAATAACAAAAATATCTACAACAGACTACCTTCCACAATTACAAGGCTAACATTCATTTGGGTAACAAAAATCTTGACAATAGACTACCTTCCATAATGAAAAGGCTACCGTCCATTGGAGTAACCAAAATCTCGACAAAAAACTACCTTCGATAATGACAAGGCTACCATACATTGGAATAACAAAAATGTCGACAAAGACTACCTTCCATAATCAAAAGGCTACCATCAATTGGAGTAACAAAAATCTGAACAACAGACTACCTTGCATAATGACAAGGCTATCATCCATTGGAATAACAAAGATATCGACAACAGGCTACCTTCAATAATGAAAAGGCTTCCATCCATTGGAGTAACAAAAATCTAGACAAAAGACTACCTTCCATAATGACAATGCTACAATCCATTAGAATAACAAAAATCTCGACAATAGACTACCTTCCATAATGACAAGGCTACCATCCATTGGAGTAACAAAAATATCAACGACATACTACCTTCTATAATGACAAGGCTATCATCCATTGGAGTAACAAAAAACTCAACAACATACTACCTTCCATAAAGACAAGGCTACCATCCATTTGAGTAACAAAAATCTCGACAAAAACTACCTTCCATAACGACAAGGCTACCATACATTGGAGTAACACAAATCTCGAAAATAGACTACCTTCCATAATGACAAGGTTACCATCCAATGGAATAAAAAATTCTCGACAACTGACTACCTTCCATAATGACAAGGCTACCATCCATTGGAGTAATAAAAATCTAAAAAAAAAACTACCTTCCATAATGACAAGGCTACAATCCATTGGAGTAACAGAAATCTCAATGACAGACTACCTTCCATAATGACAAGGCTACCATCCATTGGAGTAACAAAAATCTCGACAACAGACTACCTTCCATAATTACAAGGCTACCATCCATTGGAGTATCAAAAATATCGACAATAGACTTCCTTCCATAATGACAAGGCTACCATCCATTGTAATAACAAAAATCTCAACAATAGACTACCTTCCATAATGATAAGGCTATCATCCATTGGAGTAAAAAAAATGTAACAACAGACTACCTTCCATAATGACAAGGCTACCATCCATTGGAGTAACAGAAATCTCAACGACCGACTACCTTCCATAATGACAAGTATACCATCCATTGGAATAACAAAAATGTCGATAATAGACTACCTTCCATAATCACAAGGCTACCATCCATTGGAGTAACAAAAATCTGAAAAACAGACTACCTTGCATAATGACAAGGCTATCATCCATTGGAATAACAAAGATATCAACATCAGGCTAACTTCAATAAAGACAAGGTTCCCATCCATTGGAGTAACAAAAATCTCGACAATAGACTACCTTACATAATGACAAGGCTACCATCCATTGGAGTAACAAAAATCTCAATGACATACTACATTCCATAATGACAAGGCTACCATCCATTGGAGTAACAAAATCTCAATGTTAGACTACATTCCATAAAGATAAGGCTACCATCCATTTGAGTATCAAA
Organism: Vicia faba; assembly: GCA_948472305.1. NCBI lineage: Eukaryota > Viridiplantae > Streptophyta > Magnoliopsida > Fabales > Fabaceae > Vicia > Vicia faba. Next base: position 584,628,766 of record OX451739.1, on the reverse strand, counting down.
AGTCTCGACAAAAGACTACCTTCCATAACGACAAGGCTACCATATATTGGAGTAACACAAATCTCGACAACAGACTACCTTCCATAATGACAATGTTACCATCCAATGGAATAAAAAATTCTCGACAACTGACTACCTTCCATAATGACAAGGCTACCATCCATTGGAGTAACAAAAATATGAACAACATACTACCTTCCATAATAACGAGGCTACAATCAATTGGAGTAACAGAAATCTCAACGACAGACTACCTTCAATAATGAAAAGGCTACCATCCATTGGAATAACAAAAATATCTACAACAGACTACCTTCCACAATTACAAGGCTACCATCCATTTGGGTAACAAAAATCTCGACAATAGACTACCTTCCATAATGACAAGGCTACCATCCATTGGAGTAACCAAAATCACGACAAAAAACTACCTTCCATAATGACAAGGCTACCATCCATTGTAATAACAAAAATGTAGACAATAGACTACCTTCCATAATCACAAGGCTATCATCCATTGGAATAACAAAGATATCGACAACAGGCTACCTTCAATAACGACAAGGCTTCCATCCATTGGAGTAACAAAAATATAGACAAAAGACTACCTTCCATAATGACAAGGCTACAATCCATTGGAATAACAAAAATCTCGAAAATAGACTACCTTCCATAATGACAAGGCTACCATCCATTGGAGTAACAAAAATATCAACGACATACTACCTTCCATAATGACAAGGCTACCATCCATTGGAGTTACAAAAAAAATCAATGACACACTACCTTCCATAAAGACAAGGCTACCATCCATTTGAGTAACAAAATTCTTGACAAAAGACTACCTTACATAACGACAAGGATACCATACATTGGAGTAACACAAATCTAGATAACAGACTACCTTCCATAATGACATGGTTACCATCCAATAGAATAAAGAGTTCTCGACAACAGACTACCTTCCATAATGACAAGGCTACTATATATTGGAGTAATAAAAATCTGAACAACAGACTACCTTCCATAATGACAAGGCTACAATCCATTGGAGTAACAGAAATCTCAACGACATACTACCTTCAATAATGAAAAGGCTACCATCCATTGGAATAACAAAAATATCTACAACAGACTACCTTCCACAATTACAATGCTAACATTCATTTGGGTAACAAAAATCTTGACAATAGACTACCTTCCATAATGAAAAGGCTACCATCCATTGGAGTAACCAAAATCTCGACAAAAAACTACCTTCGATAATGACAAGGCTACCATCCATTGGAATAACAAAAATGTCGACAAAGACTACCTTCCATAATCAAAAGGCTACCATCAATTGGAGTAACAAAAATATGAACAACAGACTACCTTGCATAATGACAAGGCTATCATCCATTGGAATAACAAAGATATCGACAACAGGCTACCTTCAATAATGAAAAGGCTTTCATCCATTGGAGTAACAAAAATCTAGACAAAAGACTACCTTCCATAATGACAATGCTACAATCCATTAGAATAACAAAAATCTCGACAATAGACTACCTTCCATAATGACAAGGCTACCATCCATTGGAGTAACAAAAATATCAACGACATACTACCTTCCATAATGACAAGGCTATCATCCATTGGAGTAACAAAAAACTCAACAACATACTACCTTCCATAAAGACAAGGCTACCATCCATTTGAGTAACAAAAATCTCGACAAAAACTACCTTCCATAACGACAAGGCTACCATACATTGGAGTAACACAAATCTCGAAAACAGACTACCTTCCATAATGACAAGGTTACCATCCAATGGAATAAAAAATTCTCGACAACTGACTACCTTCCATAATGACAAGGCTACCATCCATTGGAGTAATAAAAATCTAAAAAACAAACTACCTTCCATAATGACAAGGCTACAATCCATTGGAGTAACAAAAATCTCAATGACAGACTACCTTCCATAATGAAAAGGCTACCATCCATTGGAGTAACAAAAATCTCGACAACAGACTACCTTCCATAATTACAAGGCTACCATCCATTGGAGTATCAAAAATATCGACAATAGACTACCTTCCATAATGACAAGGCTACCATCCATTGTAATAACAAAAATCTCGACAATAGACTACCTTCCATAATGATAAGGCTATCATCCATTGGAGTAAAAAAAATGTAACAACAGACTACCTTCCATAATGACAAGGCTACCATCCATTGGAGTAACAGAAATCTCAACGACCGACTACCTTCCATAATGACAAGTATACCATCCATTGGAATAACAAAAATGTCGATAATAGACTACCTTCCATAATCACAAGGCTACCATCCATTGGAGTAACAAAAATCTGAACAACAGACTACCTTGCATAATGACAAGGCTATCATCCATTGGAATAACAAAGATATCAACAACAGGCTAACTTCAATAAAGACAAGGTTCCCATCCATTGGAGTAACAAAAATCTCGACAATAGACTACCTTACATAATGACAAGGCTACCATCCATTGGAGTAACAAAAATCTCAATGACATACTACATTCCATAATGACAAGGCTACCATCCATTGGAGTAACAAAATCTCAATTTTAGACTACATTCCATAAAGATAAGGCTACCATCCATTTGAGTATCAAAAGTCTCGACAAAAGACTACCTTCCATAACGACAAGGCTACCATATATTGGAGTAACACAAATCTCGACAACAGACTACCTTCCATAATGACAATGTTACCATCCAATGGAATAAAAAATTCTCGACAACTGACTACCTTCCATAATGACAAGGCTACCATCCATTGGAGTAACAAAAATATGAACAATATACTACCTTCCATAATAACGAGGCTACAATCCATTGGAGTAACATAAATCTCAACGACAGACTACCTTCAATAATGAAAAGGCTACCATCCATTGGAATAACAAAAATATCTACAACAGACTACCTTCCACAATTACAATGCTAACATTCATTTGGGTAACAAAAATCTTGACAATAGACTACCTTCCATAATGAAAAGGCTACCATCCATTGGAGTAACCAAAATCTCGACAAAAAACTACCTTCGATAATGACAAGGCTACCATCCATTGGAATAAAAAAAATGTCGACAAAGACTACCTTCCATAATCAAAAGGCTACCATCAATTGGAGTAACAAAAATCTGAACAACAGACTACCTTGCATAATGACAAGGCTATCATCCATTGGAATAACAAAGATATCGACAACAGGCTACCTTCAATAATGAAAAGGCTTTCATCCATTGGAGTAACAAAAATCTAGACAAAAGACTACCTTCCATAATGACAATGCTACAATCCATTAGAATAACAAAAATCTCGACAATAGACTACCTTCCATAATGACAAGGCTACCATCCATTGGAGTAACAAAAATATCAACGACATACTACCTTCCATAATGACAAGGCTATCATCCATTGGAGTAACAAAAAACTCAACAACATACTACCTTCCATAAAGACAAGGCTACCATCCATTTGAGTAACAAAAATCTCGACAAAAACTACCTTCCATAACGACAAGGCTACCATACATTGGAGTAACACAAATCTCGAAAACAGACTACCTTCCATAATGACAAGGTTACCATCCAATGGAATAAAAAATTCTCGACAACTGACTACCTTCCATAATGACAAGGCTACCATCCATTGGAGTAATAAAAATCTAAAAAACAAACTACCTTCCATAATGACAAGGCTACAATCCATTGGAGTAACAAAAATCTCAATGACAGACTACCTTCCATAATGACAAGGCTACCATCCATTGGAGTAACAAAAATCTCGACAACAGACTACCTTCCATAATTACAAGGCTACCATCCATTGGAGTATCAAAAATATCGACAATAGACTACCTTCCATAATGACAAGGCTACCATCCATTGTAATAACAAAAATCTCGACAATAGACTACCTTCCATAATGATAAGGCTATCATCCATTGGAGTAAAAAAAATGTAACAACAGACTACCTTCCATAATGACAAGGCTACCATCCATTGGAGTAACAGAAATCTCAACGACCGACTACCTTCCATAATGACAAGTATACCATCCATTGGAATAACAAAAATGTCGATAATAGACTACCTTCCATAATCACAAGGCTACCATCCATTGGAGTAACAAAAATCTGAACAACAGACTACCTTGCATAATGACAAGGCTATCATCCATTGGAATAACAAAGATATCAACAACATGCTAACTTCAATAAAGACAAGGTTCCCATCCATTGGAGTAACAAAAATCTCGACAATAGACTACCTTACATAATGACAAGGCTACCATCCATTGGAGTAACAAAAATCTCAATGACATACTACATTCCATAATGACAAGGCCACCATCCATTGGAGTAACAAAATCTCAATTTTAGACTACATTCCGTAAAGATAAGGCTACCATCCATTTGAGTATCAAAAGTCTCGACAAAAGACTACCTTCCATAACGACAAGGCTACCATATATTGGAGTAACACAAATCTCGACAACAGACTACCTTCCATAATGACAATGTTACCATCCAATGGAATAAAAAATTCTCGACAACTGACTACCTTCCATAATGACAAGGCTACCATCCAATGGAGTAACAAAAATATGAACAATATACTACCTTCCATAATAACGAGGCACTATCCATTGGAGTAACAAAAATCTCAACGACAGACTACCTTCCATAATGACAAGGCTACCATCCATTGGAGTAACAAAAATCTTGACAACAGAGTACCTTCCATAATTACAAGGCTACCATCCATTGGAGTAACCAAAATCACGACAAAAAACTACCTTCCATAATGACAAGGCTACCATCCATTGTAATAACAAAAATGTAGACAATAGACTACCTTCCATAATCACAAGGCTATCATCCATTGGAATAACAAAGATATCGACAACAGGCTACCTTCAATAACGACAAGGCTTCCATCCATTGGAGTAACAAAAATATAGACAAAAGACTACCTTCCATAATGACAAGGCTACAATCCATTGGAATAACAAAAATCTCGAAAATAGACTACCTTCCATAATGACAAGGCTACCATCCATTGGAGTAACAAAAATATCAACGACATACTACCTTCCATAATGACAAGGCTACCATCCATTGGAGTTACAAAAAAAATCAATGACACACTACCTTCCATAAAGACAAGGCTACCATCCATTTGAGTAACAAAATTCTTGACAAAAGACTACCTTACATAACGACAAGGATACCATACATTGGAGTAACACAAATCTAGATAACAGACTACCTTCCATAATGACATGGTTACCATCCAATAGAATAAAGAGTTCTCGACAACAGACTACCTTCCATAATGACAAGGCTACTATATATTGGAGTAACAAAAATCTGAACAACAGACTACCTTCCATAATGACAAGGCTACAATCCATTGGAGTAACAGAAATCTCAACGACATACTACCTTCAATAATGAAAAGGCTACCATCCATTGGAATAACAAAAATATCTACAACAGACTACCTTCCACAATTACAATGCTAACATTCATTTGGGTAACAAAAATCTTGACAATAGACTACCTTCCATAATGAAAAGGCTACCATCCATTGGAGTAACCAAAATCTCGACAAAAAACTACCTTCGATAATGACAAGTCTACCATCCATTGGAATAACAAAAATGTCGACAAAGACTACCTTCCATAATCAAAAGGCTACCATCAATTGGAGTAACAAAAATCTGAACAACAGACTACCTTGCATAATGACAAGGCTATCATCCATTGGAATAACAAAGATATCGACAACAGGCTACCTTCAATAATGAAAAGGCTTTCATCCATTGGAGTAACAAAAATCTAGACAAAAGACTACCTTCCATAATGACAATGCTACAATCCATTAGAATAACAAAAATCTCGACAATAGACTACCTTCCATAATGACAAGGCTACCATCCATTGGAGTAACAAAAATATCAACGACATACTACCTTCCATAATGACAAGGCTATCATCCATTGGAGTAACAAAAAACTCAACAACATACTACCTTCCATAAAGACAAGGCTACCATCCATTTGAGTAACAAAAATCTCGACAAAAACTACCTTCCATAACGACAAGGCTACCATACATTGGAGTAACACAAATCTCGAAAACAGACTACCTTCCATAATGACAAGGTTACCATCCAATGGAATAAAAAATTCTCGACAACTGACTACCTTCCATAATGACAAGGCTACCATCCATTGGAGTAATAAAAATCTAAAAAACAAACTACCTTCCATAATGACAAGGCTACAATCCATTGGAGTAACAAAAATCTCAATGACAGACTACCTTCCATAATGAAAAGGCTACCATCCATTGGAGTAACAAAAATCTCGACAACAGACTACCTTCCATAATTACAAGGCTACCATCCATTGGAGTATCAAAAATATCGACAATAGACTACCTTCCATAATGACAAGGCTACCATCCATTGTAATAACAAAAATCTCGACAATAGACTACCTTCCATAATGATAAGGCTATCATCCATTGGAGTAAAAAAAATGTAACAACAGACTACCTTCCATAATGACAAGGCTACCATCCATTGGAGTAACAGAAATCTCAACGACCGACTACCTTCCATAATGACAAGTATACCATCCATTGGAATAACAAAAATGTCGATAATAGACTACCTTCCATAATCACAAGGCTACCATCCATTGGAGTAACAAAAATCTGAACAACAGACTACCTTGCATAATGACAAGGCTATCATCCATTGGAATAACAAAGATATCAACAACAGGCTAACTTCAATAAAGACAAGGTTCCCATCCATTGGAGTAACAAAAATCTCGACAATAGACTACCTTACATAATGACAAGGCTACCATCCATTGGAGTAACAAAAATCTCAATGACATACTACATTCCATAATGACAAGGCCACCATCCATTGGAGTAACAAAATCTCAATGTTAGACTACATTCCATAAAGATAAGGCTACCATCCATTTGAGTATCAAAAGTCTCGACAAAAGACTACCTTCCATAACGACAAGGCTACCATATATTGGAGTAACACAAATCTCGACAACAGACTACCTTCCATAATGACAATGTTACCATCCAATGGAATAAAAAATTCTGGACAACTGCCTACCTTCCATAATGACAAGGCTACCATCCATTGGAGTAACAAAAATATGAACAATATACTACCTTCCATAATAACGAGGCTACAATCAATTGGAGTAACATAAATCTCAACGACAGACTACCTTCAATAATGAAAAGGCTACCATCCATTGGAATAACAAAAATATCTACAACAGACTACCTTCCACAATTACAAGGCTACCATCCATTTGGGTAACAAAAATCTCGACAATAGACTACTTTCCATAATGACAAGGCTACCATCCATTGGAGTAACCAAAATCACGACAAAAAACTACCTTCCATAATGACAAGGCTACCATCCATTGGAATAACAAAAATGTAGACAATAGACTACCTTCCATAATCACAAGGCTATCATCCATTGGAATAACAAAGATATCGACAACAGGCTACCTTCAATAACGACAAGGCTTCCATCCATTGGAGTAACAAAAATATAGACAAAAGACTACCTTCCATAATGACAAGGCTAAAATCCAATGGAATAACAAAAATATAGACAATAGACTACCTTCCATAATGACAAGGCTACCATCCATTGGAGTAACAAAAATCTCAACGACATACTACCTTCCATAATGACAAGGCTACCATCCATTGGAGTAACCAAAAACTCAACGACACACTACCTTCCATAAAGATAAGGCTACCATCCATTTGAGTAACAAAAATCTCGACAAAAGACTACCTTCCATAACGACAAGGCTACCATACATTGGAGTAACACAAATATCGACAACAGACTACCTTCCATAATGACAAGGTTACCATCCAATGGAATAAAAAATTCTCGACAACTGACTACCTTCCATAATGACAAGGCTACCATCCATTGGAGTAACAAAAATCTGAACAATAGACTACCTTCCATAATGACAAGGCACTATCCATTGGAGTAACAAAAATCTCAACGACAGACTACCTTCCATAATGACAAGGCTACCATCCATTGGAGTAACAAAAATCTTGACAACAGAGTACCTTCCATAATTACAAGGCTACCATCCATTGGAGTATCAAAAATATCGACAATAGACTACCTTCCATAAAGACAAGGCTATCATCCATTGTAATAAAAAAAATCTCGACAATAGACTACCTTCCATAATGACAAGGCTATCATCCATTGGAGTAAAAAAATGTAACAATAGACTACCTTCCATAATGACAAGGCTACCATCCACTGGAGTAACATAAATCTCAACGATCGACTACATTCCGTAATGACAAGTCTACCATCCAATTGAATAACAAAAATGTCGATAATACACTACCTTCTAAAATCACAAGGCTACCATCCATTGGAGTAACAAAAATCTGAACAACAGACTACCTTGCATAATGACAACGCTACCATCCATTGGAATAACAAAAATATCGACGATAGACTACCTTCCATAATGAAAAGGCTATCATCCATTGGAGAAAAAAATGTAACAACAGACTACCTTCAATAATGACAAGGCTACCATCCACTGGAGAAACAGAAATCTCAACGACCGGCTACCTTCCGTAATGACAAGTCTACCATCCATTGGAATAATAACAATGTCGATAAAACAATACCTTCCAAAATCAAAAGGCTACCATCCATTGGAGTAACAAATATCTGTACAACAGACTACCTTGCATAATGACAAGCCTATCATCCATTGGAATAACACAGATATCGACAACAGGCTAACTTCAATAAAGACAAGGTTTCCATCCATTGGGGTAACCAAAATCACGACAAAAGACTACCTTCCATAATAACAAGGCCACAATCCATCGGAATAACAAAAATCTCGACAATAGACCACCTTACATAATGACAAGGATACCATCCATTGGAGTAACAAAAATCTCTACGACATGCTACCTTCCATAATGACAAGGCTACCATCCATTGGAGTGATAAAAATCTCAACGTTATACTACCTTCCATAAAGACAAGGCTACCATCCATTTCAGTAACAAAAATCTCGACAAAAGACTAACTTCCATAACGACAAGGCTACTATATATTGGACTAACACAAATCTCGACAACAGACTAACTTCCATAATGACAAGGTTACCATCCAATGGAATAAAAAATTCTAGACAACTGACTACCTTCCATAATGACAAGGCTACCATCCATTGGAGTAACAAAAATATGAACAACATACTACCTTCCATAATGACAAGGCTACAATCCATTGGAGTAACAGAAATCTCAACGACAAACTACCTTCAATAATGAAAAGGCTACCATCCATTGTAATAACAAAAATATCTACAACAGACTACCTTCCACAATTACAAGGCTACCATCCATTTGGGTAACAAAAATTTCGACAATAGACTACCTTCCATAATGACAAGGCTACCATCCATTGGAGTAACCAAAATCACGACAAAAAACTACCTTCCATAATGACAAGGCTACCATCCATTTGAATAACAAAAATGTAGACAATAGACTACCTTCCATAATCACAAGGCTATCATCCATTGGAATAACAAAGATATCGACAACAGGCTACCTTTAATAACGACAAGGCTTCCATCCATTGGAGTAACAAAAATATAGACAAAAGACTACCTTCCATAATGACAAGGCTACAATCCAATGGAATAACAAAAATATAGACAATAGACTACCTTCCAAAATGACAAGGCTACCATCCATTGGAGTAACAAAAATTTCAACGACATACTACCTTCCATAATGACAAGGCTACCATCCATTGGAGTAACCAAAAACTCAACGACACACTACCTTCCATAAAGACAAGGCTACCATCCATTTGAGTAACAAAAATCTCGACCAAAGACTACCTTCCATAACGACAAGGCTACCATACATTGGAGTAACACAAATATCGACAACAGACTACCTTCCATAATGACAAGGTTACCATCCAATGGAATAAAAAATTCTCGACAACTGACTACCTTCCATAATGACAAGGCTACCATCCATTGGAGTAACAAAAATCTGAACAATAGACTACCTTCCATAATGACAAGGCACTATCCATTGGAGTAACAAAAATCTCAACGACAGACTACCTTCCATAATGACAAGGCTACCATCCATTGGAGTAACAAAAATCTTGACAACAGAGTACCTTCCATAATTACAAGGCTACCATCCATTGGAGTATCAAAAATATCGACAATAGACTACCTTCCATAATGACAAGGCTATCATCCATTGTAATAACAAAAATCTCGACAATAGACTACCTTCCATAATGACAAGGCTATCATCCATTGGAGTAAAAAAAATGTAACAATAGACTACCTTCCATAATGACAAGGCTACCATCCACTGGAGTAACATAAATCTCAACGATCGACTACATTCCGTAATGAGAAGTCTACCATCCAATTGAATAACAAAAATGTCGATAATACACTACCTTCTAAAATCACAAGGCTACCATCCATTGGAGTAACAAAAATCTGAACAACAAACTACCTTGCATAATGACAAGGCTACCATCCATTGGAATAACAAAAATATCGACAATAGACTACCTTCCATAATGACAAGGCTATCATCCATTGGAGAAAAAAAATGTAACAACAGAATACCATCAATAATGACAAGGCTACCATCCACTGGAGTAACAGAAATCTCAATGACCGGCTACCTTCCGTAATGACAAGTCTACCATCCATTGGAATAATAACAATTTCGATAAAACAATACCTTCCAAAATCAAAAGGCTACCATCCATTGGAGTAACAAAAATCTGTACAATAGACTACCTTGCATAATGATAAGGCTATCATCCATTGGAATAACACAGATATCGACAACAGGCTAACTTCAATAAAGACAAGGTTTCCATCCATTGGGGTAACCAAAATCACGACAAAAGACTACCTTCCATAATAACAAGGCTACAATCCATCCGAATAATAAAAATCTCGACAATAGACTACCTTACATAATGACAAGGCTACCATCCATTGGAGTAACAAAAATCTCTACGACATACTACCTTCCATAATGACAAGGCTACCATCCATTGGAGTGATAAAAATCTCAACGTTATACTACCTTCCATAAAGACAAGGCTACCATCCATTTCAGTAACAAAAATCTGGACAAAAGACTAACTTCCAAAACGACTAGGCTACTATATATTGGACTAACACAAATCTCGACAACAGACTACCTTCCATAATTACAAGGTTACCATCCAATGGAATAAAACATTCTCGACAACTAACTACCTTCCATAATGACAAGGCTACCATCCATTGGAGTAACAAAAATATGAACAACATACTACCTTCCATAATGACAAGGCTACAATCCATTGGAGTAACAAAAATCTCAACGACAGACTACCTTCAATAATGAAAAGGCTACCATCCATTGGAATAACCAAAATATCTACAACAGACTACCTTCAACAATTACAAGGTGACCATTCATTTGGGTAACAAAAATCTCGACAATAGACTACCTTCCATAATGACAAGGCTACCATCCATTGGAGTAACCAAAATCTCGACAAAAAACTACCTTCCATAATGACAAGGCTACCATCCATTGGAATAACAAAAATGTCGACAATAAACTAGCTTCCATAATCACAAGGCTACCATCAATTGGAGTAACAAAAATCTGAACAACAGACTACCTTGCATAATGACAAGGCTATCATCCATTGGAATAACAAAGATATCAACAACAGGCTAACTTCAATAAAGACAAGGTTCCCATCCATTGGAGTAACAAAAATCTCGACAATAGACTACCTTACATAATGACAAGGCTACCATCCATTGGAGTAACAAAAATCTCAATGACATACTACATTCCATAATGACAAGGCTACCATCCATTGGAATAACAAAGATATCGACAACAGACTACCTTCAATAATGACAAGGCTTCCATCCATTGGAGTAACAAAAATCTAGACATAAGACTACCTTCCATAATGAAAAGGCTACAATCCATTGGAATAACAAAAATCTCGACAATAGACTACCTTCCATAATGACAAGGCCACCATCCATTGGAGTATCAAAAATCTCAATGACATACTACCTTCCATAATGACAAGGTTACCATCCATTGGAGTAACAAAAAACTCAACGACAGACTACCTTCCATAAAGAGAAGGCTACCATTCATTTGAGTAACAAAAATCTCGACAAAAGACTACCTTCCATAACGACAAGGCTACCGTACATTGTAGTAACACAAATCTCGATAACATACTACCTTCCATAATGACAAGGTTACCATCCAATGGAATAAAAAATTCTCGACAATTGACTACCTTCCATAATGAAAAGGCTACCATCCTTTGGAGTAACAAAAATCTGAACAACAGACTACCTTCCATAATGACAAGGCTACAATCCATTGGAGTAACAGAAATCTCAACGACAGACTACCTTCAATAATGACAAGGCAACCATCCATTGGAGTAACAAAAAGCTCGACAACAGACTACCTTCCATAATTAAAAGGCTACCATCCATTGGAGTATCAAAAATATCGACAATAGACTACCTTCCCTAATGACAAGGCTATCATCCATTGTAATAACAAAAATCTCGACAATAGACTACCTTCCATAATGACAAGGCTATCATCCATTGGAGTAAAAAAAATGTAACAATAGACTACCTTCCATAATGACAAGGCTACCATCCACTGGAGTAACATAAATCTCAACGATCGACTACATTCCGTAATGAGAAGTCTACCATCCAATTGAATAACAAAAATGTCGATAATACACTACCTTCTAAAATCACAAGGCTACCATCCATTGGAGTAACAAAAATCTGAACAACAAACTACCTTGCATAATGACAAGGCTACCATCCATTGGAATAACAAAAATATCGACAATAGACTACCTTCCATAATGACAAGGCTATCATCCATTGGAGAAAAAAAATGTAACAACAGAATACCATCAATAATGACAAGGCTACCATCCACTGGAGTAACAGAAATCTCAATGACCGGCTACCTTCCATAGTGACAAGTATACCATCCATTGGAATAACAAAAATGTCGATAATAGACTACCTTCCATAATCACAAGGCTACCATCCATTGGAGTAACAAAAATCTGAAGAACAGACTACCTAGCATAATGACAGGGCTATCATCCATTGGAATAACAAAGATATCGACAACAGGCTACCTTCAATAATGACAAGGCTTCTATCCATTGGAGTAACAAAAATCTAGACAAAAGACTACCTTCCATAATGACAAGGCTACAATCCATTGGAATAACAAAAATCTCGACAATAGACTACCTTCCATAATGACAAGGCTACCATCCATTGGAGTAACAAAAATCTCAACGACATACTACCTTCCATAATGACAAGGCTACCATCCATTGGAGTTACAAAAAACTCAACGACACACTACCTTCCATAAAGACAAGGCTCCCATCCATTTGAGTAACAAAATTCTCGACAAAAGACTGCCTTACATAATGACAAGGCTACCATACATTGGAGTAACAAAAATCTAGATAACAGACTACCTTCCATAATGACAAGGTTACCATCCAATAGAATAAAAAGTTCTCGACAACAGACTACCTTCCATAATGACAAGGCTACCATCCATTGGAATAACAAAAATATCTACAACATACTACCTTCCACAATTACAAGGCTACCATTCATTTGGGTAACAAAAATCTTGACAATAGACTACCTTCCATAATGACAAGGCTACCATCCATTGGAGTAAAAAAATCTCAACGTTATACTACCTTCCATAAAGACAAGGCTACCATCCATTTCAGTAACAAAAATCTTGACAAAAGACTACCTTCCATAACGACAAGGCTACTATATATTGGACTAACATAACTCTCGACAACAGACTACCTTCCATAATGACAAGGTTACCATCCAATGGAATAAAAAATTCTCGACAACTGACTACCTTCCATAATGACAAGGCTACCATCGATTGGAGTAACAAAAATATGAACAACAGACTACCTTCCATAATGACAAGGTTACAATCCATTGGAGTAACAGAAATCTCAATGACAGTCTACCTACAATAATGAAAAGGCTACCTTCCATTGGAATAATAAAAATATCTACAACAGACTACCTTCCACAATTACAAGGCGACCATCCATTTGGGTAACAAAAATCTCGAAAATAGACTACCTTCCAAAATTAAAAGGCTACCATCCATTGGAGTAACCAAAATCTCGACAAAAAACTACCTTCCATAATGACAAGGCTACCATCCATTGGAATAACAAAAATGTCGACAATAGACTAGCTTCCATAATCACAAGGCTACCATCAATTGCAGTAACAAAAATCTGAACAACAGACTACCTTGCATAATGACAAGGCTATCATCCATTGGAATAACAAAGATATCGACAACAGATTACCTTCAATAATAACAAGGCTTCCATCCATTGGAGTAACAAAAATCTAGACAAAAGACTACCTTCCATAATGACAAGGCTACAATCCATTGGAATAACAAAAATCTCGACAATAGACTACCTTCCATAATGACCAGGCTACCATCCAATGGAGTAACAAAACTCTCAATGACATACTACCTTCCTAATGACAAATTTACCATCCATTGGAGTAACAAAAAACTCAACCACAGACTACCTTCCATAAAGACAAGGCTACCATCCATTTGAGTAACAAAAATCTCGACAAAAACTACCTTCCATAACGACAAGGCTACCATACAATGGAATAAAAAATTCTCGATAACTGACTACCTTCAATAATGTAAAGGCTACCATCCATTGGAGTAATAAAAATCTGAAAAACAAACTACCTTCCATAATGACAAGGCTACAATCCATTGGAGTAACCGAAATCTCAATGACAGACTACCTTCCATAATGACAAGGCTACCATCCATTGGAGTAACAAAAATCTCGACAACAGACTACCTTCCATAATTACAAGGCTACCATCCATTGGAGTATCAAAAATATCGACAATAGACTACCTTCCATAATGACAAGGCTACCATCCAATGTAATAACAAAAATCTCGACAATAGACTACCTTCCATAATGACAAGGCTATCATCCATTGGAGTAAAAAAAATGTAACAACAGACTACCTTCCATAATGACAAGGCTACCATCCATTGGAGTAACAGAAATCTCAACGACCGACTACCTTCTATAATGACAAGTATACCATCCATTGGAATAACAAAAATGTCGACAATAGACTACCTTCCATAATCACAAGGCTACCATCCATTGGAGTAACAAAAATCTGAACAACAGACTACCTTGCATAATGACAAGGCTATCTTCCATTGGAATAACAAAGATATCGACAACAGGCTAACTTCAATAAAGACAAGGTTTCCATCCATTGGAGTAACAAAAATCTCGACAATAGACTACTTTACATAATGACAAGGCTACCATCCATTGGAGTAACAAAAATCTCAATGACATACAACCTTCCATAATGACAAGGCTACCATCCATTGGAGTAACAAAAGTATCGACAAAAGACTACCTTCCATAACGACAAGGCTACCATATATTGGAGTAACTTAAATGTAGACAACAGACTACCTTCCATAATGACAATGTTACCATCCAATGGAATAAAAAATTCTCAACAATTGACTACCTTCCATAATGACAAGGCTACCATCCATTGGAGTAACAAAAATCTTAACGACAGACTACCTTCAATAATGAAAAGGCTACCATCCATTGGAATAACAAAAATATCTACAACAGACTACCTTCCACAATTACAAGGCTACCATCCATTTGGGTAACAAAAATCTCGACAATAGACTACCTTCCATAATAACAAGGCTACCATCCATTGGAGTAACCAAAATCACGACAAAAAACTACCTTCCATAATGACAAGGCTACCATCCCTTGGAGTAACAAAAATGTAGACAATAGACTACCTTCCTTAATCACAAGGCTATAATCCATTGGAATAACAAAGATATCCACAACAGGCTACCTTCAATAATGACAAGGCTTCCATCCATTGGAGTAACAAAAATCTAGACAAAAGACTACCTTCCATAATGACAAGGCTACAATCCAATGGACTAACAAAAATCTCGACAATAGACTACCTTCCATAATGACAAGGCTACCATCCATTGGTTAACAAAAATCTCAACGACATACTACCTTCCATAATGACAAGGCTACCATCCATTGGAGTAACCAAAAACTCAACGACACACTTCCTTCCATAAAGACAAGGCTACCATCAATTTGAGTAACAAAAATCTCGACAAAAGACTACCTTCCATAATGACAAGGCTACCATACATTGGAGTAACACAAATCTCGACAACAGACTACCTTCCATAATGACAAGGTTACCATCCAATGGAATAAAAAATTCTCGACAAGTGACTACCTTCCATTATGACAAGGTTACCATCCATTGGAGTAACAAAAATCTGAACAATAGACTACCTTCCATAATGACAAGGCACTATCCATTGGAGTAACAAAAATCTCAATGATAGACTACCTTCCATAATGACAAGGCAACCATCCATTGGAGTAAAAAAAGCTCGACAACCGACTACCTTCCATAATTATAAGGCTACCATCCATTGGAGTATCTAAAATATCGACAATAGACTACCTTCCATAATGACAAGGCTACCATCCATTGTAATAACAAAAATCTCGACAATAGACTACCTTCCATAATGACAAGGCTATCATCCATTGGAGTAAAAAAAATGTAACAACAGACTACCTTCCATAATGACAAGGCTACCATCCATTGGAGTAACAGAAATCTCAACGACCGACTACCTTCCGTAATGACAAGTCTACCATCCAATTGAATAACAAAAATGTCGATAATACACTACCTTCCAAAATCACAAGGCTACCATCCATTGGAGTATCAAAAATCTGAACAACAGACTACCTTGGAAAATGACAAGGCTACCATCCATTGGAATAACAAAAATCTCGACAATAGACTACCTTCCATAATGACAAGGTTATCATCCATTGGAGAAAAAAAATGTAACAACAGACTACCTTCCATAATGACAAGGCTACCATCCACTGGAGTAACAGAAATCTCAACGACCAACTACCTTCCGTAATGACAAGTCTACCATCCATTGGAATAACAACAATGTCGATAATACACTACCTTCCAAAATCACAAGGCTACCATCCATTGGAGTAACAAAAATCTGAACAACAGACTACCTTGCATAAAGACAAGGCTATCATCCATTGGAATAACACAGATATCGACAACAGGCTAACTTCAATAAAGACAAGGTTTCCATCCATTGGGGTAACAAAAATCTCGACAAAAGACTACCTTCCATAATAACAAGGCTACAATCCATCGGAATAAAAAAAATCTCGACAATAGACTACCTTACATAATGAAAAGGCTACCATCCATTGGAGTAACAAAAATATCAGCGACATACTACCTTCCATAATGACAAGGCTACCATCACTTGGAGTAAAAAAAATCTCAACGTTATACTACCTTCCATAAAGACAAGGCTACCATCCATTTCAGTAACAAAAATCTCGACAAAAGACTACCTTCCATAATGACAATGTTACCATCCAATGGAATAAAAAATTCTCGACAACTGACTACCTTCCATAATGACAAAGCTACCATCGATTGGAGTAACAAAAATATGAACAACAGACTACCTTCCATAATGACAAGGCTACAATCCATTGGAATAACAGAAATCTCAACCACAGACTACCTTCAATACTGAAAAGGCTACCATCCATTTGAATAACAAAAATATCTATAACAGACTACCTTCCACAATTACAAGGCGACCATCCATTTGGGTAACAAAAATCTCGACAATAGACTACCTTCAATAATGGCAAGGCTACCATCCATTGGAGTAACCAAAATCTCGACAAAAAACTACCTTCCATAATGACAAGTCTACCATCCATTGGAATAACAAAATTGTCGACAATAGACTAGCTTCCATAATCACAAGGCTACCATCAATTAGAGTAACAAAAATCTGAACAACAGACTACCTTGCATAATGACAAGGCTATCATCCATTGGAATAACAAAGATATCGACAATAGGCTACCTTCAATAATGACAAAGCTTCCATCCATTAGAGTAACAAAAATCTAGACAAAAGACTACCTTCCATAATGACAAGGCTACAATCCATTGGAATATCAAAAATCTCGACAATAGACTACCTTCCATAATGACAAGGCTACCATCCATTGGAGTAACAAAAATCTCAATGACATACTACCTTCCATAATGACAAGGCTACCATCCATTGGAGTAACAAAAAACTCAACAAAAAAACTACCTTCCATAAAGACAAGGCTACCATCCATTTGAGTAACAAAAATCTCGACAAATGACTACCTTCCATAACGACAAGGCTACCATAAATTGTAGTAACACAAATCTCGATAACAGACTACCTTCCATAATGACAAGATTACCATCCAATGGAATAAAAAATTCTCGACAATTGACTACCTTCCATAATGAAAAGGCTACCATCATTTGGAGTAACAGAAATGTCGATAATAGACTACCTTCCATAATCACAAGGCTACCATCCATTGGAGTAACAAAAATCTGAACAACAAACTACCTTGCATAATGACAAGGCTATCATCCATTGGAATAACAAAGATATCGACAACAGGCTAACTTCAATAAAGACAAGGTTTCCATCCATTGGAGTAACAAAAATCTCGACAAAAGACTACCTTCCATAATGAAAAGGCTACAATCCATTGAATAACAAAAATCTCGACAATAGACTACCTTACATAATGACAAGGCTACCATCCATTGGAGTAACAAAAATCTCAACGACATACTACCTTCCATAATGACAAGGCTACCATCCATTGGAGTAACAAAAATCTCAATGATAGACTACCTTCCATAATGACAAGGCTACCATCCATTGGAGTAACAAAAATATCGACAATAGACTACCTTCCATAATTACAAGGCTACCATCCATTGGAGTATCAAAAATATCGACAATAGACTGCCTGCCATAACGACAAGGCTACCATCCATTGTAATAACAAAAATCTCGAGAATAACCTACCTTCCATAATGACAAGGCTATCATCCATTGGAGTAAAAAAATCTAACAACAAACTACCTTCCATAATGACAAGGCTACCATCCATTGGAGTAACAGCAATCTCAATGATCGACTACCTTCCATAATGACAAGTCTATCATCCATTGGAATAACAAAAATGTCGATAATAGACTACCTTCCATAATCACAAGGCTACCATCAATTGGAGTAACAAAAATCTGAACAACAGACTACCTTGCATAATGACAAGGCTATCATCCATTGGAATAACAAAGATATCGACAACAGACTACCTTCAATAATAACAAGGCTTCCATCCATTGGAGTAACAAAAATCTAGACAAAAAACTACCTTCCATAATGTCAAGGCTACAATCCATTGGAATAACAAAAATCTCGACAATAGACTACCTTCCATAATGACCAGGCTACCATCCATTGGAGTAACAAAAATCTCAATGACATACTACCTTCCTAATGACAAGGTTACCATCCATTGGAGTAACAAAAAACTCAACGACAGACTACCTTCCATAAAGACAAGGCTACCATCCATTTGAGTAACAAAAATCTCGACAAAAGACTACCTTCCATAACGACAAGGCTACCTTACATTGTAGTAACACAAACCTCGATAACAGACTACCTTCCATAATGACAAGGTTACCATCCAATGGAATAAAAAATTCTCGACAATTGACTACCTTCCATAATGAAAAGGCTACCATCCTTTGGAGTAACAAAAATCTGAATAACAGACTACCTTCCATAATGACAAGGCTACAATCCATTGGAGTAAAAGAAATCTCAATGACAGACTACCTTCCATAATGACAAGGCAACCATCCATTGGAGTAACAAAAAGCTCGACAACAGACTACCTTCCATAATTACAAAGCTACCATCCATTGGAGTATCAAAAATATCGACAATAGACTACCTTCCATAATGACAAGGCTACCATCCATTGTAATAACAAAAATCTCGACAATAGACTACCTTCTATAATGACAAGGCTATCATCCATTGGAGAAAAAAAATGTAACGACAGACTACCTTCCATAAAGACAAGGCTACCATCCATTGGAGTAACAAATATCTCAACAACAGACTACCTTGCATAATGACAAGGCTATCATCCATTGGAATAACACAGATATCGACAACAGGCTAACTTCAATAAAGACAAGGTTTCCATCCAGTGGGGTAACAAAAATCTCGACAAAAGACTACCTTCCATAATAACAAGGCTACAATCCATCGGAATAAAAAAAATCTCTACAATAGACTACCTTACATAATGACAAGGCTACCATCCATTGGAGTAACAAAAATCTCAGCGACATACTACCTTCCATAATGACAAGGCTACCATCCATTGGAGTAACAAAATCTCAACGTTATACAACCTTCCATAAAGACAAGGCTACCATCCATTTCAGTAACAAAAATCTCGACAAAAGACTACCTTCCATAACGACAAGGCTACTATATATTGGACTAAAATAAATCTCGACAACAGACTACCTTCCATAATGACAAGGTTACCATCCAATGGAATAAAAAATTCTCGACAACTGACTACCTTCCATAATGACAAGGCTACCATCGATTGGAGTAACAAAAATATGAACAACAGACTACCTTCCATAATGACAAGGCTACAATCCATTGGAATAACAAAAATCACAACCACAGACTACCTTCAATAATGAAAAGGCTACCATCCATTTGAATAACAAAAATATCTATAACAGACTACCTTCCACAATTACAAGGCGACCATCCATTTGGGTAACAAAAATCTCGACAACAGACTACCTTCCATAATGGCAAGGCTACCATCCATTGAAGTAACCAAAATCTCGAAAAAAAACTACCTTCCATAATGACAAGTCTACCATCCATTGGAATAACAAAAATGTCGACAATAGACTAGCTTCCATAATCACAAGGCTACCATCAATTGGAGTAACAAAAATATGAACAACAGACTACCTTGCATAATGACAAGGCTATCATCCATTGGAATAACAAAGATATCGACAACAGGCTAACTTCAATAAAGACAAGGTTTCCATCCATTGGAGTAACAAAAATCTCGACAAAAGACTACCTTCCATAATGACAAGGCTACAATCCATTGGAATAACAAAAATCTCGACAATAGACTACCTTACATAATGACAAGGCTACCATCCATTGGAGTAACAAAAATCTCAACGTTAGACTACCTTCCATAAAGACAAGGCTACCATCCATTTGAGTAACATAAATCTCGACAACAGACTACCTTCAATAATGACAAGGTTACCATCCAATGGAATAAAAAATTCTCGACAACTGACTACCTTCCATACTGACAAGGCTACCATCCATTGGAGTAATAAAAATCTGAACAACAAACTACCTTCCTTGAAGACAAGGCTACAATCCATTGGAGTAACAGAAATCTCAACGACCGACTACCTTCCATAATGACAAGGATACCATCCATTGGAGTAACAAAAATCTCGACAACAAACTACCTTTCATAATTACAAGGCTACCATCCATTAGATTAACAAAAAAATCGACAATAGACTACCTTCCATAATGACAAGGCTATCATCAATTGGAGTAAAAAAAATCTAACAACTGACTACCTTCAATAATGACAAGGCTACCATCCATTGGAGTAATAGAAATATCAACGACCGACTACCTTTCCTAAATGACCAGGCTACCATCCATTGGAATAACAAAAATGTTCATAATAGACTACCTTCCATAATCACAAGGCTACCATCCATTGGAGTAACGAAAATCTGAACAACAGACTACCTTGCATAATGACAAGGCTATCATCCATTGGAATAACATAGATATCGACAACAAGCTAACTTCAATAAAGACAAGGTTTCCATCCATTGGAGTAACAAAAATCTCGACAAAATACTACCTTCCATAATGACAAGTCTACAATCCATTGGAATAACAAAAATCTTGACAATAGACTACCTTACATAATGACAAGGCTACCATCCATTGGAGTAACAAAAATCTCAAAGACTTACTACCTTCCATAATGACAAGACTATCATCCATTGGAGTAACAAAAATCTCAATGTTAGACTACCTTCCATAAAGACAAGGCAACCATCCATTTGAGTAACAACAATCTCGACAACAGACTACCTTGCATAATGACAAGGTTACTATCCAATGGAATAAAAAATTCTCGACAATTGACTACCTTCCATAATGACAAGGCTACCATCCATTGGAGTAACAAAAATATGAACAACATACTACCTTCCATAATGACAAGGCTACAATCCATTGGAGTAACAGAAATCTCAACGACTGACTACCTTCCATAATGACAAGGCTACCATCCATTGGAGTAACAAAAATCTCGACAACAGACTACCTTCCATAATTACAAGGCTACCATCCATTGGAGTATCAAAAATATCAATAATAGACTACCTTCCATAATGACAAGGCTACCATCCATTGGAATAACAAATATCTAGACAATAGACTACCTTCCATAATGACAAGTCTACAATCCAGACTTCCTTACATAATGACAAGGCTACCATCCATTGGATTAACAAAAATCTCAACGACATACTACCTTCCATAATGACAAGGCTACCATCCATTGGATTAACAAAAATCTCAACGATAGACTACCTTCCATAATGAAAAGGTTACCATCCAATGGAATAAAAAATTCTCGACAATTGACTACCTTCCATAATGACAAGGCTACCATCCATTGGAGTAACAAAAATCTCAACGGCAGACTACCTTCAATAATAAAAAGGCTACCATCCATTGGAATAACAAAAATATCTACAACAGATTACCTTCCACAATTACAAGGCTACCATGCATTTGGGTAACAAAAATATGGACAATGGACTACCTTCCATAATGACAAGGCTACCATCCATTGGAGTAACCAAAATCTCGAAAAAAAACTACCATCCATCGGAATAACAAAAATCTCGACAATAGACTAGCTTCCATAATCACCAGGCTACCATCCATTGGAGTATCAAAAATATCGATAATAGACTACCTTCCATAATGACAAGGCTACCATCCATTGGAATAACAAATATCTAGACAAGAGACTACCTTCCATAATGACAAGGATACCATCCATTGGAGTAACAAAAATCTCAACAACAAACTACCTTTCATAATTAAAAGGCTACCATCCATTAGATTAACAAAAATATCGACAATAGACTACCTTCCATAATAACAAGGCTATCATCAATTGGAGTAAAAAAAATCTAACAACTGACTACCTTCAATAATGACAAGGCTACCATCCATTGGAGTAATAGAAATCTCAACGACCGACTACCTTTCCTTAATGACAAGGCTACCATCCATTGGAATAACAAAAATGTTGATAATAGACTACCTTCCATAATCACAAGGCTACCATCCATTGGAGTAACAAAAATCTGAACAACATACTACCTTGCATAATGACAAGGCTATCATCCATTGGAATAACAAAGATATCGACAACAGACTAACTTCAATAAAGACAAGTTTTCCATCCATTGGAGTAACAAAAATCTCGACAAAAGACTACCTTCCATAATGACAAGTCTACAATCCATTGGAATAACAAAAATCTCGACAATAGACTACCTTACATAATGACAAGGCTACAATCCATTGCAGTATCAAAAATCTCAACGACCGACTACCTTCCATAATGACAAGGCTACCATCCATTGGAGTAACAAAAATCTCGACAACAGACTACCTTCCATAATTAAAAGGCTACCATCCATTGGAGTATCAAAAATATCAATAATAGACTACTTTCCATAATGACAAGGCTACCATCCATTGGAATAACAAATATCTAGACAATAGACTACCTTCCATAATGACAACATACTACCTTCCATAATGACAAGGCTATCATCCATTGGAGTAAAAAAAATCTAACAACTCACTACCTTCCATAATGACAACGCTACCATCCATTGGAATAACAAAAATGTAGATAATAGACTACCTTCCATAATGACAAGGGTGCCATCCATTGGAGTAACAAAAATCTGAACAACAGACTACCTTGCATAATGACAAGGCTATCATCCATTGGAATAACAAAGATATCGACAACAGGATAACTTCCATAAAGACAAAGTTTCCATCCATTGGAGTAACAAAAATCTCGACAAAAGACTACCTTCCATAATGATAGGTCTACAATCCAGACTACCTTACATAATGACAAGGCTACCATCCATTGGAGTAACAAAAATCTCAACGACATACTACCTTTCATAATGACAAGGCTACAATCCATTGGACTAACAAAAATATCAACGATAGACTACCTTCCATAATGACAAGGCTACCATCCATTTGAGTAACAAAAATCTCGACAACAGACTACCTTCCATAATGACAAGGTTACCATCCAATGGAATAAAAAATTCTCGACAACTGACTACCTTCCATAATGACAAGGCTACCATCCATCGGAGTAACAAAAATCTGAACAACAGACTTCCTTCCATAATGACAAGTCTACAATCCATTGGAGTAACAAAAATCTCAACGGCAGACTACCTTCAATAATAAAAAGGCTACCATCCATTGGAATAACAAAAATATCTACAACAGATTACCTTCCACAATTACAAGGCTACCATGCATTTGGGTAACAAAAATCTGGACAATGGACTACCTTCCATAATAATAAGGCTACCATCCATTGGAGTAACCAAAATCTCGACAAAAAACTACCATCCATCGGAATAACAAAAATCTCAACAACAGACTACCTTCCATAATTACAAGGCTACCATCCATTGGAGTATCAAAAATATCGATAATAGACTACCTTCCATAATGACAAGGCTACCATCCATTGGAATAACAAATATCTAGACAATAGACTACCTTCCATAATGACAAGGATACCATCCATTGGAGTAAAAAAAATCTAACAACTCACTACCTTCCATAATGACAAGGCTACCATCCATTGGAATAACAAAAATGTAGATAATAGACTACCTTCCATAATGACAAGGGTGCCATCCATTGGAGTAACAAAAATCTGAACAACAGACTACCTTGCATAATGACAAGGCTATCATCCATTGGAATAACAAAGATATCGACAACAGGATAACTTCAATAAAGACAAAGTTTCCATCCATTGGAGTAACAAAAATCTGGACAACAGACTACCTTCCATAATGACAAGTCTACAATCCAGACTACCTTACATAATGACAAGGCTACCATCCATTGGAGTAACAAAAATCTCAACGACATACTACCTTCCATAATGACAAGGCTACAATCCATTGGACTAACAAAAATATCAACGATAGACTACCTTCCATAAATACAAGGCTACCATCCATTTGAGTAACAAAAATCTCGACAACAGACTACCTTCCATAATGACATGGTTACCATCCAATGGAATAAAAAATTCTCGACAACTGACTACCTTCCGTAATGACAAGGCTACCATCCATCGGAGTAACAAAAATCTGAACAACAGACTTCCTTCCATAATGACAAGTCTACAATCCATTGGAGTAACAAAAATCTCAACAGCAGACTACCTTCAATAATAAAAAGGCTACCATCCATTGGAATAACAAAAATATCTACAACAAATTACCTTCCATAATTACAAGGCTACCATGCATTTGGGTAACAAAAATCTGGACAATGGACTACCTTCCATAATGACAAGCCTACCATCCATTGGAGTAACCAAAATCTCGACAAAAAACTACCATCCATCAGAATAACAAAAATCTCGACAATAGACTATCTTCCATAATCACAAGGCTACCATCAATTGGAGTAACAAAAATCTTAACAACAGACTACCTTGTATAATGACAAGACTATCATCCATTGGAATAACAAAGATATCGACAACAGGCTACCTTCAATAATGACAAGGCTTCCATCCATTGGAGTAACAAAAATCTAGACAAAAGACTACCTTCCATAATGACAAGTCTACAATCCATTAGAATAACAAAAATATCGACAATAGACTACCTTACATAATGACAAGGCTACCATCCATTGGAGTAACAAAAATCTCAACGACATACTACCTTCCATAATGACAAGGCTACCATTCATTGGAGTAACAAAAATCTCAACGTTAGACTACCTTCCATAAAGACAAGGCTACCATCCATTTGAGTAACAAAATCTCAACAACAAACTACATTCCATAATGACAAGGTTACCATCCAATGGAATAAAAAATTCTCGACAACTGACTACCTTCCAGAATGACAAGGCTACCATCCATCGGAGTAACAAAAATCCGAACAACAGACTTCCTTCCATAATGCCAAGGCTACGATCCATTGGATTAACAGAAATCTCAATGACAGACTACCTTCAATAATGAAAAGGCTACCATCTAATGGAGTAACAGAAATATCAACGACCGACTACCTTTCCTAAATGACAAGGCTACCATCCATTTGGGTAGCAAAAATCTCGAAAATGGACTACCTTCCATAATGACAAGGCTACCATCCATTGGAGTAACCAAAATCTCGACAAAAAACTACCATCCATCGAAATAAATAAAATCTCGACAATAGACTAGCTTCCATAATCACAAGGCTACCATCAATTGGAGTAACAAAAATCTGAACAACAAACTACCTTGCATAATGACAAGGCTATCATCCATTGGAATAACAAAGATATCGACAACAGGATACCTTCAATAATGACAAGGCTTCCATCCATTGGAGTAACAAAAATCTCGACAAAAGACTACCTTCCATAATGACAAGTCTACAATCCAGACTACCTTACATAATGACAAGGCTACCATCCATTGGAGTAACAAAAATCTCAACGACATACTACCTTCCATAATGACAAGGCTACCATCCATTGGACTAACAAAAATCTCAACGATAGACTACCTTCCATAAATACAAGGCTACCATCCATTTGAGTAACAAAAATCTCGACAACAGACTACCTTCCCTAATGACAAGGTTACCATCCAATGGAATAAAAAATTCTCGACAACTGACTACCTTCCATAATGACAAGGCTACCATCCATCGGAGTAACAAAAATCTGAACAACAGACTTCCATCCATAATGCCAAGGCTACAATCCATTGGAGTAACAGAAATCTCAACGACAGACTACCTTCAATAATGAAAAGGCTACCATCCAATGGAGTAATAGAAATATCAACGACCGACTACCTTTCCTAAATGACAAGGCTACCATCCATTTGGGTAACAAAAATCTCGAAAATGGACTACCTTCCATAATGACAAGGCTACCATCCATTGGAGTAACAAAAATCTCGACAAAAAACTACCATCCATCGGAATAAAAAAAATCTCGACAATAGACTAGCTTCCATAATCACAAGGCTACCATCAATTGGAGTAACAAAAATCTGAACAATAAACTACCTTGCATAATGACAAGGCTATCATCAATTGGAATAACAAAGATATCGACAATAGGATACCTTCAATAATGACAAGGCTTCCATCCATTGGAGTAAAAAAAATCTAGACAAAAGACTACCTTCCATAATGACAAGTCTAAAATCCATTGGAATAACAAAAATCTCGACAATAGACTACCTTACATAATGACAAGGCTACCATCCATTGGAGTAACAAAAATCTTAAAGACATACTACCTTCCATAATGACAAGGCTACCATCCATTGGAGTAACAAAAATCTCAACGTTAGACTACCTTCCATAAAGACAAGGCTACCATCCATTTGAGTAACAAAAATCTCGACAATAGACTACCTTCCATAATGACAAGGTTACCATCCAATGGAATAAAAAATTCTCGACAACTGACTACCTTCCATAATGACAAGGCTACCATCCATCGGAGTAACAAAAATATGAACAATAGACTTCCTTCCATAATGACAAGTCTACAATCCATTGGAGTAACAAAAATCTCAACGACAGACTACCCTCAATAATGAAAAGGCTACCATCCATTAGAATAACAAAAATATCTACAACAGACTACCTTCCACAATTACAATGCTACCATCCATTTGGGTAACAAAAATCTCGACAATGGACTACCTTCCATAATGACAAGGCTACCATCCATTGGAGTAACCAAAATCTCGACAAAAAACTACCATCCATCGGAATAACAAAAATCTTGACAATAGACTAGCTTCCATAATCACAAGGCTACCATAAATTGGAGTACCAAAAATCTGAACAACAAACTACCTTGCATAATGACAAGGATATCATCCATTGGAATAACAAAGATATCGACAACAGGATACCTTCAATAATGACAAGGCTTCCATCCATTGGAGTAACAAAAATCTCGATAATACACTACCTTCCATAATGACAAGTCTACAATCCAATTGAATAACAAAAATCTCAACAATAGACTACCTTACATAATGACAAGGCTACCATCCATTGGAGTAACAAAAATCTCAACGACATACTACCTTCCATAATGACAAGGCTACCATCCATTGGACTAACAAAAATCTCAACGATAGACTACCTTCCATAAATACAAGGCTACCATCCATTTGAGTAACAAAAATCTCGACAACACACTACCTTCCCTAAATACAAGGTTACCATCCAATGGAATAAAAAATTCTCGACAACTGACTACCTTCCATAATGACAAGGATACCATCCATCGGAGTAACAAAAATCTGAACAACAGACTTCCATCCATAATGCCAAGGCTACAATCCATTGGAGTAACAGAAATCTCAACGACAGACTACCTTCAATAATGAAAAGGCTACCATCCAATGGAGTAATAGAAATATCAACGACCGACTACCTTTCCTAAATGACAAGGCTACCATCCATTTGGGTAACAAAAATCTCGAAAATGGACTACCTTCCATAATGACAAGGCTACCATCCATTGGAGTAACAAAAATCTCGACAAAAAACTACCATCCATCGGAATAAAAAAAATCTCGACAGAAGACTAGCTTCCATAATCACAAGGCTACCATCAATTGGAGTAACAAAAATCTGAACAATAAACTACCTTGCATAATGACAAGGCTATCATCAATTGGAATAACAAAGATATCGACAACAGGATACCTTCAATAATGACAAGGCATCCATCCATTGGAGTAAAAAAAATCTAGACAAAAGACTACCTTCCATAATGACAAGTCTACAATCCATTGGAATAACAAAAATCTCGACAATAGACTACCTTACATAATGACAAGGCTACCATCCATTGGAGTAACAAAAATCTTAAAGACATACTACCTTCCATAATGACAAGGCTACCATCCATTGGAGTAACAAAAATCTCAACGTTAGACTACCTTCCATAAAGACAAGGCTACCATCCATTTGAGTAACAAAAATCTCGACAATAGACTACCTTCCATAATGACAAGGTTACCATCCAATGGAATAAAAAATTCTCGACAACTGACTACCTTCCATAATGACAAGGCTACCATCCATCGGAGTAACAAAAATATGAACAATAGACTTCCTTCCATAATGACAAGTCTACAATCCATTGGAGTAACAAAAATCTCAACGACAGACTACCCTCAATAATGAAAAGGCTACCATCCATTAGAATAACAAAAATATCTACAACAGACTACCTTCCACAATTACAATGCTACCATCCATTTGGGTAACAAAAATCTCGACAATGGACTACCTTCCATAATGACAAGGCTACCATCCATTGGAGTAACCAAAATCTCGACAAAAAACTACCATCCATCGGAATAACAAAAATCTTGACAATAGACTAGCTTCCATAATCACAAGGCTACCATAAATTGGAGTACCAAAAATCTGAACAACAAACTACCTTGCATAATGACAAGGATATCATCCATTGGAATAACAAAGATATCGACAACAGGATACCTTCAATAATGACAAGGCTTCCATCCATTGGAGTAACAAAAATCTCGATAATACACTACCTTCCATAATGACAAGTCTACAATCCAATTGAATAACAAAAATCTCAACAATAGACTACCTTACATAATGACAAGGCTACCATCCATTGGAGTAACAAAAATCTCAACGACATACTACCTTCCATAATGACAAGGCTACCATTCATTGGAGTAACAAAAATCTCAACGTTAGACTACCTTCCATAAAGACAAGGCTACCATCCATTTGAGTAACAAAAATCTCAACAACAGACTACCTTCCATAATGACAAGGTTACCATCTAATGGAATAAAAAATTCTCGACAACTGACTACCTTCCATAATGACAAGGCTACCATCCATCGGAGTACCAAAAAACCGAACAACAGACTTCCTTCCATAATGACAAGGCTACAATCCATTGGAGTAACAGAAATCTCAACGACAGACTACCCTCAATAATGAAAAGGATACCATCCATTAGAATAACAAAAATATCTACAACAGACTACCTTCCACAATTACAAGGCTACCATCCATTTGGGTAACAAAAATCTCGACAATGGACTACCTTCCATAATGACAAGGCTACCATCCATTGGAGTAACAAAAATCTCGACAAAAAACTTCCATCCATCGGAATAACAAAAATCTCGACAATAGACTAGCTTCCATAATCACAAGGCTACCATAAATTGGAGTACCAAAAATCTGAACAACAAACTACCTTGCATAATGACAAGGCTATCATCCATTGGAATAACAAAGATATCGACAACAGGATACCTTCAATAATGACAAGGCTTCCATCCATTGGAGTAACAAAAATCTCGACAATAACCTACCTTCCATAATGACAAGTCTATAATCCATTGGAGTAACAAAAATCTCAACAATAGACTACCTTACATAATGACAAGGCTACCATCCATTGGAGTAACAAAAATCTCAAAGACATACTACCTTCCATAATGACAAGGCTACCATCCATTGGAGTAACAAAAATCTCAACGTTAGACTACCTTCCATAAAGACAAGGCTACCATCCATTTGAGTAAAAAAAATCTCGACAATAGACTACCTTCCATAATGACAAGGTTACCATCCAATGGAATAAAAAATTCTCGACAACTGATTACCTTCAATAATGACAAGGCTACCATCAATCGGAGTAACAAAAATCTGAACAACAGACTTCCTTCCATAATGACAAGTCTACAATCCATTGGAGTAACAAAAATCTCAACGACAGACTACCTTCAATAATGAAAAGTCTACCATCCATTGGAATAACAAAAATATCTACAACAGACTACCTTCCACAATTACAAGGCTACCATCCATTTGGGTAACAAAAATCTCGACAATGGACTACCTTCCATAATGACAAGGCTACCATCCATTGGAGTAACCAAAATCTTGACAAAAAACTACCATCCATCGGAATAACAAAAATCTTGACAATAGACTAGCTTCCATAATCAAAAGGCTACCATAAATTGGAGTACCAAAAATCTGAACAACAAACTACCTTGCATAATGACAAGGATATCATCCATTGGAATAACAAAGATATCGACAATAGGATACCTTCAATAATGACAAGGCTTCCATCCATTGGAGTAACAAAAATCTCGACAATACACTACCTTCCATAATGACAAGTCTACAATCCAATTGAATAACAAAAATCTCAACAATAGACTACCTTACATAATGACAAGGCTACCATCCATTGGAGTAACAAAAATCTCAACGACATACTACCTTCCATAATGACAAGGCTACCATTCATTGGAGTAACAAAAATCTCAACGTTAGACTACCATCCATAAAGACAAGGCTACCATCCATTTGAGTAACAAAAATCTCAACAACAGACTACCTTCCATAATTACAAGGTTACCATCTAATGGAATAAAAAATTCTCGACAACTGACTACCTTCCATAATGACAAGGCTACCATCCATCGGAGTAACAAAAAACCGAACAATAGACTTCCTTCCATAATGACAAGGCTACAATCCATTGGAGTAACAGAAATCTCAACGACAGACTACCTTCAATAATGAAAAGGCTACCATCCATTGGAATAACAAAAATATCTACAATAGACTACCTTCCATAATTACAAGGCTACCATCCATTTGGGTAACAAAAATCTCGACAATGGACTACCTTCCATAATGACAAGGCTACCATACATTGGAGTAACAAAAATCTCGATAAAAAACTACCATCCATCAGAATAACAAAAATCTCGACAATAGACTAGCTTCCATAATCACAAGGCTACCATAAATAGGAGTACCAAAAATCTGAACAACAAACTACCTTGCATAATGACAAGGCTATCATCCATTGGAATAACAAAGATATCGACAACAGGATACCTTCAATAATGACAAGGCTTCCATCCATTGGAGTAACAAAAATCTCGACAATAACCTACCTTCCATAATGATAAGTCTACAATCCATTGGAATAACAAAAATCTCAACAATAGACTACCTTACATAATGACAAGGCTACCATCCATTGGAGTAACAAAAATCTCAAAGACATACTACCTTCCATAATGACAAGGCTACCATTCATTGGAGTAACAAAAATCTCAACGTTAGACTACCTTCCATAAAGACAAGGCTACCATCCATTTGAGTAACAAAAATCTCGACAACAGACTACCATCCATAATGACAAGGTTACCATCTAATGGAATAAAAAATTCTCGACAACTGACTACCTTCCATAATGACAAGGCTACCATCCATCGGAGTACCAAAAAACCGAACAACAGACTTCCTTCCATAATGACAAGGCTACAATCCATTGGAGTAACAGAAATCTCAACGACAGACTACCCTCAATAATGAAAAGGATACCATCCATTAGAATAACAAAAATATCTACAACAGACTACCTTCCACAATTACAAGGCTACCATCCATTTGGGTAACAAAAATCTCGACAATGGACTACCTTCCATAATGACAAGGCTACCATCCATTGGAGTAACAAAAATCTCGACAAAAAACTTCCATCCATCGGAATAACAAAAATCTCGACAATAGACTAGCTTCCATAATCACAAGGCTACCATAAATTGGAGTACCAAAAATCTGAACAACAAACTACCTTGCATAATGACAAGGCTATCATCCATTGGAATAACAAAGATATCGACAACAGGATACCTTCAATAATGACAAGGCTTCCATCCATTGGAGTAACAAAAATCTCGACAATAACCTACCTTCCATAATGACAAGTCTATAATCCATTGGAGTAACAAAAATCTCAACAATAGACTACCTTACATAATGACAAGGCTACCATCCATTGGAGTAACAAAAATCTCAAAGACATACTACCTTCCATAATGACAAGGCTACCATCCATTGGAGTAACAAAAATCTCAACGTTAGACTACCTTCCATAAAGACAAGGCTACCATCCATTTGAGTAAAAAAAATCTCGACAATAGACTACCTTCCATAATGACAAGGTTACCATCCAATGGAATAAAAAATTCTCGACAACTGATTACCTTCAATAATGACAAGGCTACCATCAATCGGAGTAACAAAAATCTGAACAACAGACTTCCTTCCATAATGACAAGTCTACAATCCATTGGAGTAACAAAAATCTCAACGACAGACTACCTTCAATAATGAAAAGTCTACCATCCATTGGAATAACAAAAATATCTACAACAGACTACCTTCCACAATTACAAGGCTACCATCCATTTGGGTAACAAAAATCTCGACAATGGACTACCTTCCATAATGACAAGGCTACATTCCATTGGAGTAACCAAAATCTTGACAAAAAACTACCATCCATCGGAATAACAAAAATCTTGACAATAGACTAGCTTCCATAATCAAAAGGCTACCATAAATTGGAGTACCAAAAATCTGAACAACAAACTACCTTGCATAATGACAAGGATATCATCCATTGGAATAACAAAGATATCGACAATAGGATACCTTCAATAATGACAAGGCTTCCATCCATTGGAGTAACAAAAATCTCGACAATACACTACCTTCCATAATGACAAGTCTACAATCCAATTGAATAACAAAAATCTCAACAATAGACTACCTTACATAATGACAAGGCTACCATCCATTGGAGTAACAAAAATCTCAACGACATACTACCTTCCATAATGACAAGGCTACCATTCATTGGAGTAACAAAAATCTCAACGTTAGACTACCATCCATAAAGACAAGGCTACCATCCATTTGAGTAACAAAAATCTCAACAACAGACTACCTTCCATAATTACAAGGTTACCATCTAATGGAATAAAAAATTCTCGACAACTGACTACCTTCCATAATGACAAGGCTACCATCCATCGGAGTAACAAAAAACCGAACAATAGACTTCCTTCCATAATGACAAGGCTACAATCCATTGGAGTAACAGAAATCTCAACGACAGACTACCTTCAATAATGAAAAGGCTACCATCCATTGGAATAACAAAAATATCTACAATAGACTACCTTCCATAATTACAAGGCTACCATCCATTTGGGTAACAAAAATCTCGACAATGGACTACCTTCCATAATGACAAGGCTACCATACATTGGAGTAACAAAAATCTCGATAAAAAACTACCATCCATCAGAATAACAAAAATCTCGACAATAGACTAGCTTCCATAATCACAAGGCTACCATAAATTGGAGTACCAAAAATCTGAACAACAAACTACCTTGCATAATGACAAGGCTATCATCCATTGGAATAACAAAGATATCGACAACAGGATACCTTCAATAATGACAAGGCTTCCATCCATTGGAGTAACAAAAATCTCGACAATAACCTACCTTCCATAATGATAAGTCTACAATCCATTGGAATAACAAAAATCTCAACAATAGACTACCTTACATAATGACAAGGCTACCATCCATTGGAGTAACAAAAATCTCAAAGACATACTACCTTCCATAATGACAAGGCTACCATTCATTGGAGTAACAAAAATCTCAACGTTAGACTACCTTCCATAAAGACAAGGCTACCATCCATTTGAGTAACAAAAATCTCGACAACAGACTACCATCCATAATGACAAGGTTACCATCTAATGGAATAAAAAATTCTCGACAACTGACTACCTTCCATAATGACAAGGCTGCCATCCATTGGAGTAACAAAAAACCGAACAACAGACTTCCTTCCATAATGACAAGGCTACAATCCATTGGAGTAACAGAAATCTCAACAACAGACTACCTTCAATAACGAAAAGGCTACCATCCATTGGAATAACAAAAATATCTACAAAAGACTACCTTCCATAATTACAAGGCTACCATCCATTTGGGTAACAAAAATCTCGACAATGCACTACCTTCCATAATGACAAGGCTACCATACATTGGAGTAACAAAAATCTCGACAAAAAAAACTACCATCCATCGGAATAACAAAAATCTCGACAATAGACTAGCTTCCATAATCACAAGGCTACCATAAATTGGAGTACCAAAAATCTGAACAACAAACTACCTTGCATAATGACAAGGCTATCATCCATTGGAATAACAAAGATATCGACAACAGGCTACCTTCAATAATGACAAGGCTTCCATCCATTGGAGTAACAAAAATCTAGACAAAAGACTACCTTCCATAATGACAAGTCTACAATCCATTGGAATAACAAAAATCTCGACAGTAGACTACCTTACATATTGACAAGCCTACCATCCATTGGAGTAACAAAAATCTCAAAGACATACTACCTTCCATAATTACAAGGCTACCATCCATTGGAGTAACAAAAATCTCAATGTTAGACTACCTTCCATAAAGACAAGGCTACCATCCATTTGAGTAACAAAAATCTCGACAATAGACTACCTTCCATAATGACAAGGTTACCATCCAATGGAATAAAAAATTCTCGACAACTGATTACCTTCAATAATGACAAGGCTACCATCCATCGGAGTAACAAAAATCTGAACAACAGACTTCCTTCCATAATGACAAGTCTGCAATCCATTGGAGTAACAAAAATCTCAACGACAGACTACCTTCAATAATGAAAATTCTACCATCCATTGGAATAACAAAAATATCTACAACAGACTACCTTCCACAATTACAAGGCTACCATCCATTTGGGTAACAAAAATCACGACAATGGACTACCTTCCATAATGACAAGGCTACCATCCATTGGAGTAACCAAAATCTTGACAAAAAACTACCATCCATCGGAATAACAAAAATCTTGACAATAGACTAGCTTCCATAATCACAAGGCTACCATAAATTGGAGTACCAAAAATGTGAACAACAAACTACCTTGCATAATGACAAGGATATCATCCATTGGAATAACAAAGATATCGACAATAGGATACCTTCAATAATGACAAGGCTTCCATCCATTGGAGTAACAAAAATCTCGACAATACACTACCTTCCATCCATTGGAGTAACAAAAATCTCAACGACATACTACCTTCGATAATGACAAGGCTACCATTCATTGGAGTAACAAAAATCTCAACGTTAGACTACCTTTCATAAAGACAAGGCTACCATCCATTTGAGTAACAAAAGTCTCAACAACAGACTACCTTCCATAATGACAAGGTTACCATCTAATGGA
Source organism: Vicia faba (assembly GCA_948472305.1). NCBI lineage: Eukaryota > Viridiplantae > Streptophyta > Magnoliopsida > Fabales > Fabaceae > Vicia > Vicia faba. The sequence continues at coordinate 584,591,822 of OX451739.1, read as the reverse complement.
ATAAAAAATTCTCGACAACTGACTACCTTCCATAATGACAAGGCTGCCATCCATCGGAGTAACAAAAAACCGAACAACAGACTTCCTTCCATAATGACAAGGCTACAATCCATTGGAGTAACAGAAATCTCAACAACAGACTACCTTCAATAACGAAAAGGCTACCATCCATTGGAATAACAAAAATATCTACAAAAGACTACCTTCCATAATTACAAGGCTACCATCCATTTGGGTAACAAAAATCTCGACAATGCACTACCTTCCATAATGACAAGGCTACCATACATTGGAGTAACAAAAATCTCGACAAAAAAAACTACCATCCATCGGAATAACAAAAATCTCGACAATAGACTAGCTTCCATAATCACAAGGCTACCATAAATTGGAGTACCAAAAATCTGAACAACAAACTACCTTGCATAATGACAAGGCTATCATCCATTGGAATAACAAAGATATCGACAACAGGCTACCTTCAATAATGACAAGGCTTCCATCCATTGGAGTAACAAAAATCTAGACAAAAGACTACCTTCCATAATGACAAGTCTACAATCCATTGGAATAACAAAAATCTCGACAGTAGACTACCTTACATATTGACAAGCCTACCATCCATTGGAGTAACAAAAATCTCAAAGACATACTACCTTCCATAATTACAAGGCTACCATCCATTGGAGTAACAAAAATCTCAATGTTAGACTACCTTCCATAAAGACAAGGCTACCATCCATTTGAGTAACAAAAATCTCGACAATAGACTACCTTCCATAATGACAAGGTTACCATCCAATGGAATAAAAAATTCTCGACAACTGATTACCTTCAATAATGACAAGGCTACCATCCATCGGAGTAACAAAAATCTGAACAACAGACTTCCTTCCATAATGACAAGTCTGCAATCCATTGGAGTAACAAAAATCTCAACGACAGACTACCTTCAATAATGAAAATTCTACCATCCATTGGAATAACAAAAATATCTACAACAGACTACCTTCCACAATTACAAGGCTACCATCCATTTGGGTAACAAAAATCACGACAATGGACTACCTTCCATAATGACAAGGCTACCATCCATTGGAGTAACCAAAATCTTGACAAAAAACTACCATCCATCGGAATAACAAAAATCTTGACAATAGACTAGCTTCCATAATCACAAGGCTACCATAAATTGGAGTACCAAAAATGTGAACAACAAACTACCTTGCATAATGACAAGGATATCATCCATTGGAATAACAAAGATATCGACAATAGGATACCTTCAATAATGACAAGGCTTCCATCCATTGGAGTAACAAAAATCTCGACAATACACTACCTTCCATAATGACAAGTCTACAATCCAATTGAATAACAAAAATCTCAACAATAGACTACCTTACATAATGACAAGGCTACCATCCATTGGAGTAACAAAAATCTCAACGACATACTACCTTCGATAATGACAAGGCTACCATTCATTGGAGTAACAAAAATCTCAACGTTAGACTACCTTCCATAAAGACAAGGCTACCATCCATTTGAGTAACAAAAGTCTCAACAACAGACTACCTTCCATAATGACAAGGTTACCATCTAATGGAATAAAAAATTCTCGACAACTGACTACCTTCCATAATGACAAGGCTACCATCCATCGGAGTAACAAAAAACCGGACAACAGACTTCCTTCCATAATGAAAAGGCTACAATCCATTGGAGTAACAAAAATCTCAACGACAGACTACCTTCAATAATGAAAAGGCTACCATCCATTGGAATAACAAAAATATCTACAGCAGACTACCTTCCATAATTATAAGACTACCATCCATTTGGGTAACATAAATCTCGACAATAGACTACCTTCCATAATGACAAGGCTACCATACGTTGGAGTAACAAAAATCTCGACAAAAAACTACCATCCATCGGAATAACAAAAATCTCGACAATAGATTAACTTCCATAATCACAAGGCTACCATAAATTGGAGTACCAAAAATCTGAACAACAAACTACCTTGCATAATGACAAGGCTATCATCCATTGGAATAATAAAGATATCGACAACAGGCTACCTTCAATAATGACAAGGCTTCCATCCATTGGAGTAACAAAAATCTAGACAAAAGACTACCTTCCATAATGACAAGTCTACAATCCATTGGAATAACAAAAATCTCGACAGTAGACTACCTTACATATTGACAAGGCTACCATCCATTGGAGTAACAAAAATCTCAAAGACATACTACCTTCCATAATGACAAGGCTACCATCCATTGGAGTAACAAAAATCTCAATGTTAGACTACCTTCCATAAAGACAAGGCTACCATCCATTTGAGTAACAAAAATCTCGACAATAGACTACCTTCCATAATGACAAGGTTACCATCCAATGGAATAAAAAATTCTCGACAACTGATTACCTTCAATAATGACAAGGCTACCATCCATCGGAGTAACAAAAATCTGAACAACAGACTTCCTTCCATAATGACAAGTCTGCAATCCATTGGAGTAACAAAAATCTCAACGACAGACTACCTTCAATAATGAAAATTCTACCATCCATTGGAATAACAAAAATATCTACAACAGACTACCTTCCACAATTACAAGGCTACCATCCATTTGGGTAACAAAAATCACGACAATGGACTACCTTCCATAATGACAAGGCTACCATCCATTGGAGTAACCAAAATCTTGACAAAAAACTACCATCCATCGGAATAACAAAAATCTTGACAATAGACTAGCTTCCATAATCACAAGGCTACCATAAATTGGAGTACCAAAAATGTGAACAACAAACTACCTTGCATAATGACAAGGATATCATCCATTGGAATAACAAAGATATCGACAATAGGATACCTTCAATAATGACAAGGCTTCCATCCATTGGAGTAACAAAAATCTCGACAATACACTACCTTCCATAATGACAAGTCTACAATCCAATTGAATAACAAAAATCTCAACAATAGACTACCTTACATAATGACAAGGCTACCATCCATTGGAGTAACAAAAATCTCAACGACATACTACCTTCGATAATGACAAGGCTACCATTCATTGGAGTAACAAAAATCTCAACGTTAGACTACCTTCCATAAAGACAAGGCTACCATCCATTTGAGTAACAAAAGTCTCAACAACAGACTACCTTCCATAATGACAAGGTTACCATCTAATGGAATAAAAAATTCTCGACAACTGACTACCTTCCATAATGACAAGGCTACCATCCATCGGAGTAACAAAAAACCGGACAACAGACTTCCTTCCATAATGAAAAGGCTACAATCCATTGGAGTAACAAAAATCTCAACGACAGACTACCTTCAATAATGAAAAGGCTACCATCCATTGGAATAACAAAAATATCTACAGCAGACTACCTTCCATAATTATAAGACTACCATCCATTTGGGTAACAAAAATCTCGACAATAGACTACCTTCCATAATGACAAGGCTACCATACGTTGGAGTAACAAAAATCTCGACAAAAAACTACCATCCATCGGAATAACAAAAATCTCGACAATAGATTAGCTTCCATAATCACAAGGCTACCATAAATTGGAGTACCAAAAATCTGAACAACAAACTACCTTGCATAATGACAAGGATATCATCCATTGGAATAACAAAGATATCGACAACAGGATACCTTCAATAATGGCAAGGCTTCCATCCATTGGAGTAACAAAAATCTCGACAATACACAACCTTCCATAATGACAAGTCTACAATCCAATTGAATAACAAAAATCTCAACAATAGACTACCTTACATATTGACACGGCTACCATCCATTGGAGTAACAAAAATCTCAACGACATACTACCTTCCATAATGACAAGGCTACCATTCATTGGAGGATTAAAAATCTCAACGTTAGACTACCTTCCATAAAGACAAGGCTACCATCCATTTGAGTAACAAAAATCTCAACAACAGACTACCTTCCATAATGACAAGGTTACGATCTAATGGAATAAAAAATTCTCGACAACTGACTACCTTCCATAATGATAAGGCTACCATCCATCGAAGAAACAAAAAACCGAACAACATACTTCCTTCCATAATGACAAGGCTACAATCCATTGGAGTAACAGAAATCTCAACGACAGACTACCTTCAATAATGAAAAGGCTACCATCCATTGGAATAACAAAAATATCTACAACAGACTACCTTCCATAATTACAAGGCTACCATCCATTTGGGTAACAAAAATCTCGACAATGGACTACCTTCCATAATGACAAGGCTACCATACATTGGAGTAACAAAAATCTCGACAAAAAACTACCATCCATCGGAATAACGAAAATCTCGACAATAGACTAGCTTCCATAATCACAAGGCTACCATAAATTGGAGTACCAAAATCTGAACAACAAACTACCTTGCATAATGACAAGGCTATCATCCATTGGAATAACAAAGATATCGACAACAGGATACCTTCAATAATGACAAGGCTTCCATCCATTGGAGTAACAAAAATCTCGACAATACACTACCTTCCATAATGACAAGGCTACCATCCATTGGAGTAACAAAAATCTCAAAGACATACTACCTTCCATAATGACAAGGCTACCATCCATTGGAGTAACAAAAATCTCAACGTTAGACTACCTTCCATAATGACAAGGTTACCATCCAATGGAATAAAAAATTCTCGACAAGTGACTACCTTCCATACTCACAAGGCTACCATCCATTGAAGTAATAAAAATTTGAACAACAGACTACCTTCCATAAAGACAAGGCTACAATCCATTGGAGTAACAGAAATCTCAACGACCGACTACCTTCCATAATGACAAGGATACCATCTATTGGAGTAACAAAAATCTCGATAATAGACTACCTTCCATAATGACATGGCTACCATCCATTGGAATAACAAAAATGTAGATAATAGACTACCTTCCATAATGACAAGGCTACCATCCATTGGAGGAACAAAAATATGAACAACAGACTACCTTGCATAATGACAAGGCTATCATCCATTGGAATAACCAAGATATCCACAACAGGCTAACTTCAATAAAGACAAGGTTTCCATCCATTGGAGTAACAAAAATATCGACAAAACACTACCTTCCAAAATGACAAGTCTACAATCCATTGGAATAACAAAAATCATGACAATAGACTACCTTACATAATGACAAGGCTACCATCCATTGGGGTAACAAAAATCTCAACGACATACTACCTTCCATAATGACAAGTCTTCCATCCATTGGAGTAACAAAAATCTCAATGTTAGACTACCTTCCATAAAGACAAGGCTACCATCCATTCGAGTAACAAAAATCTCGACAACAGACTACCTTCCATAATGACAAGGTTACCATCCAATGGAATAAAAAATTCTCGAAAACTGACTACCTTCCATAATGACAAGGCTACCATCCATTGGAGTAACAAAAATCTGAACAATAGACTACCTTCCATAATGACAAGGCTACAATCCATTGGAGTAACATAAATCTCAATGACCGACTACCTTCCATAATGACAAGGCTACCATCCATTGGAGTACCAAAAATCTTGACAACAAACTACCTACCATAATTACAAGGCTACCATCCATTGGAATAACAAATATCTACACAATAGACTACCTTCCATAATGACAAGGCTATCATCCATTGGAGTAAAAAAAATCTAACAATTGACCACCTTCAATAATGACAAGGCTACCATCCATTGGAGTAATAGAAAACTCAACGACCGACTACCTTCCATAATGACAAGGCTACCATCCATTGGAATAACAAAAATGTAGATAATAGACTAGCTTCCATAATGACAAGGTTGCCATCCATTGGAGTAACAAAAATCTGAACAACAGAATACCTTGCATAATGACAGGGCTATCATCCATTGGAATAACAAAGATATCGACAATAGGATAACTTCAATAAAGACAAAGTTTCCATCCATTGGAGGAACAAAAATCTCTACAAAAGACTACCTTCCATAATGAAAAGTATTCAATCAATTGGAATAACAAAAATTTCGACAATAGACTACCTAACATAATGACAAGGCTACCATCCATTGGAGTAACAAAAATCTCAACAACATACTACCTTCCATAATGACAAGGCTACCATCCATTGGAGTAACAAAAATCTCAATGTTAGACTACCTTCCATAAAGACAAGGCTACCATCCATTTGAGTAACAAAAATCTCGACAACAGACTACCTTCCAAAATGACAAGGTTACCATCCAATGGAATAAAAAATTCTCGACAACTGACTACCTTCCATAATGACAAGGCTACCATCCATCGGAGTAATAAAAATCTGAACAACAGACTTCCTTCCATAATGACAAGGCTACAATCCATTGGAGTAACAGAAATATCAACGACATACTACCTTCAATAATGAAAAGGCTACCATCCATTGGAATAACAAAAATATCTACAACAGACTACCTTCCACAATTACAAGGCTACCATCCATTTGGGTAACAAAAATCTCGACAATGGACTACCTTCCATAATCACAAGGCTACCATCAATTGGAGTAACAAAAATCTGAACAATAGACTACCTTGCATAATGACAAGCCTATCAACCATTGGAATAACAAAGATATTGACAACAGGCTACCTTCAATAATGACAAGGCTTCCATCCATTGGAGTAACAAAAATCTAGACAAAAGACTACCTTCCATAATGAAAAGGCTACAATCCATTAGAATAACAAAAATCTCGATAATACACTACCTTCCATAATGACAAGGCTACCATCCATTGGAGTAACAAAAATCTCAACGACATACTACCTTCCATAATGAAAAGGCTAACATCCATTGGAGTAATAAAAAACTCAACGACAAACTACCTTCCATAAAGACAAGGCTACCATCCATTTGAGTAACAAAAATCTCGACAAAAGACTACCTTCCATAACGACAAGGCTACCATACATTGGAGTACCACAAATCTCGACAACAGACTACCTTCCATAATGACAAGGTTATCATCCAATGGAATAAAAAATTCTCGACAACTGACTACCTTCCATAATGATAAGTCTACCATCCATTGGAGTAACAAAAATCTGAACAACAGACTACTTTCCATAATGACAAGGCTACAATCCATTGGAGTAACAGAAATCTCAACGACAGACTACCTTCCATAATTACAAGGCTACCATCCGTTGGAGTATCAAAAATATCGATAATAGACTACCTTCCATAATGACAAGGGTACCATCCATTGTATTAACAAAAATCTCGACAATAGACTACCTTCCATAATGACAAGGCTATCATCCATTGGAGTAAAAAAATGTAACAACAGACTACCTTCCATAATGACAAGGCTACCATCCATTGGAGTATAAGAAATCTCAACGACTAACTAACTTCCATAATGACAAGTATACCATCCATTGGAATAACAAAAATGTCGATAATAGACTACCTTCCATAATCACAAGGCTACCATCCATTGGAGTACCAAAAATCTGAACAATAGACTACCTTGCATAATGACAAGGAAATCATCCATTGGAATAACAAAGATATCGACAACAGGCTAACTTCAATAACTACAAGGTTTCCATCCATTGGAGTAACAAAAATCTCGACCAAAGACTACCTTCCATAATGACAAGTCTACAATCCATTGGAATAACAAAAATCTCGACAATAGACTACCTTACATAACGACAAGGATACCATCCATTGGAATAACAAAAATCTCGACAATAGACTACCTTCCATAATGACAAGGCTACCATCCATTGGATTAACAAAAATCTCGACAACATACTACCTTCCATAATGACAAGGCTATCATGCATTGGAGTAAAAAAAATCTAACAACTGACTACCTTCCATAATGACAAGGCTACCATCCATTGGAGTAATAGAAATCTCAACGACCGACTACCTTCCGTAATGACAAGGCTACCATCCATTGGAATAACAAAAATGTAGATAATAGACTACCTTCCATAATGACAACGCTGCCATCCATTGGAGTAACAAAAATCTGAACAACAGACTACCTTGCATAATGACAAGGCTATCATCCATTGGAATAACAAAGATATCGACAACAGGCTACCTTCAATAATGACAAGGCTTCCATCCATTGGAGTAACAAAAATCTAGACAAAAGACTACCTTCTATAATGACAAGTCTACAATCCATTGGAATAACAAAAATCTCGACAATAGACTACCTTACATAATGACAAGGCTACAATCCATTGGAGTAACAGAAATCTCAACGACAGACTACCTTCCATAATTACAAGGCTACCATCCGTTGGAGTATCAAAAATATCGACAATAGACTACCTTCCATAATGACAAGGCTACCATCCATTGTATTAAAAAAAATCTCAACAATAGACAACCTTCCATAATGACAAGGCTATCATCCATTGGAGTAAAAAAATGTAACAACAGACTACCTTCCATAATGACAAGGCTACCATCCATTGGAGCATAAGAAATCTCAACGACCGACTAACTTCCATAATGACAAGTATACCATCCATTGGAATAACAAAAATTTCGATAATAGACTACCTTCCATAATCACAAGGCTACCATCCATTGGAGTACCAAAAATATGAACAATAGACTACCTTGCATAATGACAAGGAAATCATCCATTGGAATAACAAAGATATCGACAACAGGCGAACTTCAATAACTACAAGGTTTCCATCCATTGGAGTAACAAAAATCTCGACAAAAGACTACCTTCCATAATGACAAGTCTACAATCCATTGGAATAACAAAAATCTCGACAATAGACTACCTTACATAATGACAAGGATACCATCCATTGTAATAATAAATATCTAGACAATAGACTACCTTCCATAATGACAAGGCTACCATCCATTGGAGTAACAAAAATCTCGACAACATACTACCTTCCATAATGACAAGGCTACCATCCATTGGAGTAACCAAAATCTCGACAAAAAACTACCATCCATCGGAATAACAAAAATCTCGACAATAGACTAGCTTCCATAATCACAAGGCTACCATCAATTGGAGTAACAAAAATCTGAACAATAGACTACCTTGCATAATGACAAGCCTATCATCCATTGGAATAACAAAGATATCGACAACAGGATACCTTCAATAATGACAAGGCTTCCATCCATTGGAGTAACAAAAATCTAGACAAAAGACTACCTTCCATAATGAAAAGGCTACAATCCATTAGAATAACAAAAATCTCGACAATACACTACCTTCCATAATGACAAGGCTACCATCCATTGGAGTAACAAAAATCTCAACGACATACTACCTTCCATAATGAAAAGGCTAACATCCATTGGAGTAATAAAAAACTCAACGACAAACTACCTTCCATAAAGACAAGGCTACCATCCATTTGAGTAACAAAAATCTCGACAAAAGACTACCTTCCATAACGACAAGGCTACCATACATTGGAGTAACACAAATCTCGACAACAGACTACCTTCCATAATGACAAGGTTATCATCCAATGGTATAAAAAATTCTCGACAACTGACTACCTTCCATAATGATAAGGCTACCATCCATTGGAGTAACAAAAATCTAAACAACAGACTACCTTCCATAATGACAAGGCTACAATCCATTGGAGTAACAGAAATCTCAACGACAGACTACCTTCCATAATTACAAGGCTACCATCCGTTGGAGTATCAAAAATATCGACAATAGACTACCTTCCATAATGACAAGGCTACCATCCATTGAATTAAAAAAAATCTCAACAATAGACAACCTTCCATAATGACAAGGCTATCATCCAATGGAGTAAAAAAATGTAACAACAAACTACCTTCCATAATGACAAGGCTACCATCCATTGGAGCATAAGAAATCTCAATGACCGACTAACTTCCATAATGACAAGTATACCATCCATTGGAATATCAAAAATGTCGATAATAGACTACCTTCCATAATCACAAGGCTACCATCCATTGGAGTACCAAAAATCTGAACAATAGACTACCTTGCATAATGACAAGGAAATCATCCATTGGAATAACAAAGATATCGACAACAGGCTAACTTCAATAACTACAAGGTTTCCATCCATTGGAGTAACAAAAATCTCGACAAAAGACTACCTTCCATAATGACAAGTCTACAATACATTGGAATAACAAAAATCTCGACAATAGACTACCTTACATAATGACAAGGATACCATCCATTGGAATAACAAAAATCTCGACAATAGACTACCTTCCATAATGACAAGGCTACCATCCATTGGATTAACAAAAATCTCGACAACATACTACCTTCCATAATGACAAGGCTATCATCCATTGGAGTAAAAAAAATCTAACAACTGACTACCTTCCATAATGACAAGGCTACCATCCATTGGAGTAATAGAAATCTCAACGACCGACTACCTTCCGTAATGACAAGGCTACCATCCATTGGAATAACAAAAATGTAGATAATAGACTACCTTCCATAATGACAAGGCTGCCATCCATTGGAGTAACAAAAATCTGAACAACAGACTACCTTGCATAATGACGTGGCTATCATCCATTGGAATAACAAAGATATCGACAACAGGCTACCTTCAATAATGACAAGGCTTCCATCCATTGGAGTAACAAAAATCTAGACAAAAGACTACCTTCTATAATGACAAGTCTACAATCCATTGGAATAACAAAAATCTCGACAATAGACTACCTTACATAATGACAAGGCTACAATCCATTGGAGTAACAGAAATCTCAACGACAGACTACCTTCCATAATTACAAGGCTACCATCCGTTGGAGTATCAAAAATATCGACAATAGACTACCTTCCATAATGACAAGGCTACCATCCATTGTATTAAAAAAAATCTCAACAATAGACAACCTTCCATAATGACAAGGCTATCATCCATTGGAGTAAAAAAATGTAACAACAGACTACCTTCCATAATGACAAGGCTACCATCCATTGGAGCATAAGAAATCTCAACGACCGACTAACTTCCATAATGACAAGTATACCATCCATTGGAATAACAAAAATTTCGATAATAGACTACCTTCCATAATCACAAGGCTACCATCCATTGGAGTACCAAAAATCTGAACAATAGACTACCTTGCATAATGACAAGGAAATCATCCATTGGAATAACAAAGATATCGACAACAGGCGAACTTCAATAACTACAAGGTTTCCATCCATTGGAGTAACAAAAATCTCGACAAAAGACTACCTTCCATAATGACAAGTCTACAATCCATTGGAATAACAAAAATATCGACAATAGACTACCTTACATAATGACAAGGATACCATCCATTGGAATAATAAATATCTAGACAATAGACTAGCTTCCATAATGACAAGGCTACCATCCATTGGAGTAACAAAAATCTCGACAACATACTACCTTCCATAATGACAAGGCTACCATCCATTGGAGTAACCAAAATCTCGACAAAAAACTACCATCCATCGGAATAACAAAAATCTCGACAATAGACTAGCTTCCATAATCACAAGGCTACCATCAATTGGAGTAACAAAAATCTGAACAATAGACTACCTTGCATAATGACAAGCCTATCATCCATTGGAATAACAAAGATATCGACAACAGGCTACCTTCAATAATGACAAGGCTTCCATCCACTGGAGTAACAAAAATCTAGACAAAAGACTACCTTCCATAATGAAAAGGCTACAATCCATTAGAATAACAAAAATCTCGACAATACACTACCTTCCATAATGACAAGGCTACCATCCATTGGAGTAACAAAAATCTCAACGACATACTACCTTCCATAATGAAAAGGCTAACATCCATTGGAGTAATAAAAAACTCAACGAAAAACTACCTTCCATAAAGACAAGGCTACCATCCATTTGAGTAACAAAAATCTCGACAAAAGACTACCTTCCATAACGACAAGGCTACCATACATTGGAGTAACACAAATCTCGACAACAGACTACCTTCCATAATGACAAGGTTATCATCCAATGGTATAAAAAATTCTCGACAACTGACTACCTTCCATAATGATAAGGCTACCATCCATTGGAGTAACAAAAATCTGAACAACAGACTACCTTCCATAATGACAAGGCTACAATCCATTGGAGTAACAGAAATCTCAACGACAGACTACCTTCCATAATTACAAGGCTACCATCCGTTGGAGTATCAAAAATATCGACAATAGACTACCTTCCATAATGACAAGGCTACCATCCATTGTATTAAAAAAAATCTCAACAATAGACAACCTTCCATAATGACAAGGCTATCATCCAATGGAGTAAAAAAATGTAACAACAGACTACCTTCCATAATGACAAGGCTACCATCCATTGGAGCATAAGAAATCTCAACGACCGACTAACTTCCATAATGACAAGTATACCATCCATTGGAATATCAAAAATGTCGATAATAGACTACCTTCCATAATCACAAGGCTACCATCCATTGGAGTACCAAAAATCTGAACAATAGACTACCTTGCATAATGACAAGGAAATCATCCATTGGAATAACAAAGATATCGACAACAGGCTAACTTCAATAACTACAAGGTTACCATCCATTGGAGTAACAAAAATCTCGACAAAAGACTACCTTCCATAATGACAAGTCTACAATCCATTGGAATAACAAAAATCTCGACAATAGACTACCTTACAAAATGACAAGGATACCATCCATAGGAATAACAAAAATTTCGACAATAGACTACCTTCCATAATGACAAGGCTACCATCCATTGGAGTAACAAATATCTCGACAACATACTACATTCCATAATGACAAGGCTATCATCCATTGGAGTAAAAAAATCTAACAACTGACTACCTTCCATAATGACAAGGCTACCATCCATTGAAGTAATAGAAATCTCAACGACCGACTACCTTCCGTAATGACAAGGCTACCATCCATTGGAATAACAAAAATGTAGATAATAGACTACCTTCCATAATGACAAGGCTGCCATCCATTGGAGTAACAAAAATCTGAACAACGAACTACCTTGCATAATGACAAGGCTATCATCCATTGGAATAACAAAGATATCGACAACAGGCTACCTTCAATAATGACAAGGCTTCCATGCACTGGAGTAACAAAAATCTAGACAAAAGACTACCTTCCATAATGAAAAGGCTACAATCCATTAGAATAACAAAAATCTCGACAATACACTACCTTCCATAATGACAAGGCTACCATCCATTGGAGTAACAAAAATCTCAATGACATACTACCTTCAATAATGAAAAGGCTAACATCCTTTGGAGTAATAAAAAACTCACCGACAAACTACCTTCTATAAAGACAAGGCTACCATCCATTTGAGTAACAAAAATCTCGACAAAAGACTACCTTCCATAACGACAAGGCTACCATACATTGGAGTAACACAAATCTCGACAACAGACTACCTTCCATAATGACAAGGTTATCATCCAATGGTATAAAAAATTCTCGACAACTGACTACCTTCGATAATGATAAGGCTACCATCCATTGGAGTAACAAAAATCTGAACAACAGACTACCTTCCATAATGACAAGGCTACAATCCATTGGAGTAACCGAAATCTCAACGACAGACTACCTTCCATAATTACAAGGCTACCATCCGTTGGAGTATCAAAAATATCGACAATAGACTACCTTCCATAATGACAAGGCTACCATCCATTGTATTAAAAAAAATCTCAACATTAGACAACCTTCCATAATGACAAGGCTATCATCCAATGGAGTAAAAAAATGTAACAACAGACTACCTTCCATAATGACAAGGCTACCATCCATTGGAGCATAAGAAATCTCAACGACCGACTAACTTCCATAATGACAAGTATACCATCCATTGGAATATCAAAAATGTCGATAATAGACTACCTTCCATAATCACAAGGCTACCATCCATTGGAGTACCAAAAATCTGAACAATAGACTACCTTGCATAATGACAAGGAAATCATCCATTGGAATAACAAAGATATCGACAACAGGCTAACTTCAATAACTACAAGGTTACCATCCATTGGAGTAACAAAAATCTCGACAAAAGACTACCTTCCATAATGACAAGTCTACAATCCATTTGAATAACAAAAATCACGACAATAGACTACCTTACATAATGACAAGGCTACCATCCATTGGAGTAACAAAAATCTCAACGACATACTACCTTCCATAATGACAAGGCTACCATCCATTGGAGTAACAAAAATCTCGACAACATACTACCTTCCATAATGACAAGGCTATCATCCATTGGAGTAAAAAAAATCTAACAACTGACTACCTTCCATAATGACAAGGCTACCATCCATTGGAGTAATAGAAATCTCAACGACCGACTACCTTCCGTAATGACAAGGCTACCATCCATTGGAATAAAAAAAATGTAGATAATAGACTACCTTCCATAATGACAAGGCTGCCATCCATTGGAGTAACAAAAATCTGAACAACAGACTACCTTGCATAATGACAAGGCTATCATCCATTGGAATAACAAAGATATCGACAACAGGCTACCTTCAATAATGACAAGGCTTCCATCCACTGGAGTAACAAAAATCTAGACAAAAGACTACCTTCCATAATGAAAAGGCTACAATCCATTAGAATAACAAAAATCTCGACAATACACTACCTTCCATAATGACAAGGCTACCATCCATTGGAGTAACAAAAATCTCAACGACATACTACCTTCCATAATGAAAAGGCTAACATCCATTGGAGTAATAAAAAACTCAACGACAAACTACCTTCCATAAAGACAAGGCTACCATCCATTTGAGTAACAAAAATCTCGACAAAAGACTACCTTCCATAACGACAAGGCTACCATACATTGGAGTAACACAAATCTCGACAACAGACTACCTTCCATAATGACAAGGTTATCATCCAATGGTATAAAAAATTCTCGACAATTGACTACCTTCCATAATGATAAGGCTACCATCCATTGGAGTAACAAAAATCTGAACAACAGACTACCTTCCATAATGACAAGGCTACAATCCATTGGAGTAACAGAAATCTCAACGACAGACTACCTTCCATAATTACAAGGCTACCATCCGTTGGAGTATCAAAAATATCGACAATAGACTACCTTCCATAATGACAAGGCTACCATCCATTGTATTAAAAAAAATCTCAACAATAGACAACCTTCCATAATGACAAGGCTATCATCCAATGGAGTAAAAAAATGTAACAACAGACTACCTTCCATAATGACAAGGCTACCATCCATTGGAGCATAAGAAATCTCAACGACCGACTAACTTCCATAATGACAAGTATACCATCCATTGGAATATCAAAAATGTCGATAATAGACTACCTTCCATAATCACAAGGCTACCATCCATTGGAGTACCAAAAATCTGAACAATAGACTACCTTGCATAATGACAAGGAAATCATCCATTGGAATAACAAAGATATCGACAACAGGCTAAATTCAATAACTACAAGGTTACCATCCATTGGAGTAACAAAAATCTCGACAAAAGACTACCTTCCATAATGACAAGTCTACAATCCATTGGAATAACAAAAATCTCGACAATAGACTACCTTCCATAATGACAAGGCTACCATCCATTGGAGTAACAAAAATCTCGACAACATACTACCTTCCATAATGACAAGGCTATCATCCATTGGAGTAATAAAAATCTAACAACTGACTACCTTCCATAATGACAAGGCTACCATCCATTGGAGTAATAGAAATCTCAACGACCGACTACCTTCCGTAATGACAAGGCTACCATCCATTGGAATAACAAAAATGTAGATAATAGACTACCTTCCATAATGACAAGGCTGCCATCCATTGGAGTAACAAAAATCTGAACAACAGAGTACCTTGCATAATGACAAGGCTATCATCCATTGGAATAACAAAGATATCGACAACAGGCTACCTTCAATAATGACAAGGCTTCCATCCACTGGAGTAACAAAAATCTAGACAAAAGACTACCTTCTATAATGACAAGTCTACAATCCATTGGAATAACAAAAATCTCGACAATAGACTACCTTACATAATGACAACGCTACCATCCATTGGAGTAACAAAAATCTCAACGACATACTACCTTCCTTAATGAAAAGGCTATCATCCATTGGAGTAATAAAAAACTCAACGACAAACTACCTTCCATAAAGACAAGGCTACCATCCATTTGAGTAACAAAAATCTCGACAAAAGACTACCTTCCATAACGACAAGGCTACCATACATTGGAGTAACACAAATCTCGACAACAGACTACCTTCCATAATGACAAGGTTATCATCCAATGGAATAAAAAATTATCGACAACTGACTACCTTCCATAATGATAAGGCTACCATCCATTGGAGTAACAAAAATCTGAACAACAGACTACCTTCCATAATGACAAGGCTACAATCCATTGGAGTAACAGAAATCTCAACGACAGACTACCTTCCATAATTACAAGGCTACCATCCGTTGGAGTATCAAAAGTATCGACAATAGACTACCTTCCATAATGACAAGGCTACCATCCATTGTATTAAAAAAAATCTCAACAATAGACAACCTTCCATAATGACAAGGCTATCATCCATTGGTGTAAAAAAATGTAACAACAGACTACCTTCCATAATGACAAGGCTACCATCCATTGGAGCCTAAGAAATCTCAACGACCGACTAACTTCCATAATGACAAGTATACAATCCATTGGAATAAGAAAAATTTCGATAATAGACTACCTTCCATAATCACAAGGCTACCATCCATTGGTGTACCAAAAATCTGAACAATAGACTACCTTGCATAATGACAAGGAAATCATCCATTGGAATAACAAAGATATCGACAACAGGAGAACTTCAATAACTACAATGTTTCCATCCATTGGAGTAACAAAAATCTCGACAAAAGACTACCTTCCATAATGACAAGTCTACAATCAATTGGAATAACAAAAATCTCGACAATAGACTACCTTACATAATGACAAGGATACCATCCATTGGAATAACAAATATCTAGACAATAGACTACCTTCCATAATGACAAGGCTAACATCCATTGGAGTAACAAAAATCTCGACAACATACTACCTTCCATAATGACAAGGCTATCATCCGTTAGAGTAAAAAAAATCTAACAACTGACTACCTTCCATAATGACAAGGCTACCAACCATTGGAGTAATATAAATCTCAACGACCGACTACCTTCCGTAATGACAAGGCTACCATCCATTGGAATAACAAAAATGTAGATAATAGACTACCTTCCATAATGACAAGGCTGCCATCCATTGGAGTAACAAAAATCTGAACAACAGACTACCTTGCATAATGACAAGGCTATCATGCATTGGAATAACAAAGATATCGACAACAGGCTACCTTTAATAATGACAAGGATTCCATCCATTGTAGTAACAAAAATCTAGACAAAAGACTACCTTCCATAATGACAAGTCTACAATCCATTGGAATAACAAAAATCTCGACAATAGACTACCTTACATAATGACAAGGCTACCATCCATTGGAGTAACAAAAATCTCAACGACATACTACCTTCCATAATGACAAGGCTACCATTCATTGGAGTAACAAAAATCTCAACGTTAGACTACCTTCCATAAAGACAAGGCTACTATCCATTTGAGTAACAAAAAACTCAACAACAGACTACCTTCCATAATGACAAGGTTACCATCTAATGGAATAAAAAATTCTCGACAACTGACTACCTTCCATAATGACAAGGCTACCATCCATCGGAGTAACAAAAATCCGAACAACAGACTTCCTTCCATAATGACAAGGCTACAATCCATTGGAGTAACAGAAATCTCAACGACAGACTACCTTCAATAATGAAAAGGCTACCATCCATTGGAATAACAAAAATATCTACAACAGACTACCTTCCACAATTACATGGCTACCATCCATTTGGGTAACAAAAATCTCGACAATGGACTACCTTCCATAATGACAAGGCTACCATCCATTGGAGTAACCAAAATATCGATAAAAAACTACCATCCATCGGAATAACAAAAATCTCGACAATAGACTAGCTTCCATAATCACAAGGCTACCATCAATTGGAGTAACAAAAATCTGAACAACAGACTACCTTGCACAATGACAAGGCTATCATCCATTGGAATAACAAAGATATCGACAAGAGGCTACCTTCAATAATGACAAGGCTTCCATCCATTGGAGTAACAAAAATATAGACAAAAGACTGCCTTCCATAATGAAAAGGCTACAATCCATTGGAATAACAAAAATCTCGACAATACACTACCTGCCATAATGACAAGGCTAACATCCATTGGAGTAACAAAAATCTCAAAGACATACTACCTTCCATAATGACAAGGCTACCATCCATTGGAGTAACAAAAATCTCAATGTTAGACTACCTTCCATAAAGACAAGGCTACCATCCATTTGAGTAACAAAAATCTCGACAAAAGACTACCTTCCATAACGACAAGGCTACCATACATTAGAGTAACACAAATATCGACAACAGACTACCTTCCATAATGACAAGGTTATCATCCAATGGATTAAAAAATTCTCGACAACTGACTACCTTCCATAATGATAAGGCTACCATCCATTGGAGTAACAAAAATCTGAACAACAGACTACCTTCCATAATGACAAGGCTAGAATCCATTGGAGTAACAAAAATCTCAACGACAGACTACCTTCCATAATTACAAGGCTACCATCCGTTGGAGTATCAAAAATATCTACAATACACTACCTTCCATAATGACAAGGCTATCATCCATTGGAGTAAAAAAAATGTAACAACAGACTACCTTCCATAATGACAAGGCTACCATCCATTGGAGTATAAGAAATATCAACGACCGACTAACTTCCATAATGACAAGTATACCATCCATTGGAATAACAAAAATGTCGATAATAGACTACCTTCCATAATCACAAGGCTACCATCCATTGGAGTACCAAAAATCTGAACAATAGACTACCTTGCATAATTACTTGGAAATCATCCATTGGAATAACAAAGATATCGACAACAGGCTAACTTCAATAAATACAAGGTTTCCATCCATTGGAGTAACAAAAATCTCGACAAAAGACTACCCTCCAAAATGACAAGTCTAAAATCCATTGGAATAACAAAAATCTCGACAATAGACTACCTTACATAATGACAAGGATACCATCCATTGGAATAACAAATATCTAGACAATAGACTACCTTCCATAATGACAAGGCTACCATCCATTGGAGTAACAAAAATCTCGACAACATACTACCTTCCATAATTACAAGGCTATCATCCATTGGAGTAAAAAAAATCTAACAACTGACTACCTTCCATAATGACAAGGCTACCATCCATTGGAGTAATAGAAATCTCAACGACCGACTACCTTCCGTAATGACAAGGCTACCATCCATTGGAATAACAAAAATGTAGATAATAGACTACCTTCCATAATGACAAGGCTGCCATCCATTGGAGTAACAAAAATCTGAACAACAGACTACCTTGCATAATGACAAGGCTATCATCCATTGGAATAACAAAGATATCGGCAACAGGCTACCTTCCATAATGACAAGGCTTCCATCCATTGTAGTAACAAAAATCTAGACAAAAGACTACCTTCCATAATGAAAAGTCTACAATCCATTGGAATAACAAAAATCTCGACAACAGACTACCTTACTTAATGACAAGGCTACCATCCATTGGAGTAACAAAAATCTCAACGACATACTGCCTTCCATAATGACAAGGCTACCATTCATTGGAGTAACAAAAATCTCAACGTTAGACTACCTTCCATAAAGACAAGGCTACTATCCATTTGAGTAACAAAAATCTCAACAACAGACTACCTTCCATAATGACAAGGTTACCATCTAATGGAATAAAAAAATCTCGACAACTGATTACCTTCCATAATGACAAGGCCACCATCCATCGGAGTAACAAAAATCCGAACAACAGACTTCCTTCCATAATGACAAGGCTACAATCCATTGGAGTAACAGAAATCTCAACAACAGACTACCTTCAATAATGAAAAGGCTACCATCCATTGGAATAACAAAAATATCTACAACAGACTACCTTCCACAATTACAAGGCTACCATCCATTTGGGTAACAAAAATCTCGACAATGGAATACCTTCCATAATGACAAGGCTACCATCCATTGGAGTAACCAAAATATCGACAAAAAACTACCATCCATCAGAATAACAAAAATCTCGACAATAGACTAGCTTCCATAATCACAAGGCTACCATCAATTGGAGTAACAAAAATCTGAACAATAGACTACCTTGCATAATGACAAGGCTATCATCCATTGGAATAACAAAGATATCGACAAGAGGCTACCTTCAATAATGACAAGGCTTCCATCCATTGGAGTAACAAAAATATAGACAAAAGACTGCCTTCCATAATGAAAAGGCTATAATCCATTCGAATAACAAAAATCTCGACAATACACTACCTGCCATAATGACAAGGCTAACATCCATTGGAGTAACAAAAATCTCAAAGACATACTACCTTCCATAATGACAAGGCTACCATCCATTGGAGTAACAAAAATCTCAATGTTAGACTACCTTCCATAAAGACAAGGCTACCATCCATTTGAGTAACAAAAATCTCGACAAAAGACTACCTTCCATAACGACAAGGCTACCATACATTAGAGTAACACAAATATCGACAACAGACTACCTTCCATAATGACAAGGTTATCATCCAATGGATTAAAAAATTCTCGACAACTGACTACCTTCCATAATGATAAGGCTACCATCCATTGGAGTAACAAAAATCTCGACAATAGACTACCTTACATAATGACAAGGCTACCATCCATTGGAGTAACAAAAATCTCAACGACATACTACCTTCCATAATGACAAGGCTACCATTCATTGGAGTAACAAAAATCTCAACGTTAGACTACCTACCATAAAGACAAGGCTACTATCCATTTGAGTAACAAAAAAATCAACAACAGACTACCTTCCATAATGACAAGGTTACCATCTAATGGAATAAAAAATTCTCGACAACTGACTACCTTCCATAATGACAAGGCTACCATCCATCGGAGTAACAAAAATCCGAACAACAGACTTCCTTCCATAATGACAAGGCTACAATCCATTGGAGTAACAGAAATCTCAACGACAGACTACCTTCAATAATGAAAAGGCTACCATCCATTGGAATAACAAAAATATCTACAACAGACTACCTTCCACAATTACATGGCTACCATCCATTTGGGTAACAAAAATCTCGACAATGGACTACCTTCCATAATGACAAGGCTACCATCCATTGGAGTAACCAAAATATCGATAAAAAACTACCATCCATCGGAATAACAAAAATCTCGACAATAGACTAGCTTCCATAATCACAAGGCTACCATCAATTGGAGTAACAAAAATCTGAACAACAGACTACCTTGCACAATGACAAGGCTATCATCCATTGGAATAACAAAGATATCGACAAGAGGCTACCTTCAATAATGACAAGGCTTCCATCCATTGGAGTAACAAAAATATAGACAAAAGACTGCCTTCCATAATGAAAAGGCTACAATCCATTGGAATAACAAAAATCTCGACAATACACTACCTGCCATAATGACAAGGCTAACATCCATTGGAGTAACAAAAATCTCAAAGACATACTACCTTCCATAATGACAAGGCTACCATCCATTGGAGTAACAAAAATCTCAATGTTAGACTACCTTCCATAAAGACAAGGCTACCATCCATTTGAGTAACAAAAATCTCGACAAAAGACTACCTTCCATAACGACAAGGCTACCATACATTAGAGTAACACAAATATCGACAACAGACTACCTTCCATAATGACAAGGTTATCATCCAATGGATTAAAAAATTCTCGACAACTGACTACCTTCCATAATGATAAGGCTACCATCCATTGGAGTAACAAAAATCTGAACAACAGACTACCTTCCATAATGACAAGGCTACAATCCATTGGAGTAACAAAAATCTCAACGACAGACTACCTTCCATAATTACAAGGCTACCATCCGTTGGAGTATCAAAAATATCGACAATAGACTACCTTCCATAATGACAAGGCTATCATCCATTGGAGTAAAAAAAATGTAACAACAGACTACCTTCCATAATGACAAGGCTACCATCCATTGGAGTATAAGAAATATCAACGACCGACTAACTTCCATAATGACAAGTATACCATCCATTGGAATAACAAAAATGTCGATAATAGACTACCTTCCATAATCACAAGGCTACCATCCATTGGAGTACCAAAAATCTGAACAATAGACTACCTTGCATAATTACTTGGAAATCATCCATTGGAATAACAAAGATATCGACAACAGGCTAACTTCAATAAATACAAGGTTTCCATCCATTGGAGTAACAAAAATCTCGACAAAAGACTACCCTCCAAAATGACAAGTCTACAATCCATTGGAATAACAAAAATCTCGACAATAGACTACCTTACATAATGACAAGGATACCATCCATTGGAATAACAAATATCTAGACAATAGACTACCTTCCATAATGACAAGGCTACCATCCATTGGAGTAACAAAAATCTCGACAACATACTACCTTCCATAATGACAAGGCTATCATCCATTGGAGTAAAAAAAATCTAACAACTGACTACCTTCCATAATGACAAGGCTACCATCCATTGGAGTAACAAAAATCTCAACGACATACTACCTTCCATAATGACAAGGCTACCATTCATTGGAGTAAAAAAAATCTCAACGTTAGACTACCTTCCATAAAGACAAGGCTACTATCCATTTGAGTAACAAAAATCTCAACAACAGACTAACTTCCATAATGACAAGGTTACCATCTAATGGAATAAAAAAATCTCGACAACTGATTACCTTCCATAATGACAAGGCCACCATCCATCGGAGTAACAAAAATCCGAACAACAGACTTCCTTCCATAATGACAAGGCTACAATCCATTGGAGTAACAGAAATCTCAACAACAGACTACCTTCAATAATGAAAAGGCTACCATCCATTGGAATAACAAAAATATCTACAACAGACTACCTTCCACAATTACAAGGCTACCATCCATTTGGTTAACAAAAATCTCGACAATGGACTACCTTCCATAATGACAAGGCTACCATCCATTGGAGTAACCAAAATATCGACAAAAAACTACCATCCATCAGAATAACAAAAATCTCGACAATAGACTAGCTTCCATAATCACAAGGCTACCATCAATTGGAGTAACAAAAATCTGAACAACAGACTACCTTGCATAATGACAAGGCTATCATCCATTGGAATAACAAAGATATCGACAAGAGGCTACCTTCAATAATGACAAGGCTTCCATCCATTGGAGTAACAAAAATATAGACAAAAGACTGCCTTCCATAATGAAAAGGCTATAATCCATTCGAATAACAAAAATCTCGACAATACACTACCTTCCATAATGACAAGGCTACAATCCATTGGAGTAACAAAAATCTCAAAGACATACTACCTTCCATAATGACAAGGCTACCATCCATTGGAGTAACAAAAATCTCAATGTTAGACTACCTTCCAAAAAGACAAGGCTACCATCCGTTTGAGTAACAAAAATCTTGACAAAAGACTACCTTCCATAACGACAAGGCTACCATACATTAGAGTAACACAAATCTCGACAACAGACTACCTTCCATAATGACAAGGTTATCATCCAATGGAATAAAAAATTCTCGACAACTGACTACCTTCCATAATGATAAGGCTACCATCCATTGGAGTAACAAAAATCTGAACAACAGACTACCTTCCTAAATGACAAGGCTACAATCCATTGGAGTAACAGAAATCTCAACGACAGACTACCTTCCATAATTACAAGGCTACCATCCGTTGGAGTATCAAAATTATCGACAATAGACTACCTTCCATAATGACAAGGCTACCATCCATTGTATTAACAAAAATCTCGACAATAGACTACCTTCCATAATGACAAGGCTATCATCCATTGGAGTAAAACAAATGTAACAACAGACTACCTCCCATAATGACAAGGCTACCATCCATTGGAGTATAAGAAATCTCAATGACCGACTAACTTCAATAATGACAAGTATACCATCCATTGGAATAACAAAAATCTCGACAATAGACTACCTTCCATAATGACAAGGATACCATCCATTGGAATAACAAATATCTAGACAATAGACTACCTTCAATAATGACAAGGCTGCCATCCATTGGAGTAACAAAAATCTGAACAACAGACTACCTTGCATAATGACAATGCTATCATCCATTGGAATAACACAGATATCGACAACAGGATACCTTTAATAATGACAAGGCTTCCATCCATTGTAGTACCATAAATCTAGATAAAAGACTACCTTCCATAATGACAAGTCTACAATCCATTGGAATAACAAAAATCTCGACAATAGACTACCTTACATAATGACAAGGCTACCATCCATTGGAGTAACAAAAATCTCAATGACATTCTACCTTCCATAATGACAAGGCTACCATTCATTGGAGTAACAAAAATCTCAACGTTAGACTACCTTCCATAAAGACAAGGCTACCATCCATTTGAGTAACAAAAATCTCAACAACAGACTACCTTCCATAATGACAAGGCTTCCATTAATTGGAGTAACAAAAATCTCACGTTAGACTACCTTCCATAAAGACAAGGTTACCATCTAATGGAATAAAAAATTCTCGACAACTGACTACCTTCCATAATGACAAGGCTACCATCCATCGGAGTAACAAAAATCCGAACAACAGACTTCTATCCATAATGACAAGGCTACAATCCATTGGAGTAACAGAATTCTCAACGACAGACTACCTTCAATAATGAAAAGGCTACCATCCATTGGAATAAGAAAAATATCTATAACAGACTACCTTCCATAATTTCAAGGCTACCATCTATTTGGGTAACAAAAATCTCGACAATGGACTACCTTCCATAATGACAAGGCTACCATCCATTGGAGTAACAAAAATATCGACAAAAAACTACCATCCATCGGAATAATAAAAATCTCGACAATAGACTAGCTTCCATAATCACAAGACTACCATCAATTGGAGTAACAAAAATCTGAACAACAGACTACCTTGCATAATGACAAGGCTATCATCCATGGGATTAACAAAGATATCGACAACAGGCTACCTTCAATAATGACAAGGCTTCCATCCATTGGAGTAACAAAAATCTAGACAAAAGACTACCTTCCATAATGAAAAGGCTACAATCCATTGGAATAACATAAATCTCGACAATACACTACCTTCCATAATGACAAGGCTACCATCCATTGGAGTAATAAAAATCTCAAAGACATACTACCTTCCATAATGAAAAGGTTACCATCCATTGGAGTAACAAAAATCTCAACGTTAGACTACCTTCCATAAAGACTAGGCTACCATCCATTTGAGTAACAAAAATCTCGACAAAAGACTACCTTCCACAACGACAAGGCTACCATACATTAGAGTAACACAAATCTCGACAACAGACTACCTTCCATAATTACAAGGTTATCATCCAATGGAATAAAAAATTCTCGACAATTGACTACCTTCCATAATGATAAGGCTACCATCTATTGGAGTAACAAAAATCTGAACAACAGACTACCTTCCATAATGACAAGGCTACAATCCATTGGAGTAACAGAAATCTCAACGACAGACTACCTTCCATAATTACAAGGCTACCATCTGTTGGAGTATCAAAAATATCGACAATAGACTACCTTCCATAATGACAAGGCTACCATCCATTGTATTAACAAAAATCTCGACAATAGACTACCTTCCATAATGACAAGGCTATCATCCATTGGAGTAAAACAAATGTAACAACAGACTACCTCCCATAATGACAAGGCTACCATCCATTGGAGTATAAGAAATCTCAACGACCGACTAACTTCCATAATGACAAGTATACCATCCATTGGAATAACAAAAATGTCGATAATAGACTACCTTCCATAATCACAAGGCTACCATCCATTGGAGTACCAAAAATCTGAACAATAGACTACCTTGCATAATGACAAGGAAATCATCCATTGGAATAACAAAGATATCGACAACAGGATAACTTCAATAAATACAAGCTTTCCATCCATTGGAGTAACAAAAATCTCGACAAAAGACTACCTTCCATAATGACAAGTCTACAATCCATTGGAATAATAAAAATCTCGACAATAGACTACCTTACATAATGACAAGGCTACCATCCATTGGAGTAACAAAAATCTCAATGACATACTACCTTCCATAATGACAAGGATACCATTCATTGGAGTAACAAAAATCTTAATGTTAGACTACCTTCCATAAAGACAAGGCTACCATCCATTTGAGTAACAAAAATCTCAACAACAGACTACCTTCCATAATGACAAGGCTTCCATCATTGGAGTAACAAAAATCTCAACGTTAGACTACCTTCCATAAAGACAAGGCTACCATCCATTTGAGTAACAAAAATATCAACAACAGACTACCTTCCATAATGACAAGGTTACCATCTAATGGAATAAAAAATTCTCGACAACTGACTACCTTCCATAATGACAAGGCTACCATCCATCGGAGTAACAAAAATCCGAACAACAGACTTCCTTCCATAATGACAAGGCTACAATCCATTGGAGTAACAGAATTCTCAACGACAGACTACCTTCAATAATGAAACGGCTACCATCCATTGGAATAAGAAAAATATCTACAACAGACTACCTTCCACAATTACAAGGCTACCATCTATTTCGGTAACAAAAATCTCGACAATGGACTACCTTCCATAATGACAAGGCTACCATCCATTGGAGTAACAAAAATATCGACAAAAAACTACAATCCATCGGAATAACAAAAATCTAGACAATAGACTAGCTTCCATAATCACAAGGCTACCATCAATTGGAGTAACAAAAATCTGAACAACAGACTACCTTGTATAATGACAAGGCTATCATCCATTGGATTAACAAAGATATCGACAACAGGCTACCTTCAATAATGACAAGGCTTCCATCCATTGGACTAACAAAAATCTCGACAATACACTACCTTCCATAATGACAAGGCTACCATCCATTGGAGTAATAAAAATCTCAAAGACATACTACCTTCCATAACGACAAGGTTACCATCCATTGGAGTAACAAAAATCTCAACGTTAGACTACCTTCCATAAAGACAAGGCTACCATCCATTTGAGTAACAAAAATATCGACAAAAGACTACCTTCCATAACGACAAGGCTACCATACATTAGAGTAACACAAATCTCGACTACAGACTACCTTCAATAATTATAAGGTTATCATCCAATGGAATAAAAAATTCTTGACAACTGACTACCTTCCATAATGATAAGGCTACCATCCATTGGAGTAACAAAAATCTGAACAACAGACTACCTTCCATAATGACAAGGCTACAATCCATTGGTGTAACAGAAATCTCAACGACAGACTACCTTCCATAATTACAAGGCTACCATCCGTTGGAGTATAAAAAATATCGACAATAGACTACCTTCCATATTGACAAGGCTACCATCCATTGTATTAACAAAAATCTCGACAATAGACTACCTTCCATAATGACAAGGCTATCATCCATTGGAGTAAAACAAATGTAACAACAGACTACCTTCCATAATGACAAGGCTACCATCCATTGGAGTATAAGAAATCTCAACGACCGACTAACTTCCATAATGACAAGTATACCATCCATTGGAATAACAAAAATGTCGATAATAAACTACCTTCCATAATCACAAGGCTACCATCCATTCGAGTACCAAAAATCTGAACAATAGACTACCTTGCATAATGACAAGGAAATCATCCATTCCAATAACAAAGATATCGACAACAGGCTAACTTCAATAAATACAAGGTTTCCATCCATTGGAGTAACAAAAATCTCGACAAAAGACTACCTTCCATAATGACAAGTCTACAATCCATTGGAATAATAAAAATCTCGACAATAGACTACCTTACATAATGACAAGGCTACCATCCATTGGAGTAACAAAAACTCAATGACATACTACCTTCCATAATGACAAGGCTACCATTCATTGGAGTAACAAAAATCTCAACGTTAGACTACCTTCCATAAAGACAAGGCTACCATCCATTTGAGTAACAAAAATCTCAACAACAGACTACCTTCCATAATGACAAGGCTTCTATTCATTGGAGTAACAAAAATCTCAACGTTAGACTACCTTCCATAAAGACAAGGCTACCATCCATTTGAGTAACAAAAATATCAACAACAGACTACCTTCCAAAATGACAAGGTTACCATCTAATGGAATAAAAAATTCTCGACAACTGACTACCTTCCATAATGACAAGGCTACCATCCATCGGAGTAACAAAAATCCGAACAACAGACTTCCTTCCATAATGACAAGGCTACAATCCATTGGAGTAACAGAATTCTCAACGACAGACTACCTTCAATAATGAAAAGGCTACCATCCATTGGAATAAGAAAAGTATCTACAACAGACTACCTTCCACAATTACAAGGCTACCATCTATTTCGGTAACAAAAATCTCGACAATGGACTACCTTCAATAATGACAAGGCTACCATCCATTGGAGTAACAAAAATATCGATAAAAAACTACCATCCATCGGAATAACAAAAATCTAGACAATAGACTAGCTTCCATAATCACAAGGCTACCATCAATTGGAGTAACAAAAATCTGAACAACAGACTACCTTGCATAATGACAAGGATACCATCCATTGGAATAACAAATATCTAGACAATAGACTACCTTCCATATTGACAAGGCTACCATCCATTGGAGTAACAAAAATCTCGACAACATACTACCTTCCATAATGACAAGGCTATCATCCATTGGAGTAAAATAAATCTAACAACTGACTACCTTCCATAATGACAAGGCTACCATCCATTGGAGTAATAGAAATCTCAACGACCGACTACCTTTCGTAATGACAAGGCTACCATCCATTGGAATAACAAAAATGTAGATAATAGACTACCTTCCATAATGACAAGGCTGCCATCCATTGGAGTAACAAAAATCTTAACAACAGACTACCTTGCATAATGACAAGGCTATCATCCATTGGAATAACAAAGATGTCGACAACAGGCTACCTTCAATAATGACAAGGCTTCCATCCATTGGAGTAACAAAAATCTAGACAAAAGACTACCTTCCATAATGACAATTCTACAATCCATTGGAATAACAAAAATCTCGACAATAGACTACCTTACATAATGACAAGGCTACCATCCATTGGAGTAACAAAAATCTCAATGACATACTACCTTCCATAATGACAAGGCTACCATTCATTGGAGTAACAAAAATCTCAACGTTAGACTACCTTCCATAAAGACAAGGCTACCATCCATTTGAGTAACAAAAATTTCAACAACAGACTACCTTCCATAATGACAAGTGTTGTACCCCAAAATTTTCCCTCCCATATTCTTCAAGATTTGCAAAGACCATGCTTCAAAAATCTCCCCAAGGGTTGCACAGTTCAAAGGCCTCATAACAGTCATTAGGGTTTTGGTTCTGGCAAAGAAATTGAAGTTTCCAAGGGTCTAAACAAGTCCCACATGCCTACAAACACGGTCAAGCATCCACATGCCAAGTTTCAAGACTTACAGCACAAATTTGCACAGTCAAAAACCCTAATTGCCAAACAGTCAACTGTAGGGGCAAAATGGTCATTTGACAGTCAAAAGTCCAAATTTTTTGTCAACATCTTATTTTGAAGCCACAAACATCATTTGATAAATTCTTGATCATGATTTTCAAGGCATGGCTCAAAAAGTCTCAAGATGCAAAAGTTTCCATATTTGGACAGTTGAAAAAGTCAACTGTAACCTGACCAAGGCATAACATCCACATGGTTCATCAGAAAAATTACATTCAAAGCTCATTTTGAAGATAATGACATTTCCTACAACCCTTCTTCACACTTCAAGTCCAAGAAATGCTCTCACAAAAAGTTATCAATTTCAATATTATAGGTCATTTTCAAAAGTCAACAAAAAGGGACTTTAAGTCAAAGACCATAACTTGAGATTGGTAAATCAAAATGACATGGGACCAAAGGCATTGGTTAGAGAACTTCAAGACCTTTCCAAAATATCAAAGAACATTATCAAAGCTTAAAAATTGAGCAAGATATGCCTTGTGGAAGTTGGGAAATTTTTGGGAATTTTGAAAAGTCAACTTTACTTCAAATGCCTCAAAATTGCTAATGGGCCACATTTTCTTCCAATATTCATCATCCAAAGGCTATGCACGACCATTTGGCCCAAAGGGGACTTATTTCATCATTTTTTATTATTTATTTGAATTTTTAATCACCATTAATTCATTTAATTAAATAAAATATGAAAAAAATACAAAACAAATGTGTTTGAATCTTTTTATGCAGCCTATGCCCTCATTGGTCACTCAAGATTCGTGCACATCAAAAAAGGAAGGATTTGGCCATGATTGGTATCAAAACACATGGAAAAGATTTGAAAATATTTCATTAAAAATCAAATATTGGATTCATCAAAACATGGATCTTTTAGCTCAAATTGTTACTCTAATTCATCCCTCATATAAGTCGGAAGCTAAACCTAATGCACACAACCTGGGAGCTGCGCCCAAACCTGGATACAAAACTTGGCATTTTTTGTGAAAAAAGTCAAAACTGAAAACACCATTCCAAAGCGTTTCAAGGCAAGAGAACAATCCCATTACATTCCTGAGGCCTCAAGGAACGTTTCTGGATCAAAACCAGTGCTTCTAACGCAAAGAACTGGTAGAACCATGTCTCACTTTTCATGAAAATACTCATAATTGCATCTTGAATTCCCTGCATTTTTCATGTGTTTTTGATGTTGATTTATACTAATGTGCATCTCCTGAAGCTAATGACATAACTTAATTGAGTTGTAAGGCCCTGTATCAAAAAACGCCATGGAAGCTTTCTAGGTTTTCGAAGCTCCTAAATTGGGGACTTTTGGATATGGTAAAATCAGACCATGATACTTGTACCATTGGAATCGTGACGTTCCAAGGAATCTAAAACATCTATCGTGCCCTTTTTATATTTGTTGAATTCCTATTCGCTATTTTTTTGTATTCTAGATTGTGGGGGTTTAAAACCCCCGCTATCTAGTTTGTTTTTCAGGCAAAAATGCAGAACGAGTGGAGAAGAAGATGAGGTGTAAGCCAGCGGTTGGTGCGTTTGAATTTCGCACGAAAAAACACCACTAACCATCGTTTTGCATTATATTGTTTATTTGTCATATTATACACAAAGCGCGTAAATGGTTCAAGTGGCAAGGCGTTGATTTGGTAAACTCTGGGACCTGGGTTCGATTCCCAGGTCCCCTCCCTTTCTCCATATTATTTTTCTTTCCATGTTTACATGTAGCGCTCCCCTCAGAAGTCTACCATACGTCCACTATCCAAGCGTGCCACATGTCTCAGAGCATCAATCCAGTGGCCTTGATCTGAAGACCACCATGTGCATAGGTCAAACGTTCCACACGCCAGCATGAAAAGTCAAAAAGGCAAAGGTTCTATTGGGCCTAATTGCTGTCAACATAACCTCCAAATTGGGTTCAACACCCCTCATTGGTTTGCTTTCTTTCATTCTTTTTATTTTTCCTATTTTATTTGTTTTATGTAGTTTTAATTTAATTCTTTAAATTAATTTGTTTTCTTTAACATAAAAAATAATAAAAAATCAGAAAGACAAAACAAAAATATTTTATTTAATACATTTTTGTAAATAAATTTAATTCATTAATTTAGTTTTTTAATTCTAGGTTTAATTTCAATGTTTTCTTAAATAAATAAAAAATGTAAAATTAGGGTTTTAAATACTTTTATCTTTTTTTTCTTTTTCTTTTACCATTATTAATAATTAATTATTTATTTTTGTAAATAAAATTTGCCATGTAAATAATTAGGTTAAAATTAGGGTACAAACTTAAACATTTTTTTAATAAATTAAAAACAATTTAGAATTAGGGTTAATTAATTTTTATTTTTTTAATTCCATTAATTCTCATCAAACTCCATAAATGCAAAAACTCCAAAAAATTTCTTCATTTTATTTAAACTTAATTAATTTATTAATTGTAACTTAATTTCTTTAAAAAGGGTCCAACGCCCTCACATTCCCGATTTTAATTCTCTTCGCATTTTTATTTCTTTTTGTAAATATAATGTAATTGCCCCCAAAGCTATGTAATAGATTAATTAGGCATTTATCTTTTCCGCATTTTTATTTTATTTCAAATCGGGTCTTGGATTAATTTGGCGATGTGGACCCGCGCCTTTGTAATAGCGTAGGACCTTTTAATTCCGCATCTTTTAACTGTTAATAATTTGCATGAAAGAATGAATGTCAAAAAATAAAAGCAACGCGTAGATCACCAATGCATGAACAAGATAAACATATCTGAAAACGACACACAAATCACACACCACCCCTAGGGTACGCCTCATTGTTGCCTTGCCCCTCGAAAGGTGGTCGTCGAGTAGAGGATGTTTTAGTAAGTCCTCATGTCCATGAACATGGAAAGGGGGTAGCTTCTAAGGTGTCTTCCTATTGCTCTGGTGATCACCATGTCCCGAACCCTCGAATTGACCCAAACACCTCCAACGGTGGTGCTACCTACCTCTCAATGGTGGGATGGCACTATCTTAAAGGACATTTACACAGACGAATTCCTTAGGGTAGGTAGACAATTCGTAGATACTTGCTCTAATTTCAAAACAAATCAAAAATACTTTCCACACCGACACCTTTCAAAAAGCTTTCGAAAGCAACTTTTCAAACACTCTTGAGGACTGATACAAGAGTCGAACTGAAATTTTCAAAGAAACTTTTTAAACCCACAGTTGAAAAGCAAACAAATAATTTTGAAAACACAAATGAGCAAGTATCTAAGAGCCCATGGATAACCAAGGATAGAAAGGGTGCTAACACCTTCCCTTTCTATAAATCTACCTCCCGAACCGAGAGCAATCTCTATAAGGAATTTTTCTGTGCTTTTGTCCTTTCCATTTGGAGAAAATAAAAGACGGTGGCGACTCTTGCTTACCGCGACATTTCGCGAACCAGCGTTAAACAGTCAGTTCCAGATCCACCAATCACAGAACTGGCGACTCTGCTGGAGATTTAACTTAAAGTGAGGTGTACCTTAGGATTAAGATCACTGTGTTTTCAATTGTATTGACTTGTTTGCTTTAAAATTGTGGGTTGCATGGGAGTTACATAGATCCTAACCCGGATCTGGGGATACCTTCTTAGAAAGTAGCAACAAGGCTGTGAGGGAACTGTGCGGGGTATACCGACATGGTTGAAACAGTCTGCTACGTTGATGTGGCACTTTGGTGTGTACCGGTAACCCTTGAGTTCAGTAAAGGAGAGTACGGGGCCTCCGCGTGGTGTCGTGAAGCATCAACTGACCTTAGGAACCTTAATTGAACTATCTTGGCCTCTTTAGGGTAGTGAGATAACTGACTTTGGTGCAGTCCGAGGTTGGTTGATACTCGATACTACACTCAATTGAGGGTTTCTTTCCTGGAATATTTCGGTCGCCAGTTCAGTGGCTAAATCGAAACGATGAACAATGAAAGCAATCCAGTGATATTGGGACCCTTAGAACCCGGTTACTTCTAATAGGAAAGGTTGAGCCCACCAACTTCAAGAGGGTAATACCCAGACCCCATGCTGGCCTAAACTCTAAGGGCTTGTCTTGTGTGACTTGTGTGCCTTACATGTTTGCCTTTGTAAATATCTGTGGTGTGTTTAATCATAGCATCATGACATCATCCAACATCATATGCATTGACTAACCATTTCAGGGGTTCGAATCTTCATCTTTGTTCTTGTTTTGTAGGACATGGAAATTGTTCGCAGAAAGACAATTCAAGTCAGCCTTGTAAGAATCCCTCCTCAGCTTAAGGAGCTTATATCCAGGATTCCAGAGAGCTCTTCATTCATTGAAAGACATGGAAGACTCGTCAGCTTGGTCAATACCAACATTGAGGAAGATATGATAAAGGTCCTATTCCAGTTCTTTGACCCTCTGCTTCACTGTTTCACTTTCCTGGATTATCAGCTGGTACCTACATTGGAGGAGTTCTCCCGGCTTCTGAAGATCCCTATCCTTGATCAACTACCCTACAACGGTACGGAAAAGGAACCCAAGCTTGAAGAGATTGCTAAAGCCTTACACCTACAATCATCTGACCTCAAGGGACATTGGGAAGTTAGAAGTGGTATCAAAGGGTTCTTAGCCAGGTTTTTGTTTGAAAAGGCCCAGGAATGTTGGAATTCCCTTGACTTACAAGCTTTTGAAGAAGTTGTGGCCCTCCTTGTCTATGGTTTGGTGTTGTTCCCTAACCCAGATCAGCTTATAGATATCAGTGGTGTCCAGATCTTCATGTCCAGGAATCCTATACCTACGTTGCTGGGGGACATCCTTCACTCATGTTACACTCGAACCATGAGAAAAAGAGGTGTCCTTATATACTGCACTCCTCTCCTGGGAAGGTGGTTTATTTCGCACCTTCCCCAATCAGTTTTGAAGAACGAGCGGGGTTTGAGATGGTCACAACGGTTGATGACTCTTACACATGCTGATATACATTGGTGCCCTCGATCCAGAGAGGATGTCACTATCATTGATCATTGGCGGGAGTACCCTAATGTTCCTTTACTTGGAATCAGAGGAGGTATTACTTACAGCCCATGCCTGGCTTGGAGACAGTTTGGTTACGCCCGGAGAGATGGTCCTCATGACATGTTAATTCCTGACATAGTTTTTGATTTCGACAACGATGCAAAAGGACTTCGCCAGAGATTTATCAGAGCTTGGAGGATGCCCAGTAAGATAGACAGCAAGACACTGGGGCACAAGAATTCCATCCCATTGGAACCTTATCTCAAGTGGGTACGAGCCCGCTCCTAGAAGTTAGTAATGCCTTATCCTCATGTGCTCCCTGTGATCAAAGAGCCGGTCTTGGAAGGAGAGGTGTCCTACACCATTCAACATCCTGACATGCCCACGTCCTGGGAAGAGATGCAGAAGAGCTGGATCCAGCTTAAGGAATAACAGAATTCTCTTGAGACCAGTCTACATGCTAGTGAAAAGAAGGTCTTGGAGCTCACCCGCCTATTGCACGAGGAGAGGAATCTCAACATCTACATAGCTCCAAAGAGGATGCGTAGTGTCTTTTGGGATTGATTTGCTTTGTAATATGTGCCCATGAGGCTTTGATGTACTGAACAATTATTTCCTTAATGATAACGTGTGTTCCTTTTTGTCTACAACAAATTTGAACTTTCGAACCCTTGAATGCATTGCATAAATACATATCATTCATCATGTGCTTAGCAGGTTTTCTTCTTTTCAGGTTGCTTACTGTTCTTCGCTGTTTATTTCAGCATCATGAATCCTGACTCATCATCAACCGAGATGTCTATCAAGGCCCTTCAGGCGCAGAACACGCAATTTCAGGAGCTAATCATGGGTTTGGCTCAAGGCCAAGAAGAGCTGAAGGCTTTACTCCTGAAGAAGGAGAAGAAGAAGAAGAAGAGAACTGTTCTTTTCAACTCGGGCCGAAGGTTTGGCAACACTCTGCAGAATGAAGAGGCTGGTTCTTCTATAGGCAAGAGCAGTCCCCAAGGGGGAAAAGATCCTACTCCGGTAATCTCTGACAATGAGACTGACTTCAATGAGGAACAGTATCCTCCGGCTGAAGACCGGTATAAGCAGTTGGAAGACAGACTGAATGCAATGGAGATCCAACAAGTTCCTGGGCTGGATTTCGGAGACTTGGGCTTATCTACTGGTGTGATTATTCCTCACAAGTTTAAGGCATCATCTTTCACCAAGTATGACGGGGCATCTTGTCCCAAGCTACACCTCAGATCTTATGTGTGGAAGATTCAACCGTACTCAGTGGACAAGAATTTGTGGATCCACTTCTTCCAGGAGAGTCTTTCAGGGACTCATCTCGAATGGTTCTATCAGCTGGATGGG
Organism: Vicia faba; assembly: GCA_948472305.1. Taxonomy (NCBI): domain Eukaryota; kingdom Viridiplantae; phylum Streptophyta; class Magnoliopsida; order Fabales; family Fabaceae; genus Vicia; species Vicia faba. Next base: position 584,555,447 of record OX451739.1, on the reverse strand, counting down.
ACCAGAGTTCGTAACTGGGAGGAGTTGTCTACTGCTTTTTATAAGCAGTATTAATATAATGCCGACCTTGCTCCTACACGTACCCAACTCCAGGGTATGTCGCTAGGATCAAGCGAAGGTTTCAAAGAGTATGCAAAGAAGTGGAGGGATCTGGCTGGCAGGGTGCAGCCTCCGTTAACTAACCGAGAGTTGGTAGACATGTTCTTGGGGACCCTATCTGGGCCGTTTTTCAATCATCTTATCGGTAACTCATCTGCATGGTTTACTGATCTTATTCTGACTGGAGAGAGAATAGAGGCTGGGATGAAGTCCGGCAAAATTCAGAAGGGTGCATCTGCAAGTTCTGAAAAGAAACCCTTTAAGAAGGAGGCCAGTGCTGTATATGGGTCTAGAAGACAAGAGAAACCTGAGCGCCGCCAATCTATCAATGCGGTGATGATTTCTAAGCCTGCTACCGCTCCTCGGCAAACCAATCAGCAAAGGGGTGAATGACCCAGAAGAGAGTTTACCCGACTAAGTATGACTCTATCACAAATCTTGCCGCAGTTGCTATCCACCAATTTGGTGACTGTTAGAGAGGCCCCGAAGGTTGTGAATACGGCCTCTCCCAAGTACAACCCAAATGCCCGTTGTGCTTATCACTCCGATAGCCCGGGGCATTCCACTGACGACTGTTGGGCCTTAAGGAATAAGGTGCAAGACCTTATTGACGCAAAAGAGATACAGTTCGAAGCGCCTGAGAGGCTAAATATGGTGACTGCTCCTATGCCCCAGCATGGAGTGAATGCCGTTGATGAAGATGTATATGCCGTTTCTGTGAATGATGTAGCTACTCCCTTGATGACTGTTAAGAGGAACCTACTACTGGCCGGTTTATTTCCGGGTTGTAGTGAAGGTTGCCTTTTCTGTGATGTTTCCTTTTCTGATTGTCCTTTGCTGAAGTTAGGCATCCAAAGCCTAATGGACATCAAAGAGATTTTTTTCAAGAAGACTGCTGTTCAGTTTGTTCTGGTGGAAGAAGTTTCTGTTGTTACAATCTTTAATAATCCGATCAAGGCTCTCCCAAGAAAGCCAGTTAAAATCATGATTGTCGCACCCGTTGTTATTACTGTTCCGGGGCCTCTCCCCTACGAATCTGATAAGGCTGTCCCCTGGCACTATGGGGAAGACGTATATGTGCATGGAATCAAGCAAGAGTTCAACACTGGCACCAGCATCAGCAATATCACTGGTCCAGCAAAAGTTACCCGCAGTGGCAGGCTCTTCTCGCCTGACATTGCACCACCAACTATTCAAAGACCCCTCACCATAACACCTGCAAGTGTACCTATTCCCAGTTCTGATCAAGTTGTTTCCCCTGCTGCCGAGTCATCTAATGCTCGGGGTAAAGGGATTGAAGATGAGCCTGCCCCGATGGAGGCGCCAAAATCTATGAATGTTGAGGCCTCCCAACAAGAGATGGAGGAAATTCTGAAAATAATCAAGAAGAGTGACTTTAATGTTGTTGAGCAGCTGGGGCATACCCCCTCCAAAATCTATATGCTCTCCTTACTACTGTGCTCAGAGGCCCATGCTAAGGCCCTGATTTCATTCCTCAAGACGGCCCATGTGCCACAGGAGACATCTGCTGTCCAGTTTACTGATTGCGTAGCCAATTTGACAGCCGACAATGGTTTGGGTTTCTCGGATGCTGACCTTACTGCTAAGGGAAAGGACCACAATGACGCCCTGCATGTCTCTATTGAATGCAGGGGCACTACTCTTGCGCACGTGCTGGTGGACACTGGTTCTTCCTTGAATGTGCTACCTAAAAAGGCCTTAGACCGGTTGGATTGTGAAGGCCTGGAGCTGAAACCTAGCAATATCATCGTCAGAGCCTTTGACGGTTCTAAGAGGATGGATCATGGAGAGGTAGACATTCCTATTCGTGTGGGTTCTCAAGTTTTCGACTCTACTTTCTATGTGATGGATATCCGTCCATCATATTCTTGTCTACTGGGTCGACCTTGGATCCACAAAGCTGGGGCAGTGACCTCTACCCTACACCAGAAACTCAAGTACCCCGTCAGAGGGAAGATTGTCACTGTGCAGGGAGAGGAGGAGTATATGGTGAGCCATTTGAATTCCTTCAGGTATATTGAGATGGACGGGGAGTTTATTGAAACCCACTTTCAGCATTTCGAAGAGGTACCTCCAACATTGGCAGCAGCGGAAACAGTGGTCGAAGAGGATGTTCCCTTGAAGATGGCTTCCTTGAAGGATGCCCGGGCTGTGATCAAGAAAGGTGAATGTGCTAACTAGGGCAGGCTCCCTGATTTTACACCTAAAACTGACAAGTTTGGACTGGGTTTTAATGCAGAGGGTCAGAAGGCTGTGCGCAAGGCAAAGACCAGAAGACCTCCTGTGCTCATTACCAACCCAGGAGTGAATGCTATCAGGGAGGATGATGAAGTGGAAGAGTTAGAGTTTAAAAGCTGGATCTACCCGACGACTGATGGTGGATTGACCAATTGGACTGCTAAGGATCATACTCCTGTTACTTTTGTTACACAGTAATAAACTCCTTTGTTTTGTTATTTGTAATAAACAATGATTTGAAACTCTATGGCCCGGTGTCTTACCCGGGGCACTGTGGCTTCATTTGTGAGGGTATATTAATTGTCATTTCATATATCATTAATAAAGACCTTGGACGTTTTCTCGCATTTCAAATCTTATGCTCCTTTTATTTCTTTCCTTTCTTTATATATTGCAAAACAGCTGTATTTACACACACTCACTCATACAGGTTTCAATCCACTCTGGACCTCACTGGTAACGACTCTGCTACTGCCAGTTATGACTTCGAAAATCCGATCAACTTAGCCGAAGACGAAGGTGAAGATGATTGCGAAGTGCCTGGCGAGCTTGCAAGACTGTTACTCCAGGAAGAGAGGGCAATTCAACCACATGAAGAGCCAGTGGAAAAAATAAATCTGGGTACTGAGGCAGACAAAAAGGAGGTAAAGATTGGTGCCAACCTAGAGCTCAGCGTGAAGAAACGGTTGGCTCAGATGCTACAGGATTATGTGGAGATATTTGCCTGGTCCTACGAAGACATGCCCGGGTTGGATACCGACATTGTGGTCCATCATTTGCCTACCAAGGAAGACTGCCCTCCGGTTAAGAAAAAGGTCCGCCGTATGCGTCCAGAGATGTCTGAGAAGATCAAAGCCAAAGTTATGAAACAGTTTGACGCCGGGTTCCTTGCAGTGACTTCTTACCCTCAGTGGGTTGCTAACGTGGTGCCAGTACCAAAGAAGGATGGTAAGGTCAGAATGTGTGTCGACTACATGGATCTGAACAGGGCCAGCCCCAAGGATGACTTCCCTCTACCTCACATTGATGTCCTTGTTGATAATACTGCTCAGCACAAAGTGTTTTCTTTCGTGGACGGTTTTTCAGGCTATAATCAGATTAAGATGGCTCCGGAAGACATGGAAAAGACTACCTTTGTTACTCAGTGGGGCACCTTCTGCTACAAGGTCATGCCTTTTGGACTGAAAAATGCTGGGGCAACCTACCAACGTGCCATGGTTGCTTTATTTCATGACATGATCCATCATGAGATAGAAGTGTATGTTGACGACATGATCGCAAGGTCCCAGACTGAGGAAGAGCACTTAGATCATCTGCAGAAACTGTTTGACCGTCTGAAGTTGTACAAGCTGAGGTTGAACCCGAACAAGTGCACCTTCGGGGTAAGGTTTGGAAAGTTGCTAGGCTTCGTTGTAAGTGACAAGGGTATTCAAGTGGACCCTGCCAAGGTTAAAGCCATTCAAGAGATGCCGGTTCCTAAGACAGAGAAAGAGGTCAGAGGCTTTTTAGGACGCTTGAATTACATTGCTCGGTTCATCTCACATCTAACTGCCACCTGTGAGCCAATCTTCAAGCTGCTGAAGAAAGATCAGGTAGTACGTTGGAATGATGAGTGTCAAGCTGCTTTTGACAGAATCAAGGAGTACCTCCAAGAACCACCCATCCTTATGCCACCGGTTGAGGGGAGACCTCTGATATTATACCTGACAGTACTTGACAACTCAATGGGGTGTGTGCTGGGGCAGCATGATGAGTCTGGCCGAAAAGAGCACGCCATTTATTACCTTAGCAAAAAGTTTACCGACTGTGAGACCCGATACTCACTTCTTGAGAAAACTTGCTGCGCTTTGGTATGGGCTGCTCGCCGGCTAAGACAGTATATGCTGACTCACACTACCTTGTTGATCTCAAAGATGGATCCTATAAAGTACATATTTGAAAAGCCTGCACTGTCTGGGAGAATAGCAAGATGGCAAATGATCTTGACAGAATACGACATTCAGTACACAACCCAGAAAGCCATCAAAGGAAGTGTATTGGAAGACCACTTGGCACATCAGGCAGTAGACAACTATCAATCAATGAACTTCGAGTTTCCAGACGAGAGCATCATGATAGTGACTGATTGTGAAGTACCTGGACCGGATGAAGGACCTGAGGAAGGATCCCGATGGTCTATGCACTTTGACGGAGCCTCCAATGCTTTGGGAAACGGTATCGGCGCTGTGATCATATCCCCTCAAGGCACTCATACTCCACTCACTGCCCGGCTATGTTTCAACTGCACCAACAACATGGCGGAGTATGAGGCATGCATCATGGGTCTCCAAGCTGCGACTTACTTAAGGATCAAGTTTCTGAGTGTCTTCGGAGATTCCGCTCTCGTGATCAATCAGATCAAAGGGGAGTGGGATACGAAACATTCGAATCCTATTCCTTATAGAGAATGTGTGTTGACCTTGATCCCTCACTTCACAGAGATAACCTTTGAACACTTTCCGAGAGAGGAGAATTAGTTGGCGGACGCGTTAGCTACGATGTCTTCTATGTTCAAGGTCAAATGGGACAATGAGGCTACCCAGGTCACTATCTGGAAACTGGACGAACCGGCATACTGTTGTGATCTTGAGACTGAATTGGTGACTGAGAAGCCTTGGTACCATGAGGTGAAGAGATATTTGGAAGCTCAGGAATACCCTGAAGGTGCGTCTGTCAATGATAAGAAGTTTCTGAGAAGGTTCGCAGCGAAGTTCTTCCTTAGCAATAGCATCCTGTACAAGCGAAACCATGATTCGACCTTACTGCGTTGTGTGGATAAAACTGAAGCAGAAAGGATCATGGAAGAGCTACATGAAGGGACCTTCGGAACACATTCCAATGGACATACTATGGCGAAGAAAATCCTTCGGGCAGGGTATTTCTGGTCCACAATGGAAGCCGACTGTTACCAGCACTCTCGGACATGTCACAAATGCCAGATTTATGCAGACAAGGTGCATGTTCCTCCTGTTCCTCTAAATGTTCTAACTGCGCCTTGGCCTTTTGCAATGTGGGGCATAGATATGATCGGTGAGATTAAACCTACAGTGTCCAATGGGCATCGCTTCATCCTAGTAGCGATTGATTACTTCACGAAGTGGGTTGAAGCAGCTTCCTACGCTACGGTAACCAAGACTGTCGTGGCACGGTTCATTCGGCATAATCTGATCTATCGGTACGGGGTCCCTGAAAGAATTATTACAGACAACGGTACCAATCTCAATAACAAGATGATCACTGAACTCTGCTAGCAGTTTAAGATACAGCACCATAACTCTTCTCCTTACCGGCCGAAGATGAATGGCGCTGTAGAAGCAGCAAATAAGAACATTAAGAAAATCGTGCAGAAGATGACAGTGACTTATAAAGATTGGCACGAGATGTTACCGTTCGCTCTACATGGGTACCGTACCTCATCCTGGACGTCAACCGAGGCAACTCATTTCTCCTTGGTCTATGGTATGGAGGCAGTCTTACCAATCGAAGTGCAAATACCCTCTCTCCGGATAATGAAGGATGCAGATCTGAGCGAAGATGATTGGATCCAGACACGACTTGATCAGCTAAACCTTATCGACGAAAAGAGACTTGCTGCTATCTGTCATGGTCAGACATATCAGAAACGGATGATCAGGGCATTTAACAAAAAGGTCAGACCACAAGAATATCAAGTTGGGGATCTGGTAATCAAGCGAATCATCCTTCGTCAGAGTGATCAAAGGGGCAAATGGACCCCTACGTACGAAGGGCCATTTGTGGTTAAGCATGTGTTCTCAGGAGGAGCCATGATTCTAACCAACATGGATGGTGACGACCTTCCTCACCCCGCCAATGCAGACATAGTAAAAAGATACTACGCATAAAAAAAAAAAAGACCCGCTAGGTTGACATACCTAGGCAAAAATTAGGGCTTCACGGCGAACCAAAAGGGTTCGGGCAAAATGAAGGGATGAAATGAAAAAATCTGTACACCCGGCAAGTCGAAAAACTGAAAAGGCAGCTTGGGCAAAAATGGGTATCCCGGTGGACTGAAAACCCGAAAGGGTGGTCCAGGAAAAAGTTAGGGATAAAGCGTAATACTATGTCTCATTGGATCACTTTGCGTCCAGAATCCGGTATCAGCGCTAAGTTCAGACGACGTCGATCAATCAGCTTCATTTTCAACCTAGGTCATCAAGTGATGAGATGCTCGAAGATATAAAGGCGATAGCTGAGTTGGAACCCAGTGGGATCATTCTATTCACACAGCTGTTTATTTGCCTTTGAACAAATTTGTATAAACTCTTTCATTCGGCGGCGTTCTCTTACTAGGACGTCAGCCTCTTGTATATAAACGCCTATTTTACAGGCAAATTCAAAAAAATCAATACAAATATACTTTTCAGACAAATTGCCTTTTGTTTTTTACTTTTTTCTGTTTTGTTTTGCGAAGAACGTCCAAGGTTCAATTTGTGATATATGCATTGACAATAATTTTCTCACTCATGAATATTTGCATACGAAACAAAGGATTAATTACAGGTAATATTAGAAACAGGGGCAATAAAGAGTTGTCTGAGCGATCTAATTGTTCCGTCCACCAAGGTACCAAGGTAGGTTCGGCTGAAGAACATTACCAGATATCTCAATTCCCCAGAGAGTGCGTCAGCAAGTCAATACGCTCTCCCCAAGAAAAGATATTATCAGCCTTAAGGAAGTTGGGTATCCTCCAGCAGATCTCAACATTCCCCAACGCAGCATACAGACATTCTTAACAAGCATCCCTGGCAGTCTTGACCTAAAGATTGTTCCCTGGCGGTATATCAAACATTCAGTGGAGTCAATTCCCGTACAGTTCAAAAACTTCCCCAGGAGAGTCCAATCCAGTTCCCTAGGAAAGTTGGAATCCATCTTCCCAAGCAGTGAGCTTATCCCCAGTAGATTCTGGAAGCTTATCCTCGCAGAGCACGAATGCGTCTCCTGACTTTATTCAAAGAGTTATTTCCCTACCAGGATATAACTGGGTTATCCTCAGCCAAAAGCCACGGAAAGATCGTTCTCGACGAAGTCTTCTTATCCCCAGCGAAGTCTATTAACACTTCCAACACAACAATGGTATTCCCAGCGAAGTTACCATCAACATTTCAGCAAAGTACCTCTCTCCCCACAGAGTATTGTTTCCCAGCAAGATCGTTAGAGTACTTTTCTCCCCGCAGAGTAATCCATTCGCCAAGTTTATCCCCCAACGGAGGTGTCTTCTCCTACCGGTATTCTTGCAACTATCATCCCCAGCGGAAGCAAAGATCTATTCTTCAAACATCAGCCCAAGAGTGACTTCCCGGCACCCGTCAAGGATTTATTTTCCTAAAAACGAAAAGATACATTCATAAACATCACATTTTCATACATCATACATTGCATATACGCATCATATCTTACAAATCTCATTTATGTTGAGAACGCCATCGCTTGATTCATATCATGCCTTGCATATGACTGACCTTTACCTTTCAGGAAAGATCCAGTTAGGTTCTCAGCTATATTTCAAGACTTTAGTCTGGTTCAGTTAAGTCGACCCTAAGATTTTCCTGATTCTTATCCAGTCAAAGGCCTTCTCTGGTTCAGTCAGATCAACCCTAAGATCTCCCTGATTCTTATCCAGTTGAAGATTACAAGGCCTTCTCTGGTTCAGTCAGATCGACCCTAAGATCTCCCTGATTCTTATCCAGTTGAAGATTCCAAGGCCTTCTCCGGTTCAGTCAGACCGACCCAATGATCTCCCTGATTCTTAGCCCAATAGAAGACATCCAAGGTTCTCTCAGCGTCCCTGTTGAGGTAGTAATCGCCCAAGATTCTCTCAGCGTTCCTGTTGAGGTAGTAATCACCCAAGATTCTCTCAGCGTTACTGTTGAGGTTGAATTCGCCTATGATTCTCTCAGTGTTACTGTTGAGGTTGAAGTCGCCTATGATTCTCTCAGCGTTACTATTGAGGTTGGAGTCGCCCAAGATTCTCTCAGCGTTACTGTTGAGGTTGGAGTTGCCCCAGATTCTCTCAGCGTTACTGTTGAGGTTGAAGTCGCCAAAGATTCTCTCAGCGTTACTGTTGAGGTTGAAGTCGCCCAAGATTCTCTCAGCGTCCCTGTTGAGGTAGTAATCACCCCAAGGTTCTCTCAGCGTTCCTGTTGAGGTAGTAATCGCCCAAGGTTCTCTCAACGTTCCTATTGAGGTAGTAAACGTCCAAGGTTCTCTCGCCGTCCTGTTGAGGTAGTAACCATCCCTGGTTCATTCATCACCTTTTGAAGCTCCAGATTCAATTCCTGTAACCAGCAAGGGTGCGTCTATATAAAGAGTTTGAAGACCAGCTCCTGTAGCAGGCCAGGTAATCATTTTCTTTTTCAGGTACGCAAGTTCTCGCTAAGGAATCTCTTATGCAATCGACATCCAGATGGCATCTATAAGCCCATCCACATATCCATCACCTCTCAGCATGGCATCTATAAGCCCATCATCCTATCCATCAATCTCCAAATGGCATCTATAAGCCCATTCCCACCATCACACTACTATGTGAGCGCAAATTTCTGGGCACTCTAGTGTTCAATCATCTTCCACCTTCGGATTATGAAAGGCACGTCAGCCAATCTGCATCCTCAGGTCTAAGAAGATTGAACAGGGGCAACTGTTGTACCCCAAAATTTTCCCTCCCATATTCTTCAAGATTTGCAAAGAGCATGCTTCAAAAATCTCCCCAAGGGTTGCACAGTTCAAAGGCCTCCTAACAGTCATTAGGGTTTTGGTTCTGGCAAAGAAATTGAAGTTTCGAAGGGTCTAAACAAGTCCCACATGCCTACAAACATGGTCAAGCATCCACATGCCAAGTTTCAAGACTTACAGCACAAATTTGCACAGTCAAAAACCCTAATTGCCCAAAAGTCAACTATAGGGGCAAAATGGTCATTTGACAGTCAAAAGTCCAAATTTTTGGTCAACATCTTATTTTGAAGCCACAAACATCATTTTATCAATTCTTGATCATGATTTTCAAGGCATGGCTCAAAATGTCTCAAGATGCAAAAGTTTCCATATTTGGATAGTTGAAAAAGTCAACTGTAACCTGACCAAGGCATAACTTCCACATGGTTCATCAGAAAAATTCCATCCAAAGCTCATTTTGAAGAGAATGACATTTCCTACAACCCTTATTCACACTTCAAGTCCAAGAAATGCTCTCACAAAAAGTTATCAATTTCAACATTATAGGTCATTTTCAAAAGTCAACAAAAAGGGACTTTAAGTCAAAGACTATAACTTGAGATTTTTAAATCAAAATGACATGGGACCAAAGGCATTGGTTAGAGTACTTCAAGAACTTTCCAAAATATTCAAGAACATGATCAAAGCTTAAAAATTGAGCAAGATATGCCTTGTGGAATTGGGAAATTTTTGGGAATTTTGAAAAGTCAACTTTACTTCAAATGCCTCAAAATTGCTAATGGGCCACATTTTCTTCCAAGATTCATCATCCAAAGGCTATGCACGACCATTTGGCCCAAAGGGGACTTATTTCATCATTTTTTATTATTTATTTGAATTTTTAATCACCATTAATTCATTTAATTAAATAAAATATGAAAAAAATACAAAACAAATGTGTTTGAATCTTTTTATGCAGCCTATGCCCTCATTGGTCACTCAAGATTCGTGCACATCAAAAAAGGAAGGATTTGGCCATGATTGGTATCAAAACACATGGAAAAGATTTGAAAATATTTCATTAAAAATCAAATATTGGATTCATCAAAACATGGATCTTTTGGCTCAAATTGTTACCCTAATTCATCCCTCATATAAGTCAGAAGCTAAACCTAATGCACACAACCTGGGTACAAAACTTGGCATTTTTTGTGACAAAAAGTCAAAACTGAAAACACCATTCCAAAGCGTTTCAAGGCAAGAGAACAATCCCATTACATTCCTGAGGCCTCAAGGAACGTTTCTGGATCAAAACCACTGCTTCTAACGCAAAGAACTGGTAGAACCATGTCTCACTTTTCATGAAAATACTCATACTCGCATCTGGAATTCCCTGCATTTTTCATGTGTTTTTTATGTTGATTTATACTAATGTGCATCTCCTGAAGCTAATGACATAACTTAATTGAGTTGTAAGGCCCTGTATCAAAAAACGCCATGGAAACTTTCTAGGTTTTCGAAGCTCCTAAATTGGGGACTTTTGCATATGGTAAAATCAGACCATGAGACTTGTACCATTGGAATCGTGACGTTCCAAGGAATCTAAAACATCTATCGTGCCCTTTTTATATTTGTTGAATTCCTATTCACTATTTTTTTGTATTCCAGATTGTGGGGGTTTAAAACCCCCGCTATCTAGTTTGTTTTTCAGGCAAAAATGCAGAACGAGTGGAGAAGAAGATGAGGTGTAAGCCAGCGGTTGGTGCGTGTGAATTTCGCGCGAAAAAACACCACTAACCATCGTTTTGCATTATATTGTTTATTTGTCATATTATACACAAAGTGCGTAAATGGTTCAAGTGGCAAGGCGTTGATTTGGTAAACTCTGGGACCTGGGTTCGATTCCCAGGTCCCCTCCCTTTCTCCATATTATTTTTCTTTCCATGTTTACATGTAGCGCTCCCCTCAGAAGTCTACCATACGTCCACTATCCAAGCGTGCCACATGTCTCAGAGCATCAATCCAGTGGCCTTGATCTGAAGACCACCATGTGCATAGGTCAAACGTTCCACACGCCAGCATGAAAAGTCAAAAAGGCAAAGGTTCTATTGGGCCTAATTGCTGGCAACATAACCTCCAAATTGGGGTCAACACCCCCCATTGGTTTGCTTTCTTTCATTCTTTTTATTTTTCCTATTTTATTTGTTTTATGTAGTTTTAATTTAATTCTTTAAATTAATTTGTTTTCTTTAACATAAAAAATAATAAAAAATCAGAAAGACAAAACAAAAATATTTTATTTAATACATTTTTGTAAATAAATTTTATTCATTAATTTAGTTTTTTAATTCTAGGTTTAATTTCAATGTTTTCTTAAATAAATAAAAAATGTAGAATTAGGGTTTTAAATACTTTTATCTTTTTTTTTCTTTTTCTTTTACCATTATTAATAATTATTTATTTATTTTTGTAAATAAAATTTGCCATGTAAATAATTAGGTTAAAATTAGGGTACAAACTTAAACATTTTTTTTAATAAATTAAAAACAATTTAGAATTAGGGTTAATTAATTTTTCTTTTTTTAATTCCATTAATTCTCATCAAACGCCATAAATGCAAAAACTCCAAAAAATTTCTTCATTTTATTTAAACTTAATTAATTTATTAATTGTAACTTAATTTCTTTAAAAAGGGTCCAACGCCCTCGCATTCCCGATTTTAATTCTCTTCGCATTTTTATTTCTTTTTGTAAATATAATGTAATTGCCCCTAAAGCTATGTAATAGATTAATTAGGCATTTATCTTTTCCGCATTTTTATTTTATTTCAAATCGGGTCTTGGATTAATTTGGCGATGTGGACCCGCGCCTTTGTAATAGCGTAAGACCTTTTAATTCCGCATGTTTTAACTGTTAATAATTTGCATGAAAGAATGAATGTCAAAAAATAAAAGCAACGCGTAGATCACCAATGCATGAATAAGATAAACATATCTGAAAACGACACACAAATCACACACCACCCCTAGGGTACGCCTCATTGTTTCCTTGCCCCTCGAAAGGTGGTCGGTGAGTAGAGGATGTTTTAGTAAGTCCTCATGTCCATGAACATGGCATGGGGGTAGCTTTTAAGGTGTCTTCCTATTGCTCTGGTGATCACCATGTCCCGAACCCTCGAATTGACCCGAACACCTCCAACGGTGGTGCTACCTACCTCTCAATGGTGGGATGGCACTATCTTAAAGGACATTTACACAGACGAATTCCTTAGGGTAGGTAGACAATTCGTAGATACTTGCTCTAATTTCAAAACAAATCAAAAATACTTTCCACACCGACACCTTTCAAAAAGCTTTCGAAAGCAACTTTTCAAACACTCTTGAGGACTGATACAAGAGTCGAACTAAATTTTCAAAGAAACTTTTTAAACCCACAGTTGAAAAGCAAACAAACAATTTTGAAAACACAAATGAGCAAGTAACTAAGAGCCCATGGATAACCATGGATAGAAAGGGTGCTAACACCTTCCCTTTCTATAAATCTACCTCCCGAACCGAGAGCAATCTCTATAAGAAATTTTTCTGTGCTTTTGTCCTTTCCATTTGGAGAAAATAAAAGACGGTGGCGACTCTTGCTTACCGCGACATTTCGCGAACCAACGTTAAACAGTCAGTTCCAGATCCACCGATCACAACAAGGTTACCATCTAATGGAATAAAAAATTCTCGACAACTAACTACCTTCCATAATGACAAGGCTACCATCCATCGGAGTAACAAAAATCCGAACAACAGACTTCCTTCCATAATGACAAGGCTACAATCCATTGGAGTAACAGAAATCTCAATGACCGACTACCTTCCATAATGACAATGCTACCATCCATTGGAGTAACAAAAATCTCGACAAAAGACTACCTTCCATAATGACAAGTCTACAATCCATTGGAATAACAAAAATCTCGACAATAGACTACCTTACATAATGACAAGGCTACCATCCATTGAAATAACAAATATCTAGACAATAGACTACCTTCTATAATGACAAGGCTACCATCCATAGGAGTAAAAAAAATCTCGACAACATACTACCTTCCATAATGACAAGGCTATCATCCATTGGAGTAAAAAATATCTAACAACTGACTACCTTCCATAATGACAAGGCTACCATCCATTGGAGTAATAGAAATCTCAACAACCGACTACCTTCCGTAATGACAAGGCTACCATCCATTGGAATAACAAAAATGTAGATAATAGACTACCTTCCATAATGACAAGGCTGCCATCCATTGGAGTAACAAAAATCTGAACAACAGAATACCTTGCATAATGACAAGGCTATCATCCATTGGAATAAAAAAGATATCGACAACAGGATAACTTCAATAAATACAAAGTTTCCATCCATTGGAGTAACAAAAATCTCGACAAAAAACTACCTTCCATAATGACAAGTCTTCAATCCATTGGAATAACAAAAATCTCGACAATAGACTACCTTACATAGTGACAAGGCTACCATCCATTGGAGTAACAAAAATCTCAACAACATACTACCTTCCATAATGACAAGGCTACCATCCATTGGAGTAACAAAAATCTCAACGTTAGACTACCTTCCCTAAGGACAAGGCTACCATCCATTTGAGTAACAAAAATCTTGACAACAGACTACCTTCCATACTGACAAGGTTACCATCCAATGGAATAAAAAATTCTCGACAACTGACTACCTTCCATAATGACAAGGCTACCATCCATCGGAGTAATAAAAGTCTGAACAACAGACTTCCTTCCATAAACGACAAGGCTACAATCTATTGGAGTAACAAAAATATCAACGACAGACTACCTTCAATAACGAAAAGGCTACCATCCATTGGAATAACAAAAATATCTACAACAGACTACCTTCCACAATTACAAGGCTACCATCCATTTGGGTAACAAAAATCTCGACAATGGACTACCTTCCATAATGACAAGGCTACCATCCATTGGAGTAACCAAAATCTCGACAAAAAACTACCATCCATCGGAATAACAAAAATCTCGACAATAGACTAGCTTCCATAATCACAAGGCTACCATCAATTGGAGTAACAAAAATCTGAACAACAGACTACCTTGCATAATGACAAGGCTATCATCCATAGGAATAACAAAGATATCGACAACAGGCTACCTTCAATAATGAAAAGGCTTCCATCCATTGGAGTAACAAAAATCTAGACAAAAGACTACCTTCCATAATGAAAAGGCTACAATCCATTGGAATAACAAAAATCTCGACAATACACTACCTTCCATAATGACAAGGCTACCATCCATTGGAGTAACAAAAATATCAACGACATACTACCTTCCATAATGAAAAGGCTAACATCCATTGGAGTAATAAAAAACTCAACGACAGACTACCTTCCATAAAGACAAGGCTACCATCCATTTGAGTAACAAAAATATCGACAAAAGACTACCTTCCATAACGACAAGGCTACCATACATTAGAGTAACACAAATCTCGACAACCGACTACCTTCCATAATGACAAGGTTATCATCCAATGGAATAAAAAATTCTCGACAACTGACTACCTTCCATAATGATAAGGCTACCATCCATTGGAGTAACAAAAATCTGAACAACAAACTACCTTCCATAATGACAAGGCTACAATCCATTGGAGTAACAGAAATCTAACCGACAGACTACCTTCCATAATTACAAGGCTACCATCCGTTGGAGTATCAAAAATATCGACAATAGACTCCCTTTCATAATGACAAGGCTACCATCCATTGTATTAACAAAAATCTCGACAATAGACTACCTTCCATAATGACAAGGCTATCATCCATTGGAGTAACAAAAATCTCAAAGACATAGTACCTTCCATATTGACAAGGCTACCATCCATTGGAGTAACAAAAATCTCAACGTTAGACTACCTTCCATAAAGACAAGGCTACCATCCATTTGAGTAACAGAAATCTCAACGACCGACTACCTTCCATAATGACAAGGATACCATCCATTGGAGTAACAAAAATATCGACAACAAACTACCTTTCATAATTACAAGGCTACCATCCATTGGAGTATCAAAAATATCGATAATATACTACCTTCCATAATGACAAGGCTACCATCCATTGGAATAACAAAAATGTCGATAATAGACAACCTTCCATAATGACAAGGCTATTATCCATTGGAGTAAAAAAAATCTACCATCTGTCTACCTTCAATAATGATAAGGCTACCATCCATTGGAGTAATAGAAATATCCACGACCAACTACCTTTCCTAAATGACAAGGCTACCATCCATTGGAATAAAAAAAATGTAGATAATAGACTACCTTCCATAATCACAAGGCTACCATCCATTGGAGTAACAAAAATCTGAACAATAGACTACCTTGCATAATGACAAGGCTATTATCCATTGCAATAACAAAGATATCCACAACAGGCTAACTTCAATAAAGACAAGGTTTCCATCCATTGGAGTAACAAAAATCTCGACAAAACACTACCTTCCATAATGACAAGTCTACAATCCATTGGAATAACAAAAATCTTGACAATAGACTATCTTACATAATGACAAGGCTACCATCCATTGGAGTAACAAAAATCTCAATGACATACTACCTTCCATAATGACAAGGCTACCATCCATTGGAGTAACTAAAATCTCAATGTTAGACTACCTTCCATAAAGACAAGGCTACCATCCATTTGAGTAACAAAAATCTCGACAACAGACTACCTTCCATAATGACAAGGTTACCATCCAATGGAATAAAAAATTCTCGACAACTGACTACCTTCCATAATGACAAGGCTACTATCCATTGGAGTAACAAAAATCTGAACAACAAACTACCTTCCATAATGACAAGGCTATAATCCATTGGAGTAACAGAAATCTCAACGACCGACTACCTTCCATAATGACAAGGCTACCATCCACTGGAGTAACAAAAATCTTGACAACAGACTACCTTCCATAATTAAAAGGCTACCATCCATTGGAGTATCAAAAATATCGATAATAGACTACCTTCCATAATGACAAGGCTACCATCCATTGGAATAACAAATATCTAGACAATAGACTACCTTCCATAATGACAAGGCTACCATCCATTGGAGTAACAAAAATCTCCACAACATACTACCTTCCATAATGACAAGGCTATCATCCATTGGAGTAAAAAAAATCTAACAACTGACTACCTTCCATAATGACAAGGCTACCATCCATTGGAGTAATAGAAATCTCAGCGACCGACTACCTTCCGTAATGTCAAGGCTACCATCCATTAGAATAACAAAAATGTAGATAATAGACTACCTTCCATAATGACAAGGCTGCCATCCATTGGACTAACAAAAATCTGAACAACAGAATACCTTACGTAATGACAAGGCTATCATCCATTGGAATAACAAAGATATCGACAAAAGGATAACTTCAATAAAGACAAAGTTTCCATCCATTGGAGTAACAAAAATCTCGACAAAACACTACCTTCCATAATGACAAGTCTTCAATCCATCGGAATAACAAAAATCTCGACAATAGACTACCTTACATAATGACAAGGCTACCATCCATTGGAGTAACAAAAATCTCAACAACATACTACCTTCCATAATGACAAGGCTACCATCCATTGGAGTAACAAAAATCTCAACGTTAGACTACCTTCCATAAAGACAAGGCTACCATCCATTTGAGTAACAAAAATCTCGACAACAGACTACCTTTCATAATGACAAGGTTACCATCCAATGGAATAAAAAATTCTCGACAACTGACTACCTTCCATAATGACAAGGCTACCATCCATCAGGAGTAATAAAAATCTGAACAACAGACTTCCTTCCATAATGACAAGGCTACAATCCATTGGAGTAACCGAAATATCAACGACAAACTGCCTTCAATAATGAAAAGGCTACCATCCATTGGAATAACAAAAATATCTACAACAGACTACCTTCCACAATTACAAGGCTACCATCCATTTGGGTAACAAAAATCTCGACAATGGACTACCTTCCATAATGACAAGGCTACCATCCATTGGAGTAACCAAAATCTCGACAAAAAACTACCATCCATCGGAATAACAAAAATCTTGACAATAAACTAGCTTCCATAATCACAAGGCTACCATCAATTGGAGTAACAAAAATCTGAACAACAGACTACCTTGCATAATGACAAGGCTATCATCCCTTGAAATAACAAAGATATCGACAACAGGCTACCTTCAAAAATGACAAGGCTTCCATCCATTGGAGTAACAAAAATCTAGACAAAAGACTACCTTCCATAATGAAAAGGCTACAATCCATTGGAATAACAAAAATCTCGAAAATAGGCTACCTTCCATAATGACAAGGCTACCATCCATTGGAGTAACAAAAATCTCAACGACATACTACCTTCCATAATGAAAAGGCTAACATCCATTGGAGTAATAAAAAACTCAACGACAGACTACCTTCCATAAAGACAAGGCTACCATCCATTTAAGTAACAAAAATCTCGACAAAAGACTACCTTCCATAACGACAAGGCTACCATACATTGGAGTAACACAAATCTCGACAACAGACTACGTTCCATAATGACAAGGTTATCATCCAATGGAATAAAAAATTCTCGACAACTGACTACCTTCCATAATGATAAGGCTACCATCCATTGGAGTAACAAAAATCTGAACAACAGACTACCTTCCATAATGACAAGGCTACAATCCATTGGAGTAACAAAAATATCAACGACAAACTCCCTTCCATAATTACAAGGCTACCATCCGTTGGAGTATCAAAAATATCGACAATAGACTACCTTCCATAATGACAAGGCTACCATCCATTGTACTAACAAAAATCTCGACAATAGACTACCTTCCATAATGACAAGGCTATCATCCATTGGAGTAAAAAAAATGTAACAACAGACTACCTTCCATAATGACAAGGCTATCATCCATTGGAGTATAAGAAATCTCAACGACCGACTAACTTCCATAATGAAAAGTATACCATCCATTGGAATAACAAAAATTTCGATAATAGACTACCTTCAATAATCACAAGGATACCAACCATTGGAGTAACAAAAATCTGAACAACACACTACATTGCATAATGAAAAGGAAATCATCCATTGGAATAACAAAGATATCGACAACAGGCTAACTTCAATAAAGACAAGGTTTCCATCCATTGGAGTAACAAAAATCTCGACAAAAGACTACCTTCCATAATGACACGGCTACAATCCATTGGAATAACAAAAATCTCGACAATAGACTACCTTACATAATGACAAGGCTACCATCCATTGGAGTAACAAAAATCTCTACGACATACTACCTTCCATAATGACAAGTCTACCATCCATTGGAGTAACAAAAATCTCATTGTTAGACTACCTTCCATAAAGACAAGGCTACCATCCATTTGAGTAACAAAAATCTCGATAACAGACTACCTTCCAAAATGACAAGGTTACCATCCAATGGAATAAAAAATTCTCTACAACTGACTACCTTCCATAATGACAAGGCTACCATCCATTGGAGTAACAAAAATCTAAAAAACTGACTACCTTCCATAATGACAAGGCTACAATCCATTGGAGTAACAGAAATCTGAACGACCGACTACCTTCCATAATGACAAGGCTACCATCCAGCGGAGTAACAAAAATCTCGAAAATAGACTACCTTCCGTAATTACATGGCTACCATCCATTGGAGTATCAAAATTATCGATAATAGACTACCTTCCATAATGACAAGGCTACCATCCGTTGGAATAACAAAAATCTCGACAAAAGACTACCTTCCATAATGACAAGGCTACAATCCATTAGAATAACAAAAATCTCGACAATAGACTACCTTACATAATGACAAGGCTACCATCCATTGGAGTAACAAAAATCTCAACGACATACTACCTTCCATAATGACAAGGCTACCATCCATTGGAGTAATAAAAATCTCAACGTTAGACTGCCTTCCATAAAGACAAGGCTACCATCCATTCGAGTAACAAAAATCTCGACAACAGACTACCTTCCATAATGACAAGGTTACAATCCATTGGAGCAACAGAAATCTCAACGATAGACTACCTTCCATAATGACAATTCTACCATCTATTGGAGTAACAAAAATCTCGACAACAAACTACCTTCCATAATTACAAGGCTACCATCCATTGGAGTAACAAAAATCTCAATGTTAGACTACCTTCCATAAAGACAAGGCTACCATCCATTGGAGTAACAAAAATCTGAAAAACAGACTACCTTCCATAAAGATAAGGCTACAATCCATTGGAGTAATAGAAATCTCAACGATCGACTACCTTCCATAATGACAAGGCTACTATCCATTGGAGTAAAAAAATCTAACAACAAACTACCTTCCATAATGACAAGGCTACCATCCATTGGAGTAATAGAAATCTCAACGACTGACTACCTTCCGTAATGACAAGGCTACCATCCATTAGAATAACAAAAATGTCGATAATAGACTACCTACCATAATCACGAGGCTACCATCCATTAGAGTAACAAAAATCTGAACAACAGACTACCTTGCATAATGACAAGGCCATCATCCATTGGAATAACAAAGATATCGACAACAAGCTAACTTCAATATAGACAAGGTTTCCATCCATTAGAGTAACAAAAATCTTGACAAAGCCCTACCTTCCATAATGACAAGGCTACAATCCATTGGAATAACAAAAATCTCGACAATAAACTACCTTACATAAATACAAGGCTACCATCCATTGGAGTAACAAAAATCTCAACGACATACTACCTTCCATAATGACAAGTCTACCATCCATTGGAGTAACAAAAATCTCGTTGTTAGACTACCTGCCATAAATACAAGGCTAGCATCCATTTGAGTAACAAAAATCTCGACAACAGACTACCTTCCATAATGACAAGGTTACCATCCAATGGAATAAAAAATTCTCTACAACTGACTACCTTCCATAATGACAAGGCTACCATCCATTGGAGTAACAAAAATCTGAAAAACTGACTACCTTCCATAATGACAAGGCTACAATCCATTAGAGTAACAGAAATCTCAACGACCGACTACCTTCCATAATGACAAGGCTACCATCCATTGGAGTAACAAAAATCTCGACAACAGACTACCTTCCGTAATTACAAGGCTACCATCCATTGGAGTATCAAAAATATCGATAATACACTACCTTCCATAATGACAAGGCTACCATGCGTTGGAATAACAAAAATCTCAACAAAAGACTACCTTCCATAATGACAAGGCTACAATCCATTGGAATAACAAAAATGTCGACAAAAGACTACCTTCCATAATGACAAGGCTACCATCCATTGGAGTAACAAAAATCTCAACGACATACTACCTTCCATAATGACAAGGCTACCATCCATTGGAGTAATAAAAATCTCAATGTTAGACTACCTTCCATAAAGACAAGGCTACCATCCATTCGAGAAACAAAAATCTCGACAACAGACTACCTTCCATAATGACAAGGTTACAATGCATTGGAGTAACAGAAATCTCAACGATAGACTACCTTTAATAATGACAATTCTACCATCTATTGGAGTAACAAAAATCTCGACAACAGACTACCTTCAATAATTACAAGGCTACCATCCATTGGAGTAACAAAAATCTCAATGTTAGACTACCTTCCATAAAGACAAGGCTACCATCCATTTGAGTAACAAAAATCTCGACAACAGACTACCTTCCATAATGACAAGGTTACCATCGAATGGAATAAAAAATTCTCGACAACTGACTACCTTCCATACAGACAAGGCTACCATCCATTGGAGTAACAAAAATTTGAACAACAGACTACCTTCCATAAAGATAAGGCTACAATCCATTGGAGTAACAAAAATCTCAATGACCGACTACCTTCCATAATGACAAGGCTACCATCCATTGGAGTAACAAAAATCTCGACAATAGACTACCTTCCATAATGACAAGGCTATCATCCATTGGAGTAAAAAAATCTAACAACAAACTACCTTCCATAATGACAAGGCTACCATCCATTGGAGTAATAGAAATCTCAACGACCGACTACCTTCCGTAATGACAAGGCTACCATCCATTAGAATAAAAAAATGTCGATAATAGACTACCTACCATAATCACGAGGCTACCATCAATTGGAGTAACAAAAATCTGAACAACAAACTACCTTGCATAATGACAAGGCCATCATCCATTGGAATAACAAAGATATCGATAACAGGCTAACTTCAATATAGACAAGGTTTCCATCCATTGGAGTAACAAAAATCTTGACAAAGCCCTACCTTCCATACTGACAAGGCTACCATCCATTGGAGTAACAAAAATATGAACAACAGACTACCTTCCATAAAGATAAGGCTACAATCCATTGGAGTAACAGAAATCTCAACGACCGACTACCTTCCATAATGACAAGTCTACCATCCATTGGAGTAACAAAAATCTCATTGTTAGACTACCTTCCATAAAGACAAGACTAGCATCCATTTGAGTAACAAAAATCTCGACAACAGACTACCTTCCATAATGACAAGGTTACCATCCAATGGAATAAAAAATTCTCTACAACTGACTACCTTCCATAATGACAAGGCTACCATCCATTGGAGTAACAAAAATCTGAAAAACTGACTACCTTCCATAATGACAAGGCTACAATCCATTAGAGTAACAGAAATCTCAACGACCGACTACCTTCCATAATGACAAGGCTACCATGCGTTGGAATAACAAAATCCTCGACAAAAGACTACCTTCCATAATCACAAGGCTACAATCCATTGGAATAACAAAAATCTCGACAATAGACTACCTTACATAATGACAAGGCAACAATCCATTGGAGTAACAAAAATCTCAATAACGTACTACCTTCCATAATGACAAGGCTACCATCCAGTGGAGTAACAAAAATCTCAATGTTAGACTACCTTCCATAAAGACAAGGCTACCATCCATTCGAGTAACAAAAATCTCGACAACAGACTACCTTCCATAATGACAAGGTTACAATCCATTGGAGTAACAGAAATCTCAATGATAGACTACCTTCCATAATGACAAGGCTACCATCCGTTTGAGTAACAAAAATCTCGGCAACAGACTACCTTCCATAATTATAAGGCTACCATCCATTGGAGTATCAAAAATATCGACAATAGACTACCTTCCATAATGACAAGGCTATCATCCATTGGAGTAAAAAAAATCTAACAACAAACTACCTTCTATAATGACAAGGCTACCATCCATTGGAGTAATAGAAATCTCAACGATCGACTACCTTCCGTAATGAGAAGTCTGCCATCCATTGGAAAACAAAAATGTTGATAATAGACTACCTTCCATAATCACAAGGCTACCATCCATTGGAGTAACAAAAATATGAACAACAGACTACCTTGCATAATGACAAGGCTATCATCCATTGGAATAACAGAGATATCGACAACAGGCTAACTTCAATAAAGATAAGGTTTCCATCCATTGGATTAACTAAAATCTCGACAAAAGACTACCTTCCATAATGACAAGGCTACAATCCATTGGAATAACAAAAATCTCGACAAAAGACTACTTACATAATGACAAGGCTACCATCCATTGGAGTAACAAAAATCTCAACGACATACTACCTTTCATAATAAGAAGGCTACCATCCATTGGAGTAACAAAAATCTCAATGTTAGACTACCTTCCATAAAGACAAGGCTACCATCGAATGGAATAAAAAATTCTCTACAACTGACTACCTTCCATAATGACAAGGCTACCATCCATTGGAGTAACAAAAATCTGAAAAACTGACTACCTTCCATAATGACAAGGCTACAATCGATTGGAGTAACAGAAATCTCAACGACCGACTACCTTCCATAATGACAAGGCTACCATCCATTGGAGTAACAAAAATCTCGACAATAGACTACCTTCCGTAATTACAAGGCTACCATCCATTGGAGTATCAAAAATATCGATAAAAGACTACCTTCCATAGTGACAAGGCTACCATCCGTTGGAATAACAAAAATCTCGACAAAAGACTACCTTCCATAATGACAAGGCTACAATCCATTGGAATAACAAAAATCTCGACAATAGACTACCTTACATAATGACAAGGCTACCATCCATTGGAGTAACAAAAATCTCAATGACATATTACCTTCCATAATGACAAGGCTACCATCCATTGGAGTAACAAAAATCTCAATGTTAGACTACCTTCCATAAAGACAAGGCTACCATCCATTCGAGTAACAAAAATCTCGACAACAGACTACCTTCCATAATGACAAGGTTACAATCCATTGGAGTAACAGAAATCTCAATGATAGACTACCTTCCATAATGACAAGGCTACCATCCATTTGAGTAACAAAAATCTCGGCAACAGACTACCTTCCATAATTATAAGGCTACCATCCATTGGAGTATCAAAAATATCGACAATAGACTACCTTCCATAATGACAAGGCTATCATCCATTGGA
Source organism: Vicia faba (assembly GCA_948472305.1). NCBI lineage: Eukaryota > Viridiplantae > Streptophyta > Magnoliopsida > Fabales > Fabaceae > Vicia > Vicia faba. The sequence continues at coordinate 584,531,752 of OX451739.1, read as the reverse complement.
GTAAAAAAAATCTAACAACAAACTACCTTCTATAATGACAAGGCTACCATCCATTGGAGTAATAGAAATCTCAACGATCGACTACCTTCCGTAATGATAAGTCTGCCATCCATTGGAAAACAAAAATGTTGATAATAGACTACCTTCCATAATCACAAGGCTACCATCCATTGGAGTAACAAAAATATGAACAACAGACTACCTTGCATAATGACAAGGCTATCATCCATTGGAATAACAAAGATATCGACAACAGGCTAACTTCAATAAAGATAAGGTTTCCATCCATTGGATTAACTAAAATCTTGACAAAAGACTACCTTCCATAATGACAAGGCTACAATCCATTGGAATAACAAAAATCTCGACAAAAGACTACTTACATAATGACAAGGCTACCATCCATTGGAGTAACAAAAATCTCAACGACATACTACCTTCCATAATAAGAAGGCTACCATCCATTGGAGTAACAAAAATCTCAATGTTAGACTACCTTCCATAAAGACAAGGCTACCATCGAATGGAATAAAAAATTCTCTACAACTGACTACCTTCCATAATGACAAGGCTACCATCCATTGGAGTAACAAAAATCTGAAAAACTGACTACCTTCCATAATGACAAGGCTACAATCGATTGGAGTAACAGAAATCTCAACGACCGACTACCTTCCATAATGACAAGGCTACCATCCATTGGAGTAACAAAAATCTCGACAACAGACTACCTTCCGTAATTACAAGGCTACCATCCATTGGAGTATCAAAAATATCGATAAAAGACTACCTTCCATAGTGACAAGGCTACCATCCGTTGGAATAACAAAAATCTCGACAAAAGACTACCTTCCATAATGACAAGGCTACAATCCATTGGAATAACAAAAATCTCGACAATAGACTACCTTACATAATGACAAGGCTACCATCCATTGGAGTAACAAAAATCTCAATGACATACTACCTTCCATAATGACAAGGCTACCATCCATTGGAGTAACAAAAATCTCAATGTTAGACTACCTTCCATAAAGACAAGGCTACCATCCATTCAAGTAATAAAAATCTCGACAATAAACTACCTTCCATAATGACAAGCTTACAATCTATTGGAGTAATATAAATCTAAACGATAGACTACCTTCCATAATGACAAGGCTACCATCCATTCGAGTAACAAAAATCTTGACAATAGACTACCTTCCATAATTACAAGGCTACCATCCATTGGAGTATCAAAAATATCGACAATAGACTGCCTTCCATAACGACAAGGCTACCATCCATTATAATAAAAAAATCTCGACAATAGACTACCTTCCATAATGACAAGGCTATCATCCATTGGAGTAAAAAAAATCTAACAACAAACTACCTTCCATAATGACAAGGCTACCATCCATTGGAGTAACAGAAATCTCAACGATCGACTACCTTCCGTAATGAGAAGTCTACCATCCATTGGAATAACAAAAATATGAACAACAGACTACCTTGCATAATGACAAGGCTATCATCCATTAGAATAACAGAGATATCGACAACAGGCTAACTTCAATAAAGATAAGGTTACCATCCATTGGATTAACTAAAATCTCCACAAAAGACTACCTTCCATAATGACAAGGCTACAATCCATTGGAATAACAAAAATCTCGATAATAGACTACTTAGATAATGACAAGGCTACCATCCATTAGAGTAACAAAAATCTCAACGACATACTACCTTCCATAATGACAAGGCTACCATCCATTGGAGTAACAAAAATCTCAATGTTAGACTACCTTCCATAAAGACAAGGCTACCATCCATTTGAGTAACAAAAATCTCGACAGCAAACTACCTTCCATAATGACAAGGTTACCATCGAATGGAATAAAAAATTCTAGACAACTGACTACCTTCCATACTGACAAGGCTACCATCCATTGGATTAACAAAAATATGAACAACAGACTACCTTCCATAAAGATAAGGCTACAATCCGATGGAGTAACAGGAATCTCAACGACCGACTACCTTCCATAATGACAAGTCTACCATCCATTGGAGTAACAAAAATCTCATTGTTAGACTACCTTCCATAAAGATAAGACTAGCATCCATTTGAGTAACAAAAATCTCGACAACAGACTACCTTCCATAATGACAAGGTTACCATCCAATGGAATAAAAAATTCTCTACAACTGACTACCTTCCATAATGACAAGGCTACCATCCATTGGAGTAACAAAAATCTGAAAAACTGACTACCTTCCATAATGACAAGGCTACAATCCATTAGAGTAACAGAAATCTCAACGACCGACTACCTTCCATAATGACAAGGCTACCATCCATTGGAGTAACAAAAATCTCGACAACAGACTACCTTCCGTAATTACAAGGCTACCATCCATTGCAGTATCAAAAATATCGATAATACACTACCTTCCATAATGACAAGGCTACCATGCGTTGGAATAACAAAAATCTCGACAAAAGACTACCTTCCATAATCACAAGGCTACAATCCATTGGAATAACAAAAATCTCGACAATAGACTACCTTACATAATGACAAGGCAACAATCCATTGGAGTAACAAAAATCTCAATAACGTACTACGTTCCATAATGACAAGGCTACCATCCAGTGGAGTAACAAAAATCTCAACGTTAGACTACCTTCCATAAAGACAAGGCTACCATCCATTCTAGTAACAAAAATCTGGACAACAGACTACCTTCCATAATGACAAGGTTACAATCCATTGGAGTAACAGAAATCTCAATGATAGACTACCTTCCATAATGACAAGGCTACCATCCATTTGAGTAACAAAAATCTCGGCAACAGACTACCTTCCATAATTATAAGGCTACCATCCATTGGAGTATCAAAAATATCGACAATAGGCTACCTTCCATAATGACAAGGCTATCATCCATTGGAGTAAAAAAAATCTAACAACAAACTACCTTCTATAATGACAAGGCTACCATCCATTGGAGTAATAGAAATCTCAACGATCGACTACCTTCCGTAATGAGAAGTCTGCCATCCATTGGAAAACAAAAATGTTGATAATAGACTACCTTCCATAATCACAAGGCTACCATCCATTGGAGTAACAAAAATATGAACAACAGACTACCTTGCATAATGACAAGGCTATCATCCATTGGAATAACAAAGATATCGATAACAGGCTAACTTCAATAAAGATAAGGTTTCCATCCATTGGATTAACTAAAATCTCGACAAAAGACTACCTTCCATAATGACAAGGCTACAATGCATTGGAATAACAAAAATCTCGACAAAAGACTACTTACATAATGACAAGGCTACCATCCATTGGAGTAACAAAAATCTCAACGACATACTACCTTTCATAATAAGAAGGCTACCATCCATTGGAGTAACAAAAATCTCAATGTTAGACTACCTTCCATAAAGACAAGGCTACCATCGAATGGAATAAAAAATTCTCTACAACTGACTACCTTCCATAATGACAAGGCTACCATCCATTGGAGTAACAAAAATCTGAAAAACTGACTACCTTCCATAATGACAAGGCTACAATCGATTGGAGTAACAGAAATCTCAACGACTGACTACCTTCCATAATGACAAGGCTACCATCCATTGGAGTAACAAAAATCTCGACAACAGACTACCTTCCGTAATTACAAGGCTACCATCCATTGGAGTATCAAAAATATCGATAAAAGACTACCTTCCATAGTGACAAGGCTACCATCCGTTGGAATAACAAAAATCTCGACAAAAGACTACCTTCCATAATGACAAGGCTACAATCCATTGGAATAACAAAAATCTCGACAATAGACTACCTTACATAATGACAAGGCTACCATCCATTGGAGTAACAAAAATCTCAATGACATACTACCTTCCATAATGACAAGGCTACCATCCATTGGAGTAACAAAAATCTCAATGTTAGACTACCTTCCATAAAGACAAGGCTACCATCCATTCGAGTAACAAAAATCTCGACAACAGACTACCTTCCATAATGACAAGGTTACAATCCATTGGAGTAACAGAAATCTCAATGATAGACTACCTTCCATAATGACAAGGCTACCATCCATTTGAGTAACAAAAATCTCGGCAACAGACTACCTTCCATAATTATAAGGCTACCATCCATTGGAGTATCAAAAATATCGACAATAGACTACCTTCCATAATGACAAGGCTATCATCCATTGGAGTAAAAAAAATCTAACAACAAACTACCTTCTATAATGACAAGGCTACCATCCATTGGAGTAATAGAAATCTCAACGATAGACTACCTTCCGTAATGAGAAGTCTGCCATCCATTGGAAAACAAAAATGTTGATAATAGACTACCTTCCATAATCACAAGGCTACCATCCATTGGAGTAACAAAAATATGAACAACAGACTACCTTGCATAATGACAAGGCTATCATCCATTGGAATAACAAAGATATCGACAATAGGCTAACTTCAATAAAGATAAGGTTTCCATCCATTGGATTGACTAAAATCTCGACAAAAGACTACCTTCCATAATGACAAGGCTACAATCCATTGGAATAACAAAAATCTCGACAAAAGACTACTTACATAATGACAAGGCTACCATCCATTGGAGTAACAAAAATCTCAACGACATACTACCTTTCATAATAAGAAGGCTACCATCCATTGGAGTAACAAAAATCTCAATGTTAGACTACCTTCCATAAAGACAAGGCTACCATCGAATGGAATAAAAAATTCTCTACAACTGACTACCTTCCATAATGACAAGGCTACCATCCATTGGAGTAACAAAAATCTGAAAAACTGACTACCTTCCATAATGACAAGGCTACAATCGATTGGAGTAACAGAAATCTCAACGACCAACTACCTTCCATAATGACAAGGCTACCATCCATTGGAGTAACAAAAATCTCGACAACAGACTACCTTCCGTAATTACAAGGCTACCATCCATTGGAGTATCAAAAATATCGATAAAAGACTACCTTCCATAGTGACAAGGCTACCATCCGTTGGAATAACAAAAATCTCGACAAAAGACTACCTTCCATAATGACAAGGCTACAATCCATTGGAATAACAAAAATCTCGACAATAGACTACCTTACATAATGACAAGGCTACCATCCATTGGAGTAACAAAAATCTCAATGACATACTACCTTCCATAATGACAAGGCTACCATCCATTGGAGTAACAAAAATCTCAATGTTAGACTACCTTCCATAAAGACAAGGCTACCATCCATTCGAGTAACAAAAATCTCGACAACAGACTACCTTCCATAATGACAAGGTTACAATCCATTGGAGTAACAGAAATTTCAATGATAGACTACCTTCCATAATCACAAGGCTACCATCCATTTGAGTAACAAAAATCTCGGCAACAGACTACCTTCCATAATTATAAGGCTACCATCCATTGGAGTATCAAAAATCTCGACAATAAACTACCTTCCATAATGACAAGCTTACAATCTATTGGAGTAATATAAATCTAAACGATAGACTACCTTCCATAATGACAAGGCTACCATCCATTCGAGTAACAAAAATCTTGACAATAGACTACCTTCCATAATTACAAGGCTACCATCCATTGGAGTATCAAAAATATCGACAATAGACTGCCTTCCATAACGACAAGGCTACCATCCATTATAATAAAAAAATCTCGACAATAGACTACCTTCCATAATGACAAGGCTATCATCCATTGGAGTAAAAAAAATCTAACAACAAACTACCTTCCATAATGACAAGGCTACCATCCATTGGAGTAACAGAAATCTCAACGATCGACTACCTTCCGTAATGAGAAGTCTACCATCCATTGGAATAACAAAAATATGAACAACAGACTACCTTGCATAATGACAAGGCTATCATCCATTAGAATAACAGAGATATCGACAACCGGCTAACTTCAATAAAGATAAGGTTACCATCCATTGGATTAACTAAAATCTCCACAAAAGACTACCTTCCATAATGACAAGGCTACAATCCATTGGAATAACAAAAATCTCGATAATAGACTACTTAGATAATGACAAGGCTACCATCCATTAGAGTAACAAAAATCTCAACGACATACTACCTTCCATAATGACAAGGCTACCATCCATTGGAGTAACAAAAATCTCAATGTTAGACTACCTTCCATAAAGACAAGGCTACCATCCATTTGAGTAACAAAAATCTCGACAGCAAACTACCTTCCATAATGACAAGGTTACCATCGAATGGAATAAAAAATTCTAGACAACTGACTACCTTCCATACTGACAAGGCTACCATCCATTGGATTAACAAAAATATGAACAACAGACTACCTTCCATAAAGATAAGGCTACAATCCATTGGAGTAACAGGAATCTCAACGACCGACTACCTTCCATAATGACAAGTCTACCATCCATTGGAGTAACAAAAATCTCATTGTTAGACTACCTTCCATAAAGACAAGACTAGCATCCATTTGAGTAACAAAAATCTCGACAACAGACTACCTTCCATAATGACAAGGTTACCATCCAATGGAATAAAAAATTCTCTACAACTGACTACCTTCCATAATGACAAGGCTACCATCCATTGGAGTAACAAAAATCTGAAAAACTGACTACCTTCCATAATGACAAGGCTACAATCCATTAGAGTAACAGAAATCTCAACGACCGACTACCTTCCATAATGACAAGGCTACCATCCATTGGAGTAACAAAAATCTCGACAACAGACTACCTTCCGTAATTACAAGGCTACCATCCATTGGAGTATCAAAAATATCGATAATACACTACCTTCCATAATGACAAGGCTACCATGCGTTGGAATAACAAAAATCTCGACAAAAGACTACCTTCCATAATCACAAGGCTACAATCCATTGGAATAACAAAAATCTCGACAATAGACTACCTTACATAATGACAAGGCAACAATCCATTGGAGTAACAAAAATCTCAATAACGTACTTCGTTCCATAATGACAAGGCTACCATCCAGTGGAGTAACAAAAATCTCAATGTTAGACTACCTTCCATAAAGACAAGGCTACCATCCATTCTAGTAACAAAAATCTGGACAACAGACTACCTTCCATAATGACAAGGTTACAATCCATTGGAGTAACAGAAATCTCAATGATAGACTACCTTCCATAATGACAAGATACCATCCATTTGAGTAACAAAAATCTCGGCAACAGACTACCTTCCATAATTATAAGGCTACCATCCATTGGAGTATCAAAAATATCGACAATAGGCTACCTTCCATAATGACAAGGCTATCATCCATTGGAGTAAAAAAAATCTAACAACAAACTACCTTCTATAATGACAAGGCTACCATCCATTGGAGTAATAGAAATCTCAACGATCGACTACCTTCCGTAATGAGAAGTCTGCCATCCATTGGAAAACAAAAATGTTGATAATAGACTACCTTCCATAATCACAAGGCTACCATCCATTGGAGTAACAAAAATATGAACAACAGACTACCTTGCATAATGACAAGGCTATCATCCATTGGAATAACAAAGATATCGACAACAGGCTAACTTCAATAAAGATAAGGTTTCCATCCATTGGATTAACTAAAATCTCGACAAAAGACTACCTTCCATAATGACAAGGCTACAATCCATTGGAATAACAAAAATCTCGACAAAAGACTACTTACATAATGACAAGGCTACTATCCATTGGAGTAACAAAAATCTCAACGACATACTACCTTCCATAATTAGAAGGCTACCATCCATTGGAGTAACAAAAATCTCAATGTTAGACTACCTTCCATAAATACAAGGCTACCATCGAATGGAATAAAAAATTCTCTACAACTGACTACCTTCCATAATGACAAGGATACCATCCATTGGAGTAACAAAAATCTGAAAAACTGACTACCTTCCATAATGACAAGGCTACAATCGATTGGAGTAACAGAAATCTCAACGACCGACTACCTTCCATAATGACAAGGCTACCATCCATTGGAGTAACAAAAATATCGACAACAGACTACCTTCCGTAATTACAAGGCTACCAGCCATTGGAGTATCAAAAATATCGATAAAAGACTACCTTCCATAGTGACAAGGCTACCATCCTTTGGAATAACAAAAATCTCGACAAAAGACTACCTTCCATAATGACAAGGCTACAATCCATTGGAATAACAAAAATCTCGAGAATAGACTACCTTACATAATGACAAGGCTACCATCCATTGGAGTAACAAAAATCTCAATGACATACTACCTTCCATAATGACAAGGCTACCATCCATTGGAGTAACAAAAATCTCAATGTTAGACTACCTTCCATAAAGACAAGGCTACCATCCATTCAAGTAATAAAAATCTCGACAATAAACTACATTCCATAATGACAAGCTTATAATCTATTGGAGTAATAGAAATCTAAACGATAGACTACCTTCCATAATGACAACGCTACCATCCATTCGAGTAACAAAAATCTTGACAATAGACTACCTTCCATAATTACAAGGCTACCATCCATTGGAGTATCAAAAATATCGACAATAGACTGCCTTCCATAACGACAAGGCTACCATCCATTATAATAAAAAAAATCTCGACAATAGACTACCTTCCATAATGACAAGGCTATCATCCATTGGAGTAAAAAAAATCTAACAACAAACTACCTTCCATTATGACAAGGCTACCATCCATTGGAGTAACAGAAATCTCAACGATCGACTACCTTCCGTAATGAGAAGTCTACCATCCATTGGAATAACAAAAATATGAACAACAGACTACCTTGCATAATGACAAGGCTATCATCCATTAGAATAACAGAGATATCGACAACAGGCTAACTTCAATAAAGATAAGGTTACCATCCATTGGATTAACTAAAATCTCCACAAAAGACTACCTTCCATAATGACAAGGCTACAATCCATTGGAATAACAAAAATCTCGATAATAGACTACTTAGATAATGACAAGGCTACCATCCATTAGTGTAACAAAAATCTCAACGACATACTACCTTCCATAATGACAAGGCTACCATCCATTGGAGTAACAAAAATCTCAATGTTAGACTACCTTCCATAAAGACAAGGCTACCATCCATTTGAGTAACAAAAATCACGACAACAGACTACCTTCCATAATGACAAGGTTACAATCGAATGGAATAAAAAATTCTCTACAACTGACTACCTTCCATAATGACAAGGCTACCATCCATTGGAGTAACAAAAATCTGAAAAACTGACTACCTTCCATAATGACAAGGCTACAATCCATTAGAGTAACAGAAATCTCAACGACCGACTACCTTCCATAATGACAAGGCTACCATCCATTGGAGTAACAAAAATCTCGACAATAGACTACCTTCCGTAATTACAAGGCTACCATCCATTGGAGTATCAAAAATATCGATAATACACTACCTTCCATAATGACAAGGCTACCATGCGTTGGAATAACAAAAATCTCGACAAAAGACTACCTTCCATAATGACAAGGCTACAATCCATTGGAATAACAAAAATCTCGAAAATAGACTACCTTACATAATGACAAGGCAAACATCCATTGGTGTAACAAAAATCTCAATAACGTACTACCTTCCATAATGACAAGGCTACCATCTATTGGAGTAACAAAAATCTCAACGTTAGACTACCTTCCATAAAGACAAGGCTACCATCCATTCGAGTAACAAAAATCTCGACAACAGACTACCTTCCATAATGACAAGGTTACAATCCATTGGAGTAACAAAAATCTCAATGATAGACTACCTTCCATAATGACAAGGCTACCATCCATTTGAGTAACAAAAATCTCGGCAACAGACTACCTTCCATAATTACAAGGCTACCATCCATTGGAGTATCAAAAATATCGACAATAGACTGCCTTCCATAACGACAAGGCTACCATCCATTATAATAAAAAAAATCTCGACAATAGACTACCTTCCATAATGACAAGGCTATCATCCATTGGAGTAAAAAAAATCTAACTACAAACTACCTTCCATAATGACAAGGCTAGCATCCATTGGAGTAATAGAAATCTCAACGATCGACTACCTTCCGTAATGAGAAGTCTACCATCCATTGGAATAACAAAAATATGAACAACAAACTACCTTGCATAATGACAAGGATATCATCCATTAGAATAACAGAGATATCGACAACAGGCTAACTTCAATAAAGATAAGGTTACCATCCATTGGATTAACTAAAATCTCCACAAAAGACTACCTTCCATAATGATAAGGCTACAATCCATTGGAATAACAAAAATCTCGATAATAGACTACTTAGATAATGACAAGGCTACCATCCATTAGAGTAACAAAAATCTCAACGACATACTACCTTCCATAATGACAAGGCTGCCATCCATTGGAGTAACAAAAATCTCAATGTTAGACTACCTTCCATAAAGACAAGGCTACCATCCATTTTAGTAACAAAAATCTCGACAGCAAACTACCTTCCATAATGACAAGGTTACCATCGAATGGAATAAAAAATTCTAGACAACTTACTACCTTCCATACTGACAAGGCTACCATCCATTGGAGTTACAAAAATCTGAACAACAGACTACCTTCCATAAAGATAAGGCTACAATCCATTGGAGTAACAGAAATCTCAACGACCGACTACCTTCCATAATGACAAGGCTACCATCCATTTGAGTAACAAAAATCTCGACAATAGACTACCTTCCATAATGACAAGGCTATCATCCATTGGAGTAAAAAAAATCTAACAACAGACTACCTTCCATAATGAAAAGGCTACCATCAATTGGAGTAATAGAAATCTCAACGACCGACTACCTTCTATATTGACAAGGCTACCATCCATTGTAATAACAAAAATGTCGATAATAGACTACCTTCCATAATCACAAGGCTACCATCCATTGGAGTAACAAAAATCTGAACAACAGACTACCTTGCATAATGACAAGGCTATCATCCATTGGAATAACAAAGATATCGACAACAGGCTAACTTCAATAAAGACAAGTTTTCCATCCATTGGAGTAACAAAAAACTAGACAAAAGACTACCTTCCATAATGACAAGGCTACAATCCATTGGAATAACAAAAATCTCGACAATAGACTACCTTCCATAATGACAAGGCTACCATCCATTGTAGTAACAAAAATCTCAATGACATACTACCTTCCATAATGACAAGGCTACCATCCATTGGAGTAACAAAAAACTGAACGACAGACTACCTTCCATAAAGACAAGGCTACCATCCATTTGAGTAACAAAAATCTCAACAAAAGACTACCTTCCAAAATGACAAGGCTACCATACATTGGAGTAACACAAATCTCGACAACATACTACCTTCCATAATGACAAGGTTGCCATCCAATGGAATAAAAAATTCTCGACAACTGACTACCTTCCATAATGACAAGGCTACCATCCATTGGAGTAACAAAAATATGAACAACAGACTACCTTCCATAATGAGAAGGCTACAATCCATTGGAGTAACAGAAATCTCAACGACAGACTACCTTCCATAATGACAAGGCTACCATCCATTTGAGTAACACAAATCTCAATGTTAGACTACCTTCCATAAAGACAAGGCTACCATCCATTTGAGTAACAAAAATCTTGACAGCAAACTACCTTCCATAATGACAAGGTTACCATCGAATGGAATAAAAAATTCTAGACAACTGACTACCTTCCATAATGAAAAGGCTACAATCCATTGGAGTAACAGAAATCTCAACGACCGACTACCTTCCATAATGACAAGGCTACCATCCATTGGAGTAACAGAAATCTCAACGACAGACTACCTTCCATAATGACAAGGCTACCATCCATTTGAGTAACACAAATCTCAATGTTAGACTACCTTCCATAAAGACAAGGCTACCATCCATTTGAGTAACAAAAATCTCGACAGCAAACTACCTTCCATAATGACAAGGTTACCATCGAATGGAATAAAAAATTCTAGACAACTGACTACCTTCCATACTGACAAGGCTACCATCCATTGGAGTAACAAAAATCTGAACAACAGACTACCTTCCATAAAGATAAGGCTACAATCCATTGGAGTAACAGAAATCTCAACGACCGACTACCTTCCATAATGACAAGGCTACCATCCATTTGAGTAACAAAAATCTCGACAATAGACTACCTTCCATAATGACAAGGCTATCATCCATTGGAGTAAAAAAAATCTAACAACAGACTACCTTCCATAATGACAAGGCTACCATCCATTGGAGTAATAGAAATCTCAACGACCGACTACCTTCTATAATGACAAGGCCACCATCCATTGTAATAACAAAAATGTCGATAATAGACTACCTTCCATAATCACAAGGCTACCATCCATTAGAGTAACAAAAATCTGAACAACAGACTACCTTGCAAAATGACAAGGCTATCATCCATTGGAATAACAAAGATATCGACAACAGGCTAACTTCAATAAAGACAAGTTTTCCATCCATTGGAATAACAAAAATCTCGACAAAAACTACCTTCCATAATGACAAGTCTACAATCCATTGGAATAACAAAAATCTCGACAATAGACTACCTTCCATAATGACAAGGCTACCATCCATTGGAGTAACAAAAATCTCAACGTTAGACTACCTTCCATAAAGATAAGGCTACCATCCATTTGAGTAACAAAAATCTCGACAACAGACTACCTTCCATAATCACAAGGCTACCATCCATTGGAGTAACAAAAATTCTCGACAACTGACTACCTTTCATAATGACAAGGGTAACATCCATTGGAGTAACAAAAATCTGAACAACAAACTACCTTCCATAATGACAAGGCTACAATCCATTGGAGTAACAAAATTCTCAATGACCGACTACCTTCCATAATGACAAGGCTACCATCCATTGGAGTAACAAAAATCTCGACAACAGACAAACTTCCATATTTTCAAGGCTACCATCCATTTGAGTAACAAAAATCTTGACAGCAAACTACCTTCCATAATGACAAGGTTACCATCGAATCGAATAAAAAATTCTAGACAACTGACTACCTTCCATAATGACAAGGCTACAATCCATTGGAGTAACAGAAATCTCAACGACCGACTACCTTCCATAATGACAAGGCTACCATCCATTGGAGTAACAGAAATCTCAACGACAGACTACCTTCCATAATGACAAGGCTACCATCCATTTGAGTAACACAAATCTCAATGTTAGACTACCTTCCATAAAGACACGGATACCATCCATTTGAGTAACAAAAATCTCGACAGCAAACTACCTTCCATAATGACAAGGTTACAATCGAATGGAATAAAAAATTCTAGACAACTGACTACCTTCCATACTGACAAGGCTACCATCCATTGGAGTAACAAAAATCTGAACAACAGACTACCTTCCATAATGAAAAGGCTACAATCCATTGGAGTAACAGAAATCTCAACGACCGACTACCTTCCATAATGAGAAGGCTACAATCCATTGGAGTAACAGAAATCTAAACCACAGACTACCTTCCATAATGACAAGGCTACCATCCATTTGAGTAACACAAATCTCAATGTTAGACTACCTTCCATAAAGACAAGGCTACCATCCATTTGAGTAACAAAAATCTCGACAGCAAACTACCTTCCATAATGACAAGGTTACCATCGAATGGAATAAAAAATTCTAGACAACTGACTACCTTCCATACTGACAAGGCTACCATCCATTGGAGTAACAAAAATCTGAACAACCGACTACCTTCCATAAAGATAAGGCTACAATCCATTGGAGTAACAGAAATCTCAACGACCGACTACCTTCCATAATGACAAGGCTACCATCCATTTGAGTAACAAAAATCTCGACAATAGACTACCTTCCATAATGACAAGGCTTACATCCATTGGAGTAAAAAAAATCTAACAACAGACTACCTTCCATAATGACAAGGCTACCATCCATTGGAGTAATAGAAATCTCAACGACCGACTACCCTCTATAATGACAAGGCCACCATCCATTGTAATAACAAAAATGTCGATAATAGACTACCTTCCATAATCACAAGGCTACCATCCATTAGAGTAACAAAAATCTGAACAACAGACTACCTTGCAAAATGACAAGGCTATCATCCATTGGAATAACAAAGATATCGACAACAGGCTAACTTCAATAAAGACAAGTTTTCCATCCATTGGAATAACAAAAATCTCGACAAAAACTACCTTCCATAATGACAAGTCTACAATCCATTGGAATAACAAAAATCTCGACAATAGACTACCTTCCATAATGACAAGGCTACCATCCATTGGAGTAACAAAAATCTCAACGTTAGACTACCTTCCATAAAGATAAGGCTACCATCCATTTGAGTAACAAAAATCTCGACAACAGACTACCTTCCATAATCACAAGGCTACCATCCATTGGAGTAACAAAAATTCTCGACAACTGACTACCTTTCATAATGACAAGGGTAACATCCATTGGAGTAACAAAAATCTGAACAACAAACTACCTTCCATAATGACAAGGCTACAATCCATTGGAGTAACAAAATTCTCAATGACCGACTACCTTCCATAATGACAAGGCTACCATCCATTGGAGTAACAAAAATCTCGACAACAGACAAACTTCCATATTTTCAAGGCTACCATCCATTGGAGTAACAAAAATCTCAACGACATACTACCTTCCATAATGACAAGGTTACCGTCCATTGGAGTAACAAAAATCTCAACGTTAGACTACCATCCATAAAGACAAGGCTACCATCCATTTGAGTAACAAAAATCTCGACAACAGACTACCTTCCATAATGACAAGATTACCATCCAATGGAATAAAAAATTCTCGACAACTGACTACCTTCCATAATGACAAGGCTACCATCCATTGGAGTAACAAAAATCTGAACAACAGACTACCTTCCATAATGACAAGGCTACAATCCATTGGAGTAACAGAAATCTCAATGACCGACTACCTTCCATAATGACAAGGCTACCATCCATTGGAGTAACAAAAATCTCAACAACAGACTACCTTCCATAATTACAAGGCTACCATCCATTGGAGTATCAAAAATATCGATAATAGACTACCTTCCATAATGACAAGGCTACCATCCATTGGAATAACAAAAATGTCGACAATAGACTAGCTTCCATAATCACAAGGCTACCATCAATTGGAGTAACAAAAATCTGAACAACAGACTACCTTGCATAATGTTAAGGCTATCATCCATCGGAATAACAAAGATATCGACAACAGACTACCTTCCATAATGACAAGGCTACCATCCATTTGAGTAACACAAATCTCAATGTTAGACTACCTTCCATAAAGACAAGGCTACCATCCATTTGAGTAACAAAAATCTCGACAGCAAACTACCTTCCATAATGACAAGGTTACCATCGAATGGAATAAAAAATTCTAGACAACTGACTACCTTCCATACTGACAAGGCTACCATCCATTGGAGTAACAAAAATCTGAACAACAGACTACCTTCCATAATGACAAGGCTACAATCCATTGGAGTAACAGAAATCTCAACGACCGACTACCTTCCATAATGAGAAGGCTACAATCCATTGGAGTAACAGAAATCTCAACGACAGACTACCTTCCATAATGACAAGGCTACCATCCATTTGAGTAACACAAATCTCAATGTTAGACTACCTTCCATAAAGACAAGGCTACCATCCATTTGAGTAACAAAAATCTCGACAGCAAACTACCTTCCATAATGACAAGGTTACCATCGAATGGAATAAAAAATTCTAGACAACTGACTACCTTCCATACTGACAAGGCTACCATCCATTGGAGTAACAAAAATCTGAACAACAGACTACCTTCCATAAAGATAAGGCTACAATCCATTGGAGTAACAGAAATCTCAACGACCGACTACCTTCCATAATGACAAGGCTACCATCCATTTGAGTAACAAAAATCTCGACAATAGACTACCTTCCATAATGACAAGGCTATCATCCATTGGAGTAAAAAAAATCTAACAACAGACTACCTTCCATAATGACAAGGCTACCATCCATTGGAGTAATAGAAATCTCAACGACCGACTACCTTCTATAATGACAAGGCCACCATCCATTGTAATAACAAAAATGTCGATAATAGACTACCTTCCATAATGACAAGGCTACCATCCATTAGAGTAACAAAAATCTGAACAACAGACTACCTTGCATAATGACAAGGCTATCATCCATTGGAATAACAAAGATATCGACAACAGGCTAACTTCAATAAAGACAAGTTTTCCATCCATTGGAATAACAAAAATCTCGACAAAAACTACCTTCCATAATGACAAGTCTACAATCCATTGGAATAACAAAAATCTCGACAATAGACTACCTTCCATAATGACAAGGCTACCATCCATTGGAGTAACAAAAATCTCAACGTTAGACTACCTTCCATAAAGATAAGGCTACCATCCATTTGAGTAACAAAAATCTCGACAACAGACTACCTTCCATAATCACAAGGCTACCATCCATTGGAGTAACAAAAATTCTCGACAACTGACTACCTTTCATAATGACAAGGGTAACATCCATTGGAGTAACAAAAATCTGAACAACAAACTACCTTCCATAATGACAAGGCTACAATCCATTGGAGTAACAAAATTCTCAATGACCGACTACCTTCCATAATGACAAGGCTACCATCTATTGGAGTAACAAAAATCTCGACAACAGACAACCTTCCATATTTTCAAGGCTACCATCCATTGGAGTAACAAAAATCTCAACGACATACTACCTTCCATAATGACAAGGTTACCGTCCATTGGAGTAACAAAAATCTCAACGTTAGACTACCATCCATAAAGACAAGGCTACCATCCATTTGAGTAACAAAAATCTCGACAACAGACTACCTTCCATAATGACAAGATTACCATCCAATGGAATAAAAAATTCTCGACAACTGACTACCTTCCATAATGACAAGGCTACCATCCATTGGAGTAACAAAAATCTGAACAACAGACTACCTTCCATAATGACAAGGCTACAATCCATTGGAGTAACAGAAATCTCAATGACCGACTACCTTCCATAATGACAAGGCTACCATCCATTGGAGTAACAAAAATCTCAACAACAGACTACCTTCCATAATTACAAGGCTACCATCCATTGGAGTATCAAAAATATCGATAATAGACTACCTTCCATAATGACAAGGCTACCATCCATTGGAATAACAAAAATGTCGACAATAGACTAGCTTCCATAATCACAAGGCTACCATCAATTGGAGTAAAAAAATCTGAACAACAGACTACCTTGCATAATGTTAAGGCTATCATCCATCGGAATAACAAAGATATCGACAACAGGCTACCTTCAATAATGACAAGGCTTCCATCCATTGGAGTAACAAAAGTCTAGACAAAAGACTACCTTCCATAATGACAAGGCTACAATCCATTGGAATAACAAAAATCTCGACAATAGACTACCTTCCATAATGACAAGGCTACCATCCATTGTAGTAACAAAAATCTCAACGACATACTACCTTCCATAATGACAAGGCTACCATCCATTGGAGTAACAAAAAACTCAACGACAGACTACCTTCCATAAAGAGAAGGCTACCATCCGTTTGAGTAACAAAAATCTCAACAAAAGACTACCTTCCATAATGACAAGGCTACCATACATTGGAGTAACACAAATCTCGACAACAGACTACCTTCCATAATGACAAGGTTGCCATCCAATGGAATAAAAAATTCTCGACAACTGACTACCTTCCATAATGACAAGGCTACCATCCATTGGAGTAACAAAAATATGAACAACAGACTACCTTCCATAATGAGAAGGCTACAATCCATTGGAGTAACAGAAATCTCAACGACAGACTACCTTCCATAATGACAAGGCTACCATCCATTGGAGTAACAAAAATCTCGACAATAGACTACCTTCCATAATTACAAGGCTACCATCCATTGGAGTATCAAAAATATCGACAATAGACTACCTTCCATAATGACAAGGCTACCATCCATTGTATTAACAAAAATCTTGACAATAGACTACCTTCCATAATGACAAGGCTATCATCCATTGGAGTAAAAAAATGTAACAACAGACTACGTTCCAGAATGACAAGGATATCATCCATTGGAGTATAAGAAATCTCAAGGACCGACTACTGTCCGTAATGACAAGTCTACCATCCATTAGAATAACAAAAATGTCGATAATAGACTACCTTCCATAATCACAAGGCTACCATCCATTGGAGTAACAAAAATCTGAACAAAAGGCTACCTTGCATAATGACAAGGCTATCATCCATTGGAATAACAAAGATATCGACAACATGCTAACTTCAATAATGACAAGGCTTCCATCCATTGGAGTAACAAAAATCTAAGCAAAAGACTACCTTCCATAATCAAAAGGCTACAATCCATTGGAATAACAAAAATCTCGACAATAGACTACCTTCCATAATGACAAGGCTACCATCCATTGGAGTAACAAAAATCTCAACGACATACTACCTTCCATAATGACAAGGCTACCATCCATTGGAGTAACAAAAAACTCAACGACAGACTACCTTCCATAAAGACAAGGCTACCATCCATTTGAGTAACAAAAATCTCAACAAAAGACTACCTTCCATAATGACAAGGCTACCATACATTGGAGTAACACAAATCTCGACAACAGACTACCTTCCATAATGACAAGGTTACGATCCAATGGAATAAAAAATTATCGACAACTGACTACCTTCCATAATGAGAAGGCTACCATCCATTGGAGTAACTAAAATATGAACAACAGACTACCTTCCATAATGAGAAGGCTACAATCCATTGGAGTAACAGAAATCACAACGATAGACTACCTTCCATAATGACAAGGCTACAATCCATTGGAGTAACAAAAATCTCGACAGTAGACTACCTTCCATAATTACAAGGCTACCATCCATTGGAGTATCAAAAATATCGACAATAGAATACCTTCCATAATGACAAGGCTACCATCCATTGTATTAACAAAAATCTTGACAATAGACTACCTTCCATAATGACAAGGCTATCATCCATTGGAGTAAAAAAATGTAACAACAGACTACGTTCCAGAATGACAAGGATATCATCCATTGGAGTATAAGAAATCTCAACGACCGACTACTGTCCGTAATGACAAGTCTACCATCCATTAGAATAACAAAAATGTCGATAATAGACCACCTTCCATAATCACAAGGCTACCATCCATTGGAGTAACAAAAATCTGAACAAAAGGCTACCTTGCATAATGACAAGGCTATCATCCATTGGAATAACAAAGATATCGACAACATGCTAACTTCAATAATGACAAGGCTTCCATCCATTGGAGCAACAAAAATCTAAGCAAAAGACTACCTTCCATAATGACAAGGCTACAATCCATTGGAATAACAAAAATCTCGACAATAGACTACCTTTCATAATGACAAGGCTACCATCCATTGGAGTAACAAAAATCTCAACGACATACTACCTTCCATAATGACAAGGCTACCATCCATTGGAGTAACAAAAAACTCAATGACAGACTACCTTCCATAAAGACAAGGCTACCATCCATTTGAGTAACAAAAATCTCAACAAAAGACTACCTTCCATAATGACAACGCTAACATACATTGGAGTAACACAAATCTCGACAACAGACTACCTTCCATAATGACAAGGTTACGATCCAATGGAATAAAAAATTATCGACAACTGACAACCTTCCATAATGAGAAGGCTACCATCCATTGGAGTAACAAAAATATGAACAACAGACTACCTTCCATAATGAGAAGGCTACAATCCATTGGAGTAACAGAAATCACAACGATAGACTACCTTCCATAATGACAAGGCTACAATCCATTGGAGTAACAAAAATCTCGACAGTAGACTACCTTCCATAATTACAAGGCTACCATCCATTGGAGTATCAAAAATATCGACAATAGAATACTTTCCATAATGACAAGGCTACCATCCATTGTATTAACAAAAATCTTGACAATAGACTACCTTCCGTAATGACAAGGCTATCATCCATTGGAGTAAAAAAATGTAACAATAGACTACCTTCCATAATGACAACGCTATCATCCATTGGAGTATAAGAAATCTCAACGACCGACTACTGTCCGTAATGACAAGTCTACCATCCATTGGAATAACAAAAATGTCGATAATAGACTACCTTCCATAATCACAAGGCTACCATCCATTGGAGTAACAAAGATCTGAACAAAAGGCTACCTTGCATAATGACAAGGCTATCATCCATTGGAATAACAAAGATATCGAAAACATGCTAACTTCAATAAAGATAAGGTTTCTATCCATTGGAGTAACAAAAATCTCGACAAAAGACTACCTTCCATAATGACAAGGCTACAATCCATTGGAATAACAAAAATATCGACAATAGACTACTTACATAACGACAAGGCTACCATCCAATGGAGTAACAAAAATCACAACGACATACTACCTTCCATAATGACAAGGCTACCATCCATTGGAGTAACAAAAATCTCAACGTTAGACTACCTTCCATAAAGACAAGGCTACCATCCATTTGAGTAACAAAAATCTCGACAATAGACTACCTTCGATAATAACAAGGTTACCATCGAATGGAATAAAAAAATCTCGAAAACTGAATACCTTCTATACTGACAAGGCTACCATCCATTGGAGTAACAAAAATATGAACAACAGACTACCTTCCATAAAGATAAGGCTACAATTCATTGGAGTAACAGAAATCTCAACGACCGACTACCATCCATAATGACAAGGCTACCATTCATTGGAGTAACAAAAATCTCGAAAATAGACTACCTTTCATAATTACAAAGCTACCATCCATTGGAGTATAAAAAATATCGATAATAGACTACCTTCCATAATGACAAGGCTACCATCCATTGGAATAATAAAAATCTCGACAATAGACTACCTTCCATAATCACAAGGCTACCATCCATTGGAGTAACAAAATCTGAACAACAGACTACCTTGCATAATGACAAGGCTATCATCCATTGGAATAACAAAAGATATCGACAACAGGCTAAGTTCAATAAAGAAAAGGTTTCCATCCATTGGAGTAACAAAAATCTCGACAAAAACTACCTTCCATAATGACAAGTCTACAATCCATTAGAATAACAAAAATCTCGACAATAGACTACCTTACATAATGAGAAGGCTACCATTCATTGGAGTAACAGAAATATCAACGACATACTACCTTCCATAATGACAAGGCTACGATCCATTGGAGTAACACAAATCTCAACATTAGACTACCTTCCTAAAGACAAGGCTACCATCCATTTGAGCAACAAAAATCTCGACAACAGACTACCTTCCATAATCACAAGGCTACCATCCATTGGAGTAACAAAAATTCTCGACAACTGACTAACTTCCATAATGACAAGGCTACCATCCATTGGAGTAACAAAAATCAGAACAATAGACTACCTTCCATAATGACATGGCTACAATCCATTGGAGTAATAGAAATCTCAACGATCGACTACCTTCCATAATGACAAGGCTACCATCCATTGGAGTAACAAAAATCTCGACAACAGACTACCTTCCATAATTACAAGGCTACCATCCATTGGAGTATAAAAAATAACGATAATAGACTACCTTCCATTATGACAAGGCTACCATCCATTGGAGTAACAAAAATCTCAATGTTAGACTACCATCCATAAAGACAAGGCTACCATCCATTTGAGTAACAAAAATCATGACAACAGACTACCTCTCATAATGACAAGGTTACCATCCAATGGAATAAAAAATTCTCGACAACTGACTACCTTCCATAATGAGAAGGCTACCATCCATTGGAGTAACAAAAATCTGAACAACAGACTACCTTCCATAATGACAAGGCTACAATCCATTGGAGTAACAAAAATCTCAACGACATACTACCTTCCATAATGACAAGGCTACCATCCATTGGAGTAACAAAAATCTCAACGTTAGACTACCATCCATAAAGACAAGGCTACCATCCATTTCAGTAACAAAAATCTCGACAACAGACTACCTCCCATAATGACAAGGTTACCATCCAATGGAATAAAAAATTCTCGACAACTGACTACCTTCCATAATGACAAAGCTACCATCCATTGGAGTAACAAAAATATGAACCACAGACTACCTTCCATAATGACAAGGCTACAATCCATTGGAGTAACAGAAATCTCAACGACCGACTACCTTCCATAATGACAAGGCTACCATCCATTGGAGTAACAAAAATCTCAACAACAGACTACCTTCCATAATTATAAGGCTACCATCCATTGGAGTATCAAAAATATCGATAATAGACTACCTTCCATAATGACCAGGCTACCATCCATTGGAATAACAAAAATCTCGACAATAGACTACCTTACATAATAACAAGGCTACCATCATTGGAGTAAAAAAAATCTCAACGACATACTACCTTCCATAATGACAAGGCTACCATCCATTGGAGTAACAAAAATCTCAATGTTAGACTACCTTCCATAAAGACAAGGCTACCATCCATTTGAGTAACAAAAATCTTGACAAGAGACTACCTTCCATAATGACAAGGTTACCATCCAATGGAATAAAAAATTCTCGACAACTGACTACCTTCCATTATGATAAGGCTACCATGCATTGGAGTAACAAAAATCTGAACAACAGACTTCCTTCCATAATGACAAGGCTTCAATCCATTGGAGTAACAGAAATCTCAATGATAGACTACCTTCAATAATGAAAAGGCTACCATCCATTGGAATAACAAAAATATCTACAATAGACTACCTTCCACAATTACAAGGCTACCATCCATTTGGGTAACAAAAATCTCGAGGATGGACTACCTTCCATAAGGACAAGGCTACCATCCATTGGAGTAACCATAATCTCGACAAAAAACTACCTTCCATAATGACAAGGCTACCATCCATCGGAATAACAAAAATGTCGACAATAGACTAGTTTCCATAATCACAAGGCTACCATCAATTGGAGTAACAAAAATCTGAACAACAGACTACCTTGCATAATGACAAGGCTATCATCCATTGGAATAACAAAGATATCGACAACAGGCTACCTTCAATAATGACAAGGCTTCCATCCATTGGAGTAACAAAAATCTAGGCAAAAGACTACCTTCCATAATGACAAGGCTACAATCCATTGGAATAACAAAAGTCTCGACAATAGACTACCTTCCATAATGACAAGGCTACCATACATTGGAGTAACACAAATCTCGACAACAGACTACCTTCCATAATGACAAGGTTACCATCCAATGGAGTAAAAAATTCTCGACAACTGACTACCTTCCATAATGACAAGGCTACCATCCATTGGAGTAACAAAAATATGAACAATAGACTACCTTCCATAATGAGAAGGCTACAATTCATTGGAGTAACAGAAATCTCAACGACAGACTACCTTCCATAATGACAAGGCTACCATCCATTGGAGTAACAAAAATCTCGATAATAGACTACCTTCCATAATTACAAGGCTACCATCCATTGGAGTATCAAAAATATCGATAATAGACTACCTTCCATAATTACAAGGCTACCATCCATTGTATTAACAAAAATCTTGACAATAGACTACCTTCCATAATGACAAGGCTATCATCCATTGGAGTAAAAAAATGTAACAACAGACTACCTTCCATAATGACAAGGCTATCATCCATTGGAGTATAACAAATCTCAACGACCGACTACTATCCGTAATGACAAGTCTACAATCCATTGGAATAACAAAAATGTAGATAATAGACTACCTTCCATAATCACAAGGCTACCATCCATTGGAGTAACAAAAATCTGAACAAAATGCTACCTTGCATAATGACAACGCTATCATCCATTGGAATAACAAAGATATCGACAACATGCTAACTTCAATAAAGACAAGGTTTCCATCCATTGGAGTAACAAAAATCTCGACAAAAGACTACCTTCCATAATGACAAGGCTACAACCCATTTGAATAACAAAAATCTCGACAATAGACTACGTACATAACGACAAGGCTACCATCCATTGGAGTAACAAAAATCACAACGACATACTACCTTCCATAATGACAAGGCTACCATCCATTGGAGTAACAAAAATCTCAACGTTAGACTACCTTCCATAAAGACAAGGCTACCATCCATTTGAGTAACAAAAATCTCGACAATAGACTACCTTCGATAATGACAAGGTTACGATCGAATGGAATAAAAAATTCTCGAAAACTGAATACCTTCTATACTGACAAGGCTACCATCCCTTGGAGTAACAAAAATATGAACAACAGACTACCTTCCATAAAGATAAGGCTACAATTCATTGGAGTAACAGAAATCTCAACGACCGACTACCTTCCATAATGAGAAGGCTACCATCCATTGGAGTAACAAAAATCTCGACAACAGACTACCTTTCATAATTACAAGGCTACCATCCATTGGAGTATAAAAAATATCGATAATAGACTACCTTCCATAATGACAAGGCTACCATCCATTGGAATAACAAAAATCTCGACAATAGACTACCTTCCATAATGACAAGGGTATCATCCATTGGAGTAAAAAAAATATAACAACAGACAACCTTCCATAATGACAAGGCTACCATCCATTGGAGTAATAGAAATCTCAACAACCGACTACCTTCCATAATGACAAGGCTACCATCCATTGGAATAACAAAAATGTTGATAATAGACTACCTTCCATAATCACAAGGCTACCATCCATTGGAGTAACAAAAATCTGAACAATAGACTACCTTGCATAATGACAAGGCTATCATCCATTGGAAGAAGAAAGATATCGACAACAGGCTAAGTTCAATAAAGACAAGGTTTCCATCCATCGGAGTAACAAAAATCTCGACAAAAACTACCTTCCATAATGACAAGTCTACAATCCATTGGAATAACAAAAATCTCGACAATAGACTACCTTACATAATGTCAAGGCTACCATCCATTGGAGTAACAAAAATCTCAACGACATACTACCTTCCATAATGACAAGGCTACCATCCATTGGAGTAACACAAATCTCAACGTTAGACTACCTTCTTAAAGACAAGGCTACCATCCATTTGAGTAACAAAAATCTCGACAACAGACTACCTTCCATAATCACAAGGCTACCATCCATTGGAGTAACAAAAATTCTCGACAACTGACTACCTTCCATAATGACAAGGCTACCATCCATTGGAGTTACAAAAATCTGAACAATAGACTACCTTCCATAATGAAAAGGCTACAATCCATTGGAGTAATAGAAATCTCAACGACCGACTACCTTCCATAATGACAAGGCTACCATCCATTGGAGTAACAAAAATCTCGACAACAAACTACCTTCCATAATTACAAGGCTACCATCCATTGGAGTATAAAAAATAACGATAATAGACTACCTTCCATTATGACAAGGCTACCATCCATTGGAGTAACAAAAATATCAAAGTTAGACTACCATCCATAAAGACAAGGCTACCATCCATTTGAGTAACAAAAATCTCGACAATAGACTACCTTCGATAATGACAAGGTTACGATCGAATGGAATAAAAAATTCTCGAAAACTGAATACCTTCTATACTGACAAGGCTACCATCCATTGGAGTAACAAAAATATGAACAACAGACTACCTTCCATAAAGATAAGGCTACAATTCATTGGAGTAACAAAAATTTCAACGACCGGCTACCTTTCATAATGAGAAGGCTACCATCCATTGGAGTAACAAAAATCTCGACAACAGACTACCTTTCATAATTACAAGGCTACCATCCATTGGAGTATAAAAAATATCGATAATAGACTACCTTCCATAGTGACAAGGCTACCATCCATTGGAATAACAAAAATCTCGACAATAGACTACCTTCCATAATGACAAGGGTATCATCCATTGGAGTAAAAAAAATATAACAACAGACAACCTTCCATAATGACAAGGCTACCATCCATTGGAGTAATAGAAATCTCAACAACCGACTACCTTCCATAATGACAAGGCTACCATCCATTGGAATAACAAAAATGTTGATAATAGACTACCTTCCATAATCACAAGGCTACCATCCATTGGAGTAACAAAAATCTGAACAATAGACTACCTTGCATAATGACAAGGCTATCATCCATTGGAAGAAGAAAGATATCGACAACAGGCTAAGTTCAATAAAGACAAGGTTTCCATCCATCGGAGTAACAAAAATCTCGACAAAAACTACCTTCCATAATGACAAGTCTACAATCCATTGGAATAACAAAAATCTCGACAATAGACTACCTTACATAATGTCAAGGCTACCATCCATTGGAGTAACAAAAATCTCAACGACATACTACCTTCCATAATGACAAGGCTACCATCCATTGGAGTAACACAAATCTCAACGTTAGACTACCTTCTTAAAGACAAGGCTACCATCCATTTGAGTAACAAAAATCTCGACAACAGACTACCTTCCATAATCACAAGGCTACCATCCATTGGAGTAACAAAAATTCTCGACAACTGACTACCTTCCATAATGACAAGGCTACCATCCATTGGAGTTACAAAAATCTGAACAATAGACTACCTTCCATAATGAAAAGGCTACAATCCATTGGAGTAATAGAAATCTCAACGACCGACTACCTTCCATAATGACAAGGCTACCATCCATTGGAGTAACAAAAATCTCGACAACAGACTACCTTCCATAATTACAAGGCTACCATCCATTGGAGTATAAAAAAAAACGATAATAGACTACCTTCCATTATGACAAGGCTACCATCCATTGGACTAACAAAAATATCAAAGTTAGACTACCATCCATAAAGACAAGGCTACCATCCATTTGAGTAACAAAAATCTCGACAACAGACTACCTCCCATAATGACAAGGTTACCATCCAATGGAATAAAAAATTCTCGACAACTGGCTACCTTCCATAATGACAAGGCTACCATCCATTGGAGTAACAAAAATCTGAACAACAGACTACCTTCCATAATGACAAGGCTACAATCCATTGGAGTAACAGAAATATCAATGCAACACTACCTTCCATAATGACAAGGCTACCACCCATTGGAGTAAAAAAAATATCGATAATAGATTACCTTGCATAATGACAAGGCTACCATATATTGGAATAACAAAAATCTCAACAAAAGACTACCTTCCATAATTACAAGGCTACAATCCATTGGAATAACAAAAATCTCGACAATAGACTACCTTACATAATGACAAGGCTACCATCCATTGGAGTAACAAAAATCTCAACGACATACTACCTTCCATAATGACAAGGCTACCATCCATTGGAGTAACAAAAATCTCAATGTTAGACTACCTTCCATAAAGACAAGGCTACCATCCATTTGAGTAACAAAAATCTCAACAACAGACTACCTTCCATAATGACAAGGTTACCATCCAATGGAATAAAAAATTCTCGACAACTGACTTCCTTCCATAATGACAAGGCTACAATCCATTGGAGTAACATAAATCTCTATGACATACTACCTTCAATAATGAAAAGACTACCATCCATTGGAATAACAAAAATATCTACAACAGACTACCTTCCACAATTGCAAGGCTACTATCCATTTGGGTAACAAAAATCTCGACAATGGACTACCTTCCATAATGACAAGGCTACCATCCATTGGAGTAACACAAATCTCAACGTTAGACTACCTTCTTAAAGACAAGGCTACCATCCATTTGAGTAACAAAAATCTCGACAACAGACTACCTTCCATAATCACAAGGCTACCATCCATTGGAGTAACAAAAATTCTCGACAACTGACTACCTTCCATAATGACAAGGCTACCATCCAATGTAGTTACAAAAATCTGAACAATAGACTACCTTCCATAATGAAAAGGCTATAATCCATTGGAGTAATAGAAATCTCAACGACCGACTACCTTCCATAATGACAAGGCTACCATCCATTGGAGTAACAAAAATCTCGACAACAGACTACCTTCCATAATTACAAGGCTACCATCCATTGGAGTATAAAAAATAACGATAATAGACTACCTTCCATTATGACAAGGCTACCATCCATTGGAGTAACAAAAATATCAAAGTTAGACTACCATCCATAAAGACAAGGCTACCATCCATTTGAGTAACAAAAATCTCGACAACAGACTACCTCCCATAATGACAAGGTTACCATCCAATGGAATAAAAAATTCTCGACAACTGCTTACCTTCCATAATGACAAGGCTACCATCCATTTGAGTAACAAAAATCTGAACAACAGACTACCTTCCATAATGACAAGGCTACAATCCATTGGAGTAACAGAAATATCAATGACACACTACCTTCTATAATGACAAGGCTACCACCCATTGGAGTAAAAAAAATATCGATAATAGATTACCTTCAATAATGACAAGGCTACCATATATTGGAATAATAAAAATCTCAACAAAAGACTACCTTCCATAATGACAAGGCTACAATCCATTGGAATAACAAAAATCTCGACAATAGACTACCTTACAAAATGACAAGGCTACCATCCATTGGAGTAACAAAAATCTCAACGACATACTACCTTCCATAATGACAAGGCTACCATCCATTGGAGTAACAAAAATCTCAATGTTAGACTACCTTCCATAAAGACAAGGCTACCATCCATTTGAGTAACAAAAATCTCAACAACAGACTACCTTCCATAATGACAAGGTTACCATCCAATGGAATAAAAAATTCTCGACAACTTCCTTCCTTCCATAATGACAAGGCTACAATCCATTGGAGTAACAGAAATCTCTATGACATACTACCTTCAATAATGAAAAGACTACCATCCATTGGAATAACAAAAATATCTACAACAGACTACCTTCCACAATTACAAGGCTACTATCCATTTGGGTAACAAAAATCTCGACAATGGACTACCTTCCATAATGACAAGGCTACCATCCATTGGAATATTAAAAATGTCGACAATAGACTTGCTTCCATAATCACAAGGCTACCATCAATTGGAGTAACAAAAATATGAACAACAGAATACCTTGCATAATGACAAGGTTATCATCGATTGGAATAACAAAGATATCGACAACAGGCTACCTTCAATAATGACAAGGCTTCCATCCATTGGAGTTACAAAAATCTAGACAAAAGACTACATTCCATAATGACAAGGCTACAATCCATTGGAATAACAAAAATCTCGACAATACACTACCTTCCATAATGACAAGGCTACCATACATTGAAATAACAAAAATCTCGACAATTGACTACCTTCCATAATGACAAGGCTATCATCCATCGGAGTAAAAAAAATCTAACAACAGACTACCTTCCATAATGACAAGGCTACCATCCATTGGAGTAATAGAAATCTCAACGAACGACTACCTTCCTTAATTACATGGCTACCATCCATTGGAATATTAAAAATGTCGATAATAGACTACCTTGCATAATCACAAGGCTACCATCCATTGGAGTAACAAAAATCTGAACAACAGACTACCTTGCATAATGACAAGGCTATCATCCATTGGAATAACAAAGATATCGACAATAGGCTAAGTTCAATAAAGACAAGGTTTCCATCCATTGGAGTAACAAAAATATCGACAAAAACTACCTTCCATAATGACAAGTCTACAATCCATTGGAATAACAAAAATCTCGACAATAGACTACCTTACATAATGACAAGGCTACCATCCATTGGAGTAACAAAAATCTCAACGACATACTACCTTCCATAATGACAAGACTACCATCCATTGGAGTAACTAAAATCTGAGCAACAGACTACCTTCGATAAAGATAAGGCTACAATTCATTGGAGTAACAGAAATCTGAACGAACGACTACCTTCCATAATGACAAGGCTACCATCCATTGGAGTAACAGAAATCTCGACAACAGACTACATTTCATAATTACAAGGCTACCATCCATTGGAGTATCAAAAATATCGATAATAGACTACCTTCCATAATGACAAGGCTACCATCCATTGGAATAACAAAAATCTCGACAATTGACTACCTTCCATAATAACAAGGCTATCATCCATTGGAGTAAAAAAAATCTAACAACAGACTACCTTCCATAATGATAAGGCTACCATCCATTGGAGTAATAGAAATCTCAACGACCGACTACCTTCCATAATGACAAGGCTACCATCCATTGGAATATTAAAAATGTCGATAATAGACTACCTTGCATATTCACAAGGCTACCATCCATTGGAGTAACAAAAATCTGAACAACAGACTACCTTGCATAATGACAAGGCTATCATCCATTGGAATAACAAAGATATCGACAACAGGCTAAGTTCAATAAAGGCAAGGTTTCCATCCATTAGAGTAACAAAAATCTCGACAAAAACTACCTTCCATAATGACAAGTCTACAATCCATTGGAATAACAAAAATCTTGACAATAGACTACCTTACATAATGACAAGGCTACCATCCATTGGAGTAACAAAAATCTCAACGACATACTACCTTCCATAATGACAAGGCTACCATCCATTGGAGTAACAAAAATCTCAATGTTAGACTACCTTCCATAAAGACAAGGCTACCATCCATTTGAGTAACAAAAATCTCCACAATACACTACCTTCCATAATGACAAGGTTACTATCGAATGTAATAAAAAATTCTCGACAACTGACTACCTTCCATACTGACAAGACTACCATCCATTGGAGTAACAAAAATCTGAACAACAGACTACCTTCCATAAAGATAATGCTACAATCCATTGGAGTAACAGAAATCTCAACGACCGACTACCTTCCATAATGACAAGGCTTCCATCCATTGGAGTAACAAAAATCTAGACAACAGACTACCTTTCATAATTACAAGGCTACCATCCATTGGAGTATCAAAAATATCGATAATAGACTACCTTCAATAATGACAAGGCTACCATCCATTGGAATAACAAAAATCTCGACAATAGACTACCTTCAATAATGACAAGGCTATCATCCATTGGAGTAAAAAAAATCTAACAACAGACTACCTTCCATAATGACAAGGCTACCATCCATTGGAGTAATAGAAATCTCAACGACCAACTACCTTTTGTAATGATAAGGCTACCATCCATTGGAATAACAAAAATGTCGATAATAGACTACCTTCCATAATCACAAGGCTACCATCCATTGGAGTAACAAAAATCTGAACAATAGACTACGTTCCATAATGACAAGGCTACAATCCATTGGAGTAATAGAAATCACAACGACCGACTACGTTCCATAATGACAAGGCTACCATCAATTGGAGTAACAAAAATCTCGACAACAGACTACCTTCCATAATTACAAGGCTACCATCCATTGGAGTATCAAAAATAACGATAATAGACTACCTTCCATAATGACAAGGCTACCATCCATTGGAGTAACAAAAATATCAATGACTTACTCCCTTCCATAATGACAAGGCTACCATCCATTGGAGTAACAAAAATCTCAACGTTAGACTACCATCCATAAAGACAAGGCTACCATCCATTTGAGTAACAAAAATCTCGACAACAGACTACCTCCTATAATGACAAGGTTACCATCCAATGGAATAAAAAATTCTCGACAACTGACTACCTTCGATAATGACAAGGCTACCATCCATTGGAGTAACAAAAATCTGAATAATAGACTACCTTCCATAATGACAAGGCTACAATCCATTGGAGTAACAGAAATCTCAACGAACGACTACCTTCCATAATGACAAGGCTACCATCCATTGGAGTAACAAAAATATCGATAATAGACTACCTTCCATAATGACAAGGCTACCATCCATTGGAATAACAAAAATCTCAATAAAAGACTACATTCCATAATGACAAGGCTACCATCCATTGGAGTAAAAAAAATATAACAACAAACTACCTTCCATAATGACAAGGCTACCATCCATTGGAGTAATAGAAATCTCAACGACCGACTACTTTCCATAATGACAAGGCTACCATCCATTGGAATAATAAAAATGTCGATAATAGACTACCTTTCATATTCACAAGGCTACCATCCATTGGAGTAACAAAAATCTGAACAACAGACTACCTTGCATAATGGAAAGGCTATCATCCATTGGAATAACAAAGATATCGACAACAAGCTAAGTTCAATAAAGGCAAGGTTTCCATCCATTAGAGTAACACAAATCTCGACAAAAACTACCTTCCATAATGACAAGTCTACAATCCATTGGAATAACAAAAATCTCGACAATAGACTACCTTACATAATGACAAGGCTACCATCCATTGGAGTAACAAAAATCTCAACGACATACTACCTTCCATAATGACAAGGCTACCATCCATTGGAGTAACAAAAATCTCAATGTTAGACTACCTTCCATAAAGACAAGGCTACCATCCATTTGAGTAACAAAAATCTCCACAATAGACTACCTTCCATAATGACAAGGTTACCATCAAATGAAATAAAAAATTCTCGACAACTGACTACCTTCCATACTGACAAGGCTACCATCCATTGGAATAACAAAAATCTCGACAATTGACTACCTTCCATAATAACAAGGCTATCATCCATTGGAGTAAAAAAAATCTAACAACAGACTACCTTCCATAATGATAAGGCTACCATCCATTGGAGTAATAGAAATCTCAACGACCGACTACCTTCCATAATGACAAGGCTACCATCCATTGGAATATTAAAAATGTCGATAATAGACTACCTTGCATATTCACAAGGCTACCATCCATTGGAGTAACAAAAATCTGAACAACAGACTACCTTGCATAATGACAAGGCTATCATCCATTGGAATAACAAAGATATCGACAACAGGCTAAGTTCAATAAAGGCAAGGTTTCCATCCATTAGAGTAATAAAAATCTCGACAAAAACTACCTTCCATAATGACAAGTCTACAATCCATTGGAATAGTAAAAATCTCGACAATAGACTACCTTACATAATGACAAGGCTACCATCCACTGGAGTAACAAAAATCTCAACGACATACTACCTTCCATAATGACAAGGCTACCATCCATTGGAGTAACAAAAATCTCAATGTTAGACTACCTTCCATAAAGACAAGGCTACCATCCATTTGAGTAACAAAAATCTCCACAATAGACTACCTTCCATAATGACAAGGTTACCATCGAATGTAATAAAAAATTCTCAACAACTGACTACCTTCCATACTGACAAGACTACCATCCATTGGAGTAACAAAAATCTGAACAACAGACTACCTTCCATAAAGATAATGCTACAATCCATTGGAGTAACAGAAATCTCAACGACCGACTACCTTCCATAATGACAAGGCTACCATCCATTGGAGTAACAAAAATCTAGACAACAGACTACCTTTCATAATTACAAGGCTACCATCCATTGGAGTATCAAAAATATTGATAATAGACTACCTTCAATAATGACAAGGCTACCATCCATTGGAATAACAAAAATCTCGACAATAGACTACCTTCAATAATGACAAGGCTATCATCCATTGGAGTAAAAAAAATCTAACAACAGACTACCTTCCATAATGACAAGCGTACCATCCATTGGAGTAATAGAAATCTCAACGACCGACTACCTTTTGTAATGATAAGGCTACCATCCATTGGAATAACAAAAATGTCGATAATAGACTACCTTCCATAATCACAAGGCTACCATCCATTGGAGTAACAAAAATCAAAACAATAGACTACCTTCCATAATGACAAGGCTACAATCCATTGGAGTAATAGAAATCACAACAACCGACTACCTTCCATAATGTCAAGGCTACCATCAATTGGAGTAACAAAAATCTCGACAACTGACTACCTTCCATAATTACAAGGCTACCATCCATTGGAGTATCAAAAATAACGATAATAGACTACCTTCCATAATGACAAGGCTACCATCCATTGGAGTAACAAAAATATCAATGACATACTCCCTTCCATAATGAAAAGGCTACCATCCATTGGAGTAACAAAAATCTCAACGTTAGACTACCATCCATAAAGACAAGGCTACCATCCATTTGAGTAACAAAAATCTCGACAACAGACTACCTCCTATAATGACAAGGTTACCATCCAATGGAATAAAAAATTCTCGACAACTGACTACCTTCGATAATGACAAGGCTACCATCCATTGGAGTAAAAAAAATCTGAATAACAGACTACCTTCCATAATGACAAGGCTACAATCCATTGGAGTAACAGAAATCTCAACGACCGACTACCTTCCATAATGATAAGGCTACCATCCATTGGAGTAACAAAAATATCGATAATAGACTACCTTCCATAATGACAAGGCTACCATCCATTGGAATAACAAAAATCTCAACAAAAGACTACCTTCCATAATGACAAGGCTACCATCCATTGGAGTAAAAAAAATATAACAACAAACTACCTTCCATAATGACAAGGCTACCATCCATTGGAGTAATAGAAATCTCAACAACTGACTACTTTCCATAATGACAAGGCTACCATCCATTGGAATAATAAAAATGTCGATAATAGACTACCTTGCATATTCACAAGGCTACCATCCATTGGAGTAACAAAAATCTGAACAACAGACTACCTTGCATAATGGAAAGGCTATCATCCATTGGAATAACAAAGATATCGACAACAAGCTAAGTTCAATAAAGGCAAGGTTTCCATCCATTAGAGTAACACAAATATCGACAAAAACTACCTTCCATAATGACAAGTCTACAATCCATTGGAATAACAAAAATCTCGACAATAGACTACCTTACATAATGACAAGGCTACCATCCATTGGAGTAACAAAAATCTCAACGACATACTACCTTCCATAATGACAAGGCTACCATCCATTGGAGTAACAAAAATCTCAATGTTAGACTACCTTCCATAAAGACAAGGCTACCATCCATTTGAGTAACAAAAATCTACACAATAGACTACCTTCCATAATGACAAGGTTACCATCGAATGAAATAAAAAATTCTCGACAACTGACTACCTTCCATACTGACAAGGCTACCATCCATTGGAGTAACAAAAATCTAGACAAAAGACTACCTTCGATAATGACAAGGCCACAATCCATTGGAATAACAAAAATCTCGACAATAGACTACCTTACATAATGACAAGGCTACCATCCATTGGAGTAACAAAAATCTCAACGACATACTACCTTCCATAATGACAAGGCTACCATCCATTGGAGTAACAAAAAACTCAACGACAGACTACCTTTCATAAAGACAAGGGTACCATCCATTTGAGTAACAAAAATCTCGACAAAAGACTACCTTCCATAATGACAAGTCTACCATACATTGGAGAAACACAAATCTCGATAACAGACTACCTTCCATAATGACAAGGTTACCATCCAATGGAATAAAAAATTCTCGACAACTGACTACCTTCCATAATGATAAGGCTACCATCCATTGGAGTAACAAAAATCTGAACAACAGACTACCTTCCATAATGACAAGGCTACAATCCATTGGAGTAACAGAAATCTCAACGACAGACTACCTTCCATAATGACAAGGCTACCATCCATTGGAGTAACAAAAATCTCGACAATAGACTACCTTCCATAATTACAAGGCTACCATCCATTGGAGTATTAAAAATATCGACAATAGACTACCTTCCATATTGGCAAGGCTACCATCCATTGTAATAACAAAAATCTCGACAATAGACTACCTTCCATAATTACATGGCTATCATCCATTGGAGTAAAAAAAATTTAACAACAGACTGCCTTCCATAATGGAAAGGCTACCATCTATTGGAGTAACAAAATTGTCAACTACCGACTACCTTCCGTAATGACAAGTCTACTATCCATTGGAATAACAAAAATGTCGATAATAGAC
Source organism: Vicia faba (assembly GCA_948472305.1). Taxonomy (NCBI): domain Eukaryota; kingdom Viridiplantae; phylum Streptophyta; class Magnoliopsida; order Fabales; family Fabaceae; genus Vicia; species Vicia faba. Next base: position 584,495,541 of record OX451739.1, on the reverse strand, counting down.
TACCTTCCATAATCACAAGGCTACCATCCATTGGAGTAACAAAATTCTGAACAACAGACTACCTTGCATAATGACAAGGAAACCATCCATTGGAGTAAGAAAAATCTCAACGACATACTACCTTCCATAATGACAAGGCAACCATCCATTGTAGTAACAAAAAACTCAACGACAAACTACCTTTCATAAAGACAAGGCTACCATCCATTTGAGTAAAAAAAATCTCGACAATAGACTACCTTCCATAATTACAAGGCTATCATCCATTGGAGTAAAAAAAATTTAACAACAGACTACCTTCCATAATGACAAGGCTACCATCTATTGGAGTAACAAAATTATCAACGACCGACTACCTTCCATAATGACAAGGCTACAATCCATTGGAATAACAAAAATCTCCACAATAGACTACCTTACATAATGACAAGGCTACCATCCATTGGATTAACAAAAATCTCAACGACATACTACCTTCCATAATGACAAGTCTACCATCCATTGGAGTAACAAAAATCTCAACGTTAGACTACCTTCCATAAAGACAAGGCTACCATCCATTTGAGTAACAAAAATCTCGACAACAGACTACCTTCCATAATGACAAGGTTACCATCCAATGGAATAAAAAATTCTCGACAACTGACTACGTTCCATAATGACAAGGCTACCATCCATTGGAGTAACAAAAATCTGAACAACTGACTACCTTCCATAATGACAAGGCTACAATCCATTCGAGTAACAGAAATCTCAACGACCGACTACCTTCCATAATGATAAGGCTACCATACATTGGAGTAACAAAAATCTCGACAACAGACTACCTTCTGTAATTACAAGGCTACCATCCATTGGAGTATCAAAAATATCGATAATAGACTACCTTCCATAATGACAAGGCTACGATCCGTTGGAATAACAAAAATATCGACAAAAGACTGCCTTCCATAATGACAAGGCTACAATCCAGTGGAATAACAAAAATCTCGACAATAGACTACCTTACATAATGATAGGGCTACCATCCATTGGAGTAACAAAAATCTCAACGACATACTACCTTCCATAATGACAAGGCTACCATCCATTTGAGTAACAAAAATCTCAATGTTAGACTACCATCCATAAAGACAAGGCTACCATCCATTTGAGTAACAAAAATCTCGACAACAGACTACCTTCCATAATGACAAGGTTACCATCCAATGGAATGAAAAATTCTCGAAAACTGACTACCTTCCATAATGACAAGGCTACCATCCATTGGAGTAACAAAAATCTGAACAACAAACTACCTTCCATAATGACAAGGCTACAATCCATTAGAGTAACAGAAATCTCAACGACAGACTACCTTCAATAATGAAAAGGCTACCATCCATTGGAATAACAAAAATATCTACAACAGACTACATTCAACAATTACAAGGCTACCATCCATTTGGGTAACAAAAATCTTGACAAAAAACTACCTTCCATAATGACAAGGCTACCATCCATTGGAATAACAAAAATGTCGACAATAGACTAGCTTCCATAATCACAAGGCTACCATCAATTGGAGTAACAAAAATCTGAACAACAGACTACCTTGCATAATGACAAGGTTATCATCCATTGGAATAACAAAGATATCGACAACAGGCTACCTTCAATAATGACAAGGCTTCCATCCATTGGAGTAACAAAAATCTAGACAAAAGACTACCTTCGATAATGACAAGGCTCCAATCCATTGGAATAACAAAAAACTCGACAATAGACTACCTTCCATAATGACAAGGCTACCATCAATTGGAGTAAAAAAAATCTCAACGACATACTACCTTCCATAATGACAAGGCTACCATCCATTGGAGTAACAAAAAACTCAACGATAAACTACCTTTCATAAAGACAAGGCTACCATCCATTTGAGTAACAAAAATCTCGACAAAATACTACGTTCCATAATGACAAGGCTACCATACATTGGAGAAACACAAATCTCGATAACAGACTACCTTCCATAATGACAAGGTTACCATCCAATGGAATAAAAAATTCTCGACAACTGACTACCTTCCATAATGATAAGGCTACCATCCATTGGAGTAACAAAAATCTGAACAACAGACTACCTTCCATAATGACAAGGCTACAATCCATTGGAGTAACAGAAATCTCAACGACAAACTACCTTCCATAATGACAAGGCTACCATCCATTGGAGTAATAAAAATCTAGACAAAAGACTACCTTCGATAATGACAAGGCTACAATCCATTGGAATAACAAAAATCTCGACAATAGACTACCTTACATAATGACAAGGCTACCATCCATTGGAGTAACAAAAATCTCAATGACATACTACCTTCCATAATGACAAGGCTACCATCCATTGGAGTAACAAAAAACTCAACGACAGACTACCTTTCATAAAGACAAGGGTACCATCCATTTGAGTAACAAAAATCTCGACAAAAGACTACCTTCCATAATGACAAGGCTACCATACATTGGAGAAACACAAATCTCGATAAAAGACTACCTTCCATAATGACAAGGTTACCATCCAATGGAATAAAAAATTCTCGACAACTGACTACCTTCCATAATGAGAAGGCTACCATCCATTGGAGTAACAAAAATCTGAACAACAGACTACCTTCCATAATGACAAGGCTACGATCCATTGTAATAACAAAAATCTCGACAATAGACTACCTTCCATAATTACAAGGCTATCATCCATTGGAGTAAAAAAAATTTAACAACAAACTACCTTCCATAATGACAAGGCTACCATCCACTGGAGTAACAAAAATCTCAACGACCGACTACCTTCCGTAATGACAAAACCTGCAAGAAATTTGGTAAACCCTGTTATGAGTCCCAGTTAAGGACTATAAACAAGACCTGCAAATGGTTCATGTGTCAGATAACAAGCATGCAAGTAGGCAAGTACGAAGGCACACAAGTCACACAAGAGAAACCCTTAGGGTTTAAGGCCAGCATGGGGTCTGGGTATTACCCTCTTTCAGTTTGTGGGTTCAACCTGTCCTAATCAAAGTAACCGGGTTCTAAGGATCCCAATATCACGGGATTGCTTTCATTGTTCATCGTTTCGATTTAGCCACTGAACTGGCGACCGAAATATTCCAGGAAAGCAACCCTCAATTGAGTGTAGTATCGAGTATCAACCAACCTCGGACTGCACCAAAGTCAGTTATCTCACTACCCTAAAGAGGCCAAGATAGTTCAATTAAGGTTCCTAAGGTCTGTTGATGCTTCACGACACCACGCGGAGGCCCCGTACTCTCCTTGACTGAACTCAAGGGTTACCGGTACACACCAAAGTGCCACATCAACGTAGCAGACCGTTTCAACCATGTCGGTATACCCCGCACAGTTCCCTCACAGCCTTGTTGCTACTTTCTAAGAAGGTATCCCCCAGATCCGGGTTAGGATCTATAGAACTCCCAAGCAACCCACAATAATAAAGCAAGCAAAGAAGACAATTGAAAACATAGTTATGACCTAGCCCTAAGGTACACCCCACTTTAAGTATTAGTCCCCAGCAGAGTCGCCAGTTCTGTGATCGGTGGATCTGGAACTGACTGTTTAACGCTGGTTCGCGAAATGTCACGGAAGCAAGAGTCGCCACCGTCTTTTATTTTCTCCAAATGGAAAGGACAAAAGCACAGAAAAATTCCTTAAAGAGATCGCTCTCGGTTCGGGAGGTAGGTTATAGAAAGGGAAGGTGTTAGCACCCTTTCTATCCATGGTTATCCATGGGCTCTTAGATACTTGCTCATTGTGTTTTCAAAATGGTTTGTTTGCTTTTCAATGTGGGTTTAAAAGTTTCTTTGAAAAATTTCAGTTCGACTCGTACGTCAGAGTGTTTGAAAAATTTGCTTTGAATGCTTTTGAAAAGTGTTGGTGTGAAAAGATTTCAGTTTGTTTTGAAGATAGCAAGTATCTACGAGAACCTACCTACCCTAAGGAATTCGTCTGTGTAAATGTCCTTTAAAGTAATGCCATCCCACCATTGAGAGGTAGGTAGCACCACCGTTGGAGGTGTTCGGGTCAATTCGAGTTTCGGGACATGGTGATCACCAGAGCAATGGGAAGACACCTTAGAAGCTACCCTCATGCCAGGTTCCCGGATCATGAGGACTTACTAAGACATCCTCTACTCGACGACCACCTTTCGAGGCAAGGCAACAGTGAGGCGTACCCTAGGGGTGGTGTGTGCGAATTGTGTGTCGTTTCAGTTATTTGTCTTGTCATGTTCATTGTGATCTACGCATTTGATTTTATTATGGCCATTCATTCTTGCATGCTTATTTAACAGTTAATATTTGCGGGAAAAGTAAATCTAACGCTATTACAAATGGCGCGGGTCCACATCGCCAAAATTAAACCGGACCCGACTTGACGGAAAGTAAATAAAGCAAAAGAAATAAAAGTGCGAGAAGTTTAAGTTACAACTCTTTGGGAGAGATACATAATGAATTAAGCGAAATAAAATAAATGTGCGAATTAAATAAATTAAAAATATGGGTGTTGGACCCTTTTGCAAAATTAAAATTAATAAGGAATTAAAATTAAAATTAAAAGAAAATGTTTTTGGTATTTTTAGTGTTTTTAGGAATTAATGGAAAAAGAGAATTAATCAAAATTAAAATTGAATGTAAACCCTAATTCTAATTGTTTTTAAGTTTATTGTGAAAAATATTGAATTTTTAACTAATTTAAACCTAAGTTAATGTACATGCATTTTTAATTATGAAAATAAATAAAATAAATATTGTTATGGTAAAAAAAAAGGGAAATTAAAAGGAATCAAAATTAATTAAACCTATTTCTACATTTTTTAGATATTTTATGAAAAGAATTAATATTGCAAAAACCCTAATTTATACTAAGTTTATTTACATACATTTGTTTACAAGAAAATAATTAAAATAAATAGATATTATATTCTTCTCTTTTTCCGATTTTTTCATGAGGTTTTTATATTTTATAGAAATAATTAACTAAAATAAAACAATGAAGAAAATAAAATGATAATTAAAAATAAAATAAAAGAAAGAAATTGCAAACCAGGGGGGGGTTCAGTCCCAATTGTGAGGTATGGACCCAGTAAATTGAGCCCAACAACATTGGCCTCGTTGGACTTTTCTGAATCATGTGTGAGGCGTTGACTAAGGCGTAGTATGTTCCTTGAATCCATGCCCTTGCTTTAACCTCCCAGGACGCGTGGACGTTGGATAATGAAGGTGTATGATGAACCACCTTACTGAGCCTGCATATGAACATACGTGGAAAAATAATATTGAAACTAATCCAGACCTGGGACTCGAACCCAGGTCATACGCTTTGTCAAACCTCACGCTTGCCAGCTGATCTCAACGCGCACGTTGTACATACAACAACGAATAAATAACAAGAATAAAAATTGGTTAGTGGCCACTAAAAACACAAAAGCGCGCGCTGATTTAAATGAGCCAACCAGTATTTGCCAGCACATCGTCTTCCTCGCGTATTTCTTTTTTTTTCTGAAACAAGAACCTATTGCAACGGTTTTAAACGCGTGGTTTTAGATGGCTTTAGAAAAAATAGCGGATAGCGCTATATGATCCATAAATTAGGCGCGAGTGCATTAATCTCTTCGTCCAAGCTTCCTGAACCCATCCATGGCATTGTGGTGGTTGAATTTTACGTGATTAAGAAACCCCTAATTGGGAGCTCTGCAAACCCTAAACTGCATCAATGGCCAAATCACATATATAGCACCAAAACGAAATTAACTTGCATGGTTAGTTTCAGAAACATATAACAAACATGAATCAATAATTATTTTTCATAAAAAATGCCTAGAACATGATATGCGATTATGAGTTTCATGCTGTACAGTTCCAGTTGAATCTACCAATTCTTGAGGTTTTGGTTGTTGTTTTTGATTGGAATGTGATCAAGGCAATCTTGGCAAGCTATTGAAACAAGAATGGAGGCTTGAATCGACCTCTAAAGGGGTTTACAGTTTTGAACTTTTTGATGAAAATTCCAAGTTTGCTATGTCTCTTTATGCGCAGCTCTTAGTGTATTGTGATTAGGGTTATGTTTCTGATTATGTAGTGAAGCTTTTAGGTCAACAAAACTCAATAAAATCCAATGCCATAATGGTTTTGCATATTTGATTTTCTAAGGATCTTCCATATCTTTTTTCATGTGCATTTTTGTGTCAATTAGCCTAAATCAAACCAAATCTTGCCATATTGGGATGTGCACGAGATATTGAGGGTAAAACATGCATGAAAAGATTTTTTAGGTCAAGTTTTATATTTTCTACATATTAAAATGATTTAAATGAATTAATATAAATAATAATTCAAATAAATAAATAAAAAATGAGAAAATACTTCCCTTTGGGCCAAATGGTCGTGCATAGGCTTGGAATGATGAATCATGGAAGAAAAATGGGCCCATTAGCATTTTTAGGTCTTTTGAAGTAGTGTTGACTTTTCAAAATATCCAAAAATTTCCCAACTTCCACAAGGCATAACTTGCTCAATATTTAATCTTTTCACATGTTCTTGGACATTTTGGAAAGGTCTTTGAGTCCTTTAACCAATGCCTTTGGTCCCATGTCATTTTGATTTACCAATATCAAGTTATGGCCTTTTACTTAAAGTCCCTTTTTGTTGACTTTTGAAAATGACCTATAATGTTGAAATTGATAACTTTTTGTGAGAGCATTCCTTGGACTTGAAGTATGAAGATGAGTTGTAGGAAATGTCTTTCTCTTCAAAATGAGCTTTGGATGGAATTTTTCTGATAATCCATGTGAAAGTTATGCCCTGGTCAATTTCAGTTGACTTTTTCAGCTGTCCAAATATAGTAACTTTTGCATCTTGATGATTTTCTGAGCCAAATTTTGAGAATCATGATCAAGCATTGATCAAATGATGTTTGTGGCTTCAAAATGATATGTTGACCAAAAATTTGAACTTTTGACTGCCAAATGACCATTTTGCCCCTACAATTGACTGTAGTGTAATTTAGGGTTTTGACTGTGCAATTTTGAGCTGAATGCCTTGAAACATGATATGAGGATGCTTGACCATATTTGTAGGCATATGAGACTTGATTGGGCCCTTGAAAACTTTATTTTCCTGATCAGAACACAAACCCTAGTTTTGACTGTATGGGAGACTGTTGAACTGTGCAACCCTTGGGGAATTTTGTGACTTGGCTTGGCAATTTCTTGAAGAATATGGGAGGGCAAATTTTGGGGTACAACAGTTGCCCCTGTTCAATCTTCTTAGACCTGAGGATGCAGATTGGCTGACGTGCCTTTCGTAATCCGAGGGTAGAAGATGATTGGACACTAGAGTGCCCAGAAATTTGCGCTCACATAGTAGCAGTGTGATGGGAATGGGCTTATAGATGCCATTTAGAGATTATTGGATAGGATGATGGGCTTATAGATGCCATCTGGATGTTGATTGCGTAAGAGATTCCTTAGCGAGAACCTGCGTACCTGCAAAACAGAAAATGAGTACCTGACACGTCGCAGGAGTTGGTTTTTGGATGCTTGGTATAGATATGTCCTGACTGGTTACAGGAGCTGAGTCTGGAGCTTCAAACGGCGATGAATGAACCAGGGATGGTTACTGTCTTAGCATAACTGGTAAGAGAACCTTGGGCGACTTTAACTTCAATAACGCTCGTTGAGAAAAATCTTGGGTGACTTTAACTTCAACAACGCTCGTTGAGAAAAATCTTGGGTGACTTTAACTTCAACAACGCTCGTTGAGAAAAATCTTGGGTGACTTTAACTTCAACAACGCTCGTTGAGAAAAAATCTTGGGTGTCTTCTACTGGGACAAGCATCAGGGAGATCTTAGGGTCGATCTGACTGAACCAGAGGAGGTTTTTTTTTTGATAAGGATGTGATGAAGGAATCTGAGACGATTGCTACTCCAAATATATGATGAAGGAATCTGGGACGATTACTACCTCAGCAGGACGATGAAGGAATCTGAGACGATTGCTACTCCAAATATATGATGAAGGAATCTGGGACGATTACTACCTCAGCAGGACGATGAAGGAATCTGAGACGATTACTACCTCAGCGGGATGATGAAGGAACCTGGGACGATTACTACCTCAGCGGGATGATGAAGGAATCTGGGACGATTACTACCTCAGCGGGATGATGAAGGAATCTGGGACGATTACTACCTCAGCGGGATGATGAAGGAATCCGGGACGATTGCTACTTCAACAGGATGATGAAGGAATCTGGGACGATTACTACCTCAGCGGGATGATGAAGGAATCTGGGACGATTACTACCTCAAATATATGATGAAGGAATCTGGGACGATTACTACCTCAGCGGGATGATGAAGGAATCCGGGACGATTGCTACTTCAACAGGATGATGAAGGAATCTGGGACGATTACTACCTCAGCGGGATGATGAAGGAATCTGGGACGATTACTACCTCAACGGGTAAAGACTTTTATCTGTTGATCGTTCTTTCCTGAAAAAGTAACGAATTAGTTGTATGCAATGTCATAATGCATGAATTGCCTGATTTTAAGATGTTCTCAAAAATAAATGAGATTGGGGTGATATGATGCGTCTATGCATGCTATAATGATGTATGTGACATTTTATGAATGTGTTTTTCGTCTAGGAAAGTAAATCCTTGACGGGTGCCGGGAAGTCGTATCCTGGGCTGATGTTAAAGAATAAATTTTGCTTCCGCTGGGGATGATAACTGCAAGAATACCGGTAGGAGAAGATGACTCCGTTGCGGAATAAACTTGGCAAATGGAAGATTCTGCGGGGAGAAAAGATACTCTAGCGACCATGCTGGGAAGCAACACTCTGTGGGGAGAGAGATGCTTTGCTGAATGTTGATAGTAACTTGCTGAGGATGTCTTGTTGTTGGAAGTGTGAATAGACTTCGCTGGGGATAGAAGACTTCGTCGAGGACGCTCTTTCCGTGGCTTTTGGCTGAGGATAACCCAGTTATATCCTGTTAAGGAAATAACTCTTTGAATAAGGCCGGGAGACGCGTTCGTGCTCTGCGAGGGTAAGCTTCCAGAATCTACTGGGGATAAGCTTACTACTTGGGGATATGAATTCCAACTTTCCTGGGGAAACTGGATTGGACTCTTCTGGGGAAGTATTGAACTGCGGGCAAAGTGATTCCTTGGAATATTTGATATGCCACCGGGGAACAATCTTTAGGTCGAAACTGCCGGGGATGCTTGTTAGGAATGTATGTATACTGCTGGGGAATGCTGAGCTCTACGGGAGGGTACCTAACTTCCTTGAGGTTTGATAATAGCTTGGAGAAGAATGCACTGTTTTGCTGAACCACTCTCTGGGGAATTAATATGTACTTGGTCATGTTTTTTAGCCGAACCTGCCTTGGCACCTTGGTGGATGGAACAATTAGATCGCTTGGACAACTCCTCATTGCCCCTGTTTCTGATGCGGGAGAGGAAGACCTGTGAGGTGCTGATAGCTGTTGATGGACAAACTCTCTTCTGGTGGGCAGGTGACAAGATAACAGGACATAGTCGTACGCTTTAATCCCTAGCTTTTGCCTGGACCGCCCTTTTGGGTTTTCAGTCCACCGGGATACCCATTTTTGCCCAAGCCGCCTTTTCAGGTTTTCGACTTGCCGGGTGTACAGATTTTTTCATTTTCATCCCTCATTTTGCCCGAACCCTTTTGGTTCGCCGGGAAGCCCTTATTTTTGCCTAGGTATGTCAACCTAGCGGGTATTTGATTTTGTGTAGCATCTTTTTCCGACTATGTCCGTTCTCAGAAAGTAGGGAGTTGCCCCTGTCAGTAGTATTGTGTTGCCGTACCACTAGAAGATGTTTGATTAGGCAAGATTCGTTGTTGGAGTGCCCCAAGTGACTTAGGTGGAGATTTGCCCCAGGCTATTTGGCCTTTGAATCTTGACTGGATTGCCCCAGATAATGGACCACGGTCATGTCTGCCCCTTGATTGGAAGTACTCTTGTTCATCAGGCATTCGTCGTGCAAATTTCTATGTTGTTCAAACAAAAAGTCATATGCAACAAAGTTATGTTAAAATGCAAAGCTTATGCCTGTCTTGGAGATTTTGAAAATGCATTTTTTTTTCATAAAACAAGTGAATGTTTGTAAAACGTGATGTCAACTTTGTATTTACCGTAGCCTTAAGGAGTCAGGATACCTTCGTAACAGTATGCTTTCGAACTAACCCATGCTTCAGCTAGGACTTTTATGGGTTATAACGTGGCCTGGTTCACGGTTTAAGAAACAAAGGATAAAGGCTCAAATTATTTTTACCCACCCGCTCTTCTTGATGTTCTTCAAACCTAAACTCAGTTGATCATACGTTAGACCTTGTTTGAGTTTTTGTCCTGATATACAAGTGATGGTTCGGATATTGACGGTTTATTTTGATTAGGCAGTCATCTTTGTTTTTGTTGAGGGTTTGTGAGACCTCTTTCTTGATTTTTGTTATCCCTTTCTTTTTTGCCTGAACTGTTTCCTTTTCGGAATTACAGTCAGCGGGATGCCCCAGTTTGGTAAGTCTTCTTTATAGGTTTTGACTTTTTGGGCTTTTTGTTTTTTTTTAGATAATGACTGCCTGTCCTTTTGATTGTTCTGAACCATCACTGTCTTTCTTTGTTTTGTAAGGACTTCTTTGGTGCCATTCGTTATGCACTTGGATCAACTGAGAGACTACCCTGCCCCAGGTTATGATTAAGGGTTTTAAATTTCGAAAAGAAAAACTCCTACTTCTTTGGCTCAGAGGGGTTGACGAGGGATTATCATCCTTATAACTCCAGTGTTTAGGAATTGAAACAATGCTTGTACCTCATCAGCGGGGTCTGTTCAAAAGCATACTGTAGATCGTGGTATCGTTTTCGTCATCCTCCCTCAAGAGGCTTAGAATTAAAGAGAGTTGACATCAGAAAAAATATGAAAATAATTTGCGTTTAGCGAATATGAATATATTGATTCAAAATAGACATAAGCGATGCATTAATGTGATAACAATGTTTAACATGAATAAATGTTTGCATAATCAAAGAAAAATACAACTTGAACATTTGAATGAACAAAAGACATTCTCGATGATTTGGTGTAGGATCAGTGTTCAAACTCGACCTCCTTGGTGTCAATCAAATCTTGGATCTTGTTCTTCAGGGTCCAACAATCGTCGGTGTCATGTCCAGGACCGTCAGAATGGTAGGCACATTTCACACCCGGGTTGTACTTGGAAGAGGAAGTATCAGGATTTCGAGGAGGATCCTTTAGTGTGATCAGTTTTGCCTTTAGCAATTGTTGTAATGCCTGAGACAAAGACATATTGATGTCAGTATACTTCCTATCTTGATACTTTATCTTGCGCCTATTGCTCTTTCTTGGTTGAACGGGCGTGGGATCAGAAATCTGGATTGCCCTTACATCATGACGACCCTTTTTACCATGTATAGCATTGGACTCCTTCTTCCCACTGTGGGGCTTTTTCTGAGCATCAGCAGGTGCGGTTTCTTGAATCTTCCCCGACTTGATACCAGCTTCGATTCTCTCCCCAGTCAAGACAAGATCTGTAAACCCAGCAGCAGAATTCCCAATTAGGTGGTTGAAGAATGGACCAGACAGGGTCCCCAAGAACATGTCGACGAGCTCGCGGTCAGTCAGAGGTGGTTGTACCCTTCCAGCAAGGTCCCTCCATTTTTGAGCATACTCTTTGAAGCCTTCGCCTGTACCCATAGACATCCCCTGAAGCTGAGTACGCGTGGGAGCGAGGTCGGCATTATACTGGTAGTGTTTGTAAAATGCAGTGGCTAAGTCTTCCCAGGTACGGATGTTAGCTCCACTCAGTTGATAGAACCACTCGAGCTGAGTCCCTGAAAGGCTCTCTTGGAAGAAATGGATCCATAAGTTTTTGTCAGCTGTATAGGGCTGGATCCTCCTTGTATAAGCCCTGAGATGCAACTTAGGACAGGATGCCCCGTCGTATTTAGCAAAGGCAGGTACCTTGAATTTGCGCGGGATCACTACCCCAGAAGACAGACCTAGATCCTCGAAGTCCAGGCCAGGCACCTTTTGTATTTCCATAGCATTTAACCGGTCTTCCAACTGTTTGTACTTATCCTCAGCCGGGGGATACTGCTCGTCGTTGAAATCTGTCTCGTTGTCGGAGACCACTGGGCTGGGAATCCTTTCTTCTTGATGACTACTTTTCCCCACAGATGGAGTAGTCCTCTCAGTTTTAGTCGGTAGTGTATTCCCAGATCTGCGCCTAGGGTTGAACAAGACAGTCCTCTTCTTCTTCTTGTCCTTTTTCAAAAGCAAAGCCTTCAGATCTTGCTGCCCCTGGGTCAAATTCATGATCAGCCCTTGGAACTGGGCATTCTGAGCCTAGAGGGCCTTGATAGACTGCTCAGCTGATGATTCAGGATTCATGGCGATCGGCTGAAATAAACAGCGAGGAAGGGTAAGCAACCTGTCAAAGGGATACCTGCAATGCAATGAGATGTATGATATGCATGCAATGATTTCAAGGACCTCGCAGGGTAAACAGAGAAACTTGTTAGAGTTGGAAACTGGCAACTTGATTGAAGGAGCTTCCTGTTGTAGAGAGCCCTTCTTCAAGGGTCAAAGGCTCACCATATCCAGTGGGTCATAGCCCCTGACTTTAGTCATCATGTCTGGTTTTGATTTCCAAACAACCTTGGTTAAGGGAACCTTCTTCAAGAGTCAGAGCTCACCATATCAAGTGGGTCATAGCCTCTGATAACCTTAGCTAGGGGATCATTCTTCAGGTGTCAAAGCTCACCATATCAAGTGGGTCATAGCCTCTGACAACCTTGGCTAGAGGAAAATAAATCCTCTTTGCCCCTTGCTGGGATAATTGATTCACCATGACCTGCATCACAAGCCCTTGAGATCCTTGAAATGGGTTAGGATGTATGAAATGGTATGATATCATGATGCATGGGGTAGTATGGATAAACCCTGTTATGAGCCCTTATTAAGGACTAAAACAAAACCTGCAAGAATTTTGTATACTTTATTATGAGTCCCAATTAAGGACTATAAACAAAACCTGCAAGAGATCTAGTAAACCCTGTTGTGAGTCCCAGTTAAGGACTATAAACAAAACCTGCAAGAAATTTGGTAAACCCTGTTATGAGTCCCAGTTAAGGACTATAAACAAGACCTGCAAATGGTTCATGTGTCAGATAACAAGCATGCAAGTAGGCAAGTACGAAGGCACACAAGTCACACAAGAGAAACCCTTAGGGTTTAAGGCCAGCATGGGGTCTGGGTATTACCCTCTTTCAGTTTGTGGGTTCAACCTGTCCTAATCAAAGTAACCGGGTTCTAAGGATCCCAATATCACGGGATTGCTTTCATTGTTCATCGTTTCGATTTAGCCACTGAACTGGCGACCGAAATATTCCAGGAAAGCAACCCTCAATTGAGTGTAGTATCGAGTATCAACCAACCTCAGACTGCACCAAAGTCAGTTATCTCACTACCCTAAAGAGGCCAAGATAGTTCAATTAAGGTTCCTAAGGTCTGTTGATGCTTCACGACACCACGCGGAGGCCCCGTACTCTCCTTGACTGAACTCAAGGGTTACCGGTACACACCAAAGTGCCACATCAACGTAGCAGACCGTTTCAACCATGTCGGTATACCCCGCACAGTTCCCTCACAGCCTTGTTCCTACTTTCTAAGAAGGTATCCCCCAGATCCGGGTTAGGATCTATAGAACTCCCAAGCAACCCACAATAATAAAGCAAGCAAAGAAGACAATTGAAAACATAGTTATGACCTAGCCCTAAGGTACACCCCACTTTAAGTATTAGTCCCCAGCAGAGTCGCCAGTTCTGTGATCGGTGGATCTGGAACTGACTGTTTAACGCTGGTTCGCGAAATGTCGCGGAAGAAAGAGTCGCCACCGTCTTTTATTTTCTCCAAATGGAAAGGACAAAAGCACAGAAAAATTCCTTAAAGAGATCGCTCTCGGTTCGGGAGGTAGGTTATAGAAAGGGAAGGTGTTAGCACCCTTTCTATCCATGGTTATCCATGGGCTCTTAGATACTTGCTCATTGTGTTTTCAAAATGGTTTGTTTGCTTTTCAATGTGGGTTTAAAAGTTTCTTTGAAAAATTTCAGTTCGACTCGTACGTCAGAGTGTTTGAAAAATTTGCTTTGAATGCTTTTGAAAAGTGTTGGTGTGAAAAGATTTCAGTTTGTTTTGAAGAGAGCAAGTATCTACGAGAACCTACCTACCCTAAGGAATTCGTCTGTGTAAATGTCCTTTAAAGTAATGCCATCCCACCATTGAGAGGTAGGTAGCACCACCGTTGGAGGTGTTCGGGTCAATTCGAGTTTCGGGACATGGTGATCACCAGAGCAATGGGAAGACACCTTAGAAGCTACCCTCATGCCAGGTTCCCGGATCATGAGGACTTACTAAGACATCCTCTACTCGACGACCACCTTTCGAGGCAAGGCAACAGTGAGGCGTACCCTAGGGGTGGTGTGTGCGAATTGTGTGTCGTTTCAGTTATTTGTCTTGTCATGTTCATTGTGATCTACGCATTTGATTTTATTATGGCCATTCATTCTTGCATGCTTATTTAACAGTTAATATTTGCGGGAAAAGTAAATCTAACGCTATTACAAATGGCGCGGGTCCACATTGCCAAAATTAAACCGGACCCGACTTGACGGAAAGTAAATAAAGCAAAAGAAATAAAAGTGCGAGAAGTTTAAGTTACAACGCTTTGGGAGAGATACATAATGAATTAAGCGAAATAAAATAAATGTGCGAATTAAATAAATTAAAAATATGGGTGTTGGACCCTTTTGCAAAATTAAAATTAATAAGGAATTAAAATTAAAATTAAAAGAAAATGTTTTTGGTATTTTTAGTGTTTTTAGGAATTAATGGAAAAAGAGAATTAATCAAAATTAAAATTGAATGTAAACCCTAATTCTAATTGTTTTTAAGTTTATTGTGAAAAATATTGAATTTTTAACTAATTTAAACCTAAGTTAATGTACATGCATTTTTAATTATGAAAATAAATAAAATAAATATTGTTATGGTAAAAAAAAAAGGGAAATTAAAAGGAATCAAAATTAATTAAACCTATTTCTACATTTTTTAGATATTTTATGAAAAGAATTAATATTGCAAAAACCCTAATTTATACTAAGTTTATTTACATACATTTGTTTACAAGAAAATAATTAAAATAAATAGATATTATATTCTTCTCTTTTTCCGATTTTTTCATGAGGTTTTTATATTTTATAGAAATAATTAACTAAAATAAAACAATGAAGAAAATAAAATGATAATTAAAAATAAAATAAAAGAAAGAAATTGCAAACCAGGGGGGGTTCAGTCCCAATTGTGAGGTATGGACCCAGTAAATTGAGCCCAACAACATTGGCCTCGTTGGACTTTTCTGAATCATGTGTGAGGCGTTGACTAAGGCGTAGTATGTTCCTTGAATCCATGCCCTTGCTTTAACCTCCCAGGACGCGTGGACGTTGGATAATGAAGGTGTATGATGAACCACCTTACTGAGCCTGCATATGAACATACGTGGAAAAATAATATTGAAACTAATCCAGACCTGGGACTCGAACCCAGGTCATACGCTTTGTCAAACCTCACGCTTGCCAGCTGATCTCAACGCGCACGTTGTACATACAACAACGAATAAATAACAAGAATAAAAATTGGTTAGTGGCCACTAAAAACACAAAAGCGCGCGCTGATTTAAATGAGCCAACCAGTATTTGCCAGCACATCGTCTTCCTCGCGTATTTCTTTTTTTTTCTGAAACAAGAACCTATTGCAACGGTTTTAAACGCGTGGTTTTAGATGGCTTTAGAAAAAATAGCGGATAGCGCTATATGATCCATAAATTAGGCGCGAGTGCATTAATCTCTTCGTCCAAGCTTCCTGAACCCATCCATGGCATTGTGGTGGTTGAATTTTACGTGATTAAGAAACCCCTAATTGGGAGCTCTGCAAACCCTAAACTGCATCAATGGCCAAATCACATATATAGCACCAAAACGAAATTAACTTACATGGTTAGTTTCAGAAACATATAACAAACATGAATCAATAATTATTTTTCATAAAAAATGCCTAGAACATGATATGCGATTATGAGTTTCATGCTGTACAGTTCCAGTTGAATCTACCAATTCTTGAGGTTTTGGTTGTTGTTTTTGATTGGAATGTGATCAAGGCAATCTTGGCAAGCTATTGAAACAAGAATGGAGGCTTGAATCGACCTCTAAAGGGGTTTACAGTTTTGAACTTTTTGATGAAAATTCCAAGTTTGCTATGTCTCTTTATGCGCAGCTCTTAGTGTATTGTGATTAGGGTTATGTTTCTGATTATGTAGTGAAGCTTTTAGGTCAACAAAACTCAATAAAATCCAATGCCATAATGGTTTTGCATATTTGATTTTCTAAGGATCTTCCATATCTTTTTTCATGTGCATTTTTGTGTCAATTAGCCTAAATCAAACCAAATCTTGCCATATTGGGATGTGCACGAGATATTGAGGGTAAAACATGCATGAAAAGATTTTTTAGGTCAAGTTTTATATTTTCTACATATTTAAATGATTTAAATGAATTAATATAAATAATAATTCAAATAAATAAATAAAAAATGAGAAAATACTTCCCTTTGGGCCAAATGGTCGTGCATAGGCTTGGAATGATGAATCATGGAAGAAAAATGGGCCCATTAGCATTTTTAGGTCTTTTGAAGTAGTGTTGACTTTTCAAAATATCCAAAAATTTCCCAACTTCCACAAGGCATAACTTGCTCAATATTTAAGATTTTCACATGTTCTTGGACATTTTGGAAAGGTATTTGAGTCCTTTAACCAATGCCTTTGGTCCCATGTCATTTTGATTTACCAATCTCAAGTTATGGCCTTTTACTTAAAGTCCCTTTTTGTTGACTTTTGAAAATGACCTATAATGTTGAAATTGATAACTTTTTGTGAGAGCATTCCTTGGACTTGAAGTATGAATATGAGTTGTAGGAAATGTCTTTCTCTTCAAAATGAGCTTTGGATGGAATTTTTCTGATAATCCATGTGAAAGTTATGCCCTGGTCAATTTCAGTTGACTTTTTCAACTGTCCAAATATAGTAACTTTTGCATCTTGATGATTTTCTGAGCCAAATTTTGAGAATCATGATCAAGCATTTATCAAATGATGTTTGTGGCTTCAAAATGATATGTTGACCAAAAATTTGAACTTTTGACTGCCAAATGACCATTTTGCCCCTACAGTTGACTGTAGTGTAATTTAGGGTTTTGACTGTGCAATTTTGAGCTGAATGCCTTGAAACTTGATATGAGGATGCTTGACCATATTTGTAGGCATATGAGACTTGATTGGGCCCTTGAAAACTTTATTTTCCTGATCAGAACACAAACCCTAGTTTTGACTGTATGGGAGACTGTTGAACTGTGCAACCCTTGGGGAATTTTGTGACTTGGCTTGGCAATTTCTTGAAGAATATGGGAGGGCAAATTTTGGGGTACAACAACAAGGCTACCATCCATTGTAATAACAAAAATCTCGACAATAGACTACCTTCCATAATGACAAGGCTATCATCCATTGGAGTAAAAAAAATCTAACAACATACTACCTTCCATAATGACAAGGCTACCATCCATTGGAATAACAAAAATCTCAACGACCGATTACCTTTCGTAATGACAAGTCTACCATCCATTGGAATAACAAAAATGTCGATAATAGACTACCTTCCATAATCACAAGGCTACCATCCATTGGAGTAACAAAAATCTGAACAACAGACTACCTTGCATAATGACAAGGCAATCATCCATTGGAATAACAAAGATATCGACAACAGGCTAACTTCAATAATGACAAGGCTTCCATCCATTGGAGTAAAAAAAATCTAGACAAAAGACTACCTTCGATAATGACAAGGCTCCAATCCATTGGAATAACAAAAATCTCGACAATAGACTACCTTCCATAATGACAAGGCTACCCTCCATTCGACAATAGACTAGCTTCCATAATCACAAGGCTACCATCAATTGGAGTAACAAAAATTTGAACAACAGATTACCTTGCATAATGACAAGGCTATCATCCATTGGAATAACAAAGATATCGACAACAGGCTACCTTCAATAATGACAAGGCTTCCATCCATTGGAGTAACAAAAATCTAGACAAAAGACTACCTTCGATAATGACAAGGCTCCAATCCATTGGAATAACAAAAATCTCGACAATAGACTACCTTCCATAATGACAAGGCTACCATCCATTGGAGTAAAAAAATCTCAACGACATACTACCTTCCATAATGACAAGGCTACAATCCATTGGAGTAACAAAAAACTCAACGACAAACTACCTTTCATAAAGACAAGGCTACCATCTATTTGTGTAACAAAAATCTCGACAAAATACTACGTTGCATAATGACAAGGCTACCATACATTAGGGAAACACAAATCTCGATAACAGACTACCTTCCATAATGACAAGGTTACCATGCAATGGAATAAAAAATTCTCTACAACTGACTACCTTCCATAATGATAAGACTACCATCCATTGGAGTAACAAAAATCTGAACAACAGACTACCTTCCATAATGACAAGGCTACAATCCATTGGAGTAACAGAAATCTCAACGACAAACTACCTTCCATAATGACAAGGATACCATCCATTGGAGTAACAAAAATCTAGACAAAAGACTACCTTCGATAATGACAAGGCTACAATCCATTGGAATAACAAAAATCTCAACAATAGAATACCTTACATAATGACAAGGCTACCATCCATTGGAGTAACAAAAATCTCAACGACATACTACCTTCCATAATGACAAGGCTACCATCCATTGGAGTAACAAAAAACTCAATGACAGACTACCTTTCATAAAGACAAGGGTACCATCCATTTGAGTAACAAAAATCTCAACAAAAGACTACCTTCCATAATGACAAGGCTACCATACATTGGAGAAAGACAAATCTCGATAACAGACTACCTTCCATAATGACAAGGTTACCATCGAATGGAATAAAAAATTCTCGACAACTGACTACCTTCCATAATGAGAAGGCTACCATCCATTGGAGTAACAAAAATCTGAACAACAGACTACCTTCCATAATGACAAGGCTACAATCCATTGTAATAACAAAAATCTCGACAATAGACTACCTTCCATAATTACAAGGCTATCATCCATTGGAGTAAAAAAAATTTATCAACAGACTACCTTCCATAATGACAAGGCTACCATCCATTGGAGTAACAAAAATCTCAACGAACGACTACCTTCCGTAATGACAAGTATACCATCCATTGGAATAAAAAAAATGCCGATAATAGAATACCTTCCATAATCACATGGCTACCATCCATTGGAGTAACAAAATTCTGAACAACAAACTACCTTGCATAATGACAAGGCTATCATCCATTGGAATAACAAAGATATCAACAACAGACTAACTTCAATAAAGACAAGGTTTCCATCCATTGGAGTAACAAAAATCTCGACAAAAGACTGCCTTCCATAATGACAAGGCTACAATCAATTGGAATAACAAAAATCTCGCCAATAGCCTACCTTACTTAATGACAAGGCTACCATCCATTGGAGTAACAAAAATCTCAACGACATACTACCTTCCTTAATGAGAAGGCTACCATCCATTGGAGTAACAAAAATCTCAACGTTAGACTACCTTCCATAAAGACAAGGCTACCATCCATTTAAGTAACAAAAATCACGACAAAAGACTACCTACCATAACGACAAGGCTACCATATATTGGAGTAACACAAATCTCGACATCAGACTACCTCCCATAATGACAAGGTTACCATCCAATGGAATAAAAAATTCTTGACAACTGACTACCTTCCATAATGACAAGGCTAGAATCCATTGGAGTAACATAAATCTCAACGACAGACTACCTTCCATAATGACAAGGCTACCATCCATTGGAGTAACAAAAATCTCAACGACCGACTACCTTCCGTAATGACAAGTCTACCATCCATTGGAATAACAAAAATGTCGTTAATAGACTACCTTCCATAATCACAAGGCTACCATCCATTGGAGTAACAAAATTATGAACAACAAACTACCTTGCATAATGACAAGGCTATCATCCATTGGAATAACAAAGATATCGACAACAGGCTAACTTCAATAAAGACAAGGTTTCCATCCATTGGAGTAACAAAAATATCGACAAAAGACTGACTTCCATAATGACAAGGCTACAATCCATTGGAATAACAAAAATCTCGCCAATAGACTACCTTACATAATGACAAGGCTACCATCCATTGGAGTAACAAAAATCTCAACGACATACTACCTTACTTAATGAGAAGGCTACCATCCATTGGAGTAACAAAAATCTCAACGTTAGACTACCTTCCATAAAGACAAGGCTACCATCCATTTAAGTAACAAAAATCTCGACAAAAGACTACCTACCATAACGACAAGGCTACCATATATTGGAGTAACACAAATCTCGACATCAGACTACCTCCCATAATGACAAGGTTACCATCCAATGGAATAAAAATTTCTTGACAACTGACTACCTTCCATAATGACAAGGCTAGAATCCATTGGAGTAACATAAATCTCAACGACAGACTACCTTCCATAATGACAAGGCTACCATCCATTGGAGTAACAAAAATCTCGACAACAGACTACCTTCCATAATTACAAGGCTACCATCCTTGGAGTATCAAAAATATCGACAATAGACTACCTTCCATAATGACAAGGCTACCATCCATTGTAATAACAAAAATCTCGACAATAGACTACCTTCCATAATGACAAGGCTATCATCCATTGGAGTAAAAAAAATCTAACAACATACTACCTTCCATAATGACAAGGCTACCATCCATTGGAATAACAAAAATCTCAACGACCGACTACCTTTCGTAATGACAAGTCTACCATCCATTGGAATAACAAAAATGTCGATAATAGACTACCTTCCATAATCACAAGGCTACCATCCATTGGAGTAACAAAAATCTGAACAACAGACTACCTTGCATAATGACAAGGCAATCATCCATTGGAATAACAAAGATATCGACAACAGGCTAACTTCAATAATGACAAGGCTTCCATCCATTGGAGTAAAAAAAATCTAGACAAAAGACTACCTTCGATAATGACAAGGCTCCAATCCATTGGAATAACAAAAATCTCGACAATAGACTACCTTCCATAATGACAAGGCTACCCTCCATTGGAGTAACCAAAATCTCGACAAAAAACTACCTTCCATAATGACAAGGCTACCATCCATTGGAATAACAAAAATGTCGACAATAGACTAGCTTCCATAATCACAAGGCTACCATCAATTGGAGTAACAAAAATCTGAACAACAGATTACCTTGCATAATGACAAGGCTATCATCCATTGGAATAACAAAGATATCGACAACAGGCTACCTTCAATAATGACAAGGCTTCCATCCATTGGAGTAACAAAAATCTAGACAAAAGACTACCTTCGATAATGACAAGGCTCCAATCCATTGGAATAACAAAAATCTCGACAATAGACTACCTTCCATAATGACAAGGCTACCATCCATTGGAGTAAAAAAAATCTCAACGACATACTACCTTCCATAATGACAAGGCTACAATCCATTGGAGTAACAAAAAACTCAACGACAAACTACCTTTCATAAAGACAAGGCTACCATCCATTTGTGTAACAAAAATCTCGACAAAATACTACGTTGCATAATGACAAGGCTACCATACATTGGGGAAACACAAATCTCGATAACAGACTACCTTCCATAATGACAAGGTTACCATGCAATGGAATAAAAAATTCTCTACAACTGACTACCTTCCATAATGATAAGGCTACCATCCATTGGAGTAACAAAAATCTGAACAACAGACTACCTTCCATAATGACAAGGCTACAATCCATTGGAGTAACAGAAATCTCAACGACAAACTACCTTCCATAATGACAAGGCTACCATCCATTGGAGTAACAAAAATCTAGACAAATGACTACCTTCGATAATGACAAGGCTACAATCCATTGGAATAACAAAAATCTCAACAATAGAATACCTTACATAATGACAAGGCTACCATCCATTGGAGTAACAAAAATCTGAACGACATACTACCTTCCATAATGACAAGGCTACCATCCATTGGAGTAACAAAAAACTCAATGACAGACTACCTTTCATAAAGACAAGGGTACCATCCATTTGAGTAACAAAAATCTCAACAAAAGACTACCTTCCATAATGACAAGGCTACCATACATTGGAGAAAGACAAATCTCGATAAAAGACTACCTTCCATAATGACAAGGTTACCATCGAATGGAATAAAAAATTCTCGACAACTGACTACCTTCCATAATGAGAAGGCTACCATCCATTGGAGTAACAAAAATCTGAACAACAGACTACCTTCCATAATGACAAGGCTACAATCCATTGTAATAACAAAAATCTCGACAATAGACTACCTTCCATAATTACAAGGCTATCATCCATTGGAGTAAAAAATATTTATCAACAGACTACCTTCTATAATGACAAGGCTACCATCCATTGGAGTAACAAAAATCTCAACGACCGACTACCTTCCGTAATGACAAGTATACCATCCATTGGAATAAAAAAAATGTCGATAATAGAATACCTTCCATAATCACATGGCTACCATCCATTGGAGTAACAAAATTCTTAACAACAAACTACCTTGCATAATGACAAGGCTATCATCCATTGGAATAACAAAGATATCAACAACAGGCTAACTTCAATAAAGACAAGGTTTCCATTCATTGGAGTAACAAAAATCTCGACAAAAGACTGCCTTCCATAATGACAAGGCTACAATCAATTGGAATAACAAAAATCTCGCCAATAGCCTACCTTACTTAATGACAAGGCTACCATCCATTGGAGTAACAAAAATCTCAACGACATACTACCTTCCTTAATGAGAAGGCTACCATCCATTGGAGTAACAAAAATCTCAACGTTAGACTACCTTCCATAAAGACAAGGCTACCATCCATTTAAGTATCAAAAATCACGACAAAAGACTACCTACCATAACGACAAGGCTACCATATATTGGAGTAACACAAATCTCGACATCAGACTACCTCCCATAATGACAAGGTTACCATCCAATGGAATAAAAAATTCTTGACAACTGACTACCTTCCATAATGACAAGGCTAGAATCCATTGGAGTAACATAAATCTCAACGACAGACTACCTTCCATAATGACAAGGCTACCATCCATTGGAGTAACAAAAATCTCGACAACAAACTACCTTCCATAATTACAAGGCTACCATCCTTGGAGTATCAAAAATATCGACAATAGACTACCTTCCATAATGACAAGGCTACCATCCATTGTAATAATAAAAATCTCGACAATAGACTACCTTCCATAATGACAAGGCTATCATCCATTGGAGTAAAAAACATCTAACAACATACTACCTTCCATAATGACAAGGCTACCATCCATTGGAATAACAAAAATCTCAACGACCGACTACCTTCCGTAATGACAAGTCTACCATCCATTGGAATAACAAAAATGTCGATAATAGACTACCTTCCATAATCACAAGGCTACCATCCATTGGAGTAAGAAAAATCTGAACAACAGACTACCTTGCATAATGACAAGGCTAGCATCCATTGGAATAACAAAGATATCGACAACAGGCTAACTTCAATAAAGACATGGTTTCCATCCATTGGAGTATCAAAAATCTCGACAAAAGACTACCTTCCATAATGACAAGGCTACAATCCATTGAAATAACAAAAATCTCGACAATAGACTACCTTACATAATGACAAGGCTACCATCCATTGGAGTAACAAAAATCTAAAAGACATACTACCTTCCATAATGAGAAGGCTACCATCCATTGGAGTAACAAAAATCTCGACAACAGACTACCTTCCGTAATTACAAGGTAACCATCCATTGGAGTATCAAAAATATCGATAATAGACTACCTTCCATAATGACAAGGCTACGATCCGTTGGAATAACAAAAATATCGACAAAAGACTGCCTTCCATAATGACAAGGCTACAATCCATTGGAATAACAAAAATCTCGACAATAGACTACCTTACATAATGATAAGGCTACCATCCATTGGAGTAACAAAAATCTCAACGACATACTACCTTCCATAATGACAAGGCTACCATCAATTGGAATAACAAAAATGTCGATAATAGACTACCTTCCATAATCACAAGGCTACCATCCATTGGAGTAACAAAAAACTGAACAACAGACTACCTTGCATAATGACAAGGCTAGCATCCATTGGAATAACAAAGATATCGACAACAGGCTAACTTCAATAAAGACATGGTTTCCATCCATTGGAGTATCAAAAATCTCGACAAAAGACTACCTTCAATAATGACAAGGCTACAATCCATTGAAATAACTAAAATCTCGACAATAGACTACCTTACATAATGACAAGGCTACCATCCATTGGAGTAACAAAAATCTAAAAGACATACTACCTTCCATAATGAGAAGGCTACCATCCATTGGAGTAACAAAAATCTCGAAAACAGACTACCTTCCGTAATTACAAGGCTACCATCCATTGGAGTATAAAAAATATCGATAATAGACTACCTTCCATAATGACAAGGCTACGATCCGTTGGAATAACAAAAATATCGACAAAAGACTGCCTTCCATAATGACAAGGCTACAATCCATTGGAATAACAAAAATCTCGACAATAGACTACCTTACATAATGATAAGGCTACCATCCATTGGAGTAACAAAAATCTCAACGACATACTACCTTCCATAATGACAAGGCTACCATCAATTGGAATAACAAAAATGTCGATAATAGACTACCTTCCATAATCACAAGGCTACCATCCATTGGAGTAACAAAAATCTGAACAACAGACTACCTTGCATAATGACAAGGCTATCATCCATTGGAATAACAAAGATATCGACAACAGGCTAACTTCAATTATGACAAGGCTTCCATCCATTGGAGTAAAAAAAATCTAGACAAAAGACTACCTTCGATAATGACAAGGCTCCAATCCATTGGAATAACAAAAATCTCGACAATAGACTACCTTCCATAATGACAAGGCTACCCTCCATTGGAGTAACCAAAATCTCGACAAAAAACTACCTTCCATAATGACAAGGCTACCATCCATTGGAATAACAAAAATGTCGACAATAGACTAGCTTCCATAATCACAAGGCTACCATCAATTGGAGTAACAAAAATCTGAACAACAGATTACCTTGCATAATGACAAGGCTATCATCCATTGGAATAACAAAGATATCGACAACAAGCTACCTTCAATAATGACAAGGCTTCCATCCATTAGAGTAACAAAAATCTAGACAAAAGACTACCTTCGATAATGACAAGGCTCCAATCCATTGGAATAACAAAAATCTCGACAATAGACTACCTTCCATAATGACAAGGCTACCATCCATTGGAGTAAAAAAAATCTCAACGACATACTACCTTCCATAATGACAAGGCTACAATCCATTGGAGTAACAAAAAACTCAACGACAAACTACCTTTCATAAAGACAAGGCTACCATCCATTTGTGTAACAAAAATCTCGACAAAATACTACGTTGCATAATGACAAGGCTACCATACATTGGGGAAACACAAATCTCGATAACAGACTACCTTCCATAATGACAACGTTACCATGCAATGGAATAAAAAATTCTCTACAACTGACTACCTTCCATAATGATAAGGCTACCATCCATTGGAGTAACAAAAATCTGAACAACAGACTACCTTCCATAATGACAAGGCTACAATCCATTGGAGTAACAGAAATCTCAACGACAAACTACCTTCCATAATGACAAGGCTACCATCCATTGGAGTAACAAAAATCTAGACAAAAGACTACCTTCGATAATGACAAGGCTACAATCCATTGGAATAACAAAAATCTCAAGAATAGAATACCTTACATAATGACAAGGCTACCATCCATTGGAGTAACAAAAATCTCAACGACATACTACCTTCCATAATGACAAGGCTACCATCCATTGGAGTAACAAAAAACTCAATGACAGACTACCTTTCATAAAGACAAGGGTACCATCCATTTGAGTAACAAAAATCTCAACAAAAGACTACCTTCCATAATGACAAGGCTACCATACATTGGAGAAAGACAAATCTCGATAACAGACTACCTTCCATAATGACAAGGTTACCATCGAATGGAATAAAAAATTCTCGACAACTGACTACCTTCCATAATGAGAAGGCTACCATCTATTGGAGTAACAAAAATCTGAACAACAGACTACCTTCCATAAAGACTAGGCTATAATCCATTGTAATAACAAAAATCTCGACAATAGACTACCTTCCATCATTACAAGGCTATCATCCATTGGAGTAAAAAAAATTTATCAACAGACTACCTTCCATAATGACAAGGCTACCATCCATTGGAGTAACAAAAATCTCAACGACCGACTACCTTCCGTAATGACAAGTCTACCATCCATTGGAATAACAAAAATGTCGATAATAGACTACCTTCCATAATCACAAGGCTACCATCCATTGGAGTAACAAAATTCTGAACAACAAACTACCTTGCATAATGACAAGGCTATCATCCATTGGAATAACAAAGATATCAACAACAGGCTAACTTCAATAAAGACAAGGTTTCCATCCATTCGAGTAACAAAAATCTCGACAAAAGACTTCCTTCCATAATGACAAGGCTACAATCGATTAGAATAACAAAAATCTCGCCAATAGACTACCTTACATAATGACA
Source organism: Vicia faba (assembly GCA_948472305.1). Classification (NCBI taxonomy): domain Eukaryota; kingdom Viridiplantae; phylum Streptophyta; class Magnoliopsida; order Fabales; family Fabaceae; genus Vicia; species Vicia faba. The sequence continues at coordinate 584,468,492 of OX451739.1, read as the reverse complement.
AGGCTACCATCCATTGGAGTAACAAAAATCTCAACGACATACTACCTTCCTTAATGAGAAGGCTACCATCCATTGGAGTAACAAAAATCTCAATGTTAGACTACCTTCCATAAAGACAAGGCTACCATCCATTTAAGTAACAAAAATCTCGACAAAAGACTACCTACCATAACGACAAGGCTACCATATATTGGAGTAACACAAATCTCGACATCAGACTACCTCCCATAATGACAAGGTTACCATCCAATGGAATAAAAAATTCTTGACAACTGACTACCTTCCATAATGACAAGGCTAGAATCCATTGGAGTAACATAAATCTCAACGACAGAATACCTTCCATAATGACAAGGCTACCATCCATTGGAGTAACAAAAATATCGACAACAGACTACCTTCCATAATTACAAGGCTACCATCCTTGGAGTATCAAAAATATCGACAATAGACTACCTTCCATAATGACAAGGCTACCATCCATTGTAATAACAAAAATCTCGACAATAGACTACCTTCCATAATGACAAGGCTATCATCCATTGGAGTAAAAAAAATCTAACAACATACTACCTTCCATAATGACAAGGCTACCATCCATTGGAATAACAAAAGTTTGAACGAATGACTACCTTCTGTAATGACAAGTCTACCATCCATTGGAATAACAAAAATGTCGATAAAAGACTACCTTCCATAATCACAAGGCTACCATCCTTGGAGTAACAAAAATCTGAACAACAGACTACCTTGCATAATGACAAGGCTATCATCCATTGGAATAACAAAGATATCGACAACAGGCTAACTTCAATAAAGACATGGTTTCCATCCATTGGAGTAACAAAAATCTCGACAAAAGACTACCTTCCATAATGAAAAGACTACAATCCACTGGAATAACAAAAATCTCGACAATAGACTACCTTACATAATGACAAGGCTACCATCCATTGGAGTAACAAAAATCTCAAAGACATACTACCTTCCATAATGACAAGGCTACGATCCATTGGAGTAGCAAAAATCTCGACAACAGACTACCTTCCGTAATTACAAGGCTACCATCCATTGGAGTATCAAAAATATCGATAATAGACTACCTTCCATAATGACAAGGCTACGATCCGTTGGAATAACAAAAATATCGACAAAAGACTGCCTTCCATAATGACAAGGCTACAATTCATTGGAATAACAAAAATCTCGACAATAGTCTACCTTACATAATGATGAGGCTACCATCCATTGGAGTAACAAAAATCTCAACGACATACTACCTTCCATAATGACAAGGCTACCATCCATTTGATTAACAAAAATCTCAATGTTAGACTACCTTCCATAAAGACAAGGCTACCATCCATTTGAGTAACAAAAATCTCGAGAATAGACTACCTTCCATAATGAAAAGGTTACCATCCAATTGAATGAAAAATTCTAGACAACTGACTACCTTCTATAATGACAAGGCTACCATCCATTGGAGTAACAAAAATCTGAAAAACAGACTACCTTCCATAATGACAAGGCTATAATCCATTGGAGTAACAGAAATCTCAACGACAGACTACCTTCAATAATGAAAAGGCTACCATCCATTGGAATAACAAAAATATCTACAACAGACTACCTTCAACAATTACAAGGCTACCATCCATTTGGGTAACAAAAATCTCGACAATAGACTACCTTCAATAATGACAAGGCTACCATCCATTGGAGTAACCAAAATCTCGACAAAAAACTGCCTTCAATAATGACAAGGCTTCCATCCATTGGAGTAACAAAAATCTCGACAATAGACTACCTTACATAATGACAAGGCTACCATTGATTGGACTAACAAAAATCTCAACGACATACTACCTTCTATAAAGACAAGGCTACCATCCATTTTAGTAAAAAAAATCTCGACAAAAGACTACCTTTCATAATGACAAGGCTACCATACATTGGAGAAACACAAATCTCGATAACAGACTACCTTCCATAATGACAAGGTTACCATCCAATGGAATAAAAAATTCTCGACAACTGACTACCTTCCATAATGACAAGGCTACTATTCATTGGAGTAACAAAAATCTGAACAACAAACTACCTTCCATAATAACAAGGCTACAATCCAATGGAGTATCAAAAATATCAATGACAGACTACCTTCCATAATGACAAGGCTACCATCCATTGGAGTAAAAAATATCTCGACAACAGACTACCTTCAATAATTACAAGGCTACCATCCTTAGAGTATCAAAAATATCGACAATAGACTACCTTCCATAATGACAAGGCTACCATCCATTGTAATAACAAAAATCTCGACAATAGACTACCTTCCATAATGACAAGGCTATCATCCATTGGAGTAAAAAAAATCTAACAACATACTACCTTCCATAATGACAAGGCTACCATTCATTGGAATAACAAAAATCTCAACGACCGACTACCTTCCGTAATGACAAGTCTACCATGCATTTGAATAACAAAAATGTCGATAATAGACTACCTTCCATAATCACAAGGCTACCATCCATTGGAGTAACATAAGTCTAAACAACAGACTACCTTGCATAATGACAAGGCTATCATCCATTGGAATAACAAAGATATCGACAACAGGCTAACTTCAATAAAGACAAGGTTTCCATCCATTGGAGTAACAAAAATCTCGATAAAAGACTACCTTCCATAATGAAAAGGCTACAATCCATTGGAATAACAAAAATCTCGACAATAGACTACCTTACATAATGACAAGGCTACCATCCATTGGAGTAACAAAAATCTCAAAGACATACTACCTTCCATAATGACAAGGCTACGATCCATTGGAGTAGCAAAAATCTCGACAACAGACTACCTTCCGTAATTACAAGGCTACCATCCATTGGAGTATCAAAAATATCGATAATAGACTACCTTCCATAATGACAAGGCTACGATCCGTTGGAATAACAAAAATATCGACAAAAGACTGCTTTCTATAATGACAAGGCTACAATTCATTGGAATAACAAAAATCTCGACAATAGACTACCTTACATAATGATAAGGCTACCATCCATTGGAGTAACAAAAATCTCAACGACATACTACCTTCCATAATGACAAGGCTACCATCCATTTGAGTAACAAAAATCTCAATGTTAGACTACCTTCCATAAAGACAAGGCTACCATCCATTTGAGTAACAAAAATCTCGACAATAGACTACCTTCCATAATGAAAAGGTTACCATCCAATTGAATGAAAAATTCTAGACAACTGACTACCTTCTATAATGACAAGGCTACCATCCATTGGAGTAACAAAAATTTGAAAACAGACTACCTTCCATAATGACAAGGCTATAATCCATTGGAGTAACAGAAATCTCAACGACAGACTACCTTCAATAATGAAAAGGCTACCATCCATTGGAATAACAAAAATATCTAAAACAGACTACCTTCAACAATTACAAGGCTACCATCAATTTGGGTAACAAAAATCTCGACAATAGACTACCTTCAATAATGACAAGGCTACCATCCATTGGAGTAACCAAAATCTCGACAAAAAACTACCTTCAATAATGAGAAGGCTTCCATCCATTGGAGTAACAAAAATCTCGACAATAGACTACCTTACATAATGACAAGGCTACCATCCATTGGACTAACAAAAATCTCAACGACATACTACCTTCTATAAAGACAAGGCTACCATCCATTTGAGTAACAAAAATCTCGACAAAAGACTACCTTCCATAATGACAAGGCTACCATACATTGGAGAAACACAAATCTCGATAACAGACTACCTTCCATAATGACAAGGTTACCATCCAATGGAATAAAAAATTCTCGACAACTGACTACCTTCCATAATGACAAGGCTACCATTCATTGGAGTAACAAAAATCTGAACAACAAACTACCTTCCATAATGACAAGGCTACAATCCATTGGAATAACAAAAATCTCAATGACAGACTACCTTCCATAATGACAAGGCTACCATCCATTGGAGTAACAAATATCTCGACAACAGACTACCTTCCATAATTACAAGGCTACCATCCTTGGAGTATCAAAAATCTCGACAATAGACTACCTTCCATAATGACAAGGCTATCATCCATTGGAGTAAAAAAAATCTAACAACATACTACCTTCCATAATGACAAGGCTACCATCCATTGGAATAACAAAAATCTCAATGACCGACTACCTTCCGTAATGACAAGTCTACCATCCATTGGAATAACAAAAATGTCGATAATAGACTACCTTCCATAATCACAAGGCTACCATCCATTGGAGTAACAAAAGTTTGAACAACAGACTACCTTGCATAATGACAAGGCTATCATCCATTGGAATAACAAAGATATCGACAACAGGCTAACTTCAATAAAGACAAGGTTTCCATCCATTGTAGTAACAAAAATCTCGACAAAAGACTACCTTCCATAATGACAAGGCTACAATCCATTGGAATAACAAATATCTCGACAATAGACTACCTTACATAATGACAAGGCAACCATCCATTGGAGTAACAAAAATCTTAACGACATACTACCTTCCATAATGATAAGGCTACGATCCATTGGAGTAGCAAAATTCTCGACAACAGACTACCTTCCGTAATTACAAGGCTACCATCCATTGGAGTATCAAAAATATCGATAATAGACTACCTTCCATGATGACAAGGCTACATCCGTTGGAATAACAAAAATATCGACAAAAGACTGCCTTCCATAATGACAAGGCTACAATCCATTGGAATAACAAAAATCTCGACAATAGACTACCTTACATAATGATAAGGCTACCATCCATTGGAGTAACAAAAATCTCATCGACATACTACCTTCCATAATGACAAGGCTACCATCCATTTGAGTAACAAAAATCTCAATGTTAGACTACCTTCCATAAAGACAAGGCTACCATCCATTTGAGTAACAAAAATCTCGACAACAGACTACCTTCCATAATGAAAAGGTTACCATCCAATTGAATGAAAAATTCTAGACAACTGACTAACTTCCATAATGACAAGGCTACCATCCATTAGAGTAACAAAAATCTGAAAAACAGACTACCTTCCATAATGACAAGGCTACAATCCATTGGAGTAACAAAAATCTCAACGACAGACTACCTTCAATAATGAAAAGGCTACCATCCATTGGAATAACAAAAATATCTACAACAGACTACCTTCAACAATTACAAGGCTACCATCCATTTGGGTAACAAAAATCTCGACAATAGACTACCTTCCATAATGACAAGGCTACCATCCATTCGAGTAACCAAAATCTCGACAAAAAACTAGCTTCCATAATGACAAGGCTACCATCCATTGGAATAACAAAAATGTCGACAATAGACTAGCTTCCATAATGACAAGGCTACCATCCATTGTAATAACAAAAATCTCGACAATAGACTACCTTCCATAATGACAAGGCTATCATCCATTGGAGTAAAAAAAATCTAACAACATACTACCTTCCATAATGACAAGGCTACCATCCATTGGAATAACAAAAATCTCAACGACCGACTACCTTCCGTAATGACAAGTCTACCATCCATTGGAATAACAAAAATGTCGATAATAGACTACCTTCCATAATCACAAGGCTACCATCCATTGGAGTAACAAAAGTCTGAACAACAGACTACCTTGCATAATGACAAGGCTATCATCCATTGGAATAACAAAGATATCGACAACAGGCTAACTTCAATAAAGACAAGGTTTCCATCCATTGGAGTAACAAAAATCTCGACAAAAGACTACCTTCCATAATGACAAGGCTACAATCCATTGGAATAACAAATATCTCGACAATAGACTACCTTACATAATGACAAGGCTACCATCCATTGGAGTAACAAAAATCTCAATGACATACTACCTTCCATAATGACAAGGCTACGATCCATTGGAGTAGCAAAATTCTCGACAACAGACTACCTTCCGTAATTACAAGGCTACCATCCATTGGAGTATCAAAAATATCGATAATAGACTACCTTCCATGATGACAAGGCTACGATCCGTTGGAATAACAAAAATATCGACAAAAGACTGCCTTCCATAATGACAAGGCTACAATCCATTGGAATAACAAAAATCTCGACAATAGACTACCTTACATAATGATAAGGCTACCATCCATTGGAGTAACAAAAATCTCAACGACATACTACCTTCCATAAGGACAAGGCTACCATCCATTTGAGTAACAAAAATCTCAATGTTAGACTACCTTCCATAAAGACAAGGCTACCATCCATTTGAGTAACAAAAATCTCGACAACAGACTACCTTCCATAATGAAAAGGTTACCATCTAATTGAATGAAAAATTCTAGACAACTGACTAACTTCCATAATGACAAGGCTACCATCCATTAGAGTAACAAAAATCTGAAAAACAGACTACCTTCCATAATGACAAGGCTACAATCCATTGGAGTAACAAAAATCTCAACGACAGACTACCTTCAATAATGAAAAGGCTACCATCCATTGGAATAACAAAAATATCTACAGCAGACTACCTTCAACAATTACAAGGCTACCATCCATTTGGGTAACAAAAATCTCGACAATAGACTACCTTCCATAATGACAAGGCTACCATCCATTCGAGTAACCAAAATCTCGACAAAAAACTAGCTTCCATAATGACAAGGCTACCATCCATTGGAATAAAAAAAATGTCGACAATAGACTAGCTTCCATAATGACAAGGCTACCATCCATTGTAATAACAAAAATCTCGACAATAGACTACCTTCCATAATGACAAGGCTATCATCCATTGGAGTAAAAAAAATCTAACAACATACTACCTTCCATAATGACAAGGCTACCATCCATTGGAATAACAAAAATCTCAACGACCGACTACCTTCCGTAATGACAAGTCTACCATCCATTGGAATAACAAAAATGTCGATAATAGACTACCTTCCATAATCATAAGGCTACCATCCATTGGAGTAACAAAAGTCTGAACAACAGACTACCTTGCATAATGACAAGGCTATCATCCATTGGAATAACAAAGATATCGACAACAGGCTAACTTCAATAAAGACAAGGTTTCCATCCATTGGAGTAACAAAAATCTCGACAAAAGACTACCTTCCATAATGACAAGGCTACAATCCATTGGAATAACAAATATCTCGACAATAGACTACCTTACATAATGACAAGGCTACCATCCATTGGAGTAACAAAAATCTCAACGACATACTACCTTCCATAATGACAAGGCTACGATCCATTGGAGTAGCAAAATTCTCGACAACAGACTACCTTCCGTAATTACAAGGCTACCATCCATTGGAGTATCAAAAATATCGATAATAGACTACCTTCCATGATGACAAGGCTACGATCCGTTGGAATAACAAAAATATCGACAAAAGACTGCCTTCCATAATGACAAGGCTACAATCCATTGGAATAACAAAAATCTCGACAATAGACTACCTTACATAATGATAAGGCTACCATCCATTGGAGTAACAAAAACCTCAACGACATACTACCTTCCATAATGACAAGGCTACCATCCATTTGAGTAACAAAAATCTCAATGTTAGACTACCTTCCATAAAGACAAGGCTACCATCCATTTGAGTAACAAAAATCTCGACAACAGACTACCTTCCATAATGAAAAGGTTACCATCCAATTGAATGAAAAATTCTAGACAACTGACTAACTTCCATAATGACAAGGCTACCATCCATTAGAGTAACAAAAATCTGAAAAACAGACTACCTTCCATAATGACAAGGCTACAATCCATTGGAGTAACAAAAATCTCAACGACAGACTACCTTCAATAATGAAAAGGCTACCATCCATTGGAATAACAAAAATATCTACAGCAGACTACCTTCAACAATTACAAGGCTACCATCCATTTGGGTAACAAAAATCTCGACAATAGACTACCTTCCATAATGACAAGGCTACCATCCATTCGAGTAACCAAAATCTCGACAAAAAACTAGCTTCCATAATGACAAGGCTACCATCCATTGGAATAAAAAAAATGTCGACAATAGACTAGCTTCCATAATGACAAGGCTACCATCCATTGTAATAACAAAAATCTCGACAATAGACTACCTTCCATAATGACAAGGCTATCATCCATTGGAGTAAAAAAAATCTAACAACATACTACCTTCCATAATGACAAGGCTACCATCCATTGGAATAACAAAAATCTCAACGACCGACTACCTTCCGTAATGACAAGTCTACCATCCATTGGAATAACAAAAATGTCGATAATAGACTACCTTCCATAATCACAAGGCTACCATCCATTGGAGTAACAAAAGTCTGAACAACAGACTACCTTGCATAATGACAAGGCTATCATCCATTGGAATAACAAAGATATCGACAACAGGCTAACTTCAATAAAGACAAGGTTTCCATCCATTGGAGTAACAAAAATCTCGACAAAAGACTACCTTCCATAATGACAAGGCTACAATCCATTGGAATAACAAATATCTCGACAATAGACTACCTTACATAATGACAAGGCTACCATCCATTGGAGTAACAAAAATCTCAATGACATACTACCTTCCATAATGACAAGGCTACGATCCATTGGAGTAGCAAAATTCTCGACAACAGACTACCTTCCGTAATTACAAGGCTACCATCCATTGGAGTATCAAAAATATCGATAATAGACTACCTTCCATGATGACAAGGCTACGATCCGTTGGAATAACAAAAATATCGACAAAAGACTGCCTTCCATAATGACAAGGCTACAATCCATTGGAATAACAAAAATCTCGACAATAGACTACCTTACATAATGATAAGGCTACCATCCATTGGAGTAACAAAAATCTCAACGACATACTACCTTCCATAAGGACAAGGCTACCATCCATTTGAGTAACAAAAATCTCAATGTTAGACTACCTTCCATAAAGACAAGGCTACCATCCATTTGAGTAACAAAAATCTCGACAACAGACTACCTTCCATAATGAAAAGGTTACCATCTAATTGAATGAAAAATTCTAGACAACTGACTAACTTCCATAATGACAAGGCTACCATCCATTAGAGTAACAAAAATCTGAAAAACAGACTACCTTCCATAATGACAAGGCTACAATCCATTGGAGTAACAAAAATCTCAACGACAGACTACCTTCAATAATGAAAAGGCTACCATCCATTGGAATAACAAAAATATCTACAGCAGACTACCTTCAACAATTACAAGGCTACCATCCATTTGGGTAACAAAAATCTCGACAATAGACTACCTTCCATAATGACAAGGCTACCATCCATTCGAGTAACCAAAATCTCGACAAAAAACTAGCTTCCATAATGACAAGGCTACCATCCATTGGAATAAAAAAAATGTCGACAATAGACTAGCTTCCATAATGACAAGGCTACCATCCATTGTAATAACAAAAATCTCGACAATAGACTACCTTCCATAATGACAAGGCTATCATCCATTGGAGTAAAAAAAATCTAACAACATACTACCTTCCATAATGACAAGGCTACCATCCATTGGAATAACAAAAATCTCAACGACCGACTACCTTCCGTAATGACAAGTCTACCATCCATTGGAATAACAAAAATGTCGATAATAGACTACCTTCCATAATCATAAGGCTACCATCCATTGGAGTAACAAAAGTCTGAACAACAGACTACCTTGCATAATGACAAGGCTATCATCCATTGGAATAACAAAGATATCGACAACAGGCTAACTTCAATAAAGACAAGGTTTCCATCCATTGGAGTAACAAAAATCTCGACAAAAGACTACCTTCCATAATGACAAGGCTACAATCCATTGGAATAACAAATATCTCGACAATAGACTACCTTACATAATGACAAGGCTACCATCCATTGGAGTAACAAAAATCTCAACGACATACTACCTTCCATAATGACAAGGCTACGATCCATTGGAGTAGCAAAATTCTCGACAACAGACTACCTTCCGTAATTACAAGGCTACCATCCATTGGAGTATCAAAAATATCGATAATAGACTACCTTCCATGATGACAAGGCTACGATCCGTTGGAATAACAAAAATATCGACAAAAGACTGCCTTCCATAATGACAAGGCTACAATCCATTGGAATAACAAAAATCTCGACAATAGACTACCTTACATAATGATAAGGCTACCATCCATTGGAGTAACAAAAACCTCAACGACATACTACCTTCCATAATGACAAGGCTACCATCCATTTGAGTAACAAAAATCTCAATGTTAGACTACCTTCCATAAAGACAAGGCTACCATCCATTTGAGTAACAAAAATCTCGACAACAGACTACCTTCCATAATGAAAAGGTTACCATCCAATTGAATGAAAAATTCTAGACAACTGACTAACTTCCATAATGACAAGGCTACCATCCATTAGAGTAACAAAAATCTGAAAAACAGACTACCTTCCATAATGACAAGGCTACAATCCATTGGAGTAACAAAAATCTCAACGACAGACTACCTTAAATAATGAAAAGGCTACCATCCATTGGAATAACAAAAATATCTACAGCAGACTACCTTCAACAATTACAAGGTTACCATCCATTTGGGTAACAAAAATCTCGACAATAGACTACCTTCCATAATGACAAGGCTACCATCCATTCGAGTAACCAAAATCTCGACAAAAAACTAGCTTCCATAATGACAAGGCTACCATCCATTGGAATAAAAAAAATGTCGACAATAGACTAGCTTCCATAATGACAAGGCTACCATCCATTGTAATAACAAAAATCTCGACAATAGACTACCTTCCATAATGACAAGGCTATCATCCATTGGAGTAAAAAAAATCTAACAACATACTACCTTCCATAATGACAAGGCTACCATCCATTGGAATAACAAAAATCTCAACGACCGACTACCTTCCGTAATGACAAGTCTACCATCCATTGGAATAACAAAAATGTCGATAATAGACTACCTTCCATAATCATAAGGCTACCATCCATTGGAGTAACAAAAGTCTGAACAACAGACTACCTTGCATAATGACAAGGCTATCATCCATTGGAATAACAAAGATATCGACAACAGGCTAACTTCAATAAAGACAAGGTTTCCATCCATTGGAGTAACAAAAATCTCGACAAAAGACTACCTTCCATAATGACAAGGCTACAATCCATTGGAATAACAAATATCTCGACAATAGACTACCTTACATAATGACAAGGCTACCATCCATTGGAGTAACAAAAATCTCAACGACATACTACCTTCCATAATGACAAGGCTACAATCCATTGGAGTAGCAAAATTCTCGACAACAGACTACCTTCCGTAATTACAAGGCTACCATCCATTGGAGTATCAAAAATATCGATAATAGACTACCTTCCATGATGACAAGGCTACGATCCGTTGGAATAACAAAAATATCGACAAAAGACTGCCTTCCATAATGACAAGGCTACAATCCATTGGAATAACAAAAATCTCGACAATAGACTACCTTACATAATGATAAGGCTACCATCCATTGGAGTAACAAAAATCTCAACGACATACTACCTTCCATAATGACAAGGCTACCATCCATTTGAGTAACAAAAATCTCAATGTTAGACTACCTTCCATAAAGACAAGGCTACCATCCATTTGAGTAACAAAAATCTCGACAACAGACTACCTTCCATAATGAAAAGGTTACCATCCAATTGAATGAAAAATTCTAGACAACTGACTAACTTCCATAATGACAAGGCTACCATCCATTAGAGTAACAAAAATCTGAAAAACAGACTACCTTCCATAATCACAAGGCTACCATCAATTGGAGTAACAAAAATCTGAACAACAGACTACCTTGCATAATGACAAGGCTATCATCCATTGGAATAACAAAGATATCGACAACAGGCTAGCTTCAATAATGACAAGGCTTCTATCCATTAGAGTAACAAAAATCTCGACAATAGACTACCTTACATAATGACAAGGCTACCATCCATTGGAGTAACAAAAATCTCAACGACATACTACCTTCTTTAAAGACAAGGCTACCATCCATTTGAGTAACAAAAATCTCGACAAAAGACTACCTTCCATAATGACAAGGCTACCATACATTGGAGAAACACAAATCTCGATAACAGACTACCTTCCATAATGACAAGGTTCCCATCCAATGGAATAAAAAATTCTCGACAACTGACTACCTTCCATAATGACAAGGCTAGCATCCATTGGAGTAACAAAAATTTGAACAACAGACTACCTTCCATAATGACAAGACTATAATCCATTGGAGTAACATAAATCTCAATGACAGAATACCTTCCATAATGAAAAGGCTACCATCCATTGGAGTAATAAAAATCTCAACGACATACTACCTTCCATAAAGAAAAGGATATCATCCATTTGAGTAACAAAAATACCGACAACAGGCTACCTTCCATAACGACAAGGATACCATACATTGGAGTAACACAAATCTCGACAACTGACTACCTTCCATAATGACAAGGCTACCATCCATTGGAGTAACAAAGATATCGACAACAGACTACGTTCAATAATGACAAGGCTACCATCCATTGGAGTAACAACAATCTAGACAAAAGACTACCTTCCATAATGACAAGGTTACCATCCATTGGAATAAAAAAAATCTCAACAATAGACTACCTTGCATAATGACAAGGCTAGCATCCATTGGAGTAACAAAAATCTGAACAACAGACTACCTTCCATAATGACAAGACTATAATCCATTGGAGTAACATAAATCTCAATGACAGAATACCTTCCATAATGAAAAGGCTACCATCCATTGGAGTAACAAAAATCTCAATGACATACCACCTTCCATAAAGAAAAGGATATCATCCATTTGAGTAACAAAAATACCGACAACAGGCTACCTTCCATAACGACAAGGATACCATACATTGGAGTAACACAAATCTCGGCAACTGACTACCTTCCATAATGACAAGGCTACCATCCATTGGAGTAACATAAATCTCAACGACAGACTACCTTCCATAACGATAAGGCTATCGTCCATTGGAGTAACAAAAATCTCGACAACAGACTACCTTCCATAATTACAAGGCTACGATCCATTGGAGTATCAAAAATCTAACAACAAACTACCTTCTATAATGACAAGGCTACCATCCATTGAAGTAACAAAAATCTCAATGATAGACTACCTTCCATAAAGACAAGGCTACCATCTATTTGAGTAACAAAAATCTCGATAACAGACTACCTTCCATAACGACAAGGCTACCATACAATGGAGTAACACAAATCTCGACAACTGACTACCTTCCATAATGACAAAGCTACCATCCATTGGAGTAACAAAAATCTGAACAACAGACTACCTTCCATAATGACAAGGCTTATATCCATTGGAGTAACAGAAATCTAACCAACCGACTACCTTCCATAGTTACAAGGCTCCCATCCATTAGAATAACAAAAATCTCAACAATAGACTACCTTCCATAATGCCAAGGCTACCATCCATTGGAGTAACAGAAATTTAAACAACAAACTACCTTCCATAATGACAAGGCTATCATCCATTGGAGTAACAAAGATATCGACAACAGACTACCTTCAATAATGACAAGGCTACCATCCATTGGAGTAACAACAATCTAGTCAAAAGACTACCTTCCCTAATGACAAGGTTACCATCCATTGGAATAAAAAAAATCTCAACAATAGACTACCTTCCATAATGACAAAGCTAGCATCAATTGGAGTAACAAAAATCTGAACAACAGACTACCTTCCATAATGACAAGGTTATAATCCTTTGGAGTAACATAAATCTCAACGACAGAATACCTTCCATAATGAAAAGGCTACCATCCATTGGAGTAACAAAAATCTCAACGACATACTACCTTCCATAAAGAAAAGGCTACCATCCATTTGAGTAACAAAAATACTGACAACAGGCTACCTTCCATAATGACAAGGATACCATACATTGGAGTAACACAAATCTCGAAAACTGACTACCTTCCATAATGACAAGGCTACCATCCATTGGAGTAACAAAAATCTCAACAATAGACTACCATCCATAATGACAAGGCTACCATCCATTGGAGTAACAAGATATCGACAATAGACTACCTTCAATAATGACAAGGCTACCATCCATTGGAGTAACAAAAATCTCGACAAAAGACTACCTTCCATAATAACAAGGCTACCATCCAATGGAATAAAATCTTCTCGAAAACAAACTACCTTCCATAATGACAAGGCTACCATCCATTGGAGTAACAAAAATCTGAACAACAGATTACCTTCCATAATGACAAGGCTACAATCCATTGCAGTAACATAAATCTCAACGACAGACTACCTTTCATAATGACAAGGCTACCATCCATTAAAGTAAAAAAAATCTTGACAACAGACTACCTTTCATAATGACAAGGCTACCATCCATTCGAGTATCAAAAATCTCGACAACAGACTACCTTCCATAATGACAAGGCTCCCATCCATTGGAATAACAAAAATCTCGACAATAGATTACCTCCCATAATGACAAGGCTATCATCCATTAGAGTAACAAAAATCTGAACAACAGACTACCTTCCATAATGACAAGGCTATAATCCATTGGAGTAACATGAATCTTAACGACAGAATACCTTCCATAATGAAAAGGCTACCATCCATTGGAGTAACAAAAATCTCAATGACATACTACCTTCCATAAAGAAAAGGATATCATCCATTTGAGTAACAAAAATACCGACAACAAGCTACCTTCCATAACGACAAGGATACCATACATTGGAGTAACATAAATCTCGACAACTGACTACCTTCCATAATGACAAGGCTACCATCCATTGGAGTAACAAAGATATCGATAACAAACTACGTTCAATAATGACAAGGCTACCATCCATTGGAGTAACAACAATCTAGACAAAAGACTACATTCCATAATGACAAGGTTACCATCCATTGGAATAAAAAAAATCTCAACAATAGACTACCTTGCATAATGACAAGGCTAGCATCCATTGGAGTAACAAAAATCTGAACAACAGACTACCTTCCATAATGACAAGACTATAATCCATTGGAGTAACATAAATCTCAATTACAGAATACCTTCCATAATGAAAAGGCTATCATCCATTGGAGTAACAAAAATCTCAATGACATACTACCTTCCATAAAGAAAAGGATATCATCCATTTGAGTAACAAAAAGACCGACAACAGGCTACCTTCCATAACGATAAGGATACCATACATTGGAGTAACACAAATCTCGACAACTGACTACCTTCCATAATGACAAGGCTACCATCCATTGGAGTGACATAAATCTCAACGACAGACTACCTTCCATAACGATAAGGCTACCGTCCATTGGAGTAACAAAAATCTCGACAACAGACTACCTTCCATAATTACAAGGCTACGATCCATTGGAGTATCAAAAATATCGACAATAGACTACCTTGCATACTAACAAGGCTACCATCCATTAGAATAACAAAAATCTCGACAATAGACTACCTTCCATAATGACAAGGCTATCATCCATTGGAGTAAAAAAAATCTAACAACAGACTACCTTCCATAATGACAAGGCTACCATCCATTGAAGTAACAGAAATCTCAACGACCGATGAGCTTCCGTAATGACAAGGCTACCATCCATTGGAATAACAAAAATGTCGATAATAGAATACCATCCATAATCATAAGGCTACCATCAATTAGAGCAACAAAAATCTGAACAACAGACTACCTTGCATAATGATAAGGCTATCATCCATTGGAATAACAAAGATATCGACAACAGGATAACTTCAATAAAGACAAGGCTTCCATCCATTGGAGTAACAAAAATCTCGACAAAAGACCACTTTCCATAATGACAAGGATACAATCCATTGGAATAACAAAAATCTCGATATTAGACTACCTTCCATTATGACAAGGCTACCATCCATTGGAGTAACAAAAATCTCAATGACATATTACCTTCCATAATGACAAGGCTACCATCCATTGAAGTAACAAAAATCTCAATGACAGACTACCTTCCATTAAGACAAGGCTACCATCTATTTGAGTAACAAAAATCTCGACAATAGACTACCTTCCATAACGACAAGGCTACCATACACTAGAGTAACACAAATCTCGATAACTGACTACCTTCCATAATGACAAGGCTACCATCCATTGGAGTAACAAAAATCTGAACAACAGACTACCTTCCATAATGACAAGGCTACTATCCATTGGAGTAACAGATATCTAACCAACCGACTACCTTCCATATTGACAAGGCTCCCATCCATTAGAATAACAAAAATCTCAACAATAGACTACCTTCCATAATGAAAAGGCTACCATCCATTGGAGTAACAAAAATTTAAACAACAAACTACCTTCCATAATGACAAGGCTATCATCCATTGGAGTAACAAAGATATCGACAACAGACTACCTTCAATAATGACAAGGCTACCATCCATTGGAGTAACAACAATCTAGTCAAAAGACTACCTTCCCTAATAACAAGGTTACCATCCATTGGAATAAAAAAAATCTCAACAATAGACTACCTTCCATAATGCAAGGTTAGCATCCATTGGAGTAACAAAAATCTGAACAACCGACTACCTTCCATAATGACAAGGCTATAATCCATTGGAGTAACATAAATCTCAACGACAGAATACCTTCCATAATGAAAAGGCTACCATCCATTGGAGTAACAAAAATCTCAATGACATACTACCTTCCATAAAGAAAAGGATATCATCCATTTGAGTAACAAAAAGACCGACAACAGGCTACCTTCCATAACGATAAGGATACCATACATTGGAGTAACACAAATCTCGACAACTGACTACCTTCCATAATGACAAGGCTACCATCCATTGGAGTGACATAAATCTCAACGACAGACTACCTTCCATAACGATAAGGCTACCGTCCATTGGAGTAACAAAAATCTCGACAACAGACTACCTTCCATAATTACAAGGCTACGATCCATTGGAGTATCAAAAATATCGACAATAGACTACCTTGCATACTGACAAGGCTACCATCCATTAGAATAACAAAAATCTCGACAATAGACTACCTTCCATAATGACAAGGCTATCATCCATTAGAGTAAAAAAAATCTAACAACAAACTACCTTCCATAATGACAAGGCTACCATCCATTAAAGTAACAGAAATCTCAACGACCGATGAGCTTCCGTAATGAAAAGGCTACCATCCATTGGAATAACAAAAATGTCGATAATAGAATACCATCCATAATCACAAGGCTACCATCAATTAGAGCAACAAAAATCTGAACAACAGACTACCTTGCATAATGATAAGGCTATCATCCATTGGAATAACAACGATATCGACAACAGGATAACTTCAATAAAGACAAGGCTTCCATCCATTGGAGTAACAAAAATCTCGACAAAAGACCACTTTCCATAATGACAAGGATACAATCCATTGGAATAACAAAAATCTCGATATTAGACTACCTTCCATTATGACAAGGCTACCATCCATTGGAGTAACAAAAATCTCAATGACATATTACCTTCCATAATGACAAGGCTACCATCCATTGAAGTAACAAAAATCTCAATGACAGACTACCTTCCATTAAGACAAGGCTACCATCTATTTGAGTAACAAAAATCTCGACAATAGACTACCTTCCATAACGACAAGGCTACCATACACTAGAGTAACACAAATCTCGATAACTGACTACCTTCCATAATGACAAGGCTACCATCCATTGGAGTAACAAAAATCTGAACAACAGACTACCTTCCATAATGACAAGGCTACTATCCATTGGAGTAACAGATATCTAACCAACCGACTACCTTCCATATTGACAAGGCTCCCATCCATTAGAATAACAAAAATCTCAACAATAGACTACCTTCCATAATGAAAAGGCTACCATCCATTGGAGTAACAAAAATTTAAACAACAAACTACCTTCCATAATGACAAGGCTATCATCCATTGGAGTAACAAAGATATCGACAACAGACTACCGTCAATAATGACAAGGCTACCATCCATTGGAGTAACAACAATCTAGTCAAAAGACTACCTTCCCTAATAACAACGTTACCATCCATTGGAATAAAAAAAATCTCAACAATAGACTACCTTCCATAATGCAAGGCTAGCATCCATTGGAGTAACAAAAATCTGAACAACCGACTACCTTCCATAATGACAAGGCTATAATCCATTGGAGTAACATAAATCTCAACGACAGAATACCTTCCATAATGAAAAGGCTACCATCCATTGGAGTAACAAAAATCTCAACGACATACTACCTTCCATAAAGAAAAGGCTACCATCCATTTGAGTAACAAAAATACTGACAACAGGCTACCTTCCATAATGACAAGGATACCATACATTGGAGTAACACAAATCTCGACAACTGACTACCTTCCATAATGACAAGGCTACCATCCATTGGAGTAACAAAAATCTCCACAATAGACTACCATCCATAATGACAAGGCTACCATCCATTGAAGTAGCAAGATATCGACAATAGACTACCTTCAATAATGACAAGGCTACCATCCATTGGAGTAACAAAAATCTCGACAAAAGACTACCTGTCATAATGACAAGGTTACCATCGATTGGAATAACAAAAATCTTAAAAACAGACTACCTTCCATAATGACAAGGCTACCATCCAATGGAATAAAATATTCTCGAAAACAAACTACCTTCCATAATGACAAGGCTACCATCCATTGGAGTTAAAAAAATCTGAACAACAGACTACCTTCCATAATGAAAAGGCTACAATCCATTGGAGTAACATAAATCTCAACGACAGACTACCTTCCAAAATGACAAGGCTACCATCCATTGGAGTAAAAAAAATCTTGACAACAGACTACCTTCCATAATTACAAGGCTACCATCCACTCGAGTATCAAAAATCTCGACAGAGACTACCTTCCATAATGACAAGGCTACCATCCATTGGAATAACAAAAACCTCGACAATAGACTACCTTCCATAATTACAAGGCTATCATCCATTGGAGTAACAAAAATCTAAACAACAGACTACCTTCAATAATGACAAGGATATAATGCATTGGAGTAACATGAATCTCAACGACAGAATACCTTCCATAATGAAAAGGCTACCATCCATTGGAGTAACAAAAATCTCAATGACATACTACCTTCCATAAAGAAAAGGATACCATCCATTTGAGTAACAAAAATACCGACAACAGGCTACCTTCCATAATGACAAGGATACCATACATTGGAGTAACACAAATCTCGACAACTGACTACCTTCCATAATGACAAGGCTACCATCCATTGGAGTAACAAAAATCTCAACAATAGACTACCTTCCATAATGACAAGGCTACCATCCATTGGAGTAACAAAGATATCGACAATAGACTACCTTCAATAATGACAAGGATACCATCCATTGGAGTAACAAAAATCTTGACAAAAGACTACCTGTCATAATGACAAGGTTACCATCGATTGGAATAACAAAAATCTTAAAAACAGACTACCTTCCATAATGACAAGGCTACCATCCAATTGAATAAAATATTCTCGAAAACAAACTACCTTCCATAATGACAAGGCTACCATGCATTGGATTAATAAAAATTTGAACAACAGACTACCTTCCGTAATAAGAAGGCTATCATCCATTGGAGTATCAAAGATATCAACAACAAACTAGCTTCAATAATGACAAGGCTACCATCCATTGGAGTAACAAAAATATCGACAAAAGACTACCTTCCATAATGACAAGGCTACCATCCATTGGAGTAACAAAAATATCGACAACAGACTATGTTCCATAATGACAAGGCTACCATCCATTAGAGTAACAAAATCTCGACAACGGACTACCTTCCATAATCACATGGCTACCATCCATTGGAGTATCAGAAATCTCAACGAACGACTACCTTCCATAATGACAAGGCTACCATCCATTGGAATAACAAAAATCTCGACAACAAACTACCTTCAATAATGACAAGGCTACCATCCATTCGAGTAACAAAAATCTGGACAAAATACTACCTTCCATAATGACAAGGTTACCATCCATTGGAAAAACAAAAATCTCGACAACAGACTACCTTCCATAATGAAAAGGCTACCATCCAATGGAAAAACAAAAATCTCGACAACAGTCTACCTTCCATAATCACAAGGCTACCATCCATTGGAGTATCAAAAATATCGACAATAGACTACCTTCCTTAATGACAAGGCTACCATCCATTGGAATAAAAAAAATCACGACAATAGGCTACCTTCCATAATGACAAGGCTATCATCCATTGGAGTAAAAAAAATCTAACAACAGACTACCTTCCATAATGACAAGGCTACCATCCATTGAAGTAACAGAAATCTCAACGACCGACTAGCTTCCATAATGACAAGGCTACCATCCATTGCAATAACAAAAATGTCGATAATCGACTACCATCCATAATCACAAGGCTACCATCCATTAGAGTAACAAAAATCTGAACAACAGACTACCTTGCATAATGATAAGGCTTTCATCCATTGGAATAACAAAGATATCGACAACAGGATAACTTTAATAAAGACAAGGTTTCCATCCATTGGAGTAACCAAAATCTAGATAATAGACTACCTTCCATAATGACAAGGCTACCATCCATTGGTGTAACAAAATTTTAAACAACAAACTACCTTCCATAATGACAAGGCTATCATCCATTGGAGTAACAAAGATATCGACAATAGACTACGTTCAATAATGACAAGGCTACCATCCATTGGAGTAAGAACAATCTTGACAAAAGACTACTTTCCGTAATGACAAGGTTACCATCCATTGGAATAAAAAAAATCTCAACAATAGACTACCTTCCATAATGACAAGGCTAGCATCCATTGGAGTAACAAAAATCTGAACAACAGACTACCTTCCATAATGACAAGACTATAATCCATTGGAGTAACATAAATCTCAATGACAGAATACCTTCCATAATGAAAAGGCTACCATCCATTGGAGTAACAAAAATCTCAATGACATACTACCTTCCATAAAGAAAAGGATATCATCCATTTGAGTAACAACAATACCGACAACAGGCTACCTTCCATAACGACAAGGATACCATACATTGGAGTAACACAAATCTTGACAACTGACTACCTTCCATAATGACAAGGCTACCATCCATTGGAGTAACATAAATCTTAACGACATACTACCTTCCATAATGATAAGGCTACCTTCCATTGGAGTAAGAAAAATCTTGACAACAGACTACCTTCCATAATTACAAGGCTACGATCCATTGGAGTATCAAAAATATCGACAATAGACTACCTTACATACTGACAAGGCTACCATCCATTGGAATAACAAAAATCTCGACAATAGACTACCTTCCATAATGACAAGGCTATCACCCATTGGAGTAAAAAAAATCTAACAACAGACTACCTTCCATAATGACAAGGCTACCATCCATTGAAGTAACATAAATCTCAACGAACGACGAGCTTCCGTAACGACAAGGCTACCATCCATTGGAATAACAAAAATGTCGATAATAGAATACCATCCATAATCACAAGGCTACCATCCATTAGAGTAACAAAAATCTGAACAACAGACTACCTTGCATAATGATAAGGCTATCATCCATTGGAATAACAAAGATATCAACAACAGGCTAACTTCAATAAAGACAAGGCTTCCATCCATTGGATTAACAAAAATCTCGACAAAAGACTACTTTCCATAATGACAAGGCTACAATCCATTGGAATAACAAAAATCTCGATATTAGACTACCTTTCATAATGACAAGGCTACCATCCATTGGAGTAACAAAAATCTCAACGACATATTACCTTCCATAATGACAAGGCTACTATCCATTGAAGTAACAAAAATCTCAATGACAGAAAACCTTCCATAAAGACAAGGCTACCATCTATTTGAGTAACAAAAATCTCGACAACAGACTACCTTCCATAATGACAAGGCTACCATACACCGGAGTAACACAAACCTCGACAACTTACTACCTTCCATAATGACAAGGCTACCATCCATTGGAGTAACAAAAATCTGAACAACAGACTACCTTCCATAATGACAAGGCTATTATCCATTGGAGTAACAAAAATCTAACCAACCGACTACCTTCCATATTGACAAGGCTCCCATCCATTAGAATAACAAAAATCTCGACAATAGACTAACTTCCATAATGACAAGGCTACCATCCATTGGAGTAACAAAAATTTAAACAACAAACTACCTTCCGTAATGACAAGGCTATCATCCATTAGAGTAACAAAGATATCGACAACAGACTACCTTCAATAATGACAAGGCTACCATACATTGGAGTAACAACAATCTAGTCAAAAGACTACCTTCCATAATAACAAGGTTACCATCCATTGGAATTAAAAAAATCTCAACAATAAACTACCTTCCATAATGACAAGGCTAGCATCCATTGGAGTAACAAAAATCTGAACAATAGACTACCTTCCATAATGACAAGGCTATAATCCATTGGAGTAACATAAATCTCAACGACAGAATACCTTCCATAATGAAAAGGCTACCATCCATTGGAGTAACAAAAATCTCAACGACATGCTACCTTCCATAAAGAAAAGGCTACC
The DNA here is from genome assembly GCA_948472305.1 of Vicia faba. Classification (NCBI taxonomy): domain Eukaryota; kingdom Viridiplantae; phylum Streptophyta; class Magnoliopsida; order Fabales; family Fabaceae; genus Vicia; species Vicia faba. The sequence goes on along the minus strand of OX451739.1, from coordinate 584,445,632 downwards.
ATCTATTTGAGTAACAAAAATACCGACCACAGGCTACCTTCCATAAAGACAAGGATACCATACATTGGAGTAACACAAATCTCAACGACAGACTACCTTCCATAATGACAAGGCTACCGTCCATTGGAGTAACATAAATCTCAACGACAGACTACCTTCCATAATGACAAGGCTACCGTCCATTGGAGTAACAAAAATCTCGACAACAGACTACCTTCCATAATTACAAGGCTACGATCCATTGGAGTATCAAAAATATCGACAATAGACTACCTTACATACTGACAAGGCTACCATCAATTGGAATAAAAAAAAATCTCGACAATAGACTACCTTCCATAATGACAAGGCTACCATCCATTGAAGTAACAGAAATCTCAACGACCGACGAGCTTCCGTAATGACAAGGCTACCATCCATTGGAATAACAAAAATGTCGATAATAGAATACCATCCATAATCACAAGGCTACCATCCATTAGAGTAACAAAAATCTGAACAACAGACTACCTTGCACAATGATAAGGCTATCATCCATTGGAATAACAAAGATATCGACAACAGGCTAACTTCAATAAAGACAAGGCTTCCATCCATTGGAGTAACAAAAATCTCGACAAAAAACTATTTTCCATAATGACAAGGCTACAATCCATTGGAATAACAAAAATCTCGATATTCGACTACCTTCCATAATGACAAGGCTACCATCCATTGGAGTAACAAAAATCTCAACGACATATTACCTTCCATAATGACAAGGCTTCCATCCATTGAAGTAAAAAAAATCTCAATGACAGACTACCTTCCATAAAGACAAGGCTACCATCTATTTGAGTAACAAAAATCTCGACAACAGACTACCTTCCATAACGACAAGGCTACCATACACTGGAGTAACACAAATCTCGACAACTGACTACCTTCCATAATGACAAGGCTACCATCCATTGGAGTAACAAAAATCTGAACAACAGACTACCTTCCATAATGACAAGGCTACTATCCATTGGAGTAACAAAAATCTAACCAGCCGACTACCTTCCATATTAACAAGGCTCCCATCCATTAGAATAACAAAAATCTCGACAATAGACTACCTTCCATAATGACAAGGCTACCATCCATTGGAGTAACAACAATTTAAACAACAAACAACCTTCCCTAATTACAAGGCTATCATCCATTGGAGTAACAAAGATATCGACAACAGACTACCTTCAATAATGACAAGGCTACCATACATTGGAGTAACAACAATGTAGTCAAAAGACTACCTTCCATAATGACAAGGTTACCATCCATTGGAATTAAAAAAATCTCAACAATAGACTGCCTTCCATAATGACAAGGCTAGCATCCATTGGAGTAACATAAATCTTAACGACAGACTACCTTCCATAATGATAAGGCTACAGTCCATTGGAGTAACAAAAATCTCGACAACAGACTACCTTCCATAATTACAAGGCTACGATCCATTGGAGTATTAAAAATATCGACAATAGACTACCTTACATACTGACAAGGCTACCATCCATTGGAATAACAAAAATCTCAAAATTAGACTACCTTCCATAATGACAAGGATACCATCCATTGGAGTAAAAAAAATCTAACAACAGACTACCTTCCATAATGACAAGGCTACCATCCATTGAAGTAACAGAAATCTCAACAACCGACGAGCTTCCGTAATGACAAGGCTACCATCCATTGGAATAACAAAAATGTCGATAATAGAATACCCTCCATAATCACAAGGCTACCATCCATTAGAGTAACAAAAATCTGAACAACAGACTACCTTGCATAATGATAAGGCTATCATCCATTGGAATAACAAAGATATCGACAACACGCTAATTTCAATAAGACAAGGCTTCCATCCATTGGAGTAATAAAAATCTCGACAAAAGACTACTTTCCATAATGACAAGGCTACAATCCATTGGAATAACAAAAATCTCGATATTAGACTACCTTTCATAATGACAAGGCTACCATCCATTGGAGTAACAAAAATCTCAACGACATATTACCTTCCATAATGACAAGGCTACTATCCATTAAAGTTACAAAAATCTCAACGACATACTACCTTCCATAAAGAAAAGGCTACCATCCATTTCAGTAACAAAAATACCGACCACAGGCTACCTTCCATAACGACAAGGATACCATACATTGGAGTAACACAAATCTCAACGACAGACTACCTTCCATAATGACAAGGCTACCGTCCATTGGAGTAACATAAATCTCAACGACAGACTACCTTCCATAATGACAAGGCTACCGTCCATTGGAGTAACAAAAATCTCGACAACAGACTACCTTCCATAATTACAAGGCTACGATCCATTGGAGTATCAAAAATATCGACAATAGACTACCTTACATACTGACAAGGCTACCATCCATTGGAATAACAAAAATCTCGACAATAGACTACCTTCCATAATGACAAGGCTACCATCCATTGAAGTAACAGAAATCTCAACGACCGACGAGCTTCTGTAATGACAAGGCTACCATCCATTGGAATAACAAAAATGTCGATAATAGAGTACCATCCATAATCACAAGGCTACCATCCATTAGAGTAACAAAAATTTGAACAACAGACTACCTTGCATAATGATAAGGCTATCATCCATTGGAATAACAAAGATATCGACAACAGGCTAACTTCAATAAAGACAAGGCTTCCATCCATTGGAGTAACAAAAATCTCGACAAAAGACTACTTTCCATAATGACAAGGCTACAATCCATTGGAATAACAAAAATCTCGATATTAGACTACCTTCCATAATGACAAGGCTACCATCCATTGGAGTAACAAAAATCTCAACGACATATTACCTTCCATAATGACAAGGCTACCATCCATTGAAGTAACAAAAATCTCAATGACAGACTACCTTCCATAAAGACAAGGCTACCATCTATTTGAGTAACAAAAATCTCGACAACAGACTACCTTCCTTAACGACAAGGCTACCATACACTGGAGTAACACAAATCTCGACAACTGACTACCTTCCATAATGACAAGGCTACCATCCATTGGAGTAACAAAAATCTGAACAACAGACTACCTTCCATAATGACAAGGCTATTATCCATTGGAGTAACAAAAATCTAACCAACCGACTACCTTCCATATTGACAAGGCTCCCATCCATTAGAATAACAAAAATCTCGACAATAGACTACCTTCCATAATGACAAGGCTACCATCCATTGGAGTAACAAAAATTTAAACAACAAACTACCTTCCTTAATGACAAGGCTATCATCCATTGGAGTAACAAAGATATCGACAACAGACTACCTTCAATAATGACAAGGCTACCATACATTGGAGTAACAACAATCTAGTCAAAAGACTACCTTCCATAATGACAAGGTTACCATTCATTGGAATTAAAAAAATCTCAACAATAGACTACCTTCCATAATGACAAGGCTAGCATCCATTGGAGTAACAAAAATCTAAACAACAGACTACCTTCCATAATGACAAGGCTATAATCCATTGGAGTAACATAAATCTCAACGATAGAATACCTTCCATAATGAAAAGGCTACCATCCATTGGAGTAACAAAAATCTCAATGACATACTACCTTCCATAAAGAAAAGGCTACCATCCATTTCAGTAACAAAAATACCGACCACAGGCTACCTTCCATAACGACAAGGATACCATACATTAGAGTAACACAAATCTCAACGACAGACTACCTTCCATAATGAAAAGACTACCGTCCATTGGAGTAACATAAATCTCAACAACAGACTACCTTCCATAATGACAAGGCTACCGTCCATTGGAGTAACAAAAATCTCGACAACAGACTTCCTTCCATAATTACAAGGCTACGATCCATTGGAGTATCAAAAATATCGACAATAGACTACCTTACATACTGACAAGGCTACCATCCATTGGAATAACAAAAATCTCGACAATAGACTACCTTCCATAATGACAAGGCTACCATCCATTGAAGTAACAGAAATCTCAACGACTGACGAGCTTCTGTAATGACAAGGCTACCATCCATTGGAATAAAAAAAATGTCGATAATAGAATACCATCCATAATCACAAGGCTACCATCCATTAGACTAACAAAAATCTGAACAACAGACTACCTTGCATAATGATAAGGCTATCATCCATTGGAATAACAAAGATATCGACAATAGGCTAACTTCAATAAAGACAAGGCTTCCATCCATTGGAGTAACAAAAATCTCGACAAAAGACTACTTTCCATAATGACAAGGCTACAATCCATTGGAATAACAAAAATCTCGATATTAGACTACCTTCCATAATGACAAGGCTACCATCCATTGGACTAACAAAAATCTCAACGACATATTACCTTCCATAATGACAAGGCTACCATCCATTGAAGTAACAAAAATCTCAATGACAAACTACCTTCCATAAAGACAAGGCTACCATCCATTGAAGTAACAAAAATCTCGACAACAGACTACCTTCCATAACGACAAGGCTACCATACACAGGAGTAACACAAATCTCGACAAATGACTACCTTCCATAATTACAAGGCTACCATCCATTGGAGTAACAAAAATCTGAACAACAAACTACCTTCCATAATGACAAGGCTACTATCCATTGGAGTAACAAAAATCTAACCAACCGACTACCTTCCATATTGACAAGGCTCCCATCCATTAGAATAACAAAAATCTCGACAATAGACTACCTTCCATAATGACAAGGCTACCATCCATTGGAGTAACAAAAATTTAAACAACAAACTACCTTCCTTAATGACAAGGCTATCATCCATTGGAGTAACAAAGATATCGACAACAATCTACCTTCAATAATGACAAGGCTACCATACATTGGAGTAACAACAATCTAGTCAAAAGACTACCTTCCATAATGACAAGGTTACCATCCATTGGAATTAAAAAAATCTCAACAATAGACTACCTTCCATAATGACAAGGCTAGCATCCATTGGAGTAACAAAAATCTAAACAACTGACTACCTTCCATAATGACAAGGCTATAATCCATTGGAGTAACATAAATCTCAACGACAGAATACCTTCCATAATAAAAAGGCTACCATCCATTGGAGTAACAAAAATCTCAACGACATACTACCTTCCATAAAGAAAAGGCTACCATCCATTTCAGTAACAAAAATACCGACCACAGGATACCTTCCATAACGACAAGGATACCATACATTGGAGTAACACAAATCTCAACGACAGACTACCTTCCATAATGACAAGGCTACCGTCCATTGGAGTAACATAAATCTCAACGACAGACTACCTTCCATAATGACAAGGCTACCGTCCATTGGAGTAACAAAAATCTCGACAACAGACTGCCTTCCATAATTACAAGGCTACGATCCATTGGAGTATTAAAAATCTCGAAAATAGACTACCTTCCATAATGACAAGGCTATCATCCATTGGAGTAAAAAAAATCTAACAACAGACTACCTTCCATTATGACAAGGCTACCATCCATTGAAGTAACAGAAATATCAACGACCGACGAGCTTCTGTAATGACAAGGCTACCAACCATTGGAATAACAAAAATGTCGATAATAGAATACCATCCATAATCACAAGGATACCATCCATTAGAGTAACAAAATTCTGAACAACAGACTACCTTGCATAATGATAAGGCTATCATCCATTGGAATAACAAAAAAATCGACAACAGGCTAACTTCAATAAAGACAAGGCTTCCATCCATTGGAGTAACAAAAATCTCGACAAAAGACTACTTTCCATAATGACAAGGCTACAATCCATTGGAATAACAAAAATCTCGATATTAGACTACCTTCCATAATGACAAGGCTACCATCCATTGGAGTAACAAAAATCTCAATGACATATTACCTTCCATAATGACAAGGCTACCATCCATTGAAGTAACAAAAATCTCAATGACAGACTACCTTCCATAAAGACAAGGCTACTATCTATTTGAGTAACAAAAATCTCGACAACAGACTACCTTCCATAACGACAAGGCTACCATACACTGGAGTAACACAAATCTCGATAACTGACTACCTTCCATAATGACAAGGCTACCATCCATTGGAGTAACAAAAATCTGAACAACAGACTACCTTCCATAATGACAAGGCTACTATCCATTGGAGTAACAAAAATCTAACCAACTGACTACCTTCCATATTGACAAGGCTCCCATCCATTAGAATAACAAAAATCTCGACAATAGACTACCTTCCATAATGACAAGGCTACCATCCATTGGAGTAACAAAAATTTAAACAACAAACTACCTTCCTTAATGACAAGGCTATCATCCATTGGAGTAACAAAGATATCGACAACATACTACCTTCAATAATGACAAGGCTACCATACATTGGAGTAACAACAATCTAGTCAAAAGACTACCTTCCATAATGACAAGGTTACCATCCATTGGAATTAAAAAAATCTCAACAATAGACTACCTTCCATAATGACAAGGCTAGCATCCATTGGAGTAACATAAATCTTAACGACAGACTACCTTCCATAATGATAAGGCTACAGTCCATTGGAGTAACAAAAATCTCGACAACAGACTACCTTCCATAATTACAAGGCTACGATCCTTTGGAGTATTAAAAATATCTACAATAGACTACCTTACATACTGACAAGGCTACCATCCATTGGAATAAAAAAAATCTCGAAAATAGACTACCTTCCATAATGACAAGGCTATCATCCATTGGAGTAAAAAAAATCTAACAACAGACTACCTTCCATAATGACAAGGCTACCATCCATTGAAGTAACAGAAATCTCAACGAACGACAAGCTTCCGTAATGACAAGGCTACCATCCATTATAATAAAAAAAATGTCGATAATAGAATACCATCCATAATCACAAGGCTACCATCCATTAGAGTAACAAAAATCTGAACAACAGACTACCTTGCATAATGATAAGGCTATCATCCATTGGATTAACAAAGATATCGACAACAGGCTAACTTCAATAAAGACAAGGCTTCCATCCATTGGAGTAACAAAAATCTCAATGACAGACTACTTTCCATAATGACAAGGCTACAATCCATTGGAATAACAAAAATCTCGATATTAGACTACCTTCCATAATGACAAGGCTACCATCCATTGGAGTAACAAAAATCTCAACGACATATTAACTTCCATAATGACAAGGCTACCATCCATTGAAGTAACAAAAATCTCAATGACAGACTACCTTCCATAAAGACAAGGCTACCATCTATTTGAGTAACAAAAATCTCGACAACAAACTACCTTCCTTAACGACAAGGCTACCATACACTGGAGTAACACAAATCTCGACAACTGACTACCTTCCATAATGACAAGGCTACCATCCATTGGAGTAACAAAAATCTGAACAACAGACTACCTTCCATAATGACAAGGCTATTATCCATTGGAGTAACAAAAATCTAACCAACCGACTACCTTCCATATTGACAAGGCTCCCATCCATTAGAATAACAAAAATCTCGACAATAGACTACCTTCCATAATGACAAGGCTACCATCCATTGGAGTAACAAAAATTTAAACAACAAACTACCTTCCTTAATGACAAGGCTATCATCCATTGGAGTAACAAAGATATCGACAGCAGACTACCTTCAATAATGACAAGGCTACCATACATTAGAGTAACAACAATCTAGTCAAAAGACTACTTTCCATAATGACAAGGTTACCATCCAATGGAATTAAAAAAATCTCAACAATAGACTACCTTCCATAATGACAAGGCTAGCATCCATTGGAGTAACAAAAATCTAAACAACAGACTACCTTCCATAATGACAAGGCTATAATCCATTGGAGTAACATAAATCTCAACGACAGAATACCTTCCATAATGAAAAGGCTACCATCCATTGGAGTAACAAAAATCTCAACGACATACTACCTTCCATAAAGAAAAGGCTACCATCCATTTCAGTAACAAAAATACCGACCACAGGCTACCTTCCATAAAGAAAAGGATACCATACATTGGAGTAACACAAATCTCAACGACAGACTACCTTCCATAATGACAAGGCTACCGTCCATTGGAGTAACAAAAATCTCAACGACATACTACCTTCCATAATGACAAGGCTACCGTCCATTTGAGTAACAAAAATACCGACAACAGGCTACCTTCCATAATGACAAGGATACCATACATTGGAGTAACACAAATCTCGACAACTGACTACCTTCCATAATGACAAGGCTACCATCCATTGGAGTAACAAAAATCTCAACAATAGACTACCTTCCATAATGACAAGGCTACCCTCCAATGGGGTAACAAAGATATCGATAATAGACTACCTTCAATAATGACAAGGCTACTATACATTGGAGTAACAAAAATCTCGACAAAAGACTACCTGTCATAATGACAAGGCTACCATCCATTGAAGTAACAAAAATCTCAATGATAGACTACCTTCCATAAAGACAAGGCTACTATCTATTTGAGTAACAAAAATCTCGACAACAGACTACCTTCCATAAAGACAAGGCTACCATACACTGGAGTAACACAAATCTCGATAACTGACTACCTTCCATAATGACAAGGCTACCATCCATTGGAGTAACAAAAATCTGAACAACAGACTACCTTCCATAATGACAAGGCTACTATCCATTGGAGTAACAAAAATCTAACCAACCGACTACCTTCCATATTGACAAGGCTCCCATCCATTAGAATAACAAAAATCTCGACAATAGACTACCTTCCATAATGACAAGGCTACCATCCATTGGAGTAACAAAAATTTAAACAACAAACTACCTTCCTTAATGACAAGGCTATCATCCATTGGAGTAACAAAGATATCGACAACATACTACCTTCAATAATGACAAGGCTACCATACATTGGAGTAACAACAATCTAGTCAAAAGACTACCTTCCATAATGACAAGGTTACCATCCATTGGAATTAAAAAAATCTCAACAATAGACTACCTTCCATAATGACAAGGCTAGCATCCATTGGAGTAACATAAATCTTAACGACAGACTACCTTCCATAATGATAAGGCTACAGTCCATTGGAGTAACAAAAATCTCGACAACAGACTACCTTCCATAATTACAAGGCTACGATCCTTTGGAGTATTAAAAATATCTACAATAGACTACCTTACATACTGACAAGGCTACCATCCATTGGAATAAAAAAAATCTCGAAAATAGACTACCTTCCATAATGACAAGGCTATCATCCATTGGAGTAAAAAAATCTAACAACAGACTACCTTCCATAATGACAAGGCTACCATCCATTGAAGTAACAGAAATCTCAACGACCGACAAGCTTCCGTAATGACAAGGCTACCATCCATTATAATAACAAAAATGTCGATAATAGAATACCATCCATAATCACAAGGCTACCATCCATTAGAGTAACAAAAATCTGAACAACAGACTACCTTGCATAATGATAAGGCTATCATCCATTGGATTAACAAAGATATCGACAACAGGCTAACTTCAATAAAGACAAGGCTTCCATCCATTGGAGTAACAAAAATCTCAATGACAGACTACTTTCCATAATGACAAGGCTACAATCCATTGGAATAACAAAAATCTCGATATTAGACTACCTTCCATAATGACAAGGCTACCATCCATTGGAGTAACAAAAATCTCAACGACATATTAACTTCCATAATGACAAGGCTACCATCCATTGAAGTAACAAAAATCTCAATGACAGACTACCTTCCATAAAGACAAGACAAGGCTACCATCCATTAGAATAACAAAAATCTTGACAATAGACTACCTTCCATAATGACAAGGCTACCATCCATTGGAATAAAAAAAATCTCAACAATAGACTACCTTTCATAATGACAAGGCTAGCATCCATTGGAGTAACAAAAATCTGAACAACAGATTACCTTCCATAATGACAAGGCTATAATCCATTGGAGTAACATAAATCTCAACGACAGAATACTTTCCATAATGAAAAGGCTACCATCCATTGGAGGAACAAAAATCTCAACGACATACTACCTTCCATAAAGAAAAGGCTACCATCAATTTGAGTAACAAAAATACCGACAACAGGCTACCTTCCATAATGACAAGGATACCATACATTGGAGTAACACAAATCTCGACAACTGACTACCTTCCATAATGACAAGGCTACCATCCATTGGAATAACAAAAATCTCGACAATAGACTACCTTCCATAATGACAAGGCTACCATCCATTGGAGTAACAAAAATCTGGACAACAGACTACCTTCCATAATGACAAGGCTACAATCCATTGGAGTAACATAAATCTCAACGACAGACTACCTTCCATAATGACAAGGCTACCATCCATTGGAGTAAAAAAAATCTCGACAACATACTACCTTCCATAATTACAAGGCTACCATCCATTGGAGTATCTAAAATCTCGACAACAGACTACCTTCCATAATGACAAGGCTACCATCCATTGGAATAACAAAATTCTTGACAATAGACTACCTTCCATAATGAGAAGGCTATCATTCATTGGATTAACAAAAATATGAACAACAGACTACCTTTCATAATGAGAAGGCTACTATCCATTGGAGTAACAGAAATCTCAATGACCGACTACCTTCCGTAATGACAAGGCTACAATCCATTGGAGTAACCAAATCTCGACAATAGACTACCTTCCATAATGACAAGGCTATCATCCATTGGAGTAATAAAAATTTGAGCATTAGACTACCTTCCATAATGAGAAGGCTATCATCCATTGGAGTAACAAAGATATCGACAACAGACTAGCTTCAATAATGACAAGGCTACCATCCATTGGAGTGACAAAAATCTCGACAAAAGACTACCTTCCTTAATGACAAGGCTAACATCCATTGGAGTAACAAAATTATCGATAACAGACTATGTTCCATAATGACAAGGCTACCATCCATTAGAGTAACAAAATCTTGACACCAGACTACCTTCCATAATCACATGGCTACCATTCATTGGAGTATCAGAAATCTTAACGACCGACTACCTTCCATAATGACAAGGCTACCATCCATTGGAATAACAAAAATCTCGACAACAAACTACCTTCAATAATGACAAGGCTACCATCCATTCGAGTAACAAAAATCTGGACAAAATACTACCTTCCATAATGACAAGGTTACCATCCATTGGAAAAACAAAAATCTCGACAACAGACTACCTTCCATAATGAAAAGGCTACCATCCAATGGAATAACAAAAATCTCGACAACAGTCTACCTTCCATAGTCACAAGGGTACCATCCATTAGAGTATCAAAAATATCGACAATAGACTACCTTCCATAATGACAAGGCTACCATCAATTGGAATAAAAAAAAATCTCGACAATAGACTACCTTCCATAATGACAAGGCTATCATCCATTGGAGTAAAAAAAATCTAACAACAAACTACCTTCCATAATGACAAGGCTACCATCCATTGAAGTAATAGAAATCTCAACGACCGACTAGCTTCCACAATGACAAGGCTACCATCCATTGGAATTATAAAAATGTCGATAATAGACTACCATCCATAATCACAAGGCTACCATTCATTAGAGTAATAAAAATCTGAACAACATACTACCTTGCATAATGATAAGGCTATCATCCATTGGAAAAGATAAAGATATCGATAACATGCTAACTTCAATAAAGACAAGGTTTCCATCCATTGGAGTAACAAAAATCTCGACAATAGACTACCTTCCATAATGACAAGGCTACCATCCATTTGAGTAACAAAAATTTAAACAACAAACTACCTTCCATAATGACAAGGCTATCATCCATTGGAGTAACAAAGATATCGACAACAGACTACCTTCAATAATGACAAGGCTACCATCCATTGGAGTAACAACAATCTAGACAAAAGACTACCTTCCATAATGACAAGGTTACCATCCATTGGAATAAAAAAAATCTCAACAATAGACTACCTTCCATAATGACAAGGCTAGCATCCATTGGAGTAACAAAAATCTGAACAACAGACTACCTTCCATAATGACAAGGCTATAATCCATTGGAGTAACATAAATCTCAATGACAGAATACCTTCCATAATGAAAAGGCTACCATCCATTGGAGTAACAAAAATCTCAACGACATACTACCTTCCATAAAGAAAAGGCTATAATCCATTTGAGTACCAAAAATACTGACAACAGGCTACCTTCCATAACGACAAGGATACCATACATTGGAGTAAGACAAATCTCGACAACTGACTACCTTCCATAATGACAAGGCTACCATCCATTGGAGTAACATAAATCTCAATGACAGACTACCTTCCATAATGACAAGGCTACCGTCCATTGGAGTAACAAAAATCTCGACAATAGACTACCTTCCATAATTACAAGGCTACGATCAATTGGAGTATCAAAAATATCGACAATAGACTACCTTCCATAATGACAAGGCTACCATCCATTGGAATAACAAAAATCTCGACAATAGACTACCTTCCATAATGACAAGGCTTTCATCCGTTGGAGTAAAAAAAATCTAACAACAGACTACCTTCCATAATGACAACGCTACCATCCATTGAAGTAACAGAAATCTCAACGACCGACTAGCTTCCGTAATGACAAGGCTACAATCCATTGGAATAACAAAAATGTCGATAATAGACTACCATCCATAATCACAAGGCTACCATCCATTAGAGTAACAAAAATCTAAACAACATACTACCTTGCATAATGATAAGGCTATCATCCATTGGAATAACAAAGATATCGACAACAGGCTAACTTCCATAAAGACAAGGCTTCCATCCATTGGAGTAACAAAAATCTCGACAAAAGACTACTTTCCATAATGACAAGGCTAAAATCCATTGGAATAACAAAAATCTCGATAATAGACTACCTTCCATAATGACAAGGCTACCATCCATTGGAGTAACAAAAATCTCAACGACATATTACCTTCCATAATGACAAGGCTACCATCCATTGAAGTAACAAAAATCTCAAAGACATACTACCTTCCATAAAGACAAGGCTCTCATCTATTTGAGTAACAAAAATCTCGACAACAGACTACCATCCATAACTACAAGGCTACCATACACTGGAGTAACACAAATCTCGACAACTGACTACCTTCCATAATGACAAGGCTACCATCCATTGGAGTAACAAAAATCTCAACGACATATTACCTTCCATAATGACAAGGCTACCATCCATTGAAGTAACAAAAATCTCAAAGACAGACTACCTTCCATAAAGACATGGCTACCATCTATTTGAGTAACAAAAATCTCGATGACAGACTACCATCCATAACTACAAGGCTACCATACACTGGAGTAACACAAATCTCGACAACTGACTACCTTCCATAATGACAAGGCTACCATCCATTGGAGTAACAAAAATCTGAACAATAGACTACCTTCCATAATGACAAGGCTACTATCCATTGGAGTAATAGAAATCTAACCAACTGACTACCTTCCATATTGACAAGGCTCCCATCCATTAGAATAACCAAAATCTCGACAATAGACTACCTTCCATAATGACAAGGCTATCATCCATTGGAGTAACAAAGATATCGACAACAAACTACCTTCAATAATGACAAGGCTACCATCCATTGGAGTAACAACAATCTAGACAAAAGACTACCTTCCATAATGACAAGGTTACCAACCATTGGAATAATAAAAATCTCAACAATAGACTACCTTCCATAATGACAAGGCTAGCATCCATTGGAGTAACAAAAATTTGAACAACAGACTACCTTCCATAATGACAAGGATACCATACATTGGAGTAACACAAATTTCGACAACTGACTACCTTCCATAATGACAAGGCTCCCATCCATTGGAGTAACAAAAATCTCAACAATAGACTACCTTCCATAATGACAAGGCTGCCATCCATTGGAGTAACAAAGATATCGACAATAGACTACCTTCAATAATGACAAGGCTACCATCCATTGGAGTAACAACAATCTAGACAAAAGACTACCTTCCATAATGACAAGGTTACCATCCATTGGAATAAAAAAAATCTCAACAATAGACTACCTTCCATAATGACAAGGCTAGCATCCATTGGAGTAACAAAAATCTGAACAACAGACTACCTTCCATAATGACAAGGCTATAATCCATTGGAGTAACATAAATCTCAATGACAGAATACCTTCCATAATGAAAAGGCTACCATCCATTGGAGTAACAAAAATCTCAACGACATACTACCTTCCATAAAGAAAAGGCTATAATCCATTTGAGTACCAAAAATACTGACAACAGGCTACCTTCCATAACGACAAGGATACCATACATTGGAGTAAGACAAATCTCGACAACTGACTACCTTCCATAATGACAAGGCTACCATCCATTGGAGTAACATAAATCTCAATGACAGACTACCTTCCATAATGACAATGCTACCGTCCATTGGAGTAACAAAAATCTCGACAATAGACTACCTTCCATAATTACAAGGCTACGATCAATTGGAGTATCAAAAATATCGACAATAGACTACCTTCCATAATGACAAGGCTACCATCCATTGGAATAACAAAAATCTCGACAATAGACTACCTTCCATAATGACAAGGCTTTCATCCGTTGGAGTAAAAAAAATCTAACAACAGACTACCTTCCATAATGACAACGCTACCATCCATTGAAGTAACAGAAATCTCAACGACCGACTAGCTTCCGTAATGACAAGGCTACAATCCATTGGAATAACAAAAATGTCGATAATAGACTACCATCCATAATCACAAGGCTACCATCCATTAGAGTAACAAAAATCTAAACAACATACTACCTTGCATAATGATAAGGCTATCATCCATTGGAATAACAAAGATATCGACAACAGGCTAACTTCCATAAAGACAAGGCTTCCATCCATTGGAGTAACAAAAATCTCGACAAAAGACTACTTTCCATAATGACAAGGCTAAAATCCATTGGAATAACAAAAATCTCGATAATAGACTACCTTCCATAATGACAAGGCTACCATCCATTGGAGTAACAAAAATCTCAACGACATATTACCTTCCATAATGACAAGGCTACCATCCATTGAAGTAACAAAAATCTCAAAGACATACTACCTTCCATAAAGACAAGGCTATCATCTATTTGAGTAACAAAAATCTCGACAACAGACTACCATCCATAACTACAAGGCTACCATACACTGGAGTAACACAAATCTCGACAACTGACTACCTTCCATAATGACAAGGCTACCATCCATTGGAGTAACAAAAATCTCAATGACATATTACCTTCCATAATGACAAGGCTACCATCCATTGAAGTAACAAAAATCTCAAAGACAGACTACCTTCCATAAAGACAAGGCTACCATCTATTTGAGTAACAAAAATCTCGATGACAGACTACCATCCATAACTACAAGGCTACCATACACTGGAGTAACACAAATCTCGACAACTGACTACCTTCCATAATGACAAGGCTACCATCCATTGGAGTAACAAAAATCTGAACAATAGACTACCTTCCATAATGACAAGGCTACTATCCATTGGAGTAATAGAAATCTAACCAACCGACTACCTTCCATATTGACAAGGCTCCCATCCATTAGAATAACAAAAATCTCGACAATAGACTACCTTCCATAATGACAAGGCTATCATCCATTGGAGTAACAACAATCTAGACAAAAGACTACCTTCCATAATGACAAGGTTACCAACCATTGGAATAAAAAAAATATCAACAATAGACTACCTTCCATAATGACAAGGCTAGCATCCATTGGAGTAACAAAAATTTGAACAACAGACTACCTTCCATAATGACAAGGATACCATACATTGGAGTAACACAAATTTCGACAACTGACTACCTTCCATAATGACAAGGCTCCCATCCATTGGAGTAACAAAAATCTCAACAATAGACTACCTTCCATAATGACAAGGCTGCCATCCATTGGAGTAACAACGATATCGACAATAGACTACCTTCAATAATGACAAGGCTACCATCCATTGGAGTAACAAAAATCTCGACAAAAGACTACCTGTCATAATGACAACCTTACCATCCATTGGAATAACAAAAATCTTAAAAACATACTACCTTCCATAATGACAAGGCTACCATCCAATGGAATAAAATATTCTCCAAAACAGACTACCTTCAATAATGACAAGGCTACCATCCATTGGAGTAACAAAAATCTGAACAACAGACTACCTTCCATAATGACAAGGCTACAATCCATTGGAGTAACATAAATCTCAACGACAGACTACCTTCCATAATGACAAGGATACCATCCATTGGAGTAAAAAAAATCTCGACAACATACTACCTTCAATAATGACAAGGCTACCATCCATTGGAGTGATAAAAATCTCGATAAAAGACTACCTTCAATAATGACAAGGTTACCATCCATTGGAATAACAAAAATCTAAACAACAGACTACCTTCCATAATGACAAGGCTACCATCCATTTGAGTAACAAAAATATCGACAAGAAACTTCCTTCCATAATGACAAGGCTACCATCCATTGGAGTAACAAAAATATCGACAACAGACTATGTTCCATAAGGACATGGCTACCATCCATTAGAGTAACAAAATATTGACAACAAACTACCTTCCATAATCACATGGCTACCATCCATTGGAGTAACAGAAATCTCAACGACCGACTACCTTCCATAATGACAAGGCTACCATCCATTGGAATAACAAAAATCTCGACAACAAACTACCTTCAATAATGACAAGGCTACCATCCATTTGAGTAACAAAAATATGGACAAAATACTACCTTCCATAATTACAAGGTTACCATCCATTGGAAGAACAAAAATCTCGACAACAGACTACCTTCCATAATGAAAAGGCTACCATCCAATGGAATTACAAAAATCTCGACAACAGTCTACCTTCCATAATCACAAGGCTACTATTCATTGGAGTAACAAAAATCTCAACAATAGACTTCCTTCCATAATGACAAGGCTACCATCCATTAGAGTAACAAAGATATCGACTATAGACTACATTCAATAATGACAAGGCTACCATCCATTGGAGTAACAAAAATCTCGACAAAAGACTACCTTTCATAATGACAAGGTTACCATCCATTGGAATAAAAAAAATCTTAAAAATAGACTACCTTCCATAATGACAAGGCTACCATCCCATGGAATAAAATATTCTCGAAAACAGACTACCTTCAATAATGACAAGGCTACCATCCATTGGAGTAACAAAAATTTGAACAATAGACAACCTTCCATAATGACAAGGCTACAATCCATTGGAGTAACTGAAATCTCAACGATAGACTACCTTCCATAATGACAAGGCTACCATCCATTGGAGTAAGAAAAATCTCGACAACAGACTACCTTCCATAATTACAAGGCTACCATCCATTGGAGTAACAGAAATCTCAATGACCGACTACTTTCCATAATGACAAGGTTACCATCCATTGGAGTAACAAAAATCTGAACAACAGACTACCTTGCATAATGAGAAGGCTATCATCCATTGGAGTAACAAAGATATCGACAACATACCACCTTCAATAATGACAAGGCTACCATCAATTGGAGTAACAACAATCTAGACAAAAGACTACCTTCCATAATGACAAGGTTACCATCCATTGAAATAACAAAAATATCGACAATAGACTACCTTCCATAATGACAAGGCTAACATCCATTGGAGTAACAAAAATCTGAACAACAGACTACCTTATATAATGACAAGGCTATCATCCATAGGAGTAAGAAAAATCTCGACAAAAGACTACCTTCCATAATGACAAGGCTCCCATCCATTGGAGTAAAAAAAATATCGACAACAAACTACCTTCCATAATGACAAGGCTACCATCCATTGGAGTAACAGAAATATCGACAACAAACTATGTTCCATAATGACAAGGCTACCATCCATTAGAGTAACAAAATCTCGACAACAGACTACCTTCCATAATGACAAGGCTACCATCCCTTGGAGTAACAAAAATATCGACAACAGAGTACCTTCCAAAATGACAAGGCTATCATCCATTGGAGTAACAAATATATCAAAACAAACTACCTTCAATAATGACAAGGCTACCATCCATTCGAGTAACAAAAATCTAGAAAAAATACTACCTTCCATAATTACAAGGTTACAATCCATTGAAATAAAAAAATATCAACAACATACTACCTTCCATAATGACAAGGCTACCATCCAACGGAATCACAAAAATATCGACAACAATCTACCTTCCATAATCACAAGGCTACCATTCATTAGAGTAACAAATGTCTGACGAACAAACTACTTTCCATAATGACAAGGCTAAAATCCATTGGAGTAACAGAAATCACAACGACAGACTAACTTCAATAATGACAAGGCTACCGTCCATTGGAATAACAAAAATCTTGTCAAAAGGCTACCTTCCATAATGACAAGCTACAATCCATTTGAATAACAAATATCTCGACAATAGACTACCTTCCATAATGACAAGGCTATCATCCATTGGAGTAACAAAAATCTCAACGACATACTACCTTCCATAATGATAAGGCTACCATCCATTGGAGTAACAAAAATCTCAACGACAGACTACCTTCCATAAAGACAAGGCCACCATCCATTTGACTAACAAATATCTCGACAACGGACTACCTTTCATAACGAAAAGGCTACCATCCATTGGAGTAGTACAAATCTCGACAATAGACTACCTTCCATAATTACAAGGTTACCATCCATTGGAGTAACAAAAATCTCAACAACAGACTTCCTTCCATAATGACAAGGCTACCATCCAATGGAATAACAAAAATATCGACAATAGACTACCTTCCATAATTACAAGGTTTCCATCCATTGGAGTAAACAAAATATGAACAACAGACTATCTTCTATAATGACAAGGCTACTATCCATTGGAGTAACATAAATCTCAACGACCGACTACCTTAAATAACGACAAGGCTACCATCCATTGGAATAAAAAAAATCTCGACAATAGACTACCTTCCATAATGAAAAGGCTAGCATCAATTGGAGTAACAAAAATTTGAACAACAAACAACCTTCAATAATGACAAGGCTACCATCCATTGGAGTAAAAAAAATATCGACAACAAATTACCTTCCATAATGACAACGCTACCATCCATTGGACTTACAAAAATATCGACAACAAACTACTTTTCATAATAACAAGGCTATCATCCATTGGAGTAACAAAGATATCGACAACAAACTACCTTCAATAATGACAAGGCTACCATCCTTTCGAGTAACAAAAATCTCGACAAAAGACTACCTTCCATAATGACAAGGTTACCATCCACTATAATAACTAAAATATCGATAACAGTCTACCTTCCATAATTACAAGGCTACCATTCATTGGAGTAACAAAAATCTGACGAACAAACTACCTTCCATAATGACAAGGCTACAATCCATTGGAGTAACAGAAATCTCAACGACAGACTAAACTTCATTAATTACAAGGCTACCATTCATATGAGTAACAAAAATCTCGACAAAAGACTACCTTCCATAATGACAAGGTTACAATCCATTGGAATAACAAATATCTCAACAATAGACTACCTTCCATAATGACAAGGCTACCATCTATTGGAGTAACAAAAATCTCAATGACATATTAACTTCCACAATGAGAAGGCTACCATCCATTGGAGTAAAAAAATTCTCAACGACAGACTACCTTCCATAATGACAAGGCTACCATCCATTTGAGTAACAAAAATCTCGACAACAGACTACCTTCCATAATGACAAGGCTACGATATATTGGAGTAACACAAATCTCGACAATAGACTACCTTCCATAATGACAAGGTTACCATCCATTGGAATAACAAAAAACTCGACAACAGAAAACCTTCCATAATGAAAAGTCTACCATCCAATAGAATAACAAAAATCTCGACAATAGACTACCTTCCATAATGACAAGGTTACCATCCATTGGAGTAACAAAAATTTGAACTACAGACTACCTTCCATAATGACAAGGCTACAATCCATTGGAGTAACAGAAATCTAAACGACATACTACCTTCCATAATGACAAGGCTACCATCCATTGGAGTAAAAAAATCTCGACAACATACTACCTTCCATAATTACAAGGCTACCATCCATTGGAGTATCAAAAATCTCGACAACAAATTACCTTCCATAATGACAAGTGTACCATCCATTGGAATAACAAAAATCTCGAGAATAGACTACCGTCCATCATGACAAGGCTATAATCCATTGGAGTAACAAAAATCTAAACAACAGACTACCTTCCATAATGACAAGGCTACCATCCATTGGAGTAATAGAAATCTCAACGACCGACTACCTTCCGTAATGACAAGGCTACTATCCATTGCAGTAAAAAAATATCGACAACAGACTACTTTCCATAATGACAAGGCTACCATCCATTGGAGAAATAAAAATATGAAAAACAGACTACCTTCCATAATGACAAGGCTATCATCCATTGGAGTAACAAAGATATCGATAACTGACTACCTTTAATAATGACAAGGCTACCATCCATTGGAGTAAGAAATATCTCAACAAAAGACTACCTTCCATAATGACAAGGCTACCATCCATTGGAGTAATAAAAATATCGACAAAAAACTACCTTCCATAATTAGAAGGCTACCATCCATTGGAGTAACAGAAATCTCAATAATGAGAAGGCTACCATCCATTGGAATAACGAAAATCATGACAAAAGTCTACCTTCAATAATGAAAAGGCTACAATCCATTGGAATGACAAATATCTCGACAATAAATTACATTCCATAATGACAAGGCCATCAATCATTGGAGTAACAAAAATCTCAACGACATACTACCTTCCATAATGATAAGGCTACCATCCATTGGAGTCAAAAAAATCTCAACGACAGACTACCTTCCATGAAGACTAGGCTACCATCCATTTGAGTATCAAAAATCTCGACAACGGACTACCTTTCATAACGACAAGGCTACCATACATTGAAGTAACACAAATCTCGACAACAGACTACCTTCCATAATGACAAGGTTACCATCCATTGGAGTAACAAAAATATCGACAACAGACTACCTTCCATAATGACAAGGCTACCATCCAATGGAATAACAAAAATCTCGACAACAGACTACCTTCCATAATGACAAGGTTACCATCTATTGGAGTAACAAAAATCTGACCAACAAACTATCTTCCATAATGACAAGGCTACTATCCATTGGAGTAACATAAATCTCAATGACCGACTACCTTCAATAATGAAAAGGCTACCATCCATTGGAATAACAAAAATCTCGACAATAGACTACCTTCCACAATGACAGGGCTACCATCCATTGAAGTAACAAAGATATCGACAATAGACTACCTTCAACAATGACAAGGCTACCATCCATTGGAGTAAAAAAAATATCGACCACAAACTACCTTCCATAATGACAAGGATACCATCCATTAGAGTAAGAAAAATATCGACAACAGACTATGTTCAATAATGACAAGGCTACCATCCTTTCGAGTAACAAAAATCTCGACAAAATACTACCTTCCATAATGAAAAGGTTACCATCTATTGGAATAACAAAAATCTCGACAACAAACTACCTTCCATAATGACAAGGCTACCATCCAATGGACTAACAAAAATCTCGACAACAGTCTACCTTCCATAATCACAAGGCTACCATCCATTGGAGTAACAAAAATCTGATGAACAAACTACCTTCCATAATGACAAGGCTACAATCCATTGGAGTAACAAAAATCATGACAAAAGACTACCTTCCATAATGACAAGGCTACAATCCATTGTAATAACAAATATTTCGACAATAGAGAACCTTCCTTAATGACAAGTCTACCATCCATTGGAGTAACAAAAATCTCAATGTCATACTAACTTCCATACTGACAAGGCTACCATCCATTGGAGTAACAAAAATCTCAAAGATAGACTACCTTCCATAAAGACAAGGCTACCATTCATTTAAGTAATAAAAATCTCGACAACAAACTACCTTCCATAACGAAAAGGCTACCATACATTGGAGTAACAGAAATCTCGACACCAAACTACCTTCCATAATGACAAGGCTACCATCCATTAGAGTAAAAAAATCTCAACAACAGACTACCTTCCATAATGACAAGGCTACCATCCATTGGAGTAACAAAAATATCAACAACAGACAACCTTCCATAATGACAAGGCTACCATCCATTGGAGTAACAAAGATATCAAAAACAAACTACCTTCAATAATGACAAGGCTACCATCTATTAGAGTAATAAAAATTTCAACGCCATACTAACTTCCACAATGACAAGTCTACCATCCATTGGAGTAACAAAAATCTCGACAATAGACTACCTTCTATAATGACAAGGTTACCATCCATTGGAGTAACAAAAATCTCGGCAACAGACTACCTCCCTTAATGACAAGGCTACCATCCAATGGAATAACAAAAATCTCGACAACAGACTACCTTCCATAATGACAAGGTTACCATCCATTGGAGTAACAAAAATATGAAATACATACTACGTTCCATAATAACAAGGCTACCATCCATTGGCGTAACAGAAGTCTCTACAACAGACTACCTTCCATAATTACAAGGCTACCATCCATTTGGGTAACAAAAATCTCGACAATAGACTACCTTCCATAATGACAAGGCTACCATCCATTGGAGTAACAAAAATCTCGACAAAAAACTACCATCCATAATGACAAGGCTACCATCCCATGGAATAACAAAAATCTCGACAATAGACTACCTTCCATAATGACAATGCTACCATCCATTAGAGTAACAAAGATATCGATAATAGACTACCTTCAATAATGACAAGGCTACCATCCATTGGAGTAAAAAAAATATCGACAACAAATTACCTTCCATAATGACAAGACTACCATCCATTAGAGTAACAAAAATATCGACAACAGACTATGTTCCATAATGACAAGGCTACCATAGATTAGAGTAACAAAATCTCGACAACTGACTACCTTCCATAATGACAAGGCTACCATCCATTGGAGTAACAAAAATATCGACAAAAGACTACCTTCCATAATGACAAGGCTATCATCCATTGGAGTATCAAAGATATCGACAACAAACTACCTTCAATAATGACAAGGCATCCATCCTTTCGAGTAACAAAAATCTCGACAAAATACTACCTTCCATAATGACAAGGTTATCGTCCATTGGAATAACAAAAATCTCGACAACAGACTACCTTCCATAATGACAAGGCTACCATCCAAAGAACTAACAAAAATCTCGACAACAATCTACCTTCCATAATCACAAGCCTACCATCCATTGGAGTAACAAAAATCTGACGAACAAACCACCTTCCATAATGACAAGGCTATAATCCATTGGAGTAACAGAAATCTCAACGATAAACTAACTTCAATAATGACAAAGCAACCATCCATTGGAGTAACAAAAATCTCGACAAAAGACTACCTTCCATAATGACAAGGCTACAATCCATTATAATAACAAATATTTCGACAATAGACAACCTTCCATAATGGCAAGTCTACAATCCATTGGAGTAACAAAAATCTCAACGACATACTAACTTCCATAATGACAAGGCTACCATCCATTGGAGTAACAAAAATTTCAAAGACAGACTATCTTCCATAAAGACAAGGCTACCATCCATTTGAGTAACAAAAATCTCGACAACAAACTACCTTCCATAACGACAAGGCTACCATACATTGGAGTAACAGAAATCTCGACAGTAGAATACATTCCATAATGACAAGGCTACCATCCATTAGAGTAACAAAATCTCAACAACAGACTACCTTCCATAATGACAAGGCTACCATCCATTTAAGTAACAAAAATCTCGACAATGGACTACCTTTCATAACGATAAGGCTACCATACATTGTAGTAACACAAATATCGACAATAGACTACCTTCCATAATGAGAAGGTTACAATCCATTGGAGTAACAAAAATATCGACAACAGACTACCTTCCATAATGACAAGGCTATCATCCATTGGAGTATCAAAGATATCAAAAGTAAACTACCTTCAATAATGACAAGGCTACCATCCAGTCGAGTAACAAAAATCTGGACAAAATACTACCTTCTATAATTACAAGGTTATGATCCATTGAAATAACAAAAATCTCTACAATAGACTACCTTCCATAATGACAAGGCTACCATCCAACGGAATAACAAAAATCTCGACAACAGTCTACCTTCCATAATCACAAGGCTACCATTCATTACAGTAACAAAAGTCTGACGAACAAACTACCTTCCATAATGACAAGGCTACATTCCATTGGAGTAACAAAAATCTCAATGACAGACTAACTTCAATAATGACAAACCTACCATCCATTGGAATAACAAAAATCTTGACAAAAGACTACCTTCCATAATGACAAGGCTACAATCCATTGGAATAACAAATATCTCGACAATAGACTACCTTCCATAATGACAAGGCTATCATCCATTGGAGTAATAAAAATCTCAACGACATACTACCTTCCATAATGACAAGGCTACCATCCATTGGAGTAACAAAAATCTCAACGACAGACTACCTTCCATAAACACAAGGCTACCATCCATTTAAGTAACAAACATCTCGACAATGGACTACCTTTCATAACGATAAGGCTACCATACATTGTAGTAACACAAATATCGACAACAGACTACCTTCCATAATGAGAAGGTTACCATCCATTGGAGTAACAAAAATCTCGACAACAGACTACCTTCCATAATGACAAGGCGACCATCCAATGGAATAACAAAAATCTCGACAATAGACTACCTTCCATAATGACAAGGTTACCATCCATTGGAGTAACAAAAATCTTAACAATAGACTATCTTCCATAATGACAAGGCTACTATCCATTGGAGTAACATAAATCTCAACGACCGACTACCTTCAATAATGACAACGCTACCATCCATTGGAATAACAAAAATCTCGACAATAGACTACCTTCCATAATGACAAGGCTAGCATACATTGGAGTAACAAAAATCTGAACAACAAACGACCTTCCATAATGAGAAGGCTACAATCCATTGGAGTAACACAAATATCAAGGATAGACTACCTTCCATAATGAAAAGGCTACCGTCCATTGGAGTAACAAAAATCTCTACAACAAACTACCTTCCATAATTACAAGGCTACCATCCAATTGGTAACAAGAATCTCGACAATAGACTACCTTCCATATTGACAAGGCTACCATCCATTGGAGTAACAAAAATCTCGACAAAAAACTACCTTCCATAATGACAAGGCTACCATCCATTGGAATAACAAAAATCTCGACAATAGACTACCTTCCATAATGACAAGGCTACCATCCATTGGAGTAACAAAGATATCGCCAATAGACTACCTTCAATAATGACAAGGCTACTATCCATTGGAGGAAAAAAAATCGAAAACAAACTACCTTCCATAATGACAAGGCTCCCATCCATTGGAGTAAAAAAAATATCGACAACAAACTACCTTCCATAATGACAAGGCTACCATCCATTGGAGTAACAGAAATATCGACAACAAACTATGTTCCATAATGACAAGGCTACCATCCATTAGAGTAACAAAATCTCGACAACAGACTACCTTCAATAATTACAAGGCTACCATCCTTTCGAGTAACAAAAATCTCGACAAAATACTACCTTCCATAATGACATGGTTACCATCCATTGGAATAACAAAAATCTCGACAACAGACTACCTTCCATAATGACAAGGCTACCATCTAATGGAATAACAAAAATCTCGACAACAGTCTACCTTCCATAATCACAAGGCTACCATCCTTTGGAGTAACAAAAATCTGACGAACAAACTACCTTCCATAATGACAAGGCTACAATCCATTGGAGTAACAGAAATCTCAATGAAAAACAAAATTCAATAATGACAAGGCTACCATCCAGTGGAGTAACATAAATCTCAACGACAGACAACCTTCCATAATGACAAGGCTACCATCCATTGGAGTAAAAAAATTCTCGACAACATACTACCTTCCATAATTACAAGGCTACCATCCATTGGAGTAAAATAAATTTCAACGACATACTATCTTCCATAATGACAAGGCTACCATCCATTGGAGTAACAAAAATCTCAACGACATACTACCTTTCATAAAGACAAGGCTACCATCCATTAGAGTAACAAAAATCTCGACAATAGACTACCTTCCATAACGACAAGGCCACCATACATTGGAGTAACACAAATCTCGACAACAGACTACCTTCCATAATGACAAGGTTACCATCCATTGCAATAACAAAAATCTCGACAACAGACTACCTTCCATAATGACAAGGCTAACATCAAATAGAATAACTAAAATTTCGACAATAGACTACCTTCCATAATGACAAGGTTACCATCCATTGGAGTAACAAAAATCTGAGCAACAAACTACCTTCCATAATGACAAGGCTACCATCCATTGGAGTAAAAAAATCTCGACAACATACTACCTTCCATAATTACAAGGCTACCATCCATTGGAGTATCAAAAATCTCGACAAAAGATTACCTTCCATAATGACAAGGCTACCATCCATTGGAATAACAAAAATCGCGACAATAGACTGAAGTGGTAAAAAACACAAGAAGGGGGGGTTGAATTGTAAAACTGAAATCTAATGCAATGAACAAGATATTTTTATCCTGGTTCGTTTGATCTCAAACTACTCCAGTCCACCCGTCAAGGTGATTTCGCCTCTCTCCAACGAGGTCTTAATCCACTATATTCAACTGAATATTACAGACTGCTTTAACAACTGCTAAAGCCTTCTTGATGCAAACCACAACCCGGTTTGTCAAGGAAACACTTTCTTACAGAGAAATCAAATCTAAGTGTGTGAATGTTTTCTACAAAACTGTATCACAACTGTGATGTATACACAAATTAAAGCTTAGAAACTAGATTGCTAAACAATGATAGAATATCAGAATGTGTAGTGTTTAGCAAAACTAAGAGAAAGAAGATATTGATCAGCTTTTATGCGTGTAAAGATTTGGAGAGCATTAGCCATTTCAATCTTCAAAGTCTTGTTTATATAGCACTGAGATGTTGAACGTTGGATGCAATATTCTTGATTCAATGCTAATAACAAACTTTCCTTATCGAGCAGATCTTGTCTTGGAATGAGGCCGTTGGTATTAATTTGCTTTCAATGCACAGTACCGTTGCTTACTTAATGCAAGTTCTGGCTTGGCTCATTCTGACTCTGCTTAGCTGCTGATGAACTGTTGTGTTTCTTTATCAGAGTGTTGAGCGCAGTCTTGTTAATCAGGCTTCAGCATGTACGTGAGTTGATCATCTGATTCTAATATTCTGATATGGCAACTTCTGATGCTGATGTCAGGAACTAAATTCTGATGCTTAATAGGTGTGTTCTTGTTTATATCAATCAGAGTATCTGGAAATTAGAGCATAATAATTTAGGCAGTAGATAGTTCATACATGAATCATATACATAATATATCTTTTCACTTTGTTATCATCAAAACTTAAATATAGGGTAATAGATTCAAACTTTGTTCTAACATAGACTACCTTCGATAATGACAAGGCTATCATCCATTGGAGTAACAAAAATCTGAACAAAAGACTACCTTCCATAATGACAAGGCTACCATCCATTGGAGTAACAAAATCTCAACGACCGACTACCTTTCATAATGACAAGGCCACCATCCATTACAGTAACAAAATCTCGACAACATTCTACCTTCCATAATGATAAGGCTACCATCCATTGGAGTAATAAAAATATGAACAACAGACTACCTTCCATAATGACAAGGCTATTATCCATTGGAGAAACAATGATATCGACAACAAACTACCTTCAATAATGACAAGGCTACCATCCATTGGAGTAACAAAAATCTTGACAAAAGTCTACCTTCCATAATGACAAGGTTACCATCCATTGGAATAACAAAAATCTAAACAATAGACAACCTTCCATAATGACAAGGCTACCATCCATTGGAGTCACAAAAATATCGACAACAAACTACCTTCCATAATGACAAGGCTACCATCCATTGGAGTAACAGAAATCTCAACGACAGACTACCTTCCATAATGACAAGGCTACGATCCATTAGAGTAACAAAATCTTGACACCAGAGTACCTTCCATAATGACAAGGCTACCATCCATTGGAGTAACAAAATTATCGACAACAAACTACCTTCCATAATGACAAGGCTACAATCCATTGTAATAACAAATATTTCGACAATAGAAAACCTTCCATAATGACAAGTCTACCATCCATTGGACTAACAAAAATCTCAATGTCATACTAACTTCCATAATGACAAGGCTACCATCCATTGGAGTAAAAAAAATCTCAAAGATAGACTACCTTCAATAAAGACAAGGCTACCATCCATTTAATTAACAAAAATCTCGACAACAAACTACCTTCCATAACGACAAGGCTACCATACATTGAGGTAACAGAAATCTCGACACCAGACTACCTTCCATAATGACAAGGCTACCATCCAGTAGAGTAACAAAATCTCAACAACAGACTACCTTCCATAATGACAAGGCTACCATCCATTGGAGTAACAAAAATATCGACAACAGACTACCTTCCATAATGACAAGGCTATCATCCATTGGAGTAACAAAGATATCACAAACAAACTACCTTCAATAATGACAAGGCTACCATCTATTGGAGTAACAAAAATCTCAATGACATACTAACTTCCACAATGACAAGTCTACCATCCATTGGAGTAACAAAAATCTCAACGACATACTAACTTCCACAATGACAAGGTTACCATCCATTGGAGTAAAAAAAATCTCAACGATAGACTACCTTCCATATTGACAAGGCTACCATCCATTTGAGTAAAAAAAATCTCGACAACAGACTACCTTCCATAACGACAAGGCTACCATGTATTGGAGTAACACAAATCTCAACAATAGACTACCTTCCATAATGACAAGGTTACCATCAATTGGAATAACAAAATACTCGACAATAGACAACCTTCCATAATGACAAGTCTACCATCCAATAGAATAACAAAAATCTCGACAATAGACTACCTTCCATAATGACAAGGTTACCATCCATTGGAGTAACAAAAATTTGAACAACATACTACCTTCAATAATGACAAGGCTACAATCCATTGGAGTAACAGAAATCTAAACGACATACTACCTTCCATAATGACAAGGCTACCATCCATTGGAGTAAAAAAATCTCGACAACATACTACCTAACATTATTACAAGGCTACCATCCATTGGAGTATCAAAAATCGCGACAATAGATTAATTTCCATAATGACAAGTCTACCATCCATTGGAATAACAAAAATATCGAGAACAGACTACCTTCCATAATGACAAGGCTATCATCCATTGGAGTAACAAAAATCTGAACAACAGACTACCTTCCATAATGACAAGGCTACCATCCATTGGAGTAACAGAAATCTCAACGACAGACTACCTTCCATAATGACAAGGCTACGATCCATTAGAGTAACAAAATATTGACACCAGACTACCTTCCATAATGACAAGGCTACCATCCATTGGAGTAACAAAAATATCGACAACAAACTACCTTCCATAATGACAAGGCTACAATCCATTTTAATAACAAATATTTCGACAATAGATAACCTTCCATAATGACAAGTCTACCATCCATTGGACTAACAAAAATATAAATGTCATACTAACTTCCATAATGACAAGGCTACCATACATTGGAGTAACAAAAATCTCAAAGACAGACTACCTTCCATAAAGACAAGGCTACCATCCATTTAAGTAACAAAAATATCGACAACAAACTACCTTCCATAACGACAAGGCTACCATACATTGGAGTAACAGAAATCTCGACACTAGACTACCTTGCATAATGACAAGGCTACCATCCATTAGAGTAACAAAATCTCAACAACAGACTACCTTCCATAATGACAAGGCTAACATCCATTGGAGTAACAAAAATATCGACAACAGACTACCTTCCATAATGAGAAGGCTATCATCCATTGGAGTAACAAAGATATCAAAAACAAACTACCTTCAATAATGACAAGGCTACCATCTGTTGGAGTAACAAAAATCTCAATGACATACTAACTTCCACAATGACAAGTCTACCATCCGTTGGAGTAACAAAAATCTCAATGACATACTAACTTCCACAATGACAAGGCTACCATCCATTGGAGTAAAAAAAATCTCAACGACAGACTACCTTCCATAATGACAAGGCTACCATCCATTTGAGTAACAAAAATCTCGACAACAGACTACCTTCCATAACGACAAGGTTACCATATATTGGAGTAACACAAATCTCGACAATAGACTACCTTCCATAATGACAAGGTTACCATCCATTGGAATAACAAAAAACTCGACAACAGACAACCTTCCATAATGACAAGTCTACCATCCAATAGAATAACAAAAATCTAGACAATAGACTACCTTCCATAATGACAAGGTTACCATCCATTGGAGTAACAAAAATTTGAACAAAAACTACCTTCCATAATGACAAGGCTACAATCCATTGGAGTAACAGAAATCTCAACGACATACTACCTTCCATAATGACAAGGCTACCATCCATTGGAGTAAAAAAATCTCGACAACATACTACCTTCCATAATTACAAGGCTACCATCCATTGGAGTATCAAAAATCTCGACAACAGATTACCTTCCATAATGACAAGTCTACCATCCATTGGAATAACAAAAATATCGAGAATAGACTACCTTCCATAATGACAAGGCTATCATCCATTGGAGTAACAAAAATCTGAACAACAGACTACCTTCCATAATGACAAGGCTACCATCCATTGGAGTAACAGAAATCTCAACGACCGACTACCTTCCGTAATGACAAGGCAACCATCCATTGAAGAAATAAAAATATGAACAACAGACTACCTTCCATAATGACAAGGCTATCATCCATTGGAGTAACAAAGATATCGACAACAGACTACCTTCAATAATGACAAGGCTACCATCCATTGGAGTAAAAAAGATCTCGACAAAAGACTACCTTCAATAATGACAAGGCTACCATCCATTGGAGTAACAAAAATATCGACAACAAACTACCTTCCATAATGACAAGGCTACAATCCATTGGAGTAACAAAGATATCGCCAATAGACTACCTTCAATAATGACAAGGCTACCATCCATTGGAGGAAAACAAAATCGAAAACAAACTACCTTCCATAATGACAAGGCTACCATCCATTGGAGTAACAAATATATCGACAACTGACTACCTTCCATAATGACAAGGCTACCATTCATTGGAGTTACAAAAATATAGACAACAGACTACCTTCCATAATGACAAGGTTATCATCCATTGGATTAACAAAGATATCGACATCAAACTACCTTCAATAATTACAAGGCTACCATCCTTTCGAGTAACAAAAATCTCGACAAAATACTACCTTCCATAATGACAAGGTTACCATCCATTGGAATAACAAAAATCTCAACAACAGACTACCTTCCATAATTACAAGGCTACCATCCAATGGAATAACAAAAATCTCGACAACAATCTACCTTCCATAATCACAAGGCTACCATCCATTGGAGTAACAAAAATCTGACGAACAAACTACCTTCCATAATGACAAGGCTACAATCCATTGGAGTAACAGAAATCTCAACGAAAAACTAACTTCAATAATGACAAGGCTACCATCTAGTGGAGTAACATAAATCTCAACGACAAACTACCTTCCATATTGACAAGGCTACCATCCATTGGAGTAAAAAAATTCTCGACAACATACTACCTTCCATAATTACAAGGCTACCATCCATTGGAATAACAAAAATTTCAACAACATACTATCTTCCATAATGAAAAGGCTACCATCCATTGGAGTAAAACAAATCTCGACAATAGACTACCTTCCATAACGACAAGGCTACCATACATTAGAGTAACACAAATCTGAACAACAGAGTACCTTCCATAATGACAAGGCTACCATACATTGGAGTAATAAAATCTCAACGACCGACTACCTTTCATAATGACAAGGCTACCATCCATTACAGTAACAAAATCTCGACATCAGTCTACCTTCCATAATGATAAGGCTACCATCCATTGGAGTAATAAAAATATGAACAACAGACTACCTTCCATAATGACAGGGCTATTATCCATTGGAGTAACAATGATATCGATAACAAACTACCTTCAATAATGACAAGGCTACCATCCATTGGAGTAACAAAAATCTCGACAAAAGTCTACCTTCCATAATGACAAGGTTACCATCCATTGGAATAACAAAAATCTAAACAATAGACAACCCTCCATAATGAAGAGGCTACCATCCATTGGAGTAACAAAAATATCGACAACAAACTACCTTCCATAATGACAAGGCTACCATCCATTGGAGTAACAGAAATCTCAACGATAGACTACCTTCCATAATGACAAGGCTACGATCCATTAGAGTAACAAAATCTTGACACCAGACTACCTTCCATAATGACAAGGCTACCATCCATTGGAGTAACAAAAATATCGACAACCAACTACCTTCCATAGTGACAAGGCTACAATCCATTGTAATAACAAATATTTCGATAATAGACAACCTTCCATAATGACAAGTCTACCATCCATTGGCCTAACAAAAATCTCAATGTCATACTAACTTCCATAATGACAAGGCTACCATCCATTGGAGTAACAAAAATCTCAAAGATAGACTACCTTCCATAAAGACAAGGCTACCATCCATTTAAGTAACAAAAATCTCGACAACAAACTACCTTCCATAACGACAAGGCTACCATACATTGGAGTAACAGAAATCTCGACACCATACTACCTTCCATAATGACAAGGCTACCATCCATTAGAGTAACAAAATCTCAACAACAGACTACCTTCTATAATGACAAGGCTACCATCCATTGGAGTAACAAAAATATCGACAACAGACTACCTTCCATAATGACAAGGCTATCATCCATTGGAGTAACAAAGATATCAAAAACAAACTACCTTCAATATTGACAAGGCTACCATCTATTGGAGTAACAAAAATCTCAATGACATACTAACTTCCACAATGACAAGTCTACCATCCATTGGAGTAACAAAAATCTCAACGACATACTAACTTCCACAATGACAAGGCTACCATCCATTGGAGTAAAAAAAATCTCAATGATAGACTACCTTCCATAATGACAAGGCTACCATCAATTTGAGTAACAAAAATCTCGACAACAAACTACCTTCCATAACGACAAGGCTACCATATATTGGAGTAACACAAATCTCGACAATAGACTACCTTCCATAATGACAAGGTTACTATCCATTGGAATAACAAAATACTCGACAACAGACAACCTTCCATAATGACAAGTCTACCATCCAATAGAATAACAAAAATCTCGACAATAGACTACCTTCCACAATGACAAGGTTACCATCCATTGGAGTAACAAAAATTTGAACAACAGACTACCTTCCATAATGACAAGGCTACAATCCATTGGAGTAACAGAAATCTCAACGACATACTACCTTCCATAAAGACAAGGCTTCCATCCATTTGAGTAAAACAAATCTCGACAATAGACTACCTTCCATAATGACAAGGCTACCATACATTGGAGTAACACAAATCTCGACAACAGACTACCTTCCATAATGACAAGGCTACCAACCAATAGAATAACAAAAATTTCGACAATAGACTACCTTCCATAATGACAATGTTACCATCCATTGGAGTAACAAAAATATGAACAACAGACTACCTTCCATAATGACAAGGCTACCATCCATTGGAGTAAAAAAAATCTCGACAACATAATTACAAGGCTACCATCCATTGGAGTATCAAAAATCTCGACAAAACATTACCTTCCACAATGACAAGGCTACCATCCATTGGAATAACAAAAATCTCGACAATAGACTACCTTCCATAATGACAAGGCTATCATCCATTGGAGTAACAAAAATCTGAACAACAGACTACCTTCCATAATGACAAGGCTACCATCCATTGGAGTAACAAAATCTCAACGATCGACTACCTTTCGTAATGACAAGGCTACAATCCATTACAGTAACAAAATCTCGACAACGGTCTACCTTCCATAATGATAAGGCTACCATCTATTGGAGTAATAAAAATATGAACAACAGACTACCTTCCATAATGACAAGGCTATTATCCATTGGATTAACAATGATATCGATAACAGACTACCTTCAATAATGACAAGGCTACCATCCATTGGAGTAACAAAAATCTCGACAAAAGTCTACCTTCCATAATGACAAGGTTACCATCCATTGGAATAACAAAAATCTAAACAATAGACAACCTTCCATAATGACAAGGCTACCATCCATTGGAGTAACAAAAATATCGACAACAAACTACCTTCCATAATGACAAGGCTACCATCCATTGGAGTAACAAAAATCTCAACGATAGACTACCTTCCATAATGACAAGGCTACGATCCATTAGAGTAACAAAATCTTGACACCAGACTACCTTCCATAATGACAAGGCTACCATCCATTGGAGTAACAAAAATATCGACAACAAACTACCTTCCATAATGACAAGGCTACAATCCATTGTAATAACAAATATTTCGATAATAGACAACCTTCCATAATGACAAGTCTACCATCCATTGGACTACCAAAAATCTCAATGTCATACTAACTTCCATAATGACAAGGCTACCATCCATTGGAGTAACAAAAATCTCAAAGACAGACTACCTTCCATAAAGACAAGGCTACCATCCATTTAAGTAACAAAAATCTCGACAACAAACTACCTTCCATAACGACAAGGCTACCATACATTGGAGTAACAGAAATCTCGACACCATACTACCTTCCATAATGACAAGGCTACCATCCATTAGAGTAACAAAATCTCAACAACAGACTACCTTCTACAATGACAAGGCTACCATCCATTGGAGTAACAAAAATATCCACAACAGACTACCTTCCATAATGACAAGGCTATCATCCATTGGAGTAACAAAGATATCAAAAACAAACTACCTTCAATAATGACAAGGCTACCATCTATTGGAGTACCAAAAATCTCAATGACATACTAACTTCCACAATGACAAGTCTACCATCCATTGGAGTAACAAAAATCTCAACGACATACTAACTTCCATAATGACAAGGCTACCATCCATTGGAGTAAAAAAACTCTCAACGACAGACTACCTTCCATAATGACAAGGCTACCATCCATTTGAGTAACAAAAATCTCGACAACAAACTACCTTCCATAACGACAAGGCTACCATATATTGGAGTAACACAAATCTCGACAATAGACTACCTTCCATAATGACAAGGTTACCATCCATTGGAATAACAAAATACTCGACAACAGACAACCTTCCATAATGACAAGTCTACCAACCAATAGAATAACAAAAATCTCGACAATAGACTACCTTCCATAATGACAAGGTTACCATCCATTGGAGTAACAAAAATTTGAACAACAGACTACCTTCCATAATGACAAGGCTACAATCCATTGGAGTAACAAAAATCTCAACGACATACTACCTTCCATAAAGACAAGGCTACCATCCATTTGAGTAAAAAAAATCTCGACAATAGACTACCTTCCATAATGACAAGGCTACCATACATTGGAGTAACACAAATCTCGACAACAGACTACCTTCCATAATGACAAGGCTACCATCCAATAGAATAACAAAAATTTCGACAATAGACTACCTTCCATAATGACAATGTTACCATCCATTGAAGTAACAAAAATCTGAACAACAGACTACCTTCAATAATGACAAGGCTACCATCCATTGGAGTAAAAAAAATCTCGACAAAAGATTACCTTCCACAATGACAAGGCTACCATCCATTGGAATAACAAAAATCTCGACAATAGACTACCTTCCATAATGACAAGGCTATCATCCATTGGAGTAACAAAAATCTGAACAACAGACTACCTTCCATAATGACAAGGCTACCATCCATTGGAGTAACAAAATCTCAACGATCGACTACCTTTCGTAATGACAAGGCTACAATCCATTACAGTAACAAAATCTCGACAATGGTCTACCTTCCATAATGATAAGGCTACCATCATTTGGAGTAATAAAAATATGAACAACAGACTACCTTCCATAATGACAAGGCTATTATCCATTGGAGTAACAATGATATCGATAACAGACTACCTTCAATAATGACAAGGCTACCATCCATTGGAGTAACAAAAATCTCGACAAAAGTCTACCTTCCATAATGACAAGGTTACCATCCATTGGAATAACAAAAATCTAAACAATAGACAACCTTCCATAATGACAAGGCTACCATCCATTGGAGTAACAAAAATATCGACAACAAACTACCTTCCATAATGACAAGGCTACCATCCATTGGAGTAACAGAAATCTCAATGATAGACTACCTTCCATAATGACAAGGCTACGATCCATTAGAGTAACAAAATCTTGACACCAGACTACCTTCCATAATGACAAGGCTACCATCCATTGGAGTAACAAAAATATCGACAACCAACTACCTTCCATAATGACAAGGTTACAATCCATTGTAATAACAAATATTTCGATAATAGACAACCTTCCATAATGACAAGTCTACCATCCATTGGACTAACAAAAATATCAATGTCTTACTAACTTCCATAATGACAAGGCTACCATCCATGGGAGTAACAAAAATCTCAAACACAGACTACCTTCCATAAAGACAAGGCTACCATCCATTTAAGTAACAAAAATCTCGACAACAAACTACCTTCCATAACGACAAGGCTACCATACATTGGAGTAACAGAAATCTCGACACCATACTACCTTCCATAATGACAAGGCTACCATCCATTAGAGTAACAAAATCTCAACAACAGACTACCTTCTATAATGACAAGGCTACCATCCATTGGAGTAACAAAAATATCGACAACAGACTACCTTCCATAATGACAAGGCTATCATCCATTGGAGTAACAAAGATATCAAAAACAAACTACCTTCAATAATGACAAGGCTACCATCTATTGGAGTAACAAAAATCTCAATGACATACTAACTTCCACAATGACAAGTCTACCATCCATTGGAGTAACAAAAATCTCAACGACATACTAACTTCCACAATGACAAGGCTACCATCCATTGGAGTAAAAAAAATCTCAATGATAAACTACCTTCCATAATGACAAGGCTACCATCAATTTGAGTAACAAAAATCTCGACAACAAACTACCTTCCATAACGACAAGGCTACCATATATTGGAGTAACACAAATATCGACAATAGACTACCTTCCATAATGACAAGGTTACTATCCATTGGAATAACA
Organism: Vicia faba; assembly: GCA_948472305.1. NCBI lineage: Eukaryota > Viridiplantae > Streptophyta > Magnoliopsida > Fabales > Fabaceae > Vicia > Vicia faba. The sequence continues at coordinate 584,407,844 of OX451739.1, read as the reverse complement.
AAATACTCGACAACAGACAACCTTCCATAATGACAAGTCTACCATCCAATAGAATAACAAAAATCTCGACAATAGACTACCTTCCATAATGACAAGGTTACCATCCATTGGAGTAACAAAAATTTGAACAACAGACTACCTTCCATAATGACAAGGCTACAATCCATTGGAGTAACAGAAATCTCAACGACAAACTACCTTCCATAAAGACAAGGCTTCCATCCATTTGAGTAAAACAAATCTCGACAATAGACTACCTTCCATAATGACAAGGCTACCATACATTGGAGTGACACAAATCTCGACAACAGACTACCTTCCATAATGACAAGGCTACCAACCATTAGAATAACAAAAATTTCGACAATAGACTACCTTCCATAATGACAATGTTACCATCCATTGGAGTAACAAAAATCTGAACAACAGACTACCTTCCATAATGACAAGGCTACCATCCATTGGAGTAAAAAAAATCTCGACAACATAATTACAAGGCTACCATCCATTGGAGTATCAAAAATCTCGACAAAACATTACCTTCCACAATGACAAGGCTACCATCCATTGGAATAACAAAAATCTCGACAATAGACTACCTTCCATAATGACAAGGCTATCATCCATTGGAGTAACAAAAATCTGAACAACAGACTACCTTCCATAATGACAAGGCTACCATCCATTGGAGTAACAAAATCTCAACGATCGACTACCTTTCGTAATGACAAGGCTACAATCCATTACAGTAACAAAATCTCGACAACGGTCTACCTTCCATAATGATAAGGCTACCATCTATTGGAGTAATAAAAATATGAACAACAGACTACCTTCCATAATGACAAGGCTATTATCCATTGGAGTAACAATGATATCGATAACAGACTACCTTCAATAATGACAAGGCTACCATCCATTGGAGTAACAAAAATCTCGACAAAAGTCTACCTTCCATAATGACAAGGTTACCATCCATTGGAATAACAAAAATCTAAACAATAGACAACCTTCCATAATGACAAGGCTACCATCCATTGGAGTAACAAAAATATCGACAAAAAACTACCTTCCATAATGACAAGGCTACCATCCATTGGAGTAACAGAAATCTCAACCATAGACTACCTTCCATAATGACAAGGCTACGATCCATTAGAGTAACAAAATCTTGACACCAGACTACCTTCCATAATGAAAAGGCTACCATCCATTGGAGTAACAAAAATATCGACAACAAACTACCTTCCATAATGACAAGGCTACAATCCATTGTAATAACAAATATTTCGATAATAGACAACCTTCCATAATGACAAGTCTACCATCCATTGGACTAACAAAAATCTCAATGTCATACTAACTTCCATAATGACAAGGCTACCATCCATTGGAGTAACAAAAATCTCAAAGACAGACTACCTTCCATAAAGACAAGGCTACCATCCATTTAAGTAACAAAAATCTCGACAACAAACTACCTTCCATAACGATAAGGCTACCATACATTGGAGTAACAGAAATCTCAACACCAGACTACCTTCCATAATGACAAGGCTACCATCCATTAGAATAACAAAATCTGAACAACAGACTACCTTCTATAATGACAAGGCTACCATCCATTGGAGTAACAAAAATATCGACAACAGACTACCTTCCATAATGACAAGGCTATCATCCATTGGAGTAACAAAGATATCAAAAACAAACTACCTTCAATAATGACAAGGCTACCATCTATTGGAGTAACAAAAATCTCAATGACATACTAACTTCCACAATGACAAGTCTACCATCCATTGGAGTAACAAAAATCTCAACGACAGACTACCTTCCATAATGACAAGGCTACCATCCATTTTAGTAACAAAAATCTCGACAACAAACTACCTTCCATAACGACAAGGCTACCATATATTGGAGTAACAACAAATCTCGACAATAGACTACCTTCCATAATGACAAGGTTACCATCCATTGGAATAACAAAATACTCGACAACAGAAAACCTTCCATAATGACAAGTCTACCATCCAATAGAATAACAAAAATCTCGACAATAGACTACCTTCCATAATGACAAGGTTACCATCCATTGGAGTAACAAAAATTTGAACAACAGACTACCTTCCATAATGACAAGGCTATAATCCATTGGAGTAACAGAAATCTCAACAACATACTACCTTCCATAATGACAAGGCTACCATCCATTGGAGTAAAAAAATCTCGACAACATACTACCTTCCATAATTACAAGGCTACCATCCATTGGAATAACAAAAATATTGAGAATAGACTACAATCCATAATGACAAGGCTATCATCCATTGGAGTAACAAAAATCTGAACAACAGACTACCTTCCATAATGACAAGGCTACCATCCATTGGAGTAACAGAAATCTCAACGACCGACTACCTTCCGTAATGACAAGGCTACTATCCATTTGAGTAACAAAATCTCGACAACAGACTACTTTCCATAATGACAAGGCAACCATCCATTGGAGAAATAAAAATATGAACAACATACTACCTTCCATAATCACAAGGCTATCATCCATTGGAGTAACAAAGATATCGACAACAGACTACCTTCAATAATGACAAGGCTACCATCCATTGGAGTAAGAAAGATCTCGAAAAAAGACTACCTTCCACAATGAGAAGGCTACAATCCATTGCAGTCACAGAAATCTCAACGACAGACTAACTTCAATAATGAGAAGGCTACCATCCATTGGAATAACAAAAATCTTGACAAAAGACTACCTTCAATAATGACAAGGCTACAATCCATTGGAATAACAAATATCTCGACAATAGACTACCTTCCATAATGACAAGGCAACCATACATTGGAGTAACACAAATCTCGACAACAGACTACCTTCCATAATGACAAGGTTACCATCCTTTGGAGTAACAAAAATCTCAACGACATACTACCTTCCATAATGATAAGGCTACCATACATTGGAGTAACACAAATCTCGACAACAGACTACCTTCCATAATGACAAGGTTACCATCCTTTGGAGTAACAAAAATCTCGACAACAAACTACCTTCCATAATGACAAGGCTACCATCCAATGGAATAACAAAAATCTCGACAACAGACTACCTTCCATAATTACAAGGCTACCATCCATTTGGGTAACAAAAATCTCGACAATAGACTACCTTCCATAATGACATGGCTACCATCCATTGGAGTAACAAAAATCTCGACAAAAAACTACCTTCCATAATGACAAGGCTACCATCCATTGGAATAACAAAAATCTCAACAATAGACTACCTTCCATAATGATAAGGCTACCATCCATTGGAGTAACAATGATATCGAAAATAGACTACCTTCAATAATGACAAGGCTACCATCCATTGGAAAAAAAAATATCGACAACAAACTACCTTCCATAATGACAAGACTATCATCCATTAGAGTAACAAAAATATCGACAACAAACTATGTTCCATAATGACAAGGCTACCATCGATTAGAGTAACAAAATCTGGACAATTGACTACCTTCCATAATGACAAGGCTACCATCCATTGGAGTAACAAAAATATCGACAACAGACTACCTTCCATAATGACAAGGCTATCATCCATTGGAGTATCAAAGATATCGACAACAAACTACCTTTAATAATGACAAGGCTACCATCCTTTCGAGTAACAAAAATCTCGACAAAATACTACCTTCCATAATGACAAGGTTACCATCCATTGGAATAACAAAAATCTCGACAACAGACTACCTTCCATAATGACAAGGCTACCATCCAATGGACTAACAAAAATCTCGACAACAGTCTATCTTCCATAATCACAAGGCTACCATCCATTGGAGTAATAGAAATCTCAACGACAAACTAACTTCATTAATGACAAGGCTACCTTCCATTGGAGTAACAAAAATGTCGACAAAAGACTACCTTCCATAATGACAAGGCTACAATCCATTGTAATAACAAATATTTCGACAATAGACAACCTTCCATAATGACAAGTCTACCATCCATTGGATTAACAAAAATTACAATGACATACTAACTTCCATAATGACAAGGCTACCATCCATTGGAGTAACAAAAATCTCAAAGACAGGCTACCTTCCATAAAGACAAGTCTACCATCCATTTGAGTAACACAAATTTCGACAAAAACTACCTTCCAGAACGACAAGGCTACCATACATTGGAGTAACAGAAATCTTGACAGCATAATACCTTCCATAATGACAAGGCTACCATCCATTAGAATAACAAAATCTCAATAACAGACTACCTTCCATAATGACAAGGCTATAATCCATTGGAGTAACAAAAATATCGACAATAGACTACCTTCCATAATGACAAGGCTATCATCCATTGGAGTAACAAAGACATCAAAAGCAAACTACCTTCAATAATGACAAGGCTACCATCCATTCGAGTAACAAAAATCTGGACAAAATACCACCTTCCATAATTACAAGGTTACCATCCATTGAAATAACAACAATCTCGACAACAAACTACCTTCCATAATGACAAGGCTACCATCCAACGGAATAACAAAAATCTCGACAACAATCTACCTTCCATAATCACAAGGCTACCATTCATTACAGTAATAAAAGTCTGACGAACAAACTACCTTCCATAATGACAAGGCTACAATCCATTGGAGTAACAAAAATCTCAACGACAGACTACCTTCCATAAAGACAAGGCTACCATCCATTTGAGTAACAAAAATCTCGACAATGGACTACCTTTCATAACGACAAGGCTACCATACATTGTAGTAACACAAACTCGACAACAGACTACCTTCCATAATGACAAGGTTACCATCCATTGGAGTAACAAAAATCTCGACAACAGACTACCTTCCATAATGACAAGGCGACCATCCAATGGAATAACAAAAATCTCGACAATAGACTACCTTCCACAATGACAAGGTTACCATCCATTGGAGTAACAAAAATATGAACAACAGACTATCTTCCATAATGACAAGGCTACTATCCATTGGAGTAACATAAATCTCAACGACCGACTACCTTCAATAATTACAAGGCTACCATCCATTGGAATAACAAAAATCTCGACAATAGACTACCTTCCATAATGACAAGGCTAGCATACATTGGAGTAACAAAAATCTGAACAACAGACTACCTTCCATAATGACAAGGCTACAATCCATTGGAGTAACAGAAATCTCAACGATAGACTACCTTCCATAATGAAAAGGCTACCATCCATTGGAGTAACAACAATCTCTATAAAAGACTACCTTCCATAATTACAAGGCTACCATCCATTTGGTAACAAAAATCTCGACAATAGACTACCTTACATATTGACAAGGCTACCATCCATTGGAGAAACAAAAATCTCGATAAAAAACTACCTTCCATAATGACAAGTCTACCATCCATTGGAATAACAAAAATATTGAGAATAGACTACCTTCCATAATGACAAGGCTATCATCCATTGGAGTAACAAAAATCTGAACAACAGACTACCTTCCATAATGACAAGGTTACCATCCACTGGAGTAACAGAAATCTCAACGACCGACTACCTTTAGTAATGACAAGGATACTATCCATTTGAGTAACAAAATCTCGACAACAGACTACTTTCCATAATGACAAGGCAACCATCCATTGGAGAAATAAAAATATGAACAATAGACTACCTTCCATAATCACAAGGCTATCATCCATTGGAGTAACAAAGATATCGACAACAGACTACCTTCAATAATGACAAGGCTACCATCCATTGGAGTAAGAAAGATCTCGACAAAAGACTACCTTCCATAATGACAAGGCTACCATCCATTGGAGTAACAAAAATATCGACAACAAACTACCTTCCATAATGAGAAGGCTACAATCCATTGCAGTAACAGAAATCTCAACGACAGACTAACTTCAATAATGAGTAGGCTACCATCCATTGGAATAACAAAAATCTTGACAAAAGACTACCTTCAATAATGACAAGGCTACAATCCATTGGAATAACAAATATCTCGACAATAGACTACCTTCCATAATGACAAGGCCATCATTCATTGGATTAATAAAAATCTCAACGACATACTACCTTCCATAATGATAAGGCTACCATACATTGGAGTAACACAAATCTCGACAACAGACTACCTTCCATAATGACAAGGTTACCATCCTTTGGAGTAACAAAAATCTCGACAACAAACTACCTTCCATAATGACAAGGCTACCATCCAATGGAATAACAAAAATCTCGACAACAGACTACCTTCCATAATTACAAGGCTACCATCCATTTGGGTAACAAAAATCTCGACAATAGACTACCTTCCATAATGACAAGGCTACCATCCATTGGAGTAACAAAAATCTCGACAAAAAACTACCTTCCATAATGACAAGGCTACCATCCATTGGAATAACAAAAATCTCGACAATAGACTACCTTCCATAATGACAAGGCTACCATCCATTGGAGTAACAATGATATCGAAAACAGTCTACCTTCCATAATCACAAGGCTACCATCCATTGGAGTATCAAAAATCTGACGAACAAACCACCTTCCATAATGACAAGGCTACAATCCATTGGAGTAACAGAAATCTCAACGACAAACTAACTTCAATAATGACAAGGCTACCATCGATTAGAGTAACAAAATCTCGACAACTGACTACCTTCCATAATGACAAGGCTACAATCCATTGTAATAACAAATATTTCGACAATAGACAACCTTCCATAATGACAAGTCTACCATCCATTGGAGTAACAAAAATTACAATGACATACTAACTTCCATAATGACAAGGCTACCATCCATTGGAGTAACAAAAATCTCAAAGGCAGGCTACCTTCCATAAAGACAAGTCTACCATCCATTTGAGTAACAAAAATCTCGACAACAAACTACCTTCCAGAACGACAAGGCTACCATACATTGGAGTAACAGAAATCTCGACAGCATAATACCTTCCATAATGACAAGGCTACCATCCATTAGAGTAACAAAATCTCAATAAGAAACTAGCTTTCATAATGACAAGGCTATAATCCATTGGAGTAACAAAAATATCGACAATAGACTACCTTCTATAATGACAAGGCTATCATCCATTGGAGTAACAAAGACATCAAAAGCAAACTACCTTCAATAATGACAAGGCTACCATCCATTCGAGTAACAAAAATCTGGACAAAATACTACCTTCCATAATTACAAGGTTACCATCCATTGAAATAAAAAAAATCTCGACAACAAACTACCTTCCATAATGACAAGGCTACCATCCAACGGAATAACAAAAATCTCGACAATAGTCTACCTTCCATAATCACAAGGCTACCATTCATTACAGTAATAAAAGTCTGACGAACAAACTACCTTCCATAATGACAAGGCTACAATCCATTGGAGTAACAAAAATCTCAACGATAGACTACCTTCCATAAAGACAAGGCTAACATCCATTTGAGTAACAAAAATCTCGACAATGGACTACCTTTCATAACGACAATGCTACCATACATTGTAGTAACACAAACTCGACAACAGACTACCTTCCATAATGACAAGGTTACCATCCATTGGAGTAACAAAAATCTCGACAACAGACTACCTTCCATAATGACAAGGCGACCATCCAATGGAATAACAAAAATCTCGACAATAGACTACCTTCCACAATGACAAGGTTACCATCCATTGGAGTAACAAAAATATGAACAACATACTATCTTCCATAATGACAAGGCTACTATCCATTGGAGTAACATAAATCTCAACGACCGACTACCTTCAATAATTACAAGGCTACCATCCATTGGAATAACAAAAATCTCGACAATAGACTACCTTCCATAATGACAAGGCTAGCATACATTGGAGTAACAAAAATCTGAACAACATACTACCTTCCATAATGACAAGGCTACAATCCATTGGAGTAACAGAAATTGCAACGATAGACTACCTTCCATAATGAAAAGGCTACCATCCATTGGAGTAACAACAATCTCTACAAAAGACTACCTTCCATAATTACAAGGCTACCATCCATTTGGTAACAAAAATCTCGACAATAGACTACCTTCCATATTGACAAGGCTACCATCCATTGGAGAAACAAAAATCTCGACAAAAAACTACCTTCCATAATGACAAGGCTACCATCCATTGGAATAACAAAAATCTCGACAATAGACTACCTTCCATAATGACAAGGCTACCATCCATTGGAGTAACAAAGATATCGACAATAGACTACCTTCAATAATGACAAGGATACCATCCATTGGAGGGAGAAAAAAATCGAAAACAAACTACCTTCCATAATGACAAGGCTACCATCCATTGGAGTAACAAATATATCGACAATTGACTACCTTCCATAATGACAAGGCTATCATCCATTGGAGTAACAAAGATATCGACAACAAACTACCTTCAATAATTACAAGGCTACCATCCATTCGAGTAACAAAAATCTCGACAAAATTCTAGCTTCCATAATGATAAGGTTACCATCCATTGGAATAACAAAAATCTCGACAACAGACTACCTTTCATAATGACAAGGCTACCATCCAATGGAATAACAAAAATCTCGACAACAGTCTACCTTCCATAATCACAAGGCTACCATCCATTGGAGTAACAAAAATCTGACGAACAAACTACCTTCCATAATGACAAGGCTACAATCCATTGGAGTAACAGAAATCTCAACGAAAAACTAACTTCAATAATGACAAGGCTACCATCCAGTGGAGTAACATAAATCTCAACGACAGACTACCTTCCATAATGACAAGGCTACAATCCATTGGAATAACTAATATCTCGACAATAGACTACCTTCCATAATGACAAGGCTATCATCCATTGGAGTAACAAAAATCTAACCGACATACTACCTTCCATAATGATAAAGCTATCATCCATTGGAGTAACAAAAATCTCAACGACAGAATACCTTCCATAAAGACAAGGCTACCATACATTGGAATAACACAAATCTCGATAACAAACTACCTTCCATAATGACAAGGTTACCATCCATTGGAATAACAAAAATCTCGACAACAGACTACCTTTCATAATGACAAGGCTACCATCCAATGGAATAACATAAATCTCGACAACAGACTACCTTCCATAATGACAAGGTTACCATCCATTGGAGTAACAAAAATCTGAACAACAGACTATCTTCCATAATGACAAGGTTATTATCCATTGAAGTATTAGAAATCTCAACAACCGACTACCTTCAATAATGACTAGGTTACCATCCATTGGTATAACAAAAATCTCGACAATAGACAACCTTTCATAATGACAAGGCTACCATCCATTGGAGTAACAAAAATCTCGACAAAAAACTACCTTCCATAATGACAAGGCTATTATCCATTGGAATAACAAAAATCTCGACAATAGACTACCTTCCATAATGACAAGGCTACCATCCATTGGAGTAACAATGATATCGACAATAGAGTACCTTCAATAAAGACAAGGCTACCATCCATTGGAGTAAAAAAAATATCGACAACAAACTACCTTCCATAATGACAAGCCTACCATCCATTGGAGTAACAAATATATCGACAATTGACTACCTTCCATAATGACAAGGCTACCATACATTAGAGTAACAAAAATATCGAAAACAGACTACCTTCCATAATGACAAGGCTATCATCCATTAGAGTAACAAATATATCGACAACTGACTACCTTCCATAATGACAAGGCTACCATACATTGGAGTAACAAAAATATCGACAAAATACTACCTTCCATAATGACAAGGTTACCATCCATTGGAATAACAAAAATCTTAACAACAAACTACCTTCCATAAAGACAAGGCTACCATCCATTTGAGTAACAAAAATCTCGATAATGGACTACCTTTCATAACGACAATGCTACCATGCATTGTAGTAACACAAACTCGACAACAGACTACCTTCCATAATGACAAGGTTACCATCCATTGGAGTAACAAAAATCTCGACAACAGACTACCTTCCATAATGACAAGGCGACCATCCAATGGAATAACAAAAATCTCGACAATAGACTACCTTCCACAATGACAAGGTTACCATCCATTGGAGTAACAAAAATATGAACAACATACTATCTTCCATAATGACAAGGCTACTATCCATTGGAGTAACATAAATCTCAACGACCGACTACCTTCAATAATTACAAGGCTACCATCCATTGGAATAACAAAAATCTCGACAATAGACTACCTTCCATAATGACAAGGCTAGCATACATTGGAGTAACAAAAATCTGACCAACAAACTACCTTCCATAATGACAAGGCTACAATCCATTGGAGTAACAGAAATCTCAACGATAGACTACCTTCCATAATGAAAAGGCTACCATCCATTGGAGTAACAACAATCTCTACAAAAGACTACCTTCCATAATTACAAGGCTACCATCCATTTGGTAACAAAAATCTCGACAATAGACTACCTTCCATATTGACAAGGCTACCATCCATTGGAGAAACAAAAATCTCGACAAAAAACTACCTTCCATAATGACAAGGCTACCATCCATTGGAATAACAAAAATCTCGACAATAGACTACCTTCCATAATGACAAGGCTACCATCCATTGGAGTAACAAAGATATCGATAATAGACTACCTTCAATAATGACAAGGATACCATCCATTGGAGTAAAAAAATTATCGACAACAAACTACCTTCCATAATGACAAGCCTACCATCCATTGGAGTAACAAATATATCGACAATTGACTACCTTCCATAATGACAAGGCTACCATACATTAGAGTAACAAAAATATCAAAAACAGACTACCTTCCATAATGACAAGGCTATCATCCATTAGAGTAACAAATATATCGACAACTGACTACCTTCCATAATGACAAGGCTACCATACATTGGAGTAACAAAAATATCGACAAAATACTACCTTCCATAATGACAAGGTTACCATCCATTGGAATAACAAAAATCTCAACAACAAACTACCTTCAATAAAGACAAGGCTGCCATCCATTTGAGTAACAAAAATCTCGACAATGGACTACCTTTCATAACGACAAGGCTACCATACATTGTAGTAACACAAACTCGACAACAGACTACCTTCCATAATGACAAGGTTACCATCCATTGGAGTAACAAAAATCTCGACAACAGACTACCTTCCATAATGATAAGGCGACCATCCAATGGAATAACAAAAATCTCGACAATAGACTACCTTCCACAATGACAAGGTTACCATCCATTGGAGTAACAAAAATATGAACAACATACTATCTTCCATAATGACAAGGCTACTATCCATTGGAGTAACATAAATCTCAACGACCGACTACCTTCAATAATTATAAGGCTACCATCCATTGGAATAACAAAAATCTCGACAATAGACTACCTTCCATAATGACAAGGCTAGCATACATTGGAGTAACAAAAATCTGAACAACAGACTACCTTCCATAATGACAAGGCTACAATCCATTGGAGTAACAGAAATCTCAACGATAGACTACCTTCCATAATGAAAAGGCTACTATCCATTGGAGTAACAACAATCTCTACAAAAGACTACCTTCCATAATTACAAGGCTACCATCCATTTGGTAACAAAAATCTCGACAATAGACTACCTTCCATATTGACAAGGCTACCATCCATTGGAGAAACAAAAATCTCGACAAAAAACTACCTTCCATAATGACAAGGCTACCATCCATTGGAATAACAAAAATCTCGAAAATAGACTACCTTCCATAATGACAAGGCTACCATCCATTGGAGTAACAAAGATATCGACAATAGACTACCTTCAATAATGACAAGGATACCATCCATTGGAGGGAGAAAAAAATCGAAAACAAACTACCTTCCATAATGACAAGGCTACCATCCATTGGAGTAACAAATATATCGACAATTGACTACCTTCCATAATGACAAGGCTATCATCCATTGGAGTAACAAAGATATCGACAACAAACTACCTTCAATAATTACAAGGCTACCATCCATTCGAGTAACAAAAATCTCGACAAAATTCTAGCTTCCATAATGACAAGGTTACCATCCATTGGAATAACAAAAATCTCGACAACAGACTACCTTTCATAATGACAAGGCTACCATCCAATGGAATAACAAAAATCTCGACAACAGTCTACCTTCCATAATCACAAGGCTACCATCCATTGGAGTAACAAAAATCTGACGAACAAACTACGTTCCATAATGACAAGGCTACAATCCATTGGAGTAACAGAAATCTCAACGAAAAACTAACTTCAATAATGACAAGGCTACCATCCAGTGGAGTAACATAAATCTCAACGACAGACTACCTTCCATAATGACAAGGCTACAATCCATTGGAATAACTAATATCTCGACAATAGACTACCTTCCATAATGACAAGGCTATCATCCATTGGAGTAACAAAAATCTCAACGACATACTACCTTCCATAATGATAAAGCTATCATCCATTGGAGTAACAAAAATCTCAACGACAGAATACCTTCCATAAAGACAAGGCTACCATCCATTCGACAACAGACTACCTTCCATAACGACAAGGCTACCATACATTGGAATAACACAAATCTCGATAAAAACTACCTTCCATAATGACAAGGTTACCATCCATTGGAATAACATAAATCTCGACAACAGACTACCTTCCATAATGACAAGGTTACCATCCAATGGAGTAACAAAAATCTGAACAACAGACTATCTTCCATAATGACAAGGTTATTATCCATTGAAGTATTAGAAATCTCAACAACCGACTACCTTCAATAATGACTAGGTTACCATCCATTGGAAAAACAAAAATCTCGACAATAGACAACCTTCCATAATGACAAGGCTACCATCCATTGGAGTAACAAAAATCTCGACAAAAAACTACCTTCCATAATGACAAGGCTATTATCCATTGGAATAACAAAAATCTCGACAATAGACTACCTTCCATAATCACAAGGCTACCATCCATTGGAGTAACAATGATATCGACAATAGAGTACCTTCAATAAAGATAAGGCTACCATCCATTGGAGTAAAAAAAATATCGACAACAAACTACCTTCCATAATGACAAGCCTACCATCCATTGGAGTAACAAATATATCGACAATTGACTACCTTCCATAATGACAAGGCTACCATACATTGGAGTAAAAAAAATATCGAAAACAGACTACCTTCCATAATGACAAGGCTATCATCCATTAGAGTAACAAATATATCGACAACTGACTACCTTCCATAATGACAAGGCTACCATACATTGGAGTAACAAAAATATCGACAAAATACTACCTTCCATAATGACAAGGTTACCATCCATTGGAATAAAAAAAATCTTAACAACAGACTACCTTCCATAATGACTAGGCTACCATCCAATGGAATAACAAAAATCTCGACAACAGTCTACCTTCCATAATCACAAGGCTACCATTCATTGGAGTAACAAAAATCTGACGAACAAACTATGTTCCATAATGACACGGCTACAATCCATTAGATTAACAAAAATCTCAACGACAAACTAACTTCAATAATGACAAGGCTACCATCCATTGGAGTAACAAAAATCAATACAAAAGACTACCTTCCATAATGACAAGGCTACCTTCCATTGGAGTAACAAAAATTTCACTGACATACTAACTTCCATAATGACAAGGCTACCATCCATTGGAGTAACAAAAATCTCAACGACAGACTACCTTCCATAAAGACAAGGCTACCATCCATTTGAGTAGCAAAAATCTCGACAACAGACTACCTTCCATAACCACAAGGCTACCATACAATGGAGTAACACAAATATCGACAACAGACTACCTTCCATAATGACAAAGTTACCATCCATTGCAATAACAAAAATCTCGACAACAGATTACCTTCCATAATGACAAGGCTACCTTCCAATTGAATAACAAAAATCACGACAATAGACTACCTTCCATAATGACAAGGCTACCGTCCAATGGAATAACATAAATCTCGACAATAGACTACCTTCCATAATGACAAGGCTACCATCCATTGGAGTAACAAAAATCTGAACAACAGACAACCTTGCATAATGACAAGGCTATCATCCATTGGAGTAACAAAGATATCGACAACAGACCACCTTCAATAATGACAAGGCTACCATCCATTGGAGTAACAACAATCTAGACAAAAGACTACCTTCCATAATGACAAGGTTACCATCCATTGGAATAACAAAAATCTCGACAAAAAACTACCTTCCATAATGACAAGGCTACCATCCATTGGAGTAACAAAAATCTCGACAAAAGACTACCTTCCATAATGACAAGGCTACCATCCATTGGAGTAATAAAGATATCGAAAATAGACTACCTTCAATAATGCCAAGTCTACCATCCATTGGAGTAACAAAAATTTCAACGACATACTAACTTCCATAATGACAAGGCTACCATCCATTGGAGTAACAAAAATCTCAACGACAGACTACCTTCCATAAAGACAAGGCTACCATCCATTTGAGTAGAAAAGATCTCAACAACAGACTACCTTCCAGAACGACAAGGCTACCATACATTGGAGTAACACAAGTCTCGACAACAGACTACCTTCCATAATGACAAGGTTACCATCCATTGCATTAACAAAAATCTCGACAACATACTACCTTCCATAATGACAACGCTACCTTCCAATAGAATAACAAAAATCACGACAATAAACTACCTTCCATAATGACAAGGTTACCATCAATTGGAGTAACAAAAATCTGAACAACAGACTACCTTCCATAATGATAAGGCTACAATCCATTGGAGTAACATAAATCTCAAAGACATACTACCTTCCATAATGACAAGGCTACGATCAATTAGAGTAACAAAATCTCGACACCAGACACCATTCCATAATGACAAGGCTACCATCCATTGGAGTAACAGAAATCTCAACGACAGACTAACTTCAATAATGACAAGGCTACCATCCATTAGAATAACAAAAATCCTGACAAAAGACTACTTTCCATAATGACAAGGCTACAATCCATTGGAATAACTAATATCTCGACAATAGACTACCTTCCATGATGACAAGGCTATCATCCATTGGAGTAACCAAAATCTCAACGACATACTACTTTCCATAATGATAAAGCTACCATCCATTTGAGAAAAAAAAATCTCGACAACAGACTACCTTTCATAACGACAAGGCTACCATAATGACAAGGTTACCATCCATTGGAATAACAAAAATCTCAACAACAGACTACCTTCCATAATGACAAGTTTAGCATCCAATGGAATAACATAAATCTCGACAACAGACTACCTTCAAAAATGACAAGGTTACCATCCATTGGAGTAACAAAAATCTGAACAACAGACTATCTTCCATAATGACAAGGCTACTATCCATTGATGTAACAGAAATCTCAACAATCGACTACCTTCAATAATGACTAGGCTACCATCCATTGGAATAACAAAAATCACGAAAATAGACTACCTTCCATAATGACAAGGCTACCATCCATTGGAGTAACAAAAATCTGAACAACAGACTACCTTATATAATGACAAGGCTATCATCCATTGGAGTAACAATGATATCGACAACAGACCACCTTCAATAATGACAAGGCTACCATCCATTGGGGTAACAACAATCTAGACAAAAGACTACCTTCCATAATGACAAGGCTAGCATCCATTGGAGTAACAAAAATCTGAACTTCAGACTACCTTCCATAATGACAAGGCTACAATCCATTGGAGTAACAAAAATCTCAACAACAGACTAGCTTCCATAATGAAAAGGCTACCATCCATTGGAGTAACAAAAATCTCTACAACTGACTACCTTCCATAATTACAAGGCTACCATCCAGTTGGGTAACAAAAATCTCGACAATAGACTATCTTCCATAATGACAAGGCTACCATCCATTTGAGTAACAACAATCTAGACAAAAGACTACCTTCCATAATGACAAGCTTACCATCCATTGGAATAACAAAAATCTCGACAATAGACAACCTTCCATAATGACAAGGCTAGCATCCATTGGAGTAACAAAAATCTGAACATCAGACTACCTTCCATAATGACAAGGCTACAATCCATTGGAGTAACAGAAATCTCAACAAGAGACTAGCTTCCATAATGAAAAGGCTACCATCCATTGGAGTAACAAAAATCTCTACAACAGACTAACTTCCATAATTACAAGGCTACCATCCAATTGGGTAACAAAAATCTCGACAATAGACTACCTTCCATAATGACAAGGCTACCATCCATTCGAGTAACAAAAATCTCGACAAAAAACTACCTTCCATAATGACAAGGCTACCATCGATTAGAATAACAAAAACCTCGACAATAGACTACCTTCCATAATGATAAGGCTACCATCCATTGGAGTAACAAAGATATCGACAATAGACTACCTTCAATAATGACAAGGCTACCATCCATTGGAGTAATAAAAATCTCGACAAAATACTACCTTCCATAATGACAAGGCTACCATCCAATGGAATAAAATATTCTTGACAACAGACTACCTTCCATAATAACAAGGCTACCATCCATTGGAGTAACAGAAATCTCAACGACAGACTAACTTCAATAATGACAAGGCTACCATCCATTGGAGTAACAAAAATATCGACAAAATACTACCTTCCATAATGGCAAGGCTACAATCCATTGGAAAAACACATATCTCGACAATAGACTACCTTCCATAATGACAAGGATACCATCCATTGGAGTAACAAAAATATCGACAACATACTACCTTCCATAATGACAAGGCTATCATCCATTGGAGTAACAAAAATATCAACGACAAACTACCTTCAATAATGAGAAGGCTACCAACCATTCGAGTAACAAAAATCTCGACAAAATACTACCTTCCATAATGACAAGGTTACCATCCATTGTAGTAACAAAGATATCAACAACAAACTACCTTCAATAATGACAAGGCTACCATCCATTCGAGTAACAAAAATCTCGACAAAATACTACCTTCCATAATAACAAGATTACCATCCACTGGAATAACAAAAATCTCAACAACAGACTACCTTCCATAATGACAAGGCTAACATCCAATGGAATAACAAAAATCTCGACAACAATCTACCTTCCATAATCACAAGCCTACCATTCATTGGAGTAACAAAAGTCTGACGAACAAACTACCTTCCATAATGACAAGGCTATAATCCATTGGAATAACTAATATCTCAACAATAGACTACCTTCATTAATGACAAGGCTATTATCCATTGGAGTAACTAAAATCTCAATGACATACTACCTTCCATAATGATAAAGCTACAATCCATTGGAGTAACAAAAATCTCAACGACAGACTACCTTCCATAAAGACAAGGCTACCATCCATTTGAGAAAAAATAATCTCGAAAATAGACTACCTTCCATAACAACAAGGCTACCATACATTGGAATAACACAAATTTCGATAACAGTCTACCTTCCATAATGACAAGGTTACCATCCATTGGAGTAAAAAAAATCTCGACAACAGACTACATTCCATAATGACAAGGCTACCATCCATTGGAATAACAAAAATCTCGACAATAGATTACCTTCCATAATGACAAGGCTACCATCCATTGGAGTAACAAAAATCTGAATAACAGACTACCTTGCATAATGACAAGGCTATCATCCATTGGAATAACAAAGAAATCGACAATAGACCACCTTCAATAATGACAAGGCAACCATCCATTGGAGTAACAACAATCTAGACATAAGACTACCTTCCATAATGACAAGGTTACCATCCACGGGAATAACAAAAATCTGGACAACATACTATCTTCCATAATGACAAGGCTATCATCCAATGGAATAAGAAAAATCTCGACAACAAACTACCTTCCATAATGAAAAGGTTATCATCCATTGGAGTAACAAAAATCTGAACAACTGACTATCTTCCATAATGACAAGGCTACCATCCATTCGAGTAACAAAAATCTCGACAAAATACTACCTTCCATAATAACAAGATTACCATCCACTGGAATAACAAAAATCTCGACAACAGACTACCTTCCATAATGACAAGGCTACCATCCAATGGAATAACAAAAATCTCGACAACAATCTACCTTCCATAATCACAAGGCTACCACACATTGGAGTAACAAAAGTCTGACGAACAAACTACCTTCCATAATGACAAGGCTACAATCCATTGGAGTAACAGAAATTTCAACTGCGGACTAACTTCAATAATGACAAGGCTACCATCCATTGGAGTAACAAAAATATCGACAAAAGACTACCTTCCATAATGGCAAGGCTACAATCTATTGGAAAAACACATATCTCGACAATAGACTACCTTCCATAATGACAAGGATACCATCCATTGGAGTAACAAAAATATCGACAACATACTACCTTCCATAATGACAAGGGTATCATCCATTGGAGTTACAAAAATATCAACGACAAACTACCTTCAATAATGAGAAGGCTACCAACCATTCGAGTAACAAAAATCTCGACAAAATACTACCTTCCATAATGACAAGGTTACCATCCATTGTAGTAACAAAGATGTCAACAGCAAACTACCTTCAATAATGACAAGGCTACCATCCATTCGAGAAAGAAAAATCTCGACAAAATACTACCTTCCATAATAACAAGATTACCATCCACTGGAATAACAAAAGTCTCGACAACAAACAACCTTCCATAATGACAAGGCTACCATCCAATGGAATAACAAAAATCTCGACAACAATCTACCTTCCATAATCACAAGGCTACCATTCATTGGAGTAACAAAAGTCTAACGAACAAACTACCTTCCATAATGACAAGGCTACAATCCATTGGAGTAACAGAAATTTCAACTGCGGACTAACTTCAATAATGACAAGGCTACCATCCATTGGAATAACAAAAATCCTGACAAAAGGCTACTTTCCATAATAACAAGGCTATAATCCATTGGAATAACTAATATCTCGACAATAGACTACCTTTCATAATGACAAGGCTATCATCCATTGGAGTAACAAAAATCTCAATGACATACTACCTTCCATAATGATAAAGCTACCATCCATTAGAGTAACAAAAATCTCAACGACAAACTACCTTCCATAAAGACAAGGCTACCATCCATTTGAGAAAAAATAATCTCGAGAACAAACTACCTTCCATAACAACAAGGCTACCATACATTGGAATAACACAAATTTCGATAACAGACTACCTTCCATAATGACAAGGTTACCATCCATTAGAATAACAAAAATCTCGACAACAGACTACCTTCCATAATGTCAAGGCTACCATCCATTGGAATAACAAAAATCTCGACAATAGACTACCTTCCATAATGACAAGGGTATCATCCATTGGAGTAACAAAAATCTGAATAACAGACTACCTTGCATAATGACAAGGCTATCATCCATTGGAATAACAAAGATATCGACAATAGACCACCTTCAATAATAACAAGGCTACCGTCCATTGGAGTAACAACAATCTAGACATAAGACTACCTTCCATAATGACAAGGTTACCATCCACGGGAATAACAAAAATCTGGACAACATACTATCTTCCATAATTACAAGGCTATCATCCAATGGAATAAGAAAAATCTCGACAACAAACTACCTTCCATAATGAAAAGGTTATCATCCATTGGAGTAACAAAAATCTGAACAACTGACTATCTTCCATAATGACAAGGCTACCATCCATTCGAGTAACAAAAATCTCGACAAAATACTACCTTCCATAATAACAAGATTACCATCCACTGGAATAACAAAAATCTCGACAACAGACTACCTTCCATAATGACAAGGCTACCATCCAATGGAATAACAAAAATCTCGACAACAATCTACCTTCCATAATCACAAGGCTACCACACATTGGAGTAACAAAAGTCTGATGAACAAACTACCTTCCATAATGACAAGGCTACAATCCATTGGAGTAACAGAAATTTCAACTGCGGACTAACTTCAATAATGACAAGGCTACCATCCATTGGAGTAACAAAAATATCGACAAAAGACTACCTTCCATAATGGCAAGGCTACAATCTATTGGAAAAACACATATCTCGACAATAGACTACCTTCCATAATGACAAGGATACCATCCATTGGAGTAACAAAAATATCGACAACATACTACCTTCCATAATGACAAGGGTATCATCCATTGGAGTTACAAAAATATCAACGACAAACTACCTTCAATAATGAGAAGGCTACCAACCATTCGAGTAACAAAAATCTCGACAAAATACTACCTTCCATAATGACAAGGTTACCATCCATTGTAGTAACAAAGATATCAACAGCAAACTACCTTCAATAATGACAAGGCTACCATCCATTCGAGTAAGAAAAATCTCGACAAAATACTACCTTCCATAATAACAAGATTACCATCCACTGGAATAACAAAAGTCTCGACAACAAACAACCTTCCATAATGACAAGGCTACCATCCAATGGAATAACAAAAATCTCGACAACAATCTACCTTCCATAATCACAAGGCTACCATTCATTGGAGTAACAAAAGTCAGACGAACAAACTACCTTCCATAATGACAAGGCTACAATCCATTGGAGTAACAGAAATTTCAACTGCGGACTAACTTCAATAATGACAAGGCTACCATCCATTGGAATAACAAAAATCCTGACAAAAGGCTACTTTCCATATTAACAAGGCTATAATCCATTGGAATAACTAATATCTCGACAATAGACTACCTTTCATAATGACAAGGCTATCATCCATTGGAGTAACAAAAATCTCAATGACATACTACCTTCCATAATGATAAAGCTACCATCCATTAGAGTAACAAAAATCTGAACGACAAACTACCTTCCATAAAGACAAGGCTAACATCCATTTGAGAAAAAATAATCTCGAGAACAGACTACCTTCCATAACAACAAGGCTACCATACATTGGAATAACACAAATTTCGATAACAGACTACCTTCCATAATGACAAGGTTACCATCCATTGGAATAACAAAAATCTCGACAACAGACTACCGTCCATAATGTCAAGGCTACCATCCATTGGAATAACAAAAATCTCGACAATAGACTACCTTCCATAATGACAAGGCTACCATCCATTGGAGTAACAAAAATCTGAACAACAGACTACCTTGCATAATGACAAGGCTATCATCCATTGGAGTAACAAAGATATAGACAATAGACCACCTTCAATAATGACAAGGCTACCATCCGTTGTAGTAATAACAATCTAGACATAAGACTACCTTCCATAATGACAAGTTTACCATCCACGGGAATAAAAAAAATCTGGACAACATACTATCTTCCATAATGACAAGGCTATCATTCAATGGAATAACAAAAATCTCGACAACAGGGTACCTTCCATAATGACAAGGCTACCATCCATTGGAGTAAAAAAAATATCGACAACAGACTATGTTCCAAAATGACAAGGCTACCATCTATTAGAGTAATAAAATCTCGAAAACAGACTACCTTCCATAATGACAAGGCTACCATCCATTAGAGTAACAATAATCTCGACAATAGACTACCTTCCATAATGACAAGGATATCATCCATTAGAGTAACAAAAATCTCAACAAAATACTACCTTCCATATTGACAAGGTTACCATCCATTGGAATAACAAAAATCTCAAAAACATATTACCATCCATAATGACAAGCCTACCATCCAATGGAATAAAATATTCTCGACAACAGACTACCTTCAATAATGACAAGGCTACCATCCATTGGAGTAACAAAAATCTGAACAACAGACTACCTACCATAATTACAAGGCTACAATCCATTGGAGTAACATAAATCTAAACGACAGACTACCTTCCATAATGACAAGGCTACCATCCATTAGATTAATAAAAATCTCGAAAAAAGGCTACCTTCCATAATGAGAAGGTTACCATCCATTGGAATAACAAAAATCTAAACAACGGACTACCTTCCATAATGACAAGGCTACCATCCATTGGAGTAAAAAAAATATCGACAACAGACTATGTTCCATAATGACAAGGCTACCATCCATTAGAGTAACAAAATCTCGAAAACAGACTACCTTCCATAATGACAAGGCTATCATCCATTGGAGTAACAAAAATCTCGACAACATACTACCTTCCATAATGACAAGGGTAGCATCCATTGGAGTAACAAAAATCTCGACAACAGACTACCTTCCATAATGACAAGGCTATCATCCATTGGAGTAACAAAAATCTCGACAAAATACTACCTACCATAATGACAATCCTACCATCCATGGGAATAAAATATTCTCGACAACAGACTACCTTCCATAATGACAAGGCTACCATCCTTTGGAGTAACAAAAATCTGAACAACAGAGTACCTTCCATAATGACAAGGCTACAATCTATTGGAGTAACAGAAATCTCAACGACAGACTACCTTCCATAATGACAAGGCTACCATCCATTGGAGTAAAAAAAATCTCGACAACAGACTACCTTCCATAATTATAAGGCTACCATCCATTGGAGTATCAAAAATCTCGACAATAGACTACCTTCCATAATGACAAGGATACCATCCATTGGAGTAAAAAAAATATCGACAACAGGCTACCTTCCATAATGACAAGGATATCATCCATTGGAGTAACAAAAATCTCGACAAAATACTACCTTCCATACTAACAAGGTTACCATCAATTGGAATTACAAAAATCTCAAAAACATTCTACCTTCCATAATGAAAAGCCTACCATCCAATGGAATAAAATATTCTCGACAACAGACTACCTTCCATAATGACAAGGCTACCATCCATTAGAGTAACAGAAATCTGAACGAAAAACTAACTTCATTAATGACAAGGCTACCTTTAATTGGAGTAACAAAAATCTCGACAAAAGACTACCTTCCATAATGACAAGGCTACAATCCATTGTAATAACAAATATTTCGACAATAGACAACCTTCCATAATGACAAGTCTACCATCCATTGGAGTAACAAAAATTACAATGACATACTAACTTCCATAATGACAAGGCTACCATCCATTGGAGTAACAAAATCTCAAAGACAGGCTACCTTCCATAAAGACAAGTCTACCATCCATTTGAGTAACAAAAATCTCGACAACAAACTACCTTCCAGAACGCCAAGGCTACCATACATTGGAGTAACAGAAATCTCGACAGCATAATACCTTCCATAATGACAAGGCTACCATCCATTAGAATAACAAATTCTCAATAACAGACTACCTTCCAAAATGACAAGGCTATAATCCATTGGAGTAACAAAAATATCGACAATAGACTACCTTCCATAATGACAAGGCTATCATCCATTGGAGTAACAAAGACATCAAAAGCAAACTACCTTCAATAATGACAAGGCTACCATCCATTCGAGTAACAAAAATCTGGACAAAATACTACCTTCCATAATTACAAGGTTACCATCCATTGAAATAACAAAAATCTCGACAACAAACTACCTTCCATAATGACAAGGCTACCATCCAACGGAATAACAAAAATCTCGACAACAGTCTACCTTCCATAATCACAAGGCTACCATTCATTACAGTAATAAAAGTCTGACAAACAAACTACCTTCCATAATGACAAGGCTACAATCCATTGGAGTAACAAAAATATCAAAGACATACTACCTTCCATAAAGACAAGGCTACCATCCATTTGAGTAACAAAAATCTCGACAATGGACTACCTTTCATAACGACAAGGCTACCATTCATTGTAGTAACACAAACTCGACAACAAACTACCTTCCATAATGACAAGGTTACCATCCATTGGAGTAACAAAAATTTCAACAACAGACTACCTTCCATTATGACAAGGCGACCATCCAATGGAATAACAAAAATCTCGACAATAGACTACCTTCCACAATGACAAGGTTACCATCCATTGGAATAACAAAAATATGAACAACAGACTATCTTCCATAATGACAAGGCTACTATCCATTGGAGTAACATAAATCTCAACGACCGACTACCTTCAATAATTACAAGGCTACCAACCATTGGAATAACAAAAATCTCGACAATAGACTACCTTCCATAATGACAAGGCTAGCATACATTGGAGTAACAAAAATCTGAACAACAGACTACCTTCCATAATGACAAGGCTACAATCCATTGGAGTAACAGAAATCTCAACGATAGACTACCTTCCATAATGAAAAGGCTACCGTCCATTGGAGTTACAACAATCTCTACAAAAGACTACCTTCCATAATTACAAGGCTACCATCCATTTGGTAACAAAAATCTCGACAATAGACTACCTTCCATATTGTCAAGGCTACCATCCATTGGAGAAACAAAAATCTCGACAAAAAACTACCTTCCATAATGACAAGTCTACCATCCATTGGAATAACAAAAATATTGAGAGTAGACTACCTTCCATAATGACAAGGCTATCATCCATTGGAGTAACAAAAATCTGAACAACAAACTACCTTCCATAATGACAAGGCTACCATCCATTGGAGTAACAGAAATCTCAACGATCGACTACCTTCCGTAATGACAAGGAAACTATCCATTTGAGTAACAAAATCTCGACAACAGACTACTTTCCATAATGACAAGGCAACCATCCATTGGAGAAATAAAAATATGAACAACAGACTACCTTCCATAATCACAAGTCTATCATCCATTGGAGTAACAAAGATATCGACAACAGACTACCTTCAATAATGACAAGGCTACCATCCATTGGAGTAAGAAAGATCTCGACAAAAGACTACCTTCCATAATGACAAGGCTACCATCCATTGGAGTAACAAAAATATCGACAACAAACTACCTTCCATAATGAGAAGGCTACAATCCGTTGCAGTAACAGAAATCTCAACGACAGACTAACTTCAATAATGAGAAGGCTACCATCCATTGGAATAACAAAAATCTTGACAAAAGACTACATTCAATAATGACAAGGCTACAATCCATTGGAATAACAAATATCTCGACAATAGACTACCTTCCATAATGACAAGGCCATCATTCATTGGATTAACAAAAATCTCAACGACAAACTACCTTCCATAATGATAAGGCTACCATACATTGGAGTAACACAAATCTCGACAACAGACTACCTTCCATAATGACAAGGTTACCATCCTTTGGAGTAACAAAAATCTCGACAACAAACTACCTTCCATAATGACAAGGCTACCATCCAATGGAATAACAAAAATCTCGACAACAGACTACCTTCCATAATTACAAGGCTACCATCCATTTGGGTAACAAAAATCTCGACAATAGACTACCTTCCATAATGACAAGGCTACCATCCATTGGAGTAACAAAAATCTTGACAAAAAACTACCTTCCATAATGACAAGGCTACCATCCATTGGAGTAAAAAAAATCTCGACAACAGACTACCTTCCATAATTATAAGGCTACCATCCATTGGAGTATCAAAAATCTCGACAATAGACTACCTTCCATAATGACAAGGATACCATCCATTGGAATAAAAAAAATATCGACAACAGGCTACCTTCCATAATGACAAGGATATCATCCATTGGAGTAACAAAAATCTCGACAAAATACTACCTTCCATACTAACAAGGTTACCATCAATTGGAATTACAAAAATCTCAAAAACATACTACCTTCCATAATGAAAAGCCTACCATCCAATGGAATAAAATATTCTCGACAACAGACTACCTTCCATAATGACAAGGCTACCATCCATTAGAGTAACAGAAATCTGAACAACTGACTACCTTCCACAATTACAAGGCTACAATCCATTGGAGTAAAAGAAATCTAAACGACAAACTAACTTCCATAATGACAAGGCTACCATCCATTAGATTAACAAAAATCTTGACAAATGACTACCTTCCATAATGACAAGGTTACCATCCATTGCAATAACAAAAATCTAAACAACAGACTACCTTCCATAATGACAAGGCTACCATCCATTGGAGTAACAAAAATATCGACAACAAACTACCTTCCATAATGACAAGGCTACCATCTATTAGAGTAAAAAAATATCGACAATAGACTATGCTCCATAATGAAAAGGCTACCATCCATTAGAGTAACAAAATCTCGACAACAAACGACATTCCATAATGACAAGGCTACCATCCATCGAAGTAACAAAAATATCGACAACAGACTACCTTCCTTAATGAAAAGGCTACCATCCATTGGAGTAACAAAAATCTGAACAACAAACTACCTTCAATAATGACAAGGCTACATTCAATTGGAGTACCAGAAATCTCAACGATAGACTACCTTCCATAATGACAAGGCTACCATCCATTGGAGTAAAAAAAATATCGACAAAAGACTACCTTCCATAATGACAAGGTTACCATCTATTGGAATAACAAAAATCTAAACAACAGACTACCTTCCATAATTACAAGGCTACAATCCATTGGAGAAACAAAAATATCGACAAAAAACTACCTTCCATAATGACAAGGCTACCATCCATTGGAGTAAAAAAATATCGACAACAGACTATGTTCCATAATGACAAGGCTACCATCCATTAGAGTAACAAAATCTCGACAACAGACTACCTTCCATAATGACAAGGCTACCATCCAATGGAGTATCAAAAATCTCCACAACAGACTACCTTCCATAATAACAAGGCTATCATCCATTGGAGTAACAAAAATCTTGACAAAATACTACCTTCCATAATGACAAGGTTACCATCCATTGGAATAAAAAAAATCTCAAAAAAAGACTACCTTCCATAATGACAAGCCTACCATCGAATGGAATAAAATATTCTTGACAACAGACTACCTTCCATAATGACAATGCTACCATCCATTGGAGTAACAAAAATCTGAACAACAGACTACCGTCCATAATGACAAGGCTACAATCCATTGGAGTAACAGAAATCTCAACGACAAACTACCTTCCACAATGACAAGGCTACCATCCATTGGATTAACAAAAATCTCGACAAAAGACTACCTTCCTTAATGACAAGGTTACCATCCATTGGAATAACCAAAATCTAAACAACAGACTACCTTCCATAATGAGAAGGCTACCATCCATTGGAGTAACAAAAATATCGACAACAAACTACCTTCCATAATGACAAGGCTACCATCTATCAGAGTAAAAAAATATCGACAACAGACTATGCTCCATAATGACAAGGCTACCATCCATTAGAGTAACAAAATCTCGACAACAGACTACCTTCCATAATGACAAGGCTACCATCCATTGGTGTAACAAAAATCTCGACAACGGACTACCTTCCATAATGACAAGGCTACCATCCATTAGAATAACAAAAATCTCAAAAATAGACTACCTTCCATAATGACAAGCCTACCATCCAATGGAATAAAATATTCTCGACAACATACTACCTTCCATAATGACAAGGCTACCATCCATTGGAGTAACAAAAATCTGAACAACAAACTACCTTCCATAATGACAAGGCTACAATCCATTGGAGTAACAGAAATCTCAACGACAGACTAACTTCCATAATGACAAGGCTACCATCCATTGGATTAACAAAAATCTAGACAAAAGACTACCTTCCATAATGACAAGGTTACCATCCATTGGAATAACAAAAATTTAAACAACAGACTACCTTCTATAATGACAAGGCTACCATCCATTAGAGTAACAAAAATATCGACAACAAACTACCTTCCATAATGACAAGGCTACCATCTATTGGAGTAAAAAACTATCGACAACAGACTATGCTCCATAATGACAAGGCTACCATCCATTAGAGTAACAAAATCTCGACAACAGACTACCGTCCATAATGACAAGGCTACCATCCATTAGAGTATCAAAAATCTCGACAATAGACTACCTTCCATAATGACAAGGATACCATCCATTGGAATAAAATAATATCGACAACAGGCTACCTTCCATAATGTCAAGGATATCATCCATTGGAGTAACAAAAATCTCGACAAAATACTACCTTCCATACTAACAAGGTTACCATCAATTGGAATTACAAAAATCTCAAAAACATACTACCTTCCATAATGAAAAGCCTACCATCCAATGGAATAAAATATTCTCGACAACAGACTACCTTCCATAATGACAAGGCTACCATCCATTAGAGTAACAAAAATCTGAAAAACTGACTACCTTCCACAATTACAAGGCTACAATCCATTGGAGTAACAGAAATCTAAACGACAAACTAACTTCCATAATGACAAGGCTACCATCCATTAGATTAACAAAAATCTCGACAAATGACTACCTTCCATAATGACAAGGTTACCATCCATTGCAATAACAAAAATCTAAACAACAGACTACCTTCCATAATGACAAGGCTACCATCCATTGGAGTAACAAAAATATCGACAACAAACTACCTTCCATAATGACAAGGCTACCATCTATTAGAGTAAAAAAATATCGACAATAGACTATGCTCCATAATGAAAAGGCTACCATCCATTAGAGTAACAAAATCTCGACAACAAACGACATTCCATAATGACAAGGCTACCATCCATCGAAGTAACAAAAATATCGACAACAGACTACCTTCCATAATGAAAAGGCTACCATCCATTGGAGTAACAAAAATCTGAACAACAAACTACCTTCAATAATGACAAGGCTACATTCAATTGGAGTACCAGAAATCTCAACGATAGACTACCTTCCATAATGACAAGGCTACCATCCATTGGAGTAAAAAAAATATCGACAAAAGACTACCTTCCATAATGACAAGGTTACCATCTATTGGAATAACAAAAATCTAAACAACAGACTACCTTCCATAATTACAAGGTTACAATCCATTGGAGAAACAAAAATATCGACAAAAAACTACCTTCCATAATGACAAGGCTACCATCCATTGGAGTAAAAAAATATCGATAACAGACTATGTTCCATAATGACAAGGCTACCATCCATTAGAGTAACAAAATCTTGACAACAGACTACCTTCCATAATGACAAGGCTACCATCCAATGGAGTATCAAAAATCTCCACAACAGACTACCTTCCATAATGACAAGGCTATCATCCATTGGAGTAACAAAAATCTTGACAAAATACTACCTTCCATACTAACAAGGTTACCATCCATTGGAATAAAAAAAATCTCAAAAAAAGACTACCTTCCATAATGACAAGCCTACCATCCAATGGAATAAAATATTCTTGACAACAGACTACCTTCCATAATGACAATGCTACCATCCATTGGAGTAACAAAAATCTGAACAACAGACTACCGTCCATAATGACAAGGCTACAATCCATTGGAGTAACAGAAATCTCAACGACAAACTACCTTCCATAATGACAAGGCTACCATCCATTGGATTAACAAAAATCTCGACAAAAGACTACCTTCCTTAATGACAAGGTTACCATCCATTGGAATAACCAAAATCTAAACAACAGACTACCTTCCATAATGAGAAGGCTACCATCCATTGGAGTAACAAAAATATCGACAACAAACTACCTTCCATAATGACAAGGCTACCATCTATCAGAGTAAAAAAATATCGACAACAGACTATGCTCCATAATGACAAGGCTACCATCCATTAGAGTAACAGAATCTCGACAACAGACTACCTTCCATAATGACAAGGCTACCATCCATTGGTGTAACAAAAATCTCGACAACGGACTACCTTCCATAATGACAAGGCTACCATCCATTAGAATAACAAAAATCTCAAAAATAGACTACCTTCCATAATGACAAGCCTACCATCCAATGGAATAAAATATTCTCGACAACATACTACCTTCCATAATGACAAGGCTACCATCCATTGGAGTAACAAAAATCTGAACAACAAACTACCTTCCATAATGACAAGGCTACAATCCATTGGAGTAACAGAAATCTCAACGACAGACTAACTTCCATAATGACAAGGCTACCATCCATTGGATTAACAAAAATCTAGACAAAAGACTACCTTCCATAATGACAAGGTTACCATCCATTGGAATAACAAAAATTTAAACAACAGACTACCTTCTATAATGACAAGGCTACCATCCATTAGAGTAACAAAAATATCGACAACAAACTACCTTCCATAATGACAAGGCTACCATCTATTGGAGTAAAAAACTATCGACAACAGACTATGCTCCATAATGACAAGGCTACCATCCATTAGAGTAACAAAATATCGGCAACAGACTACCGTCCATAATGACAAGGCTACCATCCATTGGAGTAACAAAAATCTCGACAATAGACTAACTTCCATAATGACAAGGCTACCATCCATTGGAGAAATAAAAATCTGAACAACAGAGTACCTTTCATAATGACAAGGCTACAATCTATTGGAGTAACAGAAATCTCAACGACAGACTACCTTCCATAATGACAAGGCTACCATCCATTGGAGTAAAAAAAATCTCGACAACAGACTACCTTCCATAATTATAAGGCTACCATCCATTGGAGTATCAAAAATCTCGACAATAGACTACCTTCCATAATGACAAGCATACCATCCATTGGAGTAAAAAAATATCGACAACCGACTACCTTCCATAATGACAAGGATATCATCCATTGGAGTAAAAAAAATCTCGACAAAATACTACCTTCCATACTAACAAGGTTACCATCCATTGGAATAACAAAAATCTCAAAAACAGACTACCTTCCATAATGAAAAGCCTACCATCCAATGGAATAAAATATTCTCGAAAACAGACTACCTTCCATAATGACAAGGCTACCATCCATTGGAGTAACAAAAATCTGAACAACAGACTACCTTCCACAATGACAAGGCTACAATCTATTGGAGTAACAGAAATCTAAACGACAAACTAACTTCCATAATGACAAGGCTACCATCCATTAGATTAACAAAAATCTCGACAAAAGACTACCTTCCATAATGACAAGGTTATCATCCATTGCAATAACAAAAATCTAAACAACAGACTACCTTCCATAATGACAAGGCTACCATCCATTGGAGTAACAAAAATATCGACAACAAACTACCTTCCATAATGACATGGCTACCATCTATTAGAGTAAAAAAATATCGACAATAGACTATGCTCAATAATGAAAAGGCTACCATCCATTAGAGTAACAAAATCTCGACAACAAACGACATTCCATAATGACAAGGCTACCATCCATCGGAGTAACAAAAATCTCGACAACAGACTACCTTCCATAATGAAAAGGCTACCATCCATTGGAGTAACAAAAATCTCAAAATTAGACTACCTTCCATAATGACAAGCCTACCATCCAATGGAATAAAATATTCTCGACAACAGACTACCTTCCATAATGACAAGGCTACCATCCATTAGAGTAACAAATATCTGAACAACAAACTACCTTCAATAATGACAAGGCTACAATCAATTGGAGTACCAGAAATCTCAACGATAGACTACCTTCCATAATGACAAGGCTACCATCCGTTGGAGTAAAAAAAATATCGACAAAAGACTACCTTCCATAATGACAAGGTTACCATCTATTGGAATAACAAAAATCTAAACAACAGACTACCTTCCATAATTACAAGGCTACAATCCATTGGAGAAACAAAAATATCGACAAAAAACTACCTTCCATATTGACAAGGATACCATCCATTGGAGTAAAAAAATCTCGACAAAATACTACCTTCCATAATGACAAGGTTACCATCCATTGGAATAATAAAAATCTCAAAAAAGGACTACCTTCCATAATGACAAGCCTACCATCCAATGGAATAAAATATTCTCGACAACAGACTACCTTCCATAATGACAATGCTACCATCCATTGGAAAAACAAAAACCTGAACAACAGACTACCGTCCATAATGACAAGGCTACAATCCATTGGAGTAACAGAAATCTCAACGACAAACTACCTTCCATAATGACAAGGCTACCATCCATTGGATTAACAAAAATCTCGACAAAGGACTACCTTCCTTAATGACAAGGTTACCATCCATTGGAATAACCAAAATCTAAACAACAGACTACCTTCCTCAATGAGAAGGCTACCATCCATTGGAGTAACAAAAATATCGACAACAAACTACCTTCCATAATGACAAGGCTACCATCTATCAGAGTAAAAAAATATCGACAACAGACTATGCTGCATAATGACAAGGCTACCATCCATTAGAGTAACAAAATCTCGACAACAGACTACCTTCCATAATGACAAGGCTACCATCCATTGGTGTAACAAAAATCTCGACAACAGACTACCTTCCATAATGACAAGGCTACCATCCATTAGAATAACAAAAATCTCAAAAATAGACTACCTTCCATAATGACAAGTCTACCATCCAATGGAATAAAATATTCTGGACAACATACTACCTTCCATAATGACAAGGCTACCATCCATTGGAGTAACAAAAATCTGAACAACAAACTACCTTCCATAATGACAAGGCTACAATCCATTGGAGTAACAGAAATCTCAACGACAGACTACCTTCCATAATGACAAGGCTACCATCCATTGGATTCACAAAAATCTCGACAAAAGACTACCTTCCATAATGACAATGTTACCATCCATTGGAATAACAAAAATTTAAACAACAGACTACCTTCTATAATGACAAGGCTACCATCCATTAGAGTAACAAAAATATTGACAACAAACTACCTTCCATAATGACAAGGCTACCATCTATTGGAGTAAAAAAATATCGACAACAGACTATGCTCCATAATGACAAGGCTACCATCCATTAGAGTAACAAAATCTCGACAACAGACTACCGTCCATAATGACAACGCTACCATCCATAGGAGTAACAAAAATCTCGACAACAGACTAACTTCCATAATGACAAGGCTACCATCCATTGGAGAAATAAAAATCTTAACAACAGAGTACCTTCCATAATGACAAGGCTATAATCTATTGGAGTAACAGAAATCTCAACGACAGACTACCTTCCATAATGACAAGGCTACCATCCATTGGAGTAAAAAAAATCTCGACAACAGACTACCTTCCATAATTATAAGGCTACCATCCATTGGAGTATCAAAAATCTCGACAATAGACTACCTTCCATAATGACAAGGATACCATCCATTGGAGTAAAAAATATATCGACAACAGACTACCTTCCATAATGACAAGGATATCATCCATTGGAGTAACAAAAATCTCGACAAAATACTACCTTCCATACTAACAAGGTTACCATCCATTGGAATAACAAAAATCTCAAAAACAGACTACCTTCCATAATGAAAAGCCTACCATCCAATGGAATAAAATATTCTCGACAACAGACTACCTTCCATAATGACAAGGCTACCATCCATTGGAGTAACAAAAATCTGTAGAACAGACTACCTTCCACAATTACAAGGCTACAATCTATTGGAGTAACAGAAATCTAAACGACAAACTAACTTCCATAATGACAAGGCTACCATCCATTAGATTAACAAAAATCTCGACAAAAGACTACCTTCCATAATGACAAGGTTACCATCCATTGCAATAACAAAAATCTAAACAACAGACTACCTTCCATAATGACAAGGCTACCATCCATTGGAGTAACAAAAATATCGACAACAAACTACCTTCCATAATGACATGGCTACAATCTATTAGAGTAAAAAAATATCGACAATAGACTATGCTCAATAATGAAAAGGCTACCATCCATTAGAGTAACAAAATCTCGACAACAAACGACATTCCATAATGACAAGGCTACCATCCATCGGAGTAACAAAAATCTCGACAACAGACTACCTTCCATAATGAAAAGGATACCATCCATTGGAGTAACAAAAATCTCAAAATTAGACTACCTTCCATAATGACAAGCCTACCATCCAATGGAATAAAATATTCTCGACAAAAGACTACCTTCCATAATGACAAGGCTACCATCCATTGGAGTAACAAATATCTGAACAACAAACTACCTTCAATAATGACAAGGCTACAATCAATTGGAGTACCAGAAATCTCAACGATAGACTACCTTCCATAATGACAAGGCTACCATCCATTGGAGTAAAAAAAATATCGACAAAAGACTACCTTCCATAATGACAAGGTTGCCATCTATTGGAATAACAAAAATCTAAACAACATACTACCTTCCATAATTACAAGGCTACAATCCATTGGAGAAACAAAAATATCGACAAAAAACTACCTTCCATATTGACAAGGATACCATCCATTGGAGTAAAAAAATCTCGACAAAATACTACCTTCCATAATGACAAGGTTACCATCCATTGGAATAACAAAAATCTCAAAAAAGGACTACCTTCCATAATGACAAGCCTACCATCCAATGGAATAAAATATTCTCGACAACAGACTACCTTCCATAATGACAATGCTACCATCCATTGGAAAAACAAAAACCTGAACAACATACTACCGTCCATAATGACAAGGCTACAATCCATTGGAGTAACAGAAATCTCAACGACAAAATACCTTCCATAATGACAAGGCTACCATCCATTGGATTAACAAAAATCTCGACAAAGGACTACCTTCCTTAATGACAAGGTTACCATCCATTGGAATAACCAAAATCTAAACAACAGACTACCTTCCATAATGAGAAGGCTACCATCCATTGGAGTAACAAAAATATCGACAACAAACTACCTTCCATAATGACAAGGCTACCATATATCAGAGTAAAAAAATATCGACAACAGACTATGCTACATAATGACAAGGCTACCATCCATTAGAGTAACAAAATCTCGACAACAGACTACCTTCCATAATGACAAGGCTACCATCCATTGGTGTAACAAAAATCTCGACAACAGACTACCTTCCATAATGACAAGGCTACCATCCATTGGAATAACAAAAATCTCAAAAACAGACTAACTTCCACAATGACAAGCCTACCATCCAATGGAATAAAATATTCTCGACAACATACTACCTTCCATAATGACAAGGCTACCATCCATTGGAGTAACAAAAATCTGAACAACAAACTACCTTCCATAATGACAAGGCTACAATCCATTGGAGTAACAGAAATCTCAACGACAGACTACCTTCCATAATGACAAGGCTACCATCCATTGGATTAACAAAAATCTCGACAAAAGACTACCTTCCATAATGGCAAGGTTACCATCCATTGGAATAACAAAAATCTAAACAACAGACTACCTTCCATAATGACAAGGCTACCATCCATTCGAGTAACAAAAATATCGACAACAAACTACCTTCCATAATGACAAGGCTACCATCTATTGGAGTAAAAAAATATCGACAACAGACTATGCTCCATAATGACAAGGCTACCATCCATTAGAGTAACAAAATCTCGACAACAGACTACCTTCAATAATGACAAGGCTACCATCCATTGGAGTAACAAAAATCTCGACAACAGACTACCTGCCATAATGACAAGGCTACCATCCATTGGAGTAACAAAAATCTCGACAACATACTACCTTCCATAACGACAAGGCTATCATCCATTGGAGTAACAAAAATCTCGACAAAATACTACCTTCCATAATGACAAGCCTACCATCCAATGGAATAAACTATTCTCAACAACAGACTACCTTCCACAATGACAAGGCTACCATCCATTGGAGTAACAAAAATCTGAACAACAGACTACCTTCCATAATGACAAGGCTATCATCCATTGGAGTAACAAAAATCTGAACAACAGACTACCTTGCATAATGACAAGGCTATAATCCATTGGAATAACAAAGATATAGACAATAGACTACCTTGCATAATGACAAGGCTACCGTCCATTGGAGTAATAAAAATCTAGAAAAAAATAACCTCCCATAATAACAAGGCTACCATCCATTGGAATAACAAAAATCTTGACAATAGACTACCTTCCATAATGACAAGGCTACCATCCATTGGAGTAAAAAAAATCTCGACAACAGACTACCTTCTATAAGGACTAGGCTACATCCATTAGGGTACCAAGAATCTCCACAACAGACTACCTTCCATAATGACAATGCTACCATCCATTGGAGTAACAAAAATCTCGATAAAAAACTACCTTCCATAATGACATGGCTATCATCCATTGGAGTATCAAAGATATCGACAATAGACTACCTTCCATAATGACAAGGCTATCTTCCATTGGAGTAAAAAAAATCTGAACAATAGACTACCTTGCATCATGACAAGGCTATCATCCATTGGAGTCACAAAGATATCGACTACAAACTACCTTCCATAATGACAAGGCAACCATCCATTTTAGTAACAAAAATCTCGACAAAAAACTAACTTCCATAATGACAAGGCTACTATCCATTGGAATAATAAAAATCTCGACAATATTCTACCTTCCATAATGACAAGGCTACCATCCATTGGAGTAACAAAAATCTCGATAAAAAACTACCTTCCTTAATGATAAGGCTACCATCCATTGGAATAACAAAAATCTCAACAATAGACTACCTTCCACAATGACAAGGCTACCATCCATTGGAGTAACAAAAATTTGAACAACAGACTACCTTACATAATGACAAGGCTACAATCCATTGGAGTAACAGAAATTTCAACGACAGACTACCTTCTATAATGACAAGGCTACCATCCATTGGAGTAACAAAAATCTCGACAACAGACTACCTTCCATGATGACAAGGCTACCATCCATTGGAATAACAAAAATCTGAATAACATACTACCTTCCATAATGACAAGGCTACAATCCATTGGAGTAACAAAAATCTCAACGACTGACTACCTTCCATAATGACAAGGCTACCATTCATTGGAGTAACAAAAATATCGACAATAGACTACCTTCTATAATGACAAGGCTACCATCCATTGGAATAACAAAAATGTTGACAATAAACTACCTTCCATAATGACAAGGCTACCATCCATTGGAGTAACAAAAATCTGAACAACAGACTACCTTGCATAATGAAAAGGCTATCATCCATTGGAGTAAAAAAGATATCGACAATAGACAACCTTCAATAATAACAAGGCTACAATCCATTGGAGTAACAAAAATCTCAACGACAGACTACCTTCCATAACGACAAGGCTACCATTCATTGGAGTAACAAAAATATCGACAACAGACTACCTTCTATAATGACAAGGCTACATCCATTAGGGTACCAAGAATCTAAACGACAAACTACCTTCCATAATGACAAGGCTACCATCCATTGGATTAACAAAAATCTCGACAAAAGACTACCTTCCTTAATGACAAGGTTACCATCCATTGGAATAACCAAAATCTAAACAACAGACTACCTCCATAATGACAAGGCTACCATCCATTGGTGTAAAAAAAATCTCGACAACAAACTACCTTCCATAATGACAAGTCTACCATCCATTGGAATAACAAAAATCTCAAAAACAGACTACCTTCCATAATGAAAAGCCTACCATCCAATGGAATAAAATATTCTCGACAACACACTACCTTCCATAATGACAAGGCTACCATCCATTGGAGTAACAAAAATCTGAACAACAAACTACCTTCCATAATGAAAAGGCTACAATCCATTGGAGTAACAGAAATCTCAACGACAGAATACCTTCGATAATGACAAGGCTACCATCCATTGGGTTAACAAAAATCTCGAAAAAAGACTACCTTCCATAATGACAAGGTTATCATCCATTGGAATAACAAAAATCTAAACAGACTACCTTCCATAATGACAAGGCTACCATCCATTGGAGTAACAAAAATATCGACAACAAACTACCTTCCATAATGACAAGGCTACCATCTATTGGAGTAAAAAAATATCGACAACAGACTATGCTCTATAATGACAAGGCTACCATCCATTAGAGTAACAAAATCTCGACAACAGACTACCTTCCATAATGACAAGGCTACCATCCATTGGAGTAACAAAAATCTCGACAACAGACTACCTTCCATAATGACAAGGCTACCATCCATTGGAGTAACAAAAATCTCGACAACATACTACCTTCCATAATGACAAGGCTATTATCCATTGGAGTAAGAAAAATCTTGACAAAATACTACCTTCCATAATGACAAGCCTACCATCCAATGGAATAAACTATTCTCAACAACAGACTACCTTCCATAATGACAAGGCTACCATCCATTGGATTAACAAAAATCTGAACAACAAACTACCTTCCATAATGACAAGGCTACAATCCATTGGAGTAACAGAAATCTCAACGACAGACTACCTTTCATAATGACAAGGCTACCATCCATTGGAGTAAAAAAAATATCAACAACAGACTACCTTCCATAATGACAAGGCTACCATCCATTGGAGTATCAAAAATATCGACAATAGACTACCTTCCATAATGACAAGGCTACCATCCATTGGAGTAAAAAAAATATCAACAACAAACTATGTTCCATAATGACATGGCTACCATCCATTAGAGTAACAAAATCTCGACAACAGACTACCTTCCATATTGACAAGGCTACCATCCATTCGAGTAACAAAAATCTCGACAAAATACTACCTTCCATAATGACAAGCCTACCATCCAATGGAATAAACTATTCTCAACAACAGACTACCTTCCATAATGACAAGGCTACCATCCATTGGAGTAACAAAAATATGAACAACAGACTACCTTCCATAATGACAAGGCTACAATCCATTGGAGTAACAGAAATCTCAACGACAGACTACCTTTCATAATGACAAGGCTACCATCCATTGGAGTAAAAAAAATATCAACAACAGACTACCTTCCATAATGACAAGGCTACCATCCATTGGAGTATCAAAAATATCGACAACAGACTACCTTCCATAATGACAAGGCTACCATCCATTGGAGTAAAAAAAATATCAAAAACAAACTATGTTCCATAATGTCATGGCTACCATCCATTAGAGTAACAAAATCACGACAACAGACTACCTTCCATATTGACAAGGCTACCATCCATTGGAGTAACAAAAATCTCGACAACAGACTATATTCCATAATGACAAGGCTATCATCCATTGGAGTAACAAAAATCTGAACAACAGACTACCTTGCATAATGACAAGGCTATCATCCATTGGAGTAACAAAGATATCGACAATAGACTACCTTGCATAATGACAAGGCTACCGTCCATTGGAGTAACAAAAATCTAGACAAAAAAAAACCTTCCATAATGACAAGGCTACCATCCATTGGAGTAACAAAAATATCGACAATAGACTACCTTCTATAATGACAAGGCTACCATCCATTGGAATAACAAAAATGTTGACAATAAACTACCTTCCATAATGACAAGGCTACCATCCATTGGAGTAACAAAAATCTGAACAACAGACTACCTTGCATAATGAAAAGGCTATCATCCATTGGAGTAAAAAAGATATCGACAATAGACAACCTTCAATAATAACAAGGCTACAATCCATTGGAGTAACAAAAATCTCAACGACAGACAACCTTCCATAACGACAAGGCTACCATTCATTGGAGTAACAAAAATATCGACAACAGACTACCTTCTATAATGACAAGGCTACATCCATTAGGGTACCAAGAATCTAAACGACAAACTACCTTCCATAATGACAAGGCTACCATCCATTAGATTAACAAAAATCTCGACAAAAGACTACCTTCCTTAATGACAAGGTTACCATCCATTGGAATAACCAAAATCTAAACAACAGACTACCTCCATAATGAGAAGGCTACCATCCATTGGAGTAACAAAAATATCAACAACAAACTACCTTCCATAATGACAAGGCTACCATCTATCGGAGTAAAAAAATATCGACAACAGACTATGCTCCATAATGACAAGGCTACCATCCATTGGACTAACAAAAATCTCGACAACAGACTACCTTCCATAATGACAAGGCTACCATCCATTGGTGTAACAAAAATCTCGACAACAAACTACCTTCCATAATGACAAGTCTACCATCCATTGGAATAACAAAAATCTCAAAAACAGACTACCTTCCATAATGACAAGCCTACCATCCAATGGAATAAAATATTCTCGACAACACACTACCTTCCATAATGACAAGGCTACCATCCATTGGAGTAACAAAAATCTAAACAACAAACTACCTTCCATAATGACAAGGCTACAATCCATTGGAGTAACAGAAATCTCAACGACAGAATACCTTCGATAATGACAAGGCTACCGTCCATTAGATTAACAAAAATCTCGACAAAAGACTACCTTCCATAATGACAAGGTTATCATCCATTGGAATAACAAAAATCTAAACAGACTACCTTCCATAATGACAACGCTACCATCCATTGGAGTAACAAAATTATCGACAACAAACTACCTTCCATAATGACAAGGCTACCATCTATTGGAGTAAAAAAATATCGACAACAGACTATGCTCCATAATGACAAGGCTACCATCCATTAGAGTAACAAAATCTCGACAACAGACTACCTTCCATAATGACAAGGCTACCATCCATTGGAGTAACAAAAATCTCGACAACAGACTACCTTCCATAATGACAAGGCTACCATCCATTGGAGTAACAAAAATATAGACAACATACTACCTTCCATAATGACAAGGCTATCATCCATTGGAGTAAGAAAAATATTGACAAAATACTACCTTCCATAATGACAAGCCTACCATCCAATGGAATAAACTATTCTCAACAACAGACTACCTTCCATAATGACAAGGCTACCATCCATTGGATTAACAAAAATCTGAACAACAAACTACCTTCCATAATGACAAGGCTACAATCCATTGGAGTAACAGAAATCTCAACGACAGACTACCTTTCATAATAACAAGGCTACCATCCATTGGAGTAAAAAAAATATCAACAACAGACTACCTTCCATAATGACAAGGCTACCATCCATTGGAGTATCAAAAATATCGACAACAGACTACCTTCCATAATGACAAGGCTACCATCCATTGGAGTAAAAAAAATATCAACAACAAACTATGTTCCATAATGACATGGCTACCATCCATTAGAGTAACAAAATCTCGACAACAGACTACCTTCCATATTGACAAAGCTACCATCCATTCGAGTAACAAAAATCTCGACAAAATACTACCTTCCATAATGACAAGCCTACCATCCAATGGAATAAACTATTCTCAACAACAGACTACCTTCCATAATGACAAGGCTACCATCCATTGGAGTAACAAAAATATGAACAACAGACTACCTTCCATAATGACAAGGCTACAATCCATTGGAGTAACAGAAATCTCAACGACAGACTACCTTTCATAATGACAAGGCTACCATCCATTGGAGTAAAAAAAATATCAACAACGGACTACCTTCCATAATGACAAGGCTACCATCCATTGGAGTATCAAAAATATCGACAACAGACTACCTTCCATAATGACAAGGCTACCATCCATTGGAGTAAAAAAAATATCAAAAACAAACTATGTTCCATAATGTCATGGCTACCATCCATTAGAGTAACAAAATCTCGACAACAGACTACCTTCCATATTGATAAGGCTACCATCCATTGGAGTAACAAAAATCTCGACAACAGACTATATTCCATATTGACAAGGCTATCATCCATTGGAGTAACAAAAATCTGAACAACAGACTACCTTGCATAATGACAAGGCTATCATCCATTGGAGTAACAAAGATATCGACAATAGACTACCTTGCATAATGACAAGGCTACCGTCCATTGGAGTAACAAAAATCTAGACAAAAAAAAACCTTCCATAATGACAAGGCTACCATCCATTGGAATAACAAAAATCTCGACAATAGACTACCTTCCATAATGACAAGGCTACCATCCATTGGAGTAACAAAAATTACCTTCCATAATGATATGGCTATCATCCATTGGAGTAACAAAGATATCGACTACAAACTACCATCCATAATGACAAGGCTACCATCCATTTGAGTAACAAAAATCTCGACAATATTCTACCTTCCATAATGACAAGGCTACCATCCATTGGAGTAAAAAAAATCTCAACAATAGACTACCTTCCACAATGACAAGGCTACCATCCATTGGAGTAACAAAAATGTGAACAACAGACTACCTTACATAATGACAAGGCTACAATCCATTGGAGTAACAGAAATCTCAACGACAGACTACCTTCCATAATGACAAGGCTACCATCCATTGGAGTAACAAAAATATCAACAACAGACTACCTTCCATAATGACAAGGCTACCATCCATTGGAATAACAAAAATCTGAACAACATACTACCTTCCATAATGACAAGGCTACCAACCATTGGAGTAACAGAAATCTCAACGACGGACTACCTTCCATAATGACAAGGCTACCATTCATTGGAGTAAAAAAAATATCGACAATAGACTACCTTATATAATGACAAGGCTACCATCCATTGGAATAACAAAAATCTT
Organism: Vicia faba; assembly: GCA_948472305.1. Lineage (NCBI taxonomy): Eukaryota > Viridiplantae > Streptophyta > Magnoliopsida > Fabales > Fabaceae > Vicia > Vicia faba. The sequence continues at coordinate 584,365,134 of OX451739.1, read as the reverse complement.
GACAATAAACTACCTTCCATAATGACAAGGCTATCATCCATTGGAGTAACAAAAATCTGAACAACAGACTACCTTGCATAATGACAAGGCTACCGTCCATTGGAGTAACAAAAATCTCGACAATAGACTACCTTCCATAATGACAAGGCTACCATCCATTGGAGTAATAAAAATTTGAACAACAGACTACCTTACATAATGACAAGGCTACAATCCATTGGAGTAACAGAAATCTCAACGACAGACTACCTTCCATAACGACAAGGCTACCATTCATTGGAGTAACAACAATATCGACAACAGACTACCTTCTACAATGACAAGGCTACATCCATTAGGGTACCAAGAATCTCGACAACAGACTACCTTCCATAATGACAAGGCTACCATCCATTGGAGTAACAAAAATCTCGATAAAAAACTACCTTCCACAATGATAAGGCTATCATCCATTGGAGTATCAAAGATATCAACAATATACTACCTTCCATAATGACAAGGCTATCATCCATTGGAGTAAAAAAAATTTAAACAATAGACTACCTTGCATAATGACAAGGCTATCATCAGTTGGAGTAACAAAGATATCGACTATAAACTACCTTCCATAATGAAAAGGCTACCATCCATTTGAGTAACAAAAATCTCGACAAAATACTAACTTCCATAATGACAAGGCTACTATCCATTGGAATTAAAAAAAATCTCGACAATATTCTACCTTCCATAATGACAAGGCTACCATCCATTGGAGTAACAAAAATCTCGATAAAAAACTACCTTCCATAATGATAAGGCTACCATCCATTGGAATAACAAAAATCGCAACAATAGACTACCTTCCACAATGACAAGGCTACCATCCATTGGAGTAACAAAAATCTGAACAACAGACTACCTTACATAATGACAAGCCTACAATCCATTGGAGTAACAAAGATATCGACAATAGACTACCTTGCATAATGACAAGGCTACCGTCCATTGGAGTAACAAAAATCTAGACAAAAAAAAACCTTCCATAATGACAAGGCTACCATCCATTGGAATAACAAAAATGTCGACAATAGACTACCTTCCATAATGACAAGGCTACCATCCATTGGAGTAACAAAAATTACCTTCCATAATGATATGGCTATCATCCATTGGAGTAACAAAGATATCGACTACAAACTACCATCCATAATGACAAGGCTACCATCCATTTGAGTAACAAAAATCTCGACAAAAAACTAACTTCCATAATGACAAGGCTACTATCCATTGGAATAACAAAAATCTCGACAATATTCTACCTTCCATAATGACAAGGCTACCATCAATTGGAGTAAAAAAAATCTCAACAATAGACTACCTTCCACAATGACAAGGCTACCATCCATTGGAGTAACAAAAATCTGAACAAAAGACTACCTTACATAATGACAAGGCTACAATCCATTGGAGTAACAGAAATCTCAACGACATACTACCTTCCATAATGACAAGGCTACCATCCATTGGAGTAACAAAAATATTAACAACAGACTACCTTCCATAATGACAAGGCTACCATCCATTGGAATAACAAAAATCTGAACAACATACTACCTTCCATAATGACAAGGCTACAATCCATTGGAGTAACAGAAATCTCAATGACGGACTACCTTCCATAATGACAAGGCTACCATTCATTGGAGTAACAAAAATATCGACAATAGACTACCTTCTATAATGACAAGGCTACCATCCATTGGAATAACAAAAATCTTGACAATAAACTACCTTCCATAATGACAAGGCTACCATCCATTGGAGTAACAAAAATCTGAACAATAGACTACCTTGCATAAATGAAAAGGCTATCATCCATTGGAGTAACAAAGATATCGACAATAGACTACCTTCAATAATGACAAGGCTACCATCCATTGGACTAAAAAAAATCTCGACAATAGACTACCTTCCATAATGACAAGGCTACCATCCATTGGAGTAATAAAAATTTGAACAACAGACTACCTTACATAATGACAAGGCTACAATCCATTGGAGTAACAGAAATCTCAACGACAGACTACCTTCCATAACGACAAGGCTACCATTCATTGGAGTAACAACAATATCGACAACAGACTACCTTCTACAATGACAAGGCTACATCCATTAGGGTACCAAGAATCTCGACAACAGACTACCTTCCATAATGACAAGGCTACCATCCATTGGAGTAACAAAAATCTCGATAAAAAACTACCTTCCACAATGATAAGGCTATCATCCATTGGAGTATCAAAGATATCAACAATATACTACCTTCCATAATGACAAGGCTATCATCCATTGGAGTAAAAAAAATTTAAACAATAGACTACCTTGCATAATGACAAGGCTATCATCAGTTGGAGTAACAAAGATATCGACTATAAACTACCTTCCATAATGAAAAGGCTACCATCCATTTGAGTAACAAAAATCTCGACAAAATACTAACTTCCATAATGACAAGGCTACTATCCATTGGAATTAAAAAAAATCTCGACAATATTCTACCTTCCATAATGACAAGGCTACCATCCATTGGAGTAACAAAAATCTCGATAAAAAACTACCTTCCATAATGATAAGGCTACCATCCATTGGAATAACAAAAATCGCAACAATAGACTACCTTCCACAATGACAAGGCTACCATCCATTGGAGTAACAAAAATCTGAACAACAGACTACCTTACATAATGACAAGCCTACAATCCATTGGAGTAACAAAGATATCGACAATAGACTACCTTGCATAATGACAAGGCTACCGTCCATTGGAGTAACAAAAATCTAGACAAAAAAAAACCTTCCATAATGACAAGGCTACCATCCATTGGAATAACAAAAATGTCGACAATAGACTACCTTCCATAATGACAAGGCTACCATCCATTGGAGTAACAAAAATTACCTTCCATAATGATATGGCTATCATCCATTGGAGTAACAAAGATATCGACTACAAACTACCATCCATAATGACAAGGCTACCATCCATTTGAGTAACAAAAATCTCGACAAAAAACTAACTTCCATAATGACAAGGCTACTATCCATTGGAATAACAAAAATCTCGACAATATTCTACCTTCCATAATGACAAGGCTACCATCAATTGGAGTAAAAAAAATCTCAACAATAGACTACCTTCCACAATGACAAGGCTACCATCCATTGGAGTAACAAAAATCTGAACAAAAGACTACCTTACATAATGACAAGGCTACAATCCATTGGAGTAACAGAAATCTCAACGACATACTACCTTCCATAATGACAAGGCTACCATCCATTGGAGTAACAAAAATATTAACAACAGACTACCTTCCATAATGACAAGGCTACCATCCATTGGAATAACAAAAATCTGAACAACATACTACCTTCCATAATGACAAGGCTACAATCCATTGGAGTAACAGAAATCTCAATGACGGACTACCTTCCATAATGACAAGGCTACCATTCATTGGAGTAACAAAAATATCGACAATAGACTACCTTCTATAATGACAAGGCTACCATCCATTGGAATAACAAAAATCTTGACAATAAACTACCTTCCATAATGACAAGGCTACCATCCATTGGAGTAACAAAAATCTGAACAATAGACTACCTTGCATAAATGAAAAGGCTATCATCCATTGGAGTAACAAAGATATCGACAATAGACTACCTTCAATAATGACAAGGCTACCATCCATTGGACTAAAAAAAATCTCGACAATAGACTACCTTCCATAATGACAAGGCTACCATCCATTGGAGTAATAAAAATTTGAACAACAGACTACCTTACATAATGACAAGGCTACAATCCATTGGAGTAACAGAAATCTCAACGACAGACTACCTTCCATAACGACAAGGCTACCATTCATTGGAGTAACAACAATATCGACAACAGACTACCTTCTATAATGACAAGGCTACATCCATTAGGGTACCAAGAATCTCGACAACAGACTACCTTCCATAATGACAAGGCTACCATCCATTGGAGTAACAAAAATCTCGATAAAAAACTACCTTCCACAATGATAAGGCTATCATCCATTGGAGTATCAAAGATATCAACAATATACTACCTTCCATAATGACAAGGCTATCATCCATTGGAGTAAAAAAAATTTGAACAATAGACTACCTTGCATAATGACAAGGCTATCATCAGTTGGAGTAACAAAGATATCGACTATAAACTACCTTCCATAATGAAAAGGCTACCATCCATTTGAGTAACAAAAATCTCAACAAAAAACTAACTTCCATAATGACAAGGCTACTATCCATTGGAATTAAAAAAAATCTCGACAATATTCTACCTTCCATAATGACAAGGCTACCATCCATTGGAGTAACAAAAATCTCGATAAAAAACTACCTTCCATAATGATAAGGCTACCATCCATTGGAATAACAAAAATCGCAACAATAGACTACCTTCCACAATGACAAGGCTACCATCCATTGGAGTAACAAAAATCTGAACAACAGACTACCTTACATAATGACAAGCCTACAATCCATTGGAGTAACAGAAATCTCAACGACAGACTACCTTCCATAATGACAAGGCTACCATCCATTGGAGTAACAAAAATCTCGACAACAGACTACCTTCCATAATGACAAGGCTACCATCCATTGGAATAACAAAAATCTGAACAACATACTACCTTCCATAATGACAAGGCTACAATCCATTGGAGTAACATAAATCTCAACGACGGACTACCTTCCATAATGATAAGGCTACAATTCATTGGAGTAACAAAAATATCGACAACAGACTACCTTCTATAATGAGAAGGCTACCATCCCTTGGAATAACAAAAATCTTGACAATAAACTACCTTCCATAATGACAAGGCTACCATCCATTGGAGTAACAAAAATCTGAACAACAGACTACCTTGGATAATGACAAGGCTATCATCCATTGGAGTAACAAAGATATCGACAATAGACTACCTTCAATAATGACAAGGCTACCATCCATTGGACTATCAAAAATCTCGCCAACAGACTACCTTCCATAATGACAAGGCTACCATCCATTGGAGTAACAAAAATTTGAACAACAAAGTACCTTACATAATGACAAGGCTACAATCCATTGGAGTAACAGAAATCTCAACGACAGACTACCTTCCCTAACAACAAGGCTACCATTCATTGGAGTAACAAAAATATAGACATTAGACTACCTTCTATAATGACAAGGCTACATCCATTAGGGTACCAAGAATCTCGACAACGGACTACCTTCCATAATGACAAGGCTACCATCCATTGGAGTAACAAAAATCTCGATAAAAAACTACCTTCCATAATGATAAGCCTATCATCCATTGGAGTATCAAAGATATCCACAATAGACTACTTCCATAATGACAAGGCTATCATCCATTGGAGTAAAAAAAATTGAACAATAGACTACCTTGGATAATGACAAGGCTATCGTCCATTGGAGTAACAAAGATATCGACTACAAACTACCTTCCATAATGACAAGGCTACCATCCATTTGAGTAACAAAAATCACGACAAAAAACTAACTTCCATAATGACAAGGCTACTATCCATTGGAATAACAAAAATCTTTACAATATTCTACCTTCTATAATGACAAGGCTACCATCCATTGGAGTAACAAAAATCTCGATAAAAAACTACCTTCCATAATGATAAGTCTACCATCCATTGGAATAACAAAAATCTCAACAATAGACTACCTTCCACAATGACAAGGCTACCATCCATTGGAGCAACAAAAATCTGAACAACAGACTACCTTACATAATGACAAGGGTAAAATCCATTGGAGTATCAGAAATCTCAACGACAGACTACCCTCCATAATGACAAGGCTACCATCCATTGGAGTAACAAAAATCTCGACAACAGACTACCTTCCATAATGACAAGGCTACCATCCATTGGAATAACAAAAATCTGAACAACATACTACCTTCCATAATGACAAGGCTAGAATCCATTGGAGTAACAAAAATCTCACCGACGGACTACCTTCTATAATGACAAGGCTACCATCTATTGGAGTAACAAAAATATCGACAACAGACTACCTTCCCTAATGACAAGGCTACCATCCATTGGAGTAACAAAAATCTCGATTGAAAACTACCTTCCATAATGATAAGGCTACCATTCATTTGAATAACAAAAATCTTGACAATAAACTACCTTCTATAATGACAAGGCTACCATCCATTGGAGTAACAAAAATCTGAACAACAGACTACCTTGCATAATGACAAGGCTATCATCCATTGGAATATCAAAGATATCGACAATAGACTACCTTCAATAATGACAAGGCTACCATCCATTGGACTAACAAAAATCTCGACAATAGACTACCTTTCATAATGACAAGGCTACCATCCATTGAATAACAAAAATCTCGATAAAAAACTACCGTCCATAATGATAAGGCTACCATCCATTGGAATAACAAAAATCTTGACAATAAACTACCTTCTATAATGACATCGCTACCATCCATTGGAGTAATAAAAATAAGAACAACAGACTACCTTGCATAATGACAAGGCTATCATCCATTGGAGTATCAAAGATATCGATAATAGACTACCTTCAATAATGACAAGGCTACCATCCATTGTACTAATAAAAATCTCGACAACAGACTAACTTCCATAATGACAAGGCTACCATCCATTGGAGTAACATAAATTTGAACGACAGACTACCTTCCATAACGACAAGGCTACCATTGATTGGAGTAATAAAAACATCGACAACAAACTACCTTCTATAATGACAAGGATACATCCATTGGGGTAACAAAAATCTAGACAACAAACTACCTTCCATAATGACAAGGCTACCGTCCATCGGAGTAACAAAAATCTCAATAAAAAACTACCTTCCATAATGATAAGGCTACCATCCATTTGAATAACAAAAATCTCGAAAATAGACTACCTTCCATAATGACAAGGCTATTATCCATTGGAGTAACAAAAATCTGAACAATAGACTACCTTGCATAATGACAAGGCTATAATCCATTGGAGTAAAAAAGATATTGACAAAAGACTACCTTCCATAATGACAAGGCTACCATCCATTTGAGTAACAAAAATATTGACAAAAAACAAACTTCCAAAATGTCAAGGCTACCATCCATTGGAATAACAAAAATCTCGACAATATTATACCTTCGATAATGACAAGGCTACCATCCATTGGAGTAACAAAAATCTCGATAAAAAACTACCTTCCATAATGATAAGGCTACGATCCATTGGAATAACAAAAATCTCGACAATAGACTACCTTCCTCAATGACAAGGCTACCATCCATCGGAGTAACAAAAATCTGAACAACAGACTACCTTACTTAATGACAAGGCTACAATACATTAGAATAACAGAAATCTCAATGACAGACTACCTTCCATAATGACAAGGTTACCATCAATTGGAGTAACAAAAATCTCAACAACAGACTACCTTCCATAATGACAAGGCTACCATCCATTGGAATAACAAAAATCTGAATTACATACTACCTTCCACAAAGAAAAGGCTACAATCCATTGCAGTAACATAAATCTCAATGACTGACTACCTTCCATAATGACAAGGCTAGCATTCATTGGAGTAACAAAAATATCGTAAGCAGACTACCTTCTATAATGACAAGGGTACCATCCATTGGAATAACAAAAATCTTGACAATAGACTACATTCCATAATGACAAGGCTACCATCCATTGGAGTAACAAAAATCTCGATAAAAAACTACCTTCTATAATGACAAGGCTACCATCCATTGGAATAACTAAAATCTTGACAATAAACTACCTTCCATAATGACAAGGCTGCCATCCATTGGAGTAACAAAAATCAAAACAACAGACTACCTTGCATAATGACAAGGCTATCATCCATTGGAGTATCAAAGATATCGACAATAGACTACCTTCAATAATGACAAGGCTACCATCCATTGGACTAACAAAAATCTCGACAATAGACTACCTTCCATAATGACAAGGCTACCATCCATTGGAGTAACAAAAATTTCGATAAAAAACTACATTCCATAATGATAAGGCTACCATCCATTGGAATAACAAAAATCTTGACAATAAACTACCTTCTATAATGAAAAGGATACCATCCATTGGAGTAATAAAAATATGAACAACAGACTACCTTGCATAATGACAAGGCTATCATCCATTGGAGTATCAAAGATATCGATAATAGACTACCTTCAATAATGACAAGGCTACCATCCATTGTACTAACAAAAATCTCGACAACAGACTAACTTCCATAATGACAAGGCTACCATCCATTGGAGTAACATAAATTTGAATAACATACTACCTTACATAATGACAAGGCTACAATCCATTGGAGTAACAGAAATCTCAACGACAGACTACCTTCCATAACGACAAGGCTACCATTCGTTGGAGTAAGTAAAACATCGACAACAAACTACCTTCCATAATGACAAGGCTACCGTCTATCGGAGTAACAAAAATCTCAATAAAAAACTACCTTCCATAATGATAAGGCTACCATCCATTTGAAAAACAAAAATCTCGAAAATAGACTACCTTCCATAATGACAAGGCTATTATCCATTGGAGTAACAAAAATCTGAACAATAGACTACCTTGCATAATGACAAGGCTATAATCCATTGGAGTAACAAAGATATTGACAAAAGACTACCTTCCATAATGACAAGGCTACCATCCATTTGAGTAACAAAAATATCGACAAAAAACTAACTTCCAAAATGACAAGGCTACCATCCATTGGAATAACAAAAATCTCGACAATATTATACCTTCGATAATGACAAGGCTACCATCCATTGGAGTAACAAAAATCTCGATAAAAAACTACCTTCCATAATGATAAGGCTACGATCCATTGGAATAACAAAAATCTCGACAATAGACTACCTTCCATAATGACAAGGCTACCATCCATCGGAGTAACCAAAATCTGAACAACAGACTACCTTACTTAATGACAAGGCTACAATACATTAGAATAACATAAATATCAATGACAGACTACCTTCCATAATGACAAGGTTACAATCAATTGGAGTAACAAAAATCTCAACAACATACTACCTTCCATAATGACAAGGCTACCATCCATTGGAATAACAAAAATCTAAATAACATACTACCTTCCACAAAGAAAAGGCTACAATCCATTGCAGTAACATAAATCTCAACGACAGACTACCTTCCATAATGACAAGGCTACCATTCATTGGAGTACCAAAAATATCGTAAGCAGACTACCTTCTATATTGACAAGGCTACGATCCATTGGAATAACAAAAATCTCGACAATAGACTACCTTCCATAATGACAAGGCTACCATCCATTTGAGTAACTGAAATCTCAACGACAAACTACCTTCCATAATGACAAGGCTACCATCCATTGGAGTAACAAAAATCTCGACAACAGACTACCTTCCATAATGACAAGGCTACCATCCATTGGAGTAACAAAAATCTAAACAACAGACTACCTTGCATAATGAAAAGGCTATCATCCATTGGAGTAACAAAGATATCGACAATAGACTACCTTCAATAATGACAAGGCTACCATCCATTGGACTAACAAAAATCTCGACAACAGACTACCTTCCATAATGACAAGGCTACCATCCATTGGAGTAACAAAAATTTGAACAACAGACTACCTTACATAATGACAAGGCTACAATCCATTGGAGTAACAGAAATCTCAACGACAGACTACCTTCCATAACGACAAGGCTACCATTCATTGGATTAACAAAAATATCGAAAACAGACTACCTTCTGTAATGACAAGGCTACATCCATTAGGGAACCAAGAATCTCGACAACAGACTACCTTTCATAATGCCAAGGCTACAATCCATTGGAGTAACAAAAATCTCGATAAAAAACTACCTTCCATAATGATAAGGCTATCATCCATTGGAGTATCAAAGATATCGACAATAGACTACCTTCCATAATGACAAGGCTATCATCCATTGGAGTAAAAAAATCTGAATAATAGACTACCTTGCATAATGACAAGGCTATCATCCATTGGAGTAACAAAGATATCGACTACAAACTACCTTCCATAATGACAAGGCTACCATCCATTTGAGTAACAAAAATCTCGACAAAAAACTAACTTCCATAATGACAAGGCTACTATCCATTGGAATAACAAAAAAATTGACAATATTCTACCTTCCATAATGACAAGGCTACCATCCATTGGAGTAACAAAAATCTCGATAAAAAACTACCTTCCATAATGATAAGGCTACCATCCATTGGAGTAACAAAAATCTGAACAACATACTACCTTACATAATGACAAGGCTACAATCCATTTGAGTAACTGAAATCTCAACGACAAACTACCTTCCATAATGACAAGGCTACCATCCATTGGAGTAACAAAAATCTCGACAACAGACTACCTTCCATAATGACAAGGCTACCATCCATTAGAGTAACAGAAATCTCAACGACGGACTACCTTCTATAATGACAAGGCTACCATTCATTGGAGTAACAAAAATCTCGACAATAGACTACCTTCCATAATTACAAGGCTACCATCCATTGGAGTAACAAAAATCTCGATAGAAAACTACCTTCCATAATGATAAGGCTACCATTCATTGGAATAACAAAAATGTCGACAATAAACTACCTTCTATAATGACTAGGCTACTATCCATTAGAGTAACAAAAATCTGAACAACAGACTACATTGCATAATGACAAGGCTATCATCCATTGGAGTATCAAAGATATCGACAATAGACTACCTTCAATAATGACAAGGCTAGCATCCATTGGACTAACGAAAATCTCGACAATAGACTACCTTCCATAATGACACGGCTAACATCCATTGGAGTAACAAAAATCTCGATAAAAAACTACCTTCCATAATGATAAGGCTACCATCCATTGGAATAACAAAAATCTCGACAATAAATTACCTTCTATAATGACAAGGATACCATCCATTGGAGTAATAAAAATCTGAACAACTGACTACCTTGCATAATGACAAGGCTATCATCCATTGGAGTATAAAAGATATCGACAATAGAATACCTTCAATAATGACAAGGCTACCATCCATTGGAGTAACATAAATTTGAACAAAATACTACCTTACATAATGACAAGGCTACAATCCATTGGAGTAACAGAAATCTCAACGACAGACTACCTTCCATAACGACAAGGCTACCATTCATTGGAGTAACAAAAACATCGACAACAGACTACCTTCTATAATGACAAGGATACATCCATTGGGGTAACAAAAATCTAGACAAAAAACAACCTTCCATAATGACAAGGCTACCATCCATTTGAATAATAAAAATCTCGACAATAGACTACCTTCCATAATGACAAATCTACCATCCGTTGGAGTAACAAAAATATCGATAAAAAACTACCTTCCATAATGATAAGGCTACCATCATTGGAATAACAAAAATCTCGAAAATATACTACCTTCCATAATGACAAGGCTATTATCCATTGGAGTAACAAAAATCTGAACAATTGACTACCTTGCATAATGACAAGGCTATAATCCATTGGAGTAACGAAGATATCGACAAAAGACTACCTTCCATAATGACAAGGCTACCATCCATTTGAGTAACAAAAACTCGACAAAAAACTAACTTCCATAATGACAAGGCTACCATCCATTGGAGTAACAAAAATATCGATAAAAAACTACCTTCCATAATGATAAGGCTACGATCCATTGGAATAAGAAAAATCTCGACAATAGACTACCTTCCATAATGACAAGGCTACCATCCATTGGAGTAACAAAAATCTGAACAACAGACTACCTTACTTAATGACAAGGCTACAATACATTAGAATAACAAATCTCAACAACAGACTACCTTCCATAATGACAAGGCTACCATCCATTGGAATAACAAAAATCTGAATAACATACTACCTTCCACAAAGAAAAGGCTACAATCCATTGCAGTAATATAAATCTCAACGACAGACTACCTTCCATAATGATAAGGCTACCATTCACTGGAGTAACAAAAATATCGTAAACAGACTACCTTCTATAATGACAAGGCTACCATCCATTGGAATAACAAAAATCTTGACAATAAACTACCTTCCATAATGACAAGGCTACCATCCATTGGAGTAACAAAAATCTGAACAACAGACTACCTTGCATAATGACAAGGCTATCATTCATTGGAGTAACAAAGATATCGATAATTGTTACCTTCAATAATGACAAGGCTACCATCCATTGGACTAACAAAAATCTCGACAACAGACTACCTTCTATAATGACAAGGCTACCATCCATTAGAGTAACAAAAATTTGAACAACACACTACCTTACATAATGACAAGGCTACAATCCATTGGAGTAACAGAAATCTTAACGACAAACTACCTTCCATAACGACAAGGCTACCATTCATTGGAGTAACAAAAGTATCGACAACAGACTACCTTCTATAATGACAAGGATACATCCGTTGGGGTAACAAAAATCTAGTCAACAGACTACCTTCCATAATGACAAGGCTACCGTCCATTGGAGAAACAAAAATCTAGTCAAAAAACTACCTTCCATAATGACAAGGCTACCATCCATTGGAATAACAAAAATCTTGACAATAGACTACCTTCCATAATGACAAGGCTTCCATCCATTGGAGTAACAAAAATCTCGATAAAAAACTACCTTCCATAATGATAAGGCTACCATCCATTGGAATAACAAAAATCTCGAAAATAGACTACCTTCCATAATGACAAAGCTATCATCCATTGGAGTAACAAAAATCTGAACAATAGACTACCTTGCATAATGACAAGGCTATCATCCATTAGAGTAACAAAGATATCGGCAATCGACTACCTTCCATAATAACAAGGCTACCATCCATTTGAGTAACAAAACTCTCGACAAAAAAATAACTTCCATAATGACAAGGCTACCATCCATTGGAATAACTAAAATCTCGACAATATTCTACCTTTCACAATGACAAGGCTACCATCCATTGGAGTAACAAATATCTCGATAAAAAACTACCTTCCATAATGATAAGGCTACCATCCATTGGAATAACAAAAATCTCGACAATAGACTACCTTCCACAATGACAAGGCTACTATCCATTGGAGTAACAAACATCTGAACAACAGACTACCTTACATAATTACAAGGTTACAATCCATTAGAGTAACAGAAATCTCAACGACAGACTACCTTCCCTAATGACAAGGCTACCATCCATTGGAGTAACAAAAATCTCGACAACAGACTACCTTCCATAATGACAAGGCTACCATTCATTGGAGTAACAAAAATATCGACAACAGACTACCTTCTATAATGACAAGGCTACCATCCATTGGAGTAACAAAAATTTGAACAACACACTACCTTACATAATGACAAGGCTACAATCCATTGGAGTAACAGAAATCTTAACGACAAACTACCTTCCATAACGACAAGGCTACCATTCATTGGAGTAACAAAAATATCGACAACAGACTACCTTCTATAATGACGAGGATACATCCGTTGGGGTAACAAAAATCTATTCAACAGACTACCTTCCATAATGACAAGGCTACCGTCCATTGGAGAAACAAAAATCTAGTCAAAAAACTAGCTTCCATAATGACAAGGCTACCATCCATTGGAATAACAAAAATCTTGACAATAGACTACCTTCCATAATGACAAGGCTACCATCCATTGGAGTAACAAAAATCTCGATAAAAAACTACCTTCCATAATGATAAGGCTACCATCCATTGGAATAACAAAAATCTCGAAAATAGACTACCTTCCATAATGACAAAGCTATCATCCATTGGAGTAACAAAAATCTGAACAATAGACTACCTTGAATAATGACAAGGCTATCATCCATTAGAGTAACAAAGATATCGGCAATCGACTACCTTCCATAATAACAAGGCTACCATCCATTTGAGTAACAAAACTCTCGACAAAAAAATAACTTCCATAATGACAAGGCTACCATCCATTGGAATAACTAAAATCTCGACAATATTCTACCTTTCACAATGACAAGGCTACCATCCATTGGAGTAACAAATATCTCGATAAAAAACTACCTTCCATAATGATAAGGCTACCATCCATTGGAATAACAAAAATCTCGACAATAGACTACCTTCCACAATGACAAGGCTACTATCCATTGGAGTAACAAACATCTGAACAACATACTACCTTACATAATTACAAGGTTACAATCCATTGGAGTAACAGAAATCTCAACGACAGACTACCTTCCCTAATGACAAGGCTACCATCCATTGGAGTAACAAAAATCTCGACAACAGACTACCTTCCATAATGACAAGGCTACCATTCATTGGAGTAACAAAAATATCGACAACAGACTACCTTCTATAATGACAAGGCTACATCCATTAGGGTAAGAAGAATATCGACAACAGAATACCTTCCATAATGACAAGACTACCATCCATTGAAGTAACAAAAATCTCGACGAAAAACTACCTTCCATAATGACAAGGCTACCATCCATTGGAATAACAAAAATCTCGACAATAGACTACCTTTCATAATGACAAGCCTACCATCCATTGGAGTAACAAAAATCTCGATAAAAAACTACCTTCCATAATAATAAGGCTACCATCCATTGGAATAACAAAAATCTAGACAATAGACTAGCTTCCATAATGCTAATGCTACCATCCATTGGAGTAAAAAAAATCTGAACAACAGACTACCTTGCATAATGACAAGGCTATCATCCATTGGAGTAACAAAGATATCGAAAATAGACTACCTTAAATAATTACAAGGCTACCATCCATTGGAGTAACAAAAATCTCCACAAAAGACTACCTTCCATAATTACAAGGTTACTATCCATTGGAATAACAAAAATCTCGACAACAGACTACCTTCCATAATGACAAAGCTACCATCCTATGGAGTAACAAAAATTTGAACAATAGACTACCTTACATAATGACAATGCTCAATCCATTGGAGTAACAAAAATCTCAACACAGACTGCCTTCCAAAACTACAAGGCTACCATTCATTGGAGTAACAAAAATATCGACAACAGACTACCTTCTATAATGACAAGGATACATCCATTGGGGTAACAAAAATCTCGACAACAGACTACCTTCCATAATGACAAGGCTACCGTCCATTGGACTAACAAAAATCTAGACAAAAAACTACCTTCCATAATGATAAGGCTACCATCCATTGGAATAACAAAAATCTCGACAATAGACTACCTTCCATAATGACAAGGCTACCATTCATTAGAGTAACCAAAATCTCGATAAAAAACTACCTTCCATAATGATAAGGTTACCATCCATTGGAATAACAAAAATCTCGAAAATAAACTACCTTCCATAATGACAAGGCTATCATCCATTGGAGTAACAAAAATCTGAACAATAGACTACCTTGCATAATGACAAGGCTATCATCCATTGGAGTAACAAAGATATCAACAACAAACTACCTTCCATAATGACAAGGCTACCATCCATTTGAGTAAAAAAAATCTCGACAAAAAACTAACTTCCATAATAACAAGGCTACCATCCATTGGAATAACAAAAATATCGACAATATTCTGCCTTCCATAATGACATGGCTACCATCCATTGGAGTAACAAAAATCTCGATAAAAAACTACCTTCCATAATGGTAAGGCTACCATCCATTGGAATAAAAAAACTCTCGACAATAGACTACCTTCCAAAATGTCAAGGCTACCATCCATTGGAGTAACAAAAATCTAAACAACAGACTACCTTACATAATGACAAGGCTCCAATCCATTGGAGTAACAGATATCTCAACGACAGACTACCTTCCATAATGACAAGGCTACCATCCATTGGAGTAACAAAAATCTCGACAACAGACTACCTTCCATAATGACAAGGGTCCCATCCCTTGGAATAACAAAAATATGAACAACATACTACCTTCCATAATGACAAGGCTACAATCCATTGGAGTAACAGAAATCTCAACGACGGGCTACCTTCCATAATGACAAGGATACAATCCAATGGAGTAACAAAAATCTCAACGACAGACTACCTTCCATAATGACAAGACTACCAACCATTAGAGTAAAAAAAATCTCGACAACAGACTACCTTCCATAATTACAAGACTATCATCCATTGGAGTACCAAAAATCTCGACAATAGACTACCTTCAATAATGACAAGGATACCATCCATTGGAATAACAAAAATCTCGACAATAGACAACCTTCTATAATGACAAGGCTATCATCCATTGGAGTTACAAAAATCTGAACAACAGACTACCTTCCATAATGACAAGGCTACCATCAATTGGAGTAACAGAAATCTCAACAATCGACTACCTTCCGTAATGACAAGGCTACCATCCATTGGAGTAACAAAATCTCGACAACAAACTACCTTCTATAATGAGAAGGCTACCATCCATTGGAGTAATAAAAATCGGAACAACAGACTACCTTCCATAATGGCAAGGATACCATCCATTGGAGTAACAAAAATCTCGACAAAAGACTACCTTCCATAATGATAAGGTTACCATCCATTGGAATAACAAAAATCTAAACAACAGACGACCTTCCATAATGATAAGGCTACCGTCCATTGGAGTAAAAAAATTATCGACAACAAACTACCTTCCATAATGACAAGGCTAACATCCATTGGAGTAAAAAAAATATCTACAACAGACTACGTTCCATAATGACAAGGCTACCGTCCATTAGAGTAACAAAATCTCGACAACCGACTACCTTCCATAATGACAAGGCTACCATCCATTGGAGTAACAAAAATCTCGACAATAGACTACCTTCCATAATGAAAAGGATATCATCCATAGGAGTAACAAAAATCTCGACAAAATACTACCTTCCATAATGTCAAGGCTACCATCCATTGGAGTAACAAAAATCTGGACAACAGACTACCTTCCATAATGACAAGGCTACAATCCAATGGAGTAACAGAAATCTCAACGACATACTACCTTCCACAATGACAAGACTACCATCCATTAGAGTAAAAAAAATCTCGACAACAGACTACATTCCATAATTACAAGACTATCATCCATTGGAGTACCAAAAATCTCGACAATAGACTACCTTCAATAATGACAAGGCTACCATCCATTGGAATAACAAAAATCTCGACAATAGACTACCTTTCATAATGACAAGGCTACCATCCATTGGAGTAACAAAAATCTCGATAAAAAACTACCTTCCATAATAATAAGGCTACCATCCATTGGAATAACAAAAATCTAGACAATAGACTACCTTCCATAATGACAATGCTACCATCCATTGGAGTAACAAAAATATGAACAACAGACTACCTTGCATAATGAAAAGGCTATCATCCATTGGAGTAACAAAGGTATCGAAAATAGACTACCTTCAATAATGACAAGGCTACCATCCATTGGAGTAACAAAAATGTCCACAAAAGACTACCTTCCATAATTACAAGGTTACCATCCATTGGAATAACAAAAGTCTCGACAACAGACTACCTTCCATAATGACAAAGCTACCATCCATTGGAGTAACAAAAATTTGAACAATAGACTACCTTACATAATGACAAGGCTCAATCCATTGGAGTAACATAAATCTCAACACAGACTGCCTTCCATAACGACAAGGCTACCATTCATTGGAGTAACAAAAATATCGACAACAGACTACCTTCTATAATGACAAGGATACATCCATTGGGGTAACAAAACTCTCGACAACAGACTACCTTCCATAATGACAAGGCTACCGTCCATTGGAGTAACAAAAATCTAGACAAAAAACTACCTTCCATAATGATAAGGCTACCATCCATTAGAATAACAAAAATCTCGACAATAGACTACCTTCCATAATGACAAGGCTACCATCCATTAGAGTAACCAAAATCTTGATAAAAAACTACCTTCCATAATGATAAGGTTACCATCCATTGGAATAACAAAAATCTCGAAAATAGACTACCTTCCATAATGACAAGGCTATCATCCATTGGAGTAACAAAAATATGAACAATAGACTACCTTGCATAATGACAAGGCTATCATCCATTGGAGTAACAAAGATATCAACAACAAACTACCTTCCATAACGACAAGGCTACCATCCATTTGAGTAAAAAAAATCTCGACAAAAAACTAACTTCCATAATGACAAGGCTACCGTCCATTGGAATAACAAAAATATCGACAATATTCTGCCTTCCATAATGACATGGCTACCATCCATTGGAGTAACAAAAATCTCGATAAAAAACTACCTTCAATAATGGTAAGGCTACCATCCATTGGAATAAAAAAACTCTCGACAATAGACTACCTTCCAAAATGACAAGGCTACCATCCATTGGAGTAACAAAAATCTAAACAACAGACTACCTTACATAATGACAAGGCTCCAATCCATTGGAGTAACAGATATCTCAACGACAGACTACCTTCCATAATGACAAGGCTACCATCCATTGGAGTAACAAAAATCTCGACAACAGACTACCTTCCATAATGACAAGGGTCCCATCCCTTGGAATAACAAAAATATGAACAACATACTACCTTCCATAATGACAAGGCTACAATCCATTGGAGTAATAGAAATCTCAACGACGGGCTACCTTCCATAATGACAAGGATACAATCCAATGGAGTAACAAAAATCTCAACGACAGACTACCTTCCATAATGACAAGACTACTAACCATTAGAGTAAAAAAAATCTCGACAACAGACTACCTTCCATAATTACAAGACTATCATCCATTGGAGTACCAAAAATCTCGACAATAGACTACCTTCAATAATGACAAGGATACCATCCATTGGAATAACAAAAATCTCGACAATAGACAACCTTCTATAATGACAAGGCTATCATCCATTGGAGTTACAAAAATCTGAACAACAGACTACCTTCCATAATGACAAGGCTACCATCAATTGGAGTAACAGAAATCTCAACAATCGACTACCTTCCGTAATGACAAGGCTACCATCCATTGGAGTAACAAAATCTCGACAACAAACTACCTTCTATAATGAGAAGGCTACCATCCATTGGAGTAATAAAAATCGGAACAACAGACTACCTTCCATAATGGCAAGGATACCATCCATTGGAGTAACAAAAATCTCGACAAAAGACTACCTTCCATAATGATAAGGTTACCATCCATTGGAATAACAAAAATCTAAACAACAGACGACCTTCCATAATGATAAGGCTACCGTCCATTGGAGTAAAAAAATTATCGACAACAAACTACCTTCCATAATGACATGGCTAACATCCATTGGAGTAAAAAAAATATCTACAACAGACTACGTTCCATAATGACAAGGCTACCGTCCATTAGAGTAACAAAATCTCGACGACCGACTACCTTCCATAATGACAAGGCTACCATCCATTGGAGTAACAAAAATCTCGACAATAGACTACCTTCCATAATGAAAAGGATATCATCCATAGGAGTAACAAAAATCTCGACAAAATACTACCTTCCATAATGTCAAGGCTACCATCCATTGGAGTAACAAAAATCTGGACAACAGACTACCTTCCATAATGACAAGGCTACAATCCAATGGAGTAACAGAAATCTCAACGACAGACTACCTTCCACAATGACAAGACTACCATCCATTAGAGTAAAAAAAATCTCGACAACAGACTACATTCCATAATTACAAGACTATCATCCATTGGAGTACCAAAAATCTCGACAATAGACTACCTTCAATAATGACAAGGCTACCATCCATTGGAATAACAAAAATCTCGACAATAGACTACCTTTCATAATGACAAGGCTACCATCCATTGGAGTAACAAAAATCTCGATAAAAAACTACCTTCCATAATAATAAGGCTACCATCCATTGGAATAACAAAAATCTAGACAATAGACTACCTTCCATAATGACAATGCTACCATCCATTGGAGTAACAAAAATCTGAACAACAGACTACCTTGCATAATGAAAAGGCTATCATCCATTGGAGTAACAAAGGTATCGAAAATAGACTACCTTCAATAATGACAAGGCTACCATCCATTGGAGTAACAAAAATGTCCACAAAAGACTACCTTCCATAATTACAAGGTTACCATCCATTGGAATAACAAAAGTCTCGACAACAGACTACCTTCCATAATGACAAAGCTACCATCCATTGGAGTAACAAAAATTTGAACAATAGACTACCTTACATAATGACAAGGCTCAATCCATTGGAGTAACAGAAATCTCAACACAGACTGCCTTCCATAACGACAAGGCTACCATTCATTGGAGTAACAAAAATATCGACAACAGACTAGCTTCTATAATGAGAAGGATACATCCATTGGGGTAACAAAAATCTCGACAACAAACTACCTTCCATAATGACAAGGCTACCGTCCATTAGAGTAACAAAATCTCGACAACAGACTACCTTCCATAATGACAAGGCTACCATCCATTGGAGTAACAAAAATCTCGACAACAGACTACCTTCCATAATGAAAAGGATATCATCCATTGGAGTAACAAAAATCTCGACAAAATACTACCTTCCATAATGACAAGGCTACCATCCATTGGAGTAACAAAAATCTGAACAACAGACTACCTTCCATAATGACAAGGCTACAATCCAATGGAGTAACAGAAATCTCAACGACAGACTACCTTCGACAATGACAAGACTACCATCCATTAGAGTAAAAAAATTCTCGACAACAGACTACCTTCCATAATTACAAGACTATCATCCATTGGAGTACCAAAAATCTCGACAATAGACTACCTTCCATAATGACAAGGCTACCATCCATTGGAATAACAAAAATCTCGACAATAGACTACCTTTCATAATGACAAGGCTACCATCCATTGGAGTAACAAAAATCTCGATAAAAAACTACCTTCCATAATAATAAGGCTACCATCCATTGGAATAACAAAAATCTAGACAATAGACTACCTTCCATAATGACAATGCTACCATCCATTGGTGTAACAAAAATCTGAACAACAGACTACCTTGCATAATGACAAGGCTATCATCCAATGGAGTAACAAAGATATCGAAAATAGACTACCTTCAATAATGACAAGGCTACCATCCATTGGAGTAACAAAAATCTCCACAAAAGACTACCTTCCATAATTACAAGGTTACCATCCATTGGAATAACAAAAATCTCGACAACAGACTACCTTCCATAATGACAAAGCTACCATCCATTGGAGTAACAAAATTTTGAACAATAAACTACCTTACATAATGACAAGGCTCAATCCATTGGAGTAACAGAAATCTCAACACAGACTGCCTTCCATAACGACAAGGCTACCATTCATTGGAGTAACAAAAATATCGACAACAGACTACCTTCTATAATGACAAGGATACATCCATTGGGGTAACAAAACTCTCGACAACAGACTACCTTCCATAATGACAAGGCTACCGTCCATTGGAGTAACAAAAATCTAGACAAAAAACTACCTTCCATAATGATAAGGCTACCATCCATTGGAATAACAAAAATCTCGACAATAGACTACCTTCCATAATGACAAGGCTACCATCCATTAGAGTAACCAAAATCTTGATAAAAAACTACCTTCCATAATGATAAGGTTACCATCCATTGGAATAACAAAAATCTCGAAAATAGACTTCCTTCCATAATGACAAGGCTATCATCCATTGGAGTAACAAAAATATGAACAATAGACTACCTTGCATAATGACAAGGCTATCATCCATTTGAGTAACAAAGATATCAACAACAAACTACCTTCCATAACGACAAGGCTACCATCCATTTGAGTAAAAAAAATCTCGACAAAAAACTAACTTCCATAATGACAAGGCTACCGTCCATTGGAATAACAAAAATATCGACAATATTCTGCCTTCCATAATGACATGGCTACCATCCATTGGAGTAACAAAAATCTCGATAAAAAACTACCTTCCATAATGGTAAGGCTACCATCCATTGGAATAAAAAAACACTCGACAATAGACTACCTTCCACAATGACTAGGCTACCATCTATTGGAGTAACAAAAATCTAAACAACAGACTACCTTACATAATGACAAGGCTCCAATCCATTGGAGTAACAGATATCTCAACGACAGACTAACTTCCATAATGACAAGGCTACCATCCATTGGAGTAACAAAAATCTCCACAACATACTACCTTCCATAATGACACGCGTACCATCCATTGGAATAACAAAAATCTGAACAACATACTACCTTCCATAATGACAAGGCTACAATCCATTGGAGTAACAGAAATCTCAACGACGGACTACCTTCCATAATGACAAGGCTACAATCCAATGGAGTAACAAAAATCTCAACGACAAACTACCTTCCATAATGACAAGACTACCATCCATTAGAGTAAAAAAAATCTCGACAACAGACTACCTTCCATAATTACAAAACTATCATCCATTGGAGTACCAAAAATCTCGACAATAGACTACCTTCAATAATGACAAGGCTACCATCCATTGGAATAACAAAAATCTCGACAATAGACAACCTTCCATAATGACAAGGCTATCATCCATTGGAGTAACAAAAATCTGAACAACATACTACCTTCCATAATGACAAGGCTACCATCCATTGGAGTAACAGAAATCTCAACAATCGACTACCTTCCGTAATGACAAGGCTACCATCCATTGGAGTAACAAAATCTCGACAACAAACTACCTTCTATAATGAGAAGGATACCATCCATTGGAGTAATAAAAATCGGAACAACAGACTACCTTCCATAATGGCAAGGATACCATCCATTGGAGTAACAAAAATCTCGACAAAAGACTACCTTCCATAATGATAAGGTTACCATCCATTGGAATAAAAAAAATCTAAACAACAGACGACTTTCCATAATGACAAGGCTACCGTCCATTGGAGTAAAAAAATTATCGACAACAAACTACCTTCCATAATGACAAGGCTAACATCCATTGGAGTAAAAAAAATATCTACAACAGACTACGTTCCATAATGACAAGGCTACCGTCCATTGGAGTAACAAAAATCTCGACAACAGACTACCTTCCATAATGAAAAGGATATCATCCATTGGAGTAACAAAAATCTCGACAAAATACTACCTTCTATAATGACAAGGCTACCATCCATTGGAGTAACAAAAATCTGAACAACAGACTACCTTCCAGAATGACAAGGCTACAATCCAATGGAGTAACAGAAATCTCAACGACAGACTACCTTCCACAATGACAAGACTACCATCCATTAGAGTAAAGAAAATCTCGACAACAGACTACCTTCCATAATTACAAGACTATCATCCATTGGAGTACCAAAAATCTCAACAATAGACTACCTTCCATAATGACAAGGCTACCATCCATTGGAATAACAAAAATCTCGACAATAGACTACCTTTCATAATGATAAGGCTACCATCCATTGGAGTAACAAAAATCTCGATAAAAAACTACCTTCCATAATAATAAGGCTACCATCCATTGGAATAACAAAAATCTAGACAATAGACTACCTTCCATAATGACAATGCTACCATCCATTGGAGTAACAAAAATCTGAACAACAGACTACCTTGCATAATGACAAGGATAACATCCATTGGAGTAACAAAGATATCGAAAATAAACTACCTTCAATAATGACAAGGCTACCATCCATTGGAGTAACAAAAATCTCCACAAAAGACTACCTTCCATAATTACAAGGTTACCATCCATTGGAATAACAAAAATCTCGACAACAGACTACCTTCCATAATGACAAAGCTACCATCCATTGGAGTAACAAAATTTTGAACAATAAACTACTTACATAATGACAAGGCTCAATCCATTAGAGTAACAGAAATCTCAACACAGACTGCCTTCCATAACGACAAGGCTACCATTCATTGGAGTAACAAAAATATCGACAACAGACTACCTTCTATAATGACAAGGATACATCCATTGGGGTAACAAAAATCTCGACAACAGACTACCTTCCATAATGACAAGGCTACCATCCATTGGAGTAACAAAAATCTAGACAAAAAACTACCTTCCATAATGATAAGGCTACCATCCATTGGAATAACAAAAATCTCGACAATAAACTACCTTCCATAATGACAAGGCTACCATCCATTAGAGTAACCAAAATCTCGTTAAAAAACTACCTTCCATAATGATAAGGTTACCATCCATTGGAATAACAAAAATCTCGAAAATAGACTACCTTCCATAATGACAAGGCTATCATCCATTGGAGTAACAAAAATCTGAACAATAGACTACCTTGCATAATGACAAGGCTATCATCCATTGGAGTAACAAAGATATCAACAACAAACTACCTTCCATAACAACAAGGCTACCATCCATTTGAGTAAAAAAAATCTCGACAAAAAACTAACTTCCATAATGACAAGGCTACCATCCATTGGAATAACAAAAATATCGACAATATTCTGCCTTCCATAATGACATGGCTACCATCCATTGGAGTAACAAAAATCTCGATAAAAAACTACCTTCCATAATGGTAAGGCTACCATCCATTGGAATAAAAAAACTCTCGACAATAGACTACCTTCCCCAATGACAAGGCTACCATCTATTGGAGTAACAAAAATCTAAACAACAGACTACCTTACATAATGACAAGGCTCCAATCCATTGGAGTAACAGATATCTCAACAACAGACTACCTTCCATAATGACAAGGCTACCATCCATTGGAGTAACAAAAATCTCGACAAAAGACTACCTTCCATAATGACAAGGGTACCATCCATTGGAATAACAAAAATCTGAACAACATACTACCTTCCATAATGACAAGGCTACAATCCATTGGAGTAATAGAAATCTCAACGACGGACTACCTTCCATAATGACAAGGCTACAATCCAATGGAGTAACAAAAATCTCAACGACATACTACCTTCCATAATGACAAGACTACCATCCATTAGTGTAAAAAAAATCTCGACAACAGACTACCTTCCATAATTACAAGACTATCATCCATTGCAGTACCAAAAATCTCGACAATAGACTACCTTCAATAATGACAAGGCTACCATCCATTGGAATAACAAAAATCTCGACAGTAGACAACCTTCCATAATGACAAGGCTATCATCCATTGGAGTAACAAAAATCTGAACAACAGACTACCTTACATAATGACAAGGCTACCATCCATTGGAGTAATAGAAATCTCAACAATCGACTACCTTCCGTAATGACAAGGCTACCATCCATTGGAGTAACAAAATCTCGACAACAAACTACCTTCTATAATGAGAAGGATACCATCCATTGGAGTAATAAAAATCGGAACAACAGACTACCTTCCATAATGGCAAGGATACCATCCATTGGAGTAACAAAAATCTCGACAAAAGACTACCTTCCATAATGATAAGGTTACCATCCATTGGAATAACAAAAATCTAAACAACAGATGACCTTCCATAATGACAAGGCTACCGTCCATTGGAGTAAAAAAATTATCGACAACAAACTACCTTCCATAATGACAAGGCTAACATCCATTGGAGTAAAAAAAATATCTACAACAGACTAAGTTCCATAATGACAAGGCTACCGTCCATTGGAGTAACAAAAATATCGACAACAGACTACCTTCCATAATGAAAAGGATATCATCCATTGGAGTAACAAAAATCTCGACAAAATACTACCTTCTATAATGACAAGGCTACCATCCATTGGAGTAACAAAAATCTGAACAACAGACTACCTTCCATAATGACAAGGCTACAATCCAATGGAGTAACAGAAATCTCAACGACAGACTACCTTCCACAATGACAAGACTACCATCCATTAGAGTAAAGAAAATCTCGACAACAGACTACCTTCCATAATTACAAGACTATCATCCATTGGAGTACCAAAAATCTCGACAATAGACTACCTTCCATAATGACAAGGCTACCATCCATTGGAATAACAAAAATCTCGACAATAGACTACCTTTCATAATGATAAGGCTACCATCCATTGGAGTAACAAAAATCTCGATAAAAAACTACCTTCCATAATAATAAGGCTACCATCCATTGGAATAACAAAAATCTAGACAATAGACTACCTTCCATAATGACAATGCTAACATCCATTGGAGTAACAAAAATCTGAACAACAGACTACCTTGCATAATGACAAGGATATCATCCATTGGAGTAACAAAGATATCGAAAATAAACTACCTTCAATAATGACAAGGCTACCATCCATTGGAGTAACAAAAATCTCCACAAAAGACTACCTTCCATAATTACAAGGTTACCATCCATTGGAATAACAAAAATCTCGACAACAGACTACCTTCCATAATGACAAAGCTACCATCCATTGGAGTAACAAAATTTTGAACAATAAACTACCTTACATAATGACAAGGCTCAATCCATTAGAGTAACAGAAATCTCAACACAGACTGCCTTCCATAACGACAAGGCTACCATTCATTGGAGTAACAAAAATATCGACAACAGACTACCTTCTATAATGACAAGGATACATCCATTGGGGTAACAAAAATCTCGACAACAGACTACCTTCCATAATGACAAGGCTACCATCCATTGGAGTAACAAAAATCTAGACAAAAAACTACCTTCCATAATGATAAGGCTACCATCCATTGGAATAACAAAAATCTCGACAATAGACTACCTTCCATAATGACAAGGCTACCATCCATTAGAGTAACCAAAATCTCGATAAAAAACTACCTTCCATAATGATAAGGTTACCATCCATTGGAATAACAAAAATCTCAAAAATAGACTACCTTCCATAATGACAAGGCTATCATCCATTGGAGTAACAAAAATCTGAACAATAGACTACCTTGCATAATGACAAGGCTATCATCCATTGGAGTAACAAAGATATCAACAACAAACTACCTTTTATAACGACAAGGCTACCATCCATTTGAGTAAAAAAAATCTCGACAAAAAACTAACTTCCATAATGACAAGGCTACCATCCATTGGAATAACAAAAATATCGACAATATTCTGCCTTCCATAATGACATGGCTACCATCCATTGGAGTATCAAAAATCTCGATAAAAAACTACCTTCCATAATGGTAAGGCTACCATCCATTGGAATAAAAAAACTCTCGACAATAGACTACCTTCCCCAATGACAAGGCTACCATCTATTGGAGTAACAAAAATCTAAACAACAGACTACCTTACATAATGACAAGGCTCCAATCCATTGGAGTAACAGATATCTCAACGACAGACTACCTTCCATAATGACAAGGCTACCATCCATTGGAGTAACAAAAATCTCGACAACAGACTACCTTCCATAATGACAAGGGTACCATCCATTGGAATAACAAAAATCTGAACAACATACTACCTTCCATAATGACAAGGCTACAATCCATTGGAGTAATAGAAATCTCAACGACGGACTACCTTTCATAATGACAAGGCTACAATCCAATGGAGTAACAAAAATCTCAACGACATACTACCTTCCATAATGACAAGACTACCATCCATTAGTGTAAAAAAAATCTCGACAACAGACTACCTTCCATAATTACAAGACTATCATCCATTGCAGTACCAAAAATCTCGACAATAGACTACCTTCAATAATGACAAGGCTACCATCCATTGGAATAACAAAAATCTCGACAATAGACAACCTTCCATAATGACAAGGCTATCATCCATTGGAGTAACAAAAATCTGAAAAATAGACTACCTTCCATAATGACAAGGCTACCATCCATTGGAGTAACAGAAATCTCAACAATCGACTACCTTCCGTAATGACAAGGCTACCATCCATTGGAGTAACAAAATCTCGACAACAAACTACCTTCTATAATGAGAAGGCTACCATCCATTGGAGTAATAAAAATCGGAACAACAGACTACCTTCCATAATGGCAAGGATACCATCCATTGGAGTAACAAAAATCTCGACAAAAGACTACCTTCCATAATGATAAGGTTACCATCCATTGGAATAACAAAAATCTAAACAACAGACGACCTTCCATAATGACAAGGCTACCGTCCATTGGAGTAAAAAAATTATCGACAACAAACTACCTTCCATAATGACAAGGCTAACATCCGTTGGAGTAAAAAATTATCTACAACAGACTACGTTCCATAATGACAAGGCTACCGTCCATTGGAGTAACAAAAATCTCGACAACAGACTACCTTCCATAATGAAAAGGATATCATCCATTGGAGTAACAAAAATCTCGACAAAATACTACCTTCTATAATGACAAGGCTACCATCCATTGGAGTAACAAAAATATGAACAACAGACTACCTTCCATAATGACAAGGCTACAAACCAATGGAGTAACAGAAATCTCAACGACAGACTACCTTCCACAATGACAAGACTACCATCCATTAGAGTAAATAAAATCTCGACAACAAACTACCTTCCATAATTACAAGACTATCATCCATTGCAGTACCAAAAATCTCGACAATAGACTACCTTCCATAATGACAAGGCTACCATCCATTGGAATAACAAAAATCTCGACAATAGACTACCTTTCATAATGACAAGGCTACCATCCATTGGAGTAACAAAAATCTCGATAAAAAACTACCTTCCATAATAATAAGGCTACCATCCATTGGAATAACAAAAATCTAGACAATAGACTACCTTCCATAATGACAATGCTACCATCCATTGGAGTAACAAAAATCTGAACAACAGACTACCTTGCATAATGACAAGGATATCATCCATTGGAGTAACAAAGATATCGAAAATAAACTACCTTCAATAATGACAAGGCTACAATCCATTGGAGTAACAAAAATCTCCACAAAAGACTACCTTCCATAATTACAAGGTTACCATCCATTGGAATAACAAAAATCTCGACAACAGACTACCTTCCATAATGACAAAGCTACCATCCATTGGAGTAACAAAATTTTGAACAATAAACTACCTTACATAATGACAAGGCTCAATCCATTGGAGTAACAGAAATCTCAACACAGACGGCCTTCCATAACGACAAGGCTACCATTCATTGGAGTAACAAAAATATCGACAACAGACTACCTTCTATAATGACAAGGATACATCCATTGGGGTAACAAAACTCTCGACAACAAACTACCTTCCATAATGACAAGGCTAACGTCCATTGGAGTAATAAAAATCTAGACAAAAAACTACCTTCCATAATGATAAGGCTACCATCCATTGGAATAACAAAAATCTCGACAATAGACTACCTTCCATAATGACAAGGCTACCATCCATTAGAGTAACCAAAATCTCGATAAAAAACTACCTTCCATAATGATAAGGTTACCATCCATTGGAATAACAAAAATCTCGAAAATAGACTACCTTCCATAATGACAAGGCTATCATCCATTGGAGTAACAAAAATCTGAACAATAGACTACCTTGCATAATGACAAGGCTATCATCCATTGGAGTAACAAAGATATCAACAACAAACTACCTTCCATAACGACAAGGCTTCCATCCATTTGAGTAAAAAAAATCTCGACAAAAAACTAACTTCCATAATGACAAGGCTACCATCCATTGGAATAACAAAAATATCGACAATATTCTGCCTTCCATAATGACATGGCTACCATCCATTGGAGTAACAAAAATCTCGATAAAAAACTACCTTCCATAATGGTAAGGCTACCATCCATTGGAATAAAAAAACTGTCGACAATAGAATACCTTCCCCAATGACAAGGCTACCATCTATTGGAGTAACAAAAATCTAAACAACAGACTACCTTACATAATGACAAGGCTCCAATCCATTGGAGTAACAGATATCTCAACGACAGACTACCTTCCATAATGACAAGGCTACCATCCATTGTAGTAACAAAAATCTCGACAACAGACTACCTTCCATAATGACAAGGGTACCATCCATTGGAATAACAAAAATCTGAACAACATACTACCTTCCATAATGACAAGGCTAAAATCCATTGGAGTAACAGAAATCTCAACGACGGACTACCTTCCATAATGACAAGGCTACAATCCAATGGAGTAAAAAAAATCTCAACGACAGACTACCTTCCATAATGACAAGAATACCATCAATTAGTGTAAAAAAAATCTCGACAACGGACTACTTTCCATAATTACAAGATTATCATCCATTGCAGTACCAAAAATCTCGACAATAGACTACCTTCAATAATGACAAGGCTACCATCCATTGGAATAACAAAAATCTCGACAATAGACAACCTTCCATAATGACAAGGCTATCATCCATTGGAGTAACAAAAATCTGAACAACAGACTACCTTCCATAATGACAAGGCTACCATCCATTGGAGTAACAGAAATCTTAACAATCGACTACCTTCCGTAATGACAAGGCTACCATCCATTGGAGTAACAAAATCTCGACAACAAACTACCTTCTATAATGAGAAGGCTACCATTCATTGGAGTAATAAAAATCGGAACAACAAACTACCTTCCATAATGGCAAGGATACCATCCATTGGAGTAACAAAAATCTCGACAAAAGACTACCTTCCATAATGATAAGGTTACCATCCATTGGAATAACAAAAATCTAAACAACAGATGACCTTCCATAATGACAAGGCTACCGTCCATTGGAGTAAAAAAATTATCGACAACAAACTACCTTCCATAATGACAAGGCTAACATCCATTGGAGTAAAAAAATATCTACAACAGACTACGTTCCATAATGACAAGGCTACCGTCCATTAGAGTAACAAAATCTCGATAACAGACTACCTTCCATAATGACAAGGCTACCATCCATTGGAGTAACAAAAATCTCGACAACAGACTACCTTCCATAATGAAAAGGATATCATTCATTGGAGTAACAAAAATCTCGACAAAATACTACCTTCCATAATGACAAGGCTACCATCCATTGGAGTAACAAAAATATGAACAACAAACTACCTTCCATAATGACAAGGCTACAATCCAATGGAGTAACAGAAATCTCAACGACAGACTACCTTCCACAATGACAAGACTACCATCCATTAGAGTAAAAAAAATCTCGACAACTGACTACCTTCCATAATGACAAGGCTACCATCCATTGGAGTAACAAAAATCTCGACAACAGACTACCTTCCATAATGAAAAGGATATCATCCATTGGAATAACAAAAATCTCGACAAAATACGACCTTCCATAATGACAAGGCTACCATCCATTGGAGTAACAAAAATATGATCAACAAAGTACCTTCCATAATGACAAGGCTACCATCCATTGGAGTAACAGAAATTTCAACAATCGACTACCTTCTGTAATGACAAGGCTACCATCCATTGGAGTAACAAAATCTCGACAATAAACTATCTTCTATAATGACAAGGCTACCATCCATTGGAGTAATAAAAATCGGAACAACAAACTACCTTCCATAATGGCAAGGCTACCATCCATTGGAGTTACAAAAATCTCGACAAAAGACTACCTTCCATAATGACACGGTTACCATCCATTGGAATAACAAAAATCTAAACAACAGACTACCTTCCATAATGACAAGGCTACCGTCCATTGGAGTAAAAAAATAATCGACAACAAACTACCTTCCATAATGACAAGGCTACCATCCATTGGAGTAAAAAAAATATTGACAACAGATTACGTTCCATAATGACAAGGCTACCATCCATTAAAGTAACAAAATCTCGACAATAGACTACCTTCTATAATGACAAGGCTACCATCCATTGGAGTAACAAAAATCTCGACAAAATATTACCTTCCATAATGACAAGGTTACCATCCATTGGAATAACAAAAATCTCTACAAACAGACTAAATTCCATAAAGACAATGCTACCATCCAATGGAATAAAATAGTCTCTACCACAGACTACCTTCCATAATGACAAGGCTATCATCCGTTGGAGTAACAAAAATCTCGAGAAAATACTACCTTCCATAATGACAAGGCTACCATCCATTGGAGTAACAAAAATCTGAATAACATACTACCTTCCATAATTATAAGGCTACAATCCAATGGAGTAACATAAATCTCAACGACAGACTACCTTCCATAATGACAAGACTACCATCCATTGGAGTAAAAAAAATCTCGACAACAAACTACCTTCCATAATTAAAAGCCTACCATCCATTGGAGTACCAAAAATCTCGACAATAGACTACCTTCCATAATGACAAGGCTACCATCCATTGGAGTAACAGAATTCTCAACAACCGACTACCTTCCATAATGACAAGGCTACCATCCATTGGAGTAACAAAATCTCGACAACAAACTACCTTCTATAATGACAAGGCTACAATCCATTGGAGTACCAAAAATCTCGACAAAAGACTACCTTCCATAATTACAAGGTTACCATCCATTAAAATAAAAAAAATCTAAACAACAGACTACCTTCCATAATGACAAGGCTACCGTCCATTGGAGTAACAAAATTATCGACAACAAACTACCTTCCATAATGACAAGGCTCCCATCCATTGGATTAAAAAAAATATCGACAACAGACTATGTTCCATAATGACAAGGCTACCATCCATTAGAGTAACAAAATCTCGACAACAGACTACCTTCCATAATGACAAGGCTACCATCCATTGTAGTAATAAAAATCTCGACAACATACTACCTTCCATAATGAAAAGGCTATCATCCATTGGAGTAACAAAAATATCGACAAAATACTACCTTCCATAATGACAAGGTTACCATCCATTGGAATAACAAAAATCTTTACAAACAGACTACCTTCCATAAAGACAAGCCTACCATCCAATGGAATAAAATATTCTCGACAACAGACTACCTTCCATAATGACAAGGCTACAATCCATTGGAGTAACAAAAATCTGAACAACGGACTACCTTCCATAATGAATAGTCTATAATCCATTGGAGTAACAGAAATCTCAACGAAAGACTACGTTCCATAATGACAAGACTACCATCCATTGGAGTAAAAAATATCTCGACAACAGACTACCTTCCATAATTACAAGACTACCATCCATTGGAGTACCAAAAATCACGACAATACACTACCTTACATAATGATAAGGCTACCATCCATTGGAATAAAGAAAATCTCGACAATAGACTACCTTCCATAATGACAAGGCTATCATCCATTTGAGTAACAAAAATCTGAACAACAAACTACCTTCCATATTGACAAGGCTACCATCAATTGGAGTAACAGAAATCTCAACGACAAACTACCTTCCATAATGACAAGGCTACCATCCATTTGAGTATCAAAAATCTCGACAACTGACTACCTTCCATAATGACAAGGCTACCATCCATTGGAGTAAAAAAAATATCGACAACAGACTATATTCCATAATGACAAGGCTACCATCCCTTGGAGTAAAAAAAATTTTGACAACAAACTATGTTCCATAAAGACAAGGCTACCATCCATTAGAGTAACAAAATCTGGATAACAGACTACCTTTCATAATGACAAGGCTACATCCATTGGGGTAACAAGAATCTCAACAACATACTATCTTCCATAATGACAACACTACCATCCATTGGAGTAACAAAAATCTCGACAAAAAACAACCTTCCATAATGACAAGGCTACCATCCATTGGAATAACAAAAATCTCGACAATAGACTACCTTCCATAATGACAAGGCTACCATCCATTGGAGTAACAAAAATCTGAACAACAGACTACCTTGCATAATGACAAGGCTATCATCCATTGGAGTAACAAAGATATCGACAACAGACTACCTTCCATAATGACAAGGCTACCATCCATTGGAGTAAGAAAAATCTCGACAAAAAACTAACTTCCATAATGACAAGGCTACCATCCATTGGAGTAACAAAGATATCAACAGCAAACTACCTTCTATAATGACAAGGCTACCATCCATTTGAGTAACAAAAATCTCGACAAAAAACTAACTTCCATAATGAAAAGGCTACCATCCATTGGAATAACAAAAATCTCGACAATAGTCTACCTTCCATAATTACAAGGCTACCATCCATTGGATTAACAAAAATCTCGATAAAAAACTACCTTCCATAATGACAAGGCTACCATCCATTGGAGTAACAAAAATCTGAACAACAAACTACGTTACATAATGACAAGGCTATCATCCATTGGAGTAACAAAGATATCAAAAATAGACTACCTTCAATAATGACAAGGCTACCATCCATTGGAGTAACAAAAATCTCGACAACAGACTACCTTCCATAATGACAAGGGTACCATCCATTGGAATAACAAAAATCTGAACAACATACTACCTTCCATAATGACAAGGCTACAATCCATTGGAGTAACAGAAATCTCAACGACGGACTACCTTCCATAATGACAAGGCTACAATCCAATGGAGTAACAAAAATCTCAACGACAGACTACCTTCCATAATGACAACACTACCATCCATTAGTGTAAAAAAAATCTCGACAACAGACTACCATCCATAATTACAAGACTATCATCCATTGGAGTACCAAAAATCTCGACAATAGACTACCTTAAATAATGACAAGGCTACCATCCATTGGAATAACAAAAATCTCGAGAATAGACAACCTTCCATAATGACAAGGCTATCATCCATTGGAGTAACAAAAATCTGAACAACAGACTACCTTCCATAATGACAAGGCTACCATCCATTGGAGTAACAGAAATCTCAACAATCGACTACCTTCCGTAATGACAAGGCTACCATCCATTGGAGTAACAAAATCTCGACAACAAACTACCTTCTATAATGAGAAGGATACCATCCATTGGAGTAATAAAAATCGGAACAACAGACTACCTTCCATAATGGCAAAGATACCATCCATTGGAGTAACAAAAATCTCGACAAAAGACTACCTTCCATAATGATAAGGTTACCATCCATTGGAATAACAAAAATCTAAACAACAGACGACCTTCCATAATGAAAAGTCTACCGTCCATTGGAGTAAAAAAATTATCGACAACAAACTACCTTCCATAATGACAAGGCTAACATCCATTGGAGTAAAAAAAATATCTACAACAGACTACGTTCCATAATGACAAGGATACCGTCCATTAGAGTAACAAAATCTCAACAACAGACTACCTTCCATAATGACAAGGCTACCATCCATTGGAGTAACAAAAATCTCGACAACATACTACCTTCCATAATGAAAAGGATATCATCCATTGGAGTAACAAAAATCTCGACAAAATACTACCTTCCATAATGACAAGGCTACCATCCATTGGAGTAACAAAAATATGAACAACAGACTACCTTCCATAATGACAAGGCTACCATCCATTGGAGTAAAAAAAATATCGACAACAGACTATGTTCCATAATGACAAGGCTACCATCCATTAAATTAACAAAATCTCGACAACAGACTACCTTCCATAATGACAAGGCTACCATCCATTTGAGTAACAAAAATCTCGACAAAACATTACCTTCCATAATGACAAGGTTACCATCCATTGGAATAACAAAAATCTCTACAAACAGACTAAATTCCATAAAGACAATGCTACCATCCAATGGAATAAAATATTCTCTACAAAAGACTACCTTCCATAATGACAAGGCTACCATTCATTGGAGTAACAAAAATCTGAATCACATACTACCTTCCATAATTATAAGGCTACAATCCAATGGAGTAACATAAATCTCAACGACAGACTACCTTCCATAATGACAAGACTACCATCCATTGGAGTAAAAAAAATCTCAACAATAGACTACCTTCCATAATTAAAAGCCTACCATCCATTGGAGTACCAAAAATCTCGACAATAGACTACCTTCCATAATGACAAGGCTACCATCCATTGGAGTAACAAAATTCTCAACAACCGACTACCTTCCATAATGACAAGGTTACCATCCATTGGAGTAACAAAATTTCGACAACAAACTACCTTCCATAATGACAAGGCTCCCATCCATTGGATTAAAAAAAATATCGACAACAGACTACGTTCCATAATGACAAGGCTACCATCCATTAGAGTAACAAAATCTCGACAACAGACTACCTTCCATAATGACAAGACTACCATCCATTGTAGTAATAAAAATCTCGACAACATACTACCTTCCATAATGAAAAGGCTATCATCCATTGGAATAACAAAAATATCGACAAAATACTACCTTCCATAATGACAAGGTTACCATCCATTGGAATAACAAAAATCTTTACAAACAGACTACCTTCCATAAAGACAAGCCTACCATCCAATGGAATAAAATATTCTCGACAACAGACTACCTTCCATAATGACAAGGCTACAATCCATTGGAGTAACAAAAATCTGAACAACGGACTACCTTCCATAATGAATAGTCTATAATCCATTGGAGTAACAGAAATCTCAACGAAAGACTACGTTCCATAATGACAAGACTACCATCCATTGGAGTAAAAAATATCTCGACAACAGACTACCTTCCATAATTACAAGACTACCATCCATTGGAGTACCAAAAATCACGACAATACACTACCTTACATAATGACAAGGCTACCATCCATTGGAATAAAGAAAATCTCGACAATAGACTACCTTCCATAATGACAAGGCTATCATCCATTTGAGTAACAAAAATCTGAACAACAAACTACCTTCCATATTGACAAGGCTACCATCAATTGGAGTAACAGAAATCTCAACGACAAACTACCTTCCATAATGACAAGGCTACCATCCATTTGAGTATCAAAAATCTCGACAACTGACTACCTTCCATAATGACAAGGCTACCATCCATTGGAGTAAAAAAAATATCGACAACAGACTATATTCCATAATGACAAGGCTACCATCCCTTGGAGTAAAAAAATTTTTGACAACAAACTATGTTCCATAAAGACAAGGCTACCATCCATTAGAGTAACAAAATCTGGATAACAGACTACCTTTCATAATGACAAGGCTACATCCATTGGGGTAACAAGAATCTCAACAACAGACTATCTTCCATAATGACAACACTACCATCCATTGGAGTAACAAAAATCTCGACAAAAAACAACCTTCCATAATGACAAGGCTACCATCCATTGGAATAACAAAAATCTCGACAATAGACTACCTTCCATAATGACAAGGCTACCATCCATTGGAGTAACAAAAATCTCGATAAAAAGCTACCTTCCATAATGACAAGGCTACCATCCATTGGAGTAACAAAAATCTGAACGACAGACTACCTTGCATAATGACAAGGCTATCATCCATTGGAGTAACAAAGATATCGACAACAGACTACCTTCCATAATGACAAGGCTACCATCCATTGGAGTAAGAAAAATCTCGACAAAAAACTAACTTCCATAATGACAAGGCTACCATCCATTGGAGTAACAAAGATATCAACAACAAACTACCTTCTATAATGACAAGGCTACCATCCATTTGAGTAACAAAAATCTCGACAAAAAACTAACTTCCATAATGAAAAGGCTACCATCCATTGGAATAACAAAAATCTCGACAATAGTCTACCTTCCATAATTACAAGGCTACCATCCATTGGATTAACAAAAATCTCGATAAAAAACTACCTTCCATAATGACAAGGCTACCATCCATTGGAGTAACAATAATCTGAACAACAAACTACGTTACATAATGATAAGGCTATCATCCATTGGAGTAACAAAGATATCAAAAATAGACTACCTTCAATAATGACAAGGCTACCATCCATTGGAGTAACAAAAATCTCGACAACAGACTACCTTCCATAATGACAAGGGTACCATCCATTGGAATAACAAAAATCTGAACAACATACTACCTTCCATAATGACAAGGCTACAATCCATTGGAGTAACAGAAATCTCAACGATGGACTACCTTCCATAATGACAAGGCTACAATCCAATGGAGTAACAAAAATCTCAACGACAGACTACCTTCCATAATGACAACACTACCATCCATTAGTGTAAAAAAAATCTCGACAACAGACTACCTTCCATAATTACAAGACTATCATCCATTGGAGTACCAAAAATCTCGACAATAGACTACCTTCAATAATGACAAGGCTACCATCCATTGGAATAACAAAAATCTCGAGAATAGACAATCTTCCATAATGACAAGGCTATCATCCATTGGAGTAACAAAAATCTGAACAACAGACTACCTTCCATAATGACAAGGCTACCATCCATTGGAGTAACAGAAATCTCAACAATCGACTACCTTCCGTAATGACAAGGCTACCATCCATTGGAGTAACAAAATCTCGACAACAAACTACCTTCTATAATGAGAAGGCTACCATCCATTGGAGTAATAAAAATCGGAACAACAGACTACCTTCCATAATGGCAAAGATACCATCCATTGGAGTAACAAAAATCTCGACAAAAGACTACCTTCCATAATGATAAGGTTACCATCCATTGGAATAACAAAAATCTAAACAACAGACGACCTTCCATAATGACAAGTCTACCGTCCATTGGAGTAAAAAAATTATCGACAACAAACTACCTTCCATAATGACAAGGCTAACATCCATTGGAGTAAAAAAAATATCTACAACAGACTACGTTCCATAATGACAAGGATACCGTCCATTAGAGTAACAAAATCTCGACAACAGACTACCTTCCATAATGACAAGGCTACCATCCATTGGAGTAACAAAAATCTCGACAACAGACTACCTTCCATAATGAAAAGGATATCATCCATTGGAGTAACAAAAATCTCGACAAAATACTACCTTCCATAATGACAAGGCTACCATCCATTGGAGTAACAAAAATATGAACAACAGACTACCTTCCATAATGACAAGGCTACCATCCATTGGAGTAAAAAAAATATCGACAACAGACTATGTTCCATAATGACAAGGCTACCATCCATTAAATTAACAAAATCTCGACAACAGACTACCTTCCATAATGACAAGGCTACCATCCATTGGAGTAACAAAAATCTCGACAAAACATTACCTTCCATAATGACAAGGTTACCATCCATTGGAATAACAAAAATCTCTACAAACAGACTAAATTCCATAAAGACAATGCTACCATCCAATGGAATAAAATATTCTCTACAACAGACTACCTTCCATAATGACAAGGCTACCATTCATTGGAGTAACAAAAATCTGAATAACATACTACCTTCCATAATTATAAGGCTACAATCCAATGGAGTAACATAAATCTCAACGACAGACTACCTTCCATAATGACAAGACTACCATCCATTGGAGTAAAAAAAATCTCGACAACAGACTACCTTCCATAATTAAAAGCCTACCATCCATTGGAGTACCAAAAATCTCGACAATAGACTACCTACCATAATGACAAGGCTACCATCCATTGGAGTAACAGAATTCTCAACAACCGACTACCTTCCATAATGACAAGGTTACCATCCATTGGAGTAACAAAATCTCGACAACAAACTACCTTCTATAATTACAAGGCTACAATCCATTGGAGTAACAAAAATCTCGACAAAAGACTACCTTCCATAATTACAAGGTTACCATCCATTGAAATAAAAAAAATCTAAACAACAAACTACCTTCCATAATGACAAGGCTACCGTCCATTGGAGTAACAAAATTATCGACAACAAACTACCTTCCATAATGACAAGGCTCCCATCCATTGGATTAAAAAAAATATCGACAACAGACTACGTTCCATAATGACAAGGCTACCATCCATTAGAGTAACAAAATCTCGACAACAGACTACCTTCCATAATGACAAGACTACCATCCATTGTAGTAATAAAAATCTCGACAACATACTACCTTCCATAATGAAAAGGCTATCATCCATTGGAGTAACAAAAATATCGACAAAATACTACCTTCCATAATGACAAGGTTACCATCCATTGGAATAACAAAAATCTTTACAAACAGACTACCTTCCATAAAGACAAGCCTACCATCCAATGGAATAAAATATTCTCGACAACAGACTACCTTCCATAATGACAAGGCTACAATCCATTGGAGTAACAAAAATCTGAACAACGGACTACCTTCCATAATGAATAGTCTACAATCCATTGGAGTAACAAAAATCTCAACGACAGACTACGTTCCATAATTACAAGACTACCATCCATTGGAGTAAAAAATATCTCGAAAACAGACTACCTTCCATAATTACAAGACTACCATCCATTGGAGTACCAAAAATCACGACAATACACTACCTTCCATAATGACAAGGCTACCATCCATTGGAATAAAGAAAATCTCGACAATAGACTACCTTCTATAATGACAAGGCTATCATCCATTTGAGTAACAAAAATTTGAACAACAAACTACCTTCCATATTGACAAGGCTACCATCAATTGGAGTAACAAAAATCTCAACGACAAACTACCTTCCATAATGACAAGGCTACCATCCATTGGAGTATCAAAAATCTCGAAAACTGACGACCTTCCATAATGACAAGGCTACCATCCATTGGAGTAAAAAAAATATCTAAAACAGACTATATTCCATAATGACAAGGCTACCATCCCTTGGAGTAAAAAAAATTTTGACAACAAACTATGTTCCATAATGACAAGGCTACCATCCATTAGAGTAACAAAATCTGGATAACAGACTACCTTCCATAATGACAAGGCTACATCCATTGGGGTAACAAGAATCTCAACAACAGACTATCTTCCATAATGACAACACTACCATCCATTGGAGTAACAAAAATCTCGACAAAAAATAACCTTCCATAATGACAAGGCTACCATCCATTAGAGTAACAAAATCTCGACAATAGACTACCTTCCATAATGACGAGGCTACCATCCATTGGAGTAACAAAAATCTCGATAAACAACCTTCCATAATGATAAGGCTACCATCCATTGGAATAACAAAAATCTAGACAATAGACTACCTTCCATATTGACAAGGCTACCATCCATTGGAGTAACAAAAATCTGAACAACAGACTACCTTGCATAATGACAAGGCTATCATCCATTGGAGTAACAAAGATATCGACAACAGACTACCTTCCATAATGACAAGGCTACCATCCATTGGAGTAAGAAAAATCTCGACAAAAAACTAACTTCCATAATGACAAGGCTACCATCCATTGGAGTAACAATGATATCGACAACAGATTACCTTCAATAATGACAAGGCTACCATCCATTTGAGTAACAAAAATCTCGACAAAAAACTAACTTCCATAATGAAAAGGCTACCATCCATTGGAATAACAAAAATCTCGACAATAGTCTACCATCCATTGGATTAAAAAAAATCTCGATAAAAAACTACCTTCCATAATGACAAGGCTACCATCCATTGAAGTAACAATAATCTGAACAACATACTACCTTGCATAATGACAAGGCTATCATCCATTGGAGTAACAAAGATATCGAAAATAGACTACCTTCAATAATGACAAGGCTACCATCCATTGGAGTAACAAAAATATCGACAAAAGACTACCTTCCATAATTACAAGGTTACCATCCATTGGAATAACAAAAATCTCGACAAAAGACTACCTTCCATAATGACAAGGCTACAATCCATTGGAGTAACAGAAATCTCAATGACAGACTACGTTCCATAACGACAAGGCTACCGTTCATTAGAGTAACAAAATTATCGACAACAGACTACCTTCTATAATGACAAGGATACATCCATTGGGGTAAAAAAAATATCGACAACAGACTACCTTCCATAATGACAAGTCTACCATCCATTGGAGTAACAAAAATCTAGACAAAAAACTACCTTCCAAAATGACAAGGCTACCATCCATTGGAATAACAAAAATCTTGACAATAGACTACCTTCCATAATGACAAGGCTACCATCCATTGGAGTAACAATAATTTGAACAACAGACTACCTTACATAATGACAAGGCTCAATCCATTGGAGTAAATGAAATCTCAACGCAGACTACCTTCCATAATGACAATGCTACCATTCATTAGAGAAACAAAAATATCGACAACTGACTACCTTCTATAATGACAAGGATACATCCATTGGGGTAACAAAAATCTCGACAACAAACTACCTTCCATAATGACAAGGCTACCGTCCATTAGAGTAACAAAAATCTAGACAAAAAACTACCTTCCATAATGAGAAGGCTGCCATCCATTGGAATAACAAAAATCTCGACAATAGACTACCTTCCATAATGACAAGGCTACCATCCATTGGAGTAACCAAAATATCGATAAAAAACTACCTTCCATAATGATAAGGTTAACATCCGTTGGAATAACAAAAATCTCGAAAATAGACTACCTTCCATAATGATAAGGTTAACATCCGTTGGAATAACAAAAATCTCGAAAATAGACTACCTTCCATAATGATAGGGATATCATCCATTGGAGTAACTAAAATCTGAACAATAGACTACCTTGCATAATGACAAGGCTATCATCCATTGGAGTAACAAAGATATCGACATCAGACTACCTTCCATAATGACAAGGCTACCATCCATTTGAGTACCAAAAATCTCGACAAAAAACTAACTTCCATAATGACAAGGCTACCATCCGTTGGAATAACAAAAATCTCGACAATAGACTACCTTTCACAATGAAAAGGCTACCATCCATTGGAGTAACAAAAATCTCGATAAAAAACTACCTTCCATAATGATAAGGCTACCACCCATTGGAATAAGAAAAATATCGACAATAGACTACCTTCCACAATGACAAGGCTACCATCCATTGGAGTAATAAACATCTGAACAACATACTACCTTACATAATGAACAGGTTACAATCGTTTGAAGTAACAGAAATCTCAACGACAAACTACCTTCCCTAATGAAAAGGCTACCATCCATTGGAGTAACAAAAATCTGGACAACAGACTACCTTCCATAATGACAAGGCTATCATCCATTGGAATAACAAAAATTTGAACAACATACTACCATCCATAATGACAAAGCTACAATC
Organism: Vicia faba; assembly: GCA_948472305.1. NCBI lineage: Eukaryota > Viridiplantae > Streptophyta > Magnoliopsida > Fabales > Fabaceae > Vicia > Vicia faba. Next base: position 584,321,795 of record OX451739.1, on the reverse strand, counting down.
CATTGGAGTAACAGAAATCTCAACGACAGACTACCTTCCATAATGACAAGGCTACCATTCATTGGAGTAACAAAAATATCGACAACAGACTACCTTCTATAATGACAAGGCTACATCCATTAGGGTAAAAAGAATATCGACAACAGACTACCTTCCATAATGACAAGACTACCATCCATTGAAGTAAAAAAAATCTCGACGAAAAACTACCTTCCATAATGACAAGGCTACCATCCATTGGAATAACAAAAATCTCGACAATAGACTACCTTTCATAATGACAAGGCTACCATCCATTGGAGTAACAAAAATCTCGATAAAAAACTACCTTCCATAATAATAAGGCTACCATCCATTGGAATAACAAAAATCTAGACAATAGACTACCTTCCATAATGATAATGCTACCATCCATTGGAGTAACAAAAATTTGAACAACAGACTACCTTGCATAATGACAAGGCTATCATCCATTGGAGTAACAAAGATATCGAAAATAGACTACCTTCAATAATGACAAGGCTACCATCCATTGGAGTAACAAACATCTCCATAATAGACTACCTTCCATAATTACAAGGTTACCATCCATTGGAATAACAAAAATATCGACAACAGACTACCTTCCATAATGACAAAGCTACCATCCATTGGAGTAACAAAAATTTGAACAATATACTACCTTACATAATGACAAGGCTCAATCCATTGGAGTAACAAAAATCTCAACATAGACTACATTCCATAACGACAAGGCTACCATTAATTGGAGTAACAAAAATATCGACAACAGACTACCTTCTATAATGACAAGGATACATCCCTTGGGGTAACAAAAATCTCGACAACAGACTACCTTCCATAATGACAAGGCTACCGTCCATTGGAGTAATAAAAATCTAGACAAAAAACTACCTTCCATAATGACAAGGCTACCATCCATTGGAATAACAAAAATCTCGACAATAGACTACCTTCCATAATGAGAAGGCTACCATCCATTAGAGTAACCAATATCTCGATAAAAAGCAACCTTCCATAATGATAATGTTACCATCCATTGGAATAACAAAAATCTCGAAAATAGACTACCTTCCATAATGACAAGGCTATCATCCATTGGAGTAACAAAAATCTAAACAACAGACTACCTTACATAATGACAAGGCTCCAATCCATTGGAGTAACAGATATCTCAACGACAGACTACCTTCCATAATGACAAGGCTACCATCCATTGGAGTAACAAAGATATCGACAACAGACTACCTTCCATAATGACAAGGCTACCATCCATTTGAGTAACAAAAATCTCGACAAAAAACTAACTTCCAAAATGACAAGGCTACCATCCATTGGAATAACAAAAATCTCGACAATATTCTGCCTTCCATAATGACATGGCTACCATCCATTGGAGTAACAAAAATCTCGATAAAAAACTACCTTCCATAATGATAAGGCTACCATCCATTGGAATAACAAAACTCTCGACAACAGACTACCTTCCACAATGACAAGGCTACCATCCATTGGAGTAACAAAAATCTAAACAACAGACTACCTTACATAATGACAAGGCTCCAATCCATTGGAGTAACAGAAATCTCAACGACGGACTACCTTCCATAATGACAATGCTACCATTCATTGGAGTAACAAAAATATAGACAACAGACTACCTTCTATAATGACAAGGCTATATCCATTGGGGTAACAAGAATCTCAACAACAAACTACCTTCCATAATGACAAGACTACCATCCATTGGGGTAACAAAAATCTCGACAACAGACTACCTTCCATAATGACAAGGCTACCGTCCATTGGAGTAACAAAAATCTCGACAACAGATTATCTTCTATAATGACAAGGCTACCATCCATTGGAATAACAAAAATCTCGACAATAGACTACCTTCCATAATGACAAGGCTACCATCCATTGGAGTAACAAAAATCTCGATAAAAAACTACCTTCCATAATGACAAGGCTACCATCCATTGGAATAAAAAAAATCTCGAAAATAGACTACCTTCCATAATGAAAAGGCTATCATCCATTGGAGTAACAAAAATCTAGAAAATAGACTACCTTCCAAAATAAAAAGGCTATCATCCATTGGAGTAACAAAAATATGAACAATAGACTACCTAGCATAATGACAAGGCTATCATCCATTTGAGTAACAAAAATCTCGACAAAAAACTAACTTCCATAATGACAAGGCTACCATCCATTGGAATAACAAAAATCTCGACAATATTCTGCCTTCCATAATGACATGGCTACCATCCATTGGAGTAACAAAAATCTCGATAAAAAACTACCTTCGATAATGATAAGGCTACAATCCATTGGAATAACAAAACTCTCGACAATAGACTACCTTCCACAATGTCAAGGCTACCATCCATTGGAGTAACAAAAATCTAAACAACAGACTACCTTACCTAATGACAAGGCTCCAATCCATTGGAGTAACAGATATCTCAACGACAGACTACCTTCCATAATGACAAGGCTACCATCCATTGGAGTAACAAAGATATCGACAACAGACTACCTTCCATAATGACAAGGCTACCATCCATTTGAGTAACAAAAATCTCGACAAAAAACTAACTTCCATAATGACAAGGCTACCATCCATTGGAATAACAAAAATCTCGACAATATTCTGCCTTCCATAATGACATGGCTACCATCCATTGGAGTAACAAAAATCTCGATAAAAAACTACCTTCCATAATGATAAGGCTACCATCCATTGGAATAACAAAACTCTCGACAATAGACTACCTTCCACAATGACAAGGCTACCATCCATTGGAGTAACAAAAATCTAAACAACAGACTACCTTACATAATGACAAGGCTCCAATCCATTGGAGTAACAGATATCTCAACGACAGACTACCTTCCATAATGACAAGGCTACCATCCATTGGAGTAACAAAAATCTCGACAACAGACTACCTTCCATTATGACAAGGGTACCATCCATTGGAGTAACAAAAATATGAACAACATACTACCTTCCATAATGACAAGGCTACAATACATTGGAGTAACAAAAATCTCAACGACGGACTACCTTCCATAATGACAAGGCTAACATTCATTGGAGTAACAAAAATACCGACAACAGACTACCTTCTATAATAACAAGGCTACATCCATTGGGGTAACAAAAATCTCGACAACAGACTACCTTCCATAATGACAAGGCTACCGTCCCCTGGAGTAACAAAAATCTCGACAACAGACTACCTTCCATAATGACAAGGCTACCATCCATTGGAATAACAAAAATCTCGACAATAGACTACCTTCCATAATGACAAGGCTACCATCCATTGGAGTAACAAAAATCTCGATAAAAAACTACCTTCCATAATGAAAAGGCTACCATCCATTGGAATAACAAAAATCTCGAAAATAGACTACCTTCCATAATGAAAAGGCTATCATCCATTGGAGTAACAAAAATCTCGAAAATAGACTACCTTCCATAATGAAAAGGCTATCATCCATTGGAGTAACAAAAATATGAACAATAGACTACCTAGCATAATGACAAGGCTATCATCCATTGGAGTAACAAAGATATCGACAACATACTACCTTCCATAATGACAAGGCTACAATCCATTTGAGTAACAAAAATCTCGACAAAAACCTAACTTCCATAATGAAAAGGCTACCATCCATTGGAATAACAAAAATCTCGACAATAGTCTACCTTCCATAATTACAAGGCTACCATCCATTGGATTAACAAAAATCTCGATAAAAAACTACCTTCTATAATGACAAGGCTACCATCCATTGGAGTAACAATAATCTGAACAACAGACTACCTTTCATAATGATAAGGCTATCATCCATTGGAGTAACAAAGATATCGAAAATAGACTACCTTCAATAATGACAAGGCTACCATCCATTGGAGTAACAAAAATATCGACAAAAGACTATCTTCCATAATTACAAGGTTACCATCCATTGGAATAAAAAAAATCTCGACAAAAGACTACCTTCCATAATGACAAGGCTACAATCCATTGGAGTAACAGAAAATAGACTACCTTCCATAACGACAAGGCTACCATTCATTGGAGAAACAAAAATGTCGACAACAGACTACCTTATATAATGACAAGGATACATCCATTGGGGTAACAAAAATATCGACAACAGACTACCTTCCATAATGACAAGGCTACCGTCCATTAGAGTAACAAAAATCTAGACAAAAAACTACCTTCCAAAATGACAAGGCTACCATCCATTGGAATAACAAAAATCTCGACAATAGACTACCTTCCATAATGACAAGGCTAACATCCATTGGAGTAACAAAAATTTGAACAATAGACTACCTTACATAATGACAAGGCTATCATCCATTGGGGTAACAAAAATCTCGACAACAGACTACCTTCCATAATGACAAGGCTACCGTCCATTGGAGTAACAAAAATCTAGACAAAAAACTACCTTCCATAATGACAAGGCTACTATCCATTGGAATAACAAAAATCTCGACAATAGACTACCTTCCATAATGAGAAGGCTACCATCCATTGGATTAACCAAAATATCGATAAAAAACTACCTTCCATAATGACAAGGCTAACATCCATTGGAATAACAAAAATCTCGACAATTGACTACCTTCCATAATGACAAGGCTATCATCCATTGGAGTAACAAAAATCTGAACAACAGACTACCTTGCATAATGACAAGGCTATCATCCAGTGGAGTAACAAAGATATCGATAATAGACTACCTTCAATAATGACAAGGCAACCATCCATTGGACTAACAAAAATCTCGACAACAGACTACCTTCCATAATGACAAGGCTACCATCCATTGGAGTAACAAAAATTTAAACAACAAACTACCTTCCATAATGAGAAGGTTACCATCCATTGGAATAACAAAAATCTCGACAAAAGACTACCTTCCATAATGACAAGGCTATAATCCATTGGAGTAACAGAAATCTCAACGACCAACTACCTTCCATAACGACAAGGCTACCATCCATTGTGGTAACAAAAATCTCGACAACAGACTACCTTTCATAATGACAAGGCTACCGTCCATTGGAGTAACAAAAATCTAGACAAAAAACTACCTTCCATAACGACAAGGCTACCATCCATTGGAATAACAAAAATCTCGACAATAGACTACCTTCCATAATGACAAGGCTACCATCCATTGGAGTAACAAAAATCTCGATAAAAAACTATCTTCCATAATGATAAGGCTACCATCCATTGGAATAACAAAAATCTCGACAATAGACTACCTTCCATAATGACAAGGCTACCATCCATTGAAGTAACAAAAATCTTAACAAGAGACTACCTTGCATAATGACAAGGTTATCATCCATTGGAGTAACAAAGATATCGACAATAGACTACCTTCAATAATAACAAGGCTACCATCCATTGGACTAACAAAAATCTCGACAACATACTACCTCCCATAATGACAAGGCTACCATCCATTGGAGTAACAAAAATTTGAAAAACAGACTACCTTACATAATGACAAGGCTACAATCCATTGGAGTAACAGAAATATCAACGACAGACTACCTTCCATAATGACAAGGCTACCGTCCATTGGGGTAACAAAAATATCGACAACATACTACCTTCTATAATGACAAGGATACATCCATTGGGGTAACAAAAATATCGACAACACACTACCTTCCATAATGACAAGGCTACCGTCCATTGGAGTAACAAAAATCTAGGCAAAAAACTACCTTCCATAATGACAAGGCTACTATCCATTGGAATAACAAAAATCTCGACAATAGACTACCTTCAATAATAAAAAGGCTTCCATCCATTGGAGTAACAAAAATCTCGATAAAAAGCTACCTTCCGTAAGGATAAGGCTACCATCCATTGGAATAACAAAAATCTCGAAAATAGACTACCTTCCATAATGACAATCCTATCATCTATTGGAGTAACAAAAATCTGAACAATAGAATACCTTGCATAATGACAAGGCTATCATCCATTGGAGTATCAAAGATATCGACAACAGACTACCTTCCATAATGACAAGGCTACCATCCATTTGAGTAACAAAAATCTCGACAAAAAACTAACTTCCATAATGACAAGGCTACCATTCATTGGAATAACAAATATCCCGACAATAGTCTACCTTCCATAATGACAAGGCAACCATCCATTAGAGTAACAAAAATCTCGATAAAAAACTACCTTCCATAATGATAAGGCTACCATCCATTGGAATAACAAAAATCTCGACAAAAGACTACCTTCCATAATGACAAGGCTACCATCCATTGGAGTAACAAAAATCTGAACAACAAACTACCTTGCATAATGACAAGGCTATCATCCATTGGACTAACAAAGATATCGACAATAGTCTACTTTCCATAATGACAAGGCTACCATCCATTAGAGTAATAAAAATCTCGATAAAAAACTACCTTCTGTAATGATAAGGCTACCATCCATTGGAATAACAAAAATCTCGACAATAGACTACCTTCCATAATGACAAGGCTACCATCCATTGGAGTAACAAAAATATGAACAACAGACTACCTTGCATAATGACAAGGCTATCATCCATTGGAGTAACAAAGATATCAACAATAGACTACCTTCCATAATGACAAGGCTACATCCATTAGGGTGACAAAAATCTCGACAACAGACTACCTTCCATAATGACAAGGCTACCATCCATTAGAGTAACAAAAATCTCGATAAAAAACTACCTTCTGTAATGATAAGGCTACCATCCATTGGAATAACAAAAATCTCGACAATAGACTACCTTCCATAATTACAAGGCTACCATCCATTGGAGTAACAAAAATATGAACAACAGACTACCTTCCATAATGACAAGGCTATCATCCATTGGAGTAACAAAGATATCGACAATATACTACCTTCCATAATGACAAGGCTACCATCCATTGGAATAACAAAAATCTCGACAATAGACTACCTTCAATAATGACAAGGCTTCCATCCATTGGAGTAACAAAAATCTCGATAAAAAACTACCTTCCATAAGGATAAGGCTACCATCCATTGGAATAACAAAAATCTCGAAAATGGACTACCTTCCATAATGACAAGGCTATCATCCATTGGAGTAACAAAAATCTGAACAATAAACTACCTTGCATAATGACAAGGCTATCATCCATTGGAGTATCAAAGATATCGACAACAGACTACCTTCCATAATGACAAGGCCACCATCCATTTGAGTAACATAAATCTCGACAAAAAACTAACTTCCATAATGACAAGGCTACCATTCATTAGAATAACAAATATCCCGACAATAGTCTACCTTCCATAATGACAAGGCAACCATCCATTAGAGTAACAAAAATCTCGATAAAAAACTACCTTCCATAATGATAAGGCTACCATCCATTGGAATAACAAAAATATCGACAATAGACTACCTTCCATAATGACAAGGCTACCATCCATTGGAGTAACAAAAATCTTAACAACAAACTACCTTGCATATTGACAAGGCTATCATCCATTGGACTAACAAAGATATCGACAATATACTACCTTCCATAATGACAAGGCTACCATCCATTGGAATAACAAAAATCTCGACAATAGACTACCTTCAATAATGACAAGGCTTCCATCCATTGGAGTAACAAAAATCTCGATAAAAAACTACCTTCCATAAGGATAAGGCTACCATCCATTGGAATTACAAAAATCTCGAAAATGGACTACCTTCCATAATGACAAGGCTATCATCCATTGGAGTAACAAAAATCTGAACAATAGACTACCTTGCATAATGACAAGGCTATCATCCATTGGAGTATCAAAGATATCGACAACAGACTACCTTCCATAATGACAAGGCTACCATCCATTTGAGTAACAAAAATCTCGACAAAAAACTAACTTCCATAATGACAAGGCTACCATGCATTGGAATAACAAATATCTCGACAATAGTCTACCTTCCATAATGACAAGGCAACCATCCATTAGAGTAACAAAAATCTCGATAAAAAACTACCTTCCATAATGATAAGGCTACCATCCATTGGAATAACAAAAATCTCGACAATAGACTACCTTCCATAATGACAAGGCTACCATCCATTGGAGCAACAAAAATCTGAACAACATACTACCTTGCATAATGACAAGGCTATCATCCATTGGACTAACAAAGATATCGACAATAGTCTACTTTCCATAATGACAAGGCTACCATCCATTAGAGTAACAAAAATCTCGATAAAAAACTACCTTCTGTAATGATAAGGCTACCATCCATTGGAATAACAAAAATCTCGACAATAGACTACCTTCCATAATGACAAGGCTACCATCCATTGGAGTAACACAAATATGAACAACAGACTACCTTGCATAATGACAAGGCTATCATCCATTGGAGTAACAAAGATATCGACAATAGACTACCTTCCATAATGACAAGGCTACATCCATTAGGGTGACAAAAATCTCGACAACAGACTACCTTCCATAATGACAAGGCTTCCACCCATTGGAGTAACAAAAATCTCGATAAAAAACTACCTTCCATAAGGATAAGGCTACCATCCATTGGAATAACAAAAATCTCGAAAATGGACTACCTTCCATAATGACAAGGCTATCATCCATTGGAGTAACAAATATCTGAACAATAGACTACCTTGCATAATGACAAGGCTATCATCCATTGGAGTATCCAAGATATCGACAACAAACTACCTTCCATAATGACAAGGCTACCATCCATTTGAGTCACAAAAATCTCGACAAAAAACTAACTTCCATAATGACAAGGCTACCATCCATTGGAATAACAAATATCTCGACAATAGTCTACCTTCCATAATGACAAGGCAACCATCCATTAGAGTAACAAAAATCTCGATAAAAAACTACCTTCCATAATGATAAGGCTACCATCCATTGGAATAACAAAAATCTCGACAATAGACTACCTTCCATAATGACAAGGCTACCATCCATTGGAGTAACAAAAATCTGAACAACAAACTACCTTGCATATTGACAAGGCTATCATCCATTGGACTAACAAAGATATCAACAATAGTCTACTTTCCATAATGACAAGGCTACCATCCATTAGAGTAACAAAAATCTCGATAAAGAACTACCTTCTGTAATGATAAGGCTACCATCCATTGGAATAACAAAAATCTCGACAATAGACTACCTTCCATAATGACAAGGCTACCATCCATTGGAGTAACAAAAATATGAACAACAGACTACCTTGCATAATGACAAGGCTATCATCCATTGGAGTAACAAAGATATCGACAATATACTACCTTCCATAATGACAAGGCTACCATCCAATTGAATAACAAAAATCTCGACAATAGACTACCTTCAATAATGACAAGGCTTCCATCCATTGGAGTAACAAAAATCTCGATAAAAAACTACCTTCCATAAGGATAAGGCTACCATCCATTGGAATAACAAAAATCTCGAAAATGGACTACCTTCCATAATGACAAGGCTATCATCCATTGGAGTAACAAAAATCTGAACAATAGACTACCTTGCATAATGACAAGGCTATCATCCATTGGAGTATCAAAGATATCGAGAACAGACTACCTTCCATAATGACAAGGCTACCATCCACTTGAGTAACAAAAATCTCGACAAAAAACTAACTTCCATAATGACAAGGCTACCATGCATTGGAATAACAAATATCTCGACAATAGTCTACCTTCCATAATGACAAGGCAACCATCCATTAGAGTAACAAAAATCTCGATAAAAAACTACCTTCCATAATGATAAGGCTACCATCCATTGGAATAACAAAAATCTCGACAATAGACTACCTTCCATAATGAGAAGGCTACCATCCATTGGAGCAACAAAAATATGAACAACAAACTACCTTGCATAATGACAAGGCTATCATCCATTGGACTAACAAAGATATCGACAATAGTCTACTTTCCATAATGACAAGGCTACCATCCATTAGAGTAACAAAAATCTCGATAAAAAACTACCTTCTGTAATGATAAGGCTTCCATCCATTGGAATAACAAAAATCTCGACAATAGACTACCTTCCATAATGACAAGGCTATCATCCATTGGAGTAACAAAAATATGAACAACAGACTACCTTGCATAATGACAAGGCTATCATCCATTGGAGTAACAAAGATATCGACAATAGACTACCTTCCCTAATGACAAGGCTACATCCATTAGGGTGACAAAAATCTCGACAACAGACTACCTTCCATAATGACAAGGCTACCATCCATTAGAGTAACAAAAATCTCGATAAAAAACTACCTTCTGTAATGATAAGGCTACCATCCATTGGAATAACAAAAATCTCGACAATAGACTACCTTCCATAATTACAAGGCTACCATCCATTGGAGTAACAAAAATATGAACAACAGACTACCTAGCATAATGACAAGGCTATCATCCATTGGAGTAACAAAGATATCGACAATATACTACCTTCCATAATGACAAGGCTACCATCCATTGGAATAACAAAAATCTCGACAATAGACTACCTTCAATAATGACAAGGCTTCCATCCATTGGAGTAACAAAAATCTCGATAAAAAACTACCTTCCATAAGGATAAGGCTACCATGCTTTGGAATAACAAAAATCTCGAAAATGGACTACCTTCCATAATGACAAGGCTATCATCCATTGGAGTAACAAAAAACTGAACAATAGACTACCTTGCATAATGACAAGGCTATCATCCATTGGAGTATCAAAGATATCGACAACAGACTATCTTCCATAATGACAAGGCTACCATCCTTTTGAGTAACAAAAATCTCGACAAAAAACTAACTTCCATAATGACAAGGCTACCATCCATTGGAATAACAAATATCTCGACAATAGTCTACCTTCCATAATGACAAGGCAACCATCCATTAGAGTAACAAAAATCTCGATAAAAAACTACCTTCCATAATGATAAGGCTTCCATCCATTGGAATAACAAAAATCTCGACAATAGACTACCTTACATAATGACAAGGCTACCATCCATTGGAGTAACAAAAATATGAACAACAGACTACCTTCCATAATGACAAGGCTATCATCCATTGGAGTAACAAAGATATCGGTAATAGACTACCTTCCATAATGACAAGGATACATCCATTGGGGTTACAAAAATCTCGACAACAGACTACCTTCCATAATGACAAGGCTACCGTCCATTAGAGTAAAACAAATCTAGAGAAAAAACTACTTTCCATAATGACAAGGCTACCATCCATTGGAATAACAAATATCTCGACAATAGTCTACCTTCCATAATGACAAGGCAACCATCCATTTGAGTAACAAAAACCTCGATAAAAAACTACCTTCTGTAATGATAAGGCTACCATCCATTGGAATAACAAAAATCTTAACAATAGACTACCTTCCATAATGACAAGGCTATCATCCATTGGAGTAACAAAAATCTGAACAACAGACTACCTTGCATAATGTCAAGGCTATCATCCATTGGAGTAACAAAGATATCGACAATAGACTACCTTCCATAATGACAAGGCTACAATACATTAGAGTAACAGAAATCTCAACGATAGACTGACTTCCATAACGACAAGGCTACCATTCATTGGAGTAACAAAAATATCGACAATAGACTACCTTCCATAATGACAAGGCTACATCAATTGGGGTGACAAAAATCTCGACAACAAACTACCTTCCATAATGACAAGGCTACCTTCCATTGGAGTAACAAAAATCTAGACAAAAAACTACCTTCCATAATGACAAGGCTACCATCCACTGGAATAACAAAAATCTCGACAATAGACTACCTTCCATAATGACAAGGCTATCATCCATTGGAGTAACAAAGATATCGACAACATACTAACTTCCATAATGACAAGGCTACCATCCATTGGAGTAACAAAAATCTCGACAAAAAACTAACTTCCATAATTAAAAAGGCTACCATCCATTGGAATAACAAAAATATCGACAATAGACTACCTTCCATAATGACAAGGCTACCATCCATTGGAGTAACAAAAATATGAACAACAGACTACCTTGCATAATGACAAGGCTATCATCCATTGGAGTAACAAAGATATCGACAATAGACTACCTTCCATAATGACAAGGCTACCGTCCATTGAGGTAACAAAAATCTAGACAAAAACCTACATTCCATTATGACAAGGCTACCATCCATTAGAATAACAAATATCTCGACAATAGTCTACCTTCCATAATGACAAGGCTACCATCCATTTGAATAATAAAAATCTCGACAAAAAACTAACTTCCATAGTGAAAAGGCTACCATCCATTGGAATAACAAAAATATCGACAATAGTCTACCTTCCATAATTACAAGGCTAACATCCATTGGATTAACAAAAATCTTGATAAAAAACTACCTTCCGTAATGATAAGGCTACCATCCATCGGAATAACAAAAATCTCGACAATAGACTACCTTCCATAATGACAAGGCTACCATCCATTGGAGTAACAAAAATCTTAACAAGAGACTACCTTGCTTAATGACAAGGTTATCATCCATTGGACTAACAAAAATCTCGACAACAGACTACCTTCCATAATGACAAGGCTACCATCCATTGGAGTAACAAAAATTTGAACAAAGGACTACCTTACATAATGACAAGGCTACAATCCATTGGAGTAACAGAAATATCAACGACAGACTACCTTCCATAACGACAACGCTACCATTCATTGGAGTAACAAAAATATCGACAACATACTACCTTCTATAATGACAAGGCTACCATCCATTGGAGTAACAAAAATCTGAACAACAAACTACCTTGCATAATGACAAGGCTATCATCCATTGGAGTAACAAAGATATCGACAATAGTCTACTTTCCATAATGACAAGGCTACCATCCATTAGAGTAACAAAAATCTCGATAAAAAACTACCTTCTGTAATGATAAGGCTACCATCCATTGGAATAACAAAAATCTCGACAATAGACTACCTTCAATAATGACAAGGCTACCATCCATTGGAGTAACAAAAATATGAACAACAGACTACCTTGCATAATGACAAGGCTATCATCCATTGGAGTAACAAAGATATCGACAATAGACTACCTTCCATAATGACAAGGCTACATCAATTGGGGTGACAAAAATCTCGACAACAGACTACCTTCCATAATGACAAGGCTACCATCCATTAGAGTAACAAAAATCTCGATAAAAAACTACCTTCTGTAATGATAAGGCTACCATCCATTGGAATAACAAAAATCTCGACAATAGACTACTTTCCATAATGACAAGGCTACCATCCATTGGAGTAACAAAAATATGAACAACAGACTACCTTGCATAATGACAAGGCTATCATCCATTGGAGTAACAAAGATATCGACAATAGACTACCTTCCATAATGACAAGGCTACCGTCCATTGGAATAACAAAAATCTCGACAATAGACTACCTTCAATAATGACAAGGCTTCCATCAATTGGAGTAACAAAAATCTCGATAAAAAACTACCTTCGATAAGGATAAGGCTACAATCCATTGGAATAACAAAAATCTCGAAAATGGACTACCTTCCATAATGACAAGGCAACCATCCATTAGAGTAACAAAAATCTCGATAAAAAACTACCTTCCGTAATGATAAGGCTACCATCCATTGGAATAACAAAAATCTCGACAATAGACTACCTTCCATAATGACAAGGCTACCATCCATTGGAGTAACAAAAATATGAACAACAGACTACGTTTCATAATGACAAGGCTATCATCCATTGGAGTAACAAAGATATCGATAATAGACTACCTTCCATAATGACAAGGCTACATCCATTGGGGTGACAAAAATCTCGACAATAGACTACCTTCCATAATGACAAGGCTACCGTCCATTGGAGTAACAAAAATCTAGACAAAAAACTACCTTCCATAATGAAAAGGCTACCATCCATTGGAATAACAAATATCTCGACAATAGTCTACCTTCCATAATGACAAGACAACCATCCATTTGAGTAACAAAAATATCGATAAAAAACTACCTTCTGTAATGATAAGGCTACCATCCATTGGAATAACAAAAATCTTAACAATAGACTACCTTCCATAATGACAAGGCTACCATTCATTGGAGTAACAAAAATATGAACAACAGACTACCTTGCATAATGTCAAGGCTATCATCCATTGGAGTAACAAAGATATCGATTATAGTCTACCTTCAATAATGACAAGGCTACCATCCATTGGACTAACAAAAATCTAGACAAAAGACTACCTTCCATAATGACAAGGTTACCATCCATTGGAATAACAAAAATCTCGACAAAAGACTACCTTCCGTAATGACAAGGCTACAATCCATTGGAGTAACAGAAATCTCAACGACAGACTAACTTCCATAACGACAAGGCTACCATTCATTGGAGTAACAAAAATATCGATAATGGACTACCTTCCATAATGACAAGGCTACATCCATTGGGGTGACAAAAATCTCGACAACAAACTACCTTCCATAATGACAAGGCTACCGTCCATTGGAGTAACAAAAATCTAGACAAAAAACTACCTTCCATAATGACAAGGCTACCATCCATTGGAATAACAAAAATCTCGACAATAGACTACCTTCCATAATGACAAGGCTACCATCCATTGGAGTAACAAAAATCTCGATAAAAAATTTCCTTCCACAATGATAAGGCTACCATCCATCGGAATAACAAAAATCTCGAAAATAGACTACCTTCCATATGACAAGGCTATCATCCATTGGAGTAACAAAGATATCGACAACAGACTAACTTCCATAATGACAAGGCTACCATTCATTTGAGTAACAAAAATCTCGAACAAAAACTAACTTCCATAATGAAAAGGCTAACATCCATTGGAATAACAAAAATCTCGACAATAGACTACCTTCCATAATGACAAGGCTATCATCCATTGGAGTAACAAAAATTTGAACAATAGACTACCTTGCATAATGACAAGGCTATCATCCATTGGAGTAACAAAGATATCGATAACAGACTCCCTTCCATAATGACAAGGCTACCATCCATTTGAGTAACAAAAATCTCGACAAAAAACTAACTTCCATAATGACAAGGCTACCATCCATTGGAATAACAAAAATCTCGACAATAGTCTACCTTCCATAATGACAAGACTACCATCCATTGGAGTAAAAAAAATCTCGATAAAAAACTACCTTCCATAATGATAAGGCTATCATCCATTGGAGTAACAAAGATATCGACAACAAACTACCTTCCATAATGACAAGGTTACCATCCATTGGAGTAACAAAAATTTGAATAACATACTACCTTACATAATGACAAGGCTACAATCCATTGGAGTAATAGAAATCTCAATGACAGACTACCTTCCATAACGACAAGGGTACCATTCATTGGAGTAACAAAAATATTGACAACAGACTACCTTCTATAATGAAAAGGATACATCCATTGGGGTAACAAAAATCTCGACAACAGACTACCTTCCATAATGACAAGGCTATTGTCCATTGGAATAACAAAAATCTGACAAAAAACTACCTTCCATAATGACAAGGCTACCATCCATTGGAATAACAAAAATCTCGACAATAGACTACCTTGCATAATGACAAGGCTATCATCCATTGGAGTAACAAAGATATCGATAATAGACTACCTTCAATAATGACAAGGCTATCATCCATTGGAGTAACAAAGATATCGATAATAGACTACCTTCCATAATGACAAGGCTACATCCATTGGGGTGACAAAAATCTCGACAATAGACTACCTTCCATAATGACAAGGCTACCGTCCATTGGAGTAACAAAAATCTAGACAAAAAACTACCTTCCATAATGAAAAGGCTACCATCCATTGGAATAACAAATATCTCGACAATAGTCTACCTTCCATAATGACAAGACAACCATCCATTTGAGTAACAAAAATATCGATAAAAAACTACCTTCTGTAATGATAAGGCTACCATCTATTGGAATAACAAAAATCTTAACAATAGACTACCTTCCATAATGACAAGGCTACCATTCATTGGAGTAACAAAAATATGAACAACAGACTACCTTGCATAATGTCAAGGCTATCATCCATTGGAGTAACAAAGATATCGATTATAGTCTACCTTCAATAATGACAAGGCTACCATCCATTGGACTAACAAAAATCTAGACAAAAGACTACCTTCCATAATGACAAGGTTACCATCCATTGGAATAACAAAAATCTCGACAAAAGACTACCTTCCGTAATGACAAGGCTACAATCCATTGGAGTAACAGAAATCTCAACGACAGACTAACTTCCATAACGACAAGGCTACCATTCATTGGAGTAACAAAAATATCGACAATGGACTACCTTCCATAATGACAAGGCTACATCCATTGGGGTGACAAAAATCTCGACAACAAACTACCTTCCATAATGACAAGGCTACCGTCCATTGGAGTAACAAAAATCTAGACAAAAAACTACCTTCCATAATGACAAGGCTACCATCCATTGGAATAACAAAAATCTCGACAATAGACTACCTTCCATAATGACAAGGCTACCATCCATTGGAGTAACAAAAATCTCGATAAAAAATTTCCTTCCACAATGATAAGGCTACCATCCATCGGAATAACAAAAATCTCGAAAATAGACTACCTTCCATATGACAAGGCTATCATCCATTGGAGTAACAAAGATATCGACAACAGACTAACTTCCATAATGACAAGGCTACCATCCATTTGAGTAACAAAAATCTCGAACAAAAACTAACTTCCATAATGAAAAGGCTAACATCCATTGGAATAACAAAAATCTCGACAATAGACTACCTTCCATAATGACAAGGCTATCATCCATTGGAGTAACAAAAATTTGAACAATAGACTACCTTGCATAATGACAAGGCTATCATCCATTGGAGTAACAAAGATATCGATAACAGACTCCCTTCCATAATGACAAGGCTACCATCCATTTGAGTAACAAAAATCTCGACAAAAAACTAACTTCCATAATGACAAGGCTACCATCCATTGGAATAACAAAAATCTCGACAATAGTCTACCTTCCATAATGACAAGACTACCATCCATTGGAGTAAAAAAAATCTCGATAAAAAACTACCTTCCATAATGATAAGGCTATCATCCATTGGAGTAACAAAGATATCGACAACAAACTACCTTCCATAATGACAAGGCTACCATCCATTGGAGTAACAAAAATTTGAATAACATACTACCTTACATAATGACAAGGCTACAATCCATTGGAGTAATAGAAATCTCAATGACAGACTACCTTCCATAACGACAAGGGTACCATTCATTGGAGTAACAAAAATATTGACAACAGACTACCTTCTATAATGAAAAGGATACATCCATTGGGGTAACAAAAATCTCGACAACAGACTACCTTCCATAATGACAAGGCTATTGTCCATTGGAATAACAAAAATCTGACAAAAAACTACCTTCCATAATGACAAGGCTACCATCCATTGGAATAACAAAAATCTCGACAATAGACTACCTTGCATAATGACAAGGCTATCATCCATTGGAGTAACAAAGATATCGATAATAGACTACCTTCAATAATGAC
This sequence comes from Vicia faba, assembly GCA_948472305.1. Lineage (NCBI taxonomy): Eukaryota > Viridiplantae > Streptophyta > Magnoliopsida > Fabales > Fabaceae > Vicia > Vicia faba. Next base: position 584,304,020 of record OX451739.1, on the reverse strand, counting down.
AAGGCTATCATCCATTGGAGTAACAAAGATATCGATAATAGACTACCTTCCATAATGACAAGGCTACATCCATTGGGGTGACAAAAATCTCGACAATAGACTACCTTCCATAATGACAAGGCTACCGTCCATTGGAGTAACAAAAATCTAGACAAAAAACTACCTTCCATAATGAAAAGGCTACCATCCATTGGAATAACAAATATCTCGACAATAGTCTACCTTCCATAATGACAAGACAACCATCCATTTGAGTAACAAAAATATCGATAAAAAACTACCTTCTGTAATGATAAGGCTACCATCCATTGGAATAACAAAAATCTTAACAATAGACTACCTTCCATAATGACAAGGCTACCATTCATTGGAGTAACAAAAATATGAACAACAGACTACCTTGCATAATGTCAAGGCTATCATCCATTGGAGTAACAAAGATATCGATTCTAGTCTACCTTCAATAATGACAAGGCTACCATCCATTGGACTAACAAAAATCTAGACAAAAGACTACCTTCCATAATGACAAGGTTACCATCCATTGGAATAACAAAAATCTCGACAAAAGACTACCTTCCGTAATGACAAGGCTACAATCCATTGGAGTAACAGAAATCTCAACGACAGACTAACTTCCATAACGACAAAGCTACCATTCATTGGAGTAACAAAAATATCGACAATGGACTACCTTCCATAATGACAAGGCTACATCCATTGGGGTGACAAAAATCTCGACAACAAACTACCTTCCATAATGACAAGGCTACCGTCCATTGGAGTAACAAAAATCTAGACAAAAAACTACCTTCCATAATGACAAGGCTACCATCCATTGGAATAACAAAAATCTCGACAATAGACTACCTTCCATAATGATAAGGCTACCATCCATTGGAGTAACAAAAATCTCGATAAAAAATTTCCTTCCACAATGATAAGGCTACCATCCATCGGAATAACAAAAATCTCGAAAATAGACTACCTTCCATATGACAAGGCTATCATCCATTGGAGTAACAAAGATATCGACAACAGACTAACTTCCATGATGACAAGGCTACCATCCATTTGAGTAACAAAAATCTCGAACAAAAACTAACTTCCATAATGAAAAGGCTAACATCCATTGTAATAACAAAAATCTCGACAATAGACTACCTTCCATAATGACAAGGCTATCATCCATTGGAGTAACAAAAATTTGAACAATAGACTACCTTGCATAATGACAAGGCTATCATCCATTGGAGTAACAAAGATATCGATAACAGACTCCCTTCCATAATGACAAGGCTACCATCCATTTGAGTAACAAAAATCTCGACAAAAAACTAACTTCCATAATGACAAGGCTACCATCCATTGGAATAACAAAAATCTCGACAATAGTCTACCTTCCATAATGACAAGACTACCATCCATTGGAGTAAAAAAAATCTCGATAAAAAACTACCTTCCATAATGATAAGGCTATCATCCATTGGAGTAACAAAGATATCGACAACAAACTACCTTCCATAATGACAAGGCTACCATCCATTGGAGTAACAAAAATTTGAATAACATACTACCTTACATAATGACAAGGCTACAATCCATTGGAGTAATAGAAATCTCAATGACAGACTACCTTCCATAACGACAAGGGTACCATTCATTGGAGTAACAAAAATATTGACAACAGACTACCTTCTATAATGAAAAGGATACATCCATTGGGGTAACAAAAATCTCGACAACAGACTACCTTCCATAATGACAAGGCTATTGTCCATTGGAATAACAAAAATCTGACAAAAAACTACCTTCCATAATGACAAGGCTACCATCCATTGGAATAACAAAAATCTCGACAATAGACTACCTTGCATAATGACAAGGCTATCATCCATTGGAGTAACAAAGATATCGATAATAGACTACCTTCAATAATGACAAGGCTATCATCCATTGGAGTAACAAAGATATCGATAATAGACTACCTTCCATAATGACAAGGCTACATCCATTGGGGTGACAAAAATCTCGACAATAGACTACCTTCCATAATGACAAGGCTACCGTCCATTGGAGTAACAAAAATCTAGACAAAAAACTACCTTCCATAATGAAAAGGCTACCATCCATTGGAATAACAAATATCTCGACAATAGTCTACCTTCCATAATGACAAGACAACCATCCATTTGAGTAACAAAAATATCGATAAAAAACTACCTTCTGTAATGATAAGGCTACCATCCATTGGAATAACAAAAATCTTAACAATAGACTACCTTCCATAATGACAAGGCTACCATTCATTGGAGTAACAAAAATATGAACAACAGACTACCTTGCATAATGTCAAGGCTATCATCCATTGGAGTAACAAAGATATCGATTATAGTCTACCTTCAATAATGACAAGGCTACCATCCATTGGACTAACAAAAATCTAGACAAAAGACTACCTTCCATAATGACAAGGTTACCATCCATTGGAATAACAAAAATCTCGACAAAAGACTACCTTCCGTAATGACAAGGCTACAATCCATTGGAGTAACAGAAATCTCAACGACAGACTAACTTCCATAACGACAAGGCTACCATTCATTGGAGTAACAAAAATATCGACAATGGACTACCTTCCATAATGACAAGGCTACATCCATTGGGGTGACAAAAATCTCGACAACAAACTACCTTCCATAATGACAAGGCTACCGTCCATTGGAGTAACAAAAATCTAGACAAAAAACTACCTTCCATAATGACAAGGCTACCATCCATTGGAATAACAAAAATCTCGACAATAGACTACCTTCCATAATGACAAGGCTACCATCCATTGGAGTAACAAAAATCTCGATAAAAAATTTCCTTCCACAATGATAAGGCTACCATCCATCGGAATAACAAAAATCTCGAAAATAGACTACCTTCCATATGACAAGGCTATCATCCATTGGAGTAACAAAGATATCGACAACAGACTAACTTCCATAATGACAAGGCTACCATCCATTTGAGTAACAAAAATCTCGAACAAAAACTAACTTCCATAATGAAAAGGCTAACATCCATTGGAATAACAAAAATCTCGACAATAGACTACCTTCCATAATGACAAGGCTATCATCCATTGGAGTAACAAAAATTTGAACAATAGACTACCTTGCATAATGACAAGGCTATCATCCATTGGAGTAACAAAGATATCGATAACAGACTCCCTTCCATAATGACAAGGCTACCATCCATTTGAGTAACAAAAATCTCGACAAAAAACTAACTTCCATAATGACAAGGCTACCATCCATTGGAATAACAAAAATCTCGACAATAGTCTACCTTCCATAATGACAAGACTACCATCCATTGGAGTAAAAAAAATCTCGATAAAAAACTACCTTCCATAATGATAAGGCTATCATCCATTGGAGTAACAAAGATATCGACAACAAACTACCTTCCATAATGACAAGGCTACCATCCATTGGAGTAACAAAAATTTGAATAACATACTACCTTACATAATGACAAGGCTACAATCCATTGGAGTAATAGAAATCTCAATGACAGACTACCTTCCATAACGACAAGGGTACCATTCATTGGAGTAACAAAAATATTGACAACAGACTACCTTCTATAATGAAAAGGATACATCCATTGGGGTAACAAAAATCTCGACAACAGACTACCTTCCATAATGACAAGGCTATTGTCCATTGGAATAACAAAAATCTGACAAAAAACTACCTTCCATAATGACAAGGCTATCATCCATTGGAGTAACAAAGATATCGATAATAGACTACCTTCAATAATGACAAGGCTACCATCCATTGGATTAACAAAAATCTCGATAAAAAACTACCTTCCATAATTACAAGGCTACCATCCATTGGAATAACAAAAATCTCGACAATAGTCTACCTTCCATAATGACAAGGCTACCATCCATTAGACTAACAAAAATCTCGATAAAAAACTACCTTCCATAATGACAAGGCTACCATCCATTGGAATAACAAAAATATCGATAACAGACTACCTTCCATAATGACAAGGCTATCATCCATTGGAGTAACAAATATATCGATAACAGACTACCTTCAATAATGAAAAGGCTACCATCCATTGGAGTAACAAAAATATCGACAAGATACTACCTTCCATAATGACAAGGATACCATGCATTGGAATAACCAAAATCTCGGAAATAGACTACCTTCCATAATGACAAGGGTACCATCCAATGGAATAACAAAAATCTCAACAACAGACTACCTTCCATAATGACAAGGCTACCATCCATTGGAATAACAAAAATCTGAACAACAAATTATCTTACATAATGACAAGGCTACAATCCATTGGAGTAACAGAAATCTCCAAGACAAACTACCTTCCATAATGACAAGGCTACGATCCATTTGAGTAACAGAAATCTCGATAAAAAACTACCTTCCATAATGATAAGGCTACCGTCCATTAGAATAAAAAAAATCTCGACAAAAGACTAGCTTCCATAATGACAAGGCTACAATCCATTGGAGTAACAGAAATCTCAATGACATACTACCTTCTATAATGACAAGGATACATACATTGGGCTAACAAAAATCTCGTCAACAGACTACCTTCCAAAATGACAAGGCTACCGGCCATTAGAGTAACAAAAATCTAGACAAAAAACTACCTTCCATAATGACAAGGCTACCATCCATTGGAATAACAAAAATCTCGACAATAGACTACCTTCCATAATGACAAGGCTACCATCCATTGGAGTAACAAAAATAACGATAAAAAATACCTTCCATAATGATAAGGCTACCATCCATTGGAATAACGAAAGTCTCGAAAATAGACTACCTTCCATAATGACAAGGCTATCATCCATTGGAGTAACAAAAATCTGAACAATAGACTACCTTGCATAATGACAAGGTTATCATCCATTGGAGTAACAAAGATATCAATAATAGACTACCTTCTATAATGAAAAGGCTACCATCCATTTGAGTAACAAAAATCTCGACAAAAAACTAACTTCCATAATGACAAGGCTACCATCCATTGGAATAACAAAAATCTCGACAATAGTCTACCTTCCATAATGACAAGACTACCATCCATTGGAGTAACAAAAATATCGATAAAAAACTACCTTCCATAATGATAAAGCTACCATCCATTGGAATAACAAAAATATCGACAATAGACTACCTTCCATAATGACAAGGCTACCATCCATTGGAGTAACAAAAATATGAACAACAAACTACCTTGCATAATGACAAGGCTATCATCCATTGGAGTAACAAAGATATCGACAATAGACTACCTTAAATAATGACATGGCTACCATTCATTGGACTAACAAAAATCTCGAAAAAAGACTACCTTCCATAATGACAAGGTTACTATCCATTAGAATAACAAAAATCTCAACAACAGACTACCTTCCATAATGACAAGGCTACCATCCATTGGAGTAACAAAAATTTGAACAACAGACTACCTTACATAATGACAAGGCTACAATCCATTGGAGTAATAGAAATCTCAATGACAGACTACCTTCCATAACGACAAGGCTACCATTCATTGGAGTAACGAAAATATCGACAACAAACTACCTTCTATAATGAAAAGGATACATCCATTGGGGTAACAAAAATCTCGACAGCAGACTACCTTCCATAATGACAAGGCTACCGTCCATTGGAATAAAAAAAATCTCGACAAAAAACTACCTTCCATAATGACAAGGCTACCATCCATTGGAATAACAAAAATCTAGACAATAGACTACCTTCTATAATGACAAGGCTACCATCTATTGGAGTAACAAAAATTTCGATAAAAAACTACCGTCCATAATGACAAGGCCACCATTCATTAGAATAACAAAAATCTTGACAGTAGACTACCTTCCATAATGACAAGGCTACCATCCATTGGACTAACAAAAATCTCGATAAAAAATTACCTTCCATAATGACAAGGATACCATCCATTGGAATAACAAAAATCCCGACAACAGACTACCTTCCATAATCACAAGTCTATCATCCATTGGAGTAACAAATATATCGATAACAGACTACCTTAAATAATGAAAAGGCTACCATCCATTGGAGTAACAAAAATATCGACAAGATACTACCTTCCATAATGACAAGGATACCATCCATTGGAATAACCCAAATCTCGGAAATAGACTACCTTCCATAATGACAAGGGTACCATCCAATGGAATAACAAAAATCTCAACAACAGACTACCTTCCATAATGAAAAGGCTACCATCCATTGGAATAACAAAAATCTGAACAACAGACTATCTTACATAATGACAAGGCAACAATCCATTGGAGTAACAGAAATCTCAAAGACAAACTACCTTCCATAATGACAAGGCTACCATCCATTTGAGTAACAAAAATCTCGACAATAGACTACCTTCCATAATGACAAGGTTATCATCCATTGGAGTAACAAAAATCTCGACAAAATACTACCTTCCATAATGACAAGGTTACCATCCATTGGAATAACAAAAATCTCGACAATAGACTACCTTCCATAATGACAAGGCTACCATCCAATGGAATAACAAAAATCTTAACAGACTACCTTCCATAATGACAAGGCTACCATCCATTGGAATAACAAAAATCTGAACAACATACTACCTTCCATAATGACAAGGCTACAATCCATTGGAGTAACAAAAATCTCAACGAATGACTACCTTCCATAATGACAAGGCTTCCATTCATTGGAGTAACAAAAATATCGTCAACAGACTACCTTCTATAATGACAAGGCTACATCCATTGGGGTAACTTGAATCTCGACAACAGACTACCTTCCATAATGACAAGGCTACCATCCATTGGAGTAACAAAAAACTCGACAAAAAACTACCTTCCATAATGACAAGGCTACGATCCATTTGAGCAACAAAAATCTCGATAAAAAACTACCTTCCATAATGATAAGGCTACCGTCCATTAGAATAAAAAAAATCTCAACAAAAGACTAGCTTCCATAATGACAAGGCTACAATCCATTGGAGTAACAGAAATCTCAATGACATACTACCTTCTATAATGACAAGGATACATCCATTGGGCTAACAAAAATCTCGACAACAGACTACCTTCCATAATGACAAGGCTACCGGCCATTAGAGTAACAAAAATCTAGACAAAAAACTACCTTCCATAATGACAAGGCTACCATCCATTTGAATAACAAAAATCTCGACAATAGACTACCTTCCATAATGACAAGGCTACCATCCATTGGAGTAACAAAAATATCGATAAAAACTACCTTCCATAATGATAAGGCTACCATCCATTGGAATAACCAAAGTCTCGAAAATAGACTACCTTCCATAATGACAAGGCTATCATCCATTGGAGTAACAAAAATCTGAACAATAGACTACCTTGCATAATGACAAGGTTATCATCCATTGGAGTAACAAAGATATCAATAACATACTACCTTCTATAATGAAAAGGCTACCATCCATTTGAGTAACAAAAATCTCGACAAAAAACTAACTTCCATAATGACAAGGCTACCATCCATTGGAATAACAAAAATCTCGACAATAGTCTACCTTCCATAATGACAAGACTACCATCTATTGGAGTAACAAAAATATCGATAAAAAACTACCTTCCATAATGATAAAGCTACCATCCATTGGAATAACAAAAATATCGACAATAGACTACCTTCCATAATGACAAGGCTACCATCCATTGGAGTAACAAAAATATGAACAACAAACTACCTTGCATAATGACAAGGCTATCATCCATTGGAGTAACAAAGATATCGACAATAGACTACCTTCAATAATGACAAGGCTACCATCCATTGGACTAACAAAAATCTCGAAAAAAGACTACCTTCCATAATGACAAGGTTACTATCCATTAGAATAACAAAAATCTCAACAACAGACTACCTTCAATAATGACAAGGCTACCATCCATTGGAGTAACAAAAATTTGAACAATAGACTACCTTGCATAATGACAAGGCTATCATCCATTGGAGTAACAAAGATATCGATAACAGACTCCCTTCCATAATGACAAGGCTACCATCCATTTGAGTAACAAAAATCTCGACAAAAAACTAACTTCCATAATGACAAGGCTACCATCCATTGGAATAACAAAAATCTCGACAATAGTCTACCTTCCATAATGACAAGACTACCATCCATTGGAGTAAAAAAAATCTCGATAAAAAACTACCTTCCATAATGATAAGGCTATCATCCATTGGAGTAACAAAGATATCGACAACAAACTACCTTCCATAATGACAAGGCTACCATCCATTGGAGTAACAAAAATTTGAATAACATACTACCTTACATAATGACAAGGCTACAATCCATTGGAGTAATAGAAATCTCAATGACAGACTACCTTCCATAACGACAAGGGTACCATTCATTGGAGTAACAAAAATATTGACAACAGACTACCTTCTATAATGAAAAGGATACATCCATTGGGGTAACAAAAATCTCGACAACAGACTACCTTCCATAATGACAAGGCTATTGTCCATTGGAATAACAAAAATCTGACAAAAAACTACCTTCCATAATGACAAGGCTACCATCCATTGGAATAACAAAAATCTCGACAATAGACTACCTTGCATAATGACAAGGCTATCATCCATTGGAGTAACAAAGATATCGATAATAGACTACCTTCAATAATGACAAGGCTACCATCCATTGGATTAACAAAAATCTCGATAAAAAACTACCTTCCATAATTACAAGGCTACCATCCATTGGAATAACAAAAATCTCGACAATAGTCTACCTTCCATAATGACAAGGCTACCATCCATTAGACTAACAAAAATCTCGATAAAAAACTACCTTCCATAATGACAAGGCTACCATCCATTGGAATAACAAAAATATCGATAACAGACTACCTTCCATAATGACAAGGCTATCATCCATTGGAGTAACAAATATATCGATAACAGACTACCTTCAATAATGAAAAGGCTACCATCCATTGGAGTAACAAAAATATCGACAAGATACTACCTTCCATAATGACAAGGATACCATGCATTGGAATAACCAAAATCTCGGAAATAGACTACCTTCCATAATGACAAGGGTACCATCCAATGGAATAACAAAAATCTCAACAACAGACTACCTTCCATAATGACAAGGCTACCATCCATTGGAATAACAAAAATCTGAACAACAGATTATCTTACATAATGACAAGGCTACAATCCATTGGAGTAACAGAAATCTCCAAGACAAACTACCTTCCATAATGACAAGGTTATCATCCATTGGAGTAACAAAAATCTCGACAAAATACTACCTTCCATAATGACAAGGTTACCATCCATTGGAATAACAAAAATCTCGACAATAGACTACCTTCCATAATGACAAGGCTACCATCCAATGGAATAACAAAAATCTTAACAGACTACCTTCCATAATGACAAGGCTACCATCCATTGGAATAACAAAAATCTGAACAACATACTACCTTCCATAATGACAAGGCTACAATCCATTGGAGTAACAAAAATCTCAACGAATGACTACCTTCCATAATGACAAGGCTTCCATTCATTGGAGTAACAAAAATATCGACAACAGACTACCTTCTATAATGACAAGGCTACATCCATTGGGGTAACTTGAATCTCGACAACAGACTACCTTCCATAATGACAAGGCTACCATCCATTGGAGTAACAAAAAACTCAACAAAAAACTACCTTCCATAATGACAAGGCTATGATCCATTTGAGCAACAAAAATCTCGATAAAAAACTACCTTCCATAATGATAAGGCTACCGTCCATTAGAATAAAAAAAATCTCGACAAAAGACTAGCTTCCATAATGACAAGGCTACAATCCATTGGAGTAACAGAAATCTCAATGACATACTACCTTCTATAATGACAAGGATACATACATTGGGCTAACAAAAATCTCGTCAACAGACTACCTTCCAAAATGACAAGGCTACCGGCCATTAGAGTAACAAAAATCTAGACAAAAAACTACCTTCCATAATGACAAGGCTACCATCCATTGGAATAACAAAAATCTCGACAATAGACTACCTTCCATAATGACAAGGCTACCATCCATTGGAGTAACAAAAATAACGATAAAAAATACCTTCCATAATGATAAGGCTACCATCCATTGGAATAACGAAAGTCTCGAAAATAGACTACCTTCCATAATGACAAGGCTATCATCCATTGGAGTAACAAAAATCTGAACAATAGACTACCTTGCATAATGACAAGGTTATCATCCATTGGAGTAACAAAGATATCAATAATAGACTACCTTCTATAATGAAAAGGCTACCATCCATTTGAGTAACAAAAATCTCGACAAAAAACTAACTTCCATAATGACAAGGCTACCATCCATTGGAATAACAAAAATCTCGACAATAGTCTACCTTCCATAATGACAAGACTACCATCCATTGGAGTAACAAAAATATCGATAAAAAACTACCTTCCATAATGATAAAGCTACCATCCATTGGAATAACAAAAATATCGACAATAGACTACCTTCCATAATGACAAGGCTACCATCCATTGGAGTAACAAAAATATGAACAACAAACTACCTTGCATAATGACAAGGCTATCATCCATTGGAGTAACAAAGATATCGACAATAGACTACCTTAAATAATGACATGGCTACCATTCATTGGACTAACAAAAATCTCGAAAAAAGACTACCTTCCATAATGACAAGGTTACTATCCATTAGAATAACAAAAATCTCAACAACAGACTACCTTCCATAATGACAAGGCTACCATCCATTGGAGTAACAAAAATTTGAACAACAGACTACCTTACATAATGACAAGGCTACAATCCATTGGAGTAATAGAAATCTCAATGACAGACTACCTTCCATAACGACAAGGCTACCATTCATTGGAGTAACGAAAATATCGACAACAAACTACCTTCTATAATGAAAAGGATACATTTATTGGGGTAACAAGAATCTCGACAGCAGACTACCTTCCATAATGACAAGGCTACCGTCCATTGGAATAAAAAAAATCTCGACAAAAAACTACCTTCCATAATGACAAGGCTACCATCCATTGGAATAACAAAAATCTAGACAATAGACTACCTTCTATAATGACAAGGCTACCATCCATTGGAGTAACAAAAATTTCGATAAAAAACTACCGTCCATAATGACAAGGCCACCATTCATTAGAATAACAAAAATCTTGACAGTAGACTACCTTCCATAATGACAAGGCTACCATCCATTGGACTAACAAAAATCTCGATAAAAAATTACCTTCCATAATGACAAGGATACCATCCATTGGAATAACAAAAATCCCGACAACAGACTACCTTCCATAATGACAAGTCTATCATCCATTGGAGTAACAAATATATCGATAACAGACTACCTTAAATAATGAAAAGGCTACCATCCATTGGAGTAACAAAAATATCGACAAGATACTACCTTCCATAATGACAAGGATACCATCCATTGGAATAACCCAAATCTCGGAAATAGACTACCTTCCATAATGACAAGGGTACCATCCAATGGAATAACAAAAATCTCAACAACAGACTACCTTCCATAATGAAAAGGCTACCATCCATTGGAATAACAAAAATCTGAACAACAGACTATCTTACATAATGACAAGGCAACAATCCATTGGAGTAACAGAAATCTCAAAGACAAACTACCTTCCATAATGACAAGGCTACCATCCATTTGAGTAACAAAAATCTCGACAATAGACTACCTTCCATAATGACAAGGTTATCATCCATTGGAGTAACAAAAATCTCGACAAAATACTACCTTCCATAATGACAAGGTTACCATCCATTGGAATAACAAAAATCTCGACAATAGACTACCTTCCATAATGACAAGGCTACCATCCAATGGAATAACAAAAATCTTAACAGACTACCTTCCATAATGACAAGGCTACCATCCATTGGAATAACAAAAATCTGAACAACATACTACCTTCCATAATGACAAGGCTACAATCCATTGGAGTTACAAAAATCTCAACGAATGACTACCTTCCATAATGACAAGGCTTCCATTCATTGGAGTAACAAAAATATCGTCAACAGACTACCTTCTATAATGACAAGGCTACATCCATTGGGGTAACTTGAATCTCGACAACAGACTACCTTCCATAATGACAAGGCTACCATCCATTGGAGTAACAAAAAACTCGACAAAAAACTACCTTCCATAATGACAAGGATACAATCCATTTGAGCAACAAAAATCTCGATAAAAAACTACCTTCCATAATGATAAGGCTACCGTCCATTAGAATAAAAAAAATCTCGACAAAAGACTAGCTTCCATAATGACAAGGCTACAATCCATTGGAGTAACAGAAATCTCAATGACATACTACCTTCTATAATGACAAGGATACATCCATTGGGCTAACAAAAATCTCGACAACAGACTACCTTCCATAATGACAAGGCTACCGGCCATTAGAGTAACAAAAATCTAGACAAAAAACTACCTTCCATAATGACAAGGCTACCATCCATTTGAAAAACAAAAATCTCGACAATAGACTACCTTCCATAATGACAAGGCTACCATCCATTGGAGTAACAAAAATATCGATAAAAACTACCTTCCATAATTATATGGCTACCATCCATTGGAATAACCAAAGTCTCGAAAATAGACTACCTTCCATAATGACAAGGCTATCATCCATTGGAGTAACAAAAATCTGAACAATAGACTACCTTGCATAATGACAAGGTTATCATCCATTGGAGTAACAAAGATATCAATAACAGACTACCTTCCATAATGAAAAGGCTACCATCCATTTGAGTAACAAAAATCTCGACAAAAAACTAACTTCCATAATGACAAGCCTACCATCCATTGGAATAACAAAAATCTCGACAATAGTCTACCTTCCATAATGACAAGACTACCATCCATTGGAGTAACAAAAATATCGATAAAAAACTACCTTCCATAATGATAAAGCTACCATCCATTGGAATAACAAAAATATCGACAATAGACTACCTTCCATAATGACAAGGCTACCATCCATTGGAGTAAGAAAAATATGAACAACAAACTACCTTGCATAATGACAAGGCTATCATCCATTGGAGTAACAAAGATATCGACAATAGACTACCTTCAATAATGACAAGGCTACCATCAATTGGACTAACAAAAATCTCGAAAAAAGACTACCTTCCATAATGACAAGGTTACTATCCATTAGAATAACAAAAATCTCAACAACAGACTACCTTCAATAATGACAAGGCTACCATCCATTGGAGTAACAAAAATTTGAACAACAGACTACCTTACATAATGACAAGGCTACAATCCATTGGAGTAATAGAAATCTCAATGACAGACTACCTTCCATAACGACAAGGCTACCATTTATTGGAGTAACAAAAATATCGACAACAAACTACCTTCTATAATGAAAATGATACATCCATTGGGGTAACAAAAATCTCGACAACAGACTACCTTCCATAATTACAAGGCTACCGTCCATTGGAATAACAAAAATCTCGACAAAAAACTACCTTCCATAATGAAAAGGCTACCATCCATTGGAATAACAAAAATCTAGACAATAGACTACCTTCTATAATGACAAGGCTACCATCCATTGGAGTAACAAAAATTTCGATAAAAAACTACCTTCCATAATGACAAGGCCACCATTCATTAGAATAACAAAAATCTTGACAGTAGACTACCTTCCATAATGACAAGGCTACCATCCATTGGACTAACAAAAATCTCGATAAAAAACTACCTTCCATAATGACAAGGATACCATCCATTGGAATAACAAAAATCCCGACAACAGACTACCTTCCATAATGACAAGTCTATCATCCATTGGAGTAACAAATATATCGATAACAGACTACCTTAAATAATGAAAAGGCTACCATCCATTGGAGTAACAAAAATATCGACAAGATACTACCTTCCATAATGACAAGGATACCATCCATTGGAATAACCCAAATCTCGGAAATAGACTACCTTCCATAATGACATGGGTACCATCCAATGGAATAACAAAAATCTCAACAACAGACTACCTTCCATAATGAAAAGGCTACCATCCATTGGAATAACAAAAATCTGAACAACAGACTATCTTACATAATGACAAGGCAACAATCCATTGGAGTAACAGAAATCTCAAATACAAAATACATTCCATAATGACAAGGCTACCATCCATTGGAGTAACAAAAATCTCGACAACAGACTACCTTCCATAATGACAAAGCCATCATCCATTGGAGTAACAAATATATCGATAACAGACTACCTTCAATAATCACAAGGCTACCATCCATTGGAGTAACAAAAATCTCGATAAAATACTACCTTCCATAATGACAAGGTTACCATCCATTGGAATAACAAAAATCTCGACAATAGACTACCTTCCATAATGACAAGGCTACCATCCAACGGAATAAAAAAAATCTCAACAACAGACTACCTTCCATAATGACAAGGCTACCATCCATTGGAATAACAAAAATTTGACCATCAAACTACCTTCCATAATGACAAGGCTACAATCCATTGGAGTAACAGAAATCTCAACGAATGACTACCTTCCATAATGAAAAGGCTACCATTCATTGGAGTAACAAAAATATCGACAACAGACTACCTTCTATAATGACAAGGCTACATCCATTGGGGTAACATGAATCTCAACAACAGACTACCTTCCATAATGACAAGACTACCATCCATTGGAGTAACAAAAATATCGACAAAAAACTACCTTCTATAATGACAAGGCTACGATCCATTGGAGTATCAAAAATCTCGATAAAAAATTACCTTCCATAATGATAAGGCTACCATCCATTGGAATAAAAAAAATCTCAATAATAGACTACCTTCCATAATGACAAGGCGACAATCCATTGGAGTAACAAAAATCTGAACAACAGACTACCTTGCATAATGACAAGGCTATCATCCATTGGAGTAACAAAGATATCAAAAATAGACTATCTTTCATAATGACAAGGCTATCATCAATTGGAGTAACAAATATATCGACAACAGACTACCTTGCATAATGACAAGGCTATCATCCATTGGAGTAACAAATATATCGAAAATAGACTACCTTCAATAATGACAAGGCTACCATCCATTGGAGTAACAAAAATCTCGACAACAGACTACCTTACATAATGACAAGGCTCAATCCATTGGAATAACAAAAATCTCAACAACAGACTACCTTCCATAATGACAAGGCTACCATTCATTGGAGTAAAAAAAATATCGACAACATACTACCTTCTATAATGACAAGGCTACATCCATTGGGGTGACAAAAATCTCGACAACAAACTACCTTCCATAATAACAAGGCTACCATCCATTGGAGTAACAAAAAATTCAACAACTGACTACCTTACATAATGACAAGGCTATAATCCATTGGAGTAACAAAAATCACAACGACAGACTACCTTCCATAATGACAAGGATACCATTCATTGGAGTAACAAAAATATCGACAACAGACTACTTTCTATAATGACAAGGCTACATCCATTGGGGTAACAAAAATCTCGACAACAGACTACCTTACATAATGGCAAGGCTACCATCCATTGGAGTAACAAAAATCTCGATAAAAAACTACCTTCCATAATGACAAGGCTACCATCCATTGGAATAACAAAAATCTCGACAAAGACTACCTTCCATAATGACAAGGCTATCATCCATTGGAGTAACAAATATATCGATAACAGACTACCTTCAATAATGAAAAGGCTACCATCCATTGGAGTAACAAAAATATCGACAAGATACTACCTTCCATAATGAAAAGGATACCATCCATTGGAATAACCAAAATCTCGGAAATAGACTACCTTTCATAATGACAAGGGTACCATCCAATGGAATAATAAAAATCTCAATAACAGACTACCTTCCATAATGACAAGGCTACCATCCATTGGAATAACAAAAATCTGAACAACAGACTATCTTACATAATGACAAGGCTACAATCCATTGGAGTAACAGAAATCTCAAAGACAAACAACCTTCCATAATGACAAGGCTACCATCCATTGGAGTAACAAAAATCTCGACAATAGACTACCTTCCATAATGACAAGGTTATCATCCATTGGAGTAACAAAAATCTCGACAAAATACTACCTTCCATAATGACAAGGTTACCATCCATTGGAATAACAAACATCTCGACAATAGACTACCTTCCATAATGACAAGGCTACCATCCAATGGAATAACAAAAATCTCAACAAACTACCTTCCATAATGACAAGGCTACAATCCATTGGAATAACAAAAATCTGAACAACATACTACCTTCCATAATGACAAGGCTAGAATCCATTGGAGTAACAGAAATCTCAACGAATGACTACGTTCCATAATGACAAGGCTACCATTCATTGGAGTAACAAAAATATCGACAACAGACTAACTTCTATAATGACAAGGCTACATCCATTGGGGTAACTTGAATCTCGACAACAGACTACCTTCCATAATGACAAGGCTACCATCCATTGGAGTAACAAAAAACTCGACAAAAAACTACCTTCCATAATGACAAGGCTACGATCCATTTGAGCAACAAAAATCTCGATAAAAAACTACCTTCCATAATGATAAGGCTACCATCCATTGGAATAAAAAAAATCTCGACAAAAGACTAGCTTCCATAATGACAAGGCTACAATCCATTGGAGTAACATAAATCTCAATGACATACTACCTTCCATAACGACAAGGCTACCATTCATTTGAGTAACAAAAATATCGACAACAGACTACCTTCTATAATGTCAAGGATACATCCATTTGGCTAACAAAAATCTCGACAACAGACTACCTTCCATAATGACAAGGCTACCGTCAATTAGAGTAACAAAAATCTAGACCAAAAAACTACCTTCCATAATGACAAGGCTACCATCCATTGGAATAACAAAACTCTCGACAATAGACTACCTTCCATAATCACAAGGCTACCATCCATTGGAGTAAAAAAATATCGATAAAAACTACCTACCATAATGATAAGGCTACCATCCATTGGAATTACAAAAGTCTCGAAAATAGACTACCTTCCATAATGACAAGGCTATCATACATAGGAGTAACAAAAATCTGAACAATAGACTACCTTGCATAATGACAAGGTAATCATCCATTGGAGTAACAAAGATATCGATAATTGACTACCTTCCATAATGACAAGGCTACCATCCATTTGAGTAACAAAAATCTCAACAAAAAACTAACTTCCATAATGACAAGGCTACCATCCATTGGAATAACAAAAATCTCGACAATAGTCTACCTTCCATAATGACTAGACTACCATCCATTGGAGAAACAAAAATCTTGATAAAAAACTACCTTCCATAATGATAAAGCTACCATCCATTGGAATAACAAAAATATCGACAATAGACTACCTTCCATAATGACAAGGCTACCATCCATTGGAGTAACAAAAATATGAACAACAAACTACCTTGCATAATGACAAGGCTATCATCCATTGGAGTAACAAAGATATCGACAATAAACCACCTTCAATAATGACAAGGCTACCATCCATTAGACTAACAAAAATCTCGAAAAAAGACTACCTTCCATAATGACAAGGTTACTATCCATTAGAATAACAAAAATCTCAACAACAGACTACCATCCATAATGACAAGGCTACCATCCAATGGAGTAACAAAAATTTAAACAACAGACTACCTTACATAATGACAAGGCTACAATCCATTGGAGTAATAGAAATCTCAATGACAGACTACCTTCCATAACGACAAGGCTACCATTCATTGGAGTAACAAAAATATCGACAACAAACTACCTTCTATAATGAAAAGGATACATCCATTGGGGTAACAAAAATCTTGACAACAGACTACCTTCCATAATGACAAGGCTACCGTCCATTGGAATAACAAAAATCTCGACAAAAAACTACCTTCCATAATGATAAGGCTACCATCCATTGGAATAACAAAAATCTAGACAATAGACTACCTTCTATAATGACAAGGCTACCATCCATTGGAGTAACAAAAATTTCAATAAAAAACTACCTTCCATAATGACAAGGCCACTATTCATTAGAATAACAAAAATCTCGACAGTAGACTACCTTCCATAATGACAAGGCTACCATCCATTGGACTAACAAAAATCTCGATAAAAAACTACCTTCCATAATGACAAGGATACCATCCATTGGAATAACAAAAATCTCGACAACAAACTACCTTCCATAATGACAAGTCTATCATCCATTGGAGTAACAAATATATCGATAACAGACTACCTTAAATAATGAAAAGGCTACCCTCCATTGGAGTAACAAAAATATCGACAAGATACTACCTTCCATAATGACAAGGATACCATCCATTGGAATAACCCAAATCTCGGAAATAGACTACCTTCCATAATGACAAGGGTACCATCCAATGGAATAACAAAAATCTCAACAACAGACTACCTTCCATAATGAAAAGGCTACCATCCATTGGAATAACAAAAATCTGAACAACAGACTACCTTCTATAATAACAAGGCTACCATCCAATGGAGTAACAAATATATCGATAACAGACTACCTTCAATAATCACAAGGCTACCATCCATTGGAGTAACAAAAATCTCGACAACAGACTACCTTCCATAATGACAAGGCTACCATCCAATGGAGAAACAAAAATTTGAACAACAGACTACCTTACATAATGACAAGGCTCAATCCATTGGAATAACAAAAATCTCAACGACAGACTACCTTCCATAATGACAAGGCTACCATTCATTGGAGTAAAAAAATATCGACAACATACTACCTTCTATAATGACAAGGCTACATCCATTGGGGTAACAAAAATCTCGACAACAGACTACCTTCCATAATAACAAGGCAACCATCCATTGGAGTAACAAAAAATTCAACAACTAACTACCTTACATAATGACAAGGCTATAATCCATTGGAGTAACAGAAATCACAACGACAGACTACCTTCTATAATGACAAGGATACCATTCATTGGAGTAAAAAAAATATCGACAACAGACTACTTTCTATAATGATAAGGATACATCCATTGGGGTAACAAAAATCTCGACAACAGACTACCTTACATAATGGCAAGGCTACCATCCATTGGAGTAACAAAAATCTCGATAAAAAACTACCTTCCATAATGACAAGGCTACCATCCATTGGAATAACAAAAATCTCAACAACAGACTACCTTCCATAATGACAAGTCTATCATCCATTGGAGTAACAAATATATCGATAACAGACTACCTTCAATAATGAAAAGGCTACCATCCATTGGAGTAACAAAAATATCGACAAGATACTACCTTCCATAATGACAAGGATACCATCCATTGGAATAACCAAAATCTCGGAAATAGACTACCTTCTATAATGACAAGGGTACCATCCAATGGAATAACAAAAATCTCAACAACAGACTACCTTCCATAATGACAAGGCTACCATCCATTGGAATAGCAAAAGTATCGAAAATAGACTACCTTCCATAATGACAAGGCTATCATCCATTGGAGTAACAAAAATCTGAACAATAGACTACCTTTTATAATGACAAGGTTGTCATCCATTGGAGTAACAAAGATATCGATAACAGACTACCTTCCATAATGACAAGGTTACCATCCATTTGAGTAACAAAAATCTCGACAAAAAACTAACTTCCCTAATGACAAGGCTACCATCCATTGAAATAACAAAAATCTCGACAATAATCTACCTTCCATAATGATAAGACTACCATCCATTGGAGTAACAAAAATCTCGATAAAAAACTACCTTCCATAATGATAAGGCTATCATCCATTGGAGTAACAAAGATATCGACAGTTGACTACCTTCCATAATGACAAGGCTACCATCCATTGGAGTAACAAAAATTTGAACAACATACTACCTTACATAATGACAAGGCTACAATGCATTGGAGAAATAGAAATCTCAATGACAGACTACCTTCCATAACGACAAGGCTACCATTCATTGGAGTAACAAAAATATTGACAACAGACTACCTTCTATAAAGAAAGGATACATCCATTGGGGTAACAAAAATCTCGACAACAGACTACCTTCAATAATGACAAGGCTACCATCCATTGGACTAACAAAAATCTCGATAAAAAACTACCTTCCATAATGACATGGCTACCATCCATTGGAATAACAAAAATCTCGACAACAGACTACCTTCAATAATGACATGTCTATCATCCATTGGAGTAACAAATATATCGATCACAGACTACCTTCAATAATGAAAAGGCTACCATCCATTGGAGTAACAAAAATATCGACAAGATACTACCTTCCATAATGACAAGGATACCATCCAATGGAATAACAAAAATATCAACAACAGACTACCTTCCATAATGACAAGGCTACCATCCATTAGGATAACAAAAGTCTCGAAAATAGACTACCTTCCATAATGACAAGTCTATCATCCATTGGAGTAACAAAAATCTGAACAATAGACTACCTTTCATAATGACAAGGCTATCATCCATTGGAGTAACAAAGATATCGATAACAGACAACCTTCCATAATGACAAGGCTACCATCCATTTGAGTAACAGAAATATCGACAAAAAACTAACTTCCATAATGACAAGGCTACCATCCATTAGAATAACAAAAATCTCGACAATAGTCTACCTTCCATAATGACAAGACTACCATCCATTGGAGTAACAAAAATCTCGACAAAAAACTACCTTCCATAATGATAAGGCTATCATCCATTGGAGTAACAAAGATATCGACAACAGACTACCTTCCATAATGACAAGGCTACCATCCATTGGAGTAACAAAAATCTGAACAACAGACTACCTTACATAATGACAAGGCTACAATACATTGGAGTAATAGAAATCTCAATGACAGACTACCTTCCATAACGACAAGGCTACCATTCATTGGAGTAACAAAAATATCGAAAATAGACTACCTTCTATAATGAAAAGGATACATCCATTGGGGTAACAAAAATCTCGACAATAGACTACCTTCCATAATTACAAGGCTACCGTCCATTGGAATAACAAAAATCTCGACGAAAAACTACTATCCATAATGACAAGGCTACCATCCATTGGAATAACAAAAATCTCGACAATAGACTACCTTCTATAATGATAAGGCTACCATCCATTGGAGTAAGAAAAATCTCGATAAAAAACTACCTTCCATAATGATAAGGCTACCATTCATTGGAATAACAAAAATCTCGACAATAGACTACCTTCCATAATGACAAGGCTACCATCCATTGGAGTAACAAAAATATGAACAACAGACTACCTTGCATAATGACAAGGCTATCATCCATTGGAGTAACAAAGATATCGACAATAGACTACCTTTAATAATGACAATGCTACCATCCATTGGATTAACAAAAATCTAGACAACAAACTACCTTCCATAATGACAAGGCTACCATCCATTGGAATAACAAAAATCTCGACAACAGTCTACCTTCCATAATGATAAGGCTATCATCCATTGGACTAACAAAAATCTCGATAAAAAACTACCTTCCATAATGACAAGACTACCATCCATTGGAATAACAAAAATCTCGACAACAGACTACCTTCCATAATGACAAGTCTATCATCCATTGGAGTAACAAATATATCGATAAAAGACTACCTTCAATAAAGAAAAGGCTACCATCCATTGGAGTAACAAAAATATCGACAGGATACTACCTTCCATAATGACAAGGATACCATCCATTGGAATAACCAAAATCTAGGAAATAGACTACCTTCCATAATGACAAGGGTACCATCCAATGGAATAACAAAAAACTCAACAACAGACTACCTTCCATAATGAAAAGGCTACCATCCATTGGAATAACAAAAATCTGAACATCAGACTATCTTACATAATGACAAGGCTACAATCCATTGGAGTAACAGAAATCTCAAAGACCAACTACCTTCCATAATGACAAGGCTACCATCCATTGGAGTAACAAAAATCTCGACAACAGACTACCTTCCATAATGACAAGGCCATCATCCATTGGAGTAACAAATATATTGATAACAGACTACCTTCAATAATCACAAGGCTACCATCCATTGGAGTAACAAAAATCTCGACAAAATACTACCTTCCATAATGACAAGGTAACCATCCATTGGAATAACAAAAATATCGACAATAGACTACCTTCCATAATGACAAGGCTACCATTCAATGGAATAACAAAAATCTCAACAACAGACTACCTTGCATAATGACAAGGTTACCATCCATTGGAATAACAAAAATTTGACTAACAAACTACCTTCCATAATGACAAGGCCACAATCCATTGGAGTAACAGAAATATCAACGATTGACTACCTTTGGTAATGACAAGGCTACCATTCATTGGAGTAACAAAAATATCGACAATAGACTACCTTCTATAATGACAAGGCTACATCCATTGGAGTAACATGAATCTCGACAACAGACTACCTTCCATAATGACAAGGCTACCATCCATTGGAGTAACAAAAATATCGACAAAAAAATACCTTACATAATGACAAGGCTACGATCCATTGGAGTAACAAAAATCTCGATAAAAAACTACCTTCCATAATGATAAGGCTACCATCCATTGGAATAAAAAAAATCTCAATAATAGACTACCTTCCATAATGACAAGGCGACAATCCATTGGAGTAACAAAAATCTGAACAACAGACTACCTTGCATAATGACAAGGCTATCATCCATTGGAGTAACAAAGATATAAAAAATAGACTACCTTTCATAATGACAAGGCTACCATTAATTGGAGTTACAAAAATATCGAAAATAGACTACCTTCTATAATGAAAAGGATACATCCATTGGGGTAACAAAAATCTCGACAATAGACTACCTTCCATAATTACAAGGCTACCGTCCATTGGAATAACAAAAATCTCGACGAAAAACTACTATCCATAATGACAAGGCTACCATCCATTGGAATAACAAAAATCTCGACAATAGACTACCTTCTATAATGATAAGGCTACCATCCATTGGAGTAAGAAAAATCTCGATAAAAAACTACCTTCCATAATGATAAGGCTACCATTCATTGGAATAACAAAAATCTCGACAATAGACTACCTTCCATAATGACAAGGCTACCATCCATTGGAGTAACAAAAATATGAACAACAGACTACCTTGCATAATGACAAGGCTATCATCCATTGGAGTAACAAAGATATCGACAATAGACTACCTTTAATAATGACAATGCTACCATCCATTGGATTAACAAAAATCTAGACAACAAACTACCTTCCATAATGACAAGGCTACCATCCATTGGAATAACAAAAATCTCGACAACAGTCTACCTTCCATAATGATAAGGCTATCATCCATTGGACTAACAAAAATCTCGATAAAAAACTACCTTCCATTATGACAAGACTACCATCCATTGGAATAACAAAAATCTCGACAACAGACTACCTTCCATAATGACAAGTCTATCATCCATTGGAGTAACAAATATATCGATAAAAGACTACCTTCAATAAAGAAAAGGCTACCATCCATTGGAGTAACAAAAATATCGACAGGATACTACCTTCCATAATGACAAGGATACCATCCATTGGAATAACCAAAATCTAGGAAATAGACTACCTTCCATAATGACAAGGGTACCATCCAATGGAATAACAAAAAACTCAACAACAGACTACCTTCCATAATGAAAAGGCTACCATCCATTGGAATAACAAAAATCTGAACATCAGACTATCTTACATAATGACAAGGCTACAATCCATTGGAGTAACAGAAATCTCAAAGACCAACTACCTTCCATAATGACAAGGCTACCATCCATTGGAGTAACAAAAATCTCGACAACAGACTACCTTCCATAATGACAAGGCCATCATCCATTGGAGTAACAAATATATTGATAACAGACTACCTTCAATAATCACAAGGCTACCATCCATTGGAGTAACAAAAATCTCGACAAAATACTACCTTCCATAATGACAAGGTAACCATCCATTGGAATAACAAAAATCTCGACAATAGACTACCTTCCATAATGACAAGGCTACCATTCAATGGAATAACAAAAATCTCAACAACAGACTACCTTGCATAATGACAAGGTTACCATCCATTGGAATAACAAAAATTTGACTAACAAACTACCTTCCATAATGACAAGGCCACAATCCATTGGAGTAACAGAAATATCAACGATTGACTACCTTTGGTAATGACAAGGCTACCATTCATTGGAGTAACAAAAATATCGACAATAGACTACCTTCTATAATGACAAGGCTACATCCATTGGAGTAACATGAATCTCGACAACAGACTACCTTCCATAATGACAAGGCTACCATCCATTGGAGTAACAAAAATATCGACAAAAAAATACCTTACATAATGACAAGGCTACGATCCATTGGAGTAACAAAAATCTCGATAAAAAACTACCTTCCATAATGATAAGGCTACCATCCATTGGAATAAAAAAAATCTCAATAATAGACTACCTTCCATAATGACAAGGCGACAATCCATTGGAGTAACAAAAATCTGAACAACAGACTACCTTGCATAATGACAAGGCTATCATCCATTGGAGTAACAAAGATATAAAAAATAGACTACCTTTCATAATGACAAGGCTACCATTAATTGGAGTTACAAAAATATCGAAAATAGACTACCTTCTATAATGAAAAGGATACATCCATTGGGGTAACAAAAATCTCGACAATAGACTACCTTCCATAATTACAAGGCTACCGTCCATTGGAATAACAAAAATCTCGACGAAAAACTACTATCCATAATGACAAGGCTACCATCCATTGGAATAACAAAAATCTCGACAATAGACTACCTTCTATAATGATAAGGCTACCATCCATTGGAGTAAGAAAAATCTCGATAAAAAACTACCTTCCATAATGATAAGGCTACCATTCATTGGAATAACAAAAATCTCGACAATAGACTACCTTCCATAATGACAAGGCTACCATCCATTGGAGTAACAAAAATATGAACAACAGACTACCTTGCATAATGACAAGGCTATCATCCATTGGAGTAACAAAGATATCGACAATAGACTACCTTTAATAATGACAATGCTACCATCCATTGGATTAACAAAAATCTAGACAACAAACTACCTTCCATAATGACAAGGCTACCATCCGTTGGAATAACAAAAATCTCGACAACAGTCTACCTTCCATAATGATAAGGCTATCATCCATTGGACTAACAAAAATCTCGATAAAAAACTACCTTCCATTATGACAAGACTACCATCCATTGGAATAACAAAAATCTCGACAACAGACTACCTTCCATAATGACAAGTCTATCATCCATTGGAGTAACAAATATATCGATAAAAGACTACCTTCAATAAAGAAAAGGCTACCATCCATTGGAGTAACAAAAATATCGACAGGATACTACCTTCCATAATGACAAGGATACCATCCATTGGAATAACCAAAATCTAGGAAATAGACTACCTTCCATAATGACAAGGGTACCATCCAATGGAATAACAAAAAACTCAACAACAGACTACCTTCCATAATGAAAAGGCTACCATCCATTGGAATAACAAAAATCTGAACATCAGACTATCTTACATAATGACAAGGCTACAATCCATTGGAGTAACAGAAATCTCAAAGACCAACTACCTTCCATAATGACAAGGCTACCATCCATTGGAGTAACAAAAATCTCGACAACAGACTACCTTCCATAATGACAAGGCCATCATCCATTGGAGTAACAAATATATTGATAACAGACTACCTTCAATAATCACAAGGCTACCATCCATTGGAGTAACAAAAATCTCGACAAAATACTACCTTCCATAATGACAAGGTAACCATCCATTGGAATAACAAAAATCTCGACAATAGACTACCTTCCATAATGACAAGGCTACCATTCAATGGAATAACAAAAATCTCAACAACAGACTACCTTGCATAATGACAAGGTTACCATCCATTGGAATAACAAAAATTTGACTAACAAACTACCTTCCATAATGACAAGGCCACAATCCATTGGAGTAACAGAAATATCAACGATTGACTACCTTTGGTAATGACAAGGCTACCATTCATTGGAGTAACAAAAATATCGACAATAGACTACCTTCTATAATGACAAGGCTACATCCATTGGAGTAACATGAATCTCGACAACAGACTACCTTCCATAATGACAAGGCTACCATCCATTGGAGTAACAAAAATATCGACAAAAAAATACCTTACATAATGACAAGGCTACGATCCATTGGAGTAACAAAAATCTCGATAAAAAACTACCTTCCATAATGATAAGGCTACCATCCATTGGAATAAAAAAAATCTCAATAATAGACTACCTTCCATAATGACAAGGCGACAATCCATTGGAGTAACAAAAATCTGAACAACAGACTACCTTGCATAATGACAAGGCTATCATCCATTGGAGTAACAAAGATATAAAAAATAGACTACCTTTCATAATGACAAGGCTACCATTAATTGGAGTTACAAATATATCGACAACAGACTACCTTGCATAATGACAAGGCTATCATCCATTGGAGTAACAAAAATCTCGACAACAGACTACCTTCCATAATGACAAGGCTACCATCCAATGGAGAAACAAAAATTTGAACAACAGACTACCTTTCATAATGACAAGGCTACCATTCATTGGAGTAAAAAAAATATCGACAACATACTACCTTCTATAATGACAAGGCTACATCCATTGGGGTAACAAAAATCTCGACAACAGACTACCTTCCATAATAACAAGGCTACCATCCATTGGAGTAACAAAAAATTCAACAACTGACTACCTTACATAATGACAAGGATACCATTCATTGACAGACTACCTTCCATAATGACAAGGATACCATTCATTGGAGTAGCAAAAATATCGACAACAGACTCCTTTCTATAATGACAAGGCTACATCTATTGGGGTAACAAAAATCTCGACAACAGACTACCTTACATAATGGCAAGGCTACCATCCATTGGAGTAACAAAAATATCGACAAAAAACTACCTTCCATGATGACAAGGATAACATCCATTGGAATAACAAAAATCTCGACAACAGACTACCTTCCATAATGACAAGTCTATCATCCATTGGAGTAACAAATATATCGATAACAAACTACCTTCAATAATGAAAAGGCTACCATCCATTGGAGTAACAAAAATATCGACAAGATACTACCTTCCATAATGACAAGGATACCATCCATTGGAATAACCAAAATCTCAGAAATAGACTACCTTCTATAATGACAAGGGTACCATCCAATGGAATAACAAAAATCTCAACAACAGACTACCTTCCATAATGACAAGGCTACCATCCATTGGAATAACAAAAGTCTCGAAAATAGACTACCTTCCATAATGACAAGGCTATCATCCATTGGAGTAACAAAGATATCGATAACAGACTACCTTCTATAATGACAAGGCTACCATCCATTTGAGTAACAAAAATATCGACAAAAAAGTAACTTCCATAATGACAAGGCTACCATCCATTGGAATAACAAAAATCTTGACAATAGTCTACCTTCCATAATGACAAGACTACCATTCATTGGATTAACAAAAAGCTCGATAAAAAACTACCTTCCATAATGATAAGGCTATCATCCATTGGAGTAACAAAGATATCGACAACAGAATACCTTCCATAATGACTAGGCTACCATCCATTGGAGTAACAAAAATTTGAACAACAGACTACCTTACATAATGACAAGGCTACAATCCATTATAGTAATAGAAATCTCAATGACAGACTACCTTCCATAACGCCAAGGCTACCATTCATTGGAGTAACAAAAATATCGACAATAGACTACCTTCTATAATGAAAAGGATACATCCATTGGGGTAACAAAAATCTCGACAACAGACTACCTTCCATATTGACAAGGCTACCGTCCATTGGAATAACAAAAATCTCGACAAAAAACTACTTCCCATAATGACAAGGCTACCATTCATTGGAATAACAAAAATCTCGACAATAGACTACCTTCCATAATGACAAGGCTGCCATCCATTGGAGTAACAAAAATATGAACAACAGACTACCTTGCATAATGACAAGGCTATCATCCATTGGAGTAACAAAGATATCGACAATAGACTACCTTTAATAATGACAAGGATACCATCCATTGGATTAACAAAAATCTCGACAATAGTCTACCTTCCATAATGACAAGGCTACCATCCATTGGACTAACAAAAATCTCGATAAAAAACTACCATCCATAATGACAAGGCTACCATCCATTGGAATAACAAAAATCTCGACAACAGACTACCTTCCATAATGACATGTCCATCATCCATTGGAGTAACAAATATATCGATAGCAGACTACCTTCAATAATGAAAAGGCTACCATCCATTGGAGTAACAAAAATATCGACAAGATACTACCTTCCATAATGACAAGGATACCATGCATTGGAATAACCACAATCTCGGATATAGACTACCTTCCATAATGACATGGGTACCATCCAATGGAATAACAAAAATCTCAACAACAGACTACCTTCCATAATGACAAGGCTACCATCCATTGGAATAACAAAAGTCTCGAAAATAGAATACCTTTCATAATGATAAGGCTATCATCCATTGGAGTAACAAAAATCTGAACAATAGACTACCTTGCATAATGACAAGGCTATCATCCATTGGAGTAACAAAGATATCGATAACAGACTACCTTCCATAATGACAAGGGTACCATCCAATGGAATAACAAAAATCTCGACAACAGACTACCTTCCATAATGACAAGGCTATCATCCATTGGAGTAACAAACATCTGAACAATAGACTACCTTTCATAATGACAAGGCTATCATCCATTGGAGTAACAAAGATATCGGTAACAGACAACCTTCCATAATGACAAGGCTAACATCCATTTGAGTAACAAAAATATCGACAAAAAACTAACTTCAATAATGACAAGGCTACCATCCATTGGAATAACAAAAATCTCGACAATAGTCTACCTTCCATAATGACAAGACTACCCTCCATTAGAGTAACAAAAATATCGATAAAAAACTACCTTCCATAATGATAAGGCTATCATTTATTGGAGTAAAAAAGATATCGACAACAGAATACCTTTCAAAATGACAAGGCTACCATCCATTGGAGTAACAAAAATATAAACAACAGACTACCTTACATAATGACAAGGCTACAATCCATTGGAGTAATAGAAATCTCAATGACAGACTACCTTCCATTACGACAAGGCTACCATTCATTGGAGTAACAAAAACATCGACAATAGACTACCTTCTATAATGAAAAGGATACATCCATTGGGGTAACAAAAATCTCGACAATAGACTACCTTCCATAATGACAAGGCTATCGTCCATTGGAATAACAAAAATCTCGACAAAAAACTACCTTCCATAATGACAAGGCTACCATCCATTAGTATAACAAAAATCTCGACAATAGACTACCTTCTATAATGACAAGGCTACCATCCATTGGAGTAACAAAAATCTCGATAAAAAACTACCTTCAATAATGATAAGGCTACCATTCATTGGAATAACAAAAATCTCGACAATAGACTACCTTCCATAATGACAAGGCTACCATCCATTGGAGTAACAAAAATATGAACAACATACTACCTTGCATAATGAAAAGGCTATCATCCATTGGAGTAACAAATATATCGATAACAGACTACCTTCAATAAAGAAAAGGCTACGATCCATTGGAGTAACAAAAATATCGACAAGATACTACCTTCCATAATGACAAGGATACCATCCATTGGAATAACCAAAATCTCGGAAATAGACTACCTTCCATAATGACAAGGGTACCATCCAATGGAATATCAAAAATCTCAACAAAAAACTACCTTCCATAGTGAAAAGGCTACCATCCATTGGAATAACAAAAATCTAAACAACAGACTATCTTACATAATGACAAGGCAACAATCCATTGGAGTAACAGAAATCTCAAAGACAAACTACCTTCCATAATGACAAGGCTACCATCCATTAGAGTAACAAAAATCTCGATAACAGACTACCTTCAATAATCACAAGGCTACCATCCATTGGAGTAACAAAAATCTCGACAAAATACTACCTTCCATAATGACAAGGTTACCATCCATTGGAATAACAAAAATCTCGACAATAGACTACCTTCCATAATGACAAGGCTACCATCCAATGGAATAACAAAAATCTCAACAACAAATTACCTTCCATAATGATAAGGCTACCATCCATTGGAGTAACAGAAATCTCAACGAATGACTACCTTCCATAATGACAAGGCTACCATTCATTGGAGTAACAAAAATATCGACAACATACTACCTTCTATAATGACAAGGCTACATCCATTGGGGTAACATGAATCTCGACAACAAACTACCTTCCATAATGACAAGGCTACCATTCATTTGAGTAACAAAAATATCGACAAAAAACTACCTTCCATAATGACAAGGCTACGATCCATTGGAGTAAAAAAAATCTCGATAAAAAACTACCTTCCATAATGATAAGGCTACCATCCATTGGAATAAAAAAAATCTCAATAACAGACTACCTTGTATAATGACAAGGCTATCATCCATTGGAGTAACAAAGATATAAAAAATAGACTACCTTTCATAATGACAAGGCTACCATCAATTGGAGTAACAAATATATCGACAACAGACTACCTTGCATAATGACAAGGCTATCATCCATTGGAGTAACAAAAATCTCAAGAACAGACTACCGTGCATAATGACAAGGTTATCATCCATTGGAGTAACAAAGATATCGAAAATTGACTACCTTCAATAATGACAAGGTGCCATCCATTGGAGTAACAAAAATCTCGATAACAGACTACCTTCCATAATGACAAGGCTACCATCCAATGGAGAAACAAAAATTTGAACAACAGACTACCTTATATTATGACAAGGCTCAATCCATTGGAATAACAGAAATCTCAATGACAGACTACCTTCCATAATGACAAGGCTACCATTCATTGGAGTAAAAAAAATATCGACAACATACTACCTTCTATAATGATAAGGCTACATCCATTGGGGTAACAAAAATCTCGACAACAGACTACCTTCCATAATAACAAGGCTACCATCCATTGGAGTAACAAAAAATTCAACAACTGACTACCTTACATAATGACAAGGCTATAATCCATTGGTGTAACAGAAATTTCAACGACAGACTACCTTCCATAATGACAAGGATACCATTCATTGGAGTAACAAAAATATCGACAACAGACTACTTTCTATAATGACAAGGCTACATCCATTGGGGTAACAAAAATCTCGACAACAGACTACCTTACATAATGGCAAGGCTACCATCCATTGGAGTAACAAAAATCTCGATAAAAAACTACCTTCCATAATGACAAGGCTACCATCCATTGGAATAACAAAAATCTCGACAACAGACTACCTTCCATAATGACAAGTCTATCATCCATTGGAGTAACAAATATATCGATAACAAACTACCTTCAATAATGAAAAGGCTACCATCCATTGGAGTAACCAAAATATCGACAAGATACTACCTTCCATAATGACAAGGATACCATCCATTGGAATAACCAAAATCTCGGAAATAGACTACCTTCTATAATGACAAGGGTACCATCCAATGGAATAACAAAAATCTCAACAACAGACTACCTTCCAGAATGACAAGGCTACCATCCATTGGAATATCAAAAGACCCGAAAATAGACTACCTTCCATAATGACAAGGCTATCATCCATTGGAGTAACAAAAATTTGAACAACAGACTACCTTGCATAATGACAAGGCTATCGTCCATTGGAGTAACAAAGATATCGATAACAGACTACCTTCCATAATGACAAGACTACCATCCATTTGAGTAACAAAAATATCGACAAAAAACTAACTTCCATAATGACAAGGCTACCATCACTTGGAATAACAAAAATCTCGACAATAGTCTACCTTCCATAATGACAAGACTACCATCCATTGGAGTAACAAAAATCTCGTTAAAAAACTACCTTCCATAATGATAAGGCTATCATCCATTGGAGTAACAAAGATATCGACAACAGACTACATTCCATAATGACAAGGCTACCATCCATTGGAGTAACAAAAATTTGAACAACAGACTACCTTACATAATGACAAGGCTATAATCCATTGGAGTAATAGAAATCTCAATGACAGACTACCTTCCATAACGACAAGGCTACCATTCATTGGAGTAACAAAAATATCGACAACAGACTACCTTCTATAATGAAAAGGATACATCCATTGGGGTAACAAAAATCTCGACAACAGACTACCTTCCATAATGACAAGGCTACCGTCCATTGGAATAACGAAAATCTCGACAAAAAACTATCTTCCATAAAGACTAGGCTACCATCCATTGGAATAACAAAAATCTCGACAATAGGCTACCTTCTATAATGACAAGGCTACCATCCATTGGAGTAACAAAAATCTCGATAAAAAACTACCTTCCATAATGATAAGGCTACCATTCATTGGAATAACAAAAATCTCGACAATAGACTACCTTCCATAATGACAAGGCTACCATCCATTGGAGTAACAAAAATATGAACAACAGACTACCTTGCATAATGACAAGGCTATCATCCATTTGAGTAACAAAGATATCGACAATAGACTACCTTCAATAATGACAAGGCTACCATCCATTGGATTAACAAAAATCTCGACAAAAAACTACCTTCCATAATTAAAAGGCTAACATCCATTGGAATAAAAAAAATCTCGACAATAGTCTACCTTCCATAATGACAAGGCTACCATCCATTGGACTAACCAAAATCTCGATAAAAAACTACCTTCCATAATGACAAGGCTACCATCCATTGGAATAACAAAAATCTCGACAACAGACTACCTTCCATAATGACAAGTCTATCTTCCATTGGAGTAACAAATATATCGATAACAGACTACCTTCAATAATGAAAAGGCTACCATCCATTGGAATAACAAAAATATCGACAAGATACTACCTTCCATAATGACAAGGATACCATCCATTGGAATAACCAAAATCTCAGAAATAGACTACCTTCTATAAGGACAAGGGTACCATCCAATGGAATAACAAAAATCTCAACAACAGACTACCTTCCATAATGATAAGGCTACCATCCATTGGAATAACAAAAGTCTCGAAAATAGACTACCTTCCATAATGACAAGGCTATCATCCATTGGAGTAACAAAAATCTCGATAACAGACTACCTTCAATAATCACAAGGCTACCATCCATTGGAGTAACAAAAATCTCGACAAAATACTACCTTCCATAATGACAAGGTTACCATCCATTGGAATAACAAAAATCTCGACAATAGACTACCTTCCATAATGACAAGGCTACCATCCAACGGAATAACAAAAATCTCAACAACAAATTACCTTCCATAATGATAAGGCTACCATCCATTGGAGTAACAGAAATCTCAACAAATGACTACCTTCCATAATGACAAGGCTACCATTCATTGGAGTAACAAAAATATCGACAACATACTACCTTCTATAATGACAAGGCTACATCCATTGGGGTAACATGAATCTCGACAACAGACTACCTTCCATAATGACAAGGCTACCATTCATTTGAGTAACAAAAATATCGACAAAAAACTACCTTCCATAATGACAAGGCTACGATCCATTGGAGTAAAAAAAATCTCGATAAAAAACTACCTTCCATAATGATAAGGCTACCATCCATTGGAATAAAAAAAATCTCAATAACAGACTACCTTGTATAATGACAAGGCTACCATCCATTGGAATAACAAAAATATCGACAAGATACTACCTTCCATAATGACAAGGATACCATCCATTGGAATAACCAAAATCTTAGAAATAGACTACCTTCTATAATGACAAGGGTACCATCCAATGGAATAACAAAAATCTCAACAACAGACTACCTTCCATAATGACAAGGCTACCATCCATTGGAATAACAAAAGTCTCGAAAATAGACTACCTTCCATAATGACAAGGCTACCATCCATTAGAGTAACAAAAATCTCGATAACAGACTACCGTCAATAATCACAAGGCTACCATCCATTGGAGTAACAAAAATCTCGACAAAATACTACCTTCCATAATGACAAGGTTACCATCCATTGGAATAACAAAAATCTCGACAATAGACTACCTTCCATAATGACAAGGCTACCATCCAATGGAATAACAAAAATCTCAACAACAAATTACCTTCCATAATGATAAGGCTACCATCCATTGGAGTAACAGAAATCTCAATGAATGACTACCTTCCATAATGACAAGGCTACCATTCATTGGAGTAACAAAAATATCGACAACATACTACCTTCTATAATGACAAGGCTACATCCATTGGGGTAACATGAATCTCGACAACAGACTACCTTCCATAATGACAAGGCTACCATTCATTTGAGTAACAAAAATATCGACAAAAAACTACCTTCCATAATGACAAGGCTACGATCCATTGGAGTAAAAAAAATCTCGATAAAAAACTACCTTCCATAATGATAAGGCTACCATCCATTGGAGTAACAAAAATATAAACAACAGACTACCTTACATAATGACAAGGCTACAATCCATTGGAGTAATAGAAATCTCAATGACAGACTACCTTCCATTACGACAAGGCTACCATTCATTGGAGTAACAAAAACATCGACAATAGACTACCTTCTATAATGAAAAGGATACATCCATTGGGGTAACAAAAATCTCGACAATAGACTACCTTCCATAATGACAAGGCTATCGTCCATTGGAATAACAAAAATCTCGACAAAAAACTACCTTCCATAATGACAAGGCTACCATCCATTAGTATAACAAAAATCTCGACAATAGACTACCTTCTATAATGACAAGGCTACCATACATTGGAGTAACAAAAATCTCGATAAAAAACTACCTTCCATAATGATAAGGCTACCATTCATTGGAATAACAAAAATCTCGACAATAGACTACCTTCCATAATGACAAGGCTACCATCCATTGGAGTAACAAAAATATGAACAACATACTACCTTGCATAATGAAAAGGCTATCATCCATTGGAGTAACAAATATATCGATAACAGACTACCTTCAATAAAGAAAAGGCTACGATCCATTGGAGTAACAAAAATATCGACAAGATACTACCTTCCATAATGACAAGGATACCATCCATTGGAATAACCAAAATCTCGGAAATAGACTACCTTCCATAATGACAAGGGTACCATCCAATGGAATATCAAAAATCTCAACAAAAAACTACCTTCCATAGTGAAAAGGCTACCATCCATTGGAATAACAAAAATCTAAACAACAGACTATCTTACATAATGACAAGGCAACAATCCATTGGAGTAACAGAAATCTCAAAGACAAACTACCTTCCATAATGACAAGGCTACCATCCATTAGAGTAACAAAAATCTCGATAACAGACTACCTTCAATAATCACAAGGCTACCATCCATTGGAGTAACAAAAATCTCGACAAAATACTACCTTCCATAATGACAAGGTTACCATCCATTGGAATAACAAAAATCTCGACAATAGACTACCTTCCATAATGACAAGGCTACCATCCAATGGAATAACAAAAATCTCAACAACAAATTACCTTCCATAATGATAAGGCTACCATCCATTGGAGTAACAGAAATCTCAACGAATGACTACCTTCCATAATGACAAGGCTACCATTCATTGGAGTAACAAAAATATCGACAACATACTACCTTCTATAATGACAAGGCTACATCCATTGGGGTAACATGAATCTCGACAACAAACTACCTTCCATAATGACAAGGCTACCATTCATTTGAGTAACAAAAATATCGACAAAAAACTACCTTCCATAATGACAAGGCTACGATCCATTGGAGTAAAAAAAATCTCGATAAAAAACTACCTTCCATAATGATAAGGCTACCATCCATTGGAATAAAAAAAATCTCAATAACAGACTACCTTGTATAATGACAAGGCTATCATCCATTGGAGTAACAAAGATATAAAAAATAGACTACCTTTCATAATGACAAGGCTACCATCAATTGGAGTAACAAATATATCGACAACAGACTACCTTGCATAATGACAAGGCTATCATCCATTGGAGTAACAAAAATCTCAAGAACAGACTACCGTGCATAATGACAAGGTTATCATCCATTGGAGTAACAAAGATATCGAAAATAGACTACCTTCAATAATGACAAGGTGCCATCCATTGGAGTAACAAAAATCTCGATAACAGACTACCTTCCATAATGACAAGGCTACCATCCAATGGAGAAACAAAAATTTGAACAACAGACTACCTTATATTATGACAAGGCTCAATCCATTGGAATAACAGAAATCTCAATGACAGACTACCTTCCATAATGACAAGGCTACCATCCATTGGAGTAACAAAAAATTCAACAACTGACTACCTTACATAATGACAAGGCTATAATCCATTGGTGTAACAGAAATTTCAACGACAGACTACCTTCCATAATGACAAGGATACCATTCATTGGAGTAACAAAAATATCGACAACAGACTACTTTCTATAATGACAAGGCTACATCCATTGGGGTAACAAAAATCTCGACAACAGACTACCTTACATAATGGCAAGGCTACCATCCATTGGAGTAACAAAAATCTCGATAAAAAACTACCTTCCATAATGACAAGGCTACCATCCATTGGAATAACAAAAATCTCGACAACAGACTACCTTCCATAATGACAAGTCTATCATCCATTGGAGTAACAAATATATCGATAACAGACTACCTTCAATAATGAAAAGGCTACCATCCATTGGAGTAACCAAAATATCGACAAGATACTACCTTCCATAATGACAAGG
Source organism: Vicia faba (assembly GCA_948472305.1). Taxonomy (NCBI): domain Eukaryota; kingdom Viridiplantae; phylum Streptophyta; class Magnoliopsida; order Fabales; family Fabaceae; genus Vicia; species Vicia faba. Next base: position 584,266,647 of record OX451739.1, on the reverse strand, counting down.
ATACCATCCATTGGAATAACCAAAATCTCGGAAATAGACTACCTTCTATAATGACAAGGGTACCATCCAATGGAATAACAAAAATCTCAACAACAGACTACCTTCCAGAATGACAAGGCTACCATCCATTGGAATATCAAAAGACTCGAAAATAGACTACCTTCCATAATGACAAGGCTATCATCCATTGGAGTAACAAAAATTTGAACAACAGACTACCTTGCATAATGACAAGGCTATCGTCCATTGGAGTAACAAAGATATCGATAACAGACTACCTTCCATAATGACAAGGCTACCATCCATTTGAGTAACAAAAATATCGACAAAAAATTAACTTCCATAATGACAAGGCTACCATCACTTGGAATAACAAAAATCTCGACAATAGTCTACCTTCCATAATGACAAGACTACCATCCATTGGAGTAACAAAAATCTCGATAAAAAACTACCTTCCATAATGATAAGGCTATCATCCATTGGAGTAACAAAGATATCGACAACAGACTACATTCCATAATGACAAGGCTACCATCCATTGGAGTAACAAAAATTTGAACAACAGACTACCTTACATAATGACAAGGCTATAATCCATTGGAGTAATAGAAATCTCAATGACAGACTACCTTCCATAACGACAAGGCTACCATTCATTGGAGTAACAAAAATATCGACAACAGACTACCTTCTATAATGAAAAGGATACATCCATTGGGGTAACAAAAATCTCGACAACAGACTACCTTCCATAATGACAAGGCTACCGTCCATTGGAATAACGAAAATCTCGACAAAAAACTATCTTCCATAAAGACTAGGCTACCATCCATTGGAATAACAAAAATCTCGACAATAGGCTACCTTCTATAATGACAAGGCTACCATCCATTGGAGTAACAAAAATCTCGATAAAAAACTACCTTCCATAATGACAAGGCTACCATCCATTGGAATAACAAAAATCTCGACAACAGACTACCTTCCATAATGACAAGTCTATCATCCATTGGAGTAACAAATATATCGATAAAAGACTACCTTCAATAATGAAAAGGCTACCATCCATTGGAGTAACCAAAATATCGACAAGATACTACCTTCCATAATGACAAGGATACCATCCATTGGAATAACCAAAATCTCGGAAATAGACTACCTTCTATAATGACAAGGGTACCATCCAATGGAATAACAAAAATCTCAACAACAGACTACCTTCCAGAATGACAAGGCTACCATCCATTGTAATATCAAAAGACTCGAAAATAGACTACCTTCCATAATGACAAGGCTATCATCCATTGGAGTAACAAAAATTTGAACAACAGACTACCTTGCATAATGACAAGGCTATCGTCCATTGGAGTAACAAAGATATCGATAACAGACTACCTTCCATAATGACAAGGCTACCATCCATTTGAGTAACAAAAATATCGACAAAAAACTAACTTCCATAATGACAAGGCTACCATCACTTGGAATAACAAAAATCTCGACAATAGTCTACCTTCCATAATGACAAGACTACCATCCATTGGAGTAACAAAAATCTCGATAAAAAACTACCTTCCATAATGATAAGGCTATCATCCATTGGAGTAACAAAGATATCGACAACAGACTACATTCCATAATGACAAGGCTACCATCCATTGGAGTAACAAAAATTTGAACAACAGACTACCTTACATAATGACAAGGCTATAATCCATTGGAGTAATAGAAATCTCAATGACAGACTACCTTCCATAACGACAAGGCTACCATTCATTGGAGTAACAAAAATATCGACAACAGACTACCTTCTATAATGAAAAGGATACATCCATTGGGGTAACAAAAATCTCGACAACAGACTACCTTCCATAATGACAAGGCTACCGTCCATTAGAATAACGAAAATCTCGACAAAAAACTATCTTCCATAAAGACTAGGCTACCATCCATTGGAATAACAAAAATCTCGACAATAGGCTACCTTCTATAATGACAAGGCTACCATCCATTGGAGTAACAAAAATCTCGATAAAAAACTACCTTCCATAATGATAAGGCTACCATTCATTGGAATAACAAAAATCTCGACAATAGACTACCTTCCATAATGACAAGGCTACCATCCATTGGAGTAACAAAAATATGAACAACAGACTACCTTGCATAATGACAAGGCTATCATCCATTTGAGTAACAAAGATATCGACAATAGACTACCTTCAATAATGACAAGGCTACCATCCATTGGATTAACAAAAATCTCGACAAAAAACTACCTTCCATAATTAAAAGGCTAACATCCATTGGAATAAAAAAAATCTCGACAATAGTCTACCTTCCATAATGACAAGGCTACCATCCATTGGACTAACCAAAATCTCGATAAAAAACTACCTTCCATAATGACAAGGCTACCATCCATTGGAATAACAAAAATCTCGACAACAGACTACCTTCCATAATGACACGTCTATCTTCCATTGGAATAACAAATATATCGATAACAGACTACCTTCAATAATGAAAAGGCTACCATCCATTGGAATAACCAAAATATCGACAAGATACTACCTTCCATAATGACAAGGATACCATCCATTGGAATAACCAAAATCTCAGAAATAGACTACCTTCTATAAGGACAAGGGTACCATCCAATGGAATAACAAAAATCTCAACAACAGACTACCTTCCATAATGACAAGGCTACCATCCATTGGAATAACAAAAGTCTCCAAAATAGACTACCTTCCATAATGACAAGGCTATCATCCATTGGAGTAACAAAAATCTCGATAACAGACTACCTTCAATAATCACAAGGCTACCATCCATTGGAGTAACAAAAATCTCGACAAAATACTACCTTCCATAATGACAAGGTTACCATCCATTGGAATAACAAAAATCTCGACAATAGACTACCTTCCATAATGACAAGGCTACCATCCAACGGAATAACAAAAATCTCAACAACAAATTACCTTCCATAATGATAAGGCTACCATCCATTGGAGTAACAGAAATCTCAACGAATGACTACCTTCCATAATGACAAGGCTACCATTCATTGGAGTAACAAAAATATCGACAACATACTACCTTCTATAATGACAAGGCTACATCCATTGGGGTAACATGAATCTCGACAACAGACTACCTTCCATAATGACAAGGCTACCATTCATTTGAGTAACAAAAATATCGACAAAAAACTACCTTCCATAATGACAAGGCTACGATCCATTGGAGTAAAAAAAATCTCGATAAAAAACTACCTTCCATAATGATAAGGCTACCATCCATTGGAATAAAAAAAATCTCAATAACAGACTACCTTGTATAATGACAAGGCTACCATCCATTGGAATAACAAAAATATCGACAAGATACTACCTTCCATAATGACAAGGATACCATCCATTGGAATAACCAAAATCTTAGAAATAGACTACCTTCTATAATGACAAGGGTACCATCCAATGGAATAACAAAAATCTCAACAACAGACTACCTTCCATAATGACAAGGCTACCATCCATTGGAATAACAAAAGTCTCGAAAATAGACTACCTTCCATAATGACAAGGCTACCATCCATTAGAGTAACAAAAATCTCGATAACAGACTACCGTCAATAATCACAAGGCTACCATCCATTGGAGTAACAAAAATCTCGACAAAATACTACCTTCCATAATGACAAGGTTACCATCCATTGGAATAACAAAAATCTCGACAGTAGACTACCTTCCATAATGACAAGGCTACCATCCAATGGAATAACAAAAATCTCAACAACAAATTACCTTCCATAATGATAAGGCTACCATCCATTGGAGTAACAGAAATCTCAACGAATGACTACCTTCCATAATGACAAGGCTACCATTCATTGGAGTAACAAAAATATCGACAACATACTACCTTCTATAATGACAAGGCTACATCCATTGGGGTAACATGAATCTCGACAACAGACTACCTTCCATAATGACAAGGCTACCATTCATTTGAGTAACAAAAATATCGACAAAAAACTACCTTCCATAATGACAAGGCTAAGATCCATTGGAGTAAAAAAAATCTCGATAAAAAACTACCTTCCATAATGATAAGGCTACCATCCATTGGAGTAACAAAAATATAAACAACAGACTACCTTACATAATGACAAGGCTACAATCCATTGGAGTAATAGAAATCTCAATGACAGACTACCTTCCATTACGACAAGGCTACCATTCATTGGAGTAACAAAAACATCGACAATAGACTACCTTCTATAATGAAAAGGATACATCCATTGGGGTAACAAAAATCTCGACAATAGACTACCTTCCATAATGACAAGGCTATCGTCCATTGGAATAACAAAAATCTCGACAAAAAACTACCTTCCATAATGACAAGGCTACCATCCATTAGTATAACAAAAATCTCGACAATAGACTACCTTCTATAATGACAAGGCTACCATCCATTGGAGTAACAAAAATCTCGATAAAAAACTACCTTCCATAATGATAAGGCTACCATTCATTGGAATAACAAAAATCTCGACAATAGACTACCTTCCATAATGACAAGGCTACCATCCATTGGAGTAACAAAAATATGAACAACATACTACCTTGCATAATGAAAAGGCTATCATCCATTGGAGTAACAAAGATATCGATAACAGACTACCTTCAATAAAGAAAAGGCTACGATCCATTGGAGTAACAAAAATATCGACAAGATACTACCTTCCATAATGACAAGGATACCATCCATTAGAATAACCAAAATCTCGGAAATAGACTACCTTCCATAATGACAAGGGTACCATCCAATGGAATATCAAAAATCTCAACAAAAAACTACCTTCCATAGTGAAAAGGCTACCATCCATTGGAATAACAAAAATCTAAACAACAGACTATCTTACATAATGACAAGGCAACAATCCATTGGAGTAACAGAAATCTCAAAGACAAACTACCTTCCATAATGACAAGGCTACCATCCATTAGAGTAACAAAAATCTCGATAACAGACTACCTTCAATAATCACAAGGCTACCATCCATTGGAGTAACAAAAATCTCGACAAAATACTACCTTCCATAATGACAAGGTTACCATCCATTGGAATAACAAAAATCTCGACAATAGACTACCTTCCATAATGACAAGGCTACCATCCAACGGAATAACAAAAATCTCAACAACAAATTACCTTCCATAATGATAAGGCTACCATCCATTGGAGTAACAGAAATCTCAACGAATGACTACCTTCCATAATGACAAGGCTACCATTCATTGGAGTAACAAAAATATCGACAACATACTACCTTCTATAATGACAAGGCTACATCCATTGGGGTATCATGAATCTCGACAACAAACTACCTTCCATAATGACAAGGCTACCATTCATTTGAGTAACAAAAATATCGACAAAAAACTACCTTCCATAATGACAAGGCTACGATCCATTGGAGTAAAAAAAATCTCGATAAAAAACTACCTTCCATAATGATAAGGCTACCATCCATTGGAATAAAAAAAATCTCAATAACAGACTACCTTGTATAATGACAAGGCTACCTTCCATTGGAATAACAAAAATATCGACAAGATACTACCTTCCATAATGACAAGGATACCATCCATTGGAATAACCAAAATCTTAGAAATAGACTACCTTCTATAATGACAAGGGTACCATCCAATGGAATAACAAAAATCTCAACAACAGACTACCTTCCATAATGACAAGGCTACCATCCATTGGAATAACAAAAGTCTCGAAAATAGACTACCTTCCATAATGACAAGGCTACCATCCATTAGAGTAACAAAAATCTCGATAACAGACTACCGTCAATAATCACAAGGCTACCATCCATTGGAGTAACAAAAATCTCGACAAAATACTACCTTCCATAATGACAAGGTTACCATCCATTGGAATAACAAAAATCTCGACAATAGACTACCTTCCATAATGACAAGGCTACTCTCCAATGGAATAACAAAAATCTCAACAACAAATTACCTTCCATAATGATAAGGCTACCATCCATTGGAGTAACAGAAATCTCAACGAATGACTACCTTCCATAATGACAAGGCTACCATTCATTGGAGTAACAAAAATATCGACAACATACTACCTTCTATAATGACAAGGCTACATCCATTGGGGTAACATGAATCTCGACAACAGACTACCTTCCATAATGACAAGGCTACCATTCATTTGAGTAACAAAAATATCGACAAAAAACTACCTTCCATAATGACAAGGCTACGATCCATTGGAGTAAAAAAAATCTCGATAAAAAACTACCTTCCATAATGATAAGGCTACCATCCATTGGAATAAAAAAAATCTCAATAACAGACTACCTTGTATAATGACAAGGCTATCATCCATTGGAGTAACAAAGATATAAAAAATAGACTACCTTTCATAATGACAAGGCTACCATCAATTGGAGTAACAAATATATCGACAACAGACTACCTTGCATAATGACAAGGCTATCATCCATTGGAGTAACAAAAATCTCAACAACAGACTACCTTGCATAATGACAAGGTTATCATCCATTGGAGTAACAAAGATATCGAAAATAGACTACCTTCAATAATGACAAGGCTACCATCCATTGGAGTAACAAAAATCTCGACAACAGACTACCTTCCATAATGACAAGGCTACCATCCAATAGAGAAACAAAAATTTGAACAACAGACTACCTTATATTATGACAAGGCTCAATCCATTGGAATAACACAAATCTCAATGACAGACTACCTTCCATAATGACAAGTCCATCATCCATTGGAGTAACAAATATATCGATAATAGACTACCTTTAATAATGAAAAGGCTACCATCCATTGGAGTAACAAAAATATCGACAAGATACTACCTTCCATAATGACAAGGATACCATCCATTGGAATAACCAAAATCTCGGAAATAGACTACCTTCCATAATGACAAGGGTACCATCCAATGGAATAACAAAAATCTCAACACTAGACTACCTTCCATAATGACAAGGCTACCATCCATTGGAGTAACAAAAGTCTCGAAAATAGAATACCTTCCATAATGACAAGGCTATCATCCATTGGAGTAACAAAAATCTGAACAATAGACTACCTTGCATAATGACAAGGCTATCATCCATTGGAGTAACAAAGATATCGATAACAGACTACCTTCCATAATGATAAGGCTACCATCCATTTGAGTAACAAAAATCTGGACACAAAACTAACTTCCATAATGACAAGGCTACCATCCATTGGAATAACAAAAATCTCGACAATAGTCTACCTTCCATAATGACAAGACTACCATCCATTGGAGTAACAAAAATATCGATAAAAAACTACCTTCCATAATGATAAGGCTATCATCCATTGGAGTAACAAAGATATCGACAACAGACTACCTTCCATAATGACAAGGCTACCATCCATTGGAGTAACAAAAATTTGAACAACATACTACCGTACATAATGACAAGGCTACAATCCATTGGAGTAATAGAAATCTCAATGATAGACTACCTTCCATAACGACAAGGCTACCATTCACTGGAGTAACAAAAATATTGACAACAGACTACCTTCTATAATGAAAGGATACATCCATTGAGGTAACAAAAATCTCATAAACAGACTACCTTCCATAATGACAAGGCTACCATCCATTGGACTAACAAAAATCTCGATAAAAAACTACCTTCCATAATGACAAGGCTACCATCCATTGGAATAACAAAAATCTCGACAACATACTACCTTCCATAATGACATGTCTATCATCCATTGGAGTAACAAATATATCGATAACAGACTACCTTTAATAATGAAAAGGCTACCATCCATTGGAGTAACAAAAATATCGACAAGATACTACCTTCCATAATGACAAGGATACCATCCATTGGAATAACAAAAATCTCGGAAATAGACTACCTTCTATAATGACAAGGGTACCATCCATTGGGATAACAAAAGTCTCGAAAATAGACTACCTTCCATAATGACAAGGCTATCATCCATTGGAGTAACAAAAATCTGAACAATAGACTACCTTTCATAATGACAAGGCTATCATCCATTGTAGTAACAAAGATATCGATAGCAGACAACCTTCTATAATGACAAGGCTACCATCCATTTGAGTAACAAAAATATCGACAAAAAACTAACTTCCATAATGACAAGGCTACCATCCATTGGAATAACAAAAATCTCGACAATAGTCTACCTTCCATAATGACAAGACTACCATCCATTGGAGTAACAAAAATCTCGATAAAGAACTACCTTCCATAATGATAAGTCTATCATCCATTGGAGTAACAAAGATATCGACAACAGACTACCTTCCATAATGACAAGGCTACCATCCATTGGCGTAACAAAAATCTGAACAACAGACTACCTTACTTAATGACAAGGCTACAATCCATTGGAGTAATAGAAATCTCAATGACAGACTACCTTCCATAACGACAAGGCTACCATTCATTGGAGTAACAAAAATATCGTCAATAGACTAACTTCTATAATTAAAAGGATACATCCATTCGGGTAACAAAAATCTTGACAATAGACTACCTTCCATAATGAAAAGGCTACCGTCCATTGGAATAACAAAAATCTCGACAAAAAACTACCTTCCATAATGACAAGGCTACCATCCATTGGAATTAAAAAAATCTCGACAATATACTACCTTCTATAATGACAAGGCTACCATCCATTGGAGTAACAAAAATCTCAATTAAAAACTACCTTCCATAATGATAAGGCTACCATTCATTGGAATAACAAAAATCTCGACAATAGACTACCTTCCATAATGACAAGGCTACCATCCATTGGAGTAACAAAAATATGAACAACAGACTACCTTGCATAATGACAAGGCTATCATCCATTGGAGTAACAGAGATATCGACAATAGACTACCTTTAATAATGACAAGGCTACCATCCATTGGATTAACAAAAATCTCGACAAAAAACTACCTTCCATAATTACAAGGCTACCATCCATTGGAATAACAAAAATCTCGACAATAGTCTACCTTCCATAATGACAAGGCTACCATCCATTGGACTAACAAAAATCTGAACAACAGACTACCTTGCATAATGACAAGGCTATCATCCATTGGAGTAACAGAGATATCGACAATAGACTACCTTTAATAATGACAAGGCTACCATCCATTGGATTAACAAAAATCTCGACAAAAAACTACCTTCCATAATTACAAGGCTACCATCCATTGGAATAACAAAAATCTCGACAATAGTCTACCTTCCATAATGACAAGGCTACCATCCATTGGACTAACAAAAATCTCGATAAAAAACTACCTTCCATAATGACAAGGCTACCATCCATTTGAATAACAAAAATATCGATAACATACTACCTTCCATAATGACAAGTCTATCATCAATTGGAGTAACAAATATATCGATAACAGACTACCTTCAATAATGAAAAGGCTACCATCCATTGGAGTAACAAAAATATCGACAAGATACTACCTTCCATAATGACAAGGATACCATGCATTGGAATAACCAAAATCTCGGATATAGACTACCTTCCATAATGACAAGGGTACCATCCAATGGAATAACAAAAATCTCAACAACAGACTACCTTCCATAATGACAAGGCTACCATCCATTGCAATAACAAAAGTCTCGAAAATAGACTACCTTCCATAATGACAAGGCTACCATCCATTGGAGTAACAAATATATCGATAACAGACTACCTTCAATAATCACAAGGCTACCATCCATTGGAGTAACAAAAATCTCAACAAAATACTACCTTCCATAATGACAAGGCTACCATCCAATGGAATAACAAAAATCTCAACAGACTACCTTCCATAATGAGAAGGCTACCATCCATTGGAATAACAAAAATCTGAACAACATACTACCTTCCATAATGACAAGGCTACAATCTATTGGAGTAACAGAAATCTCAATGAATGACTACCTTCCATAATGACAAGGATACCATTCATTGGAGTAACAAAAATATTGACAACAGACTACCTTCTATAATGACAAGGCTACATCCATTGGGGTAACATGAATCTCGACAACAGACTACCTTCCATAATGACAAGGCTACCGTCCAGTAGAGTAACGAAAATCTAGACAAAAAACTACCTTCCATAATGACAAGGCTACCATCCATTAGAATAACAAAAATCTCGACAATAGAGTACCTTCCATAATGACAAGGCTACCATCCATTGGAGTAAAAAAAATCTCGATAAAAACTACCTTCCATAATGATAAGGCTACCATCCATTGGAATAACAAAAGTCTCGAAAATAGACTACCTTCCATAATGACAAGGCTATCATCCATTGGAGTAACAAAAATCTGAATAATAGACTACCTTGCATATTGACAAGGTTATCATACATTGGAGTAACAAAGATATCGATAATAGACTACCTTCCATAATGACAAGGCTACCATCCATTTGAGTAACAAAAATCTCGACAATAGTCTACCTTCCATAATGACAAGACTACCATCCATTGGAGTAACAAAAATCTCGATAAAAAACTACCTTCCATAATGATAACGCTGCCATTCATTGGAATAACAAAAATATCGATAATAGACTACCTTCCATAATGACAAGGCTACCATCCATTGGAGTAACAAAAATATGAACAACAGACTACCTTGCATAATGACAAGGCTATCATCCATTGGGGTAACAGAGATATCCACAATAGACTACCTTCATAATGACAAGGCTACCATCCATTGGAATAACAAAAATCTCGACAATAGTCTACCTTCCATAATGACAAGGCTATCATCCATTGGACTAACAAAAATCTCGATAAAAAACTACCTTCCATAATGACAAGGCTACCATCCATTGGAATAACAAAAATCTCGACAACAGACTACCTTCCATAATGACAAGTCTATCATCCATTGGAGTAACAAATATATCGACAACAGACTACCTTCAATAAAGAAAAGGCTACCATCCATTGGAGTAACAAAAATATCGACAAGATAAGACCTTCCATAATGACAAGGATACCATCCATTGGAATAACAAAAATCTCGGAAATAGACTACCTTCCATAATGACAAGGGTACCATCCAATGGAATAACAAAAATCTCAACAACAGACTACCTTCCATAATGACAAGGCTACCATCCATTGGAATAACAAAAGTCTCAAAAATAGAATACCTTCCATAATGACAAGGCTATCATCCATTAGAGTAGCAAAAATCTGAACAATAGACTACCTTACATAATGACAAGGCTATCATCCATTGGAGTAACAAAGATAACGATAACAGACTACCTTCCATAATGACAAGGCTACCATCCATTTGAGTAACAAAAATCTCGACAAAAAATTAACTTCCATAATGACAAGGCTACCATCCATTGGAATAACAAAAATCTCGACAATAGTCTACCTTCCATAATGACAAGACTACCATCCATTAGAGTAACAAAAATCTCGATAAAAAACTACCTTCCATAATGATAAGGCTATCATCCATTGGAGTAACAAAGATATCAACAACAGACTACCTTTCGTAATGACAAGGCTCCCATCCATTGGAGTAACAAAAATTTGAACAACATACTACCTTACATAATGACAAGGCTACAATCCATTGGAGTAATATAAATCTCAATGAAGGACTACCTTCCATAATGACAAGGCTACCATTCATTGGAGTAACAAAAATATTGACAACAGACTACCTTCTATAATGAAAAGGATACATCCATTGGGGTACCAAAAATCTCGACAACAGACTACCTTCCATAATGACAAGGCTACCGTCCATTGGAATTACAAAAATCTCGACAAAAAACTACCTTCCATAATGACAAGGCTACCATCCATTGGAATAACAAAAATCTCGACAATAGAATACCTTCTATAATGACAAGGCTACCATCCATTGGAGTAACAAAAATCTCGATAAAAAACTACCTTCCATAATGACAAGGCTACCATCCACTGGACTAACAAAAATCACGATAAAAAACTACCTTCCATAATGACAAGGCTACCATCCATTTGAATAACAAAAATATCGATAACAGACTACCTTCCATAATGACAAGTCTATCATCCATTGGAGTAACAAATATATCGATAACAGACTACCTTCAATAATGAAAAGGGTACCATCCATTGGAGTAACAAAAATATCGACAAGATACTACCTTCCATAATGACAAGGATACCATGCATTGGAATAACCAAAATCTCGGAAATAGACTACCTTCCATAATGACAAGGGTACCATCCAATGGAATAACAAAAATCTCAACAACAGACTACTTTCCATAATGACAAGCCTACCATCCATTGGAATAACAAAAATCTGAACAACAGACTATCTTACATAATGACAAGGCTATAATCCATTGGAGTAACAGAAATCTCAAAGACAAACTACCTTCCATAATGACAAGGCTACCATCCATTGGAGTAACAAAAATCTCGACAATAGACTACCTTCCATAATGACAAGGCTACCATCCATTGGAGTAACAAATATATCGATAACAGACTACCTTCAATAATCACAAGGCTACCATCCATTGGAGTAACAAAAACCTCGACAAAATACTACCTTCCATAATGACAAGGCTACCATCCAATGGAATAACAAAAATCTCAACAGACTACCTTCCATAATGACAAGGCTACCATCCATTGGAATAACAAAAATCTGAACAACATACTACCTTCCATAATGACAAGGCTACAATCCATTGGAGTAACAGAAATCTCAAGGAATGACTACCTTCCATAATGACAAGGCTACCATTCATTGGAGTAACAAAAATATCAACAACAGACTACCTTCTATAATGACAAGGCAACATCCATTGGGGTAACATGAATCTCGACAACAGACTACCTTCCATAATGACAAGGCTACCGTCTATTAGAGTAACAAAAATCTAGTCAAAAAACTACCTTCCATAATGACAAGGCTACCATCCATTGGAATAACAGAGATATCGACAATAGACTACCTTCCATAATGACAAGGCTACCATCCATTGGAGTAAAAAAAATCTCGATAAAAACTACCTTCCATAATGATAAGGCTACCATCCATTGGAATAACAAAAGTCTCGAAAATAGACTACCTTCCATAATGACAAGGCTATCATCCATTGGAGTAACAAAAATCTAGACAATAGACTACCTTGCATAATGACAAGGTTATCATCCATTGGAGTAACAAAGATATCGATAACAGACTACCTTCCATAATGACAAGGCTACCATCCATTTGAGTAACAAAAATCTCGACAAAAAACTAACTTCCATAATGACAAGGCTACCATCCATTGGAATAACAAAAATCTCGACAATAGTCTACCTTCCATAATGACAAGACTACCATCCATTGGAGTAACAAAAATCTCGATAAAAAACTACCTTCCATAATGATAACGCTACCATTCATTGGAATAACAAAAATCTCGACAATAGTCTACCTTCCATAATGACAAGACTACCATCCATTGGAGTAACAAAAATCTCGATAAAAAACTACCTTCCATAATGATAACGCTACAATTCATTGGAATAACAAAAATATCGAAAAAAGACTACCTTCCATAATGACAAGGTTACCATCCATTGGAATAACAAAAATCTCAACAACAAACTACCTTCCATAATGACAAGGCTACCATCCATTGGAGTAACAAAAATTTGAACAACAGACTACCTTACATAATGACAAGGCTACAATCCATTTGAGTAATAGAAATCTCAATGACAGACTACCTTCCATAACGACAAGGCTACCATTCATTGGAGTAACAAAAGTATCGACAACAAACTACCTTCTATAATGAAAAGGATACATCCATTGGGGTAACAAAACTCTCGACAAGAAACTACCTTCCATAATGACAAGGCTACCGTCCATTGGAATAACAAAAATCTCGACAAAAAACTACCTTCCATAATGACAAGGCTACCAATCATTGGAATAACAAAAATCTAGACAATAGACTACCTTCTATAATGACAAAGCTACCATCCATTGGAGTAACACAAATTTCGATAAAAAACTACCTTCCATAATGATAAGGCTACCATTCATTAGAATATCAAAAATCTCGACAATAGACTACCTTCTATAATGACAAGGCTACCATCCATTGGAGTAACAAAAATATGAACAACCGACTACCTTGCATAATGACAAGGCTATCATCCATTGGAGTAATAAAGATATCGACAATACACTACCTTCAATAATGACAAGGCTACCATCCATTGGATTAACAAAAATATCGACAAAAAACTACCTTCCATAATGACAAGGCTACCATCCATTGGAATAACAAAAATCTCGACAATAGTATACCTTCCATAATGACAAGGCTACCATCCATTGGACTAACAAAAATCTCAATAAAAAACTACCTTCCATAATGACAAGGCTACCATCCATTGGAATAACAAAAATCTCGACAACAGACTACCTTCCATAATGACAAGTCTATCATCCATTGGAATAACAAATATATCGATAACAGACTACCTTAAATAATGAAAAGGCTACCATCCATTGGACTAACAAAAATATCGATAAGATACTACCTTCCATAATGATAAGGATACCATCCATTGGAATAACCAAAATCTCGGAAATAGACTACCTTCAATAATGACAAGGGTACCATCCAATGGAATAACAAAAATCTCAACAACAGACTACCTTCCATAATGACAAGGCTACCATCCATTGGAATAACAAAAATCTGAACAAAAGACTATCTTACATAATGACAAGGCAACAATCCATTGCAGTAACAAAAATCTCAAAGACAAACTACCTTCCATAATGACAAGGCTACCATCCATTGGAGTAACAAAAATCTCGACAACAGACTACCTTCCATAATGACAAGGCCATTATCCATTGGAGTAACAAATATATCAATAACAGACTACCTTCAATAATCACAAGGCTACCATCCATTGGAGTAACAAAAATCTCGACAAAATACTACATTCCATAATGACAAGGTTACCATCCATTGGAATAACAAAAATCTCGATAATAGACTACCTTCCATAATGACAAGGCTACCATTCAATGGAATAACAAAAATCTCAAAAACAAACTACCTTCCATAATGACAAGGCTACAATCCATTGGAGTAATAGAAATCTCAACGAATGACTACCTTCCATAATAACAAGGTTACCATTCATTGGAGTAACAAAAATATCGACAACAGACTACCTTCTATAATGACAAGGCTACATCCATTGGGGTAACATGAATCTCGACAACAGACTACCTTTCATAATGACAAGGCTACCATCCATTGGAGTATCAAAAATCTCGACAAAAAACTACCTTCCATAATGATAAGGCTACCATCCATTAGAATAAAAAAAATATCAATAATAGACTACCTTCCATAATGACAAGGCGACCATCCATTGGATTAACAAAAATCTCAACAACAGACTACCTTGCATAATGACAAGGCTATCATCCATTGGAGTAACAAAGATATCGAAAATAGACTACCTTCCATAATGACAAGGCTACCATTCATTGGAGTAACAAAAATATCGACAACATAATACCTTCTATAATGACAAGGCTATATCCATTGGGGTAACAAAAATCTCGACAACAGACTACCTTCCATAACGACAAGGCTACCATCCATTGGAGTAACAAAAATCTCGACAAAAAACTACCTTCCATAATGACAAGGCTACCATCCATTGTAATAACAAAAATATCGACAATACACTACCTTTCATAATGACAAGGCTACCATCCATTGGAGTAACAAAAATCTCGATAAAAAACTACCATCCATAATGATAAGGCTACCATCCATTGGAATAACAAAAATCTGCACAACAGACTACCTTCCATAATGACAAGGCTATCATCCATTGGAGTAACAAATATATCGATAACAGACTACCTTCAATAATGACAAGGCTACCATCCATTGGAGTAACAAAAATCTCGACAATAGACTACCTTTCATAATGATAAGGCTACCATCCATTGGAGTAACAAAAAATTGAACAAGAGACTACCTTACAAAATGAGAAGGCTACAATCCATTGGAGTAACAAAAATCTCAATGATAGACTACCTTCCATAATGAAGAGGATACCAATTATTGGAGTAACAAAAATATCGACAACAGACTACCTTCAATAATGACAAGGCTACCATCCATTGGAGTAACAAAAATCTCGACAAAATACTACCTTCCATAATGACAAGGATACCATCCATTGGAATAAAAAAACATCTCGACAATAGACTACCTTCCGTAATGACAAGGGTACCATCCATTGGAATAACCAAAATCACGACAACAGACTACCTTCCATAATGACAAGGCTACCATCCATTGGAATAACAAAAATCCTAACAACAGACTATCTTACATAATGACAAGGCTACAATCCATTGGAGCACCAAAAATCTTGACAATAGACTACCTTCCATAATGACAGGTCTACCATCCATTGGAGTAACAAAAATCTGAACAACAGACTACCTTGCATAATGACAAGGCTATCATCCATTGGAGTAACAAAGATATCGAAAATAGACTACCTTCCATAATGACAAGGCTATCATCCATTGGACTAACAAATATATCGATAAGAGATTACCTTCAATAATGACAAGGCTACCATCCATTGGAGTAACAAAAATCTCGACAACACTCTACCTTGCATAATGACAAGGCTACCATCCATTGGAGTAACAAAAAATTGAACAACAGACTACCTTACAAAATGACAAGGCTACATCCATTGGGGTAACAAGAATCTCAATGATAGACTACCTTACATAATGACAAGGATACCATTCATTGGAGTAACAAAAATCTCGACAACAGACTACCTTCAATAATGACAAGGCTACCATCCATTGGAGTAACAAAAATCTCGACAAAATACTACCTTCCATAATGACAAGGATACCATCCATTGGAATAAAAAAAATCTCGACAAAATACTACCTTCCATAATGACAAGGTTACCATCCATTGGAATAACAAAAATCTCGACAATAGACTACCTTCCATAATGACAAGGCTATCATCTATTGGAGTAACAATGATATCGAAAATAGACTACCTTCAATAAAGATGAGGCTACAATCCATTGGAGCAACAGAAATCTCAAAGACAGACTACCTTCCATAATGACAAGGCTACCATCCATTGGAGTAACAAAAATCTCGACAACAGACTACCTTGCATAATGACAAGGCTATCATCCATTGGAGTCAAAAATATATCGATAACAGACTACCTTTAATAATCACAAGGCTACCATCCATTGGAGTAACAAAAATCTCGACAAAATACTACCTTCCATAATGACAAGGTTACCATCCATTGGAATAACATAAATCTCGACAATAGACTACCTTCCATAATGACAAGGCTATCATCCATTGGAGTAACAATGATATAGAAAATAGACTACCTTCAATAATGACAAGGCTAACATCCATTGGAGTAACAAAAATCTCGACAAAAGACTACCTTCCATAATGACAAGGTTACCATCCATTGGAATAACAAAAATCTCGACAACAAACTACCTTCCATAATGACAAGGCTAACATCCAATGGAGAAACAAAAATTTGAACAACAGACTACCTTACATAATGACAAGGCTCAATCCATTGGAGTAATAGAAATCTCAACGACAGACTACCTTCCATAATTACAAGGCTACCATTCATTGGAGTAACAAAAATATCGACAACATAATACCTTCTATAATGACAAGGCTATATCCATTGGGGTAACAAAAATCTCGACAACAGACTACCTTCCATAATGACAAGGCTACCATCCATTGGAGTAACAAAAATCTCGACAAAAAACTACCTTCCATAATTACAAGGCTACTATCCATTGTAATAACAAAAATATTGACAATACACTACCTTTCATAATGACAAGGCTACCATCCATTGGAGTAACAAAAATCTCGATAAAAAACTACCATCCATAATGATAAGGCTACCATCCATTGGAATAACAAAAATCTGCACAACAGAGTACCTTCCATAATGACAAGGCTACAATCCTTTGGAATAACAAAAATCTGAACAACAAACTACCTTGCATAATGACAAGGCTATCATCCATTGGAGTAATAAAGATATCGACAATAGAATACCTTCAACAATGACAAGGCTACCATCCATTGTAGTAACAAAAATGTCGAAAAAATACTACCTTCCATAATGAAAAGGCTACCATTCATTCGAATAACAAAAATCTCGACAACAGACTACCTTCCATAATGACAAGGCTAACATCCAATGGAGAAACAAAAATTTGAGCAACAGACTACCTTACATAATGACAAGGCTCAATCCATTGGAGTAACAGAAATCTCAACGACAGACTACCTTCCATAATGACAAGGCTACCATTCATTGGAGTAACAAAAATATCGACAACATAATACCTTCTATAATGACAAGGCTATATCCATTGGGGTAACAAAAATCTCGACACCAGACTACCTTCCATAATGACAAGGCTACCATCCATTGGAGTAACAAAAATCTCGACAAAAAACTACCTTCCATAATGACAAGGCTACCATCCATTGTAATAACAAAAATATCGACAATATACTACCTTTCATAATGACAAGGCTACCATCCATTGGATAACAAAAACCTCGATAAAAAACTACCATCCATAATGATACGACTACCATCCATTGGAATAACAAAAATCTGCACAACAGACTACCTTCCATAATGACAAGGCTACAATCCTTTGGAATAACAAAAATCTGAACAACAAACTACCTTGCATAATGACAAGGCTATCATCCATTGGAGTAATAAAGATATCGACAATAGAATACCTTCAACAATGACAAGGCTACCATCCATTGTAGTAACAAAAATCTCGAAAAAATACTACCTTCCATAATGAAAAGGCTACCATTCATTCGAATAACAAAAATCTCGACAACAGACTACCTTCCATAATGACAAGGCTAACATCCAATGGAGAAACAAAAATTTGAGCAACAGACTACCTTACATAATGACAAGGCTCAATCCATTGGAGTAACAGAAATCTCAACGACAGACTACCTTCCATAATGACAAGGCTACCATTCATTGGAGTAACAAAAATATCGACAACATAATACCTTCTATAATGACAAGGCTATATCCATTGGGGTAACAAAAATCTCGACACCAGACTACCTTCCATAATGACAAGGCTACCATCCATTGGAGTAACAAAAATCTCGACAAAAAACTACCTTCCATAATGACAAGGCTACCATCCATTGTAATAACAAAAATATCGACAATATACTACCTTTCATAATGACAAGGCTACCATCCATTGGATAACAAAAACCTCGATAAAAAACTACCATCCATAATGATACGACTACCATCCATTGGAATAACAAAAATCTGCACAACAGACTACCTTCCATAATGACAAGGCTACAATCCTTTGGAATAACAAAAATCTGAACAACAAACTACCTTGCATAATGACAAGGCTATCATCCATTGGAGTAATAAAGATATCGACAATAGAATACCTTCAACAATGACAAGGCTACCATCCATTGTAGTAACAAAAATCTCGAAAAAATACTACCTTCCATAATGAAAAGGCTACCATTCATTCGAATAACAAAAATCTCGACAACAGACTACCTTCCATAATGACAAGGCTAACATCCAATGGAGAAACAAAAATTTGAGCAACAGACTACCTTACATAATGACAAGGCTCAATCCATTGGAGTAACAGAAATCTCAACGACAGACTACCTTCCATAATGACAAGGCTACCATTCATTGGAGTAACAAAAATATCGACAACATAATACCTTCTATAATGACAAGGCTATATCCATTGGGGTAACAAAAATCTCGACAACAGACTACCTTCCATAATGACAAGGCTACCATCCATTGGAGTAACAAAAATCTCGACAAAAAACTACCTTCCATAATTACAAGGCTACTATCCATTGTAATAACAAAAATATTGACAATACACTACCTTTCATAATGACAAGGCTACCATCCATTGGAGTAACAAAAATCTCGATAAAAAACTACCATCCATAATGATAAGGCTACCATCCATTGGAATAACAAAAATCTGCACAACAGAGTACCTTCCATAATGACAAGGCTACAATCCTTTGGAATAACAAAAATCTGAACAACAAACTACCTTGCATAATGACAAGGCTATCATCCATTGGAGTAATAAAGATATCGACAATAGAATACCTTCAACAATGACAAGGCTACCATCCATTGTAGTAACAAAAATGTCGAAAAAATACTACCTTCCATAATGAAAAGGCTACCATTCATTCGAATAACAAAAATCTCGACAACAGACTACCTTCCATAATGACAAGGCTAACATCCAATGGAGAAACAAAAATTTGAGCAACAGACTACCTTACATAATGACAAGGCTCAATCCATTGGAGTAACAGAAATCTCAACGACAGACTACCTTCCATAATGACAAGGCTACCATTCATTGGAGTAACAAAAATATCGACAACATAATACCTTCTATAATGACAAGGCTATATCCATTGGGGTAACAAAAATCTCGACACCAGACTACCTTCCATAATGACAAGGCTACCATCCATTGGAGTAACAAAAATCTCGACAAAAAACTACCTTCCATAATGACAAGGCTACCATCCATTGTAATAACAAAAATATCGACAATATACTACCTTTCATAATGACAAGGCTACCATCCATTGGATAACAAAAACCTCGATAAAAAACTACCATCCATAATGATACGACTACCATCCATTGGAATAACAAAAATCTGCACAACAGACTACCTTCCATAATGACAAGGCTACAATCCTTTGGAATAACAAAAATCTGAACAACAAACTACCTTGCATAATGACAAGGCTATCATCCATTGGAGTAATAAAGATATCGACAATAGAATACCTTCAACAATGACAAGGCTACCATCCATTGTAGTAACAAAAATCTCGAAAAAATACTACCTTCCATAATGAAAAGGCTACCATTCATTCGAATAACAAAAATCTCGACAACAGACTACCTTCCATAATGACAAGGCTAACATCCAATGGAGAAACAAAAATTTGAGCAACAGACTACCTTACATAATGACAAGGCTCAATCCATTGGAGTAACAGAAATCTCAACGACAGACTACCTTCCATAATGACAAGGCTACCATTCATTGGAGTAACAAAAATATCGACAACATAATACCTTCTATAATGACAAGGCTATATCCATTGGGGTAACAAAAATCTCGACAACAGACTACCTTCCATAATGACAAGGCTACCATCCATTGGAGTAACAAAAATCTCGACAAAAAACTACCTTCCATAATGACAAGGCTACCATCCATTGTAATAACAAAAATATCGACAATATACTACCTTTCATAATGACAAGGCTACCATCCATTGGATAACAAAAACCTCGATAAAAAACTACCATCCATAATGATACGACTACCATCCATTGGAATAACAAAAATCTGCACAACAGACTACCTTCCATAATGACAAGGCTACCATCCTTTGGAATAACAAAAACCTGAACAACAAACTACCTTGCATAATGACAAGGCTATCATCCATTGGAGTAATAAAGATATTGACAATAGAATACCTTCAACAATGACAAGGCTACCATCCATTGTAGTAACAGAAATCTCGAAAAAATACTACCTTCCATAATGAAAAGGTTACCATCCATTGGAATAACAAAAATCTCGACAACAGACTACCTTCCATAATGAAAAGGCTACCATCCGTTGGAGTAACAAAAATCTGAACAACCGACTACCTTACATAATGACAAGGATACAATCCATTGGAGTAACAGAAATCTCAATGATGGACCACCTCCTATAATGACAAGGCTACCATCCATTGGAGTAATAAAAATCTCGACAATTGACTATGTTCCATAATGACAAGCCTATCATCCATTGGAGTAACAAATATATCGATAACAGTCTACCTTCAATAATGACAAGCCTACCATCCATTGGAGTAACAAAAATCTAGACAAAATACTACCTTACATATTGACAACGCTACCATCCATTGGAATAACAAAAATCTCGACAATAGACTACCTTCCATAATGACAAGGCTACCATCCATTGGAGTAACAAAAATCTGAACAACAGACTACCTTGCATAATGACAAGGCTATCATCCATTAGAGTAACAAAGATATCGAAAATAGACTACCTTCAATAATGACAAGGCTAACATCCATTGGAGTAACAAAAATCTCGACAAAAGACTACCTTCCATAATGACAAGGTTACCATTCATTCGAATAACAGAAATCTCGAAAACATACTACCTTCCATAATGACAAGGCTAACATCTAATGGAGAAACAAAAATTTGAACAACAGACTACCTTACATAATGACAAGGCTCAATCCATTGGAGTAACAGAAATCTCAACGACAGACTACCTTCCATAATGACAAGGCTACCATTCATTGGAGTAACAAAAATATCGACAACATAATACCTTCTATAATGACAAGGCTATATCCATTGGGGTAACAAATATCTCGACAACAGACTACCTTCCATAATGACAAGGCTACCATCCATTGGAGTAACAAAAATCTCGACAAAAAACTACCTTCCATAATGACAAGGCTACCATCCATTGTAATAACAAAAATATCGACAATATACTACCTTTCATAATGACAAGGCTACCATCCATTGGAGTAACAAAAACCTCGATAAAAAACTACCATCCATAATGATATGACTACCATCCATTGGAATAACAAAAATCTGCACAACAGACTACCTTCCATAATGACAAGGCTACCATCCTTTGGAATAACAAAAATCTGAACAACAAACTACCTTGCATAATGACAAGGCTATCATCCATTGGAGTAATAAAGATATCGACAATAGAATACCTTCAACAATGACAAGGCTACCATCCATTGTAGTAACAAAAATCTCGAAAAAATACTACCTTCAATAATGAAAAGGTTACCATCCATTGGAATAACAAAAATCTCGACAACAGACTACCTTCCATAATGAAAAGGCTACCATCCGTTGGAGTAACAAAAATCTGAACAACCGACTACCTTACATAATGACAAGGATACAATCCATTGGAGTAACAAAAATCTCAATGATGGACCACCTTCCATAATGACAAGGCTACCATCCATTGGAGTAATAAAAATCTTGACAATTGACTATGTTCCATAATGACAAGGCTATCATCCATTGGAGTAACAAATATATCGATAACAGTCTACCTTCAATAATGACAAGCCTACCATCCATTGGAGTAACAAAAATCTAGACAAAATACTACCTTACATAATGACAACGCTACCATCCATTGGAATAACAAAAATCTCGACAATAGACTACCTTCCATAATGACAAGGCTACCATCCATTGGAGTAACAAAAATCTGAACAACAGACTACCTTGCATAATGACAAGGCTATCATCCATTGGAGTAACAAAGATATCGAAAATAGACTACCTTCAATAATGACAAGGCTAACATCCATTGGAGTAACAAAAATCTCGACAAAAGACTACCTTCCATAATGACAAGGTTACCATTCATTCGAATAACAAAAATCTCGACAACAGACTACCTTCCATAATGACAAGGCTAACATCCAATGGATAAACAAAAATTTGAGCAACAGACTACCTTACATAATGACAAGGCTCAATCCATTGGAGTAACAGAAATCTCAACGACAGACTACCTTCCATAATGACAAGGCTACCATTCATTGGAGTAACAAAAATATCGACAACATAATACCTTCTATAATGACAAGGCTATATCCATTGGGGTAACAAAAATCTCGACAACAGACTACCTTCCATAATGACAAGGCTACCATCCATTGGAGTAACAAAAATCTCGACAAAAAACTACCTTCCATAATGACAAGGCTACCATCCATTGTAATAACAAAAATATCGACAATATACTACCTTTCATAATGACAAGGCTACCATCCATTGGATAACAAAAACCTCGATAAAAAACTACCATCCATAATGATACGACTACCATCCATTGGAATAACAAAAATCTGCACAACAGACTACCTTCCATAATGACAAGGCTACCATCCTTTGGAATAACAAAAACCTGAACAACAAACTACCTTGCATAATGACAAGGCTATCATCCATTGGAGTAATAAAGATATTGACAATAGAATACCTTCAACAATGACAAGGCTACCATCCATTGTAGTAACAGAAATCTCGAAAAAATACTACCTTCCATAATGAAAAGGTTACCATTCATTGGAATAACAAAAATCTCGACAACAGACTACCTTCCATAATGAAAAGGCTACCATCCGTTGGAGTAACAAAAATCTGAACAACCGACTACCTTACATAATGACAAGGATACAATCCATTGGAGTAACAGAAATCTCAATGATGGACCACCTCCTATAATGACAAGGCTACCATCCATTGGAGTAATAAAAATCTCGACAATTGACTATGTTCCATAATGACAAGCCTATCATCCATTGGAGTAACAAATATATCGATAACAGTCTACCTTCAATAATGACAAGCCTACCATCCATTGGAGTAACAAAAATCTAGACAAAATACTACCTTACATATTGACAACGCTACCATCCATTGGAATAACAAAAATCTCGACAATAGACTACCTTCCATAATGACAAGGCTACCATCCATTGGAGTAACAAAAATCTGAACAACAGACTACCTTGCATAATGACAAGGCTATCATCCATTAGAGTAACAAAGATATCGAAAATAGACTACCTTCAATAATGACAAGGCTAACATCCATTGGAGTAACAAAAATCTCGACAAAAGACTACCTTCCATAATGACAAGGTTACCATTCATTCGAATAACAGAAATCTCGAAAACATACTACCTTCCATAATGACAAGGCTAACATCTAATGGAGAAACAAAAATTTGAACAACAGACTACCTTACATAATGACAAGGCTCAATCCATTGGAGTAACAGAAATCTCAACGACAGACTACCTTCCATAATGACAAGGCTACCATTCATTGGAGTAACAAAAATATCGACAACATAATACCTTCTATAATGACAAGGCTATATCCATTGGGGTAACAAATATCTCGACAACAGACTACCTTCCATAATGACAAGGCTACCATCCATTGGAGTAACAAAAATCTCGACAAAAAACTACCTTCCATAATGACAAGGCTACCATCCATTGTAATAACAAAAATATCGACAATATACTACCTTTCATAATGACAAGGCTACCATCCATTGGAGTAACAAAAACCTCGATAAAAAACTACCATCCATAATGATATGACTACCATCCATTGGAATAACAAAAATCTGCACAACAGACTACCTTCCATAATGACAAGGCTACCATCCTTTGGAATAACAAAAATCTGAACAACAAACTACCTTGCATAATGACAAGGTTATCATCCATTGGAGTAATAAAGATATCGACAATAGAATACCTTCAACAATGACAAGGCTACCATCCATTGTAGTAACAAAAATCTCGAAAAAATACTACCTTCAATAATGAAAAGGTTACCATCCATTGGAATAACAAAAATCTCGACAACAGACTACCTTCCATAATGAAAAGGCTACCATCCGTTGGAGTAACAAAAATCTGAACAACCGACTACCTTACATAATGACAAGGATACAATCCATTGGAGTAACAAAAATCTCAATGATGGACCACCTTCCATAATGACAAGGCTACCATCCATTGGAGTAATAAAAATCTTGACAATTGACTATGTTCCATAATGACAAGGCTATCATCCATTGGAGTAACAAATATATCGATAACAGTCTACCTTCAATAATGACAAGCCTACCATCCATTGGAGTAACAAAAATCTAGACAAAATACTACCTTACACAATGACAACGCTACCATCCATTGGAATAACAAAAATCTCGACAATAGACTACCTTCCATAATGACAAGGCTACCATCCATTGGAGTAACAAAAATCTGAACAACAGACTACCTTGCATAATGACAAGGCTATCATCCATTGGAGTAACAAAGATATCGAAAATAGACTACCTTCAATAATGACAAGGCTAACATCCATTGGAGTAACAAAAATCTCGACAAAAGACTACCTTCCATAATGACAAGGTTACCATTCATTCGAATAACAAAAATCTCGACAACAGACTACCTTCCATAATGACAAGGCTAACATCCAATGGAGAAACAAAAATTTAAGCAACAGACTACCTTACATAATGACAAGGCTCAATCCATTGGAGTAACAGAAATCTCAACGACAGACTACCTTCCATAATGACAAGGCTACCATTCATTGGAGTAACAAAAATATCGACAACATAATACCTTCTATAATGACAAGGCTATATCCATTGGGGTAACAAAAATCTCGACAACAGACTACCTTCCATAATGACAAGGCTACCATCCATTGGAGTAACAAAAATCTCGACAAAAAACTACCTTCCATAATGACAAGGCTACCATCCATTGTAATAACAAAAATATCGACAATATACTACCTTTCATAATGACAAGGCTACCATCCATTGGATAACAAAAACCTCGATAAAAAACAACCATCCATAATGATACGACTACCATCCATTGGAATAACAAAAATCTGCACAACAGACTACCTTCCATAATGACAAGGCTACCATCCTTTGGAATAACAAAAACCTGAACAACAAACTACCTTGCATAATGACAAGGCTATCATCCATTGGAGTAATAAAGATATTGACAATAGAATACCTTCAACAATGACAAGGCTACCATCCATTGTAGTAACAAAAATCTCGAAAAAATACTACCTTCAATAATGAAAAGGTTACCATCCATTGGAATAACAAAAATCTCGACAACAGACTACCTTCCATAATGAAAAGGCTACCATCCGTTGGAGTAACAAAAATCTGAACAACCGACTACCTTACATAATGACAAGGATACAATCCATTGGAGTAACAGAAATCTCAATGATGGACCACCTTCCATAATGACAAGGCTACCATCCATTGGAGTAATAAAAATCTTGACAATTGACTATGTTCCATAATGACAAGGCTATCATCCATTGGAGTAACAAATATATCGATAACAGTCTACCTTCAATAATGACAAGCCTACCATCCATTGGAGTAACAAAAATCTAGACAAAATACTACCTTACATAATGACAACGCTACCATCCATTGGAATAACAAAAATCTCAACAATAGACTACCTTCCATAATGACAAGGCTACCATCCATTGGAGTAACAAAAATCTGAACAACAGACTACCTTGCATAATGACAAGGCTATCATCCATTGGAGTAACAAAGATATCGAAAATATACTACCTTCAATAATGACAAGGCTAACATCCATTGGAGTAACAAAAATCTCGACAAAAGACTACCTTCCATAATGACAAGGTTACCATTCATTCGAATAACAAAAATCTCGACAACAGACTACCTTCCATAATGACAAGGCTAACATCCAATGGAGAAACAAAAATTTGAGCAACAGACTACCTTACATAATGACAAGGCTCAATCCATTGGAGTAACAGAAATCTCAACGACAGACTACCTTCCATAATGACAAGGCTACCATTCATTGGAGTAACAAAAATATCGACAACATAATACCTTCTATAATGACAAGGCTATATCCATTGGGGTAACAAAAATCTCGACAACAGACTACCTTCCATAATGACAAGGCTACCATCCGTTGGAGTAACAAAAATCTCGACAAAAAACTACCTTCCATAATGACAAGGCTACCATCCATTGTAATAACAAAAATATCGATAATATACTACCTTTCATAATGACAAGGCTACCATCCATTGGATAACAAAAACCACGATAAAAAACTACCATCCATAATGATACGACTACCATCCATTGGAATAACAAAAATCTGCACAACAGACTACCTTCCATAATGACAAGGCTACCATCCTTTGGAATAACAAAAACCTGAACAACAAACTACCTTGCATAATGACAAGGCTATCATCCATTGGAGTAATAAAGATATTGACAATAGAATACCTTCAACAATGACAAGGCTACCATCCATTGTAGTAACAGAAATCTCGATAAAATACTACCTTCCATAATGAAAAGGTTACCATCCATTGGAATAACAAAAATCTCGACAACAGACTACCTTCCATAATGAAAAGGCTACCATCCGTTGGAGTAACAAAAATCTGAACAACCGACTACCTTACATAATGACAAGGATACAATCCATTGGAGTAACAGAAATCTCAATGATGGACCACCTCCTATAATGACAAGGCTACCATCCATTGGAGTAATAAAAATCTCGACAATTTACTATGTTCCATAATGACAAGGCTATCATCCATTGGAGTAACAAATATATCGATAAAAGTCTACCTTCAATAATGACAAGCCTACCATCCATTGGAGTAAAAAAAATCTAGACAAAATACTACCTTACATAATGACAACGCTACCATCCATTGGAATAACAAAAATCTCGACAATAGACTACCTTCCATAATGACAAGGCTACCATCCATTGGAGTAACAAAAATCTGAACAACAGACTACCTTGCATAATGACAAGGCTATCATCCATTAGAGTAACAAAGATATCGAAAATAGACTACCTTCAATAATGACAAGGCTAACATCCATTGGAGTAACAAAAATCTCGACAAAATACTACCTTCCATAATGACAAGGTTACCATTCATTCGAATAACAGAAATCTCGACAACAGACTACCTTCCATAATGACAAGGCTAACATCTAATGGAGAAACAAAAATTTGAACAAAAGACTACCTTACATAATGACAAGGCTCAATCCATTGGAGTAACAGAAATCTCAACGACAGACTACCTTCCATAATGACAAGGCTACCATTCATTGGAGTAACAAAAATATCGACAACATAATACCTTCTATAATTACAAGGCTATATCCATTGGGGTAACAAAAATCTCGACAACAGACTACCTTCCATAATGACAAGGCTACCATCCATTGGAGTAACAAAAATCTCGACAAAAAACTACCTTCCATAATGACAAGGCTACCATCCATTGTAATAACAAAAATATCGACAATATACTACCTTTCATAATGACAAGGCTACCATCCATTGGATAACAAAAACCTCGATAAAAAACTACCATCCATAATGATACGACTACCATCCATTGGAATAATAAAAATCTGCACAACAGACTACCTTCCATAATGACAAGGCTACCATCCTTTGGAATAACAAAAACCTGAACAACAAACTACCTTGCATAATGACAAGGCTATCATCCATTGGAGTAATAAAGATATTGACAATAGAATACCTTCAACAATGACAAGGCTACCATCCATTGTAGTAACAGAAATCTCGATAAAATACTACCTTCCATAATGAAAAGGTTACCATCCATTGGAATAACAAAAATCTCGACAACAGACTACCTTCCATAATGAAAAGGCTACCATCCGTTGGAGTAACAAAAATCTGAACAACCGACTACCTTACATAATGACAAGGATACAATCCATTGGAGTAACAGAAATCTCAATGATGGACCACCTCCTATAATGACAAGGCTACCATCCATTGGAGTAATAAAAATCTCGACAATTTACTATGTTCCATAATGACAAGGCTATCATCCATTGGAGTAACAAATATATCGATAAAAGTCTACCTTCAATAATGACAAGCCTACCATCCATTGGAGTAACAAAAATCTAGACAAAATACTACCTTACATAATGACAACGCTACCATCCATTGGAATAACAAAAATCTCGACAATAGACTACCTTCCATAATGACAAGGCTACCATCCATTGGAGTAACAAAAATCTGAACAACAGACTACCTTGCATAATGACAAGGCTATCATCCATTAGAGTAACAAAGATATCGAAAATAGACTACCTTCAATAATGACAAGGCTAACATCCATTGGAGTAACAAAAATCTCGACAAAAGACTACCTTCCATAATGACAAGGTTACCATTCATTCGAATAACAGAAATCTCGACAACAGACTACCTTCCATAATGACAAGGCAAACATCTAATGGAGAAACAAAAATTTGAACAACAGACTACCTTACATAATGACAAGGCTCAATCCATTGGAGTAACAGAAATCTCAACGACAGACTACCTTCCATAATGACAAGGCTACCATTCATTTGAGTAACAAAAATATCGACAACATAATACCTTCTATAATGACAAGGCTATATCCATTGGGGTAAGAAAAATCTCGACAATAGACTACCTTCCATAATGACAAGGCTACCATCCATTGGAGTAACAAAAATGTTGACAAAAAACTACCTTCCATAATGACAAGGCTATCATCCATTGTAATAACAAAAATATCGACAATATACTACCTTTCATAATGACAAGGCTACCATCCATTGGAGTAACAAAAACCTCGATAAAAAACTACCATCCATAATGATACGACTACCATCCATTGGAATAACAAAAATCCGCACAACAGACTACCTTCCATAATGACAAGGCTACCATCCTTTGGAATAACAAAAATCTGAACAACAAACTACCTTGCATAATGACAAGGCTATCATCCATTGGAGTAATAAAGATATCGACAATAGAATACCTTCAACAATGACAAGGCTACCATCCATTGTAGTAACAAAAATCTAGAAAAAGTACTACCTTCCTTAATGAAAAGGTTACCATCCATTGGAATAACAAAAATCTCGACAATAGACTACCTTCCATAATGAAAAGGCTACCATCCGTTGGAGTAACAAAAATCTGAACAACCGACTAACTTACATAATGACAAGGATACAATCCATTGGAGTAACAGAAATCTCAATGATGGACCACCTTCCATAATGACAAGGCTTCCATCCATTGGAGTAATAAAAATATCGACAATTTACTATGTTCCATAATGACAAGGCTATCATCCATTGGTGTAACAAATATATCGATAACAGTCTACCTTCAATAATGACAAGCCTACCATCCATTGGAGTAACAAAAATCTAGACAAAATACTACCTTACATAATGACAACGCTACCATCCATTGGAATAACAAAAATCTCGACAATAGACTACCTTCCATAATGACAAGGCTACCATCCATTGGAGTAACAAAAATCAGAACAACAGACTACCTTGCATAATGACAAGGCTATCATCCATTGGAGTAACAAAGATATCGAAAATAGACTACCTTCAATAATGACAAGGCTAACATCCATTGGAGTAACAAAAATCTCGACAAAAGACTACCTTCCATAATGACAAGGTTACCATTCATTCGAATAACAAAAATCTCGACAACAAACTACCTTCCATAATGACAAGGCTAACATCCAATGGAGAAACAAAAATTTGAACAACAGACTACCTTACATAATGACAAGGCTCAATCCATTGGAGTAACAGAAATCTCAACGACATACTACCTTCCATAATGACAAGGCTACCATTAATTGGAGTAACAAAAATATCGACAACATAATACCTTCTATAATGACAAGGCTATATCCATTGGGGTAAGAAAAATCTCGACAATAGACTACCTTCCATAATGACAAGGCTACCATCCATTGGAGTAACAAAAATGTTGACAAAAAACTACCTTCCATAATGACAAGGCTATCATCCATTGTAATAACAAAAATATCGACAATATACTACCTTTCATAATGACAAGGCTACCATCCATTGGAGTAACAAAAACCTCGATAAAAAACTACCATCCATAATGATACGACTACCATCCATTGGAATAACAAAAATCCGCACAACAGACTACCTTCCATAATGACAAGGCTACCATCCTTTGGAATAACAAAAATCTGAACAACAAACTACCTTGCATAATGACAAGGCTATCATCCATTGGAGTAATAAAGATATCGACAATAGAATACCTTCAACAATGACAAGGCTACCATCCATTGTAGTAACAAAAATCTCGAAAAAGTACTACCTTCCATAATGAAAAGGTTACCATCCATTGGAATAACAAAAATCTCGACAATAGACTACCTTCCATAATGAAAAGGCTACCATCCGTTGGAGTAACAAAAATCTGAACAACCGACTAACTTACATAATGACAAGGATACAATCCATTGGAGTAACAGAAATCTCAATGATGGACCACCTTCCATAATGACAAGGCTTCCATCCATTGGAGTAATAAAAATCTCGACAATTTACTATGTTCCATAATGACAAGGCTATCATCCATTGGTGTAACAAATATATCGATAACAGTCTACCTTCAATAATGACAAGCCAACCATCCATTGGAGTAACAAAAATCTAGACAAAATACTACCTTACATAATGACAACGCTACCATCCATTGGAATAACAAAAATCTCAACAATAGACTACCTTCCATAATGACAAGGCTACCATCCATTGGAGTAACAAAAATCAGAACAACAGACTACCTTGCATAATGACAAGGCTATCATCCATTGGAGTAACAAAGATATCGAAAATAGACTACCTTCAATAATGACAAGGCTAACATCCATTGGAGTAACAAAAATCTCGACAAAAGACTACCTTCCATAATGACAAGGTTACCATTCATTCGAATAACAAAAATCTCGACAACAAACTACCTTCCATAATGACAAAGCTAACATCCAATGGAGAAACAAAAATTTGAACAACAGACTACCTTACATAATGACAAGGCTCAATCCATTGGAGTAACAGAAATCTCAACGACATACTACCTTCCATAATGACAAGGCTACCATTCATTGGAGTAACAAAAATATCGACAACATAATACCTTCTATAATGACAAGGCTATATCCATTGGGGTAACAAAAATCTCGACAACAGACTACCTTCCATAATGACAAGGCTACCATCCATTGGAGTAACAAAAATCTTGACAAAAAACTACCTTCCATATTGACAAGGCTACCATCCATTGTAATAACAAAAATATCGACAATACACTACCTTTCATAATGATAAGGCTACCATCCATTGGAGTAACAAAAATCTCGATAAAAAACTACCATCCATAATGATAAGACTACCATCCATTGGAATAACAAAAATATGCACAACAGACTACCTTCCATAATGACAAGGCTACCATCCTTTGGAATAACAAAAATCTGAACAACAAACTACCTTGCATAATGACAAGGCTATCATCCATAGGAGTAATAAAGATAACGACAATAGAATACCTTCAACGATGACAAGGCTACCATCCATTGTAGTAACAAAAATCTCGAAAAAATACTACCTTCCATAATGAAAAGGTTACCATCCATTGGAATAACAAAAATCTCGACAACAGACTACCTTCCATAATGAAAAGGCTACCATCTGTTGGAGTAACAAAAATCTGAACAACCGACTACCTTACATAATGACAAGGATACAATCCATTGGAGTAACAGAAATCTCAATGATAGACCACCTTCCATAATGACAAGGCTTCCATCCATTGGAGTAATAAAAATCTCAACAATTTACTATGTTCCATAATGACAAGGCTATCATCCATTGGAGTAACAAATATATCGATAACAGTCTACCTTCAATAATGACAAGCCTACCATCCATTGGAGTAACAAAAATCTAGACAAAATACTACCTTACATAATGACAACGCTACCATCCATTGGAATAACAAAAATCTCGACAATAGACTAACTTCCATAATGACAAGGCTACCATCCATTGGAGTAACAAAAATCTGAACAACAGACTACCTTGCATAATGACAAGGCTATCATCCATTGGAGTAACAAAGATATCGAAAATAGACTACCTTCAATAATGACAAGGCTAACATCCATTGGAGTAACAAAAATCTCGACAAAAGACTACCTTCCATAATGACAAGGTTACCATTCATTCGAATAACAAAAATCTCGACAACAGACTACCTTCCATAATGACAAGGCTAACATCCAATGGAGAAACAAAAATTTGAACAACAGACTACCTTACATAATGACAAGGCTCAATCCATTGGAGAAACAGAAATCTCAACGACAGACTACCTTCCATAATGACAAGGCTACCATTCATTGGAGTAACAAAAATATCGACAACATAATACCTTCTATAATGACAAGGATATATCCATTGGGGTAACAAAAATCTCGACAACAGACTACCTTCCATAATGACAAGGCTACCATCCATTGGAGTAACAAAAATCTTGACAAAAAACTACCTTCCATAATGACAAGGCTACCATCCATTGTAATAACAAAAATATCGACAATATACTACCTTTCATAATGACAAGGCTACCATCCATTGGAGTAACAAAAACCTCGATAAAAAACTACCATCCATAATGATACGACTACCATCCATTGGAATAACAAAAATCTGCACAACAGACTACCTTCCATAATGACAAGGCTACCATCCTTTGGAATAACAAAAATATGAACAACAAACTACCTTGCATAATGACAAGGCTATCATCCATTGGAGTAATAAAGATATCGACAATAGAATACCTTCAACAATGAAAAGGCTACCATGCATTGTAGTAACAAAAATCTCGAAAAAATACTACCTTCCATAATGAAAAGGTTACCATCCATTGGAATAACAAAAATCTCGACAACAGACTACCTTCCATAATGAAAAGGCTACCATCTGTTGGAGTAACAAAAATCTGAACAACCGACTACCTTACATAATGACAAGGATACAATCCATTGGAGTAATAGAAATCTCAATGATAGACCACCTTCCATAATGACAAGGCTTCCATCCATTGGAGTAATAAAAATCTCGACAATTTACTATGTTCCATAATGACAAGGCTATCATCCATTGGAGTAACAAATATATCGATAACAGTCTAACTTCAATAATGACAAGCCTACCATCCATTGGAGTAACAAAAATCTAGACAAAATACTACCTTACATAATGACAAGCCTACCATCCATTGGAGTAACAAAAATCTAGACAAAATACTACCTTACATAATGACAACGCTACCATCCATTGGAGTAACAAAAATCTCGACAATAGACTACCTTCCATAATGACAAGGCTACCATCCATTGGAGTAACAAAGATATTGAAAATAGACTACCTTCAATAATGACAAGGCTAACATCCATTGGAGTAACAAAAATCTCGACAAAAGACTACCTTCCATAATGACAAGGTTACCATCCATTGGAATAACAAAAATCTCGACAACAGACTATCTTCCATAATGACAAGGCTAACATCCAATGGAAAAACAAAAATTTGAACAACAGACTACCTTACATAATGACAAGGCTCAATCCATTGGAGTAACAGAAATCTCAACGACAGACTGCCTTCCATGATGACAAGGCTACCATTCATTGGAGTAACAAAAATATCGACAACATACTACCTTCTATAATGACAAGGCTATATCCATTGGGGTAACAAAAATCTCGACAACAAACTAGCTTCCATAATGACAAGGCTACCATCCATTGGAGTAACAAAAATCTCGACAAAAAAGTACGTTCCATAATGACAAGGCTACCATCCATTGCAATAACAAAAATCTCGACAATAGACTACATTTCATAATGACAAGGCTACCATCCATTGGAGTAACAAAAATATCGATAAAAAACTACCATCCATAATGATAAGGCTACCATCCATTGGAATAACAAAAATCTCGACAATAGACTACCTTCAATAATGACAAGGCTACCATCCAATGGAGTAACAAAAATCTGAACGACAAACTACCTTGCATAATGACAAGGCTATCATCCATTGGAGTAATAAAGATATCGACAATAGACTACCTTCAATAATGACAAGGCTACCATCCATTGGAGTAATAAAATTCTCGACAAAATACTACCTTCCATAATGAAAAGGTTACCATCCATTGGAATAACAAAAATCTCGACAACAGACTACCTTCCATAATGAAAAGGCTACCAACCGTTGGAGTAACAAAAATCTGAACAACCGACTACCTTACATAATGAAAAGGATACAATCCATTGGAGCAACAGAAATCTCAAAGACAGACTACCTTCCATAATGAAAAGGCTACCATCCATTGGAGTAACAAAAATCTTGACAAAGACTACCTTCCATAATGACAAGGCTATCATCCATTGGAGTCACAAATATATCGATAACAGACTACCTTCAATAATCACAAGGCTACCATCCGTTGGAGTAACAAAAATCACGACAAAATACTACCTTCCATAATGACAAGGTTACCATCCATTGGAAAAACAAAAATCTCGACAATAGACTACCTTCCATAATGACAAGGCTACCATCCAATGGAATAACAAAAATCTCAAGAACAGACTACCTTCCATAATGACAAGGCTACCATCCATTGGAGTAACAAAAATCTCGACAAAAAACTACCTTCCATAATGACAAGACTACCATCCATTGTAATAACAAAAATATCGATAATACACTACCTTTCAGACTGACAAGGCTACCATCCATTGGAGTAACAAAAATCTCGATAAAAAACTACCATCCATAATGATAAGGCAACCATCCATTGGAATAACAAAAATCTGCACAACAGACTACCTTCCATAATGACAAGGCTACCATCCTTTGGAATAACAAAAATCTGAACAACAAACTACCTTGCATAATGACAAGGCTATCATCCATTGGAGTAATAAAGATATCGACAATAGAATACCTTCAACAATGACAAGGCTACCATCCATTGTAGTACCAAAAATCTCGAAAAAATACTACCTTCCATAATGAAAAGGTTACCATCCATTGGAATAACAAAAATCTCGACAATAGACTACCTTCCATAATGAAAAGGCTACCATCCGTTGGAGTAACAAAAATCTGAACAACCGACTACCTTACATAATGACAAGGATACAATCCATTGGAGTAACAGAAATCTCAATGATAGACCACCTTCCATAATGACAAGGCTACCATCCATTGGAGTAATAAAAATCTCGACAATTGACTATGTTCCATATTGACAAAGGCTATCATCCATTGGAGTAACAAATATATCGATAACAGTCTACCTTCAATAATGACAAGCCTACCATCCATTGCAGTAACAAAAATCTAGACAAATTACTACCTTACATAATGACAACGCTACCATCCATTGGAATAACAAAAATCTCGACAATAGACTACCTTCCATAATGACAAGGCTACCATCCATTGGAGTAACAAAAATCTGAACAACAGACTACCTTGCATAATGACAAGGCTATCATCCATTGGAGTAACAAAGATATCGAAAATAGACTACCTTCAATAATGACAAGGCTAACATCCATTGGAGTAACAAAAATCTCGACAAAAGACTACCTTCCATAATGACAAGGTTACCATCCATTGGAATAACAAAAATCTCGACAACAGACTACCTTCCATAATGACAAGGCTAACATCCAATGGAGAAACAAAAATTTGAACAACAGACTACCTTACATAATGACAAGGCTCAATCCATTGGAGTAACAGAAATCTCAACGACAGACTACCTTCCATAATGACAAGGCTACCATTCATTGGAGTAACAAAAATATCGACAACATAATACCTTCTATAATGACAAGGCTATATCCATTGGGGTAACAAAAATCTCGACTACAGACTACCTTCTATAATGACAAGGCTACCATCCATTGGAGTAACAAAAATCTCGACAAAAAACTACCTTCCATAATGACAAGGTTACCATCCATTGTAATAACAAAAATATCGATAATACACTACCTTTCATAATGACAAGGCTACCATCCATTGGAGTAACAAATATCTCAATAAAAAACTACCATCCATAATGATAAGGCTACCATCCATTGGAATAACAAAAATCTGCACAACAGACTACCTTCCATAATGACAAGGCTACCATCCTTTGGAATAACAAAAATCTGAACAACAAACTACCTTGCATAATGACAAGGCTATCATCCATTTGAGTAATAAAGATATCGACAATAGAATACCTTCAACAATGACAAGGCTAGCATCCATTGTAGTAACAAAAATCTCGAAAAAATACTACCTTCCATAATGAAAAGGTTACCATCCACTGGAATAAAAAAAATCTCGACAACAGACTACCTTCCATAATGAAAAGGCTACCATCCGTTGGAGTAACAAAAATCTGAACAACCGACTACCTTACATAATGACAAGGATACAATCCATTGGAGTAACTGAAATCTCAATGATGGACCACCTTCCATAATGACAAGGCTACCATCCATTGGAGTAATAAAAATCTCGACAATTGACTATGTTCCATAATGACAAGGCTATCATCCATTGGAGTAACAAATATATCGATAACAGTCTACCTTCAATAATGACAAGCCTACCATCCATTGGAGTAACAAAAATCTCGACAATAGACTACCTTCCATAATGACAAGGCTACCATCCATTGGAGTAACAAAAATCTGAACAACAGACTACCTTGCATAATGACAAGGCTATCATCCATTGGAGTAACAAAGATATCGAAAATAGACTACCTTCAATAATGACAAGGCTAACATCCATTGGAGTAACAAAAATCTCGACAAAAGACTACCTTCCATAATGACAAGGTGACCATTCATTGGAATAACAAAAATCTCGACAACAGACTACCTTCCATAATGACAAGGCTAACATCCAATGGAGAAACAAAAATTTGAACAACAGACTACCTTACATAATGACAAGGCTCAATCCATTGGAGTAACAGAAATCTCAACGACAGACTACCTTCCATAATGAAAAGGCTACCATTCATTGGAGTAATTAAAATATCGACAACATAATACCTTCTATAATGACAAGGCTATATCCATTGGGGTAACAAAAATCTCGACAACAGACTACCTTCCATAATGACTAGGCTACCATCCATTGGAGTAACAAAAATCTCGACAAAAAACTACCTTCTATAATGACAATGCTACCATCCATTGTAATAACAAAAATATCGACAATACACTACCTTTCATAATGATAAGGCTACCATCCATTGGAGTAACAAAAATCTCGATAAAAAACTACCATCCATAATGATAAGACTACCATCCATTGGAATAACAAAAATATGCACAACAGACTACCTTCCATAATGACAAGGCTACCATCCTTTGGAATAACAAAAATCTGAACAACAAACTACCTTGCATAATGACAAGGCTATCATCCATAGGAGTAATAAAGATAACGACAATAGAATACCTTCAACGATGACAAGGCTACCATCCATTGTAGTAACAAAAATCTCGAAAAAATACTACCTTTCATAATGAAAAGGTTACCATCCATTGGAATAACAAAAATCTCGACAACAGACTACCTTCCATAATGAAAAGGCTACCATCTGTTGGAGTAACAAAAATCTGAACAACCGACTACCTTACATAATGACAAGGATACAATCCATTGGAGTAACAGAAATCTCAATGATAGACCACCTTCCATAATGACAAGGCTTCCATCCATTGGAGTAATAAAAATCTCAACAATTTACTATGTTCCATAATGACAAGGCTATCATCCATTGGAGTAACAAATATATCGATAACAGTCTACCTTCAATAATGACAAGCCTACCATCCATTGGAGTAACAAAAATCTAGACAAAATACTACCTTACATAATGACAACGCTACCATCCAATTGAATAACAAAAATCTCGACAATAGACTAACTTCCATAATGACAAGGCTACCATCCATTGGAGTAACAAAAATCTGAACAACAGACTACCTTGCATAATGACAAGGCTATCATCCATTGGAGTAACAAAGATATCGAAAATAGACTACCTTCAATAATGACAAGGCTAACATCCATTGGAGTAATAAAAATCTCGACAAAAGACTACCTTCCATAATGACAAGGTTACCATTCATTCGAATAACAAAAATCTCGACAACAGACTACCTTCCATAATGACAAGGCTAACATCCAATGGAGAAACAAAAATTTGAACAACAGACTACCTTACATAATGACAAGGCTCAATCCATTGGAGTAACAGAAATCTCAACGACAGACTACCTTCCATAATGACAAGGCTACCATTCATTGGAGTAACAAAAATATCGACAACATAATACCTTCTATAATGACAAGGATATATCCATTGGGGTAACAAAAATCTCGACAACAGACTACCTTCCATAATGACAAGGCTACCATCCATTGGAGTAACAAAAATCTTGACAAAAAACTACCTTCCATAATGACAAGGCTACCATCCATTGCAATAACAAAAATATCGACAATATACTACCTTTCATAATGACAAGGCTACCATCCATTGGAGTAACAAAAATATCGATAAAAAACTACCATCCATAATGATAAGGCTACCATCCATTGGAATAACAAAAATCTCGACAATAGACTACCTTCAATAATGACAAGGCTACCATCCATTGGAGTAACAAAAATCTGAACGACAAACTACCTTGCATAATGACAAGGCTATCATCCATTGGAGTAATAAAGTTATCGACAATAGACTACCTTCAATAATGACAAGGCTACCATCCATTGGAGTAATAAAATTCTCGACAAAATACTACCTTCCATAATGAAAAGGTTACCATCCATTGGAATAACAAAAATCTCGACAATAGACTACCTTCCATAATGAAAAGGCTACCAACCGTTGGAGTAACAAAAATATGAACAACCGACTACCTTACATAATGAAAAGGATACAATCCATTGGAGCAACAGAAATCTCAAAGACAGACTACCTTCCATAATGACAAGGCTACCATCCATTGGAGTAACAAAAATCTTGACAAAGACTACCTTCCATAATGACAAGGCTATCATCCATTGGAGTCACAAATATATCGATAACAGACTACCTTCAATAATCACAAGGCTACCATCCGTTGGAGTAACAAAAATCACGACAAAATACTACCTTCCATAATGACAAGGTTACCATCCATTGGAAAAACAAAAATCTCGACAATAGACTACCTTCCATAATGACAAGGCTACCATCCAATGGAATAACAAAAATCTCAACAACAGACTACCTTCCATAATGACAAGGCTACCATCCATTGGAGTAACAAAAATCTCGACAAAAAACTACCTTCCATAATAACAAGGCTACCATCCATTGTAATAACAAAAATATCGACAATACACTACCTTTCAGACTGCCAAGGCTACCATCCATTGGAGTAACAAAAATCTCGATAAAAAACTACCATCCATAATGATAAGGCAACCATCCATTGGAA
This sequence comes from Vicia faba, assembly GCA_948472305.1. Lineage (NCBI taxonomy): Eukaryota > Viridiplantae > Streptophyta > Magnoliopsida > Fabales > Fabaceae > Vicia > Vicia faba. The sequence continues at coordinate 584,225,111 of OX451739.1, read as the reverse complement.
TAACAAAAATCTGCACAACAGACTACCTTCCATAATGACAAGGCTACCATCCTTTGGAATAAAAAAAATCTGAACAACAAACTACCTTGCATAATGACAAGGCTATCATCCATTGGAGTAATAAAGATATCGACAATAGAATACCTTCAACAATGACAAGGCTACCATCCATTGTAGTACCAAAAATCTCGAAAAAATACTACCTTCCATAATGAAAAGGTTACCATCCATTGGAATAACAAAAATCTCGACAATAGACTACCTTCCATAATGAAAAGGCTACCATCCGTTGGAGTAACAAAAATCTGAACAACCGACTACCTTACATAATGACAAGGATACAATCCATTGGAGTAACAGAAATCTCAATGATAGACCACCTTCCATAATGACAAGGCTACCATCCATTGGAGTAATAAAAATCTCGACAATTGAATATGTTCCATATTGACAAGGCTATCATCCATTGGAGTAACAAATATATCGATAACAGTCTACCTTCAATAATGACAAGCCTACCATCCATTGGAGTAACAAAAATCTAGACAAAATACTACCTTACATAATGACAACGCTACCATCCATTGGAATAACAAAAATCTCGACAATAGACTACCTTCCATAATGACAAGGCTACCATCCATTGGAGTAACAAAAATCTGAACAACAGACTACCTTGCATAATGACAAGGCTATCATCCATTGGAGTAACAAAGATATCGAAAATAGACTACCTTCAATAATGACAAGGCTAACATCCATTGGAGTAACAAAAATCTCGACAAAAGACTACCTTCCATAATGACAAGGTTACCATTCATTCGAATAACAAAAATCTCGACAACAGACTACCTTCCATAATGACAAGGCTAACATCCAATGGAGAAACAAAAATTTGAACAACAGACTACCTTACATAATGACAAGGCTCAATCCATTGGAGTAACAGAAATCTCAACGACAGACTACCTTCCATAATGACAAGGCTACCATTCATTGGAGTAACAAAAATATCGACAACATAATACCTTCTATAATGACAAGGCTATATCCATTGGGGTAACAAAAATCTCGACAACAGACTACCTTCCATAATGACAAGGCTACCATCCATTGGAGTAACAAAAATCTCGACAAAAAACTACCTTCCATAATGACAAGGCTACCATCCATTGTAATAACAAAAATATCGATAATATACTACCTTTCATAATGACAAGGCTACCATCCATTGGAGTAACAAAAACCTCGATAAAAAACTACCATCCATAATGATACGACTACCATCCATTGGAATAACAAAAATCTGCACAACAGACTACCTTCCATAATGACAAGGAAACCATCCTTTGGAATAACAAAAACCTGAACAAAAAACTACCTTGCATAATGACAAGGCTATCATCCATTGGAGTAATAAAGATATCGACAATAGAATACCTTCAACAATGACAAGGCTACCATCCATTGTAGTAACAAAAATCTCGAAAAAATACTACCTTCCATAATGAAAATGTTACCATCTATTGGAATAACAAAAATCTCGACAACAGACTACCTTCCATAATGAAAAGGCTACCATCCGTTGGAGTAACAAAAATCTGAACAACCGACTACCTTACATAATGACAAGGATACAATCCATTGGAGTAACAGAAATCTCAATGATGGACCACCTTCCATAATGACAAGGCTTCCATCCATTGGAGTAATAAAAATCTCGACAATTTACTATGTTCCATAATGACAAGGCTATCATCCATTGGAGTAACAAATATATCGATAACAGTCTACCTTCAATAATGACAAGCCTACCATCCATTGGAGTAACAAAAATCTAGACAAAATACTACCTTACATAATGACAAGGCTACCATCCATTGGAATAACAAAAATCTCGACAATAGACTACCTTGCATAATGACAAGGCTACCATCCATTGGAGTAACAAAAATCTGAACAACAGACTACCTTGCATAATGACAAGGCTATCATCCATTGGAGTAACAAAGATATCGAAAATAGACTACCTTCAATAATGACAAGGCTAACATCCATTGGAGTAATAAAAATCTCGACAAAAGACTACCTTCCATAATGACAAGGTTACCATTCATTCGAATAACAAAAATCTCGACAACAGACTACCTTCCATAATGACAAGGCTAACATCCAATGGAGAAACAAAAATTTGAACAACAGACTACCTTACATAATGACAAGGCTCAATCCATTGGAGTAACAGAAATCTCAACGACAGACTACCTTCCATAATGACAAGGCTACCATTCATTGGAATAACAAAAATATCGACAACATAATACCTTCTATAATGACAAGGATATATCCATTGGGGTAACAAAAATCTCGACAACAGACTACCTTCCATAATGACAAGGCAACCATCCATTGGAGTAACAAAAATCTTGACAAAAAACTACCTTCCATAATGACAAGGCTACCATCCATTGCAATAACAAAAATATCGACAATATACTACCTTTCATAATGACAAGGCTACCATCCATTGGAGTAACAAAAATATCGATAAAAAACTACCATCCATAATGATAAGGCTACCATCCATTGGAATAACAAAAATCTCGACAATAGACTACCTTCAATAATGACAAGGCTACCATCCATTGGAGTAACAAAAATCTGAACGACAAACTACCTTGCATAATGACAAGGCTATCATCCATTGGAGTAATAAAGTTATCGACAATAGACTACCTTCAATAATGACAAGGCTACCATCCATTGGAGTAATAAAATTCTCGACAAAATACTACCTTCCATAATGAAAAGGTTACCATCCATTGGAATAACAAAAATCTCGACAATAGACTACCTTCCATAATGAAAAGGCTACCAACCGTTGGAGTAACAAAAATATGAACAACCGACTACCTTACATAATGAAAAGGATACAATCCATTGGAGCAACAGAAATCTCAAAGACAGACTACCTTCCATAATGACAAGGCTACCATCCATTGGAGTAACAAAAATCTTGACAAAGACTACCTTCCATAATGACAAGGCTATCATCCATTGGAGTCACAAATATATCGATAACAGACTACCTTCAATAATCACAAGGCTACCATCCGTTGGAGTAACAAAAATCACGACAAAATACTACCTTCCATAATGACAAGGTTACCATCCATTGGAAAAACAAAAATCTCGACAATAGACTACCTTCCATAATGACAAGGCTACCATCCAATGGAATAACAAAAATCTCAACAACAGACTACCTTCCATAATGACAAGGCTACCATCCATTGGAGTAACAAAAATCTCGACAAAAAACTACCTTCCATAATAACAAGGCTACCATCCATTGTAATAACAAAAATATCGACAATACACTACCTTTCAGACTGCCAAGGCTACCATCCATTGGAGTAACAAAAATCTCGATAAAAAACTACCATCCATAATGATAAGGCAACCATCCATTGGAATAACAAAAATCTGCACAACAGACTACCTTCCATAATGACAAGGCTACCATCCTTTGGAATAAAAAAAATCTGAACAACAAACTACCTTGCATAATGACAAGGCTATCATCCATTGGAGTAATAAAGATATCGACAATAGAATACCTTCAACAATGACAAGGCTACCATCCATTGTAGTACCAAAAATCTCGAAAAAATACTACCTTCCATAATGAAAAGGTTACCATCCATTGGAATAACAAAAATCTCGACAATAGACTACCTTCCATAATGAAAAGGCTACCATCCGTTGGAGTAACAAAAATCTGAACAACCGACTACCTTACATAATGACAAGGATACAATCCATTGGAGTAACAGAAATCTCAATGATAGACCACCTTCCATAATGACAAGGCTACCATCCATTGGAGTAATAAAAATCTCGACAATTGAATATGTTCCATATTGACAAGGCTATCATCCATTGGAGTAACAAATATATCGATAACAGTCTACCTTCAATAATGACAAGCCTACCATCCATTGGAGTAACAAAAATCTAGACAAAATACTACCTTACATAATGACAACGCTACCATCCATTGGAATAACAAAAATCTCGACAATAGACTACCTTCCATAATGACAAGGCTACCATCCATTGGAGTAACAAAAATCTGAACAACAGACTACCTTGCATAATGACAAGGCTATCATCCATTGGAGTAACAAAGATATCGAAAATAGACTACCTTCAATAATGACAAGGCTAACATCCATTGGAGTAACAAAAATCTCGACAAAAGACTACCTTCCATAATGACAAGGTTACCATTCATTCGAATAACAAAAATCTCGACAACAGACTACCTTCCATAATGACAAGGCTAACATCCAATGGAGAAACAAAAATTTGAACAACAGACTACCTTACATAATGACAAGGCTCAATCCATTGGAGTAACAGAAATCTCAACGACAGACTACCTTCCATAATGACAAGGCTACCATTCATTGGAGTAACAAAAATATCGACAACATAATACCTTCTATAATGACAAGGCTATATCCATTGGGGTAACAAAAATCTCGACAACAGACTACCTTCCATAATGACAAGGCTACCATCCATTGGAGTAACAAAAATCTCGACAAAAAACTACCTTCCATAATGACAAGGCTACCATCCATTGTAATAACAAAAATATCGATAATATACTACCTTTCATAATGACAAGGCTACCATCCATTGGAGTAACAAAAACCTCGATAAAAAACTACCATCCATAATGATACGACTACCATCCATTGGAATAACAAAAATCTGCACAACAGACTACCTTCCATAATGACAAGGAAACCATCCTTTGGAATAACAAAAACCTGAACAAAAAACTACCTTGCATAATGACAAGGCTATCATCCATTGGAGTAATAAAGATATCGACAATAGAATACCTTCAACAATGACAAGGCTACCATCCATTGTAGTAACAAAAATCTCGAAAAAATACTACCTTCCATAATGAAAATGTTACCATCTATTGGAATAACAAAAATCTCGACAACAGACTACCTTCCATAATGAAAAGGCTACCATCCGTTGGAGTAACAAAAATCTGAACAACCGACTACCTTACATAATGACAAGGATACAATCCATTGGAGTAACAGAAATCTCAATGATGGACCACCTTCCATAATGACAAGGCTTCCATCCATTGGAGTAATAAAAATCTCGACAATTTACTATGTTCCATAATGACAAGGCTATCATCCATTGGAGTAACAAATATATCGATAACAGTCTACCTTCAATAATGACAAGCCTACCATCCATTGGAGTAACAAAAATCTAGACAAAATACTACCTTACATAATGACAAGGCTACCATCCATTGGAATAACAAAAATCTCGACAATAGACTACCTTGCATAATGACAAGGCTACCATCCATTGGAGTAACAAAAATCTGAACAACAGACTACCTTGCATAATGACAAGGCTATCATCCATTGGAGTAACAAAGATATCGAAAATAGACTACCTTCAATAATGACAAGGCTAACATCCATTGGAGTAACAAAAATCTCGACAAAAGACTACCTTCCATAATGACAAGGTTACCATTCATTCGAATAACAAAAATCTCGACAACAGACTACCTTCCATAATGACAAGGCTAACATCCAATGGAGAAACAAAAATTTGAACAACAGACTACCTTACATAATGACAAGGCTCAATCCATTGGAGTAACAGAAATCTCAACGACAGACTACCTTCCATAATGACAAGGCTACCATTCATTGGAGTAACAAAAATATCGACAACATAATACCTTCTATAATGACAAGGCTATATCCATTGGGGTAACAAAAATGTCGACAACAGACTACCTTCCATAATGTTTAGGCTACCATCCATTGGAGTAACAAAAATCTCGACAAAAAACTACCTTCCATAATGACAAGGCTACCATCCATTGTAATAACAAAAATATCGATAATATACTACCTTTCATAATGACAAGGCTACCATCCATTGGAGTAACAAAAACCTCGATAAAAAACTACCATCCATAATGATACGACTACCATCCATTGGAATAACAAAAATCTGCACAACAGACTACCTTCCATAATGACAAGGAAACCATCCTTTGGAATAACAAAAACCTGAACAAAAAACTACCTTGCATAATGACAAGGCTATCATCCATTGGAGTAATAAAGATATCGACAATAGAATACCTTCAACAATGACAAGGCTACCATCCATTGTAGTAACAAAAATCTCGAAAAAATACTACCTTCCATAATGAAAATGTTACCATCTATTGGAATAACAAAAATCTCGACAACAGACTACCTTCCATAATGAAAAGGCTACCATCCGTTGGAGTAACAAAAATCTGAACAACCGACTACCTTACATAATGACAAGGATACAATCCATTGGAGTAACAGAAATCTCAATGATGGACCACCTTCCATAATGACAAGGCTTCCATCCATTGGAGTAATAAAAATCTCGACAATTTACTATGTTCCATAATGACAAGGCTATCATCCATTGGAGTAACAAATATATCGATAACAGTCTACCTTCAATAATGACAAGCCTACCATCCATTGGAGTAACAAAAATCTAGACAAAATACTACCTTACATAATGACAAGGCTACCATCCATTGGAATAACAAAAATCTCGACAATAGACTACCTTGCATAATGACAAGGCTACCATCCATTGGAGTAACAAAAATCTGAACAACAGACTACCTTGCATAATGACAAGGCTATCATCCATTGGAGTAACAAAGATATCGAAAATAGACTACCTTCAATAATGACAAGGCTAACATCCATTGGAGTAACAAAAATCTCGACAAAAGACTACCTTCCATAATGACAAGGTTACCATTCATTCGAATAACAAAAATCTCGACAACAGACTACCTTCCATAATGACAAGGCTAACATCCAATGGAGAAACAAAAATTTGAACAACAGACTACCTTACATAATGACAAGGCTCAATCCATTGGAGTAACAGAAATCTCAACGACAGACTACCTTCCATAATGACAAGGCTACCATTCATTGGAGTAACAAAAATATCGACAACATAATACCTTCTATAATGACAAGGCTATATCCATTGGGGTAACAAAAATCTCGACAACAGACTACCTTCCATAATGACAAGGCTACCATCCATTGGAGTAACAAAAATCTCGACAAAAAACTACCTTCTATAATGACAATGCTACCATCCATTGTAATAACAAAAATATCGACAATACACTACCTTTCATAATGATAAGGCTACCATCCATTGGATTAACAAAAATCTCGATAAAAAACTACCATCCATAATGATACGACTACCATCCATTGGAATAACAAAAATCTGCACAACAGACTACCTTCCATAATGACAAGGCTACCTTCTTTTGGAATAACAAAAATCTGAACAACAAACTACCTTGCATAATGACAAGGCTATCATCCATTGGAGTAATAAAGATAACGACAATAGAATACCTTCAACAATGACAAGGCTACCATCCATTGTAGTAACAAAAATCTCGAAAAAATACTACCTTCCATAATGAAAAGGTTACCATCCATTGGAATAACAAAAATCACGACAACAGACTACCTTCCATAATGAAAAGGCTACCATCCGTTAGAGTAACAAAAATCTGAACAACCGACTACCTTACATAATGACAAGGATACAATCCATTGGAGTAACAGAAATCTCAATGATGGACCACCTTCCATAATGACAAGGCTTCCATCCATTGGAGTAATAAAAATCTCGACAATTTACTATGTTCCATAATGACAAGGCTATCATCCATTGGTGTAACAAATATATCGATAACAGTCTACCTTCAATAATGACAAGCCTACCATCCATTGGAGTAACAAAAATCTAGACAAAATACTAACTTACATAATGACAACGCTACCATCCATTGGAATAACAAAAATCTCGACAATAGACTACCTTCCATAATGACAAGGCTACCATCCATTGGAGTAACAAAAATCTGAACAACAGACTACCTTGCATAATGACAAGGCTATCATCCATTGGAGTAACAAAGATATCGAAAATAGACTACCTTCAATAATGACAAGGCTAACATCCATTAGAGTAACAAAAATCTCGACAAAAGACTACCTTCCATAATGACAAGGTTACCTTTCATTCGAATAACAAAAATCTCGACAATAGACTACCTTCCATAATGACAAGGCTAACATCCAATGGAGAAACAAAAATTTGAACAACAGACTACCTTACATAATGACAAGGCTCAATCCATTGGAGTAACAGAAATCTCAACGACAGACTACCTTCCATAATGACAAGGCTACCATTCATTGGAGTAACAAAAATATCGACAACATAATACCTTCTATAATGACAAGGCTATATCCATTGGGGTAACAAAAATCTCGACAACAGACTACCTTCCATAATGACAAGGCTACCATCCATTGGAGTAATAAAAATCTTGAAATAAAACTACCTTCCATAATGACAAGGCTACCATCCATTGTAATAACAAAAATATCGATAATATACTACCTTTCATAATGACAAGGCTACCATCCATTGGAGTAACAAAAACCTCGATAAAAAACTACCATCCATAATGATACGAGTACCATCCATTGGAATAACAAAAATCTGCAGAACAGACTACCTTCCATAATGACAAGGCTACCATCCTTTGGAATAACAAAAATCTGAACAACAAACTACCTTGCATAATGACAAGGCTATCATCCATTGGAGTAATAAAGATATCGACAATAGAATACCTTCAACAATGACAAGGCTACCATCCATTGTAGTAACAAAAATCTCGAAAAAATACTACCTTCCATAATGAAAAGGTTACCATCCATTGGAATAACAAAAATCTCGACAACAGACTACCTTCCATAATGAAAAGGCTTCCATCTGTTGGAGTAACAAAAATCTGAACAATCGACTACCTTACATAATGACAAGGATACAATCCATTAGAGTAACAGAAATCTCAATGATAGACCACCTTCCATAATGACAAGGCTTCCATCCATTGGAGTAATAAAAATCTCGACAATTTACTATGTTCCATAATGACAAGGCTATCATCCATTGGAGTAACAAATATATCGATAACAGTCTAACTTCAATAATGACAAGCCTACCATCCATTGGAGTAACAAAAATCTAGACAAAATACTACCTTACATAATGACAACGCTACCATCCATTGGAATAACAAAAATCTCGACAATAGACTACCTTCCATAATGACAAGGCTACCATCCATTGGAGTACCAAAGATATTGAAAATAGACTACCTTCAATAATGACAAGGCTAACATCCATTGGAGTAACAAAAATCTCGACAAAAGACTACCTTCCATAATGACAAGGTTACCATCCATTGGAATAACAAAAATCTCGACAACAGACTATCTTCCATAATGACAAGGCTAACATCCAATGGAAAAACAAAAATTTGAACAACAGACTACCTTACATAATGACAAGGCTCAATCCATTGGAGTAACAGAAATCTCAACGACAGACTGCCTTCCATGATGACAAGGCTACCATTCATTGGAGTAACAAAAATATCGACAACATACTACCTTCTATAATGACAAGGCTATATCCATTGGGGTAACAAAAATCTCGACAACAGACTAGCTTCCATAATGACAAGGCTACCATCCATTGGAGTAACAAAAATCTCGACAAAAAAGTACGTTCCATAATGACAAGGCTACCATCCATTGCAATAACAAAAATCTCGACAATAGACTACATTTCATAATGACAAGGCTACCATCCATTGGAGTAACAAAAATATCGATAAAAAACTACCATCCATAATGATAAGGCTACCATCCATTGGAATAACAAAAATCTCGACAATAGACTACCTTCAATAATGACAAGGCTACCATCCATTGGAGTAACAAAAATCTGAACGACAAACTACCTTGCATAATGACAAGGCTATCATCCATTGGAGTAATAAAGATATCGACAATAGACTACCTTCAATAATGACAAGGCTACCATCCATTGGAGTAATAAAATTCTCGACAAAATACTACCTTCCATAATGAAAAGGTTACCATCCATTGGAATAACAAAAATCTCGACAACAGACTACCTTCCATAATGAAAAGGCTACCAACCGTTGGAGTAACAAAAATCTGAACAACCGACTACCTTACATAATGAAAAGGATACAATCCATTGGAGCAACAGAAATCTCAAAGACAGACTACCTTCCATAATGACAAGGCTACCATCCATTGGAGTAACAAAAATCTTGACAAAGACTACCTGCCATAATGACAAGGCTATCATCCATTGGAGTCACAAATATATCGATAACAGACTACCTTCAATAATCACAAGGCTACCATCCGTTGGAGTAACAAAAATCACGACAAAATACTACCTTCCATAATGACAAGGTTACCATCCATTGGAAAAACAAAAATCTCGACAATAGACTACCTTCCATAATGACAAGGCTACCATCCAATGGAATAACAAAAATCTCAAGAACAGACTACCTTCCATAATGACAAGGCTACCATCCATTGGAGTAACAAAAATCTCGACAAAAAACTACCTTCCATAATGACAAGGCTACCATCCATTGTAATAACAAAAATATCGATAATACACTACCTTTCAGACTGACAAGGCTACCATCCATTGGAGTAACAAAAATCTCGATAAAAAACTACCATCCATAATGATAAGGCAACCATCCATTGGAATAACAAAAATCTGCACAACAGACTACCTTCCATAATGACAAGGCTACCATCCTTTGGAATAACAAAAATCTGAATAACAAACTACCTTGCATAATGACAAGGCTATCATCCATTGGAGTAATAAAGATATCGACAATAGAATACCTTCAACAATGACAAGGCTACCATCCATTGTAGTACCAAAAATCTCGAAAAAATACTACCTTCCTTAATGAAAAGGTTACCATCCATTGGAATAACAAAAATCTCGACAATAGACTACCTTCCATAATGAAAAGGCTACCATCCGTTGGAGTAACAAAAATCTGAACAACCGACTACCTTACATAATGACAAGGATACAATCCATTGGAGTAACAGAAATCTCAATGATAGACCACCTTCCATAATGACAAGGCTACCATCCATTGGAGTAATAAAAATCTCGACAATTGACTATGTTCCATATTGACAAGGCTATCATCCATTGGAGTAACAAATATATCGATAACAGTCTACCTTCAATAATGACAAGCCCACCATCCATTGCAGTAACAAAAATCTAGACAAATTACTACCTTACATAATGACAACGCTACCATCCATTGGAATAACAAAAATCTCGACAATAGACTACCTTCCATAATGACAAGGCTACCACCCATTGGAGTAACAAAAATCTGAACAACAGACTACCTTGCATAATGACAAGGCTATCATCCATTGGAGTAACAAAGATATCGAAAATAGACTACCTTCAATAATGACAAGGCTAACATCCATTGGAGTAACAAAAATCTCGACAAAAGACTACCTTCCATAATGACAAGGTTACCATCCATTGGAATAACAAAAATCTCGACAACAGACTACCTTCCATAATGACAAGGCTAACATCCAATGGAGAAACAAAAATTTGAACAACAGACTACCTTACATAATGACAAGGCTCAATCCATTGGAGTAACAGAAATCTCAACGGCAGACTACCTTCCATAATGACAAGGCTACCATTCATTGGAGTAACAAAAATATCGACAACATAATACCTTCTATAATGACAAGGCTATATCCATTGGGGTAACAAAAATCTCGACTACAGACTACCTTCCATAATGACAAGGCTACCATCCATTGGAGTAACAAAAATCTCGACAAAAAACTACCTTCCATAATGACAAGGCTACCATCCATTGTAATAACAGAATTATCGACAATACACTACCTTTCATAATGACAAGGCTACCATCCATTGGAGTAACAAATATCTCGATAAAAAACTACCATCCATAATGATAAGGCTACCATCCATTGGAATAACAAAAATCTGCACAACAGACTACCTTCCATAATGACAAGGCTACCATCCTTTGGAATAACAAAAATCTGAACAACAAACTACCTTGCATAATGACAAGGCTATCATCCATTGGAGTAATAAAGATATCGACAATAGAATACCTTCAACAATGACAAGGCTACCATCCATTGTAGTAACAAAAATCTCGAAAAAATACTACCTTCCATAATGAAAAGGTTACCATCCATTGGAATAACAAAAATCTCGACTACAAACTACCTTCCATAATGAAAAGGCTACCATCCGTTGGAGTAACAAAAATCTGAACAACCGACTACCTTACATAATGACAAGGATACAATCCATTGGAGTAACAGAAATCTCAATGATAGAACACCTTCCATAATGACAAGGCTACCATCCATTGGAGTAATAAAAATCTCGACAATTGACTATGTTCCATAATGACAAGGCTATTATCCATTGGAGTAACAAATATATCGATAACAGTCTACATTCAATAATGACAAGCCTACCATCCATTAGAGTAACAAAAATCTAGACAAAATACTACCATACATAATGAAAACGCTACCATCCATTGGAATAACAAAAATCTCGACAATAGACTACCTTCCATAATGACAAGGCTACCATCCATTGGAGTAACAAAAATCTGAACAACAGACTACCTTGCATAATGACAAGGCTATCATCCATTGGAGTAACAAAGATATCGAAAATAGACTACCTTCAATAATGACAAGGCTAACATCCATTGGAGTAACAAAAATCTCGACAAAAGACTACCTTCCATAATGACAAGGTTACCATCCATTGGAATAACAAAAATCTCGACAACAGACAACCTTCCATAATGACAAGGCTAACATCCAATGGAGAAACAAAAATTTGAACAACAGACTACCTTACATAATGACAAGGCACAATCCATTGGAGTAACAGAAATCTCAACGACAGACTACCTTCCATAATGACAAGGCTACCATTCATTGGAGTAACAAAAATATCGACAACATAATACCTTCTATAATGACAAGGCTATATCCATTGGGGTAACAAAAATATCGACAACATACTACCTTCTATAATGACAAGGCTACCATCCATTGGAGTAACAAAAATCTCGACAAAAAACTACCTTCCATAATGACAAGGCTACCATCCATTGTAATAACAAAAATATCGATAATAAACTACCTTTCATAGCGACAAGGCTACCATCCATTGGAGTAACAAATATCTCGATAAATAACTACCATCCATAATGATAAGGCTACCATCCATTGGAATAACAAAAATCTGCACAACAGACTACCTTCCATAATGACAAGGCTACAATCCTTTGGAATAACAAAAATCTGAACAACAAACTACCTTGCATAATGACAAGGCTATCATCCATTGGAGTAATAAAGATATCGACAATAGAATACCTTCAACAATGACAAGGCTACCATCCATTGTAGTATCAAAAATCTCGAAAAAATACTACCTTCCATAATGAAAAGGTTACCATCCATTGGAATAACAAAAATCTCAACAACAAACTACCTTCCATAATGAAAAGGCTACCATCCGTTGGAGTAACAAAAATCTGAACAACCGACTACCTTACATAATGACAAGGATACAATCCATTGGAGTAACAGAAATCTCAATGATAGACCACCTTCCATAATGACAAGGCTACCATCCATTGGAGTAATAAAAATCTCGACAATTGACTATGTTCCATAATGACAAGGCTATCATCCATTGGAGTAACAAATATATCGATAACAGTCTACCTTCAATAATGACAAGCCTACCATCCATTGGAGTAATAAAAATCTAGACAAAATACTACCTTACATAATGACAAAGCTACCATCCATTGGAATAAAAAAAATCTCGACAATAGACTACCTTCCATAATGACAAGGCTACCATCCATTGGAGTAACAAAAATCTGAACAACAGACTACGTTGCATAATGACAAGGCTATCATCCATTGGAGTAACAAAGATATCGAAAATAGACTACCTTCAATAATGACAAGGCTAACATCCATTGGAGTAACAAAAATCTCGACAAAAGACTACCTTCCATAATGACAAGGTTACCATCCAATGGAAAAACAAAAATTTGAACAACAGACTACCTTACATAATGATAAGGCTCAATCCATTGGAGTAACAGAAATCTCAACGACAGACTACCATCCATGATGACAAGGCTACCATTCATTGGAGTAACAAAAATATCGAAAACATACTACCTTCTATAATGACAAGGCTATATCAATTGGGGTAACAAAAATCTCGACAACAGACTACCTTCCATAATGACAAGGCTACCATCCATTGGAGTAACAAAAATCTCGACAAAAAACTACGTTCCATAATGACAAGGCTACCATCCATTGCAATAACAAAAATCTCGACAATAGACTACATTTCATAATGACAAGGCTACCATCCATTGGAGTAATAAAAATATCGATAAAAAACTACCATCAATAATGATAAGGCTACCATCCATTGGAATAACAAAAATCTCGACAATAGACTACCTTCAATAATGACAAGGCTAACATCCATTGGAGTAACAAAAATCTGAACGACAAACTACCTTGCATAATGACAAGGCTATCATCCATTGGAGTAATAAAGATATCGACAATAGACTACCTTCAATAATGACAAGGCTACCATCCATTGGAGTAATAAATTTCTCGACAAAATACTACGTTCCATAATGACAAGGTTACCATCCATTGGAATAACAAAAATCTCGACAAGAGACTACCTTCCATAATGAAAAGTCTACCATCCGTTGGAGTAACAAAAATCTGAACAACCGACTACCTTACATAATGACAAGGATACAATCCATTGGAGCAACAGAAATCTCAAAGACAGACTACCTTCCATAATGACAAGGCTACCATCCATTGGAGTAACAAAAATCATGACAAAGACTACCTTCCATAATGACAAGGCTATCATCCATTGGAGTCACAAATATATTGATAACAGACTACCTTCAATAATCACAAGGCTACCATCCGTTGGAGTAACAAAAATCACGACAAAATACTACCTTTCATAATGACAAGGTTACCATCCATTGGAAAAACAAAAATCTCGACAATAGACTACCTTCCATAATGACAAGGCTACCATCCAATGGAATAACAAAAATCTCAACAACAGACTACCTTCCATAATGACAAGGCTACCATTCATTGGAATAACAAAAATATGAACAACATACTACCTTCCATAATGACAAGGCTACAATCCATTGGAGTAACAAAAATCTCAATGAAAGACTACCTTCCATAATGAAAAGGCTACCATTCATTGGAGTTACAAAAATATCGACAACAGACTACCTTATATAATGACAAAGCTAAATCCATTGGCGTAACAAGAATCTCGATAACAGACTACCTTCCATAATGACAAGGCTACCATCCATTGGAGTAACAAAAATCTCGACAAAAAACTACCTTCCATAATGACAAGGCTACGATCCATTGGAGTAACAAAAATCTTGATAAAAAACTATCTTCCCTAATGATAAGGCTACCATCCATTGGAATAAAAAAAATCTCGACAATAAACTACCTTCCATAATGACAAGGCTACCATCCATTGGAGTAACAAAAATCTAAACAACAGTCTACCTTACATAATGACAAGGCTACAATCCATTGGAGTAACAAAAATGTCAATGACAAACTACCTTCCATAATGAGAAGGCTACCATCCATTGGAATAACAAAAATCTCGACAATAAACTACCTTCTATAATGACAAGGCTACCATCCATTGGAGTAACAAAAATCTGAACAACAGACTACATTGCATAATGACAAGGCTATCATCCATTGGAGTAACAAAGATATTGAAAATAGAATACCTTCAATAATGACAAGGCTAACATCCATTGGAGTAACAAAAATCTCGACAAAAGACTACCTTCCATAATTGCAAGGTTACCATCCATTGGAATAACAAAAATCTCGACAGCAAACTACCTTCCATAATGACAAGGCTAATATCCAATGGAGAAACAAAAATTTGAAAAATAGACTACCTTACATAATGACAAGGCTCAATCCATTGGAGTAACAGAAATCTCAACGACAGACTACCTTCCATATTGACAAGGCTACCATTCATTGGAGTAACAAAAATATCGACAACATACTACCTTCTATAATGACAAGGCTATATCCATTGGGGTAACAAAAATCTTGACAACAGACTACCTTCCATAATGACAAGGCTACCATCCATTGGAGTAACAAAAATCTCGAAAAAAACTACCTTACATAATGACAAGGCTACCATCCATTGGAATAACAGAAATCTCAAAGACAATAGACTACCTTTCATAATGACAAGGCTACCATCCATTGGAGTAACAAAAATCTCGATAAAAAACTACCATCCATAATGATAAGGCTACCATCCATTGGAATAACAAAAATCTTGACAATAGACTACCTTCGATAATGAAAAGGCTACCATCTATTGGAGTAACAAAAATCTGAACAACAAACTAACTTGCATAATGACAAGGCTATCATCCATTGGAGTAATAAAGATATCGACAATAGACTACCTTCAACAATTACAAGCCTACCATCCATTGTAGTAACAAATATGTCAACAAAATACTTCCTTCCATAATGACAAGGTTACCATCCATTGGAATAACAAAAATCTCGACAAGAGACTACCTTCCATAATGAAAAGGCTACCATCGATTGGAGTAACAAAAATCTGAACAACAGACTACCTTGCATAATGACAAGGCTATCATCCATTGGAGTAACAAAGATATCGACAATAGACTACCTTCAATAATGAAAGGCTACCATCCATTGGAGTTACAAAAATCTCGACAAAATACTAGCTTTTATAATGACAAGGTTACCATCCATTGGAATAACAAAAATCTCGACAACAGACTACCTTCCATAATGAAAAGGCTACCATCCATTGGAGTAACAAAATTCTTGACAATAGACTACCTTCCATAATGACAAGGCTACCATCCACTGGAGTAACAAAAATTTGAACAACAAACTACCTTGCATAATGATAAGGCTATCATCCATTGGAGTAATAAAGATATCGGCAATAGACTACCTTGAATAATGACAAGGCTACCATCCATTGGAGTAACAAAAATCTCGCCAAAATACTACCTTCCATAATGACAAGGTTACCATCCATTGGAATAACAAAAATCTAGACAACAAACTACCTTCCATAATGAAAAGGCTACCATACGTTGGAGTAACAAAAATCTGAACAACCGACTATCTTACATAAGGACAAGGATACAATCCATTGGAGCAACAGAAATCTCAAAGACAGACTACCTTCCATAATGACAAGGCTACCATCCATTGGATTAACAAAAATCTCGACAATAGACTACCTTCCATAATGACAAGGCTACCATCCAATGGAATAACAAAAATCTCAACAATAGACTACCTTCCATAATGACAAGGCTACCATCCATTGGAATAACAAAAATATGAACAACATACTACCTTCCATAATGACAAGGCTACAATCCATTGGAGTAACAGAAATCTCAATGAAAGACTACCTTCCTTAATGACAAGGCTACCATTCATTGGAGTAACAAAAATATCGAAAACAGACTACCATCTTTAATGACAAGGATACATCCATTAGGGTAACAAGAATCTCGACAATAGACTACCTTCCATAATGACAAGCTACCATCCATTGGAGTAACAAAAATTTCGACAAAAAACTACCTTCCATAATGACAAGGCTACGATCCGTTGGAGTAACAAGAATCTAGATAAAAAACTATCTTCCATAATGATAAGGCTACCATCCATTGGAATAACAAAAATCACGACAATAAACTACCTTCCATAATGACAAGGCTACCATCCATTGGAGTAACAAAAATCTGAACAACAGACTACCATGCATAATGACAAGGCTATCATCCATTGGAGTAACAATGATATCGAAAATAAACTACCTTCAATAATGACAAGGCTAACATCCATTGGAGTAACAAAAATCTCGACAAAAAACTACCTTCCATAATGACAAGGCTACCATCCATTGGAATAACAAAAAGCTCGACAATAGACTACCTTTCATAATGACAAGGCTACCATCCATATGAGTAACAAAAATCTCGATAAAAAACTACCATCCATAATGATAAGGCTACCATCCATTGGAATAAAAAAAATCTCGACAATAGAATACCTTCAATAATGACAAGGCTACCATCCATTGGAGTAACAAAAATCTGAACAACAAACTACCTTGCATAATGACAAGGCTATCGTCCATTGGAGTAATAAAGATATGGACAATAGAGTACCTTCAAAAATGACAAGGCTACCACCCATTGTAGTAACAAATATCTCGACAAAATACTACCTTCCATAATGACAAGGTTACCATCCATTGGAATAACAAAAAGCTCGACAAGAGACTACCTTCCATAATGAAAAGGCTACCATCCATTGGAGTAACAAAAATCTGAACAACCGAATACCTTACATAATGACAAGGATACAATCCATTGGAGTAACCGAAATCTCAACGACATACCACCTTCCAAAATGACAAGGCTACCATCCATTGGAGTAAAAAAAATCTCGACAATAGACTACCTTCCATAATGACAAGGCTACCATCCATTGGAGTTACAAAAATATGAACAACAGACTACCTTGCATAATGACAAGGATATCATCCATTGGAGTAACAATGATATCGAAAATAGACTACCTTCAATAATGACAAAGCTAACATCCATTGGAGTAACAAAAATCTCGACAAAAGACTACCTTCCATAATTAAAAGGCTAACATCCAATGGAGAAACAAAAATTTGAACAACAAACTACCTTACATAATGACAAGACACAATCCATTGGAGTAACAGAAATCTCGACGCAAGACTACCTTCCATAATGACAAGGCTAACATTATTTTGAGTAACTAAAATATCGACAACATACTACCTTGTATAATGACAAGTCTATATCCATTGGGGTAAAAAAAATCTCGACAACAGACTACCTTCCATAATGACAAGGCTATCATCCATTGGAGTCACAAATATATCGATAACAGACTACCTTCAATAATCAAAAGGCTACCATCCATTGGAGAAATAAAAATCACGACAAAATACTACCTTCCATAATGACAAGGTTACCATCCATTGGAATAATAAAAATCTCGACAATAGACTACCTTCCATAATGACAAGGCTACCATCCAATGGAATAACAAAAATCTCAACAATAGACTACCTTCCATAATGACAAGGCTACCATCCATTGGAATTACAAAAATATGAACAACATACTACCTTCCATAACGACAAGGCTACAATCCATTGGAGTAACAGAAATCTCAACGAAAGACTACCTTCCTTAATGACAAGGCTACCATTCATTGGAGTAACAAAAATATCGACAACAGACTACCTTCTATAATGACAACGATACATCCATTGGGGTAACAAGAATCTCGACAATAGACTACCTTCCATAATGACAAGCTACCATCCATTGGAGTAACAAAAATCTCGACAAAAAACTACCTTCCATAATGACAAGGCTACGATCCATTGGAGTAAATAGAATCTAGATAAAAAACTATCTTCCATAATGATAAGGCTACCATCCATTGGAATAACAAAAATCTTGACAATAAACTACCTTCCATAATGACAAGGCTACCATCCATTGGAGTAACAAAAATCTGAACAACAGACTACCTTGCATAATGACAAGGCTATCATCCATTGGAGTAACAATGATATCGAAAATACACTACCTTCAATAATGACAAGGCTAACATCCATTGGAGTATTAAAAATCTCGACATAAGATTACCTTCCATAATTAAAAGGTTACCATCCATTGGAATAACAAAAATCTCGACAACAGACTACCTTCCATAATGACAAGGCTAAGATCCAATGGAGAAATAAACATTTGAACAACAGACTACCTTACATAATGACAAGGCTAAATCCATTGGAGTAATTGAAATCTCAACGACAGACTACCTTCCATAATGACAAGGCTACCATTCATTGGAGTAACAAAAATATCGACAACATACTACCTTCTATAATGACAAGGCTATATCCATTGGGGTAACAAAAATCTCGACAACAGACTACCTTCCATAATGACAAGGCTACCATCCATTGGAGTAACAAAAATCTCGACAAAAAACTACCTTCCATAATGACAAGGCTACCATCCATTCAAATAACAAAAATCTCGACAATAGACTACATTTCATAATGACAAGGCTACCATCCATTGGAGTAACAAAGATCTCGATAAAAAACTACCATCCATAATGATAAGGCTACCATCCATTGGAATAAAAAAAATCTCGACAATAGAATACCTTCAATAATGACAAGGCTACCATCCATTGGAGTAACAAAAATCTGAACAACAAACTACCTTGCATAATGACAAGGCTATCATCCATTGGAGTAATAAAGATATGGACAATAGAGTACCTTCAAAAATGACAAGGCTACCACCCATTGTAGTAACAAATATCTCGACAAAATACTACCTTCCATAATGACAAGGTTACCATCCATTGGAATAACAAAAAGCTCGACAAGAGACTACCTTCCATAATGAAAAGGCTACCATCCATTGGAGTAACAAAAATCTGAACAACCGAATACCTTACATAATGACAAGGATACAATCCATTGGAGTAACCGAAATCTCAACGACATACCACCTTCCAAAATGACAAGGCTACCATCCATTGGAGTAAAAAAAATCTCGACAATAGACTACCTTCCATAATGACAAGGCTACCATCCATTGGAGTTACAAAAATATGAACAACAGACTACCTTGCATAATGACAAGGATATCATCCATTGGAGTAACAATGATATCGAAAATAGACTACCTTCAATAATGACAAAGCTAACATCCATTGGAGTAACAAAAATCTCGACAAAAGACTACCTTCCATAATTAAAAGGCTAACATCCAATGGAGAAACAAAAATTTGAACAACAAACTACCTTACATAATGACAAGACACAATCCATTGGAGTAACAGAAATCTCGACGCAAGACTACCTTCCATAATGACAAGGCTAACATTATTTTGAGTAACTAAAATATCGACAACATACTACCTTGTATAATGACAAGTCTATATCCATTGGGGTAAAAAAAATCTCGACAACAGACTACCTTCCATAATGACAAGGCTATCATCCATTGGAGTCACAAATATATCGATAACAGACTACCTTCAATAATCAAAAGGCTACCATCCATTGGAGAAACAAAAATCACGACAAAATACTACCTTCCATAATGACAAGGTTACCATCCATTGGAATAACAAAAATCTCGACAATAGACTACCTTCCATAATGACAAGGCTACCATCCAATGGAATAACAAAAATCTCAACAATAGACTACCTTCCATAATGACAAGGCTACCATCCATTGGAATTACAAAAATATGAACAACATACTACCTTCCATAACGACAAGGCTACAATCCATTGGAGTAACAGAAATCTCAACGAAAGACTACCTTCCTTAATGACAAGGCTACCATTCATTGGAGTAACAAAAATATCGACAACAGACTACCTTCTATAATGACAACGATACATCCATTGGGGTAACAAGAATCTCGACAATAGACTACCTTCCATAATGACAAGCTACCATCCATTGGAGTAACAAAAATCTCGACAAAAAACTACCTTCCATAATGACAAGGCTACGATCCATTGGAGTAAATAGAATCTAGATAAAAAACTATCTTCCATAATGATAAGGCTACCATCCATTGGAATAACAAAAATCTTGACAATAAACTACCTTCCATAATGACAAGGCTACCATCCATTGGAGTAACAAAAATCTGAACAACAGACTACCTTGCATAATGACAAGGCTATCATCCATTGGAGTAACAATGATATCGAAAATACACTACCTTCAATAATGACAAGGCTAACATCCATTGGAGTATTAAAAATCTCGACATAAGATTACCTTCCATAATTAAAAGGTTACCATCCATTGGAATAACAAAAATCTCGACAACAGACTACCTTCCATAATGACAAGGCTAAGATCCAATGGAGAAATAAACATTTGAACAACAGACTACCTTACATAATGACAAGGCTAAATCCATTGGAGTAATTGAAATCTCAATGACAGACTACCTTCCATAATGACAAGGCTACCATTCATTGGAGTAACAAAAATATCGACAACATACTACCTTCTATAATGACAAGGCTATATCCATTGGGGTAACAAAAATCTCGACAACAGACTACCTTCCATAATGACAAGGCTACCATCCATTGGAGTAACAAAAATCTCGACAAAAAACTACCTTCCATAATGACAAGGCTACCATCCATTCAAATAACAAAAATCTCGACAATAGACTACATTTCATAATGACAAGGCTACCATCCATTGGAGTAACAAAGATCTCGATAAAAAACTACCATCCATAATGATAAGGCTACCATCCATTGGAATAAAAAAAATCTCGACAATAGAATACCTTCAATAATGACAAGGCTACCATCCATTGGAGTAACAAAAATCTGAACAACAAACTACCTTGCATAATGACAAGGCTATCATCCATTGGAGTAATAAAGATATGGACAATAGACTACCTTCAAAAATGACAAGGCTACCACCCATTGTAGTAACAAATATCTCGACAAAATACTACCTTCCATAATGACAAGGTTACCATCCATTGGAATAACAAAAAGCTCGACAAGAGACTACCTTCCATAATGAAAAGGCTACCATCCATTGGAGTAACAAAAATCTGAACAACCGAATACCTTACATAATGACAAGGATACAATCCATTGGAGTAACCGAAATCTCAACGACATACCACCTTCCAAAATGACAAGGCTACCATCCATTGGAGTAAAAAAAATCTCGACAATAGACTACCTTCCATAATGACAAGGCTACCATCCATTGGAGTTACAAAAATATGAACAACAGACTACCTTGCATAATGACAAGGATATCATCCATTGGAGTAACAATGATATCGAAAATAGACTACCTTCAATAATGACAAAGCTAACATCCATTGGAGTAACAAAAATCTCGACAAAAGACTACCTTCCATAATTAAAAGGCTAACATCCAATGGAGAAACAAAAATTTGAACAACAAACTACCTTACATAATGACAAGACTCAATCCATTGGAGTAACAGAAATCTCGACGCAAGACTACCTTCCATAATGACAAGGCTACCATTATTTTGAGTAACTAAAATATCGACAACATACTACCTTGTATAATGACAAGTCTATATCCATTGGGGTAAAAAAAATCTCGACAACAGACTACCTTCCATAATGACAAGGCTATCATCCATTGGAGTCACAAATATATCGATAACAGACTACCTTCAATAATCACAAGGCTACCATCCATTGGAGTAACAAAAATCACGACAAAATACTACCTTCCATAATGACAAGGTTACCATCCATTGGAATAACAAAAATCTCGACAATAGACTACCTTCCATAATGACAAGGCTACCATCCAATGGAATAACAAAAATCTCAACAATAGACTACCTTCCATAATGACAAGGCTACCATCCATTGGAATTACAAAAATATGAACAACATACTACCTTCCATAACGACAAGGCTACAATCCATTGGAGTAACAGAAATCTCAACGAAAGACTACCTTCCTTAATGACAAGGCTACCATTCATTGGAGTAACAAAAATATCGACAACAGACTACCTTCTATAATGACAACGATACATCCATTGGGGTAACAAGAATCTCGACAATAGACTACCTTCCATAATGACAAGCTACCATCCATTGGAGTAACAAAAATCTCGACAAAAAACTACCTTCCATAATGACAAGGCTACGATCCATTGGAGTAACAAGAATCTAGATAAAAAACTATCTTCCATAATGATAAGGCTACCATCCATTGGAATAACAAAAATCTTGACAATAAACTACCTTCCATAATGACAAGGCTACCATCCATTGGAGTAACAAAAATCTGAACAACAGACTACCTTGCATAATGACAAGGCTATCATCCATTGGAGTAACAATGATATCGAAAATACACTACCTTCAATAATGACAAGGCTAACATCCATTGGAGTAACAAAAATCTCGACATAAGATTACCTTCCATAATTAAAAGGTTACCATCCATTGGAATAACAAAAATCTCGACAACAGACTACCTTCCATAATGACAAGGCTAAGATCCAATGGAGAAATAAACATTTGAACAACAGACTACCTTACATAATGACAAGGCTAAATCCATTGGAGTAATTGAAATCTCAACGACAGACTACCTTCCATAATGACAAGGCTACCATTCATTGGAGTAACAAAAATATCGACAACATACTACCTTCTATAATGACAAGGCTATATCCATTGGGGTAACAAAAATCTCGACAACAAACTACCTTCCATAATGACAAGGCTACCATCCATTGGAGTAACAAAAATCTCGACAAAAAACTACCTTCCATAATGACAAGGCTACCATCAATTCAAATAACAAAAATCTCGACAATAGACTACATTTCATAATGACAAGGCTACCATCCATTGGAGTAACAAAGATCTCGATAAAAAACTACCATCCATAATGATAAGGCTATCATCCATTGGAATAACAAAAATCTCGACAATAGACTACCTTCAATAATGACAAGGCTACCATCCATTGGAGTAACAAAAATCTGAACAACAAACTACCTTGCATAATGACAAGGCTATCATCCATTGGACTAATAAAGAAATCGACAATAGACTACCTTCAACAATGACAAGGCTACCACCCATTGTAGTAACAAATATCTCGACAAAATACTACCTTCCATAATGACAAGGTTACCATCCATTGGAATAACTAAAATCTCGACAAGAGACTACCTTCCATAATGAAAAGGCTACCATCCATTGGAGTAACAAAAATCTGAAAAACCGAATACCTTACATAATGACAAGGATATAATCCGTTGGAGTAACAGAAATCTCAACGACATACCACCTTCCATAATGACAAGGCTACCATCCATTGGAGTAACAAAAATCTCGACAATAGACTACCTTCCATAATGACAAGGCTACCATCCATTGGAGTAACAAAAATCTGAACAACAGACTACCTTGCATAATGAAAAAGATATCATCCATTGGAGTAACAATGATATCGAAAATAGACTACCTTCAATAATGACAAGGCTAACATCCATTGGAGTAACAAAAATCTCGACAAAAGACTAACTTCCATAATTACAAGGTTACCATCCATTAGAATAACAAAAATCTCGACAACTGACTACCTTCCATAATGACAAGGCTAACATCCAATGGAGAAACAAAAATTTGAACAACAAACTACCTTACATAATGACACGGCTCAATCCATTGGAGTAACAGAAATCTCGACGCCAGACTACCTTCCATAATGACAAGGCTACCATTCATTGGAGTAACAAAAATATCGACAACATACTACCTTCTATAATGACAAGGCTATATCCATTGGGGTAACAAAAATCTCGACAACATACTACCTTCCATAATGACAAGGCTACCATCCATTGGAGTAACAAAAATATCGACAAAAAACTACCTTCCATAATGACAAGGCTACCATCCATTGGAATAACAAAAATCTCGACAATAGACTACCTTTCATAATGACAAGGCTACCATCCATTGGAGTAACAAAAATCTTGATAAAAGACTACCATCCATAATGATAAGGCTACCATCCATTCGAATAACAAAAATCTCGACAATAGACTACCTTCAATAATGACAAGGCTACCATCCATTGGAGTAATAAAAATCTGAACAACAAACTACCTTGCATAATGACAAGGCTATCATCCATTGGAGTAATAATGATATCGACAATAGACTACTTTCAACAATGACAAGGCTAACATCCATTGTAGTAACAAAAATCTCAACAAAATACTACATTCCATAATGACAAGGTTACCATCCATTGGAATAACAAAAATCTAGACAAGAGATTATCTTCCATAATGAAAAGGCTACCATCCATTGGAGTAACAAAAATCTGAACAACTGACTACCTTACATAATGACAAGGATATAATCCATGGGAGTAACAGAAATCTCAATGACATACCACCTTCCATAATGACAAGGCTACCATCCATTGGACTAACAACAATCTCGACAATAGACTACCTTCCATAATGACAAGGCTATCATCCATTGGAGTAACAAATATATCGATAACAGACTACCTTCAATAATGACTAGCCTACCATCCATTGGAGTAACAAAAATCTAGACAAAATACTACCTTACATAATGACAAGGCTACCATCCATTGGAATAAC
This sequence comes from Vicia faba, assembly GCA_948472305.1. NCBI lineage: Eukaryota > Viridiplantae > Streptophyta > Magnoliopsida > Fabales > Fabaceae > Vicia > Vicia faba. The sequence goes on along the minus strand of OX451739.1, from coordinate 584,198,545 downwards.
AAAAATCTCGACAATACACTACCTTCCATAATGACAAGGCTACCATCTATTGGAGTAACAAAAATCTGAACAACAGACTACCTTGCATAATGACAAGGCTATCATCCATTGGACTAATAAAGAAATTGACAATAGACTACCTTCAACAATGACAAGGCTACCACCCATTGTAGTAACAAATATCTCGACAAAATACTACCTTCCATAATGACAAGGTTACCATCCATTGGAATAACAAAAAGCTCGACAAGAGACTACCTTCCATAATGAAAAGGCTACCATCCATTGGAGTAACAAAAATCTGAACAACCGAATACCTTACATAATGACAAGGATACAATCCATTGGAGTAACCGAAATCTCAACGACATACCACCTTCCAAAATGACAAGGCTACCATCCATTGGAGTAAAAAAAATCTCGACAATAGACTACCTTCCATAATGACAAGGCTACCATCCATTGGAGTTACAAAAATATGAACAACAGACTACCTTGCATAATGACAAGGATATCATCCATTGGAGTAACAATGATATCGAAAATAGACTACCTTCAATAATGACAAAGCTAACATCCATTGGAGTAACAAAAATCTCGACAAAAGACTACCTTCCATAATTAAAAGGCTAACATCCAATGGAGAAACAAAAATTTGAACAACAAACTACCTTACATAATGACAAGACTCAATCCATTGGAGTAACAGAAATCTCGACGCAAGACTACCTTCCATAATGACAAGGCTACCATTATTTTGAGTAACTAAAATATCGACAACATACTACCTTGTATAATGACAAGTCTATATCCATTGGGGTAAAAAAAATCTCGACAACAGACTACCTTCCATAATGACAAGGCTATCATCCATTGGAGTCACAAATATATCGATAACAGACTACCTTCAATAATCACAAGGCTACCATCCATTGGAGTAACAAAAATCACGACAAAATACTACCTTCCATAATGACAAGGTTACCATCCATTGGAATAACAAAAATCTCGACAATAGACTACCTTCCATAATGACAAGGCTACCATCCAATGGAATAACAAAAATCTCAACAATAGACTACCTTCCATAATGACAAGGCTACCATCCATTGGAATTACAAAAATATGAACAACATACTACCTTCCATAACGACAAGGCTACAATCCATTGGAGTAACAGAAATCTCAACGAAAGACTACCTTCCTTAATGACAAGGCTACCATTCATTGGAGTAACAAAAATATCGACAACAGACTACCTTCTATAATGACAACGATACATCCATTGGGGTAACAAGAATCTCGACAATAGACTACCTTCCATAATGACAAGCTACCATCCATTGGAGTAACAAAAATCTCGACAAAAAACTACCTTCCATAATGACAAGGCTACGATCCATTGGAGTAACAAGAATCTAGATAAAAAACTATCTTCCATAATGATAAGGCTACCATCCATTGGAATAACAAAAATCTTGACAATAAACTACCTTCCATAATGACAAGGCTACCATCCATTGGAGTAACAAAAATCTGAACAACAGACTACCTTGCATAATGACAAGGCTATCATCCATTGGAGTAACAATGATATCGAAAATACACTACCTTCAATAATGACAAGGCTAACATCCATTGGAGTAACAAAAATCTCGACATAAGATTACCTTCCATAATTAAAAGGTTACCATCCATTGGAATAACAAAAATCTCGACAACAGACTACCTTCCATAATGACAAGGCTAAGATCCAATGGAGAAATAAACATTTGACCAACAGACTACCTTACATAATGACAAGGCTAAATCCTTTGGAGTAATTGAAATCTCAACGACAGACTACCTTCCATAATGACAAGGCTACCATCCATTGGAGTAACAAAAATCTCGACAAAAAACTACCTTCCATAATGACAAGGCTACCATCCATTCAAATAACAAAAATCTCGACAATAGACTACATTTCATAATGACAAGGCTACCATCCATTGGAGTAACAAAGATCTCGATAAAAAACTACCATCCATAATGATAAGGCTATCATCCATTGGAATAACAAAAATCTCGACAATAGACTACCTTCAATAATGACAAGGCTACCATCCATTGGAGTAACAAAAATCTGAACAACAAACTACCTTGCATAATGACAAGGCTATCATCCATTGGACTAATAAAGAAATCGACAATAGACTACCTTCAACAATGACAAGGCTACCACCCATTGTAGTAACAAATATCTCGACAAAATACTACCTTCCATAATGACAAGGTTACCATCCATTGGAATAACAAAAATCTCGACAAGAGACTACCTTCCATAATGAAAAGGCTACCATCCATTGGAGTAACAAAAATCTGAAAAACCGAATACCTTACATAATGACAAGGCTATCATCCATTGGACTAATAAAGAAATTGACAATAGACTACCTTCAACAATGACAAGGCTACCACCCATTGTAGTAACAAATATCTTGACAAAATACTACCTTCCATAATGACAAGGTTACCATCCATTGGAATAACAAAAATCTCGACAAGAGACTACCTTCCATAATGAAAAGGCTACCATCCATTGGAGTAATAAAAATCTGAACAACTGAATACCTTACATAATGACAAGGATACAATCCATTGGAGTAACAGAAATCTCAACGACATACCACCTTCCATAATGACAAGGCTACCATCCATTGGAGTAACAAAAATCTCGACAATAGACTACCTTCCATAATGACAAGGCTACCATCCATTGGAGTAAGAAAAATCTGAACAACAGACTACCTTGCATAATGAAAAGGATATCATCCATTGGAGTAACAATGATATCGAAAATAGACTACCTTCAATAATGACAAGGCTAACATCCATTGGAGTAACAAAAATCTCGACAAAAGACTACCTTCCATAATTACAAGGTTACCATCCATTAGAATAACAAAAATCTCGAAAACAGACTACCTTCCATAATGACAAGGATAAAATCCAATGGAGAAACAAAAATTTGAACAACAAACTACATTACATAATGACACGGCTCAATCCATTGGAGTAACAGAAATCTCGACGCCAGACTACCTTCCATAATGACAAGGCTACCATTCATTGGAGTAACAAAAATATCGACAACATACTACCTTCTATAATGACAAGGCTATATCCATTGGGGTAACAAAAATCTCGACAACATACTACCTTCCATAATGACAAGGCTACCATCCATTGGAGTAATAAAAATCTCGACAAAAAACTACCTTCCATAATGACAAGGCTACCATCCATTGGAATAACAAAAATCTCGACATTAGACTACCTTTCATAATGACAAGGCTACCATCCATTGGAGTAACAAAAATCTCGATAAAAGACTACCATCCATAATGATAAGGCTACCATCCATTGGAATAACAAAAATCTCGACAATAGACTACCTTCAATAATGACAAGGCTACCATCCATTGGAGTAACAAAAATCTGAACAACAAACTACCTTGCATAATGAGAAGGCTATCATCCATTGGAGTAATAAAGATATCGACAATAGACTACTTTCAACAATGACAAGGTTAACATCCATTGTAGTAACAAAAATCTCAACAAAATACTACCTTCCGTAATGACAAGGTTACCATCCATTGGAATAACAAAAATCTCGACAAGAGATTATCTTCCATAATGAAAAGGCTACCATCCATTGGAGTAACAAAAATCTGAACAACCGACTACCTTACATAATGACAAGGATATAATCCACGGGAGTAATAGAAATCTCAACGACATACCACCTTCCATAATGACAAGGCTACCATCCATTGGAGTAACAACAATCTCGACAATAGACTACCTTCCATAATGACAAGGCTATCATCCATTGGAGTAACAAATATATCGATAACAGACTACCTTCAATAATGACAAGCCTACCATCCATTGGAGTAACAAAAATCTAGACAAAATACTACCTTACATAATGACAAGGCTACCATCCATTGGAGTAACAAAAATCTCGACAATAGACTACCTTCCATAATGACAAGGCTACCATCCATTGGAGTAACAAAAATCTGAACAACAGACTACCTTGCATAATGATAAGGCTATCATCCATTGGAGTAATAAAGATATCGGCAATAGACTACCTTCAATAATGACAAGGCTACCATCCATTGGAGTAACAAAAATCTCGACAAAATACTACCTTCCATAATGACAAGGTTACCATCCATTGGAATAACAAAAATCTAGACAACAGACTAACTTCCATAATGAAAAGGCTACCATACGTTGGAGTAACAAAAATCTGAACAACCGACTATCTTACATAAGGACAAGGATACAATCCATTGGAGCAACAAAAATCTCAAAGACAAACTACCTTCCATAATGACAAGGCTACCATCCATTGGATTAACAAAAATCTCGACAATAGACTACCTTCCATAATGACAAGGCTACCATCAAATGGAATAAAAAAAATCTCAACAATAGACTACCTTCCATAATGACAAGGCTACCATCCATTGGAATAACAAAAATATGAACAACATACTACCTTCCATAATGACAAGGCTACAATCCATTGGAGTAACAGAAATCTCAACGAAAGACTACCTTCCTTAATGACAAGGCTACCATTCATTGGAGTAACAAAAATATCGACAACAGACTACCATCTATAATGACAAGGATACATCCATTAGGGTAAAAAGAATCTCGACAATAGACTACCTTCCATAATGACAAGCTACCATCCATTGGAGTAACAAAAATTTCGACAAAAAACTACCTTCCATAATGACAAGGCTACGATCCATTGGAGTAACAAGAATCTAGATAAAAAACTATCTTCCATAATGATAAGGCTACCATCCATTGGAATAACAAAAATCTCGACAATAAACTACCTTCCATAATGACAAGGCTACCATCCATTAGAGTAACAAAAATCTGAACAACAGACTACCTTGCATAATGACAAGGCTATCATCCATTGGAGTAACAATGATATCGAAAATACACTACCTTCAATAATGATAAGGCTAACATCCATTGGAGTAACAAAAATCTGAACAACCGAATACCTTACATAATGACAAGGATACAATCCATTGGAGTAACAGAAATCTCAACGACATACCACCTTCCATAATGACAAGGCTACCATCCATTGGAGTAAAAAAAATATCGACAATAGACTACCTTCCATAATGACAAGGCTACCATCCATTGGAGTTACAAAAATATGAACAATAGACTACCTTGCATAATGACAAGGATATCATCCATTAGAGTAACAATGATATCGAAAATAGACTACCTTCAATAATGACAAAGCTAACATCCATTGGAGTAACAAAAATCTCGACAAAAGACTACCTTCCATAATTAAAAGGCTAACATCCAATGGAGAAACAAAAATTTGAACAACAAACTACCTTACATAATGACAAGGCTCAATCCATTGGAGTAACATAAATCTCGACGCCAGACTACCTTCCATAATGACAAGGCTACCATTATTTTGAGTAACTAAAATATCGACAACATACTACCTTCTATAATGACAAGTCTATATCCATTAGGGTAACAAAAATCTCGACAACAGACTACCTTCCATAATGGCAAGGCTATCATCCATTTGAGTCACAAATATATCGATAACAGACTACCTTAAATAATCACAAGGCTACCATCCATTGGAGTAACAAAAAACACGACAAAATACTACCTTCCATAATGACAAGGTTACCATCCATTGGAATAACAAAAATCTCGACAATAGACTACCTTCCATAATGACAAGGCTACCATCCAATGGAATAACAAAAATCTCAACAATAGACTACCTTCCATAATGACAAGCCTACCATCCATTGGAATAACAAAAATATGAACAACATACTACCTTCCATAACGACAAGGCTACAATCCATTGGAGTAACAGAAATCTCAACGAAAGACTACCTTCCTTAATGACAAGGCTACCATTCATTGGAGTAACAAAAATATCGACAACAGACTACCTTCTATAATGACAACGATACATCCATTGGGGTAACAAGAATCTCGACAATATACTACCTTCCATAATGACAAGCTACCATCCATTGGAGTAACAAAAATCTCGACAAAAAACTACCTTCCATAATGACAAGGCTACGATCCATTGGAGTAACAAGAATCTAGATAAAAAACTATCTTCCATAATGATAAGGCTACCATCCATTGGAATAACAAAAATCTCGACAATAAACTACCTTCCATAATGACAAGGCTACCATCCATTGGAGTAACAAAAATCTGAACAACAGACTACCTTGCATAATGACAAGGCTATCATCCATTGGAGTAATAATGATATCGAAAATACACTACCTTCAATAATGACAAGGCTAACATCCATTGGAGTAACAAAAATCTCGACAAAAGATTACCTTCCATAATTAAAAGGTTACCATCCATTGGAATAACAAAAATCTCGACAACAGACTACCTTCCATAATGACAAGGCTAACATCCAATGGAGAAATAAACATTTGAACAACTGACTACCTTACATAATGACAAGGCTCAATCCATTGGAGTAATTGAAATCTCAACGACAGACTACCTTCCATAATGACAAGGCTACCATTCATTGGAGTAACAAAAATATCGACAACATACTACCTTATATAATGACAAGGCTATATCCATTAGGGTAACAAAAATATCGACAACAGACTACCTTCCATAATGACAAGGCTACCATCCATTGGAGTAACAAAAATCTCGACAAAAAACTACCTTCCATAATGACAAGGCTACCATCCATTCGAATAACAAAAATCTCGACAATAGACTACATTTCATAATGACAAGGCTACCATCCATTGGAGTAACAAAAATCTCGATAAAAAACTACCATCCATAATGATAAGGCTATCATCCATTGGAATAAAAAAAATCTCGACAATAGACTACCTTCAATAATGACAAGGCTACCATCCATTGGAGTAACAAAAATCTGAACAACAAACTACCTTGCATAATGACAAGGCTATCATCCATAGGACTAATAAAGAAATTGACAATAGACTACCTTCAACAATGACAAGGCTACCACCCATTATAGTGAAAAATATCTCGACAAAATACTACCTTCCATAATGACAAGGTTACCATCCATTGGAATAACAAAAATCTCGATAAGAGACTACCTTCCATAATGAAAAGGCTACCATCCATTGGAGTAACAAAAATCTGAACAACCGAATACCTTACATAATGACAAGGATACAATCCATTGGAGCAACAGAAATCTCAACGACATACCACCTTCCATAATGATAAGGCTTCCATCCATTGGAATAACAAAAATCTCGACAATAGACTACCTTCAATAATGACAAGGCTACCATCCATTGGAGTAACAAAAATCTGAACAACAAACTACCTTGCATAATGACAAGGCTATCATCCATTGGAGTAATAAAGATATCGACAATAGACTACTTTCAACAATGACAAGGCTAACATCCATTGTAGTAACAAAAATATCAACAAAATACTACCTTCCATAATGACAAGGTTACCATCCATTGGAATAACAAAAATCTCGACAAGAGATTATCTTCCATAATGAAAAGGCTACCATCCATTGGAGTAACAAAAATCTGAACAACTGACTACCTTACATAATGACAAGGATATAATCCATGGGAGTAACAGAAATCTCAATGACATACCACCTTCCATAATGACAAGGCTACCATCCATTGGAGTAACAACAATCTCGACAATAGACTACCTTCCATAATGACAAGTCTATCATCCATTGGAGTAAGAAATATATCGATAACAGACTACCTTAAATAATGACAAGCCTACCATCCATTGGAGTAACAAAAATCTAGACAAAATACTACCTTACATAATGACAAGGCTACCATCCATTGGAATAACAAAAATCTCGACAATAGACTACCTTCCATAATGACAAGGCTACCATCTATTGGAGTAGCAAAAATATGAACAACAGACTACCTTGCATAATGACAAGGCTATCATCCATTGGACTAATAAAGAAATCGACAATAGACTACCTTCAACAATGACAAGGCTACCACCCATTGTAGTAACAAATATCTTGACAGAATACTACCTTCCATAATGACAAGGTTACCATCCATTGGAATAACAAAAATCTTGACAAGAGACTACCTTCCATAATGAAAAGGCTACCATCCATTGGAGTAACAAAAATCTGAACAATCGAATACCTTACATAATGACAAGGATACAATCCATTGGAGTAACAGAAATCTCAACAACATACCACCTTCCATAATGACAAGGCTACAATCCATTGGAGTAACAAAAATCTCGACAATAGACTACCTTCCATAATGACAAGGCTACCATCCATTGGAGTAACAAAAATCTGAACAACAGACTACCTTGCATAATGAAAAGGATATCATCCATTGGAGTAACAATGATATCGAAAATAGACTACCTTCAATAATGACAAGGCTAACATCCATTGGAGTAACAAAAATCTCGACAAAAGACTACCTTCCATAATTACAAGCTTACCATCCATTAGAATAACAAAAATCTCGACAACAGACTACCTTCCATAATGACAAGGCTAAAATCCAATGGAGAAACAAAAATTTGAACAACAAACTACCTTACATAATGACACGGCTCAATCCATTGGAGTAACAGAAATCTCGACGCCAGACTACCTTCCATAATGACAAGGCTACCATTCATTGGAGTAACAAAAATATCGACAACATACTACCTTCTATAATGACAAGGCTATATCCATTGGGGTAACAAAAATCTCGACAACATACTACCTTCCATAATGACAAGGCTACCATCCATTGGAGTAACAAAAATCTCGACAAAAAACTACCTTCCATAATAACAAGGCTACCATCCATTGGAATAACAAAAATCTCGACAATAGACTACCTTTCATAATGACAAGGCTACCATCCATTGGAGTAACAAAAATCTCGATAAAAGACTACCATCCATAATGATAAGGCTACCATCCATTGGAATAACAAAAATCTCGACAATAGACTACCTTCAATAATGACAAGGCTACCATCCATTAGAGTAACAAAAATCTGAACAACAAACTACCTTGCATAATGACAAGGCTATCATCCATTGGAGTAATAAAGATATCGACAATAGACTACTTTCAACAATGACAAGGCTAACATCCATTGTAGTAATAAAAATCTCAACAAAATACTACCTTCCATAATGACAAGGTTACCATCCATTGGAATAACAAAAATCTCGACAAGAGATTATCTTCCATAATGAAAAGGCTACCATCCATTGGAGTAACAAAAATCTGAACAACCGACTACCTTACATAATGACAAGGATATAATCCATGGGAGTATCAAAAATCTCAACGACATACCACCTTCCATAATGACAAGGCTACCATCCATTGGAATAACAAAAATCTGAACAATAGACTACCTTGCATAATGAAAAGGATATCATCCATTGGAGTAACAATGATATCGAAAATAGACTACCTTCAATAATGACAAGGCTAACATCCATTGGAGTAACAAAAATCTCGACAAAAGACTACCTTCCATAATTACAAGCTTACCATCCATTAGAATAACAAAAATCTCGACAACAGACTACCTTCCATAATGACAAGGCTAAAATCCAATGGAGAAACAAAAATTTGAACAACAAACTACCTTACATAATGACACGGCTCAATCCATTGGAGTAACAGAAATCTCGACGCCAGACTACCTTCCATAATGACAAGGCTACCATTCATTGGAGTAACAAAAATATCGACAACATACTACCTTCTATAATGACAAGGCTATATCCATTGGGGTAACAAAAATCTCGACAACATACTACCTTCCATAATGACAAGGCTACCATCCATTGGAGTAACAAAAATCTCGACAAAAAACTACCTTCCATAATGACAAGGCTACCATCCATTGGAATAACAAAAATCTCGACAATAGACTACCTTTCATAATGACAAGGCTACCATCCATTGGAGTAACAAAAATCTCGATAAAAGACTACCATCCATAATGATAAGGCTACCATCCATTGGAATAACAAAAATCTCGACAATAGACTACCTTCAATAATGACAAGGCTACCATCCATTAGAGTAACAAAAATCTGAACAACAAACTACCTTGCATAATGACAAGGCTATCATCCATTGGAGTAATAAAGATATCGACAATAGACTACTTTCAACAATGACAAGGCTAACATCCATTGTAGTAATAAAAATCTCAACAAAATACTACCTTCCATAATGACAAGGTTACCATCCATTGGAATAACAAAAATCTCGACAAGAGATTATCTTCCATAATGAAAAGGCTACCATCCATTGGAGTAACAAAAATCTGAACAACCGACTACCTTACATAATGACAAGGATATAATCCATGGGAGTATCAAAAATCTCAACGACATACCACCTTCCATAATGACAAGGCTACCATCCATTGGAGTAACAACAATCTCGACAATAGACTACCTTCCATAATGACAAGGCTATTATCCATTGGAGTAACAAATATATCGATAACAGACTACCTTCAATAATGACAAGCCTACCATCCATTGGAGTAACAAAAATCTAGACAAAATACTACCTTACATAATGACAAGGCTACCATCCATTGGAATAACAAAAATCTCGACAATAGACTACATTCAAGAATGACAAGGCTACCATCCATTGGAGTAACAAAAATCTGAACAACAGACTACCTTGCATAATGACAAGGCTATCATCCATTGGAGTAACAAAGATATCGAAAATAGACTACCTTCAATAATGAAAAGGCTAACATCCATTGGAGTAACAAAAATCTCGACAAAAGACTACCTTCCATAATGACAAGGTTACCATCCATTGGAATAACAAAAATCTCGCCAACAGACTACCTTCCATAATGACAAGGCTAACATCCAATGGAGAAACAAAAATTTGAAAAACAGGCTACCTTACATAATGACAAGGCTCAATCCATTGGAGTAACAGAAATCTCAGTGACAGACTACCTTCAATAATGACAAGGCTACCATTCATTGGAGTAACAAAAATATCGACAACATACTACCTTCTATAATGACAAGGCTATATCCATTGGGGTAACAAAAATCTCGACAATAGACTACTTTCCATAATGACAAGGCTACCATCCATTGGAGTAACAAAAATATCGACAAAAAAGTACCTTCCATAATGACAAGGCTACCATCCATTGGAATAACAAACATCTCGACAATAGACTACCTTTCATAATGAAAAGGCTATCATCCATTGGAGTAACAAAAATCTCGATAAAAAACTACCATCCATAATGATAAGGCTACCATCCATTGGAATAACAAAAATATCGACAATAGACTACCTTCAATAATGACAAGGTTACCATCCATTGGAGTAACAAAAATCTGAACAACAAACTACCTTGCATAATGACAAGGCTATCATCCATTGGAGTAATAAAGATATCGACAATAGACTACCTTCAACAATGACAAGGATATTGTAGGTGTTTAGGTATTGGCTTGCATTTTTGGTAAATCCCAAGTGTATGTGTGAATGTCATGACTGATGTCATAACATTCTAGTTCAGGTTGTACTAACTCAATAGGTACATGTGCAGAAAAATATTGTAATTCAAATACTGATGTTTATAAGTGTGTATCTGAGCATTTTTGCAAAATGATCACATTTTGCTAAATCAGTAGACAGGTTTTCTCAGATGTCATAACAGATGTTATGACATCCTGTTCTGAACTAACAGGTTTGCAGGATTGGATAAGTCTGAGTTTTTTCAGGAAATAACTCAGTCCTTTCTGAACAGAATCCTGCGTTTTCTGAGGAGTAACCTAGCTCAATCCTAACCTGATCAATAAAGTACTGTGACCTGGTCTTTAGGTCAAACGGAATCAACCCTAGGTTTTTGGAAACCCTAACTGAAGTTACAGCTGCTATATATTCAACAGAGCTGCAGTTCTTTCAAGACATCCCTGCTGATTGATTAGAAGATCAATTTTGTAATCTGTATAGATTTGTTTATTGTACTCCAAGCAATTATCATTGTGATAAGTGCCTTGGAATAGGTTTCAATTGTAAGGGTTGTGTAGCACTCAAAGCTTTGAAGCAAGAGTGTTTGAATGTTACTTGACTAAAGCTGTGAAGCAGAGTCAAGTTAGTTGTGTACATCACTCAAAGCTGTGAAGCCCGAGTGATTGTGTTACTTGATTAAAAAGCTGTGAAGCTTAATCAAGTGTGTGTTTTGAAGAGTGTATTCATCAATTCTTAAGTCAAATTGGTTTATGTATCACTGCTGTGATTGAGGGGGAGTGAGTAGGAACTCAGGTTTAAGTAGTACTTAGATTAGAATTGCATTGGGTAGGTCTTAAGTGAAGGAGATAAACTGGTTGTTTTATTCCTGAATTAACATCTCTTATAGTGGATTCTCTCCCTGGCTTGGTAGCCCCCAGAGTAGGTGTTGTTGCACACTGAACTGGGTAAACAATTGACTGTGTTATTTACTGCTTTTGTATTTACTGTCATATAGTAAGTCAGATATGGTGTCATAACATTGGACGTGACATTGAGTATCTGCAGCCAGAATTTTCAATTGGCATCAGAGCAGGAACCCTGCCTGTATTACTGGGTGAGATCTAGGGATATCACTTTCTGGCACTATGGACAAAGAAGGAATTTTTGGAAATAGACCACCCATTCTGGATGGAACCAATTATGACTACTGGAAACCTCGTATGATTGCCTTCCTAAAATCTCTGGACAAAAAGGCTTGGAGAGCTGCTGACAAAGGATGGATTCATCCCACCATAACTGAAAGAGATGGGACAATCAGTCTGAAGCCTGAGGAAGATTGGAGTAAAGAAGAAGATGAGTTAGCTCTGGGAAATTCAAAAGCTTTAAATGCCTTGTTCAATGGAATTGATAGAAACATCTTCAGACTAGTACATCAATATGAACTGGCCAAGGAAGTTTGGGACACTCTCAAAACTACTCATGAGGGCACTTCCAAAGTAAAAATGTCAAGGCTTCAGATGTTGACCACTAAGTTTGAGAATCTAAAAATGATGGAAGATGAAACCATTCATGAGTTTCACATGAACATCTTGGAGATTGCCAACACCTCAGGAGCACTGGGAGAAAAAATGTCAGAAGAAAAACTGGTGAGGAAGATTCTCAGATCCTTGCCTAAAAGATTTGCAATGAAGGTAACTGCCATAGAGGAAGCCCAGGACATTAGCAAGTTAAAAGTGGATGAACTTATTGGGTCTCTTCAGACTTTTGAGATGGGGATCACTGATAATGGTGACAAGAAGAACAAAAGCATAACACTTGTATCCAACACTGATGTTGAATACAAGGAGGATGAAGAAGAAAACATATCAGAAGCCATTGCCATGCTTGGAAGACAGTTCAACAGGCTCATCAAAAGAATGGACCCAAAGTCAAGGTCTAATGTTCATAACATTCCTTCTGACATTGACAGTTCCAGCAGAAGACCAAGGTCAGAAGATAAGGGAAACCAAGGCAGAGGTATTCAATGCCATGGATGTGAAGGATATGGACATATTCGAGCTGAATGTCCTACCTTTCTTAAGAAGCAAAAGAAAGGAATGACTGTTACTTGGTCTGACTATGATTCAGAAAGAAATTCTGAAGAAGAATCTGCCAAACTAGTTACTGCCCTAACTAGTGTTTGTACTTCTGAAAGTGACACCAGTGATGAAGAAGTGACATTTGAAGAACTGGCTGATACCTACAAGAAATTGTGTATCAGAAGTGGTGAAGTCTGTGTGCAAAATGAGAAACAATCAAAACTCATTGTAAAGCTGGAGGCTGAAAAGAGGGCAAATCTTGAAACTATAATTCATTTAGAAGGAGAAGTTCAACTGCTGAACTCACAACTGAATCAAATGACCAAATCTGTCAAGATGTTGACCAATGGAACAGACAAATTGGAAGAGATCCTTCAGGCTAGACAAAATATGGGAAATAAATCTGGCCTAGGATTTGTGGAAACAAAGAAATTTGGTACCGGGAAGCAAATGTCAAAACGGATGTCTCAACATTACTCTCAACATCAGGGACAGAGACATATGAAGAAGAGGTACCAAAGATGGAGATGTCATCATTGTGGGAAATATGGTCACATAAAGCCCTTCTGCTTCAGATTACATGGATATCCTAATCAGAACTCAGATGTCAAACCTAAGTCTAAAAAGGTACCACACGCTCCTCAATGGAAGAAAAAGGCTACTGCACTGATAGCTCACACTTCCCTGAAGATCTCTGCAAAGGAAGATTGGTACTTTGACAGTGGATGTTCCAGACACATGACTGGATTCAAAAATCTCCTCAATAATGTTATGCCTCACACCACCAGTTTTGTGACCTTTGGAGATGGTGCTAAAGGAGAAGTCAAAGGAGTTGGTAATTTGGACTACCCTGGAGTTCCAAGTCTGAATAAGGTACTGCTGGTAAAAGGGTTGACTACTAATCTCATTAGCATCAGTCAATTATGTGACTAGGATTCATGGTCAACTTCTCAAGATCTGAATGTCTAGTATTTAATGAAAAACTAGATGTTGTAATGAGAGGAATCAAATCCAAAGATAACTGTTATGTGTGGCAGCCTGAGAACACTGATATCTCCACTATGAGTCAAATCATCAAAGAAGAAAAAGAGATGAAACAGTGGCAGCATAAGCTTGGAAGAATGAAAAGAGCTATTCCTATGGAAGCTGTCAGAAGAACTCCAAAACTACAGGCTGATAATATATGTGATGTGGCAAATAAACTTGAAGAAGAATGTGTTGTCAGAACCTTAAGTCATCTTGACAAGGATGTTGGAAAGAACAAGTTTCATAAATTCTGTTCTCAAAACATCTGGTCAAAACAGATGCTACCTGAGTACAATGTTACACAAGATGTTGTGACATTGTGGTGTGATAATCTGAAAACATTCAACATTTCCTTGAACCCTATTGACTTTGAAGAGAAGAAGTCATTTGAAATGGAACATAGTTTCTCTAAGCTTCAGCTGACTGATTCTTCTACCAAGGCGCTTGTTGGAAATAAACTTGAAAATTTGAGGGGCAGATTGGGTATTCACCAACATGAGAAATTATAGCAATTAGTTTTGCTGAAAACAAGGATTAAGGGGATTAATTTTATTAAGTCTATATTTAGTGGGTTAATCATATTCATTCACAATTCCTTCAAAAGCCTTAAGAAGTTGAAGAGACTCCCTTTTACTCCCTACCTCTCTCATCCTTGCAACCTGTTTCCTCCTCCCAATCAAAGAGTTTTCTCAAACTGCTACTATTACTCAAAGTTAAACAAAATGTCTCAGACATCGTCTTCCACCATGGCGGCTTCGTCTCCCTCATCATCGTCATCATCTGATCAAGATTCTAGGGCAATCACTACATGCATAGAATCTGAAGTTCTTGAGGTCACTCCTCTCAGGGAGATGGCAACTGACCCAGCCAGAGTCAAAAAGCTGAGAACCAGACATGCAGGAAGAGCTCAAGCTACAGTCTCTGGTAATTCTTCTCATCCTTCGTCTTCTATACCTAATAAAGAAGGATCAGTTCAAGTACACCAAGCTATTGCTAGACTGGTTACTAGCATTCTGAGTGGCAACCAATCTGTACCGGGGATTTCTATCCCTTTGAATCAATCAGAAAGTCCAAATGTGGAAGGTTCTGAAAATGTAGATGTCACTGAGGATGTTGTGACACCAAAAGACAACATTCAGAACCCCTCTGAAAAGGCTGCTGATCCACCTATCATTGATGTGGATGAAGATTACTCAGATAATGAACTGATTGCTAATGTGAACCCTAGCATTGCTAGGAGATTGATGAAAAGAAAGAGTAGTCAGAATGTTAAACCTGATGCTAAGAAATCCAAGGCTGAAGGGATGGCTGAGAAAATTCAGACAAAAGGGAAGAAGGCACAGGTGCAGACTGCTAGACAACCAATCTCTAAGAAAAGTAAAGAACCTGAAACTTCTGATTCTGATGATGAATCAGAATTTGAGATTGATATTGAAGATACTCCCATCAGAAGGAAGCTCCCCTCCAGCAAGATTGCTAGAGTGCCTGAAGTGCCAACAGACAACATCTCCTTTCATCATCCTGACAATGCAAACAGATGGAAGTATGTTTGCTTGAAGAGAATAGCCTTGGAGAGAGAACTCAACAATGATGCCTTGGAGTGCAAAGACATCATGGATCTGATCAGGAATGCTGGGCTAATGAAGACAGTGATGAAGTTTAACAAATGTTATGAAAATCTGGTTAAGGAGTTTGTAGTGAACTTGTCCAATGATTGTGCTGATGGGAGGTCAGCTGACTTTGAGAGTGTGTTTGTTAGAGGAAGAAGGGTCAAGTTCTCTCCATCAGAAATCAACAAGTTTCTTGGAAGAACAAATAAGGACTGTCCTGATCTAGAGGCAACTGACAATGAAGTGTGTTTAACCATCACTGCCAGGCAAGTAAAGTGCTGGCCATTGAAAGGGAAGCTGAATGCTAGTAAACTCAGCATGAAATTTGCCATCTTGCATAAAATAGGTGCAGCAAACTGGGTGCCTACAAATCACAAATCAACCATCTCCACAGGATTGGGGAGATTTATCTATGTTGTAGGAACCAAGACTGCCTTTGACTATGGAAGGTACATCTTTGAACAAACTTTGAAGCATGCTGGCAGTTATGCTGTCAAAGGACCAATTGCTTTTCCCTCCCTCCTTTGTGGAATCATCCTTGCACAATACCCTGACATCCTTGTAGCAAGAGATACATTCTGCAAAAGAGCTCCTGCCCTTGGCCTGCACTACAAACTGTTTCAGGGATCTCATGCTCCAGACATTGTCATAACATCAGCTGAGACATCGTCTGCCAAGACCCAGTCCAAGACAACAGATGTCATAGCTGTTTTAAAAGAAACTTGCAAAGATCTGGATGCTAGAAAAAGGACCCTAGAAGCTCTAATTGCAAGGCTAGAAAAGGAGGAAGCTGAAGAAAGCAGAAGGGAAGAAGGTATAGAAGCTGAAGGACAGCTCAACATTGAAGAAATTGACTCCTCTGAGTATAATGACAGTGCTTGAAGGTTGATTGCTGCTTGGTGGTGTTGCTGGTGGAGTTTGGATGTGTGTTCTGCTGCTGATCTCATTATTTTGTTTTGGATAACTGTATAACTTTATGAACATGTATCTTTGGCCCATTTGTGGCTAAAGAGGGGGAGAATATTTTGGTAATTTTGGTACTTGCTTAATTAGTACTTGACATTATATTTTTCTGCTGTCACTTCTGTCACTTATTTCTGCTGCTATCTATCTATCTCTGATTGTTTAGGGTCTTTAGCCAAAAATCTGCCAAAGGGGGAGTTTGTAGGTGTTTAGGTATTGGCTTGCATTTTTGGTAAATCCCAAGTGTATGTGTGAATGTCATGACTGATGTCATAACATTCTAGTTCAGGTTGTACTAACTCAATAGGTACATGTGCAGAAAAATATTGTAATTCAAATACTGATGTTTATAAGTGTGTATCTGAGCATTTTTGCAAAATGAACACATTTTGCTAAATCAGTAGACAGGTTTTCTCAGATGTCATAACAGATGTTATGACATCCTGTTCTGAACTAACAGGTTTGCAGGATTGGATAAGTCTGAGTTTTTTCAGGAAATAACTCAGTCCTTTCTGAACAGAATCCTGCGTTTTCTGAGGAGTAACCTAGCTCAATCCTAACCTGATCAATAAAGTACTGTGACCTGGTCTTTAGGTCAAACGGAATCAACCCTAGGTTTTTGGAAACCCTAACTGAAGTTACAGCTGCTATATATTCAACAGAGCTGCAGTTCTTTCAAGACATCCCTGCTGATTGATTAGAAGATCAATTTTGTAATCTGTATAGATTTGTTTATTGTACTCCAAGCAATTATCATTGTGATAAGTGCCTTGGAATAGGTTTCAATTGTAAGGGTTGTGTAGCACTCAAAGCTTTGAAGCAAGAGTGTTTGAATGTTACTTGACTAAAGCTGTGAAGCAGAGTCAAGTTAGTTGTGTACATCACTCAAAGCTGTGAAGCCCGAGTGATTGTGTTACTTGATTAAAAAGCTGTGAAGCTTAATCAAGTGTGTGTTTTGAAGAGTGTCTTCATCAATTCTTAAGTCAAATTGGTTTATGTATCACTGCTGTGATTGAGGGGAGTGAGTAGGAACTCAGGTTTAAGTAGTACTTAGATTAGAATTGCATTGGGTAGGTCTTAAGTGAAGGAGATAAACTGGTTGGTTTATTCCTGAATTAACATCTCTTATAGTGGATTCTCTCCCTGGCTTGGTAGCCCCCAGAGTAGGTGTTGTTGCACACTGAACTGGGTAAACAATTGACTGTGTTATTTACTGCTTTTGTATTTCCTGTCATATAGTAAGTCAGATACGGTGTCATAACATTGGACGTGACATTGAGTATCTGCAGCCAGAATTTTCAGATACCATCCATTGTAGTAACAAAAATCTCGACAAAATACTACCTTCCATAATGACAAGGTTACCATCCATTGGAATAAGAAAAATCTCGACAACAGACTACCTTCCATAATGAAAAGACTACCATCCGTTGGAGTAAAAAAAATCTGAACAACCGACTAACTTACATAATTACAAGGATACAATCCATTGGAGTAACAGAAATCTCAACGACAGACCACCTTCCATAATGACAAGGCTACCATCCATTGGAGTAACAAAAATCTGAACAACAAAATACCTTGCATAATGACAAGGCTATCATCCATTGGAGTAATAAAGATATCGAAAATAGACTACCTTCAATAATGACAAGGCTAACTTCCATTGGAGTAACAAAAATCTCGACAAAAGACTACCTTCCATAATTACAAGGTTACCATCCATTAAAATAACAAAAATCTCAACAACAGACTACCTTCCATAATGACAAGGCTAACATCCAATGGAGAAACCAAAATTTGAACAACAAACTACCTTGCATAATGACAAGGCTCAATCCATTGGAGTAACAGAAATCTCGACGCCAGACTACCTTCCATAATGACAAGGCTACCATTCATTGGAGTAAAAAAAATATCGACAACATATTACCTTCTATAATGACAAGGCTATATCCATTGGGGTAACAAAAATCTCGACAATAGACTACCTTCCATAATGACAAGGCTACCATCCATTGGAGTAACAAAAATCTCGACAAAAAACTACCTTCCATAATGACAAGGCTACCATCCATTGGAATAACAAAAATCTAGACAATAGACTACCTTTCATAATGACAAGACTACCATCCGCTGGAGTAACAAAAATCTCGATAAAAAACTACCATCCATTGGAATAACAAAAATCTCGACAATAGACTACCTTCAATAATGACAAGGCTACCATCCATTGGAATAACAAAAATCTCGACAATAGACTACCTTCAATAACAACAAGGCTACCATCCATTGGATAACAAAAATCTGAACAACAAAATACCTTGCATAATGACAAGGCTATCATCCATTGGAGTAATAAAGATATCGACAATAGACTACTTTCAACAATGACAAGGCTACCATCCATTGTAGTAACAAAAATCTCGACAAAATACTACCTTCCATAATGACAAGGTTACCATCCATTGGAATAACAAAAATCTCGACAAGAGATTATCTTCCATAATGAAAAGGCTACCATCAATTGGTGTAACAAAAATCTGAACAACCGACTACCTTACATAATGACAAGGATACAATCCATAGGAGTAACAAAAATCTCAACGACATACCACCTTCCATAATGACAAGGCTACCATCCATTGGAGTAACTACAATCTCGACAATAGACTACCTTCCATAATGACAAGGCTATCATCCATTGGAGTAACAAATATATCGATAACAGACTACCTTCAATAATGACAAGCCTACCATCCATTGGAGTAACAAAAATCTAGACAAAATACTACCTTACATAATGACAAGGCTACCATCCATTGGAATAACAAAAATCTCGACAATAGACTACCTTCCATAATGACAAGGCTACCATCCATTGGAGTAACAAAAATCTGAACAACAGACTACCTTGCATAATGACAAGGCTAACATCCAATGGAGAAACAAAAATTTGAACAACAGACTACCTTACATAATGACAAGGCTCAATCCATTGGAGTAACAGAAATCTCAACGACTGACTACCTTCAATAATGACAAGGCTACCATTCATTGGAGTAACAAAAATATCGACAACATACTACCTTCTATAATGACAAGGCTATATCCATTGGGGTAACAAAAATCTCGACAATAGACTACCTTCCATAATGACAAGGCTACCATCCATTGGAATAACAAAAATCTAGACAATAGACTACCTTTCATAATGACAAGACTACCATCCACTGGAGTAACAAAAATCTCGATAAAAAACTACCATCCATAATGATAAGGCTACCATCCATTGGAATAACAAAAATCTCGACAATAGACTACCTTCAATAATGACAAGGCTACCATCCATTGGAGTAACAAAAATCTGAACAACAAAATACCTTGCATAATGACAAGGCTATCATCCATTGGAGTAATAAAGATATCGATAATAGACTACTTTCAACAATGACAAGGCTACCATCCACTGTAGTAACAAAAATCTCGACAAAATACTACCTTCCATAATGACAAGGTTACCATCCATTGGAATAACAAAAATCTCGACAAGAGATTATCTTCCATAATGAAAAGGCTACCATCCATTGGAGTAACAAAAATCTGAACAACCGACTACCTTACATAATGACAAGGATATAATCCATGGGAGTATCAAAAATCTCAACGACATACCACCTTCCATAATGACAAGGCTACCATCCATTGGAGTAACAACAATCTCGACAATAGACTACCTTCCATAATGACAAGGCTATCATCCATTGGAGTAACAAATATATCGATAACAGACTACCTTCAATAATGACAAGCCTACCATCCATTGGAGTAACAAAAATCTAGACAAAATACTACCTTACATAATGACAAGGCTACCATCCATTGGAATAACAAAAATCTCGACAACAGACTACCTTCCATAATGACAAGGCTACCATCCATTGGAGTAACAAAGATATCGAAAATAGACTACCTTCAATAATGAAAAGGCTAACATCCATTGGAGTAACAAAAATCTCGACAAAAGACTACCTTCCATAATGACAAGGTTACCATCCATTGGAATAACAAAAATCTCGACAACAGACTACCTTCCATAATGACAAGGCTAACATCCAATGGAGAAACAAAAATTTGAACAACAGGCTACCTTACATAATGACAAGGCTCAATCCATTGGAGTAACAGAAATCTCAGTGACAGACTACCTTCAATAATGACAAGGCTACCATTCATTGGAGTAACAAAAATATCGACAACATACTACCTTCTATAATGACAAGGCTATATCCATTAGGGTAACAAAAATCTCGACAATAGACTACCTTCCATAATGACAAGGCTACCATCCATTGGAGTAACAAAAATATCGACAAAAAAGTACCTTCCATAATGACAAGGCTATCATCCATTGGAATAACAAACATCAAGACAATAGACTACCTTTCATAATGACAAGGCTACCATCCATTGGAGTAACAAAAATCTCGATAAAAAACTACCATCCATAATGATAAGGCTACCATCCATTGGAATAACAAAAATATCGACAATAGACTACCTTCAATAATGACAAGGCTACCATCCATTGGAGTAACAAAAATCTGAACAACAAACTACCTTGCATAATGACAAGGCTATCATCCATTGGAGTAATAAAGATATCGACAATAGACTACCTTCAACAATGACAAGGATACCATCCATTGTAGTAACAAAAATCTCGACAAAATACTACCTTCCATAATGACAAGGTTACCATCCATTGGAATAACAAAAATCTCGACAACAGACTACCTTCCATAATGAAAAGACTACCATCCGTTGGAGTAACAAAAATCTGAACAACCGACTAACTTACATAATTACAAGGATACAATCCATTGGAGTAACAGAAATCTCAACGACAGACCACCTTCCATAATGACAAGGATACCATCCATTGGAGTAACAAAAATCTGAACAACAGACTACCTTGCATAATGACAAGGCTATCATCCATTGGTGTAACAAACATATCGAAAATAGACTACCTTCAATAATGACAAGGCTAACATCCATTGGAGTAACAAAAATCTCGACAAAAGACTACCTTCCATAATTACAAGGTTACCATCCATTAGAATAACAAAAATCTCAACAACAGACTACCTTCCATAATGACAAGGCTAACATCCAATGGAGAAACCAAAATTTGAATAACAAACTACCTTACATAATGACAAGGCTCAATCCATTGGAGTAACAGAAATCTCGACGCCAGACTACCTTCCATAATGACAAGGCTAACATTCATTGGAGTAACAAAAATATCGACAACATACTACCTTCTATAATGACAAGGCTATATCCATTGGGGTAACAAAAATCTCGACAATAGACTACCTTCCATAATGACAAGGCTACCATCCATTGGAGTAACAAAAATCTCGACAAAAAAATACCGTCCATAATGACAAGGCTACCATCCATTGGAATAACAAAAATCTAGACAATAGACTACATTTCATAATGACAAGGCTACCATCCATTGGAGTAACAAAAATCTCGATAAAAAACTACCATCCATAATGATAAGGCTACCATCCATTGGAATAACAAAAATCTCGATAATAGACTACCTTCAATAATGACAAGGCTACCATCCATTGGAGTAACAATAATCTGAACAACAAAATACCTTGCATAATGACAAGGCTATCATCCATTGGAGTAATAAAGATATCGAAAATAGACTACCTTCAATAATGACAAGGCTAATTTCCATTGGAGTAACAAAATTCTCGACAAAAGACTACCTTCCATAATTACAAGGTTACCATCCATTAGAATAACAAAAATCTCAACAACAGACTACCTTCCATAATGACAAGGCTAACATCCAATGGAGAAACCAAAATTTGAACAACAGACTACCTTACATAATGACAAGGCTCAATCCGTTGGAGTAACAGAAATCTCGACGCCAGACTACCTTCCATAATGACAAGGCTACCATTCATTGGAGTAAAAAAAATATCGACAACATATTACCTTCTATAATGACAAGGCTATATCCATTGGGGTAACAAAAATCTCGACAATAGACTACCTTCCATAATGACAAGGCTACCATCCATTGGAGTAACAAAAATCTCGACAAAAAACTACCTTCCATAATGACAAGGCTACCATCCATTGGAATAACAAAAATCTAGACAATAGACTACCTTTCATAATGACAAGACTACCATCCGCTAGAGTAACAAAAATCTCGATAAAAAACTACCATCCATTGGAATAACAAAAATCTCGACAATAGACTACCTTCAATAATGACAAGGCTACCATCCATTGGAATAACAAAAATCTCGACAATAGACTACCTTCAATAACAACAAGGCTACCATCCATTGGATAACAAAAATCTGAACAACAAAATACCTTGCATAATGACAAGGCTATCATCCATTGGAGTAATAAAGATATCGACAATAGACTACTTTCAACAATGACAAGGCTACCATCCATTGTAGTAACAAAAATCTCGACAAAATACTACCTTCCATAATGACAAGGTTACCATCCATTGGAATAACAAAAATCTTGACAAGAGATTATCTTCCATAATGAAAAGGCTACCATCAATTGGTGTAACAAAAATCTGAACAACCGACTACCTTACATAATGACAAGGATACAATCCATAGGAGTAACAAAAATCTCAACGACATACCACCTTCCATAATGACAAGGCTACCATCCATTGGAGTAACTACAATCTCGACAATAGACTACCTTCCATAATGACAAGGCTATCATCCATTGGAGTAACAAATATATCGATAACAGACTACCTTCAATAATGACAAGCCTACCATCCATTGGAGTAACAAAAATCTAGACAAAATACTACCTTACATAATGACAAGGCTACCATCCATTGGAATAACAAAAATCTCGACAATAGACTACCTTCCATAATGACAAGGCTACCATCCATTGGAGTAACAAAAATCTGAACAACAGACTACCTTGCATAATGACAAGGCTAACATCCAATGGAGAAACAAAAATTTGAACAACAGACTACCTTACATAATGACAAGGCTCAATCCATTGGAGTAACAGAAATCTCAACGACTGACTACCTTCAATAATGACAAGGCTACCATTCATTGGAGTAACAAAAATATCGACAACATACTACCTTCTATAATGACAAGGCTATATCCATTGGGGTAACAAAAATCTCGACAATAGACTACCTTCCATAATGACAAGGCTACCATCCATTGGAATAACAAAAATCTAGACAATAGACTACCTTTCATAATGACAAGACTACCATCCACTGGAGTAACAAAAATCTCGATAAAAAACTACCATCCATAATGATAAGGCTACCATCCATTGGAATAACAAAAATCTCGACAATAGACTACCTTCAATAATGACAAGGCTACCATCCATTGGAGTAACAAAAATCTGAACAACAAAATACCTTGCATAATGACAAGGCTATCATCCATTGTAGTAATAAAGATATCGATAATAGACTACTTTCAACAATGACAAGGCTACCATCCACTGTAGTAACAAAAATCTCGACAAAATACTACCTTCCATAATGACAAGGTTACCATCCATTGGAATAACAAAAATCTCGACAAGAGATTATCTTCCATAATGAAAAGGCTACCATCCATTGGAGTAACAAAAATCTGAACAACCGACTACCTTACATAATGACAAGGATATAATCCATGGGAGTATCAAAAATCTCAACGACATACCACCTTCCATAATGACAAGGCTACCATCCATTGGAGTAACAACAATCTCGACAATAGACTACCTTCCATAATGACAAGGCTATCATCCATTGGAGTAACAAATATATCGATAACAGACTACCTTCAATAATGACAAGCCTACCATCCATTGGAGTAACAAAAATCTAGACAAAATACTACCTTACATAATGACAAGGCTACCATCCATTGGAATAACAAAAATCTCGACAATAGACTACCTTCCATAATGACAAGGCTACCATCCATTGGAGTAATAAAAATATGAACAACAGACTACCTTGCATAATGACAAGGCTATCATCCATTGGAGTAACAAAGATATCGAAAATAGACTACCTTCAATAATGAAAAGGCTAACATCCATTGGAGTAACAAAAATCTCGACAAAAGACTACCTTCCATAATGACAAGGTTACCATCCATTGGAATAACAAAAATCACGACAACAGACTACCTTCCATAATGACAAGGCTAACATCCAATGGAGAAACATAAATTTGAACAACAGGCTACCTTACATAATGACAAGGCTCAATCCATTGGATTAACAGAAATCTCAACGACAGACTACCTTCAATAATGACAAGGCTACCATTCATTGGAGTAACAAAAATATCGACAACATACTACCTTCTATAATGACAAGGCTATGTCCATTTGGGTAAAAAAAATCTCGACAACAGACTACCTTCCATAATGACAAGGCTACCATCCATTGGAGTAACAAAAATATCGACAAAAAATTACCTTCCATAATGACAAGGCTACCATCCATTGGAATAACAAACATCTCGACAATAGACTACCTTTCATAATGACAAGGCTACCATCCATTGGAGTAACAAAAATCTCGATAAAAAAATACCATCCATAATGATAAGGCTACCATCCATTGGAGTAACAAAAATCTCGACAAAAGACTACCTTACATAATGACTAAGTTACCATCCATTGGAATAACAAAAATCTCGACAACAGACTACCTTCCATAATGACAAGGCTAACATCCAATGGAGAAACAAAAATTTGAACAACAGACTACCTTACATAATGACAAGGCTCAATCCATTGGAGTAACAGAAATCTCAACGACAAACTACCTTCAATAATGACAAGGCTACCATCCATTGGAGTAACAACAATCTCGATAATAGACTACCTTCCATAATGACAAGGCTATCATCCATTGGAGTAACAAATATATCGATAACAGACTACCTTCAATAATGACAAGCCTACCATCCATTGGAGTAACAAAAATCTAGACAAAATACTACCTTACATAATGACAAGGCTACCATCCATTGGAATAACAAAAATCTCGACAATAGACTACCTTCCATAATGACAAGGCTACCATCCATTGGAGTAATAAAAATCTGAACAACAGACTACCTTGCATAATGACAAGGCTATCATCCATTGGAGTAACAAAGATATCGAAAATAGACTACCTTCAATAATGAAAAGGCTAACATCCATTGGAGTAACAAAAATCTTGACAAAAGACTACCTTCCATAATGACAAGGTTACCATCCATTGGAATAACAAAAATCACGACAACAGACTACCTTCCATAATGACAAGGCTAACATCCAATGGAGAAACATAAATTTGAACAACAGGCTACCTTACATAATGACAAGGCTCAATCCATTGGATTAACAGAAATCTCAACGACAGACTACCTTCAATAATGACAAGGCTACCATTCATTGGAGTAACAAAAATATCGACAACATACTACCTTCTATAATTACAAGGCTATGTCCATTTGGGTAAAAAAAATCTCGACAACAGACTACCTTCCATAATGAGAAGGCTACCATCCATTGGAGTAACAAAAATATCGACAAAAAAGTACCTTCCATAATGACAAGTTTACCATCCATTGGAATAACAAACATCTCGACAATAGACTACCTTTCATAATGACAAGGCTACCATCCATTGGAGTAACAAAAATCTCGATAAAAAAATACCATCCATAATGATAAGGCTACCATCCATTGGAGTAACAAAAATCTCGACAAAAGACTACCTTACATAATGACTAAGTTACCATCCATTGGAATAACAAAAATCTCGACAACAGACTACCTTCCATAATGACAAGGCTAACATCCAATGGAGAAACAAAAATTTGAACAACAGACTACCTTACATAATGACAAGGCTCAATCCATTGGAGTAACAGAAATCTCAACGACAAACTACCTTCAATAATGACAAGGCTACCATCCATTGGAGTAACAACAATCTCGATAATAGACTACCTTCCATAATGACAAGGCTATCATCCATTGGAGTAACAAATATATCGATAACAGACTACCTTCAATAATGACAAGCCTACCATCCATTGGAGTAACAAAAATCTAGACAAAATACTACCTTACATAATGACAAGGCTACCATCCATTGGAATAACAAAAATCTCGACAATAGACTACCTTCCATAATGACAAGGCTACCATCCATTGGAGTAACAAAAATCTGAACAACAGACTACCTTGCATAATGACAAGGCTATCATCCATTGGAGTAACAAAGATATCGAAAATAGACTACCTTCAATAATGAAAAGGCTAACATCCATTGGAGTAACAAAAATCTTGACAAAAGACTACCTTCCATAATGACAAGGTTACCATCCATTGGAATAACAAAAATCACGACAACAGACTACCTTCCGTAATGACAAGGCTAACATCCAATGGAGAAACAAAAATTTGAACAACAGGCTACCTTACATAATGACAAGGCTCAATCCATTGGAGTAACAAAAATCTCAATGATAGACTACCTTCAATAATGACAAGGCTACCATTCATTGGAGTAACAAAAATATCGACAACATACTACCTTCTATAATGACAAGGCTATATCCATTGGGGTAACAAAAATCTCGACAACAGACTACCTTCCATAATGACAAGGCTACCATCCATTGGAGTAACAAAAATATCGACAAAAAAGTACCTTCCATAATGACAAGGCTACCATCCATTGGAATAACAAACATCTCGACAATAGACTACCTTTCATAATGACAAGGCTACCATCCATTGGTGTAACAAAAATCTCGATAAAAAACTACCATCCATAATGATAAGGCTACCATCCATTGGAATAACAAAAATCTCGACAATAGACTACCTTCAATAATGACAAGGCTACCATCCATTGGAGTAACACAAATTTGAACAACAAACTACCTTGCATAATGACAAGGCTATCATCCATTGGAGTAATAAAGATATCGACAATAGACTACCTTCAACAATGACAAGGATACCATCCATTGTAGTAACAAAAATCACGACAAAATACTACCTTCCATAATGACAAGGTTACCATCCATTGGAATAACAAAAATCACGACAACAGACTACCTTCCATAATGACAAGGCTAACATCCAATGGAGAAACATAAATTTGAACAACAGGCTACCTTACATAATGACAAGGCTCAATCCATTGGATTAACAGAAATCTCAACGACAGACTACCTTCAATAATGACAAGGCTACCATTCATTGGAGTAACAAAAATATCGACAACATACTACCTTCTATAATGACAAGGCTATGTCCATTTGGGTAAAAAAAATCTCGACAACAGACTACCTTCCATAATGACAAGGCTACCATCCATTGGAGTAACAAAAATATCGACAAAAAAGTACCTTCCATAATGACAAGGCTACCATCCATTGGAATAACAAACATCTCGACAATAGACTACCTTTCATAATGACAAGGCTACCATCCATTGGAGTAACAAAAATGTCGATAAAAAAATACCATCCATAATGATAAGGCTACCATCCATTGGAGTAACAAAAATCTCGACAAAAGACTACCTTACATAATGACTAAGTTACCATCCATTAGAATAACAAAAATCTCGAAAACAGACTACCTTCCATAATGACAAGGCTAACATCCAATGGAGAAACAAAAATTTGAACAACAGACTACCTTACATAATGACAAGGCTCAATCCATTGGAGTAACAGAAATCTCAACGACAAACTACCTTCAATAATGACAAGGCTACCATCCATTGGAGTAACAACAATCTCGATAATAGACTACCTTCCATAATGACAAGGCTATCATCCATTGGAGTAACAAATATATCGATAACAGACTACCTTCAATAATGACAAGCCTACCATCCATTGGAGTAACAAAAATCTAGACAAAATACTACCTTACATAATGACAAGGCTACCATCCATTGGAATAACAAAAATCTCGACAATAGACTACCTTCCATAATGACAAGGCTACCATCCATTGGAGTAATAAAAATCTGAACAACAGACTACCTTGCATAATGACAAGGCTATCATCCATTGGAGTAACAAAGATATCGAAAATAGACTACCTTCATTAATGAAAAGGCTAACATCCATTGGAGTAACAAAAATCTTGACAAAAGACTACCTTCCATAATGACAAGGTTACCATCCATTGGAATAACAAAAATCACGACAACAGACTACCTTCCATAATGACAAGGCTAACATCCAATGGAGAAACATAAATTTGAACAACAGGCTACCTTACATAATGACAAGGCTCAATCCATTGGATTAACAGAAATCTCAACGACAGACTACCTTCAATAATGACAAGGCTACCATTCATTGGAGTAACAAAAATATCGACAACATACTACCTTCTATAATTACAAGGCTATGTCCATTTGGGTAAAAAAAATCTCGACAACAGACTACCTTCCATAATGACAAGGCTACCATCCATTGGAGTAACAAAAATATCGACAAAAAAGTACCTTCCATAATGACAAGGCTACCATCCATTGGAATAACAAACATCTCGACAATAGACTACCTTTCATAATGACAAGGCTACCATCCATTGGAGTAACAAAAATATCGATAAAAAAATACCATCCATAATGATAAGGCTACCATCCATTGGAGTAACAAAAATCTCGACAAAAGACTACCTTACATAATGACTAAGTTACCATCCATTGGAATAACAAAAATCTCGACAACAGACTACCTTCCATAATGACAAGGCTAACATCCAATGGAGAAACAAAAATTTGAACAACAGACTACCTTACATAATGACAAGGCTCAATCCATTGGAGTAACAGAAATCTCAACGACAAACTACCTTCAATAATGACAAGGCTACCATCCATTGGAGTAACAACAATCTCGATAATAGACTACCTTCCATAATGACAAGGCTATCATCCATTGTAGTAACAAATATATCGATAGCAGACTACCTTCAATAATGACAAGCCTACCATCCATTGGAGTAACAAAAATCTAGACAAAATTCTACCTTACATAATGACAAGGCTACCATCCATTGGAATAACCAAAATCTCGACAATAGACTACCTTCCATAATGACAAGGCTATCATCCATTGGAGTAACAAAAATCTGAACAACAGACTACCTTGCATAATGACAAGGCTATCATCCATTGGAGTAACAAAGATATCGAAAATAGACTACCTTCAATAATGAAAAGGCTAACATCCATTGGAGTAACAAAAATCTTGACAAAAGACTACCTTCCATAATGACAAGGTTACCATCCATTGGAATAACAAAAATCACGACAACAGACTACCTTCCATAATGACAAGGCTAACATCCAATGGAGAAACAAAAATTTGAACAACAGGCTACCTTACATAATGACAAGGCTCAATCCATTGGAGTAACAGAAATCTCAACGACAGACTACCTTCAATAATGACAAGGCTACCATTCATTGGAGTAACAAAAATATTGACAACATACTACCTTCTATAATGACAAGGCTATATCCATTGGGGTAACAAAAATCTCGACAACAGACTACCTTCCATAATGACAAGGCTACCATCCATTGGAGTAACAAAAATATCGACAAAAAAGTACCTTCCATAATGACAAGGATACCATCCATTGGAATAACAAACATCTCGACAATAGACTACCTTTCATAATGACAAGGCTACCATCCATTGGTGTAACAAAAATCTCGATAAAAAACTACCATCCATAATGATAAGGCTACCATCCATTGGAATAACAAAAATCTCGACAATAGACTACCTTCAATAATGACAAGGCTACCATCCATTGGAGTAACACAAATTTGAACAACAAACTACCTTGCATAATGACAAGGCTATCATCCATTGGAGTAATAAAGATATCGACAATAGACTACCTTCAACAATGACAAGGATACCATCCATTGTAGTAACAAAAATCACGACAAAATACTACCTTCCATAATGACAAGGTTACCATCCATTGGAATAACAAAAATCACGACAACAGACTACCTTCCATAATGACAAGGCTAACATCCAATGGAGAAACATAAATTTGAACAACAGGCTACCTTACATAATGACAAGGCTCAATCCATTGGATTAACAGAAATCTCAACGACAGACTACCTTCAATAATGACAAGGCTACCATTCATTGGAGTAACAAAAATATCGACAACATACTACCTTCTATAATGACAAGGCTATGTCCATTTGGGTAAAAAAAATCTCGACAACAGACTACCTTCCATAATGACAAGGCTACCATCCATTGGAGTAACAAAAATATCGACAAAAAAGTACCTTCCATAATGACAAGGCTACCATCCATTGGAATAACAAACATCTCGACAATAGACTACCTTTCATAATGACAAGGCTACCATCCATTGGAGTAACAAAAATCTCGATAAAAAAATACCATCCATAATGATAAGGCTACCATCCATTGGAGTAACAAAAATCTCGACAAAAGACTACCTTACATAATGACTAAGTTACCATCCATTGGAATAACAAAAATCTCGACAACAGACTACCTTCCATAATGACAAGGCTAACATCCAATGGAGAAAAAAAAATTTGAACAACAGACTACCTTACATAATGACAAGGCTCAATCCATTGGAGTAACAGAAATCTCAACGACAAACTACCTTCAATAATGACAAGGCTACCATCCATTGGAGTAACAACAATCTCGATAATAGACTACCTTCCATAATGACAAGGCTATCATCCATTGGAGTAACAAATATATCGATAACAGACTACCTTCAATAATGACAAGCCTACCATCCATTGGAGTAACAAAAATCTAGACAAAATACTACCTTACATAATGACAAGGCTACCATCCATTGGAATAACAAAAATCTCGACAATAGACTACCTTCCATAATGACAAGGCTACCATCCATTGGAGTAATAAAAATCTGAACAACAGACTACCTTGCATAATGACAAGGCTATCATCCATTGGAGTAACAAAGATATCGAAAATAGACTACCTTCAATAATGAAAAGGCTAACATCCATTGGAGTAACAAAAATCTTGACAAAAGACTACCTTCCATAATGACAAGGTTACCATCCATTGGAATAACAAAAATCACGACAACAGACTACCTTCCATAATGACAAGGCTAACATCCAATGGAGAAACATAAATTTGAATAACAGGCTACCTTACATAATGACAAGGCTCAGTCCATTGGATTAACAGAAATCTCAACGACAGACTACCTTCAATAATGACAAGGCTACCATTCATTGGAGTAACAAAAATATCGACAACATACTACCTTCTATAATTACAAGGCTATGTCCATTTGGGTAAAAAAAATCTCGACAACAGACTACCTTCCATAATGACAAGGCTACCATCCATTGGAGTTACAAAAATATCGACAAAAAAGTACCTTCCATAATGACAAGGCTACCGTCCATTGGAATAACAAACATCTCGACAATAGACTACCTTTCATAATGACAAGGCTACCATCCATTGGAGTAACAAAAATCTCGATAAAAAAATACCATCCATAATGATAAGGCTACCATCCATTGGAGTAACAAAAATCTCGACAAAAGACTACCTTACATAATGACTAAGTTACCATCCATTGGAATAACAAAAATCTCGACAACAGACTACCTTCCATAATGACAAGGCTAACATCCAATGGAGAAACAAAAATTTGAACAACAGACTACCTTACATAATGACAAGGCTCAATCCATTGGAGTAACAAAAATCTCAACGACAAACTACCTTCAATAATGA
This sequence comes from Vicia faba, assembly GCA_948472305.1. Taxonomy (NCBI): domain Eukaryota; kingdom Viridiplantae; phylum Streptophyta; class Magnoliopsida; order Fabales; family Fabaceae; genus Vicia; species Vicia faba. The sequence continues at coordinate 584,165,347 of OX451739.1, read as the reverse complement.
CAAGGCTACCATCCATTGGAGTAACAACAATCTCGATAATAGACTACCTTCCATAATGACAAGGCTATCATCCATTGGAGTAACAAATATATCGATAACAGACTACCTTCAATAATGACAAGCCTACCATCCATTGGAGTAACAAAAATCTAGACAAAATACTACCTTACATAATGACAAGGCTACCATCCATTGGAATAACAAAAATCTCGACAATAGACTACCTTCCATAATGACAAGGCTACCATCCATTGGAGTAACAAAAATCTAAACAACAGACTACCTTGCATAATGACAAGGCTATCATCCATTGGAGTAACAAAGATATCGAAAATAGACTACCTTCAATAATGAAAAGGCTAACATCCATTGGAGTAACAAAAATCTTGACAAAAGACTACCTTCCATAATGACAAGGTTACCATCCATTGGAATAACAAAAATCACGACAACAGACTACCTTCCATAATGACAAGGCTAACATCCAATGGAGAAACAAAAATTTGAACAACAGGCTACCTTACATAATGACAAGGCTCAATCCATTGGAGTAACAGAAATCTCAACGACAGACTACCTTCAATAATGACAAGGCTACCATTCATTGGAGTAACAAAAATATCGACAACATACTACCTTCTATAATGACAAGGCTATATCCATTCGGGTAACAAAAATCTCGACAACAAACTACCTTCCATAATGACAAGGCTACCATCCATTGGAGTAACAAAAATATCGACAAAAAAGTACCTTCCATAATGACAAGGCTACCATCCATTGGAATAAGAAACATCTCGACAATAGACTACCTTTCATAATGACAAGGCTACCATCCATTGGTGTAACAAAAATCTCGATAAAAAACTACCATCCATAATGATAAGGCTACCATCCATTGGAATAACAAAAATCTCGACAATAGACTACCTTCAATAATGACAAGGCTACCATCCATTGGAGTAACACAAATTTGAACAACAAACTACCTTGCATAATGACAAGGCTATCATCCATTGGAGTAATAAAGATATCGACAATAGACTACCTTCAACAATGATAAGGATACCATCCATTGTAGTAACAAAAATCACGACAAAATACTACCTTCCATAATGACAAGGTTACCATCCATTGGAATAACAAAAATCACGACAACAGACTACCTTCCATAATGACAAGGCTAACATCCAATGGAGAAACATAAATTTGAACAACAAGCTACCTTACATGAAGGGGTGAAAAACACAAGAAGGGGGGGGGGGGGGGGGGGGGGGGTTGAATTATAAAACTGAAATCTTAAAGCAATTGACAAGATATTTTTATCCTGGTTCGTTTGATCTCAAACTACTCCAGTCCACCCGTCAAGGTGATTTCGCCTCTCTCCAACGAGGTCTTAATTCACTATATTCAACTGAATATTACAGACTGCTTTAACAACTGCTAAAGCCTTCTTGATTCAAACCACAATCCGGTTTGTCAAGGCAACACTTTCTTACAAAGGTATAAAACAATGTGTGTGAATGTTTTCTACAAAACTTTATCACAACTGTGATGTATACACAAATTAAGCTTAGAAACTAGATTGCTAAACAGAAATAGAATATCAGAGTATGGTTTAGCAAAACTGGTAGAATGAAGATTATTGTTCAGCTTTTTGCGTGTAGAGATTTTGAGAGCATTAGCCATTATAATCTTCGAAGCCTTGTTTATATAGCACTTGAGAAGATGAACGTTGAATGCAATATTCTTGATTCAATGCTAATAGCAAGCTTTCCTTTTTGAGCAGATCTTGTCTAGAATGATGCCGTTGGAATTAATTAGCGTTCAATGCACAGTACCGTTGCTTCTTCAATGCACGTTCTGGCTTGGCTCATTCTGATTCTGCTTCGCTGCTGATGAACTATTGTGTTTCTGTATCAGAGTGTTTACGCGCAGTTCTGTTCATCAAGCTTCAGCATGTTCGTGAGTTGATTATCTGATCTTGACGTTCTGATGAGCAACTTCTGATGCTGGTGTGTCAAATCAAATTCTGATGCTGAATGAACGTGATCTTGCTTATATCCATCAGAGTATCTGCAAGTCAGAACATAATATTTTTAGGCAGCATATAGTTCATTCATGAAACTTATAAATACTATATCTTTTCACTTTGTTATCATCAAAACTCAAATATAGGGTTGTAGATTCAAACATTGTTCTAACAATCTCCCCCTTTTTGATGATGACAAAAACTAGATATTTTAAATGAAAAATAACGTGAAAAGGTATCTGGGAAATGTTTCAGAGTTAAGAAGTAAGGAGAAATCAGAGTTAAGAGATACTCCCCCTGAGTTTGTTAATTCCCTTTGATATACGTGTTCTTCAGGATCAGATCTTTTTCTTTCTTTGAACATCAGATTATAAGAGTCTTTGACTTATCAGAGAGCAGAGCTTCAGAGTTATTCTTGTCAGAGCTTTGCTTTGGATCAGAGTGTCCAGGAGCTTCCTTGTGCCTGTAGACTTTAAAACAAAACAGAAAAACATTTCAAGTAATAGAGTTAGAATGTTTGATAATTTCTGTCTAGTTAGCCGTTATTGATTTTAAATATCATTCTTGTTCTCCCCCTTTTTGTCAGCAATCAAAAAGTGTTGGTGATGTGCTAAAACAATTTGATCAGAAAAACTAATCATATTAAGATAGTTCAGAATCAGAGCAAGAGAACATTACAAAAACTTAAAACAGGACATCGGAAAATGAAGAAGACATAAAAAAAATTATGCATGAAAACGATTTTAAGGTTGAGGGGGCATGCGTGAGAACAGGCTCTCCAGCATTGCTTGAATCTTTTCAGAAGTTTCATTCTGCTTCTGAACCATGTTGACCACAGTGTCAATTTTGCTGTCCTGCACATCCATTCGTGCTTTCATCTTCTGATCATTCTCTTCCATCCGCTGTTGTAGACGCAAGTCATTCAGCCTTAATTCTTCCAGAGTCTGCCTGTCCAAGGCAGCTTGAGAAGCATCAGAAGGAGGAAGCTTCTCAGAACTTTCAGCGACATCTTCTGCTGGATTTTCTTCAGCCTGAATGGTCTTGTCTTCTTCTGATGGTTGCACCTTTGCAGCTTGCTCTTTCTCAGACCAAGATTCACTGTCCAGAGGGAGCACAACTTCTTGAGGCAGCTGACTTTCAACTTCCTTCAGCAGCTTGCTGAAGTTATGTTGAGCCTGCTCATAGTTGACATCCTGCAACTTGAGGGCTTCAGCACGAACCCATAATCTGAACTGTGACCAGAGCTGATCAGAAGCCGCTGGGTCAATCATCCCGGGACAGACTTGCTTCAAAGAAGCAATCCATTGCAGCACACCTGTTTCAAAATTCAAAATACCAGAGCCAACATCTGGTTGCTTTGGTTTGGGGATGGCAATTTTGTGTCTTAGATCAGCAAGACGTTCAAGACTTGTGAAGTCAATGAAAGTCCTGTTGGGGTTTTCAGCGGTTTTCTGAGAGGTTGTTTGTTTTGGAGGAAGGGTATCAGAATCAGAGTCAGATATTTCTATTGGAGTGGTTGGAGTTTTTGGAGGTGTTGATTCTAATGAGGATGGCAACTGGGGCCTGACAATAGTGGTTCCACATGGCAACTGGATTGCCAACGGTGATGGTTGAGGTGAGTGAGGGTCAGAATGATGAGGAGAAGGGGTTTTGAAATGGTGAAACTCTGTTTGTGGTGAAGGTGGATTATTTTCTGGTTGGGGAGGTGGAATCTCTGATTGCTCAGGGATCAGAGGTTCTTCTGTGAGTGGTTGTTCTGATTGTGGTTCTGGTTCTGGTTGATGTTGTATTTCTGGTTCAGGTTGTGGTTCGGGTTGTGGAGGAGGAATATTTGGTGGTTCAGAATTTGGTTGAGCAGAAGCATGTTCACGCTCAATATCAGCTAGCACTCTATCAAGTGCTGGTGTTGTTGAAATAGTTGGTTGTTTGGGAATCTTAGTTCTGGGTCTTCTGAGTAGTAAGGCCTCAGAAGGGTCTTCTGGTATGGTTTCATCAATGGTAGGGATTGGAATGGATATTCTGTGAGAGGTTTGAGAAGGGGCAGCAGATGTTGGAATAGTAGATGAAATTAAAACAGGGGCAGCAGATGAAATACCTCTTTTCTTTGGAGTCTGATGAGATGATCCTTCTGCTGGAGCTTTCCTCTTCTTTGTCTTCTTCTGAGTCACTTCTGGTTGGGTTTGACTCAGATCTTTGATCTTCAGCTTTGAACCTGTATCTTCTGCCTTGTACGCATCAGGATACCTGAGAAACATCTCTGGTTTGGATTCCATTTCAGAAAATATTGGAAAATCACTCAGGGGCACTCTTCTGCTGGAGATATCAGCAGTTGAAGTAACTCTGGGTTCCTTCTGAATATTTTCTATCAGCTTCATCTTTTTCAGATTATTAGCATTCAACGGTTTCCCAATAGTTGGTTCAATAGTGCTCATCTCCTGAGCTTCGATTAGATGTTCAATCAGTCTATTCTCTGTTAGAATATCTGATATGAGCCTTCCAAACGGTATCCAGTCCCTTTTGGTCCTTTCTTCTTCTCTTGTTTCTTTGACACTTGTCTTGAGATGGTTGAACAGGAAGTGTGCCAGATTGATCTTTACCCTCTGATCAATAAAGTAGATCAGAAACTGCTGATCCACGTTTATATAATCAGGAGAACTTGTTGGTTTCCTGTGATTGAAGCAGCCAAGAACAATCTTAGCCCATACTCTGCAGTGATCCTTCAGATCCTTGATTTTGCTGCTGGGCATTCCAAGAGTGAAAATTCTGTTGGCTACCACACCTATATCAGGGCATCTTTCAGCCATGTCCACACAACGGACTCCACCACCACTTTGACCGATTAGCCTAGCAATGAGATCTTCAGAAATCACTATCTTCTTTCCCATGACAGAAGAGATGACTAGATGTTTAGAAACCTTGGCGTGAATCCAAAATTCCTTGACTAGCGCAGGGAATGTTGGTCCAACCAACCTATCGAAATACCTCTCCCACTTTTGAGCCCTAATTTCTTCAGTTAGGTCAAATCCATTATCCTTCAAACTTTCAAAGTCGATGATTAACTCAGAGAGAACTTCAAGGTTCTTTACCGGAGTGAGAAGAGTTCTGAGTGGCACCTGATATTGCTCAGAAGTTGCTTTCTTCTGATTGCCTGCAGAAATGCTGGAGGATGCCATTGTTCACACTAAAAAAGCTTTGAGAATGAGTTTGAGAGAAAAAGGTTTGCAAGAACTCAGAAATATGCAGAAAATGCTTGAGTGATTATGAGAAAGCGTAAAGAATAAGAATGAAGGATTAATGTGCTTAAATAGAGTTTTTCAAAATTATTTTGAAAAATTAAACGTTTTTAAGAGAGAGAAAAAAATAATGATTGCCATTTAACAAGCGTGATTACTTTTCATTAAATGCTTGCTGATTTTGGGGGATTTGAGAAAGATACTTAAAAACGGTTACCAGACATGTGTCTCAATGTACCCAATCAGCGCTTTGCCTTCTCAGAAGCGTGCACGCGTTCTGCTTCAGAGATTTGCTGATGATTGGATGACACTTGTTTGATGTAGTGATCAGCACGTCTGTCTTTGAGATTAGACTCTCAGATCTTTAGACTTGCATCTGATACAATCTGCATGTTCTATCTTTCTGAAAGGAGATTGATCAGATGTTCACAGTAAAATAATTACATTCTGAAGATAGATATATGGAATTAAAACATTTTCATTCTGGGCATACTTTCATGCTGAGATGTTTCAGAATGAAATTGAACCTATCTTCTGAAAGGGGTTTAGTAAAGATATCAGCCCATTGATGGTCTGTATCTATAAATTTTAAGTTTAAAATACCTTTCTGAATGTAGTCCCTAATGAAATGATGTTTTATTTCTATATGCTTAGCTCTAGAATGTAAAATAGGATTCTTACTTAAGCAGATAGCAGAGGTATTATCACAAAGTATAGGAATGTTACTCTCAAAAATCTGGAAGTCTTCAAGCTGACTTTTCATCCAGAGCATTTGTGTGCTACATCCTGCTGCTGCTATGTACTCAGCTTCTGCTGTTGACAGAGCAATTGTTGATTGCCTTTTGCTGGACCACGAGATCAGATTTTCTCCCAGAAACTGGCAGCTTCCAGAAGTACTTTTACGTTCCACTCTGTCTCCAGCAAAATCAGCATCACAGTAGCCTACTAAGCTGTAATCACTAGATTTTCTATAAAACAAACCCAGATTAGTAGTCCCTTTCAGATACTTGAAAATTCGCTTAACAGCTGTTAAGTGAGATTCTCTAGGATCTGATTGGAATCTAGCACAGATACAAACGCTGAATAATATGTCAGGTCTTGAAGCAGTCAGATAGAGGAGAGAGCCAATCATACCTCTGTAGACTTTCTGTTCTACACTTTTGCTTACCTCTTCTCTTTCCAGAATGCAAGTAGGATGCATTGGAATCTTTGATGGCTTACATTCTGAGAGGTCAAATTTCTTCAGAAGATCTCTGATGTATTTGCTCTGATGAATGTAAGTTCATTCTGGAGTTTGATTGATCTAAATTCCTAGAAAGAATTTCAGTTCCCCCATGAGGCTCATCTCAAATTCTGCCTGCATACACTTAGCAAATTTTCTTCCAAGAGAAGGATTAGTAGAACCAAAAATGATATCATCAACATAAATTTGACAGACTAAAATGTCACTCTTAACTGTTTTACAGAATAGAGTAGTGTCCACTTTCCCTCTGGTGAATTCATTTTCAAGCAGAAAGTTACTTAGCCTTTCATACCAAGCTCTGGGAGCTTGTTTCAGACCATACAGTGACTTCTTTAGTTTGAAAACATGTTCTGGATGTTTTGTATTTTCAAAACCTGGGGGTTGGTGAACATAAACTTCTTCTTCTATATAACCATTTAAGAATGCACTTTTGACATCCATCTGATACAGAGTGATGCCTCTATTAATAGCAAATGAAATTAAAAGTCTGATAGATTCTAACCTGGCGACTGGGGCAAAGGTTTCTGTATAGTCTATCCCCTCTTGCTGACTATAACCTTGTGCAACCAGTCGTGCCTTGTTTCTGATAACTTCACCTTGTTCATTTAGCTTGTTTCTGAACACCCATCTTGTTCCAATGACGTTGAATCCTTTTGGTCTCGGAACGAGATCCCATACGTCGTTTCTGGTGAATTGATTCAGCTCTTCTTGCATTGCCAGAATCCAGTCATTATCCAGAAGTGCTTCATCAATAGAAGAAGGTTCAATCAGAGACACCAGTCCCATAAGAGTTTCTTCAGAGTTTCTGAAGCTTGCTCTTGTTCTGATTGGATCTTCCTTTCTTCCTAGGATAGTCTCTTCTGGGTGATCCAAACTGCTTCTGGGTAATCTCTTCTGAGGTTGATCAGCAGCAGTTGTAGGATTTCTAGCATTGCTCCTTTCAGACGTTGAAGGAATGTCTGTGTTGAGAGCTTCTGATGACTTGTCTTCAGAACCTGCAAATTCAATTTCTATACCTGCAAAAGTTTCATTCTGCTTTGACTTTTCAGAGTCAAGCTTATCATCAAAACAAACACTGATTGATTCTTCCACAATCTGTGTTTCTGTATTGTATACTCTGTACCCTCTTGAGCGTTCAGAGTATCCTAACATAATACACTTCTGTGCCTTAGAATCAAACTTGTTCAAATAATTCTTCGTATTCAATATAAAGCAAGTACATCCAAATGGATGAAAATACGAAATGTTGGGCTTTCTGTTCTTCCACAATTCATATGGAGTCTTTTCCAGAATAGGTCTTATTGAGATTCTATTCTGAATGTAGCACGCTGTGTTTATTGCCTCTGCCCAGAAAGTCTTAGCAACGTTTGTCTCATTGATCATGGTTCTGGCCATTTCTTGCAATGTTCTGTTCTTTCGTTCTACAACTCCATTTTGTTGGGGAGTTCTAGGACAAGAGAAATCATGCAGAATGCCTTTGTCATTAAAGAATGACTCAAAATCTTTATTTTCAAATTCTCCACCATGATCACTTCTGACTTTAACGATTCTAAGATCTTTTTCATTCTGAACTTGGTTACAGAAGGTAACAAACACAGAGTGTGACTCGTCCTTGTGTCTTAAGAACTTTACCCATGTCCATCTGCTATAGTCATCTACGATTACTAACCCATACTTCTTACCACTGACTGAAGCAGTTTTAACTGGTCCAAATAAGTCAATGTGCAGAAGTTCTAAGGGTTTAGAGGTAGAAACAACATTTTTGGATTTAAAAGAAGGTTTTGCAAATTTGCCTTTCTGACATGCTTCACACAGAGCATCTGAATTGAACTTCAAATTAGGAAGTCCTCTGACCAGATTGAGTTTGTTAATCTGAGATATTCTTCTCATACTAACATGCCCCAATCTTCTGTGCCAGATCCACTGCTCGTTGTTAACAGACAGAAGACATTTTACGTTCTGACTCTTTAGTTCAGAAAGTTTGATTTTATAAATGTTGTTTTTCCTCTTTCCATTAAACAGGATAGTCCCATCTTTCTGACTAACAGCTTTACATGATTTTTTATTAAAGATTATATCATAACCGTTATCACTTAATTGACTTATGGATAACAGATTATGCATCAATCCATCAACTAGCAGAACATTATTAATAGAGGGAAGATTTCCATTACCTACAGTTCCAGAGCCAATTATCTTTCCCCTCTGATTGCCTCCAAAGCCAACGTGGCCTCCAGGCTTAAGTTCCAGGCTTTGGAACATATGCCTTCTTCCCGTCATGTGTCGTGAGCAGCCAGAGTCCAGGTACCATGACTGGTGTTTCTGACTTGCTGCTAAAGATATCTGCAACATGTATTATTTTATCCTTAGGTACCCAGATCTTCTTGGGTCCTGATTTGTTAGTTTTACCAAAACTCTGGTTGAATTTTGGTTTCACAGAGTTCTTACTGCTAGTATATTTGATATCATGTGTGTGACCATACACAAAGTGTGAATTTAAAGGAGTGTGTTTAATGGTTAAATCCATGACATTCTTTGGTGTAGGAACCTTACCTAGGTATCCTATTCCTTTCCTGCCGTTTCTGCTAACTCCATAGATCATTGAAGCCATTTTGCTTCTATCTATGCTTTTAGCTAAGAACTTCTGGAAACTATGATCATACTCCTTGATGATCTCATCAGCGTTGCTGGGAGTTTCAGAAATTGGTTCCTTCTGAGAGTTTTGCAAAGAGTTTTCTAATTTTGAAATTTTATCTCTCAGCTCAGAGTTTTCCAATTTGAGACTCTCAGACTTATTAGAGTCAGATTCAAGATTCCTTTTCAGGTCTCTGAATTTAGCTCTAATCTGCTGATAACGTTCCAGAATCTCATTAAGGCTTTCAGCAAGTTCAGCCTTTGTAAAATTAACAGCGAAGTTAGGAAATACCTCTTCTGTGTCTGATTCTGAGTCTGATTCAGAAGCTTCACTATCATCTGGAATGTTAGCCATGAGCGCTATGTTTGCCCTTTCATCATCTGATTCTGAGTCAGCTTCAGACGAGTCAGAGTCTCCCATGTGGCCATGAGACTTTTCTTCTTCTCTCTTCCAAACTTCTTTTTGGGCTTTTCCCTCTGAAGCTTTGGGCAGTCACTCTTGTAGTGTCCTTGCTCATTGCACTCGTAGCAGATGATGTCTTTTGTGTTTGGCTTCTTGCTACTGGAGGAGCCTTCAGATCTTCTGTATCCAGAGGAAGAATCTGTCCTTCTGTATCTGGAAGAAGACTCGTTCTGATCAGATCTTCTGGGATTCCTGAACTTCCTTTGTCTTTGCTTCCATAGTTGATTTACTCTTCTGGAGAGAAGGGAAAGTTCGTCTTCTTCTGATGAGGATCCATCTGATGTTTCTTCAACTGCCTGCAAAACTTTAGACTCAAATTTTTTGTTAGATTTTAATGCTAAAGGCTTACCTTGCTTCTGAGGCTCATCAGCTTCTAGCTCTATCTCATGACTTCTGAGGGAGCTTATAAGTTCCTCCAGAGTGATTTTGTTGAGATCTTTCGCTAGCTTCAGAGCAGTAACCATAGGCCTCCACTGCTTGGGTAAACTTCTGATTATCTTCTTGACATGGTCGGCAGTAGAGTATCCTTTGTCCAGAACTTTGAGACCAGCTACCAGAATCTGGAATCTAGAGAACATAGTTTCAATGGATTCAGATTCTTCCATTTTGAACGCCTCATACTTCTGAATGAGCGCCAGAGCTTTTGTTTCTTTGACTTGAACGTTGCCCTCATGCGTCATTCTGAGAGAATCAAAGATGTTCTTAGCTGTGTCTCTGTTGGAGATCTTTTCATACTCAGTATAGGAGATGGCACTGAGGAGGATGGTTCTGGCCTTATGGTGATTCTTGAAATCACGCTTTTGTTGATTAGTCATTGATTTTCTATCAATCTTCTGACCAGTTGCATTCACAGGGTGCGTGTATCCATCTGTCACCATATCCCACAGATCAGCATCATGTGCTAGAAAGAAGCTTTCAATTCTGTCTTTCCAGTAATCAAAGTTTTCTCCATCAAAGGCTGGAGGTTTGCCACTGAATCTGTCTCTGTCCTTGTTATTGTCATTGCTGAAGTGAGAATTGTTTCCTGCCATTGTGTTTTTCTGACGCTGGATCTTGTACTGACACGGTTAAGTGTTTTAGCTCAGAACCAGGCGCTCTGATGCCAATTGAAGGGGTGAAAAACACAAGAAGGGGGGGGGGGGGGGGGTTGAATTGTAAAACTGAAATCTTAAAGCAATTGACAAGATATTTTTATCCTGGTTCGTTTGATCTCAAACTACTCCAGTCCACCCGTCAAGGTGATTTCGCCTCTCTCCAACGAGGTCTTAATTCACTATATTCAACTGAATATTACAGACTGCTTTAACAAATGCTAAAGCCTTCTTGATTCAAACCACAATCCGGTTTGTCAAGGCAACACTTTCTTACAAAGGTATAAAACAATGTGTGTGAATGTTTTCTACAAAACATTATCACAACTGTGATGTATACACAAATTAAGCTTAGAAACTAGATTGCTAAACAGAAATAGAATATCAGAGTATGGTTTAGCAAAACTGGTAGAATGAAGATTATTGTTCAGCTTTTTGCGTGTAGAGATTTTGAGAGCATTAGCCATTATAATCTCCGAAGCCTTGTTTATATAGCACTTGAGAAGATGAACGTTGAATGCAATATTCTTGATTCAATGCTAATAACAAGCTTTCCTTTTTGAGGAGATCTTGTCTAGAATGATGCCGTTGGAATTAATTAGCGTTCAATGCACAGTACCGTTGCTTCTTCAATGCACGTTCTGGCTTGGCTCATTCTGATTCTGCTTCGCTGCTGATGAACTATTGTGTTTCTGTGTCAGAGTGTTTACGCGCAGTTCTGTTCATCAAGCTTCAGCATGTTCGTGAGTTGATTATCTGATCTTGACGTTCTGATGAGCAACTTCTAATGCTGGTGTGTCAAATCAAATTCTGATGCTGAATGAACGTGATCTTGCTTATATCCATCAGAGTATCTGCAAGTCAGAACATAATATTTTTAGGCAGCATATAGTTCATTCATGAAACTTATAAATACTATATCTTTTCACTTTGTTATCATCAAAACTCAAATATAGGGTTGTAGATTCAAACATTGTTCTAAAATTACATAATGACAAGGCTCAATCCATTAGATTAACAGAAATCTCAACGACAGACTACCTTCAATAATGACAAGGCTACCATTCATTGGAGTAACAAAAATATCGACAACATACTACCATCTATAATGACAAGGCTATGTCCATTTGGGTAAAAAAAATCTCGACAACAGACTACCTTCCATAATGACAAGGCTACCATCCATTGGAGTAACAAAAATATCGACAAAAAAGTACCTTCCATAATGACAAGGCTACCATCCAATGGAGAAACAAAAAATTTGAACAACAGACTACCTTACATAATGACAAGGCTCAATCCATTGGAGTAACAGAAATCTCAACGACAAACTACCTTCAATAATGACAAGGCTACCATCCATTGGAGTAACAACAATCTCGATAATAGACTACCTTCCATAATGACAAGGCTATCATCCATTGGAGTAACAAATATATCAATAACAGACTACCTTCAATAATGACAAGCCTACCATCCATTGGAGTAACAAAAATCTAGACAAAATACTACCTTACATAATGACAAGGCTACCATCCATTGGAATAACAAAAATCTCGACAATAGACTACCTTCCATAATGACAAGGCTACCATCCATTGGAGTAATAAAAATCTGAACAACAGACTACCTTGCATAATGACAAGGCTATCATCCATTGGAGTAACAAAGATATCGAAAATAGACTACCTTCAATAATGAAAAGGCTAACATCCATTGGAGTAACAAAAATCTTGACAAAAGACTACCTTCCATAATGACAAGGTTACCATCCATTGGAATAACAAAAATCACGACAACAGACTACCTTCCATAATGACAAGGCTAACATCCAATGGAGAAACATAAATTTGAACAACAGGCTACCTTACATAATGACAAGGCTCAATCCATTGGATTAACAGAAATCTCAACGACAGACTACCTTCAATAATGACAAGGCTACCATTCATTGGAGTAACAAAAATATCGACAACATACTACCTTCTATAATTACAAGGCTATGTCCATTTGGGTAAAAAAAATCTCGACAACAGACTACCTTCCATAATGACAAGGCTACCATCCATTGGAGTAACAAAAATATCGACAAAAAAGTACCTTCCATAATGACAAGGCTACCGTCCATTGGAATAACAAACATCTCGACAATAGACTACCTTTCATAATGACAAGGCTACCATCCATTGGAGTAACAAAAATCTCGATAAAAAAATACCATCCATAATGATAAGGCTACCATCCATTGGAGTAACAAAAATCTCGACAAAAGATTACCTTACATAATGACTAAGTTACCATCCATTGGAATAACAAAAATCTCGACAACAGACTACCTTCCATAATGACAAGGCTAACATCCAATGGAGAAACAAAAATTTGAACAACAGACTACCTTACATAATGACAAGGCTCAATCCATTGGAGTAACAGAAATCTCAACGACAAACTACCTTCAATAATGACAAGGCTACCATCCATTGGAGTAACAACAATCTCGATAATAGACTACCTTCCATAATGACAAGGCTATCATCCATTGGAGTAACAAATATATCGATAACAGACTACCTTCAATAATGACAAGCCTACCATCCATTGGAGTAACAAAAATCTAGACAAAATACTACCTTACATAATGACAAGGCTACCATCCATTGGAATAACAAAAATCTCGACAATAGACTACCTTCCATAATGACAAGGCTATCATCCATTGGAGTAACAAAAATCTGAACAACAGACTACCTTGCATAATGACAAGGCTATCATCCATTGGAGTAACAAAGATATCGAAAATAGACTACCTTCAATAATGAAAAGGCTAACATCCATTGGAGTAACAAAAATCTTGACAAAAGACTACCTTCCATAATGACAAGGTTACCATCCATTGGAATAACAAAAATCACGACAACAGACTACCTTCCATAATGACAAGGCTAACATCCAATGGAGAAACAAAAATTTGAACAACAGGCTACCTTACATAATGACAAGGCTCAATCCATTGGAGTAACAGAAATCTCAACGACAGACTACCTTCAATAATGACAAGGCTACCATTCATTGGAGTAACAAAAATATCGACAACATACTACCTTCTATAATGACAAGGCTATATCCATTCGGGTAACAAAAATCTCGACAACAGACTACCTTCCATAATGACAAGGCTACCATCCATTGGAGTAACAAAAATATCGACAAAAAACTACCTTCCATAATGACAAGGCTACCATCCATTGGAATAACAAAAATCTCGACAATAGACTACCTTCCATAATGACAAGGCTACCATCCATTGGAGTAACAAAAATCTCCATAAAAGACTAGATTCCATAATGATAAGGCTACCATCCATTGGAATAACAAACATCTCGACAATAGACTACCTTCCATAATGACAAGGCTACATCCATTGTTGTAACAACAATCTGAACAACAGACCACCTTGCATAATGACTAGGCTATCATCCATTGGAGTAACAAAGATATCGACAATAGACTACCTTCAATAATGAAAAGGCTACCATCCATTGAAGTAACAAAAATCTCGACATAAGACTACCTTCCATAATGACAAGGTTACCATCCATTGGAATAACAAAAATCTTGACAACAGACTACCTTCCATAATGACAAGGCTACCATCTATTGGAGTAACAAAAATTCGAACAACAAACTACCTTACATAATGACAAGGCTACAATCCGTTGGAGTAACAGAAATCTCAATGACAGATTACCTTCCATAACGACAAGGCTACTATTCATTGGAGAAAAAAAATATCGACAACAGACTACTTTCAATAATGACAAGGCTACATCCATTGGGGTAACAAAAATCTCGACAACGGACTACCTTCCATAATGACAAGGCTTCCGTCCATTAGAATAACAGAAATCTCAATGAAAGACTACCTTCCATAGTGACAAGGCTACCATCCATTGGAGTTACAAAAATCTGAACAACAGACTACCTTCCATAATGACAAGGCTACCATCCATTGGAGTAACAAAAATCTCAACGAAAGACTACCTTCCATAATGACAAGGCTACCATCCATTGGAGTAACAAAAATCTCGACGACAGACTACCTTCCATAATGACAAGGCTACCATACATTGGAGCAAAAAAAATCTCGACAACAGACTACCTTCCATAATGACAAGGCTACCATCCATTGGAGTAACAAAAATCTCGACAATAGACTACCTTACATAATGACAAGGCTACCATCCATTGGAGCAACAAAAATCTCGACAACATACTACCTTTAATAATGACAAGGCTACCATTCATTGGAGTAAAAAAAATATCGACAACAGACTACTTTCAATAATGACAAGGCTACATCCATTGGTGTAACAAAAATCTCGACAATAGACTACCTTCCATAATGAAAAGGCTACCATCCATTGGAGTAACAAAAATATCGACAAAAAACTACCTTCCATAATGACAAGTCTACCATCCATTGGAATACCAAAAATCTCGACAATAGACTACCTTCCATAATAACAAGGCTATCATCCATTGGAGTAACAAAAATCTAGATAAAAAACTACCTTCCATAATGATAAGGCTACCATCCATTGGAATAACAAAAATCTCAACAATAGACTGCCTTCCATAATGACAAGGCTACCATCCATTGGAGTAACAAAAATATGAACAACAGACTACCTTGCATAATGACAAGGCTAAATCCATTGGAGTAACAGAAATCTCAACGACAAATTACCTTATATAATGACAAGGCTACCATTCATTGGAGTAAAAAAAATATCGACAACAGAATACCTTTTATAATGATAAGGATACATCCATTGGGGTAACAAAAATCTCGACAATAGACTACCTTCCATAATGAAAAGGCTACCATCCATTGGAGTAACAAAAATATCGACAAAAAACTACCTTCCATAATGACAAGGCTACCATCCATTGGAATAACAAACATCTCGACAATAGACTACCTTCCATAATGACAAGGCTACATCCATTGTTGTAACAACAATCTGAACAACAGACCACCTTGCATAATGACTAGGCTATCATCCATTGGAGTAACAAAGATATCGACAATAGACTACCTTCAATAATGAAAAGGCTACCATCCATTGAAGTAACAAAAATCTCGACATAAGACTACCTTCCATAATGACAAGGTTACCATCCATTGGAATAACAAAAATCTTGACAACAGACTACCTTCCATAATGACAAGGCTACCATCTATTGGAGTAACAAAAATTCGAACAACAAACTACCTTACATAATGACAAGGCTACAATCCGTTGGAGTAACAGAAATCTCAATGACAGATTACCTTCCATAACGACAAGGCTACTATTCATTGGAGAAAAAAAATATCGACAACAGACTACTTTCAATAATGACAAGGCTACATCCATTGGGGTAACAAAAATCTCGACAACGGACTACCTTCCATAATGACAAGGCTTCCGTCCATTAGAATAACAGAAATCTCAATGAAAGACTACCTTCCATAGTGACAAGGCTACCATCCATTGGAGTAACAAAAATCTGAACAACAGACTACCTTCCATAATGACAAGGCTACCATCCATTGGAGTAACAAAAATCTCAACGAAAGACTACCTTCCATAATGACAAGGCTACCATCCATTGGAGTAACAAAAATCTCGACGACAGACTACCTTCCATAATGACAAGGCTACCATACATTGGAGCAAAAAAAATCTCGACAACAGACTACCTTCCATAATGACAAGGCTACCATCCATTGGAGTAACAAAAATCTCGACAATAGACTACCTTACATAATGACAAGGCTACCATCCATTGGAGCAACAAAAATCTCGACAACATACTACCTTTAATAATGACAAGGCTACCATTCATTGGAGTAAAAAAAATATCGACAACAGACTACTTTCAATAATGACAAGGCTACATCCATTGGTGTAACAAAAATCTCGACAATAGACTACCTTCCATAATGAAAAGGCTACCATCCATTGGAGTAACAAAAATATCGACAAAAAACTACCTTCCATAATGACAAGTCTACCATCCATTGGAATAACAAAAATCTCGACAATAGACTACCTTCCATAATAACAAGGCTATCATCCATTGGAGTAACAAAAATCTAGATAAAAAACTACCTTCCATAATGATAAGGCTACCATCCATTGGAATAACAAAAATCTCACCAATAGACTGCCTTCCATAATGACAAGGCTACCATCCATTGGAGTAACAAAAATATGAACAACAGACTACCTTGCATAATGACAAGGCTAAATCCATTGGAGTAACAGAAATCTCAACGACAAACTACCTTATATAATGACAAGGCTACCATTCATTGGAGTAAAAAAAATATCGACAACAGAATACCTTTTATAATGATAAGGATACATCCATTGGGGTAACAAAAATCTCGACAATAGACTACCTTCCATAATGAAAAGGCTACCATCCATTGGAGTAACAAAAATATCGACAAAAAACTACCTTCCATAATGACAAGGCTACCATCCATTGGAATAACAAAAATCTCGACAATAGACTACCTTCCATAATGACAAGGCTACCATACATTGGAGTAACAAAAATCTCCATAAAAGACTAAATTCCATAATGATAAGGCTACCATCCATTGGAATAACAAACATCTCGACAATAGACTACCTTCCATAATGACAAGGCTACATCCATTGTTGTAACAACAATCTGAACAACAGACCACCTTGCATAATGACTAGGCTATCATCCATTGGAGTAACAAAGATATCGACAATAGACTACCTTCAATAATGAAAAGGCTACCATCCATTGAAGTAACAAAAATCTCGACATAAGACTACCTTCCATAATGACAAGGTTACCATCCATTGGAATAACAAAAATCTTGACAACAGACTACCTTCCATAATGACAAGGCTACCATCTATTGGAGTAACAAAAATTCGAACAACAAACTACCTTACATAATGACAAGGCTACAATCCGTTGGAGTAACAGAAATCTCAATGACAGATTACCTTCCATAACGACAAGGCTACTATTCATTGGAGAAAAAAAATATCGACAACAGACTACTTTCAATAATGACAAGGCTACATCCATTGGGGTAACAAAAATCTCGACAACGGACAACCTTCCATAATGACAAGGCTTCCGTCCATTGGAGTAACAGAAATCTCAATGAAAGACTACCTTCCATAGTGACAAGGCTACCATCCATTGGAGTAACAAAAATCTGAACAACAGACTACCTTCCATAATGACAAGGCTACCAACCATTGGAGTAACAAAAATCTCAATGAAAGACTACCTTCCATAATGACAAGGCTACCATCCATTGGAGTAACAAAAATCTCGACGACAGATTACCTTCCATAATGACAAGGCTACCATACATTGGAGCAAAAAAAATCTCGACAACAGACTACCTTCCATAATGACAAGGCTACCATCCATTGGAGTAACAAAAATCTCGACAATAGACTACCTTACATAATGACAAGGCTACCATCCATTGGAGCAACAAAAATCTCGACAACATACTACCTTTAATAATGACAAGGCAACCATTCATTGGAGTTAAAAAAATATCGACAACAGACTACTTTCAATAATGACAAGGCTACATCCATTGGTGTAACAAAAATCTCGACAATAGACTACCTTCCATAATGAAAAGGCTACCATCCATTGGAGTAACAAAAATATCGACAAAAAACTACCTTCCATAATGACAAGTCTACCATCCATTGGAATAACAAAAATCTCGACAATAGACTACCTTCCATAATAACAAGGCTATCATCCATTGGAGTAACAAAAATCTAGATAAAAAACTACCTTCCATAATGATAAGGCTACAATCCATTGGAATAACAAAAATCTCAACAATAGACTGCCTTCCATAATGACAAGGCTACCATCCATTGGAGTAACAAAAATATGAACAACAGACTACCTTGCATAATGGCAAGGCTAAATCCATTGGAGTAACAGAAATCTCAACGGCAAACTACCTTATATAATGACAAGGCTACCATTCATTGGAGTAAAAAAAATATCGACAACAGAATACCTTTTATAATGATAAGGATACATCCATTGGGGTAACAAAAATCTCGACAATAGACTACCTTCCATAATGAAAAGGCTACCATCCATTGGAGTAACAAAAATATCGACAAAAAACTACCTTCCATAATGACAAGGCTACCATCCATTGGAATAACAAAAATCTCGACAATAGACTACCTTCCATAATGACAAGGCTACCATCCATTGGAGTAACAAAAATCTCCATAAAAGACTAGATTCCATAATGATAAGGCTACCATCCATTGGAATAACAAACATCTCGACAATAGACTACCTTCCATAATGACAAGGCTACATCCATTATTGTAACAACAATCTGAACAACAGACCACCTTGCATAATGACTAGGCTATCATCCATTGGAGTAACAAAGATATCGACAATAGACTACCTTCAATAATGACAAGGCTACCATCCATTGAAGTAACAAAAATCTCGACATAAGACTACCTTCCATAATGACAAGGTTACCATCCATTGGAATAACAAAAATCTTGACAACAGACTACCTTTCATAATGACAAGGCTACCATCTATTGGAGTAACAAAAATTCGAACAACAAACTACCTTACATAATGACAAGGCTACAATCCGTTGGAGTAACAGAAATCTCAATGACATATTACCTTCCATAACGACAAGGCTACTATTCATTGAAGAAAAAAAATATCGACAACAGACTACTTTCAATAATGACAAGGCTACATCCATTGGGGTAACAAAAATCTCGACAACGGACTACCTTCCATAATGACAAGGCTTTCGTCCATTAGAATAACAGAAATCTCAATGAAAGACTACCTTCCATAGTGACAAGGCTACCATCCATTGGAGTAACAAAAATCTGAACAACAGACTACCTTCCATAATGACAAGGCTACCATCCATTGGAGTAACAAAAATCTCAACGAAAGACTACCTTCCATAATGACAAGGCTACCATCCATTGGAGTAACAAAAATCTCGACGACATACTACCTTCCATAATGACAAGGCTACCATACATTGGAGCAACAAAAATCTCGACAACAGACTACCTTCCATAATGACAAGGCTACCATCCATTGGAGTAACAAAAATCTCGACAATAGACTACCTTACATAATGACAAGGCTACCATCCATTGGAGCAACAAAAATCTTGACAACATACTACCTTTAATAATGACAAGGCTACCATTCATTGGAGTAAAAAAAATATCGACAACAGACTACTTTCAATAATGACAATGCTACATCCATTGGTGTAACAAAAATCTCGACAATAGACTACCTTCCATAATGAAAAGGCTACCATCCATTGGAGTAACAAAAATATCGACAAAAAACTACCTTCCATAATGACAAGTCTACCATCCATTGGAATAACAAAAATCTCGACAATAGACTACCTTCCATAATAACAAGGCTATCATCCATTGGAGTAACAAAAATCTAGATAAAAAACTACCTTCCATAATGATAAGGCTACCATCCATTGGAATAACAAAAATCTCAACAATAGACTGCCTTCCATAATGACAAGGCTACCATCCATTGGAGTAACAAAAATATGAACAACAGACTACCTTGCATAATGACAAGTCTATCATCCATTGGAGTAACAAAGATATCGATAATATACTACCTTCAATAATGACAAGGCTACCATCCATTGGAGTAACAAAAATCTCGACAAAATACTACATTCCATAATTACAAGGTTACCATCCATTTGAATAACAAAAATCTCGACAACAGACTACCATCCATAATGACAAGGCTACCATCCATTGGAGTAACAAAAATCTGAGCAACACACTATCTTACATAATGACCAGGCTGCAATCCATTGGAGTAAATAAAATCTCAACGACAGACTACCTTCCATAATGACAAGGCTACCATCCCTTGGAGTAACAAAAATCTCGACGACATACTACCTTCCATAATGACAAGGCTACCATACATTGGAGCAACAAAAATCTCGACAACAGACTACCTTCCATAATGACAAGGCTACCATCTATTGGAGTAACAAAAATTCGAACAACAAACTACCTTACATAATGACAAGGCTACAATCCGTTGGAGTAACAGAAATCTCAATGACAGATTACCTTCCATAACGACAAGGCTACTATTCATTGGAGAAAAAAAATATCGACAACAGACTACTTTCAATAATGACAAGGCTACATCCATTGGGGTAACAAAAATCTCGACAACGGACTACCTTCCATAATGACAAGGCTTCCGTCCATTGGAGTAACAGAAATCTCAATGAAAGACTACCTTCCATAGTGACAAGGCTACCATCCATTGGAGTAACAAAAATCTGAACAACAGACTACCTTCCATAATGACAAGGCTACCAACCATTGGAGTAACAAAAATCTCAATGAAAGACTACCTTCCATAATGACAAGGCTACCATCCATTGGAGTAACAAAAATCTCGACGACAGATTACCTTCCATAATGACAAGGCTACCATACATTGGAGCAAAAAAAATCTCGACAACAGACTACCTTCCATAATGACAAGGCTACCATCCATTGGAGTAACAAAAATCTCGACAATAGACTACCTTACATAATGACAAGGCTACCATCCATTGGAGCAACAAAAATCTCGACAACATACTACCTTTAATAATGACAAGGCAACCATTCATTGGAGTTAAAAAAATATCGACAACAGACTACTTTCAATAATGACAAGGCTACATCCATTGGTGTAACAAAAATCTCGACAATAGACTACCTTCCATAATGAAAAGGCTACCATCCATTGGAGTAACAAAAATATCGACAAAAAACTACCTTCCATAATGACAAGTCTACCATCCATTGGAATAACAAAAATCTCGACAATAGACTACCTTCCATAATAACAAGGCTATCATCCATTGGAGTAACAAAAATCTAGATAAAAAACTACCTTCCATAATGATAAGGCTACAATCCATTGGAATAACAAAAATCTCAACAATAGACTGCCTTCCATAATGACAAGGCTACCATCCATTGGAGTAACAAAAATATGAACAACAGACTACCTTGCATAATGGCAAGGCTAAATCCATTGGAGTAACAGAAATCTCAACGACAAACTACCTTATATAATGACAAGGCTACCATTCATTGGAGTAAAAAAAATATCGACAACAGAATACCTTTTATAATGATAAGGATACATCCATTGGGGTAACAAAAATCTCGACAATAGACTACCTTCCATAATGAAAAGGCTACCATCCATTGGAGTAACAAAAATATCGACAAAAAACTACCTTCCATAATGACAAGGCTACCATCCATTGGAATAACAAAAATCTCGACAATAGACTACCTTCCATAATGACAAGGCTACCATCCATTGGAGTAACAAAAATCTCCATAAAAGACTAGATTCCATAATGATAAGGCTACCATCCATTGGAATAACAAACATCTCGACAATAGACTACCTTCCATAATGACAAGGCTACATCCATTATTGTAACAACAATCTGAACAACAGACCACCTTGCATAATGACTAGGCTATCATCCATTGGAGTAACAAAGATATCGACAATAGACTACCTTCAATAATGACAAGGCTACCATCCATTGAAGTAACAAAAATCTCGACATAAGACTACCTTCCATAATGACAAGGTTACCATCCATTGGAATAACAAAAATCTTGACAACAGACTACCTTTCATAATGACAAGGCTACCATCTATTGGAGTAACAAAAATTCGAACAACAAACTACCTTACATAATGACAAGGCTACAATCCGTTGGAGTAACAGAAATCTCAATGACAGATTACCTTCCATAACGACAAGGCTACTATTCATTGAAGAAAAAAAATATCGACAACAGACTACTTTCAATAATGACAAGGCTACATCCATTGGGGTAACAAAAATCTCGACAACGGACTACCTTCCATAATGACAAGGCTTTCGTCCATTAGAATAACAGAAATCTCAATGAAAGACTACCTTCCATAGTGACAAGGCTACCATCCATTGGAGTAACAAAAATCTGAACAACAGACTACCTTCCATAATGACAAGGCTACCATCCATTGGAGTAACAAAAATCTCAACGAAAGACTACCTTCCATAATGACAAGGCTACCATCCATTGGAGTAACAAAAATCTCGACGACATACTACCTTCCATAATGACAAGGCTACCATACATTGGAGCAACAAAAATCTCGACAACAGACTACCTTCCATAATGACAAGGCTACCATCCATTGGAGTAACAAAAATCTCGACAATAGACTACCTTACATAATGACAAGGCTACCATCCATTGGAGCAACAAAAATCTTGACAACATACTACCTTTAATAATGACAAGGCTACCATTCATTGGAGTAAAAAAAATATCGACAACAGACTACTTTCAATAATGACAATGCTACATCCATTGGTGTAACAAAAATCTCGACAATAGACTACCTTCCATAATGAAAAGGCTACCATCCATTGGAGTAACAAAAATATCGACAAAAAACTACCTTCCATAATGACAAGTCTACCATCCATTGGAATAACAAAAATCTCGACAATAGACTACCTTCCATAATAACAAGGCTATCATCCATTGGAGTAACAAAAATCTAGATAAAAAACTACCTTCCATAATGATAAGGCTACCATCCATTGGAATAACAAAAATCTCAACAATAGACTGCCTTCCATAATGACAAGGCTACCATCCATTGGAGTAACAAAAATATGAACAACAGACTACCTTGCATAATGACAAGTCTATCATCCATTGGAGTAACAAAGATATCGATAATATACTACCTTCAATAATGACAAGGCTACCATCCATTGGAGTAACAAAAATCTCGACAAAATACTACATTCCATAATTACAAGGTTACCATCCATTTGAATAACAAAAATCTCGACAACAGACTACCATCCATAATGACAAGGCTACCATCCATTGGAGTAACAAAAATCTGAGCAACACACTATCTTACATAATGACCAGGCTGCAATCCATTGGAGTAAATAAAATCTCAACGACAGACTACCTTCCATAATGACAAGGCTACCATCCCTTGGAGTAAAAAAAATCTCGACAACAGACTACCTTCCATAATGACAAGGCTATCATCCATTGGAGTAACAAAGATATCTATAACATACTACCTTCAATAATGACAAGGCTACCATCCATTAGAGTAACAAAAATCTCGACAAAATACTACCTTCCATAATGACAAGGTTACCATCCATTGGAATAACAAAAATCTCGACAATAGACTACCTTCCATAATGACAAGGCTACCATCCAATGGAATATCAAAAATCTCCACAACAGACTACCTTCCATAATGACAAGGCTACCATCCATTGGAGTAACAAAAATCTTAACAACAGACTACCTTCCATAATGACAAGGCTACAATCCATTGGAGTAACAAAAATCTCAACGACAGACTACCTTCCATAATGACAAGGCTACCATTCATTGGACTAATAAAAATGTGAACAACAGACTACCTTACATAATGACAAGGCTATAATCCATTGGAGTAACAGAAACCTCAATGACATACTACCTTCCATAATGACAAGGCTACCATCCATTGGAGTAACAAAAATCTAGACAATGGACTACCTTCCATAATGACAAGGCTATCATCCATTGGAGTAACAAAGATATCGAGAAAAAACTACCTTCCATATTGCCAAGGCTCCCATCCATTAGGGTAAAAAAAATCTCGACAACAGACTACCTTCCATAATGGCAAGGCTACCATCCATTGGAGTAACAAAAATCTCGACAAAAAACTACCTTCCATAATAAAAAGGCTACCATCCATTGGAATAACAAAAATCTCGACAATAGACTACCTTCCATAATGACAAGGCTACCATCCATTGGAGTAACAAAAATATGTACAACAAACTACCTTGCATAATGACAAAGCTATCATCCATTGGAGTAACAAAGATATCGACAACAAACTACCTACAATAATGAAATGGCTACCATCCATTGGAGTAACAAAAATCTCGACAAAAGACTACCTTCCATAATAACAAGGCAACCATCCAATGGAATAAAAAAATTCTCGACAACATACTACCTTCCATAATGACAAGGCTACAATCCATTGGGGTAACATAAATCTCAATGACAGACTACCTTACATAATGACAAGGCTAGAATCCATTGGAGTAACAGAAATCTCAATGACAGACTACCTTCCATAATGACAAGGCTACCATCCATTGGAGTAACAAAAATCTCGACAACAGACTACCTTCCATAATGACAAGGCTATCATCCATTGGAGTCACAAAGATATCGATAACAGACTACCTTCACTAATGACAAGGCTACCATCCATTGGAATAACAAAAATCTCAACAATAGACTACATACCATAATGACAAGGCTACCATCCAATGGAATAAAAAAATTCTCGACAACAGACTACCTTCCATAATGACAAGGCTATCATCCATTGGAGTAACAAAGATATCGATAACAGACTACCTTCAATAATGACGAGGCTACCATCCATTGGAGTAACAAAAATCTCAACAAAAGACTACTTTCCATAATGAAAAGGTTACCATCTACTAGAATAACAAAAATCTCGACAACAGACTACCTTCCATAACGACAAGCCTACCATCCATTGGAGTAACAAAAATTTGAACAACAAACTACCTTACATAATGACAAGGCTAAATCCATTGGAGTAATAGAAATCTCAACGACAAACTACCTTATATAATGACAAGGCTACCATTCATTGGAGTAAAAAAAATATCGACAACATAATACCTTTTATAATGATAAGGATACATCCATTGGGGTAACAAAAATCTCGACAATAGACTACCTTCCATAATGAAAAGGCTACCATCCATTGGAGTAACAAAAATATCGACAAAAAACTACCTTCCATAATGACAAGGCTACCATCCATTGGAATAACAAAAATCTCGACAATAGACTACCTTCCATAATGACAAGGCTACCATCCATTGGAGTAACAAAAATCTCCATAAAAGACTAGATTCCATAATGATAAGGCTACCATCCATTGGAATAACAAACATCTCGACAATAGACTACCTTCCATAATGACAAGGCTACATCCATTGTTGTAACAACAATCTGAACAATAGACCACCTTGCATAATGACTAGCCTATCATCCATTGGAGTAACAAAGATATCGACAATAGACTACCTTCAATAATGACAAGGCTACCATCCATTGAAGTAACAAAAATCTCGACATAAGACTACCTTCCATAATGACAAGGTTACCATCCATTGGAATAACAAAAATCTTGACAACAGACTACCTTCCATAATGACAAGGCTACCATCTATTGGAGTAACAAAAATTCGAACAACAAACTACCTTACATAATGACAAGGCTACAATCCGTTGGAGTAACAGAAATCTCAATGACAGATTACCTTCCATAACGACAAGGCTACTATTCATTGGAGAAAAAAAATATCGACAACAGACTACTTTCAATAATGACAAGGCTACATCAATTGGGGTAACAAAAATCTGGACAACGAACTACCTTCCATAATGACAAGGCTTCCGTCCATTAGAATAAAGAAATCTCAATGAAAGACTACTTTCCATAGTGACAAGGCTACCATCCATTGGAGTAACAAAAATCTGAACAACAGACTACCTTCCATTATGACAAGGCTACCATCCATTGGAGTAACAAAAATCTCAACGAAAGACTACCTTCCATAATGACAAGGCTACCATCCATTGGAGTAACAAAAATCTCGACGACAGACTACCTTCCATAATGACAAGGCTACCATACATTGGAGCAACAAAAATCTCGACAACAGACTACCTTCCATAATGACAAGGCTACCATCCATTGGAGTAACAAAAATCTCGACAATAGACTACCTTACATAATGACAAGGCTACCATCCATTGGAGCAACAAAAATCTCGACAACAGACTACCTTCCAAATGACAAGGTTACCAACCATTGGAGTAAAAAAATCTCGACAACAGATTATCTTCCATAATCACGAGGTTACCATCAATTGGATTAACAAAAACCTCCCCAATAGACTACCTTACATAATGACAAGGCTAGCATCTAATGGAATAACAAAAATCTCGACAATAGACCACGTTCCATAATGACAAGGCTACCATCTATTGGAGTAAGAAAAATCTGAACAACAGACTACCTTCCATAATGACAAGGCTACCATCCATTGGACTAACAAAAATCTCGACAAAAAACTACCTTCCATAATGACAAGGCTACCATCCATTGGAATAACAAAAATCTCGACAACACACTACCTTCCATAATGACAAGGCTACCATCCATTGGAGTAACAAAAATTTGAACAACAGACTACCTTCCATAATGACAAGGCTACCATCCATTGGAGTAATTGAAATCTCAACCAAATACTACCTTCCATAATGACAAGGTTACCATCCATTGGAGTAACAAAAATCTCGACAACAGCCTACCTTCCATAAGGACAAGGAAACCATCCATTGGAGTAACAAAAATCTCGACAACAGACTACCTTACATAATGACAAGGCTACCATCCATTGGAGTAACAAAAATATCGACAACAGATTATCTTCCATAATCATAAGGTTACCATCAATTGGATTAACAAAAACCTCACCAACAGACTACCTTCTATAATGACAAGGCTACCATCTAATGGAATAACAAAATTCTTGACAATAGACCATGTTCCATAATGACGAGGCTACCATCCATTGGAGTAACAAAAATCTGAACAACAAACTACCTTCCATAATGACAAGGCTACCATCCATTGGAGTAACAGAAATCTCAACGAAAGACTACCTTCCATAATGACAAGGCTACCATCCATTGGAGTAACAAAAATCTCGATGACAGACTACCTTCCCTAATGACAAGGCTACCATCCATTGAACAACAAAAATCTCGACAACAAACTACCTTTCATAATGACAAGGCTACCATCCATTGGAGTAACAAAAATATCAACAACAGACTACCTTCCATAAAGACAAGGCTACCATCCATTGGAGTAACAAAAATCTCGACAACAGACTACCTTCCATAATTACAAGGTTACCATCCATTTGAATAACAAAAATCTCGACAACAGACTACCTTCCATAATGACAAGGCTACCATCTATTGGAGTAACAAAAATCTGAGCAACACACTATCTTACATAATGACCAGGCTGCAATCCATTGGAGTAAAAAAAATCTCAACGAAAGACTACCTTCCATAGTGACAAGGCTACATCCATTGGTGTAACAAAAACCTCGTCAACAGACTACCTTCCATAATAAAAAGGCTACCATCCATTGGAGTAACAAAAATATCGACAAAAAACTACTTTCCATAATGACAAGTCTACCATCCATTGGAATAACAAAAATCTCGACAATAGACTACCTTCCATAATAACAAGGCTATCATCCATTAGAGTAACAAAAATCTAGATAAAAAACTACCTTCCATAATGATAAGGCTACCATCCATTGGAATAACAAAAATCTCAACAATAGACTGCCTTCCATAATGACAAGGCTACCATCCATTGGAGTAACAAAAATCTGAACAACAAACTACCTTGCATAATGACAAGGCTATCAGCCATTGGAGTAACAAAGATATCGATAATAGACTACCTTCAATAATGACAAGGCTACCATCCATTGGAGTAACAAAAATCTCGACAAAATACTACCTTCCATAATTACAAGGTTACCATCCATTTGAATAACAAAAATCTCGACAACAGACTACCTTCCATAATGACAAGGCTACCATCCATTGGAGTAACAAAAATCTGAGCAACACACTATCTTACATAATGACCAGGCTACAATCCATTGGAGTAAATAAAATCTCAACGACAGACTACCTTCCATAATGACAAGGCTATCATCCATTGGAGTAACAAAGATATCGATAACATACTACCTTCAATAATGACAAGGCTACCATCCATTAGAGTAACAAAAATCTCGACAAAATACTACCTTCCATAATGACAAGGTTACCATCCATTGGAATAACAAAAATCTCGACAATAGACTACCTTCCATAATGACAAGGCTACCATGCAATGGAATATCAAAAATCTCCACAACAGACTACCTTCCATAATGACAAGGCTACCATCCATTGGAGTAACAAAAATCTTAACAACAGACTACCTTCCATAATGACAACGCTACAATCCATTGGAGTAATAAAAATCTCAACGACAGACTACCTTCCATAATGACAAGGCTACCATTCATTGGACTAATAAAAATCTGAACAACAGACTACCTTACGTAATGACAAGGCTATAATCCATTGGAGTAACAGAAATCTCAATGACATACTACCTTCCATAATGACAAGGCTACCATCCATTGGAGTAACAAAAATCTAGACAACGGACTACCTTCCATAATGACAAGGCTACCATCCATTGGAGTAACAAAGATATCGACAAAAAACTACCTTCCATATTGCCAAGGCTCCCATCCATTGGGCTAAAAAAAATCTCGACAACAGACTACCTTCCATAATGGCAAGGCTACCATCCATTGGAGTAACAAAAATCTCGACAAAAAACTACCTTCCATAATGAAAAGGTTACCATCCATTGGAATAACAAAAATATCGACAATATACTACCTTCCATAATGACAAGGCTACCATCCATTGGAGTAACAAAAATCTGAGCAACACACTATCTTACATAATGACCAGGCTACAATCCATTGGAGTAAATAAAATCTCAACGACAGACTACCTTCCATAATGACAAGGCTATCATCCATTGGAGTAACAAAGATATCGATAACATACTACCTTCAATAATGACAAGGCTACCATCCATTAGAGTAACAAAAATCTCGACAAAATACTACCTTCCATAATGACAAGGTTACCATCCATTGGAATAACAAAAATCTCGACAATAGACTACCTTACATAATGACAAGGCTACCATCCAATGGAATATCAAAAATCTCCACAACAGACTACCTTCCATAATGACAAGGCTACCATCCATTGGAGTAACAAAAATCTTAACAACAGACTACCTTCCATAATGACAACGCTACAATCCATTGGAGTAATAAAAATCTCAACGACAGACTACCTTCCATAATGACAAGGCTACCATTCATTGGACTAATAAAAATCTGAACAACAGACTACCTTACGTAATGACAAGGCTATAATCCATTGGAGTAACAGAAATCTCAATGACATACTACCTTCCATAATGACAAGGCTACCATCCATTGGAGTAACAAAAATCTAGACAACGGACTACCTTCCATAATGACAAGGCTACCATCCATTGGAGTAACAAAGATATCGACAAAAAACTACCTTCCATATTGCCAAGGCTCCCATCCATTGGGCTAAAAAAAATCTCGACAACAGACTACCTTCCATAATGGCAAGGCTACCATCCATTGGAGTAACAAAAATCTCGACAAAAAACTACCTTCCATAATGAAAAGGTTACCATCCATTGGAATAACAAAAATATCGACAATATACTACCTTCCATAATGACAAGGCTACCATCCATTGGAGTAACAAAAATATGTACAACAAACTACCTTGCATAATGACAAAGCTATCATCCATTGGAGTAACAAAGATATCGACAACAAACTACCTTCAATAATGAAATGGCTACCATCCATTGGAGTAACAAAAATCTCGACAAAAGACTACCTTCCATAATAACAAGGCAACCATCCAATGGAATAAAAAAATTCTCGACAACATACTACCTTCCATATTGACAAGTCTACAATCCATTGGGGTAACATAAATCTCAATGACAGACTACCTTACATAATGACAAGGCTAGAATCCATTGGAGTAACAGAAATCTCAATGACAGACTACCTTCCATAATGACAAGGCTACCATCCATTGGAGTAACAAAAATATCGACAACAGACTACCTTCCATAATGACAAGGCTATCATCCATTGGAGTCACAAAGATATCGATAACAGACTACCTTCAATAATGACAAGGCTACCGTCCATTGGAGTAACAAAAATCTCGACAAAAGACTACCTTCCATAATGACAAGGTTACCATCCACTGGAATAACAAAAATCTCGACAACAGACTACCTTCCATTCGGACAAGCCTACCATCCATTGGAGTAACAAAAATTTGAACAACAGACTACCTTACATAATGACAAGGCTAAATCCATTGGAGTAACAGAAATCTCAACGACAAACTACCTTATATAATGACAAGGCTAACATTCATTGTAGTAACAAAAATCTCGACAAAAAACTACCTTCCATAATGACAAGGCTACCATCCATTGGAATAACAAAAATCTCGACAATAGACTACCTTCCATAGTGACAAGGCTACCATTCATTGGAGTAACAAAAATCTCCATAAAAGACTACCTTCCATAATGATAAGGCTACCATCCATTGGAATAACAAACATCTCGACAATAGACTACCTTCCATAATGACAAGGCTACATCCATTGTTGTAACAACAATCTGAACAACAGACCACCTTGCATAATGACTAGGCTATCATCCATTGGAGTAACAAAGATATCGACAATAGACTACCTTCAATAATGACAAGGCTACCATCCATTGAAGTAACAAAAATCTCGACATAAGACTACCTTCCATAATGACAAGGTTACCATCCATTGAAATAACAAAAATCTCGACAACAGACTACCTTCCATAATGATAAGGCTACCATCCATTGGAGTAACAAAAATCTGAGCAACACACTATCTTAAATAATGGCCAGGCTGCAATCCATTGGAGTAAATAAAATCTCAACGACAGACTACCTTCCATAATGACAAGGCTACCATCCGTTGGAGTAACAAAAATCTCGACAACAGACTACCTTCCATAATGACAAGGCTATCATCCATTGGAGTAACAAAGATATCTAACATACTACCTTTAATAATGACAAGGCTACCATCCATTAGAGAAACAAAAATCTCGACAAAATACTACCTTCCATAATGACAAGGTTACCATCCATTGGAATAACAAAAATCTCGACAATAGACTACCTTCCATAATGACAAGGCTACCATCCAATGGAATATCAAAAATCTCCACAACAGACTACCTTCCATAATGACAAGGCTACAATCCATTGGAGTAATAAAAATCTCAACGACAGACTACCTTCCATAATGACAAGGCTACCATTCCTTGGACTAATAAAAATCTGAACAACAGACTACCTTACGTAATGACAAGGCTATAATCCATTGGAGTAACAAAAATCTCAATGACATACTACCTTCCATAATGACAAGGCTACCATCCATTGGAGTAACAAAAATCTAGACAACGGACTACCTTCCATAATGACAAGGCTATCATCCATTGGAGTAACAAAGATATCGACAAAAAACTACCTTCCATATTGCCAAGGCTCCCATCCATTGGGCTAAAAAAAATCTCGACAACAGACTACCTTCCATAATGGCAAGGCTACCATCCATTGGAGTAACAAAAATCTCGACAAAAAACTACCTTCCATAATGAAAAGGTTACCATCCATTGGAATAACAAAAATCTCGACAATATACTACCTTCCATAATGACAAGGCTACCATCCATTGGAGTAACAAAAATATGTATAACAAACTACCTTGCATAATGACAAAGCTATCATCCATTGGAGTAACAAAGATATCGACAACAAACTACCTTCAATAATGAAATGGCTACCATCCATTGGAGTAACAAAAATCTCGACAAAAGACTACCTTCCATAATAACAAGGCAACCATCCAATGGAATAAAAAAATTCTCGACAACATACTACCTTCCATATTGACAAGGCTACAATCCATTGGGGTAACATAAATCTCAATGACAGACTACCTTACATAATGACAAGGCTAGAATCCATTGGAGTAACAGAAATCTCAATGACAGACTACCTTCCATAATGACAAGGCTACCATCCATTGGAGTAACAAAAATCTCGACAACACACTACCTTCCATAATGACATGGCTATCATCCATTGGAGTCACAAAGATATCGATAACAGACTACCTTCAATAATGACAAGGCTACAGTCCATCGGAGTAACAAAAATATCGACAAAAGACTACCTTCCATAATGACAAGGTTACCATCCATTGGAATAACAAAAATCTCGACAACAGACTACCTTCCATAATAACAAGGCTACCATCTATTGGAGTAACAAACATTTGAACAACAGACTACCTTACATAATGACAAGGCTAAATCCGTTGGAGTAACAGAAATCTCAATGACAGATTACCTTCCATAACGACAAGGCTACT
Organism: Vicia faba; assembly: GCA_948472305.1. Lineage (NCBI taxonomy): Eukaryota > Viridiplantae > Streptophyta > Magnoliopsida > Fabales > Fabaceae > Vicia > Vicia faba. Next base: position 584,132,164 of record OX451739.1, on the reverse strand, counting down.
ATTCATTGGAGAGAAAAAATATCGACAACAGACTACTTTCAATAATGACAAGGCTACATCCATTGGGGTAACAAAAATCTCGACAACAGACTACCTTCCATAATTACAAGGCTACCGTCCATTAGAATAACAGAAATCTCAATGAAAGACTACCTTCCATAGTGACAAGGCTACCATCCATTGGAGTAACAAAAATCTGAACAACAGACTACCTTCCATAATGACAAGGCTACCATCCATTGGAGTAACAAAAATCTCAACGAAAGACTACCTTCCATAATGACAAGGCTACCATCAATTGGAGTAACAAAAATCTCGACGACAGACTACCTTCCATAATGACAAGGCTACCATACATTGGAGCAACAAAAATATCGACAACAGACTACCTTCCATAATGACAAGGCTCTCATCCATTGGAGTAACAAAAATATCGACAACAGACTACCTTCCATAAAGACAAGGCTACCATCCATTGGAGTAACAAAAATATCAACAACAAACTACCTTCCATAATGACAAGGCTACCATCCATTGGAGTAACAAAAATCTCGACAATAGACTACCTTACATAATGACAAGGCTACCATCCATTGGAGTAACAAATATCTCGACAACAGACTACCTTCCATAATGACAAGGTTACCAACCATTGGAGTAAAAAAATCTCGACAACAGATTATCTTCCATAATCACGAGGTTACCATCAATTGGATTAACAAAAACCTCCCCAATAGACTACCTTACATAATGACAAGGCTAGCATCTAATGGAATAACAAAAATCTCGACAATAGACCACGTTCCATAATGACAAGGCTACCATCCATTGGAGTAACAAAAATCTGAACAACAGACTACCTTCCATAATGACAAGGCTACCATCCATTGGAGTAACAAAAATCTCGACAAAAAACTACCTTCCATAATGACAAGGCTACCATCCATTGGAATAACAAATATCTCGACAACAGACTACCTTCCATAATGACAAGGCTACCATCCATTGGAGTAATAAAAATCTCCATAAAATGCTACCTTCCATAATGATAAGGCTACCATCCATTGGAATAACAAACATCTCGTCAATAGACTACCTTCCATAATGACAAGGCAACCATCCATTGTAGTAACAAAAATCTAAACAACCGACCACCTTGCATAATGACTAGGCTATCATCCATTGGAGTAACAAAGATATCGATAATAGACTACCTTCAATAATGACAAGGCTACCATCCATTGAAGTAACAAAAATCTCGACATAAGACTACCTTCCATAATGACAAGGCTACCATCTATTGGAGTAACAAAAATTTGAACAACAAACTACCTTACATAATGACAAGGCTACAATCCGTTGGAGTAACAGAAATCTCAATGACAGACTACCTTCAATAACGACAAGGCTACCATTCATTGGAGTAAAAAAAATATCGACAACAGACTACTTTAAATAATGACAAGGCTACATCCATTGGGGTAACAAAAATCTCGACAACAGACTACCTTCCATAATGACAAGGCTACCGTCCATTAGAGTAACAGAAATCTCAACGAAAGACTACCTTCCATAGTGACAAGGCTACCATCCATTGTAGTAACAAAAATCTGCACAACAGACTACCTTCCATAATGACAAGGCTACCATCCATTGGAGTAACAAAAATCTGAACAACAGACTACCCTCCATAATGACAAGGCTACCATCCATTGGAGTAACAGAAATCTCAACCAAATACTACCTTCCATAATGACAAGGCTACCATCCATTGGAGTAAAAAAAATCTCGACAACAAACTACCTTCCATAATGACAAGGCTACCATCCATTGGAGTAACAAAAATCTCGATAATAGACTACCTTACATAATGACAAGGCTACCATCCATTGGAGTAACAAAAATATCGACAACAGACTACCTTCCATAATGACAAGGCTACCATCCATTGGAGTAACAGAAATCTCAACGAAAGACTACCTTACATAATGACAAGGCTACCATCCATTGGAGTAACAAAAATCTCGACAACAGACTACCTTCCATAATGACAAGGTTACCAACCATTAGAGTAAAAAAAATCTCGACAACAGAGTATCTTCCATAATCACGAGGTTACCATCAATTAGATTAACAAAAACCTCACCAATAGACTACCTTACATAATGACAAGGCTAGCATCTAATGGAATAACAAAAATCTCGACAATAGACCACGTTCCATAATGACAAGGCTACCATCCATTGGAGTAACAAAAATCTGAACAACAGACTACCTTCCATAATGACAAGGCTACCATCCATTGGAGTAACAAAATTCTCAACGAAAGACTACCTTCCATAATGACAAGGCTACCATCCATTGGAGTAACAAAAATCTCGACAACAGACTACCTTCCATAATGACAAGGCTACCATCCATTGGAGTAACAAAAATCTGAACAACAGACTAACTTCCATAATGACAAGACTACCATCCATTGGAGTAATAGAAATCTCAACCAAATACTACCTTCTATAATGACAAGGCTACCATCCATTGGAGTAACAAAAATCTCGACAACAGACTACCTTCCATAAGGACAAGGATACCATCCATTGGAGTAACAAAAATCTCGACAACAGACTACCTTACATAATGACAAGGCTACCATCCATTGGAGGAACAAAAATCTCGACAACAGACTACCTTTCATAATGACAAGGTTACCATCCATTGGAGTAAAAAAAATATCGACAAAGAATTATCTTCCATAACCATAAGGGTACCTTCAATTGGATTAACAAAAACCTCACCAACAGACTACCTTCCATAATGACAAGGCTACCATCTAATGGAATAACAAAATTCTTGACAATAGACCACGTTCTATAATGACAAGGCTACCATCCATTGGAGTAACAAATATCTGAACAATAGACTACCTTCCATAATGACAAGGCTACCATCCATTGGAGTAACAGAAATCTCAACGAAAGACTACCTTCCATAATGACAAGGCTACCATCCATTGGAGTAACAAAAATCTCGATGACATACTACCTTCCCTAATGACAAGGCTACCATCCATTGAACAACAAAAATCTCGACAACAAACTACCTTCCATAATGACAAGGCTACCATCCATTGCAGTAACAAAAATATCAACAACACACTACCTTCCATAAAGACAAGGCTACCATCCATTGGAGTAACAAAAATCTCGACAACAGACTACCTTCCATAATGACAAGGCTACCATCCATTGGAGTAAGAAAAATTTGAACAACAGACTACCTTCCATAATGACAAGGCTACCATCCATTGAAGTAACAGAAATCTCAACGAAAGACTACCTTCTATAATGACAAGGCTACCATCCATTGGAGTAACAAAAATCTCGACAATAGACTACCTTACATAATGACAAGGCTACCATCCATTGGAGTAACAAAAATCTCGACAATAGACTACCTTCCATAATGACAAGGTTACAAACCATTGGAGTAAAAAAAATCTCGACAACAGATTATCTTCCATAATCATGAGGTTACCATCAATTGGATTAACAAAAACCTCACCAATAGACTACCTTACATAATGACAAGGCTAGCATCTAATGGAATAACAAAAATCTCGACAATAGACCACGTTACATAATGATAAGGCTACCATCCATTGGAGTAACAAATATCCGAACAACAAACTACCTTCCATAATGACAAGGCTACCATCCATTGGAGTAACAAAAATCTCAACGAAAGACTACCTTCCATAATGACAAGGCTACCATCCATTGGAGTAACAAAAATCTCGACAATAGACTACCTTCCATAATGACAAGGCTACCATCCATTGGAGTAACAAAAATCTGAAAAACAGACTACCTTCCATAATGACAAGGCTACCATCCATTGGAGTAATAGAAATCTCAACCAAATACTACCTTCCATAATGACAAGGCTACCATCCATTGGAGTAACAAAAATCTCGACAACAAACTACCTTCCATAAGGACAAGGATACCATCCATTGGAGTAACAAAAATCTCGACAACAGAATACCTTACATAATGACAAGGCTACCATCCATTGGAGTAACAAAAATCTCGACAACAGACTACCTTCCATAATGACAAGGTTACCATCCATTAGAGTAAAAAAAATATCGACAACAGATTATCTTCCATAATCATAAGGTTACCATCAATTGGATTAACAAAAACCTCACCAACAGATTACCTTCCATAATGACAAGGCTACCATCTAATGGAATAACAAAATTCTTGACAATAGACCATGTTCCATAATGACAAGGCTACCATCCATTGGAGTAACAAAAATCTGAACAACAGACTACCTTCCATAATGACAAGGCTACCATCCATTGGAGTAACAGAAATCTCAATGAAAGACTACCTTCCATAATGACAAGGCTACCATCCATTGGAGTAACAAAAATCTCGACGACAGACTACCTTCCCTAATGACAAGGCTACCATCCATTGAACAACAAAAATCTCGACAACAAACTACCTTCCATAATGACAAGGCTACCATCCATTGGAGTAACAAAAATCTCGACAACATACTACCTTCCATAATGACAAGGCTACCATCCATTGGAGTAAGAAAAATTTGAACAACAGACTACTTTCCATAATGACAAAGCTACCATCCATTGAAGTAACAAAAATCTCAATGAAAGACTACCTTCTATAATTACAAGGCTACCATCCATTGGAGTAAAAAAAATCTCGATGACATACTACCTTCCATAATGACAAGGCTACCATCCATTGGAGCAACAAAAATCTCGACAATAGACTACCTTCCATAATGACAAGGCTACCATCCATTGGAGTAACCAAAATATCGACAACAAACTACCTTCCATAATGACAAGGCTACCATCCATTGGAGTAAAAAAAATCTCGACAATAGACTACCTTACATAATGACAAGGCTACCATCCATTGGAGTAACAAAAATCTCGACAACAGACTACCTTCCATAATGACAAGGTTACCAACCATGGGAGTAAAAAGAATCTCGACAACAGATTATCTTCCATAATTACAAGATTACCATCAATTGGTTTAACAAAAACCTCACCAATAGACTACCTTTCCATAATGACAAGGCTACCATCTAATTAAATAACAAAAATCTCGACAATAGACCATGTTCCATAATGACAAGGCTACCATCCATTGGAGTAACAAAAATATGAACAACAAACTACCTTCCATAATAACAAGGCTACCATCCATTGGAGTAACAGAAATCTCAACGAAAGACTACCTTCCACAGTGACAAGGCTACCATCCATTGGAGTAACAAAAATCTGCACAACAGACTACCTTCCATAATGACAAGGCTACCATCCATTGGAGTAACAAAAATCTGAACAACAGACTACCCTCCATAACGACAAGGCTACCATCCATTGGAGTAACAGAAATCTCAACCAAATACTACCTTCCATAATGACAAGGCTACCATCCATTGGAGTAAAAAAAATCTCGACAACAGACTACCTTCCATAATGACAAGGCTACCATCCATTGGAGTAACAAAAATCTCGATAATAGACTACCTTACATAATGACAAGGCTACCATCCATTGGAGTAACAAAAATATCGACAACAGACTACCTTCCATAATGACAAGGCTACCATCCATTGGAGTAACAGAAATCTCAACGAAAGACTACCTTACATAATGACAAGGCTACCATCCATTGGAGTAACAAAAATCTCGACAACAGACTACCTTCCATAATGACAAGGTTACCAACCATTGGAGTAAAAAAAATCTCGACAACAGATTATCTTCCATAATCACGAGGTTACCATCAATTGGATTAACAAAAACCTCACCAATAGACTACCTTACATAATGACAAGGCTAGCATCTAATGGAATAACAAAAATCTCGACAATAGACCATGTTCCATAATGACAAGGCTACCATCCATTGGAGTAATAAAAATCTGAACAACAGACTACCTTCCATAATGACAAGGCTACCATCCATTGGAGTAACAAAAATCTCGACAAAAAACTACCTTCCATAATGACAAGGCTACCATCCATTGGAATAACAAAAATCTCGACAACAGACTACCTTCCATAATGACAAGGCTCTCATCCATTGGAGTAACAAAAATCTCGACAACAGACTACCTTCCATAAAGACAAGGCTACCATCCATTGGAGTAACAAAAATATCAACAACAGACTACCTTCCATAATGACAAGGCTACCATCCATTGGAGTAAGAAAAATCTCGACAATAGACTACCTTACATAATGACAAGGCTACCATCCATTGGAGTATCAAATATCTCGACAACAGACTACCTTCCATAATGACAAGGTTACCAACCATTGGAGTAAAAAAATCTCGACAACAGATTATCTTCCATAATCACGAGGTTACCATCAATTGGATTAACAAAAACCTCCCCAATAGACTACCTTACATAATGACAAGGCTAGCATCTAATGGAATAACAAAAATCTCGACAATAGACCACGTTCCATAATGACAAGGCTACCATCCATTGGAGTAACAAAAATCTGAACAACAGACTACCTTCCATAATGACAAGGCTACCATCCATTGGAGTAACAAAAATCTCGACAAAAAACTACCTTCCATAATGACAAGGCTACCATCCATTGGAATAACAAAAATCTCGACAACAGACTACCTTCCATAATGACAAGGCTACCATCCATTGGAGTAACAAAAATCTCCATAAAAAACTACCTTCCATAATGATAAGGCTACCATCCATTGGAATAACAAACATCTCGACAATAGACTACCTTCCATAATGACAAGGCAACCATCCATTGTAGTAACAAAAATCTAAACAACCGACCACCTTGCATAATGACTAGGCTATCATCCATTGGAGTAACAAAGATATCGATAATAGACTACCTTCAATAATGACAAGGCTACCATCCATTGAAGTAACAAAAATCTCGACATAAGACTACCTTCCATAATGACAAGGCTACCATCTATTGGAGTAACAAAAATTTGAACAACAAACTACCTTACATAATGACAAGGCTACAATCCGTTGGAGTAACAGAAATCTCAATGACAGACTACCTTCCATAACGACAAGGCTACCATTCATTGGAGTAAAAAAAATATCGACAACAGACTACTTTAAATAATGACAAGGCTACATCCATTGGGGTAACAAAAATCTCGACAACAGACTACCTTCCATAATGACAAGGCTACCATCCATTAGAGTAACAGAAATCTCAACGAAAGACTACCTTCCATAGTGACAAGGCTACCATCCATTGGAGTAACAAAAATCTGCAGAACAGACTACCTTCCATAATGACAAGGCTACCATCCATTGGAGTAACAAAAATCTGAACAACAGACTACCCTTCATAATGACAAGGCTACCATCCATTGGAGTAACAGAAATCTCAACCAAATACTACCTTCCATAATGACAAGGCTACCATCCATTGGAGTAAAAAAAATCTCGACAACAGACTACCTTCCATAATGACAAGGCTACCATCCATTGGAGTAACAAAAATCTCAACGAAAGACTACCTTACATAATGACAAGGCTACCATCCATTGGAGTAACAAAAATCTCGACAACAGACTACCTTCCATAATGACAAGGTTACCAACCATTGGAGTAAAAAAAATCTCGACAACAGATTATCTTCCATAATCACGAGGTTACCATCAATTGGATTAACAAAAACCTCACCAATAGACTACCTTACATAATGACAAGGCTAGCATCTAATGGAATAACAAAAATCTCGACAATAGACCACGTTCCATAATGACAAGGCTACCATCCATTGGAGTAACAAAAATCTGAACAACAGACTACCTTCCATAATGACAAGGCTACCATCCATTGGAGTAACAAAAATCTCAACGAAAGACTACCTTCCATAATGACAAGGCTACCATCCATTGGAGTAACAAAAATCTCGACAACAGACTACCTTCCATAATGACAAGGCTACCATCCTTTGGAGTAACAAAAATCTGAACAACAGACTACCTTCCATAATGACAAGACTACCATCCATTGGAGTAATAGAAATCTCAACCAAATACTACCTTCTATAATGACAAGGCTACCATCCATTGGAGTAACAAAAATCTCGACAACAGACTACCTTCCATAAGGACAAGGATACCATCCATTGGAGTAACAAAAAACTCGACAACAGACTACCTTACATAATGACAAGGCTACCATCCATTGGAGGAACAAAAATCTCGACAACAGACTACCTTTCATAATGACAAGGTTACCATCCATTGGAGTAAAAAAAATATCGACAAAGAATTATCTTCCATAACCATAAGGGTACCTTCAATTGGATTAACAAAAACCTCACCAACAGACTACCTTCCATAATGACAAGGCTACCATCTAATGGAATAACAAAATTCTTGACAATAGACCACGTTCCATAATGACAAGGCTACCATCCATTGGAGTAACAAATATCTGAACAATAGACTACCTTCCATAATGACAAGGCTACCATCCATTGGAGTAACAGAAATCTCAACGAAAGACTACCTTCCATAATGACAAGGCTACCATCCATTGGAGTAACAAAAATCTCGATGACAGACTACCTTCCCTAATGACAAGGCTACCATCCATTGAACAACAAAAATCTCGACAACAAACTACCTTCCATAATGACAAGGCTACCATCCATTGGAGTAACAAAAATATCAACAACAAACTACCTTCCATAAAGACAAGGCTACCATCCATTGGAGTAACAAAAATCTCGACAACAGACTACCTTCCATAATGACAAGGCTACCATCCATTGGAGTAAGAAAAATTTGAACAACAGACTACCTTCCATAATGACAAGGCTACCATCCATTGAAGTAACATAAATCTCAACGAAAGACTACCTTCTATAATGACAAGGCTACCATCCATTGGAGTAACAAAAATCTCGACAATAGACTACCTTACATAATGACAAGGCTACCATCCATTGGAGTAACAAAAATCTCGACAATAGACTACCTTCCATAATGACAAGGTTACAAACCATTGGAGTAAAAAAAATCTCGACAACAGATTATGTTTCATAATCACGAGGTTACCATCAATTGGATTAACAAAAACCTCACCAATAGACTACCTTACATACTGACAAGGCTAGCATCTAATGGAATAACAAAAATCTCGACAATAGACCACATTACATAATGATAAGGCTACCATCCACTGGAGTAACAAATATCCGAACAACAGACTACCTTCCATAATGACAAGGCTACCATCCATTGGAGTAACAAAAATCTCAACGAAAGACTACCTTCCATAATGACAAGGCTACCATCCATTGGAGTAACAAAAATCTCGACAACAGACTACCTTCCATAATGACAAGGCTACCATCCATTGGAGTAACAAAAATCTGAAAAACAGACTACCTTCCATAATGACAAGGCTACCATCCATTGGAGTAATAGAAATCTCAACCAAATACTACCTTCCATAATGACAAGGCTACCATCCATTGGAGTAACAAAAATCTCGACAACAAACTACCTTCCATAAGGACAAGGATACCATCCATTGGAGTAACAAAAATCTCGACAACAGACTACCTTACATAATGACAAGGCTACCATCCATTGGAGTAACAAAAATCTCGACAACAGACTACCTTCCATAATGACAAGGTTACCATCCATTAGTGTAAAAAAAATATCGACAACAGATTATCTTCCATAATCATAAGGTTACCATCAATTGGATTAACAAAAACCTCACCAACAGACTACCTTCCATAATGACAAGGCTACCATCTAATGGAATAACAAAATTCTTGACAATAGACCATGTTCCATAATGACAAGGCTACCATCCATTGGAGTAACAAAAATCTGAACAACAGACTACCTTCCATAATGACAAGGCTACCATCCATTGGAGTAACAGAAATCTCAACGAAAGACTACCTTCCATAATGACAAGGCTACCATCCATTGGAGTAACAAAAATCTCGACGACAGACTACCTTCCCTAATGACAAGGCTACCATCCATTGAACAACAAAAATCTCGACAACAAACTACCTTCCATAATGACAAGGCTACCATCCATTGGAGTAACAAAAATCTCGACAACAGACTACCTTCCATAATGACAAGGCTACCATCCATTGGAGTAAGAAAAATTTGAACAACAGACTACTTTCCATAATGACAAAGCTACCATCCATTGAAGTAACAAAAATCTCAATGAAAGACTACCTTCTATAATTACAAGGCTACCATCCATTGGAGTAAAAAAAATCTCGATGACATACTACCTTCCATAATGACAAGGCTACCATCCATTGGAGCAACAAAAATCTCGACAACAGACTACCTTCCATAATGACAAGGCTACCATCCATTGGAGTAACCAAAATATCGACAACAAACTACCTTCCATAATGACAAGGCTACCATCCATTGGAGTAAAAAAAATCTCGACAATAGACTACCTTACATAATGACAAGGCTACCATCCATTGGAGTAACAAAAATCTCGACAACAGACTACCTTCCATAATGACAAGGTTACCAACCATGGGAGTAAAAAGAATCTCGACAACAGATTATCTTCCATAATTACAAGATTACCATCAATTGGTTTAACAAAAACCTCACCAATAGACTACCTTCCATAATGACAAGGCTACCATCTAATTGAATAACAAAAATCTCGACAATAGACCATGTTCCATAATGACAAGGCTACCATCCATTGGAGTAACAAAAACATGAACAACAAACTACCTTCCATAATGACAAGGCTACCATCCATTGGAGTAACAGAAATCTCAACGAAAGACTACCTTCCATAATGACAAGGCTACCATCCATTGGAGTAACAAAAATCTCGACAACAGAATACCTTCCATAATGACAAGGCTACCATCCATTGGAGTAACAAAAATCTCGACAACAGACTACCTTCCATAATGACAAGGCTAACATCCATTGGAGTAACAAAAATCTGAACAACAGACTACCCTACATAATGACAAGGGTACCATCCATTGGAGTAACAGAAATCTCAACCAAATACTACCTTCCATAATGAAAAGGCTACCATCCATTGGAGTAACAAAAATCTCGACAACAGACTACCTTCCATAATGACAAGGCTACCATCCATTGGAGTAACAAAAATCTTGATAACAGACTACCTTACATAATGACAAGGCAACCATCCATTGGAGTAACAAAAATCTCGACAACAGACTACCTTCCATAATGACAAGGCTACCATCCATTGGAGTAACAGAAATTTTAACGAAAGACTACCTTCCATAATGACAAGGCTACCATCCATTGGAGTAACAAAAATCTCGACGAAAAACTACCTTCCATAATGACAAGGCTACCATCCATTGGAGCAACAAAAATCTCGACAACAGACTACCTTCCATAATGACAAGGCTACCATCCATTAGAGTAACAAAAATCTCCATAACAGACTACCTTCCATAATGACAAGGCTACCATCCATTGAGTAACAAAGACTTCGACAACAGACTACCTTCCATAATTTCAAGGGTACCATCCATTGGAGTAACAAAAATATCGACAATAGACTACCATCCATAAAGACAAGGGTACCATCCATTTGAGTAACAAAAATATCGACAACAAACTACCTTCCATAAATACAAGGCTACAATCCATTGTAGTAACAAAAATCATGAAAACAGACTACCTTCCATAATGTCAAGGCTACCATCCATTGGAGTAACAAAAATCTCGACAACAAACTACCTTCCCTAATGACAAGGCTACCATCCATTAAACAACAAAAATCTCGACAACAAACTACCTTCCATAATGACAAGGCTACCATCCATTGGAGTAACAAAAATATCAACAACAGACTACCTTCCATAAAGACAAGGCTCCCATCCATTGGAGTAACAAAAATCTCGACAACAGACTACCTTCCATAATGACAAGGCTACCATCCATTGGAGTAAGAAAAATTTAAACAACAGACTACCTTCCATAATGACAAGGATACCATCCATTGAAGTAACAGAAATCTCAACGAAAGACTACCTTCTATAATGACAAGGCTACCATCCATTGGAGTAACAAAAATCTCGACAATAGACTACCTTACATAATGACAAGGCTACCATCCATTGGAGTAACAAAAATCTCGACAATAGACTACCTTCCATAGTGACAAGGTTACAAACCATTGGAGTAAAAAAAATCTCGACAACAGATTATCTTCCATAATCACGAGGTTACCATCAATTGGATTAACAAAAACCTCACCAATAGACTACCTTACATAATGACAAGGCTAGCATCTAATGGAATAACAAAAATCTCGACAATAGACCACGTTACATAATGATAAGGCTACCATCCACTGGAGTAACAAATATCCGAACAACAGACTACCTTCCATAATGACAAGGCTACCATCCATTGGAGTAACAAAAATCTCAACGAAAGACTACCTTCCATAATGACAAGGCTACCATCCATTGGAGTAACAAAAATCTCGACAACAGACTACCTTCCATAATGACAAGGCTACCATCCATTGGAGTAACAAAAATCGGAAAAACAGACTACCTTCCATAATGACAAGGCTACCATCCATTGGAGTAATAGAAATCTCAACCAAATACTACCTTCCATAATGACAAGGCTACCATCCATTGGAGTAACAAAAATCTCGACAACAAACTACCTTCCATAAGGACAAGGATACCATCCATTGGAGTAACAAAAATCTCGACAACAGACTACCTTACATAATGACAAGGCTACCATCCATTGGAGTAACAAAAATCTCGACAACAGACTACCTTCCATAATGACAAGGTTACCATCCATTAGAGTAAAAAAAATATCGACAACAGATTATCTTCCATAATCATAAGGTTACCAGCAATTGGATTAACAAAAACCTCACCAACAGACTACCTTCCATAATGACAAGGCTACCATCTAATGGAATAACAAAATTCTTGACAATAGACCATGTTCCATAATGACAAGGCTACCATCCATTGGAGTAACAAAAATCTGAACAACAGACTACCTTCCATAATGACAAGGCTACCATCCATTGGAGTAACAGAAATCTCAACGAAAGACTACCTTCCATAATGACAAGGCTACCATCCATTGGAGTAACAAAAATCTCGACGACAGACTACCTTCCCTAATGACAAGGCTACCATCCATTGAACAACAAAAATCTCGACAACAAACTACCTTCCATAATGACAAGGCTACCATCCATTGGAGTAACAAAAATCTCGACAACAGACTACCTTCCATAATGACAAGGCTACCATCCATTGGAGTAAGAAAAATTTGAACAACAGACTACTTTCCATAATGACAAAGCTACCATCCATTGAAGTAACAAAAATCTCAATGAAAGACTACCTTCTATAATTACAAGGCTACCATCCATTGGAGTAAAAAAAATCTCGATGACATACTACCTTCCATAATGACAAGGCTACCATCCATTGGAGCAACAAAAATCTCGACAACAGACTACCTTCCATAATGACAAGGCTACCATCCATTGGAGTAACCAAAATATCGACAACAAACTACCTTCCATAATGACAAGGCTACCATCCATTGGAGTAAAAAAAATCTCGACAATAGACTACCTTACATAATGACAAGGCTACCATCCATTGGAGTAACAAAAATCTCGACAACAGACTACCTTCCATAATGACAAGGTTACCATCCATTGGAGTAACAGAAATCTCAACGAAAGACTACCTTCCATAATGACAAGGCTACCATCCATTGGAGTAACAAAAATCTCGACAACAGAATACCTTCCATAATGACAAGGCTACCATCCATTGGAGTAACAAAAATCTCGACAACAGACTACCTTCCATAATGACAAGGCTAACATCCATTGGAGTAACAAAAATCTGAACAACAGACTACCCTCCATAATGACAAGGGTACCATCCATTGGAGTAACAGAAATCTCAACCAAATACTACCTTCCATAATGAAAAGGCTACCATCCATTGGAGTAACAAAAATCTCGACAACAGACTACCTTCCATAATGACAAGGCTACCATCCATTGGAGTAACAAAAATCTTGATAACAGACTACCTTACATAATGACAAGGCAACCATCCATTGGAGTAACAAAAATCTCGACAACAGACTACCTTCCATAATGACAAGGCTACCATCCATTGGAGTAACAGAAATTTTAACGAAAGACTACCTTCCATAATGACAAGGCTACCATCCATTGGAGTAACAAAAATCTCGACGAAAAACTACCTTCCATAATGACAAGGCTACCATCCATTGGAGCAACAAAAATCTCGACAACAGACTACCTTCCATAATGACAAGGCTACCATCCATTAGAGTAACAAAAATCTCCATAACAGACTACCTTCCATAATGACAAGGCTACCATCCATTGAGTAACAAAGACTTCGACAACAGACTACCTTCCATAATTTCAAGGGTACCATCCATTGGAGTAACAAAAATATCGACAATAGACTACCATCCATAAAGACAAGGGTACCATCCATTTGAGTAACAAAAATATCGACAACAAACTACCTTCCATAAATACAAGGCTACAATCCATTGTAGTAACAAAAATCATGAAAACAGACTACCTTCCATAATGTCAAGGCTACCATCCATTGGAGTGACAAAAATCTCGACAACAAACTTCCTTCCATAATGACAAGGTTACCATCCATTGGAGTAACAAAAATCTCGACAACAAACTACCTTCCCTAATGACAAGGCTACCATCCATTAAACAACAAAAATCTCGACAACAAACTACCTTCCATAATGACAAGGCTACCATCCATTGGAGTAACAAAAATATCAACAACAGACTACCTTCCATAAAGACAAGGCTCCCATCCATTGGAGTAACAAAAATCTCGACAACAGACTACCTTCCATAATGACAAGGCTACCATCCATTGGAGTAAGAAAAATTTAAACAACAGACTACCTTCCATAATGACAAGGATACCATCCATTGAAGTAACAGAAATCTCAACAAAAGACTACCTTCTATAATGACAAGGCTACCATCCATTGGAGTAACAAAAATCTCGACAATAGACTACCTTACATAATGACAAGGCTACCATACATTGGAGTAACAAAAATCTCGACAATACACTACCTTCCATAATGACAAGGTTACCAACCATTGGAGTAAAAAAAATCTCGACAACAGATTATCTTCCATAATCACGAGGTTACCATCAATTGGATTAACAAAAACCTCACCAATAGACTACCTTACATAATGACAAGGCAAGCATCTAATAGAATAACAAAAATCTCGACAATAGACCACGTTCCATAATGACAAGGCTACCATCCATTGGAGTAACAAAAATCTGAACAACAAACTACCTTCCATAATGACAAGGCTACCATCCATTGGAGTAACAAAAATCTCAATGAAAGACTACCTTCCATAATGACAAGGCTACCATCCATTGGAGTAACAAAAATCTCGACCACTGACTACCTTCCATAATGACAAGGCTACCATCCATTGGAGTAACAAAAATCTGAACAACAGACTACCTTCCATAATGACAAGGCTACCATCCATTAGAGTAATAGAAATCTCAACCAAATACTACCTTCCATAATGACAA
This sequence comes from Vicia faba, assembly GCA_948472305.1. Classification (NCBI taxonomy): domain Eukaryota; kingdom Viridiplantae; phylum Streptophyta; class Magnoliopsida; order Fabales; family Fabaceae; genus Vicia; species Vicia faba. The sequence goes on along the minus strand of OX451739.1, from coordinate 584,116,432 downwards.
GGCTACCATCCATTGAAGTAACAAAAATCTCGACAACAGACTACCTTCCATAAGGACAAGGATACCATCCATTGGAGTAACAAAAATCTCGACAACAGACTACCTTACATAATGACAAGGCTACCTTCCATTGGAGTAACAAAATTCTCGACAACAGACTACCTTCCATAATGACAAGGTTACCATCCATTGGAGTAAAAAAAATATCGACAACATATTATCTTCCATAATCATAAGGTTACCATCAATTGGATTAACAAAAACCTCACCAACAGACTACCTTCCATAATGACAAGGCTACCATCTAATGGAATAACAAAATTCTTGACAATAGACCACGTTCCATAATGACAAGGCTACCATCCATTGGAGTAACAAAAATCTGAACAACAGACTACCTTCCATAATGACAAGGCTACCATCCATTGGAGTAACAGAAATCTCAACGAAAGACTACCTTCCATAATGACAAGGCTACCATCCATTGGAGTAACAAAAATCTGGACGACAGACTACCTTCCCTAAGGACAAGGCTACCATCCATTGAACAACAAAAATCTCGACAACAGACTACCTTCCATAATGACAAGGCTACCATCCATTGGAGTAACCAAAATATCGACAACAAACTACCTTCCATAATGACAAGGCTACCATCCATTGGAGTAAATAAAATCTCGACAATAGACTACCTTACATAATGACAAGGCTACCATCCATTGGAGTAACAAAAATCTCGACAACAGACTACCTTCCATAATGACAAGGTTACCAACCATGGGAGTAAAAAGAATCTCGACAACAGATTATCTTCCATAATTACAAGATTACCATCAATTGGATTAACAAAAACCTCACCAATAGACTACCTTCCATAATGACAAGGCTACCATCTAATTGAATAACAAAAATCTCGACAATAGACCATGTTCCATAATGACAAGGCTACCATCCATTGGAGTAACAAAAATATGAACAACATACTACCTTCCATAATGACAAGGCTACCATCCATTGGAGTAACAGAAATCTCAACGAAAGACTACCTTCCATAATGACAAGGCTACCATCCATTGGAGTAACAAAAATCTCGACAACAGACTACCTTCCATAATGACAAGGCTACCATCCATTGGAGTAACAAAAATCTCGACAACAGACTACCTTCCGTAATGACAAGGCTACCATCCATTGGAGTAACTAAAATATGAACAACAGACTACCCTCCATAATGACAAGGCTACCATCCATTGGAGTAACAGAAATCTCAACCAAATACTACCTTCCATAATGACAAGGCTACCATCCATTGGAGTAACAAAAATATCGACAACAGACTACCTTCCATAATTACAAGGCTACCATCCATTGGAGTAACAAAAATCTCGATAACAGACTACCTTACATAATGACAAGGCTACCATCCATTGGAGTAACAAAAATCTCGACAACAGACTACCTTCCATAATGACAAGGTTACTATCCATTAGAGTAAAAAAAATCTCGACAACAGATTATCTTCCATAATCACAAGGTTACCATAAATTGGATTAACAAAAACCTCACCAACAGACTACCTTCCATAATGACAAGGCTACCATCTAATGGAATAACAAAAATCTCGACAATAGACCATGTTCCATAATGACAAGGCTACCATCCATTGGAGTAACAAAAATCTGAACAACAGACTACCTTCCATAATGACAAGGCTACCATCCATTGGAGAAACAGAAATCTCAATGAAAGACTACCTTCCATAATGACAAGGCTACCATCCATTGGAGTAACAAAAATCTCGACGACAGACTACCTTCTATAATGACAAGGCTACCATCCATTGGAGCAACAAAAATATCAACAACAGACTACCTTCCATAATGACAAGGCTACCATCCATTAGAGTAACAAAAATCTCCATAACAGACTACCTTCCATAATGACAAGGCTACCATCCATTGAGTAACAAAGATCTCGACAACAGACTACCTTCCATAATTTCAAGGGTACCATCCATTGGAGTAAAAAAAATATTGACAATAGACTACCATCCATAAAGACAAGGGTACCATCCATTTGAGTAACAAAAATATCGACAACAAACTACCTTCCATAATTACAAGGCTACAATCCATTGGAGTAACAAAAATCATGAAAACAGACTACCTTCCATAATGTCAAGGCTACCATCCATTGGAGTGACAAAAATCTCGACAACAAACTTCCTTCCATAATGACAAGGTTACCATCCATTGGAGTAACAAAAATATCGACAACAGACTACCTTCCATAATGACAATGCTACCATCCACTGAGTCATAAAGATCTCGACAACAGACTTCCTTCCATAATGACAAGGTTACCATCCCTTGGAGTAACAAAAATCTTGACAACGGATTATCTTCCATAATCACAAGGTTACCATCAATTGGTTAACAAAAACCTCACCAACAGACTACCTTCCATAATGACAAGACTACCATCCAATGGAATAACAAATATCTCGACAATAGACCACGTTCCATAATGACAAGGATACCATCCATTGGAGTAACAAAAATATGAACAATAGACTACCTTCCATAATGAAAAGGCTACCATCCATTGGAGTAACAGAAATCTCGACAACAGACTACCTTCCGTAATGACAAGGCTACCATCCATTGGAGTAACAAAAATCTGAACAACAGACTACCATCCATTGGAGTAACAGAAATCTCAACCAAATACTAACTTCCATAATGACAAGGCTACCATCCATTGGAGTAACAAAAATCTCGACAACAGACTAACTTCCATAATGACAAGGCTACCATCCATTGGAGTAACAAAAATCTCGATAACAGACTACCTTACATAATGACAAGGCTACCATCCATTGGAGTAACAAAAATCTCGACAACAGACTACCTTCCATAATGACAAGGTTACCATCCATTAGAGTAAAAAAAATCTCGACAACAGATTATCTTCCATAATTACAAGGTTAACATCAATTGGATTAACAAAAACCTCACCAACAGACTACCTTCCATAATGACAAGACTACCATCCAATGGAATAACAAATATCTCGACAATAGACCATGTTCCATAATGACAAGGATACCATCCATTGGAGTAACAAAAATATGAACAACAGACTACCTTCCATAATGAAAAGGCTACCATCCATTGGAGTAACAGAAATCTCGACAACAGACTACCTTCCGTAATGACAAGGCTACCATCCATTGGAGTAACAAAAATCTGAACAACAGACTACCCTCCATAATGACAAGGCTACCATCCATTGGAGTAACAGAAATCTTAACCAAATACTACCTTCCATAATGACAAGGCTACCATCCATTGGAGTAACAAAAATCTCGACAACAGACTACCTTCCATAATGACAAGGCTACCATCCATTGGAGTAACAAAAATCTCAATAACAGACTACCTTACATAATGACAAGGCTACCATCCATTGGAGTAACAAAAATCTCGACAACAGACTACCTTCCATAATGACAAGGTTACCATCCATTAGAGTAAAAAAAATCTCGACAACAGATTATCTTCCATAATCACAAGGTTACCATCAATTGGATTAACAAAAACCTCACCAACAGACTACCTTCCATAATGACAAGGCTACCATCTAATGGAATAACAAAAATCTCGACAATAGACCAAGTTCCATAATGACAAGGCTACCATCCATTGGAGTAACAAAAATCTGAACAACAGACTACCTTCCATAATGACAACGCTACCATCCATTGGAGTAACAGAAATCTCAATGAAAGACTACCTTCCATAATGACAAGGCTACCATCCATTGGAGTAACAAAAATCTCGACGACAGACTACCTTCCATAATGACAAGGCTACCATCCATTGGAGCAACAAAAATATCAACAACAGACTACCTTCCATAATGACAAGGCTACCATCCATTAGAGTAACAAAAATCTGCATAACAGACTACCTTTCATAATGACAAGGCTACCATCCATTGAGTAACAAAGATCTCGACAACAGACTACCTTCCATAATTTCAAGGGTACCATCCATTGGAGTAACAAAAATATTGACAATAGACTACCATCCATAAAGACAAGGGTACCATCCATTTGAGTAACAAAAATATCGACAACAAACTACCTTCCATAAATACAAGGCTACAATCCATTGGAGTAACAAAAATCATGAAAACAGACTACCTTCCATAATGTCAAGGCTACCATCCATTGGAGTGACAAAAATCTCGACAAGAAACTTCCTTCCATAATGACAAGGTTACCATCCATTGGAGTAACAAAAATCTCGACAACAGACTACCTTCCATAATGACAAGGCTACCATCCACTGAGTCATAAAGATCTCGACAACAGACTACCTTCCATAATTTCAAGGGTACCATCTATTGAAGTAACAAGAATATCGACAATAGACTACCTTCCATAAAGACAAGGGTACCATCCATTTGAGTAACAAAAATATCGACAACAAACTACATTCCATAAATACAAGGCTACAATCCATTGGAGTAACAAAAATCTTGACAACAGACTACCTTCCATAATGTCAAGGCTACCATCCATTGGAGTAACTAAATTTCGACAACAGACTTCCTTCCATAATGACAGGTTTACCATCCATTGGAGTAACAAAAATCTCGACAACGGATTATCTTCCATAATCACAAGGTTACCATCAATTGGTTAACAAAAACCTCACCAACAGACTACCTTCCATAATGACAAGACTACCATCCAATGGAATAACAAATATCTCGACAATAGACCATATTCCATAATGACAAGGATACCATCCATTGGAGTAACAAAAATATGAACAACAGACTACCTTCCATAATGAAAAGGCTACCATCCATTGGAGTAACAGAAATCTCAACGAAAACTACCTTCCATAATGAGAAGGCTACCATCCATTGGAGTAACAAAAATCTCAACAACAGACTACCTTCCATTATGACAAGGCTACCATCCACTGGAATAACAAAATTCTCGACAACAGACTACCTTCCATAATGACAAGGCTACCATCCATTGGAGTAACAGAAATCTCAATGAAAGACTACCTTCCATAATGACAAGGCTACCATCCATTGGAGTAACAAAAATCTCGACAACAGACTACCTTCCACAATGACAAGGCTACCATACATTGGAGTAACAAAAATCTGAACAACAGACTACCTTCCATAATGACAAGGCTACCATCCATTGGAGTAACAAAAATCTCGACAACAGACTACATTACATAATGACAAGGCCACCATCCAGTGGAGTAACAAAAATCTCGACAACATACTACCTTCCATAATTACAAGGTTACCAACCATTGGAGTAAAAAAAATCTCGACCACAGATTATCTTCCATAATCAAAAGGTTACCATCAATTGTATTAACAAAAACCTCACTAATAGACTACCTTCCATATTGACAAGGCTACCATCCATTGGAGTAACAAAAATCTGAATAACAGACTACCTTCCATAATGACAAGGCTACCATCCATAGGAGTAACAGAAATCTCAACGAAAGACTACCTTCCATAATGACAAGGCTACCATCCATTGGAGTAATAAAAATCCTTACGACAGACTACCTTCCATAATGACAAGGCTACCATGCATTGGAGCAACAAAAATCTCGACAACAGACTACCTTCCATAATGACAAGGCTACCATCCATTGGAGTAACAAAAATATCGACAACATACTACCTTCCATAAAGACAAAGCTACCATCCATTGGAGTAACAAAAATCTCGACGACAGACTACCTTCCATAATGATAAGGCTACCATCCATTAGAGTAAAAAAAATCTCGACACTTGGCTACCTTCCCTAATGACAAGGCTACCATCCATTGAGTAACAAAGATCTCGATAACAGACTACCTTCCATAATTTCAAGGGTACCATCCATTGGAGTAACAAAAATATCGACAATAGACTACCTTCCATAATGACAAGGCTACCATCCATTGGAGTAACAAAAATCTCGACAACAGACTACCTTCCATAATGACAAGGCTACCATCCATAGGAGTAATAGAAATCTCAACCAAATAATGCCTTCCATAATGACAAGGCTACCATCCATTGGAGTAAAAAAAATCTCGACAACAAACTACCTTCCATAATGACAAGGCTACCATCCATTGGAGTAACAAAAATCTCGACAACAGACTACCTTATATAATGACAAGGCTTCCATCCATTGGAGTACCAAAAATCTCGACAACTGACTACCTTATATAATGACAAGGTTACCATCCATTAGAGTAAAAAAAATCTCGACAACAGATTATCTTCCATAATCACAAGGTTACCATGAATTGGATTAACAAAAACCTCACCAACAAACTACTTTCCATAAAGACAAGGCTACCATCTAAGGGAATAACAAAAATCTCTACAATAGACCACGTTCCATAATGAGAAGGCTACCATCCATTGGAGTAACAAAAATTTGAACAACAGACTACCTTCCATAATGACAAGGCTACCATCCATTGGAGTAAAAGAAATCTCAACAAAAGACTACCTTCCATAATGACAAGGCTATCATCCATTGGAGTAACAAAAATCTCGACGACAGACTACCTTCCATAATGACAAGGCTACCATCCATTGGAGCAACAAAAATCTCGACAACAGACTACCTTCCATAATGACAAGGCTACCATCCATTGGAGTAAAAAAATATCGACAACAGACTACCTTCCATAAAGACAAGGCTACCATCCATTGGAGTAACAAAAATCTCGACAACAGACTACCTTCCATAATGACAAGGCTACCATCCATTAGAGTAACAAAAATCTCGACAATAGACTACCTTCCATAATGACAAGGCTACCATCCATTGAGTAAAAAGATCTCGACAACAGACTACCTACCATAATTTCAAGGGTACCATCCATTGGAGTAACAAAAATATCGACAATAAACTACCTTCCATAAAGACAAGGGTACCATCCATTTGAGTAACAAAAATATCGACAACAAACTACCTTCCATAAATACAAGGCTACAATCCATAATGTCAAGGCTACCATCCATAATGTCAAGGCTACCATCCATTGGAGTAACGAAAATCTCGACAACATACTTTCTTCCATAATGACAAGGTTACCATCCATTGGAGTAACAAAAATCTCGACAACAGATTTTCTTCCATAATCACAAGGTTACCATCAATTGGATTAACAAAAACCTCACCAACAGACTACCTTCCATAACGACAAGGCTACCATCCATTGGAGTAACAAAAATATGAACAACAGACTACCTTGCATAATGACAGGTCTACCATCCATTGAAGTAACAGAAATCTCAACGAAAACTACCTTCCATAATGACAAGGCTGCCATCCATTGGAGTAATAAAAATCTCGACAACAAATTATCTTCCATAATCACAAGGTTACCATCATTTGGATTAACAAAAACCTCTCCAACAGACTACCTTCCATAATGACAAGGCTACCATCCAATGGAATAACAAAAATCTCGACAATAGACCATGTTCCATAATGACAAGGCTACCATCCATTGGAGTAACAAAAATCTGAACAACAGACTACCTTCCATAATGACAAGGCTACCATCCATTGGAGTAAAAGAAATCTCAGCGAAAGACTACCTTCCATAATGACAAGGCTATGATTCATTGGAGTAACAAAAATCTCGAAAATAGACTACCTTCCATAATGACAAGGCTACCATCCATTGGAGTAACAAAAATCTGAACAACAGGCTACCTTCCATAATGACTAGGCTACCATCCATTGGAGTAACAGAAATCTCAACCAAATACTACCTTCCATAATGACAAGGCTACCATCCATTGGTGTAACTAAAATCTCGACAACAGATTACCTTCCATAATGACAAGGCTACCATCCATTGGATTAACAAAAATATCGACAACAGATTATCTTTCATAATCAAAAGGTTACCATCAATTGGATTAACAAAAACCTCACCAACAGACTACCTACCATAATGACAAGGCTACCATCTAATGGAATAACAAAAATCTTGACAATATACCACGTTCCATAATGACAAGGCTACCATCCATTGGAGTAACAAAAATCTTAACAACAGACTACCTTCCATAATGACAAGGCTACCATCCATTGGAGTAACAAAAATATCGACAACAGATTATCTTTCATAATCAAAAGGTTACCATCAATTGGATTAACAAAAACCTCACCAACAGATTACCTTCCATAATGACAAGACTACCTTCCAATGGAATAACAAATATCTCGACAATAGACCACGTTCCATAATGACAAGGCTACCATCCATTGGAGTAATAAAAATATGAACAATATACTACCTTCCATAATGACAAGGCTACCATCCATTGGAGTAACAGAAATCTCGAAAACAGACTACCTTCCATAATGACAAGGCTACCATCCATTGGAGTAACAAAAATTTGAGCAACAGACTACCTTCCATAATGACAAGGCTAACATCCACTAGAGTAACGTAAATCTCGACAACAGACTACCTTCCATAATGACAAGGTTACCATCCATTGCAGTAAAAAAAATCATGACAATAGATTATTTTCCATAATCATAAGGTTACCATCATTTGGATTAACAAAAACCTCACCAACAGACTACCTTCCATAATGACAAGTCTACCATCCAATGGAATAACAAAAATCTCGACAATAGACCACGTTCCATAATGACAAGGCTACCATCCATTGAAGTAACAAAAATCTCGACAATAGACCATGTTCCATAATTACAAGGCTACCATCCATTGGAGTAACAGAAATCTCAACGAAAGACTACCTTCCATAATGACAAGGCTACCATCCATTGGTGTAACAAAAATCCGAACAACAGACTACCTTCCATAATGACGAGGCTACCATCCATTGGAGTAACAGAAATCTCAACCAAATACTACCTTCCATAATGACAAGGCTACCATCCATTGGAGTAACAATAATCTCGACAACAGACTACCTTCCATAATGACAAGGCTACCATCCATTGGAGTAACAAAAATCTTGACAACAGACTACCTTACATAATGAAAAGGCTACCATCCATTGGAGTAACAAAAATGTCGACAACAAACTACCTTCCATAAAGACAAGGCTACCATCTAATGGAGTAACAAAAATATCGACAATAGACCACGTTCCATAATGACAAGGCTACCATCCATTGGAGTAACAAAAATCTTGACAACAGACTACCTTCCATAATGACAAGGCTACCATCCATTGGAGCAACAAAAATCTCGACAATAGACTACCTTCCATAATGACAAGGCTACCATCCATTGGAGTAACAAAAATATCGACAACAGATTATCTTTCATAATCAAAAGGTTACCATCAATTGGATTAACAAAAACCTCACCAACAGATTACCTTCCATAATGACAAGACTACCTTCCAATGGAATAACAAATATCTCGACAATAGACCACGTTCCATAATGACAAGGCTACCATCCATTGGAGTAATAAAAATATGAACAATATACTACCTTCCATAATGACAAGGCTACCATCCATTGGAGTAACAGAAATCTCGAAAACAGACTACCTTCCATAATGACAAGGCTACCATCCATTGGAGTAACAAAAATTTGAACAACAGACTACCTTCCATAATGACAAGGCTAACATCCACTAGAGTAACGTAAATCTCGACAACAGACTACCTTCCATAATGACAAGGTTACCATCCATTGGAGTAAAAAAAATCATGACAATAGATTATTTTCCATAATCATAAGGTTACCATCATTTGGATTAACAAAAACCTCACCAACAGACTACCTTCCATAATGACAAGTCTACCATCCAATGGAATAACAAAAATCACGACAATAGACCACGTTCCATAATGACAAGGCTACCATCCATTGAAGTAACAAAAATCTCGACAATAGACCATGTTCCATAATTACAAGGCTACCATCCATTGGAGTAACAGAAATCTCAACGAAAGACTACCTTCCATAATGACAAGGCTACCATCCATTGGTGTAACAAAAATCTGAACAACAGACTACCTTCCATAATGACGAGGCTACCATCCATTGGAGTAACAGAAATCTCAACCAAATACTACCTTCCATAATGACAAGGCTACCATCCATTGGAGTAACAATAATCTCGACAACAGACTACCTTCCATAATGACAAGGCTACCATCCATTGGAGTAACAAAAATCTTGACAACAGACTACCTTACATAATGAAAAGGCTACCATCCATTGGAGTAACAAAAATGTCGACAACAAACTACCTTCCATAAAGACAAGGCTACCATCTAATGGAGTAACAAAAATATCGACAATAGACCAGGTTCCATAATGACAAGGCTACCATCCATTGGAGTAACAAAAATCTTGACAACAGACTACCTTCATAATGACAAGGCTACCATCCATTGGAGCAACAAAAATCTCGACAATAGACTACCTTCCATAATTACAAGGCTACCATCCATTGGAGTAACAAAAATATCGACAACAGACTACCTTCCATAAAGACAAGGCTACCATCCATTGGAGTAACAAAAATCTCGACAACAGACTACCTTCCATAATGACAAGGCTACCATCCATTAGAGAAACAAAAATCTCGACAATAGACTACCTTCCATAATATCAAGGGTACCATCCATTAGAGTAACAAAAATATCGACAATAGACTACATTCCATAAAGACAAGGGTACCATCCATTTGAGTAACAAAAATATCGACAACAAACTACCTTCCATAAATACATGGCTACAATCCATTGGAGTAACAAAAATCTTGACAACAAACTACCTTCCATAATGTCAAGGCTACCATCCATTGGAGTAACAAAAATCTCGACAACAGACTTTCTTCCATAATGACAAGGTTACCATCCATTGGAGTAACAAAAATCTTGACAACAGATTATCTTCCATAATCACAAGGTTACCATCCATTGGAGTAACAGATATCTCAACCAAATACTACCTTCCATAATGACAAGGCTAACATCCATTGGAGTAACAATAATCTTGACAACAGACTACCTTCCATAATAACAAGGCTACCATCCATTGGAGTAACAAAAATCTCGACAACAGACTACCTTACATAATGACAAGGATACCATCCATTGGAGTAACAAAAATCTCGACAATAGACTACCTTATATTATGACAAGGTTACCATCCATTGGAGTAAAAAATATCTCGACAACAGATTATCTTCCATAATCACAAGGTTACCATCAATTGGATTAACAAAAACCTCACCAACAGACTACCTTCCATAAAGACAAGGCTACCATCTAATGGAATAACAAAAATCTCTATAATAGACCACGTTCTATAATGACAAGGCTACCATCCATTGGAGTAACAAAAATCTGAACAACAGACTACCTTCCATAATGACAAGGCTACCATCCATTGGAGTAGTAGAAATCTCAATGAAAGACTACCTTCCATAATGACAAGGCTACCATCCATTGGAGTAACAAAAATCTCTACGACAGACTACCTTCCATAATGACAAGGCTACCATCCATTAGAGCAACAAAAATCTCGACAACAGACTACCTTCCATAATGACAAGGATACCATCCATTGGAGTAACAAAAATCTCGACAACAGACTACCTTCCATAAAGACAAGGCTACCATCCATTGGAGTAACAAAAATCTCGACAACAGACTACCTTCCATAATGACAAGGCTACCATCCATTGGAGTAACAAAAATCTCGACAACAGACTACCTTCCATAATGACAAGGCTACCATCCATTAGAGAAACAAAAATCTCGACAACAGACTACCTTCCATAGTGACAAGTCTACCATCCATTGAGTAAAAAGATCTCGAAAAAAGACTACCTTCCATAATTTCAAGGGTACCATCCATTTGAGTAACAAAAATATCGACAATAGACTACCTTCCATAAAGACAAGGGTACCATCCATTTGAGTAACAAAAATATCGACAACAAACTACCTTCCATAAATACAAGGCTACAATCCATTGAAGTAACAAAAATCTTGACAACAAAATACCTTCCATAATGTCAAGGCTACCATCCATTGGAGTAACAAAAATCTCGACAACAGACTTTCTTCCATAATGACAACGTTACCATCCATTGGAGTAACAAAAATCTTTACAACAGATTATCTTCCATAATCACAAGGTTACCATCCATTGGAGTAACAGATATCTCAACCAAATACTACCTTCCATAATGACAAGGCTACCATCCATTGGAGTAACAATAATCTTGACAATAGACTACCTTCCATAATGACAAGGCTACCATCCATTGGAGTAACAAAATCCTCGACAACAAACTACCTTACATAATGACAAGGATACCATCCATTGGAGTAACAAAAATCTCGACAACAGACTACCTTATATAATGACAAGGTTACCATCCATTGGAGTAAAAAAAAACTCGACAACAGATTATCTTCCATAATCATAAGGTTACCATCAATTGGATTAACAAAAACCTCACCAACAAACTACCTTCCATAAAGACAAGGCTACCATCTAATGGAATAAAAAAAATCTCTATAATAGACCATGTTCCTTAATGACAAGGCTACCATCCATTGGAGTAACAAAAATCTGAACAACAGACTACCTTCCATAATGACAAGGCTACCATCAATTGGAGTAGTAGAAATCTCAATGAAAGACTACCTTCCATAATGACAAGGCTACCATCCATTGGAGTAACAAAAATCTCTACGACAGACTACCTTCCATAATGACAAGGCTACCATCCATTAGAGCAACAAAAATCTCGACAACAGACTACCTTCCATAATGACAAGGATACCATCCATTGGAGTAACAAAAATCTCGACAACAGACTACCTTCCATAAAGACAAGGCTACCATCCATTGGAGTAACAAAAATCTCGACAACAGACTACCTTCCATAATGACAAGGCTACCATCCATTGGAGTAACAAAAATCTCGACAACAGACTACCTTCCATAATGACAAGGCTACCATCCATTAGAGAAACAAAAATCTCGACAACAGACTACCTTCCATAATGACAAGTCTACCATCCATTGAGTAAAAAGATCTCGACAAAAGACTACCTTCCATAATTTCAAGGGTACCATCCATTTGAGTAACAAAAATATCGACAATAGACTACCTTCCATAAAGACAAGGGTACCATCCATTTGAGTAACAAAAATATCGACAACAAACTACCTTCCATAAATACAAGGCTACAATCCATTGAAGTAACAAAAATCTTGACAACAAACTACCTTCCATAATGTCAAGGCTACCATCCATTGGAGTAACAAAAATCTCGACAACAGACTTTCTTCCATAATGACAACGTTACCATCCATTGGAGTAACAAAAATCTTTACAACAGATTATCTTCCATAATCACAAGGTTACCATCCATTGGAGTAACAGATATCTCAACCAAATACTACCTTCCATAATGACAAGGCTACCATCCATTGGAGTAACAATAATCTTGACAATAGACTACCTTCCATAATGACAAGGCTACCATCCATTGGAGTAACAAAAATCTCGACAACAAACTACCTTACATAATGACAAGGATACCATCCATTGGAGTAACAAAAATCTCGACAACAGACTACCTTATATAATGACAAGGTTACCATCCATTGGAGTAAAAAAAAAACTCGACAACAGATTATCTTCCATAATCATAAGGTTACCATCAATTGGATTAACAAAAACCTCACCAACAAACTACCTTCCATAAAGACAAGGCTACCATCTAATGGAATAAAAAAAATCTCTATAATAGACCATGTTCCTTAATGACAAGGCTACCATCCATTGGAGTAACAAAAATCTGAACAACAGACTACCTTCCATAATGACAAGGCTACCATCCATTGGAGTAGTAGAAATCTCAATGAAAGACTACCTTCCATAATGACAAGGCTACCATCCATTGGAGTAACAAAAATCTCTACGACAGACTACCTTCCATAATGACAAGGCTACCATCCATTAGAGCAACAAAAATCTCGACAACAGACTACCTTCCATAATGACAAGGATACCATCCATTGGAGTAACAAAAATCTCGACAACAGACTACCTTCCATAAAGACAAGGCTACCATCCATTGGAGTAACAAAAATCTCGACAACAGACTACCTTCCATAATGACAAGGCTACCATCCATTGGAGTAACAAAAATCTCGACAACAGACTACCTTCCATAATGACAAGGCTACCATCCATTAGAGAAACAAAAATCTCGACAACAGACTACCTTCCATAGTGACAAGTCTACCATCCATTGAGTAAAAAGATCTCGAAAAAAGACTACCTTCCATAATTTCAAGGGTACCATCCATTTGAGTAACAAAAATATCGACAATAGACTACCTTCCATAAAGACAAGGGTACCATCCATTTGAGTAACAAAAATATCGACAACAAACTACCTTCCATAAATACAAGGCTACAATCCATTGAAGTAACAAAAATCTTGACAACAAAATACCTTCCATAATGTCAAGGCTACCATCCATTGGAGTAACAAAAATCTCGACAACAGACTTTCTTCCATAATGACAACGTTACCATCCATTGGAGTAACAAAAATCTTTACAACAGATTATCTTCCATAATCACAAGGTTACCATCCATTGGAGTAACAGATATCTCAACCAAATACTACCTTCCATAATGACAAGGCTACCATCCATTGGAGTAACAATAATCTTGACAATAGACTACCTTCCATAATGACAAGGCTACCATCCATTGGAGTAACAAAATCCTCGACAACAAACTACCTTACATAATGACAAGGATACCATCCATTGGAGTAACAAAAATCTCGACAACAGACTACCTTATATAATGACAAGGTTACCATCCATTGGAGTAAAAAAAAACTCGACAACAGATTATCTTCCATAATCATAAGGTTACCATCAATTGGATTAACAAAAACCTCACCAACAAACTACCTTCCATAAAGACAAGGCTACCATCTAATGGAATAAAAAAAATCTCTATAATAGACCATGTTCCTTAATGACAAGGCTACCATCCATTGGAGTAACAAAAATCTGAACAACAGACTACCTTCCATAATGACAAGGCTACCATCAATTGGAGTAGTAGAAATCTCAATGAAAGACTACCTTCCATAATGACAAGGCTACCATCCATTGGAGTAACAAAAATCTCTACGACAGACTACCTTCCATAATGACAAGGCTACCATCCATTAGAGCAACAAAAATCTCGACAACAGACTACCTTCCATAATGACAAGGATACCATCCATTGGAGTAACAAAAATCTCGACAACAGACTACCTTCCATAAAGACAAGGCTACCATCCATTGGAGTAACAAAAATCTCGACAACAGACTACCTTCCATAATGACAAGGCTACCATCCATTGGAGTAACAAAAATCTCGACAACAGACTACCTTCCATAATGACAAGGCTACCATCCATTAGAGAAACAAAAATCTCGACAACAGACTACCTTCCATAATGACAAGTCTACCATCCATTGAGTAAAAAGATCTCGACAAAAGACTACCTTCCATAATTTCAAGGGTACCATCCATTTGAGTAACAAAAATATCGACAATAGACTACCTTCCATAAAGACAAGGGTACCATCCATTTGAGTAACAAAAATATCGACAACAAACTACCTTCCATAAATACAAGGCTACAATCCATTGAAGTAACAAAAATCTTGACAACAAACTACCTTCCATAATGTCAAGGCTACCATCCATTGGAGTAACAAAAATCTCGACAACAGACTTTCTTCCATAATGACAACGTTACCATCCATTGGAGTAACAAAAATCTTTACAACAGATTATCTTCCATAATCACAAGGTTACCATCCATTGGAGTAACAGATATCTCAACCAAATACTACCTTCCATAATGACAAGGCTACCATCCATTGGAGTAACAATAATCTTGACAATAGACTACCTTCCATAATGACAAGGCTACCATCCATTGGAGTAACAAAAATCTCGACAACAAACTACCTTACATAATGACAAGGATACCATCCATTGGAGTAACAAAAATCTCGACAACAGACTACCTTATATAATGACAAGGTTACCATCCATTGGAGTAAAAAAAAAACTCGACAACAGATTATCTTCCATAATCATAAGGTTACCATCAATTGGATTAACAAAAACCTCACCAACAAACTACCTTCCATAAAGACAAGGCTACCATCTAATGGAATAAAAAAAATCTCTATAATAGACCATGTTCCTTAATGACAAGGCTACCATCCATTGGAGTAACAAAAATCTGAACAACAGACTACCTTCCATAATGACAAGGCTACCATCCATTGGAGTAGTAGAAATCTCAATGAAAGACTACCTTCCATAATGACAAGGCTACCATCCATTGGAGTAACAAAAATCTCGACGACAGACTACCTTCCATAATGACAAGGCAACCATCCATTAGAGCAACAAAAATCTCGACAACAGACTACCTTCCATAATGACAAGGATACCATCCATTGGAGTAACAAAAATCTCGACAATAGACTACTTTCCATAAAGACAAGGCTACCATCCATTGGAGTAACAAAAATCTCGACAACAGACTACCTTCCATAATGACAAGGCTACCATCCATTAGAGTAACAAAAATCTCGACAACAGACTACCTTCCATAATGACAAGGCTACCATCCATTGAGTAAAAAGATCTCGACAACAGACTACCTTCCATAATTTCAAGGGTAACATCCATTGGAGTAACAAAAATATCGACAATAGACTACCTTCCATGAATACAAGGGTACCATCCATTTGAGTAACAAAAATATCGACAACAAACTACCTTCCATAAATACAAGGCTACAATCCATTGGAGTAACAAAAATCTTGACAACAGACTACCTTCCATAATGCAAGGCTACCATCCATTGGAGTAACAAAAATCTCGACAACAGACTTTCTTCCATAATGACAAGGTTACCATCCATTGGAGTAACAAAAATCATGACAATAGATTATCTTCCATAATCACAAGGTTACCATCATTTGGATTAACAAAAACCTCACCCACAGACTACCTTCCATAATGACAAGTCTACCATCCAATGGAATAACAAAAATCTCGACAATAGACCACGTTCCATAATGACAAGGCTACCATCCATTGAAGTAACAAAAATCTCGACAATAGACCATGTTCCATAATTACAAGGCTACCATCCATTGGAGTAACAGAAATCTCAACGAAAGACTACCTTCCATAATGACAAGGCTACCATCCATTGGAGTAACAAAAATCTCGACAACAAACTTCCTTCCATAATGACAAGGCTACCATCCATTGGTGTAACAAAAATCTAAACAACAGACTACCTTCCATAATGACGAGGCTACCATCCATTGGAGTAACAGAAATCTCAACCAAATACTACCTTCCATAATGACAAGGCTACCATCCATTGGAGTAACAATAATCTCGACAACAGACTACCTTCCATAATGATAAGGCTACCATCCATTGGAGTAACAAAAATCTTGACAACAGACTACCTTACATAATGACAAGGCTACCATCCATTGGAGTAACAAAAATGTCGACAACAAACTACCTTCCATAAAGACAAGGCTACCATCTAATGGAGTAACAAAAATATCGACAATAGACCACGTTCCATAATGACAAGGCTACCATCCATTAGAGTAACAAAAATCTTGACAACAGACTACCTTCCATAATGACAAGGCTACCATCCATTGGAGCAACAAAAATCTCGACAACAGACTACCTTCCATAATTACAAGGCTACCATCCATTGGAGTAACAAAAATATCGACAACAGACTACCTTCCATAAAGACAAGGCTACCATCCATTGGAGTAACAAAAATCTCGACAACAGACTACCTTCCATAATGACAAGGCTACCATCCATTAGAGAAACAAAAATCTCGACAATAGACTACCTTCCATAATGACAAGTCTACCATCCATTGAGTAAAAAGATCTCGACAAAAGACTACCTTCCATAATTTCAAGGGTACCATCCATTAGAGTAACAAAAATATCGACAATAGACTACCTTCCATAAAGACAAGGGTACCATCCATTTGAGTAACAAAAATATCGACAACAAACTACCTTCCATAAATACAAGGCAACAATCCATTGGAGTAACAAAAATCTTGACAACAAACTACCTTCCATAATGTCAAGGCTACCATCCATTGGAGTAAAAAAAATCTCGACAACAGACTTTCTTCCATAATGACAAGGTTACCATCCATTGGAGTAACAAAAATCTTGACAACAGATTATCTTCCATAATCACAAGGTTACCAACCATTGGAGTAACAGATATCTCAACCAAATACTACCTTCCATAATGACAAGGCTAACATCCATTGGAGTAACAATAATCTTGACAACAGACTACCTTCCATAATAACAAGGCTACCATCCATTGGAGTAACAAAAATCTCGACAACAGACTACCTTACATAATGACAAGGATACCATCCATTGGAGTAACAAAAATCTCGCCAATAGACTACCTTATATTATGACAAGGTTACCATCCATTGGAGTAAAAAATATCTCGACAACAAATTATCTTCCATAATCATAAGGTTACCATCAATTGGATTAACAAAAACCTTACCAACAAACTACCTTCCATAAAGACAAGGCTACCATCTAATGGAATAACAAAAATCTCTATAACAGACCACGTTCCATAATGACAAGGCTACCATCCATTGGAGTAACAAAAATTTGAACAACAGACTACCTTCCATAATGACATGGCTACCATCCATTGGAGTAATAGAAATCTCAATGAAAGACTACCTTCCATAATGACAAGGCTAACATACATTGGAGTAACAAAAATCTCGACGACAGACTACCTTCCATAATGACAAGGCTACCATCCATTAGAGCAACAAAAATCTCGACAACAGACTACCTTCCATAATGACAAGGATACCATCCATTGGAGTAACAAAAATCTCGACAACAGACTACCTTCCATAAAGACAAAGCTACCATCCATTGGAGTAACAAAAATCTCGACAACAGACTACCTTCCATAATGACAAGGCTACCATCCATTGGAGTAACAAAAATCTCGACAACAGACTACCTTCCATAATGACAAGGCTACCATCCATTAGAGAAACAAAAATCTCGACAACAGACTACCTTCCATAATGACAAGTCTACCATCCATCGAGTAAAAAGATCTCGACAAAAGACTACCTTCCATAATTTCAAGGGTACCATCCATTTGAGTAACAAAAATATCGACAATAGACTACCTTCCATAAAGACAAGGGTACCATCCATTTGAGTAACAAAAATATCGACAACAAACTACCTTCCATAAATACAAGGCAACAATCCATTGGAGTAACAAAAATCTTGACAACAAACTACCTTCCATAATGTCAAGGCTACCATCCATTGGAGTAAAAAAAATCTCGACAACAGACTTTCTTCCATAATGACAAGGTTACCATCCATTGGAGTAACAAAAATCTTGACAACAGATTATCTTCCATAATCACAAGGTTACCAACCATTGGAGTAACAGATATCTCAACCAAATACTACCTTCCATAATGACAAGGCTAACATCCATTGGAGTAACAATAATCTTGACAACAGACTACCTTCCATAATAACAAGGCTACCATCCATTGGAGTAACAAAAATCTCGACAACAGACTACCTTACATAATGACAAGGATACCATCCATTGGAGTAACAAAAATCTCGCCAATAGACTACCTTATATTATGACAAGGTTACCATCCATTGGAGTAAAAAATATCTCGACAACAAATTATCTTCCATAATCATAAGGTTACCATCAATTGGATTAACAAAAACCTTACCAACAAACTACCTTCCATAAAGACAAGGCTACCATCTAATGGAATAACAAAAATCTCTATAACAGACCACGTTCCATAATGACAAGGCTACCATCCATTGGAGTAACAAAAATTTGAACAACAGACTACCTTCCATAATGACATGGCTACCATCCATTGGAGTAATAGAAATCTCAATGAAAGACTACCTTCCATAATGACAAGGCTAACATACATTGGAGTAACAAAAATCTCGACGACAGACTACCTTCCATAATGACAAGGCTACCATCCATTAGAGCAACAAAAATCTCGACAACAGACTACCTTCCATAATGACAAGGATACCATCCATTGGAGTAACAAAAATCTCGACAACAGACTACCTTCCATAAAGACAAAGCTACCATCCATTGGAGTAACAAAAATCTCGACAACAGACTACCTTCCATAATGACAAGGCTACCATCCATTGGAGTAACAAAAATCTCGACAACAGACTACCTTCCATAATGACAAGGCTACCATCCATTAGAGAAACAAAAATCTCGACAACAGACTACCTTCCATAATGACAAGTCTACCATCCATCGAGTAAAAAGATCTCGACAAAAGACTACCTTCCATAATTTCAAGGGTACCATCCATTTGAGTAACAAAAATATCGACAATAGACTACCTTCCATAAAGACAAGGGTACCATCCATTTGAGTAACAAAAATATCGACAACAAACTACCTTCCATAAATACAAGGCTACAATCCATTGGAGTAACAAAAATCTTGACAACAAACTACCTTCCATAATGTCAAGGCTACCATCCATTGGAGTAACAAAAATCTCGACAACAGACTTTCTTCCATAATGACAAGGTTACCATCCATTGGAGTAACAAAAATCTTTACAACAGATTATCTTCCATAATCACAAGGTTACCATCCATTGGAGTAACAGATATCTCAACCAAATACTACCTTCCATAATGACAAGGCTACCATCCATTGGAGTAACAATAATCTTGAAAATAGACTACCTTCCATAATGACAAGGCTACCATCCATTGGAGTAACAAAAATCTCGACAACAAACTACCTTACATGATGACAAGGATACCATCCATTGGAGTAACAAAAATCTCGACAATAGACTACCTTATATAATGACAAGGTTACCATCCATTGGAGTAAAAAAAATATCGACAACAGATTGTCTTCCATAATCATAAGGTTACCATCAATTGGATTAACAAAAACCTCACCAACAAACTACCTTCCATAAAGACAAGGCTACCATCTAATGGAATAACAAAAATCTCTATAATAGACCATGTTCCTTAATGACAAGGCTAGCATCCATTGGAGTAACAAAAATCTGAACAACAAACTACCTTCCATAATGACAAGGCTACCATCCATTGGAGTAGTAGAAATCTCAATGAAAGACTACCTTCCATAATGACAAGGCTACCATCCATTGGAGTAACAAAATTCTCGACGACAGACTACCTTCCATAATGACAAGGCAACCATCCATTAGAGCAACTAAAATCTCGACAACAGACTACCTTCAATAATGACAAGGATACCATCCATTGGAGTAACAAAAATCTCGACAATAGACTACCTTCCATAAAGACAAGGCTACCATCCATTGGAGTAACAAAAATCTCGACAACAGACTACCTTCCATAATGACAAGGCTACCATCCATTAGAGTAACAAAAATCTCGACAACAGACTACCTTCCATAATGACAAGGCTACCATCCATTGAGTAAAAAGATCTCGACAACAGACTACCTTCCATAATTTCAAGGGTAACATCCATTGGAGTAACAAAAATATCGACAATAGACTACCTTCCATAAAGACAAGGGTACCATCCATTTGAGTAACAAAAATATCGACAACAAACTACCTTCCATAAATACAAGGCTACAATCCATTGGAGTAATAAAAATCTTGACAACAGACTACCTTCCATAATGCAAGGCTACCATCCATTGGAGTAACAAAAATCTCGACAACAGACTTTCTTCCATAATGACAAGGTTACCATCCATTGGAGTAACAAAAATCTTGACAACAAATTATCTTCCATAATCACAAGGTTACCATCAATTGGATTAACAAAAACCTCACCAACAGACTACCTTCCATAATGACAAGACTACCATCCAATGGAATAACAAATATCTCATCAATAGACCACGTTCCATAATGACAAGGCTATCATCCATTGGAGTAACAAATATATGAACAACAGACTACCTTGCATAATGACAAGGCTACCATCCATTGGAGTAACAGAAATCTCAACAAAAACTACCTTCCATAATGACAAGGCTACCATCCATTGGAGTAACAAAAATCTCGACAATAGACTACGTTTAATAATGACAAGGCTACCATCCATTGGAGTAACAAAAATCTCGACAAGAGACTACCGTCCATAATGACAAGGCTACCATCCACTAGAAGTAACAAAAATCTCGACAACAGACTACCTTCCATAATGACAAGGTTACCATCCATTGCAGTAAAAAAAATCTCGACAACATATTATCTTCCATAATCACAAGGTTACCATCATTTGGATTAACAAAAACCTCACCACTAGACTACCTTCCATAATGACAAGGCTACCATCCAATGGAATAACAAAAATCTCGACAATAGACCACGTTCCATAATGACAAGGCTACCATCCATTGGAGTAACAAAAATATGAACAACAGACTACCTTCCATAATGACAAGGATACCATCCATTGGAGTAACATAAATCTCAACGAAAGACTACCTTCCATAATGACAAGGCTACCATCCATTGGAGTAACAAAAATCTCGACAACAAACTACCTTCCATAATGACAAGGCTACCATCCATTGGAGTAACAAAAATCTGAACAACAGACTACCTTCCATAATGACAAGGCTACTATCCATTGGAGTAATAGAAATCTCAACCAAATACTACCTTCCATAATGACAAGGCTACCATCCATTGGAGTAACAAAAATCTCGACAACAAACTACCTTCCATAAATACAAGGCTACAATCCAATGGAGTAACAAAAATCTTGACAACAGACTACCTTCCATAATGTCAAGGCTACCATCCATTGGAGTAACCAAAATCTCGACAACATACTTTCTTCCATAATGACAAGGTTACCATCCATTGGAGTAACAAAAATCTCGACAATAGATTATCTTCCATAATCACAAGGTTACCATCAATTGGATTAACAAAAACCTCCACAACAAACTACCTTCCATAATGACAAGACTACCATCCAATAGAATAAAAAATATATCATCAAAAGACCACGTTCCATAATGACAAGGCTACCATCCATTGGAGTAACAAAAATATGAACAACAAACTACCTTGCATAATGACAAGGCTACCATCCATTGGAGTAATAGAAATCTCAACGAAAACTACCTTCCATAATGACAAGGCTACCATCCATTGGAGTAACAAAAATCTCGACAACAAACTACCTTCAATAATGACAAGGCTACCATCCATTGGAGTAACAAAAATCTCGACAACAGACTACCTTCCATAATTTCAAGGCTACCATCCACTGGAAGTAACAAAAATCTCGACAACAGACTACCTTCCATAATGACAAGGTTAACATCTATTGGAGTAAAACAAATCTCGACAACATATTTTCTTCCATAATCACAAGGTTACCATCATTTGGATTAACAAAAACCTCTCCAACAGACTACCTTCCACAATGAAAAGGCTACCATCCAATGGAATAACAAAAATCTCGATAATAGACCACGTTCCATAATGACAAGGCTACCATCCATTGGAGTAACAAAAATCTGAACAACAGACTACCTTCCATAATGACAAGGCAACCATCCATTGGAGTAACAGAAATCTCAACGAAAGACTACCTTCCATAATGACAAGGCTACCATCCATTGGAGTAACAAAAATCCGATCAACAGACTACCTTCCATAATGACAAGGCTACCATCCATTGGAGTAACAAAAATCTGAACAACAGACTACCTTCCATAATGACAAGGCTACCATCCATTGGAGTAACAGAAATCTCAACCAAATACTACCTTCCATAATGACAAGGCTACAATCCATTGGAGTAACAAAAATCTTAACAACAAACTACCTTCCATAATGTCAAGGCTACCATCCATTGGAGTAACAAAAATCTCGACAACAGACTTTCTTCCATAATGACAAGGTTACCATCCATTGGAGTAACAAAAATCTTTACAACAGATTATCTTCCATAATCACAAGGTTACCATCCATTGGAGTAACAGATATCTCAACCAAATACTACCTTCCATAATGACAAGGCTACCATCCATTGGAGTAACAATAATCTTGACAATAGACTACCTTCCATAATGACAAGGCTACCATCCATTGGAGTAACAAAAATCTCGACAACAAACTACCTTACATAATGACAAGGATACCATCCATTGGAGTAACAAAAATCTCGACAACAGACTACCTTATATAATGACAAGGTTACCATCCATTGGAGTAAAAAAAATCTCGACAACAGATTATCTTCCATAATCATAAGGTTACCATCAATTGGATTAACAAAAACCTCACCAACAAACTACCTTCCATAAAGACAAGGCTACCATCTAATGGAATAACAAAAATCTCTATAATAGACCATGTTCCTTAATGACAAGGCTACCATCCATTGGAGTAACAAAAATCTGAACAACAGACTACCTTCCATAATGACAAGGCTACCATCCATTGGAGTAGTAGAAATCTCAATGAAAGACTACCTTCCATAATGACAAGGCTACCATCCATTGGAGTAACAAAAATCTCGACGACAGACTACCTTCCATAATGACAAGGCAACCATCCATTAGAGCAACAAAAATCTCGACAACAGACTAGCTTCCATAATGACAAGGATACCATCCATTGGAGTAACAAAAATCTCGACAATAGACTACCTTCCATAAAGACAAGGCTACCATCCATTGGAGTAATAAAAATCTCGACAACAGACTACCTTCCATAATGACAAGGCTACCATCCATTAGAGTAACAAAAATCTCGACAACAGACTACCTTCCATAATGACAAGGCTACCATCCATTGAGTAAAAAGATCTCGACAACAGACTACCTTCCATAATTTCAAGGGTAACATCCATTGGAGTAACAAAAATATCGACAATAGACTACCTTCCATAAAGACAAGGGTACCATCCATTTGAGTAACAAAAATATCGACAACAAACTACCTTCCATAAATACAAGGCTACAATCCATTGGAGTAACAAAAATCTTGACAACAGACTACCTTCCATAATGCAAGGCTACCATCCATTGGAGTAACAAAAATCTCGACAACAGACTTTCTTCCATAATGACAAGGTTACCATCCATTGGAGTAACAAAAATCTTGACAACAAATTATCTTCCATAATCATAAGGTTACCATCAATTGGATTAACAAAAACCTCACCAACAGACTACCTTCCATAATGACAAGACTACCATCCAATGGAATAACAAATATCTCATCAATAGACCACGTTCCATAATGACAAGGCTACCATCCATTGGAGTAACAAAAATATGAACAACAAACTACCTTCCATAATGACAAGGATACCATCCATTGGAGTAACATAAATCTCAACGAAAGACTACCTTCCATAATGACAAGGCTACCATCCATTGGAGTAACAAAAATCTCGACAACAAACTACCTTCCATAATGACAAGGCTACCATCCATTGGAGTAACAAAAATCTGAACAACAGACTACCTTCCATAATGACAAGGCTACTATCCATTGGAGTAATAGAAATCTCAACCAAATACTACCTTCCATAATGACAAGGCTACCATCCATTGGAGTAACAAAAATCTCGACAACAAACTACCTTCCATAAATACAAGGCTACAATCCAATGGAGTAACAAAAATCTTGACAACAGACTACCTTCCATAATGTCAAGGCTACCATCCATTGGAGTAACCAAAATCTCGACAACATACTTTCTTCCATAATGACAAGGTTACCATCCATTGGAGTAACAAAAATCTCGACAATAGATTATCTTCCATAATCACAAGGTTACCATCAATTGGATTAACAAAAACCTCCACAACAAACTACCTTCCATAATGACAAGACTACCATCCAATAGAATAACAAATATCTCATCAAAAGACCACGTTCCATAATGACAAGGCTACCATCCATTGGAGTAACAAAAATATGAACAACAAACTACCTTGCATAATGACAAGGCTACCATCCATTGGAGTAATAGAAATCTCAACGAAAACTACCTTCCATAATGACAAGGCTACCATCCATTGGAGTAACAAAAATCTCGACAACAAACTACCTTCAATAATGACAAGGCTACCATCCATTGGAGTAACAAAAATCTCGACAACAGACTACCTTCCATAATTTCAAGGCTACCATCCACTGGAAGTAACAAAAATCTCGACAACAGACTACCTTCCATAATGACAAGGTTAACATCTATTGGAGTAAAACAAATCTCGACAACAGATTTTCTTCCATAATCACAAGGTTACCATCATTTGGATTAACAAAAACCTCTCCAACAGACTACCTTCCACAATGAAAAGGCTACCATCCAATGGAATAACAAAAATCTCGATAATAGACCACGTTCCATAATGACAAGGCTACCATCCATTGGAGTAACAAAAATCTGAACAACAGACTACCTTCCATAATGACAAGGCAACCATCCATTGGAGTAACAGAAATCTCAACGAAAGACTACCTTCCATAATGACAAGGCTACCATCCATTGGAGTAACAAAAATCTGATCAACAGACTACCTTCCATAATGACAAGGCTACCATCCATTGGAGTAACAAAAATCTGAACAACAGACTACCTTCCATAATGACAAGGCTACCATCCATTGGAGTAACAGAAATCTCAACCAAATACTACCTTCCATAATGACAAGGCTACAATCCATTGGAGTAACAAAAATCTTGACAACAAACTACCTTTCATAATGTCAAGGCTACCATCCATTGGAGTAACATAAATCTCGACAACAGACTTTCTTCCATAATGACAAGGTTACCATCCATTGGAGTAACAAAAATCTTTACAACAGATTATCTTCCATAAACACAAGGTTACCATCCATTGGAGTAACAGATATCTCAACCAAATACTACCTTCCATAATGACAGGGCTACCATCCATTGGAGTAACAATAATCTTGACAATAGACTACCTTCCATAATGACAAGGCTACCATCCATTGGAGTAACAAAAATCTCGACAACAAACTACCTTCAATAATGACAAGGATACCATCCATTGGAGTAACAAAAATCTCGACAACAGACTACCTTATATAATGACAAGGTTACCATCCATTGGAGTAAAAAAACTCTCGACAACAGATTATCTTCCATAATCATAAGGTTACCATCAATTGGATTAACAAAAACCTCACCAACAAACTACCATCCATAAAGACAAGGCTACCATCTAATGGAATAACAAAAATCTCTATAATAGACCATGTTCCTTAATGACAAGGCTACCATCCATTGGAGTAACAAAAATCTGAACAACAGATTACCTTCCATAATGACAAGGCTACCATCCATTGGAGTAGTAGAAATCTCAATGAAAGACTACCTTCCATAATGACAAGGCTACCATCCATTGGAGTAACAAAAATCTCGACGACAGACTACCTTCCATAATGACAAGGCAACCATCCATTAGAGCAACAAAAATCTCGACAACAGACTAGCTTCCATAATGACAAGGATACCATCCATTGGAGTAACAAAAATCTCGACAATAGACTACCTTCCATAAAGACAAGGCTACCATCCATTGGAGTAACAAAAATCTCGACAACAGACTACCTTCCATAATGACAAGGCTACCATCCATTAGAGTAACAAAAATCTCGACAACAGACTACCTTCCATAATGACAAGGCTACCATCCATTGAGTAAAAAGATCTCGACAACAGACTACCTTCCATAATTTCAAGGGTAACATCCATTGGAGTAACAAAAATATCGACAATAGACTACCTTCCATAAAGACAAGGGTACCATCCATTTGAGTAACAAAAATATCGACAACAAACTACCTTCCATAAATACAAGGCTACAATCCATTGGAGTAACAAAAATCTTGACAACAGACTACCTTCCATAATGCAAGGCTACCATCCATTGGAGTAACAAAAATCTCGACAACAGACTTTCTTCTATAATGACAAGGTTACCATCCATTGGAGTAACAAAAATCTTGACAACAAATTATCTTCCATAATCATAAGGTTACCATCAATTGGATTAACAAAAACCTCACCAACAGACTACCTTCCATAATGACAAGACTACCATCCAAAGGAATAACAAATATCTCATCAATAGACCACGTTCCATAATGACAAGGCTACCATCCATTGGAGTAACAAATATATGAACAACAGACTACCTTGCATAATGACAAGGCTACCATCCATTGGAGTAACAGAAATCTCAACAAAAACTACCTTCCATAATGACAAGGCTACCATCCATTGGAGTAACAAAAATCTCGACAATAGACTACGTTCAATAATGACAAGGCTACCATCCATTGGAGTAACAAAAATCTCGACAAGAGACTACCTTCCATAATGACAAGGCTACCATCCACTGGAAGTAACAAAAATCTCGACAACAGACTACCTTCCATAATGACAAGGTTACCATCCATTGCAGTAAAAAAAATCTCGACAACATATTATCTTCCATAATCACAAGGTTACCATCATTTGGATTAACAAAAACCTCACCAACAGACTACCTTCCATAATGACAAGCCTACCATCCAATGGAATAACAAAAATCTCGATAATAGACCATGTTCCATAATGACAAGGCTACCATCCATTGGAGTAACAAAAATATGAACAACAGACTACCTTCCATAATGACAAGGATACCATCCATTGAAGTAACATAAATCTCAACGAAAGACTACCTTCCATAATGACAAGGCTACCATCCATTGGAGTAACAAAAATCACGACAACAAACTACCTTCCATAATGACAAGGCTACCATCCATTGGAGTAACAAAAATCTGAACAACAGACTACCTTCCATAATGACAAGGCTACTATCCATTGGAGTAATAGAAATCTCAACCAAATACTACCTTCCATAATGACAAGGCTACCATCCATTGGAGTAACAAAAATCTCGACAACAAACTACCTTCCATAAATACAAGGCTACAATCCAATGGAGTAACAAAAATCTTGACAACAGACTACCTTCCATAATGTCAAGGCTACCATCCATTGGAGTAACCAAAATCTCGACAACATACTTTCTTCCATAATGACAAGGTTACCATCCATTGGAGTAACAAAAATATCGACAATAGATTATCTTCCATAATCACAAGGTTACCATCAATTGGATTAACAAAAACCTCCACAACAAACTACCTTCCATAATGACAAGACTACCATCCAATAAAATAACAAATATCTGATCAATAGACCACGTTCCATAATGACAAGGCTACCATCCATTGGAGTAACAAAAATATGAACAACAAACTACCATGCATAATGACAAGGCTACCATCCATTGGAGTAATAGAAATCTCAACGAAAACTACCTTCCATAATGACAAGGCTACCATCCATTGGAGTAACAAAAATCTCGACAACAAACTACCTTCAATAATGACAAGGCTACCATCCATTGGAGTAACAAAAATCTCGACAACAGACTACCTTCCATAATTTCAAGGCTACCATCCACTGGAAGTAACAAAAATCTCGACAACAGACTACCTTCCATAATGACAAGGTTAACATCCATTGGAGTAAAACAAATCTCGACAACAGATTTTCTTCCATAATCACAAGGTTACCATCATTTGGATTAACAAAAACCTCTCCAACAGACTACCTTCCACAATGAAAAGGCTACCATCCAATGGAATAACAAAAATCTCGATAATAGACCACGTTCCATAATGACAAGGCTACCATCCATTGGAGTAACAAAAATCTGAACAACAGACTACCTTCCATAATGACAAGGCAACCATCCATTGGAGTAACAGAAATCTCAACGAAAGACTACCTTCCATAATGACAAGGCTACCATCCATAGGAGTAACAAAAATCTGATCAACAAACTACCTTCCATAATGACAAGGCTACCATCCATTGGAGTAACAAAAATCTGAACAACAGACTACCTTCCATAATGACAAGGCTACCATCCATTGGAGTAACAGAAATCTCAACCAAATACTACCTTCCATAATGACAAGGCTACAATCCATTGGAGTAACAAAAATCTCAACAACAGACTACCTTCCATAATGACAAGACTACCATCCATTGGAGTTATAAAAATCTCGACAACAGACTACCTTACATAATGACAAGGCTACCATCCATTGGAGTAACAAAAATCTCGACAACAGACTACCTTCCATAATGACAAGGTTACCATCCATTGGAGTAAAAAAAATCTCGAAAAAAAATTATCTTCCATAATCATAAGGTTACCATCAATTGGATTAACAAAAACCTCACCAACAAAGTACCTTCCATAATGACAAGGCTACCATCTAATGGAATAACAAAAATCTCGACAACAGACCACGTTCCATAATGACAAG
This sequence comes from Vicia faba, assembly GCA_948472305.1. Lineage (NCBI taxonomy): Eukaryota > Viridiplantae > Streptophyta > Magnoliopsida > Fabales > Fabaceae > Vicia > Vicia faba. Next base: position 584,085,769 of record OX451739.1, on the reverse strand, counting down.
GCTACCATCCATTGGAGTAACAAAAATATGAACAATAGACTACCTTCCATAATGACAAGGCTACCATCCATTGGAGTAACAAAAATCTCAATGAAAGACTACCTTCCATAATGACAAGGCTACCATCCATTGGAGTAACAAAAATCTCGACAACAGACTACCTTCAATAATGACAAGGCTACCATCCATTGGAGTAACAAAAATCTCGACAATAGACTACCTTCCATAATGACAAGGCTACCATCCACTGGAAGTAACAAAAATCTCGACAATAGACTACCTTCCATAATGACAAGGTTACAATCCATTGGAGTAAAAAAAATATCTTCAATAGATTATCTTCCATAATGACAAGGTTACCATCCATTGGAGTAAAACAAATCTCGACAACAGATTATCTTCCATAATCACAAGGTTACCATCATTTGGATTAACAAAAACCTCTCCAACAGACTACCTTCCACAGTGACAAGGCTACCATCCAATGGAATAACAAAAATCTCGATAATAGACCACGTTCCATAATGAAAAGGCTACCATCCATTGGAGTAACAAAAATCTGAACAACATACTACCTTCCATAATTACAAGGCGACCATCCTTTGGAGTAACAGAAATCTCAACGAAAGACTACCTTCCATAATGACAAGGCTACCATCCATTGGAGTAACAAAAATCTCGACAACTGACTACCTTCCATAATGACAAGGCTACCATCCATTGGTGTAACAAAAATCTGAACAACAAACTACCTTCCATAATGACGAGGCTACCATCCATTGGAGTAACAGAAATCTCAACCGAATACTACCTTCCATAATGACAAGGATACCATCCATTGGAGTAACAAAAATCTCGACAACAGACTACCTTCCATAATGACAAGGCTACCATCCATTGGAGTTATAAAAATCTCGACAACAAACTACCTTCCATAATGACAAGGCTACCATCCATTGGAGTAACAAAAATTTGAACAACAGACTACCTTCCATAATGACAAGGCTACCATCCTTTGGAGTAACAGAAATCTCAACCAAATACTACCTTCCATAATCACAAGGTTACCATCAATTGGATTAACAAAAACCTCACCAACAGACTACCTTCCATAATGACAAGGCTACCATCTAATGGAATAACAAAAATCTCGACAATAGACCACGTTCCATAATGACAAGGCTACCATCCATTGGAGTAACAAAAATCTTAACAACAGACTACCTTCCATAATGACAAGGCTACCATCCATTGGAGTAACAAAAATCTCGACAACAGATTATCTTCCATAATCACAAGGTTACCATCAATTGGATTAACAAAAACCTCACCAATAGACTACCTTCCATAATGACATGACTACCATCCAATGTAATAACAAATATCTCGACAATAGACCATGTTCCATAATGACAAGGCTACCATCCATTGGAGTAACAAAAATATGAACAATAGACTATCTTCCATAATGACAAGGCTAACATCCATTGGAGTAACAAAAATCTCAATGAAAGACTACCTTCCATAATGACAAGGCTACCATCCATTGGAGTAACAAAAATCTCGAAAACAGACTACCTTCCATAATGACAAGGCTACCATCCATTGGAGTAACAAAAATCTGAACAAAAAACTACCTTCCATAATGACAAGGCTTCCATGCACTAGAGTAACAAAAATCTCGACAACATACTACCTTCCATAATGACAAGGTTACCATCCATTGGAGTAAAAAAGAATCATGACAATAGATTATCTTCCATAATCACAAGGTTACCATCATTTGGATTAACAAAAACCTCACCAACAGACTACCTTCCATAATGACAAGGCTACCATCCAATGGAATATTAAAAATCTCGACAATAGACCACGTTTCATAATGACAAGGCTACCATCCATTGGAGTAACAAAAATATGAACAACATACTACCTTCCATAATGACAAGGCTACCATCCATTGGAGTAACAAAAATCTCAACGAAAGACTACCTTCCATAATGACAAGGCTACCATCCATTGGAGTAACAAAAATCTCGACAATAGACTACCTTCCATAATGACAAGGCTACCATCCATTGGTGTAACAAAAATCTGAACAACAGACTACCTTCCATAATGACGAGGCTACCATCCATTGGAGTAACAGAAATCTCAACCAAATACTACCTTCCATAATGACAAGGATACCATCCATTGGAGTAACAATAATGTCGACAACAGACTACCTTCCATAATGACAAGGCTACCATCCATTGGAGTAACAAATATCTAAACAACAGACTACCTTCCATAATGACATGGCTACCATCCATTGGAGTAACAGAAATCTCAACCAAATACTACCTTCCATGATGACAAGGCTACCATCCATTGGAGTAACAAAATAATGACAAGGCTACCATCCATTGGAGTAACAAAAATCTCGACAACAGACTAACTTACATAATGACAAGGCTACCATCCATTGGAGTAACAAAAATCTCGACCACAGACTACCTTCCATAATGACAAGGTTACCATTCATTGGAGTAAAAAAATCTCGACGACAGATTATCTTCCATAATCACAAGGTTACCATCAATTGGATTAACAAAAACATCACCAACAGACTAGCTTCCATAATGACAAGGCTACCATCCTTTGGAGTAACAAAAATTTGAACAACAGACTACCTTCCATAATGACAAGGCTACCATCCATTGGAGTAACCTAAATCTCAATGAAATACAACCTTCCATAATGACAAGGCTACCATCCATTGGAGTAACAAAAATATCGACGACAGACTACCTTCCATAATGACAAGGCTACCATCCATTGGAGCAAAAAAAATCTCGACAACAGACTACCTTCCATAAAGACAAGGCTACCATCCATTGGAGTAACAAAAATATAGACAACAAACTACCTTCCATAAAGACAAGGCTACCATCCATTGGAGTAACAAAAATCTCGACAATAGACTACCTTCCATAATGACAAGGCTACCATCCATTAAAGTAACAAAAATCTCGACAACAGACTACCTTCCATAATGACAAGGCTACCATCCATTGAGTAACAAAGAAATCGACAACAGACTACCTTCTATAATTTCAAGGGTACTATCCATTGGAGTAATAAAAATATCGACAATAGACTACCTTCCATAAAGACAAGGGTACCATCCATTTGAGTAACAAAAATATCGACAACAAACTACCTTCCATAAATACAAGGCTACAATCCATTGGAGTAAAAAAAATCTTGACAACAGACTACCTTCCATAATGTCAAGGCTACCATCCATTGGAGTAACAAAAATCTCGACAACAGACTTCCTTCCATAATTACAAGGTTACCATCCATTGGAGTAACAAAAATCTCGACAACTGATTATCTTCCATAATCACAAGTTTACCATCAATTGGATTAACAAAAACCTCACCAACAGACTACCTTCCATAATGACAAGACTACCATCCAATGGAATAACAAATATCTCAACAATAGACCATGTTCCATAATGACAAGGCTACCATCCATTGGAGTAACAAATATCTCGACAACAAACTACCTTCCATAATGACAAGGCTACCATCCATTGGAGTAACAAAAATATCGACAACAGATTACCTTCCATAATGACAAGGCTACCATCCATTGAGTAAAAAAGATCTCAACAATAAACTACATTCGATAATGTCAAGGCTACCATCCATTGCAGTAACAAAAATATCTACAATAGACTACCTTCCATAAAGACAAGGCTACCATCCATTTAAGTAACAAAAATATAGACAACAAACTACCTTCCATAAAGACAAGGCTACCATCCATTGGAGTAACAAAAATCTCGACAATAGATTACCTTTCATAATGACAATGTTACCATCCATTGGAATAACAAAAATCTCAACAACAGATTACCTTCAATTATGACAAGGCTACCATCCAATGGAATAACAAAAATATCGACAATAGACTACCTTCCATAAAGACAAGGCTACCATCCATTGGAGTAAAAAAAATCTCGACGATAGACTACCTTCCATAATGACAAGGCTACCATCCATTGGAGTAACAAAAAAATCAATAATAGACTACATTCCATAATTACAAGGCTACCATCCATTGGAGTAACAAAAATCTCGACAACAAACTACCTTTTATAATGACAAGGCTACCATCTATTGGAGTAACGAAAATCTCCACAACAGACTACCTTCCATAATGACAAGGGTACCATCCATTGGAGTAAAAAAAATCTCGACAACAGACTACCTTCCATAATCCCAAGGTTACCATCCATTGGATCAACAAAAACCTCGACAACAGACTACCTTCCATAATTTCAAGGGTACCATCCATTGGAGTAACAAAAATATCGACAATAGACTACCTTCCATAAAGACAAGGCTACCATCCATTAGAGTAACAAAAATCTCGACAACGGACTACCTTCCCTAATGACAAGGCTACCATCCATTGGAGTAACAAAAATCTAGAAAATAGACTACCTTCCTCAATGACAAGGCTACCATCCATTGAGTAACAAAGATCTTGACAATAGACTACCTTCCATAATTTCAAGGCTACCATCCAATGAAGTAAAAAAAATATCGAAAATTGACTACCTTCCATAAATACAAGGCTACCATCCATTTGAGTAACAAAAATATCGACAACAGACTACCTTCCATAAAGGCAAGGCTACCATCCATTGGAGTAACAAAAATTTGAACAACAGACTACCTTCCATAATGACCAAGCTACCATCCATTGGAGAAACAAAAATCTCAACGACAGACTACCTTCCATAATGACAAAGCTACCATCCATTAGATTAAAAAAAATCTGGACAACAGACTACCTTCCATAATGACAAGGCTACCATCCAATGGAATAACAAAAATCTCAACGACAGACTACCTTCGATAATGAAAAGGCTACCATCCATTGGAGTAACAAAAATATCGACAACAGACTATGTTCCATAATGACAAGACTACCATCCATTGGAGTAACAAAAATCTGGACAACAGACTACCTTCCATAATGACAAGGCTACCATCCAATGGAATAACAAAAATATCGACAATAGACCACATTCCATAATGACAAGTCTACCATCCATTCGATTAACAAAAATCACGACAATAGACTACCTACCCTAATGATAAGGCTACCATCCATTGCAGTAACAAAAATCTCGACAACAGATTATCTTCCATATTCACAAGGATACCATCAATTGGATTAACAAAAACCTCACCAACAGACTATCTTCCATAATGACAAGGCTACCATCCAATGGAATAACAAAAATCTCGACGATAGACTATGTTCCATAATGACAAGGCTACCATCCATTGAAGTAACAAAAATCTGAACAACAGACTACTTTCCATAATGACAAGGCTACCATCCATTGGAGTAACAGAAATTTCAACGAAAGACTACCTTCCATAATGACAAGGCTACCATCCATTGGGGTAACAAAAATCTCGACAACAGACTACCTTCCATAATGACAAGGCTACCATCCATTGGAGTAACAAAAATCTCGACAACAGACTACCTTCCATAATGACAAGGCTACCATCCATTGGAGTAACAAAAATATCGACAATAGACTACATTCCATAAAGACAAGGCTACCATCCATTGGAGTAACAAAATTCTCGACAACAGACTACCTTCCATAATGAAAAGGCTAACATCCATTGGAGTAACAAAAATATCGACAATAGACTACATTCTATATTGACAAGGCTACCAACCATTGGAGTAACAAAAATCTCGACAACAGACTACCTTCAATAATGATAAGGCTACCATCCATTGAGTAACGAAGATCTCGACAACAGACTACCTTCCAAAATTTCAAGGGTACCATCCATTTGAGTAACAAAAATATCGACAACAGACTACCTTCCATAAAGGCAAGGCTACCATCCATTGGGGTAACAAAAATTTCGACAATAAACTACCTTCCAAAATGACAAGGGTAGCATCCATTAGAGTAAAAAAAATCTCGACAACAGACTACCTTCCATAATTTCAAGGGTACCATCCACTGGAGTAACAAAAATATCGACAATAGACTACCTTCCATAAAGACAAGGCTACCATCCATTTGAGTAACAAAATCTCGACAACAGACTACCTTCCATAACGACAAGGCTACTATCCATTGGAGTAACAAAAATCTCGACAACAAACTACCTTCCATAATGATAAGGCTACCATCCATTGGAATAACAAAAATATTGACAACAAACTACGTTCCATAATGAATAAGCTACCATCCATTGGAGTAACAAAAATATCGACAACAAACTACCTTTCATAATGACAAGGCTACCATCTATTGGGATAACAAAAATATCGACAACAGAATACCTTCCATAATGACTAGGCTACCATCCATTTAAGTAACAAAGATATCGAAAACATAATGCCTTCCATAATGACAAGGCTACCATCCATTGGAGTAACAAAAATCTCGACAATAGACTACCTTTAATAATGAAAACACTACCATCCATTGGAGTAACAAAAATCTCGAAAACAGACTACCTTCCAAAATGATAAGGCTAAAATCCGTTGGAGTAACAAAAATATCGACAACAGACTACCTTCCATAATGACAAGGCTACCATCCAATGGAATAACAAAAATCTCGACAACATACTACCTTCCATAATGACAAGGCTACCATCAATTGTAGTAACCAAAATATCGACAACAGACTACCTTCCATAATTACAATGCTACCATCCATTGCAGTAACAAAAATCTCGACAACAGACTAGCTTCCATAATGACAAGGCTACCATCCATTGGAGTAACCAAAATCTCGATAACAGACTTCCTTCCATAATGACAAGGCTACCATCTATTAGAATAACAAAAATCTCGAGAATAGACTATCTTCCATAATGACAAGGCTACCATCCAACAGAATAACAATAATGAAAACACTACCATCCATTAGAGTTACAAAAATCTCGACAATAGACTACCCTCCATAATAAATAGGCTACCATCCATTAGAGTAACAAATATATCGACAACAGACTACCTTCTATAATGACAAGGCTACCATACATTGTAATAACAAAAATCTCGACAACAGACTACCTTCCATAACAACAAGGCTACTATCCATTGGAGTAACAAAAATCTCGAGAACAAACTACCTTCCATAATTATAAGGCTACCATCCATTGGAATAACAAAAATATCGACAACAAACTACGTTCCATAATGAATAGGCTACCATCCATTGGAGAAACAAAAATATCGACAACAAACTACCTTCCATAATGACAAGGCTACCATCCATTGGGATAACAAAAATATCGACAACAGAATACCTTCCATAATGACTAGGCTACCATCCATTTAAGTAACAAAGATATCGACAACAGACTACCTTCCATAATGACAAGGCTACCATCCATTGGAGTAACAAAAATCTCGAGAACAGACTACCTTTAATAATGACAACACTACCATCCATTGGAGTAACCAAAATCTCGAAAACAGACTACCTTCCAAAATGATAAGGCTAAAATCCATTGGAGTAACAAAAATATCGACAACAGACTACCTTCCATAATGACAAGGCTCCCATCTATAGGAATAAAAAAAATCTTGAGAACAGACTGCCTTCCATAAAGACAAGGCTACCATCCAATGGAATAACAAAAATATCGACAACATACTACCTTCCATAATGACAAGGCTACCATCAATTGTAGTAACCAAAATATCAACAACAAACTACCTTCCATAATTACAATGCTACCATCCATTGCAGTAACAAAAATCTCGAAAACAGACTAGCTTCCATAATGACATGGCTACCATCCATTGTAGTAACAAAAATCTCGACAACAGACTACCTTCCATAATGACAAGGCTACCATCCATTGGAGTATCCAAAATCTCGATAACAGACTACCTTCCATAATGACAAGGCTACCATCTATTACAATAACAAAAATCTCGAGAATAGACTATCTTCCATAATTACAAGGCTACCATCCAACAGAATAACAAAAATCTCGACAAAATACTACCCTCCATAATAAATAGGCTACCATCCATTAGAGTAACAAATATATCGACAATAGACTACCTTCTATAATGACAAGGCTACCATACATTGTAATAACAAAAATCTCGACAACAAACTACTTTCCATAATGACAAGGCTACTATCCATTGGAGTAACAAAAATCTCGACAACAAACTACCTTCCATAATGATAAGGCTACCATCCATTAGAATAACAAAAATATTGACAACAGACTATGTTCCATAATGAATAGGCTACCATCCATTGGAGTAACAAAAATGTCGACAACAGACTACCTTCCATAATGACAAGGCTACCATCAATTAGAGTAAAAAAAAATATCGACAACAGAATACCTTCCATAATGACTAGGCTACCATCCATTAGAGTAACAAAGATATTGACAACAAACTACCTTCTATAATGACAAGACTACCATACATTGTAATAACAAAAATCTCGACAACAAACTACGTTCCATAATGACAAGGCTACCATACATTGTATTAACAAATATCTCGACAATAGTCTACCTTCCATAATGACAAGGCTATCATCCATTGGAGTAACAAAAATATCGACAACAGACTATGTTCCATAATGACAAGACTACCATCCATTGGAGTAACAAAAATCTGGACAACAGACTACCTTCCATAATGACAAGGCTACCATCCAATGGAATAACAAAAATATCGACAATAGACCACATTCCATAATGACAAGTCTACCATCCATTCGATTAACAAAAATCACGACAATAGACTACCTACCCTAATGATAAGGCTACCATCCATTGCAGTAACAAAAATCTCGACAACAGATTATCTTCCATATTCACAAGGATACCATCAATTGGATTAACAAAAACCTCACCAACAGACTATCTTCCATAATGACAAGGCTACCATCCAATGGAATAACAAAAATCTCGACGATAGACTATGTTCCATAATGACAAGGCTACCATCCATTGAAGTAACAAAAATCTGAACAACAGACTACTTTCCATAATGACAAGGCTACCATCCATTGGAGTAACAGAAATTTCAACGAAAGACTACCTTCCATAATGACAAGGCTACCATCCATTGGGGTAACAAAAATCTCGACAACAGACTACCTTCCATAATGACAAGGCTACCATCCATTGGAGTAACAAAAATCTCGACAACAGACTACCTTCCATAATGACAAGGCTACCATCCATTGGAGTAACAAAAATATCGACAATAGACTACATTCCATAAAGACAAGGCTACCATCCATTGGAGTAACAAAATTCTCGACAACAGACTACCTTCCATAATGAAAAGGCTAACATCCATTGGAGTAACAAAAATATCGACAATAGACTACATTCTATATTGACAAGGCTACCAACCATTGGAGTAACAAAAATCTCGACAACAGACTACCTTCAATAATGATAAGGCTACCATCCATTGAGTAACGAAGATCTCGACAACAGACTACCTTCCATAATTTCAAGGGTACCATCCATTTGAGTAACAAAAATATCGACAACAGACTACCTTCCATAAAGGCAAGGCTACCATCCATTGGGGTAACAAAAATTTCGACAATAAACTACCTTCCAAAATGACAAGGGTAGCATCCATTAGAGTAAAAAAAATCTCGACAACAGACTACCTTCCATAATTTCAAGGGTACCATCCACTGGAGTAACAAAAATATCGACAATAGACTACCTTCCATAAAGACAAGGCTACCATCCATTTGAGTAACAAAATCTCGACAACAGACTACCTTCGATAACGACAAGGCTACTATCCATTGGAGTAACAAAAATCTCGACAACAAACTACCTTCCATAATGATAAGGCTACCATCCATTGGAATAACAAAAATATTGACAACAAACTACGTTCCATAATGAATAAGCTACCATCCATTGGAGTAACAAAAATATCGACAACAAACTACCTTTCATAATGACAAGGCTACCATCTATTGGGATAACAAAAATATCGACAACAAAATACCTTCCATAATGACTAGGCTACCATCCATTTAAGTAACAAAGATATCGAAAACATAATGCCTTCCATAATGACAAGGCTACCATCCATTGGAGTAACAAAAATCTCGACAATAGACTACCTTTAATAATGAAAACACTACCATCCATTGGAGTAACAAAAATCTCGAAAACAGACTACCTTCCAAAATGATAAGGCTAAAATCCGTTGGAGTAACAAAAATATCGACAACAGACTACCTTCCATAATGACAAGGCTACCATCCAATGGAATAACAAAAATCTCGACAACATACTACCTTCCATAATGACAAGGCTACCATCAATTGTAGTAACCAAAATATCGACAACAGACTACCTTCCATAATTACAATGCTACCATCCATTGCAGTAACAAAAATCTCGACAACAGACTAGCTTCCATAATGACAAGGCTACCATCCATTGGAGTAACCAAAATCTCGATAACAGACTTCCTTCCATAATGACAAGGCTACCATCTATTAGAATAACAAAAATCTCGAGAATAGACTATCTTCCATAATGACAAGGCTACCATCCAACAGAATAACAATAATGAAAACACTACCATCCATTAGAGTTACAAAAATCTCGACAATAGACTACCCTCCATAATAAATAGGCTACCATCCATTAGAGTAACAAATATATCGACAACAGACTACCTTCTATAATGACAAGGCTACCATACATTGTAATAACAAAAATCTCGACAACAGACTACCTTCCATAACAACAAGGCTACTATCCATTGGAGTAACAAAAATCTCGAGAACAAACTACCTTCCATAATTATAAGGCTACCATCCATTGGAATAACAAAAATATCGACAACAAACTACGTTCCATAATGAATAGGCTACCATCCATTGGAGAAACAAAAATATCGCCAACAAACTACCTTCCATAATGACAAGGCTACCATCCATTGGGATAACAAAAATATCGACAACAGAATACCTTCCATAATGACTAGGCTACCATCCATTTAAGTAACAAAGATATCGACAACAGACTACCTTCCATAATGACAAGGCTACCATCCATTGGAGTAACAAAAATCTCGAGAACAGACTACCTTTAATAATGACAACACTACCATCCATTGGAGTAACCAAAATCTCGAAAACAGACTACCTTCCAAAATGATAAGGCTAAAATCCATTGGAGTAACAAAAATATCGACAACAGACTACCTTCCATAATGACATGGCTACCATCCATTGGAGTATCCAAAATCTCGATAACAGACTACCTTCCATAATGACAAGGCTACCATCTATTACAATAACAAAAATCTCGAGAATAGACTATCTTCCATAATTACAAGGCTACCATCCAACAGAATAACAAAAATCTCGACAAAATACTACCCTCCATAATAAATAGGCTACCATCCATTAGAGTAACAAATATATCGACAATAGACTACCTTCTATAATGACAAGGCTACCATACATTGTAATAACAAAAATCTCGACAACAAACTACGTTCCATAATGACAAGGCTACTATCCATTGGAGTAACAAAAATCTCGACAACAAACTACCTTCCATAATGATAAGGCTACCATCCATTAGAATAACAAAAATATTGACAACAGACTATGTTCCATAATGAATAGGCTACCATCCATTGGAGTAACAAAAATGTCGACAACAGACTACCTTCCATAATGACAAGGCTACCATCCAATGGAATAACAAAAATCTCGACAACATACTACCTTCCATAATGACAAGGCTACCATCAATTGTAGTAACCAAAATATCGACAACAGACTACCTTCCATAATTACAATGCTACCATCCATTGCAGTAACAAAAATCTCGACAACAGACTAGCTTCCATAATGACAAGGCTACCATCCATTGGAGTAACCAAAATCTCGATAACAGACTTCCTTCCATAATGACAAGGCTACCATCTATTAGAATAACAAAAATCTCGAGAATAGACTATCTTCCATAATGACAAGGCTACCATCCAACAGAATAACAATAATGAAAACACTACCATCCATTAGAGTTACAAAAATCTCGACAATAGACTACCCTCCATAATAAATAGGCTACCATCCATTAGAGTAACAAATATATCGACAACAGACTACCTTCTATAATGACAAGGCTACCATACATTGTAATAACAAAAATCTCGACAACAGACTACCTTCCATAACAACAAGGCTACTATCCATTGGAGTAACAAAAATCTCGAGAACAAACTACCTTCCATAATTATAAGGCTACCATCCATTGGAATAACAAAAATATCGACAACAAACTACGTTCCATAATGAATAGGCTACCATCCATTGGAGAAACAAAAATATCGACAACAAACTACCTTCCATAATGACAAGGCTACCATCCATTGGGATAACAAAAATATCGACAACAGAATACCTTCCATAATGACTAGGCTACCATCCATTTAAGTAACAAAGATATCGACAACAGACTACCTTCCATAATGACAAGGCTACCATCCATTGGAGTAACAAAAATCTCGAGAACAGACTACCTTTAATAATGACAACACTACCATCCATTGGAGTAACCAAAATCTCGAAAACAGACTACCTTCCAAAATGATAAGGCTAAAATCCATTGGAGTAACAAAAATATCGACAACAGACTACCTTCCATAATGACAAGGCTCCCATCTATAGGAATAAAAAAAATCTTGAGAACAGACTGCCTTCCATAAAGACAAGGCTACCATCCAATGGAATAACAAAAATATCGACAACATACTACCTTCCATAATGACAAGGCTACCATCAATTGTAGTAACCAAAATATCAACAACAAACTACCTTCCATAATTACAATGCTACCATCCATTGCAGTAACAAAAATCTCGAAAACAGACTAGCTTCCATAATGACATGGCTACCATCCATTGTAGTAACAAAAATCTCGACAACAGACTACCTTCCATAATGACAAGGCTACCATCCATTGGAGTATCCAAAATCTCGATAACAGACTACCTTCCATAATGACAAGGCTACCATCTATTACAATAACAAAAATCTCGAGAATAGACTATCTTCCATAATTACAAGGCTACCATCCAACAGAATAACAAAAATCTCGACAAAATACTACCCTCCATAATAAATAGGCTACCATCCATTAGAGTAACAAATATATCGACAATAGACTACCTTCTATAATGACAAGGCTACCATACATTGTAATAACAAAAATCTCGACAACAAACTACGTTCCATAATGACAAGGCTACTATCCATTGGAGTAACAAAAATCTCGACAACAAACTACCTTCCATAATGATAAGGCTACCATCCATTAGAATAACAAAAATATTGACAACAGACTATGTTCCATAATGAATAGGCTACCATCCATTGGAGTAACAAAAATGTCGACAACAGACTACCTTCCATAATGACAAGGCTACCATCAATTAGAGTAAAAAAAAATATCGACAACAGAATACCTTCCATAATGACTAGGCTACCATCCATTAGAGTAACAAAGATATTGACAACAAACTACCTTCTATAATGACAAGACTACCATACATTGTAATAACAAAAATCTCGACAACAAACTACGTTCCATAATGACAAGGCTACCATACATTGTATTAACAAATATCTCGACAATAGTCTACCTTCCATAATGACAAGGCTATCATCCATTGGAGTAACAAAAATCTCGACAACAAACTACCTTCCATAAGGACAAGGCTACCATCCATTAGAGTAACAAAAATCTCGATAACAGACTACCTTCCATATTAACAAGGCTACGATCCATTAGAGTAACAAAAATCTCGACAACAAACTACCTTCCAAAATGACAAGGCTACCATCCATTGGAGTAATGAAAATATCAACAAGAGACTATCTTCCATAATGACAAGGCTACCATCCATTGGCGTAACAAAAATCTTGCCAACAGACTACCTTCCATAATGATAAAGCTACCATCCATATGAGTAACAAAATCTCGACAATAGACTACCTTCCATAATGATAAGGCTACTTTCCATTGGAGTAACAAAAACCTCGACAACAAACTACCTTCCATAATGATAAGGCTACCATCCATTGGAATAACAAAAATATCGACAACAAACTACGTTCCAAAATGAATAGGCTACCATCCATTGGAGTAACAAAAATATCGACAATAGAATACCTTCCATAATGTCTAGGCTACCATACATTAGAGTACCGAAGATATCGACAACATACTACCTTCTATAATGACAAGACTACCATACATTGTAATAACAAAAATCTCGACAACAAACTATATTCCATAATGACAAGGCTACCGTACATTGTAGTAACAAAAATCTCGACAACAATCTAACTTCCATAATGACAAGGCTATCATCCATTGGAGTAACAAAAATATCGACAATAGACTACCTTCCATAATGAAAATGCTACCATCCATTAGAGTAACAAAAATATCGACAACAAACTAGCTTCCATAATGACAAGGCTACCATCCATTAGAGTAACAAAAATCTCGACAACAGACTACCTTCCATATTACCAAGGCTACGATCCATTAGAGTAACAAAAATCCCGACAACAAACTCCCTTTCATAATGACAAGGCTACCATCCATTGGAGTAATGAAAATATCAACAAGAGACTACCTTCCATAATGACAAGGCTACCATGAATTGGAGTAATGAAAATATCAACAAGAGACTACCTTCCATAATGACAAGCCTACCATCCATTAGAGTAACAAAAATCTCGCCAACAGACTACCTTCCATAATGACAAGGCTACCATCCATTGGAGTGACAAAAATCTCGACAAAAGACTACCTTCCATAATGATAAGGCAACTATCCATTGGAGTAACAAAATCTCGACAACAGACTACCTTCCATAATGACAATGCTACTATCCATTGGAGTAACAAAAATCTCGACAACAAACTACCTTCTATGTTGATATGGCTACCATCCATTGGAATAACAAAAATATCGACCACAAACTACGTTCCATAATGAATAGGCTACCATCCATTGGAGTAAAAAAAATATCGACAACAGAATACCTTCTATAATGACTAGGCTACCATCCATTTGAGTAACAAAGATATCCACAATAAACTACCTTCCATAGTGACAAGGCTACCATCCATTGGAGTAACAAAAATCTCGAAAACAGACTAACTTCCATAATGACAAGGCTACCATGCATTGGAGTAATGAAAATATCAACAAGAGACTACCTTCCATAATGACAATGCTACCATCCATTGGAGTAACAAAAATATCGCCAACAGACTACCTTCCATAATGATAAGGCTACCATCCATATGAATAACAAAATTTCGACAATAGACTACCTTCCATAAAGATAAGGCTACGATCCATTGGAATAAGAAAAATATCGACAACAAACTACGTTCCATAATGAATAGGCTACCATCCATTGGAGTAACAAAAATATCGACAACAGACTACCTTCCTTAATGATAAGGCTACCATCCATTAGAGTAACAAAAATCTCGACAACAGACTACCTTCCATAATGACAAGGCTACGATCCATTAGAGTAACAAAGATATCGACAATAGACTACCTTCTATAATGACAAGGCTACCATCCATTGGAGTAATGAAAATATCAACAAGAGACTACCTTCTATAATGATAAGGCTACCATGCATTGGAGTAATGAAAATATAAACAATAGACTATCTTCCATAATGACAAGGGTATCATCCATTGGAGTAACAAAAAGCTCGCCAACAGACTACCTTCCATAATTACAAGGCTACCATCCATTGGAGTGACAAAAATATCGACAATAGACTACCTTCCATAATGACAAGGCTACCATCCATTGGAGTAACAAAATCTCAATAACATACTACCTTTAATTATGGCATGGCTATTATCCATTGGAGTAACAAAAATCTCGACAACAAACTACCTTCCAAATTGATAAGGCTACCATCCATTGGAATAACAAAAATATCGACAATAAACTATGTTCCATAATGACAAGGCTACCATCCATTGGAGTAACAAAAATATCGACAACAGACTACCTTCCATAATGACAAGGCTACCATCCATTGGAGTAACAAAAATCTAGACAACAGACTACCTTCCATACTGAAAAGGCTACCATCCATTGGAGTAATGAAAATATCAACAAGAGACTACTTTCCATAATGACAAGGCTACCATCCATTGGAGTAAGAAAAATCTCGACAACAGACTACCTTCCATAATGACAAGGCTACCCTCCATTAGAGTAACAAAAAAATAGACAACAGACTACCTTCCATAATGACAAGGCTACCATCCATTGGAGTAAGAAAAATATCAACAAGAGACTACCTTCCATAATGTCAAGGCAACCATCCATTGGTGTATTAAAAATCTCGCCAATAGACTACCTTCCATAATGATAAGGCTACCATCCATTGGAATAACAAAAATATCGACAACAAACTACGTTCCATAATGACAAGGCTAAAATCCATTGGAGTAACAAAAATATCGAGAATAGACTACCTTCCATAATGAAAAGCCTACCATCTAGTGGAGTAACAAAAATCTCGACAACAGAATACCTTCCATAATGAATAGGCTACCATCCATTGGAGTAACAAAGATATCGACAACAGACTACCTTCCATAATGACAATGCTACCATCCATTGGAGTAACAAAAATCTCGACAACAGAATAACTTCCATAATGACTAGGCTACCATCCATTTCAGTAACAAAGATATCGACAACAGACAACCTTCTATAATGATAATGCTACCATCCATTAGAGTAACAAAAATATCGACAACAGACATCCTTCAATAATGACAAGGCTACCATCCATTGGAGTAACAAAAATTTCGAAAGCAGACTACCTTCCATAATGACATGGCTAAAATCCATTGGAATAACAAAAATCTCGACAATAGACTACCTTCTATAATGAAAAGGCAACCATCTATTGGAAAAACAAAAATCTCGAGAATAGATGCCTTCCATAATGACAAGCCTACCATCCATTAGAGTAACAAAAATCTCGACAATAGACTACCTTCCTTAATGACAAAGCTACCATCCATTGGAGTAACAAAAATCTCGACAACAAACTACCTTCCAGAATTACAAGGCTACCATCCATTAGAGTAACAAAAATATCGACAACAGACTACCTTCTATATTGACAAGGCTACGATCCATTAGAGTAACAAAAATCCCGACAACAAACTACCATCCATAATGTAAAGGATACCATGCATTGGAGTAATGAAAATATCAACAAGAGACTTCCTTCCATAATGACAAGGCTACCATCCATTGGAGTAACAAAAATCTCGCCAACAGACTACCTTCCATTAGGATAAGGCTACCATCCATAGGAGTAACAAAATTTCGACAACAAACTAGGTTCCATAATGAATAGGCTACCATCCATTGGAGTAACAAAAATATCGACAACAGACTACCTTCCATAATGACAAGGCTACCGTCCATTAGAGTAACAAAATTATCGACAACAGAATACCTTTCATAATGACTAGGCTACCATCCATTAGAGTAACAAAGATATCGATAATAGACTACCTTCTATAATGACAAGACTACCATACATTGTAATAACAAAAATCTCGACAAAAAACTTCATTCCATAATAACAAGGCTACCATACATTGTAGTAACAAAAATCCCGACAACAATCTAGCTTCCATAATGACAAGGCTATCATCCATTGGAGTAACAAATATCTCGACAATAGACTACCTTCCATAATGACAAAGCAACCATCCATTGGAGTAACAAAAATCTCGACAACAAAATACCTTCCATAAGGACAAGGCTACCATCCATTCGAGTAACAAAAATCTCGACAATAGACTACCTTCCATATTAACAAGGCTACGATCCATTAGAGTAACAAAACTCCCGACAACAAACTACCTTCCATAATGACAAGGCTACCATCCATTGGAGTAATGAAAATATCAACAAGAGACTACCTTCCATAATGACAAGGCTACCATGCATTGGAGTAATGAAAATATCAACAAGAGACTACCTTCCATAATGACAAGCCTACCATCGATTAGAGTAACAAAAATCTCGCCAACAGACTACCTTCCATAATGACAAGGCTACCATCCATTGGAGTGACAAAAATCTCGACAATAGACTACCTTCCATAATGACAAGGCTACTATCCATTGGAATAACAAAAATATCGACAACAAACTACCTTAGATAATGATAAGGCTACCATCCATTGGAATAACACAAATATCGACAACAAACTTTGTTCCATAATGAATAGGCTACCATCCATTGGAGTAACAAATATATCGACAACAAACTACCTTCCATAATGACAAGGCTACCATCCATTGGAGTTACAAAAATATCGACAGCAGAATACCTTCAATAAAGACTAGGCTACCATCCATTTGAGTAACAAAGATATCGACAATAGACATCCTTCCAAAATGACAATGCTATCATCCATTGGAGTAACAAAAATCTCGACAACAGACAACCTTCAATAATGACAAGGCTACCATCCATTGGAGTAACAAAAATTTCGAAAGCAGACTACCTTCCATAATGACATGGCTAAAATCCATTGGAATAACAAAAATCTCGAGAACAGACTGCCTTCCATAATGACAAGGCTACCATCCATTGGAGTAACAAAAATCTCGACAATAGACTACCTTCCATAATGATAAAGCTACCATCCACTGGAGTAACAAAAATCTCGACAACAAACTACCTTCCAGAATTACAAGGCTACCATCCATTAGAGTAACAAAAATCTCGACAATAGACTACCTTCTATATTGACAAGGCTACGATCCATTAGAGTAACAAAAATCCTGACAACAAACTACCATCCATAATGTAAAGGCTACCATGCATTGGAGTAATGAAAATATCAACAAGAGACTATCTTCCATAATGACAATGCTACCATCTATTGGAGTAACAAAAATATCCACAACAGACTACCTTCCATAATGATAAGGCTACCATCCATATGAGTAACAAAATTTCGACAATAGACTACCTTCCATAATGATAAGGCTACGATCCATTGGAATAAGAAAAATATCGACAACAAACTACGTTCCATAATGAATAGGCTACCATCCATTGGAGTAACAAAAATATCGACAATAGACTACCTTCCATAATGACAAGGCTACCATCCATTAGAGTTACAAAAATATCGACAACAGAATACCTTCCATAATGACTAGGCTACCATCCATTAGAGTAACAAAGATATCGACAATAGACTACCTTCTATAATGACAAGACTACCATACATTGTAATAACAAAAATCTCAAAAAAAAACTTCGATCCACAATAACAAGGCTACCATACATTGTAGTAACAAAAATCTCGACAACAATCTACCTTCCATAATGACAAGGCTATCATCCATTGGAGTAACAAAAATCTCGACAATAGACTACCTTCCATAATGACAAAGCAACCAGCCACTGGAGTAACAAAAATCTCGACAACAAAATACCTTCCATAAGGACAAGGCTACCATCCATTAGAGTAACAAAAATCTCGACAACAGACTACCTTTCATATTAACAAGGCTACGATCCATTAGAGTAACAAAACTCTTGACAACAAACTACCTTTCATATTAACAAGGCTACCATCCAATGGAGTAATGAAAATATCAACAAGAGACTACCTTCCATAATGACAAGGCTACCATGCATTTGAGTAATGAAAATATCAAGAAGAGACTACCTTCCATAATGACAAGCCTACCATCCATTAGAGTAAAAAAAATCTCGCCAACAGACTACCTTCCATAATGACAAGGCTACCATCCATTGGAGTGACAAAAATCTCGACAATAGACTACCTTCCATAATGACAAGGCTACTATCCATTGGAATAACAAAAATCTCGACAACAAACTACCTTCTATAATGATAAGGCTACCATCCATTAGAATAACAAAAATATCGACAACAAACTTTGTTCTATAATGAATAGGCTACCATCCATTTGAGTAACAAAAATATCGACAACAAACTACCTTCCATAATGACAAGGCTACCATCCATTGGAGTTACAAAAATATCGACAACAAAATACCTTCCATAATGACAAGGCTACCATCCATTGGAGTGACAAAAATCTCGACAACAGACTACCTTCCATAATGACAAGGCTACCATCCATTAGAGTAACAAAAATCTCGAAAATAGACTACCTTCCATAATGACAAGGCTAAAATCCATTAGAGTAACAAAAATCTCGACAATAGACTACCTTCCATAATGACAAGGCTACCATCTATTGGAATAACAAAAATCTCGAGAACAGACTACCTTCCATAATATTAAGGCTACCATCCAATGGAATAACAAAAATCTCGACAACATACTACCTTCCATAATGACAAGGCTACCATCCATTAGAGTGACGAAAATATCGACAATAGTCTACCTTCCATAATAAATAGGCTACCATCAATTAGAGTAACAAAGATATCGACAACAAACTACCTTCTATAATGACAAGGCTACCATACATTATAATAACAAAAATCTCGACAACAAACTACCTTCCATAATGACAAGGCTACCATCCATTAGAGTAACAAAAATCTCGACAACAGTCTACCTTCCATAATGACAAGGCTACGATCCATTAGAGTAACAAAAATCTCGACAATAGACTACCTTCCATAATGACAAGGCTACCATCCATTGGAGTAATGAAAATATCAACAAGAGACTACCATCTATAATGACAAGGCTACCATGCATTGGAGTAATGAAAATATCAACAATAGACTATCTTCCATAATGACAAGGGTATCATCCATTGGAGTAACAAAAAGCTCGCCAACAGACTACCTTCCATTATTACAAGGCTACCATCCATTCGAGTGACAAAAATATCGACAATAGACTACCTTCCATAATGACAAGGCTACCATCCATTGGAGTAACAAAATCTCGATAACATACTACCTTTCATTATGGCATGGCTATTATCCATTGGAGTAACAAAAATCTCGACAACAAACTACCTTCCAAATTGATAAGGCTACCATCCATTGGAATAACAAAAATATCGACAACAAACTACATTCCATAATGACAAGGCTACCATCCATTGGAGTAACAAAAATATCGACAACAGACTACCTTCCATAATGACAAGGCTAACATCCATTGGAGTAACAAAAATCTAGAGAACAGACTACCTTACATAATGAAAAGGCTACCGTCCATTGGAGTAATGAAAATATCAACAAGAGACTACTTTCCATAATGACAAGCCTACCATCCATCGGAGTAACAAAAATCTCGACAACAGACTACCTTCCATAATGACAAGGCTACCCTCCATTAGAGTAACAAAAATCTAGACAACAGACTACCTTCCATACTGAAAAGGCTACCATCCATTGGAGTAATGAAAATATCAACAAGAGACTACTTTCCATAATGACAAGGCTACCATCCATTGGAGTAAGAAAAATCTCGACAACAGACTACCTTCCATAATGACAAGGCTACCCTCCATTAGAGTAACAAAAAAATAGACAACAGACTACCTTCCATAATGACAAGGCTACCATCCATTGGAGTAAGAAAAATATCAACAAGAGACTACCTTCCATAATGTCAAGGCAACCATCCATTGGTGTATTAAAAATCTCCCCAATAGACTACCTTCCATAATGACAAGGCTACCATCCATTGGAATAACAAAAATATCGACAACAAACTACGTTCCATAATGACAAGGCTAAAATCCATTGGAGTAACAAAAATATCGAGAATACAATACCTTCCATAATGAAAAGCCTACCATCTAGTGGAGTAACAAAAATCTCGACAACAGAATACCTTCCATAATGAATAGGCTACCATCCATTGGAGTAACAAAGATATCGACAACAGACTACCTTCCATAATGACAATGCTACCATCCATTGGAGTAACAAAAATATCGACAACAGAATAACTTCCATAATGACTAGGCTACCATCCATTTCAGTAACAAAGATATCGACAACAGACAACCTTCCATAATGATAATGCTACCATCCATTGGAGTAACAAAAATATCGACAACAGACATCCTTCAATAATGACAAGGCTACCATCCATTGGAGTAACAAAATTTTCGAAAGCAGACTACCTTCCGTAATGACATGGCTAAAATCCATTGGAACAACAAAAATCTCGACAACAGACTACCTTCTATAATGAAAAGGCAACCATCTATTGGAATAACAAAAATCTCGAGAATAGATGCCTTCCATAATGACAAGCCTACCATCCATTGGAGTAACAAAAATCTCGACAATAGACTACCTTCCTTAATGACAAAGCTACCATCCATTGGAGTAACAAAAATCTCGACAACAAACTACCTTCCAGAATTACAAGGCTACCATCCATTAGAGTAACAAAAATATCGACAACAGACTACCTTCTATATTGACAAGGCTACGATCCATTAGAGTAACAAAAATCCCGACATCAAGTCTACCATCCATAATGTAAAGGATACCATGCATTGGAGTAATGAAAATATCAACAAGAGACTTCCTTCCATAATCACAAGGCTACCATCCATTGGAGTAAAAAAAATCTCGCCAACAGACTACCTTCCATTAGGATAAGGCTACCATCCATAGGAGTAACAAAATTTCGACAACAAACTAGGTTCCATAATGAATAGGCTACCATCCATTGGAGTAACAAAAATATCGACAACAGACTACCTTCCATAATGACAAGGCTACCGTCCATTAGAGTAACAAAAATATCGACAACAGAATACCTTTCATAATGACTAGGCTACCATCCATTAGAGTAAATAAGATATCGATAATAGACTACCTTCTATAATGACAAGACTACCATACATTGTAATAACAAAAATCTCGACAAAAAACTTCATTCCATAATAACAAGGCTACCATACATTGTAGTAACAAAAATCCCGACAACAATCTAGCTTCCATAATGACAAGGCTATCATCCATTGGAGTAACAAATATCTCGACAATAGACTACCTTCCATAATGACAAAGCAACCATCCATTGGAGTAACAAAAATCTCGACAACAAAATACCTTCCATAAGGACAAGGCTACCATCCATTCGAGTAACAAAAATCTCGACAATAGACTACCTTCCATATTAACAAGGCTACGATCCATTAGAGTAACAAAACTCCCGACAACAAACTATGTTCCATAATGACAAGGCTAAAATCCATTGGAGTAACAAAAATGTCGAGAATAGACTACCTTCCATAATGAAAAGCCTACCATCTAGTGGAGTAACAAAAATCTCGACAACAGAATACCTTCCATAATGAATAGGCTACCATCCATTGGAGTAACAAAGATATCGACAACAGACTACCTTCCATATTGACAATGCTACCATCCATTGGAGTAACAAAAATCTCGACAACAGCATAACTTCCATAATGACTAGGCTACCATCCATTTCAGTAACAATGATATCGACAACAGACAACCTTCCATAATGATAATGCTACCATCCATTGGAGTAACAAAAATATCGACAACAGACATCCTTCAATAATGACAAGGCTACCATCCATTGGAGTAACGAAAATTTCGAAAGCAGACTACCTTCCATAATGACATGGCTAAAATCCATTGAAATAACAAAAATCTCGACAACAGACTACCTTCTATAATGAAAAGGCAACCATCTATTGGAATAACAAAAATCTCGAGAATAGATGCCTTCCATAATGACAAGCCTACCATCCATTGGAGTAACAAAAATCTCGACAATAGACTACCTTCCTTAATGACAAAGCTACCATCCATTGGAGTAACAAAAATCTCGACAACAAACTACCTTCCAGAATTACACGGCTACCATCCATTAGAGTAACAAAAATCCCGACAACAAACTACCATCCATAATGTAAAGGATACCATGCATTGGAGTAATGAAAATATCAACAAGAGACTTCCTTCCATAATGACAGGGCTACCATCCATTGGAGTAACAAAAATCTCGCCAACAGACTACCTTCAATTAGGATAAGGCTACCATCCATAGGAGTAACAAAATTTCGACAACAAACTAGGTTCCATAATGAATAGGCTACCATCCATTGGAGTAACAAAAATATCGACAACAGACTACCTTCCATAATGACAAGGCTACCATCCATTAGAGTAACAAAAATATCGACAACATAATACCTTTCATAATGACTAGGCTACCATCCATTAAAGTAACAAAGATATCGATAATAGACTACCTTCTATAATGACAAGACTACCATACATTGTAATAACAAAAATCTCGACAAAAAACTTCATTCCATAATAACAAGGCTACCATACATTGTAGTAACAAAAATCCCGACAACAATCTAGCTTCCATAATGACAAGGCTATCATCCATTGGAGTAACAAAAATCTCGACAACAAAATACCTTCCATAAGGACAAGGGTTCCATCCATTCGAGTAACAAAAATCTCGACAATAGACTACCTTCCATATTAACAAGGCTACGATCCATTAGAGTAACAAAACTCCCGACAACAAACTACCTTCCATAATGACAAGGCTACCATCCATTGGAGTAATGAAAATATCAACAAGAGACTACCTTCCATAATGACAAGGCTACCATGCATTGGAGTAATGAAAATATCAACAAGAGACTACCTTCCATAATGACAAGCCTACCATCGATTAGAGTAACAAAAATCTCGCCAACAGACTACCTTCCATAATGACAAGGCTACCATCCATTGGAGTGACAAAAATCTCGACAATAGACTACCTTCCATAATGACAAGGCTATTATCCATTGGAATAACAAAAATATCGACAACAAACTACCTTCCATAATGATAAGGCTACCATCCATTGGAATAACACAAATATCGACAACAAACTTTGTTCCATAATGAATAGGCTACCATCCATTGGAGTAACAAATATATCGACAACAAACTACCTTCCATAATGACAAGGCTACCATCCATTGGAGTTACAAAAATATCAACAGCAGAATACCTTCAATAAAGACTAGGCTACCATCCATTTGAGTAACAAAGATATCGACAATAGACATCCTTCCAAAATGACAATGCTATCATCCATTGGAGTAACAAAAATCTCGACAACAGACAACCTTCAATAATGACAAGGCTACCATCCATTGGAGTAACAAAAATTTCGAAAGCAGACTACCTTCCATAATGACATGGCTAAAATCCATTGGAATAACAAAAATCTCGAGAACAGACTGCCTTCCATAATGACAAGGCTACCATCCATTGGAGTAACAAAAATCTCGACAATAGACTACCTTCCATAATGATAAAGCTACCATCCATTGGAGTAACAAAAATCTCGACAACAAACTACCTTCCAGAATTACAAGGCTACCATCCATTAGAGTAACAAAAATCTCGACAATAGACTACCTTCTATATTGACAAGGCTACGATCCATTAGAGTAACAAAAATCCTGACAACAAACTACCATCCATAATGTAAAGGCTACCATGCATTGGAGTAATGAAATTATCAACAAGAGACTACCTTCCATAATGACAATGCTACCATCCATTGGAGTAACAAAAATATCCACAACAGACTACCTTCCATAATGATAAGGCTACCATCCATATGAGTAACAAAATTTCGACAATAGACTACCTTCCATAATGATAAGGCTACGATCCATTGGAATAAGAAAAATATCGACAACAAACTACGTTCCATAATGAATAGGCTACCATCCATTGGAGTAACAAAAATATCGACAACAGACAACCTTCCATAATGACAAGGCTACCATCCATTAGAGTTACAAAAATATCGACAACAGAATACCTTCCATAATGACTAGGCTACCATCCATTAGAGTAACAAAGATATCGACAATAGACTACCTTCTATAATGACAAGACTACCATACATTGTAATAACAAAAATCTCAAAAAAAAACTTCGACCCACAATAACAAGGCTACCATACTTTGTAGTAACAAAAATCTCGACAACAATCTACCTTCCATAATGACAAGGCTATCATCCATTGGAGTAACAAAAATCTCGACAATAGACTACCTTCCATAATGACAAAGCAACCATCCACTGGAGTAACAAAAATCTCGACAACAAAATACCTTCCATAAGGACAAGGCTACCATCCATTAGAGTAACAAAAATCTCGACAACAGACTACCTTTCATATTAACAAGGCTACGATCCATTAGAGTAACAAAACTCTCGACAACAAACTACCTTTCATATTAACAAGGCTACCATCCAATGGAGTAATGAAAATATCAACAAGAGACTACCTTCCATAATGACAAGGCTACCATCCATTAGAGTAACAAAAATCTCGCCAACAGACTACCTTCCATAATGACAAGGCTACCATCCATTGGAGTGACAAAAATCTCGACAATAGACTACCTTCCATAATGACAAGGCTACTATCCATTGGAATAACAAAAATCTCGACAACAAACTACCTTCCATAATGAAAAGGCTACCATCCATTAGAATAACAAAAATATCGACAACAAACTTTGTTCTATAATGAATAGGCTACCATCCATTTGAGTAACAAAAATATCGACAACAAACTAACTTCCATAATGACAAGGCTACCATCCATTGGAGTTACAAAAATATCGACAACAAAATACCTTCCATAATGACAAGGCTACCATCCATTGGAGTGACAAAAATCTCGACAACAGACTACCTTCCATAATGACAAGGCTACCATCCATTAGAGTAACAAAAATCTCGAAAACAGACTACCTTCCATAATGACAAGGCTAAAATCCATTGGAGTAACAAAAATCTCGACAATAGACTACCTTCCATAATGACAAGGCTACCATCTATTGGAATAACAAAAATCTCGAGAACAGACTACCTTCCATAATGATAAGGCTACCATCCAATGGAATAACAAAAATCTCGACAACATACTACCTTCCATAATGACAAGGCTACCATCCATTAGAATGACGAAAATATCGACAATAGTCTACCTTCCATAATAAATAGGCTACCATCAATTAGAGTAACAAAGATATCGACAACAGACTACCTTCTATAATGACAAGGCTACCATACATTATAATAACAAAAATCTCGACAACAAACTACCTTCCATAATGACAAGGCTACCATCCATTAGAGTAACAAAGATCTCGACAACAGACTACCTTCCATAATGACAAGGCTACGATCCATTAGAGTAACAAAAATCTCGACAATAGACTACCTTCCATAATGACAAGGCTACCATCCATTGGAGTAATGAAAATATCAACAAGAGACTACCATCTATAATGACAAGGCTACCATGCATTGGAGTAATGAAAATATCAACAATAGACTATCTTCCATAATGACAAGGGTATGATCCATTGGAGTAACAAAAAGCTCGCCAACAGACTACCTTCCATTATTACAAGGCTACCATCCATTCGAGTGACAAAAATATCGACAATAGACTACCTTCCATAATGACAAGGCTACCATCCATTGGAGTAACAAAATCTCGATAACATACTACCTTTCATTATGGCATGGCTATTATCCATTGGAGTAACAAAAATCTCGACAACAAACTACCTTACAAATTGATAAGGCTACCATCCATTGGAATAACAAAAATATCGACAACAAACTACGTTCCATAATGACAAGGCTACCATCCATTGGAGTAACAAAAATCTAGACAACAGACTACCTTCCATAATGAAAAGGCTACCATCCATTGGAGTAATGAAAATATCAACAAGAGACTACTTTCCATAATGACAATGCTACCATCCATCGGAGTAACAATAATCTCGACAACAGACTACCTTCCATAATGACAAGGCTACCCTCCATTAGAGTAACAAAAAACTAGACAACAGACTACCTTCCATAATGACAAGGCTACCATCCATTGGTGTAATAAAAATCTCGCCAATAGACTACCTTCCATAATGACAAGGCTACCATCCATTGGAATAACAAAAATATCGACAACAAACTACGTTCCATAATGACAAGGCTAAAATCCATTGGAGTAACAAAAATATCGAGAATAGACTACCTTCCATAATGAAAAGCCTACCATCTAGTGGAGTAACAAAAATCTCGACAACAGAATACCTTCCATAATGACTAGGCTACTATCCATTGGAATAACAAAAATCTCGACAACAAACTACCTTCCATAATGATAAGGCTACCATCCATTAGAATAACAAAAATATCGACAACAAACTTTGTTCCATAATGAATAGGCTACCATCCATTGGAGTAACAAAAATATCGACAACAAACTACCTTCCATAATGACAAGGCTACCATCCATTGGAGTTACAAATATATCGACAACAAAATACCTTCCATAATGACAAGGCTACCATCCATTGGAGTGACAAAAATCTCGACAACAGACTTCCTTCCATAATGACAAGGCTACCATCTATTGGAATAACAAAAATCTCGAGAACATACTACCTTCCATAATGATAAGGCTACCATCTAATGGAATAACAAAAATCTCGACAACATACTACCTTCCATAATGACAAGGCTACCATCCATAGGAGTAACAAAATTTCGACAACAAACTAGGTTCCATAATGAATAGGCTACCATCCATTGGAGTAACAAAAATATCGACAACAGACTACCTTCCATAATGACAAGGCTACCATCCATTAGAGTAACAAAAATATCGACAACATAATACCTTTCATAATGACTAGGCTACCATCCATTAAAGTAACAAAGATATCGATAATAGACTACCTTCTATAATGACAAGACTACCATACATTGTAATAACAAAAATCTCGACAAAAAACTTCATTCCATAATAACAAGGCTACCATACATTGTAGTAACAAAAATCCCGACAACAATCTAGCTTCCATAATGACAAGGCTATCATCCATTGGAGTAACAAAAATCTCGACAACAAAATACCTTCCATAAGGACAAGGGTTCCATCCATTCGAGTAACAAAAATCTCGACAATAGACTACCTTCCATATTAACAAGGCTACGATCCATTAGAGTTACAAAACTCCCGACAACAAACTACCTTCCATAATGACAAGGCTACCATCCATTGGAGTAATGAAAATATCAACAAGAGACTACCTTCCATAATGACAAGGCTACCATGCATTGGAGTAATGAAAATATCAACAAGAGACTACCTTCCATAATGACAAGCCTACCATCGATTAGAGTAACAAAAATCTCGCCAACAGACTACCTTCCATAATGACAAGGCTACCATCCATTGGAGTGACAAAAATCTCGACAATAGACTACCTTCCATAATGACAAGGCTATTATCCATTGGAATAACAAAAATATCGACAACAAACTACCTTCCATAATGATAAGGCTACCATCCATTGGAATAACACAAATATCGACAACAAACTTTGTTCCATAATGAATAGGCTACCATCCATTGGAGTAACAAATATATCGACAACAAACTACCTTCCATAATGACAAGGCTACCATCCATTGGAGTTACAAAAATATCAACAGCAGAATACCTTCAATAAAGACTAGGCTACCATCCATTTGAGTAACAAAGATATCGACAATAGACATCCTTCCAAAATGACAATGCTATCATCCATTGGAGTAACAAAAATCTCGACAACAGACAACCTTCAATAATGACAAGGCTACCATCCATTGGAGTAACAAAAATTTCGAAAGCAGACTACCTTCCATAATGACATGGCTAAAATCCATTGGAATAACAAAAATCTCGAGAACAGACTGCCTTCCATAATGACAAGGCTACCATCCATTGGAGTAACAAAAATCTCGACAATAGACTACCTTCCATAATGATAAAGCTACCATCCATTGGAGTAACAAAAATCTCGACAACAAACTACCTTCCAGAATTACAAGGCTACCATCCATTAGAGTAACAAAAATCTCGACAATAGACTACCTTCTATATTGACAAGGCTACGATCCATTAGAGTAACAAAAATCCTGACAACAAACTACCATCCATAATGTAAAGGCTACCATGCATTGGAGTAATGAAATTATCAACAAGAGACTACCTTCCATAATGACAATGCTACCATCCATTGGAGTAACAAAAATATCCACAACAGACTACCTTCCATAATGATAAGGCTACCATCCATATGAGTAACAAAATTTCGACAATAGACTACCTTCCATAATGATAAGGCTACGATCCATTGGAATAAGAAAAATATCGACAACAAACTACGTTCCATAATGAATAGGCTACCATCCATTGGAGTAACAAAAATATCGACAACAGACAACCTTCCATAATGACAAGGCTACCATCCATTAGAGTTACAAAAATATCGACAACAGAATACCTTCCATAATGACTAGGCTACCATCCATTAGAGTAACAAAGATATCGACAATAGACTACCTTCTATAATGACAAGACTACCATACATTGTAATAACAAAAATCTCAAAAAAAAACTTCGACCCACAATAACAAGGCTACCATACTTTGTAGTAACAAAAATCTCGACAACAATCTACCTTCCATAATGACAAGGCTATCATCCATTGGAGTAACAAAAATCTCGACAATAGACTACCTTCCATAATGACAAAGCAACCATCCACTGGAGTAACAAAAATCTCGACAACAAAATACCTTCCATAAGGACAAGGCTACCATCCATTAGAGTAACAAAAATCTCGACAACAGACTACCTTTCATATTAACAAGGCTACGATCCATTAGAGTAACAAAACTCTCGACAACAAACTACCTTTCATATTAACAAGGCTACCATCCAATGGAGTAATGAAAATATCAACAAGAGACTACCTTCCATAATGACAAGGCTACCATCCATTAGAGTAACAAAAATCTCGCCAACAGACTACCTTCCATAATGACAAGGCTACCATCCATTGGAGTGACAAAAATCTCGACAATAGACTACCTTCCATAATGACAAGGCTACTATCCATTGGAATAACAAAAATCTCGACAACAAACTACCTTCCATAATGAAAAGGCTACCATCCATTAGAATAACAAAAATATCGACAACAAACTTTGTTCTATAATGAATAGGCTACCATCCATTTGAGTAACAAAAATATCGACAACAAACTAACTTCCATAATGACAAGGCTACCATCCATTGGAGTTACAAAAATATCGACAACAAAATACCTTCCATAATGACAAGGCTACCATCCATTGGAGTGACAAAAATCTCGACAACAGACTACCTTCCATAATGACAAGGCTACCATCCATTAGAGTAACAAAAATCTCGAAAACAGACTACCTTCCATAATGACAAGGCTAAAATCCATTGGAGTAACAAAAATCTCGACAATAGACTACCTTCCATAATGACAAGGCTACCATCTATTGGAATAACAAAAATCTCGAGAACAGACTACCTTCCATAATGATAAGGCTACCATCCAATGGAATAACAAAAATCTCGACAACATACTACCTTCCATAATGACAAGGCTACCATCCATTAGAGTGACGAAAATATCGACAATAGTCTACCTTCCATAATAAATAGGCTACCATCAATTAGAGTAACAAAGATATCGACAACAGACTACCTTCTATAATGACAAGGCTACCATACATTATAATAACAAAAATCTCGACAACAAACTACCTTCCATAATGACAAGGCTACCATCCATTAGAGTAACAAAGATCTCGACAACAGACTACCTTCCATAATGACAAGGCTACGATCCATTAGAGTAACAAAAATCTCGACAATAGACTACCTTCCATAATGACAAGGCTACCATCCATTGGAGTAATGAAAATATCAACAAGAGACTACCATCTATAATGACAAGGCTACCATGCATTGGAGTAATGAAAATATCAACAATAGACTATCTTCCATAATGACAAGGGTATGATCCATTGGAGTAACAAAAAGCTCGCCAACAGACTACCTTCCATTATTACAAGGCTACCATCCATTCGAGTGACAAAAATATCGACAATAGACTACCTTCCATAATGACAAGGCTACCATCCATTGGAGTAACAAAATCTCGATAACATACTACCTTTCATTATGGCATGGCTATTATCCATTGGAGTAACAAAAATCTCGACAACAAACTACCTTACAAATTGATAAGGCTACCATCCATTGGAATAACAAAAATATCGACAACAAACTACGTTCCATAATGACAAGGCTACCATCCATTGGAGTAACAAAAATCTAGACAACAGACTACCTTCCATAATGAAAAGGCTACCATCCATTGGAGTAATGAAAATATCAACAAGAGACTACTTTCCATAATGACAATGCTACCATCCATCGGAGTAACAATAATCTCGACAACAGACTACCTTCCATAATGACAAGGCTACCCTCCATTAGAGTAACAAAAAACTAGACAACAGACTACCTTCCATAATGACAAGGCTACCATCCATTGGTGTAATAAAAATCTCGCCAATAGACTACCTTCCATAATGACAAGGCTACCATCCATTGGAATAACAAAAATATCGACAACAAACTACGTTCCATAATGACAAGGCTAAAATCCATTGGAGTAACAAAAATATCGAGAATAGACTACCTTCCATAATGAAAAGCCTACCATCTAGTGGAGTAACAAAAATCTCGACAACAGAATACCTTCCATAATGACTAGGCTACTATCCATTGGAATAACAAAAATCTCGACAACAAACTACCTTCCATAATGATAAGGCTACCATCCATTAGAATAACAAAAATATCGACAACAAACTTTGTTCCATAATGAATAGGCTACCATCCATTGGAGTAACAAAAATATCGACAACAAACTACCTTCCATAATGACAAGGCTACCATCCATTGGAGTTACAAATATATCGACAACAAAATACCTTCCATAATGACAAGGCTACCATCCATTGGAGTGACAAAAATCTCGACAACAGACTTCCTTCCATAATGACAAGGCTACCATCTATTGGAATAACAAAAATCTCGAGAACATACTACCTTCCATAATGATAAGGCTACCATCTAATGGAATAACAAAAATCTCGACAACATACTACCTTCCATAATGACAAGGCTACCATCCATTAGAGTGACGAAAATATCGACAATAGACTACCTTCCATAATAAATAGGCTACCATCAATTAGAGTAACAAAGATATCGACAACAGACTCCCTTCTATAATGACAAGGCTACCATACATTGTAATAACAAAAATCTCGACAACAAACTCCCCTCCATAATGACAAGGCTACCATCCATTAGAGTAACAAAAATCTCGACAACAGACTACCTTCCATAATGACAAGGCTACGATCCATTAGAGTAACAAAAATCTCGACAATAGACTACCTTCCATAATGACAAGGCTACCATCCATTGGAGTAATAAAAATATCAACAAGAGACTACCTTCTATAATGACAAGGCTACCATACATTGGAGTAATGAAAATATCAACAATAGACTATCTTCCATAATGACAAGGGTATCATCCATTGGAGTAACAAAAAGCACGCCAACAGACTACCTTCCATAATTACAAGGCTACCATCCATTTAATTGACAAAAATATCGACAATAGACTACCTTCCATAATGACAAGGCTACCATCCATTGGAGTAACAAAATCTCGATAACATACTACCTTTCATTATGGCATGGCTATTATCCATTGGAGTAACAAAAATCTCGACAACAAACTACCTTCCAAATTGATAAGGCTACCATCCATTGGAATAACAAAAATATCGACAACAAACTACATTCCATAATGACAAGGCTACCATCCATTGGAGTAACAAAAATATCGACAACAGACTACCTTCCATAATGACAAGGCTAACATCCATTGGAGTAACAAAAATCTAGAGAACAGACTACCTTACATAATGAAAAGGCTACCATCCATTGGAGTAATGAAAATATCAACAAGAGACTACTTTCCATAATGACAAGGCTACCATCCATCGGAGTAACAAAAATCTCGACAACAGACAACCTTCCATAATGACAAGGCTACCCTCCATTAGAGTAACAAAAAACTAGACAACAGACTACCTTCCATAATGACAAGGCTACCATCCATTGGTGTAATAAAAATCTCGCCAATAGACTACCTTCCATAATGACAAGGCTACCATCCATTGGAATATCAAAAATATCGACAACAAACTACGTTCCATAATGACAAGGCTACCATCCATTGGAGTAACAAAAATCTCGACAACAGACAACCTTCTATAATGACAAGGCTACCATCCATTGGAGTAACAAAAATTTCGAAAGCAGACTACCTTCCTTAATGACATGGCTAAAATCCATTGGAATAACAAAAATCTCGACAACAGACTACCTTCTATAATGACAAGGCAACCATCTATTGGAATAACAAAAATCTCGAGAAAAGACTGCCTTCCATAATGCAAGGCTACCATCCATTGGAGTAACAAAAATCTCGACAACAAACTACCTTCCAGAATTACAATCCTACCATCCATTAGAGTAACAAAAATCTCGACAACAGACTACCTTCTATATTGACAAGGCTACGATCCATTAGAGTAACAAAAATCCCGACAAAAAACTACCATCCATAATGTAAAGGCGACCATGCATTGTAGTAATGAAAAAATCAACAAGAGAATACCTTCCATAATGACAATGCTACCATCCATTGGAGTAACAAAAATCTCGCCAACAGACTACCTTCCATAATGATAAGGCTACCATCCATAGGAGTAACAAAATTTCGACAATAGACTACCTTCCATAATGATAAGGCTACGATCCATTGGAATAACAAAAATATCGACAACAAACTACGTTCCATAATGAATAGGCTACCATCCATTGGAGTAACAAAAATATCGACAACAGACTACCTTCCATAATGACAAGGCTACCATCCATTAGAGTAACAAAAATATCGACAACAGAATACCTTCCATAATGACTAGGCTACCATCCATTAGAGTAACAAAGATATCGATAATAGACTACCTTCTATAATGACAAGACTACCATACATTGTAATAACAAAAATCTCGAAAAAAAACTTCATTCCATAATAACAAGGCTACCATACATTGTAGTAAGAAAAATATCGACAACAGTCTACCTTCCATAATGACAAGGCTATCATCCATTGGAGTAACAATAATCTCGACAATAGACTACCTTCCATAATGACAAAGCAACGATCCATTGGAGTAACAAAAATCTCGACAACAAAATACCTTCCATAAGGACAAGGCTACCATCCATTCGAGTAACAAAAATCTCGACAACAGACTACCTTCCATATTAACAAAGCTACCATCCATTGGAGTAACAAAACGCCCGACAACAAACCACCTTCCATAATGACAAGGCTACCATGCATTGGAGTAATGAAAATATCAACAAGAGACTACCTTCCATAATGACAAGCCTACCATCCATTAGAGTAACAAAAATCTCGCCAACATACTACCTTCCATAATGACAAGGCTACCATCCATTGGAGTGACAAAAATCTCGACAATAGACTACCTTCCATAATGACAAGGCTAATATCCATTGGAATAACAAAAATCTCGACAATAAACTACCTTCCATAATTATAAGGCTACCATCCATTGGAATAACAAAAATATCGACAACAAACTTTGTTCCATAATGAATAGGCTACCATCCATTGGAGTAACAAAAATATCGACAACAAACTACCTTCCATAATGACAAGGCTACCATCCATTGGAGTTACAAAAATATCGACAACAGAATACCTTCCATAATGACAAGGCTACCATCCATTGGAGTGACAAAAATCTAGACAACAGACTACCTTCCATAATGACAAGGCTACCATCCATTAGAGTAACAAAAATCTCGAAAACAGACTACCTTCCATAATGACAAGGCTAAAATCCATTGGAGTAACAAAACTCTCGACAATAGACTACCTTCCATAATGACAAGGCTACCATCTATTGGAATAACAAAAATCTCGAGAACAGACTACCTTCCATAATGACAAGGCTACCATCCAATGGAATAACAAAAATCTAGACAACATACTACCTTCCATAATGACAAGGCTACCGTCTATTAGAGTGACGAAAATCTCGACAATAGACTAACTTCCATAATAAATAGGCTACCATTCATTAGAGTAACAAAGATATCGACAACAGACCACCTTCTATAATGACAAGGCTACCATACATTGTAATAACAAAAATCTCGACAACAAACTACCTTCCATAATGACAAGGCTACCATACATTGTAGTAACAAAAATATCGACAACATTCTACCTTCCATAATGAAAAGGCTACCATTCATTGGAGTAACAAAAAACTCGACAATAGACTACCTTCCATAATGACAAGGCTACCATCCATTGGAGTAACAAAAATCTCGACAACAAACTACCTTCCATAATGACAAGGCTACCATCCATTGGAGTAATGAAAATATCAACAAGAGACTACCTTCTATAATGATAAGGCTACCATGAATTAGAGTAATAAATATATCAACAATAGACTACCTTCCATAATGACAACGCTAATATCCATTAGAGTAACAAAAAGCTCTCCAACCGACTACCTTCCATAACTACAAGGCATCCATCCATTGGAGTGAAAAATATCGACAATAGACTACCTTCCATAATGACAAGGCTACCATCCATTGGACTAACAAAATCTCGATAACATACTACCTTTCATTATGACATGGCTACTATCCATTGGAGTAACAAAAATCTCGACAACAAACTACCTTCCATAATGACAAGGCTACCATCCACTGGAGTAACAAAAATCTAGACAACAGACTACCTTCCATAATGACATGGCTACCATCCATTGGAATAACAAAAATATCGACAACAAACTACGTTCCATAATGACAGGGCTACCATCCATTGGAGTAACAAAAATATCGACAACAGACTACCTTCCATAATGACAAGGCTACCATCCATTGGAGTAACAAAAATATCGACAACAGAATACCTACCTTAATGACTAGGCTACCATCCATTAGAGTAACAAAGATATCGACAATAGACTTCCTTCTATAATGACAAGACTACCATACATTGTAATAACAAAAATCTCAATAACAAACTACATTCCATAATGACAAGGCTACCATACATTATAGTAACAAAAATCTCGACAACAGTCTACCTTCCATAATGACAAGGCTATCATCCATTGGAGTAACAAAAATCTCGACAATAGACTACCTTCCATAATGACAAAGCTACCATCCATTGGAGTAACAAAAATCACGACAACAAAAAACCTTCCATAAGGACAAGGATACCATCCATTAGAGTAACAAAAATCTCGACAACAGACTACCTTCCATATTAAAAAGGCTCTGATCCATTAGAGTAACAAAAATCCCGACAACAAACTACCTTCTATAATGACAAGGCTACCATCCATTGGAGTAATAAAAATATCAACAAGAGACTACCTTCCATAATGACAAGGCTACCATGCATTGGAGTAATGAAAATATCAACAAGAGACTACCTTCCATAATGACAAGCCTACCATCCATTGGAGTAACAAAAATATCGCCAACAGACTACCTTCCATAATGACAAGGCTACCATCCATTGGAGTGACAAAAATATCGACAATAGACTACCTTCCATAATGAGAAGGCTAATATCCATTGGAGTAACAAAAATATCGACAACAAACTACCTTCCATAATGATAAGGCTACCATCCATTGGAATAACAAAAATATCGACAACAAATTACGTTCCATAATGAATAGGCTACCATCCATTAGAGTAAAAAAAATATCGACAACAAACTACCTTCCATAATGAAAAGGCTACCATCCATTGGAGTAACA
This sequence comes from Vicia faba, assembly GCA_948472305.1. Lineage (NCBI taxonomy): Eukaryota > Viridiplantae > Streptophyta > Magnoliopsida > Fabales > Fabaceae > Vicia > Vicia faba. The sequence continues at coordinate 584,047,702 of OX451739.1, read as the reverse complement.
AAAATATCGACAACAGAATACCTTCCATAATGACTAGGCTACCATCCATTTGAGTAACAAAGATATCGAAAACAGACTACCTTCCATAATAACAAGGCTACCATCCATTGGAGTGAGAAAAATCTCGACAATAGACTACCTTCCATAATGACAAGGCTACTATCCATTGGAATAACAAAAATCTCAACAACAAACTACCTTCCATAATGATAAGGCTACCATCCATTGGAATAACAAAAATATCGACAACAAACTTTGTTCCATAATGAATAGGCTACTATCCATTGGAGTAACAAAAATATCGACAACAAACTACCTTCCATAATGACAAGGCTACCATCCATTGGAGTTACAAAAATATCGACAACAGAATACCTTCAATAAAGACTAGGCTACCATCCATTTGAGTAACAAAGATATCAATAACAGACAAACTTCCATAATGACAATGCTACCATCCATTGGAGTAACAAAAATCTCGACAACAGACAACCTTCAATAATGACAAGGCTACCATCCATTGGAGTAACAAAAATTTCGAAAGCAGACTACCTTCCTTAATGACAAGGCTAAAATCCATTGGAATAACAAAAATCTCGACAACAAACTACCTTCTATAATGACAAGGCAACCATCTATTGGAATAACAAAAATCTTGAGAATAGACTGCCTTCCATAATGCAAGGCTACCATCCATTGGAGTAACAAAAATCTCGACAACAAACTACCTTCCAAAATTACAAGGCTACCATCTATTAGAGTAACAAAAATCTCGACAACAGACTACCTTCTATATTGACAAGGCTACGATCCATTAGAGTAACAATAATCCCGACAACAAACTACAATCCATAATGTAAAGGCTACCATGCATTGGAGTAATGAAAATATCAACAAGAGACTACGTTCCATAATGACAATGCTACCTTCCATTGGAGTACCAAAAATCTCGCCAACAGACTACCTTCCATAATGATAAGGCTACCATCCATATGAGTAACAAAATTTCGACAATAGACTACCTTCCATAATGATAAGGCTACGAACCATTGGAATAACAAAAATATCGACAACAAACTACGTTCCATAATGAATAGGCTACCATCCATTGGAGTAACAAAAATATCGCCAACAGACTACCTTCCATAATGACAAGGCTACCATCCATTGGAGTGACAAAAATATCGACAATAGACTACCTTCCATAATGAGAAGGCTACTATCCATTGGAGTAACAAAAATATCGACAACAAACTACCTTCCATAATGATAAGGCTACCATCCATTGGAATAACAAAAATATCGACAACAAATTACGTTCCATAATGAATAGGCTACCATCCATTAGAGTAAAAAAAATATCGACAACAAACTACCTTCCATAATGAAAAGGCTACCATCCATTGGAGTAACAAAAATATCGACAACAAACTACCTTCCATAATGACAAGGCTACCATCCATTGGAGTTACAAAAATATCGACAACAGAATACCTTCCATAATGACAAGGCTACCATCCATTGGAGTGACAAAAATCTAGACAACAGACTACCTTCCATAATGACAAGGCTACCATCCATTAGAGTAACAAAAATCTCGAAAACAGACTACCTTCCATAATGACAAGGCTAAAATCCATTGGAGTAACAAAACTCTCGACAATAGACTACCTTCCATAATGACAAGGCTACCATCTATTGGAATAACAAAAATCTCGAGAACAGACTACCTTCCATAATGACAAGGCTACCATCCAATGGAATAACAAAAATCTAGACAACATACTACCTTCCATAATGACAAGGCTACCGTCTATTAGAGTGACGAAAATCTCGACAATAGACTAACTTCCATAATAAATAGGCTACCATTCATTAGAGTAACAAAGATATCGACAACAGACCACCTTCTATAATGACAAGGCTACCATACATTGTAATAACAAAAATCTCGACAACAAACTACCTTCCATAATGACAAGGCTACCATACATTGTAGTAACAAAAATATCGAAAACATTCTACCTTCCATAATGAAAAGGCTACCATTCATTGGAGTAACAAAAAACTCGACAATAGACTACCTTCCATAATGACAAGGCTACCATCCATTGGAGTAACAAAAATCTCGACAACAAACTACCTTCCATAATGACAAGGCTACCATCCATTGGAGTAATGAAAATATCAACAAGAGACTACCTTCTATAATGATAAGGCTACCATGAATTAGAGTAATAAATATATCAACAATAGACTACCTTCCATAATGACAAGGCTAATATCCATTAGAGTAACAAAAAGCTCTCCAACCGACTACCTTCCATAACTACAAGGCATCCATCCATTGGAGTGAAAAATATCGACAATAGACTACCTTCCATAATGACAAGGCTACCATCCATTGGACTAACAAAATCTCGATAACATACTACCTTTCATTATGACATGGCTACTATCCATTGGAGTAACAAAAATCTCAACAACAAACTACCTTCCATAATGACAAGGCTACCATCCACTGGAGTAACAAAAATCTAGACAACAGACTACCTTCCATAATGACATGGCTACCATCCATTGGAATAACAAAAATATCGACAACAAACTACGTTCCATAATGACAGGGCTACCATCCATTGGAGTAACAAAAATATCGACAACAGACTACCTTCCATAATGACAAGGCTACCATCCACTGGAGTAACAAAAATCTAGACAACAGACTACCTTCCATAATGAAAAGGCTACCATCCATTGGAGTGATGAAAATATCAACAAGAGACTACTTTCCATAATGACAAGGCTACCATCCATTGGAGTAACAAAAATCTCGACAATAGACTACCTTCCATAATGACAAGGCTACCATCCATTAGAGTAAAAAAACTAGACAACAGACTACCTTCCATAATTACAAGGCTACCATCCATTGGAGTAACAAAAATATCAACAAGAGACTACCTTCCATAATGACAAGGCAACCATCCATTGGTGTAATAAAAATCTCGCCAACAGACTACCTTCCATAAAGACAAGGCTACCATCCATTGGAGTAACAAAAATATCGACAACAGAATACCTACCTTAATGACTAGGCTACCATCCATTAGAGTAACAAAGATATCGACAATAGACTTCCTTCTATAATGACAAGACTACCATACATTGTAATAACAAAAATCTCAATAACAAACTACATTCCATAATGACAAGGCTACCATACATTATAGTAACAAAAATCTCGACAACAGTCTACCTTCCATAATGACAAGGCTATCATCCATTGGAGTAACAAAAATCTCGACAATAGACTACCTTCCATAATGACAAAGCTACCATCCATTGGAGTAACAAAAATCACGACAACAAAAAACCTTCCATAAGGACAAGGATACCATCCATTAGAGTAACAAAAATCTCGACAACAGACTACCTTCCATATTAAAAAGGCTCTGATCCATTAGAGTAACAAAAATCCCGACAACAAACTACCTTCTATAATGACAAGGCTACCATCCATTGGAGTAATAAAAATATCAACAAGAGACTACCTTCCATAATGACAAGGCTACCATGCATTGGAGTAATGAAAATATCAACAAGAGACTACCTTCCATAATGACAAGCCTACCATCCATTGGAGTAACAAAAATATCGCCAACAGACTACCTTCCATAATGACAAGGCTACCATCCATTGGAGTGACAAAAATATCGACAATAGACTACCTTCCATAATGAGAAGGCTACTATCCATTGGAGTAACAAAAATATCGACAACAAACTACCTTCCATAATGATAAGGCTACCATCCATTGGAATAACAAAAATATCGACAACAAATTACGTTCCATAATGAATAGGCTACCATCCATTAGAGTAAAAAAAATATCGACAACAAACTACCTTCCATAATGAAAAGGCTACCATCCATTGGAGTAACAAAAATATCGACAACAGAATACCTTCCATAATGACTAGGCTACCATCCATTTGAGTAACAAAGATATCGAAAACAGACTAGCTTCCATAATAACAAGGCTACCATCCATTGGAGTGACAAAAATCTCGACAATAGACTACCTTCCATAATGACAAGGCTACTATCCATTGGAATAACAAAAATCTCAACAACAAACTACCTTCCATAATGATAAGGCTACCATCCATTGGAATAACAAAAATATCGACAACAAACTTTGTTCCATAATGAATAGGCTACTATCCATTGGAGTAACAAAAATATCGACAACAAACTACCTTCCATAATGACAAGGCTACCATCCATTGGAGTTACAAAAATATCGACAACAGAATACCTTCAATAAAGACTAGGCTACCATCCATTTGAGTAACAAAGATATCAATAACAGACAAACTTCCATAATGACAATGCTACCATCCATTGGAGTAACAAAAATCTCGACAACAGACAACCTTCAATAATGACAAGGCTACCATCCATTGGAGTAACAAAAATTTCGAAAGTAGACTACCTTCCTTAATGACAAGGCTAAAATCCATTGGAATAACAAAAATCTCGACAACAAACTACCTTCTATAATGACAAGGCAACCATCTATTGGAATAACAAAAATCTTGAGAATAGACTGCCTTCTATAATGCAAGGATACCATCCATTGGAGTAACAAAAATCTCGACAACAAACTACCTTCCAAAATTACAAGGCTACCATCTATTAGAGTAACAAAAATCTCGACAACAGACTACCTTCTATATTGACAAGGCTACGATCCATTAGAGTAACAATAATCCCGACAACAAACTACAATCCATAATGTAAAGGCTACCATGCATTGGAGTAATGAAAATATCAACAAGAGACTACCTTCCATAATGACAATGCTACCTTCCATTGGAGTACCAAAAATCTCGCCAACAGACTACCTTCCATAATGATAAGGCTACCATCCATATGAGTAACAAAATTTCGACAATAGACTACCTTCCATAATGATAAGGCTACGAACCATTGGAATAACAAAAATATCGACAACAAACTACGTTCCATAATGAATAGGCTACCATCCATTGGAGTAACAAAAATATCGCCAACAGACTACCTTCCATAATGACAAGGCTACCATCCATTGGAGTGACAAAAATATCGACAATAGACTACCTTCCATAATGAGAAGGCTACTATCCATTGGAGTAACAAAAATATCGACAACAAACTACCTTCCATAATGATAAGGCTACCATCCATTGGAATAACAAAAATATCGACAACAAATTACGTTCCATAATGAATAGGCTACCATCCATTAGAGTAAAAAAAATATCGACAACAAACTACCTTCCATAATGAAAAGGCTACCATCCATTGGAGTAACAAAAATATCGACAACAGAATACCTTCCATAATGACTAGGCTACCATCCATTTGAGTAACAAAGATATCGAAAACAGACTACCTTCCATAATAACAAGGCTACCATCCATTGGAGTGACAAAAATCTCGACAATAGACTACCTTCCATAATGACAAGGCTACTATCCATTGGAATAACAAAAATCTCAACAACAAACTACCTTCCATAATGATAAGGCTACCATCCATTGGAATAACAAAAATATCGACAACAAACTTTGTTCCATAATGAATAGGCTACTATCCATTGGAGTAACAAAAATATCGACAACAAACTACCTTCCATAATGACAAGGCTACCATCCATTGGAGTTACAAAAATATCGACAACAGAATACCTTCAATAAAGACTAGGCTACCATCCATTTGAGTAACAAAGATATCAATAACAGAGAAACTTCCATAATGACAATGCTACCATCCATTGGAGTAACAAAAATCTCGACAACAGACAACCTTCAATAATGACAAGGCTACCATCCATTGGAGTAACAAAAATTTCGAAAGCAGACTACCTTCCTTAATGACAAGGCTAAAATCCATTGGAATAACAAAAATCTCGACAACAAACTACCTTCTATAATGACAAGGCAACCATCTATTGGAATAACAAAAATCTTGAGAATAGACTGCCTTCCATAATGCAAGGCTACCATCCATTGGAGTAACAAAAATCTCGACAACAAACTACCTTCCAAAATTACAAGGCTACCATCTATTAGAGTAACAAAAATCTCGACAACAGACTACCTTCTATATTGACAAGGCTACGATCCATTAGAGTAACAATAATCCCGACAACAAACTACAATCCATAATGTAAAGGCTACCATGCATTGGAGTAATGAAAATATCAACAAGAGACTACCTTCCATAATGACAATGCTACCTTCCATTGGAGTACCAAAAATCTCGCCAACAGACTACCTTCCATAATGATAAGGCTACCATCCATATGAGTAACAAAATTTCGACAATAGACTACCTTCCATAATGATAAGGCTACGAACCATTAGAATAACAAAAATATCGACAACAAACTACGTTCCATAATGAATAGGCTACCATCCATTGGAGTAACAAAAATATCGACAACAGACTACCTTCCATAATGACAAGGCTACCATCCATTAGAGTAACAAAAATATCGACAACAGAATACCTTCCATAATGACTAGGCTACCATCCATTAGAGTAACAAAGATATCGACAATAGACTACCTTCTATAATGACAAGACTACCATACATTGTAATAACAAAAATCTCAAAAAAAACTTCATTCCACAATAACAAGGCTACCATACATTGTAGTAACAAAAATATCGACAACAGTCTACCTTCCATAATGACAAGGCTATCATCCATTGGAGTAACAAAAATCTCGACAATAGACTACCTTCCATAATGACAAAGCAACCATCCATTGGAGTAACAAAAATCTCGACAACAAAATACCTTCCATAAGGACAAGGCTACCATCCATTCGAGTAACAAAAATCTCGACAACAGACTACCTTCCATATTAACAAAGCTACCATCCATTGGAGTAACAAAATCTCGATAACATACTACCTTTCATTATGGCATGGCTATTATCCATTGGAGTAACAAAAATCTCGACAACAAACTACCTTCCAAATTGATAAGGCTACCATCCATTGGAATAACAAAAATATCGACAACAAACTACGTTCCATAATGACAAGGCTACCATCCATTGGAGTAACAAAAATCTAGACAACAGACTACCTTCCATAATGAAAAGGCTACCATCCATTGGAGTAATGAAAATATCAACAAGAGACTACTTTCCATAATGACAATGCTACCATCCATCGGAGTAACAAAAATCTCGACAACAGACTACCTTCCATAATGACAAGGCTACCCTCCATTAGAGTAACAAAAAACTAGACAACAGACTACCTTCCATAATGACAAGGCTACCATCCATTGGTGTAATAAAAATCTCGCCAATAGACTACCTTCCATAATGACAAGGCTACCATCCATTGGAATAACAAAAATATCGACAACAAACTACGTTCCATAATGACAAGGCTAAAATCCATTGGAGTAACAAAAATATCGAGAATAGACTACCTTCCATAATGAAAAGCCTACCATCTAGTGGAGTAACAAAAATCTCGACAACAGAATACCTTCCATAATGACTAGGCTACTATCCATTGGAATAACAAAAATCTCGACAACAAACTACCTTCCATAATGATAAGGCTACCATCCATTAGAATAACAAAAATATCGACAACAAACTTTGTTCCATAATGAATAGGCTACCATCCATTGGAGTAACAAAAATATCGACAACAAACTACCTTCCATAATGACAAGGCTACCATCCATTGGAGTAACAAATATATCGACAACAAAATACCTTCCATAATGACAAGGCTACCATCCATTGGAGTGACAAAAATCTCGACAACAGACTTCCTTCCATAATGACAAGGCTACCATCTATTGGAATAACAAAAATCTCGAGAACATACTACCTTCCATAATGATAAGGCTACCATCTAATGGAATAACAAAAATCTCGACAACATACTACCTTCCATAATGACAAGGCTACCATCCATTAGAGTGACGAAAATATCGACAATAGACTACCTTCCATAATAAATAGGCTACCATCAATTAGAGTAACAAAGATATCAACAACAGACTACCTTCTATAATGACAAGGCTACCATACATTGTAATAACAAAAATATCGACAACAAACTCCCTTCCATAATGACAAGGCTACCATCCATTAGAGTAACAAAAATCTCGACAACAGACTACCTTCCATAATGACAAGGCTACGATCCATTAGAGTAACAAAAATCTCGACAATAGACTACCTTCCATAATGACAAGGCTACCATCCATTGGAGTAATAAAAATATCAACAAGAGACTACCTTCTATAATGACAAGGCTACCATGCATTGGAGTAATGAAAATATCAACAATAGACTATCTTCCATAATGACAAGGGTATCATCCACTGGAGTAACAAAAAGCACGCCAACAGACTACCTTCCATAATTACAAGGCTACCATCCATTTAATTGACAAAAATATCGACAATAGACTACCTTCCATAATGACAAGGCTACCATCCATTGGAGTAACAAAATCTCGATAACATACTACCTTTCATTATGGCATGGCTATTATCCATTGGAGTAACAAAAATCTCGACAACAAACTACCTTCCAAATTGATAAGGCTACCATCCATTGGAATAACAAAAATATCGACAACAAACTACATTCCATAATGACAAGGCTACCATCCATTGGAGTAACAAAAATATTGACAACAGACTACCTTCCATAATGACAAGGCTAACATCCATTGGAGTAACAAAAATCTAGAGAAAACACTACCTTACATAATGAAAAGGCTACCATCCATTGGAGTAATGAAAATATCAACAAGAGACTACTTTCCATAATGACAAGTCTACCATCCATCGGAGTAACAAAAATATCGACAACAGACAACCTTCCATAATGACAAGGCTACCCTCCATTAGAGTAACAAAAAACTAGACAACATACTACCTTCCATAATGACAAGGCTACCATCCATTGGTGTAATAAAAATCTCGCCAATAGACTACCTTCCATAATGACAAGGCTACCATCCATTGGAATAACAAAAATATCGACAACAAACTACGTTCCATAATGACAAGGCTACCATCCATTGGAGTAACAAAAATCTCGACAACAGACAACCTTCTATAATGACAAGGCTACCATCCATTGGAGTAACAAAAATTTCGAAAGCAGACTACCTTCCTTAATGACATGGCTAAAATCCATTGGAATAACAAAAATCTCGACAACAGACTACCTTCTATAATGACAAGGCAACCATCTATTGGAATAACAAAAATCTCGAGAATAGACTGCCTTCCATAATGCAAGGCTACCATCCATTGGAGTAACAAAAATCTCGACAACAAACTACCTTCCAGAATTACAATCCTACCATCCATTAGAGTAACAAAAATCTCGACAACAGACTACCTTCTATATTGACAAGGCTACGATCCATTAGAGTAACAAAAATCCCGATAAAAAACTACCATCCATAATGTAAAGGCGACCATGCATTGTAGTAATGAAAATATCAACAAGAGACTACCATCCATAATGACAATGCTACCATCCATTGGAGTAACAAAAATCTCGCCAACAGACTACCTTCCATAATGATAAGGCTACCATCCATAGGAGTAACAAAATTTCGACAATAGACTACCTTCCATAATGATAAGGCTACGATCCATTGGAATAACAAAAATATCGACAACAAACTACGTTCCATAATGAATAGGCTACCATCCATTGGAGTAACAAAAATATCGACAACAGACTACCTTCCATAATGACAAGGCTACCATCCATTAGAGTAACAAAAATATCGACAACAGAATACCTTCCATAATGACTAGGCTTCCATCCATTAGAGTAACAAAGATATCGACAATAGACTACCTTCTATAATGACAAGACTACCATACATTGTAATAACAAAAATCTCGAAAAAAAACTTCATTCCATAATAACAAGGCTACCATACATTGTAGTAAGAAAAATATCGACAACAGTCTACCTTCCATAATGACAAGGCTATCATCCATTGGAGTAACAATAATCTCGACAATAGACTACCTTCCATAATGACAAAGCAACGATCCATTGGAGTAACAAAAATCTCGACAACAAAATACCTTCCATAAGGACAAGGCTACCATCCATTCGAGTAACAAAAATCTCGACAACAGACTACCTTCCATATTAACAAAGCTACCATCCATTGGAGTAACAAAACGCCCGACAACAAACCACCTTCCATAATGACAAGGCTGCCATGCATTGGAGTAATGAAAATATCAACAAGAGATTACCTTCCACAATGACAAGCCTACCATCCATTAGAGTAACAAAAATCTCGCCAACATACTACCTTCCATAATGACAAGGCTACCATCCATTGGAATGACAAAAATCTCGACAATAGACTACCTTCCATAATGACAAGGCTAATATCCATTGGAATAACAAAAATCTCGACAATAAACTACCTTCCATAATTATAAGGCTACCATCCATTGGAATAACAAAAATATCGACAACAAACTTTGTTCCATAATGAATAGGCTACCATCCATTGGAGTAACAAAAATATCGACAACAAACTACCTTCCATAATGACAAGGCTACCATCCATTGGAGTTACAAAAATATCGACAACAGAATACCTTCCATAATGACAAGGCTACCATCCATTGGAGTGACAAAAATCTAGACAACAGACTACCTTCCATAATGACAAGGCTACCATCCATTAGAGTAACAAAAATCTCGAAAACAGACTACCTTCCATAATGACAAGGCTAAAATCCATTGGAGTAACAAAACTCTCGACAATAGACTACCTTCCATAATGACAAGGCTACCATCTATTGGAATAACAAAAATCTCGAGAACAGACTACCTTCCATAATGACAAGGCTACCATCCAATGGAATAACAAAAATCTAGACAACATACTACCTTCCATAATGACAAGGCTATCGTCTATTAGAGTGACGAAAATCTCGACAATAGACTAACTTCCATAATAAATAGGCTACCATTCATTAGAGTAACAAAGATATCGACAACAGACCACCTTCTATAATGACAAGGCTACCATACATTGTAATAACAAAAATCTCGACAACAAACTACCTTCCATAATGACAAGGCTACCATACATTGTAGTAACAAAAATCTCGACAACATTCTACCTTCCATAATGAAAAGGCTACCATTCATTGGAGTAACAAAAAACTCGACAATAGACTACCTTCCATAATGACAAGGCTACCATCCATTGGAGTAACAAAAATCTCGACAACAAACTACCTTCCATAATGACAAGGCTACCATCCATTGGAGTAATGAAAATATCAACAAGAGACTACCTTCTATAATGATAAGGCTACCATGAATTAGAGTAATAAATATATCAACAATAGACTACCTTCCATAATGACAAGGCTACCATCCATTAGAGTAACAAAAAGCTCTCCAACCGACTACCTTCCATAACTACAAGGCATCCATCCATTGGAGTGAAAAATATCGACAATAGACTACCTTCCATAATGACAAGGCTACCATCCATTGGACTAACAAAATCTCGATAACATACAACCTTTCATTATGACATGGCTACTATCCATTGGAGTAACAAAAATCTCGACAACAAACTACCTTCCATAATGACAAGGCTACCATCCACTGGAGTAACAAAAATCTAGACAACAGACTACCTTCCATAATGACATGGCTACCATCCATTGGAATAACAAAAATATCGACAACAAACTACGTTCCATAATGACAGGGCTACCATCCATTGGAGTAACAAAAATATCGACAACAGACTACCTTCCATAATGACAAGGCTACCATCCACTGGAGTAACAAAAATCTAGACAACAGACTACCTTCTATAATGAAAAGGCTACCATCCATTGGAGTGATGAAAATATCAACAAGAGACTACTTTCCATAATGACAAGGCTACCATACATTGGAGTAACAAAAATCTCGACAATAGACTACCTTCCATAATGACAAGGCTACCCTCCATTAGAGTAAAAAAACTAGACAACAGACTACCTTCCATAATTACAAGGCTACCATCCATTGGAGTAACAAAAATATCAACAAGAGACTACCTTCCATAATGACAAGGCAACCATCCATTGGTGTAATAAAAATCTCGCCAACAGACTACCTTCCATAAAGACAAGGCTACCATCCATTGGAGTAACAAAAATATCGACAACAGAATACCTACCTTAATGACTAGGCTACCATCCATTAGAGTAACAAAGATATCGACAATAGACTTCCTTCTATAATGACAAGACTACCATACATTGTAATAACAAAAATCTCAATAACAAACTACATTCCATAATGACAAGGCTACCATACATTATAGTAACAAAAATCTCGACAACAGTCTACCTTCCATAATGACAAGGCTATCATCCATTGGAGTAACAAAAATCTCGACAATAGACTACCTTCCATAATGACAAAGCTACCATCCATTGGAGTAACAAAAATCATGACAACAAAAAACCTTCCATAAGGACAAGGATACCATCCATTAGAGTAACAAAAATCTCGACAACAGACTACCTTCCATATTAAAAAGGCTCTGATCCATTAGAGTAACAAAAATCCCGACAACAAACTACCTTCTATAATGACAAGGCTACCATCCATTGGAGTAATAAAAATATTAACAAGAGACTACCTTCCATAATGACAAGGCTACCATGCATTGGAGTAATGAAAATATCAACAAGAGACTACCTTCCATAATGACAAGCCTACCATCCATTGGAGTAACAAAAATATCGCCAACAGAATACCTTCCATAATGACAAGGCTACCATCCATTGGAGTGACAAAAATATCGACAATAGACTACCTTCCATAATGAGAAGGCTACTATCCATTGGAGTAACAAAAATATCGACAACAAACTACCTTCCATAATGATAAGGCTACCATCCATTGGAATAACAAAAATATCGACAACAAATTACGTTCCATAATGAATAGGCTACCATCCATTAGAGTAAAAAAAATATCGACAACAAACTACCTTCCATAATGAAAAGGCTACCATCCATTGGAGTAACAAAAATATCGACAACAGAATACCTTCCATAATGACTAGGCTACCATCCATTTGAGTAACAAAGATATCGAAAACAGACTACCTTCCATAATAACAAGGCTACCATCCATTGGAGTGACAAAAATCTCGACAATAGACTACCTTCCATAATGACAAGGCTACTATCCATTGGAATAACAAAAATCTCAACAACAAACTACCTTCCATAATGATAAGGCTACCATCCATTGGAATAACAAAAATATCGACAACAAACTTTGTTCCATAATGAATAGGCTACTATCCATTGGAGTAACGAAAATATCGACAACAAACTACCTTCCATAATGACAAGGCTACCATCCATTGGAGTTACAAAAATATCGACAACAGAATACCTTCAATAAAGACTAGGCTACCATCCATTTGAGTAACAAAGATATCGACAACAGACAAACTTCCATAATGACAATGCTACCATCCATTGGAGTAACAAAAATCTCGACAACAGACAACCTTCAATAATGACAAGGCTACCATCCATTGGAGTAACAAAAATTTCGAAAGCAGACTACCTTCCTTAATGACAAGGCTAAAATCCATTGGAATAACAAAAATCTCGACAACAAACTACCTTCTATAATGACAAGGCAACCATCTATTGGAATAACAAAAATCTCGAGAATAGACTGCCTTTCATAATGCAAGGCTACCATCCATTGGAGTAACAAAAATCTCGACAACAAACTACCTTCCAAAATTACAAGGCTACCATCTATTAGAGTAACAAAAATCTCGACAACAGACTACCTTCTATATTGACAAGGCTACGATCCATTAGAGTAACAATAATCCCGACAACAAACTACAATCCATAATGTAAAGGCTACCATGCATTGGAGTAATGAAAATATCAACAAGAGACTACCTTCCATAATGACAATGCTACCTTCCATTGGAGTACCAAAAATCTCGCCAACAGACTACCTTCCATAATGATAAGGCTACCATCCATATGATTAACAAAATTTCGACAATAGACTACCTTCCATAATGATAAGGCTACGAACCATTGGAATAACAAAAATATCGACAACAAACTACGTTCCATAATGAATAGGCTACCATCCATTGGAGTAACAAAAATATCGACAACAGACTACCTTCCATAATGACAAGGCTACCATCCATTAGAGTAACAAAAATATCGACAACAGAATACCTTCCATAATGACTAGGCTACCATCCATTAGAGTAACAAAGATATCGACAATAGACTACCTTCTATAATGACAAGACTACCATACATTGTAATAACAAAAATCTCAAAAAAAACTTCATTCCACAATAACAAGGCTACCATACATTGTAGTAACAAAAATATCGACAACAGTCTACCTTCCATAATGACAAGGCTATCATCCATTGGAGTAACAAAAATCTCGACAATAGACTACCTTCCATAATGACAAAGCAACCATCCATTGGAGTAACAAAAATCTCGACAACAAAATACCTTCCATAAGGACAAGGCTACCATCCATTAGAGTAACAAAAATCTCGACAACAGACTACCTTCCATATTAACAAAGCTACCATCCATTGGAGTAACAAAACGCCCGACAACAAACCGCCTTCCATAATGACAAGGCTACCATCCATTGGAGTAATGAAAATATCAACAAGAGACTACCTTCTATAATGACAAGGCTACCATGCATTGGAGTAATGAAAATATCAACAAGAGACTACCTTCCATAATGACAAGCCTACCATCCATTAGAGTAACAAAAATCTCGCCAACAGACTACCTTCCATAATGACAAGGCTACCATCCATTGGAGTGACAAAAATCTCGACAATAGACTACCTTCCATAATGACAAGGCTAATATCCATTGGAATAACAAAAATCTCGACAACAAACTACCTTCCATAATGATAAGGCTACCATCCATTGGAATAACAAAAATATCGACAACAAACTTTGTTCCATAATGAATAGGCTACCATTTATTGGAGTAACAAAAATATCGACAACAAACTACCTTCCATAATGACAAGGCTACCATCCATTGGAGTTACAAAAATATCGACAACAGAATACCTTCCATAATGACAAGGCTACCATCCATTGGAGTGACAAAAATCTAGACAACAGACTACCTTCCATAATGACAAGGCTACCATCCATTGGAGTAACAAATATCTCGAAAACAGACTACCTTCCATAATGTCGAGGCTAAAATCCATTGGAGTAACAAAAATCTCGACAATAGACTACCTTCCATAATGACAAGGCTACCATCTATTGGAATAACAAAAATCTCGAGAACAGACTACCTTCCATAATGACAAGGCTACCATCCAATGGAATAACAAAAATCTCGACAACATACTACCTTCCCTAATGACAAGGCTACCATCCATTAGAGTGACGAAAATCTCGACAATAGACTACCTTCCATAATAAATAGGCTACCATCCATTAGAGTAAAAAAGATATCGACAACAGACTACCTTGTATAATGACAAGGCTACCATACATTGTAATAACAAAAATCTCGACAACAAACTACCTTCCACAGTGACAAGGCTACCATACATTGTAGTAACAAAAATCTCGACAACAATCTACCTTCCATAATGAAAAGGCTACCATCCATTGGAGTAACAAAAATCTCGACCAACAAACTACCTTCCATAATGACAAGGCTACCATCCATTAGAGTAACAAAAATCTCGACAACAGACTATCTTCCATAAAGACAAGGCTACGATCCATTAGAGTAACAAAAATATCGACAACAAACTACGTTCCATAATGACAGGGCTACCATCCATTGGAGTAACAAAAATATCGACAACAAACTGCCTTACATAATGACAAGGCTACCATCCATTGGAGTAACAAAAATCTCGACAATAGACTAACTTCCATAATGACAAAGCTACCATCCATTGGAGTAACAAAAATCTCGACAACAAACTACCTTCCAGAATTACAAGGCTACCATCCATTAGAGTAACAAAAATCTCGACAACAAACTACCTTCTATATTGACAAGGCTACGATCCATTAGAGTAACAAAAATCCCGACAACAAACTACCATCCATAATGTAAAGGATACCATGCATTGGAGTAATGAAAATATCAACAAGAGACTACCTTCCATAATGACAAGGCTACCATCCATTGGAGTAACAAAAATCTCGCCAACAGACTACCTTCCATAATGATAAGGCTACGATCCATTGGAATAACAAAAATATCGACAACAAATTACGTTCCATAATGAATAGGCTACCATCCATTAGAGTAAAAAAAATATCGACAACAAACTACCTTCCATAATGAAAAGGCTACCATCCATTGGAGTAACAAAAATATCGACAACAGAATACCTTCCATAATGACTAGGCTACCATCCATTTGAGTAACAAAGATATCGAAAACAGACTACCTTCCATAATAACAAGGCTACCATCCATTGGAGTGACAAAAATCTCGACAATAGACTACCTTCCATAATGACAAGGCTACTATCCATTGGAATAACAAAAATCTCAACAACAAACTACCTTCCATAATGATAAGGCTACCATCCATTGGAATAACAAAAATATCGACAACAAACTTTGTTCCATAATGAATAGGCTACTATCCATTGGAGTAACAAAAATATCGACAACAAACTACCTTCCATAATGACAAGGCTACCATCCATTGGAGTTACAAAAATATCGACAACAGAATACCTTCAATAAAGACTAGGCTACCATCCATTTGAGTAACAAAGATATCGACAACAGACAAACTTCCATAATGACAATGCTACCATCCATTGGAGTAACAAAAATCTCGACAACAGACAACCTTCAATAATGACAAGGCTACCATCCATTGGAGTAACAAAAATTTCGAAAGCAGACTACCTTCCTTAATGACAAGGCTAAAATCCATTGGAATAACAAAAATCTCGACAACAAACTACCTTCTATAATGACAAGGCAACCATCTATTGGAATAACAAAAATCTCGAGAATAGACTGCCTTCCATAATGCAAGGCTACCATCCATTGGAGTAACAAAAATCTCGACAACAAACTACCTTCCAAAATTACAAGGCTACCATCTATTAGAGTAACAAAAATCTCGACAACAGACTACCTTCTATATTGACAAGGCTACGATCCATTAGAGTAACAATAATCCCGACAACAAACTACAATCCATAATGTAAAGGCTACCATGCATTGGAGTAATGAAAATATCAACAAGAGACTACCTTCCATAATGACAATGCTACCTTCCATTGGAGTACCAAAAATCTCGCCAACAGACTACCTTCCATAATGATAAGGCTACCATCCATATGAGTAACAAAATTTCGACAATAGACTACCTTCCATAATGATAAGGCTACGAACCATTGGAATAACAAAAATATCGACAACAAACTACGTTCCATAATGAATAGGCTACCATCCATTGGAGTAACAAAAATATCGACAACATACTACCTTCCATAATGACAAGGCTACCATCCATTAGAGTAACAAAAATATCGACAACAGAATACCCTTCCATAATGACTAGGCTACCATCCATTAGAGTAACAAAGATATCGACAATAGACTACCTTCTATAATGACAAGACTACCATACATTGTAATAACAAAAATCTCAAAAAAAACTTCATTCCACAATAACAAGGCTACCATACATTGTAGTAACAAAAATATCGACAACAAAATACCTTCCATAAGGACAAGGCTACCATCCATTAGAGTAACAAAAATCTCGACAACAGACTACCTTCCATATTAACAAAGCTACCATCCATTGGAGTAACAAAACGCCCGACAACAAACCGCCTTCCATAATGACAAGGCTACCATCCATTGGAGTAATGAAAATATCAACAAGAGACTACCTTCTATAATGACAAGGCTACCATGCATTGGAGTAATGAAAATATCAACAAGAGACTACCTTCCATAATGACAAGCCTACCATCCATTAGAGTAACAAAAATCTCGCCAACAGACTACCTTCCATAATGACAAGGCTACCATCCATTGGAGTGACAAAAATCTCGACAATAGACTACCTTCCATAATGACAAGGCTAATATCCATTGGAATAACAAAAATCTCGACAACAAACTACCTTCCATAATGATAAGGCTACCATCCATTGGAATAACAAAAATATCGACAACAAACTTTGTTCCATAATGAATAGGCTACCATCCATTGGAGTAACAAAAATATCGACAACAAACTACCTTCCATAATGACAAGGCTACCATCCATTGGAGTTACAAAAATATCGACAACAGAATACCTTCCATAATGACAAGGCTACCATCCATTGGAGTGACAAAAATCTAGACAACAGACTACCTTCCATAATGACAAGGCTACCATCCATTGGAGTAACAAATATCTCGAAAACAGACTACCTTCCATAATGTCGAGGCTAAAATCCATTGGAGTAACAAAAATCTCGACAATAGACTACCTTCCATAATGACAAGGCTACCATCTATTGGAATAACAAAAATCTCGAGAACAGACTACCTTCCATAATGACAAGGCTACCATCCAATGGAATAACAAAAATCTCGACAACATACTACCTTCCCTAATGACAAGGCTACCATCCATTAGAGTGACGAAAATCTCGACAATAGACTACCTTCCATAATAAATAGGCTACCATCCATTAGAGTAAAAAAGATATCGACAACAGACTACCTTGTATAATGACAAGGCTACCATACATTGTAATAACAAAAATCTCGACAACAAACTACCTTCCACAGTGACAAGGCTACCATACATTGTAGTAACAAAAATCTCGACAACAATCTACCTTCCATAATGAAAAGGCTACCATCCATTGCAGTAACAAAAATCTCGACAATAGACTACCTTCCATAATGACAAGGCTACCATCCATTGGAGTAACAAAAATCTCGACCAACAAACTACCTTCCATAATGACAAGGCTACCATCCATTAGAGTAACAAAAATCTCGACAACAGACTATCTTCCATAATGACAAGGCTACGATCCATTAGAGTAACAAAAATATCGACAACAAACTACGTTCCATAATGACAGGGCTACCATCCATTGGAGTACCAAAAATATCGACAACAAACTGCCTTACATAATGACAAGGCTACCATCCATTGGAGTAACAAAAATCTCGACAATAGACTAACTTCCATAATGACAAAGCTACCATCCATTGGAGTAACAAAAATCTCGACAACAAACTACCTTCCAGAATTACAAGGCTACCATCCATTAGAGTAACAAAAATCTCGACAACAAACTACCTTCTATATTGACAAGGCTACGATCCATTAGAGTAACAAAAATCCCGACAACAAACTACCATCCATAATGTAAAGGATACCATGCATTGGAGTAATGAAAATATCAACAAGAGACTACCTTCCATAATGACAAGGCTACCATCCATTGGAGTAACAAAAATCTCGCCAACAGACTACCTTCCATAATGATAAGGCTACGATCCATTGGAATAACAAAAATATCGACAACAAACTACGTTCCATTATGAATAGGCTACCATCCATTGGAGTAACAAAAATATCGACAATAGAATACCTTCCATAATGACTAGGCTACCATCCATTAGAGTAACAAAGATATCGAAAATAGACTACCTTCTATAATGACAAGACTACCATACATTGTAATAACAAAAATCTCGACAAAAAACTTCATTCCACAATAACAAGGCTACCATACATTGTAGTAACAAAAATGTAGACAACAGTCTACCTTCCATAATGACAAGGCTATCATCCATTGGAGTAACAAAAATCTTGACAATAGACTACCTTCTATAATGACAAAGCAACCATCCATTGGAGTAACAAAAATCTCGACAACAAAATATCTTCCATTAGGACAAGGCTACCATCCATTAGAGTAACAAAAATCTCGACAACAGACAACCTTCCATATTAACAAGGCTACGATCCATTAGAGTAACAAAACTCCCAACAACAAACTACCTTCCATAATGAAAAGCCTACCATCCATTGGAGTAACAAAAATATCGCCAACAGACTACCTTCCGTAATGACAAGGCTACCATCCATTGGAGTGACAAAAATATCGACAATAGACTACCTTCCATAATGAGAAGGCTACTATCCATTGGAGTAACAAAAATCTCGACAACAAACTACCTTTCATAATGATAAGGCTACCATCCATTGGAATAACAAAAATATCGACAACAAACTACGTTCCATAATGAATAGGCTACCATCCATTGGAGTAACAAAAATATCGACAAGAAACTACCTTCCATAATGACAAGGCTACCATCCATTGGAGTAACAAAAATATCGACAACAGAATACCTTCAATAAAGACTAGGCTACCATCCATTTGAGTAACAAAGATATTGACAACAGACTTCCTTCCATAATGGCAAGGCTACCATCCATTGGAGTGACAAAAATCTCGACAACAGACTACCTTCCATAATGACAAGGCTACCATCCACTAGAGTAACAAATATCTCAAAAACAGACTACCTTCCATAATGTCGAGGCTAAAATCCATTGGAGTAACAAAAATCTCGACAATAGACTACCTTCCATAATGACAAGGCTACCATCTATTGGAATAACAAAAATCTCAAGAACAAACTACCTTCCATAATGACAAGGCTACCATCCAATGGAATAAAAAAAATCTCGACAACATACTACCTTCCCTAATGACAAGGCTACCATCCATTAGAGTGACGAAAATCTCGACAATAGACTACCTTCAATAATAAATAGGCTACCATCCATTAGAGTAACAAAGATATCGACAATAGACTACCTTGTATAATGACAAGGCTACCATACATTGTAATAACAAAAATCTCGACAACAAACTACCTTCCACAATGACAAGGCTACCATACATTGTAGTAACAAAAATATCGACAACAGTCTACCTTCCATAATGACAAGGCTATCATCCATTGGAGTAACAAAAATCTCGACAATAGACTACCTTCCATAATGACAAAGCAACCATCCATTGGAGTAACAAAAATCTCGACAACAAAATACCTTCCATAAGGACAAGGCTACCATCCATTAGAGTAACAAAAATCTCGACAACAGACTACCTTCCATATTAACAAAGCTACCATCCATTGGAGTAACAAAACGCCCGACAACAAACCGCCTTCCATAATGACAAGGCTACCATCCATTGGAGTAATGAAAATATCAACAAGAGACTACCTTCTATAATGACAAGGCTACCATGCATTGGAGTAATGAAAATATCAACAAGAGACTACCTTCCATAATGACAAGCCTACCATCCATTAGAGTAACAAAAATCTCGCCAACAGACTACCTTCCATAATGACAAGGCTACCATCCATTGGAGTGACAAAAATCTCGACAATAGACTACCTTCCATAATGACAAGGCTAATATCCATTGGAATAACAAAAATCTCGACAACAAACTACCTTCCATAATGATAAGGCTACCATCCATTGGAATAACAAAAATATCGACAACAAACTTTGTTCCATAATGAATAGGCTACCATCCATTGGAGTAACAAAAATATCGACAACAAACTACCTTCCATAATGACAAGGCTACCATCCATTGGAGTTACAAAAATATCGACAACAGAATACCTTCCATAATGACAAGGCTACCATCCATTGGAGTGACAAAAATCTAGACAACAGACTACCTTCCATAATGACAAGGCTACCATCCATTGGAGTAACAAATATCTCGAAAACAGACTACCTTCCATAATGTCGAGGCTAAAATCCATTGGAGTAACAAAAATCTCGACAATAGACTACCTTCCATAATGACAAGGCTACCATCTATTGGAATAACAAAAATCTCGAGAACAGACTACCTTCCATAATGACAAGGCTACCATCCAATGGAATAACAAAAATCTCGACAACATACTACCTTCCCTAATGACAAGGCTACCATCCATTAGAGTGACGAAAATCTCGACAATAGACTACCTTCCATAATAAATAGGCTACCATCCATTAGAGTAAAAAAGATATCGACAACAGACTACCTTGTATAATGACAAGGCTACCATACATTGTAATAACAAAAATCTCGACAACAAACTACCTTCCACAGTGACAAGGCTACCATACATTGTAGTAACAAAAATCTCGACAACAATCTACCTTCCATAATGAAAAGGCTACCATCCATTGCAGTAACAAAAATCTCGACAATAGACTACCTTCCATAATGACAAGGCTACCATCCATTGGAGTAACAAAAATCTCGACCAACAAACTACCTTCCATAATGACAAGGCTACCATCCATTAGAGTAACAAAAATCTCGACAACAGACTATCTTCCATAATGACAAGGCTACGATCCATTAGAGTAACAAAAATATCGACAACAAACTACGTTCCATAATGACAGGGCTACCATCCATTGGAGTACCAAAAATATCGACAACAAACTGCCTTACATAATGACAAGGCTACCATCCATTGGAGTAACAAAAATCTCGACAATAGACTAACTTCCATAATGACAAAGCTACAATCCATTGGAGTAACAAAAATCTCGACAACAAACTACCTTCCAGAATTACAAGGCTACCATCCATTAGAGTAACAAAAATCTCGACAACAAACTACCTTCTATATTGACAAGGCTACGATCCATTAGAGTAACAAAAATCCCGACAACAAACTACCATCCATAATGTAAAGGATACCATGCATTGGAGTAATGAAAATATCAACAAGAGACTACCTTCCATAATGACAAGGCTACCATCCATTGGAGTAACAAAAATCTCGCCAACAGACTACCTTCCATAATGATAAGGCTACGATCCATTGGAATAACAAAAATATCGACAACAAACTACGTTCCATTATGAATAGGCTACCATCCATTGGAGTAACAAAAATATCGACAATAGAATACCTTCCATAATGACTAGGCTACCATCCATTAGAGTAACAAAGATATCGAAAATAGACTACCTTCTATAATGACAAGAC
Source organism: Vicia faba (assembly GCA_948472305.1). Lineage (NCBI taxonomy): Eukaryota > Viridiplantae > Streptophyta > Magnoliopsida > Fabales > Fabaceae > Vicia > Vicia faba. The sequence goes on along the minus strand of OX451739.1, from coordinate 584,024,499 downwards.
TACCATACATTGTAATAACAAAAATCTCGACAAAAAACTTCATTCCACAATAACAAGGCTACCATACATTGTAGTAACAAAAATGTAGACAACAGTCTACCTTCCATAATGACAAGGCTATCATCCATTGGAGTAACAAAAATCTTGACAATAGACTACCTTCTATAATGACAAAGCAACCATCCATTGGAGTAACAAAAATCTCGACAACAAAATATCTTCCATTAGGACAAGGCTACCATCCATTAGAGTAACAAAAATCTCGACAACAGACTACCTTCCATATTAACAAGGCTACGATCCATTAGAGTAACAAAACTCCCAACAACAAACTACCTTCCATAATGAAAAGCCTACCATCCATTGGAGTAACAAAAATATCGCCAACAGACTACCTTCCGTAATGACAAGGCTACCATCCATTGGAGTGACAAAAATATCGACAATAGACTACCTTCCATAATGAGAAGGCTACTATCCATTGGAGTAACAAAAATCTCGACAACAAACTACCTTTCATAATGATAAGGCTACCATCCATTGGAATAACAAAAATATCGACAACAAACTACGTTCCATAATGAATAGGCTACCATCCATTGGAGTAACAAAAATATCGACAAGAAACTACCTTCCATAATGACAAGGCTACCATCCATTGGAGTAACAAAAATATCGACAACAGAATACCTTCAATAAAGACTAGGCTACCATCCATTTGAGTAACAAAGATATCGACAACAGACTTCCTTCCATAATGGCAAGGCTACCATCCATTGGAGTGACAAAAATCTCGACAACAGACTACCTTCCATAATGACAAGGCTACCATCCACTAGAGTAATAAATATCTCAAAAACAGACTACCTTCCATAATGTCGAGGCTAAAATCCATTGGAGTAACAAAAATCTCGACAATAGACTACCTTCCATAATGACAAGGCTACCATCTATTGGAATAACAAAAATCTCAAGAACAAACTACCTTCCATAATGACAAGGCTACCATCCAATGGAATAAAAAAAATCTCGACAACATACTACCTTCCCTAATGACAAGGCTACCATCAATTAGAGTGACGAAAATCTCGACAATAGACTACCTTCAATAATAAATAGGCTACCATCCATTAGAGTAACAAAGATATCGACAATAGACTACCTTGTATAATGACAAGGCTACCATACATTGTAATAACAAAAATCTCGACAACAAACTACCTTCCACAATGACAAGGCTACCATACATTGTAGTAACAAAAATCTTGACAACAATCTACCTTCCATAATGAAAAGGCTACCATTCATTGCAGTAACAAAAATCTCGACAATAGACTACCTTCATTAATGACAAGGCTACCATCCATTGGAGTAACAAAAATCTTGACCAACAAACTACCTTCCATAATGACAAGGCTACCATCCATTAGAGTAACAAAAATCTCGACAACAGACTACCTTCCATAATGACAAGGCAACGATCCATTAGAGTAACCAAAATCTCGAAAACAGACTACCTTCCATAATGACAAGGCTACCATCCATTGGAGTAAATAAAATATCAACAAGAGACTACCTTCTATAATGACAAGGCTACCATGCATTGGAGTAATAAATATATCAACAATTGACTACCTTCCATAATGACAAGGCTACCATCCATTGGAGTAACAAAAAGCTCCCCAACAGACTACCTTCCATAATTAAAAGGCTTTCATCCATTGGAGTGAGAAAAATATCGACAATAGACTACCTTCCATAATGACAAGGCTACCATCCATTGGAGTAACAAAATCTCGATAACATACTACCTTTCATTATGAAATGGCTACTATCCATTGGAGTAACAAAAATCTCGAAAACAAACTACCTTTCAAAATGATAAGGCTACCATCCATTGGAATAACTAAAATATCGACAACAAACTACGTTCCATAATGACAGGGCTACCATCCATTGGAGTAACAAAAATATCGACAACAGACTGCCTTCCATAATGACAAGGCTACCATCCATTGGAGTAACAAAAATCTCGACAATAGACTACCTTCCATAATGACAAAGCTACCATCCATTGGAGTAACAAAAATCTCGACAACAAACTACCTTTCATAATGATAAGGCTACCATCCATTGGAATAACAAAAATATCGACAACAAACTACGTTCCATAATGAATAGGCTACCATCCATTAGAGTAACAAAAATATCGACAAGAAACTACCTTCCATAATGACAAGGCTACCATCCATTGGAGTAACAAAAATATCGACAACAGAATACCTTCAATAAAGACTAGGCTACCATCCATTTGAGTAACAAAGATATCGACAACAGACTTCCTTCCATAATGGCAAGGCTACCATCCATTGGAGTGACAAAAATCTCGACAACAGACTACCTTCCATAATGACAAGGCTACCATCCACTGGAGTAACAAATATCTCAAAAATAGACTACCTTCCATAATGTCGAGGCTAAAATCCATTGGAGTAACAAAAATCTCGACAATAGACTACCTTTCATAATGACAAGGCTACCATCTATTGGAATAACAAAAATCTCAAGAACAAACTACCTTCCATAATGACAAGGCTACCATCCAATGGAATAAAAAAAATCTCGACAACATACTACCTTCCCTAATGACAAGGCTACCATCCATTAGAGTGACGAAAATCTCGACAATAGACTACCTTCAATAATAAATAGGCTACCATCCATTAGAGTAACAAAGATATCGACAACAGACTACCTTGTATAATGACAAGGCTACCATACATTGTAATAACAAAAATCTCGACAACAAACTACCTTCCACAATGACAAGGCTACCATACATTGTAGTAACAAAAATCTTGACAACAATCTACCTTCCATAATGAAAAGGCTACCATTCATTGCAGTAACAAAAATCTCGACAATAGACTACCTTCATTAATGACAAGGCTACCATCCATTGGAGTAACAAAAATCTTGACCAACAAACTACCTTCCATAATGACAAGGTTACCATCCATTAGAGTAACAAAAATCTCGACAACAGACTACCTTCCATAATGACAAGGCAACGATACATTAGAGTAACAAAAATCTCGAAAACAGACTACCTTCCATAATGACAAGGCTACCATCCATTGGAGTAAATAAAATATCAACAAGAGACTACCTTCTATAATGACAAGGCTACCATGCATTGGAGTAATAAATATATACACAATTGACTACCTTCCATAATGACAAGGCTACCATCCATTGGAGTAACAAAAAGCTCGCCAACAGACTACCTTCCATAATTAAAAGGCTTCCATCCATTGGAGTGAGAAAAATATCGACAATAGACTACCTTCCATAATGACAAGGCTACCATCCATTGGAGTAACAAAATCTCGATAACATACTACCTTTCATTATGAAATGGCTACTATCCATTGGAGTAACAAAAATCTCGACAACAAACTACCTTTCAAAATGATAAGGCTACCATCCATTGGAATAACTAAAATATCGACAACAAACTACGTTCCATAATGACAGGGCTACCATCCATTGGAGTAACAAAAATATCGACAACAGACTGCCTTCCATAATGACAAGGCTACCATCCATTGGAGTAACAAAAATCTCGACAATAGACTACCTTCCATAATGACAAAGCTACCATCCATTGGAGTAACAAAAATCTCGACAACAAACTACCTTTCATAATGATAAGGCTACCATCCATTGGAATAACAAAAATATCGACAACAAACTACGTTCCATAATGAATAGGCTACCATCCATTGGAGTAACAAAAATATCGACAAGAAACTACCTTCCATAATGACAAGGCTACCATCCATTGGAGTAACAAAAATATCGACAACAGAATACCTTCAATAAAGACTAGGCTACCATCCATTTGAGTAACAAAGATATCGACAACAGACTTCCTTCCATAATGGCAAGGCTACCATCCATTGGAGTGACAAAAATCTCGACAACAGACTACCTTCCATAATGACAAGGCTACCATCCACTGGAGTAACAAATATCTCAAAAACAGACTACCTTCCATAATGTCGAGGCTAAAATCCATTGGAGTAACAAAAATCTCGACAATAGACTACCTTCCATAATGACAAGGCTACCATCTATTGGAATAACAAAAATCTCAAGAACAAACTACCTTCCATAATGACAAGGCTACCATCCAATGGAATAAAAAAAATCTCGACAACATACTACCTTCCCTAATGACAAGGCTACCATCCATTAGAGTGACGAAAATCTCGACAATAGACTACCATCAATAATAAATAGGCTACCATCCATTAGAGTAACAAAGATATCGACAACAGACTACCTTGTATAATGACAAGGCTACCAAACATTGTAATAACAAAAATCTCGACAACAAACTACCTTCCACAATGACAAGGCTACCATACATTGTAGTAACAAAAATCTTGACAACAATCTACCTTCCATAATGAAAAGGCTACCATTCATTGCAGTAACAAAAATCTCGACAATAGACTACCATCCATAATGACAAGGCTACCATCCATTGGAGTAACAAAAATCTTGACCAACAAACTACCTTCCATAATGACAAGGCTACCATCCATTAGAGTAACAAAAATCTCGACAACAGACTACCTTCCATAATGACAAGGCAACGATCCATTAGAGTAACAAAAATCTCGAAAACAGACTACCTTCCATAATGACAAGGCTACCATCCATTGGAGTAAATAAAATATCAACAAGAGACTACCTTCTATAATGACAAGGCTACCATGCATTGGAGTAATAAATATATCAACAATTGACTACCTTCCATAATGACAAGGCTACCATCCATTGGAGTAACAAAAAGCTCGCCAACAGACTACCTTCCATAATTAAAAGGCTTCCATCCATTGGAGTGAGAAAAATATCGACAATAGACTACCTTCCATAATGACAAGGCTACCATCCATTGGAGTAACAAAATCTCGATAACATACTACCTTTCATTATGAAATGGCTACTATCCATTGGAGTAACAAAAATCTCGACAACAAACTACCTTTCAAAATGATAAGGCTACCATCCATTGGAATAACTAAAATATCGACAACAAACTACGTTCCATAATGACAGGGCTACCATCCATTGGAGTAACAAAAATATCGACAACAGACTGCCTTCCATAATGACAAGGCTACCATCCATTGGAGTAACAAAAATCTCGACAATAGACTACCTTCCATAATGACAAAGCTACCATCCATTGGAGTAACAAAAATCTCGACAACAAACTACCTTTCATAATGATAAGGCTACCATCCATTGGAATAACAAAAATCTCGACAACAAACTACGTTCCATATTGACAAGGCTACGGTCCATTAGAGTAACAAAAATCCCGACAACAAACTACCATCCATAATGTAAAGGCTACCATCCATTGGAGTAACAAAAATATCGACAACAGAATACCTTCCATAAAGACTAGGCTACCATCCATTTGAGTAACAAAGATATCGACAACAGACTTCCTTCCATAATGGCAAGGCTACCATCCATTGGAGTGACAAAAATCTCGACAACAGACTACCTTCCATTATGAATAGGCTACCATCCACTGGAGTAACAAAAATATCGACAATAGAATACCCTCCATAATGACTAGGCTACCATCCATTAGAGTAACAAAGATATCGAAAATAGACTACCTTCTATAATGACAAGACTACCATACATTGTAATAACAAAAATCTCGACAAAAAACTTCATTCCACAATAACAAGGCTACCATACATTGTTGTAACAAAAATCTAGACAACAGTCTACCTTCCATAATGACAAGGCTATCATCCATTGGAGTAACAAAAATCTTGACAATAGACTACCTTCTATAATGACAAAGCAACAATCCATTGGAGTAACAAAAATCTAAACAACAAAATATCTTCCATAAGGACAAGGCTACCATCCATTAGAGTAACCAAAATCTCGACAACAGACTACCTTCCATATTAACAAGGCTACGATCCATTAGAGTAACAAAACTCCCGACAACAAACTACCTTCCATAATGACAAGGCTACCATCCATTAGAGTAACAAAACTCTCGCCAACAGACTACCTTCCGTAATGATAAGGCTACCTTCCATTGGAATAACAAAAATATCGACAACAAACTACGTTCCATAATGAATAGGCTACCATCCATTGGAGTAACAAAAATATCGACAACAAACTACCTTCCATAATGACAAGGCTATCATCCATTTGAGTAACAAAAATATCGACAACAGAATACCTTCAATAGAGACTAGGCTACCATCCATTTGAGTAACAAAGATATCGACAACAGACATCCTTCCATAATGGCAAGGCTACCATCCATTGGAGTGACAAAAATCTCGACAACAGACTACCTTCCATAATGACAAGGCAACCATCCATTGGAATAACTGAAATATCGACAACAAACTACGTTCCATAATGACAGGGCTACCATCCATTGGAGTAACAAAAATATCGACAACAAACTGCCTTCCATAATGACAAGGCTACCATCCATTGGAGTAACAAAAATCTCGACAACAAACTACCTTCCAGAATTAGAAGGCTACCATCCATTAGAGTAACAAAAATCTCGACAACAAACTAACTTCTATATTGACAAGGCTACGGTCCATTAGAGTAACAAAAATCCCGACAACAAACTACCATCCATAATGTAAAGGCTACCATGCATTGGAGTAATGAAAATATCAACAAGAGACTACCTTCCATAATGACAAGGCTACCATCCATTGGAGTAACAAAAATCTCGCCAACATACTACCTTCCAAAATGATAAGGCTATGATCCATTGGAATAACAAAAATATCGACAACAAACTACGTTCCATTATGAATAGGCTACCATCCATTGGAGTAACAAAAATATCAACAATAGAATACCTTCCATAATGACTAGGCTACCATCCATTAGAGTAACAAAGATATCGAAAATAGACTACCTTCTATAATGACAAGACTACCATACATTGTAATAACAAAAATCTCGATAAAAAACTTCATTCCACAATAACAAGGCTACCATACATTGTAGTAACAAAAATCTAGACAACAGTCTACCTTCCATAATGACAAGGCTATCATCCATTGGAGTAACAAAAATCTTGACAATAGACTACCTTCTATAATGACAAAGCAACCATCCATTGGAGTAACAAAAATCTCGACAACAAAATATCTTCCATAAGGACAAGGCTACCATCCATTAGAGTAACAAAAATCTCGACAACAGACTACCTTCCATATTAACAAGGCTACGATCCATTAGAGTAACAAAACTCCCGACAACAAACTACCTTCCATAATGACAAGGCTACCATCCATTAGAGTAACAAAAATCTCGCCAACAGACTACCTTCCGTAATGACAAGGCTACCATCCATTGGAGTGACAAATATCTCGACAATAGACTACCTTCCATAATGACAAGGCTACTATCCATTGGAGTAACAATAATCTCGACAACAAACTACCTTTCATAATGATAAGGCTACATTCCATTGGAATAAAAAAAATATCGACAACAAACTACGTTCCATAATGAATAGGCTACCATCCATTGGAGTAACAAAAATATCGACAACAAACTACCTTCCATAATGACAAGGCTATCATCCATTTGAGTAACAAAAATATCGACAACAGAATACCTTCAATAGAGACTAGGCTACCATCCATTTGAGTAACAAAGATATCGACAACAGACATCCTTCCATAATGGCAAGGCTACCATCCATTGGAGTGACAAAAATCTCGACAACAGACTACCTTCCATAATGACAAGGCAACGATCCATTAGAGTAACAAAAATCTCGAAAACAGACTACCTTCCATAATGACAAGGCTACCATCCATTGGAGTAAATAAAATATCAACAAGAGACTACCTTCTATAATGACAAGGCTACCATGCATTGGAGTAATAAATATATCAACAATTGACTACCTTCCATAATGACAAGGCTACCATCCATTGGAGTAACAAAAAGCTCGCCAACAGACTACCTTCCATAATTAAAAGGCTTCCATCCATTGGAGTGAGAAAAATATCGACAATAGACTACCTTCCATAATGACAAGGCTACCATCCATTGGAGTAACAAAATCTCGATAACATACTACCTTTCATTATGAAATGGCTACTATCCATTGGAGTAACAAAAATCTCGACAACAAACTACCTTTCAAAATGATAAGGCTACCATCCATTGGAATAACTAAAATATCGACAACAAACTACGTTCCATAATGACAGGGCTACCATCCATTGGAGTAACAAAAATATCGACAACAGACTGCCTTCCATAATGACAAGGCTACCATCCATTGGAGTAACAAAAATCTCGACAATAGACTACCTTCCATAATGACAAAGCTACCATCCATTGGAGTAACAAAAATCTCGACAACAAACTACCTTTCATAATGATAAGGCTACCATCCATTGGAATAACAAAAATCTCGACAACAAACTACGTTCCATATTGACAAGGCTACGGTCCATTAGAGTAACAAAAATCCCGACAACAAACTACCATCCATAATGTAAAGGCTACCATCCATTGGAGTAACAAAAATATCGACAACAGAATACCTTCCATAAAGACTAGGCTACCATCCATTTGAGTAACAAAGATATCGACAACAGACTTCCTTCCATAATGGCAAGGCTACCATCCATTGGAGTGACAAAAATCTCGACAACAGACTACCTTCCATTATGAATAGGCTACCATCCACTGGAGTAACAAAAATATCGACAATAGAATACCCTCCATAATGACTAGGCTACCATCCATTAGAGTAACAAAGATATCGAAAATAGACTACCTTCTATAATGACAAGACTACCATACATTGTAATAACAAAAATCTCGACAAAAAACTTCATTCCACAATAACAAGGCTACCATACATTGTTGTAACAAAAATCTAGACAACAGTCTACCTTCCATAATGACAAGGCTATCATCCATTGGAGTAACAAAAATCTTGACAATAGACTACCTTCTATAATGACAAAGCAACAATCCATTGGAGTAACAAAAATCTAAACAACAAAATATCTTCCATAAGGACAAGGCTACCATCCATTAGAGTAACCAAAATCTCGACAACAGACTACCTTCCATATTAACAAGGCTACGATCCATTAGAGTAACAAAACTCCCGACAACAAACTACCTTCCATAATGACAAGGCTACCATCCATTAGAGTAACAAAACTCTCGCCAACAGACTACCTTCCGTAATGATAAGGCTACCTTCCATTGGAATAACAAAAATATCGACAACAAACTACGTTCCATAATGAATAGGCTACCATCCATTGGAGTAACAAAAATATCGACAACAAACTACCTTCCATAATGACAAGGCTATCATCCATTTGAGTAACAAAAATATCGACAACAGAATACCTTCAATAGAGACTAGGCTACCATCCATTTGAGTAACAAAGATATCGACAACAGACATCCTTCCATAATGGCAAGGCTACCATCCATTGGAGTGACAAAAATCTCGACAACAGACTACCTTCCATAATGACAAGGCAACCATCCATTGGAATAACTGAAATATCGACAACAAACTACGTTCCATAATGACAGGGCTACCATCCATTGGAGTAACAAAAATATCGACAACAAACTGCCAAACATAATGACAAGGCTACCATCCATTGGAGTAACAAAAATCTCGACAACAAACTACCTTCTAGAATTAGAAGGCTACCATCCATTAGAGTAACAAAAATCTCGACAACAAACTAACTTCTATATTGACAAGGCTACGGTCCATTAGAGTAACAAAAATCCCGACAACAAACTACCATCCATAATGTAAAGGCTACCATGCATTGGAGTAATGAAAATATCAACAAGAGACTACCTTCCATAATGACAAGGCTACCATCCATTGGAGTAACAAAAATCTCGCCAACATACTACCTTCCAAAATGATAAGGCTATGATCCATTGGAATAACAAAAATATCGACAACAAACTACGTTCCATTATGAATAGGCTACCATCCATTGGAGTAACAAAAATATCAACAATAGAATACCTTCCATAATGACTAGGCTACCATCCATTAGAGTAACAAAGATATCGAAAATAGACTACCTTCTATAATGACAAGACTACCATACATTGTAATAACAAAAATCTCGATAAAAAACTTCATTCCACAATAACAAGGCTACCATACATTGTAGTAACAAAAATCTAGACAACAGTCTACCTTCCATAATGACAAGGCTATCATCCATTGGAGTAACAAAAATCTTGACAATAGACTACCTTCTATAATGACAAAGCAACCATCCATTGGAGTAACAAAAATCTCGACAACAAAATATCTTCCATAAGGACAAGGCTACCATCCATTAGAGTAACAAAAATCTCGACAACAGACTACCTTCCATATTAACAAGGCTACGATCCATTAGAGTAACAAAACTCCCGACAACAAACTACCTTCCATAATGACAAGGCTACCATCCATTAGAGTAACAAAAATCTCGCCAACAGACTACCTTCCGTAATGACAAGGCTACCATCCATTGGAGTGACAAATATCTCGACAATAGACTACCTTCCATAATGACAAGGCTACTATCCATTGGAGTAACAAAAATCTCGACAACAAACTACCTTTCATAATGATAAGGCTACATTCCATTGGAATAAAAAAAATATCGACAACAAACTACGTTCCATAATGAATAGGCTACCATCCATTGGAGTAACAAAAATATCGACAACAAACTACCTTCCATAATGACAAGGCTATCATCCATTTGAGTAACAAAAATATCGACAACAGAATACCTTCAATAGAGACTAGGCTACCATCCATTTGAGTAACAAAGATATCGACAACAGACATCCTTCCATAATGGCAAGGCTACCATCCATTGGAGTGACAAAAATCTCGCCAACAAACTACCTTCCATAATGACAAGGCAACCATCCATTGGAATAACTGAAATATCGACAACAAACTACGTTCCATAATGACAGGGCTACCATCCATTGGAGTAACAAAAATATCGACAACAGACTGCCTTCCATAATGACAAGGCTACCATCCATTGGAGTAACAAAAATCTCGACAATAGACTACCTTCCATAATGACAAAGCTACCATCCATTGGAGTAACAAAAATCTCGACAACAAACTACTTTCCAGAATTAGAAGGCTACCATCCATTAGAGTAACAAAAATCTCGACAACAAACTAACTTCTATATTGACAAGGCTACGGTCCATTAGAGTAACAAAAATCCCGACAACAAACTACCATCCATAATGTAAAGGATACCATGCACTGGAGTAATGAAAATATCAACAAGAGACTACCTTCCATAATGACAAGGCTACCATCCATTGGAGTAACAAAAATCTCGCCAACATACTACCTTCCATAATGATAAGGCTATGATCCATTGGAATAACAAAAATATCGACAACAAACTACGTTCCATTATGAATAGGCTACCATCCATTGGAGTAACAAAAATATCGACAGTAGAATACCTTCCATAATGACTAGGCTACCATCCATTAGAGTAACAAAGATATCGAAAATAGACTACCTTCTATAATGACAAGACTACCATACATTGTAATAACAAAAATCTCGATAAAAAACTTCATTCCACAATAACAAGGCTACCATACATTGTAGTAACAAAAATCTAGACAACAGTCTACCTTCCATAATGACAAGGCTATCATCCATTGGAGTAACAAAAATCTTGACAATAGACTACCTTCTATAATGACAAAGCAACCATCCATTGGAGTAACAAAAATCTCGACAACAAAATATCTTCCATAAGGACAAGGCTACCATCCATTAGAGTAACAAAAATCTCGACAACAGACTACCTTCCATATTAAAAAGGCTACGATCCATTAGAGTAACAAAACTCCCGACAACAAACTACGTTCCATAATGACAAGGCTACCATCCATTAGAGTAACAAAAATCTCGCCAACAGACTACCTTCCGTAATGACAAGGCTACCATCCATTGGAGTGACAAATATCTCGACAATAGACTACCTTCCATAATGACAAGGCTACTATCCATTGGAGTAACAAAAATCTCGACAACAAACTACCTTTCATAATGATAAGGCTACCATCCATTGGAATAAAAAAAATATCGACAACAAACTACGTTCCATAATGAATAGGCTACCATCCATTGGAGTAACAAAAATATCGACAACAAACTACCTTCCATAATGACAAGGCTATCGTCCATTTGAGTAACAAAAATATCGACAACAAAATACCTTCAATAAAGACTAGGCTACCATCCATTTGAGTGACAAAGATATCGACAACAGACTTCCTTCCATAATGGCAAGGCTTCCATCCATTGGAGTGACAATAATCTCGACAACAGACTACCTTCCATAATGACAAGGCTACCATCCATTGGAATAACTAAAATATCGACAACAAACTACGTTCCATAATGACAGGGCTACCATCCATTGGAGTAACAAAAATATCGACAACTGACTGCCTTCCATAATGACAAGGCTACTATCCATTGGAGTAACAAAAATCTCGACAACAAACTACCTTTCATAATGATAAGGCTACCATCCATTGGAATAACAAAAATATCGACAACAAACTACGTTCCATAATGAATTGGCTACCATCCATTAGAGTAACAAAAATAACGACAACAAACTACCTTCCATAATAACAAGGCTATCATCCATTTGAGTAACAAAAATATCGACAACAGAATACCTTCAATAAAGACTAGGCTACCATCCATTTGAGTAACAAAGATATCGACAACAGACTTCCTTCCATAATGGCAAGGCTACCATCCATTGGAGTGACAACAATCTCGACAACAGACTACCTTCCATAATGACAAGGCTACCATCCATTGGAGTAACAAAAATCTCGAAAACAGACTACCTTCCATAATGACAAGGCTAAAATCCATTGGAGTAACAAAATTCTCGACAACAGACTACCTTCCAAAATGACAAGGCTACCATCTATTGGAATAACAAAAATCTTGAGAACAGACTACCTTCCATAATGACAAGGCTACCATCCAATGGAATAACAAAAATCTCGACAACATACTACCTTCCATAATGACAAGTCTACCATCCATTAGAGTGAAAAAAATCTCGACAATAGACTACCTTCCGTAATAAATAGGCTACCATCCATTAGAGTAACAAAGATATCCACAACAGACTACCTTCTATAATGACAAGGCTACCATACATTGTAATAACAAAAATCTCGACAACAAACTACCTTCCACAGTGACAAGGCTACCATACATTGTAGTAACAAAAATCTCGACAACATTCTACCTTCCATAATGAATAGGCTACCATCCATTAGAGTAACAAAAATCTTGACAATAGACTACCTTCCATAATGACAAGGCTACCATCCATTGGAGTAATGAAAATATCAACAACAGACTACCTTCTATAATGACAAGGCTACCATGCATTGCAGTAATAAATATATCAACAATAGACTACCTTCAATAATGACAAGGCTACCATCCAATGGAGTAACAAAAAGCTCGCCAACCGACTACCTTCCATAACTACAAGGCTTCCATCCATTGGAGTGACAAAAATATCGACAATAGACTACCTTCCATAATGACAAGGCTACCATCCATTGGAGTAACAAAATCTCGATAACATACTACCTTTTATTATGACATGGCTACTATCCATTGGAGTAACAAAAATCTCGACAACAAACTACCTTTCAAAATGATAAGGCTACCATCCATTGGAATAACAAAAATCTCGACAACAAACTACCTTCCACAGTGACAAAGCTACCATACATTGTAGTAACAAAAATCTCGACAACATTCTACCTTCCATAATGAATAGGCTACCATCCATTAGAGTAACAAAAATCTCGACAATAGACTACCTTCCATAATGACAAGGCTACCATCCATTGGAGTAATGAAAATATCAACAACAGACTACCTTCTATAATGACAAGGCTACCATGCATTGCAGTAATAAATATATCAACAATAGACTACCTTCAATAATGACAAGGCTACCATCCAATGGAGTAACAAAAAGCTCGCCAACCGACTACCTTCCATAACTACAAGGCTTCCATCCATTGGAGTGACAAAAATATCGACAACTGACTACCTTCCATAATGAAAAGGCTACCATCCATTGGAGTGATGAAAATATCAACAAGAGACTACTTTCCATAATGACAAGGCTACCATCCATTGGAGTAACAAAAATCTCGATAATAGACTACCTTCCATAATGACAAGGCTACCCTCCATTAGAGTAAAAAAACTAGACAACAGACTACCTTCCATAATGACAAGGCTACCATCCATTGGAGTAACAAAAATATCAACAAGAGACTACCTAACATAATGACAAGGCAACCATCCATTGATGTAATAATAATCTCGCCAACAGACTACCTTACATAATGACAAGGCTACCATCCATTGGAGTAACAAAAATATCGACAACAGAATACCTTCCTTAATGACTAGGCTAACATCCATTAGAGTAACAAAGATATCGACAACAGACTAGCTTCTATAATGACAAGACTACCATACATTGTAATAACAAAAATCTCGATAACAAACTACATTCCATAATGACAAGGCTACCATACATTGTAGTAACAAAAATCTCGACAACAGTCTACCTTCCATAATGACAAGGCTATCATCCATTGGAGTAACAAAAATCTCGACAATAGACTACCTTCCATAATGACAAAGCTACCATCCATTGGAGTAACAAAAATCATGACAACAAAATACCTTCCATAAGGACAAGGCTACCATCCATTAGAGTAACAAAAATCTCGACAACAGACTACCTTCCATATTAAAAAGGCTTTGATCCATTAGAGTAACAAAAATCCCGACAACAAACTACCTTCCATAATGACAAGGCTACCATCCATTGGAGTAATGAAAATATCAACAAGAGACTACCTTCCATAATAACAAGGCTACCATGCATTGGAGTAATGAAAATATCAACAAGAGACTACCTTCCATAATGACAAGCCTACCATCCATTGGAGTAACAAAAATCTCGCCAACAGACTACCTTCCATAATGACAAGGCTACCATCCATTGGAGTGACAAAAATATCGACAATAGACTACCTTCCATAATGACAAGGCTACTATCCATTGGAGTAATAAAAATCTCGACAACAAACTACCTTCCATAATGATAAGGCTACCATCCATTGGAATAACAAAAATATCGACAACAAATTACGTTCCATAATGAATAGGCTACCGTCCATTGGAGTAAAAAAAATATCGACAACAAACTACCTTCCATAATGACAAGGCTAACATCCATTGGAGTAAAAAAAATATCGACAACAGAATACCTTCCATAATGACTAGGCTACCATCCATTTGAGTAACAAAGATATCGACAACAGACTACCTTCCATAATGACAAGGCTACCATCCATTGGAGTGACAAAAATCTCCACAACAGACTACCTTCCATAATGACAAGGCTACCATCCATTGGAGTAACAAAAATCTCGAAAACAAATTACCTTCCATAATGTCGAGGCTAAAATCCATTGGAGTAACAAAAATCTCTACAACAGACTACCTTCCATAATGACAAGGCTACCATCTATTGGAATAACAAAAATCTCGAGAACAGACTACCTTCCATAATGACAAGGCTACCATCCAATGGAATAAAAAAATATCTCGACAACATACTACCTTCCATAATGACAAGGCTACCATCCATTAGAGTGACGAAAATCTCGACAATAGACTACCTTCCATAATAAATAGGCTACCATCCATTAGAGTAACAAAGATATCGATAACAGACTACCTTGTATAATGACAAGGCTACAATACATTGTAATAACAAAAATCTCGACAACAAACTATCTTCCACAGTGACAAGGCTACCATACATTGTAGTAACAAAAATCTCGACAACAAACTACCTTCCATAATGACAAGGCTACCATCCATTAGAGTAACAAAAATCTCGACAACAGACTACCTTCCGTAATGACAAGGCTACGATCCATTAGAGTAACAAAAATCTCGACAACAAACTACCTTCCATAATGACAAGGCTACCATTCATTGGAGTAATGAAAATATCAACAAGAGACTACCTTGTATAATGACAAGGCTACCATGTATTGGAGTAATAAGTATATCAATAATTGGCTACCTTCCATAATGACAAGGCTACCATCCATTGGTGTAATAAAAATCTCGCCAACAGACTACCTTCCATAATGACAAGGCTACCATCCATTGGAGTAACAAAAATATCGACAACAGAATACCTTCCTTAATGACTAGGCTACCATCCATTAGAGTAACAAAGATATCGACAACAGACTACCTTCTATAATGACAATACTACCATACATTGTAATAACAAAAATCTCGATAACAAACTTCATTCCATAATGACAAGGCTACCATACATTGTAGTAACAAAAATCTCGACAACAGTCTACCTTCCATAATGACAAGGCTATCATCCATTGGAATAACAAAAATTTCGACAATAGACTACCTTCCATAATGACAAAGCTACCATCCATTGGTGTAACAAAAATCATGACAACAAAATACCTTCCATAAGGACAAGGCTACCATCCATTAGAGTAACAAAAATCTCGACAACGGACTACCTTCCATATTAAAAAGGCTTTGATCCATTAGAGTAACAAAAATCCCGACAACAAACTACCTTCCATAATGACAAGGCTTCCATCCATTGGAGTAATGAAAATATCAACAAGAGACTACCTTCCATAATGACAAGGCTACCATGCATTGGAGTAATGAAAATATCAACAAGAGACTACCTTCCATAATGACAAGCCTACCATCCATTGGAGTAACAAAAATCTCGCCAACAGACTACCTTCCATAATGACAAGGCTACCATCCATTGGAGTGACAAAAATATCGATAATAGACTACCTTCGATAATGACAAGGCTACTATCCATTGGAGTAATAAAAATCTCGACAACAAACTACCTTCCATAATGATAAGGCTACCATCCATTGGAATAACAAAAATATCGACAACAAATTACGTTCCATAATGAATAGGCTACCGTCCATTGGAGTAAAAAGAATATCGAAAAACAAACTACCTTCCATAATGACAAGGCTAACATCCATTGGAGTAAAAAAAATATCGACAACAGAATACCATCCATAATGACTAGGCTACCATCCATTTGAGTAACAAAGATATCGACAACAGACTACCTTCCATAATGACAAGGCTACCATCCATTGGAGTGACAAAAATCTCCACAACAGACTACCTTCCATAATGACAAGGCTACCATCCATTGGAGTAACAAAAATCTCGAAAACAAATTACCTTCCATAATGTCGAGGCTAAAATCCATTGGAGTAACAAAAATCTCGACAACAGACTACCTTCCATAATGACAAGGCTACCATCTATTGGAATAAAAAAAATCTCGAGAACAAACTACCTTTCATAATGACAAGGCTACCATCCAATGGAATAAAAAAAAATCTCGACAACATACTACCTTCCATAATGACAAGGCTACCATCCATTAGAGTGACGAAAATCTCGACAATAGACTACCTTCCATAATAAATAGGCTACCATCCATTAGAGTAACAAAGATATCGACAACAGACTACCTTGTATAATGACAAGGCTACCATACATTATAATAACAAAAATCTCGACAACAAACTACCTTCCACAGTGACAAGGCTACCATACATTGTAGTAACAAAAATCTCGACAACAAACTACCTTCCATAATGACAAGGCTACCATCCATTAGAGTAACAAAAATCTCGACAACAGACTACCTTCCGTAATGACAAGGCTACGATCCATTAGAGTAACAAAAATCTCGACAACAGACTACCTTCCATAATGACAAGGCTACCATTCATTGGAGTAATGAAAATATCAACAAGAGACTACCTTGTATAATGACAAGGCTACCATGCATTGGAGTAATAAGTATATCAACAATTGACTACCTTCTATAATGACAAGGCTACCATCCATTGGTGTAATAAAAATCTCGCCAACAGACTACCTTCCATAATGACAAGGCTACCATCCATTGGAGTAACAAAAATATCGACAACAGAATACCTTCCTTAATGACTAGGCTACCATCCATTAGAGTAACAAAGAGATCGACAACAGACTACCTTCTATAATGACAAGACTACCATACATTGTAATAACAAAAATCTCGATAACAAACTTCATTCCATAATGACAAGGCTACCATACATTGTAGTAACAAAAATCTCGACAACAGTCTACCTTCCATAATGACAAGGCTATCATCCATTGGAATAACAAAAATCTCGACAATAGACTACCTTCCATAATGACAAAGCTACCATCCATTGGAGTAACAAAAATCACGACAACAAAATACCTTCCATAAGGACAAGGCTACCATCCATTAGAGTAACAAAAATCTCGACAACAGACTTCCTTCCATATTAAAAAGGCTTTGATCCATTAGAGTAACAAAAATCCCGACAACAAACTACCTTCCATAATGACAAGGCTACCATCCATTGGAGTAATGAAAATATCAACAAGAGACTACCTTCCATAATGACAAGGCTACCGTGCATTGGAGTAATGAAAATATCAACAAGAGACTACCTTCCATAATGACAAGCCTACCATCCATTGGAGTAACAAAAATCTCGCCAACAGACTACCTTCCATAATGACAAGGCTACCATCAATTGGAGTGAAAAAAATATCGACAATAGACTATCTTCCATAATGACAAGGCTACTATCCATTGGAGTAACAAAAATCTCGACAACAAACTACCTTCCATAATGATAAGGCTACCATCCATTGGAATAACAAAAATATCGACAGCAAATTACGTTCCATAATGAATAGGCTTCCTTCCATTGGAGTAAAAAAAATATCGACAACAAACTACCTTCCATAATGACAAGGCTAACATCCATTGGAGTAAAAAAATATCGACAACAGAATACCTTCCATAATGACTAGGCTACCATCCATTTGAGTAACAAAGATATCGACAACAAACTACCTTCCATAATGACAAGGCTACCATCCATTGGAGTGACAAAAATCTCCACAACAAACTACCTTCCATAATGAAAAGGCTACCATCCATTGGAGTAACAAAAATCTCGAAAACAAATTACCTTCCATAATGTCGAGGCTAAAATCCATTGGAGTAACAAAAATCTCGACAACAGACTACCTTCCATAATGACAAGGCTACCATCTATTGGAATAACAAAAATCTCGAGAACAGACTACCTTCCCTAATGACAAGGCTACCATCCAATGGAATAAAAAAAAATCTCGACAACATACTACCTTCCATAATGACAAGGCTACCATCCATTAGAGTGACGAAAATCTTGACAATAGACTACCTTCCATAATAAATAGGCTACCATCCATTAGAGTAACAAAGATATCGACAATAGACTACCTTGTATAATGACAAGGCTACCATACATTGTAATAACAAAAATCTCGACAACAAACTACCTTCCACAGTGACAAGGCTACCATACATTGTAGTAACAAAAATCTCGACAACAACTACCTTCCATAATGACAAGGCTACCATCCATTAGAGTAACAAAAATCTCGACAACAGACTACCTTCCGTAATGACAAGGCTACGATCCATTAGAGTAACAAAAATCTCGACAACAGACTACCTTCCATAATGACAAGGCTACCATCCATTGGAGTAACAAAAATATCGACAACAAAATACCTTCCTTAATGACTAGGCTACCATCCATTAGAGTAACAAAGAGATCGACAACAGACTACCTTCTATAATGATAAGACTACCATACATTGTAATAACAAAAATCTCGATAACAAACTTCATTCCATAATGACAAGGCTACCATACATTGTAGTAACAAAAATCTCGACAACAGTCTACCTTCCATAATGACAAGGCTATCATCCATTGGAATAACAAAAATCTCGACAATAGACTACCTTCCATAATGACAAAGCTACCATCCATTGGAGTAACAAAAATCACGACAACAAAATACCTTCCATAAGGACAAGGCTACCATCCATTAGAGTAACAAAAATCTCGACAACAGACTTCCTTCCATATTAAAAAGGCTTTGATCCATTAGAGTAACAAAAATCCCGACAACAAACTACCTTCCATAGTGACAAGGCTACCATCCATTGGAGTAATGAAAATATCAACAAGAGACTACCTTCCATAATGACAAGGCTACCGTGCATTGGAGTAATGAAAATATCAACAAGAGACTACCTTCCATAATGACAAGCCTACCATCCATTGGAGTAACAAAAATCTCGCCAACAGACTACCTTCCATAATGACAAGGCTACCATCAATTGGAGTGAAAAAAATATCGACAATAGACTATCTTCCATAATGACAAGGCTACTATCCATTGGAGTAACAAAAATCTCGACAACAAACTACCTTCCATAATGATAAGGCTACCATCCATTGGAATAACAAAAATATCGACAACAAATTACGTTCCATAATGAATAGGCTACTGTCCATTGGAGTAAAAAAAATATCGACAACAAACTACCTTCCATAATGACAAGGCTAACATCCATTGGAGTAAAAAAAATATCGACCACAGAATACCTTCCATAATGACTAGGCTACCATCCATTTGAGTAACAAAGATATCAACAACAAACTACCTTCCATAATGACAAGGCTACCATCCATTGGAGTGACAAAAATCTCCACAACATACTACCTTCCATAATGACAAGGCTACCATTCATTGGAGTAACAAAAATCTCGAAAACAAATTACCTTCCATAATGTCGAGGCTAAAATCCATTGGAGTAACAAAAATCTCGACAACAGACTACCTTCCATAATGACAAGGCTACCATCTATTGGAATAACAAAAATCTCGAGAACAGACTACCTTCCCTAATGACAAGGCTACCATCCAATGGAATAAAAAAAAATCTCGACAACATACTACCTTCCATAATGACAAGGCTACCATCCATTAGAGTGACGAAAATCTCGACAATAGACTACCTTCCATAATAAATAGGCTACCATCCATTAGAGTAACAAAGATATCGACAATAGACTACCTTGTATAATGACAAGGCTACCATACATTGTAATAACAAAAATCTCGACAACAAACTACCTTCCACAGTGACAAGGCTACCATACATTGTAGTAACAAAAATCTCGACAACAGTCTACCTTCCATATTGACAAGGCTATCATCCATTGGAATAACAAAAATCTCGACAATAGACTACCTTCCATAATGACAAAGCTACCATCCATTGGAGTAACAAAAATCTCGACAACAGACTACCTTCCATATTAAAAAGGCTTTGATCCATTAGAGTAACAAAAATCCCGAAAACAAACTACCTTCCATAATGACAAGGCTACCATCCATTGGAGTAATGAAAATATCAACAAGAGACTACCTTCCATATTGACAAGGCTACCATGCATTGGAGTAATGAAAATATCAACTAGAGACTACCTTCCATAATGACAAGCCTACCATCCATTGGAGTAACAAAAATCTCGCCAACAGACTACCTTCCATAATGACAAGGCTACCTTCCATTGGAGTGAAAAAAATATCGGCAATAGACTACCTTCCATAATGACAAGGCTACTATCCATTGGAGTAACAAAAATCTCGAAAACAAACTACCTTCCATAATGATAAGGCTACCATCCATTGGAATAACAAAAATATCGACAACAAATTACGTTCCATAATGAATAGGCTACCGTCCATTGGAGTAAAAAAAATATCGACAACAAACTACCTTCCATAATGACAAGGCTAACATCCATTGGAGTAAAAAAATATCGACAACAGAATACCTTCCATAATGACTAGGCTACCATCCATTTGAGTAACAAAGATATCGACAACAAACTACCTTCCATAATGACAAGGCTACCATCCATTGGAGTGACAAAAATCTCCACAACAAACTACCTTCCATAATGAAAAGGCTACCATCCATTGGAGTAACAAAAATCTCGAAAACAAATTACCTTCCATAATGTCGAGGCTAAAATCCATTGGAGTAACAAAAATCTCGACAACAGACTACCTTCCATAATGACAAGGCTACCATCTATTGGAATAACAAAAATCTCGAGAACAGACTACCTTCCCTAATGACAAGGCTACCATCCAATGGAATAAAAAAAAATCTCGACAACATACTACCTTCCATAATGACAAGGCTACCATCCATTAGAGTGACGAAAATCTCGACAATAGACTACCTTCCATAATAAATAGGCTACCATCCATTAGAGTAACAAAGATATCGACAATAGACTACCTTGTATAATGACAAGGCTACCATACATTGTAATAACAAAAATCTCGACAACAAACTACCTTCCACAGTGACAAGGCTACCATACATTGTAGTAACAAAAATCTCGACAACAACTACCTTCCATAATGACAAGGATACCATCCATTAGAGTAACAAAAATCTCGACAACAGACTACCTTCCGTAATGACAAGGCTACGATCCATTAGAGTAACAAAAATCTCGACAACAGACTACCTTCCATAATGACAAGGCTACCATTCATTGGAGTAATGAATATATCAACAAGAGACTACCTTGTATAATGACAAGGCTACCATGCATTGGAGTAATAAGTATATCAACAATTGACTACCTTCCATAATGACAAGGCTACCATCCATTGGTGTAATAAAAATCTCGCCAACAGACTACCTTCCATAATGACAAGGCTACCATCCATTGGAGTAACAAAAATATCGACAACAGAATACCTTCCTTAATGACTAGGCTGCCATCCATTAGAGTAACAAAGAGATCGACAACAGACTACCTTCTATAATGATAAGACTACCATACATTGTAATAACAAAAATCTCGATAACAAACTTCATTCCATAATGACAAGGCTACCATACATTGTAGTAACAAAAATATCGACAACAGTCTACCTTCCATAATGACAAGGCTATCATCCATTGGAATAACAAAAATCTCGACAATAGACTACCTTCCATAATGACAAAGCTACCATCCATTGGAGTAACAAAAATCACGACAACAAAATACCTTCCATAAGGACAAGGCTACCATCCATTAGAGTAACAAAAATCTCGACAACAGACTTCCTTCCATATTAAAAAGGCTTTGATCCATTAGAGTAACAAAAATCCCGACAACAAACTACCTTCCATAGTGACAAGGCTACCATCCATTGGAGTAATGAAAATATCAACAAGAGACTACCTTCCATAATGACAAGGCTACCGTGCATTGGAGTAATGAAAATATCAACAAGAGACTACCTTCCATAATGACAAGCCTACCATCCATTGGAGTAACAAAAATCTCGCCAACAGACTACCTTCCATAATGACAAGGCTACCATCAATTGGAGTGAAAAAAATATCGACAATAGACTATCTTCCATAATGACAAGGCTACTATCCATTGGAGTAACAAAAATCTCGACAACAAACTACCTTCCATAATGATAAGGCTACCATCCATTGGAATAACAAAAATATCGACAGCAAATTACGTTCCATAATGAATAGGCTACTGTCCATTGGAGTAAAAAAAATATCGACAACAAACTACCTTCCATAATGACAAGGCTAACATCCATTGGAGTAAAAAAAATATCGACAACAGAATACCTTCCATAATGACTAGGCTACCATCCATTTGAGTAACAAAGATATCGACAACAAACTACCTTCCATAATGACAAGGCTACCATCCATTGGAGTGACAAAAATCTCCACAACAGACTACCTTCCATAATGACAAGGTTACCATTCATTGGAGTAACAAAAATCTCGAAAACAAATTACCTTCCATAATGTCGAGGCTAAAATCCATTGGAGTAACAAAAATCTCGACAACAGACTACCTTCCATAATGACAAGGCTACCATCTATTGGAATAACAAAAATCTCGAGAACAGACTACCTTCCCTAATGACAAGGCTACCATCCAATGGAATAAAAAAAAATCTCGACAACATACTACCTTCCATAATGACAAGGCTACCATCCATTAGAGTGACGAAAATCTCGACAATAGACTACCTTCCATAATAAATAGGCTACCATCCATTAGAGTAACAAAGATATCGACAATAGACTACCTTGTATAATGACAAGGCTACCATACATTGTAATAACAAAAATCTCGACAACAAACTACCTTCCACAGTGACAAGGCTACCATACATTGTAGTAACAAAAATCTCGACAACAGTCTACCTTCCATATTGACAAGGCTATCATCCATTGGAATAACAAAAATCTCGACAATAGACTACCTTCCATAATGACAAAGCTACCATCCATTGGAGTAACAAAAATCTCGACAACAGACTACCTTCCATATTAAAAAGGCTTTGATCCATTAGAGTAACAAAAATCCCGAAAACAAACTACCTTCCATAATGACAAGGCTACCATCCATTGGAGTAATGAAAATATCAACAAGAGACTACCTTCCATATTGACAAGGCTACCATGCATTGGAGTAATGAAAATATCAACTAGAGACTACCTTCCATAATGACAAGCCTACCATCCATTGGAGTAACAAAAATCTCGCCAACAGACTACCTTCCATAATGACAAGGCTACCTTCCATTGGAGTGAAAAAAATATCGGCAATAGACTACCTTCCATAATGACAAGGCTACTATCCATTGGAGTAACAAAAATCTCGAAAACAAACTACCTTCCATAATGATAAGGCTACCATCCATTGGAATAACAAAAATATCGACAACAAATTACGTTCCATAATGAATAGGCTACCGTCCATTGGAGTAAAAAAAATATCGACAACAAACTACCTTCCATAATGACAAGGCTACCATCCATTGGAGTAAAAAAAATATCGACAACAAACTACCTTCCATAATGATAAGGCTACCATCCATTGGAATAACAAAAATATCGACAACAAATTACGTTCCATAATGAATAGGCTACCGTCCATTGGAGTAAAAAAAATATCGACAACAAACTACCTTCCATAATGACAAGGCTACCATCCTTTTGAGTAAAAAAAATATCGACAACAGACTACCTTCCATAATGACAAGGCTACCATCTATTGGAATAACAAAAATCTCTAGAACAGACTACCTACCATAATGACAAGGCTACCATCCAATGGAATAAAAAAAAATCTCGACAACATACTACTTTCCATAATGACAAGGCTACCATCCATTAGAGTGACGAAAATCTCGACAATAGACTACCTTCCATAATAAATAGGCTACCATCCATTAGAGTATCAAAGATATTGACAACAGACTACCTTGTATAATGACAAGGCTACCATACATTGTAATAACAAAAATCTCGACAACAAACTACCTTCCACAGTGACAAGGCTACCATACATTGTAGTAACAAAAATCTCGACAACAAACTACCTTCCATAATGACAAGGCTACCATCCATTAGAGTAAAAAAAATCTCGACAACAGACTACCTTCCGTAATGACAAGGCTACGATCCATTGGAGTAATGAAAATATCAACAAGAGACTACCTTCCATAATGACAAGCCTACCATCCATTGGAGTAACAAAAATCTCGCCAACAGACTACCTTCCATAATGACAAGGCTACCATCCATTGGAGTGACAAAAATATCGATAATAGACTACCTTCCATAATGACAAGGCTACTATCCATTGGAGTAATAAAAATCTCGACAACAAACTACCTTCCATAATGATAAGGCTACCATCCATTGGAATAACAAAAATATCGACAACAAATTACGTTCCATAATGAATAGGCTACCGTCCATTGGAGTAAAAAGAATATCGAAAAACAAACTACCTTCCATAATGACAAGGCTAACATCCATTGGAGTAAAAAAAATATCGACAACAGAATACCTTCCATAATGACTAGGCTACCATCCATTTGAGTAACAAAGATATCGACAACAGACTACCTTCCATAATGACAAGGCTACCATCCATTGGAGTGACAAAAATCTCCACAACAGACTACCTTCCATAATGACAAGGCTACCATCCATTGGAGTAACAAAAATCTCGAAAACAAATTACCTTCCATAATGTCGAGGCTAAAATCCATTGGAGTAACAAAAATCTCGACAACAGACTACCTTCCATAATGACAAGGCTACCATTCATTGGAGTAATGAATATATCAACAAGAGACTACCTTGTATAATGACAAGGCTACCATGCATTGGAGTAATAAGTATATCAACAATTGACTACCTTCCATAATGACAAGGCTACCATCCATTGGTGTAATAAAAATCTCGCCAACAGACTACCTTCCATAATGACAAGGCTACCATCCATTGGAGTAACAAAAATATCGACAACAAAATACCTTCCTTAATGACTAGGCTACCATCCATTAGAGTAACAAAGAGATCGACAACAGACTACCTTCTATAATGATAAGACTACCATACATTGTAATAACAAAAATCTCGATAACAAACTTCATTCCATAATGACAAGGCTACCATACATTGTAGTAACAAAAATCTCGACAACAGTCTACCTTCCATAATGACAAGGCTATCATCCATTGGAATAACAAAAATCTCGACAATAGACTACCTTCCATAATGACAAAGCTACCATCCATTGGAGTAACAAAAATCACGACAACAAAATACCTTCCATAAGGACAAGGCTACCATCCATTAGAGTAACAAAAATCTCGACAACAGACTTCCTTCCATATTAAAAAGGCTTTGATCCATTAGAGTAACAAAAATCCCGACAACAAACTACCTTCCATAGTGACAAGGCTACCATCCATTGGAGTAATGAAAATATCAACAAGAGACTACCTTCCATAATGACAAGGCTACCGTGCATTGGAGTAATGAAAATATCAACAAGAGACTACCTTCCATAATGACAAGCCTACCATCCATTGGAGTAACAAAAATCTCGCCAACAGACTACCTTCCATAATGACAAGGCTACCATCAATTGGAGTGAAAAAAATATCGACAATAGACTATCTTCCATAATGACAAGGCTACTATCCATTGGAGTAACAAAAATCTCGACAACAAACTACCTTCCATAATGATAAGGCTACCATCCATTGGAATAACAAAAATATCGACAACAAATTACGTTCCATAATGAATAGGCTACTGTCCATTGGAGTAAAAAAAATATCGACAACAAACTACCTTCCATAATGACAAGGCTAACATCCATTGGAGTAAAAAAAATATCGACCACAGAATACCTTCCATAATGACTAGGCTACCATCCATTTGAGTAACAAAGATATCAACAACAAACTACCTTCCATAATGACAAGGCTACCATCCATTGGAGTGACAAAAATCTCCACAACAGACTACCTTCCATAATGACAAGGCTACCATTCATTGGAGTAACAAAAATCTCGAAAACAAATTACCTTCCATAATGTCGAGGCTAAAATCCATTGGAGTAACAAAAATCTCGACAACAGACTACCTTCCATAATGACAAGGCTACCATCTATTGGAATAACAAAAATCTCGAGAACAGACTACCTTCCCTAATGACAAGGCTACCATCCAATGGAATAAAAAAAAATCTCGACAACATACTACCTTCCATAATGACAAGGCTACCATCCATTAGAGTGACGAAAATCTCGACAATAGACTACCTTCCATAATAAATAGGCTACCATCCATTAGAGTAACAAAGATATCGACAATAGACTACCTTGTATAATGACAAGGCTACCATACATTGTAATAACAAAAATCTCGACAACAAACTACCTTCCACAGTGACAAGGCTACCATACATTGTAGTAACAAAAATCTCGACAACAGTCTACCTTCCATATTGACAAGGCTATCATCCATTGGAATAACAAAAATCTCGACAATAGACTACCTTCCATAATGACAAAGCTACCATCCATTGGAGTAACAAAAATCTCGACAACAGACTACCTTCCATATTAAAAAGGCTTTGATCCATTAGAGTAACAAAAATCCCGAAAACAAACTACCTTCCATAATGACAAGGCTACCATCCATTGGAGTAATGAAAATATCAACAAGAGACTACCTTCCATATTGACAAGGCTACCATGCATTGGAGTAATGAAAATATCAACTAGAGACTACCTTCCATAATGACAAGACTACCATCCATTGGAGTAACAAAAATCTCGCCAACAGACTACCTTCCATAATGACAAGGCTACCTTCCATTGGAGTGAAAAAAATATCGGCAATAGACTACCTTCCATAATGACAAGGCTACTATCCATTGGAGTAACAAAAATCTCGAAAACAAACTACCTTCCATAATGATAAGGCTACCATCCATTGGAATAACAAAAATATCGACAACAAATTACGTTCCATAATGAATAGGCTACCGTCCATTGGAGTAAAAAAAATATCGACAACAAACTACCTTCCATAATGACAAGGCTAACATCCATTGGAGTAAAAAAATATCGACAACAGAATACCTTCCATAATGACTAGGCTACCATCCATTTGAGTAACAAAGATATCGACAACAAACTACCTTCCATAATGACAAGGCTACCATCCATTGGAGTGACAAAAATCTCCACAACAAACTACCTTCCATAATGAAAAGGCTACCATCCATTGGAGTAACAAAAATCTCGAAAACAAATTACCTTCCATAATGTCGAGGCTAAAATCCATTGGAGTAACAAAAATCTCGACAACAGACTACCTTCCATAATGACAAGGCTACCATCTATTGGAATAACAAAAATCTCGAGAACAGACTACCTTCCCTAATGACAAGGCTACCATCCAATGGAATAAAAAAAAATCTCGACAACATACTACCTTCCATAATGACAAGGCTACCATCCATTAGAGTGACGAAAATCTCGACAATAGACTACCTTCCATAATAAATAGGCTACCATCCATTAGAGTAACAAAGATATCGACAATAGACTACCTTGTATAATGACAAGGCTACCATACATTGTAATAACAAAAATCTCGACAACAAACTACCTTCCACAGTGACAAGGCTACCATACATTGTAGTAACAAAAATCTCGACAACAACTACCTTCCATAATGACAAGGCTACCATCCATTAGAGTAACAAAAATCTCGACAACAGACTACCTTCCGTAATGACAAGGCTACGATCCATTAGAGTAACAAAAATCTCGACAACAGACTACCTTCCATAATGACAAGGCTACCATTCATTGGAGTAATGAATATATCAACAAGAGACTACCTTGTATAATGACAAGGCTACCATGCATTGGAGTAATAAGTATATCAACAATTGACTACCTTCCATAATGACAAGGCTACCATCCATTGGTGTAATAAAAATCTCGCCAACAGACTACCTTCCATAATGACAAGGCTACCATCCATTGGAGTAACAAAAATATCGACAACAGAATACCTTCCTTAATGACTAGGCTACCATCCATTAGAGTAACAAAGAGATCGACAACAGACTACCTTCTATAATGATAAGACTACCATACATTGTAATAACAAAAATCTCGATAACAAACTTCATTCCATAATGACAAGGCTACCATACATTGTAGTAACAAAAATATCGACAACAGTCTACCTTCCATAATGACAAGGCTATCATCCATTGGAATAACAAAAATCTCGACAATAGACTACCTTCCATAATGACAAAGCTACCATCCATTGGAGTAACAAAAATCACGACAACAAAATACCTTCCATAAGGACAAGGCTACCATCCATTAGAGTAACAAAAATCTCGACAACAGACTTCCTTCCATATTAAAAAGGCTTTGATCCATTAGAGTAACAAAAATCCCGACAACAAACTACCTTCCATAGTGACAAGGCTACCATCCATTGGAGTAATGAAAATATCAACAAGAGACTACCTTCCATAATGACAAGGCTACCGTGCATTGGAGTAATGAAAATATCAACAAGAGACTACCTTCCATAATGACAAGCCTACCATCCATTGGAGTAACAAAAATCTCGCCAACAGACTACCTTCCATAATGACAAGGCTACCATCAATTGGAGTGAAAAAAATATCGACAATAGACTATCTTCCATAATGACAAGGCTACTATCCATTGGAGTAACAAAAATCTCGACAACAAACTACCTTCCATAATGATAAGGCTACCATCCATTGGAATAACAAAAATATCGACAGCAAATTACGTTCCATAATGAATAGGCTACTGTCCATTGGAGTAAAAAAAATATCGACAACAAACTACCTTCCATAATGACAAGGCTAACATCCATTGGAGTAAAAAAAATATCGACAACAGAATACCTTCCATAATGACTAGGCTACCATCCATTTGAGTAACAAAGATATCGACAACAAACTACCTTCCATAATGACAAGGCTACCATCCATTGGAGTGACAAAAATCTCCACAACAGACTACCTTCCATAATGACAAGGTTACCATTCATTGGAGTAACAAAAATCTCGAAAACAAATTACCTTCCATAATGTCGAGGCTAAAATCCATTGGAGTAACAAAAATCTCGACAACAGACTACCTTCCATAATGACAAGGCTACCATCTATTGGAATAACAAAAATCTCGAGAACAGACTACCTTCCCTAATGACAAGGCTACCATCCAATGGAATAAAAAAAAATCTCGACAACATACTACCTTCCATAATGACAAGGCTACCATCCATTAGAGTGACGAAAATCTCGACAATAGACTACCTTCCATAATAAATAGGCTACCATCCATTAGAGTAACAAAGATATCGACAATAGACTACCTTGTATAATGACAAGGCTACCATACATTGTAATAACAAAAATCTCGACAACAAACTACCTTCCACAGTGACAAGGCTACCATACATTGTAGTAACAAAAATCTCGACAACAGTCTACCTTCCATATTGACAAGGCTATCATCCATTGGAATAACAAAAATCTCGACAATAGACTACCTTCCATAATGACAAAGCTACCATCCATTGGAGTAACAAAAATCTCGACAACAGACTACCTTCCATATTAAAAAGGCTTTGATCCATTAGAGTAACAAAAATCCCGAAAACAAACTACCTTCCATAATGACAAGGCTACCATCCATTGGAGTAATGAAAATATCAACAAGAGACTACCTTCCATATTGACAAGGCTACCATGCATTGGAGTAATGAAAATATCAACTAGAGACTACCTTCCATAATGACAAGCCTACCATCCATTGGAGTAACAAAAATCTCGCCAACAGACTACCTTCCATAATGACAAGGCTACCTTCCATTGGAGTGAAAAAAATATCGGCAATAGACTACCTTCCATAATGACAAGGCTACTATCCATTGGAGTAACAAAAATCTCGAAAACAAACTACCTTCCATAATGATAAGGCTACCATCCATTGGAATAACAAAAATATCGACAACAAATTACGTTCCATAATGAATAGGCTACCGTCCATTGGAGTAAAAAAAATATCGACAACAAACTACCTTCCATAATGACAAGGCTACCATCCATTGGAGTAAAAAAAATATCGACAACAAACTACCTTCCATAATGATAAGGCTACCATCCATTGGAATAACAAAAATATCGACAACAAATTACGTTCCATAATGAATAGGCTACCGTCCATTGGAGTAAAAAAAATATCGACAACAAACTACCTTCCATAATGACAAGGCTACCATCCTTTTGAGTAAAAAAAATATCGACAACAGACTACCTTCCATAATGACAAGGCTACCATCTATTGGAATAACAAAAATCTCTAGAACAGACTACCTACCATAATGACAAGGCTACCATCCAATGGAATAAAAAAAAATCTCGACAACATACTACTTTCCATAATGACAAGGCTACCATCCATTAGAGTGACGAAAATCTCGACAATAGACTACCTTCCATAATAAATAGGCTACCATCCATTAGAGTATCAAAGATATTGACAACAGACTACCTTGTATAATGACAAGGCTACCATACATTGTAATAAC
The DNA here is from genome assembly GCA_948472305.1 of Vicia faba. Lineage (NCBI taxonomy): Eukaryota > Viridiplantae > Streptophyta > Magnoliopsida > Fabales > Fabaceae > Vicia > Vicia faba. The sequence goes on along the minus strand of OX451739.1, from coordinate 583,992,263 downwards.
AAAAATCTCGACAACAAACTACCTTCCACAGTGACAAGGCTACCATACATTGTAGTAACAAAAATCTCGACAACAAACTACCTTCCATAATGACAAGGCTACCATCCATTAGAGTAACAAAAATCTCGACAACAGACTACCTTCCGTAATGACAAGGCTACGATCCATTGGAGTAATGAAAATATCAACAAGAGACTACCTTCCATAATGACAAGCCTACCATCCATTGGAGTAACAAAAATCTCGCCAACAGACTACCTTCCATAATGACAAGGCTACCATCCATTGGAGTGACAAAAATATCGATAATAGACTACCTTCCATAATGACAAGGCTACTATCCATTGGAGTAATAAAAATCTCGACAACAAACTACCTTCCATAATGATAAGGCTACCATCCATTGGAATAACAAAAATATCGACAACAAATTACGTTCCATAATGAATAGGCTACCGTCCATTGGAGTAAAAAGAATATCGAAAAACAAACTACCTTCCATAATGACAAGGCTAACATCCATTGGAGTAAAAAAAATATCGACAACAGAATACCTTCCATAATGACTAGGCTACCATCCATTTGAGTAACAAAGATATCGACAACAGACTACCTTCCATAATGACAAGGCTACCATCCATTGGAGTGACAAAAATCTCCACAACAGACTACCTTCCATAATGACAAGGCTACCATCCATTGGAGTAACAAAAATCTCGAAAACAAATTACCTTCCATAATGTCGAGGCTAAAATCCATTGGAGTAACAAAAATCTCGACAACAGACTACCTTCCATAATGACAAGGCTACCATCTATTGGAATAACAAAAATCTCGAGAACAGACTACCTTTCATAATGACAAGGCTACCATCCAATGGAATAAAAAAAATCTCGACAACATACTACCTTCCATAATGACAAGGCTACCATCCATTAGAGTGACGAAAATCTCGACAATAGACTACCTTCCATAATAAATAGGCTACCATCCATTAGAGTAACAAAGATATCGACAACAGACTACCTTGTATAATGACAAGGCTACCATACATTATAATAACAAAAATCTCGACAACAAACTACCTTCCACAGTGACAAGGCTACCATACATTGTAGTAACAAAAATCTCGACAACAAACTACCTTCCATAATGACAAGGCTACCATCCATTAGAGTAACAAAAATCTCGACAACAGACTACCTTCCGTAATGACAAGGCTACGATCCATTAGAGTAACAAAAATCTCGACAACAGACTACCTTCCATAATGACAAGGCTACCATTCATTGGAGTAATGAAAATATCAACAAGAGACTACCTTGTATAATGACAAGGCTACCATGCATTGGAGTAATAAGTATATCAACAATTGACTACCTTCTATAATGACAAGGCTACCATCCATTGGTGTAATAAAAATCTCGCCAACAGACTACCTTCCATAATGACAAGGCTACCATCCATTGGAGTAACAAAAATATCGACAACAGAATACCTTCCTTAATGACTAGGCTACCATCCATTAGAGTAACAAAGAGATCGACAACAGACTACCTTCTATAATGACAAGACTACCATACATTGTAATAACAAAAATCACGATAACAAACTTCATTCCATAATGACAAGGCTACCATACATTGTAGTAACAAAAATCTCGACAACAGTCTACCTTCCATAATGACAAGGCTATCATCCATTGGAATAACAAAAATCTCGACAATAGACTACCTTCCATAATGACAAAGCTACCATCCATTGGAGTAACAAAAATCACGACAACAAAATACCTTCCATAAGGACAAGGCTACTATCCATTAGAGTAACAAAAATCTCGACAACAGACTTCCTTCCATATTAAAAAGGCTTTGATCCATTAGAGTAACAAAAATCCCGACAACAAACTACCTTCCATAATGACAAGGCTACCATCCATTGGAGTAATGAAAATATCAACAAGAGACTACCTTCCATAATGACAAGGCTACCATGCATTGGAGTAATGAAAATATCAACAAGAGACTACCTTCCATAATGACAAGCCTACCATCCATTGGAGTAACAAAAATCTCGCCAACAGACTACCTTCCATAATGACAAGGCTACCTTCCATTGGAGTGAAAAAAATATCGGCAATAGACTACCTTCCATAATGACAAGGCTACTATCCATTGGAGTAACAAAAATCTCGAAAACAAACTACCTTCCATAATGATAAGGCTACCATCCATTGGAATAACAAAAATATCGACAACAAATTACGTTCCATAATGAATAGGCTACCGTCCATTGGAGTAAAAAAAATATCGACAACAAACTACCTTCCATAATGACAAGGCTACCATCCATTGGAGTAAAAAAAATATCGACAACAAACTACCTTCCATAATGATAAGGCTACCATCCATTGGAATAACAAAAATATCGACAACAAATTACGTTCCATAATGAATAGGCTACCGTCCATTGGAGTAAAAAAAATATCGACAACAAACTACCTTCCATAATGACAAGGCTACCATCCTTTTGAGTAAAAAAAATATCGACAACAGACTACCTTCCATAATGACAAGGCTACCATCTATTGGAATAACAAAAATCTCTAGAACAGACTACCTACCATAATGACAAGGCTACCATCCAATGGAATAAAAAAAAATCTCGACAACATACTACTTTCCATAATGACAAGGCTACCATCCATTAGAGTGACGAAAATCTCGACAATAGACTACCTTCCATAATAAATAGGCTACCATCCATTAGAGTATCAAAGATATTGACAACAGACTACCTTGTATAATGACAAGGCTACCATACATTGTAATAACAAAAATCTCGACAACAAACTACCTTCCACAGTGACAAGGCTACCATACATTGTAGTAACAAAAATCTCGACAACAAACTACCTTCCATAATGACAAGGCTACCATCCATTAGAGTAACAAAAATCTCGACAACAGACTACCTTCCGTAATGACAAGGCTACGATCCATTGGAGTAATGAAAATATCAACAAGAGACTACCTTCCATAATGACAAGCCTACCATCCATTGGAGTAACAAAAATCTCGCCAACAGACTACCTTCCATAATGACAAGGCTACCATCCATTGGAGTGACAAAAATATCGATAATAGACTACCTTCCATAATGACAAGGCTACTATCCATTGGAGTAATAAAAATCTCGACAACAAACTACCTTCCATAATGATAAGGCTACCATCCATTGGAATAACAAAAATATCGACAACAAATTACGTTCCATAATGAATAGGCTACCGTCCATTGGAGTAAAAAGAATATCGAAAAACAAACTACCTTCCATAATGACAAGGCTAACATCCATTGGAGTAAAAAAAATATCGACAACAGAATACCTTCCATAATGACTAGGCTACCATCCATTTGAGTAACAAAGATATCGACAACAGACTACCTTCCATAATGACAAGGCTACCATCCATTGGAGTGACAAAAATCTCCACAACAGACTACCTTCCATAATGACAAGGCTACCATCCATTGGAGTAACAAAAATCTCGAAAACAAATTACCTTCCATAATGTCGAGGCTAAAATCCATTGGAGTAACAAAAATCTCGACAACAGACTACCTTCCATAATGACAAGGCTACCATCTATTGGAATAACAAAAATCTCGAGAACAGACTACCTTTCATAATGACAAGGCTACCATCCAATGGAATAAAAAAAATCTCGACAACATACTACCTTCCATAATGACAAGGCTACCATCCATTAGAGTGACGAAAATCTCGACAATAGACTACCTTCCATAATAAATAGGCTACCATCCATTAGAGTAACAAAGATATCGACAACAGACTACCTTGTATAATGACAAGGCTACCATACATTATAATAACAAAAATCTCGACAACAAACTACCTTCCACAGTGACAAGGCTACCATACATTGTAGTAACAAAAATCTCGACAACAAACTACCTTCCATAATGACAAGGCTACCATCCATTAGAGTAACAAAAATCTCGACAACAGACTACCTTCCGTAATGACAAGGCTACGATCCATTAGAGTAACAAAAATCTCGACAACAGACTACCTTCCATAATGACAAGGCTACCATTCATTGGAGTAATGAAAATATCAACAAGAGACTACCTTGTATAATGACAAGGCTACCATGCATTGGAGTAATAAGTATATCAACAATTGACTACCTTCTATAATGACAAGGCTACCATCCATTGGTGTAATAAAAATCTCGCCAACAGACTACCTTCCATAATGACAAGGCTACCATCCATTGGAGTAACAAAAATATCGACAACAGAATACCTTCCTTAATGACTAGGCTACCATCCATTAGAGTAACAAAGAGATCGACAATAGACTACCTTCTATAATGACAAGACTACCATACATTGTAATAACAAAAATCACGATAACAAACTTCATTCCATAATGACAAGGCTACCATACATTGTAGTAACAAAAATCTCGACAACAGTCTACCTTCCATAATGACAAGGCTATCATCCATTGGAATAACAAAAATCTCGACAATAGACTACCTTCCATAATGACAAAGCTACCATCCATTGGAGTAACAAAAATCACGACAACAAAATACCTTCCATAATGACAAGGCTACCATCCATTGGTGTAATAAAAATCTCGCCAACCGACTACCTTCCATATTAAAAAGGCTTTGATCCATTAGAGTAACAAAAATCCCGACAACAAACTACCTTCCATAATGACAAGGCTACCATCCATTGGAGTAATGAAAATATCAACAAGAGACTACCTTCCATAATGACAAGGCTACCATGCATTGGAGTAATGAAAATATCAACAAGAGACTACCTTCCATAATGACAAGCCTACCATCCATTGGAGTAACAAAAATCTCTCCAACAGACTACCTTCCATAATGACAAGGCTACCATCCATTGGAGTGACAAAAATTTCGACAATAGACTACCTTCCATAATGACAAGGCTACTATCCATTGGAGTAACAAAAATCTCGACAACAAACTACCTTCCATAATGATAAGGCTACCATCCATTGGAATAACAAAAATATCGACAACAAATTACGTTCCATAACGAATAGGCTACCGTCCATTGGAGTAAAAAAAATATCGACAATAAACTACCTTCCATAATTACAAGGCTACCATCCATTGGAGTAAAAAAAATATCGACAACAAAATACCTTCCATAATGACTAGGCTACCATCCATTTGAGTAAAAAAGATATCGACAACAGACTACCTTCCATAATGACAAGGCTACCATCCATTGGAGTGACAAAAATCTCCACAATGGACTACCTTCCATAATGACAAGGCTACCATCCATTGGAGTAACAAAAATCTCGAAAACAAATTACCTTCCATAATGTCGAGGCTAAAATCCATTGGAGTAACAAAAATCTCAACAACAGACTACCTTCCATAATGACAAGGCTACCATCTATTGGAATAAAAAAAAATCTCGACAACATACTACCTTTCATAATGACAAGGCTACCATCCATTAGAGTGACGAAAATCTCGACAATAGACTACCTTCCATAATAAATAGGCTGCCATCTATTAGAATAACAAAGCCATCTATTAGAATAACAAAGATATCGACAACAGACTACCTTGTATAATGACAAGGCTACCATACATTGTAATAACAAAAATCCCGACAACAAACTACCTTCCACAGTGACAAGGCTACCATTCATTGTAGTAACAAAAATCTCGATAATAATCTACCTTCCATAATGAAAAGGCTACCATCCATTGGAGTAACAAAAATCTCGACAATAGACTACCTTCCATAATGACAAGGCTATCATCCATTGGAGTAACAAAAATATCGACAACAAACTACCTTCCATAATGACAAGGCTACCATCCATTAGAGTAACAAAAATCTCGACAACAGACTACCTTCCATAATGACAAGGCTACGATCCATTAGAGTAACAAAAATCTCGACAAAAACTACCTTCCATAATGACAAGGCTACCATTCATTGCAGTAATGAAAATATCAACAAGAGACTACCTTGTATAATGACAACGCTACCATGCATTGGAGTAATAAATATATCAACAATTGACTACCTTCCATAATGACAAGGCTACCATCAATTGGAGTAACAAAAAGCTCGCCAACAGACTACCTTCCATAATTAAAAGGCTTCCCTCCATTGGAGTGAGAAAAATATCGACAATAGACTACCTCCCATAATGACAAGGCTACCATCCATTGGAGTAACAAAATCTCGATAACATACTACCTTTCATTATGAAATGGATACTATCCATTGGAGTGACAAAAATCTCGACAACAAACTACCTTTCAAAATGAAAAGGCTACCATCCATTCGAATAACAAAAATATCGACAACAAACTACGTTCCATAATGATAGGGCTACCATCCATTGGAGTAACAAAAATATCGACAACAGACTACCTTCCATAATGACAAGGCTAACATCCATTGGAGTAACAAAAATCTCCACAATAGACTACCTTCCATAATGACAAGGCTACCATCCATTGGAGTAACAAAAATCTCGAAAACAAATTACCTTCCATAATGTCGAGGCTAAAATCCAATTGAGTAACAAAAATCTCAACAACAGACTACCTTCCATAATGACAAGGCTACCATCTATTGGAATAACAAAAATCTCGAGAACAGACTACCTTCCATAATGACAAGGATACCATCCAATGGAATAAAAAAAATCTCGACAACATACTACCTTTCATAATGACAAGGCTACCATCCATTAGAGTGACGAAAATCTCGACAACAGACTACCTTCCATAATGACAAGGCTACGATCCATTAGAGTAACAAAAATCTCGACAACAAACTACCTTCCACAATGACAAGGCTACCATTCATTGGAGTAATGAAAATATCAACAAGAGACTACCTTGTATAATGACAAGGCTACCATGCATTGGAGTAATAAATATATCAACAATTGACTACCATCCATAATGACAAGGCTACCATCCATTGGAGTAACAAAAAGCTCGCCAACAGACTACCTTCCATAATTAAAAGGCTTCCATCCATTGTAGTGAGAAAAATATCGACAATAGACTACCTTCCATAATGACAAGGCTACCATCCATTTGAGTAACAAAATCTCGATAACATACTACCTTTCATTATGAAATGGATACTATCCATTGGAGTAACAAAAATCTCGACAACAAACTACCTTTCAAAATGAAAAGGCTACCATCCATTCGAATAACAAAAATATCGACAACAAACTACGTTCCATAATGACAGGGCTACCATCCATTGGAGTAACAAAAATATCGACAACAGACTACCTTCCATAATGACAAGGCTACCATCCATTGGAGTGACAAAAATCTCCACAACAGACTACCTTCCATAATGACAAGGCTACCATCCATTGGAGTAACAAAAATCTCGAAAACAAATTACCTTCCATAATGTCGAGGCTAAAATCCATTGGAGTAACAAAAATCTCAACAACAGACTACCTTCCATATTGACAAGGCTACCATCTATTGGAATAACAAAAATCTCGAGAACAGACTACCTTCCATAATGACAAGGCTACCATCCAATGGAATAAAAAAAAATCTCGACAACATACTACCTTTCATAATGACAAGGCTACCATCCATTAGAGTGACGAAAATCTCGATAATAGACTACCTTCCATAATAAATATGCTGCCATCTATTAGAATATCAAAGATATCGACAACAGACTACCTTGTATAATGACAAGGCTACCATACATTGTAATAACAAAAATCCCGACAACAAACTACCTTCCACAGTGACAAGGCTACCATACATTGTAGTAACAAAAATCTCGACAATAATCTACCTTCCATAATGAAAAGGCTATCATCCATTGGAGTAACAAAAATCTCGACAATAGACTACCTTCCATAATGACAAGACTACCATCCATTGGAATAACAAAATCTCGATAACATACTACCTTTCATTATGAAATGGATACTATCCATTGGAGTAACAAAAATCTCGACAACAAACTACCTTTCAAAATGAAAAGGCTACCATCCATTCGAATAATAAAAATATCGACAACAAACTTCGTTCCATAATGACAGGGCTACCATCCATGGAGTAACAAAAATATCTACAACAGACTACCTTCCATAATGACAAGGCTAACATCCATTGGAGTAACAAAAATCTCCACAACAGACTACCTTCCATAATGACAAGGCTACCATCCATTGGAGTAACAAAAATCTCAAAAACAAATTACCTTCCATTATGTCGAGGCTAAAATCCATTGGAGTAACAAAAATCTCAACAACAGACTACCTTCCATAATGACAAGGCTACCATCTATTAGAATAATAAAAATCTCGAGAACAGACTACCTTCCATAATGACAAGGCTACCATCCAATGGAATAAAAAAAAATCTCGACAACATACTACCTTTCATAATGACAAGGCTACCATCCATTAGAGTGACGAAAATCTCGATAACAGACTACCTTCCATAATGACAAGGCTATGATCCATTAGAGTAACAAAAATCTCGACAACAAACTACCTTCCATAATGACAAGGCTACCATTAATTGGAGTAATGAAAATATCAACAAGAGACTACCTTGTATAATGACAAGGCTACCATGCATTGGAGTAATAAATATATCAACAATTGACTACCTTCCATAATGACAAGGCTACCATCCATTGTAGTAACAAAAAGCTCGCCAACAGACTACCTTCCATAATTAAAAGGCTTCCATCCATTGGAGTGAGAAAAATATCGACAATAGACTACCTTCCATAATGACAAGGCTATCATCCATTGGAGTAACAAAATCTCGATAACATACTACCTTTCATTATGAAATGGATACTATCCATTGGAGTAACAAAAATCTCAACAACAAACTACCTTTCAAAATGAAAAGGCTACCATCCATTCGAATAACAAAAATATCGACAACAAACTACGTTCCCTAATGACAGGGCTACCATCCATTGGAGTAACAAAAATATCAACAACAGACTACCTTCCATAATGACAAGGCTAACATCCATTGGAGTAACAAAAATCTCCACAACAGACTACCTTCCATAATGACAAGGCTACCATCCATCGGAGTAACAAAAATCTCGAAAACAAATTACCTTCCATAATGTCGAGGCTAAAATCCATTGGAGTAACAAAAATCTCAACAACAGACTACCTTCCATAATGACAAGGCTACCATCTATTGGAATAACAAAAATCTCGAGAACAGACTACCTTCCATAATGACAAGGCTACCATCCAATGGAATAAAAAAAAATCTCGACAACATACTAGCTTTCATAATGACAAGGCTACCATCCATTAGAGTGACGAAAATCTCGACAATAGACTACCTTCCATAATAAATAGGCTGCCATCTATTAGAATAACAAAGATATCGACAACAGACTACCTTGTATAATGACAAGGCTACCATACATTATAATAACAAAAATCCCGACAACAAACTACCTTCCACAGTGTCAAGGCTACCATACATTGTAGTAACAAAAATCTCGACAACAATCTACCTTCCATAATGAAAAGGCTATCATCCATTGGAGTAACAAAAATCTCGACAATAGACTACCTTCCATAATGACAAGGCTACCATCCATTGGAATAACAAAATCTCGATAACATACTACCTTTCATTATGAAATGGATACTATCCATTGGAGTAACAAAAATCTCGTCAACAAACTACCTTTCAAAATGGAAAGGCTACCATCCATTCGAATAACAAAAATATCGACAACAAACTACGTTCCATAATGACAGGGCTACCATCCATTGGAGTAACAAAAATATCAAAAACAGACTACCTTCCATAATGACAAGGCTAACATCCATTAGAGTAACAAAAATCTCCACAACAGACTTCCTTCCATAATGACAAGGCTACCATCCATTGGAGTAACAAAAATCTCGAAAACAAATTACCTTCCATAATGTCGAGGCTAAAATCCATTGGAGTAACAAAAATCTCAACAACAGACTACCTTCCATAATGACAAGGCTACCATCTATTGGAATAACAAAAATCTCGAGAACAGACTACCTTCCATAATGACAAGGCTACCATCCAATGGAATAAAAAAAATCTCGACAACATACTACCTTTCATAATGACAAGGCTACCATCCATTAGAGTGACGAAAATCTCGACAACAGACTACCTTCCATAATGACAAGGCTACGATCCATTAGAGTAACAAAAATCTCGACAACAAACTACCTTCCATAATGACAAGGCTACCATTCATGGGAGTAATGAAAATATCAACAACAGACTACCTTGTATAATGACAAGGCTACCATGCATTGGAGTAATAAATATATCAACAATTGACTACCTTCCATAATGACAAGGCTACCATCCATTGGAGTAACAAAAAGCTCGCCAACAGACTACCTTCCATAATTAAAAGGCTTCCATCCATTGGAGTGAGAAAAATATCGACAATAGACTACCTTCCATAATGACAAGGCTACCATCCATTGGAGTTACAAAATCTCGATAACATACTACCTTTCATTATGAAATGGATACTATCCATTGGAGTAACAAAAATCTCGACAACAAACTACCTTTCAAAATGAAAAGGCTACCATCCATTCGAATAACAAAAATATCGACAACAAACTACATTCCATAATGACAGGGCTACCATCCATTGGAGTAACAAAAATATCGACAACAGACTACCTTCCATAATGACAAGGCTAACATCCATTGGAGTAACAAAAATCTCCACAACAGACTACCTTCCATAATGACAAGGCTACCATCCATTGGAGTAATAAAAATATCGAAAACAAATTACCTTCCATAATGTCGAGGCTAAAATCCATTGGAGTAACAAAAATCTCAACAACAGACTACCTTCCATAATGATAAGGCTACCATCTATTGGAATAACAAAAATCTCGAAAACAGAATACCTTCCATAATGACAAGGCTACCATCCAATGGAATAAAAAAAAATCTCGACAACATACTACCTTTCATAATGACAAGGCTACCATCCATTAGAGTGACGAAAATCTCGACAATAGACTACCTTCCATAATGACAAGGCTACGATCCATTAGAGTAACAAAAATCTCGACAACAAACTACCTTCCATAATGACAAGGCCACCATTCATTGGAGTAATGAAAATATCAACAAGAGACTACCTTGTATAATGACAAGGCTACCATGCATTGGAGTAATAAATATATCAACAATTGACTACCTTCCATAATGACAAGGCTACCATCCATTGGAGTAACAAAAAGCTCGCCAACAGACTACCTTCCATAATTAAAAGGCTTCCATCCATTGGAGTGAGAAAAATATCGACAATAGACTACCTTCCATAATGACAAGGCTACTATCCATTGGAGTAACAAAATATCGATAACATACTACCTTTCATTATGAAATGGATACTATCCATTGGAGTAACAAAATTCTCGACAACAAACTACCTTTCAAAATGAAAAGGCTACCATCCATTCGAATAACAAAAATATCGACAACAAACTACGTTCCATATTGACAGGGCTACCATCCATTGGAGTAACAAAAATCTCGAAAACATACTACCTTCCATAATGACAAGGTTACCATCCAATGGAATAAAAAAAAATCTCGACAACATACTACCTTTCATAATGACAAGGCTACCATCCATTAGAGTGACGAAAATCTCGACAATAGACTACCTTCCATAATAAATAGGCTTCCATCTATTAGAATAACAAAGATATCGACAACAGACTACCATGTATAATGACAAGGCTACCATACATTGTAATAACAAAAATCCCGACAACAAACTACCTTCCACAGTGACAAGGCTACCATACATTGTAGTAACAAAAATCTCGACAACAATCTACCTTCCATAATAAAAAGGCTACCATCCATTGGAGTAACAAAAATCTCGACAATAGACTACCTTCCATAATGACAAGGCTACCATCCATTGGAGTATCAAAATCTCGATAACATACTACCTTTCATTATGAAATGGATACTATCCATTGGAGTAACAAAAATCTCGACAACAAACTACCTTTCAAAATGAAAAGGCTACCATCCATTCGAATAACAAAAATATCGACAACAAACTACATTCCATAATGACAGGGCTACCATCCATTGGAGTAACAAAAATATCGACAACAAACTACCTTCCATAATGACAAGGCTAACATCCATTGGAGTAACAAAAATCTCCACAACAGACTACCTTCCATAATGACAAGGCTACCATCCATTGGAGTAACAAAAATCTCAAAAACAAATTACCTTCCATATTGTCGAGACTAAAATCCATTGGAGTAACAAAAATCTCAACAACAGACTACCTTCCATAATGATAAGGCTACCATCTATTGGAATAACAAAAATCTCGAAAACAGAATACCTTCCATAATGACAAGGCTACCATCCAATGGAATAAAAAAAAATCTCGACAACATACTACCTTTCATAATGACAAGGCTACCATCCATTAGAGTGACGAAAATCTCGACAATAGACTACCTTCCATAATGACAAGGCTACGATCCATTAGAGTAACAAAAATCTCGACAACAAACTACCTTCCATAATGACAAGGCCACCATTCATTGGAGTAATGAAAATATCAACAAGAGACTACCTTGTATAATGACAAGGCTACCATGCATTGGAGTAATAAATATATCAACAATTGACTACCTTCCATAATGACAAGGCTACCATCCATTGGAGTAACAAAAAGCTCGCCAACAGACTACCTTCCATAATTAAAAGGCTTCCATCCATTGGAGTGAGAAAAATATCGACAATAGACTACCTTCCATAATGACAAGGCTACTATCCATTGGAGTAACAAAATCTCGATAACATACTACCTTTCATTATGAAATGGATACTATCCATTGGAGTAACAAAAATCTCGACAACAAACTACCTTTTAAAATGAAAAGGCTACCATCCATTCGTATAACAAAAATATCGACAACAAACTACGTTCCATAATGATAAGGCTACCATACATTGTAGTAACAAAAATATCGACAACAGACTACCTTCCATAATGACAAGGCTACCATCCATTGGACTGACAAAAATCTCCACAACAGACTACCTTCCATAATGACAAGGCTACCATCCATTAGAGTGACGAAAATCTCGACAATAGACTACCTTCCATAATAAATAGGCTGGCATCTATTAGAATAACAAAGATATCGACAACATACTACCTTGTATAATGACAAGGCTACCATACATTGTAATAACAAAAATCCCGACAACAAACTACCTTCCACAGTGACAACATACTACCTTTCATAATGACAAGGCTACCATCTATTAGAGTGACGAAAATCTCGACAACAGACTACCTTCCATAATGACAAGGCTACGATCCATTAGAGTAACAAAAATCTCGACAACAAACTACCTTCCATAATGACAAGGCTACCATTCATTGGAGTAATGAAAATATCAACAAGAGACTACCTTGTATAATGACAAGGCTACCATGCATTGGAGTAATAAATATATCAACAATTGACTACCTTCCATAATGACAAGGCTACCATCCATTGGAGTAACAAAAAGCTCGCCAACTGACTACCTTCCATAATTAAAAGGCTTCCATCCATTGGAGTGAGAAAAATATCGAAAATAGACTACCTTCCATAATGACAAGGCTACCATCCATTGGAGTAACAAAATCTCGATAACATACTACCTTTAATTATGAAATGGATACTATCCATTGGAGTAACAAAAATTTCGACAACAAACTACCTTTCAAAATGAAAAGGCTACCATCCATTCGAATAACAAAAATATCGACAACAAACTACGTTCCATAATGACAGGGCTACCATCCATTGGAGTAACAAAAATATCGACAACAGACTACCTTCCATAATGACAAGGCTACCATCCATTGGAGTGACAAAAATCTCCACAACAGACTACCTTCCATAATGACAAGGCTACCATCCATTAGAGTGACGAAAATCTCGACAATAGACTACCTTCCATAATAAATAGGCTGCCATCTATTAGAATAACAAAGATATCGACAACAGACTACCATGTATAATGAAAAGGCTACCATACATTGTAATAACAAAAATCCTGACAACAAACTACCTTCCACAGTGACAAGGCTACCATACATTGTAGTAACAAAAATCTCGACAACAATCTACCTTCCATAATGAAAAGGCTACCATCCATTGGAGTAACAAAAATCTCGACAATAGACTACCTTCCATAATGACAAGGCTACCTTCCATTGGAGTAACAAAATCTCGATAACATACTACCTTTCATTATGAAATGGATACTATCCATTGGAGTAACAAAAATCTGGACAACAAACTACCTTTCAAAATGAAAAGGCTACCATCCATTCGAATAACAAAAATATCGACAACAAACTACGTTCTATAATGACAGGGCTACCATCCATTGGAGTAACAAAAATATCGACAACAAACTACCTTCCATAATGACAAGGCTAACATCCATTGGAGTAACAAAAATCTCCACAATAGACTACCTTCCATAATGACAAGGCTACCATCCATTGGAGTAACAAAAATCTCGAAAACAAATTACCTTCCATAATTTCGAGGCTAAAATCCATTGGAGTAACAAAAATCTCAACAACAGACTACCTTCCATAATGACAAGGCTACCATCTATTGGAATAACAAAAATCTCGAGAACAGACTACCTTCCATAATGACAAGGCTACCATCCAATGGAATAAAAAAAAATCTCGACAACATACTACCTTTCATAATGACAAGGCTACCATCCATTAGAGTGACGAAAATCTCGACAACAGACTACCTTCCATAATGACAAGGCTACGATCCATTAGAGTAACAAAAATCTCGACAACAAACTACCTTCCATAATGACAATGCTACCATTCATTGGAGTAATGAAAATATCAACAACAGACTACCTTGTATAATGACAAGGCTACCATGCATTGGAGTAATAAATATATCAACAATTGACTACCTTCCATAATGACAAGGCTACCATCCATTGGAGTAACAAAAAGCTCGCCAACAGACTACCTTCCATAATTAAAAGGCTTCCATCCATTGGAGTGAGAAAAATATCGACAATAGACTACCTTCCATAATGACAAGGCTACCATCCATTGGAGTAACAAAATCTCGATAACATACTACCTTTCATTATGAAATGGATACTATCCATTGGAGTAACAAAAATCTCGACAACAAACTGCCTTTTAAAATGAAAAGGCTACCATCCATTCGTATAACAAAAATATCGACAACAAACTACGTTCCATAATGATAAGGCTACCATACATTGTAGTAACAAAAATATCGACAACATACAACCTTCCATAATGACAAGGCTACCATCCATTGGAGTGACAAAAATCTCCACAACAGACTACCTTCCATAATGACAAGGCTACCATCCATTAGAGTGATGAAAATCTCGAAAATAGACTACCTTCCATAATAAATAGGCTGCCATCTATTAGAATAACAAAGATATCGACAACAGACTACCTTGTATAATGACAAGGCTACCATACATTGTAATAACAAAAATCCCGACAACAAACTACCTTCCACAGTGACAACATACTACCTTTCATAATGACAAGGCTACCATCTATTAGAGTGACGAAAATCTCGACAACAGACTACCTTCCATAATGACAAGGCTACGATCCATTAGAGTAACAAAAATCTCGACAACAAACTACCTTCCATAATGACAAGGCTACCTTTCATTGGAGTAATGAAAATATCAACAAGAGACTACCTTGTATAATGACAAGGCTACCATGCATTGGAGTAAGAAATATATCAACAATTGACTACCTTCCATAATGACAAGGCTACCATCCATTGGAGTAACAAAAAGCTCGCCAACTAACTACCTTCCATAATTAAAAGGCTTCCATCCATTGGAGTGAGAAAAATATCGACAATAGACTACCTTCCATAATGACAAGGCTACCATCCATTGGAGTAACAAAATCTCGATAACATACTACCTTTAATTATGAAATGGATACTATCCATTGGAGTAACAAAAATCTCGACAACAAACTACCTTTCAAAATGAAAAGGCTACCATCCATTCGAATAACAAAAATATCGACAACAAACTACGTTCCATAATAACAGGGCTACCATCCATTGGAGTAACAAAAATATCGACAACAGACTACCTTCCATAATGACAAGGCTACCATCCATTGGAGTGACAAAAATCTCCACAACAGACTACCTTCCATAATGACAAAGCTACCATCCATTAGAGTGACGAAAATCTCGACAATAGACTACCTTCCATAATAAATAGGCTGCCATCTATTAGAATAACAAAGATATCGACAACAGACTACCTTGTATAATGACAAGGCTACCATACATTGTAATAACAAAAATCCCGACAACAAACTACCTTCCACAGT
Source organism: Vicia faba (assembly GCA_948472305.1). Taxonomy (NCBI): domain Eukaryota; kingdom Viridiplantae; phylum Streptophyta; class Magnoliopsida; order Fabales; family Fabaceae; genus Vicia; species Vicia faba. The sequence continues at coordinate 583,975,707 of OX451739.1, read as the reverse complement.
GACAAGGCTACCATACATTGTAGTAACAAAAATCTCGACAACAATCTACCTTCCATAATGAAAAGGCTACCATCCATTGGAGTAACAAAAATCTGGACAATAGACTACCTTCCATAATGACAAGGCTACCATCCATTGGAGTAACAAAATCTCGATAACATACTACCTTTCATTATGAAATGGATACTATCCATTGGAGTAACAAAAATCTCGACAACAAACTACCCTTCAAAATGAAAAGGCTACCATCCATTCGAATAACAAAAATATTGACAACAAACTACCTTCCATAATGACAAGGCTACCATTCATTGGAGTAATGAAAATATCAACAAGAGACTACCTTGTATAATGACAAGGCTACCATGCATTGGAGTAATAAATATATCTACAATTGACTACCTTCCATAATGACAAGGCTATCATCCATTGGAGTAACAAAAAGCTCGGCAACAGACTACCTTCCATAATTAAAAGGCTTCCATCCATTGGAGTGAGAAAAATATCGACAATAGACTACCTTCCATAATGACAAGGCTACCATCCATTGGAGTAACAAAATCTCGATAACATACTACCTTTCATTATGAAATGGATACTATCCATTGGAGTAACAAAAATCTCGACAACAAACTACCTTTCAAAATGAAAAGGCTACCATCCATTCGAATAATAAAAATATCGACAATAAACTACGTTCCATAATGACAGGGCTACCATCCATTGGAGTAACAAAAATCTCGAAAACATACTACCTTCCATAATGACAAGGTTACCATCCAATGGAGTAACAAAAAATCTCGACAACATACTACCTTTCATAATGACAAGGCTACCATCCATTAGAGTGACGAAAATCTCGACAATAGACTACCTTCCATAATAAATAGGCTTCCATCTATTAGAATAACAAAGATATCGACAACAGACTACCATGTATAATGACAAGGCTACCATACATTGTAATAACAAAAATCCCGACAACAAACTACCTTCCAAAGTGACAAGGCTACCATACATTGTAGTAACAAAAATCTCGACAACAATCTACCTTCCATAATGAAAAGGCTACCATCCATTGGAGTAACAAAAATCTCGACAATAGACTACCTTCCATAATGACAAGGCTACCATCCATTGGAGTAACAAAATCTCGATAACATACTACCTTACATTATGAAATGGATACTATCCATTGGAGTAACAAAAATCTCGACAACAAACTACCTTTCAAAATGAAAAGGCTACCATCCATTCGAATAACAAAAATATCGACAACAAACTACGTTCCATAATGACAGGGCTACCATCCATTGGAGTAACAAAAATATCGACAACAAACTACCTTCCATAATGACAAGGCTAACATCCATTGGAGTAACAAAAATCTCCACAACAGACTACCTTCCATAATGACAAGGCTACCATTCATTGGAGTAACAAAAATCTCGAAAACAAATTACCTTCCATAATGTCGAGGCTAAAATCCATTGGAGTAACAAAAATCTCAACAACAGACTACCTTCCATAATGACAAGGCTACCATCTATTGAAATAACAAAAATCTCGAGAACAGACTACCTTCCATAATGACAAGGCTACCATCCAATGGAATAATAAAAATCTCGACAACATACTACCTTTCATAATGACAAGGCTACCATCCATTAGAGTGACGAAAATCTCGACAACAGACTATCTTTCATAATGACAAGGCTACGATCCATTAGAGTAACAAAAATCTCGACAACAAACTACCTTCCATAATGACAAGGCTACCATTCATTGGAGTAATGAAAATATCAACAAGAGACTACCTTGTATAATGACAAGGCTACCATGCATTGGAGTAATAAATATATCAACAATTGACTACCTTCCATAATGACAAGGCTACCATCCATTGGAGTAACAAAAAGCTCGCCAACACACTACCTTCCATAATTAAAAGGCTTCCATCCATTGGAGTGAGAAAAATATCGACAATAGACTACCTTCCATAATGACAAGGCTACCATCCATTGGTGTAACAAAATCTCGATAACATACTACCTTTCATTATGAAATGGATACTATCCATTGGAGTAACAAAAATCTCGACAACAAACTACCTTTCAAAATGAAAAGGCTACCATCCATTCGTATAACAAAAATATCGACAACAAACTACGTTCCATAATGATAAGGCTACCATACATTGTAGTAACAAAAATATCGACAACAGACTACCTTCCATAATGACAAGGCTACCATCCATTGGAGTGACAAAAATCTCCACAACAGACTACCTTCCATAATGACAAGGCTACCATCCATTAGAGTGACGAAAATCTCGACAATAGACTACCTTCCATAATAAATAGGCTGCCATCTATTAGAATAACAAAGATATCGACAACAGACTACCTTGTATAATGACAAGGCTACTATACATTGTAATAACAAAAATCCCGACAACAAACTACCTTCCACAGTGACAAGGCTACCATACATTGTAGTAACAAAAATCTCGACAACAATCTACCTTCCATAATGAAAAGGCTACCATCCATTGGAGTAACAAAAATCTGGACAATAGACTACCTTCCATAATGACAAGGCTACCATCCATTGGAGTAACAAAATCTCGATAACATACTACCTTTCATAATGAAATGGATACTATCCATTGGAGTAACAAAAATCTCGACAACAAACTACCTTTCAAAATGAAAAGGCTACCATCCATTCGAATAACAAAAATATTGACAACAAACTACCTTCCATAATGACAAGGCTACCATTCATTGGAGTAATGAAAATATCAACAAGAGACTATCTTGTATAATGACAAGGCTACCATGCATTGGAGTAATAAATATATCAACAATTGACTACCTTCCATAATGACAAGGCTACCATCCATTGGAGTAACAAAAAGCTCGCCAACAGACTACCTTCCATAATTAAAAGGCTTCCATCCATTGGAGTGAGAAAAATATCGACAATAGACTACCTTCCATAATGACAAGGCTACCATCCATTGGAGTAACAAAATCTCGATAACATACTACCTTTCATTATGAAATGGATACTATCCATTGGAGTAACAAAAATCTCGACAACAAACTACCTTTCAAAATGAAAAGGCTACCATCCATTCGAATAACAAAAATATCGACAACAAACTACGTTCCATAATGACAGGGCTACCATCCATTGGAGTAACAAAAATATCGAAAACATTCTACCTTCCATAATGACAAGGTTACCATCCAATGGAGTAACAAAAAATCTCGACAACATACTACCTTTCATAATGACAAGGCTACCATCCATTAGAGTGACGAAAATCTCGACAATAGACTACCTTCCATAATAAATAGGCTGCCATCTATTAGAATAACAAAGATATCGACAACAGACTACCATGTATAATGACAAGGCTACCATACATTGTAATAACAAAAATCCCGACAACAAACTACCTTCCACAGTGACAAGGCTACCATACATTGTAGTAACAAAAATCTCGACAACAATCTACCTTCCATTATGAAAAGGCTACCATCCATTGGAGTAACAAAAATCTCGACAATAGACTACCTTCCATAATGACAAGGCTACCATCCATTGGAGTAACAAAATCTCGATAACATACTACCTTTCATTATGAAATGGATACTATCCATTGGAGTAACAAAAATCTGGACAACAAACTACCATTCAAAATGAAAAGGCTACCATCCATTCGAATAACAAAAATATCGACAACAAACTACGTTCTATAATGACAGGGCTACCATCCATTGGAGTAACAAAAATATCGACAACAAACTACCTTCCATAATGACAAGGCTAACATCCATTGGAGTAACAAAAATCTCCACAATAGACTACCTTCCATAATGACAAGGCTACCATCCATTGGAGTAACAAAAATCTCGAAAACAAATTACCTTCCATAATTTCGAGGCTAAAATCCATTGGAGTAACAAAAATCTCAACAACAGACTACCTTCCATAATGACAAGGCTACCATCTATTGGAATAACAAAAATCTCGAGAACAGACTACCTTCCATAATGACAAGGCTACCATCCAATGGAATAAAAAAAAATCTCGACAACATACTACCTTTCATAATGACAAGGCTACCATCCATTAGAGTGACGAAAATCTCGACAACAGACTACCTTCCATAATGACAAGGCTACGATCCATTAGAGTAACAAAAATCTCGACAACAAACTACCTTCCATAACGACAAGGCTACCATTCATTGGAGTAATGAAAATATCAACAAGAGACTACCTTGTATAATGACAAGGCTACCATGCATTGGAGTAAGAAATATATCAACAATTGACTACCTTCCATAATGACAAGGCTACCATCCATTGGAGTAACAAAAAGCTCGCCAACTGACTACCTTCCATAATTAAAAGGCTTCCATCTATTGGAGTGAGAAAAATATCGACAATAGACTACCTTCCATAATGACAAGGCTACCATCCATTGGAGTAACAAAATCTCGATAACATACTACCTTTAATTATGAAATGGATACTATCCATTGGAGTAAAAAAAATCTCGACAACAAACTACCTTTCAAAATGAAAAGGCTACCATCCATTCGAATAACAAAAATATCGACAACAAACTACGTTCCATAATAACAGGGCTACCATCCATTGGAGTAACAAAAATATCGACAATAGACTACCTTCCATAATGACAAGGCTACCATCCATTGGAGTGACAAAAATCTCCACAACAGACTACCTTCCATAATGATAAAGCTACCATCCATTAGAGTGACGAAAATCTCGACAATAGACTACCTTCCATAATAAATAGGCTGCCATCTATTAGAATAACAAAGATATCGACAACAGACTACCTTGTATAATGACAAGGCTACCATACATTGTAATAACAAAAATCCCGACAACAAACTACCTTCCACAGTGACAAGGCTACCATACATTGTAGTAACAAAAATCTCGACAACAATCTACCTTCCATAATGAAAAGGCTACCATCCATTGGAGTAACAAAAATCTGGACAATAGACTACCTTCCATAATGACAAGGCTACCATCCATTGGAGTAACAAAATCTCGATAACATACTACCTTTCATTATGAAATGGATACTATCCATTGGAGTAACAAAAATCTCGACAACAAACTACCCTTCAAAATGAAAAGGCTACCATCCATTCGAATAACAAAAATATTGACAACAAACTACCTTCCATAATGACAAGGTTACCATTCATTGGAGTAATGAAAATATCAACAAGAGACTACCTTGTATAATGACAAGGCTACCATGCATTGGAGTAATAAATATATCAACAATTGACTACCTTCCATAATGACAAGGCTACCATCCATTGGAGTAACAAAAAGCTCGGCAACAGACTACCTTCCATAATTAAAAGGCTTCCATCCATTGGAGTGAGAAAAATATCGACAATAGACTACCTTCCATAATGACAAGGCTACCATCCATTGGAGTAACAAAATCTCGATAACATACTACCTTTCATTATGAAATGGATACTATCCATTGGAGTAACAAAAATCTCGACAACAAACTACCTTTCAAAATGAAAAGGCTACCATCCATTCGAATAATAAAAATATCGACAATAAACTACGTTCCATAATGACAGGGCTACCATCCATTGGAGTAACAAAAATCTCGAAAAAATACTACCTTCCATAATGACAAGGTTACCATCCAATGGAGTAACAAAAAATCTCGACAACATACTACCTTTCATAATGACAAGGCTACCATCCATTAGAGTGATGAAAATCTCGACAATAGACTACCTTCCATAATAAATAGGCTGCCATCTATTAGAATAACAAAGATATCGACAACAGACTACCATGTATAATGACAAGGCTACCATACATTGTAATAACAAAAATCCCGACAACAAACTACCTTCCACAGTGACAAGGCTACCATACATTGTAGTAACAAAAATCTCGACAACAATCTACCTTCCATAATGAAAAGGCTACCATCCATTGGAGTAACAAAAATCTCGACAATAGACTACCTTCCAAAATGACAAGGCTACCATCCATTGGAGTAACAAAATCTCGATAACATACTACCTTTCATTATGAAATGGATACTATCCATTGGAGTAACAAAAATCTCGACAACAAACTACCTTTCAAAATTAAAAGGCTACCATCCATTCGAATAACAAAAATATCGACAACAAACTACGTTGCATAATGACAGGGCTACCATCCATTGGAGTAACAAAAATATCGACAACAAACTACCTTCCATAATGACAAGGCTAACATCCATTGGAGTAACAAAAATCTCCACAACAGACTACCTTCCATAATGACAAGGCTACCATTCATTGGAGTAACAAAAATCTCGAAAACAAATTACCTTCCATAATGTCGAGGCTAAAATCTATTGGAGTAACAAAAATCTCAACAACAGACTACCTTCCATAATGACAAGGCTACCATCTATTGAAATAACAAAAATCTCGAGAACAGACTACCTTCCATAATGACAAGGCTACCATCCAATGGAATAAAAAAAAATCTCGACAACATACTACCTTTCATAATGACAAGGCTACCATCCATTAGAGTGACGAAAATCTCGACAACAGACTATCTTTCATAATGACAAGGCTACGATCCATTAGAGTAACAAAAATCTCGACAACAAACTACCTTCCATAATGACAAGGCTACCATTCATTGGAGTAATGAAAATATCAACAAGAGACTACCTTGTATAATGACAAGGCTACCATGCATTGGAGTAATAAATATATCAACAATTGACTACCTTCCATAATGACAAGGCTACCATCCATTGGAGTAACAAAAAGCTCGCCAACACACTACCTTCCATAATTAAAAGGCTTCCATCCATTGGAGTGAGAAAAATATCGACAATAGACTACCTTCCATAATGACAAGGCTACCATCCATTGGTGTAACAAAATCTCGATAACATACTACCTTTCATTATGAAATGGATACTATCCATTGGAGTAACAAAAATCTCGACAACAAACTACCTTTCAAAATGAAAAGGCTACCATCCATTCGTATAACAAAAATATCGACAACAAACTACGTTCCATAATGATAAGGCTACCATACATTGTAGTAACAAAAATATCGACAACAGACTACCTTCCATAATGACAAGGCTACCATCCATTGGAGTGACAAAAATCTCCACAACAGACTACCTTCCATAATGACAAGGCTACCATCCATTAGAGTGACGAAAATCTTGACAATAGACTACCTTCCATAATAAATAGGCTGCCATCTATTAGAATAACAAAGATATCGACAACAGACTACCTTGTATAATTACAAGGCTACCATTCATTGGAGTAATGAAAATATCAACAAGAGACTACCTTGTATAATGACAAGGCTACCATGCATTGGAGTAATAAATATATCAACAATTGACTACCTTCCATAATGACAAGGCTACCATCCATTGGAGTAACAAAAAGCTCGCCAACAGACTACCTTCCATAATTAAAAGGCTTCCATCCATTGGAGTGAGAAAAATATCGACAATAGACTACCTTCCATAATGACAAGGCTACCATCCATTGGAGTAACAAAATCTCGATAACATACTACCTTTCATTATGAAATGGATACTATCCATTGGAGTAACAAAAATCTCGACAACAAACTACCTTTCAAAATGAAAAGGCTACCATCCATTCGAATAACAAAAATATCGACAACAAACTACGTTCCATATTGACAGGGCTACCATCCATTGGAGTAACAAAAATATCGAAAACATACTACCTTCCATAATGACAAGGTTACCATCCAATGGAGTAACAAAAAATCTCGACAACATACTACCTTTCATAATGACAAGGCTACCATCCATTAGAGTGACGAAAATCTCGAAAATAGACTACCTTCCATAATAAATAGGCTGCCATCTATTAGAATAACAAAGATATCGACAACAGACTACCATGTATAATGACAAGGCTACCATACATTGTAATAACAAAAATCCCGACAACAAACTACCTTCCACAGTGACAAGGCTACCATACATTGTAGTAACAAAAATCTCGACAACAATCTACCTTCCATAATGAAAAGGCTACCATCCATTGGAGTAACAAAAATCTCGACAATAGACTACCTTCCATAATGACAAGGCTACCATCCATTGGAGTAACAAAATCTCGATAACATACTACCTTTCATTATGAAATGGATACTATCCATTGGAGTAACAAAAATCTCGACAACAAACTACCTTTCAAAATGAAAAGCCTACCATCCATTCGAATAACAAAAATATCGACAACAAACTATGTTCCATAATGATAGGGCTACCATCCATTGGAGTAACAAAAATATCTACAACAAACTCCCTTCCATAATGACAAGGCTAACATCCATTGGAGTAACAAAAATCTCCACAACAGACTACCTTCCATAATGACAAGGCTACCATCCATTGGAGTAACAAAAATCTCGAAAACAAATTACCTTCCATAATGTCGAGGCTAAAATCCATTGGAGTAACAAAAATCTCAACAACAGACTACCTTCCATAATGACAAGGCTACCATCTATTGGAATAACAAAAATCTCGAGAACAGACTACCTTCCATAATGACAAGGCTACCATCCAATGGAATAAAAAAAAATCTCGACAACATACTACCTTATATAATGACAAGGCTACCATCCATTAGAGTGACGAAAATCTCGACAACAGACTACCTTCCATAAAGACAAGGCTACGATCCATTAGAGTAACAAAAATCTCGACAACAAACTACCTTCCATAATGACAAGGCTACCATTCATTGGAGTAATGAAAATATCAACAAGAGACTACCTTGTATAATGACAAGGCTACCATGCATTGGAGTAATAAATATATCAACAATTGACTACCTTCCATAATGACAAGGCTACCATCCAATGGAGTAACAAATAGCTCGCCAACAGACTACCTTCCATAATTAAAAGGCTTCCATCCATTGGAGTGAGAAAAATATCGACAATAGAATACCTTCCATAATGACAAGGCTACCATCCATTGGAGTAACAAAATCTCGATAACATACTACCTTTCATTATGAAATGGATACTATCCATTGGAGTAACAAAAATCTCGACAACAAACTACCTTTCAAAATGAAAAGGCTACCATCCATTCGTATAACAAAAATATCGACAACAAACTACAATCCATAATGATAAGGCTACCATACATTGTAGTAACAAAAATATCGACAACAGACTACCTTCCATAATGACAAGGCTACCATCCATTGGAGTGACAAAAATCTCCACAACAGACTACCTTCCATAATGACAAGGATACCATCCATTAGAGTGACGAAAATCTCGACAATAGACTACCTTCCATAATAAATAGGCTGCCATCTATTAGAATAACAAAGATATCGACAACAGACTACCTTGTATAATGACAAGGCTACCATACATTGTAATAACAAAAATCCCGACAACAAACTACCTTCCACAGTGGCAACATACTACCTTTCATAATGACAAGGCTACCATCTATTAGAGTGACGAAAATCTCGACAACAGACTACCTTCCATAATGACAAGGCTACGATCCATTAGAGTAACAAAAATTTCGACAACAAACTACCTTCCATAATGACAAGGCTACCATTCATTGGAGTAATGAAAATATCAACAAGAGACTACCTTGTATAATGACAAGGCTACCATGCATTGGAGTAATAAATATATCAACAATTGACTACCTTCCATAATGACAAGGCTACCATCCATTGGAGTAACAAAAAGCTCGCCAACTGACTACCTTCCATAATTAAAAGGCTTCCATCCATTGGAGTGAGAAAAATATCGACAATAGACTACCTTCCATAATGACAAGGCTACCATTCATTGGAGTAAAAAAATCTCGATAACATACTACCTTTAATTATGAAATGGATACTATCCATTGGAGTAACAAAAATCTCGACAACAAACTACCTTTCAAAATGAAAAGGCTACCATCCATTCGAATAACAAAAATATCGACAACAAACTACGTTCCATAATGACAGGGCTACCATCCATTGGAGTAACAAAAATATCGACAACAGACTACCTTCCATAATGACAAGGCTACCATCCATTGGAGTGACAAAAATCTCCACAACAGACTACCTTCCATAATGACAAGGCTACCATCCATTAGAGTGACGAAAATCTCGACAATAGACTACCTTCCATAATAAATAGGCTGCCATCTATTATAATAACAAAGATATCGACAACAGACTACCTTGTATAATGACAAGGCTACCATACATTGTAATAACAAAAATCCCGACAATAAACTACCTTCCACAGTGACAAGGCTACCATACATTGTAGTAACAAAAATCTCGACAACAATCTACCTTCCATAATGAAAAGGCTACCATCCATTGGAGTAACAAAAATCTGGACAATAGACTACCTTCCATAATGACAAGGCTACCATCCATTGGAGTAACAAAATCTCGATAACATACTACCTTTCATTATGAAATGGATACTATCCATTGGAGTAAAAAAAATCTCGACAACAAACTACCTTTCAAAATGAAAAGCCTACCATCCATTTGAATAACAAAAATATTGACAACAAACTACCTTCCATAATGACAAGGCTACCATTCATTGGAGTAATGAAAATATCAACAAGAGACTACCTTGTATAATGACAAGGCTACCATGCATTGGAGTAATAAATATATCAACAATTGACTACCTTCCATAATGACAAGGCTACCATCCATTGGAGTAACAAAAAGCTCGCCAACAGACTACCTTCCATAATTAAAAGGCTTCCATCCATTGGAGTGAGAAAAATATCGACAATAGACTACCTTCCATAATGACAAGGCTACCATCCATTGGAGTAACAAAATCTCGATAACATACTACCTTTCATTATGAAATGGATACTATCCATTGGAGTAACAAAAATCTCGACAACAAACTACCTTTCAAAATGAAAAGGCTACCATCCATTCGAATAACAAAAATATCGACAACAAACTACGTTCCATAATGACAGGGCTACCATCCATTGGAGTAACAAAAATATCGACAACAGACTACCTTCCATAATGACAAGGCTAACATCCATTGGAGTAACAAAAATCTCCACAAAAGACTACCTTCCATAATGACAAGGCTACCATCCATTGGAGTAACAAAAATCTCGAAAACAAATTACCTTCCATAATGTCGAGGCTAAAATCCATTGGAGTAATGAAAATATCAACAAGAGACTACCTTCCATAATGACAAGGCTACCATGCATTAGAGTAATGAAAATATCAACAAGAGACTACCTTCCATAATGACAAGCCTACCATCCATTGGAGTAACAAAAATATTGCAACAAACTACCTTCCATAATGACAAGGCTACCATCCATTGGAGTGACAAAAATCTCGACAATAGACTACCTTCCATAATGACAAGGCTACCATCCATTGGAATAACAAAAATCTCGACAACATACTACCTTCCATAATGATAAGGCTACCATCCATTATAGTGACGAAAATCTCGACAATAGACTACCTTCCATAATAAATAGGCTACCATCCATTAGTGTAACAAAGATATCATCAACAGACTACCTTTTATAATGACAAGGCTACCATACAATGTAATTACAAAAATCTCGACAACAAACTACCTTCCATAATGACAAGGCTACCATACATTGTAGTAACAAAAATCTCGACAACTGTCAACCTTCCATAATGAAAAGGCGACCATCCATTGGAGTAACAAAAATCTCGATAATAGACTACCTTCCATACTGACAAGGCTACCATCCATTGGAGTACCAAAAATCTCGACAACAAACTACCTTCCTTAATGACAAGGCTACCATCCATTAGAGTAACAAAAATCTCGACAACAGACTACCTTCCATAATGACAAGGCTACGATCCATTAGAGTAACAAAAATCTCGACAATAGACTACCTTCCATAATGACAAGGCTACCATCCATTGGAGTAATGAAAATATCTATATAAGTCTACCTTCTATAATGAAAAGGCTATCATGCATTGGAGTAATCAATATATCAACAATAGACTACCTTCCATAATGACAAGGCTACCATCCATTGGAGTAACAAAAAGCTCGCCAATAGACTACCTTCCATAATTACAAGGCTTCCATCCATTGGAGTGATAAAAATATCGACAATAGACTACCTTCCATAATGACAAGGCTACCATCCATTGGAGTAACAAAATCTCGATAACATACTACCTTTCATTATGAAATGGCTACTATCCATTGCAGTAACAAAAATCTCGACAACAAACTACCTTTCAAAATGAAAAGGCTACCATCCATTGGAATAACAAAAATATCGACAACAAACTACGGTCCATAATGACAGGGCTACCATCCATTGGAGTAACAAAAATATCGACAATAGACTACCTTCCATAATGACAAGGCTAACATCCATTGGAGTAACAAAAATCTAGACAACAGACTACCTTCCATATTAACAAGGCTACCATCCATTAGAGTAACAAAAATCCTGATACCAAACTACCTTCCATAATGACAAGGCTACCATCCATTGGAGTAATGAAAATATCAACAAGAGACTACCTTCCATAATGACAAGGCTACCATGCATTAGAGTAATGAAAATATCAACAAGAGACTACCTTCCATAATGACAAGCCTACCATCCATTGGAGTAACAAAAAAATTGCAACAAACTACCTTCCATAATGACAAGGCTACCATCCATTGGAATAACAAAAATCTCGAAAACATACTACGTTCCATAATGATAAGGCTACCATCCATTAGAGTGACGAAAATCTCGACAATAGACTACCTTCCATAATAAATAGGCTACCATCCATTAGAGTAACAAATATATCATCAACAGACTACCTTCTATAATGATAAGGCTACCATACATTGTAATAACAAAAATCTCGACAACAAACTACCTTCCACAATGACAAGGCTACCAAACATTGTAGTAAAAAAAATCTCGACAACTGTCAACCTTCCATAATGAAAAGGCGATCATCCATTGGAGTAACAAAAATCTCGACAATAGACTACCTTCCATACTGACAAGGCTACCATCCATTGGAGTACCAAAAATCTCGACAACAAACTACCTTCCATAATGACAAGGCAACCATCCATTAGAGTAACAAAAATCTCGACAACACACTACCTTCCATAATGACAAGGCTACGATCCATTAGAGTAACAAAAATCTCGACAACAGACTAACTTCCATAATGACAAGGCTACCATGCATTGGAGTAATAAATATATCAACAATTGACTACCTTCCATAATGACAAGGCTACCATCCATTGGAGTAACAAAAAGCTCGCCAACAGACTACCTTCCATAATTAAAAGGCTTCCATCCATTGGAGTGAGAAAAATATCGACAATAGACTACCTTCCATAATGACAAGGCTACCATCCATTGGAGTAACAAAATCTCGATAACATACTACCTTTCATTATGAAATGGCTACTATCCATTGGAGTAACAAAAATCTCGACAACAAACTACCTTTCAAAATGAAAAGGCTACCATCCATTGGAATAACAAAAATATCGACAACAAACTACGTTCCATAATGACAGGGCTACCATCCATTGGAGTAACAAAAATATCGACAACAGACTACCTTCCATAATGACAAGGCTAACATCATTTGGAGTAACAAAAATCTAGACAACAGACTACCTTCCATATTAACAAGGCTACGATCCATTAGAGTAACAAAAATCCTGATAACAAACTACCTTCCATAATGACAAGGCTACCATCCATTGGAGTAATGAAAATATTTACAAGAGACTACCTTCCATAATGACAAGGCTACCTTGCATTAGAGTAATGAAAATATCAACAAGAGACTACCTTCCATAATGACAAGCCTACCATCCATTGGAGTAACAAAAAAATTGCAACAAACTACCTTCCATAATGACAAGGCTACCATCCATTGGAGTTACAAAAATCTCGACAATAGACTACCTTCCATAATGACAAGGCTACCATCCATTGGAATAACAAAAATCTCGACAACATACTACGTTCCATAATGATAAGGCTACCATCCATTAGAGTGACGAAAATCTCGACAATAGACTACCTTCCATAATAGTTAGGCTACCATCCACTAGAGTAACAAAGATATCATCAACAAACTACCTTCTATAATGACAAGGCTACCATACATTGTAATAACAAAAATCTCGACAACAAACTACCTTCCACAATGACAAGGCTACCATACATTGTAGTAAAAAAAATCTCGACAACTGTCAACCTTCCATAATGAAAAGGCGATCATCCATTGGAGTAACAAAAACCTCGACAATAGACTACCTTCCATACTGACAAGGCTACCATCCATTGGAGTACCAAAAATCTCGACAACAAACTACCTTCCTTAATGACAAGGCTACCATCCATTAGAGTAACAAAAATATCGACAACAGACTACCTTCCATAATGACAAGGCTACGATCCATTAGAGTAACAAAAATCTCGACAATAGACTACCTTCCATAACGACAAGGCTACCATCCATTGGAGTAATGAAAATATCAATAAGAGACTACCTTCTATAATGACAAGGCTACCATGCATTGGAGTAATAAATATATCAACAATAGACTACCTTCAATAATGACAAGGCTACCATCCATTGGAGTAACAAAAAGCTCGCCAATAGACTACCTTCCATAATTACAAGGCTTCCATCCATTGGAGTGAGAAAAATATCGACAATAGACTACCTTCCATAATGACAAGGCTACCATCCATTGGAGTAACAAAATCTCGATAACATACTACCTTTCATTATGAAATGGCTACTATCCATTGCAGTAACAAAAATCTCGACAACAAACTACCTTTCAAAATGAAAAGGCTACCATCCATTGGAATAACAAAAATATCGACAACAAACTACGGTCCATAATGACAGGGCTACCATCCATTGGAGTAACAAAAATATCGACAATAGACTACCTTCCATAATGACAAGGCTACCATCCATTGGAGTAACAAAAATCTAGACAACAGACTACCTTCCATATTAACAAGGCTACGATCCATTAGAGTAACAAAAATCCTGATACCAAACTACCTTCCATAATGACAAGGCTACCATCCATTGGAGTAATGAAAATATCAACAAGAGACTACCTTCCATAATGACAAGGCTACCATGCATTAGAGTAATGAAAATATCAACAAGAGACTACCTTCCATAATGACAAGCCTACCATCCATTGGAGTAACAAAAAAATTGCAACAAACTACCTTCCATAATGACAAGGCTACCATCCATTGGAATAACAAAAATCTCGAAAACATACTACGTTCCATAATGATAAGGCTACCATCCATTAGAGTGACGAAAATCTCGACAATAGACTACCTTCCATAATAAATAGGCTACCATCCATTAGAGTAACAAATATATCATCAACAGACTACCTTCTATAATGATAAGGCTACCATACATTGTAATAACAAAAATCTCGACAACAAACTACCTTCCACAATGACAAGGCTACCAAACATTGTAGTAAAAAAAATCTCGACAACTGTCAACCTTCCATAATGAAAAGGCGATCATCCATTGGAGTAACAAAAATCTCGACAATAGACTACCTTCCATACTGACAAGGCTACCATCCATTGGAGTACCAAAAATCTCGACAACAAACTACCTTCCATAATGACAAGGCAACCATCCATTAGAGTAACAAAAATCTCGACAACACACTACCTTCCATAATGACAAGGCTACGATCCATTAGAGTAACAAAAATCTCGACAACAGACTAACTTCCATAATGACAAGGCTACCATGCATTGGAGTAATAAATATATCAACAATTGACTACCTTCCATAATGACAAGGCTACCATCCATTGGAGTAACAAAAAGCTCGCCAACAGACTACCTTCCATAATTAAAAGGCTTCCATCCATTGGAGTGAGAAAAATATCGACAATAGACTACCTTCCATAATGACAAGGCTACCATCCATTGGAGTAACAAAATCTCGATAACATACTACCTTTCATTATGAAATGGCTACTATCCATTGGAGTAACAAAAATCTCGACAACAAACTACCTTTCAAAATGAAAAGGCTACCATCCATTGGAATAACAAAAATATCGACAACAAACTACGTTCCATAATGACAGGGCTACCATCCATTGGAGTAACAAAAATATCGACAACAGACTACCTTCCATAATGACAAGGCTAACATCCATTGGAGTAACAAAAATCTAGACAACAGACTACCTTCCATATTAACAAGGCTACGATCCATTAGAGTAACAAAAATCCTGATAACAAACTACCTTCCATAATGACAAGGCTACCATCCATTGGAGTAATGAAAATATCAACAAGAGACTACCTTCCATAATGACAAGGCTACCTTGCATTAGAGTAATGAAAATATCAACAAGAGACTACCTTCCATAATGACAAGCCTACCATTCATTGGAGTAACAAAAAAATTGCAACAAACTACCTTCCATAATGACAAGGCTACCATCCATTGAAGTTACAAAAATCTCGACAATAGACTACCTTCCATAATGACAAGGCTACCATCCATTGGAATAACAAAAATCTCGACAACATACTACGTTCCATAATGATAAGGCTACCATCCATTAGAGTGACGAAAATCTCGACAATAGACTACCTTCCATAATAGTTAGGCTACCATCCACTAGAGTAACAAAGATATCATCAACAAACTACCTTCTATAATGACAAGGCTACCATACATTGTAATAACAAAAATCTCGACAACAAACTACCTTCCACAATGACAAGGCTACCATACATTGTAGTAAAAAAAATCTCGACAACTGTCAACCTTCCATAATGAAAAGGCGATCATCCATTGGAGTAACAAAAACCTCGACAATAGACTACCTTCCATACTGACAAGGCTACCATCCATTGGAGTACCAAAAATCTCGACAACAAACTACCTTCCTTAATGACAAGGCTACCATCCATTAGAGTAACAAAAATATCGACAACAGACTACCTTCCATAATGACAAGGCTACGATCCATTAGAGTAACAAAAATCTCGACAACAGACTAACTTCCATAATGACAAGGCTACCAAGCATTGGAGTAATAAATATATCAACAATTGACTACATTCCATAATGACAAGGCTACCATCCATTGGAGTAACAAAAAGCTCGCCAACAGACTACCTTCCATAATTAAAAGGCTTCCATCCATTGGAGTGAGAAAAATATCGACAATAGACTACCTTCCATAATCACAAGGCTACCATCCATTGGAGTAACAAAATCTCGATAACATACTACCTTTCATTATGAAATGGCTACTATCCATTGGAGTAACAAAAATCTCGACAACAAACTACCTTTCAAAATGAAAAGGCTACCATCCATTGGAATAACAAAAATATCGACAACAAACTACGTTCCATAATGACAGGGCTACCATCCATTGGAGTAACAAAAATATCGACAACAGACTACCTTCCATAATGACAAGGCTAACATCCATTGGAGTAACAAAAATCTAGACAACAGACTACCTTCCATATTAACAAGGCTACGATCCATTAGAGTAACAAAAATCCTGATAACAAACTACCTTCCATAATGACAAGGCTACCATCCATTGGAGTAATGAAAATATCAACAAGAGACTACCTTCCATAATGACAAGGCTACCTTGCATTAGAGTAATGAAAATATCAACAAGAGACTACCTTCCATAATGACAAGCCTACCATCCATTGGAGTAACAAAAAAATTGCAACAAACTACCTTCCATAATGACAAGGCTACCATCCATTGGAGTTACAAAAATCTCGACAATAGACTACCTTCCATAATGACAAGGCTACCATCCATTGGAATAACAAAAATCTCGACAACATACTACGTTCCATAATGATAAGGCTACCATCCATTAGAGTGACGAAAATCTCGACAATAGACTACCTTCCATAATAGTTAGGCTACCATCCACTAGAGTAACAAAGATATCATCAACAAACTACCTTCTATAATGACAAGGCTACCATACATTGTAATAACAAAAATCTCGACAACAAACTACCTTCCACAATGACAAGGCTACCAT
Source organism: Vicia faba (assembly GCA_948472305.1). Classification (NCBI taxonomy): domain Eukaryota; kingdom Viridiplantae; phylum Streptophyta; class Magnoliopsida; order Fabales; family Fabaceae; genus Vicia; species Vicia faba. Next base: position 583,957,461 of record OX451739.1, on the reverse strand, counting down.
ACATTGTAGTAAAAAAAATCTCGACAACTGTCAACCTTCCATAATGAAAAGGCGATCATCCATTGGAGTAACAAAAACCTCGACAATAGACTACCTTCCATACTGACAAGGCTACCATCCATTGGAGTACCAAAAATCTCGACAACAAACTACCTTCCTTAATGACAAGGCTACCATCCATTAGAGTAACAAAAATATCGACAACAGACTACCTTCCATAATGACAAGGCTACGATCCATTAGAGTAACAAAAATCTCGACAATAGACTACCTTCCATAACGACAAGGCTACCATCCATTGGAGTAATGAAAATATCAATAAGAGACTACCTTCTATAATGACAAGGCTACCATGCATTGGAGTAATAAATATATCAACAATAGACTACCTTCAATAATGACAAGGCTACCATCCATTGGAGTAACAAAAAGCTCGCCAATAGACTACCTTCCATAATTACAAGGCTTCCATCCATTGGAGTGAGAAAAATATCGACAATAGACTACCTTCCATAATGACAAGGCTACCATCCATTGGAGTAACAAAATCTCGATAACATACTACCTTTCATTATGAAATGGCTACTATCCATTGCAGTAACAAAAATCTCGACAACAAACTACCTTTCAAAATGAAAAGGCTACCATCCATTGGAATAACAAAAATATCGACAACAAACTACGTTCCATAATGACAGGGCTACCATCCATTGGAGTAACAAAAATATCGACAACAGACTACCTTCCATAATGACAAGGCTAACATCCATTGGAGTAACAAAAATCTAGACAACAGACTACCTTCCATATTAACAAGGCTACGATCCATTAGAGTAACAAAAATCCTGATAACAAACTACCTTCCATAATGACAAGGCTACCATCCATTGGAGTAATGAAAATATCAACAAGAGACTACCTTCCATAATGACAAGGCTACCATGCATTAGAGTAATGAAAATATCAATAAGAGACTACCTTCCATAATGACAAGCCTACCATCCATTGGAGTAACAAAAATATTGCAACAAACTACCTTCCATAATGACAAGGCTACCATCCATTGGAGTGACAAAAATCTCGACAATAGACTACCTTCCATAATGACAAGGCTACCATCCATTGGAATAACAAAAATCTCGACAACATACTACGTTCCATAATGATAAGGCTACCATCCATTAGAGTGACGAACATCTCGACAATAGACTACCTTCCATAATAAATAGGCTACCATCCATTAGAGTAACAAAGATATCATCAACAGACTACCTTCTATAATTTCAAGGCTACCATACATTGTAATAACAAAAATCTCGACAACAAACTACCTTCCACAATGACAAGGCTACCATACATTGTAGTAACAAAAATCTCGACAACTGTCAACCTTCCATAATGAAAAGGGGACCATCCATTGGAGTAACAAAAATCTCGACAATAGACTACCTTCCATACTGACAAGGCTACCATCCATTGGAGTACCAAAAATCTCGACAACAAACAACCTTCCTTAATTACAAGGCTACCATCCATTAGAGTAACAAAAATCTCGACAACAGACTACCTTCCATAATGACAAGGCTACGATCCATTAGAGTAACAAAAATCTCGACAATAGACTACCTTCCATAATGACAAGGCTACCATCCATTGGAGTAATGAAAATATCAATAAGAGACTACCTTCTATAATGACAAGGCTACCATGCATTGGAGTAATAAATATATCAACAATAGACTACCTTCAATAATGACAAGGCTACCATCCATTGGAGTAACAAAAAGCTCGCCAATAGACTACCTTCCATAATTACAAGGCTTCCATCCATTGGAGTGATAAAAATATCGACAATAGACTACCTTCCATAATGACAAGGCTACCATCCTTTGGAGTAACAAAATCTCGATAACATACTACCTTTCATTATGATATGGCTACTATCCATTGGAGTAAAAAAAATCTCGACAACAAACTACCTTTCAAAATGATAAGGCTACCATCCATTGGAATAACAAAAATATCGACAACAAACTACGTGCCATAATGACAGGGCTACCATCCATTGGAGTAACAAAAATATCGACAACATACTACCATCCATAATAACAAGGCTACCATCCATTGGAGTAAGAAAAATCTAGACAACAGACTACCTTCCATATTAACAAGGCTACGATCCATTAGAGTAACAAAAATACTAACAACAAACTACCTTACATAATGACAAGGCTACCATCCATTGGAATAATGAAAATATCAACAAGAGACTACCTTCCATCATGACAAGGCTACCATGCATTGGAGTAATGAAAATATCAACAAGAGACTACCTTCCACAATAACAAGCCTAACATCCATTGGAGTAACAAAAATCTCGACAATAGACTACCTTCCATAATGACAAGGCTACTATCCATTGGAGTAACAAAAATCTCGACAACAAACTACCTTCCATAATGATAAGGCTACCATCCATTGGAATAACAAAAATATCGACAACAAACTACGTTCCATAATGACAGGGATACCATCCATTGGAGTAACAAAAATATAGAAATCAGACTACCTTCCATAATGAAAAGGCTACCATCCATTGGAGTAATGAAAATATCAACAAGAGACTACTTTCCATAATGACAAGGCTGCCATCCATTGTTGTAACAAAAATCTCGACAATAGACTACTTTCCATAATGACAAGGCTACCCTCCATTAGAGTAAAAAAAAACTAGACAACAAGAGACTACTTTCCATAATGACAAGGCTGCCATCCATTGGTGTAATAAAAATATCGCCAACAGACTACCTTCCATAATGACAAGGCTACCATCCTTTGGAGTAACAAAAAAATCGATAACAGAATACCTTCCTTAATGACTAGGCTATCATCCATTAGAGTAACAAAGATATCGACAACAGACTACCTTCTATAATGACAAGACTACCATACATTGTAATATCAAAAATCTCGATAACAAACTACATTCCATAATGACAAGGCTACAATACATTGTAGTAACAAAAATCTAGACAACAGTCTACCTTCCATAATGACAAGGCTATCATCCATTGGAGTAACAAAAATATCGACAATAGACTACCTTCCATAATTACAAAGCTACCATCCATTGGAGTAACAAAAATCTCGACAACGAAATACCTTCCATAAGGACAAGGCTACCATCCATTAGAGTAACAAAAATATCGACAACAAACTACGTGCCATAATGACAAGGCTACCATCCATTGGAGTAATGAAAATATCAACAAGAGACTACCTTCCATCATGACAAGGCTACCATGCATTGGAGTAATGAAAATATCAACATTAGACTACCTTCTATAATGACAAGCCTAACATCCATTGGAATAACAAAAATCTCGCCAACAAACTACCTTCCATAATGACAAGGCTACCATCCATTGGAGTGACAAAAATCTCGACAATAGACTACCTTCCATAATGACAAGGCTACCATCCATTGGAGTAACAAAAATCTCGATAACATACTACCTTTAATTATGATATGGCTACTATCCATTGGAGTAACAAAAATCTCGACAACAAACTACCTTTCAAAATGATAAGGCTACCATCCATTGGAATAACAAAAATATCGACAACAAACTACGTGCCATAATGACAGTGCTACCATCCATTGGAGTAACAAAAATATCGACAACATAATACCTTCCATAATAACAAGGCTACCATCCATTGGAGTAAGAAAAATCTAGACAATAGACTACCTTCCATATTAACAAGGCTACGATCCATTAGAGTAACAAAAATTCTGACAACAAACTACCTTACATAATGACAAGGCTACCATCCATTGGAGTAATGAAAATATCAACAAGAGACTACCTTCCATAATGACAAGCCTAACATCCATTGGTGTAACAAAAATCTCGCCAACAGACTACCTTCCATAATGACAAGGCTACCATCCATTGGAGTGACAAAAATCTCGACAATAGACTACCTTCCATAATGACAAGGCTACTATCCATTGGAGTTACAAAAATCTCGACAACAAACTACCTTCCATAATGACCGGGCTACCATCAATTGGAGTAACAAAAATATCGAAATCAGACTACCTTCCGTAATGACTAGGCTACCATCCATTGGAGTAACAAAAATCTAGACAACAGACTACCTTCCATAATGATAAGGCTACCATCCATTGTTGTAACAAAAATCTCAACAATAGACTACCTTCCATAATGACAAGGCTACCCTCCATTGGAGTAACAAAAATATCAACAAGAGACTACCTTCCATAATGACAAGGCAACCATCTATTGGTGTAATAAAAATCTCGCCAACAGACTACCTTCCATAATGACAAGGCTACCATCCATTGGAGTAACAGAAATATCGACAACATAATACCTTCCTTATTGACTAGGCTACCATCCATTAGAGTAACAAAGATATCGACAACAGACAACCTTCTATAATGACAAGACTACCATACATTGTAATAACAAAAATCTCGATAACAAACTACATTCCATAATGACAAGGCTACAATACATTGTAGTAACAAAAATCTCGACAACAATCTACCTTCCATAATGACAAGGCTATCATCCATTGGAGTAACAAAAATATCGACAATAGACTACCTACCATAATGACAAAGCTACCATCCATTGGAGTAACAAATATCTCGACAACAAAATACCTTCCATAAGGACAAGGCTACCATCCATTAGAGTAACAAAAATCTCGACAACAGACTACCTTCCAAATTAAAAAGGCTACGATCCATTAGAGTAACAAAAATCCTAACAACAAACCTCCTTCCATAATGACAAGGCTTCCATCCATTGGAGTAATGAAAATATCAACAAGAGACTACCTTCCATCATGACAAGGCTACCATGCATTGGAGTAATGAAAATATCAACAAGAGACTACCTTCCATAATGACAAGCCTAACATCCATTGGAGTAACAAAAATCTCGCCAACAGACTACCTTCCATAATGACAAGGCTACCATCCATTGGAGTGACAAAAATCTCGACAATAGACTACCTTCCATAATGACAAGGCTATTATCCATTGGAGTTACAAAAATCTCGACAACAAACTACCTTCCACAATGATAAGGCTACCATCCATTGGAATAAAAAAAATATCGATAACAAATTACGTTCCATAATGAATAGGCTACCATCCATTGGAGAAACAAAAATATCGACAACAAACTACCTTCCATAATGACAAGGCTACCATCCATTGGAGTAACAAAAATATCGACAACAGAATACCTTCCATAATGACTAGGCTACCATCCATTTGAGTATCAATGATATCGACAACAGACTACCTTCCATAATGACAAGGCTACCATCCATTGGAGTGACAAAAATCTCGACAACAGACTACCTTCCATAATGACAAGGCTACCATCCATCGGAGTAACAAAAATCTCGAAAACAGACTACCTTCCATAATGACAAGGCTAAAATCCATTGGAGTAACAAAAATCTCGACAACAGACTACCTTCTATAATGACAAGGCTACCATCTATTGTAATAACAAAAATCTCGAGAACAGACTACCTTCCATAATGACAAGGCTACCATACAATGGAATAAAAAAAATCTCGACAACATACTACCTTCCATAATGACAAGGCAACCATCCATTAGAGTGACGAAAATCTCGACAATAGACTACCTTCCTTAATAAATAGGCTACCATCCATTAGAGTAACAAAGATATCGACAACAGACTACCTTCCACAATGACAAGGCTACCATACATTGTAGTAACAAAAATCTCGACAACTGTCTACCTTCCATATTGAAAAGGCTACCATCCATTGGAATTACAAAAATCTCGACAATAGACTACCTTCCATAATGACAAGGCTACCATCCATTGGAGTACCAAAAATCTCGACAACAAACTACCTTCCGTAATGACAAGGCTACCATCCATTAGAGTAACAAAAATCTCGACAACAGACTACCTTCAATAATGACAAGGCTACGATCCATTAGAGTAACAAAAATCTCGACAACAGACTACCTTCCATAATGACAAGGCTACCATCCATTGGAGTAATGAAAATATCAATAAGAGACTACCTTCTATAATGACAAGGCTACCATGCATTGGAGTAATAAATATATCAACAATAGACAACCTTCCATAATGACAAGGCTACCATCCATTAGAGTAACAAAAAGCTCGCCAACAGACTACCTTCCATAATTACAAGGCTTCCATCCATTGGAGTGACAAAAATATCGACAATAGACTACCTTCCATAATGACAAGGCTACCATCCATTGGAATAACAAAATCTCGATAACATACTACCTTTCATTATGACATGGCTACTATCCATTGGAATAACAAAAATATCGACAACAAACTACGTTCCATAATGACAGGGCTACCATCCATTGGAGTAACAAAAATATCGACAACATACTACCTTCCATAATAACAAGGCTACCATCCATTGGAGTAACAAAAATCTAGACAACAGACTACCTTCCATATTAACAAGGCTATGATCCATTAGAGTAACAAAAATCCTGACAAGAAACTACCTTACATAATGACAAGGCAACCATCCATTGGAGTAATGAAAATATCAACAAGAGACTACCTTCAATAATGACAAGGCTACCATCCATTGGAGTAACAAAAATCTCGACAACAGAATACCTTCCATAATGATAATGCTACCATCCATTGGAGTAACAAAAATCTCGTCAACAGACAACCTTCCATAATGACAAGGCTACCATCCATTGGAGTAACAAAAATTTCGAAAGCAGACTACCTTCCATAATGACATGGCTAAAATCCATTGGAGTAACAAAAATCTCGAAAACAGACTACCTTCCATAATGACAAGGCAACCATCTAATGGAATAACAAAAATAACGAGAACAGACTACCTTCCATATGACAAGGCTACCATCCATTGGAGTAATAAAAATCTCGACAATAGACTACCTTCCATAATGACAAAGCTACCATCCATTGGAGTAACAAAAATCTCGACAACAAACTACCTTCTTGAATGACAAGGCTACCATCCATTAGAGTAACAAAAATCACGACAACAGACTACCTTCCATATTGACAAGGCTACGATCCATTAGAGTAACAAAAATCCTGACAACAAACTGCCTTCCATAATGACGAGGCTACCATCCATTGGAGTAATGAAAATATCAACAAGAGACTACCATCCATAATTACAAGGCTACCCTCCATTAGAGTAATGAAAATATCAACAAGAGACTACCTTCCATAATGACAAGGCTACCATCCATTGGAGTAACAAAAATCTCGCCAACAGACTACCTTCCATAATGATAAGGCTACCATCCATTGGAGTAACAAAATCTCGACAATAGACTACCTTCCATAATGACAAGGCTACCATCCATTGGAGTGACAAAAATCTCGACAACAGACTACCTTCCATAATGACAAGGCTACCATCCATTGGAGAAACCAAAATCTCGAAAACAAACTACCTTCCATAATGACAAGGCTAAAATCCATTGGAGTAACAAAAATCTTGACAACAGACTACCTTCCATAATGACAAGGCTACCATCTACTGGAATAAAAAAAATCTCGAGAACATACTACCTTCTATAATGACAAGGATAACCATCCAATGGAATAATAAAAATCTCGACAACATACTACCTTCCATAATGACAAGGATACCATCCATTAGAGTGACAAAAATCTCTACAATAGACTACCTTCCATAATAAATAGGCTACCATCAATTAGAGTAACAAAGATATCGACAACAGACTATATTCTATAATGACAAGGCTACCATACATTGTAATAACAAAAATCTCGACAACAAACTACCTTCCATAATGACAAGGCTACCATACATTATAGTAACAAAAATATCAACAACATACTACCTTCCATAATGAAAAGGCTACCATCCATTGGAGTAACAAAAATCTCGACAATAGACTACCTTCCATAATGACAAGGCTACCATCAAATGGAGTAACAAAAATCTCGACAACAAACTACCTTCCATAATGACAAGGCTACCATCCATTAGAGTAAAAAAAATATCGACAATAGACTACCTTCCAAAATGACAAGGCTAAGATCCATTAGAGTAAGAAAAATCTTGACAACAGACTACCTTTCATAATGACAAGGCTACCATCCATTGGAGTGACAAAAATCTCGACAACAGACTACCTTCCATAATGACAAGGCTACCATCCATTGGAGAAACCAAAATCTCGAAAACAAACTACCTTCCATAATGACAAGGCTAAAATCCATTGGAGTAACAAAAATCTTGACAATAGACTACCTTCCATAATGACAAGGCTACCATCTACTGGAATAACAAAAATCTCGAGAACATACTACCTTCTATAATGACAAGGATAACCATCCAATGGAATAACAAAAATCTCGACAACATACTACCTTCCATAATGACAAGGATACCATCCATTAGAGTGACAAAAATCTCTACAATAGACTACCTTCCATAATAAATAGGCTACCTTCAATTAGAGTAACAAAGATATCGACAACAGACTATATTCTATAATGACAAGGCTACCATACATTGTAATAACAAAAATCTCGACAACAAACTACCTTCCATAATGACAAGGCTACCATACATTATAGTAACAAAAATATCGACAACATACTACCTTCCATAATGAAAAGGCTACCATCCATTGTTGTAACAAAAATCTCGACAATAGACTACCTTCCATAATGACAAGGCTACTATCCATTGGAGTAACAAAAATCTCGACAACAAACTACCTTCCATAATGACAAGGCTACCATCCATTAGAGTAAAAAAAATATCGACAATAGACTACCTTCCAAAATGACAAGGCTAAGATCCATTAGAGTAAGAAAAACTTGACAACAGACTACCTTCCAAAATGACAAGTCTACCCTCCATTGGAGTAATGAAAATATCAACAAGAGACTACTTTCCATAATGACAAGGCTACCATCCATTGGAGTAACAAAAATCTCGACAACAAACTACCTTCCATAATGACAAGGCTACCCTCCATTATAGTAACAAAAAACTAGACAACAGACTACCTTCCATAATGACAAGTCTACCATCCATTGGAGTAACAAAAATATCAACAAGAGACTACCTTCCATAATGAAAAGCCTACCATCCATTCGAGTAACGAAAATCTCGCCAACAGACTACCTTCCATAATGACAAGGCTACCATCCATTAGAGTGACAAAAATCTCGACAATAGACTACATTCCATAATGACAAGGCTACTATCCATTAGAGTAACAAAAATCTTGACAACAAACTACCTTCCATAATGATAAGGCTACCATCCATTGGAATAACAAAAATATCGATAACAAACTACGATCCATAATGAATAGGCTACCATCCATTGGAGTAACAAAAATATCTAGACAACAAACTACCTTCCAAAATAACAAGTCTTCCCTCCATTGGAGTAATGAAAATATCAACAAGAGACTACTTTCCATAATGACAAGGCTACCATCCATTGGAGTAACAAAAATCTCGACAACAAACTACCTTCCATAATGACAAGGCTACCCTCCATTAGAGTAACAAAAAACTAGACAACAGACTACCTTCCATAATGACAAGTCTACCATCCATTGGAGTTCCAAAATAATCATCAACAAGAGACTACCTTCCATAATGACAAGGCAACCATCCATTGGTGAATTAAAAATCTCGACAACACACTACCTTCCATAATGATGAAGCTACCATCCATTGGAATAACAAAAATATCGACAACAAACTACGTTCCATAATTACAAGGCTACCATCCATTGGAGTAACAAAAATCTCGCCCATTGGAGTAACAAAAATATCGAGAATAGGCTACCTTCCATAATGAAAAGCCTACCATCCATTGGAGTAACAAAAATCTCGACAACAGAATACCTTCCATAATGATAATGCTACCATCCATTGGAGTAACAAAAATCTCGTCAACAGACAACCTTCCATAATGACAAGGCTACCATCCATTGGAGTAACAAAATTTTCGAAAGCAGACTACCTTCCATAATGACATGGCTAAAATCCATTGGAGTAACAAAAATCTCGACAATAGACTACCTTCCATAATGACAAGGCAACCATCTAATGGAATAACAAAAATCACAAGAACAGACTGCCTTCCATTTGACAAGGCTACCATCCATTGGAGTAATAAAAATCTCGACAATAGACTACCTTCCATAATGACAAAGCTACCATCCATTGGAGTAACACAAATCTCGACAACAAACTACCTTCTTGAATGACAAGGTTACCATCCATTAGAGTAACAAAAATCACGACAACAGACTACCTTCCATATTGACAAGGCTACGATCCATTAGAGTAACAAAAATCCTGACAACAAACTACCTCTTATAATGACGAGGCTACCATCCATTGGAGTAATCAAAATATCAACAAGAGACTACCATCCATAATTACAAGGCTACCCTCCATTAGAGTAATGAAAATATCAACAAGAGACTACCTTCCATAATGACAAGGCTACCATCCATTGGAGTAACAAAAATCTCGCCAACAGACTACCTTCCATAATGATAAGGCTACCATCCATTGGAGTAACAAAATCTCGACAATAGACTACCTTCCATAATGACAAGGCTACCATCCATTGGAGTGACAAAAATCTCGACAACAGACTACCTTCCATAATGACAAGGCTACCATCCATTGGAGAAACCAAAATCTCGAAAACAAACTACCTTCCATAATGACAAGGCTAAAATCCATTGGAGTAACAAAAATCTTGACAATAGACTACCTTCCATAATGACAAGGCTACCATCTACTGGAATAACAAAAATCTCGAGAACATACTACCTTCTATAATGACAAGGATAACCATCCAATGGAATAACAAAAATCTCGAAAACATACTACCTTCCATAATGACAAGGATACCATCCATTAGAGTGACAAAAATCTCTACAATAGACTACCTTCCATAATAAATAGGCTACCATCAATTAGAGTAACAAAGATATCGACAACAGACTACATTCTATAATGACAAGGCTACCATACATTGTAATAACAAAAATCTCGACAACAAACTACCTTCCATAATGACAAGGCTACCATACATTATAGTAACAAAAATATCGACAACATACTACCTTCCATAATGAAAAGGCTACCATCCATTGGAGTAACAAAAATCTCGACAATAGACTACCTTCCATAATGACAAGGCTACCATCCATTGGAGTAACAAAAATCTCGACAACAAACTACCTTCCATAATGACAAAGCTACCATCCATTAGAGTAAAAAAAATATCGACAATAGACTACCTTCCAAAATGACAAGGCTAAGATCCATTAGAGTAAGAAAAATCTTGACAACAGACTACCTTCCATAATGACAAGGCTACCATCCATTGGAGTAATGAAAATATAAACAAGAGACTACCTTCTACAATGACAAGGCTACCATGCATTGGAGTAATGAAAATATCAACAATAGACTACCTTCCATAATGACAAGGCTACCATCCATTGGAGTAACAAAAAGCTCGCCAACAGACTACCTTCCATAATTACAAGGCTACCATCCATTGGAGTGACAAAAATATCGACAATAGACTACCTTCCATAATGACAAGGCTACCATCCATTGGAATAACAAAATCTCGATAACATACAACCTTTCATTATGACATGGCTACCATCCATTGGAGTAACAAAAATCTAGACAACAGACTACTTTCCATAATGAAAAGGCTACCATCCATTGGAGTAATGAAAATATCAACAAGAGACTACGTTCCGTAATGACAAGGCAACCATCCATTGGAGTAACAAAAATCTTGACAATAGACTACCTTCCATAATGACAAGGCTACCATCCATCGGAGTAACAAAAATCTAGACAACAGACTACCTTCCATAATGAAAAGGCTACCATCCTTTGGAGTAATTAAAATATCAACAAGAGACTACATTCCATAATGACAAAGCTATCATCCATTGGAGTAACTAAAATCTCAACAATAGACTACCTTCCATAATGACAAAGCTACCATCCATTGGAGTAACAAAAATCTCGACAACAAACTACCTTCCATAAGGAAAAGGCTATCATCCATTAGAGTAACAAAAATCTCGACAACAGACTACCTTCCATATTAACAAGGCTACGATCCATTAGAGTAACAAAAATCCCGACAACAAACTACCTTCCATAATGACAAGGCTACCATCCATTGGTGTAATGAAATATCAACAAGATACTACCTTCCATAATGACAAGGCTACCATGCATTTGAGTAATGAAAATACCAACAAGAGACTACCTTCCATAATGACAAGCCTACCATCCATTGGAGTAACAAAAATCTCGCCAACAGACTACCTTCCATAATGACTAGGCTACCATCTATTGGAGTGACAAAAATCTCGACAATAGACTACCTTCCATAATGATAAGGCTACCATACATTGGAGTAACAAAATCTCGACAACAGACTACCTTCCATAATGACAAGGCTACTATCAATTTGAGTAACAAAAATCTCGACAATAAACTACCTTCCATAATGAATAGGCTACCATCCATTGGAGTAACAAAAATATCGACAACAAAATACCTTCCATAATGAAAAGGCTACCATCCATTGGAGTAACAAAAATATCGACAACAGAATAACTTCATAATGAATAGGCTACCATCCATTTGAGTAACAAAGATATCGACAACAGACTACCTTTAATAATGACAAGGCTACCATCCATTGGAGTTACAAAAATCTCGACAACAGACTACCTTCCATAATGACAAGGCTACCATCCATTGGAGAAACAAAAATCTCGAAAACAGACTACCTTCCATAATGACAAGGCTAAAATCCATTGGAGTAACAAAAATCTTGACAACAGACTACCTTCCATAATGACAAGGCTACCATCTACTGGAATAACAAAAATCTCGAGAACAGACTACCTTCTATAATGACAAGGCTACCATCCAATGGAATAACAAAAATCTCGATAACATACTACCTTCCATAATGACAAGGATACCATCCATTAGAGTGACAAAAATCTCTACAATAGACTACCTTCCATAATAAATAGGCTACCATCAATTAGAGTAACAAAGATATCGACAACAGACTACATTCTATAATGACAAGGCTACGATACATTGTAATAACAAAAATCTCGACAACAAACTACCTTCCATAATGACAAGGCTACCATACATTGTAGTAACAAAAATATCGACAACATACTACCTTCAATAATGAAAAGGCTACCATCCAATGGAGTACCAAAAATCTCGACAATAGACTACATTCCATAATGACACGGCTACCATCCATTGGAGTAACAAAAATCTCGACAACAAACTACCTTCCATAATGACAAGGCTACCATCCATTAGAGTAAAAAAAATATCGACAATAGACTACCTTCCAAAATGACAAGGCTACGATCCATTAGAGTAAGAAAAATCTTGACAACAGACTACCTTCCATAATGACAAGGCTACCATCCATTGGAGTAATGAAAATATAAACAAGAGACTACCTTCTACAATGACAAGGCTACCATGCATTGGAGTAATGAAAATATAGACAATAGACTACCATCCATAATGACAAGGCTACCATCCATTGGAGTAACAAAAAGCTCGCCAACAGACTACCTTCCATAATTACAAGGCTACCATCCATTGGAGTGACAAAAATATCGACAATAGACTACCTTCCATAATGACAAGGCTACCATCCATTGGAGTGACAAAAATCTCGACAACAGACTACCTTCCATAATGACAAGGCTACCATCCATTGGAGAAACAAAAATCTCGAAAACAAACTACCTTCCATAATGACAAGGCTAAAATCCATTGGAGTAACAAAAATCTTGACAACAGACTACCTTCCATAATGACAAGGCTACCATCTACTGGAATAACAAAAATCTCGAGAACAGACTACCTTCTATAATGACAAGGCTACCATCCAATGGAATAACAAAAATCTCGACAACATACTACCTTCCATAATGACAAGGATACCATCCATTAGAGTGACAAAAATCTCTACAATAGACTAGCTTCCATAATAAATAGTCTACCATCAATTAGAGTAACAAAGATATCGACAACAGACTACATTCTATAATGACAAGGCTACCATACATTGTAATAACAAAAATCTCGACAACAAACTACCTTCCATAATGACAAGGCTACCATACATTGTAGTAACAAAAATATCGACAACATACTACCTTCAATAATGAAAAGGCTACCATCCATTGGAGTAACAAAAATCTCGACAATAGACTACCTTCCATAATGACAAGGCTACCATCCATTGGAGTAACAAAAATCTCGACAACAAACTACCTTCCATAATGACAAGGCTACCATCCATTAGAGTAAAAAAAATATCGACAATAGACTACCTTCAAAAATGACAAGGCTACGATCCATTAGAGTAAGAAAAATCTTGACAACAAACTACCTTCCATAATGACAAGGCTACCATCCATTGGAGTAATGAAAATATAAACAAGAGACTACCTTCTACAATGACAAGGCTACCATGCATTGGAGTAATGAAAATATCAACAATAGACTACCTTCCATAATGACAAGGCTACCATCCATTGGAGTAACAAAAAGCTCGCCAACAGACTACCTTCCATAATTACAAGGCTACCATCCATTGGAGTGACAAAAATATCGACAATAGACTACCTTCCATAATGACAAGGCTACCATCCATTGGAGTGACAAAAATCTCGACAACAGACTACCTTCCATAATGACAAGGCTACCATCCATTGGAGAAACAAAAATCTCGAAAACAAACTACCTTCCATAATGACAAGGCTAAAATCCATTGGAGTAACAAAAATCTTGACAACAGACTACCTTCCATAATGACAAGGCTACCATCTACTGGAATAACAAAAATCTCGAGAACAGACTACCTTCTATAATGACAAGGCTACCATCCAATGGAATAACAAAAATCTCGACAACATACTACCTTCCATAATGACAAGGATACCATCCATTAGAGTGACAAAAATCTCTACAATAGACTACCTTCCATAATAAATAGGCTACCATCAATTAGAGTAACAAAGATATCGACAACAGACTACATTCTATAATGACAAGGCTACCATACATTGTAATAACAAAAATCTCGACAACAAACCACCTTCCATAATGACAAGGCTACCATACATTGTAGTAACAAAAATATCGACAACATACTACCTTCCATAATGAAAAGGCTACCATCCATTGGAGTAACAAAAATCTCGACAATAGACTACCTTCCATAATGACAAGGCTACCATCCATTGGAGTAACAAAAATCTTGACAACAAACTACCTTCCATAATGACAAGGATACCATCCATTAGAGTAAAAAAAATATCGACAATAGACTACCTTCCAAAATGACAAGGCTACGATCCATTAGAGTAAGAAAAATCTTGACAACAGACTACCTTCCATAATGACAAGGCTACCATCCATTAGAGTAATGAAAATATAAATAAGAGACTACCTTCTACAATGACAAGGCTACCATGCATTGGAGTAATGAAAATATCAACAATAGACTACCTTCCATAATGACAAGGCTAGCATCCATTGGAGTAACAAAAAGCTCGCCAACAGACTACCTTCCATAATGACAAGCCTACCATCCATTGGAGTGACAAAAATATCGACAATAGACAACCTTCCATAATGACAAGGCTACCATCGATTGGAGTGACAAAAATCTCGATAACAAACTACCTTCCATAATGACAAGGCTACCATCCATTGGTGTAATGAAATATACACAAGATACTACCTTCCATAATGACAAGGCTACCATGCATTGGAGTAATGAAAATACCAACAAGAGACTACCTTCCATAATGACAAGCCTACCATCCATTGAAGTAACAAAAATCTCGCCAACAGACTACCTTCCATAATGACTAGGCTACCATCTATTGGAGTGACAAAAATCTCGACAATAGACTACCTTCCATAATGATAAGGCTACCATACATTGGAGTAATTAAAATACCAACAAGAGACTACCTTCCATAATGACAAGCCTACCATCCATTGGAGTAACAAAAATCTCGCCAACAGACTACCTTCCATAATGACTAGGTAACCATCCATTGGAGTAACAAAAATCTCGCCAACAGACTACCTTCCATAATGACTAGGCTACCATCTATTGGAGTGACAAAAATCTCGACAATAGACTACCTTCCATAATGACAAGGCTACCATGCATTGGAGTAATGAAAATACCAACAAGAGACTACCTTCCATAATGACAAGCCTACCATCCATTGGAGTAACAAAAATCTCGCCAACAGACTACCTTCCATAATGACTAGGCAACCATCCATTGGAGTAACAAAAATCTCGACAATAGACTACCTTCCATAATGACAAGGCTACCATCCATCGGAGTAACAAAAATCTAGACAACAGACTACCTTCCATAATGAAAAGGCTACCATCCTTTGGAGTAATTAAAATATCAACAAGAGACTACATTCCATAATGACAAAGCTATCATCCATTAGAGTAACTAAAATCTCGACAATAGACTACCTTCCATAATGACAAAGCTACCATCCATTGGAGTAACAAAAATCTCGACAACAAACTACCTTCCATAAGGAAAAGGCTATCATCCATTAGAGTAACAAAAATCGGGACAACAAACTACCTTCCATATTAACAAGGCTACGATCCATTAGAGTAACAAAAATCCTGACAACAAACTACCTTCCATAATGACAAGGCTACCATCCATTGGTGTAATGAAATATACACAAGATACTACCTTCCATAATGACAAGGCTACCATGCATTGGAGTAATGAAAATACCAACAAGAAACTACCTTCCATAATGACAAGCCTACCATCCATTCGAGTAACAAAAATCTCGCCAACAGACTACCTTCCATAATGACTAGGCTACCATCTATTGGAGTAACAAAAATCTCGACAATAGACTACCTTCCATAATGACAAGGCTACTATCAATTTGAGTAACAAAAATCTCGACAACAAACTACCTTCCATAATGATAAGCCTACCATCCATTGGAATAACAAAAATATCGACAACAAACTACGTTCCATAATGAATAGGCTCCCATCCATTGGAGTAACAAAAATATCGACAACAAAATACCTTCCATAATGAAATGGCTACCATCCATTGGAGCAACAAAAATATCGGCAACAGAATACCTTCATAATGACTAGGCTACCATCCATTTGAGTAACAAAGATATCGACAACATACTACCTTCAATAATGACAAGGCTACCATCCATTGGAGTGACAAAAATCTCGACAACAGATTACCTTTCATAATGACAAGGCTACCATCCATTGGAGTAACAAAAATCTCGAAAACAGACTTCCTTCCATAATGACAAGGCTACCATCTATTGGAATAACAAAAATCTCGAGAACATACTACCTTCCATAATGACAAGGCTACCATCCAATGGAATAACAAACATCTCGACAACATACTACCTTTCATAATGTCAAGGCTACCATCCATTAGAGTGACAAAAATTTCAACAATAGACTACCTTCCATAATAAATAGGCTACCATCAATTAGAGTAACAAAGATATCGACAACAGACTACCTTCTATAATGACAAGGGTACCATACATTGTAATAACAAAAATCTCGACAACAAACTACGTTCCATGATGACAAGACTACCATCCATTGGAGTAACAAAAATATCGACAACATACTACCTTCCATAATGACAAGGCTACCATCCATTGGAGGAACAAAAATCTCGCCAACAGACTACCTTCCATAATGACAAGGCTACCATCCATTAGAGTGACAAAAATCTCGACAATAGACTACCTTCCATAATGACAAGGCTATTATCCATTGGAGTTACAAAAATCTCGACAAAAAACTACCTTCCATAATGATAAGGCTACCATCCATTGGAATAAAAAAATATCGATAACAAATTACGTTTCATAATGAATAGGCTACCATCCATTGGAGAAACAAAAATATCGACAACAAACTACCTTCCATAATGACAAGGCTACCATCCATTGGAGGAACAAAAATATCGACAACAGAATACCTTCCATAATGACTAGGCTACCATCCATTTGAGTAACAAAAATATCGACAACAGACTACCTTCCATAATGACAAGGATACCATCCATTGGAGTGACAAAAATATCGACAACAGACTACCTTCCATAATGACAAGGCTACCATCCATTGGATTAACAAAAATCTCGAAAACAGACAACCTTCCATAATGACAAGGCTAAAATCCATTGGAGTAACAAAAATCTCGACAACAAACTACCTTCCATAATGACAAGGCTACCATCTATTGTAATAACAAAAATCTCGAGAACAGACTACCTTCCATAATGACAAGGCTACCATCCAATGGAATAAAAAAAATCTCGACAACATACTACCTTCCATAATGACAAGGCTACCATCCATTAGAGTGACGAAAATCTCGACAATAGACTACCTTCCTTAATAAATAGGCTACCATCCATTAGAGTAATAAAGATATCGACAACAGACTACCTTCTATAATGAAATAGCTACCATACATTGTAGTAACAAAAATCTCGACAACTGTCTACCTTCCATAATGAAAAGGCTACCATCCATTGGAATAACAAAAATCTCGACAATAAACTACCTTCCATAATGACAAGGCTACTATCCATTGGAGTACCAAAAATCTCGACAACAAACTACCTTCCTTAATGACAAGGCTACCATCCATTAGAGTAACAAAAATCTCGATAACAGACTACCTTCCATAATTACAAGGCTACGATCCGTTAGAGTAACAAAAATCTCGACAATTTACTACCTTCCATAATGACAAGGCTACCATCCATTGGAGTAATGAAAATATCAATAAGAGACTACCTTCTATAATGACAAGGCTACCATGCATTGGAGTAATAAATATATCAACAATAGACTTCCTTCCATAATGACAAGGCTACCATCCATTGGAGTAACAAAAAGCTCGCCAACAGACTACCTTCCATAATTACAAGGCTTCCATCCATTGGAGTGACAAAAATATCGACAATAGACTACCTTCCATAATGACAAGGCTACCATCCATTGCAGTAACAAAATCTCGATAACATACTACCTTTCATTATGACATGGCTACTATCCATTGGAATAAACAAAAATATCGACAACAAACTACGTTCCATAATGACAGGGCTACCATCCATTGGATAACAAAAATATCGACAACATACTACCTTCCATAATAACAAGGCTACCATCCATTGGAGTAAATAAAATCTAGACAACAGACTACCTTCCATATTAACAAGGCTATGATCCATTAGAGTAACAAAAATCCTGACAACAAACTACCTTACATAATGACAAGGCTACCATCCATTGGAGTAATGAAAATATCAACAAGAGACTACCTTCAATAATGACAAGGCTACCATGCATTGGAGTAATGAAAATATCAACAAGAGACTACCTTCCATAATGACAAGCCTACCATCCATTGGAGTAACAAAAATCTCGCCAACAGACTACCTTCCATAATGACAAGGCTACCATCCATTGGAGTGACAAAAATCTCGACAATAGACTACCTTCCATAATGACTAGGCTACCATCTATTGGAGTGACAAAAATCTCGACAATAGACTACTTTCCATAATGATAAGGCTACCATACATTGGAGTAACAAAATCTCGACAACAGACTACCTTCCATAATGACAAGGCTACTATCAATTTGAGTAACAAAAATCTCGACAACAAACTACCTTCCATAATGATAAGCCTACACTCCATTGGAATAACAAAAATATCGACAACAAATTACGTTCCATATTGAATAGGCTACCATCCATTGGAGTAACAAAAATATCGACAACAAAATACCTTCCATAATGAAAAGGCTACCATCCATTGGAGTAACAAAAATATCGACAACATAATACCTTCATAATGACTAGGCTACCATCCATTTGAGTAACAAAGATATCGACAACAGACTACCTTTAATAATGACAAGGCTACCATCCATTGGAGTGACAAAAATCTCGACAACAGACTACCTTTCATAATGACAAGGCTACCATCCATTGGAGTAACAAAAATCTCGAAAACAGACTTCCGTCCATAATGACAATCTACCATCTATTGGAATAACAAAAATCTCGAGAACATACTACCTTCCATAATGACAAGGCTACCATCCAATGGAATAACAAACATCTCGACAACATACTACCTTTCATAATGACAAGGCTACCATCCATTAGAGTGACAAAAATCTCAACAATAGACTACCTTCCATAATAAATAGGCTACCATCCATTAGAGTAACAAAGATATCGACAATAGACTACCTTCTATAATGACAAGGCTACCATACATTGTAATAACAAAAATCTCACAACAAACTACATTCCATGATGACAAGACTACCATCCATTGGAGTAACAAAAATATCGACAACATACTACCTTCCATAATGACAAGGCTACCATCCATTGGAGTAACAAAAATCTCGCCAACAGACTACCTTCCATAACGACAAGGCTACCATCCATTGGAGTGAAAAAAATCTCGACAATAGACTACCTTCCATAATGACAAGGCTATTATCCATTGGAGTTACAAAAATCTCGACAACAAACTACCTTCCATAATGATAAGGCTACCATCCATTGGAATAAAAAAAATATCGATAACAAATTACGTTTCATAATGAATAGGCTACCATCCATTGGAGAAACAAAAATATCGACAACATACTACCTTCCATAATGACAAGGCTACCATCCATTGGAGGAACAAAAATATCGACAACAGAATACCTTCCATAATGACTAGGCTACCATCCATTTGAGTAACAAAGATATCGACAACAGACTACCTTCCATAATGACAAGGCTACCATCCATTGGAGTGACAAAAATCTCGACAACAGACTACCTTCCATAATGACAAGGCTACCATCCATTGGAGTAACAAAAATCTCGAAAATAGACTACCTTCCATAATGACAAGGCTAAAATCCATTGGAGTAACAAAAATCTCGACAACAGACTACCTTCCATAATGACAAGGCTACCATCTATTGTAATAACAAAAATCTCGAGAACAGACTACCTTCCATAATGACAAGGCTACCATCCAATGGAATAAAAAAAATCTCGACAACATACTACCTTCCATAATGACAAGGCTACCATCCATTAGAGTGACGAAAATCTCGACAATAGACTACCTTCCTTAATAAATAGGCTACCATCCATTAGAGTAATAAAGATATCGACAACAGACTACCTTCTATAATGACAAAGCTACCATACATTGTAATAACAAAAATCTCGACAATAAACTACCTTCCACAATGACAAGGCTACCATACATTGTAGTAACAAAAATCTCGACAACTGTCTACCTTCCATAATGAAAAGGCTACCATCCATTGGAATAACAAAAATCTCGACAATAGACTACCTTCCATAATGACAAGGCTACCATCCATTGGAGTACCAAAAATCTCGACAACAAACTACCTTCCTTAATGACAAGCCTACCATCCATTAGAGTAAAAATAATCTCGATAACAGACTACCTTCCATAATGACAAGGCTACAATCCGTTAGAGTAACAAAAGTCTCGACAACAGACTACCTTCCATAATGACAAGGCTACCATCCATTGGAGTAATGAAAATATCAATAAGAGACTACCTTCTATAATGACAAGGCTACCATGCATTGGAGTAATAAATATATCAACAATAGACTTCCTTCCATAATGACAAGGCTACCATCCATTGGAGTAACAAAAAGCTCACCAACAGACTACCTTCCATAATTACAAGGCTTCCATCCATTGGAGTGACAACAATATCGACAATAGACTACCTTCCATAATGACAAGGCTACCATCCATTGCAGTAACAAAATCTCGATAACATACTACCTTTCATTATGACATGGCTACTATCCATTGGAATAAACAAAAATATCGACAACAAACTACGTTCCATAATGACAGGGCTACCATCCATTGGATAACAAAAATATCGACAACATACTACCTTCCATAATAACAAGGCTACCATCCATTGGAGTAACAAAAATCTAGACAACATACTACCTTCCATATTAACAAGGCTATGATCCATTAGAGTAACAAAAATCCTGACAACAAACTACCTTACATAATGAGAAGGCTACCATCCATTGGAGTAATGAAAATATCAACAAGAGACTACCTTCAATAATGACAAGGCTACCATGCATTGGAGTAATGAAAATATCAACAAGAGACTACCTTCCATAATGACAAGCCTACCATCCATTGGAGTAACAAAAATCTCGCCAACAGACTACCTTCCATAATGACAAGGCTACCATCCATTGGAGTGACAAAAATCTCGACAATAGACTACCTTCCATAATGACCAGGCTACCATCTATTGGAGTGACAAAAATCTCGACAATAGACTACTTTCCATAATGATAAGGCTACCATACATTGGAGTAATAAAATCTCGACAACAGACTACCTTCCATAATGACAAGGCTACTATCAATTTGAGTAACAAAAATCTCGACAACAAACTACCTTCCATAATGATAAGCCTACACTCCATTGGAATAACAAAAATATCGACAACAAACTACGTTCCATATTGAATAGGCTACCATCCATTGGAGTAACAAAAATATCGACAACAAAATACCTTCCATAATGAAAAGGCTACCATCCATTGGAGTAACAAAAATATCGACAACATAATACCTTCATAATGACTAGGCTACCATCCATTTGAGTAACAAAGATATCGACAATAGACTACCTTTAATAATGACAAGGCTACCATCCATTGGAGTGACAAAAATCTCGACAACAGACTACCTTTCATTATGACAAGGCTACCATCCATTGGAGTAACAAAAATCTCGAAAACAGACTTCCGTCCATAATGACAATCTACCATCTATTGGAATAACAAAAATCTCGAGAACATACTACCTTCCATAATGACAAGGCTACCATCCAATGGAATAACAAACATCTCGACAACATACTACCTTTCATAATGACAAGGCTACCATCCATTAGAGTGACAAAAATCTCAACAATAGACTACCTTCCATAATAAATAGGCTACCATCCATTAGAGTAACAAAGATATCGACAACAGACTACCTTCTATAATGACAAGGCTACAATACATTGTAATAACAAAAATCTCACAACAAACTAGGTTCCATGATGACAAGACTACCATCCATTGGAGTAACAAAAATATCGACAACATACTACCTTCCATAATGACAAGGCTACCATCCATTGGAGTAACAAAAATCTCGCCAACAGACTACCTTCCATAACGACAAGGCTACCATCCATTGGAGTGAAAAAAATCTCGACAATAGACTACCTTCCATAATGACAAGGCTATTATCCATTGGAGTTACAAAAATCTCGACAACAAACTACCTTCCATAATGATAAGGCTACCATCCATTGGAATAAAAAAAATATCGATAACAAATTACGTTTCATAATGAATAGGCTACCATCCATTGGAGAAACAAAAATATCGACAACAAACTACCTTCCATAATGACAAGGCTACCATCCATTGGAGGAACAAAAATATCGACAACAGAATACCTTCCATAATGACTAGGCTACCATCCATTTGAGTAACAAAGATATCGACAACAGACTACCTTCCATAATGACAAGGCTACCATCCATTGGAGTGACAAAAATCTCGACAACAGACTACCTTCCATAATGACAAGGCTACCATCCATTGGAGTAACAAAAATCTCGAAAATAGACTACCTTCCATAATGACAAGGCTAAAATCCATTGGAGTAACAAAAATCTCGACAACAGACTACCTTCCATAATGACAAGGCTACCATCTATTGTAATAACAAAAATCTCGAGAACAGACTACCTTCCATAATGACAAGGCTACCATCCAATGGAATAAAAAAAATCTCGACAACATACTACCTTCCATAATGACAAGGCTACCATCCATTAGAGTGACGAAAATCTCGACAATAGACTACCTTCCTTAATAAATAGGCTACCATCCATTAGAGTAATAAAGATATTGACAACAGACTACCTTCTATAATGACAAAGCTACCATACATTGTAATAACAAAAATCTCGACAATAAACTACCTTCCACAATGACAAGGCTACCATACATTGTAGTAACAAAAATCTCGACAACTGTCTACCTTCCATAATGAAAAGGCTACCATCCATTGGAATAACAAAAATCTCGACAATAGACTACCTTCCATAATGACAAGGCTACCATCCATTGGAGTACCAAAAATCTCGACAACAAACTACCTTCCTTAATGACAAGGCTACCATCCATTAGAGTAAAAATAATCTCGATAACAGACTACCTTCCATAATGACAAGGCTACGATCCGTTAGAGTAACAAAAATCTCGACAACAGACTACCTTCCATAATGACAAGGCTACCATCCATTGGAGTAATGAAAATATCAATAAGAGACTACCTTCTATAATGACAAGGCTACCATGCATTGGAGTAATAAATATATCAACAATAGACTTCCTTCCATAATGACAAGGCTACCATCCATTGGAGTAACAAAAAGCTCGCCAACAGACTACCTTCCATAATTACAAGGCTTCCATCCATTGGAGTGACAAAAATATCGACAATAGACTACCTTCCATAATGACAAGGCTACCATCCATTGGAGTAACAAAATCTCGATAACATACTACCTTTCATTATGACATGGCTACTATCCATTGGAATAAACAAAAATATCGACAACAAACTACGTTCCATAATGACAGGGCTACCATCCATTGGATAACAAAAATATCGACAACATACTACCTTCCATAATAACAAGGCTACCATCCATTGGAGTAACAAAAATCTAGACAACAGACTACCTTCCATATTAACAAGGCTATGATCCATTAGAGTAACAAAAATCCTGACAACAAACTACCTTACATAATGACAAGGCTACCATCCATTGGAGTAATGATAATATCAACAAGAGACTACCTTCAATAATGACAAGGCTACCATGCATTGGAGTAATGAAAATATCAACAAGAGACTACCTTCCATAATGACAAGCCTACCATCCATTGGAGTAACAAAAATCTCGCCAACCGACTACCTTCCATAATGACAAGGCTACCATCCATTGGAGTGACAAAAATCTCGACAATAGACTACATTCCATAATGACAAGGCTATTATCCATTGGAGTAACAAAAATCTTGACAACAAACTACATTCCATAACGATAAGGCTACCATCCATTGGAATAACAAAAATATCGACAACAAACTACGTTCCATAATGAATAGGCTACCATCCATTGGAGTAAGAAAAATATCTAGACAACAAACTACCTTCCAAAATGACAAGTCTACCCTCCATTGGAGTAATGAAAATATCAACAAGAGACTACTTTCCATAATGACAAGGCTACCATCCATTGGAGTAACAAAAATCTCGACAACAAACTACCTTCCATAATGACAAGGCTACCATCCATTAGAGTAACAAAAAACTAGACAACAGACTACCTTCCATAATGACAAGTCTACCATCCATTGGAGTAACAAAAATATCAACAAGAGACTACCTTCCATATTGAGAAGCCTACCATCCATTGGAGTAACAAAAATCTCACCAACAGACTACCTTCCATAATGACAAGGCTACCATCCATTGAAGTGACAAAAATCTCGACAATAGACTACATTCCATAATGACAAGGCTACTATCCATTGGAGTAACAAAAATCTTGACAACAAACTACCTTCCATAATGATAAGGCTACCATCCATTGGAATAACAAAAATATCGATAACAAACTACGTTCCATAATGAATAGGCTACCATCCATTGAAGTAACAAAAATATCTAGACAACAAACTACCTTCCAAAATGACAAGTCTACCCTCCATTGGAGTAATGAAAATATCAACAAGAGACTACTTTCCATAATGACAAGGCTACCATCCATTGGAGTAATAAAAATCTCGACAACAAACTACCTTCCATAATGACAAGGCTACCCTCCATTAGAGTAACAAAAAATTAGACAACAGACTACCTTCCATAATGAAAAGTCTATCATCCATTGGAGTTCCAAAATAATCATCAACAAGAGACTACCTTCCATAATGACAAGGCAACCATCCATTGGTGAATTAAAAATCTCGCCAACACACTACCTTCCATAATGAGGAAGCTACCATCCATTGGAATAACAAAAATATCGACAACAAACTACGTTCCATAATTACAAGGCTACCATCCATTGGAGTAACAAAAATCTCGCCCATTGGAGTAACAAAAATATCGAGAATAGGCTACCTTCCATAATGAAAAGCCTACCATCCATTGGAGTAACAAAAATGTCGACAACAGAATACCTACCATAATGATAATGCTACCATCCATTGGAGTAAGAAAAATCTCGTCAACAGACAACCTTCCATAATGACAAGGCTACCATCCATTGGAGTAACAAAATTTTCGAAAGCAGACTACCTTCCATAATGACATGGCTAAAATCCATTGGAGTAACAAAAATCTCGACAACAGACTACCTTCCATAATGACAAGGCAACCATCTAATGGAATAACAAAAATCACGAGAACAGACTGCCTTCCATATGACAAGGCTACCATCCATTGGAGTAATAAAAATCTCGACAATAGACTACCTTCCATAATGACAAAGCTACCATCCATTGGAGTAACAAAAATCTCGACAACAAACTACCTTCTTGAATGACAAGTCTACCATCCATTAGAGTAACAAAAATCTCGACAACTGACTACCTTCCATATTGACAAGGCTACGATCCATTAGAGTAACAAAAATCCCGACAACAAACTACCTTCCATAATTACAAGGCTACCATCCATTGGAGTAATGAAAATATCAACAAGAGACTACCATCCATAATGACAAGGCTACCCTCCATTAGAGTAATGCAAATATCAACAAGAGACTACCTTCCATAATGACAAGGCTACCATCCATTGGAGTAACAAAAATCTCGCCAACAGACTACCTTCCATAATGATAAGGCTACCATCCATTGGAGTAACAAAATCTCGACAATAGACTACCTTCCATAATGACAAGGCTTCCATCCATTGGAGTGACAAAAATCTCGACAACAGACTACCTTCCATAATGACAAGGCTACCATCCAATGGAGAAACAAAAATCTCGAAAACAAACTACCTTCCATAATGACAAGGCTAAAATCCATTGGAGTAACAAAAATCTTGACAACAGACTACCTTCCATAAAGACAAGGCTACCATCTACTGGAATAACAAAAATCTCGAGAACAAACTACCTTCTATAATGACAAGGCTACCATCCAATGGAATAACAAAAATCTCGACAACATACTACCTTCCATAATGACAAGGATACCATCCATTAGAGTGACAAAAATCTCTACAATAGACTACCTTCCATAATAAATAGGCTACTATCAATTAGAGTAACAAAGATATCGACAACATACTACATTCTATAATGACAAGGCTACCATACATTGTAATAACAAAAATCTCGACAACATACTTCCTTCCATAATGAAAAGGCTACCATCCTTTGGAGTAACAAAAATCTCGACAATAGACTACCTTCCATAATGACAAGGCTACCATCCATTGGAGTAACAAAAATCTCGACAACAGACTACCTTCCATAATGACAAGGCTACCATCTATTGTAATAACAAAAATCTCGAGAACAGACTACCTTCCATAATGACAAGGCTACCATCCAATGGAATAAAAAAAATCTCGACAACATACCACCTTCCATAATGACAAGGCTACCATCCATTAGAGTGACGAAAATCTCGACAATAGACTACCTTCCTTAATAAATAGGCTACCATCCATTAGAGTAATAAAGATATCGACAACAGACTACCTTCTATAATGACAAAGCTACCATACATTGTAATAACAAAAATCTCGACAATAAACTACCTTCCACAATGACAAGGCTACCATACATTGTAGTAACAAAAATCTCGACAAATGTCTACCTTCCATAATGAAAAGGCTATCATCCATTGGAATAACAAAAATCTCGACAATAGACTACCTTCCATAATGACAAGGCTACCATCCATTGGAGTACCAAAAATCTCGACAACAAACTACCTTCCTTAATGACAAGGCTACCATCCATTAGAGTAAAAAAAATCTCGATAACAGACTACCTTCCATAATGACAAGGCTACCATCCATTGGAGTAATGAAAATATCAATAAGAGACTACCTTCTATAATGACAAGGCTACCATGCATTGGAGTAATAAATATATCAACAATAGACTTCCTTCCATAATGACAAGGCTACCATCCATTGGAGTAACAAAAAGCTCGCCAACAGACTACCTTACATAATTACAAGGCTTCCATCCATTGGAGTGACAAAAATATCGACAATAGACTACCTTCCATAATGACAAGGCTACCATCCATTGGAGTAACAAAATCTCGATAACATACTACCTTTCATTATGACATGGCTACTATCCATTGGAATAAACAAAAATATCGACAACAAACTACGTTCCATAATGACAGGGCTACCATCCA
This sequence comes from Vicia faba, assembly GCA_948472305.1. NCBI lineage: Eukaryota > Viridiplantae > Streptophyta > Magnoliopsida > Fabales > Fabaceae > Vicia > Vicia faba. The sequence continues at coordinate 583,928,630 of OX451739.1, read as the reverse complement.
TTGGATAACAAAAATATCGACAACATACTACCTTCCATAATAACAAGGCTACCATCCATTGGAGTAACAAAAATCTAGACAACAGACTACCTTCCATATTAACAAGGCTATGATCCATTAGAGTAACAAAAATCCTGATAACAAACTACCTTACATAATGACAAGGCTACCATCCATTGGAGTAATGAAAATATCAACAAGAGACTACCTTCAATAATGACAAGGCTACCATGCATTGGAGTAATGAAAATATCAACAAGAGACTACCTTCCATAATGACAAGCCTACCATCCATTGGAGTAACAAAAATCTCGCCAACCGACTACTTTCCATAATGACAAGGCTACCATCCATTGGAGTGACAAAAATCTCGACAATAGACTACATTCCATAATGACAAGGCTATTATCCATTGGAGTAACAAAAATCTTGACAACAAACTACATTCCATAACGATAAGGCTACCATCCATTGGAATAACAAAAATATCGACAACAAACTACGTTCCATAATGAATAGGCTTCCATCCATTGGAGTAAGAAAAATATCTAGACAACAAACTACCTTCCAAAATGACAAGTCTACCCTCCATTGGAATAATGAAAATATCAACAAGAGACTACTTTCCATAATGACAAGGCTACCATCCATTAGAGTAACAAAAATCTCGACAACAAACTACCTTCCATAATGACAAGGCTACCCTCCATTAGAGTAACAAAAAACTAGACAACAGACTACCTTCCATAATGACAAGTCTACCATCCATTGGAGTAACAAAAATATCAACAAGAGACTACCTTCCATAATGACAAGCCTACCATCCATTGGAGTAACAAAAATCTCGCCAACAGACTACCTTCCATAATGACAAGGCTACCATCCATTGGAGTGACAAAAATCTCGACAATAGACTACATTCCATAATGACAAGGCTACTATCCATTGGAGTAACAAAAATCTTGACAACAAACTACCTTCCATAATGATAAGGCTACCATCCATTGGAATAACAAAAATATCGATAACAAACTACGTTCCATAATGAATAGGCTACCATCCATTGAAGTAAAAAAAATATCTAGACAACAAACTACCTTCCAAACTGACAAGTCTACCCTCCATTGGAGTAATGAAAATATCAACAAGAGACTACTTTCCATAATGACAAGGCTACCATCCATTGGAGTAACAAAAATCTCGACAACAAACTACCTTCCATAATGACAAGGCTACCCTCCATTAGAGTAACAAAAAATTAGACAACATACTACCTTCCATAATGAAAAGTCTATCATCCATTGGAGTTCCAAAATAATCATCAACAAGAGACTACCTTCCATAATGACAAGGCAACCATCCATTGGTGAATTAAAAATCTCGCCAACACACTACCTTCCATAATGAGGAAGCTACCATCCATTGGAATAACAAAAATATCGACAACAAACTACGTTCCATAATTACGAGGCTACCATCCATTGGAGTCACAAAAATCTCGCCCATTGGAGTAACAAAAATATCGAGAATAGGCTACCTTCCATAATGAAAAGCCTACCATCCATTGGAGTAACAAAAATGTCGACAACAGAATACCTTCCATAATGATAATGCTACCATCTATTGGAGTAAGAAAAATCTCGTCAACAGACAACCTTCCATAATGACAAGGCTACCATCCATTGGAGTAACAAAATTTTCGAAAGCAGACTACCTTCCATAATGACATGGCTAAAATCCATTGGAGTAACAAAAATCTCGACAACAGACTACCTTCCATAATGACAAGGCAACCATCTAATGGAATAACAAAAATCACGAGAACAGACTGCCTTCCATATGACAAGGCTACCATCCATTGGAGTAATAAAAATCTCGACAATAGACTACCTTCCATAATGACAAAGCTACCATCCATGGGAGTAACAAAAATCTCGACAACTGACTACCTTCCATATTAAAAAGGCTACGATCCATTAGAGTAACAAAAATCCCGACAACAAACTACCTTCCATAATGACAAGGCTACCATCCATTGGAGTAATGAAAATATCAACAAGAGACTACCATCCATAATGACAAGGCTACCCTCCATTAGAGTAATGAAAATATCAAGAAGAGACTACCTTCCATAATGACAAGGCTACCATCCATTGGAGTAACAAAAATCTCGCCAACAGACTACCTTCCATAATGATAAGGCTACCATCCATTGGAGTAACAAAATCTCGACAATAGACTACCTTCCATAATGACAAGGCTACCTTCCATTGGAGTGACAAAAATCTCGACAACAGACTACCTTCCATAATGACAAGGCTACCATCCATTGGAGAAACAAAAATCTCGAAAACAAACTACCTTCCATAATGACAAGGCTAAAATCCATTGGAGTAACAAAAATCTTGACAACAGACTACCTTCCATAAAGACAAGGCTACCATCTACTGGAATAACAAAAATCTCGAGAACAGACTACCTTCTATAATGACAAGGCTACCATCCAATGGAATAACAAAAATCTCGACAACATACTACCTTCCATAATGACAAGGATACCATCCATTAGAGTGACAAAAATCTCTACAATAGACTACCTTCCATAATAAATAGGCTACCATCAATTAGAGTAACAAAGATATCGACAACATACTACATTCTATAATGACAAGGCTACCATACATTGTAATAACAAAAATCTCGATAACATACTTCCTTCCATAATGAAAAGGCTACCATCCTTTGGAGTAACAAAAATCTCGACAATAGACTACCTTCCATAATGACAAGGCTACCATCCATTGGAGTAACAAAAATCTCGACAACAAACTACCTTCCATAATGACAACGCTACCATCCATCAGAGTAAAAACAATATCGACAATAGACTACCTTCCAAAATGACAAGGCTACGATCCATTAGAGTAAGAAAAATCTTGACAACAGACTACCTTCCATAATGACAAGGTTACCATCCATTGGAGTAATGAAAATATAAATAAGAGTCTACCTTCTACAATGACAAGGCTACCATGAATTGGAGTAATGAAAATATCAACAATAGACTACCTTCCATAATGACAACGCTACCATCCATTGGAGTAACAAAAATCTCGACAACAAACAACCTTCCATAATGACAAGGCTACCCTCCATTAGAGTAACAAAAAACTAGACAACAGACTACCTTCCATAATGAAAAGTCTATCATCCATTGGAGTTCCAAAATAATCATCAACAAGAGACTACCTTCCATAATGACAAGGCAACCATCCATTGGTGAATTAAAAATCTCTCCAACACACTACCTTCCATAATGAGGAAGCTACCATCCATTGGAATAACAAAAATATCGACAACAAACTACGTTCCATAATTACGAGGCTACCATCCATTGGAGTCACAAAAATCTCGCCCATTGGAGTAACAAAAATATCGAGAATAGGCTACCTTCCATAATGAAAAGCCTACCATCCATTGGAGTAACAAAAATGTCGACAACAGAATACCTTTCATAATGATAATGCTACCATCTATTGGAGTAAGAAAAATCTCGTCAACAGACAACCTTCCATAATGACAAGGCTACCATTCATTGGAGTAACAAAAATCTCGACAACAGACTACCTTCCATAATGACATGGCTAAAATCCATTGGAGTAACAAAAATCTCGACAACAGACTACCTTCCATAATGACAAGGCAACCATCTAATGGAATAACAAAAATCACGAGAACAGACTGCCTTCCATATGACAAGGCTACCATCCATTGGAGTAATAAAAATCTCGACAATAGACTACCTTCCATAATGACAAAGCTACCATCCATGGGAGTAACAAAAATCTCGACAACTGACTACCTTCCATATTAAAAAGGCTACGATCCATTAGAGTAACAAAAATCCCGACAACAAACTACCTTCCATAATGACAAGGCTACCATCCATTGGAGTAATGAAAATATCAACAAGAGACTACCATCCATAATGACAAGGCTACCCTCTATTAGAGTAATGAAAATATCAAGAAGAGACTACCTTCCATAATGACAAGGCTACCATCCATTGGAGTAACAAAAATCTCGCCAACAGACTACCTTCCATAATGATAAGGCTACCATCCATTGGAGTAACAAAATCTCGACAATAGACTACCTTCCATAATGACAAGGCTACCTTCCATTGGAGTGACAAAAATCTCGACAACAGACTACCTTCCATAATGACAAGGCTACCATCCATTGGAGAAACAAAAATCTCGAAAACAAACTACCTTCCATAATGACAAGGCTAAAATCCATTGGAGTAACAAAAATCTTGACAACAGACTACCTTCCATAAAGACAAGGCTACCATCTACTGGAATAACAAAAATCTCGAGAACAGACTACCTTCTATAATGACAAGGCTACCATCCAATGGAATAACAAAAATCTCGACAACATACTACCTTCCATAATGACAAGGATACCATCCATTAGAGTGACAAAAATCTCTACAATAGACTACCTTACATAATAAATAGGCTACCATCAATTAGAGTAACAAAGATATCGACAACATACTACATTCTATAATGACAAGGCTACCATACATTGTAATAACAAAAATCTCGATAACATACTTCCTTCCATAATGAAAAGGCTACCATCCTTTGGAGTAACAAAAATCTCGACAATAGACTACCTTCCATAATGACAAGGCTACCATCCATTGGAGTAACAAAAATCTCGACAACAAACTACCTTCCATAATGACAACGCTACCATCCATCAGAGTAAAAACAATATCGACAATAGACTACCTTCCAAAATGACAAGGCTACGATCCATTAGAGTAAGAAAAATCTTGACAACAGACTACCTTCCATAATGACAAGGCTACCATCCATTGGAGTAATGAAAATATAAATAAGAGTCTACCTTCTACAATGACAAGGCTACCATGAATTGGAGTAATGAAAATATCAACAATAGACTACCTTCCATAATGACAAGGCTACCATCCATTGGAGTAACAAAAATCTCGACAACAAACAACCTTCCATAATGACAAGGCTACCCTCCATTAGAGTAACAAAAAACTAGACAACAGACTACCTTCCATAATGAAAAGTCTATCATCCATTGGAGTTCCAAAATAATCATCAACAAGAGACTACCTTCCATAATGACAAGGCAACCATCCATTGGTGAATTAAAAATCTCTCCAACACACTACCTTCCATAATGAGGAAGCTACCATCCATTGGAATAACAAAAATATCGACAACAAACTACGTTCCATAATTACGAGGCTACCATCCATTGGAGTCACAAAAATCTCGCCCATTGGAGTAACAAAAATATCGAGAATAGGCTACCTTCCATAATGAAAAGCCTACCATCCATTGGAGTAACAAAAATGTCGACAATAGAATACCTTTCATAATGATAATGCTACCATCTATTGGAGTAAGAAAAATCCCGTCAACAGACAACCTTCCATAATGACAAGGCTACCATTCATTGGAGTAACAAAAATCTCGACAACAGACTACCTTCCATAATGACATGGCTAAAATCCATTGGAGTAACAAAAATCTCGACAACAGACTACCTTCCATAATGACAAGGCAACCATCTAATGGAATAACAAAAATCACGAGAACAGACTGCCTTCCATATGACAAGGCTACCATCCATTGGAGTAATAAAAATCTCGACAATAGACTACCTTCCATAATGACAAAGCTACCATCCATGGGAGTAACAAAAATCTCGACAACTGACTACCTTCCATATTAAAAAGGCTACGATCCATTAGAGTAACAAAAATCCCGACAACAAACTACCTTCCATAATGACAAGGCTACCATCCATTGGAGTAATGAAAATATCAACAAGAGACTACCATCCATAATGACAAGGCTACCCTCCATTAGAGTAATGAAAATATCAAGAAGAGACTACCTTCCATAATGACAAGGCTACCATCCATTGGAGTAACAAAAATCTCGCCAACAGACTACCTTCCATAATGATAAGGCTACCATCCATTGGAGTAACAAAATCTCGACAATAGACTACCTTCCATAATGACAAGGCTACCTTCCATTGGAGTGACAAAAATCTCGACAACAGACTACCTTCCATAATGACAAGGCTACCATCCATTGGAGAAACAAAAATCTCGAAAACAAACTACCTTCCATAATGACAAGGCTAAAATCCATTGGAGTAACAAAAATCTTGACAACAGACTACCTTCCATAAAGACAAGGCTACCATCTACTGGAATAACAAAAATCTCGAGAACAGACTACCTTCTATAATTACAAGGCTACCATCCAATGGAATAACAAAAATCTCGACAACATACTACCTTCCATAATGACAAGGATACCATCCATTAGAGTGACAAAAATCTCTACAATAGACTACCTTCCATAATAAATAGGCTACCATCAATTAGAGTAACAAAGATATCGACAACATACTACATTCTATAATGACAAGGCTACCATACATTGTAATAACAAAAATCTCGATAACATACTTCCTTCCATAATGAAAAGGCTACCATCCTTTGGAGTAACAAAAATCTCGACAATAGACTACCTTCCATAATGACAAGGCTATCATCCATTGGAGTAACAAAAATCTCGACAACAAACTACCTTCCATAATGACAACGCTACCATCCATCAGAGTAAAAACAATATCGACAATAGACTACCTTCCAAAATGACAAGGCTACGATCCATTAGAGTAAGAAAAATCTTGACAACAGACTACCTTCCATAATGACAAGGCTACCATCCATTGGAGTAATGAAAATATAAATAAGAGTCTACCTTCTACAATGACAAGGCTACCATGAATTGGAGTAATGAAAATATCAACAATAGACTACCTTCCATAATGACAAGGCTACCATCCATTGGAGTAACAAAAATCTCGACAACAAACAACCTTCCATAATGACAAGGCTACCATTCATTGGAGTAACAAAAATCTCGACAACAGACTACCTTCCATAATGACAAGGCAACCATCTAATGGAATAACAAAAATCACGAGAACAGACTGCCTTCCATATGACAAGGCTACCATCCATTGGAGTAATAAAAATCTCGACAATAGACTACCTTCCATAATGACAAAGCTACCATCCATTGGAGTAACAAAAATCTCGACAACAAACTACCTTCTTGAATGACAAGTCTACCATCCATTAGAGTAACAAAAATCTCGACAACTGACTACCTTCCATATTGACAAGGCTACGATCCATTAGAGTAACAAAAATCCCGACAACAAACTACCTTCCATAATGACAAGGCTACCATCCATTGGAGTAATGAAAACATCAACAAGAGACTACCATCCATAATGACAAGGCTACCCTCCATTAGAGTAATGAAAATATCAACAAGAGACTACCTTCCATAATGACAAGGCTACCATCCATTGGAGTAACAAAAATCTCACCAACACACTACCTTCCATAATGATAAGGCTACCATCCATTGGAGTAACAAAATCTCGACAATAGACTACCTTCCATAATGACAAGGCTACCATCCATTGGAGTGACAAAAATCTCGACAACAGACTACCTTCCATAATGACAAGGCTAACATCCATTGGAGAAACAAAAATCTCGAAAACAAACTACCTTCCATAATGACAAGGCTAAAATCCATTGGAGTAACAAAAATCTTGACAACAGACTACCTTCCATAAAGACAAGGCTACCATCTACTAGAATAACAAAAATCTCGAGAACAGACTACCTTCTATAATGACAAGGCTACCATCCAATGGAATAACAAAAATCTCGACAACATACTACCTTCCATAATGACAAGGATACCATCCATTAGAGTGACAAAAATCTCTACAATAGACTACCTTCCATAATAAATAGGCTACCATCAATTAGAGTAACAAAGATATCGACAACATACTACATTTTATAATGACAAGGCTACCATACATTGTAATAACAAAAATCTCGACAACATACTTCCTTCCAAAATGAAAAGGCTACCATCCTTTGGAGTAACAAAAATCTCGACAATAGACTACCTTCCATAATGACAAGGCTACCATCCATTGGAGTAACAAAAATCTAGACAACAAACTACCTTCCATAATGACAAGGCTACCATCCATCAGAGTAAAAAAAATATCGACAATAGACTACCTTCCAAAATGACAAGGCTACGATCCATTAGAGTAAGAAAAATCTTGACAACAGACTACCTTCCATAATCACAAGGCTACCATCCATTGGAGTAATGAAAATATAAATAAGAGACTACCTTCTACAATGACAAGGCTACCATGCATTGGAGTAATGAAAATATCAACAATAGACTACCTTCCATAATGACAAGGCTACCTTCCATCGGAGTAACAAAAATCTGGACAACAGAATACCTTCCATAATGAAAAGGCTACCATCCTTTGGAGTAATTAAAATATCAACAAGAGACTACATTCCATAATGACAAAGCTATCATCCATTGGAGTAACTAAAATCTCGACAATAGACTACCTTCCATAATGACAAAGCTACCATCCATTGGAGTAACAATAATCTCGACAACAAACTACCTTCCATAAGGAAAAGGCTATCATCCATTAGAGTAACAAAAATATCGACAACAAACTACCTTCCATATTAACAAGGCTACGATCCATTAGAGTAACAAAAATCCTGACAACAAACTACCTTCCATAATGACAAGGCTACCATCCATTGGTGTAATGAAATATCAACAAGATACTACCTTCCATAATGACAAGGCTACCATGCATTGGAGTAATGAAAATACCAACAAGAGACTATCTTCCATAATGACAAGCCTACCATCCATTGGAGTAACAAAAATATCTCCAACAGACTACCTTCCATAATGATAAGACTACCATCTATTGGAGTGACAAATATCTCGACAATAGACTACCTTCCATAATGATAAGGCTACCATCCATTGGAGTGACAAAAATCTCGACAACAGACTACCTTCCATAATGACAAGGCTAACATCCATTGGAGAAACAAAAATCTCGAAAACAAACTACCTTCCATAATGACAAGGCTAAAATCCATTGGAGTAACAAAAATCTTGACAACAGACTACCTTCCATAAAGACAAGGCTACCATCTACTGGAATAACAAAAATCTCGAGAACAGACTACCTTCTATAATGACAAGGCTACCATCCAATGGAATAACAAAAATTTCGACAACATACTACCTTCCATAATGACAAGGATACCATCCATTAGAGTGACAAAAATCTCTACAATAGACTACCTTCAATAATAAATAGGCTACCATCAATTAGAGTAACAAAGATATCGACAACATACTACATTCTATAATGACAAGGCTACCATACATTGTAATAACAAAAATCTCGATAACATACTTCCTTCCATAATGAAAAGGCTACCATCCTTTGGAGTAACAAAAATCTCGACAATAGACTACCTTCCATAATGACAAGGCTACCATCCATTGGAGTAACAAAAATCTCGACAACAAACTACCTTCCATAATGACAAGGCTACCATCCATCAGAGTAAAAAAAATATCGACAATAGACTACCTTCCAAAATGACAAGGCTACGATCCATTAGAGTAAGAAAAATCTTGACAACAGACTACCTTCCATAATCACAAGGCTACCATCCATTGGAGTAATGAAAATATAAATAAGAGACTACCTTCTACAATGACAAGGCTACCATGCATTGGAGTAATGAAAATATCAACAATAGACTACCTTCCATAATGACAAGGCTACCATCCATTGGAGTAACAAAAAGCTCGCCAACAGACTACATTCCATAATTACAAGGCTACCATCCATTAGAGTGACAAAAATATCGACAATAGACTACCTTCCATAATGACAAGGCTACCATCCATTGGAGTAACAAAATCTCGATAACATACTACCTTTCATTATGACATGGCTACTATCCATTGGAGTAACAAAAATCTCGACAACAAACTACCTTCCAAAATGATAAGGCTACCATCCATTGGAATAACAAAAATATCGACAACAAACTACGTTCCAAAATGACAAGGCTACCATCCATGGAGTAACAAAAATATCGATAACAAACTACTTTCCATAATGACAAGGCTACCATCCATTGGAGTAACAAAAATCTAAACAACAGACTACTTTCCATAATGAAAAGGCTACCATCCATTGGAGTAATGAAAATATCAACAAGAGACTACTTTCCGTAATAACAAGGCAACCATCCATTGGAGTAACAAAAATCTCGACAATAGACTACCTTCCATAATGACAAGGCTACCATCCATCGGAGTAACAAAAATCTAGACAACAGAATACCTTCCATAATGAAAAGGCTACCATCCTTTGGAGTAATTAAAATATCAACAAGAGACTACATTCCATAATGACAAAGCTATCATCCATTGGAGTAACTAAAATCTCGACAATAGACTACCTTCCATAATGACAAAGCTACCATCCATTGGAGTAACAATAATCTCGACAACAAACTACCTTTCATAAGGAAAAGGCTATCATCCATTAGAGTAACAAAAATCTCGACAACAAACTACCTTCCATATTAACAAGGCTACGATCCATTAGAGTAACAAAAATCCCGACAACAAACTACCTTCCATAATGACAAGGCTACCATCCATTGGTGTAATGAAATATCAACAAGATACTACCTTCCATAATGACAAGGCTACCATGCATTAGAGTAATGAAAATACCAACAAGAGACTATCTTCCATAATGACAAGCCTACCATCCATTGGAGTAACAAAAATATCTCCAACAGACTACCTTCCATAATGACAAGACTACCATCTATTGGAGTGACAAAAATCTCGACAATAGACTACCTTCCATAATGATAAGGCTACCATACATTGGAGTAACAAAATCTCGACAACAGACTACCTTCCATAATTACAAGGCTACTATCAATTTGAGTAACAAAAATCTCGACAACAAACTACTTTCCATAATGATAAGCCTACCATCCATTGGAATAACAAAAATATCGACAACAAACTACGTTCCATAATGAATAGGCTACCATCCATTGGAGTAACAAAAATATCGAAAACAAAATACCTTGCATAATGAAAAGGCTACCATCCATTGGAGTAACCAAAATATCGACAACAGAATACCTTCATAATGACTAGGCTACCATCCATTTGAGTAACAAAGATATCGACAACAGACTACCTTTAATAATGACAAGGCTACCATCCATTGGAGTGACAAAAATCTCGACAACAGACTACCTTTCATAATGACAAGGCTACCATCCATTGGAGTAACAAAAATCTCGAAAACAGACTTCCTTCCATAATGACAAGGCTACCATCTATTGGAATAACAAAAATCTCGAGAACATACTACCTTCCATAATGACAAGGCTACCATCCAATGGAATAACAAACATCTCGACAACATACTACCTTTCATAATGACAAGGCTACCATCCATTAGAGTGACAAAAATCTCAACAATAGACTACCTTCCATAATAAATAGGCTACCATCCATTAGAGTAACAAAGATATCGACAACAGACTACCTTCTATAATGACAAGGCTACCATACATTGTAATAACAAAAATCTCGACAACAAACTACGTTCCATAATGACAAGACTACCATCCATTGGAGTAACAAAAATATCGACAACATACTACCTTCCATAATGACAAGGCTACCATCCATTGGAGTAACAAAAATCTAGACAATAGACTACCTTCCATAATGCAAAGTCTACCATACATTGGAGTAATGAAAATATCAACAAGAGACTACTTTCCATAATGACAAGGCTACCATCCATTGGAGTAACAAAAATCTCGACAACAAACTACCTTCCATAATGACAAGGCTACCCTCCATTAGAGTAACAAAAAAATTGACAACATACTACCTTCCATAATAACAAGTCTACCATCCATTGGAGTAACAAAAATATCAACAAGAGACTACCTTCCATAATGACAAGGCAACCATCCATTGGTGTATTAAAAATCTCGCCAATAGACTACCTTCCATAATGATGAGGCTACCATCCATTGGAATAACAAAAATGTCGACAACAAACTACGTTACATAATCACAAGGCTACCATCCATTGGAGTAACAAAAATTTCGCCAACAGACTACCTTCTATAATGACAAGGCTACCATCCATTGGAGTAACAAAAATATCTAGAATAGGCTACCTTCCATAATGAAAAGCCTACCATCCATTGGAGTAACAAAAATCTCGACAATAGAATACCTTTCATAATGACTAGGCTAACAACCATTAGAGTAACAAAGATATCGACAACAGACTACCTTCCATAATGACAATGCTACCATCCATTGGAGTAACAAAAATCTCAACAACAGACAACCTTCCATAATGACAAGGCTACCATCCATTGGAGTAACAAAATTTTCGAAAGCAGACTACCTTCCATAATGACATGGCTAAAATCCATTGGAGTAACAAAAATCTCGACAACAGACTACCTTCCATAATGAAAAGTCTACCATCCATTGGAGTAATGAAAATATCAACAAGAGACTACTTTCCATAATGACAAGGCTACCATCCATTGGAGTAACAAAAATCTCGACAACAAACTACCTTCCATAATGACAAGGCTACCCTCCATTAGAGTAACAAAAAACTAGACAAGAGACTACCTTCCATAATGACAATTCTACCATCCATTGGAGTAACAAAAATATCAACAAGAGACTACCTTCCATAATGACAAGGCAAGCATCCATTGTTGAATTAAAAATCTCGCCAATAGACTACCTTCCATAATGATGAGGCTACCATCCATTGGAATAACAAAAATATCGACAAAATACTACGTTCCATAATTACAAGGCTACCATCCATTGGAGTAACAAAAATCTCGCCAACAGACTACCTTCCATAATGACAAGGCTACCATCCATTGGAGTAACAAAAATATCGAGAATAGGCTAACTTCCATAATGAAAAGCCTACCATCCATTGGACTAAAAAAATTCTCGATAACAGAATACCTTCCATAAATACTAGGCTAACATCCATTAGAGTAACAAAGATATCGAAAACGGACTACCATGCATAATGACAATGCTACCATCCATTGGAGTAACAAAAATTTTCAAAATCAGACTACCTTCCATAATGACATGGCTAAAATCCATTAGAGTAACCAAAAACTCGACAACAGACTACCTTCCATAATGACAAGGCAACAATCTAATGGAATAACAAAAATCTCGAGAACAGACTTCATTCCATATGACAAGGCTACAATCCATTGGAGTAATAAAAATCTCGACAATAGACTACCTTCCATAATGACAAAGCTACCATCCATTGGAGTAACAAAAATCTCGACAACAAACTACCTTCCTGAATGACAAGGCTACCATCCTTTAGAGTAACAAAAATCTCGACAATAGACTACCTTCCATATTGACAAGGCTATGATCCATTAGAGTAAAAAAAATCCCTACAACAAACTACCTTCCATAATGCCAAGGCTACCATCCATTGGAGTAATGAAAATATCAACAAGAGACTACCATCCATAATGACAAGGCTACAATGCATTGGAGTAATCAAAATATCAACAAGAGACTACCTTCCATAATGACAAGGCTACCATCCATTGGAGTAACAAAAATCTCGCCAACAGACTACCTTCCATAATGATAAGGCTACCATCCATTGGATTAACAAAATCTTGACAATAGACTACCTTCCATAATGACATGGCTACTATCCATTGGAGTAACAAAAATCTCGACAACAAACTACCTTCCATAATGATAAGGCTACCATCCATTGGAGTAACAAAATCTCGACAATAGACTACCTTCCATAATGACAAGGCTACTATCAATTTGAGTAACAAAAATCCCTACAACAAACTACCTTCCATAATGACAAGGCTACCATCCATTGGAGTAACAAAAATATCAACAACCGACTACCTTCCATAATGACAAGGCTACCATCCATTGGAGTAACAAAAATATCGACAACATAATACCTTCCATAATGACTAGGCTACCATCCATTAGAGTAACAAAAATATCGACAAAAGAATACCTTCCATAATGACTAGGCTACCATCCATTTGAGTAACAAAGATATCGATAATAGACTACCTTCCATAATGACAAGGCTACCATCCATTGGAGAAACAAAAATCTCGAAAACAGACTAGCTTCCATAATGACAAGGCTAAAATCCATTGGAATAACAAAAATCTCGACAACAGACTACCTTCCATAATGACAAGGCTACCATCTATTGGAATAACAAAAATCTCGAGAACAGACTACCTTCCATAATGACAAGGCTACCATCCAATGGAATAACAAAAGTGTCGACAACATACTACCTTTTATAATGACAAGGCTACCATCCATTAGAGTGACAAAAATCTCAACAATAGACTACCTTCCATAATAAATAGGCTACCATCCATTAGAGTAACAAAGATATCGACAATAGACTACCTTCTATAATGACAAGGCTACCATACATTGTAATAACAAAAATCTCGACAACAAACTACGTTTTATAATGACAAGACTACCATCCAATGGAGTAACAAAAATATCGACAACATACTACCTTCCATAATGACAAGGCTACCATCCATTGGAGTAACAAAAATCTAGACAACAGACTACCTTCCATAATGAAAAGTCTACCATCCATTGGAGTAATGAAAATATCAACAAGAGACTACCTTCCATAATGACAAGTCTACCATCCATTGGAGTAACAAAAATATCAACAAGAGACTACCTTCCATAATGACAAGGCAACCATCCATTGGTGTATTAAAAATCTCGCCAACAGACTACCTTCCATAATGACAAGGCTAACATCCATTGGAGTAACAAAAATCTCGCCAACAGACTACCTTCTATAATGACAAGGCTACCATCCATTGGTGTAACAAAAATATCGAGAATAGGCTACCTTCCATAATGAAAAGCCTACCATCCATTTTAGTAACAAAAATATCGACAACAGAATACCTTTCATAATGACTAGGCTAACAACCATTAGAGTAACAAAGATATCGACAACAAACTACCTTCCATAATGACAATGCTACCATCCATTGGAGTAACAAAAATCTCGACAACAGACAACCTTCCATAATGACAAGGCTACCATCCATTGGAGTAATAAAATTTTCGAAAGCAGACTACCTTCCATAATGACATGGCTAAAATCCATTGGAGTAACAAAAATCTCGACAACTGACTACCTTCCATAATGACAAGGCTACCATCCATTGGAGTAACAAAAATCTAGACAACCGACTACCTTCCAAAATGAAAAGTCTACCATCCACTGGAGTAATGAAAATATCAACAAGAGACTACTTTCCATAATGACAAGGCTACCATCCATTGGAGTAACAAAAATCTCGACAACAAACTACCTTTCATAATGACAAGGCTACCCTCCATTAGAGTAACAAAAAACTATACAACAGACTACCTTCCATAATGACAAGTCTAACATCCATTGGAGTAACAAAAATATCAACAAGAGACTACCTTCCTTAATGACAACGCAACCATCCATTGGTGTATTAAAAATCTCGCCAACAGACTACCTTCCATAATGATGAGGCTACCATCCATTGGAATAACAAAAATATTAACAACAACTACGTTCCATAATTACAAGGCTACCATCCATTGGAGTAACAAAAATCTAGACAACAGACTACCTTCCATAATGAAAAGTCTACCATCCATTGGAGTAATGAAAATATCAACAAGAGACTACTTTCCATAATGACAAGGCTACCATCCATTGGAGTAACAAAAATCTCGACAACAAACTACCTTCCATAATGAAAAGTATACCATCCATTGGAGTAACAAAAATATCAACAAGAGACTACCTTCCATAATGACAAGGCAACCATCCATTAGTGTATTAAAAATCTCGCCAACAGACTACCTTCCATAATGACAAGGCGAACATCCATTCGAGTAACAAAAATCTAGACAACAGACTACCTTCCATAATGAAAAGACTACCATCCATCTGAGTAATGAAAATATCGAGAATAGGCTACCTTCCATAATGAAAAGCCTACCATCCATTGGAGTAACAAAAATCTCGACAACAAAATACCTTTCATAATGACTAGGCTAACAACCATTAGAGTAACAAAGATATCGACAACAAACTACCTTCCATAATGACAATGCTACCATCCATTGGAGTAACAAAAATCTCGACAACATACAACCTTCCTTAATGACAAGGCTACCATCCATTGGAGTAACAAAATTTTCGAATGCAGACTACCTTTAATAATGACATGGCTAAAATCCATTGGAGTAACAAAAATCTCGACAACAAACTACCTTCCATAATGACAAGGCTACCATCCATTGGAGTAACAAAAATCTAGACAACAGACTACCTTCCAAAATGAAAAGTCTACCATCCATTGGAGTAATGAAAATATCAACAAGAGACTACTTTCCATAATGACAAGGCTACCATCCATTGGAGTAACAAAAATCTCGACAACAAACTACCTTCCATAATGACAAGGCTACCCTCCATTAGAGTAACAAAAAACTATACCACAAACTACCTTCCATAATGACAAGTCTACCATCCATTGGAGTAACAAAAATATAAACAAGAGACTACCTTCCATAATGACAAGGCAACCATCCATTGGTGTATTAAAAATCTCGCCAACAGACTACCTTCCATAATGATGAGGCTACCATCCATTGGAATAACAAAAATATTGACAACAAACTACGTTCCATAATTACAAGGCTACCATCAATGGGAGTAACAAAAATCTCACCAACAGACTACCTTCCATAATGACAAGGCTACCATCCATTGGAGTAACAAAAATATCGAGAATAGTCTACCTTCCATAATGAAAAGCCTACCATCCATTAGAGAAACAAAAATCTCGACAACAGAATACCTTCCCTAATGACTAGGCTAACATCCATTAGAGTAACAAAGATATCGACAACAGACTACCTTCCATAATGACAATGCTACCATCCATTGGAGTAACAAAAATCTCGACAACAGACAACCTTCCATAATGACAAGGCTACCATCCATTGGAGTAATAAAATTTTCGAAAGCAGACTACCTTCCATAATGACATGGCTAAAATCCATTGGAGTAACAAAAATCTCGACAACAGACTACCTTCCATAATGACAAGGCTACCATTCATTGGAGTAACAAAAATCTAGACAACAGACTACCTTCCAAAATGAAAAGTCTACCATCAATTGGAGTAATGAAAATATCAACAAGAGACTACTTTCCATAATGACAAGGCTACCATCCATTGGAGTAACAAAAATCTCGACAACAAACTACCTTCCTTATTGACAAGGCTACGATCCATTAGAGTAATAAAAATCCCTATAACAAACTACCTTCCATAATGACAAGGCTACCATCCACTGGAGTAATGAAAATATCAACAAGAGACTACCATCCATAATGACAAGGCTACCTTGCATTGGAGTAATGAAAATATCAACAAGAGACTACCTTCCATAATGACAAGGCTACCATCCATTGGAGTAACAAAATCTTGAAAATAGACTACCTTCCATAATGACAAGGCTAATATCCATTGGAGTAACAAAAATCTCGACAACAAACTACCTTCCATAATGATAAGTCTACCATCCATTGGAATAACAAAAATATCAACAAAAAACTACGTTCCATAATGAATAAGCTACCATCCATTGGAGTAACAAAAATATCGACAACAGACTACCTTCCATAATGACAAGGCAACCATCCATTGGTGTATTAAAAATCTCGCCAACAGACTACCTTCCATAATGACAAGGCTAACATCCATTGGAGTAACAAAAATCTCGCCAACAGACTACCTTCTATAATGACAAGGCTACCATCCATTGGTGTAACAAAAATATCGAGAATAGGCTACCTTCCATAATGAAAAGCCTACCATCCATTTTAGTAACAAAAATATCGACAACAGAATACCTTTCATAATGACTAGGCTAACAACCATTAGAGTAACAAAGATATCGACAACAAACTACCTTCCATAATGACAATGCTACCATCCATTGGAGTAACAAAAATCTCGACAACAGACAACCTTCCATAATGACAAGGCTACCATCCATTGGAGTAATAAAATTTTCGAAAGCAGACTACCTTCCATAATGACATGGCTAAAATCCATTGGAGTAACAAAAATCTCGACAACAGACTACCTTCCATAATGACAAGGCTACCATCCATTGGAGTAACAAAAATCTAGACAACCGACTACCTTCCAAAATGAAAAGTCTACCATCCACTGGAGTAATGAAAATATCAACAAGAGACTACTTTCCATAATGACAAGGCTACCATCCATTGGAGTAACAAAAATCTCGACAACAAACTACCTTTCATAATGACAAGGCTACCCTCCATTAGAGTAACAAAAAACTATACAACAGACTACCTTCCATAATGACAAGTCTAACATCCATTGGAGTAACAAAAATATCAACAAGAGACTACCTTCCTTAATGACAACGCAACCATCCATTGGTGTATTAAAAATCTCGCCAACAGACTACCTTCCATAATGATGAGGCTACCATCCATTGGAATAACAAAAATATTAACAACAACTACGTTCCATAATTACAAGGCTACCATCCATTGGAGTAACAAAAATCTAGACAACAGACTACCTTCCATAATGAAAAGTCTACCATCCATTGGAGTAATGAAAATATCAACAAGAGACTACTTTCCATAATGACAAGGCTACCATCCATTGGAGTAACAAAAATCTCGACAACAAACTACCTTCCATAATGAAAAGTATACCATCCATTGGAGTAACAAAAATATCAACAAGAGACTACCTTCCATAATGACAAGGCAACCATCCATTAGTGTATTAAAAATCTCGCCAACAGACTACCTTCCATAATGACAAGGCGAACATCCATTCGAGTAACAAAAATCTAGACAACAGACTACCTTCCATAATGAAAAGGCTACCATCCATCTGAGTAATGAAAATATCGAGAATAGGCTACCTTCCATAATGAAAAGCCTACCATCCATTGGAGTAACAAAAATCTCGACAACAAAATACCTTTCATAATGACTAGGCTAACAACCATTAGAGTAACAAAGATATCGACAACAAACTACCTTCCATAATGACAATGCTACCATCCATTGGAGTAACAAAAATCTCGACAACATACAACCTTCCTTAATGACAAGGCTACCATCCATTGGAGTAACAAAATTTTCGAATGCAGACTACCTTTAATAATGACATGGCTAAAATCCATTGGAGTAACAAAAATCTCGACAACAAACTACCTTCCATAATGACAAGGCTACCATCCATTGGAGTAACAAAAATCTAGACAACAGACTACCTTCCAAAATGAAAAGTCTACCATCCATTGGAGTAATGAAAATATCAACAAGAGACTACTTTCCATAATGACAAGGCTACCATCCATTGGAGTAACAAAAATCTCGACAACAAACTACCTTCCATAATGACAAGGCTACCCTCCATTAGAGTAACAAAAAACTATACCACAAACTACCTTCCATAATGACAAGTCTACCATCCATTGGAGTAACAAAAATATAAACAAGAGACTACCTTCCATAATGACAAGGCAACCATCCATTGGTGTATTAAAAATCTCGCCAACAGACTACCTTCCATAATGATGAGGCTACCATCCATTGGAATAACAAAAATATTGACAACAAACTACGTTCCATAATTACAAGGCTACCATCAATGGGAGTAACAAAAATCTCACCAACAGACTACCTTCCATAATGACAAGGCTACCATCCATTGGAGTAACAAAAATATCGAGAATAGTCTACCTTCCATAATGAAAAGCCTACCATCCATTAGAGAAACAAAAATCTCGACAACAGAATACCTTCCCTAATGACTAGGCTAACATCCATTAGAGTAACAAAGATATCGACAACAGACTACCTTCCATAATGACAATGCTACCATCCATTGGAGTAACAAAAATCTCGACAACAGACAACCTTCCATAATGACAAGGCTACCATCCATTGGAGTAATAAAATTTTCGAAAGCAGACTACCTTCCATAATGACATGGCTAAAATCCATTGGAGTAACAAAAATCTCGACAACAGACTACCTTCCATAATGACAAGGCTACCATTCATTGGAGTAACAAAAATCTAGACAACAGACTACCTTCCAAAATGAAAAGTCTACCATCAATTGGAGTAATGAAAATATCAACAAGAGACTACTTTCCATAATGACAAGGCTACCATCCATTGGAGTAACAAAAATCTCGACAACAAACTACCTTCCTTATTGACAAGGCTACGATCCATTAGAGTAATAAAAATCCCTATAACAAACTACCTTCCATAATGACAAGGCTACCATCCACTGGAGTAATGAAAATATCAACAAGAGACTACCATCCATAATGACAAGGCTACCTTGCATTGGAGTAATGAAAATATCAACAAGAGACTACCTTCCATAATGACAAGGCTACCATCCATTGGAGTAACAAAATCTTGAAAATAGACTACCTTCCATAATGACAAGGCTAATATCCATTGGAGTAACAAAAATCTCGACAACAAACTACCTTCCATAATGATAAGTCTACCATCCATTGGAATAACAAAAATATCAACAAAAAACTACGTTCCATAATGAATAAGCTACCATCCATTGGAGTAACAAAAATATCGACAACAGACTACCTTCCATAATGACAAGGCTACCATCCATTGGAGTAACAAAAATATCGACAATAGAATACCTTACATAATGACTAGGCTACCATCCATTAGAGTAACAAAGATATCGACAACAAAATACCTTCCATAATGACTAGGCTACCATCCATTTAAGTAACAAAGATATCGATAATAGACTACCTTCCATAAGACAAGGCTACCATCCACTGGAGAGACAAAAATCTCGACAACAGACTACCTTCCATAATGACAAGGCTACCATCCATTGGAGAAACAAAAATCTCGAAAATAGACTACCTTCCATAATGACAAGGCTAAAATCCATTGGAGTAACAAAAATATCGACAATAGACTACCTTCCATAATGACAAGGCTACCATCTACTGGAATAACAAAAATCTCGAGAACAGACTACCTTCCATAATGACAAGGCTACCATCCAATGGAATAACAAAAATCTCGACAACATACTACCTTCCATAATGACAAGGCTACCATCCATTAGAGTGACAAAAATCTCGACAATAGACTACCTTCCATAATAAATAGGCTACCATCCATTAGAGTAACAAAGATATCGACAACAAACTAACTTCTATAATGACAAGACTACCATACATTGTAATAACAAAAATCTCGACAACAAACTACCTTCCATAAAGACAAGGCTACCATACATTGTAGTAACAAAAATCTCAACAACAGTCTACTTTCCATAATGAAAAGGCTACCATCCATTGGAGTAACAAAAATCTCGATAATAGACTACCTTCCAAAATGACAAGGCTACAATCCATTGAAGTAATAAAAATCTCGACAACAAACTACCTTCCATAATGACAAGGCTACCATCCATTTGAGTAACAAAGATATCGACAACAGACTACCTTCCATAATGACAAGGCTACAATCCATTAGAGTAACAAAAATGTCGACAACAAACTACCTTCCATAATGACAAGGCTACCATCCATTGGAGTAATAAAAATATAAACAAGAGACTACCTTCTACAATGACAAGGCTACCATGCATTGGAGTAATGAAAATATCAACAATAGACTACCTTCCATAATGACAAGGCTAATATCCATTGGAGTAACAAAAATCTCGACAACAAACTACCTTCCATAATGATAAGTCTACCATCCATTGGAATAACAAAAATATCAACAAAAAACTACGTTCCATAATGAATAAGCTACCATCCATTGGAGTAACAAAAATATCGACAACAGACTACCTTCCATAATGACAAGGCTACCATCCATTGGAGTAACAAAAATATCGACAATAGAATACCTTACATAATGACTAGGCTACCATCCATTAGAGTAACAAAGATATCGACAACAAAATACCTTCCATAATGACTAGGCTACCATCCATTTGAGTAACAAAGATATCGATAATAGACTACCTTCCATAAGACAAGGCTACCATCCAATGGAGCGACAAAAATCTCTACAACAGACTACCTTCCATAATGACAAGGCTACCATCCATTGGAGAAACAAAAATCTCGAAAATAGACTACCTTCCATAATGACAAGGCTAAAATCCATTGGAGTAACAAAAATATCGACAATAGACTACCTTCCATAATGACAAGGCTACCATCTACTGGAATAACAAAAATCTCGAGAACAGACTACCTTCCATAATGACAAGGCTACCATCCAATGGAATAACAAAAATCTCGACAACATACTACCTTCCATAATGACAAGGCTACCATCCATTAGAGTGACAAAAATCTCGACAATAGACTACCTTCCATAATAAATAGGCTACCATCCATTAGAGTAACAAAGATATCGACAACAAACTAACTTCTATAATGACAAGACTACCATACATTGTAATAACAAAAATCTTGACAACAAACTACCTTCCATAAAGACAAGGCTACCATACATTGTAGTAACAAAAATCTCAACAACAGTCTACTTTCCATAATGAAAAGGCTACCATCCATTGGAGTAACAAAAATCTCGATAATAGACTACCTTCCAAAATGACAAGGCTACAATCCATTGAAGTAATAAAAATCTCGACAACAAACTACCTTCCATAATGACAAGGCTACCATCCATTTGAGTAACAAAGATATCGACAACAGACTACCTTCCATAATGACAAGGCTACAATCCATTAGAGTAACAAAAATGTCGACAACAAACTACCTTCCATAATGACAAGGCTACCATCCATTGGAGTAATAAAAATATAAACAAGAGACTACCTTCTACAATGACAAGGCTACCATGCATTGGAGTAATGAAAATATCAACAATAGACTACCTTCCATAATGACAAGGCTAATATCCATTGGAGTAACAAAAATCTCGACAACAAACTACCTTCCATAATGATAAGTCTACCATCCATTGGAATAACAAAAATATCAACAAAAAACTACGTTCCATAATGAATAAGCTACCATCCATTGGAGTAACAAAAATATCGACAACAGACTACCTTCCATAATGACAAGGCTACCATCCATTGGAGTAACAAAAATATCGACAATAGAATACCTTACATAATGACTAGGCTACCATCCATTAGAGTAACAAAGATATCGACAACAAAATACCTTCCATAATGACTAGGCTACCATCCATTTGAGTAACAAAGATATCGATAATAGACTACCTTCCATAAGACAAGGCTACCATCCACTGGAGCGACAAAAATCTCTACAACAGACTACCTTCCATAATGACAAGGCTACCATCCATTGGAGAAACAAAAATCTCGAAAATAGACTACCTTCCATAATGACAAGGCTAAAATCCATTGGAGTAACAAAAATATCGACAATAGACTACCTTCCATAATGACAAGGATACCATCTACTGGAATAACAAAAATCTCGAGAACAGACTACCTTCCATAATGACAAGGCTACCATCCAATGGAATAACAAAAATCTCGACAACATACTACCTTCCATAATGACAAGGCTACCATCCATTAGAGTGACAAAAATCTCGACAATAGACTACCTTCCATAATAAATAGGCTACCATCCATTAGAGTAACAAAGATATCGACAACAAACTAACTTCTATAATGACAAGACTACCATACATTGTAATAACAAAAATCTCGACAACAAACTACCTTCCATAAAGACAAGGCTACCATACATTGTAGTAACAAAAATCTCAACAACAGTCTACTTTCCATAATGAAAAGGCTACCATCCATTAGAGTAACAAAAATCTCGACAACAAACTACCTTCCATAATGACAAGGCTACCATCCATTGGAGTGACAAAAATCTCGACAATAGACTACCTTCCATAATGATAAGGCTACCATCCATTGGAGCAACAAAATCTCGACAACAGACTACCTTCCATAATGACAAGGCTACTATCAATTTGAGTAACAAAAATCTCAACAACAAAATACCTTCCATAATGATAAGGCTACCATCCATTGGAATAACAAAAATATCGACAACAAACTACGTTTCATAATGAATAGGCTACCATCCATTGGAGTAACAAAAATATCGACAACAACCTACCTTCCATAATGACAAGGCTACCATCCATTGGAGTAACAAAAATATCGACAACAAAATACCTTCCATAATGACAAGGCTACCATCCATTAGAGTGACAAAAATCTCGACAATAGACTACCTTCCAAAATAAATAGGCTACCATCCATTAGAGTAACAAAGATATCGACAACAGACTACCTTCTATAATGACAAGACTAACATACATTGTAATAACAAAAATCTCGACAACAAACTACCTTCCATAAAGACAAGGCTACCAGACATTGTAGTAACAAAAATCTCGACAACAGTCTACTTTCGATAATGAAAAGGCTACCATCCATTGGAGTAACAAAAATCTCGATAATAGACTACCTTCCAAAATGACAAGGCTACAATCCATTGAAGTAACAAAAATCTCGACAACAAACTACCTTCCATAATGACAAGGCTACCATCCATTTGAGTAACAAAGATATCGACAACAGACTACCTTCCATAATGACAAGGCGACAATCCATTAGAGTAACAAAAATGTCGACAACAAACTACCTTCCATAATGACAAGGCTACCATCCATTGGAGTATAAAAATATAAACAAGAGACTACCTTCTACAATGACAAGGCTACCATGCATTGGAGTAATGTAAATATCAACAATAGACTACCTTCCATAATGACAAGGCTACCATCCATTGGAGTAACAAAAAGCTCGCCAACAGACAACCTTCCATAATTACAAAGCAACCATCCATTGGAGTGACAAAAATATAGACAATACACTACCTTTCATTATGACATGGCTACTATCCATTGGAGTAACAAAAATCTCGACAACAAACTACCTTCCAAAATGATAAGGCTACCATCCATTTGAATAAAAAAAATATTGACAACAAACTACGTCCGATAATGACAAGGCTACCATCCATTGGAGTAACAAAAATATCGATAATAGACTACCATCCATAATGAAGTGGTTACCATCCATTGGAGTAATGAAAATATCAACAAGAGACTACTTTCTATAATGACAAGGCTACCATCCATTGGAGTAACAAAATTCTAGACAACAGATTACCTTCCATAATGAAAAGGCTACCATCCATTGGAGTAATGAAAATATCAACAAGAGACTACTTTCCATAATCACAAGGCTACCATCCATTGGAGAAACAAAAATCTCGACAATAGACTACCTTCCATAATGACAAGGCTACCATCCATTGGAGTAACAAAAATCTAAACAACAGACTACCTTCCATAATGAAAAGGCTATCATCCATTGGAGTAATGAAAATATCAACAAGAGACTACATTACATAATGACAAGGCTATCATCCATTGGAGTAACAAAAATCTCGACAATAGCCTACCTTCCATAATGATAAAGCGACCATCCATTGGAGTAACAAAAATCTCGACAACAAACTACCTTCCATAAGGACAAGGCTACCATCCATTATAGTAACAAAAATCTCGACAAAAGACTACCTTCCATATTAACAAGGCTACGATCAATTAGAGTAACAAAAATCCCAACAACAAACTACCTTCCATAATGACAAGGCTACCATCCATTGGAATAATGAAAATATCAACAAGAGACTACCTTCCATAATGACAAGCCTACCATCTATTGGAGTAACAAAAATCTCGACAACAAACTACCTTCCATAATGACAAGGCTACCATCCATTGGAGTGACAAAAATCTCGACAATAGACTACCTTCCATAATGATAAGGCTACCATCCATTGGAGCAACAAAATCTCGACAACAGACTACCTTCCATAATGACAAGGCTACTATCAATTTGAGTAACAAAAATCTCAACAACAAAATACCTTCCATAATGATAAGGCTACCATCCATTGGAATAACAAAAATATCGACAACAAACTACGTTTCATAATGAATAGGCTACCATCCATTGGAGTAACAAAAATATCGACAACAACCTACCTTCCATAATGACAAGGCTACCATCCATTGGAGTAACAAAAATATCGACAACAAAATACCTTCTATAATGACTAGGCTACCATCCATTTGAGTAAAAAAGATGTCGACAACAGACTACCTTCCATAATGACAAGGCTACCATCCATTGGAGTGACAAAAATATCGACGACAGACTACCTTTCATAATGACAAGGCTACCATCCATTGGAGTAATGAAAATATAAACAAGAGACTACCTTCTACAATGACAAGGCTACCATGCATTGGAGTAATGAAAATATCAACAATAGACTACCTTCCATAATGACAAGGCTACCATCCATTGGAGTAACAAAAAGCTCGCCAACAGACTACCTTCCATAATTACAAGGCTACCATCCATTGGAGTGACAAAAATATAGACAATAGACTACCTTTAATTATGACATGGCTACTATCCATTGGAGTAACAAAAATCTCAACAACAAACTACCTTCCAAAATGATAAGGCTACCATCCATTGGAATAAAAAAAATTTTGACAACAAACTACGTCCCATAATGACAAGGCTACCATCCATTGGAGTAACAAAAATATCGATAATAGACTACCTTCCGTAATGAAATGGTTACAATCCATTGGAGTAATGAAAATATCAACAAGAGACTACTTTCTATAATGACAAGGCTACCATCCATTGGAGTAACAAAAATCTAGACAACATATTACCTTCCATAATGAAAAGGCTACCATCCATTGGAGTAATGAAAATATCAACAAGAGACTACTTTCCATAATGACAAGGCTACCATCCATTGGAGAAACAAAAATCTCGACAATAGACTACCTTCCATAATTACAAGGCTACCATCCATTGGAGTAACAAAAATCTAGACAACAGACTACCTTCCATAATGAAAAGGCTACCATCCATTGGAGTAATGAAAATATCAACAAGAGACTACATTCCATAATGACAAGGCTATCATCCATTGGAGTAACAAAAATCTCGACAATAGACTACCTTCCATAATGATAAAGCTACCATCCATTGCAGTAACAAAAATCTCGACAACAAACTACCTTCCATAAGGACAAGGCTACCATCCATTATAGTAACAAAAATCTCGACAATAGACTACCTTCCATATTAACAAGGCTACGATCCATTAGAGTAACAAAAATCCCAACAACAAACTACCTTCCATAATGAGAAGGCTACCATCCATTGGAGTAATGAAAATATCAACAAGAGACTACCTTCCATAATGACAAGGCTACCATGCATTGGAGTACTGAAAATACCAATAAGATACTACCTTCCATAATGACATTCCTACCATCCATTGGAGTAACAAAAATCACGCCAACAGACTACCTTCCATAATGACAAGGCTACCATCCATTGGCGTGACAAAAATCTCGACAATAGACTACCTTCCATAATGATAAGGCTACCATCCATTGGAGTAACAAAATCTCGACAACAGACTACCTTCCATAATGACAAGGCTACTATCAATTTGAGTAACAAAAATCTCAACAACAAAATACCTTCCATAATGATAAGGCTACCATCCATTGGAGTAACAAAAATATCGACAACAACCTACCTTCCATAATGACAAGGCTACCATCCATTGGAGTAACAAATATATCGACAACAGAATACCTTCCATAATGACTAGGCTACCATCCATTTGAGTAACAAAGATATCGACAGCAGACTACCTTCCATAATGACTAGGCTACCATCCATTTGAGTAAAAAAGATGTCGACAACAGACTACCTTCCATAATGACAAGGCTACCATCCATTGGAGTGACAAAAATATCGACGACAGACTACCTTTCATAATGACAAGGCTACCATCCATTGGAGTAATGAAAATATAAACAAGAGACTACCTTCTACAATGACAAGGCTACCATGCATTAGAGTAATGAAAATATCAACAATAGACTACCTTCCATAATGACAAGGCTACCATCCATTGGAGTAACAAAAAGCTCGCCGACAGACTACCTTCCATAATTACAAGGCTACCATCCATTGGAGTGACAAAAATATAGACAATAGACTACCTTTAATTATGACATGGCTACTATCCATTGGAGTAACAAAAATCTCAACAACAAACTACCTTCCAAAATGATAAGGCTGCCATCCATTGGAATAAAAAAAATATTGACAACAAACTACGTCCCATAATGACAAGGCTACCATCCATTGGAGAAACAAAAATCTCGACAATAGACTACCTTCCATAATTACAAGGCTACCATCCATTGGAGTAACAAAAATCTAGACAACAGACTACCTTCCATAATGAAAAGGCTACCATCCATTGGAGTAATGAAAATATCAACAAGAGACTACATTCCATAATGACAAGGCTATCATCCATTGGAGTAACAAAAATCTCGACAATAGACTACCTTCCATAATGATAAAGCTACCATCCATTGCAGTAACAAAAATCTCGACAACAAACTACCTTCCATAAGGACAAGGCTACCATCCATTATAGTAACAAAAATCTCGACAACAGACTACCTTCCATATTAACAAGGCTACGATCCATTAGAGTAACAAAAATCCCAACAACAAACTACCTTCCATAATGACAAGGCTACCATCCATTGGAGTAATGAAAATATCAACAAGAGACTACCTTCCATAATGACAAGGCTACCATGCATTGGAGTACTGAAAATACCAATAAGATACTACCTTCCATAATGACATTCCTACCATCCATTGGAGTAACAAAAATCACGCCAACAGACTACCTTCCATAATGACAAGGCTACCATCCATTGGCGTGACAAAAATCTCGACAATAGACTACCTTCCATAATGATAAGGCTATCATCCATTGGAGTAACAAAATCTCGACAACAGACTACCTTCCATAATGACAAGGCTACTATCAATTTGAGTAACAAAAATCTCAACAACAAAATACCTTCCATAATGATAAGGCTACCATCCATTGGAGTAACAAAAATATCGACAACAACCTACCTTCCATAATGACAAGGCTACCATCCATTGGAGTAACAAATATATCGACAACAGAATACCTTCCATAATGACTAGGCTACCATCCATTTGAGTAACAAAGATATCGACAGCAGACTACCTTCCATAATGACTAGGCTACCATCCATTTGAGTAAAAAAGATGTCGACAACAGACTACCTTCCATAATGACAAGGCTACCATCCATTGGAGTGACAAAAATATCGACGACAGACTACCTTTCATAATGACAAGGCTACCATCCATTGGAGTAATGAAAATATAAACAAGAGACTACCTTCTACAATGACAAGGCTACCATGCATTAGAGTAATGAAAATATCAACAATAGACTACCTTCCATAATGACAAGGCTACCATCCATTGGAGTAACAAAAAGCTCGCCAACAGACTACCTTCCATAATTACAAGGCTACCATCCATTGGAGTGACAAAAATATAGACAATAGACTACCTTTAATTATGACATGGCTACTATCCATTGGAGTAACAAAAATCTCAACAACAAACTACCTTCCAAAATGATAAGGCTGCCATCCATTGGAATAAAAAAAATATTGACAACAAACTACGTCCCATAATGACAAGGCTACCATCCATTGGAGAAACAAAAATCTCGACAATAGACTACCTTCCATAATTACAAGGCTACCATCCATTGGAGTAACAAAAATCTAGACAACAGACTACCTTCCATAATGAAAAGGCTACCATCCATTGGAGTAATGAAAATATCAACAAGAGACTACATTCCATAATGACAAGGCTATCATCCATTGGAGTAACAAAAATCTCGACAATAGACTACCTTCCATAATGATAAAGCTACCATCCATTGCAGTAACAAAAATCTCGACAACAAACTACCTTCCATAAGGACAAGGCTACCATCCATTATAGTAACAAAAATCTCGACAACAGACTACCTTCCATATTAACAAGGCTACGATCCATTAGAGTAACAAAAATCCCAACAACAAACTACCTTACATAATGACAAGGCTACCATCCATTGGAGTAATGAAAATATCAACAAGAGACTACCTTCCATAATGACAAGGCTACCATGCATTGGAGTACTGAAAATACCAATAAGATACTACCTTCCATAATGACATTCCTACCATCCATTGGAGTAACAAAAATCACGCCAACAGACTACCTTCCATAATGACAAGGCTACCATCCATTGGCGTGACAAAAATCTCGACAATAGACTACCTTCCATAATGATAAGGCTACCATCCATTGGAGTAACAAAATCTCGACAACAGACTACCTTCCATAATGACAAGGCTACTATCAATTTTAGTAACAAAAATCTCAACAACAAAATACCTTCCATAATGATAAGGCTACCATCCATTGGAGTAACAAAAATATCGACAACAACCTACCTTCCATAATGACAAGGCTACCATCCATTGGAGTAACAAATATATCGACAACAGAATACCTTCCATAATGACTAGGCTACCATCCATTTGAGTAACAAAGATATCGACAGCAGACTACCTTCCATAATGACTAGGCTACCATCCATTTAAGTAAAAAAGATGTCGACAACAGACTACCTTCCATAATGACAAGGCTACCATCCATTGGAGTGACAAAAATATCGACGACAGACTACCTTTCATAATGACAAGGCTACCATCCATTGGAGTAATGAAAATATAAACAAGAGACTACCATCTACAATAACAAGGCTACCATGCATTAGAGTAATGAAAATATCAACAATAGACTACCTTCCATAATGACAAGGCTACCATCCATTGGAGTAACAAAAAGCTCGCCAACAGACTACCTTCCATAATTACAAGGCTACCATCCATTGGAGTGACAAAAATATAGACAATAGACTACCTTTAATTATGACATGGCTACTATCCATTGGAGTAACAAAAATCTCAACAACAAACTACCTTCCAAAATGATAAGGCTACCATCCATTGGAATAAAAAAAATATTGACAACAAACTACGTCCCATAATGACAAGGCTACCATCCATTGGAGTAACAAAAATATCGATAATAGACTACCTTCCGTAATGAAAAGGTTACCATCCATTGGAGTAATGAAAATATCAACAAGAGACTACTTTCTATAATGACAAGGCTACCATCCATTGGTGTAACAAAAATCTAGACAACAGATTACCTTCCATAATGAAAAGGCTACCATCCATTGGAGTAATGAAAATATCAACAAGAGACTACTTTCCATAATGACAAGGCTACCATCCATTGGAGAAACAAAAATCTCGACAATAGACTACCTTCCATAATTACAAGGCTACCATCCATTGGAGTAACAAAAATCTAGACAACAGACTACCTTCCATAATGAAAAGGCTACCATCCATTGGAGTAATGAAAATATCAACAAGAGACTACATTCCATAATGACAAGGCTATCATCTATTGGAGTAACAAAAATCTCGACAATAGACTACCTTCCATAATGATAAAGCTACCATCCATTGGAGTAACAAAAATCTCGACAACAAACTACCTTCCATAAGGATAAGGCTACCATCCATTATAGTAACAAAAATCTCGACAACAGACTACCTTCCATATTAACAAGGCTACGATCCATTAGAGTAACAAAAATCCCAACAACAAACTACCTTCCATAATGACAAGGCTACCATCCATTGGAGTAATGAAAATATCAACAAGAGACTACGTTCCATAATGACAAGGCTACCATGCATTGGAGTACTGAAAATACCAATAAGATACTACCTTCCATAATGACATTCCTACCATCCATTGGAGTAACAAAAATCACGCCAACAGACTACCTTCCATAATGACAAGGCTACCATCCATTGGCGTGACAAAAATCTCGACAATAGACTACCTTCCATAATGATAAGGCTACCATCCATTGGAGTAACAAAATCTCGACAACAGACTACCTTCCATAATGACAAGGCTACTATCAATTTTAGTAACAAAAATCTCAACAACAAAATACCTTCCATAATGATAAGGCTACCATCCATTGGAGTAACAAAAATATCGACAACAACCTACCTTCCATAATGACAAGGCTACCATCCATTGGAGTAACAAAAATATCGACAACAGAATACCTTCCATAA
Source organism: Vicia faba (assembly GCA_948472305.1). NCBI lineage: Eukaryota > Viridiplantae > Streptophyta > Magnoliopsida > Fabales > Fabaceae > Vicia > Vicia faba. The sequence continues at coordinate 583,896,144 of OX451739.1, read as the reverse complement.
TGACTAGGCTACCATCCATTTGAGTAACAAAGATATCGACAATAGTCTACCTTCCATAATGGCAAGGCTACCTTCCATTGGAGTGACAAAAATATCGACGACAGACTACCTTTCATAATGACAAGGCTACCATCCATTGGAGTAATGAAAATATCAACAAGAGACTACCTTCCATAATGACAAGGCTACCATGCATTGGAGTAATGAAAATACCAACAAGATACTACCTTCCATAATGACAAGCCTACCATCCATTAGAGTAACAAAAATCTCTCCAACAGACTACCTTCCATAATGACAAGGCTACCATCCATTGGAGTGACAAAAATCTCGACAATAGAATACCTTCCATAATGATAAGGCTACCATCCACTGGAGTAACAAAATCTCGACACCAGACTACCTTCCATAATGATAAGGTTACTATCAATTTGAGTAACAAAAATCTCAACAACAAACTATCTTCCATAATGATAAGGCTACCATCCATTAGAGTAACAAAAATCTCGACAACAGACTACCTTCCATAATGACAAGGCTACGATCCATTAGAGTAACAAAAATCTCGACAACAGACTACTTTCTATAATGACAAGGCTACCATCCATTGGAGTAATGAAAATATCAACAAGATACTACCTTCCATAATGACAAGGCTACCATCCATTGGAGTAACAAAAAGCTCGCCAACAGACTACCTTCCATAATTACAAGGCTACCATCCATTGGAGTGGAAAAAATATCGACAATAGACTACCTTCCATAATGACAAGGCTACCATCCATTGGAGTAACAAAATCTCGATAACATACTACCTTTCATTATGACATGGATACTATCCATTGGAGTAACAAAAATCTCGACAACAAACTACCTTCCAAAATGATAAGGCTACCATCCATTGGAATAACAAAAATATCGACAACAAACTACCATCCATAATGACAAGGCTACCATCCATTGGAGTAACAAAAATATCGACAACAGACTACCTATTATAATGACAAGGCTACCATCCATTAGAGTAACAAAAATCTAGACAACAGACTACCTTCCATGATTAAAAGGCTACCATCCATTGGAGTAATGAAAATATCAACAAGAGACTACTTTCTATAATGACAAGGCTACCATCCATTGGAGTAACAAAAATCTCGACAACAAACTACCTTCCATAATGACAAGGCTACCATCCATTGGAATAACAAAAATATCGACAACAAACTACCATCCATAATGACAAGGCTACCATCCATTGGAGTAACAAAAATATCGACAACAGACTACCTATTATAATGACAAGGCTACCATCCATTAGAGTAACAAAAATCTAGACAACAGACTACCTTCCATAATTAAAAGGCTACCATCCATTGGAGTAATGAAAATATCAACAAGAGACTACTTTCCATAATGACAAGGCTACCATCCATTGGAGTAACAAAAATCTCGACAACAAACTACCTTCCATAATGACAAGGCTACCATCCATTAGAGTAAAAAAAATCTCAACAACAGACTACCTTCCATAATGACAAGGCTACGATCCATTGGAGTAACAAAAATCTCGACAACAAACTACCTTCCATAATGACAAGGCTACCATCCATTGGAGTAATGAAAATATCAACAAGATTCTACCTTTCATAATGACAATGCTACCATCCATTGGATTAATGAAAATACCCACAAGAGACTACCTTCCATAATGACAAGGCTACAAACCATTGGAGTGACAAAAATCTCGACAATAGACTACCTTCCATAATGATAAGGCTACCGTCCATTGGAGTAACAAAATCTCGACAACAGACTACCTTCCATGATGATAAGGCTACTATCAATTGGAGTAACAAAAATCTCGACAACAAACTACCTTCCATAATGATGAGGCTACCATCCATTCGAATAACAAAAATATCGACAATAAACTATGTTCCATAATGAATAGGCTACCATCCATTGGAATATCAAAAATTTCGACAACAAACTACCTTCCATAATGACAAGGCTACCATCCATTGGTGTAACAAAAATATCGATAATAGAATACCTTCCATAATGACTAGGCTACCATCCATTTGAGTAACAAAGATATCGACAACAGACTACCTTTCATAATGACAAGGCTACCATCCATTGGAGTAACAAAAATCTCGAAAACAGACTACCTTCCATAATGACAAGGTTAAAATCCATTGGAGTAACAAAAATCTCGACAACAGACTACCTTCCATAATGACAAGGCTAGCATCGATTGGAATAACAAAAATCTCGAGAACAAACTACCTTCCATAATGACAAGGCTACCATCCAATGGAATAACAAAAATCTCGACAACATACTACCTTTCATAATGACAAGGCTACCATCCATTAGAGTGACAAAAATCTCAACAATAGACTACCTTCCATAATAAATAGGCTACCATCCATTAGAGAAACAAATATATCAACAACAGACTACCTTCTATAATGACAAGGTTACCATACATTGTAATAACAAAAATCTCGACAACAAACTACCTTCCACAATGACAAGGCTACCATACATTGTAGTAACTAAAATCTCGACAACAATCTACCTTCCATAATGAAAAGGCTATTATCCATTGGAGTAACTAAAATCTCGACAATAGACTACCTTCCACAATGACAAGGCTACCATCCATTGGAGTAACAAAAATCTCGACAACAAACTACCTTCCATAATGACAAGGCTACCATCCATTAGAGTAACAAAAATCTCGACAACAGACAACCTTCCATAATGACAAGGCTACGATCCATTATAGTAACAAAAATCTCGACAACAGACTACCTTCCATAATGACAAGGCTACCATCCATTGGAGTAATGAAAATATCAACAAGATACTACCTTCCATAATGACAATGCTACCATCCATTGGAGTAATGAAAATACCAACAAGAGACTACCTTCCATAATGACAAGCCTACCATCCATTGGAGTAACAAAAATTTCGCCAACAAACTACCTTCCATAATGACAAGGCTACCAACCATTGGAGTGACAAAAATCTCGACAATAGACTACCTTCCATAATGACAAGGCTACCATCCATTGGAGTAACAAAATCTCGACAATAGACTACCTTCCATAATGATAAGGCTACTATCAATTGGAGTAACAAAAATCTCGACAACAAACTACCTTCCATAATGATGAGGCTACCATCCATTGGAATAACAAAAATATCGACAATAAACTACGTTCCATAATGAATAGGCTACCATCCATTGGAATAACAAAAATTTCGACAATTAAACTACCTTCCATAATGACAAGGCTACCATCCATTGGAGTAACAAAAATATCGATAATAGAATACCTTCCATAATGACTAGGCTACCATCCATTTGAGTAACAAAGATATCGACAACAGACTACCTTTCATAATGACAAGGCTACCATCCATTGGAGTAACAAAAATCTCGAAAACAGACTACCTTCCATAATGACAAGGTTAAAATCCATTGGAGTAACAAAAATCTCGACAACAGACTACCATCCATAATGACAAGGCTAGCATCGATTGGAATAACAAAAATCTCGAGAACAGGCTACCTTCCATAATGACAAGGCTACCATCCAATGGAATAACAAAAATCTCGACAACATACTACCTTTCATAATGACAAGGCTACCATCCATTAGAGTGACAAAAATCTCAACAATAGACTACCTTCCATAATAAATAGGCTACCATCCATTAGAGTAACAAATATATCGACAACAGACTACCTTCTATAATGACAAGGTTACCATACATTGTAATAACAAAAATCTCGACAACAAACTACCTTCCACAATGACAAGGCTACCATACATTGTAGTAACTAAAATCTCGACAACAATCTACCTTCCATAATGAAAAGGCTATTATCCATTGGAGTAACTAAAATCTCGACAATAGACTACCTTCCACAATGACAAGGCTACCATCCATTGGAGTAACAAAAATCTCGACCACAGACAACCTTCCATAATGACAAGGCTACGATCCATTAGAGTAACAAAAATCTCGACAACAGACTACCTTCCATAATGACAAGGCTACCATCCATTGGAGTAATGAAAATATCAACAAGATACTACCTTCCATAATGACAATGCTACCATCCATTGGAGTAATGAAAATACCAACAAGAGACTACCTTCCATAATGACAAGCCTACCATCCATTGGAGTAACAAAAATTTCGCCAACAAACTACCTTCCATAATGACAAGGCTACCAACCATTGGAGTGACAAAAATCTCGACAATAGACTACCTTCCATAATGACAAGGCTACCATCCATTGGAGTAACAAAATCTCGACAACAGACTTCCTTCCATAATGATAAGGCTACTATCAATTGGAGTAACAAAAATCTCGACAACAAACTACCTTCCATAATGATGAGGCTACCATCCATTGGAATAACAAAAATATCGACAATAAACTACGTTCCATAATGAATAGGCTACCATCCATTGGAATAACAAAAATTTCGACAACAAACTACCTTCCATAATGACAAGGCTACCATCCATTGGAGTAACAAAAATATCGATAATAGAATACCTTCCATAATGACTAGGCTACCATCCATTTGAGTAACAAAGATATCGACAACAGACTACCTTTCATAATGACAAGGCTACCATCCATTGGAGTAACAAAAATCTCGAAAACAGACTACCTTCCATAATGACAAGGTTAAAATCCATTGGAGTAACAAAAATCTCGACAACAGACTACCATCCATAATGACAAGGCTAGCATCGATTGGAATAACAAAAATCTCGAGAACAGGCTGCCTTCCATAATGACAAGGCTACCATCCAATGGAATAACAAAAATCTCGACAACATACTACCTTTCATAATGACAAGGCTACCATCCATTAGAGTGACAAAAATCTCAACAATAGACTACCTTCCATAATAAATAGGCTACCATCCATTAGAGTAACAAATATATCGACAATAGACAACCTTCTATAATGACAAGGTTACCATACATTGTAATAACAAAAATCTCGACAACAAACTACCTTCCACAATGACAAGGCTACCATACATTGTAGTAACAAAAATCTCGACAACAAACTACCTTCCATAATGAAAAGGCTACCATCCATTGGAGTAACTAAAATCTCGACAATAGACTACCTTCCACAATGACAAGGCTACCATCCATTGGAGTAACAAAAATCTCGACAACAAACTACCTTCCATGAAGACAAGGCTACCATCCATTAGGGTAACAAAAATCTCGACAACAGACTACCTTCCATAATGACAAGGCTACGATCCATTGGAGTAACAAAAATCTCGACAACAAACTACCTTCCATAATGACAAGGCTACCATCCATTGGAGTAATGAAAATATCAACAAGATTCTACCTTTCATAATGACAATGCTACCATCCATTGGATTAATGAAAATACCCACAAGAGACTACCTTTCATAATGACAAGGCTACAAACCATTGGAGTGACAAAAATCTCGAGAATAGACTACCTTCCATAATGATAAGGCTACCATCCATTGGAGTAACAAAATCTCGACAACAGACTACCTTCCATGATGATAAGGCTACTATCAATTGGAGTAACAAAAATCTCGACAACAAACTACCTTCCATAATGATGAGGCTACCATCCATTCGAATAACAAAAATATCGACAATAAACTACGTTCCATAATGAATAGGCTACCATCCATTGGAATATCAAAAATTTCGACAACAAACTACCTTCCATAATGACAAGGCTACCATCCATTGGTGTAACAAAAATATCGATAATAGAATACCTTCCATAATGACTAGGCTACCATCCATTTGAGTAACAAAGATATCGACAACAGACTACCTTTCATAATGACAAGGCTACCATCCATTGGAGTAACAAAAATCTCGAAAACAGACTACCTTCCATAATGACAAGGTTAAAATCCATTGGAGTAACAAAAATCTCGACAACAGACTACCATCCATAATGACAAGGCTAGCATCGATTGGAATAACAAAAATCTCGAGAACAGGCTGCCTTCCATAATGACAAGGCTACCATCCAATGGAATAACAAAAATCTCGACAACATACTACCTTTCATAATGACAAGGCTACCATCCATTAGAGTGACAAAAATCTCAACAATAGACTACCTTTCATAATAAATAGGCTACCATCCATTAGAGTAACAAATATATCGACAACAGACTACCTTCTATAATGACAAGGTTACCATACATTGTAATAACAAAAATCTCGACAACAAACTACCTTCCACAATGACAAGGCTACCATACATTGTAGTAACAAAAATCTCGACAACAAACTACCTTCCATAATGAAAAGGCTACCATCCATTGGAGTAACTAAAATCTCGACAATAGACTACCTTCCACAATGACAAGGCTACCATCCATTAGGGTAACAAAAATCTCGACAACAGACTACCTTCCATAATGACAAGGCTACGATCCATTAGAGTAACAAAAATCTCAACAATAGACTACCTTCCATAATGACAAGGCTACCATCCATTGGAGTAATGAAAATATCAACAAGATACTACCTTCTATAATGACAAGGCTACCATGCATTAGAATAATGAAAATATTAACAATAGACTACCTTCCAAAATGACAAGGCTACCATCCATTGGAGTAACAAAAAGCTCTCCAACAGACTACCTTCCATAATTACAAGGCTACCATCCATTGGAGTGGCAAAAATATCGACAATAGACTACCTTCCATAATGACAAGGCTACCATCCATTGGAGTAACAAAATCTCGATAACATACTACCTTTCATTAAGACATGGCTACTATCCATTGGAGTAACAAAAATCTCGACAAGAAACTACCTTCCATAAGGACAACGCTACCATCCATTATAGTAACAAAAATCTCGACAACAGACTACCTTCCATATTAACAAGGCTACGATCCATTAGAGTAACAAAAATCCCAACAACAAACTACCTTCCATAATGACAAGGCTACCATCCATTGGAGTAATGAAAATATCAACAAGAGACTACCTTCCATAATGACAAGGCTACCATGCATTGGAGTACTGAAAATACCAATAAGATACTACCTTCCATAATGACATTCCTACCATCCATTGGAGTAACAAAAATCACGCCAACAGACTACCTTCCATAATGACAAGGCTACCATCCATTGGCGTGACAAAAATCTCGACAATAGACTACCTTCCATAATGATAAGGCTACCATCCATTGAAGTAACAAAATCTCGACAACAGACTACCTTCCATAATGACAAGGCTACTATCAATTTGAGTAACAAAAATCTCAACAACAAAATACCTTCCATAATGATAAGGCTACCATCCATTGGAGTAACAAAAATATCGACAACAACCTACCTTCCATAATGACAAGGCTACCATCCATTGGAGTAACAAAAATATCGACAACAGAATACCTTCCATAATGACTAGGCTACCATCCATTTGAGTAACAAAGATATCGAATACAGACTACCTTCCATAATGACAAGGCTACCTTCCATTGGAGTGACAAAAATATCGACGACAGACTACCTTTCATAATGACAAGGCTACCATCCATTGGAGTAATGAAAATATCAAAAAGAGACTACCTTCTATAATGACAAGGCTACCATGCATTGGAGTAATGAAAATACCAACAAGATACTACCTTCCATAATGACAAGCCTACCATCCATTAGAGTAACAAAAATCTCTCCAACAGACTACCTTCCATAATGATAAGGCTACCATCCATTGGAGTGACAAAAATCTCGACAATAGACTACCTTCCATAATGATAAGGCTACCATCCATTGGAGCAACAAAATCTCGACAACAGACTACCTTCCATAATGACAAGGCTACTATCAATTTGAGTAACAAAAATCTCAACAACAAAATACCTTCCATAATGATAAGGCTACCATCCATTGGAGTAACAAAAATATCGACAACAACCTACCTTCCATAATGACAAGGCTACCATCCATTGGAGTAACAAAAATATCGACAACAGAATACCTTCCATAATGACTAGGCTACCATCCATTTGAGTAACAAAGATATCGATAATAGTCTACCTTCCATAATGGCAAGGCTACCTTCCATTGGAGTGACAAAAATATCGACGACAGACTACCTTTCATAATGACAAGGCTACGATCCATTGGAGTAATGAAAATATCAACAAGAGACTACCTTCCATAATGACAAGGCTACCATGCATTGGAGTAATGAAAATACCAACAAGATACTACCTTCCATAATGACAAGCCTACCATCCATTAGAGTAACAAAAATCTCTCCAACAGACTACCTTCCATAATGACAAGGCTACCATCCATTGGAGTGACAAAAATCTCGACAATAGACTACCTTCCATAATGATAAGGCTACCATCCACTGGAGTAACAAAATCTCGACACCAGACTACCTTCCATAATGATAAGGTTACTATCAATTTGAGTAACAAAAATCTCAACAACAAACTACCTTCCATAATGATAAGGCTACCATCCATTAGAGTAACAAAAATCTCGACAACAGACTACCTTCCATAATGACAAGGCTACGATCCATTAGAGTAACAAAAATCTCGACAACAGACTACTTTCTATAATGACAAGGCTACCATCCATTGGAGTAATGAAAATATCAACAAGATACTACCTTCCAAAATGACAAGGCTACCATCCATTGGAGTAACAAAAAGCTCGCCAATAGACTACCTTCCATAATTACAAGGCTACCATCCATTGGAGTGGCCAAAATATCGACAATAGACTACCTTCCATAATGACAAGGCTACCATCCATTGGAGTAACAAAATCTCGATAACATACTACCTTTCATTATGACATGGATACTATCCATTGGAGTAACAAAAATCTCGACAACAAACTACCTTCCAAAATGATAAGGCTACCATCCATTGGAATAACAAAAATATCGACAACAAACTACCATCCATAATGACAAGGCTACCATCCATTGGAGTACCAAAAATATCGACAACAGACTACCTATTATAATGACAAGGCTACCATCCATTAGAGTAACAAAAATCTAGACAACAGACTACCTTCCTTAATTAAAAGGCTACCATCCATTGGAGTAATGAAAATATCAACAAGAGACTACTTTCCATAATGACAAGGCTACCATCCATTGGAGTAACAAAAATCTCGACAACAAACTACCTTCCATAATGACAAGGCTACCATCCATTGGAATAACAAAAATATCGACAACAAACTACCATCCATAATGACAAGGCTACCATCCATTGGAGTAACAAAAATATCGACAACAGACTACCTATTATAATGACAAGGCTACCATCCATTAGAGTAAAAAAAATCTCAACAACAGACTACCTTCCATAATGACAAGGCTATGATCCATTGGAGTAACAAAAATCCCGACAACAGACTACCTTCCATAATGACAAGGCTACCATCCATTGGAGTAATGAAAATATCAACAAGATTCTACCTTTCATAATGACAATGCTACCATCCATTGGAGTAATGAAAATACCCACAAGAGACTACCTTCCATAATGACAAGGCTACCAACCATTGGAGTGACAAAAATCTCGACAATAGACTACCTTCCATAATGATAAGGCTACCATCCATTGGAGTAACAAAATCTCGACAACAGACTACCTTCCATAATGATAAGGCTACTATCAATTGGAGTAACAAAAATCTCGACAACAAACTACCTTCCATAATGATGAGGCTACCATCCATTGGAATAACAAAAATATCGACAATAAACTACGTTCCATAATGAATAGGCTACCATCCATTGGAATATCAAAAATTTCGACAACAAACTACCTTCCATAATGACAAGGCTACCATCCATTGGTGTAAAAAAAATATCGATAATAGAATACCTTCCATAATGACTAGGCTACCATCCATTTGAGTAACAAAGATATCGACAACAGACTACCTTTCATAATGACAAGGCTACCATCCATTGGAGTAACAAAAATCTCGAAAACAGACTACCTTCCATAATGACAAGGTTAAAATCCATTGGAGTAACAAAAATCTCGACAACAGACTACCTTCCATAATGACAAGGCTAGCATCGATTGGAATAACAAAAATCTCGAGAACAGACTGCCTTCCATAATGACAAGGCTACCATCCAATGGAATAACAAAAATCTCGACAACATACTACCTTTCATAATGACAAGGCTACCATCCATTAGAGTGACAAAAATCTCAACAATAGACTACCTTCCATAATAAATAGGCTACCATCCATTAGAGTAACAAATATATCAACAACAGACTACCATCTATAATGACAAGGTTACCATACATTGTAATAACAAAAATCTCGACAACAAACTACCTTCCACAATGACAAGGCTACCATACATTGTAGTAACTAAAATCTCGACACCAATCTACCTTCCATAATGAAAAGGCTATTATCCATTGGAGTAACTAAAATCTCGACAATAGACTACCTTCCACAATGACAAGGCTACCATCCATTGGAGTAACAAAAATCTCGACAACAAACTACCTTCCATAATGACAAGGCTACCATCCATTAGAGTAACAAAAATCTCGACAACAGACAACCTTCCATAATGACAAGGCTTCGATCCATTAGAGTAACAAAAATCTCGACAACAGACTACCTTCCATAATGACAAGGCTACCATCCATTGGAGTAATGAAAATATCAACAAGATACTACATTCCATAATGACAATGCTACCATCCATTGGAGTAATGAAAATACCAACAAGAGACTACCTTCCATAATGACAAGCCTACCATCCATTGGAGTAACAAAAATTTCGCCAACAGACTACCTTCCATAATGACAAGGCTACCAACCATTGGAGTGACAAAAATCTCGACAATAGACTACCTTCCATAATGACAAGGCTACCATCCATTGGAGTAACAAAATCTCGACAACAGACTACCTTCCATAATGATAAGGCTACTATCAATTGGAGTAACAAAAATCTCGACAACAAACTACCTTCCATATTGATGAGGCTACCATCCATTGGAATAACAAAAATTTCGACAATAAACTACGTTCCATAATGAATAGGCTACCATCCATTGGAATAACAAAAATTTCGACAACAAACTACCTTCCATAATGACAAGGCTACCATCCATTGGAGTAACAAAAATATCGATAATAGAATACCTTCCAAAATGACTAGGCTACCATCCATTTGAGTAACAAAGATATCGACAACAGACTACCTTTCATAATGACAAGGCTACCATCCATTGGAGTAACAAAAATCTCGAAAACAGACTACCTTCCATAATGACAAGGTTAAAATCCATTGGAGTAACAAAAATCTCGACAACAGACTACCTTCCATAATGACAAGGCTAGCATCGATTGGAATAACAAAAATATCGAGAACAGACTGCCTTCCATAATGACAAGGCTACCATCCAATGGAATAACAAAAATCTCGACAACATACTACCTTTCATAATGACAAGGCTACCATCCATTAGAGTGACAAAAATCTCAACAATAGACTACCTTCCATAATTAATAGGCTACCATCCATTAGAGTAACAAATATATCAACAACAGACTACCATCTATAATGACAAGGTTACCATACATTGTAATAACAAAAATCTCGACAACAAACTACCTTCCACAATGACAAGGCTACCATACATTGTAGTAACTAAAATCTTGACAACAATCTACCTTCCATAATGAAAAGGCTATTATCCATTGGAGTAACTAAAATCTCGACAATAGACTACCTTCCACAATGACAAGGCTACCATCCATTGGAGTAACAAAAATCTCGACAACAAACTACCTTCCATAATGACAAGGCTACCATCCATTAGAGTAACAAAAATCTCGACAACAGACAACCTTCCATAATGACAAGGCTTCGATCCATTAGAGTAACAAAAATCTCGACAACAGACTACCTTCCATAATGACAAGGCTACCATCCATTGGAGTAATGAAAATACCAACAAGAGACTACCTTCCATAATGACAAGCCTACCATCCATTGGAGTAACAAAAATTTCGCCAACAGACTACCTTCCATAATGACAAGGCTACCATCCAATGGAATAACAAAAATCTCGACAACATACTACCTTTCATAATGACAAGGCTACCATCCATTAGAGTGACAAAAATCTCAACAATAGACTACCTTCCATAATAAATAGGCTACCATCCATTAGAGTAACAAATATATCGACAACAGACTACCTTCTATAATGACAAGGTTACCATACATTGTAATAACAAAAATCTCGACAACAAACTACCTTCCACAATGACAAAGCTACCATACATTGTAGTAACAAAAATCTCGACAACAAACTACCTTCCATAATGAAAAGGCTACCATCCATTGGAGTAACTAAAATCTCGACAATAGACTACCTTCCACAATGACAAGGCTACCATCCATTGGAGTAACAAAAATCTCGACAACAAACTACCTTCCATGAAGACAAGGCTACCATCCATTAGAGTAACAAAAATCTCGACAAAAGACTACCTTCCATAATGACAAGGCTACGTTCCATTAGAGTAACAAAAATATCAACAATATACTACCTTCCATAATGACAAGGCTACCATCCATTGGAGTAATGAAAATATCAACAAGATACTACCTTCTATAATGACAAGGCTACCATGCATTAGAGTAATGAAAATATCAACAATAGACTACCTTCCAAAATGACAAGGCTACCATTCATTGGAGTAACAAAAAGCTCGCCAACAGACTACCTTCCATACTTACAAGGCTACCATCCATTGGAGTGGCAAAAATATCGACAATAGACTACCTTCCATAATGACAAGGCTACCATCCATTGGAGTAACAAAAATCTAGACAACAGACTACCTTCCATAATGAAAAGGCTACCATCCATTGGAGTAATAAAAATATCAACAAGAGACTACTTTCCATAATGACAAGGCTACCATCCATTGGAGTAAAAAAAATCTCGACAATAGACTACCTTCCATAATGACAAGGCTACCATCCATTGGAGTAAAAAAAATCTAGACAACAGACTACCTTCGATAATGAAAAGGCTACCATCCATTGGAGTTATTAAAATATCAACAAGAGACTACATTCCATAATGACAAGGCTATCATCCATTGGAGTAACAAAAATCTCGACAATAGACTACCTTCCATAATGACAAAGCTACCATCCATTGGAGTAACAAAAATCTCGACAACAAACTACCTTCCATAAGGACAAGGCTACCATCCATTAGAGTAACAAAAATCTCGACAACATACTACCTTCCATATTAACAAGGCTACGATCCATTAGAGTAACAAAAATCCCGATAACAAACTACCTTCCATAACGACAAGGCTACCATCCATTGGAGTAATAAAAATATCAACAAGAGACTACCTTCCATAATGACTAGGCTACCATGCATTGGAGTAATGAAAATACCAACAAGAGACTACCTTCCATAATGACAAGCCTACCATCCATTGGAGTAAAAAAAATCTCGCCAATAGACTAACTTCCATAATGATAAGGCTACCATCCATTGGAGTAACAAAATCTCGACAACAGACTACCTTCCATAATGCCAAGGCTACTATCAATTGGAGTAACAAAAATCTCGACAACAAACTACCTTCCATAATGACAAGGCTAGCATCTATTGGAATAACAAAAATCTCGAGAACAGACTGCCTTCCATAATGAAAAGGCTACCATCCAATGGAATAACAAAAATCTCGACAACATACTACCTTTCATAATGACAAGGCTACCATCCAATAGAGTGACAAAAATCTCAACAATAGACTACCTTCCATAATAAATAGGCTACCATCCATTATAGTAACAAATATATCAACAACAGACTACCTTCTATAATGACAAGGCTACCATACATTGTAATAACAAAAATCTCGACAACAAACTACATTCCACAATGACAAGGCTACCATACATTGTAGTAACAAAAATCTCGACAACAATCTACCTTCCATAATGAAAAGCCTACCATCCATTGGAGTAACAAAAATCTCGACAATAGACTACCTTCCATAATGACAAGGCTACCATCCATTGGAGTAAAAAAAATCTTGACAACAAACTACCTTCCATAATGACAAGGCTACCATCCATTGGAGTAAAAAAAATATCAACAAGAGACTACCTTCTATAATGACAAGGCTACCATGCATAAGAGTAATGAAAATATCAACAATAGACTACCTTCCATAATGACAAGGCTACCATCCATTGGAGTAACGAAAAGCTCTCCAACAGACTACCTTCCATAATTACAAGGCTACCATCCATTGGAGTGACAAAAATATCGACAATAGACTACCTTTAATAATGACAAGGCTACCATCCATTGGAGTAACAAAATCTCGATAACATACTACCTTTCATTATGACATGGCTACTATCCATTGGAGTAACAAAAATCTCGAAAACAAACTACCTTCCAAAATGATAAGACTACCATCCATTGGAATAACAAAAATGTCGACAACAAACTACCATCCATAATGATAAGGCTACCATCCATTGGAGTAACAAAATCTAGATAACATACTACCTTTCATTATGACATGGCTACTATCCATTGGAGTAACAAAAATCTCGACAACAAACTACCTTTCAAAATGATAAGGCTACCATCCATTGGAATAACAAAAATGTCGACAACAAACTACCATCCATAATGACAAGGCTACCATCCATTGGAGTAACAAAAATATCTACAATAGACTACCTATTATAATGACAAGGCTACCATCCATTGGACTAACAAAAATCTCGACAACAGACTACCTTCCATAATGATAAGGCTACCATCCATTGGAGTAATGAAAATATCAACAAGATACTACCTTCCATAATGACAATGCTACCATCCATTGGAGTAATGAAAATACCAACAAGAGACTACCTTCCATAATGACAAGCCTACCATCCATTGGAGTAACAAAAATTTCGCCAACAGACTACCTTCCATAATGACAAGGCTACCAACCATTGGAGTGACAAAAATCTCGACAATAGACTACCTTCCATAATGACAAGGCTACCATCCATTGGAGTAACAAAATCTCGATAACATACTACCTTTCATTATGACATGGCTACTATCCATTGGAGTAACAAAAATCTCGACAACAAACTACCTTCCAAAATGATAAGGCTACCATCCATTGGAATAACAAAAATGTCGACAACAAACTACCATCCATAATGACAAGGCTACCATCCATTGGAGTAACAAAAATATCGACAACAGACTACATATTATAATGACAAGGCTACCATCCATTTGAGTAACAAATATCTCGACAACAGACTACCTTCCATAATGACAAGGCTACCATCCATTGGAGTAATGAAAATATCAACAAGATACTACCTTCCATAATGACAATGCTACCATCCATTGGAGTAACAAAAATATCAACAATAGACTACCTATTATAATGACAAGGCTACCATCCATTGGACTAACAAAAATCTCGACAACAGACTACCTTCCATAATGATAAGGCTACCATCCATTGGAGTAATGAAAATATCAACAAGATACTACCTTCCATAATGACAATGCTACCATCCATTGGAGTAATGAAAATACCAACAAGAGACTACCTTCCATAATGACAAGCCTACCATCCATTGGAGTAACAAAAATTTCTCCAACAGACTACCTTCCATAATGACAAGGCTACCAACCATTGGAGTGACAAAAATCTCGACAATAGACTACCTTCCATAATGACAAGGCTACCATCCATTGGAGTAACAAAATCTTGATAACATACTACCTTTCATTATGACATGGCTACTATCCATTGGAGTAACAAAAATCTCGACAACAAACTACCTTCCAAAATGATAAGGCTACCATCCATTGGAATAATAAAAATGTCGACAACAAACTACCATCCATAATGACAAGGCTACCATCCATTGGAGTAACAAAAATATCGACAACAGACTACCTATTATAATGACAAGGCTACCATCCATTTGAGTAACAAATATCTCGACAACAGACTACCTTCCATAATGACAAGGCTACCATCCATTGGAGTAATGAAAATATCAACAAGATACTACCTTCCATAATGACAATGCTACCATCCATTGGAGTAATGAAAATACCAACAAGAGAATACCTTCCATAATGACAAGCCTACCATCCATAGGAGTAACAAAAATTTCGCCAACAGACTACCTTCCATAATGACAAGGCTACCAACCATTGGAGGGACAAAAATCTCGACAATAGACTACCTTACATAATGATAAGGCTACCATCCATTGGAGTAACAAAATCTCGACAACAGACTACCTTCCATAATGATAAGGCTACTATCAATTGGACTAACAAAAATCTCGACAACAAACTACCTTCCATAATGATGAGGCTACCATCCATTGGAATAACAAAAATATCGACAACAAACTACGTTCCATAATGAATAGGCTACCATCCATTGGAATAACAAAAATATCGACAACAAACTACCTTCCATAATGACAAGGCTACCATCCATTGGAGTAACAAAAATATCAATAATAGAATACCTTCCATAATGACTAGGCTACCATCCATTTGAATAACAAAGATATCGACAACGGACTACCTTTCATAATGAGAAGGCTACCATCCATTGGAGTAACAAAAATCTCGAAAACAGACTACCTTCCATAATGACAAGGTAAAAATCCACTAGAGTAACAAAAATCTCGACAACAGACTACCTTCCATAATGACAAGGCTAGCATCGATTGGAATAACAAAAATCTCGAGAACAGACTGACTTCCATAATGAAAAGGCTACCACCCAATGGAATAACAGAAATCTCGACAACATACTACCTTTCATAATGACAAGGCTACCATCCATTAGAGTGACAAAAATCTCAACAATAGACTACCTTCTATAATAAATAGGCTACCATCCATTAGAGTAACAAATATATCGACAACAGACTACCTTCTATAATGACAAGGTTACCATACATTGTAATAACAAAAATCTCGACATCAAACTACCTTCCATAATGACAAGGCTACTATACATTGTAGTAACAAAAATCTCGACAACAATCTACCTTCCATAATGAAAAGGCTACCATCCATTGGAGTAACTCAAATCTCGACAATAGACTACCTTCCACAATGACAAGGCTACCATCCATTGGAGTAACAAAAATCTCGACAACAAACTACCTTCCATAATGACAAGGCTACCATCCATTAGAGTAACAAAAATCTCGACAACAGACTACCTTCCATAATGACAAGGCTACGATCCATTAGAGTAACAAAAATCTCGACAACAGACTACCTTCCATAATGACAAGGCTACCATCCATTGGAGTAATGAAAATATCAACAAGAGACTACCTTCCATAATGACAAGCCTACCATCCATTGGAGTAACAAAAATTTCGCCAACAGACTACCTTCCATAATGACAAGACTACCAACCATTGGAGTGACAAAAATCTCGACAATAGACTACCTTCCATAATGATAAGGCTACCATCCATTGGAGTAACAAAATCTCGACAACATACTACCTTTCATAATGAAAAGGCTACCATCCAGTAGAGTGACAAAAATCTCAACAATAGACTACCTTCCATAATAAATAGGCTACAATCCATTAGAGTAACAAATATATCGACAACAGACTACCTTCTATAATGACAAGGTTACCATACATTGTAATAACAAAAATCTCGACAACAAACTACCTTCCACAATGACAAGGCTACCATACATTGTAGTAACATAAATCTCGACAACAATCTACCTTCCATAATGAAAAGGCTACCATCCATTGGAGTAACTAAAATCTCGACAATAGACTACCTTCCACAATGACAAGGCTACCATCCATTGGAGTAACAAAAATCTCGACAACAAACTACCTTCCATAATGACAAGGCTACCATCCATTGGAGTAATAAAAATATCAACAACAGACTACCTTCCATAATGACAAGGCTACGATCCATTAGAATAACAAAAATCTCGACAACAGACTACGTTCCATAATGACAAGGCTACCATCCATTGGAGTAATGAAAATATCAACAAGAGACTACCTTCTATAATGACAAGGCTACCATGCATTAGAGTAATGAAAATATCAACAATAGACTACCTTCCATAATGACAACGCTACCATCCATTGGATTAAAAAAAAGCTCGCCAACAGACTACCTTCCATAATTACAAGCCTACCATCCATTGGAGTGACAAAAATATCGACAATAGACTACCTTCCATAATGACAAGGCTACCATCCATTGTAGTAACAAAATCTCGATAACATACTACCTTTCATTATGACATGGCTACTATCCATTGGAGTAACAAAAATCTCGACAACAAACTACCTTCCAGAATGATAAGGCTACCATCCATTGGAATAAAAAAAATATCGACAACAAACTACGTTCCATAATGACAACGCTACCATCCATTGGGGTAACAAAAATATCGACAACAGATTACCTTCCATAATGACAAGGCTACCATTCATTGGAGTAACAAAAATCTAGACAACAGACTACCTTCCATAATGAAAAGGCTACCATCCATTGGAGTAATAAAAATATAAACAAGAGACTACTTTCCATAATGACAAGGCTACCATCCATTCGAGTAACAAAAATCTCGACAATAGACTACCTTCCATAATGACAAGGCTACCATCCATTGGAGTAACAAAAATCTCGACAACAAACTACCTTCCAGAAGGACAAGGCTACCATCCATTAGAGTAACAAAAATCTCGACAACATACTACCTTCCATATTAACAAGGCTACGATCCATTAGAGTAAAAAAAATCCCAACAATAAACTACCTTCCATAACGACAAGGCTACCATCCATTGGAGTAATGAAAATATCAACAAGAGACTACCTTCCATAATGACTAGGATACCATGCATTGGAGTAATGAAAATACCAACAAGAGACTACCTTCCATAATGACAAGCCTACCATCCATTGGAGTAACAAAAATCTCGCCAACAGACTACCTTCCATAATGATAAGGCTACCATCCATTGGAGTAACAAAATCTCGACAACAGACTACCTTCCATAATGCCAAGGCTACTATCAATTGGAGTAACAAAGATCTCGACAACAAACTACCTTCCATAATGATAAAGCTACCATCCATTGGAATAACAAAAATATCAACAACAAACTATGTTCCATAATGAATAGGCTACAATTCATTGGAGTAAGAAAAATATCAACAACAAACTACCTTCCATAATGACAAGGCTACCATCCATTGGAGTAACAAAAATATCGACAACAGAATACCTTCCATAATGACTAGGATACCATCCATTTGAGTAACAAAGATATCGACAATAGACTCCCTTCCATAATGACAAGGCTACCATCCATTGGAGTGACAAAAATCTCGACAATAGACTACCTTTCATAATGACAAGGCTACCATCCATTGGAGTAACAAAAATCTCGAAAACAGACTACCTTCCATAATGACAAGGCTAAAATCAATTGGAGTAACAAAAATCTCGACAACAGACTACCTTCCATAATGACAAGGCTACCATCTATTGGAATAACAAAAATCTCGAGAACAGACTACCTTCCATAATGACAAGGCTACCATCCAATGGAATAACAAAAATATCGACAACATACTACCTTTCATAATGACAAGGCTACCATCCATTTGAGTGACAAAAATCTCAACAATAGACTACCTTCCATAATAAATAGGCTACCATCCATTAGAGTAACAAATATATCGACAACAGACTACCTTCTATAATGACAAGGCTACCATACATTGTAATAACAAAAATCTCGATAACAAACTACCTTCCACAATGACAAAGCTACCATACATTGTAGTAACATAAATTTCGACAACAGTCTACCTTCCATAATGAAAAGGCTACCATCCATTGGAGTAACAAAAATCTCTATAATAGACTACCTTCCATAATGACAAGGCTACCATCCATTGGAGTAACAAAAATCTCGACAACAAACTACCTTCCATAATGACAAGGCTACCATATATTAGAGTAACAAAAATCTCGACAACAGACTACCTTTCATAATGACAAGGCTACGATCCATTAGAGTAACAAAAATCTTGACAACAGACTACCTTCCATAATGACAAGGCTAACATCCATTGGAGTAATGAAAATATCAACAAGAGACTACCTTCTATAATGTCAAGGCTACAATGCATTAGAGTAATGAAAATATCAACAATAGACTACCTTCCCTAATTACAAGGCTACCATCCATTGGAGTAACAAAAAGCTCGTCAACAGACTACCCTCCATAATTACAAGGCAACCATCCATTGGAGTGACAAAAATATTGACAATAGACTACCTTCCATAATGACAAGGCTACCATCCATTGGAGTAACAATAATATCGATAACAAACTACCTTCCAAAATGATAAGGCTACCATCCATTGGAATAACAAAAATATCGACAACAAACTCCTTTCCATAATGACAAGGTTACCATCAATTGAAGTAACAAAAATATCGACAACAGACTACCTTCCATAATGACACGGCTACCATCCATTGGAGTAACAAAAATCTATAAAATAGACTACCTTTCATAATGAAAAGGCTACCATCCATTGGAGTAATGAACATATCAACAAGAGACTACTTTCCATAATGACAAAGCTACCATCCATTGGAGTAAGAAAAATATCGACAACAGACTACCTTCCGTAATAACAAGGCTACCCTCCATTAGAGTAACAAAAATCTAGACAACAGGCTGTCTTCCATAATGACAAGGTTACCATCCATTGGAGTAACAAAAATATCAACAAGAGACTACCTTCCATAATGACAAGGAAACCATCCATTGGTGTAATAAAAATCTCACCAACAGACTACCTTCCATAATGACAAGGCTTCCATCCATTGGAATAACAAAAATATCGACAACAAACTACGTTCCATAATGACAAGGCTACCATCCATTGGAGTAACAAAAATCTCGCCAACAGACTACCTTCCATAATGACAAGGCTACCATCCATTGGAGTAACAAAAATATCAAGAATAGACTATGTTCCATAATGAAAAGCCTACCATCCATTGGAGTAACAAAAATCTTGACAACAGAATACCTTCCATAATGACAAGGCTACCATGCATTGGAGTAATGAAAATACCAACAAGAGACTACCTTCCATAATGACAAGCCTACCATCCATTGGAGTAACAAAAATCTCGCCAACATACTACCTTCCATAATGCCAAGGCTACTATCAATTGGAGTAAGAAAAATCTCGACAACAAACTACCTTCCATAATGATAAGGCTACCATCCATTGAAATATAAAAAATATCGACAATAAACTACTTTCCATAATGAATAGGCTACCATCCATTGGAGTAAGAAAAATATCAACAACAAACTACCTTCCATAATGACAAGGCTACCATCCATTGGAGTACCAAAATTCTAGAAAATAGACTACCTTTCATAATGAAAAGGATACCATCCATTGGAGTAATGAACATATCAACAAGAGACTACTTTCCATAATGACAAGGCTACCATCCATTGGAGTAAGAAAAATATCCACAACAGACTACCTTCCGTAATAACAAGGCTACCCTCCATTAGAGTATCAAAAATCTAGACAACAGGCTGCCTTCCATAATGGCAAGGCTACCATCCATTGGAGTAACAAAAATATCAACAAGAGACTACCTTCCATAATGACAAGGAAACCATCAATTGGTGTAATAAAAATCTCACCAACAGACTACCTTCCATAATGACAAGGCTTCCATCCATTGGAATTGTAGTTGTTTAGTTATTGGCTTGCATTTTTGGTAAAACCTAAGTGTGTGTGTGTGAATGTCATGACTGATGTCATAACATTCTAGTTTAGTTTGTACTGATTCATTAGGTACCTTTGCAGAAAAATATTGTCATTCAGGTACTGATGTTTATAAGTGTGTATCTGAGCATTTTGCAAAATGATCACATTTTCCTAAATCAGTAGACAGGTTTTTTTCAGATGTCATAACAGATGTTAAGACATCCTGTTCTGAACTAACAGGTATGCAGGTTGGTTAATTCTGAGTTTTTTCAGGAAAATAACTCAGTCTTTCCAGAATAGAATCCTGCGTTTTCTTTGGGTTAACCTAGCTCAACCCTAACCTGGTTAATAAAGTCCTGTGATCTAGTCTTAAGGTCAGAAGATCATTTGTAAACTGTATAGGTTTAATTATTGTACTCCAAGCAATTATCATTGTGATAAGTGACTTGGAATAGGGTTTTAAATTGTAAGGGTTGTGTAGCACTCAAAGCTTTGAAGCAAGAGTGTTTGAATGTTTCTTGACTAAAGCTGTGAAGCAGAGTCAAGTTAGTTGTGTGCATCACTCAAAGTTGTGAAGCAAGAGTGGTTGTGTTGCTTGATTAAAAAGCTGTGAAGCTTAATCAAGTGTATGTTTTTGAAGAGTGTCTTCATCAATTCATTAGTCAAATTGTTTTATGTATCACTACTGTGATTGAGGGGGAGTGAGTAGGAACTCAGGTTTAAGTTGTACTTAGATTGAAATTGCATTGGGTAGGTTATAAGTGAAGGAGATAAACTGGTTGGTTTATTCCTGAATTAACATCTCTTATAGTGGATTTCCTCCCTGGCTTGGTAGCCCCCAGAGTAGGTGTTGTTGCACACTAAACTGGGTAAACAATTGACTGTGTTCTTTATTGTTTTTGTATTTACTGTCATATAGTAAGTCAGATACGGTGTCATAACATTGAACGTGACATTGAGTATCTGCAGCCAGAATTTTCAATTGGCATCAGAGCAGGCACCCTGCCTGTATTACTGGGTGAGATCTAGGGATATCACTTTCTGGCACTATGGACAAAGAAGGAGTTTTTGGAAATAGACCACCCATTTTGGATGGAACTAATTATGACTACTGGAAACCTCGTATGATTGCCTTCTTAAAATCTCTGGACAAAAAAGGCTTGGAGAGCTGCTGACAAAGGATGGATCCATCCCACGATAACTGAGAAAGATGGGACAATCAGTCTGAAGCCTGAGGAAGATTGGAGTAAAGAAGAAGATGAGTTAGCCCTGGGAAATTCCGAAGCTTTAAATGCCTTGTTCAATGGAATTGATAGAAACATTTTCAGACTAGTACATCAATATGAACTGGCCAAGGAAGTTTGGGACACTCTCAAAACTACTCATGAGGGCACTTCCAAAGTAAAAATGTCAAGGCTTCAGATGTTGACTACCAAGTTTGAGAATCTAAAAATGATGGAAGATGAAACCATTCATGAGTTTCACATGAACATCTTGGAGATTGCCAACACCTCAGGAGCACTGGGAGAAAAGATGTCAGAAGAAAAACTGGTGAGAAAGATTCTCAGATCCTTGCCTAAAAGATTTGCAATGAAGGTAACTGCCATAGAGGAAGCCCAGGACATCAGCAAGTTGAAAGTGGATGAACTTATTGGGTCTCTTCAGACTTTTGAGATGGGGATCACTGATAATGGTGACAAGAAGAACAAGATCATAGCACTTGTATCCAACACTGATGTTGAAAATAAGGAGGATGAAGAAGAAAATATTTCAGAAGCTATAGCCATGCTTGGAAGACAGTTCAACAAGCTCATCAAATGAATGGATCCAAAGTCAAGGTCTAATGTTCAGAACATTCCCTCTGACATTGACAGTTCCAGCAGAAGACCAAGATCAGAAGAAAAGGGAAACCAAGGCAGATGCATTCAATGCCATGGCTGTGAAGGTTATGGACATATTCGAGCTGAATGTCCTACCTTTCTTAAGAAACAAAAGAGAGGAATGACTGTTACTTGGTCTGACTGTGATTCAGAAAGTAATTCTGAAGAAGAATCTGCCAAACTAGTTACTGCTCTAACTAGTGTTTGCACCTCTGACAGTGACACTAGTGATGAAGAAGTGACATTTGAAGAACTGGCTGATACCTACAAGAAATTGTAGAAGTGCTGAACTCTGTGTGCAGAATGATAAAAAATCAAAACTCATTATAAAGCTGGAGTCTGAAAAAGGGGCAGATCTTGAAACTATAAGTAACCTAGAAGGGGAAGTTCAATTACTGAACTCACAACTGAACCAAATGACAAAATCTATCAAGATGTTGACCAATGGATCAGATAAATTGGAAGAGATTCTTCAAGTTGGACAAAATGTGGGAAACAAATCTGGTCTAGGATTTGTGGAAGCTAAGAAATCTGGTGCAGACAAGAAGATCAGGCATGTTAAACAATTGTCAAAGCAGATGTCTCAACACAACTCTCAACATCAGAAATACATGAAGAAAAAATACCAAAGATGGAGATGTCATCATTGTGGGAGGTATGGACACATAAAGCCCTTCTTCTTCAAATTGCATGGATACCCTAATCAAAACTCAGGTGCTAAACCTAAGCCAAAAAGGGTACCACATACTCCTCATTGGAAGAAAAAGGCTACTGCCCTGATAGCCCATACTTCCCTGAGAGTGTCTACAAAGGAAGGCTGGTACTTTGACAGTGGATGTTCCAGACACATGACTGGAATCAAAAACCTCCTCAACAATGTAAAGCCTCACACCACAAGTTTTGTGACCTTTGGAGATGGTGCTAAAGGTGAAATCAAAGGAGTTGGTGATTTGGACTGCCCTGGAGTTCCAAGTCTGAATGAAGTACTGCTGGTAAAAGGGCTGACTGCTAATCTCATTAGTATCAGTCAATTATGTGATCTAGGATTCAAGGTCAACTTCTCAAAATCTGAATGTCTAGTAATTAATGAAAAACTAGAAGTTGTAATGAAAGGAATCAGATCCAAAGATAACTGCTACTTGTGGCATCCTGAGAACACTGATAACTCCACTATGTGTCCAATTACCAAAGAAGAAAAAGAGATGAAACTGTGGCAGCATAAGCTTGGTCATCTTCATCTAAGAAGAATGAAAAGAGTTATCTCTATGGAAGCAGTCAGAAGGACTCCAGAACTACAGGTTGATAATGTCTATGATGTGGCAAATAAACTTGAAGAAGGATGTGTTGTCAGAACCATAAGTTATCATGACAAGGATGTTGGAAATAACAAGTCTAATAAATTTTGTTTCCCTGAAGAAATGAGGCGTGAAGTCTCCTCTCCTATAACTCTCCATCAAAATGGAGTGGACAAAAAGAAAATCATTCAAGAATCAACCAGAACTATGATTCATATCAAAAGAATTCCTTCCCAACTCTGTGCGGAAATAGTTGTTGCTAGGAAAAACTGTTCTCAAAATATCTGGTCAAAACAGATGCTCACTGAGTACAATGTCTCACAAGATGTTGTGACATTGTGTTGTGACAATCTGAATACAATCAATATTTCCATGAACCCTATTCAGCATAACAGGACCAAGCACATTGACTTTGTAGAGAAGAAGTCATTTAAACTGGAACATGGTATCTTTAAGCTTCAGCTGACTGATTCTTCTACCAAGGCTCTTGTTGGAAATAAACTTGAAAACTTGAGAGGTAGGTTGGGTATTTACCAACATGAGAAATTATAGCAATTAATTTTGCTTAAAACAAGGGTTGAAGGAGTTAATTTTATTAAGTCTATTTTTAGTGGGTTAATCATATGTTTTCCCAATTCTTTCAAAATCCTTAAGAAGTTGAAAAGACTCTCTTTTGCCTCCTACTTCTCTCGTCTTTGCAACCTGTTCCCTCCTCTCAATCAAAGTTTTTTCTCAAATTGCTACTGGTACTCAAAGTCAATCAAAATGTCTCAGACATCATCTTCAACCAAGGCGACCTCATCATCCTCATCATCTTCATCATCTGACCAAGACTCTAGAGCAATCACCACATGTATAGAATCTGAAGCTCTTGAGGTCACTCCTCTCAGAGAGATGGCAACTGACCCAGCCAAAGTCAAAAAGCTAAGAACTAGACATGCAGGAAGAGGTCAAGCTGCAGCCTCTGGTAATCCTTCTCATCCTTCTTCTTCTGTACCAAATAGAGAAGGATCAGTTCAAGTTCATCAAGCTATTGCTAGGCTTGTTACTAGTATTCTAAGCGGAAACAAACCTGTACCGGGGATCTCTGTCCCTTTAAATCAATCAGAAAGCCCAAATGTGGACGTCTCTGAGAATGTAAATGTCTCTGAGAATGTTGTGACACAAAAAGACAACATTCAGAACCCTTCAGAAAAGACTGTTGATCCACCTATCATTGATGTGGATGAGGATTACTCAGATAATGATCTGATTGCCAATGTAAACCCTAGCATAGCTAGGAGATTGATGAAAAGAAAGAGTAATCAGAATGATGCAAAATGTGTGTCCAAAGATAAACCTGCTGTTAAGAAATCCAAGGTTGAAGGCATGGCTGAGAAAAGTATTCAGACAAAAGGGAAGAAGGCCCAGCTGCATATTGCTAGACAACAAATTTCAAAGAAGAGAAAAGAACCTGAATCTTCTGATTCTGATGAGGAATCAGAATTTGAGATTGATGCTGAAGAAATTCCTATCAGAAGGAAGCTCCCCTCCAGCAAAATTGCTAGAGTGCCTGAAGTCCCAACAGACAACATCTCTTTTCATCATCCTGACAATGCAAACAGATGGAAGTATGTTTGCTTAAAGAGAATAGCTTTAGAAAGAGAACTCAACAATCATGCCTTGGAGTGCAAAGACATCATGGACCTGATCAAGAATGCTGGACTGATGAAGACAGTGATAAAATTTAACAAGTGTTATGAAAATCTGGTCAAGGAGTTTGTAGTGAACTTGTCTAATGATTGTGCTGATGGAAGGTCAGCTGACTTTGAAAGTGTTTTTGTTAGAGGAAGAAGGGTCAAGTTCTCTCCATCAGAAATTAACAAATTTCTTGGAAGAACAAATGAGGATTTTCCTGATCTGGAGGTCACTGACAATGAAGTTTGTCAAACCATCACAGCAAGGCAAGTGAAGTGCTGGCCCTTGAAAGGCAAGCTGAATGCCAGCAAACTCAGCATGAAATTTGCCATCCTGCACAAAATTGGTGCAACCAACTGGGTGCCTACAAATCATAAATCAACTATCTCCACAGGATTGGGGAGATTTATTTATGTTGTGGGAACCAAGACTGCTTTTGACTATGGCAGGTACATCTTTGAACAAACTTTAAAACATGCTGGTAGTTATGCTGTCAAAGGACCAATCGCCTTTCCCTCCCTCCTTTGTGAAATTATCCTTGCACAATACCCTGATATCCTGGTGGCAAGAGATACAGCCTGCAAAAGAGCTCTTGCCCTTGGCTTGCACTACAAACTGTTTCAGGGATCTCATGCTCCAGATATTGTCATAACATCAGCTGAGACATCGTCTGTGAAGACCCAGTCAAAGACATCTGATGTCATAGCTGTTTTAAAAGAGACCTGCAAAGAGCTGGAAGCTAGGAAAAAGATCCTAGAAATCCTAATTGCTAGGTTAGAAAAGGAGGAAGCAGAAGGAAACAGAAGGGAAGAAGGTGTGGAAGCTGAAGGTCATCTCAACATTGAAGAAACTAGCTCCTCTGAGTCTGATGACAGTGCTTAAAGGTTGGTTGCTGTTTGGTGGTGTTGTTGGTTGGTGCTGGTACCTGGTGGAGTTTGGAAGTGTGTTCAGTTTTTCTGCTGCTGCTCTTATTATTTTTGGATAACTGTATAATCTTTATGAACATGTATCTTTGGCCCATTTGTGGCTAAAGAGGGGGAGAATATTTTGGTACTTACTTAATTAGTACCTGCTTAATTAGACATTCTATTTTTCTGCAGTCACTTATTTCTGCTGCTATCTATCTCTGATTGCTTAGGGTCTTTAGCCAAAAATCTGCCAAAGGGGGAGTTTGTAGTTGTTTAGTTATTGGCTTGCATTTTTGGTAAAACCTAAGTGTGTGTGTGTGAATGTCATGACTGATGTCATAACATTCTAGTTTAGTTTGTACTGATTCATTAGGTACCTTTGCAGAAAAATATTGTCATTCAGGTACTGATGTTTATAAGTGTGTATCTGAGCATTTTGCAAAATGATCACATTTTCCTAAATCAGTAGACAGGTTTTTTTCAGATGTCATAACAGATGTTAAGACATCCTGTTCTGAACTAACAAGTATGCAGGTTGGTTAATTCTGAGTTTTTTCAGGAAAATAACTCAGTCTTTCCAGAACAGAATCCTGCGTTTTCTTTGGGTTAACCTAGCTCAACCCTAACCTGGTTAATAAAGTCCTGTGACCTAGTCTTAAGGTCAAACGGAATTAACCCTAGGTTTTTGTGGAAACCCTAACTGAAGTTGCAGCTGCTATATATTCAACAGAGCTGCTGTTTTGCAAGTAATCCCTTTTTGGTCAGAAGATCATTTGTAAACTGTATAGGTTTAATTATTGTACTCCAAGCAATTATATTGTGATAAGTGACTTGGAATAGGTTTTTAAATTTTAAGGGTTGTGTAGCACTCAAAGCTTTGAAGCAAGAGTGTTTGAATGTTTCTTGACTAAAGCTGTGAAGCAGAGTCAAGTTAGTTGTGTGCATCACTCAAAGCTGTGAAGCAAGAGTGGTTGTGTTGCTTGATTAAAAAGCTGTGAAGCTTAATCAAGTGTATGTTTTTGAAGAGTGTCTTCATCAATTCATTAGTCAAATTGTTTTATGTATCACTGCTGTGATTGAGGGGGAGTGAGTAGGAACTCAGGTTTAAGTTGTACTTAGATTGAAATTGCATTGGGTAGGTCTTAAGTGAAGGAGATAAACTGGTTGGTTTATTCCTGAATTAACATCTCTTATAGTGGATTTCCTCCCTGGCTTGGTAGCCCCCAGAGTAGGTGTTGTTGCACACTGAACTGGGTAAACAATTGACTGTGTTCTTTATTGTTTTTGTATTTACTGTCATATAGTAAGTCAGATACGGTGTCATAACATTGAACGTGACATTGAGTATCTGCAGCCAGAATTTTCAGGAATAACAAAAATATCGACAACAAACTACGTTCCATAATGACAAGGCTACCATCCATTGGAGTAACAAAAATCTCGCCAACAGACTACCTTCCATAATGACAAGGCTACCATCCATTGGAGTAACAAAAATATCGAGAATAGACTATGTTCCATAATGAAAAGCCTACCATCCATTGGAGTAACAAAAATCTCGACAACAGAATACCTTCCATAATGACAAGGCTACCATCTATTGGACTAAGAAAAATATCGCCAACAAACTACCTTATATAATGACAAGGCTACCATCCATTGGAGTAACAAAAATCTCGACAACAAACTACCTTCCATAATGACAAGGCTACCATCTATTAGAGTAACAAAAATCTCGACAACAGACTACCTTCCATAATGACAAGGCTACGATCCATTAGAGTAACAAAAATCATGACAACAGACTACCTTACATAATGACAAGGCTAACATCCATTGGAGTAATGAAAATATCAACAAGAGACTACCTTCTATAATGACAAGGCTACAATGCATTAGAGTAATGAAAATATCAACAATAGACTACCTTCCCTAATTACAAGGCTACCATCCATTGGAGTAACAAAAAGCTCGTCAACAGACTACCCTCCATAATTACAAGGCAACCATCCATTGGAGTGACAAAAATATTGACAATAGACTACCTTCCATAATGACAAGGCTACCATCCATTGGAGTAACAATAATATCGACAACAAACTACCTTCCAAAATGATAAGGCTACCATCCATTGGAATAACAAAAATATCGACAACAAACTCCTTTCCATAATGACAAGGCTACCATCCATTGGAGTAACAAAAATATCGACAACAGACTACCTTCCATAATGACAAGGCTACCCTCCATTAGAGTAACAAAAATCTAGACAACAGGCTGTCTTCCATAATGACAAGGTTACCATCCATTGGAGTAACAAAAATATCAACAAGAGACTACCTTCCATAATGACAAGGAAACCATCCATTGGTGTAATAAAAATATCACCAACAGACTACCTTCCATAATGACAAGGCTTCCATCCATTGGAATAACAAAAATATCGACAACAAACTACGTTCCATAATGACAAGGCTACCATCCATTGGAGTAACAAAAATCTCACCAACAGACTACCTTCCATAATGACAAGGCTACCATCCATTGGAGTAACAAAAATATCGAGAATAGACTATGTTCCATAATGAAAAGCCTACCATCCATTGGAGTAACAAAAATCTTGACAACATAATACCTTCCATAATGACAAGGCTACCATGCATTGGAGTAATGAAAATACCAACAAGAGACTACCTTCCATAATGACAAGCCTACCATCTATTGGAGTAACAAAAATCTCGCCAACATACTACCTTCCATAATGACAAGGCTATCAACCATTGGAGTGACAAAAATCTCGACAATAGACTACCTTCCATAATGATAAGGCAACCATCCATTGGAGTAACAAAATCTCGACAACAGACTACCTTCCATAATGCCAAGGCTACTATCAATTGGAGTAACAAAAATCTCGACAACAAACTACCTTCCATAATGATAAGGCTACCATCCATTGAAATATCAAAAATATCGACAATAAACTATGTTCCATAATGAATAGGCTACCATCCATTGGAGTAAGAAAAATATCAACAACAAACTACCTTCCATAATGACAAGGCTACCATCCATTGGAGTACCAAAATTCTAGAAAATAGACTACCTTTCATAATGAAAAGGCTACCATCCAATTGAGTAATGAACATATCAATAAGAGACTACTTTCCATAATGACAAGGCTACCATCCATTGGAGTAAGAAAAATATCCACAACAGACTACCTTCCGTAATAACAAGGCTACCCTCCATTAGAGTATCAAAAATCTAGACAACAGGCTGCCTTCCATAATGACAAGGCTACCATCCATTGGAGTAACAAAAATATCAACAAGAGACTACCTTCCATAATGACAAGGAAACCATCCATTGGTGTAATAAAAATCTCACCAACAGACTACCTTCCATAATGACAAGGCTTCAATCCATTGGAATAACAAAAATATCGACAACAAACTACGTTCCATAATGACAAGGCTACCATCCATTGGAGTAACAAAAATCTCGCCAACAGACTACCTTCCATAATGACAAGGCTACCATCCATTGGAGTAACAAAAATATCGAGAATAGACTATCTTCCATAATGATATGGCGAAAATCCATTGGAGTAACAAAAATCTCGACAACAGACTAGCTTCCATAATGTCAAGGCTACCATCAATTGTAGTAACCAAAATCTCGACAATAGACTACCTTCTATAATGACAAGGCTGTCGTCCATTGTAGTAACAAAAATCTCGACAACATACTACTTTCCATAATGACAATGCTACCATCCATTGGAGTAACAAAAATCTCAACAATATACTACCTTCCATATTGACAAGGCTACCATCCATCGGAGTAACAAAAAGCTCGCCAATAGACTACCTTCCATAATGACAAGGCTACCATCCGTTGGAGTGACAAAAATCTCGACAATAGACTACCTTTCATTATGACATGGCTACTATCCATTGGAGTAACAAAAATCTAGACAACAAACTACCTTCCAAAATGATAAGGCTACCATCCAACGAAATAAAAAAAATATCGACAACAAAATACGTTCAATAATGACAAGGCTACCATCCATTGGAGTAACAGAAATATCGACAACAGACTACCTTCCATAATGACAAGGCTACTATCCATTGGAACAACAAAAATCTAGACAATAGACTACCTTACATAATGACAAGGCTACCATCCATTGGAGTAACAAAAATATCAACAAGAGACTACCTTCCATAATGACAAGGCTACCATCCATTGGAGTAACAAAAATCTCAGCAATAGACTACCTTCCATAATGACAAGGCTACCATCCAATGGAATAACAAAAATATCGACAACAAACTACGTTCCATAATGACAAGGCTATCATCCATTGGAGTAACAAAAATATTGAGAATAGACTACCTTCCATAATGAAAAGCCTACCATCCATTGGATTAACTAAAATCTCGACAACTGAATACCTTCCATAATGACTAGGCTACCATCCATTGGAGTAATAAATATATCGACAACAGACTACCTTCCATAATGACAATGCTACCATCCATTGGAATTACAAATATCTCGATAACAGACAACCTTCCATAATGACAAGGCTACCATCCATTGGAGTAACAAAAATTTGGAAAACATACTACCTTCCATAATGACAAGGCTACCATCCAATGGAATAACCAAAATCTCAACAACATACTACCTTCCATAATGACAAGGCTACCATCCATTTGAGTGACAAAAGTCTCAACAATAGTCTACCTTCCATAATGACTAGGCTACCATCCATTAGAGTAACAAAGATATCGAAAACCGACTACCTTTTATAATGACAAGGCTACCATACATTGTAATAACAAAAATCTCGACAACAAACTACCTTCCATAACAACAAGGCTACCATACATTGTAGTAACAAAAATCTCGACAACAGTCTACCTTCCATAATGACAATGCTACCATCCATTGGAGTAACAATAATCTCGACAACAGACTACCTTCCATAATGACAAGGCTACCATCCATTGTAGTAACAAAAATCTCGACAACAGACTACCTTCCGTAATGACACGGCTACCATCCATTGGAGTAACCAAAATCTCGATAACAAACTACCTTCCGTAATGACAAGGCTACCATCTATTGGAATAACAAAAATCTCGAGAACAAACTACCTTCCATAATGACAAGGATACCATCCAATGGAATAACAAAAATCTCGACGACATACTACCTTCCATAATGACAAGGCTACCATCCATTAGAGTGACAAAAATCTCGCCAATAGACTACCTTCCATAATGACTAGGTTACCATCCATTAGAGTAACAAAGATATCGACAACAAACTATCTTCTATAACGACAAGGCTCCCATACATTGTAATAACAAAAATCTCGACAATAAACTACCTTCCATAATGACAAGGCTACCATACATTGTAGTAACAAAAATCTCGACAACAGTCTACCTTCCATAATGACAAGGCTACCATCCATTGGAGTAACAAAAATCTCGACAATAGACTACCTTCCAGAATGACAAGGCTACCATCCATTGGAGTAACAAAAATCTCTACAACAAACTACCTTCCATAATGACAAGGCTACAATCCATTAGAGTAACAAAAATCTCGACAACAGACTACCTTCCATAATGACAAGGCTACGATCCATTAGAGTAACAAAAATCTCAACAACAGACTACCTTCCATAATGACAAGGCTACCATCCATTGGAGTAATGATAATATCAACAAGAGACTACCTTCCATAATGACAAGGCTACCATTCATTGGAGTAATGAAAATATTAACAAGAGACTACGTTCCATAATGAAAATGCTACCATCCATTGGACTAACAAAAAGCTCGCCAACATACTACCTTCCATAATGACAAGGAAACCATCCATTGGAGTGACATAAATCTCAACAATAGACTACCTTCCATAATGACAAGGCTACCATCCATTGGAGTAACAAAAATCTCGACAACAAACTACCTTCCAAAATGATAAGGCTACCATCCATTGCAATAACAAAAATATCGACAACAAACTACGTTCCATAATGACAAGGCTACCATCCATTGGAGTAACAAAAATATCGACAACAGACTACCTTCCATAATGATAAGGCTACCATCCATTGGAGTAACAAAAATCCAGACAACAAACTACCTTCCATAATGACAAGTTTATCATCCATTAGAGTAACAAAAATGTAGACAACTGACTACCTTCCATAATGACAAGGCTACCATCCATCGGAGTAACAAAAATATAAACTAGAGACTACCTTCCATAATGACAAGGCTCCCATCCATTGGAGTAACAAAAATCTCGCCAACAGACTACCTTCAATAATGACAAGGCTACCATCCATTAGAGTAACAAAAATATCGAGAATAAACTACCTTCAATAATGAAAAGCCTACCATCTATTGGAGTAACAAAACTCTCGACAACAGACTACCTTCCATAATGACAATGCTACCATCCATTGGAGTAATAAAAATCTCGACAACACACAACCTTCCATGATGACAAGGCTACCATCCATTGGAGTGACAAAAATTTTGAAAACAGACTACCTTCCATAATGACAAGGCTAAAATCCATTTGAGTAACAAAAATCTCGACAACCGACTAGCTTCCATAATGACAAGGCTACCATCTATTGGAATAACAAAAATCTTGAGAACAGACTGCCTTCCATAATGACCAGGCTACCATTCAATGGAATAACAAAAATCTCGACAACATACTACTTTCCTTAATGACAAGGCTACCATCCATTTGAGTAACAAAAATATCGACAACAGACTACCTTCCATAATGACAAGGATACCGTCCATTGTAGTAACAAAAATCTCGACAACAAACTACCATCCATAATGACTAGGCTACCATCCATTGGAGTAACAATATTCTTGACAACAGACTACCTTCCATAATGACAAGGCTACCATCCATTGTAGTAACAAAAATCTCGACAACAGATTACCTTCCATAATGACAAGGCTACCATCAATTGGAGTAACAAAAATCTCGACAACAAACTACCTTCCATAATGACAAGGCTAACATCTATTGGAATAACCAAAACCTCGATAACAGACTACCTTCCAAAATGACAAGTCTACCATCCAATGGAATAACAAAAATGTCGACAACATACTACCTTCCATAATGAAAAGGCTACCATCCATTAGAGTGACAAAAATCTCGACAATAGACTACCTTCCATAATGACTAAGCTACCATCCATTATAGTACAAAGATATCAACAACAAACTACCTTCTATAATGACAAGGCTACCATACATTGTAATAACAAAAATCTCGAAAAGAAACTACATTCCATAATGACATGGCTACCATACATTTTAGTAACAAAAATGTCAACAACAGTCTACCTTCTATAATGACAAGGCTACCATCCATTAGAGTAACAAAAATCTCGACAATAGACTATCATCCATAATGACTAGGCTACCATCCATTGGAGTAACAAAAATCTCGACAACAAACTACCTTCCATAATGACAAGGCTACCATCCATTAGAGTAACAAAAATCTCGAGAACAGACTACCTTCCATATTGACAAGGCTACAATCCATTAGAGTAACAAAAATCTCGACAAGAAACTACATTCCATAATGACAAGGCTACCATCTATTGGAGTATTGAAAATATCAGCAAGAGACTACCTTCCATAATGACAAGGCTACCATGCATTGGAGTAATGAAAATATCAACAAGAGACTACCTTCCATAATGACAAGGCTACCATCCATCAGAGTAACAAAAATATAAACAAGAGACTACCTTCCATAATGACAAGGCTCCCATCCATTGGAGTAACAAAAATCTCGCCAACAGACTACCTTCCATAATGATAAGGCTACCATCCATTAGAATAACAAAAACATCGACAACAAACTACGTTCCAGAATGACAAGGCTACCATCCATTGGAGTAACAAAAATATCGACAATAGACTACCTTCAATAATGACAAGGCTACCATCCATTGGAGTAACAAAAATCTTGATAACAAACTACCTTCCATAATGACAAGGCTTCCATCCATTGGAATAACAAAATCTCGACAACAGACTACCTTCCATAATGACAAGGCTACTATCCGTTGGAGTAAAAAAAATCTCGACAAAAAACTACCTTCCATAATGATAAGGCTAACATCCATTGGAATATCAAAAATATCGACAACAAACTACATTCCATAATGAATAGGCTACCATCCATTGGAGTAACAAAAATATCGACAACATAATACCTTCCATAATTACAAGGCTACCATCCATTGGAGTAGCAAAAATATCGACAATAGAATACCTTCCATAATGACAAGGCTAAAATCCATTGGAGTAAGAAAAATCTCGACAACAAACTACCTTCCATAATGACAAGGCTACCATCAAATGGAATAACAAATATCTCAACAACATAATACCTTCCATAATGACAAGGCTACCATCCATTTGAGTGACAAAAGTATCGACAATAGACTACCTTCCATAATGACTAGGCTACCATCCATTAGAGTAACAAAGATATCGACAACAGACTACCTTCTATAATAACAAGGCTACCATACATTGGAGTAATGAAAATATCAACAAGAGAATACGTTCCATAATGAAAATGCTACCATCCATTGGACTAACAAAAACCTCGCCAACAGACTACCTTCCATAATGACAAGGAAACCATCCATTGGAGTGAAAAAAATCTCGACAATAGACTACCTTCCATATTGACAAGGCTACCATCCAATGGAGTAACAAAAATCTCGACAACAAACTACCTTCCAAAATGATAAGGCTACCATCCATTGCAATAATAAAAATATCGACAACAAACTACGTTCCATAATGACAAGGCTACCATCCATTGGAGTAACAAAAATATCGACAACAGACTACCTTCCATAATGACAAGGCTACCATCCATTGGAGTAAAAAAAGTCTAGGAAACAAACTACCTTCCATAATGACAAGTTTACCATCCATCGGAGTAACAAAAATATAAACAAGAGACTACCTTCCATAATGACAAGGCTCCCATCCATTGGAGTAACAAAAATCTCGCCAACAGACTACCTTCCATAATGATAAGGTTACCATCCATTAGAATAACAAAAATATCGACAACAAACTACGTTCCAGAATGACAAGGCTACCATCCATTGGAGTAACAAAAATACCGACAATAGACTACCTTCAATAATGACAAGGCTACCATCCATTGGAGTAAAAAAAATATCGAGAATAGAATACCTTCCATAATGACTAGGCTACCATCCATTGGAGTAACAATGATATCGACAACAGACTACCTTCCATAATGACAATGCTACCATCCATTGGAGTAATAAAAATCTCGACAACACACAACCTTCCATAATCACAAGGCTACCATCCATTGGAGTGACAAAAATTTTGAAAACAGACTACCTTCCATAATGACAAGGCTAAAATCCATTTGAGTAACAAAAATCTCGACAACAGACTAGATTCCATAATGACAAGGCTAGCATCTATTGGAATTACAAAAATCTTGAGAACAAACTGCCTTCCATAATGACCAGGCTACTATTCAATGGAATAACAAAAATCTCGACAAGATACTACCTTCCATAATGACAAGGCTACCATCCATTGGAGTAACAAAATTCTAAACAACAGACTACCTTTCATAATGACAAGGCTACCATCCATTGTAGTAACAAAAATCTCGACAACAGACTACCTTCCATAATGACAAGGCTACCATCAATTGGAGTAACAAAAATCTCGACAACAGACTACCTTCCATAATGACAAGGCTAACATCTATTGGAATAACCAAAACCTCGAGAACAGACTACCTTCCAAAATTACAAGGCTACCATCCAATGGAATAACAAAAATGTCGACAACATACTACCTTCCATAATGAAAATGCTACCATCCATTAGAGTGACAAAAATCTTGACAATAGACTACCTTCCATAATGACTAAGCTACCATCCATTATAGTACAAAGATATCGACAACAGACTACCTTATATAATGACAAGGCTACCATACATTGTAATAACAAAAATCTCGAAAACAAACTACATTCCATAATGCCAAGGCTACCATACATTTTAGTAACAAAAATGTCAACAACAGTCTACCTTCCATAATGACAAGGCTACCATCCATTAGAGTAATAAAAATCTCGACAATAGACTATCATCCGTAATGACTAGGCTACCATCCATTGGAGTAACAAAAATCTCAACAACAAACTACCTTCTATAATGACAAGGCTACCATCCATTACAGTAACAAAAATCTCGACAACAGACTACCTTCCATATTGACAAGGCTACGATCCATTAGAGTAACAAAAATCTCGACAAGAAACTACATTCCATAA
This sequence comes from Vicia faba, assembly GCA_948472305.1. NCBI lineage: Eukaryota > Viridiplantae > Streptophyta > Magnoliopsida > Fabales > Fabaceae > Vicia > Vicia faba. The sequence goes on along the minus strand of OX451739.1, from coordinate 583,857,982 downwards.
TGACAAGACTACCATGCATTGGAGTAATGAAAATATCAACAAGAGACTACCTTCCATAATGAAAAGGCTACCATCCATTAGAGTGACAAAAATCTTCACAATAAACTACCTTCCATAATGACAAGGCTACCATACATTGTAGTAACAAAAATCTCGACAACAGACTACCTTCCATAATGATAAGGCTACCATCCATTGGAGTAACAAAAATCTCGACAACAAACTACCTTCCATAATGACAAGGCTACCATCCATTGGAGTAACAAAATCTCGACAACAGTCTACCTTCCATAATGACAAGGCTACTATCCATTGGAGTAAAAAAAATCTCGACAACAAACTACCTTCCATAATGATAAGGCTAACATCCATTGGAATATCAAAAATATCTATAACAAACTACGTTCCATAATGAATAGGCTACCATCCATTGGAGTAACAAAAACATCGACAACATAATACCTTCCATAATGACTAGGCTACCATCCATTGGAGTAGCAAAAATATCGACAACAAAATACCTTCCATAATGACAAGGCTAAAATCCATTGGAGTAACAAAAATCTCGACAACAAACTACCTTCCATAACGACAAGGCTACCATCCAATGGAATAACAAAAATCTCAACAACATAATACCTTCCATAATGACAAGGCTACCATCCATTTGAGTGACAAAAGTCTCGACAATAGACTACCTTCCATAATGACTAGGCTACCATCCATTAGAGTAACAAAGATATCAACAAAGGACTACCTTCTATAATGACAAGGATAACATACATTGGAGTAATGAAAATATCAAGAAGAGACTACGTTCCATAATGAAAATGCTACCATCCATTGGACTAACAAAAAGCTCGCCAACAGACTACCTTCCATAATGACAAGGAAACCATCCATTGAAGTGACAAAAATCTCGACAATAGACTACCTTCCATAATGACAAGGCTACCATCCATTGGAGTAACAAAAATCTCGACAAAAAACTACCTTCCAAAATGATAAGGCTACCATCCATTGGAGTAATGATAATATCAACAAGAGACTACCTTTCATAATGATAAGGCTACTATGCATTGGAGTAATGAAAATATCAACAAGAGACTACGTTCCATAATGAAAATGCTACCATCCATTGGACTAACAAAAAGCTCGCGAACAGACTACGTTCCATAATGACAAGGCAACCATCCATTGGAGTGACAAAAATCTCGACAATAGACTACCTTCCATAATGACAAGGCTACCATCCATTGGAGTAACAAAAATCTCGACAACAAACTACCTTCCAAAATGATAAGGCTACCAACCATTGGAATAACAAAAATATCGACAACAAACTACGTTCCATAATGACAAGGCTACCATCCATTGGAGTAACAAAATACCGACAACAGACTACCTTCCATAATGACAAGGCTACCATCCATTGGAGTAACAAAAATCTAGACAACAAACTACCTTCCATAATGACAAGTTTACCATCCATTAGAGTAACAAAAATGTAGACAACTTACTACCTTCCATAATGACAAGGCTACCATCCATCGGAGTAACAAAAATATAAACAAGAGACTACCTTCCATAATGACAAGGCTCCCATCCATTGGAGTAACAAAAATCTCGCCAACAGACTACCTTCCATAATGACAAGGCTACCATCCATTAGAATAACAAAAATATCGACAACAAACTAGTTCTATAATGACAAGGCTACCATCCATTGGAGTAACCAAAATACCGACAATTGACTACCTTGAATAATGACAAGGCTACCATCCATTGGAGTAACAGAAATATCGAGAATAGACTATCTTCCATAATGAGAAGCCTACCATCCATTGGAGTAACAAAACTCTCGACAACAGAATACCTTCCATAATGACTAGGCTACCATCCATTGGAGTAACAATGATATCGACAACAGACTACCTTCCATAATGACAATGCTACCATCCATTGGAGTAAGAAAAATCTCGACAACACACAACCTTCCATAATGACAAGGCTACCATCCATTGGATTGACAAAAATTTCGAAAACATACTACCTTCCATAATGACAAGGCTAAAATCCATTTAAGTAACAAAAATCTTGACAACAGACTAGCTTCCATAATGACAAGGCTACCATCTATTGGAATAACCAAAATCTTGAGAACAAACTTCCTTCCATAATGACCAGGCTACCATCCAATGGAATAACAAAAATCTCGACAACATACTACATTCCATAATGACAAGGCTACCATCCATTAGAGTAACAAAAATATCGACAACAGACTACCTTCCATAATGACAAGGCCACCATCCATTGTAGTAACAAAAATCTCGACAACAAACTTCCATCCATAATGACTAGGCTACCATCCATTCGAGTAACAAAATTCTTGACAACAGATTACCTTCCATAATGAGAAGGCTACCATCCATTGTAGTAACAAAAATCTCGACAATAGACTACTTTCCATAATGACAATGCTACCATCAATTGGAGTAACAAAAATCTCGACAACAAACTACCTTCCATAATGACAAGGCTAACATTTATTGGAATAACCAAAACCTCGAGAACAGACTACCTTCCAAAATGACAAGGCTACCATCCAATGGAATAACAAAAATGTCGACAACATACTACCTTCCATAATGAAAAGGCTATCATCCATTAGAGTGACAAAAATCTCGACAATAGACTACCTTCCATAATGACTAGGCTACCAAGCATTAGAGTAACAAAGATATCGACAACAGACTACCTTATATAATGACAAGGCTACCATACATTGTAATAACAAAAATCTCGACAACAAACTACATTCCATAATGACAAGGCTACCATACATTTTAGTACCAAAAATCTCGACAACAGTCTACCTTCCATAATGACAAGGCTACCATCCATTAGAGTAACAATAATCTTGACAATAGACTATCTTCCATAATGACAAAGCTACCATCCATTGGAGTAACAAAAATCTCGACAACAAACTACCTTCCATAATGACAAGGATACCATCCATTAGAGTAACAAAAATCTCGACAACAGACTACCTTCCATATTGACAAGGCTAAGGTCCATTAGAGTAACAAAAATATCGACAAGAAACTACGTTCCATAATGACAAGGCTACCATCTATTGGAGTAATGAAAATATCAACAAGAGACTACCTTCCATAATGACAAGGCTACCATGCATTGGAGTAATTAAAATATCAACAAGAGACTACCTTCCATAAAGACAAGGCTACCATCCATTTGAGTAACAAAAATTTCACCAACAGACTACCTTCCATAATGACAAGGCTGCCATCCATTGGAGTGACAAAAATATCGACAATATACTACCTTCCTTAATGATAAGGCTACCATCCATTGGAGTAGAAAAATCATAACAAGAAACTACCTTCCATGATGACAAGCCTACTGTCCATTGGAGTAACAAAAATCTTGACAACAAACTACCTTCCATATTGATATGGCTACCATCCATTAGAATAACAAAAATCTCGACAACAAAGTACGTTCCATAATGACAAGGCTACCATCCATTGGAGTAACAAAAATATCAATAACAGACTACCTTCCATAATGAAAAGCCTAGCATCCATTGGAGTAACAAAAATCTCAACAACAAACTACCATCCATAATGACTAGGCTACCATCCATTGGAGTAACAAAGATTTCGACAACAGACTACCTTCCATAATGATAATGCTACCATCCGTTGGAGTAACAAAAATATTGATAACAGACTACCTTGCATAATGACAAGGCTACCATCCATTAGAGTAAAAAAAATCTCGACAACAGACTACCTTCAATAATGACAAGGCTACCATCCATTGGAGTAACAAAAATCTCGACAACAGACTACCTTCCATAATGACCAGGCTACCATCCATTAGAGTAACAAAAATCTAGACAACAAACTACCTTCCATAATGACAAGGCTACCATCCATTGGAGTAACAAAAATATCAACAAGAGACTACCTTCCATAATGACAAGTCTACCATCCATTGGAGTAACAAAAATCTCGCCAACAGACTACCTTCCATAATGAAAAGGCTATCATCCATTGGAGTGACAAAAATATCGACAATAGACTAACTTCCATAATGACTAGGCTACCATCCATTAGAGTAACAAAGATATCGACAACAGACTACCTTCCATAATGACAAGGCTACCATCCATTAGAATAACAAAAATATCAACAAAAAACTAGGTTCCATAATGACAAGGATACCATCCATTGGAGTAACAAAAATATCGACAATAGACTATCTTCAATAATAACAAGGCTACCATCCATTGCAGTAAAAAAAATATCGAGAATAGACTACCTTCCATAATGAAAAGCCTATTATCCATTGGAGTAACAAAACTCTCGACAAAAGAATACCTCCCGTAATGACTAGGCTACCATCCATTGGAGTAACAATGATATCGACAACAGACTACCTTCCATAATGACAATGCTACCATCCATTGGAGTAACAAAAATCTCGACAACGCACAACCTTCCATAATGACAAAGCTAGCATCCATTGGAGTGACAATAATTTTCAAAATAGACTACCTTCCATAATGACAAGGCTAAAATCCATTTGAGTAACAAAAATATCGACAACAGACTAACTTCCATAATGACAAGGCTACCATCTATTGGAATAACAAAAATCTTGAGAACATACTGCCTTCCATAATGACCAGGCTACCATCCAATGGAATAACAAAAATCTTGACAACATACTACCTTCCATAATGACAAGGCTACCATCCATTGGAGTAACAAAAATATCGACAACAGACTACCTTCCATAATGACAAGGCTACCGTCCATTGTAGTAACAAAAATCTCGACAACACACTACCATCCATAATGACTAGGCTACCATCCATTGGAGTAACAAAAATCTTTACAACAAACTACCTTCCATAATAACAAGGCTACCATCCATTGTAGTAACAAAAATCTCGACAACAGACTACCTTCCATAATGACAAGGCTACCATCAATTAGAGTAATAAAAATCTCGACAACAGACTACCTTCCATAATGTCAAGGCTAACATCTATTGGAATAACCTAAATCTCGAGAACAGACTACCTTCCAAAATGACAAGGCTACCATCCAATGGAATAACAAAAATGTCGACAATAGACTACCTTCTATAATGACTAGGCTACCAAGCATTAGAGTAACAAGGATATCGACAACAGACTACCTTCTATAATGATAAGGCTACCATACATTGTAATAACAAAAATCTCGACAACAAACTACATTCCATAATGACAAGGCTACCATACATTTTAGTAACAAAAATCTCCACAACAGTCTACCTTCCATAATGACAAGGCGACCATCCATTAGAGTAACAAAAATCTCGACAATAGACTATCTTCCATAATGACAAAGCTACCATCCATTGGAGTAACAAAAATATCGACAACAAACTACATTCCATAATGACAAGGCTACCATCCATTAGAGTAACAAAAATCTCGACAACAGACGACCTTCCATATTGACAAGGCTACGATCCATTAGAGTAACAAAAATATCGACAAGAAACTACGTTCCATAATGACAAGGCTACCATCTATTGGAGTAATGAAAATATTAACAAGAGACTACCTTCCATAATGACAAGGCTACCATGCATTTGAGTAATGAAAATATCAACAAAAGACTACCTTTCATAAAGACAAGGCTACCATCCATTTGAGTAACAAAAATTTCACCAACAGACTACCTTCCATAATGACAAGGCTGCCATCCATTGGAGTGACAAAAATATCGACAATAGACTACCTTCCATAATGATAAGGCTACCATCCATTGGAGTAACAAAATCTCAACAACAAACTACCTTCCATAATGACAAGCCTACTGTCCATTGGAGTAACAAAAATCTTGAAAACAAACTACCTTCCATATTGATAAGGCTACCATCCATTGGAATAACAAAAATCTCGACAACAAAGTACGTTCCATAATGACAAGGCTAACATCCATTGGAGTAACAAAAATATCGATAACAGACTACCTTCCATAATGAAAAGCCTAGCATCTATTGGAGTAACAAAGATTTCGACAATAGACTACCTTCCATAATGATAATGCTACCATCCGTTGGAGTAACAAAAATATTGACAACAGACTACCTTGCATAATGACAAGGCTACCATCCATTAGAGTAACAAAAATCTCGACAACAGACTACCTTCAATAATGACAAGGCTACCATCCATTGGAGTAACAAAAATCTCGACAAAAGACTACCTTCCATAATGACAAGGCTACCATCCATTAGAGTAAAAAAAATCTAGACAACAGACTACCTTCCATAATGACAAGGCTACCATCCATTGGAGTAACAAAAATCTCGACAACAAACTACATTCCATAATGACAAAGCTACCATACATTTTAGTAACAAAAATCTCGACAACAGTCTACCTTCTATAATGACAAGGCTACCATCCATTAGAGTAACAAAAATCTCGACAATAGACTATCTTCCATAATGACAAAGCTACCATCCATTGGAGTAACAAAAATCTTGACAACAAACTACCTTCCATAATGACAAGGCTACCATCCATTAGAGTAACAAAAATCTCGACAGCAGACTACCTTCCATATTGACAAGGCTACGATCCATTAGAGTAACAAAAATCTCGAAAACAAACTACATTCCCTAATGACAAGGCTATTATCTATTGGAGTAATGAAAATATCAACAAGAGACTACCTTCCATAATGACAAGGCTACCATGCATTGGAGTAATGAAAATATCAACAAGAGACTATATTCCATAATTACAAAGCTACCATCCATTGGAGTAACAAAAATCTCGACAACAAACTACCTTCCATAATGACAAGGCTACCATCCAATAGAATAACAAAAATCTCGAAGATAGACTACCTTCCATATTGATAAGGCTACGATCCTTTAGAGTAACAAAAATCTTGACATCAAACTACATTCTATAATGACAAGGCTACCATCTATTGGTGTAATGAAAATATCAACAAGAGACTATCTTCCATAATGACAAGGCTACCATGCATTGGAGAAATGAAAATGTCAACAAGAGACTACCTTCCATTATTACAAGGCTACCATCCATTTGAGTAACAAAAATCACACCAACACACTACCTTTCATAATGACAAGGCTGCCATCCATTGGAGTAACAAAAATATCGATAACAGACTACCTTCCATAATGAAAAGCCTAGCATCCATTGGAGTAACAAAAATCTCGACAACAAACTACTATCCATAATGACTATGCTACCATTCATTGGAGTAACAAAGATTTCGACAATAGACTACCTTCCATAATGATAATGCTACCATCCTTTGGAGTAACAAAAATATTGACAACAGACTACCTTGCATAATGACAGGGCTACCATCCATTAGAGTAACAAAAATCTCGACAACAGACTACCTTCAATAATGACAAGACTACCATCCATTGGAGTAACAAAAATCTCGACAACAAACTACCTTCCATAATGACAAGGCTACCATCCATTAGAGTAACAAAAATCTAGATAAGAAACTACCTTCCATAATGACAAGGCTACCATCCATTGGAGTAACAAAGATATCGACAACAGACTACCTTCTATAATGACAAGGCTACCATCCATTGTAATAACAAAAATCTCGACAACAAACTACATTCCATAATGACAAAGCTACCATACATTTTAGTAACAAAAATCTCGACAACAGTCTACCTTCCATAATGACAAGGCTACCATCCATTAGAGTAACAAAAATATCGACAATAGACTATCATCCATAATGACAAAGCTACCATCCATTGGAGTAACAAAAATCTCGACAACAAACTACCTTCCACAATGACAAGGCTACCATCCATTAGAGTAACAAAAATCTCGACAGCAGACTACCTTCCATATTGACAAGGCTACAATCCATTAGAGTAACAAAAATCTCGACAACAAACTACATTCCCTAATGACAAGGCTACCATCCATTGGAGTAACAAAAATCTCGACAACAAACTACTATCCATAATGACTAGGCTACCATCCATTGGAGTAATAAAGATTTCGACAACAAACTACCTTCCATAATGATAATGCTACCATCCGTTGGAGTAACAAAAATCTTGACAACAGACTACCTTGCATAATGACAAGGCTACCATCTATTAGAGTAACAAAACTCTCGACAACAGTCTACCTTCAATAATGACAAGGCTACCATCCATTGGAGTAACAAAAATCTCGACAATAGACTACCTTCCATAATGACAAGGCTACCATCCATTAGAGTAACAAAAATATCGACAACAAACTACGTTCCATAATGACAAGGCTACCATCCATTAGAGTAACAAAAATATCCACAACAATCTACCTTCAATAATGACAAGGCTACAATACATTGGAGTAACAAAAATCTCGGCAATAGACTACATTCCATAATGACAAGGCTACCATCCATTGGAGTAACAAAAATCTCCACAACACACTACCTTCCATAATGACAAGTCTACCATCCATTGGAGTAACAAAAATCTTTACAACAGACTACCTTCCATAATGCCAAGGCTACCATGAATTGGAGTAATGAAAATATCAACAAGAGACTACCTTCCATAATGACAAGACTACCATCCATTGGAGTGACAAAAATCTTGACAATAGACTACCTTCCATAATGACAAGGCTACCATCCATTGGAGTAACAAAAATATCGACAACAAACTACATTCCATAATGACAAGGCTACCATCTATTGTAGTAACAAAAATGTCGACAACAAACTATCTTCCATAATGACAAGGCTACGATCCATTGGAGTAACAAAAATCTCGCCAACAGACTTCCTTCCATAATGACAAGGCTACCATCCATTGGAGTGACAAAAATCTCGACAACAAACTACCTTCCATATTGATAAGGCTACCATCCATTGGAATAACAAAAATATCGACAACAAACTACGTTCCATAATGACAAGGTAACCATCCATTGGAGTAACAAAAATTTCGAAAACAAACTACCTTCCATAATGACAACGCTACCATCCATTGGAGTAACAAAAATATCGACAACAAACTACCTTCCTTAATGAAAAGCCTACCATCCATTGGAGTAACAAAAATCTCGACAACAAACTACCATCCATAATTACTAGGCTACCATCCATTAGAGTAACAAAGATTTCGACAACACACTACCTTCCATAATGATAATACTACCATCCGTTGGAGTAACAAAAATCTTGACAACAGACTACCTTCCATAATGACAAGGCCACCATCTATTAGAGTAACAAAAATCTCGACAACAGTCTACCTTCAATAATGACAAGGCTACCATCCATTAGAGTAAAAAAAATCTCGACAACAGACTACCTTCCATAATAACAAGGATACCATCCATTAGAGTAACAAAAATCTAGACAACAAACTACCTTCCATAATGACAAGGCTACCATCCACTGGAGTAACGAAAATATCAACAAGAGACTACCTTCCATAATGACAAGGCTACCATCCATTAAAATAACAAAAATCTCGCCAATAGACTTCCTTCCATAATGACAAGGCTACCATCCATTGGAGTTACAAAAATATCGATAACAAACAACCTTCCATAATGACAAGGCTACCATCCTTTGGAGTGACAAAAATCTCGACAATAGACTACCTTCCATAATGAAAAAGCTACCATCCATTGGAGTAACAAAAATGTTGACAACAAACTACCTTCCATATTGATAAGGCTACCATCCATTGGAATAACAAAAATATCGACAACAAACTACCTTCCATAATGACAAGGCTACCATGCATTGGAGTAATGAAAATATCAAGAAGAGACTACCTTCCATAATGACAAGACTACCATCCATTGGAGTAACAAAAATCTCGCCAACAGACTACCTTCCATAATGACAAGGCTACCATCCATTGGAGTGACAAAAATATCGACAACAAACTACCTTCCATATTGATAAGGCTACCATCCATTGGAATAGCAAAAATATCGACAACAAACTACGTTCCATAATGACAAGGTAACCATCCATTGGAGTAACAAAAATTTCGAAAACAAACTACCTTCCATAATGACATGGCTACCATCCATTGGAGTAACAAAAATATCAACAACAGACTACCTTCCTTAATGATAAGGCTACCATCCATTAGAATAAAAAAAATATCGACAACAAACTACGTTCCATAATGACAAGGCTACCATCCATTGGAGTAACAAAAATTTCGACAACAAACTACCTTCCATAATGACAAGGCTACCATCCATTGGGTAACAAAAATATCGACAACATACTACCTTCCTTAATAAAAAGCCTACCATCCATTGGAGTAACAAAAATCTCGACAACAAACTACCATCCATAATGACTAGGCTACCATCCATTGGAGTAACAAAGATTTCGACAACACACTACCTTCCATAATGATAATACTACCATCCGTTGGAGTAACAAAAATCTTGACAACAGACTACCTTGCATAATGACAAGGCTACCATCTATTAGAGTAACAAAACTCTCGACAACAGTCTACCTTCAATAATGACAAGGCTACCATCCATTGGAGTAACAAAAATCTCGACAACAGACTACCTTCCATAATGACAAGGCTACCATCCATTAGAGTAACAAAAATATCGACAACAAACTACGTTCCATAATGACAAGGCTACCATCCATTAGAGTAACAAAAATATCCACAACAATCTACCTTCAATAATGACAAGGCTACAATACATTGGAGTAACAAAAATCTCGACAATAGACTACATTCCATAATGACAAGGCTACCATCCATTGGAGTAACAAAAATCTCCACAACACACTACCTTCCATAATGACAAGTCTACCATCCATTGGAGTAACAAAAATCTTTACAACAGACTACCTTCCATAATGCCAAGGCTACCATGAATTGGAGTAATGAAAATATCAACAAGAGACTACCTTCTATAATGACAAGACTACCATCCATTGGAGTGACAAAAATCATGACAATAGACTACCTTCCATAATGACAAGGCTACCATCCATTGGAGTAACAAAAATATCGACAACAAACTACATTCCATAATGACAAGGCTACCATCTATTGTAGTAACAAAAATGTCGACAACAAACTATCTTCCATAATGACAAGGCTACGATCCATTGGAGTAACAAAAATCTCGCCAACAGACTTCCTTCCATAGTGACAAGGCTACCATCCATTGGAGTGAAAAAAATCTCGACAACAAACTACTTTCCATATTGATAAGGCTACCATCCATTGGAATAACAAAAATATCGACAACAAACTACGTTCCATAATGACAAGGTAACCATCCATTGGAGTAACAAAAATTTCGAAAACAAACTACCTTCCATAATGACAAGGCTACCATCCATTGGAGTAACAAAAATATCGACAACAAACTACCTTCCTTAATGAAAAGCCTACCATCCATTGGAGTAACAAAAATCTCGACAACAAACTACCATCCATAATTACTAGGCTGCCATCCATTAGAGTAACAAAGATTTCGACAACACACTACCTTCCATAATGATAATACTACCATTCGTTGGAGTAACAAAAATCTTGACAACAGACTACCTTCCATAATGACAAGGCCACCATCTATTAGAGTAACAAAAATCTCGACAACAGTCTACCTTCAATAATGACAAGGCTACCATCCATTAGAGTAAAAAAAATCTCGACAACAGACTACCTTCCATAATAACAAGGATACCATCCATTCGAGTAACAAAAATCTCGACAACAGACTACCTTCAATAATGACAAAGCTACCATCAATTCGAGTAACAAAAATATCAACAAAAAACTACCTTCCAGAATGACAAGGCTACCATCCATTTGAATAACAAAAATCTCGACAATAGACTACCTTCCATAATGACAAGGCTACCATCCATTGGAGTAACAAATATCTCGATAAAAAACTACCTTCAATAATGACAAGGCTACAATCCATTGGAGTAACAAATATCTCGACAACAAACTACCTTCTATAATGACAAAGCTACCATCCATTGGAGTTACAAAAATATCGATAACAAAATACCTTCCATATTGATAAGGCTACCATCCATTGGAATAACAAAAATATCGACAACAAACTACCTTCCATAATGACAAGGCTACCATGCATTGGAGTAATGAAAATATCAACAAGAGACTACCTTCCATAATGACAAGACTACCATCCATTGGAGTAACAAAAATCTCGCCAACAGACTACCTTCCATAATGACAAGGCTACCATCCATTGGAGTGACAAAAATATCGACAACAAACTACGTTCCATAATGACAAGGTAACCATCCATTGGAGTAACAAAAATTTCGAAAACAAACTACCTTCCATAATGACATGGCTACCATCCATTGGAGTAACAAAAATATCAACAACAGACTACCTTCCTTAATGATAAGGCTACCATCCATTGGAATAAAAAAAATATCGACAACAAACTACGTTCCATAATGACAAGGCTACCATCCATTGGAGTAACAAAAATTTCGACAACAAACTACCTTCCATAATGACAAGGCTACCATCCATTGGGTAACAAAAATATCGACAACATACTACCTTCCTTAATAAAAAGCCTACCATCCATTGGAGTAACAAAAATCTCGACAACAAACTACCATCCATAATGACTAGGCTACCATCCATTGGAGTAACAAAGATTTCGACAACACACTACCTTCCATAATGATAATACTACCATCCGTTGGAGTAACAAAAATCTTGACAACAGACTACCTTCCATAATGACAAGGCTACCATCTATTAGAGTAAAAAAAATCTCGACAACAGTCTACCTTCAATAATGACAAGGTTACGATCCATTAGAGTAACCAAAATCTCGACAACAAACTACCTTCCATAATGACCAGGCTACCATCCATTGGAGTCATGAAAATATCAACAAGAGACTACCTTCTATAATGACAAGGCTACCATCAATTGGAGTAACAAAAATATCAACAAGAGACTACCTTCCATAATGACAAGGCTACCATCCATTGAACTGACAAAAATCTTGACAATAGACTACCTTCCATAATGACAAGGCTACCATCCATTGGAGTTACAAAAATATCGATAACAAAATACCTTCCATAATGACAAGGCTACCATCCTTTGGAGTGGCAAAAATATCGACAATAGACTACCTTCCATAATGAAAAGGCTACCATCTATTGGAGTAAGAAAATCTCGACAACAAAGTACCTTCCATAATGACAAGCCTACTATCCATTGGAGTAACAAAAATCTCGTCAACAAACTACCTTCCATATTGATAAGGCTACCATCCATTGGAATAACAAAAATATCGACAACAAACTACGTTCCATAATGACAAGGCTACCATCCATTGGAGTAACAAAAATTTCGAAAACAAACTACCTTCCATAATGACAAGGCTACCATCCATTGGAGTAACAAAAATATCGACAACAAACTACCTTCCTTAATGAAAAGCCTACCATCCATTGGAGTAACAAAAATCTCGACAACAAACTACCATCCATAATGACTAGGCTACCATCCATTGGAGTAACAAAGATTTTGACAACACACTACCTTCCATAATGATAATACTACCATCCGTTGGAGTAACAAAAATCGTGACAACAGACTACCTTCCATAATGACAAGGCTACCATCTATTAGAGTAACAAAAATCTCGACAACAGTCTACCTTCAATAATGATAAGGCTACCATCCATTAGAGTAACAAAAATCTAGACAACAAACTACCTTCCATAATGACAAGGCTACCATCCATTGGAGTAACGAAAATATCAACATGAGACTACCTTCCATAATGACAAGGCTACCATCCATTGGAGTAACAAGAATCTCGCCAACAAACTACTTTCCATAATGACAAGGCTATCATCCATTGGAGTGACAAAAATCTCGACAAAAATCTACCTTCCATAATGACAAGGCTACCATCCATTAGAGTAACAAAAATCTCGACAACAGACTACCTTCCATAATTACAAGGCTACAATCCATTAGAGTAACAAAAATCTCGACAACAGACTACCTTCCATAATGACAAGGCTAGGATCCATTAGAGTAAGAAAAATCTCGACAACAGACTACCTTCCATAATGACAAGGCTACCATCCATTGGAGTAATGAAAATATCAACAAGAGACTACCTTCCATAATGATAAGGCTACCATGCATTGGAGTAATGAAAATATCAACAAGAGACTACCTTCCATAATGACAAGACTACCATCCATTGGAGTAACAAAAATCTCGCCAACAAACTACCTTCCATAATGACAAGGCTACCATCCATTGGAGTGCCAAAAATCTCGAAAATAGACTACCTTCCATAATGACAAGGCTACCATCCATTGGATTAACAAAAATGTCGGCAACAAACTTTACTTCCATAATGACAAGGCTACCATCCTTTGGAGTGACAAAAAATCTCGACAATAGACTACCTTCCATAATGAAAAGGCTACCATCCATTGGAGTAACAAAATCTCGACAACAGACTACCTTCCATAATGACAAGCCTACTATTCATTGGGGTAACAAAAACCTTGACAACAAACTACATTATATATTGATAAGGCTACCATCCATTGGAATAACAAAAATATCGACAACAAACTACGTTCCATAAGGACAAGGCTACCATCCATTGGAGTAACAAAAATTTCGACAACAAACTACCTTCCATAATGACAAGGCTACCATCTATTAGAGTAACAAAAATCTCTACAACAATCTACCTTCAATAATGACAAGGCTACAATCCTTTCGAGTAACAAAAATCTCAACGACAGACTACCTTCCATAATGACAAGGCTACCATCCATTGGAGTAACAAAAATCTCGACAACAGACTACCTTCCATATTTACAAGGCTACTATCCATTGGGATACAAAAAATCTTGACAATAGACTACCTTCCATAATGAAGAGGCTACCATCCATTGGAGTATCAAAAATATCGAAAACAAACTACCTTCCCTAATGACAAGGCTACCATCCAATGGAATAACAAAAATCTCAACAACAGACTACCTTCCATAATTACAAGGCTACCATCCATTGGGGTAACAAAAATCTCGACAACAAACTACCTTCTATAATGACAAGGCTACATCCATTGGGGTAACAAAAATCTCGACAACAGACTACCTTCAATAATGACAAGGCTACCATCAATTCGAGTAACAAAAATATCAACAAAAAACTACCTTCCAGAATGACAAGGCTACCATCCATTTGAATAACAAAAATCTCGACAATAGATTACCTTCCATAATGACAAGGCTACCATCCATTGGAGTAACAAATATCTCGATAAAAAACTACCTTCAATAATGACAAGGCTACCATCCATTGGAGTAACAAAAATCTCGACAAAAGACTACCTTCCATAATGACAAGGTTACCATCCATTGGAATAACAAAAATCTCGACAACAGACTGCCTTTCATAATGAAAAGGCTACCATCCATTGGAATAAAAAAATTCTCGACAACAGACTAACTTCCATAATGACAAGGCTATCATCAATTGGAGTAACAAAGATATCGATAACAGATTACCTTCAATAATGACTAGGCTACCATCCATTGGAGTAACAAAAATCTCGACAAAAAACTACCTCCCACATTGACAAGGCTACCATCCATTGGGGTAACAAAAATCTCGACAACAGACTACCTTCCATAATGGCAAGGCTAACATTAATTAGAGTAACAAAAATCTCGACAAAAAACTACCTTCTATAATGACAAGGCTAGCATCCATTGGAATAACAAAAATCTCGACAATAGACTACCTTCCATAATGACAAGGCTAACATCCATTAGAGTAACAAAAATATGAACAACATACTACCTTGCATAATGACAAGGCTATCACCCATTGGAGTAACAAAGATATCGATAACATACTACCTTCAATAATGAAAAGGCTACCATCCATTGGAGTAACAAAAATCTCGACAAAAGACTACCTTCCATAATGACAAGGTTATCATCCATTCGAATAACAAAAATCTCGACAACAAACTACCTTCCATAATGAAAGGCTACAATCCAATGGAATAAAAAAATTCGCGACAACAGACTACCTTCCATAATGACAAGGCTACAATCCATTGGAGTAACAAATATCTCAATGACAGACTACCTTCCATAATGACAAGGCTACCATCCATTGGAGTAACAAAAATCTCGACAACAGATTACCTTCCATAATTACAAGGCTACTATCCATTGGGATAAAAAAAATCTTGACAATAGACTACCTTCCATAATGAAAAGGCTACCATCCATTGGAGTAACAAAAATCTGATCAACATACTATCTTACATAATGACAAGGCTACAATCCATTGGAGTAACATAAATCTCAATGACAGACTACCTTTCATAATGACAAGGCTACCATCCATTGGAGTAACAAAAATCTCGACAACAGACTACCTTCCATAATGACAAGGCTACCATCCATTGGAGTAACAAAAATCTGAACGACAGACTACCTTCCATAATGTCAAGGCTATAATCCATTGGAGTAACAAAAATGTTAACGATAGACTACCTTCCATATTGACAAGGTAACCATTCATTGGAGTAACAAAAATATCGACAACAAACTACCTTCCATAATGACAAGGCTACCATCCATTCGAGTAACAAAAATCTGAACAATAGACTACCTTACATAATGACAAGGCTACAATCCATTGGAGTAGCAAAAATCTCAATGACAAGGCTGCCATTTATTGGAGTAACAAAAATCTCGACAACAGACTACCTTCCATAATTACAAGGGTACCATCCATTGGGGTAACAAAATTCTCGACAACAAACTACCTTCCATAATGACAAGGCTACATCCATTGGGGTAACAAAAATCTCGACAACAGACTACCTTCAATAATGACAAGGCTACCATCAATTGGAGTAACAAAAATATCGACAAAAAACTACCTTCCATAATCACAAGGCTACCATCCATTTGAATAACAAAAATCTCGACAATAGACTACCTTCCATAATGATAAGGCTACCATCCATTGGAATAACTAAAATCTCGACAATAGACTACCTTCCATAATGACAAGGCTACCATCCATTGGAGTAACAAAAATATGAACAACAGACTTCCTTACATATTGACAAGGCTACAATCCATTGGAGTAACAAAAATCTCAACGACAGACTACCTTTCATAATGACAAGGTTACCATCCATTGGAGTAACAAAAATCTTAACAAAAGACTACCTTCCATAATGACAAGGCTATCATCCATTGGAGTAACAAAGATATCGATAACAGACTACCTTCAATATTGACTAGGATACCATCCATTGGAGTAACAAAAATCTCGATAAAAAACTACCTCCCACATTGACAAGGCTACCATCCATTGGGGTAACAAAAATCTCGACAACAGACTACCTTCTATAATGACAAGGTTGTCATCCATTGGAGTAACAAAGATATCGATAATAGACTACCTTCAATAATGACAAGGCTACCATCCATTGGAGTAACAAAAATCTCGACAAAAGACTACCTTCCATAATGACAAGGTTACCATCCATTGGAATAACAAAAATCTCGACAACAGACTACCTTCCATAATGACAGGGCTACCATCCAATGGAATAAAAAAATTCTCTACAACAGACTAACTTCCATAATGACAAGGCTATCATAAATTGGAGTAACAAAGATATCGATAACAGATTACCTTCAATAATAACTAGGCTACCATCCATTGGAGTAACAAAAATCTCGACAAAAAACTACCTCCCACATTGACAAGGCTACCATCCATTGGGGTAACAAAAATCTCAACAACAGACTACCTTCCATAATGGCAAGGCTAACATCCATTAGAGTAACAAAAATCTCGACAAAAAACTACCTTCTATAATGCCAAGGCTAGCATCCATTGGAATAACAAAAATCTCGACAATAGACTACCTTCCATAATGACAAGGCTACCATCCATTAGAGTAACAAAAATATGAACAACATACTACCTTGCATAATGACAAGGCTATCACCCATTGGAGTAACAAAGATATCGATAACATACTACCTTCAATAATGAAAAGGCTACCATCCATTGGAGTAACAAAAATCTCGACAAAAGACTACCTTCCATAATGACAAGGTTATCATCCATTCGAATAACAAAAATCTCGACAACAAACTACCTTCCATAATGAAAGGCTACAATCCAATGGAATAAAAAAATTCGCGACAACAGACTACCTTCCATAATGACAAGGCTACAATCCATTGGAGTAACAAATATCTCAATGACAGACTACCTTCCATAATGACAAGGCTACCATCCATTGGAGTAACAAAAATCTCGACAACAGATTACCTTCCATAATTACAAGGCTACTATCCATTGGGATAAAAAAAATCTTGACAATAGACTACCTTCCATAATGAAAAGGCTACCATCCATTGGAGTAACAAAAATCTGATCAACATACTATCTTACATAATGACAAGGCTACAATCCATTGGAGTAACATAAATCTCAATGACAGACTACCTTTCATAATGACAAGGCTACCATCCATTGGAGTAACAAAAATCTCGACAACAGACTACCTTCCATAATGACAAGGCTACCATCCATTGGAGTAACAAAAATCTGAACGACAGACTACCTTCCATAATGTCAAGGCTATAATCCATTGGAGTAACAAAAATCTTAACGATAGACTACCTTCCATATTGACAAGGTAACCATTCATTGGAGTAACAAAAATATCGACAACAAACTACCTTCCATAATGACAAGGCTACCATCCATTCGAGTAACAAAAATCTGAACAATAGACTACCTTACATAATGACAAGGCTACAATCCATTGGAGTAGCAAAAATCTCAATGACAAGGCTGCCATTTATTGGAGTAACAAAAATCTCGACAACAGACTACCTTCCATAATTACAAGGGTACCATCCATTGGGGTAACAAAATTCTCGACAACAAACTACCTTCCATAATGACAAGGCTACATCCATTGGGGTAACAAAAATCTCGACAACAGACTACCTTCAATAATGACAAGGCTACCATCAATTGGAGTAACAAAAATATCGACAAAAAACTACCTTCCATAATCACAAGGCTACCATCCATTTGAATAACAAAAATCTCGACAATAGACTACCTTCCATAATGATAAGGCTACCATCCATTGGAATAACTAAAATCTCGACAATAGACTACCTTCCATAATGACAAGGCTACCATCCATTGGAGTAACAAAAATATGAACAACAGACTTCCTTACATATTGACAAGGCTACAATCCATTGGAGTAACAAAAATCTCAACGACAGACTACCTTTCATAATGACAAGGTTACCATCCATTGGAGTAACAAAAATCTTAACAAAAGACTACCTTCCATAATGACAAGGCTATCATCCATTGGAGTAACAAAGATATCGATAACAGACTACCTTCAATATTGACTAGGATACCATCCATTGGAGTAACAAAAATCTCGATAAAAAACTACCTCCCACATTGACAAGGCTACCATCCATTGGGGTAACAAAAATCTCGACAACAGACTACCTTCTATAATGACAAGGTTGTCATCCATTGGAGTAACAAAGATATCGATAATAGACTACCTTCAATAATGACAAGGCTACCATCCATTGGAGTAACAAAAATCTCGACAAAAGACTACCTTCCATAATGACAAGGTTACCATCCATTGGAATAACAAAAATCTCGACAACAGACTACCTTCCATAATGACAGGGTTACCATCCAATGGAATAAAAAAATTCTCTACAACAGACTAACTTCCATAATGACAAGGCTATCATAAATTGGAGTAACAAAGATATCGATAACAGATTACCTTCAATAATAACTAGGCTACCATCCATTGGAGTAACAAAAATCTCGACAAAAAACTACCTCCCACATTGACAAGGCTACCATCCATTGGGGTAACAAAAATCTCAACAACAGACTACCTTCCATAATGGCAAGGCTAACATCCATTAGAGTAACAAAAATCTCGACAAAAAACTACCTTCTATAATGCCAAGGCTAGCATCCATTGGAATAACAAAAATCTCGACAATAGACTACCTTCCATAATGACAAGGCTACCATCCATTAGAGTAACAAAAATATGAACAACATACTACCTTGCATAATGACAAGGCTATCACCCATTGGAGTAACAAAGATATCGATAACATACTACCTTCAATAATGAAAAGGCTACCATCCATTGGAGTAACAAAAATCTCGACAAAAGACTACCTTCCATAATGACAAGGTTATCATCCATTGGAATAACAAAAATCTCGACAACAAACTACCTTCCATAATGAAAGGCTACAATCCAATGGAATAAAAAAATTCTCGACAACAGACTACCTTCCATAATGACAAGGCTACAATCCATTGGAGTAACAAATATCTCAATGACAGACTACCTTCCATAATGACAAGGCTACCATCTATTGGAGTAACAAAAATCTCGACAATAGATTACCTTCCATAATTACAAGGCTACTATCCATTGGGATAAAAAAAATCTTGACAATAGACTACCTTCCATAATGAAAAGGCTACCATCCATTGGAGTAACAAAAATCTGATCAACATACTATCTTACATAATGACAAGGCTACAATCCATTGGAGTAACATAAATCTCAATGACAGACTACCTTTCATAATGACAAGGCTACCATCCATTGGAGTAACAAAAATCTCGACAACAGACTACCTTCCATAATGACAAGGCTACCATCCATTGGAGTAACAAAAATCTGAACGACAGACTACCTTCCATAATGTCAAGGCTATAATCCATTGGAGTAACAAAAATCTTAACGATAGACTACCTTCCATATTGACAAGGCAACCATTCATTGGAGTAACAAAAATATCGACAACAGACTACCTTCCATAATGACAAGGCTACCATCCATTCGAGTAACAAAAATCTGAACAATAGACTACCTTACATAATGACAAGGCTACAATCCATTGGAGTAGCAAAAATCTCAATGACAAGGCTGCCATTTATTGGAGTAACAAAAATCTCGACAACAAACTACATTCCATAATTACAAGGCTACCATCCATTGGGGTAAAAAAATTCTCGACAACAAACTACCTTCTATAATGACAAGGCTACATCCATTGGGGTAACAAAAATCTCGACAACAGACTACCTTCAATAATGACAAGGCTACCATCAATTGGAGTAACAAAAATATCGACAAAAAACTACCTTCCATAATCACAAGGCTACCATCCATTTGAATAACAAAAATCTCGACAATAGACTACCTTCCATAATGATAAGGCTACCATCCATTGGAATAACAAAAATCTCGACAATAGACTACCTTCCATAATGACAAGGCTACCATCCATTGGAGTAACAAAAATATGAACAACAGACTTCCTTACATATTGACAAGGCTACAATCCATTGGAGTAACAAAAATCTCAACGACAGACTACCTTTCATAATGACAAGGTTACCATCCATTGGAGTAACAAAAATCTTAACAAAAGACTACCTTCCATAATGACAAGGCTATCATCCATTGGAGTAACAAAGATATGGATAACAGACTACCTTCAATATTGATTAGGATACCATCCATTGGAGTAACAAAAATCTCGATAAAAAACTACCTCCCACATTGACAAGGCTACCATCCATTGGGGTAACAAAAATCTCGACAACAGACTACCTTCTATAATGACAAGGTTGTCATCCATTGGAGTAACAAAGATATCGATAATAGACTACCTTCAATAATGACAAGGCTACCATCCATTGGAGTAACAAAAATCTCGACAAAAGACTACCTTCCATAATGACAAGGTTACCATCCATTGGAATAACAAAAATCTCGACAACAGACTACCTTCCATAATGACAGGGCTACCATCCAATGGAATAAAAAAATTCTCTACAACAGACTAACTTCCATAATGACAAGGCTATCATAAATTGGAGTAACAAAGATATCGATAACAGATTACCTTCAATAATAACTAGGCTACCATCCATTGGAGTAACAAAAATCTCGACAAAAAACTACCTCCCACATTGACAAGGCTACCATCCATTGGGGTAACAAAAATCTCAACAACAGACTACCTTCCATAATGGCAAGGCTAACATCCATTAGAGTAACAAAAATCTCGACAAAAAACTACCTTCTATAATGCCAAGGCTAGCATCCATTGGAATAACAAAAATCTCGACAATAGACTACCTTCCATAATGACAAGGCTACCATCCATTAGAGTAACAAAAATATGAACAACATACTACCTTGCATAATGACAAGGCTATCACCCATTGGAGTAACAAAGATATCGATAACATACTACCTTCAATAATGAAAAGGCTACCATCCATTGGAGTAACAAAAATCTCGACAAAAGACTACCTTCCATAATGACAAGGTTATCATCCATTGGAATAACAAAAATCTCGACAACAAACTACCTTCCATAATGAAAGGCTACAATCCAATGGAATAAAAAAATTCTCGACAACAGACTACCTTCCATAATGACAAGGCTACAATCCATTGGAGTAACAAATATCTCAATGACAAACTACCTTCCATAATGACAAGGCTACCATCTATTGGAGTAACAAAAATCTCGACAATAGATTACCTTCCATAATTACAAGGCTACTATCCATTGGGATAAAAAAAATCTTGACAATAGACTACCTTCCATAATGAAAAGGCTACCATCCATTGGAGTAACAAAAATCTGATCAACATACTATCTTACATAATGACAAGGCTACAATCCATTGGAGTAACATAAATCTCAATGACAGACTACCTTTCATAATGACAAGGCTACCATCCATTGGAGTAACAAAAATCTCGACAACAGACTACCTTCCATAATGACAAGGCTACCATCCATTGGAGTAACAAAAATCTGAACGACAGACTACCTTCCATAATGTCAAGGCTATAATCCATTGGAGTAACAAAAATCTTAACGATAGACTACCTTCCATATTGACAAGGCAACCATTCATTGGAGTAACAAAAATATCGACAACAGACTACCTTCCATAATGACAAGGCTACCATCCATTCGAGTAACAAAAATCTGAACAATAGACTACCTTACATAATGACAAGGCTACAATCCATTGGAGTAGCAAAAATCTCAATGACAAGGCTGCCATTTATTGGAGTAACAAAAATCTCGACAACAGACTACCTTCCATAATTACAAGGCTACCATCCATTGGGGTAAAAAAATTCTCGACAACAAACTACCTTCTATAATGACAAGGCTACATCCATTGGGGTAACAAAAATCTCGACAACAGACTACCTTCAATAATGACAAGGCTACCATCAATTGGAGTAACAAAAATATCGACAAAAAACTACCTTCCATAATCACAAGGCTACCATCCATTTGAATAACAAAAATCTCGACAATAGACTACCTTCCATAATGATAAGGCTACCATCCATTGGAATAACAAAAATCTCGACAATAGACTACCTTCCATAATGACAAGGCTACCATCCATTGGAGTAACAAAAATATGAACAACAGACTTCCTTACATATTGACAAGGCTACAATCCATTGGAGTAACAAAAATCTGAACGACAGACTACCTTTCATAATGACAAGGTTACCATCCATTGGAGTAACAAAAATATGAACAACATACTACCTTGCATAATGACAAGGCTATCACCCATTGGAGTAACAAAGATATCGATAACATACTACCTTCAATAATGAAAAGGCTACCATCCATTGGAGTAACAAAAATCTCGACAAAAGACTACCTTCCATAATGACAAGGTTATCATCCATTGGAATAACAAAAATCTCGACAACAGACTACCTTCTATAATGACAAGGTTGTCATCCATTGGAGTAACAAAGATATCGATAATAGACTACCTTCAATAATGACAAGGCTACCATCCATTGCAGTAACAAAAATCTCGACAAAAGACTACCTTCCATAATGACAAGGTTACCATCCATTGGAATAACAAAAATCTCGACAACAGACTACCTTCCATAATGACAGGGCTACCATCCAATGGAATAAAAAAATTCTCTACAACAGACTAACTTCCATAATGACAAGGCTATCATAAATTGGAGTAACAAAGATATCGATAACAGATTACCTTCAATAATAACTAGGCTACCATCCATTGGAGTAACAAAAATCTCGACAAAAAACTACCTCCCACATTGACAAGGCTACCATCCATTGGGGTAACAAAAATCTCAACAACAGACTACCTTCCATAATGGCAAGGCTAACATCCATTAGAGTAACAAAAATCTCGACAAAAAACTACCTTCTATAATGCCAAGGCTAGCATCCATTGGAATAACAAAAATCTCGACAATAGACTACCTTCCATAATGACAAGGCTACCATCCATTAGAGTAACAAAAATATGAACAACATACTACCTTGCATAATGACAAGGCTATCACCCATTGGAGTAACAAAGATATCGATAACATACTACCTTCAATAATGAAAAGGCTACCATCCATTGGAGTAACAAAAATCTCGACAAAAGACTACCTTCCATAATGACAAGGTTATCATCCATTGGAATAACAAAAATCTCGACAACAAACTACCTTCCATAATGAAAGGCTACAATCCAATGGAATAAAAAAATTCTCGACAACAGACTACCTTCCATAATGACAAGGCTACAATCCATTGGAGTAACAAATATCTCAATGACAGACTACCTTCCATAATGACAAGGCTACCATCCATTGGAGTAACAAAAATCTCGACAACAGATTACCTTCCATAATTACAAGGCTACTATCCATTGGGATAAAAAAAATCTTGACAATAGACTACCTTCCATAATGAAAAGGCTACCATCCATTGGAGTAACAAAAATCTGATCAACATACTATCTTACATAATGACAAGGCTACAATCCATTGGAGTAACATAAATCTCAATGACAGACTACCTTTCATAATGACAAGGCTACCATCCATTGGAGTAACAAAAATCTCGACAACAGACTACCTTCCATAATGACAAGGCTACCATCCATTGGAGTAACAAAAATCTGAACGACAGACTACCTTCCATAATGTCAAGGCTATAATCCATTGGAGTAACAAAAATCTTAACGATAGACTACCTTCCATATTGACAAGGCAACCATTCATTGGAGTAACAAAAATATCGACAACAAACTACCTTCCATAATGACAAGGCTACCATCCATTCGAGTAACAAAAATCTGAACAATAGACTACCTTACATAATGACAAGGCTACAATCCATTGGAGTAGCAAAAATCTCAATGACAAGGCTGCCATTTATTGGAGTAACAAAAATCTCGACAACAGACTACCTTCCATAATTACAAGGCTACCATCCATTGGGGTAACAAAATTCTCGACAACAAACTACCTTCTATAATGACAAGGCTACATCCATTGGGGTAACAAAAATCTCGACAACAGACTACCTTCAATAATGACAAGGCTACCATCAATTGGAGTAACAAAAATATCGACAAAAAACTACCTTCCATAATCACAAGGCTACCATCCATTTGAATAACAAAAATCTCGACAATAGACTACCTTCCATAATGATAAGGCTACCATCCATTGGAATAACAAAAATCTCGACAATAGACTACCTTCCATAATGACAAGGCTACCATCCATTGGAGTAACAAAAATATGAACAACAGACTTCCTTACATATTGACAAGGCTACAATCCATTGGAGTAACAAAAATCTCAACGACAGACTACCTTTCATAATGACAAGGTTACCATCCATTGGAGTAACAAAAATCTTAACAAAAGACTACCTTCCATAATGACAAGGCTATCATCCATTGGAGTAACAAAGATATCGATAACAGACTACCTTCAATATTGACTAGGATACCATCCATTGGAGTAACAAAAATCTCGATAAAAAACTACCTCCCACATTGACAAGGCTACCATCCATTCGGGTAACAAAAATCTCGACAACAGACTACCTTCTATAATGACAAGGTTGTCATCCATTGGAGTAACAAAGATATCGATAATAGACTACCTTCAATAATGACAAGGCTACCATCCATTGGAGTAACAAAAATCTCGACAAAAGACTACCTTCCATAATGACAAGGTTACCATCCATTGGAATAACAAAAATCTCGACAACAGACTACCTTCCATAATGACAGGGCTACCATCCAATGGAATAAAAAAATTCTCTACAACAGACTAACTTCCATAATGACAAGGCTATCATAAATTGGAGTAACAAAGATATCGATAACAGATTACCTTCAATAATAACTAGGCTACCATCCATTGGAGTAACAAAAATCTCGACAAAAAACTACCTCCCACATTGACAAGGCTACCATCCATTGGGGTAACAAAAATCTCAACAACAGACTACCTTCCATAATGGCAAGGCTAACATCCATTAGAGTAACAAAAATCTCGACAAAAACCTACCTTCTATAATGCCAAGGCTAGCATCCATTGGAATAACAAAAATCTCGACAATAGACTACCTTCCATAATGACAAGGCTACCATCCATTAGAGTAACAAAAATATGAACAACATACTACCTTGCATAATGACAAGGCTATCACCCATTGGAGTAACAAAGATATCGATAACATACTACCTTCAATAATGAAAAGGCTACCATCCATTGGAGTAACAAAAATCTCGACAAAAGACTACCTTCCATAATGACAAGGTTATCATCCATTGGAATAACAAAAATCTCGACAACAAACTACCTTCCATAATGAAAGGCTACAATCCAATGGAATAAAAAAATTCTCGACAACAGACTACCTTCCATAATGACAAGGCTATAATCCATTGGAGTAACAAATATCTCAATGACAGACTACCTTCCATAATGACAAGGCTACCATCCATTGGAGTAACAAAAATCTCGACAACAGATTACCTTCCATAATTACAAGGCTACTATCCATTGGGATAAAAAAAATCTTGACAATAGACTACCTTCCATAATGAAAAGGCTACCATCCATTGGAGTAACAAAAATCTGATCAACATACTATCTTACATAATGACAAGGCTACAATCCATTGGAGTAACATAAATCTCAATGACAGACTACCTTTCATAATGACAAGGCTACCATCCATTGGAGTAACAAAAATCTCGACAACAGACTACCTTCCATAATGACAAGGCTACCATCCATTGGAGTAACAAAAATCTGAACGACAGACTACCTTCCATAATGTCAAGGCTATAATCCATTGGAGTAACAAAAATCTTAACGATAGACTACCTTCCATATTGACAAGGCAACCATTCATTGGAGTAACAAAAATAACGACAACAGACTACCTTCCATAATGACAAGGCTACCATCCATTCGAGTAACAAAAATATGAACAATAGACTACCTTACATAATGACAAGGCTACAATCCATTGGAGTAGCAAAAATCTCAATGACAAGGCTGCCATTTATTGGAGTAACAAAAATCTCGACAACAGACTACCTTCCATAATTACAAGGCTACCATCCATTGGGGTAAAAAAATTCTCGACAACAAACTACCTTCTATAATGACAAGGCTACATCCATTGGGGTAACAAAAATCTCGACAACAGACTACCTTCAATAATGACAAGGCTACCATCAATTGGAGTAACAAAAATATCGACAAAAAACTACCTTCCATAATCACAAGGCTACCATCCATTTGAATAACAAAAATCTCGACAATAGACTACCTTCCATAATGATAAGGCTACCATCCATTGGAATAACAAAAATCTCGACAATAGACTACCTTCCATAATGACAAGGCTACCATCCATTGGAGTAACAAAAATATGAACAACAGACTTCCTTACATATTGACAAGGCTACAATCCATTGGAGTAACAAAAATCTCAACGACAGACTACCTTTCATAATGACAAGGTTACCATCCATTGGAGTAACAAAAATATGAACAACATACTACCTTGCATAATGACAAGGCTATCACCCATTGGAGTAACAAAGATATCTATAACATACTACCTTCAATAATGAAAAGGCTACCATCCATTGGAGTAAAAAAAATCTCGACAAAAGACTACCTTCCATAATGACAAGGTTATCATCCATTGGAATAACAAAAATCTCGACAACAGACTACCTTCTATAATGACAAGGTTGTCATCCATTGGAGTAACAAAGATATCGATAATAGACTACCTTCAATAATGAAAAGGCTACCATCCATTGGAGTAACAAAAATCTCGACAAAAGACTACCTTCCATAATGACAAGGTTACCATCCATTGGAATAACAAAAATCTCGACAACAGACTACCTTCCATAATGACAGGTCTACCATCCAATGGAATAAAAAAATTCTCTACAACAGACTAACTTTCATAATGACAAGGCTATCATAAATTGGAGTAACAAAGATATCGATAACAGATTACCTTCAATAATAACTAGGCTACCATCCATTGGAGTAACAAAAATCTCGACAAAAAACTACCTCCCACATTGACAAGGCTACCATCCATTGGGGTAACAAAAATCTCAACAACAGACTACCTTCCATAATGGCAAGGCTAACATCCATTAGAGTAACAAAAATCTCGACAAAAAACTACCTTCTATAATGCCAAGGCTAGCATCCATTGGAATAACAAAAATCTCGACAATAGACTACCTTCCATAATGACAAGGCTACCATCCATTAGAGTAACAAAAATATGAACAACATACTACCTTGCATAATGACAAGGCTATCACCCATTGGAGTAACAAAGATATCGATAACATACTACCTTCAATAATGAAAAGGCTACCATCCATTGGAGTAACAAAAATCTCGACAAAAGACTACCTTCCATAATGACAAGGTTATCATCCATTGGAATAACAAAAATCTCGACAACAAACTACCTTCCATAATGAAAGGCTACAATCCAATGGAATAAAAAAATTCTCGACAACAGACTACCTTCCATAATGACAAGGCTACAATCCATTGGAGTAACAAATATCTCAATGACAGACTACCTTCCATAATGACAAGGCTACCATCCATTGGAGTAACAAAAATCTCGACAACAGATTACCTTCCATAATTACAAGGCTACTATCCATTGGGATAAAAAAAATCTTGACAATAGACTACCTTCCATAATGAAAAGGCTACCATCCATTGGAGTAACAAAAATCTGATCAACATACTATCTTACATAATGACAAGGCTACAATCCATTGGAGTAACATAAATCTCAATGACAGACTACCTTTCATAATGACAAGGCTACCATCCATTGGAGTAACTAAAATCTCGACAACAGACTACCTTCCATAATGACAAGGCTACCATCCATTGGAGTAACAAAAATCTGAACGACAGACTACCTTCCATAATGTCAAGGCTATAATCCATTGGAGTAACAAAAATCTTAACGATAGACTACCTTCCATATTGACAAGGCAACCATTCATTGGAGTAACAAAAATATCGACAACAGACTACCTTCCATAATGACAAGGCTACCATCCATTCGAGTAACAAAAATATGAACAATAGACTACCTTACATAATGACAAGGCTACAATCCATTGGAGTAGCAAAAATCTTAATGACAAGGCTGCCATTTATTGGAGTAACAAAAATCTCGACAACAGACTACCTTCCATAATTACAAGGCTACCATCCATTGGGGTAACAAAATTCTCGACAACAAACTACCTTCTATAATGACAAGGCTACATCCATTGGGGTAACAAAAATCTCGACAACAGACTACCTTCAATAATGACAAGGCTACCATCAATTGGAGTAACAAAAATATCGACAAAAAACTACCTTCCATAATCACAAGGCTACCATCCATTTGAATAACAAAAATCTCGACAATAGACTACCTTCCATAATGATAAGGCTACCATCCATTGGAATAACAAAAATCTCGACAATAGACTACCTTCCATAATGACAAGGCTACCATCCATTGGAGTAACAAAAATATGAACAACAGACTTCCTTACATATTGACAAGGCTACAATCCATTGGAGTAACAAAAATCTCAACGACAGACTACCTTTCATAATGACAAGGTTACCATCCATTGGAGTAACAAAAATCTTAACAAAAGACTACCTTCCATAATGACAAGGCTATCATCCATTGGAGTAACAAAGATATCGATAACAGACTACCTTCAATATTGACTAGGATACCATCCATTGGAGTAACAAAAATCTCGATAAAAAACTACCTCCCACATTGACAAGGCTATCATCCATTGGGGTAACAAAAATCTCGACAACAGACTACCTTCTATAATGACAAGGTTGTCATCCATTGGAGTAACAAAGATATCGATAATAGACTACCTTCAATAATGACAAGGCTACCATCCATTGGAGTAACAAAAATCTCGACAAAAGACTACCTTCCATAATGACAAGGTTACCATCCATTGGAATAACAAAAATATCGACAACAGACTACCTTCCATAATGACAGGGCTACCATCCAATGGAATAAAAAAATTCTCTACAACAGACTAACTTCCATAATGACAAGGCTATCATAAATTGGAGTAACAAAGATATCGATAACAGATTACCTTCAATAATAACTAGGCTACCATCCATTGGAGTAACAAAAATCTCGACAAAAAACTACCTCCCACATTGACAAGGCTACCATCCATTGGGGTAACAAAAATCTCAACAACAGACTACCTTCCATAATGGCAAGGCTAACATCCATTAGAGTAACAAAAATCTCGACAAAAAACTACCTTCTATAATGCCAAGGCTAGCATCCATTGGAATAACAAAAATCTCGACAATAGACTACCTTCCATAATGACAAGGCTACCATCCATTAGAGTAACAAAAATATGAACAACATACTACCTTGCATAATGACAAGGCTATCACCCATTGGAGTTACAAAGATATCGATAACATACTACCTTGAATAATGAAAAGGCTACCATCCATTGGAGTAACAAAAATCTCGACAAAAGACTACCTTCCATAATGACAAGGTTATCATCCATTGGAATAACAAAAAGCTCGACAACAAACTACCTTCCATAATGAAAGGCTACAATCCAATGGAATAAAAAAATTCTCGACAACAGACTACCTTCCATAATGACAAGGCTACAATCCATTGGAGTAACAAATATCTCAATGACAGACTACCTTCCATAATGACAAGGCTACCATCCATTGGAGTAACAAAAATCTCGACAACAGACTACCTTCCATAATTACAAGGCTACTATCCATTGGGATAAAAAAAATCTTGACAATAGACTACCTTCCATAATGACAAGGCTACCATCCATTGGAGTAACAAAAATCTGATCAACATACTATCTTACATAATGACAAGGCTACAATCCATTGGAGTAACATAAATCTCAACGACAGACTACCTTTCATAATGACAAGGCTACCATCCATTGGAGTAACAAAAATCTCGACAACAGACTACCTTCCATAATGACAAGGCTACCATCCATTGGAGTAACAAAAATCTGAACAACAGACTACCTTCCATAATGTCAAGGCTATAATCCATTGGAGTAACAAAAATCTTAACGATAGACTACCTTCCATATTGACAAGGCAACCATTCAATGGAGTAACAAAAATATCGAAAACAGACTACCTTCCATAATGACAAGGCTACCATCCATTCGAGTAACAAAAATCTGAACAATAGACTACCTTACATAATGACAAGGCTACAATCCATTGGAGTAGCAAAAATCTCAATGACAAGGCTGCCATTCATTGGAGTAACAAAAATCTCGACAACAGACTACCTTCCATAATTACAAGGTTACCATCCATTGGGGTAACAAAATTCTCGACAACAAACTACCTTCTATAATGACAAGGCTACATCCATTGGGATAACAAAAATCTCGACAACAAACTACCTTCAATAATGACAAGGCTACCATCCATTGGAGTAAGAAAAATCTCGACAAAAAACTACCTTCCATAATGACAAGGCTACCATCCATTTGAATAACAAAAATCTCGACAATAGACTACCTTCCATAATGACAAGGCTACCATCCATTGGAGTAACAAAAATCTCGATAAAAAACTACCTTCTATAATGGTAAGGCTACCATCCATTGGAATAAATAAAAACTCGACAATAGACTACCTTCCATAATGACAAGGCTACCATCCATTGGAGTAACAAAAATATGAACAACAGACTACCTTGCATAATGACAAGGCTATTATCCATTGGAGTAACAAAGATATCAACAATAGACTACCTTCAATAATTACAAGGCTACCATCCATTGGAGTAACAAAAATCTCGAAAAAAGACTACCTTCCATACTGAAAAGGTTACCATCCACTGGAATAACAATAATCTCGACTACAGACTATCTTCCATAATGACAAGGCTACCATCCATTGGAGTAACAAAAATCTGAATAACAGACTACCTTACATAATGACAAGGCTACAATCCATTGGAGTAACAAAAATCTCAACGACAGACTACCTTTCATAATGACAAGGTTACCATCCATTGGTGTAACAGAAATCTCAATGACAAACTTCCTTCCATAATGACAAGGCTACCGTCCATTGGAGTAACAAAAATAGAGACAAAAAACTACCTTCCATAATGACAAGGCTACCATCCATTTGAATAACAAAAATCTCGACAGTAGACTACCTTCCATAATGACAAGGCTACCATCCATTGGAGTAACAAAAATCTCGATAAAAAACTACCTTCTATAATGAATAGGCTACCATCCATTGGAATAACAAAAATCTCGACAACAGACTACCTTCCATAATGACAAGGCTACCGTCCATTGGAGTAACAAAAATCTGAACAACAAACTACCTTCTATAATGTCAAGGCCATAATCCATTGAAGTAACAAAAATCTTAATGACAGACTACCTTCCATATTGATAAGGCAAACATTCATTGGAGTCACAAAAATATCGACAACAGACTACCTTCCATATTGACAAGGCTACCATCCATTGGAGTAACAAAAATATGAACAACAGACTACCTTACATAATGACAAGGCTACAATCCATTTGAGTAACAAAAATCTCAATGACAAACTACCTTCCATAATGAAAAGGCTACCATCCATTGGAGTAACAAAAATCTCGACAACAGACTACCTTCCATAATTACAAGGCTACCATCCATTGGGGTAACAAAAATCTCGACAACAGACTACCTTCTATAATGACAAGGCTACATCCATTGGGGTAACAAAAATCTCGACAACAGACTACCTTCAATAATGACAAGGATACCATCCATTGGAGTAACAAAAATCTCGACAAAAAAATACGTTCCATAATGACAAGGCTACCATCCATTGGAATAACAAAAATCTCGACAATAGACTACCTTCCATAATGTCAAGGCTATCATCCATTGGAGTAACACAAATTTCGATAAAAAACTACCTTCTATAATGATAAGGCTACCATCCATTGGAATAACAAAAATCTCGACAATAGACTACCTTCCATAATGACAAGGCTACCATCCATTGGAGTAACAAAAATATGAACAACAGACTACCTTGCTTAATGACAAGGCTATTATCCATTGGAGTAACAAAGATATCGACAATAGACTACCTTCAATAATGACAAGGCTACCATCCATTAGACTAACAAAAATCTCGAAAAAATACTACCTTCCATACTGAAAAGGTTACCATCCATCGGAATAACAAAAATCTCGAGTACAGACTATCTTCCATAATGACAAGGCTACCATCCATTGGAGTAACAAAAATCTGAACAACAAACTACCTTACATAATGACAAGGCTACAATCCATTGGAGTAACAAAAATCTCAACGACATACTACCTTTCATAATGAAAAGGTTACCATCCATTGGAGTAACAGAAATCTCAATGACAAACTACCTTCCATAATGACAAGGCTACCATCCTTTGGAGTAACAAAAACCTCGACAACAAACTACCTTCCATAATTACAAGGCTACTATCCATTGGGATAACAAAAATCTTGACAATAGACTATCTTCCATAATGACAAGGCTACCATCCATTGGAGCATCAAAAATATCAACAACAAACTACCTTCCGTAATTGCAAGGCTACCATCCAATGGAATAACAAAAATCTCGACAATACACTACCTTCCATAATGACAAGGCTACCATCCATTGGAGTAACAAAAATCTGAACAACAGACTACCTTCCATAATGTCAAGGCTATAATCCAATGGAGTAACAAAAATCTTAACGACAAACTACCTTCCATATTGACAAGGAAAACATTCATTGGAGTAACAAAAATATCGACAACTGACTACCTTCCATAATGACAAGGCTATCATCCATTGGAGTAACAAAAATATGAACAACAGACTACCTTACATAATGACAAGGCTACAATCCATTGGAGTAACAAAAATCTCGACAACATACTACCTTCCATAATTACAAGGCTACCATCCATTGGAGTAACAAAAATCTCGACAAAAAAATACGTTCCATAATGACAAGGCTACCATCCATTGGAATAACAAAAATCTCGAATATAGACTACCTTCCATAATGACAAGGCTACCATCCATTGGAGTAACAAAAATTTCGATAAAAAACTACCTTCTATAATGATAAGGCTACCATCCATTGGAATAACAAAAATCTAGACAATAGACTACCTTCCATAATGACAAGGCTACCATCCATTGGAGTAACAAAAATATGAACAACAAACTACCTTGCATAATGACAAGGCTATTATCCATTGGAGTAACAAAGATATCGACAATAGACTACCTTCAATAATGACAAGGCTACCATCCATTGGAGTAACAAAAATATCGAAAAAAGACTATCTTCCATACTGAAAAGGTTACCATCCATTGGAATAACAAAAATCTCGACTACAGACTATCTTCCATAATGACAGGGCTACCATCCATTGGAGTAACAAAAATCTGAACTACAGACTACCTTACATAATTACAAGGTTACAATCCGTTGGAGTAACAAAAATCTCAATGACAGACTACCTTCCATAATGACAAGGCTGTCATCCATTGGAGTAACAAAAATCTGAACAACAGACTACCTTCTATAATGTGAAGGCTATAATCCATTGGAGTAACAAAAATCTTAACCACAAACTACCTTCGATATTGACAAGGCAAACTTTCATTGGAGTGACAAAAATATCGACAACAGGTTACCTTCCATAATGACAAGGCTACCATCCATTCGAGTAACAAAAATCTGAACAACAGACTACATTACATAATGACAAGGCTACAATCAATTGGAGTAACAAAAATATCATTGCCAAACTACCTTCCATAATGACAAGGCTACCATCCATTGGAGTAACAAAAATCTGGACAACAAACTACCTTCCATAATTACAAGGCTACCATCCATTGGGGTAACAAAAATCTCGACAACAGAATACCTTCTATAATGACAAGGCTACCATCCATTAGAGTAACAAAAATATGAACAACAGACTACCTTCCATAATTACAAGGCTACCATCCATTGGGGTAACAAAAATCTCGACAATAGACTACCTTCTATAATGACAAGGCTACATCCATTGGGGTAACAAAAATCTCGACAACAGACTACCTTCAATAATGACAAGGCTACCATCCATTGGAGTAACAAAAATCTCGAAAAAAAACTACCTTCCATAACGACAAGGCTCCCATCCATTTGAATAACAAAAATCTCGACAATAAACTACCTTCCATAATGAAAAGGCTATAATCCAGTGGAGTAACAAAAATCTTAACGATAGACTAACTTCCATATTGACAAGGCAAACATGCATTGGAGTAACAAAAATATCGACAACTGACTACCTTCCATAATGACAAGGCTACCATCCATTGGAGTAACAAAAATATGAACAACAGACTACCTTACATAATGACAAGGCTACAATCCATTGGAGTAACAAAAATCTCAATGACAAACTACCTTCCATAATGACAAGGCTACCTTCCATTGGAGTAACAAAAATCTCGACAACAGATTACCTTCCTTAATTACAAGGCTACCATCCATTGGGGTAACAAAAATATTGACAACAGAGTACCTTCAATAATGACAAGGCTACCATCCATTGGAGTAACAAAAATCTCGACAACAAACTACCTTCCATAATGACAAGGCTACCATCCATTTGAATAACATAAATCTCGACAATAGACTACCTTCCATAATGACAAGGCTACCATCCATTGGAGTAACAAAAATCTTGATAAAAAACTACCTTCTATAATGATAAGGATACCATCCATTGGAATAACAAAAATCTCGACAATAGACTACCTTCCATAATGACAAGGATACCATCCATTGGAGTAACAAAAATATGAATAACAGACTACCTTGCATAATGACAAGGCTATTATCCGTTGGAGTAACAAAGATATCGATAATTGACTACCTTCAATAATGACAAGGCTACCATCCATTGGAGTAACAAAAATATCGACTACAGACTATCTTCCATAATGACAAGGCTACCATCCATTGGAGTAAAAAAAATATGAACAACAGACTACCTTACATAATGACAAGGCTACAATCCATTGGAGTAACAAAAATCTCAACGACAGACTACCTTTCATAATGACAAGGTTACCATCCATTGGAGTAACAGAAATCTCAATGACAAACTACCTTCCATAATGACAAGGCTACCATCCATTGGAGTATCAAAAATCTCGACAAAAAACTACCTTTCATAATGACAAGGCTACCATCCATTTGAATAACAAAAATCTCGACAATAGACTACCTTCCATAATCACAAGGCTACCATCCATTGGAGTAACAAAAATCTCGATAAAAAACTACCTTCTATAATGATAAGGATACCATCCATTGGAATAACAAAAATATCGACAACAGACTACCTTCCATAATGACAAGGCTACCATCCATTGTAGTAACAAAAATCTGAACAACAGACTACCTTCTATAATGTCAAGGCCATAATCCATTGGAGTAACAAAAATCTTAACGACATACTACCTTCCATATTGACAAGGCAAACATTCATTGGAGTAACAAAAATATCGACAGCAGACTACCTTCCATAATTACAAGGCTACCATCCATTGGAGTAACAAAAATATGAACAACAGACTACCTTACATAATGACAAGGCTACAATCCATTGGAGTAATAAAAATCTCAATGACAAACTACCTTCCATAATGACAAGGCTACCATCCATTGGAGTAACAAAAATCTCGACAACAGACTACCTTCCATAATTAAAAGGCTAGCATCCATTGGGGTAACAAAAATCTCGACAATAGACTACCTTCTATAATGACAAGGCTACATCCATTGGGGTAACAAAAATCTCGACAACAGACTACCTTCAATAATGACAAGAATACCATCCATTGGAATAACAAAAATCTCGACAAAAAAATACGTTCCATAATGACAAGGCTACCATCCATTGGAGTAACAAAAATCTCGACAATAGACTACCTTCCATAATAACAAGGCTACCATCCATTGGAGTAACAAAAATATCGATAAAAAACTACCTTCTATAATGATAAGGCTACCATCCATTGGAATAACAAAAATATGAACAACAGACTACCTTCCATAATGACAAGGCTATTATCCATTGGAGTAACAAAGATATCGACAATAGACTACCTTCAATAATGACAAGGCTATTATCCATTGGAGTAACAAAAATCTCGAAAAAAGACTACCTTCCATACTGAAAAGGTTACCATCCATTGGAATAACAAAAATCTCGACTACAGACTATCTTCCATAATGACAAGGCTACCATCCATTGGAGTAACAAAAATCTGAACAACAGACTACCTTACATAATGACAAGGCTACAATCCATTGGAGTAACAAAAATCTCAACGACAGACTACCTTTCATAATGACAAGGTTACCATCCATTGGAGTAATAGAAATCTCAATGACAAACTACCTTCCATAATGACAAGGCTACAATCCGTTGGAGTAACAAAAATCTCGACAACAAACTACCTTCCATAATTACAAGGCTACTATCCATTGGGATAACAAAAATCTTGACAATAGACTATCTTCCGTAATGACAAGGCTACCATCCATTGGAGCATCAAAAATATCGACAACAAACTACCTTCCGTAATGACAAGGCTACCGTCCAATGGAATTACAAAAATCTCGACAACAGACTACCTTCCATAATGATAAGGCTATCATCCATTGGAGTAACAAAAATCTGAACAACAGACTACCTTCCATAATGTCAAGGCTATAATCCAATGGAGTAACAAAAATCTTAACGACATACTACCTTCCATATTGACAAGGCAAACATTCATTGGAGTAACAAAAATATCCACAACTGACTAACTTCCATAATGACAAGGCTACCATCCATTGGAGTAACAAAAATATGAACAACAGACTACCTTACATAATGACAAGGCTACAATCCATTGGAGTAACAAAAATCTCAATGACAAACTACCTTCCATAATGACAAGGCTACCATCCATTGGAGTAACAAAAATCTCGACAAAAAACTACCTTTCATAATGACAAGGCTACCATCCATTTGAATAACAAAAATCTCGACAATAGACTACCTTCCATAATCACAAGGCTACCATCCATTGGAGTAACAAAAATCTCAATAAAAAACTACCTTCTATAATGATAAGGCTACCATCCATTGGAATAACAAAAATATCGACAACAGACTACCTTCCATAATGACAAGGCTACCATCCATTGGAGTAACAAAAATATGAACAACAGACTACCTTTTATAATGTCAAGGCCATAATCCATTGGAGTAACAAA
The DNA here is from genome assembly GCA_948472305.1 of Vicia faba. Lineage (NCBI taxonomy): Eukaryota > Viridiplantae > Streptophyta > Magnoliopsida > Fabales > Fabaceae > Vicia > Vicia faba. The sequence continues at coordinate 583,818,903 of OX451739.1, read as the reverse complement.
AATCTTAACGACATACTACCTTCCATATTGACAAGGCAAACATTCATTGGAGTAACAAAAATATCGACAGCAGACTACCTTCCATAATTACAAGGCTACCATCCATTAGAGTAACAAAAATATGAACAACAGACTACCTTACATAATGACAAGGCTACAATCCATTGGAGTAACAAAAATCTCAATGACAAACTACCTTCCATAATGACAAGGCTACCATCCATTGGAGTAACAAAAATCTCGACAACAGACTACCTTCCATAATTACAAGGCTAGCATCCATTGGGGTAACAAAAATCTCGACAATAGACTACCTTCTATAATGACAAGGCTACATCCATTGGGGTAACAAAAATCTCGACAACAGACTACCTTCAATAATGACAAGAATACCATCCATTGGAATAACAAAAATCTCGAAAAAAAATACGTTCCATAATGACAAGGCTACCATCCATTGGAGTAACAAAAATCTCGACAATAGACTACCTTCCATAATGACAAGGCTACCATCCATTGGAGTAACAAAAATTTCGATAAAAAACTACCTTCTATAATGATAAGGCTACCATCCATTGGAATAACAAAAATATGAACAGCAGACTACCTTCCATAATGACAAGGCTATTATCCATTGGAGTAACAAAGATATCGACAATAGACTACCTTCAATAATGACAAGGCTATTATCCATTGGAGTAACAAAAATCTCGAAAAAAGATTACCTTCCATGCTGAAAAGGTTACCATCCATTGGAATAACAAAAATCTCGACTACAGACTATCTTCCATAATGACAAGGCTACCATCCATTGGAGTAACAAAAATCTGAACAACAGACTACCTTACATAATGACAAGGCTACAATCCATTGGAGTAACAAAAATCTCAACGACAGACTACCTTTCATAATGACAAGGTTACCATCCATTGGAGTAACAGAAATCTCAATGACAAACTACCTTCCATAATGACAAGGCTACAATCCGTTGGAGTAACAAAAATCTCGACAACAAATACCTTCCATAATTACAAGGCTACTATCCATTGGGATAACAAAAATCTTGACAATAGACTATCTTCCGTAATGACAAGGCTACCATCCATTGGAGCATCAAAAATATCGACAACAAACTACCTTCCGTAATGACAAGGCTACCGTCCAATGGAATTACAAAAATCTCGACAACATACTACCTTCCATAATGATAAGGCTACCATCCATTGGAGTAACAAAAATCTGAACAACAGACTACCTTCCATAATGTCAAGGCTATAATCCAATGGAGTAACAAAAATCTTAACGACATACTACCTTCCATATTGACAAGGCAAATATTCATTGGAGTAACAAAAATATCCACAACTGACTAACTTCCATAATGACAAGGCTACCATCCATTGGAGTAACAAAAATATGAACAACAGACTACCTTACATAATGACAAGGCTACAATCCATTGGAGTAACAAAAATCTCAATGACAAACTACCTTCCATAATGACAAGGCTACCATCCTTTGGAGTAACAAAAAGCTCGACAACAGACTACCTTCCATAATTACAAGGCTACCATCCATTGGGGTAACAAAAATCTCGACAATAGACTACCTTCTATAATGACAAGGCTACATCCATTGGGGTAACAAAAATCTCGACAACAGACTACCTTCAATAATGATAAGAATACCAGCCATTGGAGTAACAAAAATCTCGACAAAAAAATATGTTCCATAATGACAAGGCTACGATCCATTGGAATAACAAAAATCTCGACAATAGACTACCTTCCATAATGACAAGGCTACCATCCATTGGAGTAACAAAAATTTCGATAAAAAACTACCTTCTATAAAGATAAGGCTACCATCCATTGGAATAACAAAAATCTCGACAAAAGACTACCTTCCATAATGACAAGGCTACCATACATTGGAGTAACAAAAATATGAACAATAGACTACCTTGCATAATGACAAGGCTATTATCCATTGGAGTAACAAAAATCTCGAAAAAAGACTACCTTCCATACTGAAAAGGTTACCATCCATTGGAATAACAAAAATCTCGACTACAGACTATCTTCCATAATGACAAGGCTACCTTCCATTGGAGTAACAAAAATCTGAACAACAGACTACCTTACATAATGACAAGGCTACAATCCATTGGAGTAACAAAAATCTCAACGACAGACTACCTTTCATAATGACAAGGTTACCATCCATTGGAGTAACAGAAATATCAATGACAAACTACCTTCCATAATGACAAGGCTACCATCCTTTGAGGTAACAAAAATCTCGACAACAAACTACCTTCCATAATTACAAGGCTACTATCCATTGGGATAACAAAAATCTTGACAATAGACTATCTTCCGTAATGACAAGGCTACCATCCATTGGAGCATGAAAAATATCGACAACAAACTACCTTCCGTAATGACAAGGCTTACGTCCAATGGAATTACAAAAATCTCGACAACAGACTACCTTCCATAATGATAAGGCTACCATCCATTGGAGTAACAAAAATCTGAACAACAGACTACCTTCCATAATGTCAAGGCTATAATCCAATGGAGTAACAAAAATCTTAACGACATACTACCTTCCATATTGACAAGGCAAACATTCATTGGAGTAACAAAAATATCGACAACTGACTACCTTCCATAATGACAAGGCTACCATCCATTGGAGTAACAAAAATCTCGACAACAGACTACCTTCCATAATTACAAGTCTACCATCCATTGGGGTAACAAAAATCTCGACAACACACTACCTTCTATAATGACAAGGCTACATCCCTTGGGGTAACAAAAATCTCGACAACAGACTACCTTCAATAATGACAAGGATACCATCCATTGGAGTAACAAAAATCTCGACAAAAAAATACGTTCCATAATGACAAGGCTACCATCCATTGGAATAACAAAAATCACGACAATAGACTTCCTTCCATAATGACAAGGCTACCATCCATTGCAGTAACAAAAATTTTGATAGAAAACTACCTTCTATAATGATAAGGCTACCATCCATTGGAATAACAAAAATCATGACAATAGACTACCTTCCACAATGACAAGGCTACCATCCATTGGAGTAACAAAAATATGAACAACAGACTACCTTGCATAATGACAAGGCTATTATCCATTGGAGTAACAAAGATATCGACAATAGACTACCTTCAATAATGACAAGGCTACCATCCATTGGAGTAACAAAAATCTCGAAAAAAGACTACCTTCCATACTGAAAAGATTACCATCCATTGAAATAACAAAAATCTCGACTACAGACTATCTTCCATAATGACAGGGCTACCATCCATTGGAGTAACAAAAATCTGAACAACAGACTACCTTACATAATGACAAGGCTACAATCCATTGGAGTAACAAAAATCTCAACGACAGACTACCTTCCATAATGACAAGGCTGCCATCCATTGGAGTAACAAAAATCTGAACAACAAACTACCTTCCATAATGTGAAGGGTATAATCCATTGGAGTAACAAAAATCTTAACCACAAACTACCTTCCATATTGACAAGGAAACCATTCATTGGAGTAACAAAAATATCGAAAACAGACTACCTTCCATAATGACAAGGCTACCATCCATTCGAGTAACAAAAATCTGAACAACAGACTACCTTACATAATGACAAGGCTACAATGCATTGGAGTAACAAAAATATCATTACCAAACTACCTTCCATAATGACAAGGCTACCATCCATTGGAGTAACAAAAATCTCGACAACAGACTACCTTCCATAATTACAAGGCTACCATCCATAGGGGTAACAAAAATCTCGACAACAGACTACCTTCTATAATGACAAGGCTACATCCATTGGGGTAACAAAAATCTCGGCAACAGACTACCTTCAATAATGACAAGGCTACCATCCATTGGAGTAACAAATATCTCGACAAAAAACTACCTTCCATAATGACAAGGCTACCATCCATTTGAATAACAAAAATCTAGACAATAAACTACCTTCCATAATGACAAGGCTACCATCCATTGGAGTAACAAAAATCTCGATAAAAAACTACCTTCTATAATGATAAGCCTGCCATCCATTGGAATAACAAAAATCTCGACAATAGACTACCTTCCACAATGACAAGGCTACCATCCATTGGAATAACAAAAATATGAACAACAGACTACCTTGCATAATGACAAGGCTATTATCCATTGGAGTAAGAAAGATATCGACAATAGACTACCTTCAATAATGAGAAGACTACCATCCATTGGAGTAACAAAAATCTCGAAAAAATACTACCTTCCATACTGAAAAGGTTACCATCCATTGGAATAACAAAAATCTCGACTACAGACTATCTTCCATAATGACAAGGCTACCATCCATTGGAGTAACAAAAATCTGAACAACAGACTACCTTACATAATGACAAGGCTACAATCCATTGGAGTAACAAAAACCTCAACGACAGACTACCTTTCATAATGACGAGGTTACCATCCATTGGAGTAACAGAAATATCAATGACAAACTACCTTCCATAATGACAAGGCTACAATCCATTGGAGTAACAAAAATCTCGACAACAAACTACCTTCCATAATTACAAGGCTACTATCCATTGGGATAACAAAAATCTTGACAATAGACTATCTTCCGTAATGACAAGGCTACCATCCATTGGAGCATCAAAAATATCGACAACAAACTACCTTTCGTAATGACAAGGCAACCATCCACTGGAATAAAAAAAATCTCGACAACAGACTACCTTCCATAATGACAAGGCTACCATCCATTGGAGTAACAAAAATCTGAACAACAGACTACCTTCCATAATGTCAAGGTTATAATCCAATGGAGTAACAAAAATCTTAACGATAGACTACCTTCCATATTGACAAGGTAAACATTCATTGGAGTAACAAAAATATCGACAACAGACTACCTTCCATAATGACAAGGCTACCATCCATTGGAGTAATAAAAATATGAACAACAGACTACCTTACATAATGACAAGGCTACAATCCATTGGAGTAACAAAAATCTCAATGACAAACTACCTTCCATAATGACAAGGCTACCATCCATTGGAGTAACAAAAATCTCGATAAAAAACTACCTTCTATAATGATAAGCCTGCCATCCATTGGAATAACAAAAATCTCGACAATAGACTACCTTCCACAATGACAAGGCTACCATCCATTGGAATAACAAAAATATGAACAACAGACTACCTTGCATAATGACAAGGCTATTATCCATTGGAGTAAGAAAGATATCGACAATAGACTACCTTCAATAATGAGAAGACTACCATCCATTGGAGTAACAAAAATCTCGAAAAAATACTACCTTCCATACTGAAAAGGTTACCATCCATTGGAATAACAAAAATCTCGACTACAGACTATCTTCCATAATGACAAGGCTACCATCCATTGGAGTAACAAAAATCTGAACAACAGACTACCTTACATAATGACAAGGCTACAATCCATTGGAGTAACAAAAACCTCAACGACAGACTACCTTTCATAATGACGAGGTTACCATCCATTGGAGTAACAGAAATATCAATGACAAACTACCTTCCATAATGACAAGGCTACAATCCATTGGAGTAACAAAAATCTCGACAACAAACTACCTTCCATAATTACAAGGCTACTATCCATTGGGATAACAAAAATCTTAACAATAGACTATCTTCCGTAATGACAAGGCTATCATCCATTGGAGCATCAAAAATATCGACAACAAACTACCTTTCGTAATGACAAGGCAACCATCCACTGGAATAAAAAAAATCTCGACAACAGACTACCTTCCATAATGACAAGGCTACCATCCATTGGAGTAACAAAAATCTGAACAACAGACTACCTTCCATAATGTCAAGGTTATAATCCAATGGAGTAACAAAAATCTTAACGATAGACTACCTTCCATATTGACAAGGTAAACATTCATTGGAGTAACAAAAATATCGACAACAGACTACCTTCCATAATGACAAGGCTACCATCCATTGGAGTAATAAAAATATGAACAACAGACTACCTTACATAATGACAAGGCTACAATCCATTGGAGTAACAAAAATCTCAATGACAAACTACCTTCCATAATGACAAGGCTACCATCCATTGGAGTAACAAAAATCTGGACAACAAACTACCTTCCATAATTACAAGGCTACCATCCATTGGGGTAACAAAAATCTCGACAACAGAATACCTTCTATAATGACAAGGCTACCATCCATTAGAGTAACAAAAATATGAACAACAGACTACCTTGCATTATGACAAGGCTATTATCCATTGGAGTAACAAAGATATCGACAATAGACTACCTTCAATAATGACAAGGCTACCATCCATTGGAGTAACAAAAATCTCGAAAAAAGACTACTTTCCATACTGAAAAGGTTACCATCCATTGGAATAACAAAAATCTCGACTACAGACTATCTTCCATAATGACAAGGCTACCATCCATTGGAGTAACATAAATCTGAACAACAGACTACCTTACATAATGACAAGGCTACAATCCATTGGAGTAACAAAAATCTCAACGACAGACTACCTTTCATAATGACAAGGTTACCATCCATTAGAGTAACAGAAATCTCAATGACAAACTACCTTCCATAATGACAAGGCTACAATCCATTGGAGTAACAAAAATCTCGACAACAAACTACCTTCCATAATTACAAGGCTACTATCCATTGGGATAACAAAAATCTTGACAATAGACTATCTTCCGTAATGACAAGGCTACCATCCATTGGATCATAAAAAATATCGACAACAAACTACCTTTCGTAATGACAAGGCAACCATCCACTGGAATAACAAAAATCTCGACAATAGACTACCTTCCATAATGACAAGGCTACCATCCATTGGAGTAACAAAAATCTGAACAACAGACTACCTTCCATAATGTCAAGGCTATAATCCAATGAAGTAACAAAAATCTTAACGATAGACTACCTTCCATATTGACAAGGCAAACATTCATTGGAGTAACAAAAATATCGACAACAGACTACCTTTCATAATGACAAGGCTACCATCCATTGGAGTAATAAAAATATGAAAAACAAACTACCTTACATAATGACAAGGCTACAATCCATTGGAGTAACAAAAATCTCAATGACAAACTACCTTCCATAATGACAAGGCTACCATCCATTGGAGTAACAAAAATCTGGACAACAAACTACCTTCCATAATTACAAGGCTACCATCCATTGGGGTAACAAAAATCTCGACAACAGAATACCTTCTATAATGACAAGGATACCATCCATTAGAGTAACAAAAATATGAACAACAGACTACCTTGCATTATGACAAGGCTATTATCCATTGGAGTAACAAAGATATCGACAATAGACTACCTTCAATAATGACAAGGCTACCATCCATTGGAGTAACAAAAATCTCGAAAAAAGACTACTTTCCATACTGAAAAGGTTACCATCCATTGGAATAACAAAAATCTCGACTACAGACTATCTTCCATAATGACAAGGCTACCATCCATTGGAGTAACATAAATCTGAACAACAGACTACCTTACATAATGACAAGGCTACAATCCATTGGAGTAACAAAAATCTCAACGACAGACTACCTTTCATAATGACAAGGTTACCATCCATTGGAGTAACAGAAATCTCAATGACAAACTACCTTCCATAATGACAAGGCTACAATCCATTGGAGTAACAAAAATCTCGACAACAAACTACCTTCCATAATTACAAGGCTACTATCCATTGGGATAACAAAAATCTTGACAATAGACTATCTTCCGTAATGACAAGGCTACCATCCATTGGAGCATCAAAAATATCGACAACAAACTACCTTTCGTAATGACAAGGCAACCATCCACTGGAATAACAAAAATCTCGACAATAGACTACCTTCCATAATGACAAGGCTACCATCCATTGGAGTAACAAAAATCTGAACAACAGACTACCTTCCATAATGTCAAGGCTATAATCCAATGAAGTAACAAAAATCTTAACGATAGACTACCTTCCATATTGACAAGGCAAACATTCATTGGAGTAACAAAAATATCGACAACAGACTACCTTTCATAATGACAAGGCTACCATCCATTGGAGTAATAAAAATATGAACAACAAACTACCTTACATAATGACAAGGCTACAATCCATTGGAGTAACAAAAATCTCAATGACAAACTACCTTCCATAATGACAAGGCTACCATCCATTGGAGTAACAAAAATCTGGACAACAAACTACCTTCCATAATTACAAGGCTACCATCCATTGGGGTAACAAAAATCTCGACAACCGAATACCTTCTATAATGACAAGGCTACCATCCATTGGAGTAACAAAAATATGAACAACAGACTACCTTGCATAATGACAAGGCTATTATCCATTGGAGTAACAAAGATATCGACAATAGACTACCTTCAATAATGACAAGGTTACCATCCATTGGAGTAACAAAAATCTCGAAAAAAGACTACCTTCCATACTGAAAAGGTTACCATCCATTGGAATAACAAAAATCTCGACTACAGACTATCTTCCATAATGACAAGGCTACCATCCATTGGAGTAACATAAATCTGAACAACAGACTACCTTACATAATGACAAGGCTACAATCCATTGGAGTAACAAAAATCTCAACGACAGACTACCTTTCATAATGAAAAGGTTACCATCCATTGGAGTAACAGAAATCTCAATGACAAACTACCTTCCATAATGACAAGGCTACAATCCATTGGAGTAACAAAAATCTCGACAACAAACTACCTTCCATAATTACAAGGCTACTATCCATTGGGATAACAAAAATCTTGACAATAGACTATCTTCCGTAATGACAAGGCTACCATCCATTGGAGCATAAAAAATATCGACAACAAACTACCTTTCGTAATGACAAGGCAACCATCCACTCGAATAACAAAAATCTCGACAACAGACTACCTTCCATAATGACAAGGCTACCATCCATTGGAGTAACAAAAATCTGAACAACAGACTACCTTCTATAATGTCAAGGCTATAATCCAATGGAGTAACAAAAATCTTAACGATAGACTACCTTCCATATTGACAAGGCAAACATTCATTGGAGTAACAAAAATATCGACAACAGACTACCTTCCATAATGACAAGGCTACCATCCATTGGAGTAACAAAAATATGAACAACATACTACCTTACATAATGACAAGGCTACAATCCATTGGAGTAACAAAAATCTCAATGACAAACTACCTTCCATAATGACAAGGCTACCATCCATTGGAGTAACAAAAATCTCGACAACAGACTACCTTCCATAATTACAAGGCTACCATCCATTGGGGTAACAAAAATCTCGACAACAGACTACCTTCTATAATGACAAGGCTACATCCATTGGGGTAACAAAAATCTCGACAACAGACTACCTTCAATAATGACAAGGATACCATCCATTGGAGTAACAAAAATCTCGACAGAAAAAATACCTTCCATAATGACAAGGCTACCATCCATTGGAGTAACAAAAATTTCGTTACAAAACTACCTTCTATAATGATAAGGTTACCATCCATTGGAATAACAAAAATCTCGACAATAGACTATCTTCCATAATGACAAGGCTACCATCCATTGGAGTAACAAAAATATGAACAACAGACTACCTTGCAAAATGACAAGGCTATTATCCATTGGAGTAACAAAGATATAGACAATAGACTACATTCAATAATGACAAGGCTACCATCCATTGGAGTAAGAAAAATCTCGAAAAAAGACTACCTTCCATACTGAAAAGGTTACCATCCATTAGAATAACAAAAATCTCGACTACAAACTATCTTCCATAATGACAAGGCTACCATCCATTGGAGTAACAAAAATCTGAACAACAGACTACCTTACATAATGACAAGGCTACAATCCATTGGAGTAACAAAAATCTCAACGATAGACTACCTTTCATAATGACAAGGTTACCATCAATTGGAGTAACAGAAACATCAATGACAAACTACCTTCCATAATGACAAGGCTACCATTCATTGGAGTAACAAAAATCTCGACAACAAACTACCTTCCATAATTACAAGGCTACTATCCATTGGGATAGCAAAAATCTTGACAATAGACTATCTTCCGTAATGACAAGGCTACCATCCATTGGAGCATCATAAATATTGACAACAAACTACCTTCTATAATGACAAGGCTACCATCCAATGGAATAAAAAAAATCTCGACAACAGACTAACTTCCATAATGACAAGGCTACCATCCATTGGAGTAACAAAAATCTGAAAAACAGACTACCTCCCATAATGTCAAGGCTATAATCCATTGGAGTAACAAAAATCTTAACGACAAACTACCTTCCATATTGACAAGGCAAACATTCATTGGAGTAACAAAAATATCGACAACAGACTACCTTCCATAATGACAAGGCTACCATCCATTGGAGTACCAAAAATATGAACAACAGACTACCTTACATAATGACAAGGCTACAATCCATTGGAGTAACAAAAATCTCAATGACAAACTGCCTTCCATAATGACAAGGCTACCATCCATTGGAGTAATAAAAATCTCGACAACAGACTACCTTCCATAATTACAAGGCTACCATCCATTGGGGTAACAAAAATCTCGACAACAGACTACCTTCTATAATGACAAGGCTACATCCATTGGGGTAACAAAAATCTCGACAACAGACTACCTTCAATAATGATAAGGATACCATCCATTAGAGTAACAAAAATCTGGACAAAAAAAATACGTTCCATAATGACAAGGCTACCATCCATTGGAATAACAAAAATCTCGACAATAGACTACCTTCCATAATGATAAGGCTACCATCCATTGGAGCAACAAAAATTTCGATACAAAACTACCTTCTATAATGATAAGATTACCATCCATTGGAATAACAAAAATCTCGACAATAGACTATCTTCCATAAAGACAAGGCTACCATCCATTAGAGTAACAAAAATATGAACAACAGACTACCTTGCATAATGACAAGGCTATTATCCATTGGAGTAACAAAGATATAGACAATAGACTACCTTCAATAATGACAAGGCTACCATCCATTGGAGTAACAAAAATCTCGAAAAAAGACTACCTTCCATACTGAAAAGGTTACCATCCATTAGAATAACAAAAATCTCGACTACAGACTCTCTTCCATAATGACAAGGCTACCATCCATTGGAGTAACAAAAATCTGAACAACAGACTACCTTACATAATGACAATGCTACAATCCATTGGAGTAACAAAAATCTCAACGACAGACTACCTTTCATAATGAAAAGGTTACCATCCATTGGAGTAACAGAAATCTCAATGACAAACTACCTTCCATAATGACAAGGCTACAATCCATTGGAGTAACAAAAATCTCGACAACAAACTACCTTCCATAATTACAAAGCTATTATCCATTGGGATAACAAAAATCTTGACAATAGACTATCTTCCGTAATGACAAGGCTACCATCCATTGGAGCATAAAAAATATCGACAACAAACTACCTTTCGTAATGACAAGGCAACCATCCACTCGAATAACAAAAATCTCGACAACAGACTACCTTCCATAATGACAAGGCTACCATCCATTGTAGTAACAAAAATCTGAACAATAGACTACCTTCCATAATGTCAAGGCTATAATCCAATGGAGTAACAAAAATCTTAACGATAGACTACCTTCCATATTGACAAGGCAAACATTCATTGGAGTAACAAAAATATCGACAACAGACTACCTTCCATAATGATAAGGCTACCATCCATTGGAGTAATAAAAATATGAACAACAGACTACCTTACATAATGACAAGGCTACAATCCATTGGAGTAACAAAAATCTCAATGACAAACTACCTTCCATAATGACAAGGCTACCATCCATTGGAGTAACAAAAATCTGGACAACAAACTACCTTCCATAATTACAAGGCTACCATCCATTGGGGTAACAAAAATCTCGACAACAGAATACCTTCTATAATGACAAGGCTACCATCCATTGTAGTAACAAAAATATGAACAACAGACTACCTTGCATAATGACAAGGCTATTATCCATTGGAGTAACAAAGATATCGACAATAGACTACCTTCAATAATGACAAGGCTACCATCCATTGGAGTAACAAAAATCTCGAAAAAAGACTACCTTCCATACTGAAAAGGTTACCATCCATTGGAATAACAAAAATCTCGACTACAGACTATCTTCCATAATGACAAGGCTACCATCCATTGGAGTAACATAAATCTGAACAACAGACTACCTTACATAATGACAAGGCTACAATCCATTAGAGTAACAAAAATCTCAACGACAGACTACCTTTCATAATGAAAAGGTTACCATCCATTGGAGTAACAGAAATCTCAATGACAAACTACCTTCCATAATGACAAGGCTACAATCCATTGGAGTAACAAAAATCTCGACAACAAACTACCTTCCATAATTACAAGGCTACTATCCATTGGGATAACAAAAATCTTGACAATAGACTATCTTCCGTAATGACAAGGCTACCATCCATTGGAGCATCAAAAATATCGACAACAAACTACCTTTCGTAATGACAAGGCAACCATGCACTGGAATAACAAAAATCTCGACAATAGACTACCTTCCATAATGACAAGGATACCATCCATTGGAGTAACAAAAATCTGAACAACAGACTACCTTCTATAATGTCAAGGCTATAATCCAATGGAGTAACAAAAATCTTAACGATAGACTACCTTCCATATTGACAAGGCAAACATTCATTGGAGTAACAAAAATATCGACAACAGACTACCTTCCATAATGACAAGGCTACCATCCATTGGAGTAACAAAAATATGAACAACATACTACCTTACATAATGACAAGGCTACAATCCATTGGAGTAACAAAAATCTCAATGACAAACTACCTTCCATAATGACAAGGCTACCATCCATTGGAGTAACAAAAATCTCGACAACAGACTACCTTCCATAATTACAAGGCTACCATCCATTGGGGTAACAAAAACCTCGACAACAGACTACCTTCTATAATGACAAGGCTACATCCATTGGGGTAACAAAAATCTCGACAACAGACTACCTTCAATAATGACAAGGATACCATCCATTGGAGTAACAAAAATCTCGACAGAAAAAATACCTTCCATAATGACAAGGCTACCATCCATTGGAGTAACAAAAATTTCGATACAAAACTACCTTCTATAATGATAAGGTTACCATCCATTGGAATAACAAAAATCTCGACAATAGACTATCTTCCATAATGACAAGGCTACCATCCATTGGAGTAACAAAAATATGAACAACAGACTACCTTGCAAAATGACAAGGCTATTATCCATTGGAGTAACAAAGATATAGACAATAGACTACATTCAATAATGACAAGGCTACCATCCATTGGAGTAAGAAAAATCTCGAAAAAAGACTACCTTCCATACTGAAAAGGTTACCATCCATTAGAATAACAAAAATCTCGACTACAGACTATCTTCCATAATGACAAGGCTACCATCCATTGGAGTAACAAAAATCTGAACAACAGACTACCTTACATAATGACAAGGCTACAATCCATTGGAGTAACAAAAATCTCAACGATAGACTACCTTTCATAATGACAAGGTTACCATCAATTGGAGTAACAGAAACATCAATGACAAACTACCTTCCATAATGACAAGGCTACCATTCATTGGAGTAACAAAAATCTCGACAACAAACTACCTTCCATAATTACAAGGCTACTATCCATTGGGATAGCAAAAATCTTGACAATAGACTATCTTCCGTAATGACAAGGCTACCATCCATTGGAGCATCATAAATATTGACAACAAACTACCTTCTATAATGACAAGGCTACCATCCAATGGAATAACAAAAATCTCGACAACAGACTAACTTCCATAATGACAAGGCTACCATCCATTGGAGTAACAAAAATCTGAACAACAGACTACCTCCCATAATGTCAAGGCTATAATCCATTGGAGTAACAAAAATCTTAACGACAAACTACCTTCCATATTGACAAGGCAAACATTCATTGGAGTAACAAAAATATCGACAACAGACTACCTTCCATAATGACAAGGCTACCATCCATTGGAGTACCAAAAATATGAACAACAGACTACCTTACAAAATGACAAGGCTACAATCCATTGGAGTAACAAAAATCTCAATGACAAACTACCTTCCATAATGACAAGGCTACCATCCATTGGAGTAACAAAAATCTCGACAACAGACTACCTTCCATAATTACAAGGCTACATCCATTGGGGTAACAAAAATCTCGACAACAGACTACCTTCAATAATGACAAGGATACCATCCATTAGAGTAACAAAAATCTCGACAAAAAAAATACGTTCCATAATGACAAGGCTACCATCCATTGGAATAACAAAAATCTCGACAATAGACTACCTTCCATAATGTCAAGGCTACCATCCATTGGAGTAACAAAAATTTCGATACAAAACTACCTTCTATAATGATAAGTTTACCATCCATTGGAATAACAAAAATCTCGACAATAGACTATCTTCCATAATGACAAGGCTACCATCCATTAGAGTAACAAAAATATGAACAACAGACTACCTTGCATAATGACAAGGCTATTATCCATTGGAGTAACAAAGATATAGACAATAGACTACCTTCAATAATGACAAGGCTACCATCCATTGGAGTAACAAAAATCTCGAAAAAAGACTACCTTCCATACTGAAAAGGTTACCATCCATTAGAATAACAAAAATCTCGACTACAGACTCTCTTCCATAATGACAAGGCTACCATCCATTGGAGTAACAAAAATCTGAACATCAGACTACCTTACATAATGACAATGCTACAATCCATTGGAGTAACAAAAATCTCAACGACAGACTACCTTTCATAATGACAAGGTTACCATCCATTGGAGTAACAAAAACATCAATGACAAACTACCTCCATAATGACAAGGCTACCATCCAATGGAATAAAAAAAATCTCGACAACAGACTAACTTCCATAATGACAAGGCTACCATCCATTGGAGTAACAAAAATCTGAAAAACAGACTACCTCCCATAATGTCAAGGCTATAATCCATTGGAGTAACAAAAATCTTAACGACAAACTACCTTCCATATTGACAAGGCAAACATTCATTGGAGTAACAAAAATATCGACAACAGACTACCTTCCATAATGACAAGGCTACCATCCATTGGAGTACCAAAAATATGAACAACAGACTACCTTACATAATGACAAGGCTACAATCCATTGGAGTAACAAAAATCTCAATGACAAACTGCCTTCCATAATGACAAGGCTACCATCCATTGGAGTAATAAAAATCTCGACAACAGACTACCTTCCATAATTACAAGGCTACCATCCATTGGGGTAACAAAAATCTCGACAACAGACTACCTTCTATAATGACAAGGCTACATCCATTGGGGTAACAAAAATCTCGACAACAGACTACCTTCAATAATGATAAGGATACCATCCATTAGAGTAACAAAAATCTGGACAAAAAAAATACGTTCCATAATGACAAGGCTACCATCCATTGGAATAACAAAAATCTCGACAATAGACTACCTTCCATAATGATAAGGCTACCATCCATTGGAGCAACAAAAATTTCGATACAAAACTACCTTCTATAATGATAAGATTACCATCCATTGGAATAACAAAAATCTCGACAATAGACTATCTTCCATAAAGACAAGGCTACCATCCATTAGAGTAACAAAAATATGAACAACAGACTACCTTGCATAATGACAAGGCTATTATCCATTGGAGTAACAAAGATATAGACAATAGACTACCTTCAATAATGACAAGGCTACCATCCATTGGAGTAACAAAAATCTCGAAAAAAGACTACCTTCCATACTGAAAAGGTTACCATCCATTAGAATAACAAAAATCTCGACTACAGACTCTCTTCCATAATGACAAGGCTACCATCCATTGGAGTAACAAAAATCTGAACAACAGACTACCTTACATAATGACAATGCTACAATCCATTGGAGTAACAAAAATCTCAACGACAGACTACCTTTCATAATGAAAAGGTTACCATCCATTGGAGTAACAGAAATCTCAATGACAAACTACCTTCCATAATGACAAGGCTACAATCCATTGGAGTAACAAAAATCTCGACAACAAACTACCTTCCATAATTACAAAGCTATTATCCATTGGGATAACAAAAATCTTGACAATAGACTATCTTCCGTAATGACAAGGCTACCATCCATTGGAGCATAAAAAATATCGACAACAAACTACCTTTCGTAATGACAAGGCAACCATCCACTCGAATAACAAAAATCTCGACAACAGACTACCTTCCATAATGACAAGGCTACCATCCATTGTAGTAACAAAAATCTGAACAATAGACTACCTTCCATAATGTCAAGGCTATAATCCAATGGAGTAACAAAAATCTTAACGATAGACTACCTTCCATATTGACAAGGCAAACATTCATTGGAGTAACAAAAATATCGACAACAGACTACCTTCCATAATGACAAGGCTACCATCCATTGGAGTAATAAAAATATGAACAACAGACTACCTTACATAATGACAAGGCTACAATCCATTGGAGTAACAAAAATCTCAATGACAAACTACCTTCCATAATGACAAGGCTACCATCCATTGGAGTAACAAAAATCTGGACAACAAACTACCTTCCATAATTACAAGGCTACCATCCATTGGGGTAACAAAAATCTCGACAACAGAATACCTTCTATAATGACAAGGCTACCATCCATTGTAGTAACAAAAATATGAACAACAGACTACCTTGCATAATGACAAGGCTATTATCCATTGGAGTAACAAAGATATCGACAATAGACTACCTTCAATAATGACAAGGCTACCATCCATTGGAGTAACAAAAATCTCGAAAAAAGACTACCTTCCATACTGAAAAGGTTACCATCCATTGGAATAACAAAAATCTCGACTACAGACTATCTTCCATAATGACAAGGCTACCATCCATTGGAGTAACATAAATCTGAACAACAGACTACCTTACATAATGACAAGGCTACAATCCATTAGAGTAACAAAAATCTCAACGACAGACTACCTTTCATAATGAAAAGGTTACCATCCATTGGAGTAACAGAAATCTCAATGACAAACTACCTTCCATAATGACAAGGCTACAATCCATTGGAGTAACAAAAATCTCGACAACAAACTACCTTCCATAATTACAAGGCTACTATCCATTGGGATAACAAAAATCTTGACAATAGACTATCTTCCGTAATGACAAGGCTACCATCCATTGGAGCATCAAAAATATCGACAACAAACTACCTTTCGTAATGACAAGGCAACCATGCACTGGAATAACAAAAATCTCGACAATAGACTACCTTCCATAATGACAAGGATACCATCCATTGGAGTAACAAAAATCTGAACAACAGACTACCTTCTATAATGTCAAGGCTATAATCCAATGGAGTAACAAAAATCTTAACGATAGACTACCTTCCATATTGACAAGGCAAACATTCATTGGAGTAACAAAAATATCGACAACAGACTACCTTCCATAATGACAAGGCTACCATCCATTGGAGTAACAAAAATATGAACAACATACTACCTTACATAATGACAAGGCTACAATCCATTGGAGTAACAAAAATCTCAATGACAAACTACCTTCCATAATGACAAGGCTACCATCCATTGGAGTAACAAAAATCTCGACAACAGACTACCTTCCATAATTACAAGGCTACCATCCATTGGGGTAACAAAAACCTCGACAACAGACTACCTTCTATAATGACAAGGCTACATCCATTGGGGTAACAAAAATCTCGACAACAGACTACCTTCAATAATGACAAGGATACCATCCATTGGAGTAACAAAAATCTCGACAGAAAAAATACCTTCCATAATGACAAGGCTACCATCCATTGGAGTAAAAAAAATTTCGATACAAAACTACCTTCTATAATGATAAGGTTACCATCCATTAGAATAACAAAAATCTCGACAATAGACTATCTTCCATAATGACAAGGCTACCATCCATTGGAGTAACAAAAATATGAACAACAGACTACCTTGCAAAATGACAAGGCTATTATCCATTGGAGTAACAAAGATATAGACAATAGACTACATTCAATAATGACAAGGCTACCATCCATTGGAGTAAGAAAAATCTCGAAAAAAGACTACCTTCCATACTGAAAAGGTTACCATCCATTAGAATAACAAAAATCTCGACTACAGACTATCTTCCATAATGACAAGGCTACCATCCATTGGAGTAACAAAAATCTGAACAACAGACTACCTTACATAATGACAAGGCTACAATCCATTGGAGTAACAAAAATCTCAACGATAGACTACCTTTCATAATGACAAGGTTACCATCAATTGGAGTAACAGAAACATCAATGACAAACTACCTTCCATAATGACAAGGCTACCATTCATTGGAGTAACAAAAATCTCGACAACAAACTACCTTCCATAATTACAAGGCTACTATCCATTGGGATAGCAAAAATCTTGACAATAGACTATCTTCCGTAATGACAAGGCTACCATCCATTGGAGCATCATAAATATTGACAACAAACTACCTTCTATAATGACAAGGCTACCATCCAATGGAATAACAAAAATCTCGACAACAGACTAACTTCCATAATGACAAGGCTACCATCCATTGGAGTAACAAAAATCTGAACAACAGACTACCTCCCATAATGTCAAGGCTATAATCCATTGGAGTAACAAAAATCTTAACGACAAACTACCTTCCATATTGACAAGGCAAACATTCATTGGAGTAACAAAAATATCGACAACAGACTACCTTCCATAATGACAAGGCTACCATCCATTGGAGTACCAAAAATATGAACAACAGACTACCTTACAAAATGACAAGGCTACAATCCATTGGAGTAACAAAAATCTCAATGACAAACTACCTTCCATAATGACAAGGCTACCATCCATTGGAGTAACAAAAATCTCGACAACAGACTACCTTCCATAATTACAAGGCTACATCCATTGGGGTAACAAAAATCTCGACAACAGACTACCTTCAATAATGACAAGGATACCATCCATTAGAGTAACAAAAATCTCGACAAAAAAAATACGTTCCATAATGACAAGGCTACCATCCATTGGAATAACAAAAATCTCGACAATAGACTACCTTCCATAATGTCAAGGCTACCATCCATTGGAGTAACAAAAATTTCGATACAAAACTACCTTCTATAATGATAAGTTTACCATCCATTGGAATAACAAAAATCTCGACAATAGACTATCTTCCATAATGACAAGGCTACCATCCATTAGAGTAACAAAAATATGAACAACAGACTACCTTGCATAATGACAAGGCTATTATCCATTGGAGTAACAAAGATATAGACAATAGACTACCTTCAATAATGACAAGGCTACCATCCATTGGAGTAACAAAAATCTCGAAAAAAGACTACCTTCCATACTGAAAAGGTTACCATCCATTAGAATAACAAAAATCTCGACTACAGACTCTCTTCCATAATGACAAGGCTACCATCCATTGGAGTAACAAAAATCTGAACATCAGACTACCTTACATAATGACAATGCTACAATCCATTGGAGTAACAAAAATCTCAACGACAGACTACCTTTCATAATGACAAGGTTACCATCCATTGGAGTAACAAAAACATCAATGACAAACTACCTCCATAATGACAAGGCTACCATTCATTGGAGTAACAAAAATCATGACAACAAACTACCTTACATAATTACAAGGCTACTATCCATTGGGATAACAAAAATCTTGACAATAGACTATCTTCCGTAATGACAAGGCTACCATCCATTGGAGCATCAAAAATATCGACAACAAACTACCTTCTATAATGACAAGGCTACCATCCAATGGAATAACAAAAATCTCGACAACAGACTACCTTCCATAATGACAAGGCTACCATCCATTGGAGTAACAAAAATCTGAACAACAGACTACCTTCCATAATGTCATGGCTATAATCCGTTGGAGTAACAAAAATCTTAACGACAAACTACCTTCCATATTGACAAGGCAAACATTCATTGGAGTAACAAAAATATCGACAATAGACTACCTTCCATAATGACAAGGCTACCATCCATTGGAGTAACAAAAATCTCGACAACAGACTACCTTCCATAATTACAAGGCTACCATCCATTGGGGTAACAAAAATCTCGACAACACACTACCTTCTATAATGACAAGGCTACATGCATTGGGGTAAAAAAAATCTCGACAACAGAATACCTTCAATAATGACAAGGATACCATCCATTGGAGTAACAAAAATCTCGACAAAAAAATATGTTCCATAATGACAAGGCTACCATCCATTGGATTAACAAAAATCATGACAATAGACTACCTTCCATAATGACAAGGCTACCATCCATTGGAGTAATAAAAATTTCGATAAAAAACTACCTTCTATAATGATAAGGCTACCTTCCATTGGAATAAAAAAAATCTCTAAAATAGACTACCTTCCATAATGACAAGGCTACCATCCATTGGAGTAACAAAAATATGAACAACAGACTACCTTGCATAATGACAAGGCTATTATCCATTGGAGTAACAAAGATATCGACAATAGACTACCTTCAATAATGACAAGGCTACCATCCATTGGAGTAAAAAAAATCTCGACAAAAGACTACCTTCTATACTGAGAAGGTTACCATCCATTGGAATAACAAAAATCTCGACTATAGACTATCTTCCATAATGACAAGGCTACAATCCATTGGAGTAACAAAAATCTCAACGACAGACTACCTTTCATAATGACAAGGCTACAATCCATTGGAGTAACAGAAATCTGAACAACAGACTACCTTCCATAATGTGAAGGCTATAATCCATTGGAGTAACAAAAAACTCGACAACAGACTACCTTCCATAATTACAAGGCTAATATCCATTGGGATAACCAAAATCTTGACAATAGACTATCTTCCGTAATGACAAGGCTACCATCCATTGGAGCATCAAAAATATAGACAACAAACTACCTTCCGTAATGACAAGGCTACCATCCAATGGAATAACAAAAATCTCGACAACAGACTACCTTCCATAATTACAAGGCTACTATCCATTGGGATAACAAAAATCTTGACAATAGACTATCTTCCGTAATGACAAGGCTACCATCCATTGGAGCATCAAAAAGATCGACAACAAACTACCTTCCGTAATGACAAGGCTCCCATACAATGGAATAACAAATATCTCGACAACAGACTACCTTCAATAATGACAAGGCTACCATCCATTGGAGTAACAAAAATCTGAACGACAGACTACCTTCCATATTGACAAGGCAAACATTCATTGGAGTAACAAAAATATCGACAACAGACTACCTTCCATAATGACAGGGCTACCATCCATTGGAGTAACAAAAATATGAACAACAGACTACCTTACATAATGACAAGGCTACAATCCATTGGAGTAACAAAAATCTCAATGAAAAACTACCTTCCATAATGACAAGGCTACCATCCATTGGAGTAACAAAAATCTCGACAACAGACTACCTTCCATAATTACAAGGCTACCATCCATTGGGGTAACAAAAATCTCGACAACAGACTACCTTCTATAACGACAAGGCTACATCCATTGGGGTAACAAAAATCTCGACAATAGACTACCTTCAATAATGACAAGGATACCATCCATTGGAGTAACAAAAATCTCGACAAAAAAATACGTTCCATAATGACAAGGCTACCATCCATTGGAATAACAAAAATCTCGACAATAGACTACCTTCCATAATGACAAGGCTACCATCCATTGGAGTAACAAAAATTTCGATAGAAAACTACCTTATATAATGATAAGGCTACCATCCATTGGAATAACAAAAATCTCGACAATATACTACCTTCCATAATGACAAGGCTACCATCCATTGGTGTAACAAAAATATGAACAACAGACTACCTTGCATAATGACAAGGCTATTATCCATTGGAGTAACAAAGATATAGACAATAGACTACCTTAAATACTGACAAGGCTACCATCCATTGGAGTAACAAAAATCTCGAAAAAAGACTACCTTCCATACTGAAAAGGTTACCATCCATTGGAATAAAAAAAATCTCGACTACAGACTATCTTCCATAATGACAAGGCTTCCATCCATTGGAGTAACAAAAATCTCAACAACAAACTACTTTACATAATGACAAGGCAACAATCCATTGGAGTAACAAAAATATCAACGACAGACTACCTTTCATAATGACAAGGTTACCATCCATTGGAGTAACAGAAATCTCAATGACAAACTACCTTCCATAATGACAAGGCTACCATCCATTGGAGTAACAAAAATCTCGACAACAGACTACCTTCCATAATTACAAGGCTACTATCCATTGGGATAACAAAAATCTTGACAATAGACTATCTTCCGTAATGACAAGGCTACCATCCATTGGAGCATCAAAAATATCGATAACAAACTACCTTCCGTAATGACATGGCTACCATCCAATGGAATAACAAAAATCTCGACAACAGACTACCTTCAATAATGACAAGGCTACCATCCATTGGAGTAACAAAAATCTGAACAACAGACTACCTTCCATAATGTCAAGGCTATAATCCATTGGAGTAACAAAAATCTTAATGACAGACTACCTTCCATATTGACAAGGCAAACATTCATTGGAGTAACAAAAATATCGACAACAGACTACCTTCCATAATGACAAGGCTACCATCCATTGGAGTAACAAAAATATGAACAACAGACTACCTTACATAATGACAAGGCTACAATCCATTGGAGTAACAAAAATCTCAATGACAAACTACCTTCCATAATGACAAGGCTACCATCCATTGGAGTAACAAAAATCTCGACAACAGACTACCTTCCATAATTACAAGGCTACCATCCATTGGGGTAACAAAAATCTCGACAACAGACTACCTTCTATAATGACAAGGCTACATCCATTGGGGTAACAAAAATCTCGACAACAGACTACCTTCAATAATGACAAGGATACCATCCATTGGAGTAACAAAAATCTCGACAAAAAAATACGTTCTATAATGACAAGGCTACCATCCATTGGAATAATAAAAATCTCGACAATAGACTACCTTCCATAATTACAAGGCTACCATCCATTGGAGTAATAAAAATTTCGATAAAAAACTACTTTCTATAATGATAAGGCTACCATCCATTGGAATAACAAAAATCTCGACAATAGACTACCTTCCATAATGACAAGGCTACCATCCATTGGAGTAACAAAAATATGAACAACAGACTACGTTGCATAATGACAAGGCTATGATCCATTGGAGTAACAAAGATATAGACAATAGACTACCTTCAATAATGACAAGGCTACCATCCATTGGAGTAACAAAAATCTTGAAAAAAGACTACCTTCCATATGAAAAGGTTACCATCCATTGGAATAACAAAAATCTCGAATACAGACTATCTTCCATAATGACAAGGCTACCATACATTGGAGTAACAAAAATCTGAACAACAGACTACCTTACATAATGACAAGGCTACAATCCATTGGAGTAACAAAAATCTCAACGATAGACTACCTTTCATAATGACAAGGCTACCATCGATTGGAGTAACAGAAATCTCAATGACAAACTACCTTCCATAATGACAAGGCGACCATCCATTGGAGTGACAAAAATCTCGACAACAGACTACCTTCCATAATTACAAGTCTACTATCCATTGGGATAACAAAAATCTTGACAATAGACTATCTTATGTAATGACAAGGCTACCATCCATTGGAGCATCAAAAATATCGACAACAAACTACCTTCCGTAATGACAAAGCTACCATCCAATGGAATAATAAAAATCTCGACAACAGACTACCTTCCATAATGACAAGGCTACCATCAATTGGAGTAACAAAAATCGGAACAACAGACTACCTTCCATAATGTCAAGGCTATAATCCATTGGAGTAACAAAAATCTTAACGACAGACTACCTTTCATATTGACAAGGCAAACATTCATTGGAGTAACAAAAATATCGACAACAGACTATCTTCCATATGTACAAGGATACCATCCATTGGAGTAACAAAAATATGAACAACAGACTACCTTACATAATGACAAGGCTACAATCCATTGGAGTAACAAAAATCTCAATGACAAACTACCTTCCATAATGACTAGGCTACCATCCATTGGAGTAACAAATACATCGACAACAGACTACCTTCCATAATTACAAGGCTACCATCCATTAGGGTAAAAAAAATCTCGACAATAGACTACCTTCCATAATGACAAGGCTACATCCATTGGGGTAACAAAAATCTCGACAACAGACTACCTTCAATAATGACAAGGATACCATCCATTGGAGTAACAAAAATCACGACAAAAAAATACGTTCTATAATGACAAGGCTACCATCCATTGGAATAATAAAAATCTCGACAATAGACTACCTTCCATAATGAAAAGGCTACCATCCATTGGAGTAACAAAAATTTCGATAAAAAACTACCTTCTATAATGATAAGGCTACCATCCATTGGAATAACAAAAATCTCGACAATAGACTACCTTCCATAATGACAAGGCTACCATCCATTGGAGTAACAAAAATATGAACAACATACTACCTTGCATAATTACAAGGCTATTATCCATTGAAGTAACAAAGATATCGATAATAGACTACCTTCAATAATGACAAGGCTACCATCCATTGGAGTAAAAAAAATCTCGACAAAAGACTACCTTCCATACTGAGAAGGTTACCATCCATTGGAATAACAAAAATCTCGACTACAGACTATCTTCCACAATGACAAGGCTACAATCCATTGGAGTAATAGAAATCTCAACGACAGACTACCTTTCATAATGGCAAGGTTACCATCCACTGGAGTAATAGAAATCTCAATGACAGACTACCTTCCATAATGACAAGGCTACCATCCATTAGAGTAACAAAAATCTCGACAACAGACTACCTTCCATAATGACAAGGCTACCATAAATTGGAGTAACAAAAATCTGAACAACAGACTACCTTCCATAATGTCAAGGCTATAATCCATTGGAGTAACAAAAATCTTAACGACAGACTACCTTCCATATTGACAAGGCAAACATTCATTGGAGTAACAAAAATATCGACAACAGACTACCTTCCATATGTACAAGGATACCATCCATTGGAGTAACAAAAATATGAACAACAGACTACCTTGCATAATTACAAGGCTATTATCCATTGAAGTAACAAAGATATCGATAATAGACTACCTTCAATAATGACAAGGCTACCATCCATTGGAGTAAAAAAAATCTTGACAAAAGACTACCTTCCATACTGAGAAGGTTACCATCCATTGGAATAACCAAAATCTCGACTACAGACTATCTTCCACAATGACAAGGCTACCATCTATTGGAGTAACAAAAATCTGAATAACAGAGTACCTTACATAATGACAAGGCTACAATCCATTGAAGTAACAGAAATCTCAACGACATACTACCTTTCATAATGGCAAGGTTACCATCCACTGGAGTAATAGAAATCTCAATGACAGACTACCTTCCATAATGACAAGGCTACCATCCATTGGAGTAACAAAAATCTCGACAATAGACTACATTCCATAATTACAAGGCTACTATCAATTGGGATAACAAAAATCTTGACAATAGACTATCTTCCGTAATGACAGGGCTACCATCCATTGGAGCATCAAAAATATCCACAACAAACTACCTTCCGTAATGACAAGGCTACCATCCAATGGAATAACAAAAATCTCGACAGCAGACTACCTTCCATAATGACAAGGCTACCATCCATTGGAGTAACAAAAATCTGAACAACAGACTACCTTCCATAATGTCAAGGCTATAATCCATTGGAGTAACAAAAATCTTAACGACAGACTACCTTCC
The DNA here is from genome assembly GCA_948472305.1 of Vicia faba. Taxonomy (NCBI): domain Eukaryota; kingdom Viridiplantae; phylum Streptophyta; class Magnoliopsida; order Fabales; family Fabaceae; genus Vicia; species Vicia faba. The sequence continues at coordinate 583,792,637 of OX451739.1, read as the reverse complement.
ATATTGAAAAGGCAAACATTCATTGGAGTAACGAAAATATCGACAACAAACTACCTTCCATATGTACAAGGCTACCATCCATTGGAGTAACAAAAATATGGACAATAGACTACCTTACATAATGACAAGGCTACAATCCATTAGAGTAACATAAATCTCAATGACAACCTACCTTCCGTAATGACAAGGCTACCATCCAATGGAATAACAAAAATCTCGACAACAAACTACCTTCCATAATGACAAGGCTACCATCCATTGGAGTAACAAAAATCTGAACAACAGACTACCTTACATAATGTCAAGGCTATAATCCATTGGAGTAACAAAAATCTTTATGACAGACTACCTTCCATATTGACAAGGCAAACATTCATTGGAGTAACAAAAATATCGACAACAGACTACCTTCCATAATGACAAGGCTACCATCCATTGGAGTAACAAAAATATGAACAACAGACTACCTTACATAATGACAAGGATACAATCCATTGGAGTAACAAAAATCTCAATGACAAACTACCTTCCATAATGACAAGGCTACCATCCATTGGAGTAACAAAAATCTCGACAACAGACAACCTTCCATAATTACAAGGCTACCATCCATTGGGGTAACAAAAGTCCCGACAATAGACTACCTTCCATAATGACAAGGCTACCATCCATTGGAGTAACAAAAATTTCGATAAAAAACTACCTTCTATAATGATAAGGCTACCATCCATTGGAATAACAAAAATCTCGACAATAGACTAATTTCCATAATGACAAGTCTACCATCCATTGGAGTAACAAAAATATGAACAACAGACTACCTTGCAAAATGACAAGGCTATTATCCATTGGAGTAACAAAGATATAGACAATAGACTACCTTCAATAATGACAAGGCTACCATCCATTGGAGTAACAAAAATCTCGAAAAAAGACTACCTTCCATACTGAAAAGGTTACCATCCATTGGAATAAAAAAAATCTCGACTACAGACTATCTTCCATAATGACAAGGCTACCATCCATTGGAGTAACAAAAATCTGAACAACAGACTACTTTACATAATGACAAGGCTACAATCCATTGGAGTAACAAAAATATCAACAACAAACTACCTTTCATAATGACAAGGTTACCATCCATTGGAGTAACAGAAATCTCTACAACAGACTACCTTCCATAATTACAAGGCTACTATCCATTGGGATAACAAAAATCTTGACAATAGACTATCTTCCGTAATGACAAGGCTACCATCCATTGGAGCATCAAAAATCTCAACGACAGACTACCTTTCATAATGACAAGGTTACCATCCATTGGAGTAACAAAAATCTCAATGACAAACTACCTTCCATAATGACAAGGCTACCATCCATTGGAGTAACAAAAATCTCGACAACAGACTACCTTCCATAATTACAAGGCTACTATCCATTGGGATAACAAAAATCTTGACAATAGACTATCTTTCATAATGACAAGGCTACCATCCATTGGAGCATCAAAAATATCGACAACAAACTACCTTCCGTAATGACAAGGCTCCCATACAATGGAATAACAAAAATCTCGACAACAGACTACCTTCAATAATGACAAGGCTATCATCCATTGGAGTAACAAAAATCTGAACAACAGAATACCTTCCATAATGTCAAGGCTATAATCCATTGGAGTAACAAAAATCATAACGACAGACTACCATCCATATTGACAAGGCAAACATTCATTGGAGTAACAAAAATATCGACAACAGACTACCTTACATAATGACAAGGCTACAATCCATTGGAGTAACAAAAATCTCAATGAAAAACTACCTTCCATAATGACAAGGCTACCATCCATTGGAGTAACAAAAATCTCGACAACAGACTACCTTCCATAATGACAAGGCTACCATCCATTGGAATAACAAAAATCTCGACAATAGACTACCTTCCCTAATGACAAGGCTACCATCCATTGGAGTAACAACAATTTCGATAAAAAACTAGCTTATATAATGATAAGGCTACCATCCATTGGAATAAAAAAAATCTCGACAATAGACTACCTTCCATAATGACAAGGCTACCATCCATTGGAGTAACAAAAATATGAACAACAGACTACCTTGCATAATGACAAGACTATTATCCATTGGAGTAACAAAGATATAGACAATAGACTACCTTAAATAATGGCAAGGCTACCATCCATTGGATTAACAAAAATCTCGAAAAAAGACTACCTTCCATACTGAAAAGGTTACCATCCATTGGAATAAAAAAAATCTCGACTACAGACTATCTTCCATAATGACAAGGCTACCATCCATTAGAGTAACAAAAATCTGAACAACAAACTACTTTACATAATGACAAGGCTACAATCCATTGGAGTAACAAAAATATCAACGACAGACTACCTTTCATAATGGCAAGGTTACCATCCATTGGAGTAACAGAAATCTCAATGACAAACTACCTTCCATAATGACAAGGCTACCATCCATTGGAGTAACAAAAATCTCGACAACAGACTACCTTCAACAATTACAAGGCTACTATCCATCGGGATAACAAAAATCTTGACAATAGACTATCTTCCGTAATGACAAGGCTACCATCCATTGGAGCATCAAAAATATCGACAACAAACTACCTTCTGTAATGACAAGGCTACCATCCAATGGAATAACAAAAATCTCGACAACAGACTACCTTCCATAATGACAAGGCTACCATCCATTGGAGTAACAAAAATCTGAACAACAGACTACCTTCCATAATTACAAGGCTACTATCCATTGGGATAACAAAAATCTTGACAATAGACTATCTTCCGTAATGACAAGGCTACCATCCATTGGAGCATCAAAAATATCGACAACAAACTACCTTCCGTAATGATAAGGCTCCCATACAATGGAATAACAAAAATCTCGACAACAGACTACCTTCAATAATGACAAGGCTATCATCCATTGGAGTAACAAAAATCTGAACAACAGACTACTTTCCATAATGTCAAGGCTATAATCTATTGGAGTAACAAAAATCATAACGACAGACTACCTTCCATATTGACAAGGCAAACATTCATTGGAGTAACAAAAATATCGACAACAGACTACCTTCCATAATGACAGGGCTACCATCCATTTGAGGAACAAAAATATGAGCAACAGACTACCTTACATAATGACAAGGCTACAATCCATTGGAGTAACAAAAATCTCTATGAAAAACTACCTTCCATAATGACAAGGCTACCATCCATTGGAGTAACAAAAATCTCGACAACAGACTACCTTCCATAATGACAAGGCTACCATCCATTGGAATAACAAAAATCTCGACAATAGACTACCTTCCATAATGACAAGGCTACCATCCATTGGAGTAACAAAAATTTCGATAAAAAACTAGCTTATATAATGATAAGGCTACCATCCATTGGAATAACAAAAATCTCGACAATAGACTACCTTCCATAATGACAAGGCTACCATCCATTGGAGTAACAAAAATATGAACAACAGACTACCTTGCATAATGACAAGGCTATTATCCATTGGAGTAACAAAGATATAGACAATAGACTACCTTAAATAATGACAAGGCTACCATCCATTGGATTAACAAAAATCTCGAAAAAAGACTACCTTCCATACTGAAAAGGTTACCATCCATTGGAATAAAAAAAATCTCGACTACAGACTATCTTCCATAATGACAAGGCTACCATCCATTAGAGTAACAAAAATCTGAACAACAAAGTACTTTACATAATGACAAGGCTACAATCCATTGGAGTAACAAAAATATCAACGACAGACTACCTTTCATAATGACAAGGTTACCATCCATTGGAGTAACAGAAATCTCAATGACAAACTACCTTCCATAATGACAAGGCTACCATCCATTGGAGTTACAAAAATCTCGACAACAAACTACCTTCCACAATTACATGGCTACTATCCATTGGGATAACAAAAATCTTGACAATAGACTATCTTCCGTAATGACAAGGCTACCATCCATTGGATCATCAAAAATATCGACAACAAACTACCTTCCGTAATGACAAGGCTACCATCCAATGGAATAACAAAAATCTCGACAACAGACTACCTTCAATAATGACAAGGCTACCATCCATTGGAGTAACAAAAATCTGAACAACAGACTACCTTCCATAATGTCAAGGCTATAATCCATTGGAGTAACAAAAATCTTAATGACAGACTACATTCCATATTGACAAGGCAAACATTCATTGGAGTAACAAAAATATCTACAACAGACTACCTTCCATAATGACAAGGCTACCATCCATTGGAGTAACAAAAATATGAACAACAGACTATCTTACATAATGACAAGGCTACAATCCATTGGAGTAACAAAAATCTCAATGACAAACTACCTTCCATAATGACAAGGCTACCATCCATTGGAGTAACAAAAATCTCGACAACAGACTACCTTCCATAATTACAAGGCTACCATCCATTGGGGTAACAAAAATCTCGACAACAGACTACCTTCAATAATGACAAGGATAACATCCATTGGAGTAACAAAAATCTCGACAAAAAAATACGTTCCATAATGACAAGGCTACCATCCATTGAATAACAAAAATCTCGAAAATAGACTACCTTCCATAATGACAAGGCTACCATCCATTGGAGTAATAAAAATTTCTATAAAAAACTACTTTCTATAATGATAAGGCTACCATCCATTGGAATAACAAAAATCCCGACAATAGACTACCTTCCATAATGACAAGGCTACCATCCATTGGAGTAACAAAAATATGAACAATAGAATACCTTGCATAATGACAAGGCTATTATCCATTGGAGTAACAAAGATATAGACAATAGACTACCTTCAATAATGACAAGGCTACCATCCATTGGAGTAACAAAAATCTTGAAAAAAGACTACCTTCCATATGAAAAGGTTACCATCCATTGGAATAACAAAAATCTCGACTACAGACTATCTTCCATAATGACAAGGCTACCATCCATTGGAGTAACAAAAATCTAAACAACAGACTACCTTACATAATGACAAGGCTACAATCCATTGGAGTAACAAAAATCTCAACGATAGACTACCTTTCATAATGACAAGGTTACCATCCATTGGAGTAACAGAAATCTCAATGACAAACTACCTTCCATAATGACAAGGCTACCATCCATTAGAGTGACAAAAATCTCGACAACAGACTACCTTCCATAATTTCAAGGCTACTATCCATTGGGATAACAAAAATCTTGACAATAGACTATCTTCCGTAATGACAAGGCTACCATCCATTGGAGCGTCAAAAATATCGACAACAAACTACCTTTCGTAATGACAAAGCTACCATCCAATGGAATAACAAAAATCTCGACAACAGACTACCTTCAATAATGACATGGCTACCATCCATTGGAGTAACAAAAATATGAACAACAGACTACCTTCCATAATGTCAAGGCTATAATCCATTGGAGTAACAAAAATCCTTACGACAGACTACCTTCCATATTGACAAGGCAAACATTCATTGGAGTAACAAAAATATCGACAATAGACTACCTTCCATAATGACAAGGCTACCATCCATTGGAGTAACAAAAATATGAACAACAGACTACCTTACATAATGACAAGGCTACAATCCATTGGAGTAACAAAAATCTCAATGACAAACTACCTTCCATAATGACAAGGCTACCATCCATTGGAGTAACAAAAATCTCGACAACAGACTACCTTCCATAATTACAAGGCTACCATCCATTGGGGTAACAAAAATCTCGACAACACACTACCTTCTATAATGACAAGGCTACATCCATTGGGGTAACAAAAATCTCGACAACATACTACCTTCAATAATGACAAGGATACCATCCATTGGAGTAACAAAAATCTCGACAAAAAAATACGTTCCATAATGACAAGGCTACCATCCATTGGAATGAAAAAAATCTCGACAATAGACTACCTTCCATAATGACAAGGCTACCATCCATTGGAGTAACAAAAATTTCGATAAAAAACTACATTATATAATGATAAGGCTACCATCCATTGGAATAACAAAAATCTCGACAATAGACTACCTTCCATAATGACAAGGATACCATCCATTGGAGTAACAAAAATATGAGCAACAGACTACCTTGCATAATGACAAGGCTATTATCCATTGGAGTAGCAAATATATCGATAATAGACTACCTTCAATAATGACAAGGCTACCATCCATTGGAGTAAAAAAAATCTCGACAAAAGACTACCTTCCATACTGAGAAGGTTACCATCCATTGGAATAACAAAAATCTCGACTACAGATTATCATCCATAATGACAAGGCTACCATACATTGGAGTAAAAAAAATCTGAACAACAGACTACCTTACATAATGACAAGGCTACAATCCATTGGAGTAACAAAAATCTCAATGACAAACTACCTTCCATAATGACCAGGCTGCCATCCATTGGAATAACAAAAATCTGAACAACATACTACCTTCCATAATGTGAAGGCTATAATCCATTGGAGTAACAAAAATCTTAACCACAAACTACCTTCCATATTGACAAGGCTACATCCATTGGGGTAACAAAAATCTTGACAACAGACTACCTTCAATAATGACAAGGATACCATCCATTGGAGGAACAAAAATCACGACAAAAAAATACATTCCATAATGACAAGGCTACCATCCATTGGAATAACAAAAATCTCGACAATAGACTACCTTCCATAATGACAAGGTTACCAGCCATAGGAGTAACAAAAATATGAACAACAGACTACCTTGCATAATGAGAAGGCTAATATCCATTGGAGTAACAAAGATATCGATAATATACTACCTTCAATAATGACAAGGCTACCATCCATTGGAGTAAAAAATATCTCGACAAAAGACTACCTTCCATACTGAGAAGGTTACCATCCATTGGAATAACAAAAATCTCGACTACAGACTATCTTCCACAATGTACAAGGCTACAATCCATTAGAGTAACATAAATCTCAATGACAAACTACCTTCCATAATGACAAGGCTACCATCCATTGGAGTAACAAAAATCTCGACAACAGACTACCTTCCATAATTACAAGGCTACCATCCATTGGGGTAAAAAAAATCTCGACAACACACTACCTTCTATAATGACAAGGCTACATCCATTGGGGTAACAAAAATCTCGACAACATACTACCTTCAATAATGACAAGGATACCATCCATTGGAGTAACAAAAATCTCGACAAAAAAATACGTTCCATAATGACAAGGCTGCCATCCATTGGAATAACAGAAATCTCGACAATAGACTACCTTCCATAATGACAAGGCTACCATCCATTGGAGTAACAAAAATTTTGATAAAAAACTACCTTCTATAATGATAAGGCTACCATCCATTGGAATAACAAAAATCTTGACAATAGACTACCTTCCATAATTACAAGGCTACCATCCTTTGGAGTAACAAAAATATGAACAACAGACTAACTTGCATAATGACAAGGCTATTATCCATTGGAGTTACAAATATATCGACAATAGACTACCTTCAATAATGACAAGGCTACCATCCATTGGAGTAAAAAAAATCTCGAAAAAAGACTACCTTCCATACTGAGAAGGTTAACATCCATTGGAATAACAAAAATCTCGACTACAGACTATCTTCCATAATGACAAGGCTACCATCCATTGGAGTAACAAAAATCTGAACAACAGACTACGTTACATAATGACAATGCTACAATACATTGGAGTAACAGAAATCTCAACGACAGACTACCTTTCATAATTACAAGGTTACCATCCACTGGAGTAACAGAAATCTCAATGAAAGACTACCTACCATAATGACAAGGCTACCATCCATTGGAGTAACTAAAATCTCGACAACAGACTACCTTCCATAATTACAAGGCTACTATCCATTAGGATAACAAAAATCTTGACAATAGACTATCTTCCGTAATGACAAGGCTACCATCCATTGGAGCATCAAAAATATCGACAACAAACTACCTTCGGTAATGACAAGGCTATAATCCATTGGAGTAACAAAAATCTTAACGACATTCTACCTTCCATATTGACAAGGCAAACATTCATTGGAGTATCAAAAATATCGACAACAGACTACCTTCCATAATGACAAGGCTACCATCCATTGGAGTAACAAAAATATAACCAACAGCCTACCTTACATAATGACAAGGCTACAATCCATTGGAGTAACAAAAATCTCAATGACAAACTACCTTCCATAATGACAAGGCTACCATCCATTGGAGTAACAAAAATCTCGACAATAGACTACCTTCCATAATTAAAAGGCTACCATCCATTGGGGTAAAAAAAATCTCGACAACACACTACCTTCAATAATGACAAAGCTACATCCATTGGGGTAACAAAAATCTCGACAACAGACTACCTTCAATAATGACAAGGATACCATCCATTGGAGTAACAAAAATCTCGACAAAAAAATACGTTCCATAATGACAAGGCTACCATCCACTGGAATAACAAAAATCTCGACAATAGACGACTATCCATAATGACAAGGCTACCATCCATTGGAGTAACAAAAATTTCTATAAAAAACTACCTTCTATAATGATAAGGCTACCATCCATTGGAATAACAAAAATCTCGACAATAGACTACCTTCCATAATGACAAGGCTACCATCCATTGGAGTAACAAGAATATGTACAACAGACTAACTTGCATAATGACAAGCCTATTATCCATTTGAGTAACAAAGATATCGATAATAGACTACCTTCAATAATGACAAGGCTACCATCCATTGGAGTAAAAAAAATCTCGACAAAAGACTATCTTCCATACTGAGAAGGCTACCATCCATTGGAGTAACAAAAATCTGAACAACAGACTACCTTACATAATGACAAGGTTACCATCCATTGGAGTAACAAAAATCTCGATAAAAGACTACCTTCCATAATGACAAGGCGACCATCCATTGGACTAACAAAAATTTGAAAAATAGACTACCTTCCATAAGGTTAAGGCTATAATCCATTGGAGTAACAAAAATCATAACGACAGACAACCTTCCATATTGACATGGCAAGCATTCATTGGAGTAACAAAAATATTGATAACAGACTACCTTCCATAATGACAAGGCTACCATCCAAAGGAATCAAATATTCTCGACAACAGACTACCTTCCATAATGACAAAGCTACCATCCATTGGAGTATCAAAAATCTCGACAACAGACTACCTTCCATAATTACAAGGATACCATCCATTGGGGTAAAAAAAATCTCGACAACACACTACCTTCTATACTGACAAGGCTACATCCATTGGGGTAAAAAAAATCTCAACAACAGACTACCTTCAATAATGACAAGGATACCATCCATTGGAGTAACAAAAATCTCGATAAAAAATACGTTCCATAATGACAAGGCTACCATCCATTGGAGTAACAAAAATTTTGATAAAAAACTACCTTCTATAATGATAAGGCTACCATCCATTGGAGTAACAAAGATATCGACAATAGACTACCTTCAATAATGACAAGGCTACCATCCATTGGAGTAAAAAAAATCTCGACAAAAGACTACCTTCCATACTGACAAGGTTACCATCCATTGGAATAACAAAAATCTCGACTACAGACTATCTTCCATAATGACATGGCTACCATCCATTGGAGTAACAAAAATCTGAACAACAGACTTCCTTACATAATGACAAGGCTACAATCCATTGGAGTAACAGAAATCTCAACGACAGACTACCTTTCATAATGACAAGGTTACCATCCATTGGAGTAAAAAAAATCTTGACAAAAGACTACCTTCCATAATTACAAGGCTACCATCCATTAGGGTAACAAAAATCTTGACAACAGACTACCTTCTATAATGACAAGGTTACCGTCCATTGGAGTAACAAAAATATTAACAAAAAACTACCTTCCATAATGACAAGGCTACCATCCATTGGAATAACAAACATCTTGACAATAGACTACCTTCCATAATGACAAGGCTACCATCCATTGGAGTAACAAAAATCTCGATAAAAGACTACCTTCCATAATGACAAGGCTACCATCCATTGGACTAACAAAAATCGGAACAACAAACTACCTTCCATAATGTCAAGTCTCTAATCCATTGGAGTAACAAAAATAGTAACGACAGACTACCTTCCATATTGACAAGGCAAGCATTCATTGGAGTAACAAAAATATCGATAACAGACTACCTTCCATAATGACAAGGCTACCATCCAATGGAGTAACAATAATCTGAACAACAAACTACCTTACATAATGACAAGGCTACAATCCATTGGTGTAACAAAAATCTCAATGAAAAACTACCTTCCACAATGACAAGGCTACCATCCATTGGAGTAACAAAAATCTCGACAACAGACTACCTTCCATAATTACAAGGCTACAGTCCATTAGGGTAACAAAAAACTCGACCACAAACTATCTTCTATAATGACAAGGATAAATCCATTGGGGTAACAAAAATCTCGACAACAGACTTCCTTCCATAATGACAAGGCTACCATCCATTGGAGTAACACAAATATCGACAAAAAACTACCATCCATAATTACAAGGCTACCATCCATTGGAATAACAAAAATCTCGACAATATTCTACCTTCCATAATGACAAGGCTACCATCCATCGGAGTAACAAAAATATCAATAAAAAACTACCTTCCATAATGATAAGGCTACCATCCATTGGAATAACCAAAATCTCGATAATAGACCACCTTCCATAATGACAAGGCTACCATCCAATGGAGTAACAAAAATATGAATAACAAACTACCTTGCATAATAACAAGGCTATCATCCATTGGAGTAACAAAGATATCGACAATAGACTACCTTCAATAATGACAAGGCTACCATCCAATGGAATAACAAAAATCTTGAAAAAAGACTACCTTCCATCCTGACAAGGTTACCATCCATTGGAATAACAAAAATCTCAACTACAGACTATCTTCCATAATGACAATGCTACCATCCATTGGAGTAACAAAAATCTGAACAACAGACTACCTTACATAATGACAAGGCTACCATCCATTGGAGTAACAAAAATCTCGACAAAAGACTACCTTCCATAATGACAAGGTTACCATCCATTGGAATAACAAAAATATCGACAACAGACTACCTTCCATAATGACAAAGCTACCATCCAATGGAATAAAAAAATTCTCGACAACAGACTACCTTCCATAATGACAAGGCTATCATCCATTGGAGTAACAAAGATATCGATAATAGACTACCTTTAATAATGACAAGGCTACCATCCATTGGAGTAACAAAAATCTCGACAAAAAACTACCTCCCATATTGACAAGGCTACCATCCATTGGGGTAACAAAAATCTCGACAACAGACTACCTTCCATAATGGCAAGGCTACCATCCATTAGAGTAACAAAAATCTCGACAATAGACTACCTTCCATAATGACAAAGCTACCATCCGTTGGAGTAACAAAAACATGAACAACATACTACCTTGCATAATGACAAGGCTATCATCCATTGGAGTAACAAAGATATCAACAACATACTATCTTCAATAATGAAAAGGCTACCATCCATTAGAGTAACGAAAATCTCAACAAAAGACTACCTTCCATAATGACAAGGTTACCATCCATTGGAATAACAAAAATCTCGACAACAGACTACCTTCAATAATGAAAAGGCTACCATTCAATGGAATAAAAAAATTCTCGACCACAGACTACCTTCCATAATGACAAGGCTACCATCCATTGGAGTAAAAAAAAAATCTGAACAACAGACTACCTTCCATAATAACAAGGCTACAATCCATTGGAGTAACAGAAATCTCAATGATAAACTACCTTCCATAATGACAAGACTACCATCCATTGGAGTAACAAAAATCTCGACAACAGACTACCTTACATAATGACAAGGCTACAATCCATTGGAGTAACATAAATCTCAAAGACAGACTACCTTTCATAATGACAAGGTTACCATCCATTGGAGTAACAAAAATCTCGAAAAAAGACTACCTTCCATAATGACAAGGTTACCATCCATTGGAATAACAAAAATCTCGACAATAGACTACCTTCCATAATGACAAGGCTACCATCCAATGGAATAAAAAAATTCTCGACAACAGACTACCTTCCATAATGACAAGGCTATCATCCATTGGAGTAACAAAGATATCGATAACAGACTACCTTCAATAATGACAAGGCTACCATCCATTGGAGTAACAAAAATCTTGACAAAAAACTACCTCCCATATTGACAAGGCTACCATCCATTGGAATAATAAAAATCCCGACAATAGACTACCTTCCATAATGGCAAGGCTACCATCCATTAGAGTAACAAAAATCTCGACAAAAAAATACCTTCTATAATGACAAGGCTACCATCCATTGGAATAACAAAATTCTCGACAATAGACTACCTTCCATATTGACAAGGCTACCATCAATTGGAGTAACAAAAATATGAACAACATACTACCTTGCATAATGACAAGGCTATCATCCGTTGGAGTAACAAAGATATCAACAACATACTATCTTCAATAATGAAAAGGCTACCTTCCATAATAACAAGGCTACAATCCATTGGAGTAATAGAAATCTCAATGATAGACTACCTTCCATAATGACAAGGCTACCATCCATTGGAGTAACAAAAATCTCGACAACAGACTACCTTCCATATTTACAAGGCTACTATCCATTGGGATAACAAAAATCTTTACAATAGACTATCTTCCGTAATGACAAGGCTACCATACATTGGAGTATCAAAAATATCAAAAACAAACTACCTTCCATAATGATAAGGCAACCATCCACTAGAATAACAAAAATCTCGACAACAGACTACCTTCCATAATGACAAGGCTACCATCCTTGGAGTAACAAAAATTTGAACAAGAGACTACCTTTCATAATGTCAAGGCTATAATCCATTGGAGTAACAAAAATCTTAACGACATACTACCTTCCATATTGACAAGGCAACCATTCATTGGAGTAACAAAAATATCGACAACATACTACCTTACATAATGACAAGGCTACAATCCATTGGAGTAAATAAAATCTCAATGACAAACTACCTTCCATAATGACAAGGCTACCATCCATTGGAGTAACAGAAATCTCGACAACATACTACCTTCCATAATTACAAGGCTACCATCCATTGGGGTAACAAAAATCTCAACAACAGACTACCTTCTATAATGACAAGGCTACATCCATTGGGGTAATAACAATCTCAACAACAGACTACCTTCAATAATGACAAGGCTACCTTCCATTTGAGTAACAAAAATATCGACAAAAAACTAAGTTCCATAATGACAAGGCTACCATCCATTGGAATAACAAAAATCTCGACAATAGACTACCTTCCATAATGACAAGGCTACCATCCATTGGAGTAACAAAAATCTCGATAAAAAACTACCTTCCATAATGACAAAGTTACCATCCATTGGAATAACAAAAATCTCGACAACAGACTACCTTCCATAATGACAAGGCTACCATCCAATGGAATAAAAAAATTCTCGACAACAGACTACCTTCCATAATGACAAGGCTACCATCCATTGGAGTAACAAAAATCTGAACAGCAGACTACCTTCCATAATAACAAGGCTACAATCCATTGGAGTAACAGAAATATCAATGACAGACTACCTTCCATAATGACAAGGCTACCATCCATTGGAGTAACAAAAATCTCGACAACAAACTACCTTCCATAATGACATGGCTACCATCCATTGGGGTAACAAAAATCTTGACAATAGACTACCTTCTATAATCACAAGGTTACCGTCCATTGGAGTAACAAAAATATTAACAAAAAACTACCTTCCATAATGACAAGGCTACCATCCATTGGAATAACAAACATCTCGACAATAGACTACCTTCCATAATGACAAGGCTACCATCCATTGGAGTAACAAAAATCTCGATAAAAGACTACCTTCCATAATGACAAGGCTACCATCCATTGGACTAACAAAAATCTGAACAACAAACTACCTTCCATAATGTCAAGGCTATAATCCATTGGAGTAACAAAAATCATAACGACAGTCTACCTTCCATATTGACAAGGCAAGCATTCATTAGAGTATCAAAAATATCGATAACAGACTACCTTCCATAATGACAAGGCTACCATCCATTAGAGTAACAATAATCTGAACAACAAACTACCTTACATAATGACAAGGCTACAATCCATTGGTGTAACAAAAATCTCAATGACAAACTACCTTCCATAATGACAAGGCTACCATCCATTGGAGTAACAAAAATCTCGACAACAGACTACCTTCCATAATTACAAGGCTACCATCCATTGGGGTAACAAAAATCTTGACAACAGACTACCTTCTATAATAACAAGGTTACCTTCCATTGGAGTAACAAAAATATTAAGAAAAAACTACCTTCCATAATGACAAGGCTACCATCCATTGGAATAACAAACATCTCGACAATAGACTACCTTCCATAATGACAAGGCTACCATCCATTGGAGTAACAAAAATCTCGATAAAAGACTACCTTCCATAATGACAAGGCTACCATCCATTGGACTAACAAAAATCTGAACAACAAACTACCTTCCATAATGTCAAGGCTATAATCCATTGGAGTAACAAAAATCATAACGACAGACTACCTTCCATATTGACAAGGCAAGCATTCATTGGAGTAACAAAAATATCGATAACAGACTACCTTCCATAATGACAAGGCTACCATCCATTGGAGTAACAAAAATCTCGACAACAGACTACCTTCCATAATTACAAGGCTACCGTCCATTAGGGTAACAAAAAACTCGACCACAAACTATCTTCTATAATGACAAGGCTACATCCATTGGGGTAACAAAAATCTCGACAACAGACATCCTTCCATAATGACAAGGCTACCATCCATTGGAGTAACAAAAATCTCCACAAAAAACTACCATCCATAATTACAAGGCTACCATCCATTGGAATAACAAAAATCTCGACAAATTTCTACCTTCCATAATGACAAGGCTACCATCCATCGGAGTAACAAAAATCTCAATAAAAAACTACCTTCCATAATGATAAGGCTACCATCCATTGGAATAACCAAAATCTCGATAATAGACCACCTTCCATAATGACAAGGCTACCATCCATTGGAGTAACAAAAATATGAATAACAAACTACCTTGCATAATGACAAGGCTATCATCCATTGGAGTAACAAAGATATCGACAATAGACTACCTTCAATAATGACAAGGCTACCATCCATTGGAATAACAAAAATCTTGAAAAAAGACTACCTTCCATCCTGACAAGGTTACCATCCATTGGAATAACAAAAATCTCGACTACAGACTATCTTCCATAATGACAAGGCTACCATCCATTGGAGTAACAAAAATCTGAACAACAGACTACCTTACATAATGACAAGGCTACCATCCATTGGAATAATAAAAATATCGACAACAGACTACCTTCCATAATGACAAAACTACCATCCAATGGAATAAAAAAATTCTCGACAACAGACTATCTTCCATAATGACAAGGCTACCATACATTGTAGTAACAAAAATCTCGACAAAAAACTACCTCCCATATTGACAAGGCTACCATCTATTGGGGTAACAAAAATCTCGACAACAGACTACCTTCCATAATGGCAAGGCTACCATCCATTAGAGTAACAAAAATCTCGACAAAAAACTACCTGCCATAATGACAAGGTTACCATCCATTGGAATAACAAAAATCTCGACAACAGACTACCTTCCATAATGACAAGGCTACCATTCAATGGAATAAAAAAATTCTCTACCACTGACTAGCTTCCATAATGACAAGGCTACCATCCATTGGAGTAAAAAAAAATCTGAACAACAACTACCATCCATAATAACAAGGCTACAATCCATTGGAGTAACAGAAATCTCAATGACAAACTACCTTCCATAATGACAAGGCTACCATCCATTGGAGTAACAAAGAGCTCGACAACAGACTACCTTACATAATGACAAGGCTACAATCCATTGGAGTAACATAAATCTCAACGACAGACTACCTTTCATAATGACAAGGTTACCATCCATTGGAGTAACAAAAATCTCGAAAAAATACCACCTTTCATAATGACAAGGTTACCATCCATTGGAATAACAAAAATCTGGACAACATACTACCTTCCATAATGACAAAGCTACCATCCAATGGAATAAAAAAATTCTCGACCATAGACTACCTTCCATAATGACAAGGCTATCATCCATTGGAGTAACAAAGATATCGATAACAGACTACCTTCAATAATGACAAGGCTACCATCCATTGGAGTAACAAAAATATCGACAAAAAACTACCTCCCATATTGACAAGGCTACCATCCATTGGAATAATAAAAATCCCGACAATAGACTACCTTCCATAATGGCAAGGCTACCATCCATTAGAGTAACGAAAATATCGACAAAAAACTACCTTCTATAATGACAAGGCTACCATCCATTGGAATAACAAAATTCTCGACAATAGACTACCTTCCATATTAACAAGGCTACCATCCATTGGAGTAACAAAAATATGAACAACATACTACCTTGCATAATGACAAGGCTATCATCCGTTGGAGTAACAAAGATATCAACAACATACTATCTTCAATAATGAAAAGGCTACCATCCATTGGAGTAACGAAAATCTCGACAAAAGACTACCTTCCATAATGACAAGGTTACCATCCATTGGAATAACAAAAATCTCGACAACAGACTACCTTCCATAATGACAAGGCTACCATCCATTGAAGTACCAAAAATCTGAACAACAGACTACCTTCCATAATAACAAGGCTACAATCCATTGGAGTAATAGAAATCTCAATGACAGACTACCTTCCATAATGACAAGGCTACCATCCATTGGAGTAACAAAAATCTCGACAACAAACTACCTTCCATAATTACAAGGCTACTATCCATTGGGATAACAAAAATATTTACAATAGACTATCTTCTATAATGATAAGGCTACCATACATTGGAGTATCAAAAATATCAAAAACAAACTACCTTCCATAATGACAAGGAAACCATCCACTAGAATAACAAAAATCTCGACAACAGACTACCTTCCATAGTGACAAGGCTACCATCCTTGGAGTAACAAAAATTTGAACAAGAGACTACCTTTCATAATGTCAAGGCTACAATCCATTGGAGTAACAAAAATCTTAACGACATACTACCTTCCATATTGACAAGGCAACCATTCATTGGAGTAACAAAAATATCGACAACATACTACCTTACATAATGACAAGGCTACAACCCATTGGAGTAACAAAAATCTCAATGACAAACTACCTTCCATAATGACAAGGCTACCATCCATTGGAGTAACAGAAATCTCGACAACATACTACCTTCCATAATTACAAGGCTACCATCCATTGGGGTAACAAAAATCTCGACAACAGACTACCTTCTATAATGACAAGGCTACATCCATTGGGGTAAAAAAAATCTCAACAACAGACTACCTTCAATAATGACAAGGCTACCTTCCATTGGAGTAACAAAAATCTCGACAAAAAACTACGTTCCATAATGACAAGGCTACCATCCATTGGAATAATAAAAATCTTGACAATAGACTACCTTCCATAATGACAAGGCTACCATCCATAGGAGTAATAAAAATCTCGATAAAAAACTACCTTCTATAATGATAAGGCTACCATCCATTGGAATAAAAAAAATCTCGACAATAGACTACCTCCCATAATGACAAGGCTACAATCCATTGGAGTAACAAAAATATGAACAACAGACTACCTTGCATAATTACAAGGCTATTATCCATTAGGGTAACAAAAAACTCGACCACAAACTATCTTCTATAATGACAAGGCTACATCCATTGGGGTAACAAAAATCTCGACAACAGACATCCTTCCATAATGACAAGGCTACCATCCATTGGAGTAACAAAAATCTCCACAAAAAACTACCATCCATAAATACAAGGCTACCATCCATTGGAATAACAAAAATCTCGACAAATTTCTACCTTCCATAATGACAAGGCTACCATCCATCGGAGTAACAAAAATCTCAATAAAAAACTACCTTCCATAATGATAAGGCTACCATCCATTGGAATAACCAAAATCTTGATAATAGACCACCTTCCATAATGACAAGGCTACCATCCATTGGAGTAACAAAAATATGAATAACAAACTACCTTGCATAATGACAAGGCTATCATCCATTGGAGTAATAAAGATATCGACAATAGACTACCTTCAATAATGACAAGGCTACCATCCATTGGAATAACAAAAATCTTGAAAAAAGACTACCTTCCATCCTGAACGGTTACCATCCATTGGAATAACAAAAATCTCGACTACAGACTATCTTCCATAATGACAAGGCTACCATCCATTGGAGTAACAAAAATCTGAACAACAGACTACCTTACATAATGACAAGGCTACCATCCATTGGAATAATAAAAATATCGACAACAGACTACCTTCCATAATGACAAAACTACCATCCAATGGAATAAAAAAATTCTCGACAACAGACTATCTTCCATAATGACAAGGCTATCATCCATTGGAGTAACAAAGATATCGATAACAGACTACCTTCAATAATGACAAGGGTACCATCCATTGGAGTAACAAAAATCTCGACAAAAAACTACCTCCCATATTGACAAGGCTACCATCTATTGGGGTAACAAAAATCTCGACAACAGACTACCTTCCATAATGGCAAGGCTACCATCCATTAGAGTAACAAAAATCTCGACAAAAAACTACCTGCCATAATGACAAGGTTACCATCCATTGGAATAACAAAAATCTCGACAACAGACTACCTTCCATAATGACAAGGCTACCATTCAATGGAATAAAAAAATTCTCTACCACTGACTACCTTCCATAATGACAAGGCTACCATCCATTGGAGTAAAAAAAAATCTGAACAACAGACTACCATCCATAATAACAAGGCTACAATCCATTGGAGTAACAGAAATCTCAATGACAAACTACCTTCCATAATGACAAGGCTACCATCCATTGGAGTAACAAAGAGCTCGACAACAGACTACCTTACATAATGACAAGGCTACAATCCATTCGAGTAACATAAATCTCAACGACAGACTACCTTTCATAATGACAAGGTTACCATCCATTGGAGTAACAAAAATCTCGAAAAAATACTACCTTCCATAATGACAAGGTTACCATCCATTGGAATAACAAAAATCTGGACAACAGACTACCTTCCATAATGACAAAGCTACCATCCAATGGAATAAAAAAATTCTCGACCATAGACTACCTTCCATAATGACAAGGCTATCATCCATTGGAGTAACAAAGATATCGATAACAGACTACCTTCAATAATGACAAGGCTACCATCCATTGGAGTAACAAAAATATCGACAAAAAACTACCTCCCATATTGACAAGGCTACCATCCATTGGAATAATAAAAATCCCGACAATAGACTACCTTCCATAATGGCAAGGCTACCATCCATTAGAGTAACCAAAATATCGACAAAAAACTACCTTCTATAATGACAAGGCTACCATCCATTGGAATAACAAAATTCTCGACAATAGACTACCTTCCATATTAACAAGGCTACCATCCATTGGAGTAACAAAAATATGAACAACATACTACCTTGCATAATGACAAGGCTATCATCCGTTGGAGTAACAAAGATATCAACAACATACTATCTTCAATAATGAAAAGGCTACCATCCATTGGAGTAACGAAAACTCGACAAAAGACTACCTTCCATAATGACAAGGTTACCATCCATTGGAATAACAAAAATCTCGACAACAGACTACCTTCCATAATGACAAGGCTACCATCCATTGAAGTACCAAAAATCTGAACAACAGACTACCTTCCATAATAACAAGGCTACAATCCATTGGAGTAATAGAAATCTCAATGACAGACTACCTTCCATAATGACAAGGCTACCATCCATTGGAGTAACAAAAATCTCGACAACAAACTACCTTCCATAATTACAAGGCTACTATCCATTGGGATAACAAAAATATTTACAATAGACTATCTTCCGTAATGATAAGGCTACCATACATTGGAGTATCAAAAATATCAAAAACAAACTACCTTCCATAATGACAAGGAAACCATCCACTAGAATAACAAAAATCTCGACAACAGACTACCTTCCATAGTGACAAGGCTACCATCCTTGGAGTAACAAAAATTTGAACAAGAGACTACCTTTCATAATGTCAAGGCTACAATCCATTGGAGTAACAAAAATCTTAACGACATACTACCTTCCATATTGACAAGGCAACCATTCATTGGAGTAACAAAAATATCGACAACATACTACCTTACATAATGACAAGGCTACAACCCATTGGAGTAACAAAAATCTCAATGAGAAACTACCTTCCATAATGACAAGGCTACCATCCATTGGAGTAACAGAAATCTCGACAACATACTACCTTCCATAATTACAAGGCTACCATCCATTGGGGTAACAAAAATCTCGACAACACACTACCTTCTATAATGACAAGGCTACATCCATTGGGGTAAAAAAAATCTCAACAACAGACTACCTTCAATAATGACAAGGCTACCTTCCATTGGAGTAACAAAAATCTCGACAAAAAACTAAGTTCCATAATGACAAGGCTACCATCCATTGGAATAATAAAAATCTTGACAATAGACTACCTTCCATAATGACAAGGCTACAATCCATAGGAGTAATAAAAATCTCGATAAAAAACTACCTTCTATAATGATAAGGCTACCATCCATTGGAATAAAAAAAATCTCGACAATAGACTACCTCCCATAATGACAAGGCTACAATCCATTGGAGTAACAAAAATATGAACAACAGACTACCTTGCATAATGACAAGGCTATTACACATTAGAGTAACAATTATATCAACAACATACTATCTTCAATAATGAAAAGGCTACCATCCATTAGAGTAACAATAATCTCGACAAAAGACTACCTTCCATAATGACAAAGTTACCATCCATTGGAATAACAAAAATCTCGACAATAGACTACCTTCCATAATGACAAGGCTACCATCCAATGGAATAAAAAAATTCTCGACAACAGACTACCTTCCATAATGACAAGGCTACCATCCATTGGAGTAACAAAAATCTGAACAGCAGACTACCTTCCATAATAACAAGGCTACAATCCATTGGAGTAACAGAAATATCAATGACAGACTACCTTCCATAATGACAAGGCTACCATCCATTGGAGTAACAAAAATCTCGAAAACAAACTACCTTCCATATATACAAGGCTACTATACATTGGGATAACAAAAATCTTGAAAATAGATTATCTTCTGTAATGACAAGGTTACCATCCATTAGAGTATCAAAAATATCGACAACAAACTACCTTCCGTAATGACAAGGCTACCATCCATTGGAGTAACAAAAATCTGAACAACAGACTACCTTCCATAATGTCAAGGCTATAATCCATTGGAGTAACAAAAATCTTAACGACAGACTACCTTCCATATTGACAAGGCAACCATTCATTGGAGTAACAAAAATATCGACAACAGACTACCTTCCATAATGACAAGGCTACCATCCATTGGAGTAAAAAAAATCTCGACAAAAGACTACCTTCCATAATGACAAGGTTACCATCCATTAGAATAACAAAAATCTCGACAACAGACTACCTTCCATAATGACAAGGCTACCATCCAATGGAATAAAAAAATTCTCGACAACAGACTACCTTCCATAATGACAAGGCTATCATACATTGGAGTAACAAAGATATCGATAACAGACTACCTTCAATAATGACAAGGCTACCATCCATTGGAGTAACAAAAATCTCGACAAAAAACTACCTCCCATATTGACAAGGCTACCATCCATTGGGGTAACAAAAATCCCGACAATAGACTAACTTCCATAATGGCAAGGCTACCATTCATTAGAGTAACAAAAATCTCGACAAAAAAATAACTTCCATAATGACAAGGCTACCATCCATTGGAATAACAAAAATCTCGACAATAGACTACCTTCCATATTGACAAGGCTACCATCCATTGGAGTAACAAAAATATGAACAACATACTACCTTGCATAATGACAAGGCTATCATCCATTGGAGTAACAAAGATATCAACAACATACTATCTTCAATAATGAAAAGGCTACCATCCATTGGAGTAACGAAAATATCGACAAGAGACTACCTTCCATAATGACAAGGTTTCCATCCATTGGAATAACAAAAATCTCAACAACAGACTACCTTCCATAATGACAAGGCTACCATCCGTTGGAGTAACAAAAATCTGAACAACAGACCACCTTCCATAATAACAAGGCTACAATCCATTGGAGTAATAGAAATCTCAATGACAGACTACCTTCCATAATGACAAGGCTACCATCCATTGGAGTAACAAAAATCTCGACAACAGACTACCTTCCATAATTACAAGGCTATTATCCATTGGGATAACAAAAATTTTGAAAATAGACTATCTTCCGTAATGACAAGGCTACCATACACTGGAGTATCAAAAATATCAAAAACAAACTACCTTCCGTAATGACAAGGCAACCATCAACTAGAATAACAAAAATCTCGACAACAAACTACCTTCCATAATGACAAGGCTACCATCCTTGGAGTAACAAAAATTTGAACAACAGACTACCTTTCATAATGTCAAGGCTATAATCCATTGGAGTAACAAAATTCATAACGACATACTACCTTCCATGTTGACAAGGAAACCATTCATTGGAGTAACAAAAATATCGACAACATACTACCTTACATAATGACGAGGCTACAATCCATTGTAGTAACAAAAATCTCAATGACAAACTACCTTCTATAATGACAAGGCTACCATCCATTGGAGTAACAAAAATCTCGACAACAGACTACCTTCCATAATTACAAGGCTACCATCCATTGGGGTAACAAAAATCTCGACAACAGACTACCTTCTATAATGACAAGGCTATATCCATTGGGGTAACAAAAATCTCGACAACGGACTACCTTCAATAATGACAAGGCTACCATCCATTGGAGTAACAAAAATCTCGATAAAAAACTACCTTCTATAATGAAAAGGCTACCATCCATTGGAATAACAAAAATCTCGACAATAGACTACCTTCCATAATGACAAGGCTACCATCCATTGGAGTAACAAAAATATGAACAATAGACTACCTTGCATAATGACAAGGCTATTATCCATTGGAGTAACAATTATATCAACAACATTCTATCTTCAATAATGAAAAGGTTACCATCCATTGGAATAACAAAAATCTCGACAACAAACTACCTTCCATAATGACAAGGCTACCATCCAATGGAATAAAAAAATTCTCGACAACAGACTATGTTCCATGATGACAAGGCTACAATCCATTGGAGTAACAGAAATATCAGTGACAGACTACCTTCCATAATGACAAGGCTACCATCCATTGGAGTAACAAAAATCTCGACAACAAACTACCTTCCATAAATACAAGGCTATTATACATTGGGATAAAAAAAATCTTGACAATAGACTATCTTCTGTAATGACAAGGCTACCATCCATTGGCGTATCAAAAATATCGATAACAAGCTACCTTCCTTAATGTTAAGGCTACCATCCAATGGAATAACAAAAATCACGACAACAGACTACCTTCCATAATGACAAGGCTACCATCCATTGGAGTAACAAAAATCTGAACAACAGACTACCTTCCATAATGTCAAGGCTATAATCCATTGGAGTAACAAAAATCTTAACGACAGACTACCTTCCATATTGACAAGGCAACCATTCATTGGAGTAACAAAAATATCGACAACAGACTACCTTCCATAATGACAAGGCTACCATCCATTGGAGTAACAAAAATATGAACAACAGACTACCTTACATAATGACAAGGCTACAATCCATTGGAGTAACAAAAATCTCAATGACAAACTACCTTCCATAATGACAAGGCTACCATCCATTGGAGTAACAAAAATCTCGATAAAAAACTACCTTCTATAATGAAAAGGCTACCATCCATTGGAATAACAAAAATCTCGACAATAGACTACCTTCCATAATGACAAGGCTACCATCCATTGGAGTAACAAAAATATGAACAACAGACTACCTTGCATAATGACAAGGCTATTATCCATTGGAGTAACAATTATATCAACAACATACTATCTTCAATAATGAAAAGGCTACCATCCAATAGAGTAACAAAAATCTCGACAAAAGACTACCTTCCATAATGACAAGGTTACCATCCATTGGAATAACAAAAATCTCGACAACAGACTACCTTCCATAATGACAAGGCTACCATCCAATGGAATAAAAAAATTCTCGACAACAGACTACGTTCCATGATGACAAGGCTACCATCCATTGGAGTAACAAAAATCTGAACCGCAGACTACCTTCCATAATAACAAGGCTACAATCCATTGGAGTAACAGAAATATCATGACAGAATACCTTCCATAATGACAAGGCTACCATCGATTGGAGTAACAAAAATCTAAAGAACAGACAACCTTCCATAAATACAAGGCTACTATACATTGGGATAAAAAAAATCTTGACAATAGACTATCTTTTGTAATGACAAGGCTACCATCCATTGGAGTATCAAAAATATCGATAACAAACTACCTTCCTTAATGACAAGGCTACCATCCAATGAAATAACAAAAATCTCGACAACAGACTACCTTCCATAATGACAAGGCTACATTCCATTGGAGTAACAAAAATCTGAACAACAGACTACCTTCCATAATGTCAAGGCTATATTCCATTGGAGTAAAAAAAATCTTAACGACAGACTACCTTCCATATTGACAAGGCAACCATTCATTGGAGTAACAAAAATATCGACAACAGACTACCTTCCATAATGAAAAGGCTACCATCCATTGGAGTAACAAAAATATGAACAACAGACTACCTTACATAATGACAAGGCTACAATCCATTGGAGTAACAAAAATCTCAATGACAAACTACCTTCCATAATGACAAGGCTACCATCCATTAGAGTAACAAAAATCTCGACAACAGACTACCTTCCATAATTATAAGGCTACCATCCATTGGGGTAACAAAAATCTCGACAACACACTACCTTTTATAATGACAAGGCTACATCCATTGGGGTAACAAAAATCTCGACAACCGACTACCTTCAATAATGACAAGGATACCATCCATTACAGTAACAAAAATATCGACAAAAAAATACGTTCCATAATGACAAGGCTACCATCCATTGGAATAACAAAAATCTACCTTCTATAATGATAAGGCTACCATCCATTGGAATAACAAAAATATAGATAATAGACTACCTTCCATAATGACATGGCTACCATCCATTGGAGTAAAAAAAATCTCGAAAAAAGACTACCTTCCATACTGGCAAGGTTACCATCCATTGGAATAACAAAAATCTCGAATACAAACTATTTTCCATAATGACAAGGCTACCATCCATTGGAGTAACAAAAATCTGAACAACACACTACCTTACATAATGACAAGGCTACAGTCCATTGGAGTAACAGAAATCTCAACGACAGACTACCTTTCATAATGACAAGGTTACCATCCATTGGAGTAACAAAAATCTTGACAAAAGACTACCTTCCATAATTACAAGGCTACCATCCATTGGGGTAACAAAAATCTCGACAACAGACTACCTTCCATAATGACACGGTTACCGTCCATTGGAGTAACAAAAATATCAACAAAAAACTACCTTCCATAATGACAAGGCTACCATCCATTGGAATAACAAGCATCTCGACAAAAGACTACCTTCCATAATGACAAGGCTACCATTTCACTGGAGTAACAAAAATCTCGATAAAAGACTACCTTCCATAATGACAAGGCTACCATCCATTGGACTAACAAAAATCTGAACAACATACTACCTTCCATAATTTCAAGGCTATAATCTATTGGAGTTACAAAAATCATAACGACAGACAACCTTCCATATTGACAAGGCAAGCATTCATTGGAGTAACAAAAATATCGATAACAGACTACCTTCCATAATGACAAGGCTACCATCCATTGGAGTAACAAAAATCTGAACAACAAACTACCTTACATAATGACAAGGCTATAATCCATTGGAGTAACAAAAATATCAATGACAAACTACCTTCCATAATGACAAGGCTACCATCCATTGGAGTAACAAAAATCTCGACAATAGACTACCTTCCATAATTACAAGGCTACCATCCATTGGGGTAACAAAAATCTCGACAACAGACTACCTTCTATAGTGACAAGGCTACATCCATTGGGGTAAAAAAAATCTAGACAACAGACTTCCTTCCATAATGCCAAGGATACCAGCCATTGGAGTAACAAAAATCTCGACAAAAAAATACGTTCCATAATGACAAGGCTACCATCCATTGGAATAACAAAAATCTCGACCATAGCCTACCTTCCATAATGACAAGGCTACCATCCATTGGAGTAACAAAAATTTCGATAAAAAACTACCTTCTATAATGATAAGGATACCATCCATTGGAATAACAAAAATATCGATAATAGACTACCTTCCATAATGACAAGGCTACCATCCATTGGAGTAACAAAAATATGAACAACAGACTACCTTGCATAATGACAAGGCTATTATCCATTGGAGTAACAAAGATATCGACAATAGACTACCTTCAATAATGACAAGGCTACCATCCATTGGAGTAAAAAAAATCTCGATAAAAGACTACCTTCCATACTGACAAGGTTACCATCCATTGGAATAACAAAAATCTCGACTACAGACTTTCTTCCATAATGAGAAGGCTACCATCCATTGGAGTAACAAAAATCTGAACAACACACTACCTTTCATAATGACAAGGCTACCATCCATTGGAATAACAAAAATCTCAACAATAGACTACCTTCCATAATGACAAAGCTACCATCCGTTGGAGTAACAAAAATATGAACAACATACTACCTTGCATAATGACAAGGCTATCATCCATTGGAGTAACAAAGATATCAACAACATACTATCTTCAATAATGAAAAGGCTACCATCCATTAGAGTAACGAAAATCTCAACAAAAGACTACCTTCCATAATGACAAGGTTACCATCAATTGGAATAACAAAAATCTCGACAACAGACTACCTTCCATAATGACAAGGCTACCATTCAATGGAATAAAAAAATTCTCGACCACAGACTACCTTCCATAATGACAAGGCTACCATCCATTGGAGTAAAAAAAAAATCTGAACAACAGACTACCTTTCATAATAACAAGGCTACAATCCATTGGAGTAACAGAAATCTCAATGACAAACTACCTTCCATAATGACAAGGCTACCATCCATTGGAGTAACAAAAATCTCGACAACAGACTACCTTACATAATGACAAGGCTACAATCCATTGGAGTAACATAAATCTCAACGACAGACTACCTTTCATAATGACAAGGTTACCATCCATTGGAGTAACAAAAATCTCGAAAAAAGACTACCTTCCATAATGACAAGGTTACCATCCATTGGAATAACAAAAATCTCGACAACAGACTACCTTCCATAATGACAAGGCTACCATCAAATGGAATAAAAAAATTATCGACAACAGACTACCTTCCATAATGACAAGGCTATCATCCATTGGAGTAACAAAGATATCGATAACAGACTACCTTCAATAATGACAAGGCTACCATCCATTGGAGTAACAAAAATCTCGACAAAAAACTACCTCCCATATTGACAAGGCTACCATCCATTGGAATAATAAAAATCCCGACAATAGACTACCTTCCATAATGGCAAGGCTACCATCCATTAGAGTAACAAAAATCTTGACAAAAAACTACCTTATATAATAACAAGGCTACCATCCATTGGAATAACAAAATTCTCGACAATAGACTACCATCCATATTGACAAGGCTACCATCCATTGGAGTAACAAAAATATGAACAACATACTACCTTGCATAATGACAAGGCTATCATCCGTTGGAGTAACAAAGATATCAACAGCATACTATCTTCAATAATGACAAGGCTACCATCCATTGGAGTAACGAAAATATCGAAAAAAGACTACCTTCCATAATGACAAGGTTACCATCCATTGGAATAACAAAAATCTCGACAACAGACTATCTTCCATAATGACAAGGCTACCATCCATTGGAGTAACAAAAATATGAACAACAGACTACCTTGCATAATGACAAGGCTATTATCCATTGGAGTAACAAAGATATCGACAATAGACTACCTTCAATAATGACAAGGCTACCATCCATTGGAGTAAAAAAAATCTCGATAAAAGACTACCTTCCATACTGACAAGGTTACCATCCATTGGAATAACAAAAATCTCGACTACAGACTTTCTTCCATAATGAGAAGGCTACCATCCATTGGAGTAACAAAAATCTGAACAACACACTACCTTTCATAATGACAAGGCTACCATCCATTGGAATAACAAAAATCTCGACAATAGACTACCTTCCATAATGACAAAGCTACCATCCGTTGGAGTAACAAAAATATGAACAACATACTACCTTGCATAATGACAAGGCTATCATCCATTGGAGTAACAAAGATATCAACAACATACTATCTTCAATAATGAAAAGGCTACCATCCATTAGAGTAACGAAAATCTCAACAAAAGACTACCTTCCATAATGACAAGGTTACCATCAATTGGAATAACAAAAATCTCGACAACAGACTACCTTCCATAATGACAAGGCTACCATTCAATGGAATAAAAAAATTCTCGACCACAGACTACCTTCCATAATGACAAGGCTACCATCCATTGGAGTAAAAAAAAAATCTGAACAACAGACTACCTTTCATAATAACAAGGCTACAATCCATTGGAGTAACAGAAATCTCAATGACAAACTACCTTCCATAATGACAAGGCTACCATCCATTGGAGTAACAAAAATCTCGACAACAGACTACCTTACATAATGACAAGGCTACAATCCATTGGAGTAACATAAATCTCAACGACAGACTACCTTTCATAATGACAAGGTTACCATCCATTGGAGTAACAAAAATCTCGAAAAAAGACTACCTTCCATAATGACAAGGTTACCATCCATTGGAATAACAAAAATCTCGACAACAGACTACCTTCCATAATGACAAGGCTACCATCAAATGGAATAAAAAAATTATCGACAACAGACTACCTTCCATAATGACAAGGCTATCATCCATTGGAGTAACAAAGATATCGATAACAGACTACCTTCAATAATGACAAGGCTACCATCCATTGGAGTAACAAAAATCTCGACAAAAAACTACCTCCCATATTGACAAGGCTACCATCCATTGGAATAATAAAAATCCCGACAATAGACTACCTTCCATAATGGCAAGGCTACCATCCATTAGAGTAACAAAAATCTTGACAAAAAACTACCTTATATAATAACAAGGCTACCATCCATTGGAATAACAAAATTCTCGACAATAGACTACCATCCATATTGACAAGGCTACCATCCATTGGAGTAACAAAAATATGAACAACATACTACCTTGCATAATGACAAGGCTATCATCCGTTGGAGTAACAAAGATATCAACAGCATACTATCTTCAATAATGACAAGGCTACCATCCATTGGAGTAACGAAAATATCGAAAAAAGACTACCTTCCATAATGACAAGGTTACCATCCATTGGAATAACAAAAATCTCGACAACAGACTATCTTCCATAATGACAAGGCTACCATCCATTGGAATAACAAAAATCTACCTTCTATAATGATAAGGCTACCATCCATTGGAATAACAAAAATATAGATAATAGACTACCTTCCATAATGACATGGCTACCATCCATTGGAGTAAAAAAAATCTCGAAAAAAGACTACCTTCCATACTGGCAAGGTTACCATCCATTGGAATAACAAAAATCTCGAATACAAACTATTTTCCATAATGACAAGGCTACCATCCATTGGAGTAACAAAAATCTGAACAACACACTACCTTACATAATGACAAGGCTACAGTCCATTGGAGTAACAGAAATCTCAACGACAGACTACCTTTCATAATGACAAGGTTACCATCCATTGGAGTAACAAAAATCTTGACAAAAGACTACCTTCCATAATTACAAGGCTACCATCCATTGGGGTAACAAAAATCTCGACAACAGACTACCTTCCATAATGACACGGTTACCGTCCATTGGAGTAACAAAAATATCAACAAAAAACTACCTTCCATAATGACAAGGCTACCATCCATTGGAATAACAAGCATCTCGACAAAAGACTACCTTCCATAATGACAAGGCTACCATTTCACTGGAGTAACAAAAATCTCGATAAAAGACTACCTTCCATAATGACAAGGCTACCATCCATTGGACTAACAAAAATCTGAACAACATACTACCTTCCATAAATTCAAGGCTATAATCTATTGGAGTTACAAAAATCATAACGACAGACAACCTTCCATATTGACAAGGCAAGCATTCATTGGAGTAACAAAAATATCGATAACAGACTACCTTCCATAATGACAAGGCTACCATCCATTGGAGTAACAAAAATCTGAACAACAAACTACCTTACATAATGACAAGGCTATAATCCATTGGAGTAACAAAAATATCAATGACAAACTACCTTCCATAATGACAAGGCTACCATCCATTGGAGTAACAAAAATCTCGACAATAGACTACCTTCCATAATTACAAGGCTACCATCCATTGGGGTAACAAAAATCTCGACAACAGACTACCTTCTATAGTGACAAGGCTACATCCATTGGGGTAAAAAAAATCTAGACAACAGACTTCCTTCCATAATGCCAAGGATACCAGCCATTGGAGTAACAAAAATCTCGACAAAAAAATACGTTCCATAATGACAAGGCTACCATCCATTGGAATAACAAAAATCTCGACCATAGCCTACCTTCCATAATGACAAGGCTACCATCCATTGGAGTAACAAAAATTTCGATAAAAAACTACCTTCTATAATGATAAGGATACCATCCATTGGAATAACAAAAATATCGATAATAGACTAC
Organism: Vicia faba; assembly: GCA_948472305.1. Lineage (NCBI taxonomy): Eukaryota > Viridiplantae > Streptophyta > Magnoliopsida > Fabales > Fabaceae > Vicia > Vicia faba. Next base: position 583,761,214 of record OX451739.1, on the reverse strand, counting down.
CTTCCATAATGACAAGGCTACCATCCATTGGAGTAACAAAAATATGAACAACAGACTACCTTGCATAATGACAAGGCTATTATCCATTGGAGTAACAAAGATATCGACAATAGACTACCTTCAATAATGACAAGGCTACCATCCATTGGAGTAAAAAAAATCTCGATAAAAGACTACCTTCCATACTGACAAGGTTACCATCCATTGGAATAACAAAAATCTCGACTACAGACTTTCTTCCATAATGAGAAGGCTACCATCCATTGGAGTAACAAAAATCTGAACAACACACTACCTTTCATAATGACAAGGCTACCATCCATTGGAATAACAAAAATCTCGACAATAGACTACCTTCCATAATGACAAAGCTACCATCCGTTGGAGTAACAAAAATATGAACAACATACTACCTTGCATAATGACAAGGCTATCATCCATTGGAGTAACAAAGATATCAACAACATACTATCTTCAATAATGAAAAGGCTACCATCCATTAGAGTAACGAAAATCTCAACAAAAGACTACCTTCCATAATGACAAGGTTACCATCAATTGGAATAACAAAAATCTCGACAACAGACTACCTTCCATAATGACAAGGCTACCATTCAATGGAATAAAAAAATTCTCGACCACAGACTACCTTCCATAATGACAAGGCTACCATCCATTGGAGTAAAAAAAAAATCTGAACAACAGACTACCTTTCATAATAACAAGGCTACAATCCATTGGAGTAACAGAAATCTCAATGACAAACTACCTTCCATAATGACAAGGCTACCATCCATTGGAGTAACAAAAATCTCGACAACAGACTACCTTACATAATGACAAGGCTACAATCCATTGGAGTAACATAAATCTCAACGACAGACTACCTTTCATAATGACAAGGTTACCATCCATTGGAGTAAAAAAAATCTCGAAAAAAGACTACCTTCCATAATGACAAGGTTACCATCCATTGGAATAACAAAAATCTCGACAACAGACTACCTTCCATAATGACAAGGCTACCATCAAATGGAATAAAAAAATTATCGACAACAGACTACCTTCCATAATGACAAGGCTATCATCCATTGGAGTAACAAAGATATCGATAACAGACTACCTTCAATAATGACAAGGCTACCATCCATTGGAGTAACAAAAATCTCGACAAAAAACTACCTCCCATATTGACAAGGCTACCATCCATTGGAATAATAAAAATCCCGACAATAGACTACCTTCCATAATGGCAAGGCTACCATCCATTAGAGTAACAAAAATCTTGACAAAAAACTACCTTATATAATAACAAGGCTACCATCCATTGGAATAACAAAATTCTCGACAATAGACTACCATCCATATTGACAAGGCTACCATCCATTGGAGTAACAAAAATATGAACAACATACTACCTTGCATAATGACAAGGCTATCATCCGTTGGAGTAACAAAGATATCAACAGCATACTATCTTCAATAATGACAAGGCTACCATCCATTGGAGTAACGAAAATATCGAAAAAAGACTACCTTCCATAATGACAAGGTTACCATCCATTGGAATAACAAAAATCTCGACAACAGACTATCTTCCATAATGACAAGGCTACCATCCATTGGAGTAACAAAAATATGAACAACAGACTACCTTGCATAATGACAAGGCTATTATCCATTGGAGTAACAAAGATATCGACAATAGACTACCTTCAATAATGACAAGGCTACCATCCATTGGAGTAAAAAAAATCTCGATAAAAGACTACCTTCCATACTGACAAGGTTACCATCCATTGGAATAACAAAAATCTCGACTACAGACTTTCTTCCATAATGAGAAGGCTACCATCCATTGGAGTAACAAAAATCTGAACAACACACTACCTTTCATAATGACAAGGCTACCATCCATTGGAATAACAAAAATCTCGACAATAGACTACCTTCCATAATGACAAAGCTACCATCCGTTGGAGTAACAAAAATATGAACAACATACTACCTTGCATAATGACAAGGCTATCATCCATTGGAGTAACAAAGATATCAACAACATACTATCTTCAATAATGAAAAGGCTACCATCCATTAGAGTAACGAAAATCTCAACAAAAGACTACCTTCCATAATGACAAGGTTACCATCAATTGGAATAACAAAAATCTCGACAACAGACTACCTTCCATAATGACAAGGCTACCATTCAATGGAATAAAAAAATTCTCGACCACAGACTACCTTCCATAATGACAAGGCTACCATCCATTGGAGTAAAAAAAAAATCTGAACAACAGACTACCTTTCATAATAACAAGGCTACAATCCATTGGAGTAACAGAAATCTCAATGACAAACTACCTTCCATAATGACAAGGCTACCATCCATTGGAGTAACAAAAATCTCGACAACAGACTACCTTACATAATGACAAGGCTACAATCCATTGGAGTAACATAAATCTCAACGACAGACTACCTTTCATAATGACAAGGTTACCATCCATTGGAGTAACAAAAATCTCGAAAAAAGACTACCTTCCATAATGACAAGGTTACCATCCATTGGAATAACAAAAATCTCGACAACAGACTACCTTCCATAATGACAAGGCTACCATCAAATGGAATAAAAAAATTATCGACAACAGACTACCTTCCATAATGACAAGGCTATCATCCATTGGAGTAACAAAGATATCGATAACAGACTACCTTCAATAATGACAAGGCTACCATCCATTGGAGTAACAAAAATCTCGACAAAAAACTACCTCCCATATTGACAAGGCTACCATCCATTGGAATAATAAAAATCCCGACAATAGACTACCTTCCATAATGGCAAGGCTACCATCCATTAGAGTAACAAAAATCTTGACAAAAAACTACCTTATATAATAACAAGGCTACCATCCATTGGAATAACCAAATTCTCGACAATAGACTACCATCCATATTGACAAGGCTACCATCCATTGGAGTAACAAAAATATGAACAACATACTACCTTGCATAATGACAAGGCTATCATCCGTTGGAGTAACAAAGATATCAACAGCATACTATCTTCAATAATGACAAGGCTACCATCCATTGGAGTAACGAAAATATCGAAAAAAGACTACCTTCCATAATGACAAGGTTACCATCCATTGGAATAACAAAAATCTCGACAACAGACTATCTTCCATAATGACAAGGCTACCATCCATTGGAATAACAAAAATCTACCTTCTATAATGATAAGGCTACCATCCATTGGAATAACAAAAATATAGATAATAGACTACCTTCCATAATGACATGGCTACCATCCATTGGAGTAAAAAAAATCTCGAAAAAAGACTACCTTCCATACTGGCAAGGTTACCATCCATTGGAATAACAAAAATCTCGAATACAAACTATTTTCCATAATGACAAGGCTACCATCCATTGGAGTAACAAAAATCTGAACAACACACTACCTTACATAATGACAAGGCTACAGTCCATTGGAGTAACAGAAATCTCAACGACAGACTACCTTTCATAATGACAAGGTTACCATCCATTGGAGTAACAAAAATCTTGACAAAAGACTACCTTCCATAATTACAAGGCTACCATCCATTGGGGTAACAAAAATCTCGACAACAGACTACCTTCCATAATGACACGGTTACCGTCCATTGGAGTAACAAAAATATCAACAAAAAACTACCTTCCATAATGACAAGGCTACCATCCATTGGAATAACAAGCATCTCGACAAAAGACTACCTTCCATAATGACAAGGCTACCATTTCACTGGAGTAACAAAAATCTCGATAAAAGACTACCTTCCATAATGACAAGGCTACCATCCATTGGACTAACAAAAATCTGAACAACATACTACCTTCCATAAATTCAAGGCTATAATCTATTGGAGTTACAAAAATCATAACGACAGACAACCTTCCATATTGACAAGGCAAGCATTCATTGGAGTAACAAAAATATCGATAACAGACTACCTTCCATAATGACAAGGCTACCATCCATTGGAGTAACAAAAATCTGAACAACAAACTACCTTACATAATGACAAGGCTATAATCCATTGGAGTAACAAAAATATCAATGACAAACTACCTTCCATAATGACAAGGCTACCATCCATTGGAGTAACAAAAATCTCGACAATAGACTACCTTCCATAATTACAAGGCTACCATCCATTGGGGTAACAAAAATCTCGACAACAGACTACCTTCTATAGTGACAAGGCTACATCCATTGGGGTAAAAAAAATCTAGACAACAGACTTCCTTCCATAATGCCAAGGATACCAGCCATTGGAGTAACAAAAATCTCGACAAAAAAATACGTTCCATAATGACAAGGCTACCATCCATTGGAATAACAAAAATCTCGACCATAGACTACCTTCCATAATGACAAGGCTACCATCCATTGGAGTAACAAAAATTTCGATAAAAAACTACCTTCTATAATGATAAGGATACCATCCATTGGAATAACAAAAATATCGATAATAGACTACCTTCCATAATGACAAGGCTACCATCCATTGGAGTAACAAAAATATGAACAACAGACTACCTTGCATAATGACAAGGCTATTATCCATTGGAATAACAAAGATATCGACAATAGACTACCTTCAATAATGACAAGGCTACCATCCATTGGAGTAAAAAAAATCTCGATAAAAGACTACCTTCCATACTGACAAGGTTACCATCCATTGGAATAACAAAAATCTCGACTACAGACTTTCTTCCATAATGAGAAGGCTACCATCCATTGGAGTAACAAAAATCTGAACAACACACTACCTTTCATAATGACAAGGCTACCATCCATTGGAATAACAAAAATCTCGACAATAGACTACCTTCCATAATGACAAAGCTACCATCCGTTGGAGTAACAAAAATATGAACAACATACTACCTTGCATAATGACAAGGCTATCATCCATTGGAGTAACAAAGATATCAACAACATACTATCTTCAATAATGAAAAGGCTACCATCCATTAGAGTAACGAAAATCTCAACAAAAGACTACCTTCCATAATGACAAGGTTACCATCAATTGGAATAACAAAAATCTCGACAACAGACTACCTTCCATAATGACAAGGCTACCATTCAATGGAATAAAAAAATTCTCGACCACAGACTACCTTCCATAATGACAAGGCTACCATCCATTGGAGTAAAAAAAAAATCTGAACAACAGACTACCTTTCATAATAACAAGGCTACAATCCATTGGAGTAACAGAAATCTCAATGACAAACTACCTTCCATAATGACAAGGCTACCATCCATTGGAGTAACAAAAATCTCGACAACAGACTACCTTACATAATGACAAGGCTACAATCCATTGGAGTAACATAAATCTCAACGACAGACTACCTTTCATAATGACAAGGTTACCATCCATTGGAGTAACAAAAATCTCGAAAAAAGACTACCTTCCATAATGACAAGGTTACCATCCATTGGAATAACAAAAATCTCGACAACAGACTACCTTCCATAATGACAAGGCTACCATCAAATGGAATAAAAAAATTATCGACAACAGACTACCTTCCATAACGACAAGGCTATCATCCATTGGAGTAACAAAGATATCGATAACAGACTACCTTCAATAATGACAAGGCTACCATCCATTGGAGTAACAAAAATCTCGACAAAAAACTACCTCCCATATTGACAAGGCTACCATCCATTGGAATAATAAAAATCCCGACAATAGACTACCTTCCATAATGGCAAGGCTACCATCCATTAGAGTAACAAAAATCTTGACAAAAAACTACCTTATATAATAACAAGGCTACCATCCATTGGAATAACAAAATTCTCGACAATAGACTACCATCCATATTCACAAGGCTACCATCCATTGGAGTAACAAAAATATGAACAACATACTACCTTGCATAATGACAAGGCTATCATCCGTTGGAGTAACAAAGATATCAACAACATACTATCTTCAATAATGACAAGGCTACCATCCATTGGAGTAACGAAAATATCGAAAAAAGACTACCTTCCATAATGACAAGGTTACCATCCATTGGAATAACAAAAATCTCGACAACAGACTATCTTCCATAATGACAAGGCTACCATCCATTGGAGTACCAAAAATCTGAACAACAGACTACCTTCCATAATAACAAGGCTACAATCCATTGGAGTAATAGAAATCTCAATGATAGACTACCTTCCATAATGACAAGGCTACCATCCATTGGAGTAACAAAAATCTCGACAACAGACTACCTTCCATAATTACAAGGCTACTATCCATTGGGATAACAAAAATCTTTACAATAGACTATCTTCCGTAATGACAAGGCTACCATACATTGGAGTATCAAAAATATCAAAAACAAACTACCTTCCATAATGACAAGGCAACCATCCACTAGAATAACAAAAATCTCGACAATAGACTACCTTCCATAATGACAAGGCTACCATCCTTGGAGTAACAAAAATTTGAACAAGAGACTACCTTTCATAATGTCAAGGCTATAATCCATTGGAGTAACAAAAATCTTAACGACATACTACCTTCCATATTGACAAGGCAACCATTCATTGGAGTAACAAAAATATCGACAACAGACTACCTTCCATAATGACAAGGCTACCATCCATTGGAGTAACAAAAATATGAACAACAGTCTACCTTACATAATAACAAGGCTACAATCCATTGGAGTAACAAAAATCTCAATGACAAACTACCTTCCATAATGACAAGGCTACCATCCATTATAGTAACAAAAATCTCGACAATAGACCACCTTCCATAATTATAAGGCTACCATCCATTGGGGTAACAAAAATCTCGACAACACACTACCTTCTATAATGACAAGGCTACATCCATTGTGGTAACAAAAATCTCGACAACAGACTACCTTCCATAATGACAAGGCTACCATCCATTGGAGTAACAAAAATCTCGTTAAAGAACTACCTTCTATAATGATAAGGCTACCATCCATTGGAATAACAAAAATCTCGACAATAGACTACCTTCCATAATGACAAGGCTACCATCCATTGGAGTAACAAAAATATGAACAACAGACTACCTTGCATAATGACAAGGCTATTATCCATTGGAGTAACAATTATATCAACAACATACTATCTTCAATAATGAAAAGGCTACCATCCATTGGAATAACCAAAATCTCGACAACAGACTACCTTCCATAATGACAAGGCTACCATCCAATGGAATAAAACAATTCTCGACAACAGACTACCTTCCATGATGACAAGGCTACCATCCATTGGAGTAACAAAAATCTGAACAGCAGACTACCTTCAATAATGACAAGGCTACTATCCGTGGGAGTAACAAAAATCTCGACAAAAAACTACCTTCCATAATGATAAGGCTACCATCCATTGGAATAAGAAAAATATCAACAACAAAGTACGTTACATAATTATAAGGCTACCATTCATTGGAGTAACAAAAATATCGACAACTGACTAGCTTCCATAAAGACAAGGCTACCATCCATTGGAGTAACAAAAATCTCGAAAATAGACTACCTTCCATAATGACAAGGTAAACATCCATTGAAGTGACAAAAATCTCGACAATAGACTACCTTCTATAATGACTAGGATACCATCCATTAGAGTAACAAAGATATCGACAACACACTACCTTCTATAATGACAAGGCTACCATTCATTGCAATAATAAAAATCTCGACAACAAACTACCTTCCATAATGACAAGGCTACCATACATTGTAATAAAAAAAAATCTCGACAACAGTCTACCTTCCATAATGACAAGGCTACCATCCATTGGAGTAACAAAAATCTCGACAATAGACTACCTTCCATAATGACAAGGCTACCATCCGTTGGAGTAACAAAAATCTCGCCAATAGACTACCTTCCATAATGACAAGGCTACCATCCATTGGAGTGTAAAAAATCTCGATAATAGACTACCTTCCGTAATGACTAGGCTACCATCCATTAGAGTAACAAAGATATCGATAACCGACTACCTTTTATAATGACAAGGCTACCATACATTGTAATAATAAAAATCTCGACAACAAACTACCATCCATAATGACAAGGCTACCATACATTGTAGTAACAAAAATCTCGACAACAGTCTGCCTTCCATAATGACAACGCTACCATCCGTTGGAGTAACAAAAATTTCGACAACAGACTACCTTCCATAATGACAAGGCTACCATCCATTGGAGTAATGAAAATATCAACAAGAGACTACCTTCCATAATGAAAAGGCTACCATGCATTGGAGTAATGAAAATATCAACAAGAGACTACCTTTCATAATGACAAGGCTAACATCCATTGGAGTAACAAAAATATCGCCAACAGTCTACCTTCCATAATGACAAGGCTAAGATCCATTGGAGTGACAAAAATCTCGAAAACAAACTAGCTTCCATGATGACAAGGCTACCATCCATTGGAGTGAAAAAATCTCGACAATAGACTACCTTCCATAATGACTAGGCTACCATCCATTAGGGTAACAAAGATATCGACAATAGACTACCTTCTATAATGAAAAAGCTACCATACATTGCAATAACAAAAATCTTGACAACAAACTACCTTCCATAATGACAAGGCTACAATACATTGTAGTAACAAAAATCTCGACAACAGTCTACCTTCCATAATGACAAGGCTACCATCCATTGGAGTAACAAAAAATTAGACAATAGACTACCTTCATTAATGACAAGGCTACCATCCATTAGAGTAACAAAAATATCAACAACAGACTACCTTTCATAATGACAAGGCTACGATCCATTAGAGTAACAAAAATATTGACAATAGACTACCTTCCATATTGACAAGGCTACAATCCAAATATCAACAAGAGACTACCTTCCATAATGACAAGGCTACCGTGCATTGGAGTAATGAAAATTTCCACAAGAGACTACCTTCCATAATGACAAGGCTACCATCCATTGGAGTAACAAATATATCGCCAACTGTCTACCTTTCATAATGACATGGCTACCATCCATTAGAGTAACAAAAATCTCGACAACAAACTACCTACCACAAGGACAAGGCTACGATACATTGTAGTAACATAAATCTCGACAACAGTCTACCTTCCATAATAACAAGGCTAACATCCATTAGAGTAATGATATTATCAGCAAGACACTACCTTCCATAATGGCAAGCCTACCATGCATTGGAGTAATAAAAATATCATCAAGAGACTACCTTCCATAATGATAAGGCTACCATCCATTGGAGTAACAAAAATCTCGCCAATAGACTACCTTCCATAATGACAAGGCTACCATCCATTGGAGTGACAAAAATCTCGACAACAGTCTACCTTCCATAATGACAAGGCTACCATCCATTGGAGTAACAAAAATCTCGACAATAGACTACCTTCAATAATGACAAAGCTACTATCCGTTGGAGTAACAAAAATCTCGACAACTAACTAGCTTCCATAATGATAAGGCTACCATCCATTGGAATAACAAAAATATCAACAACAAACTACGTTACATAATGACAAGGCTACCATTCATTGGAGTAAAAAAAATATCGACAACAGACTACCTTCATTAAAGACAAGGCTACCATCCATTGGAATAACAAAAATCTCGACAATAGACTACCTTCAAAAATGACAAGGCTACCATCCATTGAAGTGACAAAATTCTCGACAATAGACTACCTTCCATAATGACTAGGCTACCAACCATTAGAGTAACAAAGATATCGACAAGACACTACCTTCTATAATGACAAGGCTACCATTCATTGCAATAACAAAAAACTCGACAACAAACTACCTTCCATAATGACAAGGCTACCATACATTGTAATAACAAAAATCTCGACAACAGTCTACCTTCCATAATGAAAAGGCTACCATCCATTGGAGTAATGATAATATACACAAGGGACTACCTTCCATAATGAGAAGGCTACCATGCATTGGAGTAATGAAAATATCAACAAGATACTACCTTCCATAATGATAAGGCTACCATCCATTGGAGTAACAAAAATCTCGCCAACAGACTACCTTCCATAATGACAAGGCTACCATCCATTGGAGTGACAAAAATCTCGATAATAGACCACCTTCCATAATGACTAGGCTACCATCCATTAGAGTAACAAAGATATCAATAATCGACTAACTTTTATAATGAAAAGGCTACCATACATTGTAATAACAAAAATCTCGACAACAAACTACCTTCCACAATGACAAGGCTACCATACATTGTAGTAACAAAATTCTCGACAACAATTTACCTTCCATAATGACAAGGCTACCATCCATTGGAGTAACAAAAATCTCGACAATAGGCTATCTTCCGTAATGACAAGGCTACTATCCATTGGAGTAACAAAAATCTCGACAATAAACTACCTTCCATAATGATAAGGCTACCATCCATTGGAATAACAAAAATATCGACAACAAACTACTTTACATAATGACAAGGCTACCATCCATTGGAGTACCAAAAATATTGACAACACACTACCTTCCATAAAACGAGGCTACTATCCATTGGAGTAACAAAAATCACGAAAATAGACTACCTTCCATAATGACAAGGCTACCATCCATTGGAGTGACAAAAATCTCGACTATAGACTACCTTCCATAATGACTAGGCTACCATCCATTATAGTAACAAAGATATCGATAACCGACTACCTTCTGTAATGGCAAGGCTACCATACATTGTAATAACAAAAATCTCGACAACAAACTACCTTCCACAATGACAAGGCTACCATACATTGTAGTAATTAAAATCTCGACAACAATCTACCTTCCATAATGACAAGGCTACCATCCATTGGAGTAACAAAAATGTCGACAATAGACTACCTTCAATAATGACAAGGCTACAATCCGTTGGAGTAACAATAATCTCGACAACAAACTACCTTCCATAATGATAAGGCTACCATCCATTGGAATAACAGAAATATCAACAACAAACTACGTTACATAATGACAAGGCTACCATTCATTGGAGTAACAAAAATATCGACAACAGACTACCTTCAATAAAGACAAGGCTACCATCCATTGGAATAACAAAAATCTCGACAATAGACTACCTTCAAAAATGACAAGGCTACCATCCTTTGAAGTGACAAAAAGCTCGACAATAGACTACCTTCCATAATGACTAGGCTACCAACCATTAGAGTAAGAAAGATATCGACAACACACTACCTTCTATAATGACAAGGCTACCATTCATTGCAATAACAAAAAACTCGACAACAAACTACCTTCCATAATGACAAGGCTACCATCCATTGGAGTAATGGAAATATCAACAAGAGACTACCTTCCATAATGACAAGGCTACCGTGCATTGGAGTAATGAAAATTTCAAAAAGAGACTACCTTCCATAATGACAAGGCTACAATCCATTGGAGTAACAAAAATATCGCCAACAATCTACCTTCCATAATGACAAGGCTACCATCCATTGGAGTGAAAAAAATCTAGACAACAGACTACCTTCCATAATGACAAGGCTACCATCCATTGGAGTAACAAAAATCTCGACAACAAACTACCTACCACAAGGACAAGGCTATGATACATTGTAGTAACAAAAATCTCGACAACAGTCTACCTTCCATAATGACAAGGCTACCATCGATTGGAGTAATGATAATATACACAAGAGACTACCTTCCATAATGAGAAGGCTACCGTGCATTGGAGTAATGAAAATATCAACAAAAGACTACCTTCCATAATGACAAGGCTACCATCCATTGGAGTGACAAAAATCTCGCCAACAGACTACCTTCCATAATGACAAGGTTACCATCCATTGCAGTGGCAAAAATCTCGATAATAGACTACATTCCATAATGACTAGGCTACCATCCATTAGAATAACAAAGATATCGATAACCGACTACCTTTTATAATGAAAAAGATACCATACATTGTAATAACAAAAATCTCGACAACAAACAACCTTCCACAATGACAAGGCTACCATACATTGTAGTAAAAAAAATCTCGACAACAGTCTACCTTCCATAATGACAAGGCTACCATCCATTGGAATAACAAAAATCTCGACAATAGACTATCTTCCGTAATGACAAGGCTACTATCCATTGGAGTAACAAAAATCTCGACAACAAACTACCTTCCATAATGATAAGGCTACCATCCATTGGAATAACAAAAATATCGACAACAAACTACTTTACATAATGACAAGGCTACCATCCATTGGAGTACGAAAAATATCGACAACACACTACCTTCCATAATGACAAGGCTACCATACATTGTAATAACAAAAATATCGACAACAGTCTACCTTCCATAATGACAAGGCTACCATCCATTGGAGTAATTATAATATACACAAGAGACTACCTTCCATAATGAGAAGGCTACCATGCATTGGAGTAATGAAAATATCAACAAGAGACTACCTTCCATAATGACAAGGCTACCATCCATTGGAGTAACAAAAATCTCGCCAACAGACTACCTTCCATAATGACTAGGCTACCATTCATTAGAGTAACAAAGATATCGATAATCGACTACCTTTTATAATGAAAAGGCTACCATCCATTGGAATAACAAAAATATCGACAACAAACTACTTTACATAATGACAAGGCTACCATCCATTGGAGTACCAAAAATATCGACAACAGACTACCTTCCATAAAGACGAGGCTACTATCCATTGGAGTAACAAAAATCACGAAAATAGACTACCTTCCATAATGACAAGGCTACCATCCAGTGTAGTAACAAAAATCTCGACAACAGTCTACCTTCCCTAATGACAAGGCTACCATCCATTTGAGTAACAAAAATCTCGATAATAGACTACCTTCCATAATGACAAGGCTACCATCCATTGGAGTAGCAAAAATATCGACAACAAACTACCTTCCATAATGACAAGGCTACAATTCATTGGAGTATGAAAAATCTCGACAACAGACTACCTTACATAATGACGAGGCTACGATCCATTAGAGTAACAAAAATATCGGCAACAGACTACCTTCAATAATGACAAGGCTAGCATCCATTGGAGTAATGAAAATATCAACAAGAGACTACCTTCCATAATGACAAGGCTACCATGGATTGGAGTAATGAAAATATCAACAAGAGACTACCTTCCATAATGACAAGGCTAACATCCATTGGAGTAACAAAAATCTCGCCAACAGTCTACCTTCCATAATGACAAGGCTATGATCCATTGGAGTGACAAAAATCTCGAAAACAGACTAACTTCCATGATGACAAGGCTACCATCCATTGGAGTGAGAAAAATCTCGACAATAGACTACCTTCCATAATGACTAGGCTACCATTCCTTAGAGTAACAATGATATCGACAACATACTACCTTCTATAATGAAAAGGCTACCATACATTGCAATAACAAAAATCTTGACAACAAACTACCTTCCATAATGACAAGGCTACAATACATTGTAGTAACAAAAATATCGACAACAGTTTACCTTCCATAATGACAAGGCTACAATCCATTGGAGTAACAAAAATCTCGACAACAGACTACCTTCCATAATGACAAGGATACGAACCATTAGAGTAACAAAAATCTCGACAACAGACTACCTTCCATATTTACAAGGCTACGATCCATTGGAATAATGGAAATATCAACAAGAGACTACCTTCCATAATGACAAGGCTACCGTGCATTGGAGTAATGAGAATTTCAAAAAGAGACTACCTTCCATAATGACAAGGCTACCATCCATTGGAGTAACAAAAATTTCGACAACAAACTACCTACCACAAGGACAAGGCTACGATACATTGTAGTAACAAAAATCTCGACAACAGTCTACCTTACATAATGACAAGGCTACCATCCATTGGAGTAATGATAATATACACAAGAGACTACCTTCCATAATGAGAAGGCTACCATGCATTGGAGTAATGAAAATATCAACAAAAGACTACCTTCCATAATGACAAGGCTACCATCCATTGGAGTAACAAAAATCTCGCCAACAGACTACCTTCCATAATGACAAGGCTACCATCCATTGCAGTGACAAAAATCTCGATAATAGACTACCTTCCATAATGACTAGGCTACCATCCATTAGAGTAACAAGGATATCGATAACCGACTACCTTTAATATTGAAAAGGCTACCATACATTGTAATAAAAAAAATCTCGACAACAAACTACCTTCCATAATGACAAGGCTACCATACATTGTAGTAACAAAAATCTCGACAACAGTCTACCTTCCATAATGACAAGGCTACCATCCATTGGAGTAACAAAAATCTCCACAATAGACTACCTTCCATAATGACAAGGCTACTATCCATTAGAGTAACAAAAATCTCGACAACAAACTACCTTCCATAATGATAAGGCTACCATCCATTGGAATAGGAAAAATATCGACAACAAACTACTTTACATAATGACAAGGCTACCATCCATTGGAGTACCAAAAATATCGACAACACACTACCTTCCATAAATATGGGGCTACTATCCATTGGAGTAACAAAAATCACGAAAATAGACTACCTTCCATAATGACAAGGCTACCATCCATTGGAGTGACATAAATCTCGACAATAGCCTACATTCCATAATGACTAGGCTACCATCCAATATAGTAACAAAGATATCGATAACCGACTACCTTCTGTAATGACAAGGCTACCATACATTGTAATAACAAAAATCTCGACAACAAACTACCTTCCACAATGACAAGGCTACAATACATTGTAGTAACAAAAATCTCGACAACAGTCTACCTTCCATAATGACAAGGCTACTATCCATTGGAGTAACAAAAATCTCGACAATAGACTACCTTCAATAATGACAAGGCTACAATCCGTTGGAGTAACAAAAATCTCGACAACAAACTACCTTCCATAATGATAAGGCTACCATCCATTGGAATAACAAAAATATCAACAACAAACTACGTTACATAATGACAAGGCTACCATTCATTGGAGTAACAAAAATATCGACAACAGACTACCTTTAATAAAGACAAGGCTACCATCCATTGGAATAACAAAAATCTCGACAATAGACTACCTTCAAAAATGACAAGGCTACAATCCATTGAAGTGGCAAAAAGCTCAACAATAGACTACCTTCCATAAGGACTAGGCTACCAACCATTAGAGTAACAAAGATATCGACAACACACTACCTTCTATAATGACAAGGCTACCATTCATTGCAATAACAAAAAACTCGACAATAAACTACCTTCCATAATGACAAGGCTACCATACATTGTAATAACAAAAATCTCCACAACAGTCTACCTTCCATAATGACAAGGCTACCATCCATTGGAGTAATGATAATATACACAAGAGACTACCTTCCATAATGAGAAGGCTACCATGCATTGGAGTAATGAAAATATCAACAAGAGACTACCTTCCATAATGACAAGGCTACCATCCATTGGAGTAACAAAAATCTCGCCAACAGACTACCTTCCATAATGACAAGGCCACCATCCATTGCATTGACAAAAATCTCGATAATAGACTACCTTCCATAATGACTAGGCTACCATCCATTAGAGTAACAAAGATATCGATAACCGACTACCTTTTATAATGAAAAGGCTACCATACATTGTAATAACAAAAATATCGACAACAAACTACCTTCCACAATGACAAGGCTACCATACATTGTAGTAAAAAAAATCTCGACAACAATCTACCTTCCATAATGTCAAGGCTACCATCCATTGGAGTAAAAAAATCTCGACAATAGACTACCTTCCATAATGACAAGGCTACTATCCATTGGAGTAATAAAAATCTCGATGACAAACTACCTTCGATAATGATAAGGCTACCATCCATTGGAATAACAAAAATATCGACAACAAACTACTTTACATAATGACAAGGCTACCATCCATTGGAGTACCAAAAATATCGACAACAGACTACCTTCCATAAAGACGAGGCTACTATCCATTGGAGTAACAAAAATCACGAAAATAGACTACCTTCCATAATGACAAGGCTACCATCCAGTGTAGTAACAAAAATCTCGACAACAGTCTACCTTCCTTAATGACAAGGCTACCATCCATTTGAGTAACAAAAATCTCGATAATAGACTACCTTCCATAATGACAAGGCTACCATCCATTGGAGTAGCAAAAATATCGACAACAAACTACCTTCCATAATGACAAGGCTACAATTCATTGGAGTATGAAAAATCTCGACAACAGACTACCTTACATAATGACGAGGCTACGATCCATTAGAGTAACAAAAATATCGACAACAGACTACCTTCAATAATGACAAGGCTAGCATCCATTGGAGTAATGAAAATATCAACAAGAGACTACCTTCCATAATGACAAGGCTACCATGCATTGGAGTAATGAAAATATCAACAAGAGACTACCTTCCATAATAACAAGGCTAACATCCATTGGAGTAACAAAAATCTCGCCAACAGTCTACCTTCCATAATGACAAGGATACGATCCATTGGAGTGACAAAAATATCGAAAATAGACTACCTTCCATGATGACAAGGCTACCATCCATTGGAGTGAGAAAAATCTCGACAATAGACTACCTACCACAAGGACAAGGCTACGATGCATTGTAGTAACAAAAATCTCGACAACAATCTACCTTCCATAATTACAAGGCAACCATCCATTGGAGTAATGATATTATCAACAAGACACTACCTTCCATAATGACAAGCCTACCATGCATTGGAGTAATGAAAATATCAACAAGAGACTACCTTCCATAATGACAAGGCTACCAGCCATTGGAGTAACAAAAATTTCGCCAACAGACTACCTTCCATAACGACAAGGCTACCATCCATTAGAGTGACAAAAATCTCGACAATAGACTACCTTCCATAATGACTAGGCTACCATCCATTAGATTAACAAAGATATCAACAACCGACTACCTTCTGTAATGACAAGGCTACCATACATTGTAATAACAAAAATCTCGACAACAAACTACCTTCCATAATGACAAGGCTACCATACATTGTAGTAACAAAAATCTCGACAACATTCTACCTTCCATAATGACAAGGCTACCATCCATTGGAGTAACAAAAATCTCGACAATAGACTACCTTCGATAATGACAAGGCTACTATCCATTGGAGTAACAAAAATCTCGACAACAAACTACCTTCCATAATGATAAGGCTACCATCCATTGTAATAACAAAAATATCGACAACAAACTACTTTACATAATGACAAGGCTACCATCCATTAGAGTACCAAAAATATCGACAACAGACTACCTTCCATAAAGACGAGGCTACTATCCATTGGAGTAACAAAAATCACGAAAATAGACTACCTTCCATAATGACAAGGCTACCATTCATTGGAGTGACAAAAATCTCGACAATAGATTACCTTCCATAATGACTAAGCTACCATCCATTATAGTAAAAAAGATATCGATAACCGACTACCTTCTGTAATGACAAGGCTACCATACATTGTAATCAAAAAAATCTCGACAACAAACTACCTTCCACAATGACAAGGCTACCATACATTATAGTAACAAAAATCTCGACAACAGTCTACCTTCCATAATTGCAAGGCTACCATCCATTGGAGTAACAAAAATCTCGACAATAGACTACCTTCAATAATGACAAGGCTAGCATCCATTAAAGTAATGAAAATATCAACAAGAGACTACCTTCCATAATGACAAGGCTACCATGCATTGGAGTAATGAAAATATCAACAAGAGACTACCTTCCATAATGACAAGGCTACCATCCATTGGAGTAACAAAAATCTCGCCAACAGACTACCTTCCATAATGACAAGGCCACCATCCATTGCATTGACAAAAATCTCGATAATAGACTACCTTCCATAATGACTAGGCTACCATCCATTAGAGTAACAAAGATATCGATAACCGACTACCTTTTATAATGAAAAGGCTACCATACATTGTAATAACAAAATTCTCGACAACAAACTACCTTCCACAATGACAAGGCTACCATACATTGTCGTAACAAAAATCTCGACAACAAACTACCTTACATAATGTCAAGGCTACCATCCATTGGAGTAAAAAAATCTCGACAATAGACTACCTTCCATAATGACAAGGCTACTATCCATTGGAGTAACAAAAATCTCGATAACAAACTACCTTCCATAATGATAAGGCTACCATCCATTGAAATAACAAAAATATCGACAATAAACTACTTTACATAATGACAAGGCTACCATCCATTGGAGTACCAAAAATATCGACAACAGACTACCTTCCATAAAGACGAGGCTACTATCCATTGGAGTAACAAAAATCACGAAAATAGACTACTTTCCATAATGACAAGGCTACCATCCAGTGTAGTAACAAAAATCTCGACAACAGTCTACCTTCCATAATGACAAGGCTACCATCCATTTGAGTAACAAAAATCTCGATAATAGACTACCTTCCATAATGACAAGGCTACCATCCATTGGAGTAGCAAAAATATCGACAACAAACTACCTTCCATAATGACAAGGCTACAATTCATTGGAGTATGAAAAATCTCGACAACAGACTACCTTACATAATGACGAGGCTACGATCCATTAGAGTAACAAAAATATCGGCAACAGACTACCTTCAATAATGACAAGGCTAGCATCCATTGGAGTAATGAAAATATCAACAAGAGACTACCTTCCATAATGACAAGGCTACCATGCATTGGAGTAATGAAAATATCAACAAGAGACTACCTTCCATAATAACAAGGCTAACATCCATTGGAGTAACAAAAATCTCGCCAACAGTCTACCTTCCATAATGACAAGGATACGATCCATTGGAGTGACAAAAATATCGAAAATAGACTACCTTCCATGATGACAAGGCTACCATCCATTGGAGTGAGAAAAATCTCGAGAATAGACTACCTTCCATAATGACTAGGCTACCATCCCTTAGAGTAACAATGATATCGACAACATACTACCTTCTATAATGAAAAGGCTACCATACATTGCAATAACAAAAATCTTGACAACAAACTACCTTCCATAATGACAAGGCTACAATACATTGTAGTAACAAAAATATCGACAACAGTTTACCTTCCATAATGACAAGGCTACAATCCATTGGAGTAACAAAAATCTCGACAACAGACTACCTTCCATAATGACAAGGCTACGATCCATTTGAGTAACAAAAATCTCGATAACAAACTACCTTCGATAATGATAAGGCTACCATCCATTGAAATAACGAAAATATCGACAATAAACTACTTTACATAATGACAAGGCTACCATCCATTGGAGTACCAAAAATATCGACAACAGACTACCTTCCATAAAGACGAGGCTACTATCCATTGGAGTAACAAAAATCACGAAAATAGACTACCTTCCATAATGACAAGGCTACCATCCAGTGTAGTAACAAAAATCTCGACAACAGTCTACCTTCCATAATGACAAGGCTACCATCCATTTGAGTAACAAAAATCTCGATAATAGACTACCTTCCATAATGACAAGGCTACCATCCATTGGAGTAGCAAAAATATCGACAACAAACTACCTTCCATAATGACAAGGCTACAATTCATTGGAGTATGAAAAATCTCGACAACAGACTACCTTACATAATGACGAGGCTACGATCCATTAGAGTAACAAAAATATCGGCAACAGACTACCTTCAATAATGACAAGGCTAGCATCCATTGGAGTAATGAAAATATCAACAAGAGACTACCTTCCATAATGACAAGGCTACCATGCATTGGAGTAATGAAAATATCAACAAGAGACTACCTTCCATAATAACAAGGCTAACATCCATTGGAGTAACAAAAATCTCGCCAACAGTCTACCTTCCATAATGACAAGGATACGATCCATTGGAGTGACAAAAATATCGAAAATAGACTACCTTCCATGATGACAAGGCTACCATCCATTGGAGTGAGAAAAATCTCGAGAATAGACTACCTTCCATAATGACTAGGCTACCATCCCTTAGAGTAACAATGATATCGACAACATACTACCTTCTATAATGAAAAGGCTACCATACATTGCAATAACAAAAATCTTGACAACAAACTACCTTCCATAATGACAAGGCTACAATACATTGTAGTAACAAAAATATCGACAACAGTTTACCTTCCATAATGACAAGGCTACAATCCATTGGAGTAACAAAAATCTCGACAACAGACTACCTTCCATAATGACAAGGCTACGATCCATTAGAGTAACAAAAATCTCGACAACAGACTACCTTCCATATTCACAAGGCTACCATCCATTGGAGTAATGGAAATATCAACAAGAGACTACCTTCCATAATGACAAGGCTACCGTGCATTGGAGTAATGAAAATTTCAAAAAGAGACTACATTCCATAATGACAAGGCTACCATCCATTGGAGTAACAAAAATATCGCCAACAATCTACCTTCCATAATGACAAGGCTACCATCCATTGGGGTGACAAAAATCTCCACAATAGACTACCTTCCATAATGACAAGGCTACCATCCATTGGAGTAACAAAAATCTCGACAACAAACTACCTACCACAAGGACAAGGCTACGATACATTGTAGTAACAAAAATCTCGACAACAATCTACCTTCCATAATTACAAGGCAACCATCCATTGGAGTAATGATATTATCAACAAGACACTACCTTCCATAATGACAAGCCTACCATGCATTGGAGTAATGAAAATATCAACAAGAGACTACCTTCCATAATGACAAGGCTACCATCCATTGGAGTAACAAAAATTTCGCCAACAGACTACCTTCCATAACGACAAGGCTACCATCCATTAGAGTGACAAAAATCTCGACAATAGACTACCTTCCATAATGACTAGGCTACCATCCATTAGAGTAACAAAGATATCAACAACCGACTACCTTCTGTAATGACAAGGCTACCATACATTGTAATAACAAAAATCTCGACAACAAACTACCTTCCATAATGACAAGGCTACCATACATTGTAGTAACAAAAATCTCGACAACATTCTACCTTCCATAATGACAAGGCTACCATCCATTGGAGTAACAAAAATCTCGACAATAGACTACCTTCAATAATTACAAGGCTACTATCCATTGGAGTAACAAAAATCTCGACAACAAACTACCTTTCATAATGATAAGGCTACCATCCATTGTAATAACAAAAATATCGACAACAAACTACTTTACATAATGACAAGGCTACCATCCATTAGAGTACCAAAAATATCGACAACAGACTACCTTCCATAAAGACGAGGCTACTATCCAATTGAGTAACAAAAATCACGAAAATAGACTACCTTCCATAATGACAAGGCTACCATTCATTGGAGTGACAAAAATCTCGACAATAGATTACCTTCCATAATGACTAGGCTACCATCCATTATAGTAAAAAAGATATCGATAACCGACTACCTTCTGTAATGACAAGGCTACCATACATTGTAATCAAAAAAATCTCGACAACAAACTACCTTCCACAATGACAAGGCTACCATACATTATAGTAACAAAAATATCGACAACAGTCTACCTTCCATAATTGCAAGGCTACCATCCATTGGAGTAACAAAAATCTCGACAATAGACTACCTTCAATAATGACAAGGCTACTATCCGTTGGAGTAACAAAAATCTCGACAACAAACTACCTTCCATAATGATAAGGCTACCATCAATTGGAATAACAAAAATATCAACAACAAACTACGTTACATAATGACAAGGCTACCATTCATTGGAGTAACAAAAATATCGACAACAGACTACCTTCAAAAAAGACAAGGCTACCATCCATTGGAATAACAAAAATATCGACAACAGACTACCTTCAAAAATGACAAGGCTACCATCCATTAAAGTGACAAAAAGCTCGACAATAGACTACCTTCCATAATGACTAGGCTACCAACCATTAGAGTAACAAAGATATCGACAACACACTACCTTCAATTATGACAAGGCTACCATTCATTGCAATAACAAAAAACTCGACAACAAACTACCTTCCATAATGACAAGGCTACCATACATTGTAATAACAAAAATCTCGACAACAGTCTACCTTCCATAATGACAAGGCTACCATCCATTAGAGTAATGATAATATACATAAGAGACTACCTTCCATAATGAGAAGGCTACCATGAATTGGAGTAATGAAAATATCAACAAAAGACTACCTTCCATAATGACAAGGCTACCATCCATTGGAGTAACAAAAATCTCGCCAACAGACTACCTTCCATAATCACAAGGCTACCATCCATTGCAGTGACAAAAATCTCGATAATAGACTACCTTCCATAATGACTAGGCTACCATCCATTAGAGTAACAAAGATATCGATAACCGACTACCTTTTATAATGAAAAGGCTACCATACATTGTAATAACAAAAATCTCGACAACAAACTACCTTCCACAATGACAAGGCTACCATACATTGTAGTAACAAAAATCTCGACAACAGTCTACCTTCCATAATGACAAGGCTACCATCCATTGGAGTAACAAAAATCTCGACAATAGACTACCTTCCATAATGACAAGGCTACTATCCATTGGAGTAACAAAAATCTCGACAACAAACTACCTTCCATAATGATAAGGCTACCAACCATTGGAATAACAAAAATATCGACAACAAACTACTTTACATAATGACAAGGCTACCATCCATTGGAGTATCAAAAATATCGACAACAGACTACCTTCCATAAAGACGAGGCTACTATCCATTGGAGTAACAAAAATCACGAAAATAGACTACCTTCCATAATGACAAGGCTACCATCCATTGTAGTCACAAAAATCTCGACAACAGTCTACCTTCCATAATGACAAGGCTACCATCCATTGGAGTAACAAAAATCTCGATAATAGACTACCTTCCATAATGACAAGGCTACCATCCATTGGAGTAGCAAAAATATCGACAACAAACTACCTTCCATAATGACAAGGCTACAATTCATTGGAGTATGAAAAATCTCGACAACAGACTACCTTACATAATGACGAGGCTAGCATCCATTGGAGTAATGAAAATATCAACAAGAGACTACCTTCCATAATGACAAGGCTACCATGCATTGGAGTAATGAAAATATATACAAGAGACTACCTTCCATAATGACAAGGCTAACATCCATTGGAGTAACAAAAATCTCGCCAACAGTCTACCTTCCATAATGACAAGGCTACGATCCATTGGAGTGACAAAAATCTCGAAAACAGACTACCTTCCATGATGACAAGGCTACCATCCATTGGAGTGAGAAAAATCTCGACAATAGACTACCTTCCATAATGACTAGGCTACCATCCCTTAGAGTAACAATGATATCGACAACATACTACCTTCTATAATGAAAAGGCTACCATACATTGCAATAACAAAAATCTTGACAACAAACTACCTTCCATAATTACAAGGCTACAATACATTGTAGTAACAAAAATCTTGACAACAGTTTACCTTCCATAATGACAAGCTACCATCCATTGGAGTAACAAAAATCTCGACAACAGACTACCTTCCATAATGACAAGGCTACGATCCATTAGAGTAACAAAAATCTCGACAACACACTACCTTACATATTGACAAGGCTACCATCCATTGGAGTAATGGAAATATCAATAAGAGACTACCTTCCATAATGATAAGGCTACCGTGCATTGGAGTAATGAAAATTTCAACAAGAGACTACCTTCCATAATGACAAGGCTACCATCCATTGGAGTAACAAAAATATCGCCAACAATCTACCTTCCATAATGACAAGGCTACCATCCATTGGAGTGACAAAAATCTCGACAACAGACTACCTTCCATAATGACAAGGCTACCATCCATTGGAGTAAAAAAAATCTCGACAACAAACTACCTACCACAAGGACAAGGCTACGATACATTGTAGTAATAAAAATCTCGACAACAGTCTACCTTCCATAATGACAAGGCAACCATCCATTGGAGTAATGATATTATCAACAAGACACTACCTTCCATAATGACAAGCCTACCATGCATTGGAGTAATGAAAATATCAACAAGAGACAACCTTCCATAATGACAAGGCTACAATCCATTGGAGTAACAAAAATATCGCCAACAGACTACCTTCCATAATGACAAGGCTACCATCCATTGGAGTGACAAAAATCTCGACAATAGACTACCTTCCATAATGACTAGGCTACCATCCATTAGAGTAACAAAGATATCAACAACCGACTACCTTCTGTAATTACAAGGCTACCATACATTGTAATAACAAAAATCTCGACAACAAACTACCTTCCACAATGACAAGGCTACCATACATTGTAGTAACGAAAATCTCGACAACAATCTACCTTCCATAATGACAAGGCTACCATCCATTGGAGTAACAAAAATCTCGACAATAGACTACCTTCCAAAATGACAAGGCTACTATCAATTGGAGTAACAAAAATCTCGACAACAAACTACTTTACATAATGACAAGGCTACCATCCATTGGAGTACCAAAAATATCGAAAACAGACTACCTTCCATAAAGACGAGGCTACCATCCATTAGATTACCAAAAATATCGACAACAGACTACCTTCCATAAAGACGAGGCTACTATCCATTGGAGTAACAAAAATCACGAAAATAGACTACCTTCCATAATGACAAGGCTACCATCCATTGTAGTAACAAAAATCTCGACAACAGACTACCTTCCATAATGACAAGGCTACCATCCATTGGAGTGACAAAAATCTTGACAATAGACTACCATCCATAATGACTAGGCTACCATCCATTAGAGTAACAAATATATCGACAACCGACAACCTTCTGTAATGACAAGGCTACCATACATTGTAATAACAAAAATCTCGACAACAAACTACCTTCCAAAATGACAAGGCTACCATACATTGTAGTAACGAAAATCTCGAGAAGAGTCTACCTTCCATAATGACAAGGCTACAATCCATTGGAGTAACAAATATCTCGACAATGGACTACCTTCAATAATGACAAGGCTACTATCCGTTGGAGTAACAAAAATATCGACAAGAAACTACCTTCCATAATGATAAGGCTACCATCCATTGGAGTAACAAAAATATCAACAACAAACTATGTTACATAATGACAACGCTACCATTCATTGGAGTAACAAAAATATCGACAACAGACTACCTTCAATAAAGACAAGGCTACCATCCATTGGAATAACAAAAATCTCGACAATAGACTACCTTCAATAATGACAAGGCTACCATCCATTGGATTAACGAAAATCTCGACAATAGACTACCATCCATAATGACTAGGCTACCATCCATTAGAGTAACAAAGATCTCGACAACAAACTACCTTCCATAATGACAAGGCTCCCATACATTGTAGTAACAAAAATATCGACAACAAACAACCTTAGATAATGACAAGTCTACCATCCATTAGAGTATCTAAAATTTCTACAATAGACTACCTTCCATAATGACAAGGCTACGATCCATTAGAGTAACAAAAATCCTAACAACAGACTACCTTCCATAATGACAAGGCTACCATCCCTTGGAGTAATGAAAATATCAACAAGAGACTACCTTCCATAATGACAAGGCTACCATGCATTGAAGTAATGAAAATATCAACAAGAGACTACCTTCCATAATGACAAGGATACCATCCATTGGAGTAACGAAAATCTCGACAACAAACTACCTACCACAATGACAAGGCTACCATACATTACAATTAAAAAAATCTCGACAACAAACTACATTCCATAATGACAAGGCTACCATACATTGTAGTTACAAAAATCGCGACAACAATCTATCTTCCATAATGACAAGGCTACCATCCATTGGAGTAACAAAAATCTCGCAAACAGACTACCTTCCATAATGACAAGGCTACCATCCATTGGTGTGACAAAAATCTCGATAATAGACTACCTACCATAATGACTAGGCTACCATCCATTAGAGTAACAAAGATATCGATAACCGACTACCTTTTATAATGACAAGGCTACCATACATTGTAATAACAAAAATCACGACAACAAACTACCTTCCACAATGACAAGGCTACAATACATTGTAGTAACAAAAATCACGACAATAGTCTACCATCCATAATGACAAGCTACCATCCATTGGAGTAACAAAAATCTCGACAATAGACTACCAATAATAATGACAAGGCTACTATCCATTGGAGTAACAAAAATCTCGACAACAAACTACCTTCCATAATGATAAGGCTACGATCCATTGGAATAACAAAAATATCGACAACAAACTACTTTACATAATGACAAGGCTACCATCCATTGGAGTATAAAAAATATCGACAACAGACTACCTTCCATAAAGAAGAGGTTACTATCTATTGGAGTAACAAAAATCACGAAAATAGACTACCTTCCATAATGACCAGGCTACCATCCATTGTAATAACAAAAATCTCAACAACAGTCTACCTTCCATAATGACAAGGCTACCATCCATTGGAGTAACAAAAATCTCGACAATATACTACCTTCCATAATGACAAGGCTACCATCCATTGGAGTAACAAAAATCTCGACAACAAACTACCTTCCATAATGACAAGTCTACAATCCATTAGAGTATGAAAAATCTCGACAACAGACTACCTTACATAATGACGAGGCTACAATCCATTAGAGTAACAAAAATATCGACAACATACTACCTTCCATAATGACAAGGCTACCATGCATTGGAGTAATGAAAATATCAACACGAGACTACCGTCCATAATGACAAGGCTACCATGCATTAGAGTAATGAAAATATCAACAATAGACTACCTTCCACAATGACAAGGCTACCATACATTATAGTAACAAAAATATCGACAACAGTCTACCTTCCATAATTGCAAGGCTACCATCCATTGGAGTAACAAAAATCTCGACAATAGACTACCTTCAATAATGACAAGGCTACTATCCGTTGGAGTAACAAAAATCTCGACAACAAACTACCTTCCATAATGATAAGGCTACCATCAATTGGAATAACAAAAATATCAACAACAAACTACGTTACATAATGACAAGGCTACCATTCATTGGAGTAACAAAAATATCGACAACAGACTACCTTCAAAAAAGACAAGGCTAACATCCATTGGAATAACAAAAATATCGACAACAGACTACCTTCAAAAATGACAAGGCTACCATCCATTAAAGTGACAAAAAGCTCGACAATAGACTACCTTCCATAATGACTAGGCTACCAACCATTAGAGTAACAAAGATATCGACAACACACTACCTTCTATTATGACAAGGCTACCATTCATTGCAATAACAAAAAACTCGACAACAAACTACCTTCCATAATGACAAGGCTACCATACATTGTAATAACAAAAATCTCGACAACAGTCTACCTTCCATAATGACAAGGCTACCATCCATTGGAGTAATGATAATATACATAAGAGACTACCTTCCATAATGAGAAGGCTACCATGAATTGGAGTAATGAAAATATCAACAAAAGACTACCTTCCATAATGACAAGGCTACCATCCATTGGAGTAACAAAAATCTCGCCAACAGACTACCTTCCATAATCACAAGGCTACCATCCATTGCAGTGACAAAAATCTCGATAATAGACTACCTTCCATAATGACTAGGCTACCATCCATTAGAGTAACAAAGATATCGATAACCGACTACCTTTCATAATGAAAAGGCTACCATACATTGTAATAACAAAAATCTCGACAACAAACTACCTTCCACAATGACAAGGCTACCATACATTGTAGTAACAAAAATCTCGACAACAGTCTACCTTCCATAATGACAAGGCTACCATCCATTGGAGTAACAAAAATCTCGACAATAGACTACCTTCCATAATGACAAGGCTACTATCCATTGGAGTAACAAAAATCTCGACAACAAACTACCTTCCATAATGATAAGGCTACCAACCATTGGAATAACAAAAATATCGACAACAAACTACTTTACATAATGACAAGGCTACCATCCATTGGAGTATCAAAAATATCGACAACAGACTACCTTCCATAAAGACGAGGCTACTATCCATTGGAGTAACAAAAATCACGAAAATAGACTACCTTCCATAATGACAAGGCTACCATCCATTGTAGTCACAAAAATCTCGACAACAGTCTACCTTCCATAATGACAAGGCTACCATCCATTGGAGTAACAAAAATCTCGATAATAGACTACCTTCCATAATGACAAGGCTACCATCCATTGGAGTAGTAAAAATATCGACAACAAACTACCTTCCATAATGACAAGGCTACAATTCATTGGAGTATGAAAAATCTCGACAACTGACTACCTTACATAATGACGAGGCTAGCATCCATTGCAGTAATGAAAATATCAACAAGAGACTACCTTCCATAATGACAAGGCTACCATGCATTGGAGTAATGAAAATATATACAAGAGACTACCTTCCATAATGACAAGGCTAACATCCATTGGAGTAACAAAAATCTCGCCAACAGTCTACCTTCCATAATGACAAGGCTACGATCCATTGGAGTGACAAAAATCTCGAAAACAGACTACCTTCCATGATGAAAGGCTACCATCCATTGGAGTGAGAAAAATCTCGACAATAGACTACCTTCCATAATTACTAGGCTACCATCCCTTAGAGTAACAATGATATCGACAACATACTACCTTCTATAATGAAAAGGCTACCATACATTGCAATAACAAAAATCTTGACAACAAACTACCTTCCATAATTACAAGGCTACAATACATTGTAGTAACAAAAATCTTGACAACAGTTTACCTTCCATAATGACAAGCTACCATCCATTGGAGTAACAAAAATCTCGACAACAGACTACCTTCCATAATGACAAGGCTACGATCCATTAGAGTAACAAAAATCTCGACAACACACTACCTTACATATTGACAAGGCTACCATCCATTGGAGTAATGGAAATATCAATAAGAGACTACCTTCCATAATGATAAGGCTACCGTGCATTGGAGTAATGAAAATTTCAACAAGAGACTACCTTCCATAATGACAAGGCTACCATCCATTGGAGTATCAAAATATCGCCAACAATCTACCTTCCATAATGACAAGGCTACCATCCATTGGAGTGACAAAAATCTCGACAACAGACTACCTTCCATAATGACAAGGCTACCATCCATTGGAGTAACAAAAATCTCGACAACAAACTACCTACCACAAGGACAAGGCTACGATGCATTGTAGTAATAAAAATCTCGACAACAGTCTACCTTCCATAATGACAAGGCAACCATCCATTGGAGTAATGATATTATCAACAAGACACTACCTTCCATAATGACAAGCCTACCATGCATTGGAGTAATGAAAATATCAACAAGAGACTACCTTCCATAATGACAAGGCTACAATCCATTGGAGTAACAAAAATATCGCCAACAGACTACCTTCCATAATGACAAGGCTACCATCCATTGGAGTGACAAAAATCTCGACAATAGACTACCTTCCATAATGACTAGGCTACCATCCATTAGAGTAACAAAGATATCGACAACCGACTACCTTCTGTAATGACAAGGCTACCATACATTGTAATAACAAAAATCTCGACAACAAACTACCTTCCACAATGACAAGGCTACCATACATTGTAGTAACGAAAATCTCGACAACAATCTACCTTCCATAATGACAAGGCTACCATCCATTGGAGTAACAAAAATCTCGACAATAGACTACCTTCCAAAATGACAAGGCTACTATCAATTGGAGTAACAAAAATCTCGACAACAAACTACTTTACATAATGACAAGGCTACCATCCATTGGAGTACCAAAAATATCGAAAACAGACTACCTTCCATAAAGACGAGGCTACCATCCATTGGATTACCAAAAATATCGACAACAGACTACCTTCCATAAAGACGAGGCTACTATCCATTGGAGTAACAAAAATCACGAAAATAGACTACCTTCCATAATGACAAGGCTACCATCCATTGTAGTAACAAAAATCTCGACAACAGACTACCTTCCATAATGACAAGGCCACCATCCATTGGAGTGACACAAATCTTGACAATAGACTACCATCAATAATGACTAGGCTACCATCCATTAGAGTAACAAATATATCGACAACCGACAACCTTCTGTAATGACAAGGCTACCATACATTGTAATAACAAAAATCTCGACAACAAACTACCTTCCAAAATGACAAGGCTACCATACATTGTAGTAACAAAAATCTCGACAATGGACTACCTTCAATAATGACAAGGCTACTATCCGTTGGAGTAACAAAAATCTCGACAAGAAACTACCTTCCATAATGATAAGGCTACCATCCATTGGAGTAACAAAAATATCAACAACAAACTATGTTACATAATGACAACGCTACCATTCATTGGAGTAACAAAAATATCGACAACAGACTACCTTCAATAAAGACAAGGCTACCATCCATTGGAATAACAAAAATCTCGACAATAGACTACCTTCAATAATGACAAGGCTACCATCCATTGGATTAACGAAAATCTCGACAATAGACTACCATCCATAATGACTAGGCTACCATCCATTAGAGTAACAAAGATCTCGACAACAAACTACCTTCCATAATGACAAGGCTCCCATACATTGTAGTAACAAAAATATCGACAACAAACAACCTTAGATAATGACAAGTCTACCATCCATTAGAGTATCTAAAATTTCTAGAATAGACTACCTTCCATAATGACAAGGCTACGATCCATTAGAGTAACAAAAATCCTAACAATAGACTACCTTCCATAATGACAAGGCTACCATCCATTGGAGTAACGAAAATCTCGACAACAAACTACCTACCACAATGACAAGGCTACCATACATTACAATTAAAAAAATCTCGACAACAAACTACATTCCATAATGACAAGGCTACCATACATTGTAGTTACAAAAATCGCGACAACAATCTATCTTCCATAATGACAAGGCTACCATCCATTGGAGTAATGATAA
Organism: Vicia faba; assembly: GCA_948472305.1. Lineage (NCBI taxonomy): Eukaryota > Viridiplantae > Streptophyta > Magnoliopsida > Fabales > Fabaceae > Vicia > Vicia faba. The sequence goes on along the minus strand of OX451739.1, from coordinate 583,729,931 downwards.
TATCAACAAGAGACTATGTTCCATAATGACAAGGCTACCATTAATTGGAGTAATGAAAATATCAACAAGAGACTACCTTCCATAATGACAAAGCTACCATCCATTGGAGTAACAAAAATCTCGCAAACAGACTACCTTCCATAATGACAAGGCTACCATCCATTGGTGTGACAAAAATCTCGATAATAGACTACCTACCATAATGACTAGGCTACCATCCATTAGAGTAACAAAGATATCGATAACCGACTACCTTTTATAATGACAAGGCTACCATACATTGTAATAACAAAAATCACGACAACAAACTACCTTCCACAATGACAAGGCTACCATACATTGTAGTAACAAAAATCACGACAATAGTCTACCATCCATAATGACAAGCTACCATCCATTGGAGTAACAAAAATCTCGACAATAGACTACCATCCATAATGACAAGGCTACTATCCATTGGAGTAACAAAAATCTCGACAACAAACTACCTTCCATAATGATAAGGCTACGATCCATTGGAATAACAAAAATATCGACAACAAACTACTTTACATAATGACAAGGCTACCATCCATTGGAGTATAAAAAATATCGACAACAGACTACCTTCCATAAAGAAGAGGTTACTATCTATTGGAGTAACAAAAATCACGAAAATAGACTACCTTCCATAATGACCAGGCTACCATCCATTGTAATAACAAAAATCTCAACAACAGTCTACCTTCCATAATGACAAGGCTACCATCCATTGGAGTAACAAAAATCTCGACAATATACTACCTTCCATAATGACAAGGCTACCATCCATTGGAGTAACAAAAATCTCGACAACAAACTACCTTCCATAATGACAAGTCTACAATCCATTAGAGTATGAAAAATCTCGACAACAGACTACCTTACATAATGACGAGGCTACAATCCATTAGAGTAACAAAAATATCGACAACATACTACCTTCCATAATGACAAGGCTACCATGCATTGGAGTAATGAAAATATCAACACGAGACTACCGTCCATAATGACAAGGCTAACATCCATTGGAGTAACAAAAATCTCGCCAACAGTCTACCTTCCATAATGACAAGGCTACGATCCATTGGAGTGACTAAAATCTCGAAAACAAACTACCTTCCATAAGGACTAGGCTACCATCCATTAGAGTAACAAAGATATTGGCAACATACTACCTTCTATAATGACAAGGCTACCATACATTGTAATAACAAAAATCTCGACAACAAACTACCTTCCATAATGACAAGGCTACCATACATTGTAGTAACAAAAATCTCGACAACAACCTACCTTCCATAATGACAAGGCTACCATCCATTAGAGTAACAAAAATCTTGACAACAGACTACCTTCCATAATGAAAAGGCTACCATCCATTGGAGTAATGAAAATATCAACAAGAGACTACCTTCCATAATGACAAGGCTACCATGCATTGGAGTAATGAAAATATCAACAAAAGACTACCTTACATAATGACAAGGCTACCATCCATTGGAGTGACAAAAATCTCGACAACAGACTACCTTTCATAATGACAAGGCCACCATCCATTGGAGTAACCAAAGTCTTGACAACAAACTACCTCCCAGAATGAAAAGGCTACCATACATTGCAATAACAAAAATCTCGACAACAAACTACATTCCATAATGACAAGGCTACCATACATTGTAGTAACAAAAATCTCTACAACAGTCTACCTTTCATAATGACAAGTCTACCAACCATTGGAGTAATGATAATATCAACAAGAGACTACCTTCCATAATGACAAGGCTACCATGCATTGGAGTAATGAAAATATCAATAAGAGACTACCTTCCATAATGACAAGGCTACCATCCATTAGAGTGACAAAAATCTAGATAATAGACTACCTTCTAGAATGACTATGCGACAATCTATTAGAGTAACAAAGATATCGATAACCGACTACCTTTTATAATAACAAGGCTACCATACATTGTAATAACAAAAATACGATAATAAACTACCTTCCACAATAACAAGGCTACCATACATTGTAGTAACAAAAATCTCGACAACAGTCTACCTTCCATAATGACAAGGCTACCATCCATTGGAGTAACAAAAATCTCTACAATAGACTACCTTCCATAATGACAAGGCTACTATCCATTGCAGTAAAAAAAATCTCGACAACAAACTACCTTCCATAATGATAAGGCTACCATCCATTGGAATAACAAAAATATCGACAACAGACTACCTTCCATAAAGATGAGGCTACTATCCATTGAAGTAAAAAAAATCACGAAAATAGACTACCTTCCATAATGACAAGGCTACCATCCATTGTAGTAACAAAAATCTCGACAACAGTCTACCTTCCATAATGACAAGGCTACCATCCATTGGAGTAACAAAAATCTTGACAATAGACTACCTTCCATAATGACAAGGCTACCATCCATTGGAGTAACAAAAATCTCGACAACAAACTACCTTCCATAATGACAAGGCTACAATCCGTTAGAGTATGAAAAATCTCGACAACATACTACCTTACATAATGACGAGGCTACGATACATTAGAGTAACAAAAATATAGACAACAGACTACCTTCCATAATGACAAGGCTACTATCCATTAGAGTAATGAAAATATCAACAAGAGACTACCTTCCATAATGACAAGGCTACCTTGCATTGGAGTAATGAAAATATCAACAAGAGACTACCTTCCATAATGACAAGGCTAACATCCATTCGAGTAACAAAAGTCTCGCCAACAGTCTACCTTCCATAATGACAAGGCTACGATCCATTGAAGTGACAAAAATCTCGAAAATAGACTACCTTCCATAAGGACTAGGCTACCATCCATTAGAGTAACAAATATATTGTCAACATACTACCTTCTATAATGACAAGGCTACCATCCATTGTAATAACAAAAATCTCAACAACAGTCTACCTTCCATAATGACAAGGCTACCATCCATTGGAGTAACAAAAATCTCGACAATATACTACCTTCCATAATGACAAGGCTACCATCCATTGGAGTAACAAAAATCTCGACAACAAACTACCTTCCATAATGACAAGTCTACAATCCATTAGAGTATGAAAAATCTCGACAACTGACTACCTTACATAATGACGAGGCTACAATCCATTAGAGTAACAAAAATATCGACAACATACTACCTTCCATAATGACAAGGCTACCATGCATTGGAGTAATGAAAATATCAACACGAGACTACCGTCCATAATGACAAGGCTACCATGCATTAGAGTAATGAAAATATCAACAATAGACTACCTTTCAAAATGACAAGGCTAACATCCATTGGAGTAACAAAAATCTCGCCAACAGTCTACCTTCCATAATGACAAGGCTACGATCCATTGGAGTGACAAAAATCTCGAAAACAAACTACCTTCCATAAGGACTAGGCTACCATCCATTAGAGTAACAAAGATATTGGCAACATACTACCTTCTATAATGACAAGGCTACCATACATTGTAATAACAAAAATCTCGACAACAAACTACCTTCCATAATGACAAGGCTACCATACATTGTAGTAACAAAAATCTCGACAACAACCTACCTTCCATAATGACAAGGCTACCATCCATTAGAGTAACAAAAATCTTGACAACAGACTACCTTCCATAATGAAAAGGCTACCATCCATTGGAGTAATGAAAATATCAACAAGAGACTACCTTCCATAATGACAAGGCTACCATGCATTGGAGTAATGAAAATATCAACAAAAGACTACCTTACATAATGACAAGGCTACCATCCATTGGAGTGACAAAAATCTCGACAACAGACTACCTTTCATAATGACAAGGCCACCATCCATTGGAGTAACCAAAGTCTTGACAACAAACTACCTCCCAGAATGAAAAGGCTACCATACATTGCAATAACAAAAATCTCGACAACAAACTACATTCCATAATGACAAGGCTACCATACATTGTAGTAACAAAAATCTCTACAACAGTCTACTTTTCATAATGACAAGTCTACCAAACATTGGAGTAATGATAATATCAACAAGAGACTACCTTCCATAATGACAAGGCTACCATGCATTGGAGTAATGAAAATATCAATAAGAGACTACCTTCCATAATGACAAGGCTACCATCCATTAGAGTGACAAAATTCTCGATAATAGACTACCTTCTAGAATGACTACGCGATAATCTATTAGAGTAACAAAGATATCGATAACCGACTACCTTTTATAATAACAAGGCTACCATACATTGTAATAACAAAAATCTCGATAATAAACTACCTTCCACAATAACAAGGCTACCATACATTGTAGTAACAAAAATCTCGACAACAGTCTACCTTCCATAATGACAAGGCTACCATCCATTGGAGTAACAAAAATCTCGACAATAGACTACCTTCCATAATGACAAGGCTACTATCCATTGCAGTAAAAAAAATCTCGACAACAAACTACCTTCCATAATGATAAGGCTACCATCCATTGGAATAACAAAAATATCGACAACAGACTACCTTCCATAAAGATGAGGCTACTATCCATTGAAGTAAAAAAAATCACGAAAATAGACTACCTTCCATAATGACAAGGCTACCATCCATTGTAGTAACAAAAATCTCGACAACAGTCTACCTTCCATAATGACAAGGCTACCATCCATTGGAGTAACAAAAATCTTGACAATAGACTACCTTCCATAATGACAAGGCTACCATCCATTGGAGTAACAAAAATCTCGACAACAAACTACCTTCCATAATGACAAGGCTACAATCCGTTAGAGTATGAAAAATCTCGACAACATACTACCTTACATAATGACGAGGCTACGATACATTAGAGTAACAAAAATATAGACAACAGACTACCTTCCGTAATGACAAGGCTACTATCCATTAGAGTAATGAAAATATCAACAAGAGACTACCTTCCATAATGACAAGGCTACCTTGCATTGGAGTAATGAAAATATCAACAAGAGACTACCTTCCATAATGACAAGGCTAACATCCATTCGAGTAACAAAAGTCTCGCCAACAGTCTACCTTCCATAATGACAAGGCTACGATCCATTGAAGTGACAAAAATCTCGAAAATAGACTACCTTCCATAAGGACTAGGCTACCATCCATTAGAGTAACAAATATATTGTCAACATACTACCTTCTATAATGACAAGGCTACCATACATTGTAATAACAAAAATCTCGACAACAAACTACCTTCCATAATGACAAGGCTACCATACATTGTAGTAACAAAAATCTCGACAACAACCTACCTTCCATAATGACAAGGCTACCATCCATTAGAGTAATAAAGATATCGGTAACATACTACCTTCTATAATGACAAGGCTATGATACATTGTAATAACAAAAATCTCGACAACAAACTACCTTCCATAATGACAAGGCTACCATACATTGTAGTAACAAAAATCTCGACAACAGTCTACATTCCATAATGACAAGGCTACCATCTATTGGAGTAACAAAAATCTCGACAATAGACTACCTTCCATAATGACAAGGCTACCATCCATTGGAGTAATGAAAATATCAACAAGAGACTACCTTCCATAATGACAAGGCTACCATGCATTGGAGTAATGAAAATATCAACAAAAGACTACCTTCCATAATGACATGGCTACCATCCATTGGAGTAACAAAAATCTCGCCAACAAACTAACTTCAATAATGACAAGGCTACCATCCATTGCAGTGACAAAAATCTCGACAATAGACCACCTTCCATAATGACAAGGCTATAATCCATTGGAGTAACAAAATCTCGACAACAAACTACCTTCCATAATGACAAGGCTACAATCCATTGGAGTAACAAAAATCTCGACAACAAACTACCTTTCATAATGACAAGGCTACCATCCATTGGAATAACAAAAATATCGACAACAAACAACCTTCCATAATGACAAGGCTACCATCCATTGGAGTAGCAAAAATCTTGACAATAGACTACCTTCCATAATGACAAGGCTACCATCCATTGGAGTAACAAAAATCTCGACAACAAACTACCTTCCATAATGACAAGGCTACAATCCATTAGAGTATGAAAAATCCCGACACCATACTACCTTACATAATGACGAGGCTACGATCCATTAGAGTAACAAAAATATAGACAACAGACTACCTTCATTAATGACAAGGCTACTATCCATTAGATTAATGAAAATATCAACAAGAGACTACCTTCCATAATGACAAGGCTACGATGCATTGGAGTAATGAAAATATCAACAAGAGACTACTTTCCATAATGACAAGGCTAACATTCATTGGAGTAATAAAAATCTCGACAACAAACTACCTTCCATAATGACAAGGCTACCATACATTGTAGTTACAAAAATCTCGATAACAACCTAACTTCCATAAGGACTAGGCTACCATCCATTAGAGTAACAAAGATATCGGTAAGACACTACCTTCTATAATGACAAGGCTACCATACATTGTAATAATAAAAATCTCGACAACAAACTACCTTCCATAATGACAAGGCTACCATACATTGTAGTAACAAAAATCTCGACAACAGTCTACATTCCATAATGACATGGATACCATCCATTGGAGTAACGAAAATCTCTATAATAGACTACCTTCCATAATGACAAGGCTACCATCAATTGGAGTAATGAAAATATCAACAAGAGACTACCTTCCATAATGACAAGACTACCATCCATTAGAGTATGAAAAATCTCAACAACTGACTACATTCCATAATGATAAGGCTACGATCCATTAGAGTAACAAAAATCTCGACAACATACTACCTTCCATAATGACAAGGCTACCATCCGTTGGAGTAATGAAAATATTAAAAAGAGACTACCTTCCATAATGACAAGGCTATCGTGCATTGAAGTAATGAAAATATCAACAAGAGACTACCTTCCATAATGACATGGCTACCATCCATTGGAGTAACAAAAATCTCGCCAACAAACTATCTTCAATAATGACAAGGCTACCATTCATTGGAGTGACAAAAATCCCGACAATAGACTACCTTCCATAATGACAAGGCTATAATCCATTGGAGTAACAAAATCTTGACAACAAACTACCTTCCATAATGACAAGGCTACAATCCATTGGAGTATAAAAAATCTCGACAACAAACTACCTTCCATAATGACAAGGCTACAATCCATTAGAGTATGAAAAATCTCGACAACATACTACATTAAATAATGACGAGGCTATGATCCATTAGAGTAACAAAAATATAGACAACAGACTACCTTCCATAATGACAAGGCTACCATCCATTAGAGTAATGAAAATATCAACAACAGACTACCTTCCATAATGACAAGGCTACCATTCATTGGCGTAATGAAAATATCAACAAGAGACTACCTTCCATAATGACAAGGCTAACATCCATTGGAGTAACAAAAATCTCGCCAACAGTCTACCTTTCATAATGACAAGGCTACGATCCATTGGAGTGACAAAAATCTCGAAAACAGACTACCTTCCATAAGGACTAGGCTACCACCCATTAGAGTAACAAAGATATTGGTAACATACTACCTTCTATAATGACAAGGCTACCACACATTGTAATAACAAAAATATCGACAACAAACTACCTTCCATAATGACAAGGCTACCATACATTGTAGTAACAAAAATCTCGACAACAGCCTACCTTCCATAATGACAAGGCTACCATCCATTAGAGTAAAAAAGATATCAGTAAAGTACTACCTTCTATAATGACAAGGCTACCATACATTGTAATAACAAAAATCTCGACAACAAGCTACCTTCCAGAATGACAAGGCTACCATACATTGTAGTAACAAAAATCTCGACAACAGTCTACATTCCATAATGACAAGGCTACCATCCATTGGAGTAACGAAAATATCGATAATAAACTACCTTCCATAATGACGAGGCTACCATCCATTGGTGTAATGAAAATATCAACAAGAGACTACCTTCCATAATGACAAGGCTACCATCCATTAGAGTATGAAAAATCTCGACAACAGACTACCTTCCATAATGAGAAGGCTACAATCCATTGGAGTAACAAAAATATCGACAACAGACTACCTTCCATAATGACAAGACTACCATCCATTGGAATAATAAAAATATCGACAACAAACAACCTTCCATAATGACAAGACTACCATCCATTGGAGTAGCAAAAATCTCGACAATAGACTACCTTCCATAATGACAAGGCTACCATCCATTGGAGTAACAAAAATCTCGACAACAAACTACCTTCCATAATGACAAGGCTACAATCCATTAGAGTATGAAAAATCCCGATAACATACTAGCTTACATAATGACGAGGCTACGATCCATTAGAGTAACAAAAATATAGACAACAGACTACCTTCCATAATGACAAGGCTACTATCCATTAGAGTAATGAAAATATCAACAAGAGACTACCTTCCATAATGACAAGGCTACCATGCATTGGAGTAATGAAAATATCAACAAGAGACTACTTTCCATAATGACAAGGCTAACATCCATTGGAGTAATAAAAATCTCGCCAACAGTCTACCTTCCATAATTATAAGGCTACGATCCATTTGAGTGACAAAAATCTCGAAAACAGACTACCTTTCATAAGGACTAGGCTACCATCCATTAGAGTAACAAAGATATTGGCAACATATTACCTTCTATAATGAAAAGGCTACCATACATTGTAATAACAAAAATCTCGACAACAAACTACCTTCCATAATGACAAGGCTACCATACATTGTAGTAACAAAAATCTCGACAACAGTCTACGTTCCATAATGAAAAGGCTACCATCCATTGGAGTAATGAAAATCTTACAATAGACTACCTTCCATAATGACAAGGCTACCATCCATTGGAGTAATGAAAATATCAACAAGAGACTACCTTCCATAATGACAAGACTACCATCCATTAGTGTATGAAAAATCTCGACAACAAACTACCTTCCATAATAATAAGGCTACGATCGATTAGTGTAACAAAAATCTCGACACCATACTACCTTCCATAATGACAAGGCTACCATCCATTAGAGTAATGAAAATATCAAAAAGAGACTACCTTCCATAATGACAAGGCTACCATCCATTGGAGTAACAAAAATCTCGCCAACAAACTACCTTCAATAATGACAAGGCTAACATTCATTCGAGTGAAAAAAATCTCGACAATAGACTACCTTCCATAATGACAAGGCTATAATCCATTGGAGTAACAAAATCTCGACAAGAAACTAACTTCCATAATGACAAGGCTACAATCCATTGGAGTAAAAAAAATTTCGACAACAAACTACCTTCCATAATGACAAGGCTACAATCCATTAGAGTATGAAAAATCTCGACAACATACTACATTACATAATGACGAGGCTACGATCCATTAGAGTAACAAAATTATAGACAACAGACTACCTTCCATAATGACAAGGCTACAATCCATCAGAGTAATGAAAATATCAACAACAGATTACCTTCCATAATGACAAGGCTACCATTCATTGGAGTAATGAAAATATCAACAAGAGACTACCTTCCATAATGACAAGGCTAACATCCATTGGAGTAACAAAAATCTCACCAACAGTCTACCTTTCATAATGACAAGGCTACGATCCATTGGAGTGACAAAAATCTCGAAAACAGACTACCTTCCATAAGGACTAGGCTACCATCCACTAGAGTAACAAAGATATTGGCAACATACTACCTTCTATAATGAAAAGGCTACCATACATTGTAATAACAAAAATCTCGACAACAAACTACCTTCCATAATGACAAGGCTACCATACATTGTAGTAACAAAAATCTCGACAACAACCTACCTTCCATAATGATAAGGCTACCATCCATTAGAGTAACAAAGATATCGGTAACATACTACCTTCTATAATGACAAAGCTACCATACATTGTAATAACAAAAATCTCAACAACAAACTACCTTTCATAATGACAAGACTACCATACATTGTAGTAACAAAAATCTCGACAACAGTCTACATTCCATAATGACAAGGCTACCATCCATTGGATTAACGAAAATCTCTACAATAGACTACCTTCCATAATGACAAGGCTACCATCCATTGGAGTAATGAAAATATCAACAAGAGACTACCTTCCATAATGACAAGACTACCATCCATTAGAGTATAAAAATATCGACAATAGACTACCTTCCATAATGATAAGGCTACGATCCATTTGAGTAACAAAAATCTAGACAACATACTACCTTCCATAATGACAAGGCTACCATCCATTGGAGTAAAGAAAATATCAAAAAGAGACTACCTTCCGTAATGACAAGGCTACCATGCATTGGAGTAATGAAAATATCAACAACAGACTACCTTCCATAATGACATGGCTACCATCCATTGGAGTAACAAAAATCTCGCCAACAAACTACCTTCAATAATGACAAGGCTACCATTCATTGGAGTGACAAAAATCTCGACAATAGACTACCTTCCATAATGACAAGGCTATAATCCATTGGAGTAAAAAAAATCTCGACAACAAACTACGTTCCGTAATGACAAGGCTACAATCCATTAGAGTATGAAAAATCTCGACAACATACTACATTACATAATGACGAGGCTACGATCCATTAGAGTAACAAAAATATAGACAACAGACTACCTTCCATAATGAAAAGGCTACCATCCATTAGAGTAATGAAAATATCAACAACGGACTACCTTCCATAATGACAACGCTACCATTCATTGGATTAATGAAAATATCAACAAGAGACTACCTTCCATAATGACAAGGCTAACATCCATTGGAGTAACAAAAATCTCGCCAACAACCTACCTTCCATAATGACAAGGCTACGATCCATTGGAGTGACAAAAATCTCGAAAATAGACTACCTTCCATAAGGACTAGGCTACCATCCATTAGAGTTACAAAGATATTGGTAACATACTACCTTCTATAATGACAAGGCTACCACACATTGTAATAACAAAAATATCGACAACAAACTACCTTCCATAATGACAAGGCTACCATACATTGTAGTAACAAAAATCTCGACAACAGCCTACCTTCCATAATGACAATTCTACCATCCATTAGAGTAAAAAAGATATCGGTAAAGTACTACCTTCTATAATGACAAGGCTACCATACATTGTAATAACAAAAATATCGACAACAAGCTACCTTCCAGAATGACAAGGCTACCATACATTGTAGTAACAAAAATCTCGACAACAATCTACATTCCATAATGACAAGGCTACCATCCATTGGAGTAACAAAAATATCGACAATAAACTACCTTCCATAATGACGAGGCTACCATCCATTGGTGTAATGAAAATATCAACAAGAGACTACCTTCCATAATGACAAGGCTACCATCCATTAGAGTATGAAAAATCTCGACAACAGACTACCTTCCATAATGAGAAGGCTACAATCCATTGGAGTAACAAAAATATCGACAACAGACTACCTTCCATAATGACAAGGCTACCATCCATTGGAATAACAAAAATATCGACAACAAACAACCTTCCATAATGACAAGGCTACCATCCATTGGAGTAGCAAAAATCTCGACAATAGACTACCTTCCATAATGACAAGGCTACCATCCATTGGAGTAACAAAAATCTCGACAACAAACTACCTTCCATAATGACAAGGCTACAATCCATTAGAGTATGAAAAATCCTGAGAACATACTAGCTTACATAATGACGAGGCTACGATCCATTAGAGTAACAAAAATATAGACAACAGACTACCTTCCATAATGACAAGGCTATTATCCATTAGAGTAATGAAAATATCAACAAGAGACTACCTTCCATAATGACAAGGCTACCATGCATTGGAGTAATGAAAATATCAACAAGAGACTACTTTCCATAATGACAAGGCTAACATCCATTGGAGTAATAAAAATCTCGACAACATACTACCTTCCATAATGACAAGGCTACGATCCATTGGAGTGACAAAAATCTCGAAAACAGACTACCTTCCATAAGGACTAGGCTACCATCCACTAGAGTAACAAAGATATTGGCAACATACTACCTTCTATAATGACAAGGCTACCATACATTGTAATAACAAAAATCTCAACAACAAACTACCTTCCATAATGACAAGGCTACCATACATTGTAGTAACAAAAATCTCGACAACAAGCTACCTTCCATAATGATAAGGCTACCATCCATTAGAGTAACAAAGATATCGGTAACATACTACCTTCTATAATAACAAAGCTACCATACATTGTAATAACAAAAATCTCGACAACAAACTACCTTCCATAATGACAAGACTACCATACATTGTAGTAACAAAAATCTCGACAACAGTCTACATTCCATAATGACAAGGCTACCATCCATTGGAGTAACGAAAATCTCTACAATAGACTACCTTCCATAATGACAAGGCTACCATCCATTGGAGTAATGAAAATATCAACAAGAGACTACCTTCCATAATGACAAGACTACCATCCATTAGAGTATAAAAATATCGACAATAGACTACCTTCCATAATGATAAGGCTACGATCCATTGGAGTAACAAAAATCTAGACAACATACTACCTTCCATAATGACAAGGCTACCATCCATTGGAGTAAAGAAAATATCAAAAAGAGACTACCTTCCGTAATGACAAGGCTACCATGCATTGGAGTAATGAAAATATCAACAACAGACTACCTTCCATAATGACATGGCTACCATCCATTGGAGTAACAAAAATCTCGCCAACAAACTACCTTCAATAATGACAAGGCTACCATTCATTGGAGTGACAAAAATCTCGACAATAGACTACCTTCCATAATGACAAGGCTATAATCAATTGGAGTAAAAAAAATCTCGACAACAAACTACGTTCCGTAATGACAAGGCTACAATCCATTAGAGTATGAAAAATCTCGACAACATACTACATTACATAATGACGAGGCTACGATCCATTAGAGTAACAAAAATATAGACAACAGACTACCTTCCATAATGAAAAGGCTACCATCCATTAGAGTAATGAAAATATCAATAACGGACTACCTTCCATAATGACAACGCTACCATTCATTGGATTAATGAAAATATCAACAAGAGACTACCTTCCATAATGACAAGGCTAACATCCATTGGAGTAACAAAAATCTCGCCAACAACCTACCTTCCATAATGACAAGGCTACGATCCATTGGAGTGACAAAAATCTCGAAAATAGACTACCTTCCATAAGGACTAGGCTACCATCCATTAGAGTTACAAAGATATTGGTAACATACTACCTTCTATAATGACAAGGCTACCACACATTGTAATAACAAAAATATCGACAACAAACTACCTTCCATAATGACAAGGCTACCATACATTGTAGTAACAAAAATCTCGACAACAGCCTACCTTCCATAATGACAATTCTACCATCCATTAGAGTAAAAAAGATATCGGTAAAGTACTACCTTCTATAATGACAAGGCTATCATACATTGTAATAACAAAAATATCGACAACAAGCTACCTTCCAGAATGAAAAGGCTACCATACATTGTAGTAACAAAAATCTCGACAACAATCTACATTCCATAATGACAAGGCTACCATCCATTGGAGTAACAAAAATATCGACAATAAACTACCTTCCATAATGACGAGGCTACCATCCATTGGTGTAATGAAAATATCAACAAGAGACTACCTTCCATAATGACAAGGCTACCATCCATTAGAGTATGAAAAATCTCGACAACAGACTACCTTCCATAATGAGAAGGCTACAATCCATTGGAGTAACAAAAATATCGACAACAGACTACCTTCCATAATGACAAGGCTACCATCCATTGGAATAACAAAAATATCGACAACAAACAACCTTCCATAATGACAAGGCTACCATCCATTGGAGTAGCAAAAATCTCGACAATAAACTACCTTCCATAATGACAAGGCTACCATCCATTGGAGTAACAAAAATCTCGACAACAAACTACCTTCCATAATGACAAGGCTACAATCCATTAGAGTATGAAAAATCCTGAGAACATACTAGCTTACATAATGACGAGGCTACGATCCATTAGAGTAACAAAAATATAGACAACAGACTACCTTCCATAATTACAAGGCTATTATCCATTAGAGTAATGAAAATATCAACAAGAGACTACCTTCCATAATGACAAGGCTACCATGCATTGGAGTAATGAAAATATCAACAAGAGACTACTTTCCATAATGACAAGGCTAACATCCATTGGAGTAATAAAAATCTCGACAACATACTACCTTCCATAATGACAAGGCTACGATCCATTGGAGTGACAAAAATCTCGAAAACAGACTACCTTCCATAAGGACTAGGCTACCATCCACTAGAGTAACAAAGATATTGGCAACATACTACCTTCTATAATGACAAGGCTACCATACATTGTAATAACAAAAATCTCGACAACAAACTACCTTCCATAATGACAAGGCTACCATACATTGTAGTAACAAAAATCTCGACAACAAGCTACCTTCCATAATGATAAGGCTACCATCCATTAGAGTAACAAAGATATCGGTAACATACTACCTTCTATAATAACAAAGCTACCATACATTGTAATAACAAAAATCTCGACAACAAACTACCTTCCATAATGACAAGACTACCATACATTGTAGTAACAAAAATCTCGACAACAGTCTACATTCCATAATGACAAGGCTACCATCCATTGGAGTAACGAAAATCTCTACAATAGACTACCTTCCATAATGACAAGGCTACCATCCATTGGAGTAATGAAAATATCAACAAGAGACTACCTTCCATAATGACAAGACTACCATCCATTAGAGTATAAAAATATCGACAATAGACTACCTTCCATAATGATAAGGCTACGATCCATTTGAGTAACAAAAATCTAGACAACATACTACCTTCCATAATAACAAGGCTACCATCCATTTGAGTAATGAAAATATCAAAAAGAGACTACCTTCCGTAATGACAAGGCTACCATGCATTGGAGTAATGAAAATATCAACAACAGACTACCTTCCATAATGACATGGCTACCATCCATTGGAGTAACAAAAATCTCGCCAACAAACTACCTTCAATAATGACAACGCTACCATTCATTGGAGTGACAAAAATCTCGACAATAGACTACCTTCCATAATGACAAGGCTATAATCCATTGGAGTAAAAAAAATCTCGACAACAAACTACGTTCCGTAATGACAAGGCTACAATCCATTAGAGTATGAAAAATCTCGACAACATACTACATTACATAATGACGAGGCTACGATCCATTAGAGTAACAAAAATATAGACAACAGACTACCTTCCATAATGAAAAGGCTACCATCCATTAGAGTAATGAAAATATCAACAACGGACTACCTTCCATAATGACAACGCTACCATTCATTGGATTAAGGAAAATATCAACAAGAGACTACCTTCCATAATGACAAGGCTAACATCCATTGGAGTAACAAAAATCTCGCCAACAACCTACCTTCCATAATGACAAGGCTACGATCCATTGGAGTGACAAAAATCTCGAAAATAGACTACCTTCCATAAGGACTAGGCTACCATCCATTAGAGTTACAAAGATATTGGTAACATACTACCTTCTATAATGACAAGGCTACCACACATTGTAATAACAAAAATATCGACAACAAACTACCTTCCATAATGACAAGGCTACCATACATTGTAGTAACAAAAATCTCGACAACAGCCTACCTTCAATAATGACAATTCTACCATCCATTAGAGTAAAAAAGATATCGGTAAAGTACTACCTTCTATAATGACAAGGATACCATACATTGTAATAACAAAAATATCGACAACAAGCTACCTTCCAGAATGACAAGGCTACCATACATTGTAGTAACAAAAATCTCGACAACAATCTACATTCCATAATGACAAGGCTACCATCCATTGGAGTAACAAAAATATCGACAATAAACTACCTTCCATAATGACGAGGCTACCATCCATTGGTGTAATGAAAATATCAACAAGAGACTACCTTCCATAATGACAAGGCTACCATCCATTAAAGTATGAAAAATCTCGACAACAGACTACCTTCCATAATGAGAAGGCTACAATCCATTGGAGTAACAAAAATATCGACAACAGACTACCTTCCATAATGACAAGGCTACCATCCATTGGAATAACAAAAATATCGACAACAAACAACCTTCCATAATGACAAGGCTACCATCCATTGGAGTAGCAAAAATCTCGACAATAGACTACCTTCCATAATGACAAGGCTACCATCCATTGGAGTACCAAAAATCTCGACAACAAACTACCTTCCATAATGACCAGGCTACAATCCATTAGAGTATGAAAAATCCTGAGAACATACTAGCTTACATAATGACGAGGCTACGATCCATTAGAGTAACAAAAATATAGACAACAGACTACCTTCCATAATGACAAGGCTACTATCCATTAGAGTAATGAAAATATCAACAAGAGACTACCTTCCATAATGACAAGGCTACCATGCATTGGAGTAATAAAAATATCAACAAGAGACTACTTTCCATAATGACAAGGCTAACATCCATTGGAGTAATAAAAATCTCGACAACATACTACCTTCCATAATGACAAGGCTACGATCCATTGGAGTGACAAAAATCTCGAAAACAGACTACCTTCCATAAGGACTAGGCTACCATCCACTAGAGTAACAAAGATATTGGCAACATACTACCTTCTATAACGACAAGGCTACCATACATTGTAATAACAAAAATCTCGACAACAAACTACCTTCCATAATGACAAGGCTACCATACATTGTAGTAACAAAAATCTCGACAACAAGCTACCTTCCATAATGATAAGGCTACCATCCATTAGAGTAACAAAGATATCGGTAACATACTACCTTCTATAATAACAAAGCTACCATACATTGTAATAACAAAAATCTCGACAACAAACTACCTTCCATAATGACAAGACTACCATACATTGTAGTAACAAAAATCTCGACAACAGTCTACATTCCATAATGACAAGGCTACCATCCATTGGAGTAACGAAAATCTCTACAATAGACTACCTTCCATAATGACAAGGCTACCATCCATTGGAGTAATGAAAATATCAATAAGAGACTACCTTCCATAATGACAAGACTACCATCCATTAGAGTATAAAAATATCGACAATAGACTACCTTCCATAATGATAAGGCTACGATCCATTTGAGTAACAAAAATCTAGACAACATACTACCTTCCATAATAACAAGGCTACCATCCATTTGATTAATGAAAATATCAAAAAGAGACTACCTTCCGTAATGACAAGGCTACCATGCATTGGAGTAATGAAAATATCAACAACAGACTACCTTCCATAATGACATGGCTACCATCCATTGGAGTAACAAAAATCTCGCCAACAAACTACCTTCAATAATGACAAGGCTACCATTCATTGGAGTGACAAAAATCTCGACAATAGACTACCTTCCATAATGACAAGGCTATAATCCATTGGAGTCAAAAAAATCTCGACAACAAACTACCTTCCGTAATGACAAGGCTACAATCCATTAGAGTATGAAAAATCTCGACAACATACTACATTACATAATGACGAGGCTACGATCCATTAGAGTAACAAAAATATAGACAACAAACTACCTTCCATAATGAAAAGGCTACCATCCATTAGAGTAATGAAAATATCAACAACGGACTACCTTCCATAATGACAACGCTACCATTCATTGGAGTAATGAAAATATCAACAAGAGACTACCTTCCATAATGACAAGGCTAACATCCATTGGAGTAACAAAAATCTCGCCAACAATCTACCTTCCATAATGACAAGGCTATGATCCATTGGAGTGACAAAAATCTCGAAAACAGATTACCTTCCATAAGGACTAGGCTACCACCCATTAGAGTAACAAAGATATTGGTAACATACTACCTTCTATAATGACAAGGCTACCACACATTGTAATAACAAAAATATCGACAACAAACTACCTTCCATAATGACAAGGCTACCATACATTGTAGTAACAATAATCTCGACAACAGCCTACCTTCCATAATGACAAGGCTACCATCCATTAGAGTAAAAAAGATATCGGTAAAGTACTACCTTCTATAATGACAAGGCTACCATACATTGTAATAACAAAAATCTCGACAACAAGCTACCTTCCAGAATGACAAGGCTACCATACATTATAGTAACAAAAATCTCGACAACAGTCTACATTCCATAATGACAAGGCTACCATCCATTGGAGTAACGAAAATATCGATAATAAACTACCTTCCATAATGACGAGGCTACCATCCATTGGTGTAATGAAAATATCAACAAGAGACTACCTTCCATAATGACAAGGCTACCATCCATTAGAGTATGAAAAATCTCGACAACAGACTACCTTCCATAATGAGAAGGCTACAATCCATTGGAGTAACAAAAATATCGACAACAGACTACCTTCCATAATGACAAGGCTACCATCCATTGGAATAACAAAAATATCGACAACAAACAACCTTCCATAATGACAAGGTTACCATCCATTGGAGTAGCAAAAATCTCGGCAATAGACTACCTTCCATAATGACAAGGCTACCATCCATTGGAGTAACAAAAATCTCGACAACAAACTACCTTCCATAATGACAAGGCTACAATCCATTAGAGTATGAAAAATCCCGACAACATACTAGCTTACATAATGACGAGGCTACGATCCATTAGAGTAACAAAAATATAGACAACAGACTACCTTCCATAATGACAAGGCTACTATCAATTAGAGTAATGAAAATATCAATAAGAGACTACCTTCCATAATGACAAGGCTACCATGCATTGGAGTAATGAAAATAAAAACAAGAGACTACTTTCCATAATGACAAGGCTAACATCCATTGGAGTAATAAAAATCTCGCCAACAGTCTACCTTCCATAATGATAAGGCTACGATCCATTTGAGTGACAAAAATCTCGAAAACAGACTACCTTCCATAAGGAATAGACTACCATCCATTAGAGTAACAAAGATATTGGCAACATATTACCTTCTTTAATGACAAGGCTACCATACATCGTAATAACAAAAATCTCGACAACAAACTACCTTCCATAATGACAAGGCTACCATACATTGTAGTAACAAAAATCTCGACAACAGTCTACGTTCCATAATGACAAGGCTACCATCCATTGGAGTAATGAAAATCTTACAATAGACTACCTTCCATAATGACAATGCTACCATCCATTGGAGTAATGAAAATATCAACAAGAGACTACTTCCATAATGACAGGACTACCATCCATTAGAGTATGAAAAATCTCGACAACAAACTACCTTCCATAATAATAAGGCTACGATCCATTAGTGTAACAAAAATCTCGACACCATACTACCTTCCATAATGACAAGGCTACCATCCATTAGAGTAATGAAAATATCAAAAAAAGACTACCTTCCATAATGACAAGGCTACCATCCATTGGAGTAACAAAAATCTCGCCAACAAACTACCTTCAATAATGACAAGGCTACCATTCATTCGAGTGACAAAAATCTCGACAATAGACTACCTTCCATAATGACAAGGCTACAATCCATTGGAGTAAAAAAAATTTCGACAACAAACTACCTTCCATAATGACAAGGCTACAATCCATTAGAGTATGAAAAATCTCGACAACATACTACATTACATAATGACGAGGCTACGATCCATTAAAGTAACAAAATTATAGACAACAGACTACCTTCCATAATGACAAGGCTACAATCCATCAGAGTAATGAAAATATCAACAACAGATTACCTTCCATAATGACAAGGCTACCATTCATTGGAGTAAAAAAAATATCAACAAGAGACTACCTTCCATAATGACAAGGCTAACATCCATTGGAGTAACAAAAATCTCGCCAACAGTCTACCTTCCATAATGACAAGGCTACCATCCATTAGAGTAACAAAGATATTGGTAACATAATACCTTCTATAATGACAAGGCTACCATACATTGTAATAACAAAAATATCGACAACAAACTACCTTCCATAATGACAAGGCTACCATACATTGTAGTAACAAAAATCTCGACAACAGCCTACATTCCATAATGACAAGGCTACCATCCATTAGAGTAACAAAGATATCGGTAAATTACTACCTTCTATAATGACAAGGCTACCATACATTGTAATAACAAAAATCTCGACAACAAACTACTTTCCATAATGACAAGGCTACCATACATTGTAGTAACAAAAATCTCGACAACAGTCTACATTCCATAATGACAAGGCTACCATCCATTGGAGTAACGAAAATATCGACAATAGACTACCTTCCATAATGACAAGGCTACCATCCATTGGTGTAATGAAAATATCAATAAGAGACTACCTTCCATAATGACAAAGCTACCATCCATTAGAGTATGAAAAATCTCGACAACAGACTACCTTCCATAATGACAAGGCTACAATCCATTGGAGTAACAAAAATATCGACAACAGACAACCTTCCATAATGACAAGGCTACCATCAATTAGAGTAGCAAAAATATCGACAATAGACTACCTTCCATAATGACAAGGCAACCATCCATTGGAGTAACAAAAATATCGACAACAAACTACCTTCCATAATGACAAGGCTACAATCCATTAGAGTGTGAAAAATCCCGACAACATACTACCTTACATAATGACGAGGCTACGATCCATTAGAGTAACAAAAATATAGACAACCAACTACCTTCCATAATGACAAGGCTATTATCCATTAGAGTAATGAAAATATCAACAAGAGACTACCTTCCATAATGACAAGGCTACCATGCATTGGAGTAATGAAAATATCAACAAGAGACTACTTTCCATAATGACAAGGCTAACATCCATTGGAGTAATAAAAAACTAGCCTACAGTCTACCTTCCATAATGACAAGGCTACGATCCATTTGAGTGACAAAAATCTCGAAAACAGACTACCTTCCATAAGGACTAGGCTACATACTACCTTCTATAATGACAAGGCTACCATACATTGTAATAACAAAAATCTCGACAACAAACTACCTTCCATAATGATAAGGCTACCATCCATTAGAGTAACAAAGATATCGGTAACATACTACCTTCTATAATGACAAAGCTACCATACATTGTAATAACAAAAATCTCGACAACAAACTACCTTCCATAATCACAAGGCTACCATACATTGTAGTAACAAAAATCTCGACAACAGTCTACATTCCATAATGACAAGGCTACCATCCATTGGAGTAACGAAAATCTCTACAATAGACTACCTTACATAATGACAAGGCTACCATCCATTCGAGTAATGAAAATATCAACAAGAGACTACCTTCCATAATGACAAGACTACCATCCATTAGAGTATAAAAATCTCGACAACAGACTACCATCCATAATGATAAGGCTACGATCCATTAGAGTAACAAAAACCTAGACAACATACTACCTTCCATAATGACAAGGCTACCATCCATTGGAGTAATGAAAATATCAAAAAGAGACTACCTTCCGTAATGACAAGGCTACCATGCATTGGAGTAATGAAAATATCAACAAGAGACTACCTTCCATAATGACATGGCTACCATCCATTGGAGTAACAAAAATCTCGCCAACAAGCTACCTTCCATAATGACATGGCTACCATTCATTGGAGTGACAAAAATCTCGACAATAGACTACCTTCCATAATGACAAGGCTATAATCCATTGGAGTAAAAAAAATCTCGACAACAAACTACCTTCTGTAATGACAAGGCTACAATCCATTAGAGTATGAAAAATCTCGACAACATACTACATTACATAATGACGAGGCTACGATCCATTAGAGTAACAAAAATATAGACAACAGACTACCTTCCATAATGACAAGGCTACCATCCATTAGAGTAATGAAAATATCAACAACAGACTACCTTCCATAATGACAACGCTACCATTCATTGGAGTAATGAAAATATCAACAAGAGACTACCTTCCATAATGACAAGGCTAACATCCATTGGAGTAACAAAAATCTCGCCAACAATCTACCTTCCATAATGACAAGGCTACGATCCATTGGAGTGACAAAAATCTCGAAAACAGACTACCTTCCATAAGGACTAGGCTACCATCCATTAGAGTAACAAAGATATTGGTAACATACTACCTTCTATAATGACAAGGCTACCATACATTGTAATAACAAAAATCTCGACAACAAACTACCTTCCATAATGACAAGGCTACCATACATTGTAGTAACAAAAATCTCGACAACAACCTACCTTCCATAATGACAAGGCTACCATCCATTAGAGTAACAAAGATATCGGTAAAGTACTACCTTCTATAATGACAAGGCTACCATACATTGTAATAACAAAAATCTCGACAACAAACTACCTTCCATAATGACAAGGCTACCATCCATGGGAGTAATGAAAATATCAAAAAGAGACTACCTTCCATAATGACAAGGCTACCATGCATTGGAGTAATGAAAATATCAACAAGAGACTACCTTCCATAATGACATGGCTACCATCCATTGGAGTAACAAAAATCTCGCCAACAAGCTACCTTCCATAATGACATGGCTACCATTCATTGGAGTGACAAAAATCTCGACAATAGACTACCTTCCATAATGACAAGGCTATAATCCATTGGAGTAAAAAAAATCTCGACAACAAACTACCTTCCGTAATGACAAGGCTACAATCCATTAGAGTATGAAAAATCTCGACAACATACTACATTACATAATGACGAGGCTACGATCCATTAGAGTAACAAAAATATAGACAACAGACTACCTTCCATAATGACAAGGCTACCATCCATTAGAGTAATGAAAATATCAACAACAGACTACCTTCCATAATGACAACGCTACCATTCATTGGAGTAATGAAAATATCAACAAGAGACTACCTTCCATAATGACAAGGCTAACATCCATTGGAGTAACAAAAATCTCGCCAACAATCTACCTTCCATAATGACAAGGCTATGATCCATTGGAGTGACAAAAATCTCGAAAACAGATTACCTTCCATAAGGACTAGGCTACCACCCATTAGAGTAACAAAGATATTGGTAACATACTACCTTCTATAATGACAAGGCTACCACACATTGTAATAACAAAAATATCGACAACAAACTACCTTCCATAATGACAAGGCTACCATACATTGTAGTAACAAAAATCTCGACAACAGCCTACCTTCCATAATGACAAGGCTACCATCCATTAGAGTAAAAAAGATATCGGTAAAGTACTACCTTCTATAATGACAAGGCTACCATACATTGTAATAACAAAAATCTCGACAACAAGCTACCTTCAAGAATGACAAGGCTACCATACATTGTAGTAACAAAAATCTCGACAACAGTCTACATTCCATAATGACAAGGCTACCATCCATTGGAGTAACGAAAATATCGATAATAAACTACCTTCAATAATGATGAGGCTACCATCCATTGGTGTAATGAAAATATCAACAAGAGACTACCTTCCATAATGACAAGGCTACCATCCATTAGAGTATGAAAAATCTCGACAACAGACTACCTTCCATAATGAGAAGGCTACAATCCATTGGAGTAACAAAAATATCGACATCAGACTACCTTCCATAATGACAAGGCTACCATCCATTGGAATAACAAAAATATCGACAACAAACAACCTTCCATAATGACAAGTTTACCATCCATTGGAGTAGCAAAAATCTCGACAATAGACTACCTTCCATAATGACAAGGCTACCATCCATTGGAGTAACAAAAATCTCGACAATAAACTACCTTCCATAATGACAAGGCTACAATCCATTAGAGTATGAAAAATCCCGACAACATACTAGCTTACATAATGACGAGGCTACGATCCATTAGAGTAACAAAAATATAGACAACAGACTACCTTCCATAATGACAAGGCTACTATCAATTAGAGTAATGAAAATATCAACAAGAGACTACCTTCCATAATGACAAGGCTACCATGCATTGGAGTAATGAAAATAAAAACAAGAGACTACTTTCCATAATGACAAGGCTAACATCCATTGGAGTAATAAAAATCTCGCCAACAGTCTACCTTCCATAATGATAAGGCTACGATCCATTTGAGTGACAAAAATCTCGAAAACAGACTACCTTCCATAAGGACTAGGCTACCATCCATTAGAGTGACAAAGATATTGGCAACATATTACCTTCTTTAATGACAAGGCTACCATACATTGTAATAACAAAAATCTCGACAACAAACTATCTTCCATAATGACAAGGCTACCATACATTGTAGTAACAAAAATCTCGACAACAGTCTACGTTCCATAATGACAAGGCTACCATCCATTGGAGTAATGAAAATCTTACAATAGACTACCTTCCATAATGACAAGGCTACCATCCATTGGAGTAATGAAAATATCAACAAGAGACTACCTTCCATAGTGACAAGACTACCATCCATTAGAGTATGAAAAATCTCGACAACAAACTACCTTCCATAATAATAAGGCTACGATCCATTAGTGTAACAAAAATCTCGACACCATACTACCTTCCATAATGACAAGGCTTCCATCCATTGGAGTAATGAAAATATCAACAAGAGACTACCTTCCATAATGACATGGCTACCATCCATTGGAGTAACAAAAATCTCGCCAACAAGCTACCTTCCATAATGACATGGCTACCATTCATTGGAGTGACAAAAATCTCGACAATAGACTACCTTCCATAATGACAAGGCTATAATCCATTGGAGTAAAAAAAATCTCGACAACAAATTACCTTCCGTAATGACAAGGCTACAATCCATTAGAGTATGAAAAATCTCGACAACATACTACATTACATAATGACGAGGCTACGATCCATTAAAGTAACAAAATTATAGACAACAGACTACCTTCCATAATGACAAGGCTACAATCCATCAGAGTAATGAAAATATCAACAACAGATTACCTTCCATAATGACAAGGCTACCATTCATTGGAGTAAAAAAAATATCAACAAGAGACTACCTTCCATAATGACAAGGCTAACATCCATTGGAGTAACAAAAATCTCGCCAACAGTCTACCTTCCATAATGACAAGGCTACGATCCATTGGAGTGACAAAAATCTCGAAAATAGACTACCTTCCATAAGGACTAGGCTACCATCCATTAGAGTAACAAAGATATTGGTAACATACTACCTTCTATAATGACAAGGCTACCATACATTGTAATAACGAAAATATCGACAACAAACTACCTTCCATAATGACAAGGCTACCATACATTGTAATAACAAAAATCTCGACAACAGCCTACATTCCATAATGACAAGGCTACCATCCATTTGAGTAACAAAGATATCGGTAAATTACTACCTTCTATAATGACAAGGCTACCATACATTGTAATAACAAAAATCTCGACAACAAACTACTTTCCATAATGACAAGGCTACCATACATTGTAGTAACAAAAATCTCGACAACAGTCTACATTCCATAATGACAAGGCTACCATCCATTGGAGTAACGAAAATATCGACAATAGACTACCTTCCATAATGACAAGGCTACCATCCATTGGTGTAATGAAAATATCAACAAGAGACTACCTTCCATAATGACAAAGCTACCATCCATTAGAGTATGAAAAATCTCGACAACAGACTACCTTCCATAATGACAAGGCTACAATCCATTGGAGTAACAAAAATATCGACAACAGACAACCTTCCATAATGACAAGGCTACCATCAATTAGAGTAGCAAAAATCTCGACAATAGACTACCTTCCATAATGACAAGGCAACCATCCATTGGAGTAACAAAAATCTCGACAACAAACTACCTTCCATAATGACAAGGCTACAATCCATTAGAGTGTGAAAAATCCCGACAACATACTACCTTACATAATGACGAGGCTACGATCCATTAGAGTAACAAAAATATAGACAACAGACTACCTTCCATAATGACAAGGCTACTACCCATTAGAGTAATGAAAATATCAACAAGAGACTACCTTCCATAATGACAAGGCTACCATGCATTGGAGTAATGAAAATATCAACAAGAGACTACTTTCCATAATGACAAGGCTAACATCCATTGGAGTAATAAAAAACTCGCCTACAGTCTACCTTCCATAATGACAAGGCTACGATCCATTTGAGTGACAAAAATCTCGAAAACAGACTACCTTCCATAAGGACTAGGCTACATACTACCTTCTATAATGACAAGGCTACCATACATTGTAATAACAAAAATCTCGACAACAAACTACCTTCCATAATGATAAGGCTACCATCCATTACAGTAACAAAGATATCGGTAACATACTACCTTCTATAATGACAAAGCTACCATACATTGTAATAACAAAAATCTCGACAACAAACTACCTTCCATAATCACAAGGCTACCATACATTGTAGTAACAAAAATCTCGACAACAGTCTACATTCCATAATGACAAGGCTACCATCCATTGGAGTAACGAAAATCTCTACAATAGACTACCTTCCATAATGACAAGGCTACCATCCATTCGAGTAATGAAAATATCAACAAGAGACTACCTTCCATAATGACAAGACTACCATCCATTAGAGTATAAAAATCTCGACAACAGACTACCATCCATAATGATAAGGCTACGATCCATTAGAGTAACAAAAATCTAGACAACATACTACCTTCCATAATGACAAGGCTACCATCCATTGGAGTAATGGAAATATCAAAAAGAGACTACCTTCCGTAATGACAAGGCTACCATGCATTGGAGTAATGAAAATATCAACAAGAGACTACCTTCCATAATGACATGGCTACCATCCATTGGAGTAACAAAAATCTCGCCAACAAGCTACCTTCCATAATGACATGGCTACCATTCATTGGAGTGACAAAAATCTCGACAATAGACTAGCTTCCATAATGACAAGGCTATAATCCATTGGAGTAAAAAAAATCTCGACAACAAACTACCTTCCGTAATGACAAGGCTACAATCCATTAGAGTATGAAAAATCTCGACAACATACTACATTACATAATGACGAGGCTACGATCCATTAGAGTAACAAAAATATAGACAACAGACTACCTTCCATAATGACAAGGCTACCATCCATTAGAGTAATGAAAATATCAACAACAGACTACCTTCCATAATGACAACGCTACCATTCATTGGAGTAATGAAAATATCAACAAGAGACTACCTTCCATAATGACAAGGCTAACATCCATTGGAGTAACAAAAATCTCGCCAACAATCTACCTTCCATAATGACAAGGCTACGATCCATTGGAGTGACAAAAATCTCGAAAATAGACTACCTTCCATAAGGACTAGGCTACCATCCATTAGAGTAACAAAGATATTGGTAACATACTACATTCTATAATGACAAGGCTACCATACATTGTAATAACAAAAATCTCGACAACAAACTACCTTCCATAATGACAAGGCTACCATACATTGTAGTAACAAAAATCTCGACAACAGTCTACATTCCATAATGACAAGGCTACCATCCATTGGAGTAACGAAAATCTCTACAATAGACTACCTTCCATAATGACAAGGCTACCATCCATTGGAGTAATGAAAATATCAATAAGAGACTACCTTCCATAATGACAAGACTACCATCCATTAGAGTATAAAAATATCGACAATAGACTACCTTCCATAATGATAAGGCTACGATCCATTTGAGTAACAAAAATCTAGACAACATACTACCTTCCATAATAACAAGGCTACCATCCATTTGATTAATGAAAATATCAAAAAGAGACTACCTTCCGTAATGACAAGGCTACCATGCATTGGAGTAATGAAAATATCAACAACAGACTACCTTCCATAATGACATGGCTACCATCCATTGGAGTAACAAAAATCTCGCCAACAAACTACCTTCAATAATGACAAGGCTACCATTCATTGGAGTGACAAAAATCTCGACAATAGACTACCTTCCATAATGACAAGGCTATAATCCATTGGAGTCAAAAAAATCTCGACAACAAACTACCTTCCGTAATGACAAGGCTACAATCCATTAGAGTATGAAAAATCTCGACAACATACTACATTACATAATGACGAGGCTACGATCCATTAGAGTAACAAAAATATAGACAACAAACTACCTTCCATAATGAAAAGGCTACCATCCATTAGAGTAATGAAAATATCAACAACGGACTACCTTCCATAATGACAACGCTACCATTCATTGGAGTAATGAAAATATCAACAAGAGACTACCTTCCATAATGACAAGGCTAACATCCATTGGAGTAACAAAAATCTCGCCAACAATCTACCTTCCATAATGACAAGGCTATGATCCATTGGAGTGACAAAAATCTCGAAAACAGATTACCTTCCATAAGGACTAGGCTACCACCCATTAGAGTAACAAAGATATTGGTAACATACTACCTTCTATAATGACAAGGCTACCACACATTGTAATAACAAAAATATCGACAACAAACTACCTTCCATAATGACAAGGCTACCATACATTGTAGTAACAATAATCTCGACAACAGCCTACCTTCCATAATGACAAGGCTACCATCCATTAGAGTAAAAAAGATATCGGTAAAGTACTACCTTCTATAATGACAAGGCTACCATACATTGTAATAACAAAAATCTCGACAACAAGCTACCTTCCAGAATGACAAGGCTACCATACATTATAGTAACAAAAATCTCGACAACAGTCTACATTCCATAATGACAAGGCTACCATCCATTGGAGTAACGAAAATATCGATAATAAACTACCTTCCATAATGACGAGGCTACCATCCATTGGTGTAATGAAAATATCAACAAGAGACTACCTTCCATAATGACAAGGCTACCATCCATTAGAGTATGAAAAATCTCGACAACAGACTACCTTCCATAATGAGAAGGCTACAATCCATTGGAGTAACAAAAATATCGACAACAGACTACCTTCCATAATGACAAGGCTACCATCCATTGGAATAACAAAAATATCGACAACAAACAACCTTCCATAATGACAAGGTTACCATCCATTGGAGTAGCAAAAATCTCGGCAATAGACTACCTTCCATAATGACAAGGCTACCATCCATTGGAGTAACAAAAATCTCGACAACAAACTACCTTCCATAATGACAAGGCTACAATCCATTAGAGTATGAAAAATCCCGACAACATACTAGCTTACATAATGACGAGGCTACGATCCATTAGAGTAACAAAAATATAGACAACAGACTACCTTCCATAATGACAAGGCTACTATCAATTAGAGTAATGAAAATATCAATAAGAGACTACCTTCCATAATGACAAGGCTACCATGCATTGGAGTAATGAAAATAAAAACAAGAGACTACTTTCCATAATGACAAGGCTAACATCCATTGGAGTAATAAAAATCTCGCCAACAGTCTACCTTCCATAATGATAAGGCTACGATCCATTTGAGTGACAAAAATCTCGAAAACAGACTACCTTCCATAAGGAATAGACTACCATCCATTAGAGTAACAAAGATATTGGCAACATATTACCTTCTTTAATGACAAGGCTACCATACATCGTAATAACAAAAATCTCGACAACAAACTACCTTCCATAATGACAAGGCTACCATACATTGTAGTAACAAAAATCTCGACAACAGTCTACGTTCCATAATGACAAGGCTACCATCCATTGGAGTAATGAAAATCTTACAATAGACTACCTTCCATAATGACAATGCTACCATCCATTGGAGTAATGAAAATATCAACAAGAGACTACTTCCATAATGACAGGACTACCATCCATTAGAGTATGAAAAATCTCGACAACAAACTACCTTCCATAATAATAAGGCTACGATCCATTAGTGTAACAAAAATCTCGACACCATACTACCTTCCATAATGACAAGGCTACCATCCATTAGAGTAATGAAAATATCAAAAAAAGACTACCTTCCATAATGACAAGGCTACCATCCATTGGAGTAACAAAAATCTCGCCAACAAACTACCTTCAATAATGACAAGGCTACCATTCATTCGAGTGACAAAAATCTCGACAATAGACTACCTTCCATAATGACAAGGCTACAATCCATTGGAGTAAAAAAAATTTCGACAACAAACTACCTTCCATAATGACAAGGCTACAATCCATTAGAGTATGAAAAATCTCGACAACATACTACATTACATAATGACGAGGCTACGATCCATTAAAGTAACAAAATTATAGACAACAGACTACCTTCCATAATGACAAGGCTACAATCCATCAGAGTAATGAAAATATCAACAACAGATTACCTTCCATAATGACAAGGCTACCATTCATTGGAGTAAAAAAAATATCAACAAGAGACTACCTTCCATAATGACAAGGCTAACATCCATTGGAGTAACAAAAATCTCGCCAACAGTCTACCTTCCATAATGACAAGGCTACCATCCATTAGAGTAACAAAGATATTGGTAACATAATACCTTCTATAATGACAAGGCTACCATACATTGTAATAACAAAAATATCGACAACAAACTACCTTCCATAATGACAAGGCTACCATACATTGTAGTAACAAAAATCTCGACAACAGCCTACATTCCATAATGACAAGGCTACCATCCATTAGAGTAACAAAGATATCGGTAAATTACTACCTTCTATAATGACAAGGCTACCATACATTGTAATAACAAAAATCTCGACAACAAACTACTTTCCATAATGACAAGGCTACCATACATTGTAGTAACAAAAATCTCGACAACAGTCTACATTCCATAATGACAAGGCTACCATCCATTGGAGTAACGAAAATATCGACAATAGACTACCTTCCATAATGACAAGGCTACCATCCATTGGTGTAATGAAAATATCAATAAGAGACTACCTTCCATAATGACAAAGCTACCATCCATTAGAGTATGAAAAATCTCGACAACAGACTACCTTCCATAATGACAAGGCTACAATCCATTGGAGTAACAAAAATATCGACAACAGACAACCTTCCATAATGACAAGGCTACCATCAATTAGAGTAGCAAAAATATCGACAATAGACTACCTTCCATAATGACAAGGCAACCATCCATTGGAGTAACAAAAATATCGACAACAAACTACCTTCCATAATGACAAGGCTACAATCCATTAGAGTGTGAAAAATCCCGACAACATACTACCTTACATAATGACGAGGCTACGATCCATTAGAGTAACAAAAATATAGACAACCAACTACCTTCCATAATGACAAGGCTATTATCCATTAGAGTAATGAAAATATCAACAAGAGACTACCTTCCATAATGACAAGGCTACCATGCATTGGAGTAATGAAAATATCAACAAGAGACTACTTTCCATAATGACAAGGCTAACATCCATTGGAGTAATAAAAAACTAGCCTACAGTCTACCTTCCATAATGACAAGGCTACGATCCATTTGAGTGACAAAAATCTCGAAAACAGACTACCTTCCATAAGGACTAGGCTACATACTACCTTCTATAATGACAAGGCTACCATACATTGTAATAACAAAAATCTCGACAACAAACTACCTTCCATAATGATAAGGCTACCATCCATTAGAGTAACAAAGATATCGGTAACATACTACCTTCTATAATGACAAAGCTACCATACATTGTAATAACAAAAATCTCGACAACAAACTACCTTCCATAATCACAAGGCTACCATACATTGTAGTAACAAAAATCTCGACAACAGTCTACATTCCATAATGACAAGGCTACCATCCATTGGAGTAACGAAAATCTCTACAATAGACTACCTTACATAATGACAAGGCTACCATCCATTCGAGTAATGAAAATATCAACAAGAGACTACCTTCCATAATGACAAGACTACCATCCATTAGAGTATAAAAATCTCGACAACAGACTACCATCCATAATGATAAGGCTACGATCCATTAGAGTAACAAAAACCTAGACAACATACTACCTTCCATAATGACAAGGCTACCATCCATTGGAGTAATGAAAATATCAAAAAGAGACTACCTTCCGTAATGACAAGGCTACCATGCATTGGAGTAATGAAAATATCAACAAGAGACTACCTTCCATAATGACATGGCTACCATCCATTGGAGTAACAAAAATCTCGCCAACAAGCTACCTTCCATAATGACATGGCTACCATTCATTGGAGTGACAAAAATCTCGACAATAGACTACCTTCCATAATGACAAGGCTATAATCCATTGGAGTAAAAAAAATCTCGACAACAAACTACCTTCTGTAATGACAAGGCTACAATCCATTAGAGTATGAAAAATCTCGACAACATACTACATTACATAATGACGAGGCTACGATCCATTAGAGTAACAAAAATATAGACAACAGACTACCTTCCATAATGACAAGGCTACCATCCATTAGAGTAATGAAAATATCAACAACAGACTACCTTCCATAATGACAACGCTACCATTCATTGGAGTAATGAAAATATCAACAAGAGACTACCTTCCATAATGACAAGGCTAACATCCATTGGAGTAACAAAAATCTCGCCAACAATCTACCTTCCATAATGACAAGGCTACGATCCATTGGAGTGACAAAAATCTCGAAAACAGACTACCTTCCATAAGGACTAGGCTACCATCCATTAGAGTAACAAAGATATTGGTAACATACTACCTTCTATAATGACAAGGCTACCATACATTGTAATAACAAAAATCTCGACAACAAACTACCTTCCATAATGACAAGGCTACCATACATTGTAGTAACAAAAATCTCGACAACAACCTACCTTCCATAATGACAAGGCTACCATCCATTAGAGTAACAAAGATATCGGTAAAGTACTACCTTCTATAATGACAAGGCTACCATACATTGTAATAACAAAAATCTCGACAACAAACTACCTTCCATAATGACAAGGCTACCATCCATGGGAGTAATGAAAATATCAAAAAGAGACTACCTTCCATAATGACAAGGCTACCATGCATTGGAGTAATGAAAATATCAACAAGAGACTACCTTCCATAATGACATGGCTACCATCCATTGGAGTAACAAAAATCTCGCCAACAAGCTACCTTCCATAATGACATGGCTACCATTCATTGGAGTGACAAAAATCTCGACAATAGACTACCTTCCATAATGACAAGGCTATAATCCATTGGAGTAAAAAAAATCTCGACAACAAACTACCTTCCGTAATGACAAGGCTACAATCCATTAGAGTATGAAAAATCTCGACAACATACTACATTACATAATGACGAGGCTACGATCCATTAGAGTAACAAAAATATAGACAACAGACTACCTTCCATAATGACAAGGCTACCATCCATTAGAGTAATGAAAATATCAACAACAGACTACCTTCCATAATGACAACGCTACCATTCATTGGAGTAATGAAAATATCAACAAGAGACTACCTTCCATAATGACAAGGCTAACATCCATTGGAGTAACAAAAATCTCGCCAACAATCTACCTTCCATAATGACAAGGCTATGATCCATTGGAGTGACAAAAATCTCGAAAACAGATTACCTTCCATAAGGACTAGGCTACCACCCATTAGAGTAACAAAGATATTGGTAACATACTACCTTCTATAATGACAAGGCTACCACACATTGTAATAACAAAAATATCGACAACAAACTACCTTCCATAATGACAAGGCTACCATACATTGTAGTAACAAAAATCTCGACAACAGCCTACCTTCCATAATGACAAGGCTACCATCCATTAGAGTAAAAAAGATATCGGTAAAGTACTACCTTCTATAATGACAAGGCTACCATACATTGTAATAACAAAAATCTCGACAACAAGCTACCTTCAAGAATGACAAGGCTACCATACATTGTAGTAACAAAAATCTCGACAACAGTCTACATTCCATAATGACAAGGCTACCATCCATTGGAGTAACGAAAATATCGATAATAAACTACCTTCAATAATGATGAGGCTACCATCCATTGGTGTAATGAAAATATCAACAAGAGACTACCTTCCATAATGACAAGGCTACCATCCATTAGAGTATGAAAAATCTCGACAACAGACTACCTTCCATAATGAGAAGGCTACAATCCATTGGAGTAACAAAAATATCGACATCAGACTACCTTCCATAATGACAAGGCTACCATCCATTGGAATAACAAAAATATCGACAACAAACAACCTTCCATAATGACAAGTTTACCATCCATTGGAGTAGCAAAAATCTCGACAATAGACTACCTTCCATAATGACAAGGCTACCATCCATTGGAGTAAC
The DNA here is from genome assembly GCA_948472305.1 of Vicia faba. NCBI lineage: Eukaryota > Viridiplantae > Streptophyta > Magnoliopsida > Fabales > Fabaceae > Vicia > Vicia faba. The sequence goes on along the minus strand of OX451739.1, from coordinate 583,695,297 downwards.
AAAAATCTCGACAATAAACTACCTTCCATAATGACAAGGCTACAATCCATTAGAGTATGAAAAATCCCGACAACATACTAGCTTACATAATGACGAGGCTACGATCCATTAGAGTAACAAAAATATAGACAACAGACTACCTTCCATAATGACAAGGCTACTATCAATTAGAGTAATGAAAATATCAACAAGAGACTACCTTCCATAATGACAAGGCTACCATGCATTGGAGTAATGAAAATAAAAACAAGAGACTACTTTCCATAATGACAAGGCTAACATCCATTGGAGTAATAAAAATCTCGCCAACAGTCTACCTTCCATAATGATAAGGCTACGATCCATTTGAGTGACAAAAATCTCGAAAACAGACTACCTTCCATAAGGACTAGGCTACCATCCATTAGAGTGACAAAGATATTGGCAACATATTACCTTCTTTAATGACAAGGCTACCATACATTGTAATAACAAAAATCTCGACAACAAACTATCTTCCATAATGACAAGGCTACCATACATTGTAGTAACAAAAATCTCGACAACAGTCTACGTTCCATAATGACAAGGCTACCATCCATTGGAGTAATGAAAATCTTACAATAGACTACCTTCCATAATGACAAGGCTACCATCCATTGGAGTAATGAAAATATCAACAAGAGACTACCTTCCATAGTGACAAGACTACCATCCATTAGAGTATGAAAAATCTCGACAACAAACTACCTTCCATAATAATAAGGCTACGATCCATTAGTGTAACAAAAATCTCGACACCATACTACCTTCCATAATGACAAGGCTTCCATCCATTAGAGTAATGAAAATATCAAAAAGAGACTACCTTCCATAATGACAAGGCTACCATCCATTGGAGTAACAAAAATCTCGCCAACAAACTACCTTCAATAATGACAAGGCTACCATTCATTCGAGTGACAAAAATCTCGACAATAGACTACCTTCCATAATGACAAGGCTACAATCCATTGGAGTAAAAAAAATTTCGACAACAAACTACCTTCCATAATGACAAGGCTACAATCCATTAGAGTATGAAAAATCTCGACAACATACTACATTACATAATGACGAGGCTACGATCCATTAAAGTAACAAAATTATAGACAACATACTACCTTCCATAATGACAAGGCTACAATCCATGAGAGTAATGAAAATATCAACAACAGATTACCTTCCATAATGACAAGGCTACCATTCATTGGAGTAAAAAAAATATCAACAAGAGACTACCTTCCATAATGACAAGGCTAACATCCATTGGAGTAACAAAAATCTCGCCAACAGTCTACCTTCCATAATGACAAGGCTACGATCCATTGGAGTGACAAAAATCTCGAAAATAGACTACCTTCCATAAGGACTAGGCTACCATCCATTAGAGTAACAAAGATATTGGTAACATACTACCTTCTATAATGACAAGGCTACCATACATTGTAATAACGAAAATATCGACAACAAACTACCTTCCATAATGACAAGGCTACCATACATTGTAGTAACAAAAATCTCGACAACAGCCTACATTCCATAATGACAAGGCTACCATCCATTTGAGTAACAAAGATATCGGTAAATTACTACCTTCTATAATGACAAGGCTACCATACATTGTAATAACAAAAATCTCGACAACAAACTACTTTCCATAATGACAAGGCTACCATACATTGTAGTAACAAAAATCTCGACAACAGTCTACATTCCATAATGACAAGGCTACCATCCATTGGAGTAACGAAAATATCGACAATAGACTACCTTCCATAATGACAAGGCTACCATCCATTGGTGTAATGAAAATATCAACAAGAGACTACCTTCCATAATGACAAAGCTACCATCCATTAGAGTATGAAAAATCTCGACAACAGACTACCTTCCATAATGACAAGGCTACAATCCATTGGAGTAACAAAAATATCGACAACAGACAACCTTCCATAATGACAAGGCTACCTACAATTAGAGTAGCAAAAATATCGACAATAGACTACCTTCCATAATGACAAGGCAACCATCCATTGGAGTAACAAAAATCTCGACAACAAACTACCTTCCATAATGACAAGGCTACAATCCATTAGAGTGTGAAAAATCCCGACAACATACTACCTTACATAATGACGAGGCTACGATCCATTAGAGTAACAAAAATATAGACAACAGACTACCTTCCATAATGACAAGGCTATTATCCATTAGAGTAATGAAAATATCAACAAGAGACTACCTTCCATAATGACAAGGCTACCATGCATTGGAGTAATGAAAATATCAACAAGAGACTACTTTCCATAATGACAAGGCTAACATCCATTGGAGTAATAAAAAACTCGCCTACAGTCTACCTTCCATAATGACAAGGCTACGATCCATTTGAGTGACAAAAATCTCGAAAACAGACTACCTTCCATAAGGACTAGGCTACATACTACCTTCTATAATGACAAGGCTACCATACATTGTAATAACAAAAATCTCGACAACAAACTACCTTCCATAATGATAAGGCTACCATCCATTAGAGTAACAAAGATATCGGTAACATACTACCTTCTATAATGACAAAGCTACCATACATTGTAATAACAAAAATCTCGACAACAAACTACCTTCCATAATCACAAGGCTACCATACATTGTAGTAACAAAAATCTCGACAACAGTCTACATTCCATAATGACAAGGCTACCATCCATTGGAGTAACGAAATCTCTACAATAGATTACCTTCCATAATGACAAGGCTACCATCCATTCGAGTAATGAAAATATCAACAAGAGACTACCTTCCATAATGACAAGACTACCATCCATTAGAGTATAAAAATCTCGACAACAGACTACCATCCATAATGATAAGGCTACGATCCATTAGAGTAACAAAAATCTAGACAACATACTACCTTCCATAATGACAAGGCTACCATCCATTGGAGTAATGAAAATATCAAAAAGAGACTACCTTCCGTAATGACAAGGCTACCATGCATTGGAGTAATGAAAATATCAACAAGAGACTACCTTCCATAATGACATGGCTACCATCCATTGGAGTAACAAAAATCTCGCCAACAAGCTACCTTCCATAATGACATGGCTACCATTCATTGGAGTGACAAAAATCTCGACAATAGACTACCTTCCATAATGACAAGGCTATAATCCATTGGAGTAAAAAAAATCTCGACAACAAATTACCTTCCGTAATGACAAGGCTACAATCCATTAGAGTATGAAAAATCTCGACAACATACTACATTACATAATGACGAGGCTACGATCCATTAAAGTAACAAAATTATAGACAACAGACTACCTTCCATAATGACAAGGCTACAATCCATCAGAGTAATGAAAATATCAACAACAGATTACCTTCCATAATGACAAGGCTACCATTCATTGGAGTAAAAAAAATATCAACAAGAGACTACCTTCCATAATGACAAGGCTAACATCCATTGGAGTAACAAAAATCTCGCCAACAGTCTACCTTCCATAATGACAAGGCTACGATCCATTGGAGTGACAAAAATCTCGAAAATAGACTACCTTCCATAAGGACTAGGCTACCATCCATTAGAGTAACAAAGATATTGGTAACATACTACCTTCTATAATGACAAGGCTACCATACATTGTAATAACGAAAATATCGACAACAAACTACCTTCCATAATGACAAGGCTACCATACATTGTAATAACAAAAATCTCGACAACAGCCTACATTCCATAATGACAAGGCTACCATCCATTTGAGTAACAAAGATATCGGTAAATTACTACCTTCTATAATGACAAGGCTACCATACATTGTAATAACAAAAATCTCGACAACAAACTACTTTCCATAATGACAAGGCTACCATACATTGTAGTAACAAAAATCTCGACAACAGTCTACATTCCATAATGACAAGGCTACCATCCATTGGAGTAACGAAAATATCGACAATAGACTACCTTCCATAATGACAAGGCTACCATCCATTGGTGTAATGAAAATATCAACAAGAGACTACCTTCCATAATGACAAAGCTACCATCCATTAGAGTATGAAAAATCTCGACAACAGACTACCTTCCATAATGACAAGGCTACAATCCATTGGAGTAACAAAAATATCGACAACAGACAACCTTCCATAATGACAAGGCTACCATCAATTAGAGTAGCAAAAATCTCGACAATAGACTACCTTCCATAATGACAAGGCAACCATCCATTGGAGTAACAAAAATCTCGACAACAAACTACCTTCCATAATGACAAGGCTACAATCCATTAGAGTGTGAAAAATCCCGACAACATACTACCTTACATAATGACGAGGCTACGATCCATTAGAGTAACAAAAATATAGACAACAGACTACCTTCCATAATGACAAGGCTACTACCCATTAGAGTAATGAAAATATCAACAAGAGACTACCTTCCATAATGACAAGGCTACCATGCATTGGAGTAATGAAAATATCAACAAGAGACTACTTTCCATAATGACAAGGCTAACATCCATTGGAGTAATAAAAAACTCGCCTACAGTCTACCTTCCATAATGACAAGGCTACGATCCATTTGAGTGACAAAAATCTCGAAAACAGACTACCTTCCATAAGGACTAGGCTACATACTACCTTCTATAATGACAAGGCTACCATACATTGTAATAACAAAAATCTCGACAACAAACTACCTTCCATAATGATAAGGCTACCATCCATTACAGTAACAAAGATATCGGTAACATACTACCTTCTATAATGACAAAGCTACCATACATTGTAATAACAAAAATCTCGACAACAAACTACCTTCCATAATCACAAGGCTACCATACATTGTAGTAACAAAAATCTCGACAACAGTCTACATTCCATAATGACAAGGCTACCATCCATTGGAGTAACGAAAATCTCTACAATAGACTACCTTCCATAATGACAAGGCTACCATCCATTCGAGTAATGAAAATATCAACAAGAGACTACCTTCCATAATGACAAGACTACCATCCATTAGAGTATAAAAATCTCGACAACAGACTACCATCCATAATGATAAGGCTACGATCCATTAGAGTAACAAAAATCTAGACAACATACTACCTTCCATAATGACAAGGCTACCATCCATTGGAGTAATGGAAATATCAAAAAGAGACTACCTTCCGTAATGACAAGGCTACCATGCATTGGAGTAATGAAAATATCAACAAGAGACTACCTTCCATAATGACATGGCTACCATCCATTGGAGTAACAAAAATCTCGCCAACAAGCTACCTTCCATAATGACATGGCTACCATTCATTGGAGTGACAAAAATCTCGACAATAGACTAGCTTCCATAATGACAAGGCTATAATCCATTGGAGTAAAAAAAATCTCGACAACAAACTACCTTCCGTAATGACAAGGCTACAATCCATTAGAGTATGAAAAATCTCGACAACATACTACATTACATAATGACGAGGCTACGATCCATTAGAGTAACAAAAATATAGACAACAGACTACCTTCCATAATGACAAGGCTACCATCCATTAGAGTAATGAAAATATCAACAACAGACTACCTTCCATAATGACAACGCTACCATTCATTGGAGTAATGAAAATATCAACAAGAGACTACCTTCCATAATGACAAGGCTAACATCCATTGGAGTAACAAAAATCTCGCCAACAATCTACCTTCCATAATGACAAGGCTACGATCCATTGGAGTGACAAAAATCTCGAAAATAGACTACCTTCCATAAGGACTAGGCTACCATCCATTAGAGTAACAAAGATATTGGTAACATACTACATTCTATAATGACAAGGCTACCATACATTGTAATAACAAAAATCTCGACAACAAACTACCTTCCATAATGACAAGGCTACCATACATTGTAGTAACAAAAATCTCGACAACAACCTACCTTCCATAATGACAAGGCTACCATCCATTAGAGTAACAAAGATATCGGTAAAGTACTACCTTCTATAATGACAAGGCTACCATACATTGTAATAACAAAAATCTCGACAACAAACTACCTTCCATAATGACAAGGCTACCATCCATGGGAGTAATGAAAATATCAAAAAGAGACTACCTTCCATAATGACAAGGCTACCATGCATTGGAGTAATGAAAATATCAACAAGAGACTACCTTCCATAATGACATGGCTACCATCCATTGGAGTAACAAAAATCTCGCCAACAAGCTACCTTCCATAATGACATGGCTACCATTCATTGGAGTGACAAAAATCTCGACAATAGACTACCTTCCATAATGACAAGGCTATAATCCATTGGAGTAAAAAAAATCTCGACAACAAACTACCTTCCGTAATGACAAGGCTACAATCCATTAGAGTATGAAAAATCTCGACAACATACTACATTACATAATGACGAGGCTACGATCCATTAGAGTAACAAAAATATAGACAACAGACTACCTTCCATAATGACAAGGCTACCATCCATTAGAGTAATGAAAATATCAACAACAGACTACCTTCCATAATGACAACGCTACCATTCATTGGAGTAATGAAAATATCAACAAGAGACTACCTTCCATAATGACAAGGCTAACATCCATTGGAGTAACAAAAATCTCGCCAACAATCTACCTTCCATAATGACAAGGCTATGATCCATTGGAGTGACAAAAATCTCGAAAACAGATTACCTTCCATAAGGACTAGGCTACCACCCATTAGAGTAACAAAGATATTGGTAACATACTACCTTCTATAATGACAAGGCTACCACACATTGTAATAACAAAAATATCGACAACAAACTACCTTCCATAATGACAAGGCTACCATACATTGTAGTAACAAAAATCTCGACAACAGCCTACCTTCCATAATGACAAGGCTACCATCCATTAGAGTAAAAAAGATATCGGTAAAGTACTACCTTCTATAATGACAAGGCTACCATACATTGTAATAACAAAAATCTCGACAACAAGCTACCTTCCAGAATGACAAGGCTACCATACATTGTAGTAACAAAAATCTCGACAACAGTCTACATTCCATAATGACAAGGCTACCATCCATTGGAGTAACGAAAATATCGATAATAAACTACCTTCCATAATGACGAGGCTACCATCCATTGGTGTAATGAAAATATCAACAAGAGACTACCTTCCATAATGACAAGGCTACCATCCATTAGAGTATGAAAAATCTCGACAACAGACTACCTTCCATAATGAGAAGGCTACAATCCATTGGAGTAACAAAAATATCGACATCAGACTACCTTCCATAATGACAAGGCTACCATCCATTGGAATAACAAAAATATCGACTACAAACAACCTTCCATAATGACAAGTTTACCATCCATTGGAGTAGCAAAAATCTCGACAATAGACTACCTTCCATAATGACAAGGCTACCATCCATTGGAGTAACAAAAATCTCGACAACAAACTACCTTCCATAATGACAAGGCTACAATCCATTAGAGTATGAAAAATCCCGACAACATACTAGCTTACATAATGACGAGGCTACGATCCATTAGAGTAACAAAAATATAGACAACAGACTACCTTCCATAATGACAAGGCTACTATCAATTAGAGTAATGAAAATATCAACAAGAGACTACCTTCCATAAGGACTAAGCTACCATCCATTAGAGTGACAAAGATATTGGCAACATATTACCTTCTTTAATGACAAGGCTACCATACATTGTAATAACAAAAATCTCGACAACAAACTACCTTCCATAATGACAAGGCTACCATACATTGTAGTAACAAAAATCTCGACAACAGTCTACGTTCCATAATGACAAGGCTACCATCCATTGGAGTAATGAAAATCTTACAATAGACTACCTTCCATAATGACAAGGCTACCATCCATTGGAGTAATGAAAATATCAACAAGAGACTACCTTCCATAATGACAAGACTACCATCCATTAGAGTATGAAAAATCTCGACAACAAACTACCTTCCATAATAATAAGGCTACGATCCATTAGTGTAACAAAAATCTCGACACCATACTACCTTCCATAATGACAAGGCTTCCATCCATTAGAGTAATGAAAATATCAAAAAGAGACTACCTTCCATAATGACAAGGCTACCATCCATTGGAGTAACAAAAATCTCGCCAACAAACTACCTTCAATAACGACAAGGCTACCATTCATTCGAGTGACAAAAATCTCGACAATAGACTACCTTCCATAATGACAAGGCTACAATCCATCGGAGTAAAAAAAATTTCGACAACAAACTACCTTCCATAATGACAAGGCTACAATCCATTAGAGTATGAAAAATCTCGACAACATACTACATTACATAATGACGAGGCTACGATCCATTAAAGTAACAAAATTATAGACAACAGACTACCTTCCATAATGACAAGGCTACAATCCATCAGAGTAATGAAAATATCAACAACAGATTACCTTCCATAATGACAAGGCTACCATTCATTGGAGTAAAAAAAATATCAACAAGAGACTACCTTCCATAATGACAAGGCTAACATCCATTGGAGTAACAAAAATCTCGCCAACAGTCTACCTTCCATAATGACAAGGCTACCATCCATTAGAGTAACAAAGATATCGGTAACATACTACCTTCTATAATGACAAAGCTACCATACATTGTAATAACAAAAATCTCGACAACAAACTACCTTCCATAATCACAAGGCTACCATACATTGTAGTAACAAAAATCTCGACAACAGTCTACATTCCATAATGACAAGGCTACCATCCATTGGAGTAACGAAAATCTCTACAATAGACTACCTTCCATAATGACAAGGCTACCATCCATTCGAGTAATGAAAATATCAACAAGAGACTACCTTCCATAATGACAAGACTACCATCCATTAGAGTATAAAAATCTCGACAACAGACTACCATCCATAATGATAAGGCTACAATCCATTAGAGTAACAAAAATCTAGACAACATACTACCTTCCATAATTACAAGGCTACCATCCATTGGAGTAATGAAAATATCAAAAAGAGACTACCTTCCGTAATGACAAGGCTACCATGCATTGGAGTAATGAAAATATCAACAACAGACTACCTTCCATAATGACATGGCTACCATCCATTGGAGTAACAAAAATCTCGCCAACAAGCTACCTTCCATAATGACATGGCTACCATTCATTGGAGTGACAAAAATCTCGACAATAGACTACCTTCCGTAATGACAAGGCTATAATCCATTAGAGTATGAAAAATCTCGACAACATACTACATTACATAATGACGAGGCTACGATCCATTAGAGTAACAAAAATATAGACAACAGACTACCTTCCATAATGACAACGCTACCATTCATTGGAGTAATGAAAATATCAACAAGAGACTACCTTCCATAATGACAAGGCTAACATCCATTGGAGTAACAAAAATCTCGCCAACAATCTACCTTCCATAATGACAAGGCTACGATCCATTGGAGTGACAAAAATCTCGAAAACAGACTACCTTCCATAAGGACTAGGCTACCATCCATTAGAGTAACAAAGATATTGGTAACATACTACCTTCTATAATGACAAGGCTACCATACATTGTAATAACAAAAATCTCGACAACAAACTACCTTCCATAATGACAAGGCTACCATACATTGTAGTAACAAAAATCTCGACAACAACCTACCTTCCATAATGACAAGGCTACCATCCATTAGAGTAACAAAGATATCGGTAAAGTACTACCTTCTATAATGACAAGGCTACCATACATTGTAATAACAAAAATCTCGACAACAAACTACCTTCCATAATGACAAGGCTACCATCCATGGGAGTAATGAAAATATCAAAAAGAGACTACCTTCCATAATGACAAGGCTACCATGCATTGGAGTAATGAAAATATCAACAAGAGACTACCTTCCATAATGACATGGCTACCATCCATTGGAGTAACAAAAATCTCGCCAACAAGTTACCTTCCATAATGACATGGCTACCATTCATTGGAGTGACAAAAATCTCGACAATAGACTACCTTCCATAATGACAAGGCTATAATCCATTGGAGTAAAAAAAATCTCGACAACAAACTACCTTCCGTAATGACAAGGCTACAATCCATTAGAGTATAAAAAATCTTGACAACATACTACATTACATAATGACGAGGCTACGATCCATTAGAGTAACAAAAATATAGACAACAGACTACCTTCCATAATGACAAGGCTACCATCCATTAGAGTAATGAAAATATCAACAACAGACTACCTTCCATAATGACAACGCTACCATTCATTGGAGTAATGAAAATATCAACAAGAGACTACCTTCCATAATGACAAGGCTAACATCCATTGGAGTAACAAAAATCTCGCCAACAATCTACCTTCCATAATGATAAGGCTACGATCCATTGGAGTGACAAAAATCTCGAAAATAGACTACCTTCCATAAGGACTAGGCTACCATCCATTAGAGTAACAAATATATTGGTAACATACTACCTTCTATAATTGCAAGGCTACCATACATTGTAATAACAAAAATCTCGACAACAAACTACCTTCCATAATGACAAGGCTACCATACATTGTAGTAACAAAAATCTCGATAACAACCTACCTTCCATAATGACAAGGCTACCATCCATTAGAGTAACAAAGATATCGGTAAAGTACTACCTTCTATAATGACAAGGCTACCATCCATTGGAGTAACAAAAATCTCGACAACAAACTACCTTCCATAATGACAAGGCTACCATCCATTCGAGTAATGAAAATATCAACAAGAGACTACCTTCCATAATGACAAGACTACCATCCATTAGAGTATAAAAATCTCGACAACAGACTACCATCCATAATGATAAGGCTACGATCCATTAGAGTAACAAAAATCTAGACAACATACTACCTTCCATAATGACAAGGCTACCATCCATTGGAGTAATGAAAATATCAAAAAGAGACTACCTTCCGTAATGACAAGGCTACCATGCATTGGAGTAATGAAAATATCAACAAGAGACTACCTTCCATAATGACATGGCTACCATCCATTGGAGTAAAAAAAATCTCGCCAACAAGCTACCTTCCATAATGACATGGCTACCATTCATTGGAGTGACAAAAATCTCGACAATAGACTACCTTCCATAATGACAAGGCTATAATCCATTGGAGTAAAAAAAATCTCGACAACAAACTACCTTCCGTAATGACAAGGCTACAATCCATTAGAGTATGAAAAATCTCGACAACATACTACATTACATAATGACGAGGCTACGATCCATTAGAGTAACAAAAATATAGACAACAGACTACCTTCCATAATGACAAGGCTACCATCCATTAGAGTAATGAAAATATCAACAACAGACTACCTTCCATAATGACAACGCTACCATTCATTGGAGTAATGAAAATATCAACAAGAGACTACCTTCCATAATGACAAGGCTAACATCCATTGGAGTAACAAAAATCTCGACAACAAACTACCTTCCGTAATGACAAGGCTACAATCCATTAGAGTATGAAAAATCTCGACAACATACTACATTACATAATGACGAGGCTACGATCCATTAGAGTAACAAAAATATAGACAACAGACTACCTTCCATAATGACAAGGCTACCATCCATTAGAGTAATGAAAATATCAACAACAGACTACCTTCCATAATGACAACGCTACCATTCATTGGAGTAATGAAAATATCAACAAGAGACTACCTTCCATAATAACAAGGCTAACATCCATTGGAGTAACAAAAATCTCGCCAACAATCTACCTTCCATAATGACAAGGCTACGATCCATTGGAGTGACAAAAATCTCGAAAACAGACTACCTTCCATAAGGACTAGGCTACCATCCATTAGAGTAACAAAGATATTGGTAACATACTACCTTCTATAATGACAAGGCTACCATACATTGTAATAACAAAAATGTCGACAACAAACTACCTTCCATAATGACAAGGCTACCATACATTGTAGTAACAAAAATCTCGATAACAACCTACCTTCCATAATGACAAGGCTACCATCCATTAGAGTAACAAAGATATCGGTAAAGTACTACCTTCTATAATGACAAGGCTACCATACATTGTAATAACAAAAATCTCGACGACAAACTACCTTCCATAATGACAAGGCTACATACATTGTAGTAACAAAAATCTCGACAACAGTCTACATTCCATAATGACAAGGCTACCATCCATTGGAGTAACGAAAATATCGACAATAAACTACCTTCCATAATGACAAGGCTACCATCCATTGGTGTAATGAAAATATAAACAAGAGACTACCTTCCATAATGACAAGGCTATCATCCATTAGAGTATGAAACATCTCGACAACAGACTACCTTCCATAATGATAAGGCTACGATCCATTAGAGTAACAAAAATATCGACAACAGACTACCTTCCATAATGACAAGGCTACCATCCATTGGAGTAATGAAAATATCAACAAGAGACTACCTTCCATAATGACAAGGGTACCATGCATTGGAGTAATGAAAATATCAACAACAGACTACCTTCCATAATGACATGGCTACCATCCATTGGAGTAACAAAAATCTCGCCAACAAACTACCTTCAATAATGACAAGGCTACCATCCATTGGTCTGACAAAAATCTCGACAATAGACTACCTTCCATAATGACAAGGCTACCATCCATTGGAGTAATGAAAATATCAACAAGAGACTACCTTTAATAATGACAAGCCTGTCATCCATTGGAGTATCAAAAATATCGATAACAGAGTACCTTACATAAGGAAAAGCCTGCCATCCATTGGAGTAACAAAAATCTCGACAACATAATACATTTCATAATGACTAGGCTACCATACATTGGAGTAACAAAGATATCGACAACAGACAACATTCCATAATGACAAGGCTACCATCCATTGGGGTGACAAAGATCTCGACAATAGACTACCTTCCATAATAACAAGTATACCATCCATTGGAGTAATGAAAATATCAAAAAGAGACTACCTTCCCTAATGACAAGGCTACCATGCATTGGAGTAATGAAAATATCAACAAGAGTCTACCTTTCATAATGACATGGCTACCATCCATTGGAGTAACAAAAATCTCGCCAACAAACTACCTTCAATAATTACAAGGCTACCATTCATTGGAGTGACAAAAATCTCGACAATAGACTACCTTCCATAATGACAAGGCTATAATCCATTGGAGTAACAAAATCTTGACAATAAACTACCTTCCATAATGACAAGGCTACAATCCATTGGAGTAAAAAAAATCTCGACAACAAACTACCTTCCATAATGACAAGGCTACAATCCATTAGAGTATGAAAAATCTCGACAATATACTACATTACATAATGACGAGGCTACTATCCATTAAAGTAACAAAAATATAGACAATAGACTACCTTCCATAATGACAAGGCTACCATCCATTAGAATAATGAAAATATCAACAACAGACTACCTTCCATAATGACAAGGCTACCATTCATTGGAGTAATGAAAATATCAACAAGAGACTACCTTCCATAATGACAAGCCTAACATCCATTGGAGTAACAAAAATCTCGCCAACATTCTACCTTCCATAATGACAAGGCTACGATCCATTGGAGTGACAAAAATCTCGAAAACAGACTACCTTCCATAAGGACTAGGCTACCATCCACTAGAGTAACAAAGATATTGGTAACATACTACCTTCTATAATGACAAGGCTACCATACATTGTAATAACAAAAATATCGACAACAAACTACCTTCCATAATGACAAGAATACCATACATTGTAGTAACAAAAATCTCGACAATAGCCTACCTTTCATAATGACAAGGCTACCATCCATTAGAGTAACAAAGATATCGGTAAAGTAGTACCTTCTATAATGACAAGGCTACCATACATTGTAATAACAAAAATCTCGACAACAAACTACCTTCCATAATGACAAGGCTACCATACATTGTAGTAACAAAAATCTCGACAACAGTCTACATTCCATAATGACAAGGCTACCATCCATTGGAGTAACGAAAATATCAACAATAGACTACCTTCCATAATGACAAGCCTACCATCCATTGGTGTAATGAAAATATCAACAAGAGACTACCTTCCATAATGACAAGGCTACCATCCATTAGAGTATGAAAAATCTCGACAACAGACTACCTTCAATAATGATAAGGCTACGATCCATTAGAGTAACAAAAATCTCGACAACATACTACCTTCCATAATGACAAGGCTACCATCCATTGGAGTAATGAAAATATCAAAAAGAGACTACCTTCCATAATGACAAGGCTACCATGCATTGGAGTAATGAAAATATCAAGAGACTACCTTCCATAATGACATGGCTACCATCCGTTGGAGTAACAAAAATCTGGCCAACAAACTACCTTCAATAATGACAAGGCTACCATTCATTGGAGTGACAAAAATCTCGACAATAGACTACCTTCCATAATGACAAGGCTATAATCCATTGGAGTAAAAAAATCTCGATAACAAACTACCTTCCATAATGACAAGGCTACAATCCATTGGAGTAACAAAAATATCGACAACAAACTACCTTCCATAATGACAAGGCTACAATCCATTAGAGTATGAAAAATCTCGACAACATACTACATTACATAATGACGAGGCTACGATTCATTAGAGTAACAAAAATATAGACAACAAACTACCTTCCGTAATGACAAGGCTACCATCCATTAGAGTAATGAAAATATCAACAACAGACTACCTTCCATAATGACAAGGCTACCATTCATTGGAGTAATGAAAATATCAACAAGAGACTACCTTCCATAATGACAAGGCTACCATCCATTGGAGTAATGAAAATATCAACAAGAGACTACCTTCCATAATGACAAGACTACCATCCATTAGAGTATGAAAAATCTCGACAACAGACTACCTTCAATAATGATAAGGCTACGATCCATTAGAGTAACAAAATTCTCGACAACATACTACCTTCCATAATGACAAGGCTACCATCCATTGGAGTAATGAAAATATCAAAAAGAGACTACCTTCCATAATGACAAGGCTACCATGCATTGGAGTAATGAAAATATCAAGAGACTACCTTCCATAATGACATGGCTACCATCCGTTAGAGTAACAAAAATCTGGCCAACAAACTACCTTCAATAATGACAAGGCTACCATCCATTGGAATAACAAAAATATCGACAACAGACAACCTTCCATAATGACAAGGCTACCATCCATTGGAGTAGCAAAAATCTCGACAATAGACTACCTTCCATAATGACAAGGCTACCATCCATTGGAGTAACAAAAATCTCGACAACAAACTACCTTCTATAATGACAAGGCTACAATCCATTAGAGTATGAAAAATCCCGACAACATACTACCTTACATAATGACGAGGCTACGATCCATTAGAGTAACAAAAATATAGACAACAAACTACCTTCCATAATGACAAGGCTACTATCCATTAGAGTAATGAAAATATCAACAAGAGACTACCTTCCATAATGACAAGGCTATCATGCATTGGAGTAATGAAAATATCAACAAAAGACTACTTTCCATAATGACGAGGCTAACATCCATTGGAGTAATAAAAATCTCGCCAACAGTCTACCTTCCATAATGACAAGGCTACGATCCATTTGAGTGACAAAAATCTCGAAAACAGACTACCTTCCATAAGGACTAGGCTACCATCCATTAGAGTAACAAAGATATTGGCAACATACTACCTTCTATAATGACAAGGCTACCATACATTGTAATAACAAAAATCTCGACAACAAACTACCTTCCATATTGACAAGAATACCATACATTGTAGTAACAAAAATATCGACAACAACCTACCTTCCATAATGACAAGGCTATCATCCATTAGAGTAACAAAGATATCGGTAACATACTACCTTCTATAATGACAAGGCTACCATACATTGTAGTAACAAAAATCTCGACAACAAATTACCTTCCATAATGAGAAGGCTACCAAACATTGTAGTAACAAAAATCTCGACAACAGTCTACATTCCATAATGACAAGGCTACCATCCATTGGAGTAATGAAGATATCAACAAGAGACTACCTTCCATAATGACAAGACTACCATCCATTAGAGTATGAAAAATCTCGACAACAGACTACCTTCAATAATGATAAGGCTACGATCCATTAGAGTAACAAAAATCTCGACAACATACTACCTTCCATAATGACAAGGCTACCATCCATTGGAGTAATGAAAATATCAAAAAGAGACTACCTTCCATAATGACAAGGCTACCATGCATTGGAGTAATGAAATTATCAAGAGACTACCTTCCATAATGACATGGCTACCATCCGTTGGAGTAACAAAAATCTGGCCAACAAACTACCTTCAATAATGACAAGGCTATAATCCATTGGAGTAAAAAAATCTCGATAACAAACTACCTTCCATAATGACAAGGCTACAATCCATTGGAGTAACAAAAATATCGACAACAAACTACCTACCATAATGACAAGGCTACAATCCATTAGAGTATGAAAAATCTCGACAACATACTACATTACATAATGACGAGGCTACTATTCATTAGAGTAACAAAAATATAGACAACAAACTACCTTCCATAATGACAAGGCTACCATCCATTAGAGTAATGAAAATATCAACAACATACTACCTTCCATAATGACAAGGCTACCATTCATTGGAGTAATGAAAATATCAACAAGAGACTACCTTCCATAATGACAAGGCTAACGTCCATTGGAGTAACAAAAATCTCGCCAACAGTCTACCTTCCATAATGACAAGGCTACGATCCATTGGAGTGACAAAAATATCGAAAATAGACTACCTTCCATAAGACTAGGCTACCATCCATTAGAGTAACAAAGATATTGGCAACATACTACCTTCTATAATGACAAGGCTACCATACATTGTAATAACAAAAATCTTGACAACAAACTACCTTCCATAATGACAAGGCTACCATACATTGTAGTAACAAAAATATCGACAACAGACTACCTTCCATAATGACAAGGCTACCATCCATTAGAGTAACAAAGATATGGGTAAAGTACTACCTTCTATAATGACAAGGCTACCATACATTGTAATAACAAAAATCTCGACAACAAACTACCTTCCATAATGAGAAGGCTACCATACATTGTAGTAACAAAAATCTCGACAACAGTCTACATTCCATAATGACAAGGCTACCATCCATTGGAGTAACGAAAATCTCTACAATAGACTACCTTCCATAATGACAAGGCTACCATCCATTGGAGTAATGAAAATATCAACAAGAGACTACCTTCCATAATGACAAGACTACCATCCATTAAGTATGAAAAATCTCGACAATAGACTATCTTCCATAATGATAAGGCTACGATTCATTAGAGTAACAGAAATCTCGACAACATACTACCTTCCATAATGACAAGGCTACCATCCATTGGAGTAATGAAAATATCAAAAAGAGACTACCTTCCATAATGACAAGGCTACCATGCATTGGAGTAATGAAAATATCAACAAGAGACTACCTTCCATAATGACATGGCTACCATCCATTGGAGTAACAAAAATCTTTCCAACAAACTACCTTCAATAATGACAAGGCTACCATTCATTGGAGTGACAAAAATCTCGACAATAGACTACCTTCCATAATGACAAGCCTATAATCCATTGGAGTAACAAAATCTCGACAGCAAACTACCTTCCATAATGACAAGGCTACAATCCATTGGAGTAACAAAAATCTCGACAACAAACTACCTTCCATAATGACAAGGCTACAATCCATTAGAGTATGAAAAATCTCGACAACATACTACGTTACATAATGACGAGGCTACGATCCATTAGAGTAACAAAAATATAGACAACAGACTACCTTCCATAATGATAAGGCTACCGTCCATTAGAGTAATGAAAATATCAACAACAGACTACCTTCCATAATGACAAGGCTACCATTCATTGGAGTAATGAAAATATCAACAAGAGACTACCTTCCATAATGACAAGGCTAACATCCATTGGAGTAACAAAAATATCGCCAACAGTCTACCTTCCATAATGACAAGGCTACGATCCATTGGAGTGAAAAAAATATAGACAACAGACTACCTTCCATAATGACAAGGCTACTATCCATTAGAGTAATGAAAATATCAACAAGAGACTACCTTCCATAATGACAAGGCTACCATGCATTGGAGTAATGAAAATATCAACAAGAGACTACTTTCCATAATGACAAGGCTAACATCCATTGGAGTAATAAAAATCTCGCCAACAGTCTACCTTCCATAATGACAAGGCTACGATCAATTTGAGTGACAAAAATCTCGAAAACAGACTACCTTCCATAAGGACTAGGCTATCATCCATTAGAGTAACAAAGATATTGGCAACATACTACCTTCTATAATGACAAGGCTAGCATACATTGTAATAACAAAAATCTCGACAACAAACTACCTTCCATAATGACAAGGCTACCATACATTGTAGTAACAAAAATCTCGACAACAAGCTACCTTCCATAATGACAAGGCTACCATCCATTAGAGTAACAAAGATATCGTAACATACTACCTTCTATAATGACAAGGCTACCATACATTGTAATAACAAAAATCTCGACAACAAACTACCTTCCATAATGACAAGGCTACCATATATTGTAGTAACAAAAATCTCGACAACAGTCTACATTCCGTAATGACAAGGCTACCATCCATTGGAGTAACGAAAATCTCTACAATAGACTACCTTCCATAATGACAAGGCTACCATCCATTGGTGTAATGAAAATATCAATAAGAGACTACCTTCCATAATGACAAGACTACCATCCATTAGAGTATGAAAAATGTCGACAACAGACTACCTTCCATAATGATAAGGCTACGATCCATTAGAGTAACAAAAATCTCGACAACATACTACCTTCCATAATGACAAGGCTACCATCCATTGGAGTAATGAAAATATCAAAAAGAGACTACCTTCCATAATGACAAGGCTACCATGCATTGGAGTAATGAAAATAT
Source organism: Vicia faba (assembly GCA_948472305.1). Taxonomy (NCBI): domain Eukaryota; kingdom Viridiplantae; phylum Streptophyta; class Magnoliopsida; order Fabales; family Fabaceae; genus Vicia; species Vicia faba. The sequence continues at coordinate 583,676,082 of OX451739.1, read as the reverse complement.
CAAGAGACTACCTTCCATAATGACATGGCTACCATCCATTGGAGTAACAAAAATCTGGCCAACAAACTACCTTCAATAATGACAAGGCTACCATTCATTGGAGTGACAAAAATCTCGACAATAGACTACCTTCCATAATGACAAGGCTATAATCCATTGGAGTAAAAAAATCTCGATAACAAACTACCTTCCATAATGACAAGGCTACAATCCATTGGAGTAACAAAAATCTCGACAACAAACTACCTTCCATAATGACAATGCTACAATCCATTAGAGTATGAAAAATCTCGACAACATACTACATTACATAATGACGAGGCTACGATTCATTAGAGTAACAAAAATATAGACAACAGACTACCTTCCATAATGACAAGGCTACCATCCATTAGAGTAATGAAAATATCAACAACAGACTACCTTCCATAATGACAAGGCTACCATTCATTGGAGTAATGAAAATATCAACAAGAGACTACCTTCCATAATGACAAGGCTAACATCCATTGGAGTAACAAAAATCTCGCCAACAGTCTACCTTCCATAATGACAAGGCTATGATCCATTGGAGTGACAAAAATATCGAAAACAGACTACCTTCCATAAGGACTAGGCTACCATCCATTAGAGTAACAAAGATATTGGCAACATACTACCTTCTATAATGACAAGGCTACCATACATTGTAATAACAAAAATCTTGACAACAAACTACCTTCCATAATGACAAGGCTACCATACATTGTAGTAACAAAAATATCGACAACAGACTACCTTCCATAATGACAAGGCTACCATCCATTAGAGTAAAAAAGATATGGGTAAAGTACTACCTTCTATAATGACAAGGCTACCATACATTGTAATAACAAAAATCTCGACAACAAACTACCTTTCATAATGAGAAGGCTACCATACATTGTAGTAACAAAAATCTCGACAACAGTCTACATTCCATAATGACAAGGCTACCATCCATTGGAGTAACGAAAATCTCTACAATAGACTACCTTCCATAATGACAAGGCTACCATCCATTGGAGTAATACAAGAGACTACCTTCCATAATGACAAGACTACGATCCATTAGAGTATGAAAAATCTCGACAATAGACTATCTTCCATAATGATAAGGCTATGATTTATTAGAGTAACAAAAATCTCGACAACATACTACCTTCCATAATGACAAGGCTACCATCCATTGGAGTACTGAAAATATCAAAAAGAGACTACCTTCCATAATGACAAGGCTACCATGCATTGGAGTAATGAAAATATCAACAAGAGACTACCTTCCATAATGACATGGCTACCATCCATTGGAGTAACAAAAATCTTGCCAACAAACTACCTTCAATAATGACAAGGCTACCATTCATTGGAGTGACAAAAATCTCGAAAATAGACTACCTTCCATAATGACAAGGCTATAATCCATTGGAGTAACAAAATCTCGACAACAAACTACCTTCCATAATGACAAGGCTAGCATACATTGTAATAACAAAAATCTCGACAACAAACTACCTTCCATAATGACAAGGCTACCATACATTGTAGTAACAAAAATCTCGACAACAACCTACCTTCCATAATGACAAGGCTACCATCCATTAGAGTAACAGAGATATCGGTAACATACTACCTTCTATAATGACAAGGCTACCATACATTGTAATAACAAAAATCTCGACAACAAACTACCTTCCATAATGACAAGGCTACCATACATTGTAGTAACAAAAATCTTGACAACAGTCTACATTCCATAATGACAAGGCTACCATCCATTGGAGTAACTAAAATCTCTACAATAGACTACCTTCCATAATGACAAGGCTACCATCCATTGGAGTAATGAAAATATCAACAAGAGACTACCTTCCATAATGACAAGACTACCATCCATTAGAGTATAAAAAATCTCGACAACAGACTACCTTCCATAATAATAAGGCTACGATCCATTAGAGTAACAAAAATCTCGACAACATACTACCTTCCATAATGACAAGGCTACCATCCATTGGAGTAATGAAAATATCAAAAAGAGACTACCTTCCATAATTACAAGGCTACCATGCATTAGAGTAATGAAAATATCAACAAGAGACTACCTTCCATAATGACAAGGCTACAATCCATTGGAGTAACAAAAATCTCGACAATAAACTACCTTCCATAATGACAAGGCTACCATACATTGGAGTAACAAAAATATCGACAACAGACTACCTTACATAATGAAAAGCCTACCATCCATTGGAGTAACAAAAATCTCGACAACATAATACCTTTCATAATGACTAGGCTACTATACATTGGAGTAACAAAGATATCGACAATAGACTACCTTCCATAATGACAATTCTACCATCCTTTGGAGTAATGAAAATTTCAATAAGAGACCACCTTCCATAATGACAAGGCTACCATGCATTGGAGTAATGAAAATATCAACAAGAGACTACCTTCCATAATTACAAGGCTTCCATCCACTGGAGTAACAAAAATCTCGTCAACATAATACCTTTCATAATTACTAGGCTACCATACATTGGAGTAACAAAGATATCGACAACAGACTACCTTCCATAATGACAAGGCTACCATACATTGTAGTAACAAAAATCTCGACAACAGTCTACCTTCCATAATGACAAGGCTACCATCCATTGGAGTAACAAAAATCTCGAAAACAAACTACCTTCCATAATGACAAGGCTACCATCCTTTGGAGTAACAAAAATATCGACAACAGACTACCTTACATAATGAAAAGCCTACCATCCACTGGAGTAACAAAAATCTCGTCAACATAATACCTTTCATAATTACTAGGCTACCATACATTGGAGTAACAAAGATATCGACAACAGACAACCTTCCATAATGACAAGGCTACCATCCATTGGAGTAACAAAAATATCGACAACAGACTACCTTACATAATGAAAAGCCTACCATCCACTGGAGTAACAAAAATCTCGTCAACATAATACCTTTCATAATTACTAGGCTACCATACATTGGAGTAACAAAGATATCGACAACAGACTACCTTCCATAATGACAAGGCTACCATACATTGTAGTAACAAAAATCTCGACAACAGTCTACCTTCCATAATGACAAGGCTACCATCCATTGGAGTAACAAAAATCTCGACAACAGACAACCTTCCATAATGACCAGGCTACCATCCATTGGAGTAACTAAAATATCGACAATAGACTTCCTTACATAATGAAAAGCCTACCATCCACTGGAGTAACAAAAATCTCGTCAACATAATACCTTTCATAATTACTAGGCTACCATACATTGGAGTAACAAAGATATCGACAACAGACTACCTTCCATAATAACAAGGCTACCATCCATTGGAGAGACAAAAATCTCGACAACAGTCTACCTTCCATAATGACAAGGCTACCATCCATTAGAGTAACAAAAATCTCGACAACAGTCTACCTTCCATAATGACAAGGCTACCATCCACTGGAGTAACAAAAATCTCGACAATAGACTACCTTCCATAATAACCAGGCTACCATCCATTAGAGTAACAAAAATATCGACAACAAACTACCTTCCATAATGACAAGGCTACAATCCATTAGAGTAACAAAAATATCGACAACAGACTACCTTCCATAATGACAATGCTACCATCCTATGGAGTAATGAAAATATCAACAAGAGACTACCTTCCATAATTACAAGGCTACCATCCATTGGCGTAACAAAAATGTCGCCAACAGACTACCTTCCATAATGAAAAGGCTATCATCCATTGGAGTGACAAAAATCTCGACAATAGACTACCTTTTATAATGACAAGGCTACCATCCATTGGAGTAACAAAATCTCGAAAACAAACTACCTTCCATATTGACAAGGCTACAATCCATTTAAGTAACAAAAATCTCGACAATAAACTACCTTCCATAATGACAAGGCTACCATACATTGGAGTAACAAAAATATCCACAACAGACTACCTTACATAATGAAAAGCCTACCATCCATTGGAGTAACAAAAATCTCGACAACATAATACCTTTCATAATGACTAGGCTACTAAACATTGGAGTAACAAAGATATCGACAATAGACTACCTTCCATAATGACAATTCTACCTTCCTTTGGAGTAATGAAAATATCAATAAGAGACCACCTTCCATAATGACAAGGCTACCATGCATTGGAGTAATGAAAATATCAACAAGAGACTACCTTCCATAATTACAAGGCTTCCATCCATTGGAGTAACAAAAATCTCGCCAAAAGACTCCCTTCCATAATGAAAAGGCTATCATCCATTGGAGTGACAAAAATCTCAACAATAGACTACCTTTTATAATGACAAGGCTACCATCCATTGGAGTAACAAAATCTCGACAACAAACTACCTTCCTTAATGACAAGGCTACAATCCATTGGAGTAACAAAAATCTCGAAAACAAACTACCTTCCATAATGACAAGGCTACCATCCTTTGGAGTAACAAAAATATCGACAACATACAACCTTCCATAATGACAAGGCTACCATCCATTGGAGTAACAAAAATCTCGACAACATAATACCTTTCATAATGACTAGGCTACCATCCATTGGAGTAACAAAGATATCGACAACAGACTACCTTCCATAATTACAAGGCTACCATCCATTGGAGTGACAAAAATCTCGACAACAGACTACCTTCCATAATGACTAGGCTACCATCCATTAGAGTAACAAAGATATCGACAACAGACTACCTTCTATAATGACAAGGCTACCATACATTGTAATAACAAAAATCTCGAAAACAAACTACCTTCCATAATGACAAGGCTACCATACATTGTAGTAACAAAAATCTCGACAACAGTCTACCTTCCATAATGACAAGGCTACCATCCATTGGAGTAACAAAGATCTCGACAATAGACTACCTTCCATAATGACCAGGCTACCATCCATTAGAGTAACAAAAATATCGACAACAAACTACCTTCCATAATGACAAGGCTACCATCCATTAGAGTATGAAAAATCTCGACAACAAACTACCTTCCATAATGATAAGGCTACGATCCATTAGAGTGACAAAAATCTCGACAACGCACTACCTTCCATAATGACAAGGTTACCATCCATTGGAGTAATGAAAATATCAACAAGATACTACCTTCCATAATGGCAAGGCTACCATGCATTAGAGTAATGAAAATATCAACAAGAGACTACCTTCCATAATGACATGGCTACCATCCATTGGAGTAACAAATATCTCGCCAACAAACTACCTTCAATAATGACAAGGCTATCATTCATTGGAGTGACAAAAATTTCGACAATAGACTACCTTCCATAATGACAAGGCTTCAATCCATTGGAGTAACAATATCTCGACAACAAACTACCTTCCATAATGACAAGGCTACAATCCATTGGAGTAACAAAAATCTCGACAACAAACTACCTTCCATAATGACAAGGCTACCATCCATGGGAGCATTAAAAATATCGACAACAGACAACCTTCCATAATGACAAGGCTACCATCCATTGGAGTAACAACAATCTCGCCAATAGACTACCTTCCATAATGACAAAGCTACCATCCATTGGAGTGACAAAAATCTCGTCAACATAATACCTTTCATAATTACTAGGCTACCATACATTGGAGTAACAAAGATATCGACAACAGACTACCTTCCATAATAACAAGGCTACCATCCATTGGAGAGACAAAGATATCGATAACAGACTACCTTCCATAATGACAAGGCTACCATACATTGTAGTAACAAAAATCTCGACAACAGTCTACCTTCCATAATGACAAGGCTACCATCCATTGGAGTAACAAAAATATCGACAACAAACTACCTTCCATAATGACAAGGCTACCATCCATTAGAGTATGAAAAATCTCGACAACAAACTACCTTCCATAATGATAAGGCTACGATCCATTAGAGTGACAAAAATCTCGACAACGCACTACCTTCCATAATGACAAGGTTACCATCCATTGGAGTAATGAAAATATCAACAAGATACTACCTTCCATAATGGCAAGGCTACCATGCATTAGAGTAATGAAAATATCAACAAGAGACTACCTTCCATAATGACATGGCTACCATCCATTGGAGTAACAAATATCTCGCCAACAAACTACCTTCAATAATGACAAGGCTATCATTCATTGGAGTGACAAAAATTTCGACAATAGACTACCTTCCATAATGACAAGGCTTCAATCCATTGGAGTAACAATATCTCGACAACAAACTACCTTCCATAATGACAAGGCTACAATCCATTGGAGTAACAAAAATCTCGACAACAAACTACCTTCCATAATGACAAGGCTACCATCCATGGGAGCATTAAAAATATCGACAACAGACAACCTTCCATAATGACAAGGCTACCATCCATTGGAGTAACAACAATCTCGCCAATAGACTACCTTCCATAATGACAAGGCTACCATCCATTGGAGTGACAAAAATCTCGTCAACATAATACCTTTCATAATTACTAGGCTACCATACATTGGAGTAACAAAGATATCGACAAGAGACTACCTTCCATAATAACAAGGCTACCATCCATTGGAGAGACAAAGATATCGATAACAGACTACCTTCCATAATGACAAGGCTACCATACATTGTAGTAACAAAAATCTCGACAATAGTCTACCTTCCATAATGACAAGGCTACCATCCATTGGAGTAACAAAAATCTCGACAATAGACTACCTTCCATAATGACCAGGCTACCATCCATTGGAGTAACAAAAATCTCGACAACAAACTACCTTCGATAATGACAAGGCTACCATCCATTAGAGTAACAAAAATATCGACAACAGACTACCTTCCATAATGACAAGGCTACAATCCATTAGAGTAACAAAAATATCAACAATAGACAACCTTCCATAATGACAATGCTACCATCCTTTGGAGTAATGAAAATATCAACAAGAGACTACCTTCCATAATGACAAGGCTACCATGCATTGGAGTAATGAAAATATCAACAAGAGACTACCTTCCATAATTACAAGGCTACCATCCATTGGAGTAACAAAAATGTCGCCAACAGACTACCTTCCATAATGAAAAGGCTATCATCCATTGGAGTGACAAAAATCTCGACAATAGACTACCCTTTATAATGACAAGGCTACCATCCATTGGAGTAACAAAATCTCGACAACAAACTACCTTGCATAATGACAAGGCTACAATACATTAGAGTAACAAAAATATTGAAAACAAACTACTTTAGATAATGACAAGGCTACCATCCTTTGGAGTAACAAAAATATCGACAACAGACAACCTTCCATAATGACAAGGCTACCATCCAGTGGAGTAACAAAAATATCGAGAATAGACTACCTTACATAATGAAAAGCCTAACATCCATTGGAGTAACAAAAATCTCGACAACATAATACCTTTCATAATGACTAGGCTACCATCCATTGGAGTAACAAAGATATCAACATCAGACTACCTTCCATAATGACAAGGCTACCATCCATTGGAGTGATAAAAATCTCGACAATAGACTACCTTTCATAATGACAAAGCTACCATCCATTGTAGTAACAAAAATCTCGAAAACAATCTACCTTCCATAATGACAAGGTTACCATCCATTGGAGTGACAAAAATCTCGACAATAGACTACCTTCCATAATGACTAGGCTACCATCCATTGGAGTAACAAAGATATCGACAACAGACTACCTTCTATAATGACAAGGCTACCATACATTGTAATAACAAAAATCTCGACAACAAACTACCTTCCATAATGACAAGGCTGCAATACATTATAGTAACAAAAATCTCGACAACAGTCTACCTTCCATAATGACAAGTCTACCATCCATTGGAGTAACAAAAATCTCGACAATAGACTACCTTCCATAATGACACGGCTACCATCCATTGGAGTAACAACAATCTCGCCAATAGACTACCTTCCATAATGACAAGGCTACCATCCATTGGAGTGACAAAAATCTCGACAATATACTACCTTCCATAATGACAAGGCTACCATCCATTGGAGTAACAAAATCTCGACAACAAACTACGTTCCATAATGACAAGGCTACCATCAATTTGAGTAACAAAAATGTTGACAACAGACTACCTTCCATAAAGACAATTCTACCATCCATTGGAGTAACAAAAATATCGACAACAAACTACCTTACATAATGAAAATCCTACCATCTATTGGAGTAACAAAAATCTCGACAACAAAATACCTTTCATAATGACTAGGCTACCATCCATTGGAGTAACAAAGATATCGACAACAGACTACCTTCCATAATGACAAGGCTACCATCCATTGGAGTGACAAAAATCTCGACAACAAACTACCTTCCATAATGACAATGCTACCATCCATTGGAGTAACAAAAATCTCGAAAACAGACTACCTTCCATAATGACAAGGCTACCATCATTTGGAGTAACAAAATATCGACAACAAACTACCTTCCATAATGACAAGGCTACCATCCATTGGAGTAACAAAAATGTCGACAACAAACTACCTTCCATAATGACAAGGCTACCATCCATTGGAGTAACAAAAATATCGACAACAGACTACCTTACATAATGAAAAGCCTACCATCCACTGGAGTAACAAAAATCTCGTCAACATAATACCTTTCATAATTACTAGGCTACCATACATTGGAGTAACAAAGATATCGACAACAGACTACCTTCCATAATAACAAGGCTACCATCCATTGGAGAGACAAAGATATCGATAACAGACTACCTTCCATAATGACAAGGCTACCATACATTGTAGTAACAAAAATCTCGACAACAGTCTACCTTCCATAATGACAAGGCTACCATCCATTGGAGTAAAATAAATCTCGACAATAGACTACCTTCCATAATGACCAGGCTACCATCCATTGGAGTAACAAAAATCTCGACAACAAACTACCTTCGATAATGACAAGGCTACCATCCATTAGAGTAACAAAAATATCGACAACAGACTACCTACCATAATGACAAGGCTACAATCCATTGGAGTAACAAAAATCTCGACAACAAACTACCTTCCATAATGACAAGGCTACCATCCATGGGAGCATTAAAAATATCGACAACAGACAAACTTCCATAATGACAAGGCTACCATCCATTGGAGTAACAAAAATATCGATAACAGACTACCTTACATAATGAAAAGCCTACCATCCATTGGAGTAACAAAAATCTCGTCAACATAATACCTTTCATAATTACTAGGCTACCATACATTGGAGTAACAAAGATATCGACAACAGACTACCTTCCATAATAACAAGGCTACCATCCATTGGAGAGACAAAGATATCGATAACAGACTACCTTCCATAATGACAAGGCTACCATACATTGTAGTAACAAAAATCTCGACAACAGTCTACCTTCCATAGTGACAAGGCTACCATCCATTGGAGTAACAAAAATCTCGACAATAGACTACCTTCCATAATGACCAGGCTACCATCCATTGGAGTAACAAAAATCTCGACAACAAACTACCTTCGATAATGACAAGGATACCATCCATTAGAGTAACAAAAATATCGACAACAAACTACCTTCCATAATGACAAGGCTACAATCCATTAGAGTAACAAAAATCTCGACAATAGACAACCTTCCATAATGACAATGCTACCATCCTTTGGAGTAATGAAAATATCAACAAGAGACTACCTTCCATAATGACAAGGCTACCATGCATTGGAGTAATGAAAATATCAACAAGAGACTACCTTCCATAATTACAAGGCTACCATCCATTGGAGTAACAAAAATGTCGCCAACAGACTACCTTCCATAATGAAAAGGCTATCATCCATTGGAGTGACAAAAATCTCGACAATAGACTACCCTTTATAATGACAAGGCAACCATCCATTGGAGTAACAAAATCTCGACAACAAACTACCTTGCATAATGACAAGGCTACAATACATTAGAGTAACAAAAATATTGAAAACAAACTACTTTTCATAATGACAAGGCTACCATCCTTTGCAGTAACAAAAATATCGACAACAGACAACCTTCCATAATGACAAGGCTACCATCCAGTGGAGTAACAAAAATATCGACAATAGACTACCTTACATAATGAAAAGCCTAACATCCATTGGAGTAACAAAAATCTCGACAACATAATACCTTTCATAATGACTAGGCTACCATCCATTGGAGTAACAAAGATATCAACATCAGACTACCTTCCATAATGACAAGGCTACCATCCATTGGAGTGATAAAAATCTCGACAATAGACTACCTTTCATAATGATAAAGCTACCATCCATTGTAGTAACAAAAATCTCGAAAACAATCTACCTTCCATAATGACAAGGTTACCATCAGTTGGAGTGACAAAAATCTCGACAATAGACTACCTTCCATAATGACTAGGCTACCATCCATTAGAGTAACAAAGATATCGACAACAGACTACCTTCTATAATGACAAGGCTACCATACATTGTAATAACAAAAATCTCGACAACAAACTACCTTCCATAATGACAAGGCTGCCATACATTGTAGTAACAAAAATCTCGACAACAGTCTACCTTCCATAATGACAAGTCTACCACCCATTGGAGTAAAAAAAATCTCGACAATAGACTACCTTCCATAATGACAAGGCTACCATCCATTGGAGTAACAACAATCTCCCCAATAGACTACCTTCCATAATGACAAGGCTACCATCCATTGGAGTGACAAAAATCTCGACAATATACTACCTTCCATAATGACAAGGCTACCATCCATTGGAGTAACAAAATCTCGACAACAAACTACGTTCCATAATGACAAGGCTACCATCAATTTGAGTAACAAAAATGTTGACAACAGACTACCTTCTATAAAGACAATTCTACCATCCATTGGAGTAACAAAAATATCGGAAACAAACTACCTTACATAATGAAAATCCTACCATCCATTGGCGTAACAAAAATCTCGACAACAAAATACCTTTCATAATGACTAGGCTACCATCCATTGGAGTAACAAAGATATCGACAACAGACTACCTTCCATAATGACAAGGCTACCATCCATTGGAGTGACAAAAATCTCGACAACAAACTACCTTCCATAATGACAATGCTACCATCCATTGGAGTAACAAAAATCTCGAAAACAGACTACCTTCCATAATGACAAGGCTACCATCATTTGGAGTAACAAAATATCGACAACAAACTACCTTCCATAATGACAAGGCTACCATCCATTGGAGTAACAAAAATGTCGACAACAAACTACCTTCCATAATGACAAGGCTACCATCCATTGGAGTAACAAAAATATCGACAACAGAGTACCTTACATAATGAAAAGCCTACCATCCACTGGAGTAACAAAAATCTCGTCAACATAATACCTTTCATAATTACTAGGCTACCATACATTGGAGTAACAAAGATATCGACAACAGACTACCTTCCATAATAACAAGGCTACCATCCATTGGAGAGACAAAGATATCGATAACAGACTACCTTCCATAATGACAAGGCAACCATACATTGTAGTAACAAAAATCTCGACAACAGTCTACCTTCCATAATGACAAGGCTACCATCCATTGGAGTAAAAAAAATCTCAACAATAGACTACCTTCCATAATGACTAGGCTACCATCCATTGGAGTAACAAAAATCTCGACAACAAACTACCTTCGATAATGACAAGGCTACCATCCATTAGAGTAACAAAAATATCGACAACAGACTACCTACCATAATGACAAGGCTACAATCCATTAGAGTAACAAAAATCTCGACAATAGACAACCTTCCATAATGACAATGCTACCATCCTTTGGAGTAATGAAAATATCAACAAGAGACTACCTTCCATAATGACAAGGCTACCATGCATTAGAGTAATGAAAATATCAACAAGAGACTACCTTCCATAATTACAAGGCTACCATCCATTGGAGTAACAAAAATGTCGCCAACAGACTACCTTCCATAATGAAAAGGCTATCATCCATTGGAGTGACAAAAATCTCGACAATAGACTACCCTTTATAATGACAAGGCTACCATCCATTGGAGTAACAAAAATCTCGACAACAAACTACCTTGCATAATGACAAGGCTACAATACATTAGAGTAACAAAAATATTGAAAACAAACTACTTTCCATAATGACAAGGCTACCATCCTTTGGAGTAACAAAAATATCGACAACAGACAACCTTCCATAATGACAAGGCTACCATCCAGTGGAGTAACAAAAATATCGACAATAGACAACCTTACATAATGAAAAGCCTAACATCCATTGGAGTAACAAAAATCTCGACAACATAATACCTTTCATAATGACTAGGCTACCATCCATTGGAGTAACAAAGATATCAACATCAGACTACCTTCCATAATGACAAGGCTACCATCCATTGGAGTGACAAAAATCTCGACAATAGACTACCTTTCATAATGACAGAGCTACCATCCATTGTAGTAACAAAAATCTCGAAAACAATCTACCTTCCATAATGACAAGGTTACCATCCATTAGAGTAACAAAGATATCGACAACAGACTACCTTCTATAATGACAAGGCTACCATACTTTGTAATAACAAAAATCTCGACAACAAACTACCTTCCATAATGACAAGGCTGCCATACATTGTAGTAACAAAAATCTCGACAACAGTCTACCTTCCATAATGACAAGTCTACCATCCATTGGAGTAACAAAAATCTCGACAATAGACTACCTTCCATAATGACAAGGCTACCATCCATTAGAGTAACAAAAATCTCGCCAATAGACTACCTTCCATAATGACAAGGCTACCATCCATTGGAGTGACAAAAATCTCGAGAATATACTACCTTCCATAATGACAAGGCTACCATCCATTTGAGTAACAAAAATGTTGACAACAGACTACCTTCCATAAAGACAAGTCTACCATCCATTGGAGTAACAAAAATATCGACAACAAACTACCTTACATAATGAAAATCCTACCATCCATTGGAGTAACAAAAATCTCGACAACAAAATACCTTTCATAATGACTAGGCTACCATCCATTGGAGTAACAAAGATATCGACAACAGACTACCTTCCATAATGACAAGGCTACCATCCATTGGAGTGACAAAAATCTCGACAACAAACTACCTTCCATAATGATAATGCTACCATCCATTGGAGTAACAAAAATCTCGAAAACAAACTACCTTCCATAATGACAAGGCTACCATCATTTGGAGTAACAAAATATCGACAACAAACTACCTTCCATAATGACAAGGCTACCATCCATTGGAGTAACAAAAATGTCGACAACAAACTACCTTCCATAATGACAAGGTTACCATCCATTGGAATAACAAAAATATCGACAACAGACTACCTTCCATAATGACAAGGCTACCATCCATTGGAGTGACAAAAATCTCGACAATAGACTACTTTCCATAATGACAAGGCTACACTCCATTAGAGTAAAAAAATATCGACAACAATATACCTTCCATAATGACAAGGCTACCATCCATTGGAGTAACAAAAATGTCGACAACAAACTACCTTCCATAACGACAAGGCTACCATCCATTGGAATAACAAAAATATCGACAACAAACTACATTCCATAATGACAAGGCTACCATCCATTGGAGTGAGAAAAATCTTGAAAACAGACTACCTTCCATAATGACAAGGCTACCATCCATTGGAGTGACAAAAATTTCGACAATAGACTACCTTCCATAATGAATAGTCTACCATCCATTAGAGTAACAAAGATATCGACAACAAACTACCTTCTATAATGACAAGGCTACCATACATTGTAATAACAAAAATCTCGACAGCGAACTATCTTCCATAATGACAAGGCTACCAAACATTGTAGTAACAAAAATCTCGACAACAGTCTACCTTCCATAATGACAAGTCTACCATCCATTGGAGTAACAAAAATCTCGACAATAGACTACCTTCCGTAATGACAAGGCTACCATCCATTGGAGTAACAAAAATCTCGCCAATAGACTACCTTCCATAATGACAAGGCTACCATCCATTGGAGTGACAAAAATCTCGACAATATACTACCTTCCATAATGACAAGGCTACCATCCATTGGAGTAACAAAATCTCGACAACAAACTACGTTCCATAATGACAAGGCTACCATCCATTTGAGTAACAAAAATGTTGACAACAGACTACCTTCCATAAAGACAAGTCTACCATCCATTGGAGTAACAAAAATATCGACAACAAACTACCTTACATAATGAAAATCCTACCATCCATTGGAGTAACAAAAATCTCGACAACAAAATACCTTTCATAATGACTAGGTTACCATCCATTGGAGTAACCAAGATATCGACAACAGACTACCTTCCATAATGACAAGGCTACCATCCATTGGAGTGACAAAAATCTCGACAACAAACTACCTTCCATAATGACAATGCTACCATCCATTGGAGTAACAAAAATCTCGAAAACAGACTACCTTCCATAATGACAAGGCTACCATCATTTGGAGTAACAAAATATCGACAACAAACTACCTTCCATAATGACAAGGCTACCATCCATTGGAGTAACAACAATCTCGCCAATAGACTACCTTCCATAATGACAAGGCTACCATCCATTGGAGTGACAAAAATCTCGACAATATACTACCTTCCATAATGACAAGGCTACCATCCATTGGAGTAACAAAATCTCGACAACAAACTACGTTCCATAATGACAAGGCTACCATCAATTTGAGTAACAAAAATGTTGACAACAGACTACCTTCTATAAAGACAATTCTACCATCCATTGGAGTAACAAAAATATCGGAAACAAACTACCTTACATAATGAAAATCCTACCATCCATTGGCGTAACAAAAATCTCGACAACAAAATACCTTTCATAATGACTAGGCTACCATCCATTGGAGTAACAAAGATATCGACAACAGACTACCTTCCATAATGACAAGGCTACCATCCATTGGAGTGACAAAAATCTCGACAACAAAGTACCTTCCATAATGACAATGCTACCATCCATTGGAGTAACAAAAATCTCGAAAACAGACTACCTTCCATAATGACAAGGCTACCATCATTTGGAGTAACAAAATATCGACAACAAACTACCTTCCATAATGACAAGGCTACCATCCATTGGAGTAACAAAAATGTCGACAACAAACTACCTTCCATAATGACAAGGCTACCATCCATTGGAGTAACAAAAATATCGACAACAGACTACCTTACATAATGAAAAGCCTACCATCCACTGGAGTAACAAAAATCTCGTCAACATAATACCTTTCATAATTACTAGGCTACCATACATTGGAGTAACAAAGATATCGACAACAGACTACCTTCCATAATAACAAGGCTACCATCCATTGGAGAGACAAAGATATCGATAACAGACTACCTTCCATAATGACAAGGATACCATACATTGTAGTAACAAAAATCTCGACAACAGTCTACCTTCCATAATGACAAGGCTACCATCCATTGGAGTAAAAAAAATCTCAACAATAGACTACCTTCCATAATGACCAGGCTACCATCCATTGGAGTAACAAAAATCTCGACAACAAACTACCTTCGATAATGACAAGGCTACCATCCATTAGAGTAACAAAAATATCGACAACAAACTACCTACCATAATGACAAGGCTACAATCCATTAGAGTAACAAAAATCTCGACAATAGACAACCTTCCATAATGACAATGCTACCATCCTTTGGAGTAATGAAAATATCAACAAGAGACTACCTTCCATAATGACAAGGCTACCATGCATTAGAGTAATGAAAATATCAACAAGAGACTACCTTCCATAATTACAAGGCTACCATCCATTGGAGTAACAAAAATGTCGCCAATAGACTACCTTCCATAATGAAAAGGCTATCATCCATTGGAGTGACAAAAATCTCGACAATAGACTACCCTTTATAATGACAAGGCTACCATCCATTGGAGTAACAAAAATCTCGACAACAAACTACCTTGCATAATGACAAGGCTACAATACATTAGAGTAACAAAAATATTGAAAACAAACTACTTTCCATAATGACAAGGCTACCATCCTTTGGAGTAACAAAAATATCGACAACAGACAACCTTCAATAATGACAAGGCTACCATCCAGTGGAGTAACAAAAATATCGACAATAGACAACCTTACATAATGAAAAGCCTAACATCCATTGGAGTAACAAAAATCTCGACAACATAATACCTTTCATAATGACTAGGCTACCATCCATTGAAGTAACAAAGATATCAACATCAGACTACCTTCCATAATGACAAGGCTACCATCCATTGGAGTGACAAAAATCTCGACAATAGACTACCTTTCATAATGACAGAGCTACCATCCATTGTAGTAACAAAAATCTCGAAAACAATCTACCTTCCATAATGACAAGGTTACCATCCATTGGAGTGACAAAAATCTCGACAATAGACTACCTTCCATAATGACTAGGCTACCATCCATTAGAGTAACAAAGATATCGACAACAGACTACCTTCTATAATGACAAGGCTACCATACTTTGTAATAACAAAAATCTCGACAACAAACTACCTTCCATAATGACAAGGCTGCCATACATTGTAGTAACAAAAATCTCGACAACAGTCTACCTTCCATAATGACAAGTCTACCATCCATTGGAGTAACAAAAATCTCGACAATAGACTACCTTCCATAATGACAAGGCTACCATCCATTGGAGTAACAAAAATCTCGCCAATAGACTACCTTCCATAATGACAAGGCTATCATCCATTGGAGTGACAAAAATCTCGACAATATACTACCTTCCATAATGACAAGGCTACCATCCATTTGAGTAACAAAAATGTTGACAACAGACTACCTTCCATAAAGACAAGTCTACCATCCATTGGAGTAACAAAAATATCGACAACAAACTACCTTACATAATGAAAATCCTACCATCCATTGGAGTAACAAAAATCTCGACAACAAAATACCTTTCATAATGACTAGGCTACCATCCATTGGAGTAACAAAGATATCGACAACAGACTACCTTCCATAATGACAAGGCTACCATCCATTGGAGTGACAAAAATCTCGACAACAAACTACCTTCCATAATGACAATGCTACCATCCATTGGAGTAACAAAAATCTCGAAAACAGACTACCTTCCATAATGACAAGGCTACCATCATTTGGAGTAACAAAATATCGACAACAAACTACCTTCCATAATGACAAGGCTACCATCCATTGGAGTAACAAAAATGTCGACAACAAACTACCTTCCATAATGACAAGGCTACCATCCATTGGAATAACAAAAATATCGACAACAGACTACCTTCCATAATGACAAGGCTACCATCCATTGGAGTGACAAAAATCTCGACAATAGACTACTTTCCATAATGACAAGGCTACACTCCATTAGAGTAAAAAAATATCGACAACAATATACCTTCCATAATGACAAGGCTACCATCCATTGGAGTAACAAAAATGTCGACAACAAACTACCTTCCATAACGACAAGGCTACCATCCATTGGAATAACAAAAATATCGACAACAAACTACATTCCATAATGACAAGGCTACCATCCATTGGAGTGAGAAAAATCTTGAAAACAGACTACCTTCCATAATGACAAGGCTACCATCCATTGGAGTGACAAAAATTTCGACAATAGACTACCTTCCATAATGAATAGTCTACCATCCATTAGAGTAACAAAGATATCGACAACAAACTACCTTCTATAATGACAAGGCTACCATACATTGTAATAACAAAAATCTCGACAGCGAACTACCTTCCATAATGACAAGGCTACCAAACATTGTAGTAACAAAAATCTCGACAACAGTCTACCTTCCATAATGACAAGTCTACCATCCATTGGAGTAACAAAAATCTCGACAATAGACTACCTTCCGTAATGACAAGGCTACCATCCATTGGAGTGACAAAAATCTCGACAATAGACTACCCTTTATAATGACAAGGCTACCATCCATTGGAGTAACAAAAATCTCGACAACAAACTACCTTGCATAATGACAAGGCTACAATACATTAGAGTAACAAAAATATTGAAAACAAACTACTTTCCATAATGACAAGGCTACCATCCTTTGGAGTAACAAAAATATCGACAACAGACAACCTTCAATAATGACAAGGCTACCATCCAGTGGAGTAACAAAAATATCGACAATAGACAACCTTACATAATGAAAAGCCTAACATCCATTGGAGTAACAAAAATCTCGACAACATAATACCTTTCATAATGACTAGGCTACCATCCATTGGAGTAACAAAGATATCAACATCAGACTACCTTCCATAATGACAAGGCTACCATCCATTGGAGTGACAAAAATCTCGACAATAGACTACCTTTCATAATGACAGAGCTACCATCCATTGTAGTAACAAAAATCTCGAAAACAATCTACCTTCCATAATGACAAGGTTACCATCCATTGGAGTGACAAAAATCTCGACAATAGACTACCTTCCATAATGACTAGGCTACCATCCATTAGAGTAACAAAGATATCGACAACAGACTACCTTCTATAATGACAAGGCTACCATACTTTGTAATAACAAAAATCTCGACAACAAACTACCTTCCATAATGACAAGGCTGCCATACATTGTAGTAACAAAAATCTCGACAACAGTCTACCTTCCATAATGACAAGTCTACCATCCATTGGAGTAACAAAAATCTCGACAATAGACTACCTTCCATAATGACAAGGCTACCATCCATTGGAGTAACAAAAATCTCGCCAATAGACTACCTTCCATAATGACAAGGCTATCATCCATTGGAGTGACAAAAATCTCGACAATATACTACCTTCCATAATGACAAGGCTACCATCCATTTGAGTAACAAAAATGTTGACAACAGACTACCTTCCATAAAGACAAGTCTACCATCCATTGGAGTAACAAAAATATCGACAACAAACTACCTTACATAATGAAAATCCTACCATCCATTGGAGTAACAAAAATCTCGACAACAAAATACCTTTCATAATGACTAGGCTACCATCCATTGGAGTAACAAAGATATCGACAACAGACTACCTTCCATAATGACAAGGCTACCATCCATTGGAGTGACAAAAATCTCGACAACAAACTACCTTCCATAATGACAATGCTACCATCCATTGGAGTAACAAAAATCTCGAAAACAGACTACCTTCCATAATGACAAGGCTACCATCATTTGGAGTAACAAAATATCGACAACAAACTACCTTCCATAATGACAAGGCTACCATCCATTGGAGTAACAAAAATGTCGACAACAAACTACCTTCCATAATGACAAGGCTACCATCCATTGGAATAACAAAAATATCGACAACAGACTACCTTCCATAATGACAAGGCTACCATCCATTGGAGTGACAAAAATCTCGACAATAGACTACTTTCCATAATGACAAGGCTACACTCCATTAGAGTAAAAAAATATCGACAACAATATACCTTCCATAATGACAAGGCTACCATCCATTGGAGTAACAAAAATGTCGACAACAAACTACCTTCCATAACGACAAGGCTACCATCCATTGGAATAACAAAAATATCGACAACAAACTACATTCCATAATGACAAGGCTACCATCCATTGGAGTGAGAAAAATCTTGAAAACAGACTACCTTCCATAATGACAAGGCTACCATCCATTGGAGTGACAAAAATTTCGACAATAGACTACCTTCCATAATGAATAGTCTACCATCCATTAGAGTAACAAAGATATCGACAACAAACTACCTTCTATAATGACAAGGCTACCATACATTGTAATAACAAAAATCTCGACAGCGAACTACCTTCCATAATGACAAGGCTACCAAACATTGTAGTAACAAAAATCTCGACAACAGTCTACCTTCCATAATGACAAGTCTACCATCCATTGGAGTAACAAAAATCTCGACAATAGACTACCTTCCGTAATGACAAGGCTACCATCCATTGGAGTGACAAAAATCTCGACAATAGACTACCCTTTATAATGACAAGGCTACCATCCATTGGAGTAACAAAAATCTCGACAACAAACTACCTTGCATAATGACAAGGCTACAATACATTAGAGTAACAAAAATATTGAAAACAAACTACTTTCCATAATGACAAGGCTACCATCCTTTGGAGTAACAAAAATATCGACAACAGACAACCTTCAATAATGACAAGGCTACCATCCAGTGGAGTAACAAAAATATCGACAATAGACAACCTTACATAATGAAAAGCCTAACATCCATTGGAGTAACAAAAATCTCGACAACATAATACCTTTCATAATGACTAGGCTACCATCCATTGGAGTAACAAAGATATCAACATCAGACTACCTTCCATAATGACAAGGCTACCATCCATTGGAGTGACAAAAATCTCGACAATAGACTACCTTTCATAATGACAGAGCTACCATCCATTGTAGTAACAAAAATCTCGAAAACAATCTACCTTCCATAATGACAAGGTTACCATCCATTGGAGTGACAAAAATCTCGACAATAGACTACCTTCCATAATGACTAGGCTACCATCCATTAGAGTAACAAAGATATCGACAACAGACTACCTTCTATAATGACAAGGCTACCATACTTTGTAATAACAAAAATCTCGACAACAAACTACCTTCCATAATGACAAGGCTGCCATACATTGTAGTAACAAAAATCTCGACAACAGTCTACCTTCCATAATGACAAGTCTACCATCCATTGGAGTAACAAAAATCTCGACAATAGACTACCTTCCATAATGACAAGGCTACCATCCATTGGAGTAACAAAAATCTCGCCAATAGACTACCTTCCATAATGACAAGGCTATCATCCATTGGAGTGACAAAAATCTCGACAATATACTACCTTCCATAATGACAAGGCTACCATCCATTTGAGTAACAAAAATGTTGACAACAGACTACCTTCCATAAAGACAAGTCTACCATCCATTGGAGTAACAAAAATATCGACAACAAACTACCTTACATAATGAAAATCCTACCATCCATTGGAGTAACAAAAATCTCGACAACAAAATACCTTTCATAATGACTAGGCTACCATCCATTGGAGTAACAAAGATATCGACAACAGACTACCTTCCATAATGACAAGGCTGCCATCCATTGGAGTGACAAAAATCTCGACAACAAACTACCTTCCATAATGACAATGCTACCATCCATTGGAGTAACAAAAATCTCGAAAACAGACTACCTTCCATAATGACAAGGCTACCATCATTTGGAGTAACAAAATATCGACAACAAACTACCTTCCATAATGACAAGGCTACCATCCATTGGAGTAACAAAAATGTCGACAACAAACTACCTTCCATAATGACAAGGCTACCATCCATTGGAATAACAAAAATATCGACAACAGACTACCTTCCATAATGACAAGGCTACCATCCATTGGAGTGACAAAAATCTCGACAATAGACTACTTTCCATAATGACAAGGCTACACTCCATTAGAGTAAAAAAATATCGACAACAATATACCTTCCATAATGACAAGGCTACCATCCATTGGAGTAACAAAAATGTCGACAACAAACTACCTTCCATAACGACAAGGCTACCATCCATTGGAATAACAAAAATATCGACAACAAACTACATTCCATAATGACAAGGCTACCATCCATTGGAGTGAGAAAAATCTTGAAAACAGACTACCTTCCATAATGACAAGGCTACCATCCATTGGAGTGACAAAAATTTCGACAATAGACTACCTTCCATAATGAATAGTCTACCATCCATTAGAGTAACAAAGATATCGACAACAAACTACCTTCTATAATGACAAGGCTACCATACATTGTAATAACAAAAATCTCGACAGCGAACTACCTTCCATAATGACAAGGCTACCAAACATTGTAGTAACAAAAATCTCGACAACAGTCTACCTTCCATAATGACAAGTCTACCATCCATTGGAGTAACAAAAATCTCGACAATAGACTACCTTCCGTAATGACAAGGCTACCATCCATTGGAGTAACAAAAATCTCGCCAATAGACTACCTTCCATAATGACAAGGCTACCATCCATTGGAGTGACAAAAATCTCGACAATATACTACCTTCCATAATGACAAGGCTACCATCCATTGGAGTAACAAAATCTCGACAACAAACTATGTTCCATAATGACAAGGCTACCATCCATTTGAGTAACAAAAATGTTGACAACAGACTACCTTCCATAAAGACAAGTCTACCATCCATTGGAGTAACAAAAATATCGACAACAAACTACCTTACATAATGAAAATCCTACCATCCATTGGAGTAACAAAAATCTCAACAACAAAATACCTTTCATAATGACTAGGTTACCATCCATTGGAGTAACAAAGATATCGACAACAGACTACCTTCCATAATGACAAGGCTACCATCCATTGGAGTGACAAAAATCTCGACAACAAACTACCTTCCATAATGACAATGCTACCATCCATTGGAGTTACAAAAATCTCGAAAACAGACTACCTTCCATAATGACAAGGCTACCATCATTTGGAGTAACAAAATATCGACAACAAACTACCTTCCATAATGACAAGGCTACCATCCATTGGAGTAACAAAAATGTCGACAACAAACTACCTTCCATAATGACAAGGCTACCATCCATTGGAATAACAAAAATATCGACAACAGACTACCTTCCATAATGACAAGGCTACCATCCATTGGAGTGACAAAAATCTCGACAATAGACTACTTTCCATAATGACAAGGCTACACTCCATTGGTGTAAAAAAATATCGACAACAAACTACCTTCCATAATGACAAGGCTACCATCCATTGGAGTAACAAAAATGTCGACAACAAACTACCTTCCATAACGACAAGGCTACCATCCATTGGAATAACAAAAATATCGACAACAAACTACATTCCATAATGACAAGGCTACCATCCATTGGAGTGAGAAAAATCTTGAAAACAGACTACCTTCCATAATGACAAGGCTACCATCCATTGGAGTGACAAAAATTTCGACAATAGACTACCTTCCATAATGAATAGTCTACCATCCATTAGAGTAACAAAGATATCGACAACAAACTACCTTCTATAATGACAAGGCTACCATACATTGTAATAACAAAAATCTCGACAGCGAACTACCTTCCATAATGACAAGGCTACCATACATTGTAGTAACAAAAATCTCGACAACAATCTACCTTCCATAATGACAAGGCTAACATCCATTGGAGTAACAAAAATCTCGACAACACAATACCTTTCATAATGACTAGGCTACCATCCATTGGAGTAACAAAGATATCAACATCAGACTACCTTCCATAATGACAACTCTACCATCCATTGGAGTGACAAAAATCTCGACAATAGACTACCTTTCATAATGACAAAGCTACCATCCATTGTAGTAACAAAAATATCGAAAACAATCTACCTTCCATAATGACAAGGTTACCATCCATTGGAGTGACAAAAATCTCGACAATAGACTACCTTCCATAATGAATAGGCTACCATCCATTAGAGTAACAAAGATATCGACAACAGACTACCTTCTATAATGACAAGGCTACCATACATTGTAATAACAAAAATCTCGACAACAAACTACCTTCCATAATGACAAGGCTGCCATACATTGTAGTAACAAAAATCTCGACAACAGTCTACCTTCCATAATGACAAGTCTACCATCCATTGGAGTAACAAAAATCTCGACAATAGACTACCTTCCATAATGACAAGGCTACCATCCATTGGAGTAACAAAAATCTCGACAACAAACTACCTTCGATAATGACAAGGCTACCATCCGTTAGAGTAACAAAAATATCGACAACAGACTACCTTCAATAATGACAAGGCTATGATCCATTAGAGTAACAAAAATCTCGACAACAGACTACCATCCATAATGACAAGGCTACCATCCATTGGAGTAACAAAAATCTCGTCAAAAAACTACCTTCCATAATGACTAGGCTACCATCCATTGGAGTAATGAAAATATCATCAAGAGAGTACCTTCCATAATGACAAGGCTACCATGCATTGGAGTAATGAAAATATCAAGAAGAGACTACCTTCCATAATGATAAGGCTACCATCCATTGGAGTAACAAAAATCTCGCCAATAGACTACCTTCCATAATGACAAGGCTACCATCCATTGGAGTGACAAAAATCTCGACAATATACTACCTTCCATAATGACAAGGCTACCATCCATTGGAGTAACAAAATCTCGACAACAAACTACGTTCCATAATGACAAGGCTACCATCCATTTGAGTAACAAAAATGTTGACAACAGACTACCTTCCATAAAGACAAGTCTACGATCCATTGGAGTAACAAAAATATCGACAACAAACTACCTTACATAATGAAAATCCTACCATCCATTGGAGTAACAAAAATCTCAACAACATAATACCTTTCATAATCACTAGGCTACCATCCATTGGAGTAACAAAGATATCGACAACAGACTACCTTCCATAATGACAAGGCTACCATCCATTGGAGTGACAAAAATCTCGACAACAAACTACCTTCCATAATGACAATGCTACCATCCATTGGAGTAACAAAAATCTCGAAAACAGACTACCTTCCATAATGACAAGGCTACCATCATTTGGAGTAACAAAATATCTACAACAAACTACCTTCCATAATGACAAGGCTACCATCCATTGGAGTAACAAAAATGTCGACAACAAACTACCTTCCATAATGACAAGGCTACCATCCATTGGAATAACAAAAATATCGACAACAGACTACCTTCCATAATGACAAGGCTACCATCCATTGGAGTGACAAAAATCTCGACAATAAACTACTTTCCATAATGACAAGGCTACACTCCATTGGAGTAAAAAAATATCGACAACAAACTACCTTCCATAATGACAAGGCTACCATCCATTGGAGTCACAAAAATGTCGACAACAAACTACCTTCCATAACGACAAGGCCACCATCCATTGGAATAACAAAAATATCGACAACAAACTACATTCCATAATGACAAGGCTACCATCCATTGGAGTGAGAAAAATCTTGAAAACAGACTACCTTCCATAATGACAAGGCTACCATCCATTGGAGTGACAAAAATTTCGAAAATAGACTACCTTCCTTAATGAATAGTCTACCATCCTTTAGAGTAACAAAGATATCGACAACAGACTACCTTCTATAATGACAAGGCTACCATACATTGTAATAACAAAAATATCGACAACGAACTAACTTCCATAATGACAAGGCTACCATACATTGTAGTAACAAAAATCTCGACAACAATCTACCTTCCATAATGACAAGGCTACCATCCATTGGAGTAACAAAAATCTCGACAATAGACTACCTTCCATAATGACAAGAATACCGTCCATTGGAGTAACAAAAATCTCGACAACAAACTACCTTCGATAATGACAAGGCTACCATCCATTGGAGTGACAAAAATCTCGACAACAAACTACCTTCCATAATGAAAAGGCTACCATCCATTGTAGTAACAAAAATCTCGAAAACAGAATACCTTCCATAATGACAAGGCTAAAATCCATTTGACTAACAAAATTCTCGAAAATAAAATACCTTCCAAAATGAAAAGGATAAAATCCATTGGAGTAACAAAAATATCGACAACAGACTACCTTCCATAATGACAATGCTATCCTCCATTGAAGTAACAAAGATATCCACAACAGAATACCTTCCATAATGACAAGGCTACCATCCATTGGAGTGAAAAAAATCTCATAAATAGACTACCTTCTACAATGGAAAGGCTACCATCCATTGGGGTGAAAAAATTCTCGACAATAGACTACCTTCCATAATGACTAGGCTACCATCCATTAGAGTAACAAAGATATCGACAACAGACTAACTTCTATAATGACAAGGCTACCATACATTATAATAACAGAAATCTCGATAACAAACAACTTCCATAATGACAAGGCTACCATACATTGTAGTAACAAAAATCTCGACAATAGTCTACCTTCCATAATGACAAGGCTACCATCCGTTGGAGTAACAAAAATCTCGACAATAGACTACCTTCCATAATGACAAGGCTACCATCCATTGGAGTAACAAAAATCTCGACAACAAACTACCTTCGATAATGACAAGGCTACCATCCATTAGAGTAACAAAAATATCGACAACAGACTACCTTCCATAATGACAAGGTTATGATCGATTAGAGTATCAAAAATCTCGACAATAGACTACCTTCCATAATGACAAGGCTACCCTCCATTGGAGTAATGAAAATATCAACAAGAGACTTCCTTTCATAATGACAAGGCTACCATGCATTGGAGTAATGAAAATATCAACAAAAGACTACTTTCCATAATGACAAGGCTACCATCCATTGGAGTAACAAAAATCTCGCCAACAGTCTACCTTCCATAATGACAAGGCTACCATCCATTGGAGTGACCAAAATATCGACAATAGATTACCTTCCATAATGACAAGGCTACCATCATTTGGAGTAACAAAATATCGACAACAAACTACCTTCCATAATGACAAGGCTACCATCCATTGGAGTAACAAAAATGTCGACAACAAACTACTCTCCATAACGACAAGGCTACCATCCATTGGAATAACAAAAGTATGGACAACAAACTACCTTCCATAATGACAAGGCTACCATCCATTGGAGTGACAAAAATCTCGACAATAGACTACCTTCCATAATAACAAGTCTACACTCCATTGGAGTAAAAAAATATCGACAACAAACTACCTTCCATAATGAGAAGGCTACCATCCATTGGAGTAACAATAATGTCGACAACAAACTACCTTCCATAACGACAAGGCTACCATCCATTGGAATAACAAAAATATCGACAACAAACTACATTCCATAATGACAAGGCTACCATCCATTGGAGTGAGAAAAATCTTGAAAACAGACTACCTTCCATAATGACAAGGCTACCATCAATTGGAGTGACAAAAATCTCGACAATAGACTACCTTCCATAATGAATAGTCTACCATCCATTAGAGTAACAAAGATATCAACAACAGACTACCTTCTATAATGACAAGGCTACCATACATTGTAATAACAAAAATATCGACAACAAACTACCTTCCATAATGACAAGGCTGCCATACATTGTAGTAACAAAAATCTCGACAACAGTCTACCTTCCATAATGACAAGGCTACCATCCATTGGAGTAACAAAAATCTCGACAATAGACTACCTTCCATAATGACAAGGCTACCATACATTGTAATAACAAAAATCTCGACAACGAACTACCTTCCATAATGACAAGGCTACCATACATTGTAGTAACAAAAATCTCGACAAGAGTCTACCTTCCATAAAGACAAGGCTACCATCCATTGGAGTAACAAATATATCGACAACAGACTACCTTACATAATGAAAAGCCTACCAACCACTGGAGTAACAAAAATCTCGACAACATAATACCTTTCATAATGACTAGGCTACCATACATTGGAGTAACAAAGATATCGACAACAGACTACCTTCCATAATGACAAGGCTACCATCCATTGGAGAGACAAAGATATCGATAACAGACTACCTTCCATAATGACAAGCCTACCATACATTGTAATAAGAAAAATCTCAACAACAAACTACCTTCCATAATGACAAGGCTACCATACATTGGAGTGACAAAAATCTCGACAATAGACTACCTTCCATAATGACTAGGCTACCATCCATTAGAGTAACAAAGATATCGACAACAGACTACCTTCTATAATGACAAGGCTACCATACATTGTAATAACAAAAATCTCGACAACAAACTACCTTCCATAATGACAAGGCTGCCATACATTGTAGTAACAAAAATCTCGACAACAGTCTACCTTCCATAATGACAATGCTACCATCCAATGGATTAACAAAAATCTCGACAATAGACTACCTTCCATAATGACAAGGCTACCATCCATTGGAGTAACAAAAATCTCGACAACAAACTACCTTCGATAATGACAAGGCTACCATCCGTTAGAGTAACAAAAATATCGACAACAGACTACCTTAAATAATGACAAGGCTATGATCCTTTAGAGTAACAAAAATCTCGACAACAGACTACCATCCATAATGACAAGGCTACCATCCATTGGAGTAACAAAAATCTCGTCAAAAAACTACCTTCCATAATGACTAGGCTACCATCCATTGGAGTAATGAAAATATCATCAAGAGAGTACCTTCCATAATGACAAGGCTACCATGCATTGGAGTAATGAAAATATCAAGAAGAGAATACCTTCCATAATAATAAGGCTACCATCCTTTGTAATAACAAAAATCTCGCCAACAAACTACCTTCCATAATGACAATTCTACCATCCATTGGAGTGACAAAAATCTCGACAATAGACTACCTTCCATAATGACAAGGCTACCATCCATTGGAGTAACAAAATCTAGACAACAAACTACCTTCCATAATGACAAGGCTACCATCCATTGGAGTAACAAAAATCTCGACAACAAACTACCTTCCATAATGACAAGGCTACCATCCATTGGAATAACAAAAATATCGACAACAAACTACGTTCCATAATGACAAGGCTACCATCCATTTGAGTAACAAAAATGTTGACAACAAACTACCTTCCATAAAGACAAGTCTACCATCCATTGGAGTAACAAAAATATCGACAACAAACTACCTTACATAATGAAAATCCTACCATCCATTGGAGTAACAAAAATCTCAACAACATAATACCTTTCATAATGACTAGGCAACCATCCATTGGAGTAACAAAGATATCGACAACAGACTACCTTCCATAATGACAAGGCTACCATCCATTGGAGTGATAAAAATCTCGACAACAGTCTACCTTCCATAATGACAAGGCTACCATCCATTGGAGTGACAAAAATCTCGACAACAGACTACCTTCCATAATGACAACGCTACCATCCATTGGAGTAACAAAAATCTCGAAAACAGACTACCTTCCAAAATGACAAGGCTACCATCCATTGGAGTGACAAAAATCTCGACAATAGACTACCTTCCATAATGACTAGGCTACCATCCATTGGAGTAACAAAAATCTCGCCAACAGACTACCTTCCATAATGACAAGGCTACCATCCATTAGAGTGACAAAAATCTCGACAACAGACTACCTTCCATAATAAATAGTCTACCATCCATTAGAGTAACAAAGATATCGACAACAAACTACCTTCTATAAGGACATGGATACCATACATTGTAATAAATAAAATCTCGACAACGAACTACCTTCCATAATGACAAGGCTACCATACATTGTAGTAACAAAAATCTCGACAACAGTCTACCTTCCATAATGACAAGGCTACCATCCATTGGAGTAACAAAAATCTCGACAATAGACTACCTTCCATAATGACAAGGCTACCATCACTTGGAGTAACAAAAATCTCGATAACAAACTACCTTCGATAATGACAAGGCTACCGTCCATTGGAGTGACAAAAATCTCGACAACAAACTACCTTCCATAATGACAAGGCTACCATCCATTGTAGTAACAAAAATCTCGAAAACAGAATATCTTCCATAATGACAAGGCTAAAATCCATTGGAGTAACAAAATTCTCGAAAACAAAATACCTTCCATAATGACAAGGCTAAAATCCATCGGAGTAACAAAAATATCGACAACAGACTACCTTCCATAATGACAATGCTACCCTCCATTGAAGTAACAAAGATATCGACAACATAATACCTTCCATAATGGCAAGGCTACCATCCATTGGAGTGAAAAAAATCTCATAAACAGACTACCTTCCATAATGGCAAGGCTACCATCCATTGGAGTGACAAAAATATCGACAATAGACTACCTTCAATAATGACAAGGCTACCATCCATTAGAGTAACAAAAATCTCGACAACAGACTACCTTCCATAATGACAAGGTTACGATCCATTAGAGTAAGAAAAATTTCACCAACAGACTACCTTCCATAATGACAAGGCTACCATCCATTGGAGTAATGAAAATATCAACAAAAGACTACCTTCCATAATGATAAGGCTACCATCCATTGGAATAACAAAAATATGGACAACAGACTACCTTCCATAATGACAAGGCTACCATCCATTGGAGTGACAAAAATCTCGACAATTGACTACCTTTCATAATGACAAGGCTACACTCCATTGGAGTAAAAAAATATCGACAACAAACTACCTTCCATAATGACAAGGCTACCATCCATTGGAGTAACAAAAATGTCGACAACAAACTACCTTCCATAACGACAAGGCTACCATCCATTGGAATAACAAAAATATCGACAACAAACTACATTCCATAATGACAAGGCTACCATCCATTGGAGTGAGAAAAATCTTGAAAACAGACTACCTTCCATAATGACAAGGCTACCATCCATTGGAGTGACAAAAATCTCGACAATAGACTACCTTCCATAATGAATAGTCTACCATCCATTAGAGTAACAAAGATATCGACAACAGACTACCTTCTATAATGACAAGGCTACCATACATTGTAATAACAAAAATCTCGACAATGAACTACCTTCCATAATGATCTGGCTACCATCCATTGTAGTAACAAAACTCTCGGCAACAAACTACCTTCCATAATGACAATTCTACCATCCATTGGAGTGACAAAAATATCGACAATAGACTACCTTCCATAATGAAAAGGCTACCATCCATTGGAGTAACAAAATCTCGACAACAAACTACCTTCCATAATGACAAGGCTACCATCCATTGGAGTAACAAAAATCTCGACAACAAACTACCTTCCATAATGACAAGGCTACCATCCATTGGAATAACAAAAATATCGACAACAAACTACCTTCCATAATGAAAATCCTACCATCCATTGGAGTAACAAAATCTCGACAACAAACTACCTTCCATAATGACAAGGCTACCATCCATTGGAGTAACAAAAATCTCGACAACAAACTACCTTCCATAATGACAAGGCTACCATCCATTGGAATAACAAAAATATCGACAACAAACTACCTTCCATAATGACAAGGCTACCATCCATTTGAGTAACAAAAATGTTGACAACAGACTACCTTCCATAAAGACAAGTCTACCATCCATTGAAGTAACAAAAATATCGACAACAGACTACCTTACATAATGAAAATCCTACCATCCATTGGAGTAACAAAAATCTCGACAACATAATACCTTTCATAATGACTAGGCTACCATCCATTGGAGTAACAAAGATATCGACAATAGACTACCTTCCATAATGACAAGGCTACCATCCATTGGAGTGACAAAAATCTCGACAACAGTCTACCTTCCATAATGACAAGGCTACCATCCATTGGAGTGACAAAAATCTCGACAACAGATTACCTTCCATAATGACAACGCTACCATCCATTGGAGTAACAAAAATCTCGAAAACAGACTACCTTCCAAAATGACAAGGCTACCATCCATTGGAGTGACAAAAACCTCGACAATAGACTACCTTCCATAATGACTAGGCTACCATCCATTGGAGTAACAAAAATCTCGCCAACAGACTACCTTCCATAATGACAAGGCTACCATCTATTGGAGTGACAAAAATCTCGACAATAGACTACCTTCCATAATGAATAGTCTACCATCCATTAGAGTAACAAAGATATCGACAACAGACTACCTTCTATAATGACAAGGCTACCATACATTGTAATAACAAAAATCTCGACAACGAACTACCTTCCATAATGACAAGGCTACCATACATTGTAGTAACAAAAATCTCGACAACAGTCTACCTTCCATAATGACAAGGCTACCATCCATTGGAGTAACAAAAATCTGGACAATAGACTACCTTCCATAATGACAAGGCTAACATCCATTGGAGTAACAAAAATCTCGACAACAAACTACCTTCGATAATGACAAGGCTACCATCCATTCGAGTGACAAAAATCTCGACAACAAACTACCTTCCATAATGACAAGGCTACCATCTATTGTAGTAACAAAAATCTCGAAAACAGAATATCTTCCATAATGACAAGGCTAAAATCCATTGGAGTAACAAAATTCTCGAAAACAAAATACCTTCCATAATGACAAGGCTAAAATCCATTGGAGTAACAAAAATATCGACAACAGACTACCTTCCATAATGACAATGCTACCCTCCATTGAAGTAACAAAGATATCGACAACAGAATACCTTCCATAATGACAAGGCTACCATCCATTGGAGTGAAAAAAATCTCATAAACAGACTACCTTCCATAATGGCAAGGCTACCATCCATTGGAGTGACAAAAATATCGATAATAGACTACCTTCCATAATGACAAGGCTACCATCCATTAGAGTAACAAAAATCTCGACAATAGACTACCTTCCATAATGACAAGGCTACGATCCATTAGAGTAACAAAAATTTCACCAACAGACTACCTTCCATAATGACAAGGCTACCATCCATTGGAGTAATGAAAATATTAAGAAGAGACTACCTTCCATAATGACAAGGCTACCATCCATTGGAATAACAAAAATATGGACAACAGACTACCTTCAATAATGACAAGGCTACCATCCATTGGAGTGACAAAAATCTCGACAATAGACTACCTTCCATAATGACAAGGCTACAATCCATTGGAGTAAAAAAATATCGACAACAAACTACCTTCCATAATGACAAGGCTACCATCCATTGGAGTAACAAAAATGTCGACAACAAACTACCTTCCATAACGACAAGGCTACCATCCATTGGAATAACAAAAATATCGACAACAAACTACATTCCATAATGACAAGGCTACCATCCATTGGAGTGAGAAAAATCTTGAAAACAGACTACCTTCCATAATGACAAGGCTACCATCCATTGGAGTGAAAAAAATCTCGACAATAGACTACCTTCCATAATGAATAGTCTACCATCCATTAGAGTAACAAAGATATCGACAACAGACTACCTTCTATAATGACAAGGCTACCATACATTGTAATAACAAAAATCTCGACAACGAACTACCTTCCATAATGACAAGGCTACCATACATTGTAGTAACAAAAATCTCGACAATAGTCTACCATCTATAATGACAAGGCTACCATCCATTGGAGTAACAAAAATCTTGACAATAGACTACCTTCCATAATGACAAGGCTACCATCCATTGGAGTAACAAAAATCTCGACAACAAACTACCTTCGATAATGACAAGGTTACCATTCATTGGAGTAACAAAAATCTCGTCAAAAAACTACCTTCCATAATGACTAGGCTACCATCCATTGGAGTAATGAAAATATCATCAAGAGAGTACCTTCCATAATGACAAGGCTACCAGGCATTGGAGTAATGAAAATATCAAGAAGAGACTACCTTCCATAATGATAAGGCTACCATCCATTGGAGTAACAAAAATCTCGCCAACAAACTACCTTCCATAATGACAATTCTACCATCCATCGGAGTGACAAAAATCTCGACAATAGACTACCTTCCATAATGACAAGGCTACCATCCATTGGAGTAATAAAATCTCGACAACAAACTACCTTCCATAATGACAAGGCTACCATCCATTGGAGTAACAAAAATCTCGACAACAAGCTACCTTCCATAATGACAAGGCTACCATCCATTGGAATAACAAAAATATCGACAACAAACTACGTTCCATAATGACAAGGCTACCATCCATTTGAGTAACAAAAATGTTGACAATAGACTACCTTCCATAAAGACAAGTCTACCATCCATTGGAGTAACAAAAATATCGACAACAAACTACCTTACATAATGACAAGGCTACCATCCATTGGAGTGACAAAAATCTCGACAACAGTCTACCTTCCATAATGACAAGGCTACCATCCATTGGAGTGACAAAAATCACGACAACAGACTACCTTCCATAATGACAACGCTACCATCCATTGGAGTAAAAAAAATCTCGAAAATAGACTACCTTCCAAAATGACAAGGCTACCATCCATTGGAGTGACAAAAATCTCGACAATAGACTACCTTCCATAATGACTAGGCTACCATCCATTGGAGTAACAAAAATCTCGCCAACAGACTACCTTCCATAATGACAAGCCTACCATCCATTGGAGTGACAAAAATCTAGAAAATAGACTACCTTCCATAATGAATAGTCTACCATCCATTAGAGTAACAAAGATATCGACAACAGACTACCTTCTATAATGACAAGGCTACCATACATTGTAATAACAAAAATCTCGACAACGAACTACCTTCCATAATGATAAGGCAACCATACATTGTAGTAACAAAAATCTCGACAACAGTCTACCTTCCATAATGACAAGGCTACCATCCATTGGAGTAACAAAAATCTCGACAATAGACTACCTTCCATAATGACAAGGCTACCATCCATTGGAGTAACAAAAATATCGAAAACAAACTACCTTCGATAATGACAAGGCTACAATCCATTGGAGTGACAAAAATCTGGACAACAAACTACCTTCAATAATGACAAGGCTACCATCCATTGTAGTAACAAAAATCTCGAAAACAGAATATCTTCCATAATGATAAGGCTAAAATCCATTGGAGTAACAAAATTCTCGAAAACAAAATACCTTCCATAATGACAAGGATAAAATCCATTGGAGTAACAAAAATATCGA
This sequence comes from Vicia faba, assembly GCA_948472305.1. NCBI lineage: Eukaryota > Viridiplantae > Streptophyta > Magnoliopsida > Fabales > Fabaceae > Vicia > Vicia faba. Next base: position 583,641,085 of record OX451739.1, on the reverse strand, counting down.
CAACAGACTACCTTCCATAATGACAATGCTACCCTCCATTGAAGTAACAAAGATATCGACAACAGAATACCTTCCATAATGACAAGGCTACCATCCATTGGAGTGAAAAAAATCTCATAAACAGACTACCTTCCATAATGGCAAGGCTAACATCCATTGGAGTGACAAAAATATCGACAATAGACTACCTTCCATAATGACAAGGCTACCATCCATTAGAGTAACAAAAATCTCGACAACAGACTACCTTCCATAATGACAACGCTACGATCCATTAGAGTAACAAAAATTTCACCAACAGACTACCTTCCATAATGACAAGGCTACCATCCATTGGAGTAATGAAAATATCAACAAGAGACTACCTTCCATAATGACAAGGCTACCATCCATTGGAATAACAAAAATATGGACAACAGACTACCTTCCATAATGACAAGGCTACCATCCATTGGAGTGACAAAAATCTCGACAATAGACTACCTTCGATAATGACAAGGCTACACTCCATTGGAGTAAAAAAATATCGACAACAAACTACCTTCCATAATGACAAGGCTACCATCCATTGGAGTAACAAAAATGTCGACAACAAACTACCTTCCATAACGACAAGGCTACCATCCATTGGAATAACAAAAATATCGACAACAAACTACATTCCATAATGACAAGGCTACCATCAATTGGAGTGAGAAAAATCTTGAAAATAGACTACCTTCCATAATGACAAGGCTACCATCCATTGGAGTGACAAAAATCTCGACAATAGACTACCTTCCATAATGAATAGTCTACCATTCATTAGAGTAAGAAAGATATCGACAACAGACTACCTTCTATAATGACAAGGCTACCATACATTGTAATAACAAAATTCTCGACAACGAACTACCTTCCATAATGACAAGGCTACCATACATTGTAGTAACAAAAATCTCGACAACAGTCTACCATCCATAATGACAAGGCTACCATCCATTGGAGTAACAAAAAGCTCGACAATAGACTACCTTCCATAATGACAAGGCTACCATCCATTGGAGTAACAAAAATCTCAACAACAAACTACCTTCGATAATGACAAGGCTACCATCCATTGGAGTGAAAAAAAATCTCGACAACAAACTACCTTCCATAATGACAAGGCTACCATCCATTGTAGTAACAAAAATCTCGAAAACAGAATATCTTCCATAATGACAAGGCTAAAATCCATTGGAGTAACAAAATTCTCGAAAACAAAATACCTTCCATAATGACAAGGCTAAAATCCATTGGAGTAACAAAAATATCGACAACAGACTTCCTTCCATAATGACAATGCTACCCTCCATTGAAGTAACAAAGATATCGACAACAGAATACCTTCCATAATGACAAGGCTACCATCCATTGGAGTGAAAAAAATCTCATAAACAGACTACCTTCCATAATGGCAAGGCTACCATCCATTGGAGTGACAAAAATATCGACAATAGACTACCTTCCATAATGACTAGGCTACCATCCATTAGAGTAACAAAAATCTCGACAACAGACTACCTTCCATAATGACAAGGCTACGATCCATTAGAGTAACAAAAATTTCACCAACAGACTACCTTCCATAATGACAAGGCTACCATCCATTGGAGTAATGAAAATATCAACAAGAGACTACCTTCCATAATGACAAGGCTACCATGCATTGGAGTAATGAAAATATCAACAAGAGACTACCTTCCATAATTACAAGGCTACCATCCATTGGAGTAACAAAAATCTCACCAACAGACTACCTTCCATAATGACAAGGCTACCATCCATTGGAGTGAGAAAAAGCTCCACAATAGACTACCTTCCATAATGACAAGGCTACCATCCATTGGAGTAACAAAATCTTGACAACAAACTACCTTCCATAATGACAAGGCTACCATCCATTGGAATTACCAAAATCTAGACAATGGACTACCTTCCATAATGACAAGGCTACCATCCATTGGAGTAACAAAAATATCTACAACAGACTACCTTACATAATGAAAAGCCTACCATCCATTGGAGTAACAAAAATACCGACAATAGAATACCTTCCATAAGGACTAGACTACCATCCATTGGAGTAACAAAGATATCGACAACAGACTACCTTCCATAATGACAAGGCTACCATTCATTGGAGTGAAAAAAATCTCGAAAACAGACTACCTTCCATAATGGCAAGGCTACCATCCATTGGAGTGACAAAAATATCGACAATAGACTACCTTCCATAATGACTAGGCTAACATCCATTAGAGTAACAAAGATATCGACAACAGACTACCTTCTATAATGACAAGGCTACCATATACTGTAATAACAAAAATATCGACAATAAACTACCTTCCATAATGACAAGGCTACCATATATTGTAGTAACAAAAATCTCGACAACAGTCTAACTTCCATAATGACAAGGCTACCATCCATTAGAGTAACAAAAATCTCGACAACAGACTATCTTCCATAATGACAAGGCTACGATCCATTAGAGTAACAAAAATTTAACCAACAGACTACCTTCCATAATGACAAGGCTACCATCCATTAGAGTAATGAAAATATCAACAAGAGACTACCTTCCATAATGACAAGGCTACCATGCATTGGAATAACAAAAATATGGACAACAGACTACCTTCCATAATGACAAGGCTACCATCCATTGGAGTGACAAAAATCTCGACAATAGACTACCTTCCATAATGACAAGGCTACACTCCATTGGAGTAAAAAAATATCGACAACAAACTACCTTCCATAATGACAAGGCTACCATCAATTGGAGTAACAAAAATGTCGACAACAAACTACCTTCCATAACGACAAGGCTACCATCCATTGGAATAACAAAAATATCAAAAACAAACTACATTCCATAATGACAAGGCTACCATCCATTGGAGTGAGAAAAATCTTGAAAACAGACTACCTTCCATAATGACAAGGCTACCATCCATTGGAGTGACAAAAATCTCGACAATAGACTACCTTCCATAATGAATAGTCTACCATCCATTAGAGTAACAAAGATATCGACAACAGACTACCTTCTATAATGACAAGGCTACCATACATTGTAATAACAAAATTCTCGACAACGAACTACCTTCCATAATGACAAGGCTACCATACATTGTAGTAACAAAAATCTCGACAACAGTCTACCATCCATAATGACAAGGCTACCATCCATTGGAGTAACAAAAATCTCGACAATAGACTACCTTCCATAATAACAAGGCTACCATCCATTGGAGTAACAAAAATCTCAACAACAAACTACCTTCGATAATGACAAGGCTACCATCCATTGGAGTGAAAAAAAATCTCGACAACAAACTACCTTCCATAATGACAAGGCTACCATCCATTGTAGTAACAAAAATCTCGAAAACAGAATATCTTCCATAATGACAAGGCTAAAATCCATTGGAGTAACAAAATTCTCGAAAACAAAATACCTTCCATAATGACAAGGGTAAAATCCATTGGAGTAACAAAAATATCGACAACATACTACCTTCCATAATGACAATGCTACCCTCCATTGAAGTAACAAAGATATCGACAACAGAATACCTTCCATAATGACAAGGCTACCATCCATTGGAGTGAAAAAAATCTCATAAACAGACTACCTTCCATAATGGCAAGGCTACCATCCATTGGAGTGACAAAAATATCGACAATAGACTACCTTCCATAATGACTAGGCTACCATCCATTAGAGTAACAAAAATCTCGACAACAGACTACCTTCCATAATGACAAGGCTACGATCCATTAGAGTAACAAAAATTTCACCAACAGACTACCTTCCATAATGACAAGGCTACCATCCATTGGAGTAAGGAAAATATCAACAAGAGACTACCTTCCATAATGACAAGGCTACCATGCATTGGAGTAATGAAAATATCAACAAGAGACTACCTTCCATAATTACAAGGCTACCATCCATTGGAGTAACAAAAATCTCACCAACAGACTACCTTCCATAATGACAAGGCTACCATCCATTGGAGTGAGAAAAATCTCCACAATAGACTACCTTCCATAATGACAAGGCTACCATCCATTGGAGTAACAAAATCTTGACAACAAACTACCTTCCATAATGACAAGGCTACCATCCATTGGAATTACAAAAATCTAGACAATGGACTACCTTCCATAATGACAAGGCTACCATCCATTGGAGTAACAAAAATATCTACAACAGACTACCTTACATAATGAAAAGCCTACCATCCATTGGAGTAACAAAAATACCGACAATAGAATACCTTCCATAAGGACTAGACTACCATCCATTGGAGTAACAAAGATATCGACAACAGACTACCTTCCATAATGACAAGGCTACCATTCATTGGAGTGAAAAAAATCTCGAAAACAGACTACCTTCCATAATGGCAAGGCTACCATCCATTGGAGTGACAAAAATATCGACAATAGACTACCTTCCATAATGACTAGGCTATCATCCATTAGAGTAACAAAGATATCGACAACAAACTACCTTCTATAATGACAAGGCTACCATATATTGTAATAACAAAAATCTCGACAATAAACTACCTTCCATAATGACAAGGCTACCATATATTGTAGTAACAAAAATCTCGACAACAGTCTAACTTCCATAATGACAAGGCTACCATCCATTAGAGTAACAAAAATCTCGACAACAGACTATCTTCCATAATGACAAGGCTACGATCCATTAGAGTAACAAAAATTTAACCAACAGACTACCTTCCATAATGACAAGGCTACCATCCATTAGAGTAATGAAAATATCAACAAGAGACTACCTTCCATAATGACAAGGCTACCATGCATTGGAATAACAAAAATATGGACAACAGACTACCTTCCATAATGACAAGGCTACCATCCATTGGAGTGACAAAAATCTCGACAATAGACTACCTTCCATAATGACAAGGCTACACTCCATTGGAGTAAAAAAATATCGACAACAAACTACCTTCCATAATGACAAGGCTACCATCAATTGGAGTAACAAAAATGTCGACAACAAACTACCTTCCATAACGACAAGGCTACCATCCATTGGAATAACAAAAATATCAAAAACAAACTACATTCCATAATGACAAGGCTACCATCCATTGGAGTGAGAAAAATCATGAAAATAGACTACCTTCCATAATGACAAGGCTACCATCCATTGGAGTGACAAAAATCTCGACAATAGACTACCTTCCATAATGAATAGTCTACCATCCATTAGAGTAACAAAGATATCGACAACAGACTACCTTCTATAATGACAAGGCTACCATACATTGTAATAACAAAAATCTCGACAACAAACTACCTTCCATAATGACAAGGCTACCATAAATTGTAGTAACAAAAATCTCGACAACATTCTACCTTCCATAATGACAAGGCTACCATCCATTGGAGTAACAAAAATCTCGACAATAGACTACCTTCCATAATGGCAAGGCTACCATCCATTGGAGTAACAAAAATCTCGACAACAAACTACCTTCGATAATGACAAGGCTACCATCCATTGGAGTGACAAAAATCTCGACAACAAACTACCTTACATAATGACAAGGCTACCATCCATTGTAGTAACAAAAATCTCGAAAACAGAATATCTTCCATAATGACAAGGCTAAAATCCATTGGAGTAACAAAATTTTCGAAAACAAAATACCTTCCATAATGACAAGGCTAAAATCCATTGGAGTAACAAAAATATCGACAACAGACTACCTTCCATAATGACAATGCTACCCTCCATTGAAGTAACAAAGATATCGACAACAGATTACCTTCCATAATGACAAGGCTACCATCCATTGGAGTGTAAAAAATCTCATAAACAGACTACCTTCCATAATGGCAAGGCTACCATCCATTGGAGTGACAAAAATATCGACAATAGACTACCTTCCATAATGACTAGGCTACCATCCATTAGAGTAACAAAAATCTCGACAATAGACTACCTTCCATAATGACAAGGCTACGATCCATTAGAATAACAAAAATTTCACCAACAGACTACCTTCCATAATGATAAGGCTACCATGCATTGGAGTAATGAAAATATCAACAAGAGACTAACTTCCATAATTACAAGGCTACCATCCATTGGAGTAAAAAAAATCTCACCAACAGACTACCTTCCATAATGACAAGGCTACCATCCATTGGAGTGACAAAAATCTCGACAATAGACTACCTTCCATAATGACAAGGCTACCATCCATTGGAGTAACAAAAACATCTACAACAGACTACCTTACATAATGAAAAGCCTACCATCCATTGGAGTAACAAAAATACCGACAATAGGATACCTTCCATAAGGACTAGACTACCATCCATTGGAGTAACAAAGATATCGACAACAGACTACATTCCATAATGACAAGGCTACCATTCATTGGAGTGAAAAAAATCTCGAAAACAGACTACCTTCCATAATGGCAAGGCTACCATCCATTGGAGTGACAAAAATATCGACAATAGACTACCTTCCATAATGACTAGGCTAACATCCATTAGAGTAACAAAGATATCGACAACAGACTACCTTCTATAATGACAAGGCTACCATATATTATAATAACAAAAATCTCGACAATAAACTACCTTCCATAATGACAAGGCTACCATATATTGTAGTAACAAAAATCTCGACAACAGTCTAACTTCCATAATGACAAGGCTACCATCCATTAGAGTAACAAAAATCTCGACAACAGACTATCTTCCATAATGACAAGGCTACGATCCATTAGAGTAACAAAAATTTAACCAACAGACTACCTTCCATAATGACAAGGCTACCATCCATTAGAGTAATGAAAATATCAACAAGAGACTACCTTCCATAATGACAAGGCTACCATGCATTGGAATAACAAAAATATGGACAACAGACTACCTTCCATAATGACAAGGCTACCATCCGTTGATGTGACAAAAATCTCGACAATAGACTACCTTCCATAATGACAAGGCTACACTCCATTGGAGTAAAAAAATATCGACAACAAACTACCTTCCATAATGACAAGGCTACCATCAATTGGAGTAACAAAAATGTCGACAACAAACTACCTTCCATAACGACAAGGCTACCATCCATTGGAATAACAAAAATATCAAAAACAAACTACATTCCATAATGACAAGGCTACCATCCATTGGAGTGAGAAAAATCTTGAAAACAGACTACCTTCCATAATGACAAGGCTACCATCCATTGGAGTGACAAAAATCTCGACAATAGACTACCTTCCATAATGAATAGTCTACCATCCATTAGAGTAACAAAGATATCGACAACAGACTACCTTCTATAATGACAAGGCTACCATACATTATAATAACAAAAATCTCGACAACAAACTACCTTCCATAATGACAGGGCTACCATCCATTGGAGTAACAAAAATCTCGACAATAGACTACCTTCCATAATGGCAAGGCTACCATCCATTGGAGTAACAAAAATCTCGACAGCAAACTACCTTCGATAATGACAAGGCTACCATCCATTGGAGTGACAAAAATCTCGACAACAAACTACCTTACATAATGACAAGGCTACCATCCATTGTAGTAACAAAAATCTCGAAAACAGAATATCTTCCATAATGACAAGGCTAAAATCCATTGGAGTAACAAAATTTTCGAAAACAAAATACCTTCCATAATGACAAGGCTAAAATCCATTGGAGTAACAAAAATATCGACAACATACTACCTTCCATAATGACAATGCTACCCTCCATTGAAGTAACAAAGATATCGACAACAGAATACCTTCCATAATGACAAGGCTACCATCCATTGGAGTGAAAAAAATCTCATAAACAGACTACCTTCCATAATGGCAAGGCTACCATCCATTGGAGTGACAAAAATATCGACAATAGACTACCTTCCATAATGACTAGGCTACCATCCATTAGAGTAACAAAAATCTCGACAATAGACTACCTTCCATAATGACAAGGCTACGATCCATTAGAATAACAAAAATTTCACCAACAGACTACCTTCCATAATGATAAGGCTACCATCCATTGGATTAATGAAAATATCAACAAGAGACTACCTTTCATAATGACAAGGCTACCATGCATTGGAGTAATGAAAATATCAACAAGAGACTAACTTCCATAATTACAAGGCTACCATCCATTGGAGTGAGAAAAATCTCCACAATAGACTACCTTCCATAATGACAAGGCTACCATCCATTGGAGTAACAAAATCTTGACAACAAACTACCTTCCATAATGACAAGGCTACCATCCATTGGAGTAACAAAAATCTCGACAACAAACTACATTACATAATGACAAGGCTACCATCCATTGGAGTGACAAAAATCTCGACAATAGACTACCTTCCATAATGACAAGGCTACCATCCATTGGAGTAACAAAAATATCTACAACAGACTACCTTACATAATGAAAAGCCTACCATCCATTGGAGTAACAGAAATATCGACAATAGAATACCTTCTATAAGGACTAGGCTACCATACATTGGAGTAACAAAGGTATCAACAACAGACTACCTTCCATAATGACAAGGCTACCATTCATTGGAGTGAAAAAAATCTCGAAAACAGACTACCTTTCATAATGGCAAGGCTACCATCCATTGGAGTGACAAAAATATCGACAATAGACTACCTTCCATAATGACTAGGCTAACATCCATTAGAGTAACAAAGATATCGACAACAGACTACCTTCTATAATGACAAGGCTACCATATATTGTAATAACAAAAATCTCGACAACAAAAAAACCTTCCATAATGACAAGGCTACCATATATTGTAGTAACAAAAATCTCGACAACAGTCTAACTTCCATAATGACAAGGCTACCATCCATTAGAGTAACAAAAATCTCGACAATAGACTACCTTCCATAATGACAAGGCTACCATCCATTGGAGTAACAAAAATCTCGAGAACAAACTACCTTCGATAATGACAAGGCTACCATCCATTAGAGTAACAAAAATCTCGACAAGAAACTACCTTCCATAATGACAAGCCTACGATCCATTAGAGTAACAAAAATATCAACAACAGACTACCTTCCATAATGACAAGGCTACAATCCATTGGAGTAATGAAAATATCAACAAGAGACTACCTTCCATAATGACAAGGCTACCATGCATTGGAGTAATGAAAATATCAACAAGAGACTACCTTCTATAATGACAAGGCTACCATCCATTGGAGTAACAAAAATCTCGCCAACAGACTACCTTCCATAATGACAAGGCTACCATCCATTAGAGTGACAAAAATCTCGACAATAGACTACCTTCCATAATGACAAGGTTACCATCAATTGGAGTGACAAATATATCGACAACAAATTACCTTCCATAATGACAAGGCTTCCATCCATTGGAGTGACAAAAATCTCGACAAGAGACTACCTTTCATAATGACAAGGCTACCATCCATTGGAGTAACAAAATCTCGACAATAAACTACCTTCCATAATGACAAGTCTACCATCCATTGGAGTAATTAAAATCTGGACAACAAACTACTTTCCATAATGACAAGGCTACCATCCATTGGAGTAACAAGAATATCAACAACAAACTAAGTTCCGTAATAACAAGGTTACCATCCATTGGAGTAAATAAAATATCGACAATAGACTACCTTCCATAATGACAAGGCTACCATCCATTGGAGTAACAAAAATATCGACAACAAACTACCTTCCATAATGACAAGGCTACCATCAATTGGAGTAACAAAAATGTCGACAACAAACTACCTTCCATAACGACAAGGCTACCATCCATTGGAATAACAAAAATATCAAAAACAAACTACATTCCATAATGACAAGGCTACCATCCATTGGAGTGAGAAAAATCTTGAAAACAGACTACCTTACATAATGACAAGGCTACCATCCATTGGAGTGACAAAAATCTCGACAATAGACTACCTTCCATAATGAATAGTCTACCATCCATTAGAGTAACAAAGATATCGACAACAGACTACCTTCTATAATGACAAGGCTACCATACATTGTAATAACAAAAATCTCAACAACAAACTACCTTCCATAATGACAAGGCTACCATAAATTGTAGTAACAAAAATCTCGACAACATTCTACCTTCCATAATGACAAGGCTAGCATCCATTGGAGTAACAAAAATCTCGACAATAGACTACCTTCCATAATGGCAAGGCTACCATCCATTGGAGTAACAAAAATCTCGACAACAAACTACCTTCGATAATGACAAGGCTACCATCCATTGGAGTGACAAAAATCTCGACAACAAACTACCTTACATAATGACAAGGCTACCATCCATTGTAGTAACAAAAATCTCGAAAACAGAATATCTTCCATAATGACAAGGCTAAAATCCATTGGAGTAACAAAATTTTCGAAAACAAAATACCTTCCATAATGACAAGGCTAAAATCCATTGGAGTAACAAAAATATCGACAATAGACTACCTTCCATAATGACAATGCTACCCTCCATTGAAGTAACAAAGATATCGACAACAGAATACCTTCCATAATGACAAGGCTACCATCCATTGGAGTGAAAAAAATCTCATAAACAGACTACCTTCCATAATGGCAAGGCTACCATCCATTGGAGTGACAAAAATATCGACAATAGACTACCTTCCATAATGACTAGGCTACCATCCATTAGAGTAACAAAAATCTCGACAACAGACTACCTTCCATAATGATAAGGCTACCATCCATTGGAGTAATGAAAATATCAACAAGAGACTACCTTCCATAATGACAAGGCTACCATGCATTGGAGTAATGAAAATATCAACAAGAGACTAACTTCCATAATTACAAGGCTACCATCCATTGGAGTAAAAAAAATCTCACCAATAGACTACCTTCCATAATGACAAGGCTACCATCCATTGGAGTGAGAAAAATCTCCACAATAGACTACCTTCCATAATGACAAGGCTACCATCCATTGGAGTAACAAAATCTTGACAACAAACTACCTTCCATAATGACAAGGCTACCATCCATTGGAGTAACAAAAATCTCGACAACAAACTACATTACATAATGACAAGGCTACCATCCATTGGAGTGACAAAAATCTCGACAATAGACTACCTTCCATAATGACAAGGCTACCATCCATTGGAGTAACAAAAATATCTACAACAGACTACCTTACATAATGAAAAGCCTACCATCCATTGGAGTAACAAAAATATCGACAATAGAATACATTCTATAAGGACTAGGCTACCATACATTGGAGTAACAAAGATATCAACAACAGACTACCTTCCATAATGACAAGGCTACCATTCATTGGAGTGAAAAAAATCTCGAAAACAGACTACCTTACATAATGGCAAGGCTACCATCCATTGGAGTGACAAAAATATCGACAATAGACTACCTTCCATAATGACTAGGCTAACATCCATTAGAGTAACAAAGATATCGACAACAGACTACCTTCTATAATGACAAGGCTACCATATATTGTAATAACAAAAATCTCGACAACAAAAAAACCTTCCATAATGACAAGGCTACCATATATTGTAGTAACAAAAATCTCGACAACAGTCTAACTTCCATAATGACAAGGCTACCATCCATTAGAGTAACAAAAATCTCAACAATAGACTACCTTCCATAATGACATGGCTACCATCCATTGGAGTAACAAAAATCTCGAGAACAAACTACCTTCGATAATGACAAGGCTACCATCCATTAGAGTAACAAAAATCTCGACAAGAAACTACCTTCCATAATGACAAGCCTACGATCCATTAGAGTAACAAAAATATCAACAACAGACTACCTTCCATAATGACAAGGCTACAATCCATTGGAGTAATGAAAATATCAACAAGAGACTACCTTCCATAATGACAAGGCTACCATGCATTGGAGTAATGAAAATATCAACAAGAGACTACCTTCTATAATGACAAGGCTACCATCCATTGGAGTAACAAAAATTTCGCCAACAGACTACCTTCCATAATGACAAGGCTACCATCCATTGGAGTGACAAAAATCTCGACAATAGACTACCTTCCATAATGACAAGGCTACCATCAATTTGAGTGACAAAGATTTCGACAACAAATTACCTTCCATAATGACAAGGCTTCCATCCATTGGAGTGACAAAAATCTCGACAAGAGACTACCTTTCATAATGACAAGGCTACCATCCATTGGAGTAACAAAATCTCGACAATAAACTACCTTCCATAATGACAAGTCTACCATCCATTGGAGTAATTAAAATCTGGACAACAAACTACTTTCCATAATGACAAGGCTACCATCCATTGGAGTAACAAGAATATCAACAACAAACTATGTTCCATAATAACAAGGTTACCATCCATTGGAGTAAATAAAATATCGACAATAGACTACCTTCCATAATGACAAGGCTACCATCCATTGGAGTAACAAAAATATCGAAAACAAACTACCTTCCATAATGACAAGTCTACCATCCATTGGAGTGACAAAAATCTCGACAACAGAATACCTACCATTATGACTAGGCTACCATCCATTGGAGTAACAAAGATATCGATAACAGATTACCTTCCATAATGACAAGGCTACCATCCATTCGAGTCACAAAAATTTCGACAACATTCTACCTTCCATAATGACAAGGCTACCATCCATTGGAGTAACAAAAATCTCGACAATAGACTACCTTCCATAATGACAAGGCTACCATCCATTGGAGTAACAAAAATCTCGACAACAAACTACCTTCGATAATGACAAGGCTACCATCCATTGGAGTGACAAAAATCTCGACAACAAACTACCTTCCATAATGACAAGCCTACCATCCATTGTAGTAACAAAAATCTCGAAAACAGAATATCTTCCATAATGACAAGGCTAAAATCCATTGGAGTAACAAAATTTTCGAAAACAAAATACCTTCCATAATGACAAGGCTAAAATCCATTGGAGTAACAAAAATATCGACAACAGACTACCTTCCATAATGACAATGCTACCCTCCATTGAAGTAACAAAGATATCAACAACAGAATACCTTCCATAATGACAAGGCTACCATCCATTGGAGTGAAAAAAATCTCATAAACAGACTACCTTCCATAATGGCAAGGCTACCATCCATTGGAGTGACAAAAATATCGACAATAGACTACCTTCCATAATGACTAGGCTACCATCCATTAGAGTAACAAAAATCTCGACAACAGACTACCTTCCATAATGACAAGGCTATGATCCATTAGAATAACAAAAATTTCACCAACAGACTACCTTCCATAATGATAAAGCTACTATCCATTGGAGTAATGAAAATATCAACAAGAGACTACCTTCCATAATGACAAGGCTACCATGCATTGGAGTAATGAAAATATCAACAAGAGACTAACTTCCATAATTACAAGGCTACCATCCATTGGAGTAAAAAAAATCTCACTAACAGACTACCTTCCATAATGACAAGGCTACCATCCATTGGAGTGAGAAAAATCTCCACAATAGACTACCTTCCATAATGACAAGGCTACCATCCATTGGAGTAACAAAATCTTGACAACAAACTACCTTCCATAATGACAAGGCTACCATCCATTGGAGTAACAAAAATATCTACAACAGACTACCTTACATAATGAAAAGCCTACCATCCATTGGAGTAACAAAAATATCGACAATAGAATACATTCTATAAGGACTAGGCTACCATACATTGGAGTAACAAAGATATCAACAACAGACTACCTTCCATAATGACAAGGCTACCATTCATTGGAGTGAAAAAAATCTCGAAAACAGACTACCTTTCATAATGGCAAGGCTACCATCCATTGGAGTGACAAAAATATCGACAATAGACTACCTTCCATAATGACTAGGCTAACATCCATTACAGTAACAAAGATATCGACAACAGACTACCTTCTATAATGACAAGGCTACCATATATTGTAATAACAAAAATCTCGACAACAAAAAAACCTTCCATAATGACAAGGCTACCATATATTGTAGTAACAAAAATCTCGACAACAGTCTAACTTCCATAATGACAAGGCTACCATCCATTAGAGTAACAAAAATCTCAACAATAGACTACCTTCCATAATGACATGGCTACCATCCATTGGAGTAACAAAAATCTCGAGAACAAACTACCTTCGATAATGACAAGGCTACCATCCATTAGAGTAACAAAAATCTCGACAAGAAACTACCTTCCATAATGACAAGCCTACGATCCATTAGAGTAACAAAAATATCAACAACAGACTACCTTCCATAATGACAAGGCTACAATCCATTGGAGTAATGAAAATATCAACAAGAGACTACCTTCCATAATGACAAGGCTACCATGCATTGGAGTAATGAAAATATCAACAAGAGACTACCTTATATAATGACAAGGCTACCATCCATTGGAGTAACAAAAATCTCGCCAACAGACTACCTTCCATAATGACAAGGCTACCATCCATTGGAGTGACAAAAATCTCGACAATAGACTACCTTCCATAATGACAAGGCTACCATCAATTTGAGTGACAAAGATATCGACAACAAATTACCTTCCATAATGACAAGGCTTCCATCCATTGGAGTGACAAAAATCTCGACAAGAGACTACCTTTCATAATGACAAGGCTACCATCCATTGGAGTAACAAAATCTCGACAATAAACTACCTTCCATAATGACAAGTCTACCATCCATTGGAGTAATTAAAATCTGGACAACAAACTACTTTCCATAATGACAAGGCTACCATCCATTGGAGTAACAAGAATATCAACAACAAACTATGTTCCATAATAACAAGGTTACCATCCATTGGAGTAAATAAAATATCGACAATAGACTACCTTCCATAATGACAAGGCTACCATCCATTGGAGTAACAAAAATATCGAAAACAAACTACCTTCCATAATGACAAGTCTACCATCCATTGGAGTGACAAAAATCTCGACAACAGAATACCTACCATTATGACTAGGCTACCATCCATTGGAGTAACAAAGATATCGATAACAGATTACCTTCCATAATGACAAGGCTACCATCCATTCGAGTCACAAAAATTTCGACAACATTCTACCTTCCATAATGACAAGGCTACCATCCATTGGAGTAACAAAAATCTCGACAATAGACTACCTTCCATAATGACAAGGCTACCATCCATTGGAGTAACAAAAATCTCGACAACAAACTACCTTCGATAATGACAAGGCTACCATCCATTAGAGTGACAAAAATCTCGACAACAAACTACCTTCCATAATGACAAGCCTACCATCCATTGTAGTAACAAAAATCTCGAAAACAGAATATCTTCCATAATGACAAGGCTAAAATCCATTGGAGTAACAAAATTTTCGAAAACAAAATACCTTCCATAATGACAAGGCTAAAATCCATTGGAGTAACAAAAATATCGACAACAGACTACCTTCCATAATGACAATGCTACCCTCCATTGAAGTAACAAAGATATCGACAACAGAATACCTTCCATAATGACAAGGCTACCATCCATTGGAGTGAAAAAAATCTCATAAACAGACTACCTTCCATAATGGCAAGGCTACCATCCATTGGAGTGACAAAAATATCGACAATAGACTACCTTCCATAATGACTAGGCTACCATCCATTAGAGTAACAAAAATCTCGACAACAGACTACCTTCCATAATGACAAGGCTACGATCCATTAGAATAACAAAAATTTCACCAACAGACTACCTTCCATAATGATAAAGCTACTATCCATTGGAGTAATGAAAATATCAACAAGAGACTACCTTCCATAATGACAAGGCTACCATGCATTGGAGTAATGAAAATATCAACAAGAGACTAACTTCCATAATTACAAGGCTACCATCCATTGGAGTAAAAAAAATCTCACTAACAGACTACCTTCCATAATGACAAGGCTACCATCCATTGGAGTGAGAAAAATCTCCACAATAGACTACCTTCCATAATGACAAGGCTACCATCCATTGGAGTAACAAAATCTTGACAACAAACTACCTTCCATAATGACAAGGCTACCATCCATTGGAGTAACAAAAATCTCGACAACAAACTACATTACATAATGACAAGGCTACCATCCATTGGAGTGACAAAAATCTCGACAATAGACTACCTTCCATAATGACAAGGCTACAATCCATTGGAGTCACAAAAATATCTACAACAGACTACCTTACATAATGAAAAGCCTACCATCCAATGGAGTAACAAAAATATCGACAATAGAATACCTTCTATAAGGACTAGGCTACCATACATTGGAGTAACAAAGATATCAACAACAGACTACCTTCCATAATGACAAGGCTACCATTCATTGTAGTGAAAAAAATCTCGAAAACAGACTACCTTTCATAATGGCAAGGCTACCATCCATTGGAGTGACAAAAATATCGACAATAGACTACCTTCCATAATGACTAGGCTAACATCCATTAGAGTAACAAAGATATCGACAACAGACTACCTTCTATAATGACAAGGCTACCATATATTGTAATAACAAAAATCTCGACAACAAACTACCTTCCATAATGACAAGGCTACCATATATTATAGTAACAAAAATCTCGACAACAGTCTAACTTCCATAATGACAAGGCTACCATCCATTAGAGTAACAAAAATCTCGACAATAGACTACCTTCCATAATGACAAGGCTACCATACATTGGAGTAACAAAAATCTCGACAACAAACTACCTTCGATAATGACAAGGCTACCATCCATTAGAGTAACAAAAATCTCGACAAGAAACTACCTTCCATAATGACAAGCCTACGATCCATTAGAGTAACAAAAATATCAACAACAGACTACCTTCCATAATGACAAGGCTACAATCCATTGGAGTAATGAAAATATCAACAAGAGACTACCTTCCATAATGACAAGGCTACCATGCATTGGAGTAATGAAAATATCAACAAGAGACTACCTTCTATAATGACAAGGCTACCATCCATTGGAGTAACAAAAATCTCGCCAACAGACTACCTTCCATAATGACAAGGCTACCATCCATTGGAGTGACAAAAATCTCAACAATAGACTACCTTCCATAATGACAAGGCTACCATCAATTGGAGTGACAAAGATATCGACAACAAATTACCTTCCATAATGACAAGGCTTCCATCCATTGGAGTGACAAAAATCTCGACAAGAGACTACCTTTCATAATGACAAGGCTACCATCCATTGGAGTAACAAAAATATCGACAACAAACTACCTTCCATAATGACAAGTCTACCATCCGTTGGAGTGACAAAAATCTCGACAATAGAATACCTACCATTATGACTAGGCTACCATCCATTGGAGTAACAAAGATATCGACAACATATTACCTTCCATAATGACAAGGCTACCATCCATTCGAGTCACAAAAATCTCGACAACAGACTACCTTCCATAATGACAAGGCTACCATCCATTGTAGTAACAAAAATCTCGAAAACAGAATACCTTCCATAATCACAAGGCTAAAATCCATTGGAGTAACAAAAATCTCGACAATAGACTACCTTCCATAATGACAAGGCTACTATCCATTAGAGTAACAAAAATCTCGACAACAGACTACCTTCCATAATGACAAGGCTACCATCTATTGGAGTAATGAAAATATCAACAACATACTACCTTTCATTGTGACTAGGCTACCATCCATTGTAGTAACAAATATATCGACAATAGATTACCTTCCATAATGACAAGGCTACCATCCATTGGAGTAACAAAAATATCGACAACAAACTACGTTCCATAATGACAAGGCTACCATCCATTTGAGTAACAGAAATATCGACAACAAACTACCTTCCATAATGACAAGTCTACCATCCATAGGAGTGACAAAAATCTCGACAACAGAATACCTACCATTATGAATAGGCTACCATCCATTGGAGTAACAAAGATATAGACAATAGATTACCTTCCATAATGACAAGGCTACCATCCATTAGAGTGACAAAAATCTCGACAACAGACTACCTTCCATAATGACAAGGCTACCATCCATTGTAGTAACAAAAATCTCAAAAACAGAATACCTTCCATAATGACAAGGCTAAAATCCATTGGAGTAACAAAAATCTCGACAATAGACTACCTTCCATAATGACAAGGCTACTATCCATTGGAGTAACAAAAATCTCGACAATAGACTATCTTCCATAATGACAAGGCTACCATCCATTGGAGTAATGAAAATATCAACAACAGACTACCTTTCATTGTGACTAGGCTACCATCTATTGGAGTAACAAAGATATCGACAACTGATTACCTTCCATAATGACAAGGCTACCATCCATTGGAGTAACAAAAATATCGACAACAAACTACGTTCCATAATGACAAGGCTACCATCCATTGGAGTAAATAAAATATCGACAATAGACTACAAGCCATAATGACAAGGCTACCATCCATTTGAGTAACAGAAATATCGACAACAAACTACCTTCCATAATGACAAGTCTACCATCCATAGGAGTGACAAAAATCTCGACAATAGAATACCTACCATTATGACTAGGCTACCATCCATTGGAGTAACAAAGTTATCGACAACATATTACCTTCCATAATGACAAGGCTACCATCCATTCGAGTCACAAAAATCTCGACAACAGACTACCTTCCATAATGACAAGGCTACCATCCATTGTAGTAACAAAAATCTCGAAAACAGAATACCTTCCATAATCACAAGGCTAAAATCCATTGGAGTAACAAAAATCTCGACAATAGACTACCTTCCATAATGACAAGGCTACTATCCATTGGAGTAACAAAAATCTCGACAACAGACTACCTTCCATAATGACAAGGCTACCATCTATTGGAGTAATGAAAATATCAACAACATACTACCTTTCATTGTGACTAGGCTACCATCCATTGGAGTAACAAATATATCGACAACAGATTACCTTCCATAATGACAAGGCTACCATCCATTGGAGTAACAAAAATATCGACAACAAACTACGTTCCATAATGACAAGGCTACCATCCATTGGAGTAAATAAAATATCGACAATAGACTACCTGCCATAATGACAAGGCTACCATCCATTTGAGTAACAGAAATATCGACAACAAACTACCTTCCATAATGACAAGTCTACCATCCATAGGAGTGACAAAAATCTCGACAACAGAATACCTACCATTATGAATAGGCTACCATCCATTGGAGTAACAAAGATATAGACAATAGATTACCATCCATAATGACAAGGCTACCATCCATTCGAGTGACAAAAATCTCGACAACAGACTACCTTCCATAATGACAAGGCTACCATCCATTGTAGTAACAAAAATCTCGAAAACAGAATACCTTCCATAATGACATGGCTAAAATCCATTGGAGTAACAAAAATCTCGACAATAGACTACCTTCCATAATGACAAGGCTACTATCCATTGGAGTAACAAAAATCTCGACAACAGACTACCTTCCATAATGACAAGGCTACCATCCATTGGAGTAATGAAAATATCAACAACAGACTACCTTTCATTGTGACTAGGCTACCATCCATTGGAGTAACAAAGATATCGACAACTGATTACCTTCCATAATGACAAGGCTACCATCCATTGGAGTAACAAAAATATCGACAACAAACTACGTTCCATAATGACAAGGCTACCATGCATTGGAGTAAATAAAATATCGACAGTAGACTACCTGCCATAATGACAAGGCTACCATCCATTTGAGTAACAGAAATATCGACAACAAACTACCTTCCATAATGACAAGTCTACCATCCATAGGAGTGACAAAAATCTCGACAACAGAATACCTACCATTATGAATAGGCTACCATCCATTGGAGTAACAAAGATATAGACAATAGATTACCTTCCATAATGACAAGGCTACCATCCATTCGAGTGACAAAAATCTCGACAACAGACTACCTTCCATAATGACAAGGCTACCATCCATTGTAGTAACAAAAATCTCGAAAACAGAATACCTTCCATAATGACAAGGCTAAAATCCATTGGAGTAACAAAAATCTCGACAATAGACTACCTTCCATAATGACAAGGCTACTATCCATTGGAGTAATAAAAATCTCGACAACAGACTACCTTCCATAATGACAAGGCTACCATCCATTGGAGTAATGAAAATATCAACAACAGACTACCTTTCATTGTGACTAGGCTACCATCCATTGGAGTAACAAAGAAATCGACAACTGATTACCTTCCATAATGACAAGGCTACCATCCATTGGAGTAACAAAAATATCGACAACAAACTACGTTCCATAATGACAAGGCTACCATCCATTGGAGTAAATAAAATATCGACAATAGACTACCTGCCATAATGACAAGGCTACCATCCATTTGAGTAACAAAAATATCGACAACAAACTACCTTCCATAATGACAAGTCTACCATCCATAAGAGTGACAAAAATCTCGACAACAGAATACCTACCATTATGAATAGGCTACCATCCATTGGAGTAACAAAGATATTGACAACAGATTACCTTCCATAATGACAAGGCTACCATCCATTCGAGTGACAAAAATCTCGACAACAGACTACCTTCCATAATGACAAGGCTACCATCCATTGTAGTAACAAAAATCTCGAAAACAGAATACCTTCCATAATGACAAGGCTAAAATCCATTGGAATAACAAAAATCTCGACAATAGACTACCTTCCATAATGACAAGGCTACTATCCATTGGAGTAACAAAAATCTCGACAACAGACTACCTTCCATAATGACAAGGCTACCATCCATTGGAGTAATGAAAATATCAACAACAGACTACCTTTCATAGTGACTAGGCTACCATCCATTGGAGTAACAAAGATATCGACAACAGATTACCTTCCATAATGACAAGGCTACCATCCATTGGAGTGACAAAAATCTCGCAAACAGACTACCTTCCATAATGACAAGGCTACCATCCATTGTAGTAACAAAAATCTCGAAAACATAATACCTTCCATAATGGCAAGGCTAAAATCCATTGGAGTAACAAAAATATCGGCAATAGACTACCTTCCATAATGACAAGGCTACTATCCATTGGAGTAACAAAAATCTCGACAACATACTACCTTCCATAATGACAAGGCTACCATCCATTGGAGTAATGAAAATATCAACAAGAGACTACCTTTCATAATGACAAGGCTACCATACATTGGAGTAATGAAAATATCAACAAGGGACTACCTTCCATAATGACAAGGCTACCATCCATTGGAGTAACAAAATATCAACAACATACTACCTTCCATATTGACAAGGCTACCATCCATTAGAGTAATGAAAATATCAACAAGAGACTACCTTCCATAACGACAAGGCTACCATGAATTGGAGTAATGAAAATATCAACAAGAGACTACCTTCCATAATGACAAGGCTACCATCCATTGGAGTAACAAAAATCTCGCCAACAGACTACCTTCCATAATGACAAGGCTACCATCCATTGGAGTGACAAAAATCTAGACAATAGACTACCTTTCATAATGACAAGGCTACCATCCATTGGAGTAACAAAATCTGGACAACCAACTACCTTCCATAATGACAAGGCTACCATCCATGGGAGTAACTAAAATCTCGACAACAAATTACATTCCATAATGACAAGGCTAGGCTACCATCCATTGGAATAACAAAAATATGGACAACAAACTACGTTCCATAATGACAAGGCTACCATCCATTGGAGTAACAAAAATATCGACAATAGACTACCTTCCATTACGACTAGGCTACCATCCATTGGAGTAACAAAGATATCGACAACAAATTACCTTCCATAATGACAAGACTACCATCCATCGGAGTGACAAAAATCTCGACAACAGACTACCTTCCATAATGACAAGGCTACCATCCATTGTAGCAACAAAAATCTCGAAAACAGAATACCTTCCATAATGACAAGGCTAAAATACATTGGAGTAACAAAAATCTCGACAATAGACTACCTTCCATAATGACAAGGCTACTATCCATTGGAGTAACAAAAATCTCGACAACAAACTACCTTCCATAATGACAAGGCTACCATCCATTGGAGTAATAAAAATATCAACAAGAGACTACCTTTCATAATGACAAGGCTATCATTCATTGGAGTAATGAAAATATCAACAAGAGACTACCTTCCATAATGACAAGGCTACCATCATTGGAGTAACAAAAATCTCGCCAACAAACTACTTTCCATAATGAAAAGGCTACCATCCATTGGAGTGACAAAAATCTCGACAATAGACTACCTTCCATAATGACAAGGCTACCATCCATTGGAGTAACAAAATATCGATAACAAACTACCTTCCATAATGACAAGGCTACCATCCATTGGAGTAACAAAAATGTCGCCAACAAACTACCATCCATAACGACAAGGCTACCATCCATTAGAATAACAAAAATATCGACAACAAACTACATTCCATAATGGCAAGGCTAAAATCCATTGGAGTAACAAAAATATCGGCAATAGACTACCTTCCATAATGACAAGGCTACTATCCATTGGAGTAACAAAAATCTCGACACTAGACTACCTTCCATAATGACAAGGCTACCATCCATTGGAGTAATGAAAATATCAACAAGAGACTACCTTTCATAATGACAAGGCTACCATACATTGGAGTAATGAAAATATCAACAAGAGACTACCTTCCATAATGACAAGGCTACCATCCATTGGAGTGAAAAAAATCTCGAGAACAAACTACCTTCCATAATGGCAAGGCAACCATCCATTGGAGTGACAAAAATATCGACAATAGACTACCTTCCATAATGACTAGGCTAACATCCATTAGAGTAACAAAGATATCGACAACAGACTACCTTCTATAATGACAAGGCTACCATATATTGTAATAACAAAAATCTTGACAACAAACTACCTTCCATAATGACAAGGCTACCATATATTGTAGTAACAAAAATCTCGACAACAATCTAACTTCCATAATGACAAGGCTACCATCCATTGGAGAAACAAAAATCCCGACAATAGACTACCTTCCATAATGACAAGGCTACCGTCAATTGGAGTAACAAAAATCTCGACAACAAACTACCTTCGATAATGACAAGGCTACCATCCATTAGAGTAACAAAAATCTCGACAACAGACTACCTTCCATAATGACAATCCTAGGATCCATTAGAGTAACAAAATATCAACAACATACTACCTTCAATAATGACAAGGCTACCATCCATTGGAGTAATGAAAATATCAACAACAGATTACCTTCCATAATGACAAGGCTACCATGAATTGGAGTAATGAAAATATCAACAAGAGACTACCTTCCATAATGACAAGGCTACCATCCATTGGAGTAACAAAATTCTCGCCAACAGACTACCTTCCATAATGACAAGGCTACCATCCATTGGAGTGACAAAAATCTAAACAATAGACTACCTTTCATAATGACAAGGCTACCATCCATTGGAGTAACAAAATATGGACAACAAACTACCTTCCAAAATGACAAGGCTACCATCCATGGGAGTAACTAAAATCTCGACAAGAAATTACGTTCCATAATGACAAGGCTACCATCCATTGGAATAACAAAAATATCGACAACAAACTACGTTCCATAATGACAAGGCTACCATCTGTTGGAGTAACAAAAATATCGACAATAGACTACCTTCCATAAGGACTAGGCTACCATCCATTGGAGTAACAAAGATATCGACAACAGATTACCTTCCATAATGACAAGACTACCATCCATCGGAGTGACAAAAATCTCGACAACAGACTACCTTCCATAATGACAAGGCTACCATCCATTGTAGCAACAAAAATCTCAAAAACAAAATACCTTCCATAATGACAAGGCTAAAATCCATTGGAGTAACAAAAATCTCGACAATAGACTACCTTCCATAATGACAAGGCTACTATCCATTGGAGTAACAAAAATCTCGACAACAGACTACCTTCCATAATGACAAGGCTACCATCCATTGGAGTAATGAAAATATCAACAAGAGACTACCTTTCATAATGACTAGGCTACCATCCATTGGAGTAACAAAGATATCGACAACATATTACCTTCCATAATGACAAGGCTACCATCCATTGGAGTGACAAAAATCTCGACAATAGACTACCTTCCATAATGACAAGGCTACCATCCATTTTAGTAACAAAAATCTCGAAAATAGAATACCTTTCAAAATGGCAAGGCTAAAAGCCATTGGAGTAAGAAAAATCTCGACAATAGACTACCTTCCATAATAACAAGGCTACAATCCATTGGAGTAACAAAAATATCGACAACAGACTACCTTCCATAATGACAAGGCTACCATCCATTAGAGTAATGAAAATATTACAAGAGACTACCTTTCATAATGACAAGGCTACCATTCATTGGAGTAATGAAAATATCAACAAGAGACTACCTTCCATAATGACAAGGCTACCATCCATTGGAGTAACAAAAATCACGCCAACAAACTACTTTCCATAATGACAAGGCTACCATCCATTGGAGTGACAAAAATCTCGACAATAGACTACCTTCCATAATGACAAGGCTACCATCCATTGGAGTAATAAAATATCGATAACAAACTACCTTCCATAATGACAAGGCTGCCATCCATTGGAGTAACAAAAATGTCGACAACAAACTACCTTCCATAACGACAAGGCTACCATCCATTAGAATAACAAAAATATCGACAACAAACTACGTTCCATAAGGACAAGGCTACCAACCATTGGAGTAACAAAAATGTCGACAACAGACTACCTTCCATAATGACAAGGCTACCATCCATTGGAGTAACAAAAATATCGATAAAAGACTACCTTACATAATGAAAAGCCTACCATCCATTGGAGTAACAAAAATCACGACAACAGAATACCTTCCATAATGACTAGGCTACAATCCATTGGAGTAACAAAGATATGGACAACAGACAACCTTCCATAATGACAAGGCTACCATCCATTGGAGTGAGAAAAATCTTGAAAACAGACTACCTTCCATAATGACAAGGCTACCATCCATTGGAGTGACAAAAATCTCGACAATAGACTACCTTCCAAAATGACTAGGCTACCATCCATTAGAGTAACAAAGATATCCACAACAGACTACCTTCTATAATGACAAGGCTACCATACATTGTAATAACAAAAATGTCGACAACAAACTACCTTCCATAATGACAACGCTACCATACATTGTAGTAACAAAAATCTCGACAACAGTCTACCTTCCATAATGACATGGATACCATCCATTGGAGAAACAAAAATCCCGACAATAGACTACCTTCCATAATGACAAGGCTACCATCCATTGGAGTAACAAAAATCTCGATAACAAACTACCTTCGATAATAACAAGGCTACCATCCATTAGAGTAACAAAATTCTCGACAACAGAATACCTTCCATAATGACAAGATTACGATCCATTAGAGTACCAAAAATTTCGACAACTGACTACCTTCCATAATGACAAGGCTACCATCCATTGGAGTAATGAAAATATCAACAAGAGACTACCTTCCATAATGACAAGGCTACCATGCATTGGAGTAATGAAAATATCAACAAGAGACTACCTTCCATAATTACAAGGCTACCATCCATTGGAGTAACAAAAATCTCACCAACAGACTACCTTCCATAATGACAAGGCTACCATCCATTGGAGTGACAAAAATCTCAACAATAGACTACCTTCCATAATGACAAGGCTACCATCCATTGGAGTAGAAAAATCTCGACAACAAACTACCTTTGATAATGACAAGGCTACCATCCATTGGAGTAACAAAAATCTCGACAACAAACTACCTTCCATAATGACAAGGCTACCATCCATTGGAATAACAAAAATATCGACAACAAATTACATTCCATAATGACAAGGCTACCATCCATTGGAGTGACAAAAATCTCGACAATAGACTACCTTCCATAATGAAAAGGCTACCATCCATTTGAGTAACTAAAATATCTACAAAAAAATACCTTCCATAATGACTAGGCTACCATCCATTAGAGTAACAAAGATATCGACAACAGACTACCTCCCATAATGACAAGGCTACCATCCATTGGAGTGAAAAAAATCTCAAAAACAAACTACCTTCCATAATAGCATAGATACCATCCATTAGAGTGACACAAATATCGATAATAGACTACCTTCCATAATGACTAGGCTAACATCCATTAGAGTAACAAAGATATCGACAACAGACTACCTTCTATAATGATAAGGCTACCATTTATTGTAATAGCAAAAATCTCGACAACAAACTACCTTCCATAATGACAAGGATACCATACATTGTAGTAATAAAAATCTCGACAATAGTCTACCTTCCATAATGACAAGGCTACCATCCATTGGAGTAACAAAAATCTCGAAAATAGACTACCTTCCATAATGACAAGGCTACCATCCATTGGAGTAACAAAAATCTCGACAACAAACTACCTTCGATAATGACAAGGCTACCATCCATTAGTGTAACAAAAATCTCGACAACAGACTACCTTCCATTATGACAAGGCTACCATCCATTGGAAAACAAAAATATCGACAAGAGACTACCTTCCATAATGACAAGGCTACCATCCATTGGAGTAATGAAAATATCAACAAGAGACTACCTTCCATAATGACAAGGCTACCATGCATTGGAGTAATGAAAATATCAACAAGATACTACCTTCCAGAATGACAAGTCTACCATCCATTGGAGTAACAAAAATCTCGCCAACAGACTACCTTCCATAATGACAAGGCTACCATCCATTGGAGTGACAAAAATCTTGACAATACACTACCTTCCATAACGACAAGGCTACCATCCATTGGAGTAATGAAAATATCAACAAGAGAATACCTCCATAATGACAAGGCTACCATGCATTGGAGTAATGAAAATATCAACAAGAGACTACCTTCCGTAATGACAAGGGTACCATCCATTAGAGTGACAAAAATCTCGACAACAGACTACCTTCCATAATGACAAGGCAACCATCCATTGGAGTGACAAATATCTCGAAAACAGACTACCTTCCATAATGACAAGGATAAAATCCATTGGAGTAACAAAGATATCGACAAAAAACTACCTTTTATAATGCCAAGGCTACCATCTATTGAAATTAAAAAAATCTCGAGATCAGACTACCTTCCATGATGACTAGGCTATCATCCATTAGAGTAACAAAGATATCGACGACAGACTACCTTCTATAATGACAGGGCTACCATCCATTGGAGTAACAGAAATCTCGTCAACAAACTACCTTCCATAATGACAAGTCTACCATCCACTGGAGTAACAAAAATCTCGACAACAGACTACATTCCATAATGATAAGGCTACCATGCATTGGAGTAATGAAAATATCAACAAGGGACTACCTTCCATAATGACAAGGCTACCATCCATTGGAGTAACAAAAATATCGCCAACAGACTACCTTCCATAATGACAAGGCTACCATCCATTGGAGTGACAAAAATCTCGACAATAGACTACCTTCCATAATGACAAGGCTACCATCCATCGGAGTAACAAAATCTCAACAACAAACTACCTTCCATAATGACAAGGCTACCATCCATTGGAGTAACAAAAATCTCGACAACAAACTACCATCCATAATGACAAGGCTAACATCCGTTGGAATAACAAAAATATCGACATAAACTACGTTCCATAATGACAGGGCTACCATCCATTGGGGTAACAAAAATATCGACAACAGACTACCTTCCATAGTGACAAGGCTACGATCCATTAGAGTAACAAAAATCTCGACAACAGACTACCTTCCATAATGACAAGGCTACCATCCATTGGAGTACCAAAAATCTCGAAAACAGACTACCTTCCATAATGACAAGGCTACCATGCATTGGAGTAATGAAAATATCAACAAGAGACTACCTTCCACAATGACAAGGCTACCATCCATTGGGGTAAAAAAATATCAACAACAGACTACCTTCCATAATGACAAGGCTACCATCCATTGGAGTGACAAAAATCTCGACAACAGACTACCTTCCATAATGACAAGGCTACCATCCATTGGAGTGACAAAAATATCAACAACAATCTACCTTCCGTAATGACAAGGCTACTATCCATTGGAGTAACAAAAATATCGACAACAAACTACCTTCCATAATGAAAAGGCTACCATCCATTTGAGTAACTAAAATATCTACAAAAAAATACCTTCCATAATGACTAGGCTACCATCCATTAGAGTAACAAAGATATCGACAACAGACTACCTCCCATAATGACAAGGCTACCGTCCATTGGAGTGAAAAAAATCTCAAAAACAAACTACCTTCCATAATAGCATAGGTACCATCCATTGGAGTGACACAAATATCGATAATAGACTACCTTCCATAATGACTAGGCTAACATCCATTAGAGTAACAAAGATATCGACAATAGACTACCTTCTATAATGATAAGGCTACCATATATTGTAATAACAAAAATCTCGACAACAAACTACCTTCCATAATGACAAGGATACCATACATTGTAGTAATAAAAATCTCAACAATAGTCTACCTTCCATAATGACAAGGCTACCATCCATTGGAGTAACAAAAATCTCGAAAATAGACTACCTTCCATAATGACAAGGCTACCATCCATTGGAGTAACAAAAATCTCGACAACAAACTACCTTCGATAATGACAAGGCTACCATCCATTAGTGTAACAAAAATCTCGACAACAGACTACCTTCCATTATGACAAGGCTACCATCCATTGAAAAACAAAAATATCGACAAGAGACTACCTTCCATAATGACAAGGCTACCATCCATTGGAGTAATGAAAATATCAACAAGAGACTACCTTCCATAATGACAAGGCTACCATGCATTGGAGTAATGAAAATATCAACAAGATACTACCTTCCAGAATGACAAGTCTACCATCCATTGGAGTAACAAAAATCTCGCCAACAGACTACCTTCCATAATGACAAGGCTACCATCCATTGGAGTGACAAAAATCTTGATAATACACTACCTTCCATAACGACAAGGCTACCATCCATTGGAGTAATGAAAATATCAACAAGAGAATACCTCCATAATGACAAGGCTACCATGCATTGGAGTAATGAAAATATCAACAAGAGACTACCTTCTGTAATGACAAGGGTACCATCCATTAGAGTGACAAAAATCTCGACAACAGACTACCTTCCATAATGACAAGGCAACCATCCATTGGAGTGACAAATATCTCGAAAACAGAATACCTTCCATAATGACAAGGATAAAATCCATTGGAGTAACAAAGATATCGACAAAAAACTACCGTTTATAATGACAAGGCTACCATCTATTGGAATTAAAAAAATCTCGAGATCAGACTACCTTCCATAATGACTAGGCTATCATCCATTAGAGTAACAAAGATATCGACGACCGACTACCTTCTATAATGACAGGGCTACCATCCATTGGAGTAACAGAAATCTCGACAACAAACTACCTTCCATAATGACAAGTCTACCATCCACTGGAGTAACAAAAATCTCGACAACAGACTACATTCCATAATGATAAGGCTACCATGCATTGGAGTAATGAAAATATCAACAAGGGACTACCTTCCATAATGACAAGGCTACCATCCATTGGAGTAACAAAACTATCGCCAACAGACTACCTTCCATAATGACAAGGCTACCATCCATTGGAGTGACAAAAATCTCGACAATAGACTACCTTCCATAATGACAAGGCTACCATCCATTGGAGTAACAAAATCTCAACAACAAACTACCTTCCATAATGACAAGGCTACCATCCATTGGAGTAACAAAAATCTCGACAACAAACTACCATCCATAATGACAAGGCTAACATCCGTTGGAATAACAAAAATATCGACATAAACTACGTTCCATAATGACAAGGCTACCATCCATTGGAGTAACAAAAATATCGACAACAGACTACCTTCCATAGTGACAAGGCTACGATCCATTAGAGTAACAAAAATCTCGACAACAGACTACCATCCATAATGACAAGGCTACCATCCATTGGAGTACCAAAAATCTCGACAACAGACTACCTTCCATAATGACAAGGCTACCATGCATTGGAGTAATGAAAATATCAACAAGAGACTACCTTCCACAATGACAAGGCTACCATCCATTGGGTTAAAAAATCTCGCCAACAAACTACCTTCAATAATGACAAGGCTACCATCCATTGGAGTAACAAAAATATCAACAACAATCTACCTTCCATAATGACAAGGCTACTATCCATTGGAGTAACAAAAATATCGACAACAAACTACCTTCCATAATGACAAGGCTACCTTCCATTGGAGTAACAAAAATATCGACAAAAGACTACCTTCCATAATGACAAGGCTACCATCCATTGGAGTACAAAAAATATCAAAAATAGACTACCTTACATAATGAAAAGCCTACCATCCATTGGAGTAACAAAGATATCGACAACAGACTACCTTCCATAATGACAAGGGTACCATCCATTGGAGTGACAAAAATCTCGACAACAAACTACCTTCCATAATGACAAGGCTACCATCCATTGGAGTGACAAATATCTCGAAAACAGACTACCTTCAATAATGACAAGGATAAAACCATTGGAGTAACAAAGATATCGAGAACAGACTACCTTCTATAATGACAAGGCTACCATCTATTGGAATAAAAAAAATCTCGAGATCAGACTACGTTACATAATGACTAGGCTATCATCCATTAGAGTAACAAAGATATCGACGACAGACTACCTTCTATAATGACAAGGCTACCATACATTGTAATAACAAAAATCTCGACAACAAACTACCTTCCATAATGACAAGTCTACCATCCACTGGAGTAACAAAAATCTCGACAACAGACTACATTCCATAATGACAAGGCTACAATGCATTGGAGTAATGAAAATATCAACAAGGGACTACCTTCCATAATGCCAAGGCTACCATCCATTGGAGTAACAAATATCTCGCCAACAGACTACCTTCCATAATGACAAGGCTACCATCCATTGGAGTGACAAAAATCTCGACAATAGACTACCTTCCATAATGACAAGGCTACCATCCATTGGAGTAACAAAATCCTAACAACAAACTACCTTCCATAATGACAAGGCTACCATCCATTGGAGTAACAAAAATTTCGACAACAAACTACTTTCCCTAATGACAAGGCTAACATTCATTGGAATAACAAAAATATATACAACAAACTACGTTCCATAATGACAAGGCTACCATCCATTGGAGTAACAAAAATATCGACAACAGACTACTTTCCATAGTGACAAGGATACGATCCATTAGAGTAACAAAAATCTCGACAACAGACTACCTTCCATAATGACAAGGCTACCATCCATTGGAGTACCAAAAATCTCGACAACAAACTACCTTACATAATGACAAGGCTACCATGCATTGGAGTAATGAAAATATCAACAAGAGACTACCTTCCACAATGACAAGGATACCATCCATTGGAGTAACAATAATCTCGACAACATACAACCTTCCATAATGACAAGGCTACCATCCATTGGAGTGACAAAAATCTCGACAATAGACTACCTTCCATAATGACAAGGCTACCATCCATTGGAGTAACAAAATCTCAACAACAAACTACCTTCCATAATGACAAGGCTACCATCCATTGGAGTAACAAAAATATCGACAACAAACTACCTTCCATAATGACAAGGCTACCATCCATTGGAATAACAAAAACATCGACAACAAACTATGTTCCATAATGACAAGGCTACCATCCATTGGAGTAACAAAAATATCGACAACAGACTACCTTCCATAGTGACAAGGATACGATCCATTAGGGTAACAAAAATCTCGGCAACAGACTACCTTCCATAATAATAAGGCTACCATCCATTGGAGTAACAAAAATCTCGACAACAAAATACCTTCCATAATGAATAGGCTACCATGCATTGGAGTAATGAAAATATCAACAAGAGACGACCTTCCATAATGACAAGGGTACCATCCATTGGAGTACCAAAATTCTCGCCAACAGACTACCTTCCATAATGACAAGGCTACCATCCATTGGAGTGACAAAAATCTCGACAATAGTCTACTTTCCATAATGATAAGGCTACCATCCATTGGAGTAACAAAATCTGAACAACAAACTACCTTCCATAATGACAAGGCTACCATCCATTGGAATAACAAAAATCTCGAGATCAGACTACCTTCCCTAATAACTAGGCTACCATCCATTGGAATAAAAAAAATATCGACAACAAACTACGTTCCATAATGACAAGGCTACCATCCATTGGAGTAACAAATATATCGACAAAAGACTACCTTCCATAATGACAAGGCTACCATCCATTGGAGTAACAAAAATATCGATAACAGACTACCTTACATAATGAAAAGCCTACCATCCATTGGTGTAACAAAAATCTCGACAACAAAATACCTTCCATAATGACTAGGCTACCATCCATTGGAGTAACAAAGATATCGACAACAAACTCCCTTACATAATGACAACGGTACCATCCATTAGAGTGACAAAAATCTCGACAATAGACTACCTTCCATAATGACAAGGCTACCATCCATTGGAGTGAAAAAAATCTCGAAAACAGACTACCTTCCATAATGACAAGGATAAAATCCATTGCAGTAACAAAGATATCGACAACAGACTACCTTCTATAATGACAAGGCTACCATCTATTGGAATAACAAAAATATCGAGATCAGACTACCTTCCATAATAACTAGGCTATCATCCATTAGAGTAACAAAGATATTGATGACAGATTAACTTCTATAATGACAAGGCTACCATATATTGTAATAACAAAAATCTCGACAACAAACTACCTTCCATAATGACAAGGCTACCACACATTGTAGTAACAAAAATATCGACAACAGTCTACCTTCCATAATGACAAGGCTACCATCCATTGGAGTGACAAAAATCTCGACAATAGACTACCTTCCATAATGACAAGGCTACCATCCATTGGAGTAACAAAAATCTCCACAACAAACTACCTTCGATAATGACAAGGCTACCAACCATTAGAGTAACAAAAATTTCGACAACAAACTACCTTCCATAGTGACAAGGCTACGATCCATTAGAGTAACAAAAACCTCGTCAACAGACTACCTTCCATAATGACAAGGCTACAATACACTGGAGTAACAAAAATCTAGACCACATACTACCTTCCATAATAACAAGGCTACCATGCATTGGAGTAATGAAAATATCAACAAGACACTACCTTCCACAATGACAAGGCTACCATCCATTGGAGTAACAAAAATCACGCCAACAAACTACCTTCCATAATGACAAGGCTACCATCCATTGGAGTGACAAAAATCTCGACAATATACTACCGTCCATAATTACAAGGCTACCATCCATTGGAGTAACAAAATCTCAACAACAAGCTACCTTCCATAATGACAAGACTACCATCCATTGGAGTAACAAAAATCTCGACAACAAACTACCTTCCATAAGGACAAGGCTACCATCCATTGGAATAACAAAAATATCGACAACAAACTACGTTCCATAATGACAAGGCTACCATCCATTGGAGTAACAAAAATATCGACAAAAGACTACCTTCCATAATGATAAGGATACCATCCATTGGAGTAACAAAAATATCGACAATAGACTACCTTACATAATGAAAAGCCTACCATCCATTGGAGTAACAAAAATATCGACAACAAAATACCCTCCATAATGACTAGGCTACCATCCATTGGAGTAACAAAGATATCGACAACAGACTACCTTCCTTAATGACAAGGGTACCATCCATTGGAGTGACAAAAATCTCGACAACAGAATACCTTCCATAATGACAAGGCTACCATCCATTGGAGTGACAAAAATCTCGAAAACAGACTACCTTCCATAATGACAAGGATAAAATCCATTGGAGTAACAAAGTTATCGAAAATAAACTACCTTCTATAATGAACAGGCTACCGTCTATTGGAATAACAAAAATTTCGAGATCAGACTACCTTCCATAATGACTAGGCTATCATCCATTAGAGTAACAAAGATATCGACGATAGACTACCTTCTATAATGACAAGGCTACCATACATTGTAATAACAAAAATCTCGACAACAAACTACCTTCCATAATGACAAGTCTACCATCCACTGGAGTAACAAAAATCTCGATAACAGACTACCTTCCATAATGACAAGGCTACCATGCATTGGAGTAATGAAAATATCAACAAGGGACTACCTTCCATATTGACAAGACTACCATCCATTGGAGTAACAAAATCTCAACAACAAACTACCTTCCATAATGACAAGGCTACCATCCATTGGAGTAACAAAAATCTCGACAACAAACTACCTTTCATAATGACAAGGCTACCATCCATTGGAATAACAAAAATATCGACAACAAACTACGTTCCATAATTACAAGGCTACCATCCATTAGAGTAACAAAAATCTCGACAACAGACTACCTTCCATAATGACAAGGCTACCATCCATTGGAGTAACAAAAATCTCGACAACAGACTACCTTCCATAATGACAAGGCTACCATGCATTGGAGTAATGAAAATATCAATAAGAGACTACCTTCCACAATGACAAGGCTACCATCCATTGGAGTAACAAAAATCTCGCCAACAGAATACCTTCCATAATGACAAGGCTACCATCCATTGGAGTGACAAAAATCTCGACACGAGACTACCTTCTATAATGACAAGGCTACCGTCCATTGGAGTAAAAAAATCTCAACAACAAACTACCTTCCATAATGACAAGGCTACCAAACATTGGAGTAACAAAAATATCAACAACAAACTACCTTCCATAATGACAAGGCTACCATCAATTGGAATAACAAAAATATCGACAACAAACTAAGTTCCATAATGACAAGGCTACCATCCATTGGAGTAACATAAATATCAACAAAAGACTACCTTCCATAATGACAGTGCTACCATCCATTGGAGTAACAAAAATATCGAAAATAGACTACCTTACATAATGAAAAGCCTACCATCCATTGGAGTAACAAAAATCTCGACAACAAAATACCTTCCATAATGACTAGGCTACCATCCATTGGAGTAACAAAGATATCGACAACAGACTACCTTCCATAATGACAAGGGTACCATCCATTGGAGTGACAAAAATCTCGACAACAAACTACCTTCCATAATGACAAGGCTACCATCTATTGGAATAACAAAAATCTCGATATCAGACTACCTTCCATAATGACTAGGCTATCATCCATTAGAGTAACAAAGATATCGAAGACAGACTACCTTCTATAATGACAAGGCTACCATACATTGTAATAACAAAAATCTCGACAATAAACTACTTTCCATAATGACAAGGCTACCATCCATTGGAGGAACAAAAATATCGACAATAGACTACCTTCCATAATGACAAGGCTACCATCCATTGGAGTGACAAAAATCTCGACAATAGACTACCTTCTAAAATGACAAGGCTACCATCCGTTGGAGTAACAAAATCTCAACAACAAAGTACCTTCCATAATGACAAGGCTACCATCCATTGGAGTAACAAAAATATCGACAAAAAACTACCTTCCATAATGACAAGGCTACCATCCATTGGAATAACAAAAATATTGACAATAAACTACGGTCCATAATGACAAGGCTACCATCCATTGGAGTAACAAAAATATCGACAAAAGACTACCTTCCATAATGACAAGGCTACCATCCATTGGAGTAAAAAAAATATCGAAAATAGACTATCTTACATAATGAAAAGCCTACCATCCAATGGAGTAACAAAAATCTCGACAACAAAATACCTTCCATAATGACTAGGCTACCATCCATTGGAGTAAAAAAGATATCGACAACAAACTACCTTCCATAATGACAAGGGTACCATCCATTGGAGGGACATAAATCTCGACAACAAACTTCCTTCCATAATGACAAGGCTACCATCCATTGGAGTGACAAAAATCTCGAAAATAGACTACCTTGCATAATGACAAGGCTACAATCCATTGGAGTGACAAAAATATCGATAATAAACTACCTTCCATAATGACTAGGCTATCATCCATTAGAGTAACAAATATATCGACAACAGACTACCTTCTATAATGACAAGGCTACCATACATTGTAATAACAAAAATCTCGACAAAAAACTACCTTCCATAATGACAAGGCTACCATCCATTGGAATAACAAAAATATTGACAACAAACTACGGTCCATAATGACAAGGCTACCATCCATTGGAGTAACAAAAATATCGACAAAAGACTACCTTCCATAATGACAAGGCTACCGTCCATTGGAGTAAAAAAAAATTGAAAATAGACTATCTTACATAATGAAAAGCCTACCATCTAATGGAGTAACAAAAATCTCGACAACAAAATACCTTCCATAATGACTAGGCTTCCATCCACTGGAGTAACAAAGATATCGACAACAAACTACCTTCCATAATGACAAGGGTACCATCCATTGGAGGGACAAAAATCTCGACAACAAACTTCCTTCCATAATGACAAGGCTACCATCCATTGGAGTGACAAAAATCTCGAAAATAGACTACCTTGCATAATGACAAGGCAACCATCCATTGGAGTGACAAAAATATCGATAATAAACTACCTTCCATAATGACTAGGCTATCATCCATTAGAGTAACAAATATATCGACAACAGACTACCTTCTATAATGACAAGGCTACCATACATTGTAATAACAAAAATCTCGACAACAATCTACATTCCATAATGACAAGGCTACCATCCATTGGAGTAACAAAAATCTTGACAATAGACTACCTTCCATAATGACAAGGCTACCATCCATTGGAGTGACAAAAATCATGAAAACAGACTACCTTCCATAATGACAAGGATAAAATCCATTGGAGTAACAAAGATATCGACAATAGACTACCTTCTATAATGACAAGGCTACCATCTATTGGAATAACAAAAATATCAAGATCAGACTACCTTCCATAATGACTAGGCTATCACCCATTAGAGTAACAAAGATATCAACGACAGACTACCTTCTATAATGACAAGGCTACCATACATTGTAATAACAAAAATCTTGACAACAAACTACCTTCCATAATGACAAGGCTACCATCCATTGGAGTAACAAAAATATCGATAATAGACTACCTTCCATAATGACAAGGCTACCATGCATTGGAGTAATGAAAATATCAACCAGAGACTACCTTCCATAATGACGAGGCTACCATCCATTGGAGTAACAAAAATATTGCCAACAGACTACCTTGCATAATGACAAGGCTACCATCCATTGGAATGACAAAAATCTCGACAATAGACTACCTTCCATAATGACAAGGCTACCATCCATTGGAGTAACAAAATCTCAACAACAAACTACCTTCCATAAGTACAAGGCCTCCATCCATTGGAGTAACCAAAATCTCGACAACAAACTACCTTCCATAATGACAAGGCTACCATCCATTGAAATAACAAAAACATCGACAACAAACTACGTTCCATAATGACAAGGCTACCATCCATTGGAGTAACAAATATATCGACAATATACTACCTTCCATAGTGACAAGGCTACGATCCATTAGAGTAACAAAAATGTCGACAACAAACTACCTTCCATAATGACAAGGCTACCATCCATTGGAGTAATAAAAATCTCGACAACAGACTACCTTCCATAATGACAAGGCTACCATGCATTGGAGTAATGAAAATATCAACAAGAGACTACCTTCCACAATGACAAGGCTACCATTCATTGGAGTAACAAAAATCTCGCCAACAAACTACCTTCCATAATGACAAGGCTACCATCCATTGGAGTGACAAAAATCTCGATAATAGACTACCTTCCATAATGACAAGGCTACCATCCATTGGAGTAACAAAATCTCAACAACAAACTACCTTCCATAATGATAAGGCTACCATCCATTGGAGTAACAAAAATATCGACAACAAACTACCTTCCATAATGAAAGGGCTACCATCCATTGGAATAACAAAAATATCAACAACAAACTACGTTCCATAATTACAAGGCTACCATCCATTGGAGTAACAAAAATATCGACAAAAGACTACCTTCCATAATGACAAGGCTACCATCAATTGGAGTAACAAAAATATCAACAACAAACTACCTTACATAATGAAAAGCCTACCATCCATTGGAGTAACAAAAATCTCGACAACAAAATACCTTCCATAATGACTAGGCTACCATCCACTGCAGTAACAAAGATATCGATAACAGACTACCTTCCATAATGACAAGGGTACCATCCATTGGAGTGACAAAAAACTCGACAACAGAATACCTTCCATAATGACGAGGCTACCATCCATTGGAGTGACAAAAATCTCGAAAACAGACTACCTTCCATAATGACAAGGCTACCATCAATTATAGTAACCAAAATCTCGACCACAGACTACCTTCCATAATGACAATGCTACCATCCATTGGAGTAACAAAATTCTCGACAACAGACTACTTTCCATAATGATGAGGATACCATCAATTGGAGTAACAAAAATCTTGACAACATACTACCTTCCATAATGACAAGGCTAGCGTTTATTGGAATAACAAAAATCTCGAGAATAGGCTACCTTCCATAATGACAAGGCTACCATCCATTGGAATAACAAAAATATCGACAACAAACTAAGTTCCATAATGACAAGGCTACCATCCATTGGAGTAACTAAAATCTCGACAAAAGACTACCTTCCATAACGACAAGGCTTCCATCCATTGGAGTAACAAAAATATCGGAAACAAACTACCTTACTTAATGAAAAGCCTACCATTCATTGGAGTAACAAAAATCTCGACAACAAAATACCTTCCATAAGGACTAGGCTACCATCCATTAGAGTAACAAAGATATCGAGAACAGACTACCTTCCATAATGACAAGGGTACCATCCATTGGAGTGACAAAAATCTCGACAACAGACTACCTTCCATAATGACAAGGCTACCACCCATTGGACTGACAAAAATATCGAAAACAGACTACCTTCCATAATGACAATGCTAAAATCCATTGGAGTAACAAAGATATCGACAACAGACTACCTTCTATAATGACAAGGCTACCATCTATTGGAATAAAAAAAATCTTGAGAACAGACTACCTTCCATAATAACAAGGCTACCAAATGGAATAACAAAAATCTCGACAACATACTACCTTCCATAATGACAAGGCTACTATCAATTGTAGTAACTAAAATCTCGACAACAGACTACCTTCCATAATGACAAGGCTACCGTCCATTGTAGTAACAAAAATCTCGACAACAGACTACATTCCATAATGACAATGCTACCATCCATTGGAGTAACAAAAATCTCGAAACAGACTACCTTCCATAATGACAAGTCTACCATCCATTGTAGTAACAAAAATCTCGATAACAGGCTACCTTCCATAATGACAAGGCTACCATCCATTGGAGTACCAAAAATCTCCACAACATACTACCTTCCATAAAGACAAGGCTAGCATCTATTGAAATAACAAAAATCTCGAGAATAGGCTACATTTCATAATGACAAGGCTACCATCCAATGGAATAACAAAAATCTCGACAACATACTACCTTCCATAATGACAAGGCTATCATCCATTAGAGTGACAAAAATCTCGACAATAGACTACCTTCCATAATGACTAGGCTACTATCCATTAGAGTAACAAAGATATGGACAAAAGACTACCTTCTATAATGACAAGGCTACCATACATTGTAATTACAAAAATCTCGACAACAAACTACCTTCCATAATGACAAGGCTACCATACATTGTAGTAACAAAAATCTCCACAACAGTTTACCTTCCATAATGACAAGGCTACCATCCATTGGAGTAACAAAAATCTCGATAATAGACTACCTTCCATAATCACAAGACTACTATCCATTGGAGTAACGAAAATCTCGACAACAAACTACCTTCCATAATGACAAGGCTACCATCCATTAGAGTGACAAAAATATCGACAATAGACTACCTTCCATAATGACTAGGCTACCATCCATTAGAGTAACAAAAATCTCGACAATAGACTACATTCCATAATGACAAGGCTACAATCCATTGGAGTAACAAAAATCTTGACAAAAAACTACCTTCCATAATAACAAGGCTACCATCCATTGGAATAACAAAAATATCGACAATAACTACGTTCCATAATGACAAGGCTACCATCCATTGGAGTAACAAAAATATCGACAACAGACTACCTTCCATAGTGACAAGGATACGATCCATTAGAGTAACAAAAATCTCGACAACAGACTACCTTCCATAATGACAAGGCTACCATCCATTGGAGTAACAAAAATCTCGACAACAGACTACCTTCCATAATGACAAGGCTACCATGCATTGGAGTAACAAAAATCTCGCCAACAGACTACCTTCCATAATGACAAGGCTACCATCCATTGGAGTGACAAAAATCTCGACAATAGACTACCTTCCATAATGACTAGGCTATCATCCATTAGAGTAACAAAGATATCGACAACAGACTACCTTCTATAATGACAAGGCTACCATACATTGTAATAACAAAAATCTCGACAACATACTACCTTCCATAATGACAAGGCTACCATACATTGTAGTAACAAAAATATCGACAACAATCTACCTTCCATAATGACAAGGCTATAATCCATTGGAGTAACAAAAATCTCGACAACAGACTACCTTCCATAATGACAAGGGTACCATCCATTGGAGTGACAAAAATCTCGACAACAGACTACCTTCCATAATGACAAGGCTACCATCCATTGGAGTGACAAAAATCTAGAAAACAGACTACCTTCCATAATGACAATGCTAAAATCCATTGGAGTAACAAAGATATCGACAACAGACTACCTTCTATAATGACAAGGCTACCATCTATTGGAATAACAAAAATCTCGAGAATAGACTACCTTCCATAATGACAAGGCTACCATCCAATGGAATAACAAAAATCTCGACAACTTACTACCTTCCATAATGACAAGGCTACCATCAATTTTAGTAACCAAAATCTCGACAACAGACTACCTTCCAAAATTACAAGGCTACCGTCCATTGTAGTAACAAAAATCTCGACAACAGACTACCTTCCATAATGACAACGCTACCATCCATTGGAGTAACAAAAATCTCGACAACAGACTACCTTCCATAATGATAAGGCTTCCATGCATTGGAGTAATGAAAATATCAACAAGAGAATATCTTCTATAATGACAAGGCTACCATCCATTGGAGTAAACAAAAATCTCACCAACATAATACCTTCCATAATGAGAAGGCTACCATCCATCGGAGTGACAAAAATCTCGACAATAGACTACCTTCCATAATGACAAGGCTACCATCCATTGGAGTAAAAAAATCTCAACAACAAACTACCTTCCATAATGACAAGGCTACCATCCATTGAAGTAACAAAAATATCGACAACAAACTACATTCCATAATGACAAGGCTACCATCCATTGGAGTAACAAAAATATCGACAAAAGACTACGTTCCATAATGACAAGGCTACCATCAATTGGAGTAACAAAAATATCAACAACAAACTACCTTACATAATGAAAAGCCTACCATCCATTGGAGTAACAAAAATCTCGACAACAAAATACCTTCCATAATGACTAGGCTACCATCCAGTGGAGTAACAAAGATATCGATAACAGACTACCTTCCATAATGACAAGGGTACCATCCATTGGAGTGACAAAAAACTCGACAACAGAATACCTTCCATAATGACGAGGCTACCATCCATTGGAGTGACAAAAATCTCGAAAACAGACTACCTTCCATAATGACAAGGCTACCATCAATTATAGTAACCAAAATCTCGACCACAGACTACCTTCCATAATGACAATGCTACCATCCATTGGAGTAACAAAATTCTTGACAACAGACTACTTTCCATAATGATAAGGATACCATCAATTGGAGTAACAAAAATCTTGACAACATACTACCTTCCATAATGACAAGGCTAGCGTCTATTGGAATAACAAAAATCTCGAGAATAGGCTACCTTCCATAATGACAAGGCTACCATCCATTGGAATAACAAAATTATCGACAACAAACTATGTTCCATAATGACAAGGCTACCATCCATTGGAGTAACTAAAATCTCGACAAAAGACTACCTTCCATAATGACAAGGCTTCCATCCATTGGAGTAACAAAAATATCGAAAACAAACTACCTTACTTAATGAAAAGCCTACCATTCATTGGAGTAACAAAAATCTCGACAACAAAATACCTTCCATAAGGACTAGGCTACCATCCATTAGAGTAACAAAGATATCGAGAACAGACTATCTTCCATAATGACAAGGGTACCATCCATTGGAGTGACAAAAATCTCGACAACAGACTACCTTCCATAATGACAAGTCTACCACCCATTGGACTGACAAAAATATCGAAAACAGACTACCTTCCATAATGACAATGCTAAAATCCATTGGAGTAACAAAGATATCGACAACAGACTACCTTCTATAATGACAAGGCTACCATCTATTGGAATAAAAAAAATCTCGAGAACAGACTACCTTCCATAATAACAAGGCTACCATCCAATGGAATAACAAAAATCTCGACAACATACTACCTTCCATAATGACAAGGCTACTATCAATTGTAGTAACCAAAATCTCGACAACAGACTACCTTCCATAATGACAAGGCTACCGTCCATTGTAGTAACAAAAATCTCGACAACAGACTACATTCCATAATGACAATGCTACCATCCATTGGAGTAAAAAAAATCTCGACAACAAACTACCTTCAAAAATGACAAGTCTACCATCCATTGTAGTAACAAAAATCTCGATAACAGGCTACCTTCCATAATGACAAGGCTACCATCCATTGGAGTACCAAAAATCTCGACAACATACTACCTTCCATAATGACAAGGCTAGCATCTATTG
Source organism: Vicia faba (assembly GCA_948472305.1). Classification (NCBI taxonomy): domain Eukaryota; kingdom Viridiplantae; phylum Streptophyta; class Magnoliopsida; order Fabales; family Fabaceae; genus Vicia; species Vicia faba. Next base: position 583,597,659 of record OX451739.1, on the reverse strand, counting down.
AAATAACTAAAATCTCGAGAATAGGCTACCTTTCATAATGACAAGGCTACCATTCAATGGAATAACAAAAATCTCGACAACATACTACCTTCCATAATGACAAGGCTATCATCCATTAGAGTGACAAAAATCTCGACAATAGACTACCTTCCATAATGACTAGGCTACCATCCATTAGAGTAACAAAGATATCGACAAAAGACTACCTTCTATAATGACAAGGCTACCATACATTGTAATTACAAAAATCTCGACAACAAACTACCTTCCATAATGACAAGGCTACCATACATTGTAGTAACAAAAATCTCGACAACAGTCTACCTTCCATAATGACAAGGCTACCATCCATTGGAGTAACAAAAATCTCGATAATAGACTACCTTCCATAATCACAAGGCTACTATCCATTGGAGTAACGAAAATCTCGACAACAAACTACCTTCCATAATGACAAGGCTACCAACCATTGGAGTGACAAAAATCTAGAAAACAGACTACCTTCCATAATGACAATGCTAAAATCCATTGGAGTAACAAAGATATCGACAACAGACTACCTTCTATAATGACAAGGCTACCATCTATTGGAATAACAAAAATATCGACAATAGACTACCTTCCATTATGACTAGGCTACCATCCATTAGAGTAACAAAAATCTCGACAATAGACTACATTCCATAATGACAAGGCTCCAATCCATTGGAGTAACAAAAATCTTGACAACAAACTACCTTCCATAATAACAAGGCTACCATCCATTGGAATAACAAAATTATCGACAAGAAACTACGTTCCATAATGACAAGGCTACCATCCATTGGAGTAACAAAAATATCGACAACAGACTACCTTCCATAGTGACAAGGCTACGATCCATTAGAGTAACAAAAATCTCGACAACAGACTACCTTCCATAATGACAAGGCTACTATCAATTGTAGTAACCAAAATCTCGACAACAGACTACCTTCCATAATGACAAGGCTACCGTCCATTGTAGTAACAAAAATCTCGACAACAGACTACATTCCATAATGACAATGCTACCATCCATTGGAGTAACAAAAATCTCGACAACAGACTACCTTCAAAAATGACAAGTCTACCATCCATTGTAGTAACAAAAATCTCGATAACAGGCTACCTTCCATAATGACAAGGCTACCATCCATTGGAGTACCAAAAATCTCGACAACATACTACCTTCCATAATGACAAGGCTAGCATCTATTGAAATAACTAAAATCTCGAGAATAGGCTACCTTTCATAATGACAAGGCTACCATTCAATGGAATAACAAAAATCTCGACAACATACTACCTTCCATAATGACAAGGCTATCATCCATTAGAGTGACAAAAATCTCGACAATAGACTACCTTCCATAATGACTAGGCTACCATCCATTAGAGTAACAAAGATATCGACAAAAGACAACCTTCTATAATGACAAGGCTACCATACATTGTAATTACAAAAATCTCGACAACAAACTACCTTCCATAATGACAAGGCTATCATCCATTGGAGTAACAAAAATCTCGATAATAGACTACCTTCCATAATCACAAGGCTACTATCCATTGGAGTAACGAAAATCTCGACAACAAACTACCTTCCATAATGACAAGGCTACCAACCATTGGAGTGACAAAAATCTAGAAAACAGACTACCTTCCATAATGACAATGCTAAAATCCATTGGAGTAACAAAGATATCGACAACAGACTACCTTCTATAATGACAAGGCTACCATCTATTGGAATAACAAAAATATCGACAATAGACTACCTTCCATTATGACTAGGCTACCATCCATTAGAGTAACAAAAATCTCGACAATAGACTACATTCCATAATGACAAGGCTCCAATCCATTGGAGTAACAAAAATCTTGACAACAAACTACCTTCCATAATAACAAGGCTACCATCCATTGGAATAACAAAAATATCGACAAGAAACTACGTTCCATAATGACAAGGCTACCATCCATTGGAGTAACAAAAATATCGACAACAGACTACCTTCCATAGTGACAAGGCTACGATCCATTAGAGTAACAAAAATCTCGACAACAGACTACCTTCCATAATGACAAGGCTACTATCAATTGTAGTAACCAAAATCTCGACAACAGACTACCTTCCATAATGACAAGGCTACCGTCCATTGTAGTAACAAAAATCTCGACAACAGACTACATTCCATAATGACAATGCTACCATCCATTGGAGTAACAAAAATCTCGACAACAGACTACCTTCAAAAATGACAAGTCTACCATCCATTGTAGTAACAAAAATCTCGATAACAGGCTACCTTCCATAATGACAAGGCTACCATCCATTGGAGTACCAAAAATCTCGACAACATACTACCTTCCATAATGACAAGGCTAGCATCTATTGAAATAACTAAAATCTCGAGAATAGGCTACCTTTCATAATGACAAGGCTACCATTCAATGGAATAACAAAAATCTCGACAACATACTACCTTCCATAATGACAAGGCTATCATCCATTAGAGTGACAAAAATCTCGACAATAGACTACCTTCCATAATGACTAGGCTACCATCCATTAGAGTAACAAAGATATCGACAAAAGACAACCTTCTATAATGACAAGGCTACCATACATTGTAATTACAAAAATCTCGACAACAAACTACCTTCCATAATGACAAGGCTATCATCCATTGGAGTAACAAAAATCTCGATAATAGACTACCTTCCATAATCACAAGGCTACTATCCATTGGAGTAACGAAAATCTCGACAACAAACTACCTTCCATAATGACAAGGCTACCAACCATTGGAGTGACAAAAATCTAGAAAACAGACTACCTTCAATAATGACAATGCTAAAATCCATTGGAGTAACAAAGATATCGACAACAGACTACCTTCTATAATGACAAGGCTACCATCTATTAGAATAACAAAAATATCGACAATAGACTACCTTCCATTATGACTAGGCTACCATCCATTAGAGTAACAAAAATCTCGACAATAGACTACATTCCATAATGACAAGGCTCCAATCCATTGGAGTAACAAAAATCTTGACAACAAACTACCTTCCATAATAACAAGGCTACCATCCATTGGAATAACAAAAATATCGACAAGAAACTACGTTCCATAATGACAAGGCTACCATCCATTGGAGTAACAAAAATATCGACAACAGACTACCTTCCATAGTGACGAGGCTACGATCCATTAGAGTAACAAAAATCTCGACAACAGACTACCTTCCATAATGACAAGGCTACCATCCATTGGAGTAACAAAAATCTCGACAACAGACTACCTTCCATAATGACAAGGCTACCATGCATTGGAGTAACAAAAATCTCGCCAACAGACTACCTTCCATAATGACAAGGCTACCATCCATTGGAGTGACAAAAATCTCGACAATAGACTACCTTCCATAATGACTAGGCTATCATCCATTAGAGTAACAAAGATATCGACAACAGACTACCTTCTATAATGACAAGGCTACCATACATTGTAATAACAAAAATCTCGACAACATACTACCTTCCATAATGACAAGGCTACCATACATTATAGTAACAAAAATATCGACAACAGTCTACCTTCCTTAATGACAAGGCTACCATCCATTGGAGTAACAAAAATCTCGACAACAGACTACCTTCCATAATGACAAGGGTACCATCCATTGGAGTGACAAAAATCTCGACAACAGACTACCTTCCATAATGACAAGGCTACCAACCATTGGAGTGACAAAAATCTAGAAAACAGACTACCTTCCATAATGACAATGCTAAAATCCATTGGAGTAACAAAGATATCGACAACAGACTACCTTCTATAATGACAAGGCTACCATCTATTGGAATAACAAAAATCTCGAGAATAGACTACCTTCCATAATAACAAGGCTACCATCCAATGGAATAACAAAAATCTCGACAACATACTACCTTCCATAATGACAAGGCTACCGTCCATTGTAGTAACAAAAATCTCGACAACAGACTACCTTCCATAATGACAACGCTACCATCCATTGGAGTAACAAAAATCTCGACAACAGACTACCTTCCATAATGATAAGGCTTCCATGCATTGGAGTAATGAAAATATCAACAAGAGAATATCTTCCATAATGACAAGGCTACCATCCATTGGAGTAAACAAAAATCTCACCAACATAATACCTTCCATAATGAGAAGGCTACCATCCATCGGAGTGACAAAAATCTCGACAATAGACTACCTTCCATAATGACAAGGCTACCATCCATTGGAGTAAAAAAATCTCAACAACAAACTACCTTCCATAATGACAAGGCTACCATCCATTGAAGTAACAAAAATATCGACAACAAACTACGTTCCATAATGACAAGGCTACCATCCATTGGAGTAACAAAAATATCGACAAAAGACTACGTTCCATAATGACAAGGCTACCATCAATTGGAGTAACAAAAATATCAATAACAAACTACCTTACATAATGAAAAGCCTATCATCCATTGGAGTAACAAAAATCTCGACAACAAAATACCTTCCATAATGACTAGGCTACCATCCACTGGAGTAACAAAGATATCGATAACAGACTACCTTCCATAATGACAAGGGTACCATCCATTGGAGTGACAAAAAACTCGACAACAGAATACCTTCCATAATGACGAGGCTACCATCCATTGGAGTGACAAAAATCTCGAAAACAGACTACCTTCCAAAATGACAAGGCTACCATCAATTATAGTAACCAAAATCTCGACCACAGACTACCTTCCATAATGACAATGCTACCATCCATTGGAGTAACAAAATTCTCGACAACAGACTACTTTCCATAATGATAAGGATACCATCCATGGAGTAACAAAGATCTCGACAACAGACTACCTTCCATAATGACAAGGGTACCATCCATTGGAGTGACAAAAATCTCGAGAATAGACTACCTTCCATAATGACAAGGCTACCAACCATTGGAGTGACAAAAATCTAGAAAACAGACTACCTTCCATAATGACAATGCTAAAATCCATTGGAGTAACAAAGTTATCGACAACAGACTACCTTCTATAATGACAAGGCTACCATCTATTGGAATAACAAAAATCTCGAGAATAGACTACCTTCCATAATGATAAGGCTACCATCCAATGGAATAACAAAAATCTCGACAACATACTACCTTCCATAATGACAAGGCTACCATCCATTGTAGTAACAAAAATCTCGACAACAGACTACCTTCCATAATGACAACGCCACCATCCATTGGAGTAACAAAAATCTCGACAACAGACTACCTTCCATAATGATAAGACTTCCATGCATTGGAGTAATGAAAATATCAACAAGAGAATATCTTCCATAATGACAAGGCTACCATCCATTGGAGTAAACAAAAATCTCACCAACATAATACCTTCCATAATGAGAAGGCTACCATCCATCGGAGTGACAAAAATATCGACAATAAACTACCTTCCATAATGACAAGGCTACCATCCATTGGAGTAAAAAAATCTCAACAACAAACTACCTTCCATAATGACAAGGCTACCATCCATTGAAGTAACAAAAATATCGACAACAAACTACGTTCCATAATAACAAGGCTACCATCCATTGGAGTAACAAAAATATCGACAAAAGACTACGTTCCATAATGACAAGGCTACCATCAATTGGAGTAACAAAAATATCAACAACAAACTACCTTACATAATGAAAAGCCTACCATCCATTGGAGTAACAAAAATCTCGACAACAAAATACCTTCCATGATGACTAGGCTACCATCCACTAGAGTAACAAAGATATCGATAACAGACTACCTTCCATAATGACAAGGGTACCATCCATTGGAGTGACAAAAAACTCGACAACAGAATACCTTCCATAATGACGAGGCTACCATCCATTGGAGTGACAAAAATCTCGAAAACAGACTACCTTCCATAATGACAAGGCTACCATCCATTGGAGTAACAAAATTCTCGACAAAAGACTACTTTCCATAATGATAAGGATACCATCCATTGGAGAAACAAAAATCTTGACAACATACTACCTTCCATAATGACAAGGCTAGCGTCTATTGGAATAACAAAAATCTCGAGAATAGGCTACCTTCCATAATGACAAGGCTCTCAACAATTGGAATAACAAAAATATCGACAACAATCTAAGTTCCATAATGACAAGGCTACCATCCATTGGAGTAACTAAAATCTCGACAAAAGACTACCTTCCATAATGACAAGGCTTCCATCCATTGGAGTAACAAAAATATCGAAAACAAACTACCTTACTTAATGAAAAGCCTACCATTCATTGGAGTAACAAAAATCTCGACAACAAAATACCTTCCATAAGAACTAGGCTACCATCCATTAGAGTAACAAAGATATCGAGAACAGACTACCTTCCATAATGACAAGGGTACCATCCATTGGAGTGACAAAAATATCGACAACAGACTACCTTCCATAATGACAAGGCTACCACCCATTGGAGTGACAAAAATATCGAAAACAGACTACCTTCCATAATGACAATGCTAAAATCCATTGGAGTAACAAAGATATCGACAACAGACTACCTTCTATAATGACAAGGCTACCATCTATTGGAATAAAAAAAATCTCGAGAACAGACTACCTTCCATAATGACAAGGCTACCATCCAATGGAATAACAAAAATCTCGACAACATACTACCTTCCATAATGACAAGGCTACTATCAATTGTAGTAACCAAAATCTCGACAACAGACTACCTTCCATAATGACAAGGCTACCGTCCATTGTAGTACCAAAAATCTCGACAACAGACTACATTCCATAATGACAATGCTACCATCCATTGGAGTAACAAAAATATCGACAACAGACTACCTTCCATAATGACAAGTCTACCATCCATTGTAGTAACAAAAATCTCGATAACAGGCTACCTTCCAAAATGACAAGGCTACCATCCATTGTAGTACAAAAAATATCGACAACATACTACCTTCCATAATGACAAGGCTAGCATCTATTGAAATAACTAAAATCTCGAGAATAGACTACCTTCCATAATGACAAGGCTACCATCCAATGGAATAACAAAAATCTCGACAACATACTACCTTCCATAATGACAAGGCTACCGTCAATTTTAGTAACCAAAATCTCGACAACAGACTACCTTCCATAATGACAAGGCTACCGTCCATTGTAGTAACAAAAATCTCGACAACAGACTACCTTCCATAATGACAAGGATACCATCCATTGGAGTAACAAAAATCTCGACAACAGACTACCTTCCATAATGACAAGGATACCATCCATTGTAGTAACAAAAATCTCGATAAAAGGATACCTTCCATAATGACAAGGCTACCATCCATTGGAGTAACAAAAATCTCGACAACATACTACCTTCCATAATGACAAGGCTACCATCCATTGGAGTAAATAAAATATCGACAACAGACTACCTTCCATAATGACAAGGGTACCATCCATTGGAGTTACAAAAATCTCGACAATAGACTACCTTCCATAATGACAAGGCTACCAACCATTGGAGTGACAAAAATCTAGAAAACAGACTACCTTCCATAATGACAATGCTAAAATCCATTGGAGTAACAAAGATATCGACAACAGACTACCTTCTATAATGACAAGGCTACCATCTATTGGAATAACAAAAATCTCGAGAATAGACTACCTTCCATAATGACAAGGCTACCATCCAATGGAATAACAAAAATCTCGACAACATACTACCTTCCATAATGACAAGGCTACCGTCCATTGTAGTAACAAAAATCTCGACAACAGACTACCTTCCATAATGACAACGCTACCATCCATTGGAGTAACAAAAATCTCGACAACAGTCTACATTCCATAATGATAAGGCTTCCATGCATTAGAGTAATGAAAATATCAACAAGAGAATATCTTCCATAATGACAAGGCTACCATCCATTGGAGTAAACAAAAATCTCACCAACATAATACCTTCCATAATGAGAAGGCTACCATCCATCGGAGTGACAAAAATATCGACAATAGACTACCTTCCATAATGACAAGGCTACCATCCATTGGAGTAAAAAAATCTCAACAACAAACTACCTTCCATAATGACAAGGCTACCATCCATTGAAGTAACAAAAATATCGACAACAAACTACGTTCCATAATGACAAGGCTACCATCCATTGGAGTAACAAAAATATCGACAAAAGACTACGTTCCATAATGACAAGGCTACCATCAATTGGAGTAACAAAAATATCAACAACAAAATACCTTCCATAAATACGAGGCTACCATCCATTGGAGTGACAAAAATCTCGAAAATAGACTACCTTCCATAATGACAAGGCTACCATCAATTATAGTAACCAAAATCTCGACCACAGACTACCTTCCATAATGACAATGCTACCATCCATTGGAGTAACAAAATTCTCGACAACAGACTACTTTCCATAATGATAAGTATACCATCCATTGGAGTAACAAAAATCTTGACAACATATTACTTTCCATAATGACAAGGCTAGCGTCTATTGGAATAACAAAAATCTCGAGAATAGGCTACCTTCCATAATGACAAGGCTACCATCCATTGGAATAACAAAAATATCGACAACAAACTAAGTTCCATAATGATAAGGCTACCATCCATTGGAGTAACTAAAATCTCGACAAAAGACTACCTTCCATAATGACAAGGCTTCCATCCATTGGAGTAACAAAAATATCGAAAACAAACTACCTTACTTAATGAAAAGCCTACCATTCATTGGAGTAACAAAAATCTCGACAACAAAATACCTTCCATAAGGAGTAGGCTACCATCCATTAGAGTAACAAAGATATCGAGAACAGACTACCTTCCATAATGACAAGGGTACCATCCATTGGAGTGACAAAAATCTGGACAACAGACTACCTTCCATAATGACAAGGCTACCACCCATTGGAGTGACAAAAATATCGAAAACAGACTACCTTCCATAATGACAATGCTAAAATCCATTGGAGTAACAAAGATATCGACAACAGACTACCTTCTATAATGACAAGGCTACCATCTATTGGAATAAAAAAAATCTCGAGAACAGACTACCTTCCATAATGACAAGGCTACCATCCAATGGAATAACAAAAATCTCGACAACATACTACCTTCCATAATGACAAGGCTACTATCAATTGTAGTAACCAAAATCTCGACAACAGACTACCTTCCATAATGACAAGGCTACCGTCCATTGTAGTAACAAAAATCTCGACAACAGACTACATTCCATAATGACAATGCTACCATCCATTGGAGTAACAAAAATCTCGACAACAGACTACCTTCCATAATGACAAGTCTACCATCCATTGTAGTAACAAAAATCTCGATAACAGGCTACCTTCCATAATGACAAGGCTACCATCCATTGGAGTACCAAAAATCTCGACAACATACTACTTCCATAATGACAAGGCTAGCGTCTATTGAAATAACAAAAATCTCGAGAATAGGCTACCTTTCATAATGACAAGGCTACCATCCAATGGAATAACAAAAATCTCGACAACATACTACCTTCCATAATGACAAGGCTATCATCCATTAGAGTGACAAAAATCTCGACAATAGACTACCTTCCATAATGACTAGGCTACCATCCATTAGAGTAACAAAGATATCGACCAAAGACTACCTTCTATAATGACAAGGCTACCATCCAATGGAATAACAAAAATCTCTACAACATACTACCTTCCATAATGACAAGGCTACCATACATTGTAGTAACAAAAATATCGACAACAGTCTACCTTCCATAATGACAAGGCTACCATCCATTGGAGTAACAAAAATCTCGACAACAGACTACCTTCCATAATGACAAGGCTACCATGCATTGGAGTAACAAAAATCTCGCCAACAGACTACCTTCCATAATGACAAGGCTACCATCCATTGGAGTGACAAAAATCTCGACAATAGACTACCTTCCATAATGACTAGGCTATCATCCATTAGAGTAACAAAGATATCGACAACTGACTACCTTCTATAATGACAAGGCTACCATACATTGTAATAACAAAAATCTCGACAACATACTACCTTCCATAATGACAAGGCTACCATACATTGTAGTAACAAAAATATCGACAACAGTCTACCTTCCATAATGACAAGGCTACCATCCATTGGAGTAACAAAAATCTCGACAACAGACTACCTTCCATAGTGACAAGGGTACCATCCATTGGAGTGACAAAAATCTCGACAACAGACTACCTTCCATAATGACAAGGCTACCATCCATTGGGGTGACAAAAATCTAGAAAACAGACTACCTTCCATAATGACAATGCTAAAATCCATTGGAGTAACAAAGATATCGACAACAGACTACCTTCTATAATGACAAGGCTACCATCTATTGGAATAACAAAAATCTCGAGAATAGACTACCTTCCATAATGACAAGGCTACCATCCAATGGAATAACAAAAATCTCGACAACATACTACCTTCCATAATGACAAGGCTACCATCAATTTTAGTAACCAAAATCTCGACAACAGACTACCTTCCATAATGACAAGGCTACCGTCCATTGTAGTAACAAAAATCTCGACAACGGACTACCTTCCATAATGACAACGCTACCATCCATTAGAGTAACAAAAATCTCAACAACAGACTACCTTCCATAATGACAAGGATACCATCCATTGTAGTAACAAAAATCTCGATAAAAGGATACCTTCCATAATGACAAGGCTACCATCCATTGGAGTAACAAAAATCTCGACAACATACTACCTTCCATAATGACAAGGCTAGCATATATTTGAATAACAAAAATCTCGAGAATAGGCTACCTTCCATAATGACAAGGCTACAATCCAATGGAATAACAAAAATCTTGACAACATACTACCTTCCACGATGACAAGGCAACCATCCATTAGAGTGACAAAAATCTCGACAATAGACTACCTTCCATAATGACTAGGCTACCATCCATTAGTGTAACAAAGATATCGACAAAAGACTACCTTCTATATTGACAAGGATACCATACATTGTAATAACAAAAATCTGGACAACATACTACCTTCCATAATGACAAGGCTACCATACATTGTAGTAACAAAAATATCGACAACAGTCTACCTTCCATAATGACAAGGCTACCATCCATTGGAGTAACAAAAATCTCGACAATAGACTACCTGCCATAATGACAAGGCTACCATCCATTGGAGTAACAAAAATATCGACAACAGAATACCTCACATAATGAAAAGCCTACCATTCGTTGGAGTAAGAAAAATCTCGACAAAAAAATACCTTCCATAATGACTAGGCTACAATCCATTGGAGTAACAAACATTTCGACAACAGACTACCTTCCATAATGACAAGGGTACCATCCATTGGAGTGACAAAAATCTCGACAACAAACTACTTTCCATAATGACAAGGCTACCATCCATTAGAGTGACAAAAATCTCGAAAACTGACTACCTTCCATAATGACAATGCTAAAATCCATTAGAGTAACAAAGATATCGACAACATAGTACCTTCTATAATGACAAGGCTACCATCTATTGGAATAACAAAAATCTCGAGAGCAAACTACCTTCCATAATGACAAGGCTACCATCCAATGGAATAACAAAAATCTCTACAACATACTACCTTCCATAATGACAAGGCTACCATACATTGTATTAACAAAAATATCGACAACAGTCTACCTTCCATAATGACAAGGCTACCATCCATTGGAGTAACAAAAATCTCGACAACAGACTACCTTCCATAATGACAAGGGTACCATCCATTGGAGTGACAAAAATCTCGACAACAGACTACCTTCCATAATGACAAGGCTACCATCCATTGGAGTAACAAAAATCTCGACAACAGACTACCTTCCATAATGACAAGGCTACCATGCATTAGAGTAACAAAAATCTCGCCAACAGACTACCTTCCATAATGACAAGGCTACCATCCATTGGAGTGACAAAAATCTCGACAATAGAGTGCCTTCCATAATGACTAGGCTATCATCCATTAGAGTAACAAAGATATCGACAACAGACTACCTTCTATAATGACAAGGCTACCATACATTGTAATAACAAAAATCTCGACAACATACTACCTTCCATAATGACAAGGCTACCATACATTGTAGTAACAAAAATATCGACAACAGTCTACCTTCCATAATTACAAGGCTACCATCCATTGGAGTAACAAAAATCTCGACAACAGACTACCTTCCATAATGACAAGGGTACCATCCATTGGAGTGACAAAAATCTCGACAACAGACTACCTTCCATAATGACAAGGCTACCATCCATTGGAGTGACAAAAATCTAGAAAACAGACTACCTTCCATAATGACAATGCTAAAATCCATTGGAGTAACAAAGATATCGACAACAGACTACCTTCTATAATGACAATGCTTCCATCTATTGGAATAACAAAAATCTCGAGAATAGACTACCTTCCATAATGACAAGGCTACCATCCAATGGAATAACAAAAATCTCGACAACATACTACCTTCCATAATGACAAGGCTACCATCAATTTTAGTAACCAAAATCTCGACAACAGACTACCTTCCATAATGACATGGCTACCGTCCATTGTAGTAACAAAAATCTCGACAACAGACTACCTTCCATAATGACAACGCTACCATCCATTGGAGTAACAAAAATCTCGACAACAGACTACTTTCCATAATGACAAGGATACCATCCATTGTAGTAACAAAAATCTCGATAAAAGGATACCTTCCATAATGACAAGGCTACCATCCATTGGAGTAACAAAAATCTCGACAACATACTACCTTCCATAATGACAAGGCTAGCATATATTTGAATAAAAAAAATCTCGAGAATAGGCTACCTTCCATAATGACAAGGCTACAATCCAATGGAATAACAAAAATCTCGACAACATACTACCTTCCACAATGAGAAGGCAACCATCCATTAGAGTGACAAAAATCTCGACAATAGACTACCTTCCATAATGACTAGGCTACCATCCATTAGTGTAACAAAGATATCGACAAAAGACTACCTTCTATATTGACAAGGATACCATACATTGTAATAACAAAAATCTCGACAACATACTACCTTCCATAATGACAAGGCTACCATACATTGTAGTAACAAAAATATCGACAACAGTCTACCTTCCATAATGACAAGGCTACCATCCATTGGAGTAACAAAAATCTCGACAATAGACTACCTTCCATAATGACAAGGCTACCATCCATTGGAGTAACAAAAATATCGACAACAGACTACCTTACATAATGAAAAGCCTACCATTCGTTGGAGTAACAAAAATCTCGACAAAAAAATACCTTCCATAATAACTAGGCTACAATCCATTGGAGTAACAAACATTTCGACAACAGACTACCTTCCATAATGACAAGGGTACCATCCATTGGAGTGACAAAAATCTCGACAACAAACTACTTTCCATAATGACAAGGCTACCATCCATTAGAGTGACAAAAATCTCGAAAACTGACTACCTTCCATAATGACAATGCTAAAATCCATTTGAGTAACAAAGATATCGACAACAGAGTACCTTCTATAATGACAAGGCTACCATCTATTGGAATAACAAAAATCTCGAGAACAAACTACCTTCCATAATGACAAGGCTACCATCCAATGGAATAACAAAAATCTCTACAACATACTACCTTCCATAATGACTAGGCTACCATACATTGTAGTAACAAAAATATCGACAACAGTCTACATTCCATAATGACAAGGCTACCATCCATTGGAGTAACTAAAATCTCGACAACAGACTACCTTCCATAATGACAAGGCTACCATACATTGTAGTAAAAAAAATATCGACAACAGTCTACCTTCCATAATTACAAGGCTACCATCCATTGGAGTAACAAAAATCTCGACAACAGACTACCTTCCATAATGACAAGGGTACCATCCATTGGAGTGACAAAAATCTCGACAACAGACTACCTTCCATAATGACAAGGCTACCATCCATTGGAGTGACAAAAATCTAGAAAACAGACTACCTTCCATAATGACAATGCTAAAATCCATTGGAGTAACAAAGATATCGACAACAGACTACCTTCTATAATGACAAGGCTTCCATCTATTGGAATAACAAAAATCTCGAGAATAGACTACCTTCCATAATGACAAGGCTACCATCCAATGGAATAACAAAAATCTCGACAACATACTAGCTTCCATAATGACAAGGCTACCATCAATTTTAGTAACCAAAATCTCGACAACAGACTACCTTCCATAATGACATGGCTACCGTCCATTGTAGTAACAAAAATCTCGACAACAGACTACCTTCCATAATGACAACGCTACCATCCATTGGAGTAACAAAAATCTCGACAACAGACTACCTTCCATAATGACAAGGATACCATCCATTGTAGTAACAAAAATCTCGATAAAAGGATACCTTCCATAATGACAAGGCTACCATCCATTGGAGTAACAAAAATCTCGACAACATACTACCTTCCATAATGACAAGGCTAGCATATATTTGAATAAAAAAAATCTCGAGAATAGGCTACCTTCCATAATGACAAGGCTACAATCCAATGGAATAACAAAAATCTCGACAACATACTACCTTCCACAATGAGAAGGCAACCATCCATTAGAGTGACAAAAATCTCGACAATAGACTACCTTCCATAATGACTAGGCTACCATCCATTAGTGTAACAAAGATATCGACAAAAGACTACCTTCTATATTGACAAGGATACCATACATTGTAATAACAAAAATCTCGACAACATACTACCTTCCATAATGACAAGGCTACCATACATTGTAGTAACAAAAATATCGACAACAGTCTACCTTCCATAATGACAAGGCTACCATCCATTGGAGTAACAAAAATCTCGACAATAGACTACCTTCCATAATGACAAGGCTACCATCCATTGGAGTAACAAAAATATCGACAACAGACTACCTTACATAATGAAAAGCCTACCATTCGTTGGAGTATCAAAAATCTCGACAAAAAAATACCTTCCATAATGACTAGGCTACAATCCATTGGAGTAACAAACATTTCGACAACAGACTACCTTCCATAATGACAAGGGTACCATCCATTGGAGTGACAAAAATCTCGACAACAAACTACTTTCCATAATGACAAGGCTACCATCCATTAGAGTGACAAAAATCTCGAAAACTGACTACCTTCCATAATGACAATGCTAAAATCCATTTGAGTAACAAAGATATCGACAACAGAGTACCTTCTATAATGACAAGGCTACCATCTATTGGAATAACAAAAATCTCGAGAACAAACTACCTTCCATAATGACAAGGCTACCATCCAATGGAATAACAAAAATCTCTACAACATACTACCTTCCATAATGACAAGGCTACCATACATTGTAGTAACAAAAATATCGACAACAGTCTACATTCCATAATGAAAAGGCTACCATCCATTGGAGTAACTAAAATCTCGACAACAGACTACCTTCCATAATGACAAGGGTACCATCCATTGGAGTGACAAAAATCTCGACAACAGACTACCTTCCATAATGACAAGGCTACCATGCATTGGAGTAACAAAAATCTCGCCAACAGACTACCTTCCATAATGACAAGGCTACCATCCATTGGAGTGACAAAAATCTCGACAATAGACTGCCTTCCATAATGACTAGGCTATCATCCATTAGAGTAACAAAGATATCGACAACAGACTACCTTCTATAATGACAAGGCTACCATACATTGTAATAACAAAAATCTCGAAAACATACTACCTTCCATAATGACAAGGCTACCATACATTGTAGTAACAAAAATATCGACAACAGTCTACCTTCCATAATGACAAGGCTACCATCCATTGGAGTAACAAAAATCTCGACAACAGACTACCTTCCATAATGACAAGGGTACCATCCATTGGAGTGACAAAAATCTCGACAACAGACTACCTTCCATAATGACAAGGCTACCATCCATTGGAGTGACAAAAATCTAGAAAACAGACTACCTTCCATAATGACAATGCTAAAATCCATTGGAGTAACAAAGATATCGACAACAGACTACCTTCTATAATGAAAAGGCTACCATCTATTGGAATAACAAAAATCTCGAGAATAGACTACCTTCCATAATGACAAGGCTACCATCCAATGGAATAACAAAAATCTCTACAACATACTACCTTCCATAATGACAAGGCTACCATACATTGTAGTAACAAAAATATCGACAACAGTCTACATTCCATAATGACAAGGCTACCATCCATTGGAGTAACTAAAATCTCGACAACAGACTACCTTCCATAATGACAAGGCTAGCATATATTTGAATAAAAAAAATCTCGAGAATAGGCTACCTTCCATAATGACAAGGCTACCATGCATTGGAGTAACAAAAATCTCGCCAACAGACTACCTTCCATAATGACAAGGCTACCATCCATTGGAGTGACAAAAATCTCGACAATAGACTGCCTTCCATAATGACTAGGCTATCATCCATTAGAGTAACAAAGATATCGACAACAGACTACCTTCTATAATGACAAGGCTACCATACATTGTAATAACAAAAATCTCGACAACATACTACCTTCCATAATGACAAGGCTACCATACATTGTAGTAACAAAAATATCGACAACAGTCTACCTTCCATAATGACAAGGCTACCATCCATTGGAGTAACAAAAATCTCGACAATAGACTACCTTCCATAATGACAAGGCTACCATCCATTGGAGTAACAAAAATATCGACAACAGACTACCTTACATAATGAAAAGCCTACCATTCGTTGGAGTAACAAAAATCTCGACAAAAAAATACCTTCCATAATGACTAGGCTACAATCCATTGGAGTAACAAACATTTCGACAACAGACTACCTTCCATAATGACAAGGGTACCATCCATTGGAGTGACAAAAATCTCGACAACAAACTACTTTCCATAATGACAAGGCTACCATCCATTAGAGTGACAAAAATCTCGAAAACTGACTACCTTCCATAATGACAATGCTAAAATCCATTTGAGTAACAAAGATATCGACAACAGAGTACCTTCTATAATGACAAGGCTACCATCTATTGGAATAACAAAAATCTCGAGAACAAACTACCTTCCATAATGACAAGGCTACCATCCAATGGAATAACAAAAATCTCTACAACATACTACCTTCCATAATGACAAGGCTACCATACATTGTAGTAACAAAAATATCGACAACAGTCTACATTCCATAATGAAAAGGCTACCATCCATTGGAGTAACTAAAATCTCGACAACAGACTACCTTCCATAATGACAAGGGTACCATCCATTGGAGTGACAAAAATCTCGACAACAGACTACCTTCCATAATGACAAGGCTACCATGCATTGGAGTAACAAAAATCTCGCCAACAGACTACCTTCCATAATGACAAGGCTACCATCCATTGGAGTGACAAAAATCTCGACAATAGACTGCCTTCCATAATGACTAGGCTATCATCCATTAGAGTAACAAAGATATCGACAACAGACTACCTTCTATAATGACAAGGCTACCATACATTGTAATAACAAAAATCTCGAAAACATACTACCTTCCATAATGACAAGGCTACCATACATTGTAGTAACAAAAATATCGACAACAGTCTACCTTCCATAATGACAAGGCTACCATCCATTGGAGTAACAAAAATCTCGACAACAGACTACCTTCCATAATGACAAGGGTACCATCCATTGGAGTGACAAAAATCTCGACAACAGACTACCTTCCATAATGACAAGGCTACCATCCATTGGAGTGACAAAAATCTAGAAAACAGACTACCTTCCATAATGACAATGCTAAAATCCATTGGAGTAACAAAGATATCGACAACAGACTACCTTCTATAATGAAAAGGCTACCATCTATTGGAATAACAAAAATCTCGAGAATAGACTACCTTCCATAATGACAAGGCTACCATCCAATGGAATAACAAAAATCTCTACAACATACTACCTTCCATAATGACAAGGCTACCATACATTGTAGTAACAAAAATATCGACAACAGTCTACATTCCATAATGACAAGGCTACCATCCATTGGAGTAACTAAAATCTCGACAACAGACTACCTTCCATAATGACAAGGGTACCATCCATTGGAGTGACAAAAATCTCGACAACAGACTACCTTCCATAATGACAAGGCTACCATGCATTGGAGTAACAAAAATCTCGCCAACAGACTACCTTCCATAATGACAAGGCTACCATCCATTGGAGTGACAAAAATCTCGACAATAGACTGCCTTCCATAATGACTAGGCTATCATCCATTAGAGTAACAAAGATATCGACAACAGACTACCTTCTATAATGACAAGGCTACCATACATTGTAATAACAAAAATCTTGACAACATACTACCTTCCATAATGACAAGGCTACCATACATTGTAGTAACAAAAATATCGACAACAGTCTACCTTCCATAATGACAAGGCTACCATCCATTGGAGTAACAAAAATCTCGACAATAGACTACCTTCCATAATGACAAGGCTACCATCCATTGGAGTAACAAAAATATCGACAACAGACTACCTTACATAATGAAAAGCCTACCATTCGTTGGAGTAACAAAAATCTCGACAAAAAAATACCTTCCATAATGACTAGGCTACAATCCATTGGAGTAACAAACATTTCGACAACAGACTACCTTCCATAATGACAAGGGTACCATCCATTGGAGTGACAAAAATCTCGACAACAAACTACTTTCCATAATGACAAGGCTACCATCCATTAGAGTGACAAAAATCTCGAAAACTGACTACCTTCCATAATGACAATGCTAAAATCCATTTGAGTAACAAAGATATCGACAACAGAGTACCCTCTATAATGAAAAGGCTACCATCTATTGGAATAACAAAAATCTCGAGAACAAACTACCTTCCATAATGACAAGGCTACCATCCAATGGAATAACAAAAATCTCTACAACATACTACCTTCCATAATGACAAGGCTACCATACATTGTAGTAACAAAAATATCGACAACATTCTACATTCCATAATGACAAGGCTACCATCCATTGGAGTAACTAAAATCTCGACAACAGACTACCTTCCATAATGACAAGGGTACCATCCATTGGAGTGACAAAAATCTCGACAACAGACTACCTTCCATAATGACAAGGCTACCATGCATTGGAGTAACAAAAATCTCGCCAACAGACTACCTTCCATAATGACAAGGCTACCATCCATTGGAGTGACAAAAATCTCGACAATAGACTGCCTTCCATAATGACTAGGCTATCATCCATTAGAGTAACAAAGATATCGACAACAGACTACCTTCTATAATGACAAGGCTACCATACATTGTAATAACAAAAATCTCGAAAACATACTACCTTCCATAATGACAAGGCTACCATACATTGTAGTAACAAAAATATCGACAACAGTCTACCTTCCATAATGACAAGGCTACCATCCATTGGAGTAACAAAAATCTTGACAACAGACTACCTTCCATAATGACAAGGGTACCATCCATTGGAGTGACAAAAATCTCGACAACAGACTACCTTCCATAATGACAAGGCTACCATCCATTGGAGTGACAAAAATCTAGAAAACAGACTACCTTCCATAATGACAATGCTAAAATCCATTGGAGTAACAAAGATATCGACAACAGACTACCTTCTATAATGAAAAGGCTACCATCTATTGGAATAACAAAAATCTCGAGAATAGACTACCTTCCATAATGACAAGGCTACCATCCAATGGAATAACAAAAATCTCGACAACATACTACCTTCCATAATGACAAGACTACCATCAATTTTAGTAACCAAAATCTCGACAACAGACTACCTTCCATAATGACAAGGCTACCGTCCATTGTAGTAACAAAAATCTCGACAACAGACTACCTTCCATAATGACAACGCTACCATCCATTGGAGTAACATAAATCTCGACAACAGACTACCTTCCATAATGACAAGGATACCATCCATTGTAGTAACAAAAATCTCGATAAAAGGATACCTTCCATAATGACAAGGCTACCATCCATTGGAGTAACAAAAATCTCGACAACATACTACCTTCCATAATGACAAGGCTAGCATATATTTGAATAACAAAAATCTCGAGAATAGGCTACCTTCCATAATGACAAGGCTACAATCCAATGGAATAACAAAAATCTCGACAACATACTACCTTCCACAATGACAAGGCAACCATCCATTAGAGTGACAAAAATCTCGACAATAGACTACCTTCCATAATGACTAGGCTACCATCCATTAGTGTAACAAAGATATCGATAAAAGACTACCTTCTATATTGACAAGGATACCATACATTGTAATAACAAAAATCTCGACAACATACTACCTTCCATAATGACAAGGCTACCATACATTGTAGTAACAAAAATATCGACAACAGTCTACCTTCCATAATGACAAGGCTACCATCCATTGGAGTAACAAAAATCTCGACAATAGACTACCTTCCATAATGACAAGGCGACCATCCATTGGAGTAACAAAAATATCGACAACAGACTACCTTACATAATGAAAACCCTACCATTCGTTGGAGTAACAAAAATCTCGACAAAAAAATACCTTCCATAATGACTAGGCTACAATCCATTGGAGTAACAAACATTTCGACAACAGACTACCTTCCATAATGACAAGGGTACCATCCATTGGAGTGACAAAAATCTCGACAACAAACTACTTTCCATAATGAGAAGGCTACCATCCATTGGAGTGACAAAAATCTCGAAAACTGACTACCTTCCATAATGACAAGGCTACCATCCAATGGAATAACAAAAATCTCTACAACATACTACCTTCCATAATGACAAGGCTACCATACATTGTAGTAATAAAAATCTCGACAACAGTCCCCCTAACATAATGACAAGGCTACCATCCATTAAAGTGACAAAAATCTCGACAATAGACTACCTTCCATAATGACTAGGCTACCATCCATTAGTGTAACAAAGACATCGACAAAAGACTACCTTCTATATTGACAAGGATACCATACATTGTAATAACAAAAATCTCGACAACATACTACCTTCCATAATGACAAGGCTACCATACATTGTAGTAACAAAAATATCGACAACAGTCTACCTTCCATAATGACAAGGCTACCATCCATTGGAGTAACAAAAATCTCGACAATAGACTACCTTCCATAATGACAAGGCTACCATCCATTAGAGTAACAAAAATATCGACAACAGACTACCTTACATAATGAAAAGCCTACCATTCGTTGGAGTAACAAAAATCTCGACAAAAAAATACCTTCCATAATGACTAGGCTACAATCCATTGGAGTAACAAACATTTCGACAACAGACTACCTTCCATAATGACAAGGGTACCATCCATTGGAGTGACAAAAATCTCGACAACAAACTACTTTCCATAATGAGAAGGCTACCATCCATTGGAGTGACAAAAATCTCGAAAACTGACTACCTTCCATAATGACAAGGCTACCATCCAATGGAATAACAAAAATCTCTACAACATACTACCTTCCATAATGACAAGGCTACCATACATTGTAGTAATAAAAATCTCGACAACAGTCCCCCTAACATAATGACAAGGCTACCATCCATTGGAGTGACAAAAATCTCGAAAACTGACTACCTTCCATAATGACAATGCTAAAATCCATTGGAGTAACAAAGATATCGACAACAGAGTACCTTCTATAATGACAACGCTACCATCCATTAGAGTGACAAAAATATAGACAACAGACTACCTTCCATAATGACTAGCTACCATCCATTAGAGTAACAAAGATATCGATAACAGACTACCTTCCATAATGATAAGGCTACCATCCATTGGAGTAATAAAAATATCAATAAGAGACTACCTTCCATAATGACAAGGATACCATCCATTGGAGTAACAAAAATCTCGCCAACAGACTACCTTCCATAATGAAAAGGCTACCATCCATTGGAGTGATAAAAATCCCGACAACAGACTACCTTCTATAATGACAAGGCTACCATCCATTGGAGTGACAAAAATCTAGAAAACATACTACCTTCCATAATGACAATGCTAAAATCCATTGGAGTAACAAAGATATCGACAACAGACTACCTTCTATAATGACAAGGCTACCATCTATTGGAATAACAAAATCTCGAGAATAGACTACCTTCCATAATGACAAGGCTACCATCAAATGGAATAACAAAAATCTCGACAACATACTACCTTCCATAATGACAAGGCTACCATCAATTTTAGTAACCAAAATCTCGACAACAGACTACCTTCCATAATAAAAAGGCTACCGTCCATTGTAGTAACAAAAATCTCGACAACAGACTACCTTCCATAATGACAACGCTACCATCCATTGGAGTAACAAAAATCTCGACAACAGACTACCTTCCATAATGACAAGGATACCATCCATTGTAGTAACAAAAATCTCGATAAAAGGATACCTTCCATAATGACAAGGCTACCATCCATTGGAGTAACAAAAATCTCGACAACATACTACCTTCCATAATGACAAGGCTAGCATATATTTGAATAACAAAAATCTCGAGAATAGGCTACCTTCCATAATGACAAGGCTACAATCCAATGGAATAAAAAAAATCTCGACAACATACTACCTTCCATAATGACAAGGCAACCATCCATTAAAGTGACAAAAATCTCGACAATAGACTACCTTCCATAATGACTAGGCTACCATCCATTAGAGTAACAAAGATATCGACAAAAGACTACCTTCTATATTGACAAGGATACCATACATTGTAATAACAAAAATATCGACAACATACTACCTTCCATAATGACAAGGCTACCATACATTGTAGTAACAAAAATATCGACAACAGTCTACCTTCCATAATGACAATGCTAACATCCATTGGAGTAACAAAAATCTCGACAATAGACTACCTTCCATAATGACAAGGCTACCATCCATTGGAGTAACAAAAATATCGACAACAGACTACCTTACATAATGAAAAGCCTACCATTCATTGGAGTAACAAAAATCTCGACAAAAAAATACCTTCCATAATGACTAGGCTACAATCCATTGGAGTAACAAACATTTCGACAACAGACTACCGTCCATAATGACAAGGGTACCATCCATTGGAGTGACAAAAATCTCGACAACAAACTACTTTCCATAATGAGAAGGCTACCATCCATTGGGGTGACAAAAATCTCGAAAACTGACTACCTTCCATAATGACAATGCTAAAATCCATTGGAGTAACAAAGATATCGACAACAGACTACCTTCTATAATGACAAGGCTACCGTCTATTGGAATAACAAAAATCTCGAGAACAAACTACCTTCCATAATGACAAGGCTACCATCCAATGGAATAACAAAAATCGCTACAACATACTACCTTCCATTATGACAAGGCTACCATACATTGTAGTAATAAAAATCTCGACAACAGTCCCCCTTCCATAATGACAAGGCTACCATCCATTGGAGTAACAAAAATCTCGACAATAGACTACCTTCCATAATCACAAAGCTACCATCCATTAGAGTAACAAAAATATCGAAAACATACTACCTTATATAATGACAACGCTACCATCCATTAGAGTGACAAAAATATAGACAACAGACTACCTTCCATAATGACTAGCTACCATCCATTAGAGTAACAAAGATATCGATAACAGACTACCTTTCATAATGATAAGGCTACCATCCATTGGAGTAATGAAAATATCAACAAGAGACTACATTCCATAATGACGAGGCTACCATCCATTGGAGTAACAAAAATCTCGCCAACAGACTACCTTCCCTAATGAAAAGGATACCATCCATTGGAGTGACAAAAATCCCGACAACAGACTACCTTCCATAATGACAAGGCTACCATCCATTGGAGTAACAAAAATCTCGAAAACAGACTACCTTCCATAATGACAAGGCTACCATCCATTGGAGTGACAAAAATATCGACAATAGACTACCTTCCATAATGACTAGGCTATCATCCATTAGAGTAACAAAGATATCGACAACAAACTACCTTCTATAATGACAAGGCTACCATACATTGTAATAACAAAAATATCGACAACAAACTACCTTTCATAATGACAAGGCTACCATACATTGTAGTATCAAAAATATCGACAATAGTCTACCTTCCATAATCACAAGGCTACTATCCATTGGAGTAACAAAAATCTCGACAATAGACTACCTTCCATAATGACAAGGATACCATCCATTGGAGTAACAAAAGTCTCGACAACAAACAACCATCGATAATGACAAGGCTACCATCCATTAGAGTAATAAAAATATCGACAACAGACTACCATCCATAGTGACAAGGCTACGATCCATTAGAGTAACAAAAATCTCGTCAACAGACTACCTTCCATAATGACAATGCTACCATCCATTGGAGTAACAAAAATCTCGACAACAGACTACCTTCCATAATGACAAGGCTACCATGCATTGGAGTAATGAAAATATCAACAAGAGACTACCTTCCATAATGACAAGGATACCATCCATTGGAGTAACAAAAATCTCGCCAACAGACTACCTTCCATAATCAAAAGGCTACCATCCATTGGAGTGACAAAAATCCCGACAACAAACTACCTTCCATAATGACTAGTCTACCATCCATTAGTGTAACAAAGATATCGACAAAAGACTACCTTCTATATTGACAAGGATACCATACATTGTAATAACAAAAATCTCGACAACATACTACCTTCCATAATGACAAGGCTACCATACATTGTAGTAACAAAAATAACGACAACAGTCTACCTTCCATAATGACAAGGCTACCATCCATTGGAGTAACAAAAATCTCGACAATAGACTACCTTCCATAATGACAAGGCTACCATCCATTGGAGTAACAAAAATATCGACAACAGACTACCTTATATAATGAAAAGCCTACCATTCATTGGAGTAACAAAAATCTCGACAAAAAAATACCTTCCATAATGACTAGGCTACAATCCATTGGAGTAACAAACATATCGACAACAGACTGCCTTCCATAATGACAAGGGTACCATCCATTGGAGTGACAAAAATCTGGACAACAAACTACTTTCCATAATGACAAGGCTACCATCCATTGGAGTTACAAAAATCTCGAAAACAGACTACCTTCCATAATGACAATGCTAAAATCCATTGGAGTAACAAAGTTATCGACAACAGACTACCTTCTATAATGACAAGGCTACCATCTATTAGAATAACAAAAATCTCGAGATCATACTACCTTCCATAATGACTAGGCTATCATCCATTAGAGTAACAAAGATATCGACGACATACTAACTTCTATAATCACAAGGCTACCATACATTGTAATAACAAAAATCTCGACAACAAACAACCTTCCATAATGACAAGGCTACCATCCATTGGAGTAACAAAAATATCGACAATAGACTACCTTCCATAATGACAATGCTACCATGCATTTGAGTAATGAAAATATCAACAAGAGACTACATTCCATAATGACGAGGCTACCATCCATTGGAGTAACAAAAATCTCGCCAACAGACTACCTTGCATAATGACAAGGCTACCATCCATTGGAGTGACAAAAATCTCGACAATAGACTACCTTCCATAATGACAAGGCTACCATCCATTGGAGTAACAAAATCTCAACAACAAACTACCTTCCATAAGTACAAGGCTACCATCCATTGGAGTAACAAAAATATCGACAACAAACTACCTTCCATAATGACAAGGCTACCATCCATTGAAATAACAAAGACATCGACAACAAACTACGTTCCATAATGACAAGGCTACCATCCATTGGAGTAACAAAAATATCGACAATAGACTACCTTTCATAGTGACAAGGCTATGATCCATTAGAGTAACAAAAATCTTGACAACAGACTACCTTCCATAATGAAAATCTACCATCCATTGGAGTAACAAAAATCTCGACAACAGACTACCTTCCATAATGATAAGGCTTCCATGCATTGGAGTAATGAAAATATCTACAAGAGAATATCTTCCATAATGACAAGGCTACCATCCATTGGAGTAAACAAAAATCTCACCAACATAATACCTTCCATAATGAGAAGGCTACCATCCATCGGAGTGACAAAAATCTCGACAATAGACTACCTTCCATAATGACAAGGCTACCATCCATTGGAGTAAAAAAATCTCAACAACAAACTACCTTCCATAATGACAAGGCTACCATCCATTTAATTAACAAAAATATTGACAACAAACAACGTTCCATAATGACAAGGCTACCATCCATTGGAGTAACAAAAATATCGACAAAAGAATATGTTCCATAATGACAAGGCTACCATCAATTGGAGTAACAAAAATATCAACAACAAACTACCTTACATAATGAAAAGCCTACCATCCATTGGAGTAAGAAAAATATTGACAACAAAATACCTTCCATAATGACTAGGCTACCATCCACTGGAGTAACAAAGATATCGATAACAGACTACCTTCCATAATGACAAGGGTACCATCCATTAAAGTGACAAAAAACACGACAACAGAATACCTTCCATAATGACGAGGCTACCATCCATTGGAGTGACAAAAATCTCGAAAACAGACTACCTTCCATAATGACAAGGCTAACATCAATTATAGTAACCAAAATCTCGACCACAGACTACCTTCCATAATGACAATGCTACCATCCATTGGAGTAACAAAATTCTCGACAACAGACTACTTTCCATAATGATAAGGATACCATCCATTGGAGTAACAAAAATCTTGACAACATACTACCTTCCATAATGACAAGGCTAGCGTCTATTGGAATAACAAAAATCTCGAGAATAGGCTACCTTCCATAATGACAAGGCTACCATCCATTGGAATAACAAAAATATCGACAACAAATTAAGTTCCATAATGACAAGGCTACCATCCATTGGAGTAACTAAAATCTCGACAAAAGACTACCTTCCATAATGACAAGGCTTCCATCCATTGGAGTAACAAAAATATCGAAAACAAACTACCTTACTTAATGAAAAGCCTACCATTCATTGGAGTAACAAAAATCTCGAAAACAAAATACCTTCCATAAGGACTAGGCTACCATCCATTAGAGTAACAAAGATATCGAGAACAGACTACCTTCCATAATGACAAGGGTACCATCCATTGGAGTGACAAAAATCTCGACAACATACTACCTTCCATAATGACAAGGCTACCACCCATTGGAGTGACAAAAATATCGAAAACAGACTACCTTCCATAATGACAATGCTAAAATCCATTGGAGTAACAAAGATATCGACAACAGACTACCTTCTATAATGACAAGGCTACCATCTATTGGAATAAAAAAAATCTCAAGAACAGACTACCTTCCATAATGACAAGGCTACCATCCAATGGAATAACAAAAATCTCGACAACATACTACCTTCCATAATGACAAGGCTACTATCAATTGTAGTAACCAAAATCTCGACAACAGACTACCTTCCATAATGACAAGGCTACCGTCCATTGTAGTAACAAAAATCTCGACAACAGACTACATTACATAATGACAATGCTACCATCCATTGGAGTAACAAAAATCTCGACAACAGACTACCTTCCATAATGACAAGTCTACCATCCATTGTAGTAACAAGAATCTCGATAACAGGCTACCTTCCATAATGACAAGGCTACAATCCATTGGAGTACCAAAAATCTCGACAACATACTACCTTCCATAATGACAAGGCTAGCATATATTGAAATAACAAAAATCTCGAGAATAGGCTACCTTTCATAATGACAAGGCTACCATCCAATGGAATAACAAAAATCTCGACAACATACTACCTTCCATAATGACAAGGCTATCATCCATTAGAGTGACAAAAATCTCGACAATAGACTACCTTCCATAATGACTAGGCTACCATCCATTAGAGTAACAAAGATATCGAAAATAGACTACCTTCCATAATGACTAGGCTACCATCCATTAGAGTAACAAAAATCTCGACAATAGACTACATTCCATAATGACAAGGCTACAATCCATTGGAGTAACAAAAATCTTGACAACAAACTACCTTCCATAATAAGAAGGCTACCATCCATTGGAATAACAAAAATATCGACAAGAAACTACGTTCCATAATGACAAGGCTACCATCCATTGGAGTAACATAAATATCGACAATAGACTACCTTCCATAGTGACAAGGCTACGATCCATTAGAGTAACAAAAATCTCGACAACAGACTACCTTCCATAATGACAAGGCTACCATCCATTGGAGTAACAAAAATCTCGACAACAGACTACCTTCCATAATGACAAGGCTACCATGCATTGGAGTAACAAAAATCTCGCCAACAGACTACCTTCCATAATGACAAGGCTACCATCCATTGGAGTGACAAAAATCTCGACAATAGACTACCTTCCATAATGACTAGGCTATCATCCATTAGAGTAACAAAGATATCGACAACAGACTACCTTCTATAATGACAAGGCTACCATACATTGTAATAACAAAAATCTCGACAACATACTACCTTCCATAATGACAAGGCTACCATACATTGTAGTAACAAAAATATCGACAACAGTCTACCTTCCATAATGACAAGGCTACCATCCATTGGAGTAACAAAAATCTTGACAACAGACTACCTTCCATAATGACAAGGGTACCATCCATTGGAGTGACAAAAATCTCGACAACAGACTACCTTCCATAATGACAAGGCTACCATCCATTGGAGTGACAAAAATCTAGAAAACAGACTACCTTCCATAATGACAATGCTAAAATCCATTGGAGTAACAAAGATATCGACAACAAACTACCTTCTATAATGACAAGGCTACCATCTATTGGAATAACAAAAATCTCGAGAATAGACTACCTTCCATAATGACAAGGCTACCATCCATTGGAGTAAACAAAAATCTCACCAACATAATACCTTCCATAATGAGAAGGCTACCATCCATCGGAGTGACAAAAATCTCGACAATAGACTACCTTCCATAATGACAAGGCTACCATCCATTGGAGTAAAAAAATCTCAACAACAAACTACCTTCCATAATGACAAGGCTACCATCCATTTAATTAACAAAAATATTGACAACAAACAACGTTCCATAATGACAAGGCTACCATCCATTGGAGTAACAAAAATATCGACAAAAGAATATGTTCCATAATGACAAGGCTACCATCAATTGGAGTAACAAAAATATCAACAACAAACTACCTTACATAATGAAAAGCCTACCATCCATTGGAGTAAGAAAAATATTGACAACAAAATACCTTCCATAATGACTAGGCTACCATCCACTGGAGTAACAAAGATATCGATAACAGACTACCTTCCATAATGACAAGGGTACCATCCATTAGAGTGACAAAAAACTCGACAACAGAATACCTTCCATAATGACGAGGCTACCATCCATTGGAGTGACAAAAATCTCGAAAACAGACTACCTTCCATAATGACAAGGCTAACATCAATTATAGTAACCAAAATCTCGACCACAGAATACCTTCCATAATGACAATGCTACCATCCATTGGAGTAACAAAATTCTCGACAACAGACTACTTTCCATAATGATAAGGATACCATCCATTGGAGTAACAAAAATCTTGACAACATACTACCTTCCATAATGACAAGGCTAGCGTCTATTGGAATAACAAAAATCTCGAGAATAGGCTACCTTCCATAATGACAAGGCTACCATCCATTGGAATAACAAAAATATCGACAACAAATTAAGTTCCATAATGACAAGGCTACCATCCATTGGAGTAACTAAAATCTCGACAAAAGACTACCTTCCATAATGACAAGGCTTCCATCCATTGGAGTAACAAAAATATCGAAAACAAACTACCTTACTTAATGAAAAGCCTACCATTCATTGGAGTAACAAAAATCTCGACAACAAAATACCTTCCATAAGGACTAGGCTACCATCCATTAGAGTAACAAAGATATCGAGAACAGACTACCTTCCATAATGACAAGGGTACCATCCATTGGAGTGACAAAAATCTCGACAACATACTACCTTCCATAATGACAAGGCTACCACCCATTGGAGTGACAAAAATATCGAAAACAGACTACCTTCCATAATGACAATGCTAAAATCCATTGGAGTAACAAAGATATCGACAACAGACTACCTTCTATAATGACAAGGCTACCATCTATTGGAATAAAAAAAATCTCGAGAACAGACTACCTTCCATAATGACAAGGCTACCATCCAATGGAATAACAAAAATCTCGACAACATACTACCTTCCATAATGACAAGGCTACTATCAATTGTAGTAACCAAAATCTCGACAACAGACTACCTTCCATAATGACAAGGCTACCGTCCATTGTAGTAACAAAAATCTCGACAACAGACTACATTACATAATAACAATGCTACCATCCATTGGAGTAACAAAAATCTCGACAACAGACTACCTTCCATAATGACAAGTCTACCATCCATTGTAGTAACAAAAATCTCGATAACAGGCTACCTTCCATAATGACAAGGCTACAATCCATTGGAGTACCAAAAATCTCGACAACATACTACCTTCCATAATGACAAGGCTAGCATATATTGAAATAACAAAAATCTCGAGAATAGGCTACCTTTCATAATGACAAGGCTACCATCCAATGGAATAACAAAAATCTCGACAACATACTACCTTCCATAATGACAAGGCTATCATCCATTAGAGTGACAAAAATCTCGACAATAGACTACCTTCCATAATGACTAGGCTACCATCCATTAGAGTAACAAAGATATCGAAAATAGACTACCTTCCATAATGACTAGGCTACCATCCATTAGAGTAACAAAAATCTCGACAATAGACTACATTCCATAATGACAAGGCTACAATCCATTGGAGTAACAAAAATCTTGACAACAAACTACCTTCCATAATAAGAAGGCTACCATCCATTGGAATAACAAAAATATCGACAAGAAACTACGTTCCATAATGACAAGGCTACCATCCATTGGAGTAACATAAATATCGACAATAGACTACCTTCCATAGTGACAAGGCTACGATCCATTAGAGTAACAAAAATCTCGACAACAGACTACCTTCCATAATGACAAGGCTACCATCCATTGGAGTAACAAAAATCTCGACAACAGACTACCTTCCATAATGACAAGGCTACCATGCATTGGAGTAACAAAAATCTCGCCAACAGACTACCTTCCATAATGACAAGGCTACCATCCATTGGAGTGACAAAAATCTCGACAATAGACTACCTTCCATAATGACTAGGCTATCATCCATTAGAGTAACAAAGATATCGACAACAGACTACCTTCTATAATGACAAGGCTACCATACATTGTAATAACAAAAATCTCGACAACATACTACCTTCCATAATGACAAGGCTACCATACATTGTAGTAACAAAAATATCGACAACAGTCTACCTTCCATAATGACAAGGCTACCATCCATTGGAGTAACAAAAATCTTGACAACAGACTACCTTCCATAATGACAAGGGTACCATCCATTGGAGTGACAAAAATCTCGACAACAGACTACCTTCCATAATGACAAGGCTACCATCCATTGGAGTGACAAAAATCTAGAAAACAGACTACCTTCCATAATGACAATGCTAAAATCCATTGGAGTAACAAAGATATCGACAACAAACTACCTTCTATAATGACAAGGCTACCATCTATTGGAATAACAAAAATCTCGAGAATAGACTACCTTCCATAATGACAAGGCTACCATCCAATGGAATAACAAAAATCTCGACAACATACTACCTTCCATAATGACAAGGCTACCATCAATTTTAGTAACCAAAATCTCGACAACAAACTACCTTCCATAATGACAAGGATACCATCCATTGTAGTAACAAAAATCTCGATAAAAGGATACCTTCCATAATGACAAGGCTACCATCCATTGGAGTAACAAAAATCTCGACAACAGACTACCTTCCATAATGACAACGCTACCATCCATTGGAGTAACAAAAATCTCGACAACAGACTACCTTCCATAATGACAAGGATACCATCCATTGTAGTAACAAAAATCTCGATAAAAGGATACCTTCCATAATGACAAGGCTACCATCCATTGGAGTAACAAAAATCTCGACAACACACTACCTTCCATAATGACAAGGCTAGCATATATTTGAATAACAAAAATCTCGAGAATAGGCTACCTTCCATAATGACAAGGCTACAATCCAATGGAATAACAAAAATCTCGACAACATACTACCTTCCACAATGACAAGGCAACCATCCATTAGAGTGACAAAAATCTCGACAATAGACTACCTTCCATAATGACTAGGCTACCATCCATTAGTGTAACAAAGACATCGACAAAAGACTACCTTCTATATTGACAAGGATACCATACATTGTAATAACAAAAATCTCGACAACATACTACCTTCCATAATGACAAGGCTACCATACATTGTAGTAACAAAAATATCGACAACAGTCTACCTTCCATAATGACAAGGCTACCATCCATTGGAGTAACAAAAATCTCGACAATAGACTACCTTCCATAATGACAAGGCTACCATCCATTAGAGTAACAAAAATATCGACAACAGACTACCTTACATAATGAAAAGCCTACCATTCGTTGGAGTAACAAAAATCTCGACAAAAAAATACCTTCCATAATGACTAGGCTACAATCCATTGGAGTAACAAACATTTCGACAACAGACTACCTTCCATAATGACAAGGGTACCATCCATTGGAGTGACAAAAATCTCGACAACAAACTACTTTCCATAATGAGAAGGCTACCATCCATTGGAGTGACAAAAATCTCGAAAACTGACTACCTTCCATAATGACAAGGCTACCATCCAATGGAATAACAAAAATCTCTACAACATACTACCTTCCATAATGACAAGGCTACCATACATTGTAGTAATAAAAATCTCGACAACAGTCCCCCTAACATAATGACAAGGCTACCATCCATTGGAGTAACAAAAATCTCGACAATAGACTACCTTCCATAATCACAAGGCTACCATCCATTGGAGTAACAAAAATATCGAAAACATACTACCTTATATAATGACAACGCTACCATCCATTAGAGTGACAAAAATATAGACAACAGACTACCTTCCATAATGACTAGCTACCATCCATTAGAGTAACAAAGATATCGATAACAGACTACTTTCCATAATGATAAGGCTACCATCCATTGGAGTAATAAAAATATCAATAAGAGACTACCTTCCATAATGACAAGGATACCATCCATTGGAGTAACAAAAATCTCGCCAACAGACTACCTTCCATAATGAAAAGGCTACCATCCATTGGAGTGATAAAAATCTCGACAACAGACTACCTTCTATAATGACAAGGCTACCATCCATTGGAGTAACTAAAATCTCGAAAACAGACTACCTTCCATAATGACAATGCTAAAATCCATTGGAGTAACAAAGATATCGACAACAAACTACCTTCCATAATGACAAGGCTACCATCCATTGGAGTAACAAGGATATCGACAACAGACTGCCTTCTATAATGACAAGGCTACCATACATTGTAATAACAAAAATCTCGACAACAAACTACCTTCCATAATGACATGGCTACCATACATTGTAGTATCAAAAATATCGACAACAGTCTACCTTCCATAATCACAAGGCTACTATCCATTGGAGTAACAAAAATCTCGACAATTGACTACCTTCCATAATGACAAGGATACCATCCATTGGAGTAACAAAAGTCTCGACAACAAACTACCTTCTATAATGACAAGGCTACCATCCATTAGAGTAATAAAAATATCGACAACAGACTACCTTCCATAGTGACAAGGCTACGATCCATTAGAGTAACAAAAATCTCGTCAACAGACTACCTTCCATAATGACAATGCTACCATCCATTGGAGTAACAAAAATCTCGACAACAGACTACCTTCCATAATGACAAGGCTACCATGCATTGGAGTAATGAAAATATCAACAAGAGACTACCTTCCATAATGACAAGGCTACCATCCATTGGAATAACAAAAATCTAGACAATAGACTACCTTCCATAATGATAAGGCTACCATCCATTGGAGTAACAAAGATATTGACAATAGACTACCTTCAATAATGACAAGGCTACCATCCGTTGGAGTAACAAAAATCTCGACAAAAGACTACCTTTCATAATGACAAGATTACCATCCATTGGAATAACAAAAATCTTAAAAACAGACTACCTTCCATAATGACAAGGCTACCATCCAATGGAATAAAATATTCTCGACAACAGACTACCTTCTATATTGACAAGGCTCCAATCCATTGGAGTAAGAAAAATATGAAGAACAGACTATCTTCCATGATGACAAGGCTACCATCCGTTAGAGTAACAAAGATATTTGAAATAGACTACCTTCAATAATGACAAGGCTACCATCCATTGGAGTAACAAAAATCTAGACAAAAGACTACCTTTCATAATGACAAGGTTACCATCCATTGGAATAACAAAATTCTCAAAAACTGACTACCTTGCATAATGACAAGGCTACCATCCAATGGAATAAAATATTCTCGACAACAGTTTACCTTCCATAATGACAAGGCTAACATCCATTGGAGTAACAATAATCTGAACAATAGACTACCTTCCATAATGACAAGGCTACAATCCATTGGAGTAACAGAAATATCAACGACAAACTACCTTCCATAATGAAAAGGCTACCATCCATTAGAGTAACAAAAATCTCTACAACAGACTACCTTCCATAATTACAAGGCTACCATCGATTTGGGTAATAGAAATCTCAAAAATAGACTACCTTCCACAATGACAAGGCTACCATCCATTGGAGTAACAAAAATATCGACAAAAAACTACCTTCCATAATGACAAGGCTACCATCCATTGGAATAACAAAAATCTCGACAATAGACTACCTTCCATAATGATAAGGCTACTATCCATTGGAGTAACAAAGATATTGACAATAGACTACCTTCAATAACGACAAGGCTACCATCCATTGGAGTAACAAAAATCTCGACAAAAGACTACCTTTCATAATGACAAGGTTACCATCAATTGGAATAACAAAAATCTTAAAAATAGACTACCTTCCATAATGACAAGGCTACCATCCAATGGAATAAAATATTCTAGACAACAGACTACCTTCCATAATGACAAGGCTACCATCCATTGGAATAACAAAAATCTAGACAATAGACTACCTTCCATAATGATAAGGCTACCATCCATTGGAGTAACAAAGATATTGACAATAGACTACCTTCAATAATGACAAGGCTACCATCCGTTGGAGTAACAAAAATCTCGACAAAAGACTACCTTTCATAATGACAAGATTACCATCCATTGGAATAACAAAAATCTTAAAAACAGACTACCTTCCATAATGACAAGGCTACCATCCAATGGAATAAAATATTCTCGACAACAGACTACCTTCTATATTGACAAGGCTCCAATCCATTGGAGTAAGAAAAATATGAAGAACAGACTATCTTCCATAATGACAAGGCTACCATCCATTAGAGTAACAAAGATATTTGAAATAGACTACCTTCAATAATGACAAGGCTACCATCCATTGGAGTAACAAAAATCTAGACAAAAGACTACCTTTCATAATGACAAGGTTACCATCCATTGGAATAACAAAATTCTCAAAAACTGACTACCTTGCATAATGACAAGGCTACCATCCAATGGAATAAAATATTCTCGACAACAGTTTACCTTCCATAATGACAAGGCTAACATCCATTGGAGTAACAATAATCTGAACAATAGACTACCTTCCATAATGACAAGGCTACAATCCATTGGAGTAACAGAAATATCAACGACAAACTACCTTCCATAATGAAAAGGCTACCATCCATTAGAGTAACAAAAATCTCTACAACAGACTACCTTCCATAATTACAAGGCTACCATCGATTTGGGTAATAGAAATCTCAAAAATAGACTACCTTCCACAATGACAAGGCTACCATCCATTGGAGTAACAAAAATATCGACAAAAAACTACCTTCCATAATGACAAGGCTACCATCCATTAGAATAACAAAAATCTCGACAATAGACTACCTTCCATAATGATAAGGCTACTATCCATTGGAGTAACAAAGATATTGACAATATACTACCTTCAATAACGACAAGGCTACCATCCATTGGAGTAACAAAAATCTCGACAAAAGACTACCTTTCATAATTACAAGGTTACCATCCATTGGAATAACAAAAATCTTAAAAATAGACTACCTTCCATAATGACAAGGCTACCATCCAATGGAATAAAATATTCTAGACAACAGACTACCTTCCATAATGACAAGGCTACCATCCATTGGAATAACAGAAATCTAGACAATAGACTACCTTCCATAATGATAAGGCTACCATCCATTGGAGTAACAAAGATATTGACAATAGACTACCTTCAATAATGACAAGGCTACCATCCGTTGGAGTAACAAAAATCTCGACAAAAGACTACCTTTCATAATGACAAGATTACCATCCATTGGAATAACAAAAATCTTAAAAACAGACTACCTTCCATAATGACAAGGCTACCATCCAATGGAATAAAATATTCTCGACAACAGACTACCTTCTATATTGACAAGGCTCCAATCCATTGGAGTAAGAAAAATATGAACAACAGACTATCTTCCATAATGACAAGGATACCATCCATTGGAGTAACAAAGATATTGACAATAGACTACCTTCAATAATGACAAGCCTACCATCCATTGGAGTAACAAAAATCTCTACAACAGACAACCTTCCATAATTTCAAGGCCACCATCCATTTGGGTAAAAGAAATCTCGACAATAGACTACCTTCCATAATGACAAGGCTACCATCCATTGGAGTAACAAAAATCTCGACAAAAAACTACCTTCCATAATGACAAGGCTACCATCCATTGGAATAACAGAAATCTAGACAACAGACTACTTTCCATAATGACAAGGCTACCATCCATTTGAGTAACAAAGATATTTACAATAGACTACCTTCAATAATGACAAGGCTACCATGCGTTGGAGTAACAAAAATCTAGACAATAGACTACCTTTCATAATGACAAGATTACCATCCATTGGAATAACAAAAATCTTAAAAACAGACTACCTTCCATAATGACAAGGCTACCATCCAATGGAATAAAATATTCTCGACAACAGACTACCTTCTATATTGACAAGGCTCCAATCCAATGGAGTAAGAAAAATATGAACAACAGACTACCTTCCATAATGACAAGGCTACCATCCATTAGAGTAACAAAGATATTGACAATAGACTACCTTCAATAATGACAAGGCTACCATCCATTGGAGTAACAAAAATCTAGACAAAAGACTACCTTTCATAATGACAAGGTTACCATCCATTGGAATAACAAAATTCTCAAAAACTGACTACCTTGCATAATGACAAGGCTACCATCCAATGGAATAAAATATTCTCGACAACAGTTTACCTTCCATAATGACAAGGCTAACATCCATTGGAGTAACAATAATCTGAACAATAGACTACCTTCCATAATGACAAGGCTACAATCCATTGGAGTAACAGAAATATCAACGACAAACTACCTTCCATAATGAAAAGGCTACCATCCATTAGAGTAACAAAAATCTCTACAACAGACTACCTTCCATAATTACAAGGCTACCATCGATTTGGGTAATAGAAATCTCAAAAATAGACTACCTTCCACAATGACAAGGCTACCATCCATTGGAGTAACAAAAATCTCGACAAAAAAATACCTTCCATAATGACAAGGCTACCATCCATTGGAATAACAAAAATCTCGACAATAGACTACCTTCCATAATGATAAGGCTACCATCCATTGGAGTAACAAAGATATTGACAATAGACTACCTTCAATAATGACAAGGCTACCATCCATTGGAGTAACAAAAATCTCGACAAAAGACTACCTTTCATAATGCCAAGGTTACCATCCATTGGAATAACAAAAATCTTAAAAATAGACTACCATCCATAATGACAAGCCTACCATCCAATGGAATAAAATATTCTAGACAACAGACTACCTTCCATAATGACAAGGCTACCATCCATTTTAGTAACAAAAATCTAAACAACAGACTACCTTCCATAATGACAAGGATACCATCCATTGGAGTAACAAAGATATTGACAATAGACTACCTTCAATAATGACAAGGCTACCATCCGTTGGATTAACAAAAATCTGAAAAACAGACTACCTTCCATAATGACAAGGATACCATCCATTGGAGTAACAAAGATATTGACAATAGACTACCTTCAATAATGACAAGCCTACCATCCATTGGAGTAACAAAAATCTCTACAACAGACAACCTTCCATAATTTCAAGGCTACCATCCATTTGGGTAAAAGAAATCTCGACAATAGACTACCTTCCATAATGACAAGGCTACCATCCATTGGAGTAACAAAAATCTCGACAAAAAACTACCTTCCATAATGACAAGGCTACCATCCATTGGAATAACAGAAATCTAGACAACAGACTACTTTCCATAATGACAAGGCTACCAACCATTTGAGTAACAAAGATATTTACAATAGACTACCTTCAATAATGACAAGGCTACCATGCGTTGGAGTAACAAAAATCTAGACAATAGACTACCTTTCATAATGACAAGATTACCACCCATTGGAATAACAAAAATCTTAAAAACAGACTACCTTCCATAATGACAAGGCTACCATCCAATGGAATAAAATATTCTCGACAACAGACTACCTTCTATATTGACAAGGCTCCAATCCATTGGAGTAAGAAAAATATGAACAACAGACTACCTTCCATAATGACAAGGCTACCATCCATTAGAGTAACAAAGATATTGACAATAGACTACCTTCAATAATTACATGGCTACCATCCATTGGAGTAACAAAAATCTAGACAAAAGACTACCTTTCATAATGACAAGGTTACCATCCATTGGAATAACAAAATTCTCAAAAACTGACTACCTTGCATAATGACAAGGCTACCATCCAATGGAATAAAATATTCTCGACAACAGTTTACCTTCCATAATGACAAGGCTAACATCCATTGGAGTAACAATAATCTGAACATTAGACTACCTTCCATAATGACAAGGCTACAATCCATTGGAGTAACAGAAATATCAACGACAAACTACCTTCCATAATGAAAAGGCTACCATCCATTAGAGTAACAAAAATCTCTACAACAGACTACCTTCCATAATTACAAGGCTACCATCGATTTGGGTAATAGAAATCTCAAAAATAGACTACCTTCCACAATGACAAGGCTACCATCCATTGGAGTAACAAAAATCTCGACAAAAAAATACCTTCCATAATGACAAGGCTACTATCCATTGGAATAACAAAAATCTCGACAATAGACTACCTTCCATAATGATAAGGCTACCATCCATTGGAGTAACAAAGATATTGACAATAGACTACCTTCAATAATGACAAGGCTACCATCCATTGGAGTAACAAAAATCTGGACAAAAGACTACCTTTCATAATGCCAAGGTTACCATCCATTGGAATAACAAAAATCTTAAAAATAGACTACCATCCATAATGACAAGCCTACCATCCAATGGAATAAAATATTCTAGACAACAGACTACCTTCCATAATGACAAGGCTACCATCCATTTTAGTAACAAAAATCTAAACAACAGACTACCTTCCATAATGACAAGGATACCATCCATTGGAGTAACAAAGATATTGACAATAGACTACCTTCAATAATGACAAGGCTACCATCCGTTGGAGTAACAAAAATCTGAACAACAGACTACCTTCCATAATGACAAGGATACCATCCATTGGAGTAACACAGATATTGACAATAGACTACCTTCAATAATGACAAGCCTACCATCCATTGGAGTAACAAAAATCTCTACAACAGACAACCTTCCATAATTTCAAGGCTACCATCCATTTGGGTAAAAGAAATCTCGACAATAGACTACCTTCCATAATGACAAGGCTACCATCCATTGGAGTAACAAAAATCTCGACAAAAAACTACCTTCCATAATGACAAGGCTACCATCCATTGGAATAACAGAAATCTAGACAACAGACTACTTTCCATAATGAGAAGGCTACCAACCATTTGAGTAACAAAGATATTTACAATAGACTACCTTCAATAATGACAAGGCTACCATGCGTTGGAGTAACAAAAATCTAGACAAAAGACTACCTTTCATAATGACAAGATTACCACCCATTGGAATAACAAAAATCTTAAAAACAGACTACCTTCCATAATGACAAGGCTACCATCCAATGGAATAAAATATTCTCGACAACAGACTACCTTCTATATTGACAAGGCTCCAATCCATTGGAGTAAGAAAAATATGAACAACAGACTACCTTCCATAATGACAAGGCTACCATCCATTAGAGTAACAAAGATATTGACAATAGACTACCTTCAATAATTACATGGCTACCATCCATTGGAGTAACAAAAATCTAGACAAAAGACTACCTTTCATAATGACAAGGTTACCATCCATTGGAATAACAAAATTCTCAAAAACTGACTACCTTGCATAATGACAAGGCTACCATCCAATGGAATAAAATATTCTCGACAACAGTTTACCTTCCATAATGACAAGGCTAACATCCATTGGAGTAACAATAATCTGAACATTAGACTACCTTCCATAATGACAAGGCTACAATCCATTGGAGTAACAGAAATATCAACGACAAACTACCTTCCATAATGAAAAGGCTACCATCCATTAGAGTAACAAAAATCTCTACAACAGACTACCTTCCATAATTACAAGGCTACCATCGATTTGGGTAATAGAAATCTCAAAAATAGACTACCTTCCACAATGACAAGGCTACCATCCATTGGAGTAACAAAAATCCCGACAAAAAAATACCTTCCATAATGACAAGGCTACCATCCATTGGAATAACAAAAATCTCGACAATAGACTACCTTCCATAATGATAAGGCTACCATCCATTGGAGTAACAAAGATATTGACAATAGACTACCTTCAATAATGACAAGGCTACCATCCATTGGAGTAACAAAAATCTCGACAAAAGACTACCTTTCATAATGCCAAGGTTACCATCCATTGGAATAACAAAAATCTTAAAAATAGACTACCATCCATAATGACAAGCCTACCATCCAATGGAATAAAATATTCTAGACAACAGACTACCTTCCATAATGACAAGGCTACCATCCATTTTAGTAACAAAAATCTAAACAACGGACTACCTTCCATAATGACAAGGATACCATCCATTGGAGTAACAAAGATATTGACAATAGACTACCTTCAATAATGACAAGGCTACCATCCGTTGGAGTAACAAAAATCTGAACAACAGACTACCTTCCATAATGACAAGGATACCATCCATTGGAGTAACAAAAATATTGACAATAGACTACCTTCAATAATGACAAGCCTACCATCCATTGGAGTAACAAAAATCTCTACAACAGACAACCTTCCATAATTTCAAGGCTACCATCCATTTGGGTAAAAGAAATCTCGACAATAGACTACCTTCCATAATGACAAGGCTACCATCCATTGGAGTAACAAAAATCTCGACAAAAAACTACCTTCCATAATGACAAGGCTACCATCCATTGGAATTACAGAAATCTAGACAACAGACTACTTTCCATAATGACAAGGCTACCATCCATTTGAGTAACAAAGATATTTACAATAGACTACCTTCAATAATGACAAGGCTACCATGCGTTGGAGTAACAAAAATCTAGACAATAGACTACCTTTCATAATGACAAGATTACCATCCATTGGAATAACAAAAATCTTAAAAACAGACTACCTTCCATAATGACAAGGCTACCATCCAATGGAATAAAATATTCTCGACAACAGACTACCTTCTATATTGACAAGGCTCCAATCCATTGGAGTAAGAAAAATATGAACAACAGACTACCTTCCATAATGACAAGGCTACCATCCATTAGAGTAACAAAGATATTGACAATAGACTACCTTCAATAATTACAAGGCTACCATCCATTGGAGTAACAAAAATCTAGACAAAAGACTACCTTTCATAATGACAAGGTTACCATCCATTGGAATAACAAAATTCTAAAAAACTGACTACCTTGCATAATGACAAGGCTACCATCCAATGGAATAAAATATTCTCGACAACAGTTTACCTTCCATAATGACAAGGCTAACATCCATTGGAGTAATAATAATCTGAACAATAGACTACCTTCCATAATGACAAGGCTACAATCCATTGGAGTAACAGAAATATCAACGACAAACTACCTTCCATAATGAAAAGGCTACCATCCATTAGAGTAACAAAAATCTCTACAACATACTACCTTCCATAATTACAAGGCTACCATCGATTTGGATAATAGAAATCTCAAAAATAGACTACCTTCCACAATGACAAGGCTACCATCCATTGGAGTAACAAAAATCTCGACAAAAAACTACCTTCCATAATGACAAGGCTACCATCCATTGGAATAACAAAAATCTCGACAATAGACTACCTTCCATAATGATAAGGCTACCATCCATTGGAGTAACAAAGATATTGACAATAGACTACCTTCAATAATTACAAGGCTACCATCCATTGGAGTAACAAAAATCTCGACAAAAGACTACCTTTCATAATGACAAGGTTACCATCCATTGGAATAACAAAAATCTTAAAAATAGACTACCTTCCATAATGACAAGGCTACCATCCATTGGAATAAAATATTCTAGACAACAGACTACCTTCCATAATGACAAGGGTACCATCCATTCGAATAATAGAAATCTAGACAATAGACTACCTTCCATAATGATAAGGCTACCATCCATTGGAGTAACAAAGATATTGACAATAGACTACCTTCAATAATGACAAGGCTACCATCCGTTGGAGTAACAAAAATCTCGACAAAAGACTACCTTTCATAATGACAAGATTACCATCCATTGGAATAACAAAAATCTTAAAAACAGACTACCTTCCATAATGACAAGGCTACCATCCAATGGAATAAAATATTCTCGACAACAGACTACCTTCTATATTGACAAGGCTCCAATCCATTGGAGTAAGAAAAATATGAACAACAGATTACCTTCCATAATGACAAGGCTACCATCCATTAGAGTAACAAAGATATTGACAATAGACTACCTTCAATAATGACAAGGCTACCATCCATTGGAGTAACAAAAATCTAGACAAAAGACTACCTTTCATAATGACAAGGTTACCATCCATTGGAATAACAAAATTCTCAAAAACTGACTACCTTGCATAATGACAAGGCTACCATCCAATGGAATAAAATATTCTCGACAACAGTTTACCTTCCATAATGACAAGGCTAACAACCATTTGAGTAACAAAGATATTTACAATAGACTACCTTCAATAATGACAAGGCTACCATGCGTTGGAGTAACAAAAATCTAGACAAAAGACTACCTTTCATAATGACAAGATTACCACCCATTGGAATAACAAAAATCTTAAAAACAGACTACCTTCCATAATGACAAGGCTACCATCCAATGGAATAAAATATTCTCGACAACAGACTACCTTCTATATTGACAAGGCTCCAATCCATTGGAGTAAGAAAAATATGAACAACAGACTACCTTCCATAATGACAAGGCTACCATCCATTAGAGTAACAAAGATATTGACAATAGACTACCTTCAATAATTACATGGCTACCATCCATTGGAGTAACAAAAATCTAGACAAAAGACTACCTTTCATAATGACAAGGTTACCATCCATTGGAATAACAAAATTCTCAAAAACTGACTACCTTGCATAATGACAAGGCTACCATCCAATGGAATAAAATATTCTCGACAACAGTTTACCTTCCATAATGACAAGGCTAACATCCATTGGAGTAACAATAATCTGAACATTAGACTACCTTCCATAATGACAAGGCTACAATCCATTGGAGTAACAGAAATATCAACGACAAACTACCTTCCATAATGAAAAGGCTACCATCCATTAGAGTAACAAAAATCTCTACAACAGACTACCTTCCATAATTACAAGGCTACCATCGATTTGGGTAATAGAAATCTCAAAAATAGACTACCTTCCACAATGACAAGGCTACCATCCATTGGAGTAACAAAAATCCCGACAAAAAAATACCTTCCATAATGACAAGGCTACCATCCATTGGAATAACAAAAATCTCGACAATAGACTACCTTCCATAATGATAAGGCTACCATCCATTGGAGTAACAAAGATATTGACAATAGACTACCTTCAATAATGACAAGGCTACCATCCATTGGAGTAACAAAAATCTCGACAAAAGACTACCTTTCATAATGCCAAGGTTACCATCCATTGGAATAACAAAAATCTTAAAAATAGACTACCATCCATAA
The DNA here is from genome assembly GCA_948472305.1 of Vicia faba. Classification (NCBI taxonomy): domain Eukaryota; kingdom Viridiplantae; phylum Streptophyta; class Magnoliopsida; order Fabales; family Fabaceae; genus Vicia; species Vicia faba. Next base: position 583,552,694 of record OX451739.1, on the reverse strand, counting down.
TGACAAGCCTACCATCCAATGGAATAAAATATTCTAGACAACAGACTACCTTCCATAATGACAAGGCTACCATCCATTTTAGTAACAAAAATCTAAACAACGGACTACCTTCCATAATGACAAGGATACCATCCATTGGAGTAACAAAGATATTGACAATAGACTACCTTCAATAATGACAAGGCTACCATCCGTTGGAGTAACAAAAATCTGAACAACAGACTACCTTCCATAATGACAAGGATACCATCCATTGGAGTAACAAAAATATTGACAATAGACTACCTTCAATAATGACAAGCCTACCATCCATTGGAGTAACAAAAATCTCTACAACAGACAACCTTCCATAATTTCAAGGCTACCATCCATTTGGGTAAAAGAAATCTCGACAATAGACTACCTTCCATAATGACAAGGCTACCATCCATTGGAGTAACAAAAATCTCGACAAAAAACTACCTTCCATAATGACAAGGCTACCATCCATTGGAATAACAGAAATCTAGACAACAGACTACTTTCCATAATGACAAGGCTACCATCCATTTGAGTAACAAAGATATTTACAATAGACTACCTTCAATAATGACAAGGCTACCATGCGTTGGAGTAACAAAAATCTAGACAATAGACTACCTTTCATAATGACAAGATTACCATCCATTGGAATAAAAAAAATCTTAAAAACAGACTACCTTCCATAATGACAAGGCTACCATCCAATGGAATAAAATATTCTCGACAACAGACTACCTTCTATATTGACAAGGCTCCAATCCATTGGAGTAAGAAAAATATGAACAACAGACTACCTTCCATAATGACAAGGCTACCATCCATTAGAGTAACAAAGATATTGACAATAGACTACCTTCAATAATTACAAGGCTACCATCCATTGGAGTAACAAAAATCTAGACAAAAGACTACCTTTCATAATGACAAGGTTACCATCCATTGGAATAACAAAATTCTAAAAAACTGACTACCTTGCATAATGACAAGGCTACCATCCAATGGAATAAAATATTCTCGACAACAGTTTACCTTCCATAATGTGAAGGCTAACATCCATTGGAGTAATAATAATCTGAACAATAGACTACCTTCCATAATGACAAGGCTACAATCCATTGGAGTAACAGAAATATCAACGACAAACTACCTTCCATAATGAAAAGGCTACCATCCATTAGAGTAACAAAAATCTCTACAACAGACTACCTTCCATAATTACAAGGCTACCATCGATTTGGATAATAGAAATCTCAAAAATAGACTACCTTCCACAATGACAAGGCTACCATCCATTGGAGTAACAAAAATCTCGACAAAAAACTACCTTCCATAATGACAAGGCTACCATCCATTGGAATAACAAAAATCTCGACAATAGACTACCTTCCATAATGATAAGGCTACCATCCATTGGAGTAACAAAGATATTGACAATAGACTACCTTCAATAATGACAAGGCTACCATCCATTGGAGTAACAAAAATCTCGACAAAAGACTACCTTTCATAATGACAAGGTTACCATCCATTGGAATAACAAAAATCTTAAAAATAGACTACCTTCCATAATGACAAGGCTACCATCCATTGGAATAAAATATTCTAGACAACAGACTACCTTCCATAATGACAAGGGTACCATCCATTCGAATAATAGAAATCTAGACAATAGACTACCTTCCATAATGATAAGGCTACCATCCATTGGAGTAACAAAGATATTGACAATAGACTACCTTCAATAATGACAAGGCTACCATCCGTTGGAGTAACAAAAATCTCGACAAAAGACTACCTTTCATAATGACAAGATTACCATCCATTGGAATAACAAAAATCTTAAAAACAGACTACCTTCCATAATGACAAGGCTACCATCCAATGGAATAAAATATTCTCGACAACAGACTACCTTCTATATTGACAAGGCTCCAATCCATTGGAGTAAGAAAAATATGAACAACAGATTACCTTCCATAATGACAAGGCTACCATCCATTAGAGTAACAAAGATATTGACAATAGACTACCTTCAATAATGACAAGGCTACCATCCATTGGAGTAACAAAAATCTAGACAAAAGACTACCTTTCATAATGACAAGGTTACCATCCATTGGAATAACAAAATTCTCAAAAACTGACTACCTTGCATAATGACAAGGCTACCATCCAATGGAATAAAATATTCTCGACAACAGTTTACCTTCCATAATGACAAGGCTAACATCCATTGGAGTAATAATAATCTGAACAATAGACTACCTTCCATAATGACAAGGCTACAATCCATTGGAGTAATAGAAATATCAACGACAAACTACCTTCCATAATGAAAAGGCTACCATCCATTAGAGTAACAAAAATCTCTACAACAGACTACATTCCATTATTACAAGGCTACCATCGATTTGGGTAATAGAAATCTCAAAAGTAGACTACCTTCCACAATGACAAGGCTACCATCCATTGGAGTAACAAAAATCTCGACAAAAAACTACCTTCCATAATGACAAGGCTACCATCCATTGGAATAACAAAAATCTCGACAATAGACTACCTTCCATAATGATAAGGCTACCATCCATTGGAGTAACAAAGATATTGACAATAGACTACCTTCAATAATGACAAGGCTACCATCCATTGGAGTAACAAAAATCTCGACAAAAGACTACCTTTCATAATGCCTAGGTTACCATCCATTGGAATAACAAAAATCTTAAAAATAGACTACCATCCATAATGACAAGCCTACCATCCAATGGAATAAAATATTCTAGACAACAGACTACCTTCCATAATGACAAGGCTACCATCCGTTGGAGTAACAAAAATCTAAACAACAGACTACCTTCCATAATGACAAGGATACCATCCATTGGAGTAACAAAGATATTGACAATAGACTACCTTCAATAATGACAAGGCTACCATCCGTTGGAGTAACAAAAATCTGAACAACAGACTACCTTCCATAATGACAAGGATACCATCCATTGGAGTAACAAAGATATTGACAATAGACTACCTTCAATAATGACAAGCCTACCATCCATTGGAGTAACAAAAATCTCTACAACAGATAACCTTCCATAATTACAAGGCTACCATCCATTTGGGTAAAAGAAATCTCGACAATAGACTACCTTCCACAATGACAAGGCTACCATCCATTGGAGTAACAAAAATCTCGACAAAAAACTACCTTCCATAATGACAAGGCTACCATCCATTGGAATAACAGAAATCTAGACAACAAACTACCTTCCATAATGACAACGCTACCATCCATTGGAGTAACAAAGATATTGACAATAGACTGCCTTCAATAATGATAAGGCTACCATCCATTGGAGTAACAAAAATCTAGACAAAAGACTACCTTTCATAATGACAAGGTTACCATCCATTGGAATAACAAAAATCTCAAAAACAGACTACCTTCCAGAATAACAAGGCTACCATCCAATGGAATAAAATATTCTCGACAACAGACTACCTTCCATAACGACAAGGCTACCATCCATTGGAGTAACAATAATATGAACAACAGACTACCTTCCATAATGACAAGGCTATAATCCATTGGAGTAACAGAAATCTCAACGACAAAATACCTTCCATAACGACAAGGCTATCATCCATTGGAGTAAAACATATCTCGACAACAGACTACCTTCCATAATTACAAGGCTACCATCCATTGCAGTATCATAAATCTCGACAATAGACTACCTTCCATAATGACAAGGCTACCATCCATTGGAATAACAAAAATCTCGACAATAGACTACCTTCCATAATGACAAGGATATCATCCGTTGGAGTAACAAAAATCTGAACAATAGACTACCTTCCATAATGACAAGGCTACCATCCATTGGAGTAACAAAAATCTCAATGACACACTACCTTCAATAACGACAAGGCTACCATACATTGGAGTAACACAAATCTCGACAACAGACTACCTTCCATAATGACAAGGTTACCATCCATTGGAGTAACAAAAACCTAAACAACAGACTACCTTCCATAATGACAAGGCTACCATCCATTGGAGTAACAAAAATCTGAACAACATATTACCTTCCATAATGACAAGGATACCATCCATTGGAGTAACAAAGATATTGACAATAGACTACCTTCAATAATGACAAGGCTACCATCCATTGGAGTAACAAAAATATCTACAACAGACAACCTACCATAATTACAAGGCTACCATCCATTTGGGTAACAGAAATCTCGACAATAGACTACCTTCCACAATGACATGGGTACCATCCATTGGAGTAACAAAAATCTCGACAAAAAACTACCTTCCATAATGATAAGGCTACCATCCATTGGAATAACAGAAATCTAGACAATAGACTACCTTCCATAATGATAAGGCTACAATCCATTGGAGTAACAAAGATATTGACAATAGACTACCTTCAATAATGACAAGGCTACCATCCATCGGAGTAACAAAAATCTAGACAAAAGACTACCTTTCATAATGACAAGGTTACCATCCATTGGAATAACAAAAATCTCAAAAACAGACTACCTTCCATAATGACAAGGCTACCATCCAATGAAATAAAATATTCTCGACTACAGACTACCTTCCATAATGACAAGGCTACCATCCATTGGAGTAACAATAATCTGAACAATAGACTACCTTCCATAATGACAAGGCTACCATCCATTGGAGTACCAGAAATCTCAACGACAGACTACCTTCCATAATGAAAAGGCTACCATCCATTGGAGTAACAAAAATCTCTACAACAGACTACCTTCCATAATTACAAGGCTACCATCCATTTGGGTAACAGAAATCTCGACAATAGACTACCTTCCACAATGACAAGGCTACCATCCAATGGAGTAACAAAAATCTCGACAAAAAACTACCTTCCATAATGACAAGGCTACCATCCATTGGAATAACAAAGATCTCGACAATAGACTACCTTCCATAATTATAAGGCTACCATCCATTGGAGTAACAAAAATATTGACAATAGACTACTTTCAACAATGACAAGGCTACCATCCATTGGAGTAACAAAAATCTCGACAAAAGACTACCTTTCATAATGACAAGGTTATCATCCATTCAAATAACAAAAATCTTAAGAACAGACTACCTTCCATAATGACAAGGCTACCATCCAATGGAATAAAATATTCTCGACAACAGACTACCTTCCATAATGACAAGGCTACCATCCATTGGAGTAATGAAAATTTGAAAAACAAACTATCTTCCATAATGACAAGGCTACCATCCATTGGAGTAACAAAGATATTGACAATAGACTACCTTCAATAATGACAAGGCTACCATCCATTGGAGTAACAAAAATCTAGACAAAAGACTACCTTTCATAATGACAAGGTTACCATCCATTGGAATAACAAAAATCTCAAAAACAGACTACCTTCCATAATGACAAGGCTACCATCCAATGGAATAAAATATTCTCGACAACAGACTACCTTCCATAATGACAAGGCTACCATTCATTGGAGTAACAATAATCTGAACAACAGACTACCTTCCATAATGACAAGGCTACATTCCATTGGAGTAACAGAAATCTCAATGACAGACTACCTTCCATAATGAAAAGGCTACCATCCATTAGAGTATCATAAATCTCGACAACAGACTACCTTCCATAATGACAAGGCTACCATCCATTGGAGTAATGAAAATCTGAACAACAAACTACCTTCCATAATGACAAGGGTACCATCCATTGGAGTAACAAAGATATTGACAATAGACTACCTTCAATAATGACAAGGCTACCATCCATTGGAATAACAAAAATCTCAAAAACCGACTACCTTCCATAATGACAAGGCTACCATCCAATGGAATAAAATATTCTCAACAACAGACTACCTTCCATAATGACAAGGCTATAATCCATTGGAGTAACAGAAATCTCAACGACAGACTACCTCCCATAATGACAAGGCTATCATCCATTGGAGTAAAAAATATCTCGACAACAGACTACCTTCCATAATTAAAAGGCTACCATCCATTGGAGTATCATAAATCTCGACAACAGACAACCTTCCATAATGACAAGGCTACCATCCATTGGAATAACAAAAATCTCGACAATAGACTACCTTCCATAATGACAAGGCTATCATCCGTTGGAGTAATAAAAATATGAAAAACAAACTACGTTCAATAATGACAAGGCTACCATCCATTGGAGTAACAGAAATCTCAATGACCGACTACCTTCCGTAATGACAAGGCTACCATCCACTAGAGTAACAAAAATCTTGACAAAAGACTACCTTCCATAATGACATTGCTACAATCCATAGGAATAACAAATATCTCGACAATAGACTACATTCCATAATGATAAGGCTATCATCCATTGGAGTAAAAAAATCTGAACGACATACTACCTTCCATAATGACAAGGCTACCATCCATTGGAGTAACAAAAATCTCAATGACAGACTACCTTCTATAACGAAAAGGCTACCATACATTGGAGTAACACAAATCTCGACAACAGAATACCTTCCATAATGACAAGGTTACCATCCATTGGAGTAACAAAAATCTGAACAATAGACTACCTTCCATAATGACAAGGCTACCATCCAATGGAATAACCAAAATCTTGACAACAAACTACCTTCCATAATGACAAGGTTACCATCCATTGGAGTAACAAAAATCTGAACAATAGACTACCTTCTATAATGACAAGGCTACCATCCATTGGAGTAACAAAGATATTGACAATAGACTGCCTTCAATAATGATAAGGCTACCATCCACTAGAGTAACAAAAATCTAGACAAAAGACTACCTTTCATAATGACAAGGTTACCATCCATTGGAATAACAAAAATCTCAAAAACAGACTACCTTCCAGAATAACAAGGCTACCATCCAATGGAATAAAATATTCTCGACAACAGACTACCTTCCATAATGACAAGGCTACCATCCATTGGAGTAACAATAATATGAACAACAGACTACCTTCCATAATGACAAGGCTATAATCCATTGGAGTAACTGAAATCTCAACGACAAAATACCTTCCATAACGACAAGGCTATCATCCATTGGAGTAAAACATATCTCGACAACAGACTACCTTCCATAATTACAAGGCTACCATCCATTGCAGTATCATAAATCTCGACAACAGACTACCTTCCATAATGACAAGGCTACCATCCATTGGAATAACAAAAATCTCGACAATAGACTACCTTCCATAATGACAAGGATATCATCCGTTGGAGTAACAAAAATCTGAACAATAGACTACCTTCCATAATGACAAGGCTACCATCCATTGGAGTAACAAAAATCTCAATGACACACTACCTTCAATAACGACAAGGCTACCATACATTGGAGTAACACAAATCTCGACAACAGACTACCTTCCATAATGACAAGGTTACCATCCATTGGAGTAACAAAAACCTAAACAACAGACTACCTTCCATAATGACAAGGCTACCATCCAATGGAATAACAAAAATCTCGACAATAGACTAACTTCCATAATGACAAGGTTACCATCCATTGGAGTAACAAAAATCTGAACAACAGACTACCTTCCATAATGACAAGGCTACCATCCATTGGAGTAACAAAGATATTGACAATAGACTACCTTCAATAATGACAAGGCTACCATCCATTGGAGTAACAAAAATCTAGACAAAAGACTACCTTTCATAATGACAAGGTTACCATCCATTGGAATAACAAAAATCTCAAAAACAGACTACCTTCCATAATGACAAGGCTACCATCCAATGGAATAAAATATTCTCGACAACAGACTACCTTCCATAATGACAAGGCTACCATTCATTGGAGTAACAATAATCTGAACAACAGACTACCTTCCATAATGACAAGGCTACATTCCATTGGAGTAACAGAAATCTCAATGACAGACTACCTTCCATAATGAAAAGGCTACCATCCATTAGAGTATCATAAATCTCGACAACAGACTACCTTCCATAATGACAAGGCTACCATCCATTGGAGTAATGAAAATCTGAACAACAAACTACCTTCCATAATGACAAGGGTACCATCCATTGGAGTAACAAAGATATTGACAATAGACTACCTTCAATAATGACAAGGCTACCATCCATTGGAATAACAAAAATCTCAAAAACCGACTACCTTCCATAATGACAAGGCTACCATCCAATGGAATAAAATATTCTCAACAACAGACTACCTTCCATAATGACAAGGCTATAATCCATTGGAGTAACAGAAATCTCAACGACAGACTACCTCCCATAATGACAAGGCTATCATCCATTGGAGTAAAAAATATCTCGACAACAGACTACCTTCCATAATTAAAAGGCTACCATCCATTGGAGTATCATAAATCTCGACAACAGACAACCTTCCATAATGACAAGGCTACCATCCATTGGAATAACAAAAATCTCGACAATAGACTACCTTCCATAATGACAAGGCTATCATCCGTTGGAGTAATAAAAATATGAAAAACAAACTACGTTCAATAATGACAAGGCTACCATCCATTGGAGTAACAGAAATCTCAATGACCGACTACCTTCCGTAATGACAAGGCTACCATCCACTAGAGTAACAAAAATCTTGACAAAAGACTACCTTCCATAATGACATTGCTACAATCCATAGGAATAACAAATATCTCGACAATAGACTACATTCCATAATGATAAGGCTATCATCCATTGGAGTAAAAAAATCTGAACGACATACTACCTTCCATAATGACAAGGCTACCATCCATTGGAGTAACAAAAATCTCAATGACAGACTACCTTCTATAACGAAAAGGCTACCATACATTGGAGTAACACAAATCTCGACAACAGAATACCTTCCATAATGACAAGGTTACCATCCATTGGAGTAACAAAAATCTGAACAATAGACTACCTTCCATAATGACAAGGCTACCATCCAATGGAATAACCAAAATCTTGACAACAAACTACCTTCCATAATGACAAGGTTACCATCCATTGGAGTAACAAAAATCTGAACAATAGACTACCTTCTATAATGACAAGGCTACCATCCATTGGAGTAACAAAGATATTGACAATAGACTGCCTTCAATAATGATAAGGCTACCATCCACTAGAGTAACAAAAATCTAGACAAAAGACTACCTTTCATAATGACAAGGTTACCATCCATTGGAATAACAAAAATCTCAAAAACAGACTACCTTCCAGAATAACAAGGCTACCATCCAATGGAATAAAATATTCTCGACAACAGACTACCTTCCATAATGACAAGGCTACCATCCATTGGAGTAACAATAATATGAACAACAGACTACCTTCCATAATGACAAGGCTATAATCCATTGGAGTAACTGAAATCTCAACGACAAAATACCTTCCATAACGACAAGGCTATCATCCATTGGAGTAAAACATATCTCGACAACAGACTACCTTCCATAATTACAAGGCTACCATCCATTGCAGTATCATAAATCTCGACAACAGACTACCTTCCATAATGACAAGGCTACCATCCATTGGAATAACAAAAATCTCGACAATAGACTACCTTCCATAATGACAAGGATATCATCCGTTGGAGTAACAAAAATCTGAACAATAGACTACCTTCCATAATGACAAGGCTACCATCCATTGGAGTAACAAAAATCTCAATGACACACTACCTTCAATAACGACAAGGCTACCATACATTGGAGTAACACAAATCTCGACAACAGACTACCTTCCATAATGACAAGGTTACCATCCATTGGAGTAACAAAAACCTAAACAACAGACTACCTTCCATAATGACAAGGCTACCATCCAATGGAATAACAAAAATCTCGACAATAGACTAACTTCCATAATGACAAGGTTACCATCCATTGGAGTAACAAAAATCTGAACAACAGACTACCTTCCATAATGACAAGGCTACCATCCATTGGAGTAACAAAGATATTGACAATAGACTACCTTCAATAATGACAAGGCTACCATCCATTGGAGTAACAAAAATCTAGACAAAAGACTACCTTTCATAATGACAAGGTTACCATCCATTGGAATAACAAAAATCTCAAAAACAGACTACATTCCATAATAACAAGGCTACCATCCAATGGAATAAAATATTCTCGACAACAGACTACCTTCCCTAATGACAAGGCTACCATCCATTGTAGTAGCAATAATCTCGACAACAGACTACCTTCCATAATGACAAGGTTACAATCCATTGGAGTATCAGAAATCTCAACGATATACTACCTTTCATAATGACAAGGCTATCATCCATTGGAGTGAAAAATATCTCGACAATAGACTACCTTCCATAATTACAAGGCTACCATCCATTGGAGTATTATAAATCTCGACAACAGACTACCTTCCATAATGACAAGGATACCATCAATTGGAATAACAAAAATCTCGACAATAGACTACCTTCCATAATAACAAGGCTATCATCCGTTGGAGTAACAAAAATCTGAACAACAGACTACCTTCCATAATGACAAGGCTACCATCCATTAGAGTAACAGAAATCTCAATGACCGACTAGCTTTTGTAATTACAAGGCTACCATCTACTGGAGTAACAAAAATCTTGACAAAAGACTACCTTCCATAATGACAAGGCTACAATCCATTGGAATAACGAATATCTCGACAATAGACTACCTTCCATAATGATAAGGCTATCAACCATTGGAATAAAAAAATCTCAACGAGATACTACCTTCCATAATGACAAGGCTACCATCCATTGGAGTAACAAAAATCTCAATGACAGACTACCTTCTATAACGACAAGGCTACCATACATTGGAGTAACACAAATCTCGACAACAGACTACCTTCCATAATGACAAGGTTACCATTTATTAGAGTAATAAAAATCTGAACAACAGACTACCTTCCATAATGACAAGGCTACCATCCAATGGAATAACAAAAATCTCGACAACAGACTACCTTCCATAATGACAAGGTTACCATCCATTGGAGTAACAAAAATCTGAACAACAGACTACCTTCCATTATGACAAGGCTATCATACATTGGAGTAACAAAGATATTCAAAGTAGACTACCTTCAATAATGACAAGGCTACCATCCATTGGAGTAACAAAAATCTCAAAAACAGACTACCTTCCATAATAACAAGGCTACCATCCAATGGAATAAAATATTCTCGACAACAGACTACCTTCCATAATGACAAGGCTACCATCCATTGGAGTAACAATAATATGAACAACAGACTACCTTCCATAATGACAAGGCTACAATCCATTGGAGTAACAGAAATCTCAACGACAAAATACCTTCCATAACGACAAGGCTATTATCCATTGGAGTAAAAAATATCTCGACAACAGACTACTTTCCATAATTACAAGGCTACCATCCATTGGAGTATTATAAATCTCGACAACAGACTACCTTCCATAATGACAAGGATACCATCCATTGGAATAACAAAAATCTCGACAATAGACTACCTTCCATAATGACAAGGCTATCATCCGTTGGAGTAACAAAAATCTGAACAACAGACTACCTTCCATAATGACAAGGCTACCATTCATTGGAGTAACAAAAATATCAATGACACACTACCTTCTATAACGACAAGGCTACCATACATTGGAGTAACACAAATCTCGACAACAGACTACCTTCCATGATGACAATGTTACCATCCATTGGAGTAACAAAAATCTAAACAACAGACTACCTTCCATAATGACAAGGCTACCATCCAATGGAATAACAAAAATCTCAACAATAGACTAACTTCCATAATGACAAGGTTACCATCCATTGGAGTAACAAAAATCTGAACAACAGACTACCTTCCATAATGACAAGGCTACCATCCATTGGAGTAACAAAGATATTGACAATAGACTACCTTCAATAATGACAAGGCTACCATCCATTGGAGTAACAAAAATCTCAAAAACAGACTACATTCCATAATAACAAGGCTACCATCCAATGGAATAAAATATTCTCGACAATAGACTACCTTCCCTAATGACAAGGCTACCATCCATTGGAGTACCAATAATCTGAACAACAGACTACCTTCCATAATGACAAGGCTACAATCCATTGGAGTAACAGAAATCTCAACGACAGAATACCTTCCATAATGACAAGGCTATCATCCATTGGAGTAAAATATATCTCGACAACAGACTACCTTCCATAATTACAAGGCTACCATCCATTGGAGTATTATAAATCTCGACAACAGACTACCTTCCATAATGACAAGGATACCATCAATTGGAATAACAAAAATCTCGACAATAGACTACCTTCCATAATGACAAGGCTATCATCCGTTGGAGTAACAAAAATCTGAACAACAGACTACCTTCCATAATGACAAGGCTACCATCCATTAGAGTAACAAAAATCTCAATGACCGACTACCTTTTGTAATTACAAGGCTACCATCTACTAGAGTAACAAAAATCTTGACAAAAGACTACCTTCCATAATGACAAGGCTACAATCCATTGGAATAACAAATATCTCGACAATAGACTACCTTCCATAATGATAAGGCTATCATCCATTGGAATAAAAAAATCTCAACGAGATACTACCTTCCATAATGACAAGGCTACCATCCATTGGAGTAACAAAAATCTCAATGACAGACTACCTTCTATAACGACAAGGCTACCATACATTGGAGTAACACAAATCTCGACAACAAACTACCTTCCATAATGACAAGGTTACCATCCATTAGAGTAATAAAAATCTGAACAACAGACTACCTTCCATAATGACAAGGCTACCATCCAATGGAATAACAAAAATCTCGACAACAGACTACCTTCCATAATGACAAGGTTACCATCCATTGGAGTAACAAAAATCTGAACAACAGACTACCTTCCATAATGACAAGGCTATCATCCATTGGAGTAACAAAGATATTCAAAGTAGACTACCTTCAATAATGTCAAGGTTACCATCCATTGGAGTAACAAAAACCTAAACAACAGACTACCTTCCCTAATGACAAGGCTACCATCCATTGGAGTACCAATAATCTGAACAACAGACTACCTTCCATAATGACAAGGCTACAATCCATTGGAGTAACAGAAATCTCAACGACAGAATACCTTCCATAATGACAAGGCTATCATCCATTGGAGTAAAATATATCTCGACAACAGACTACCTTCCATAATTACAAGGCTACCATCCATTGGAGTATCATAAATCTCGACAACAGACTACCTTCCATAATGACAAGGCTACCATCCATTGGAGTAACAGAAATCTCAACGATATACTACCTTTCATAATGACAAGGCTATCATCCATTGGAGTAAAAAATATCTCGACAATAGACTACCTTCCATAATTACAAGGCTACCATCCATTGGAGTATTATAAATCTCGACAACAGACTACCTTCCATAATGACAAGGATACCATCAATTGGAATAACAAAAATCTCGACAATAGACTACCTTCCATAATGACAAGGCTATCATCCGTTGGAGTAACAAAAATCTGAACAACAGACTACCTTCCATAATGACAAGGCTACCATCCATTAGAGTAACAAAAATCTCAATGACCGACTACCTTTTGTAATTACAAGGCTACCATCTACTAGAGTAACAAAAATCTTGACAAAAGACTACCTTCCATAATGACAAGGCTACAATCCATTGGAATAACAAATATCTCGACAATAGACTACCTTCCATAATGATAAGGCTATCATCCATTGGAATAAAAAAATCTCAACGAGATACTACCTTCCATAATGACAAGGCTACCATCCATTGGAGTAACAAAAATCTCAATGACAGACTACCTTCTATAACGACAAGGCTACCATACATTGGAGTAACACAAATCTCGACAACAAACTACCTTCCATAATGACAAGGTTACCATCCATTAGAGTAATAAAAATCTGAACAACAGACTACCTTCCATAATGACAAGGCTACCATCCAATGGAATAACAAAAATCTCGACAACAGACTACCTTCCATAATGACAAGGTTACCATCCATTGGAGTAACAAAAATCTGAACAACAGACTACCTTCCATAATGACAAGGCTATCATCCATTGGAGTAACAAAGATATTCAAAGTAGACTACCTTCAATAATGACAAGGCTACCATCCATTGGAGTAACAAAAATCTAGACAAAATACTACCTTTCATAATGACAAGGTTACCATCCATTGGAATAACAAAAATCTCAAAAACAGACTACCTTCCATAATAACAAGGCTACCATCCAATGGAATAAAATATTCTAGACAACAGACTACCTTCCATAATGACAAGGCTACCATCCATTGGAGTAACAATAATATGAACAACAGACTACCTTCCATAATGACAAGGCTACAATCCATTGGAGTAACAGAAATCTCAACGACAAAATACCTTCCATAACGACAAGGCTATTATCCATTGGAGTAAAAAATATCTCAACAATAGACTACCTTCCATAATTACAAGGCTACCATCCATTGGAGTATTATAAATCTCGACAACAGACTACCTTCCATAATGACAAGGATACCATCCATTGGAATAACAAAAATCTCGACAATAGACTACCTTCCATAATGACAAGGCTATCATCCGTTGGAGTAACAAAAATCTGAACAACAGACTACCTTCCATAATGACAAGGCTACCATTCATTGGAGTAACAAAAATATCAATGACACACTACCTTCTATAACGACAAGGCTACCATACATTGGAGTAACACAAATCTCGACAACAGACTACCTTCCATAATGACAAGGTTACCATCCATTGGAGTAACAAAAATCTAAACAACAGACTACCTTCCATAATGACAAGGCTACCCTCCAATGGAATAACAAAAATCTCAACAATAGACTAACTTCCATAATGACAAGGTTACCATCCATTGGAGTAACAAAAATCTGAACAATAGACTACCTTCCATAATGACAAGGCTACCATCCATTGGAGTAACAAAGATATTGACAATAGACTACCTTCAATAATGACAAGGCTACCATCCATTGGAGTAACAAAAATCTAGACAAAAGACTACCTTTCATAATGACAAGGTTACCATCCATTGGAATAACAAAAATCTCAAAAACAGACTACATTCCATAATAACAAGGCTACCATCCAATGGAATAAAATATTCTCGACAATAGACTACCTTCCCTAATGACAAGGCTACCATCCATTGGAGTACCAATAATCTGAACAACAGACTACCTTCCATAATGACAAGGCTACAATCCATTGGAGTAACAGAAATCTCAACGACAGAATACCTTCCATAATGACAAGGCTATCATCCATTGGAGTAACAGAAATCTCAACGATATACTACCTTTCATAATGACAAGGCTATCATCCATTGGAGTAAAAAATATCTCGACAATAGACTACCTTCCATAATTACAAGGCTACCATCCTTTGGAGTATTATAAATCTCGACAACAGACTACCTTCCATAATGACAAGGATACCATCAATTGGAATAACAAAAATCTCGACAATAGACTACCTTCCATAATGACAAGGCTATCATCCGTTGGAGTAACAAAAATCTGAACAACAGACTACCTTCCATAATGACAAGGCTACCATCCATTAGAGTAACAGAAATCTCAATGACCGACTACCTTTTGTAATTACAAGGCTACCATCTACTGGAGTAACAAAAATCTTGACAAAAGACTACCTTCCATAATGACAAGGCTACAATCCATTGGAATAACAAATATCTCGACAATAGACTACCTTCCATAATGATAAGGCTATCATCCATTGGAATAAAAAAATCTCAACGAGATACTACCTTCCATAATGACAAGGCTACCATCCATTGTAGTAACAAAAATCTCAATGACAGACTACCTTCTATAACGACAAGGCTACCATACATTGGAGTAACACAAATCTCGATAAGAGACTACCTTCCATAATGACAAGGTTACCATCCATTAGAGTAATAAAAATCTGAACAACAGACTACCTTCCATAATGACAAGGCTACCATCCAATGGAATAACAAAAATCTCGACAACAGACTACCTTCCATAATGACAAGGTTACCATCCATTGGAGTAACAAAAATCTGAACAACAGACTACCTTCCATAATGACAAGGCTATCATCCATTGGAGTAACAAAGATATTCAAAGTAGACTACCTTCAATAATGACAAGGCTACCATCCATTGGAGTAACAAAAATCTAGACAAAATACTACCTTTCATAATGACAAGGTTACCATCCATTGGAATAACAAAAATCTCAAAAACAGACTACCTTCCATAATAACAAGGCTACCATCCAATGGAATAAAATATTCTAGACAACAGACTACCTTCCATAATGACAAGGCTACCATCCATTGGAGTAACAATAATATGAACAACAGACTACCTTCCATAATGACAAGGCTACAATCCATTGGAGTAACAGAAATCTCAACGACAAAATACCTTCCATAACGACAAGGCTATTATCCATTGGAGTAAAAAATATCTCAACAACAGACTACCTTCCATAATTACAAGGCTACCATCCATTGGAGTATTATAAATCTCGACAACAGACTACCTTCCATAATGACAAGGATACCATCCATTGGAATAACAAAAATCTCGACAATAGACTACCTTCCATAATGACAAGGCTATCATCCGTTGGAGTAACAAAAATCTGAACAACAGACTACCTTCCATAATGACAAGGCTACCATTCATTGGAGTAACAAAAATATCAATGACACACTACCTTCTATAACGACAAGGCTACCATACATTGGAGTAACACAAATCTCGACAACAGACTACCTTCCATAATGACAAGGTTACCATCCATTGGAG
Source organism: Vicia faba (assembly GCA_948472305.1). NCBI lineage: Eukaryota > Viridiplantae > Streptophyta > Magnoliopsida > Fabales > Fabaceae > Vicia > Vicia faba. The sequence goes on along the minus strand of OX451739.1, from coordinate 583,535,706 downwards.
TAACAAAAATCTAAACAACAGACTACCTTCCATAATGACAAGGCTACCCTCCAATGGAATAACAAAAATCTCAACAATAGACTAACTTCCATAATGACAAGGTTACCATCCATTGGAGTAACAAAAATCTGAACAACAGACTACCTTCCATAATGACAAGGCTACCATCCATTGGAGTAACAAAGATATTGACAATAGACTACCTTCAATAATGACAAGGCTACCATCCATTGGAGTAACAAAAATCTAGACAAAAGACTACCTTTCATAATGACAAGGTTACCATCCATTGGAATAACAAAAATCTCAAAAACAGACTACATTCCATAATAACAAGGCTACCATCCAATGGAATAAAATATTCTCGACAATAGACTACCTTCCCTAATGACAAGGCTACCATCCATTGGAGTACCAATAATCTGAACAACAGACTACCTTCCATAACGACAAGGCTACAATCCATTGGAGTAACAGAAATCTCAATGACAGAATACCTTCCATAATGACAAGGCTATCATCCATTGGAGTAAAATATATCTCGACAACAGACTACCTTCCATAATTACAAGGCTACCATCCATTGGAGTCTCATAAATCTCGACAACAGACTACCTTCCATAATGACAAGGCTACCATCCATTGGAGTAACAGAAATCTCAACGATATACTACCTTTCATAATGACAAGGCTATCATCCATTGGAGTAAAAAATATCTCGACAACAGACTACCTTCCATAATGACAAGGATACCATCAATTGGAATAACAAAAATCTCGACAATAGACTACCTTCCATAATGACAAGGCTATCATCCGTTGGAGTAACAAAAATCTGAACAATAAACTACCTTCCATAATGACAAGGCTACCATCCATTAGAGTAACAGAAATCTCAATGACCGACTACCTTTTGTAATTACAAGGCTACCATCTACTGGAGTAACAAAAATCTTGACAAAAGACTACCTTCCATAATGACAAGGCTACAATCCATTGGAATAACAAATATCTCGACAATAGACTACCTTCCATAATGATAAGGCTATCATCCATTGGAATAAAAAAATCTCAACGAGATACTACCTTCCATAATGACAAGGTTACCATCCATTAGAGCAATAAAGATCTGAACAACAGACTACCTTCCATAATGACAAGGCTACCATCCAATGGAATAACAAAAATCTCGACAACAGACTACCTTCCATAATGACAAGGTTACCATCCATTGGAGTAACAAAAATCTGAACAACAGACTACCTTCCATAATGACAAGGCTATCATCCATTGGAGTAACAAAGATATTCAAAGTAGACTACCTTCAATAATGACAAGGCTACCATCCATTGGAGTAACAAAAATATAGACAAAATACTACCTTTCATAATGACAAGGTTACCATCCATTGGAATAACAAAAATCTCAAAAACAGACTACATTCCATAATAACAAGGCTACCATCCAATGGAATAAAATATTCTCGACAATAGACTACCTTCCCTAATGACAAGGCTACCATCAATTGGAGTACTAATAATCTGAACAACAGACTACCTTCCATAATGACAAGGCTACAATCCATTGGAGTAACAGAAATCTCAACGACAGAATACCTTCCATAATGACAAGGCTATCATCCATTGGAGTAAAATATATCTCGACAACAGACTACCTTCCATAATTACAAGGCTACCATCCATTGGAGTATCATAAATCTCGACAACAGACTACCTTCCATAATGACAAGGCTACCATCCATTGGAATAACAAAAATCTCGACAATAGACTACCTTCCATAATGACAAGGCTATCATCCGTTGGAGTAACAAAAATCTGAACAACAGACTACCTTCCATAATGACAAGGCTACCATTCATTGGAGTATTATAAATCTCGACAACAGACTACCTTCCATAATGACAAGGATACCATCAATTGGAATAACAAAAATCTCGAAAATAGACTACCTTCCATAATGACAAAGCTATCATCCTTTGGAGTAACAAAAATCTGAACAACAGACTACCTTCCATAATGACAAGGCTACCATCCATTAGAGTAACAGAAATCTCAATGACCGACTACCTTTTGTAATTACAAGGCTACCATCTACTGGAGTAACAAAAATCTTGACAAAAGACTACCTTCCATAATGACAAGGCTACAATCCATTGGAATAACAAATATCTCGATAATAGACTACCTTCCATAATGATAAGGATATCATCCATTGGAATAAAAAAATCTCAACGAGATACTACCTTCCATAATGACAAGGCTACCATCCATTGGAGTAACAAAAATCTCAATGACAGACTACCTTCTATAACGACAAGGCTACCATACATTGGAGTAACACAAATCTCGACAACAGACTACCTTCCATAATGACAAGGTTACCATCCATTAGAGTAATAAAAATCTGAACAACAGACTACCTTCCATAATGACAAGGCTACCATCCAATGGAATAACAAAAATCTCAACAATAGACTAACTTCCATAATGACAAGGTTACCATCCATTGGAGTAACAAAAATCTGAACAACAGACTACCTTCCATAATGACAAGGCTACCATCCATTGGAGTAACAAAGATATTGACAATAGACTACCTTCAATAATGACAAGGCTACCATCCATTGCAGTAACAAAAATCTAGACAAAAGACTACCTTTCATAATGACAAGGTTACCATCCATTGGAATAACAAAAATCTCAAAAACAGACTACATTCCATAATAACAAGGCTACCATCCAATGGAATAAAATATTCTCGACAATAGACTACCTTCCCTAATGACAAGGCTACCATCCATTGGAGTACCAATAATCTGAACAACAGACTACCTTCCATAATGACAAGGCTACAATCCATTGGAGTAACATAAATCTCAACGACAGAATACCTTCCATAATGACAAGGCTATCATCCATTGGAGTAAAATATATCTTGACAACAGACTACCTTCCATAATTACAAGGCTACCATCCATTGGAGTATCATAAATCTCGACAACAGACTACCTTCCATATTGACAAGGCTACCATCCATTGGAATAACAAAAATCTCGACAACAGACTACCTTCCATAATGACAAGGTTACCATCCATTGGAGTAACAAAAATCTGAACAACAGACTACCTTCCATAATGACAAGGCTATCATCCATTGGAGTAACAAAGATATTCAAAGTAGACTACCTTCAATAATGACAAGGCTACCATCCATGGGAGTAACAAAAATCTAGACAAAATACTACCTTTCATAATGACAAGGTTACCATCCATTGGAATAACAAAAATCTCAAAAACAGACTACCTTCCATAATAACAAGGCTACCATCCAATGGAATAAAATATTCTCGACAACAGACTACCTTCCATAATGACAAGGCTACCATCCATTGGAGTAACAATAATATGAACAACAGACTACCTTCCATAATGACAAGGCTACAATCCATTGGAGTAACAGAAATCTCAACGACAAAATACCTTCCATAACGACAAGGCTATTATCCATTGGAGTAAAAAATATCTCAACAACAGACTACCTTCCATAATTACAAGGCTACCATCCATTGGAGTATTATAAATCTCGACAACAGACTACCTTCCATAATGACAAGGATACCATCCATGGGAATAACAAAAATCTCGACAATAGACTACCTTCCATAATGACAAGGCTATCATCCGTTGGAGTAACAAAAATCTGAACAACAGACTACCTTCCATAATGACAAGGCTACCATTCATTGGAGTAACAAAAATATCAATGACACACTACCTTCTATAACGACAAGGCTACCATACATTGGAGTAACACAAATCTCGACAACAGACTACCTTCCATAATGACAAGGTTACCATCCATTGGAGTAACAAAAATCTAAACAACAGACTACCTTCCATAATGACAAGGCTACCATCCAATGGAATAACAAAAATCTCAACAATAGACTAACTTCCATAATGACAAGGTTACCATCCATTGGAGTAACAAAAATCTGAACAACAGACTACCTTCCATAATGACAAGGCTACCATCCATTGGAGTAACAAAGATATTGACAATAGACTACCTTCAATAATGACAAGGCTACCATCCATTGGAGTAACAAAAATCTAGACAAAAGACTACCTTTCATAATGACAAGGTTACCATCCATTGGAATAACAAAAATCTCAAAAACAGACTACATTCCATAATAACAAGGCTACCATCCAATGGAATAAAATATTCTCGACAATAGACTACCTTCCCTAATGACAAGGCTACCATCCATTGGAGTACCAATAATCTGAACAACAGACTACCATCCATAACGACAAGGCTACAATCCATTGGAGTAACAGAAATCTCAACGACAGAATACCTTCCATAATGACAAGGCTATCATCCATTGGAGTAAAATATATCTCGACAACAGACTACCTTCCATAATTACAAGGCTACCATCCATTGGAGTATCATAAATCTCGACAACAGACTACCTTCCATAATGACAAGGCTACCATCCATTGGAGTAACAGAAATCTCAACGATATACTACCTTTCATAATGACAAGGCTATCATCCATTGGAGTAAAAAATATCTCGACAATAGACTACCTTCCATAATTACAAGGCTACAATCCATTGGAGTATTATAAATCTCGACAACAGACTACCTTCCATAATGACAAGGATACCATCAATTGGAATAACAAAAATCTCGACAATAGACTACCTTCCATAATGACAAGGCTATCATCCGTTGGAGTAACAAAAATCTGAACAATAGACTACCTTCCATAATGACAAGGCTACCATCCATTAGAGTAACAGAAATCTCAATGACCGACTACCTTTTGTAATTACAAGGCTACCATCTACTGGAGTAACAAAAATCTTGACAAAAGACTACCTTCCATAATGACAAGGCTACAATCCATTGGAATAACAAATATCTCGACAATAGACTACCTTCCATAATGATAAGGCTATAATCCATTGGAATAAAAAAATCTCAACGAGATACTACCTTCCATAATGACAAGGCTACCATCCATTGGATTAACAAAATACTCAATGACAGACTACCTTCTATAACGACAAGGCTACCATAAATTGGAGTAACACAAATCTCGACAACAGACTACCTTCCATAATGACAAGGTTACCATCCATTAGAGTAATAAAAATCTGAACAACAGACTACCTTCCATAATGACAAGGCTACCATCCAATGGAATAACAAAAATCTCGACAACAGACTACCTTCCATAATGACAAGGTTACCATCCATTGGAGTAACAAAAATCTGAACAACAGACTACCTTCCATAATGACAAGGTTATCATCCATTGGAGTAACAAAGATATTCAAAGTAGACTACCTTCAATAATGACAAGGCTACCATCCATTGGAGTAACAAAAATCTAGACAAAATACTACCTTTCATAATGACAAGGTTACCATCCATTGGAATAACAAAAATCTCAAAAACAGACTAACTTCCATAATAACAAGGCTACCATCCAATGGAATAAAATATTCTCGACAACAGACTACCTTCCATAATGACAAGGCTACCATCCATTGGAGTAACAATAATATGAACAACAGACTACCTTCCATAATGACAAGGCTACAATCCATTGGAGTAACAGAAATCTCAACGACAAAATACCTTCCATAACGACAAGGCTATTATCCATTGGAGTAAAAAATATCTCAACAACAGACTACCTTCCATAATTACAAGGCTACCATCCATTGGAGTATTATAAATCTCGACAACAGACTACCTTCCATAATGACAAGGATACCATCCATTGGAATAACAAAAATCTCGACAATAGACTACCTTCCATAATGACAAGGCTATCATCCGTTGGAGTAACAAAAATCTGAACAACAGACTACCTTCCATAATGACAAGGCTACCATTCATTGGAGTAACAAAAATATCAATGACACACTACCTTCTATAACGACAAGGCTACCATACATTGGAGTAACACAAATCTCGACAACAGACTACCTTCCATAATGACAAGGTTACCATCCATTGGAGTAACAAAAATCTAAACAACAGACTACCTTCCATAATGACAAGGCTACCATCCAATGGAATAACAAAAATCTCAACAATAGACTAACTTCCATAATGACAAGGTTACCATCCATTGGAGTAACAAAAATCTGAACAACAGACTACCTTCCATAATGACAAGGCTACCATCCATTGGAGTAACAAAGATATTGACAATAGACTACCTTCAATAATGACAAGGCTACCATCCATTGGAGTAACAAAAATCTAGACAAAAGACTACCTTTCATAATGACAAGGTTACCATCCATTGGAATAACAAAAATCTCAAAAACAGACTACATTCCATAATAACAAGGCTACCATCCAATGGAATAAAATATTCTCGACAATAGACTACCTTCCCTAATGACAAGGCTACCATCCATTGGAGTACCAATAATCTGAACAACAGACTACCTTCCATAACGACAAGGCTACAATCCATTGGAGTAACAGAAATCTCAACGACAGAATACCTTCCATAATGACAAGGCTATCATCCATTGGAGTAAAATATATCTCGACAACAGACTACCTTCCATAATTACAAGGCTACCATCCATTGGAGTATCATAAATCTCGACAACAGACTACCTTCCATAATGACAAGGCTACCATCCATTGGAGTAACAGAAATCTCAACGATATACTACCTTTCATAATGACAAGGCTATCATCCATTGGAGTAAAAAATATCTCGACAATAGACTACCTTCCATAATTACAAGGCTACAATCCATTGGAGTATTATAAATCTCGACAACAGACTACCTTCCATAATGACAAGGATACCATCAATTGGAATAACAAAAATCTCGACAATAGACTACCTTCCATAATGACAAGGCTATCATCCGTTGGAGTAACAAAAATCTGAACAATAGACTACCTTCCATAATGACAAGGCTACCATCCATTAGAGTAACAGAAATCTCAATGACCGACTACCTTTTGTAATTACAAGGCTACCATCTACTGGAGTAACAAAAATCTTGACAAAAGACTACCTTCCATAATGACAAGGCTACAATCCATTGGAATAACAAATATCTCGACAATAGACTACCTTCCATAATGATAAGGCTATAATCCATTGGAATAAAAAAATCTCAACGAGATACTACCTTCCATAATGACAAGGCTACCATCCATTGGATTAACAAAATACTCAATGACAGACTACCTTCTATAACGACAAGGCTACCATAAATTGGAGTAACAGAAATCTCGACAACAGACTACCTTCCATAATGACAAGGTTACCATCCATTAGAGTAATAAAGATCTGAACAACAGACTACCTTCCATAATGACAAGGCTACCATCCAATGGAATAACAAAAATCTCGACAACAGACTACCTTCCATAATGACAAGGTTACCATCCATTGGAGTAACAAAAATCTGAACAACAGACTACCTTCCATAATGACAAGGCTATCATCCATTGGAGTAACAAAGATATTCAAAGTAGACTACCTTCAATAATGACAAGGCTACCATCCATTGGAGTAACAAAAATCTAGACAAAATACTACCTTTCATAATGACAAGGTTACCATCCATTGGAATAACAAAAATCTCAAAAACAGACTACATTCCATAATAACAAGGCTACCATCCAATGGAATAAAATATTCTCGACAATAGACTACCTTCCCTAATGACAAGGCTACCATCCATTGGAGTACCAATAATCTGAACAACAGACTACCTTCCATAATGACAAGGCTACAATCCATTGGAGTAACAGAAATCTCAACGACAGAATACCTTCCATAATGACAAGGCTATCATCCATTGGAGTAAAATATATCTCGACAACAGACTACCTTCCATAATTACAAGGCTACCATCCATTGGAGTATCATAAATCTCGACAACAGACTACCTTCCATAATGACAAGGCTACCATCCATTGGAGTAACAGAAATCTCAACGATATACTACCTTTCATAATGACAAGGCTATCATCCATTGGAGTAACAAAAATCTGAACAACAGACTACCTTCTATAATGACAAGGCTACCATTAATTGGAGTAACAAAAATATCAATGACACACTACCTTCTATAACGACAAGGCTACCATACATTGGAGTAACACAAATCTCGACAACAGACTACCTTCCATAATGACAAGGTTATCATCCATTGGAGTAACAAAAATCTGAACAACAGACTACCTTCCATAATGACAAGGCTACCATTCATTGGAGTATTATAAATCTCGACAACAGACTACCTTCCATAATGACAAGGATACCATCAATTGGAATAACAAAAATCTCGACAATAGACTACCTTCCATAATGACAAGGCTATCATCCGTTGGAGTAACAAAAATATGAACAACAGACTACCTTCCATAATGACAAGGCTACCATCCATTAGAGTAAAAGAAATCTCAATGACCGACTACCTTTTGTAATTACAAGGCTACCATCTACTGGAGTAACAAAAATATTGACAAAAGACTACCTTCCATAATGACAAGGCTACAATCCATTGGAATAACAAATATCTCGATAATAGACTACCTTCCATAATGATAAGGATATCATCCATTGGAATAAAAAAATCTCAACGAGATACTACCTTCCATAATGACAAGGCTACCATCCATTGGAGTAACAAAAATCTCAATGACAGACTACCTTCTATAACGACAAGGCTACCATACATTGGAGTAACACAAATCTCGACAACAGACTACCTTCCATAATGACAAGGTTACCATCCATTAGAGTAATAAAAATCTGAACAACAGACTACCTTCCATAATGACAAGGCTACCATTCATTGGAGTATTATAAATCTCGACAACAGACTACCTTCCATAATGACAAGGATACCATCAATTGGAATAACAAAAATCTCGACAATAGACTACCTTCCATAATGACAAGGCTATCATCCGTTGGAGTAACAAAAATATGAACAACAGACTACCTTCCATAATGACAAGGCTACCATCCATTAGAGTAAAAGAAATCTCAATGACCGACTACCTTTTGTAATTACAAGGCTACCATCTACTGGAGTAACAAAAATCTTGACAAAAGACTACCTTCCATAATGACAAGGCTACAATCCATTGGAATAACAAATATCTCGATAATAGACTACCTTCCATAATGATAAGGATATCATCCATTGGAATAAAAAAATCTCAACGAGATACTACCTTCCATAATGACAAGGCTACCATCCATTGGAGTAACAAAAATCTCAATGACAGACTACCTTCTATAACGACAAGGCTACCATACATTGGAGTAACACAAATCTCGACAACAGACTACCTTCCATAATGACAAGGTTACCATCCATTAGAGTAATAAAAATCTGAACAACAGACTACCTTCCATAATGACAAGGCTACCATCCAATGGAATAACAAAAATCTCAACAATAGACTAACTTCCATAATGACAAGGTTACCATCCATTGGAGTAACAAAAATCTGAACAACAGACTACCTTCCATAATGACAAGGCTACCATCCATTGGAGTAACAAAGATATTGACAATAGACTACCTTCAATAATGACAAGGCTACCATCCATTGCAGTAACAAAAATCTAGACAAAAGACTACCTTTCATAATGACAAGGTTACCATCCATTGGAATAACAAAAATCTCAAAAACAGACTACATTCCATAATAACAAGGCTACCATCCAATGGAATAAAATATTCTCGACAATAGACTACCTTCCCTAATGACAAGGCTACCATCCATTGGAGTACCAATAATCTGAACAACAGACTACCTTCCATAATGACAAGGCTACAATCCATTGGAGTAACAGAAATCTCAACGACAAAATACCTTCCATAATGACAAGGCTATCATCCATTGGAGTAAAATATATCTCGACAACAGACTACCTTCCATAATTACAAGGCTACCATCCATTGGAGTATCATAAATCTCGACAACAGACTACCTTCCATATTGACAAGGCTACCATCCATTGGAATAACAAAAATCTCGACAACAGACTACCTTCCATAATGACAAGGTTACCATCCATTGGAGTAACAAAAATCTGAACAACAGACTACCTTCCATAATGACAAGGCTATCATCCATTGGAGTAACAAAGATATTCAAAGTAGACTACCTTCAATAATGACAAGGCTACCATCCATTGGAGTAACAAAAATCTAGACAAAATACTACCTTTCATAATGACAAGGTTACCATCCATTGGAATAACAAAAATCTCAAAAATAGACTACCTTCCATAATAACAAGGCTACCATCCAATGGAATAAAATATTCTCGACAACAGACTACCTTCCATAATGACAAGGCTACCATCCATTGGAGTAACAATAATATGAACAACAGACTACCTTCCATAATGACAAGGCTACAATCCATTGGAGTAACAGAAATCTCAACGACAAAATACCTTCCATAACGACAAGGCTATTATCCATTGGAGTAAAAAATATCTCAACAATAGACTACCTTCCATAATTACAAGGCTACCATCCATTGGAGTATTATAAATCTCGACAACAGACTACCTTCCATAATGACAAGGATACCATCCATTGGAATAACAAAAATCTCGACAATAGACTACCTTCCATAATGATAAGGCTATAATCCATTGGAATAAAAAAATCTCAACGAGATACTACCTTCCATAATGACAAGGCTACCATCCATTGGATTAACAAAATACTCAATGACAGACTACCTTCTATAACGACAAGGCTACCATAAATTGGAGTAACACAAATCTCGACAACAGACTACCTTCCATAATGACAAGGTTACCATCCATTAGAGTAATAAAGATCTGAATAACAGACTACCTTCCATAATGACAAGGCTACCATCCAATGGAATAACAAAAATCTCGACAACAGACTACCTTCCATAATGACAAGGTTACCATCCATTGGAGTAACAAAAATCTGAACAACAGACTACCTTCCATAATGACAAGGCTATCATCCATTGGAGTAACAAAGATATTCAAAGTAGACTACCTTCAATAATGACAAGGCTACCATCCATTGGAGTAACAAAAATCTAGACAAAATACTACCTTTCATAATGACAAGGTTACCATCCATTGGAATAACAAAAATCTCAAAAACAGACTACATTCCATAATAACAAGGCTACCATCCAATGGAATAAAATATTCTCGACAATAGACTACCTTCCCTAATGACAAGGCTACCATCCATTGGAGTACCAATAATCTGAACAACAGACTACCTTCCATAATGACAAGGCTACAATCCATTGGAGTAACAGAAATCTCAACGACAGAATACCTTCCATAATGACAAGGCTATCATCCATTGGAGTAAAATATATCTCGACAACAGACTACCTTCCATAATTACAAGGCTACCATCCATTGGAGTATCATAAATCTCGACAACAGACTACCTTCCATAATGACAAGGCTACCATCCATTGGAATAACAAAAATCTCGACAATAGACTACCTTCCATAATGACAAGGCTATCATCCGTTGGAGTAACAAAAATCTGAACAACAGACTACCTTCCATAATGACAAGGCTACCATTCATTGGAGTATTATAAATCTCGACAACAGACTACCTTCCATAATGACAAGGATACCATCAATTGGAATAACAAAAATCTCGACAATAGACTACCTTCCATAATGACAAGGCTATCATCCGTTGGAGTAACAAAAATCTGAACAACAGACTACCTTCCATAATGACAAGGCTACCATCCATTAGAGTAACAGAAATCTCAATGACCGACTACCTTTTGTAATTACAAGGCTACCATCTACTGGAGTAACAAAAATCTTGACAAAAGACTACCTTCCATAATGACAAGGCTACAATCCATTGGAATAACAAATATCTCGATAATAGACTACCTTCCATAATGATAAGGATATCATCCATTGGAATAAAAAAATCTCAACGAGATACTACCTTCCATAATGACAAGGCTACCATCCATTGGAGTAACAAAAATCTCAATGACAGACTACCTTCTATAACGACAAGGCTACCATACATTGGAGTAACACAAATCTCGACAATAGACTACCTTCCATAATGACAAGGTTACCATCCATTAGAGTAATAAAAATCTGAACAACAGACTACCTTCCATAATGACAAGGCTACCATCCAATGGAATAACAAAAATCTCAACAATAGACTAACTTCCATAATGACAAGGTTACCATCCATTGGAGTAACAAAAATCTGAACAACAGACTACCTTCCATAATGACAAGGCTACCATCCATTGGAGTAACAAAGATATTGACAATAGACTACCTTCAATAATGACAAGGCTACCATCCATTGCAGTAACAAAAATCTAGACAAAAGACTACCTTTCATAATGACAAGGTTACCATCCATTGGAATAACAAAAATCTCAAAAACAGACTACATTCCATAATAACAAGGCTACCATCCAATGGAATAAAATATTCTCGACAATAGACTACCTTCCCTAATGACAAGGCTACCATCCATTGGAGTACCAATAATCTGAACAACAGACTACCTTCCATAATGACAAGGCTACAATCCATTGGAGTAACAGAAATCTCAACGACAGAATACCTTCCATAATGACAAGGCTATCATCCATTGGAGTAAAATATATCTCGACAACAGACTACCTTCCATAATTACAAGGCTACCATCCATTGGAGTATCATAAATCTCGACAACAGACTACCTTCCATATTGACAAGGCTACCATCCATTGGAATAACAAAAATCTCGACAATAGACTACCTTCCATAATGACAAGGCTATCATCCGTTGGAGTAACAAAAATCTGAACAACAGACTACCTTCCATAATGACAAGGCTACCATTCATTGGAGTATTATAAATCTCGACAACAGACTACCTTCCATAATGACAAGGATACCATCAATTGGAATAACAAAAATCTCGACAATAGACTACCTTCTATAATGACAAGGCTATCATCCGTTGGAGTTACAAAAATCTGAACAACAAACTACCTTCCATAATGACAAGGCTACCATCCATTAGACTAACAGAAATCTCAATGACCGACTACCTTTTGTAATTACAAGGCTACCATCTACTGGAGTAACAAAAATCTTGACAAAAGACTACCTTCCATAATGACAAGGCTACAATCCATTGGAATAACAAATATCTTGACAATAGACTACCTTCCATAATGATAAGGCTATCATCCATTGGAATAAAAAAATATCAACGAGATACTACCTTCCATAATGACAAGGCTACCATCCATTGGAGTAACAAAAATCTCAATGACAGACTACCTTCTATAACGACAAGGCTACCATACATTGGAAAAACACAAATCTCGACAACAGACTACCTTCCATAATGACAAGGTTACCATCAATTAGAGTAATAAAAATCTGAACAACAGACTACCTTCCATAATGACAAGGCTACCATCCAATGGAATAACAAAAATCTCGACAACTGACTACCTTTCATAATGACAAGGTTACCATCCATTGGAGTAACAAAAATCTGAACAACAGACTACCTTCCATAATGACAAGGCTATCATCCATTGGAGTAACAAAGATATTCAAAGTAGACTACCTTCAATAATGACAAGGCTACCATCCATTGGAGTAACAAAAATCTAGACAAAATACTACCTTTCATAATGACAAGGTTACCATCCATTGGAATAACAAAAATCTCAAAAACAGACTACCTTCCATAATAACAAGGCTACCATCCAATGGAATAAAATATTCTCGACAACAGACTACCTTCCATAATGACAAGGCTACCATCCATTGGAGTAACAATAATATGAACAACAGACTACCTTCCATAATGACAAGGCTACAATCCATTGGAGTAACAGAAATCTCAACGACAAAATACCTTCCATAACGACAAGGCTATTATCCATTGGAGTAAAAAATATCTCGACAACAGACTACCTTCCATAATTACAAGGCTACCATCCGTTGGAGTATTATAAATCTCGACAACAGACTACCTTCCATAATGACAAGGATACCATCCATTGGAATAACAAAAATCTCGACAATAGACTACCTTCCATAATGACAAGGCTATCATCCGTTGGAGTAACAAAAATCTGAACAACAGACTACCTTCCATAATGACAAGGCTACCATTCATTGGAGTAACAAAAATATCAATGACACACTACCTTCTATAACGACAAGGCTACCATACATTGGAGTAACACAAATCTCGACAACAGACTACCTTCCATAATGACAAGGCTACAATCCATTGGAATAACAAATATCTCGACAATAGACTACCTTCCATAATGACAAGGCTACCATCCAATGGAATAACAAAAATCTCAACAATAGACTGACTTCCATAATGACAAGGTTACCATCCATTGGAGTAACAAAAATCTGAACAACAGACTACCTTCCATAATGACAAGGCTACCATCCATTGGAGTAACAAAGATATTGACAATAGACTACCTTCAATAATGACAAGGCTACCATCCATTGGAGTAACAAAAATCTAGACAAAAGACTACCTTTCATAATGACAAGGTTACCATCCATTGGAATAACAAAAATCTCAAAAACAGACTACATTCCATAATAACAAGGCTACCATCCAATGGAATAAAATATTCTCGACAATAGACTACCTTCCCTAATGACAAGGCTACCATCCATTGGAGTACCAATAATCTGAACAACAGACTACCTTCCATAATGACAAGGCTACAATCCATTGGAGTAACAGAAATCTCAACGACAGACTACCTTCCATAATGACAAGGCTATCATCCATTGGAGTAAAATATATCTCGACAACAGACTACCTTCCATAATTACAAGGCTACCATCCATTGGAGTAACAATAATCTGAACAACAAACTACCTTCCATAATGACAAGGCTATAATTCATTGGAGTAACAGAAATCTCAACGACAGACTACCTTCAATAATGAAAAGGCTACCATCCATTGGAGTAACAAAAATCTCTACAACAGACTACCTTCCATAATTACAAGGCTACCATCCATTTGGGTAACAGAAATCTCGACAATAGACTACCTTCCACAATGACAAGGCTACCATCCATTGGAGTAACAAAAATCTCGACAAAAAACTACCTTCCATAATGACAAGGCTACCATCCATTGGAATAACAAAATTCTCGACAATAGACTACCTTCCATAATGATAAGGCTACCATCCATTGGAGTAACAAAAATATTGACAATAGACTACCTTCAACAATGACAAGGCTACCATCCATTGGAGTAACAAAAATCTCGACAAAAGACTACCTTTCATAATGACAAGGTTATCATCCATTCGAATAACAAAAATCTTAAAAACAGACTACCTTCCATAATGACAAGGCTACCATCCAATGGAATAAAATATTCTCAACAACAGACTACCTTCCATAATGACAAGGCTAACATCCATTGGAGTAACAATAATCTGAACAACAGACTACCTTCCATAATGACGAGGCTACAATCCATTGGAGCAACAGAAATCTCAACGACAAACTACCTTCCATAATGAAAAGGCTACCATCCATTGGAGTAACAAAAATCTCTACAACAGACTACCTTCAATAATTACAAGGCTACCATCCATTGGAGTAACAAAAATCTAAACAACATACTACCTTCCATAATGACAAGGCTACCATCCATTGGAGTAACAAAGATATTGACAATAGACTACCTTCAATAATGACAAGCCTACCATCCATTGGAGTAACAAAAATCTAGACAAAAGACTACCTTTCATAATAACAAGGTTACCATCCATTGGAATAACAAAAATCTCAAAAACAGACTACCTTCCATAATGACAAGGCCACCATCCAATGGAATAAAATATTCTCGACAACAGACTACCTTCCATAATGACAAGGCTACCATCCATTAGAGTAACAATAATCTGAACAACAAACTACCTTCCATAATGACAAGTCTATAATTCATTGGAGTAACAAAAATCTCAATGACAGACTACCTTCAATAATGAAAAGGCTACCATCCATTGGAGTAACAAAAATCTAAACAACATACTACCTTCCATAATGACAAGGCTACCATCCATTGGAGTAACAAAGATATTGACAATAGACTACCTTCAATAATGACAAGGCTACTATCCATTGGAGTAACAAAAATCTAGACAAAAGACTACCTTTCATAATAACAAGGTTACCATCCATTGGAATAACAAAAATCTCAAAAACAGACTACCTTCCATAATGACAAGGCCACCATCCAATGGAATAAAATATTCTCGACAACAGACTACCTTCCATAATGACAAGGCTACCATCCATTAGAGTAACAATAATCTGAACAACAAACTACCTTCCATAATGACAAGGCTATAATTCATTGGAGTAACAGAAATCTCAACGACAGACTACCTTCAATAATGAAAAGGCTACCATCCATTGGAGTAACAAAAATCTCTACAACAGACTACCTTCCATAATTACAAGGCTACCATCCATTTGGGTAACAGAAATCTCGACGATAGACTACCTTCCATAATGAAAAGGCTACCATCCATTGGAGTAACAAAAATGTTGACAAAAAACTACCTTCCATAATGACAAGGCAACCATCCATTGGAATAACAAAATTCTCGACAATAGACTACCTTCCATAATGATAAGGCTACCATCCATTGGAGTAACAAAAATATTGACAATAGACTACCTTCAACAATGACAAGGCTACCATCCATTGGAGTAACAAAAATCTCGACAAAAGACTACCTTTCATAATGACAAGGTTAACATCCATTCGAATAACAAAAATCTTAAAAACAGACTACCTTCCATAATGACAAGGCTACCATCCAATGTAATAAAATATTCTCGACAACAGACTACCTTCCATAATGACAAGGCTATCATCCATTGGAGTAATGAAAATCTTAACAATAAACTACCTTCCATAATGACAAGGCTACCATCCATTGGAGTAACAAAGATATTGACAATAGACTACCTTCAGTAATGACAAGGCTAGCATCCATTGGAGTAACAAAAATCTAGACAAAAGACTACCTTTCATAATGACAAGGTTACCATCCATTGGAATAACAAAAATCTCAAAAACAGACTACATTCCATAATGACAAGGCTACCATCCAAGGGAATAAAATATTCTCGACAACAGACTACCTTCCAAAATGAAAAGGCTACCATTCATTGGAGTAACAAAAATCTGAACAACAGACTACCTTCCATAATGACAAGGCTACATTCCATTGGAGTAACAGAAATCTCAATGACAGACTACCTTCCATAATGAAAAGGCTACCATCCATTGGAGAATCATAAATCTCGACAACAGACTACCTTCCATAATGACAAGGCTACCATCCATTGGAGTAATGAAAATCTGAACAACAAACTACCTTCCATAATGACAAGGCTACCATCCATTGGAGTAACAAAGATATTGACAATAGACTACCTTCAATAATGACAAGGCTACCATCCATTGGAGTAACAAAAATCTAGACAAAAGACTACCTTTCATAATGACAAGGTTACCATCCATTGGAATAACAAAAATCTCAAAAACAGACTACCTTCCATAATGACAAGGCTACCATCCACTGGAATAAAATATTCTTAACAACAGACTACCTTCCATAATGACAAGGCTACAATCCATTGGAGTAACAGAAATATCAACGACAGACTACCTCCCATAATGACAAGGCTATCATCCATTGGAGTAAAAAATATCTCGACAACAGACTACCTTCCATAATTAAAAGGCTACCATCCATTGGAGTATCATAAATCTCGACAACAAACGACCTTCCATAATGACAAGGCTACCATCCATTGGAATAAGAAAAATATCGACAATAGACTACCTTTCATAATGACAAGGCTATCATCCGTTGGAGTAACAAAAATCTGAAAAACAAACTACCTTCCATAATGACAAGGCTACCATCCATTGGAGTAACAGAAATCTCAATGATCGACTACCTTCATAATGACAAGGCTACAATCCATTGGAATAACAAATATCTCGACAATAGACTACCTTCCATAATGATAAGGCTATCATCCATTGGAGTAAAAAAATCTCAACGACATACTACCTTCCATAATGACAAGGCTACGATCCATTGGAGTAACAAAAATCTCAATGACAGACTACCTTCTATAACGAAAAGGCTACCATACATTGGAGTAACACAAATCTCGACAACAGAATATCTTCCATAATGACAAGGTTACCATCCATTGGAGTAACAAAAATCTGAACAACAGACTACCTTCCATAATGACAAGGCTACCATCCAATGGAATAACAAAGATATTGACAATATACTACCTCCAATAATGACAAGGCTACCATCCATTGGAGTAACAAAAATCTAGACAAAAGACTACCTTTCATAATGACAAGGTTACCATCCATTGGAATAACTAAAATCTCAAAAACAGACTACCTTCCATAATAACAAGGCTACCATCCAATGGAATAAAATATTCTCGACAACAGACTACCTTCCATAATGACAAGGCTACCATCCATTGGAGTAACTAAAATCTAAACAACAGACTACCTTCCATAATGACAAGGATACCATCCATTGGAGTAACAAAGATATTGACAATAGACTACCTTCAATAATGACAAGGCTACAATCCATTGGATAACAAAAATTTCTACAACAGACTACCTTCCATAATGACAAGGCTACCATCCATTTGGGTAACAGAAATCTCGACAATAGACTACCTTCCACAATGACAAGGCTACCATCCATCGGAGTAACAAAAATATCGAAAAAAACTACCTTCCATAATGACAAGGCTACCATCCATTGGAATAACAAAAATCTCTACAATAGACTACCTTCCATAATGATAAGGCTACCATCCATTGGAGTAACAAAGATATTGACAATAGACTACCTTCAATAATGACAAGGCTACCGTCCATTGGAGTAATAAAAATCTTGATAAAAAGACTACCTTTCATAATGACAAGGCTACCATCCATTGGAGTAACAAAAATCTCGAAAAAAACTACCTTCCATAATGACAAGGCTACCATCCATTGGAATAACAAAAATCTCGTAAAATAGACTACCTTCCATAATGACAAGGCTACAAGCCATTGGAGTAAGAAAAATCTAAACAACATACTACCTTCCATAATGACAAGGCTACCATCCATTGGAGTAAAAAAGATATTGACAATAGACTACCTTCAATAATGACAAGGCTACCATCCATTGGAGTAACAAAAATCTAGACAAAAGACTACCTTTCATAATGACAAGGTTACCATCCATTGGAATAATAAAAATCTTAAAAACAGACTACCTTCCATAATGATAAGGCTAATATCCAATGGAATAGACTATTCTCGACAACAGACTACCTTCCAAAATGACTAGGCTACCATCCATTAGAGTAAGAATAATCTGAACAACAGACTACCTTCCATAATGACAAGGCTACAATCCATTGGAGTAACAGAAATCTCAACGACAGACTACCTTCCATAATGAAAAGGCTACCATCCATTGGAGTAACCAAAATCTCTACAACAGACTACCTTCCATAATTACAAGGCTACGATCCATTGGAGTAACAAAAATCTAAACAACATACTACCTTCCATAATGACAAGGCTACCATCCATTGGAGTAACAAAGATATTGACAATAGACTACCTTCAATAATGACAAGGCTACCATCCATTGGAGTAACAAAAATATAGACAAAAGACTACCTTTCATAATAACAAGGTTACCATCCATTGGAATAACAAAAATCTCAAAAACAGACTACCTTCCATAATGACAAGGGCACCATCCAATGGAATAAAATATTCTCGACAACATACTACCTTCCATAATGACAAGGCTACCATCCATTAGAGTAACAATAATCTGAACAACAGACTACCTTCCATAATGACAAGGCTACAATCCATTGGAGTAACCGAAATCTCAACGACAAACTACCTTCCATAATTAAAAGGCTACCATACATTGAAGTAAGAAAAATCTCTACAACAGACTACCTTCCATAATTACAAGGCTACCATCCATATGGGTAACAGAAATCTCGACCATAGACTACCTTCCACAATAAAAAGGTTACTATCCATTGGAGTAACAAAAATCTCGACAAAAAACTACCTTCCATAATGACAAGGCTACCATCCATTGGAATAACAAAAATCTCGACAATAGACTACCTTCCATAATGATAAGGCAACCATCCATTGGAGTAACAAAAATATTGACAATAGACTACCTTCAATAATGACAAGGCTACCATCCATTGGAGTAACAAAAATCTCGACAAAAGACTACCTTTCATAATGACAAGGTTACCATCCATTGGAATAACAAAAATCTTAAAAACAGACTACCTTCCATAATGACAAGGCTACCATCAAATGGAATAAAATATTCTCGACATTAGACTACCTTCCATAATGACAAGGCTACCATCCATTGGAGTAAAACAAATCTGAACAACATACTACCTTCCATAATGACAAGGCTACCATCCATTGGAGTAACAAAAATATTGACAATAGACTACCTTCAATAATGACAAGGCTACCATCCATTGGAGTAACATAAATCTAGACAAAAGACTACCTTTCATAGTAACAAGGTTACCATCCATTGGAATAACAAAAATCTCAAAAACAAACTACCTTCCATAATGACAAGGCTAACATCCAATGGAATAAAATAATCTCGACAACGGACTACCTTCCATAATGACAAGGCTACCATCCATTGGACTAACAATAATCTAAACAACAGACTACCTTCCATAATGACAAGGCTACAAGCCATTGGAGTAACAAAAATCTCAACGACAGACTACCTTCCATAATGAAAAGGCTACCATCCATTGGAGTAACAAAAATCTCTAAAATAGACTACCTTCCATAATTACAAGGCTAGCATCCATTTGGGTAACAGAAATCTCGACAATAGACTACCTTCCACAATGAAAAGGCTACCATCCATTGGAGTAACAAAAGTATCTAAAATAGAATACCTTCCATAATTACAAGGCTAGCATCCATTTGGGTAACAGAAATCTCGACAATAGACTACCTTCCACAATGACAAGGCTACCATCCATTGGAGTAACAAAAATCTCGAAAAAAACTACCTTCCATAATGACAAGGCTACCATCCATTGGAATAACAAAAATCTCGACAATAGACTACCTTCCATAATGACAAGGCTACAAGCCATTGGAGTAAGAAAAATCTAAACAACATACTACCTTCCATAATGACAAGGCTACCATCCATTGGAGTAACAAAGATATTGACAATAGACTACCTTCAATAATGACAAGGCTACCATCCATTGGAGTAACAAAAATATAGACAAAAGACTACCTTTCATAATAACAAGGTTACCATCCATTGGAATAACAAAAATCTCAAAAACAGACTACCTTCCATAATGACAAGGCCACCATCCAATGGAATAAAATATTCTCGACAACAGACTACCTTCCATAATGACAAGGCTACCATCCATTAGAGTAACAATAATCTGAACAACAGACTACCTTCCATAATGACAAGGCTACCATCCAATGGAATAACAAAAATCTCAACAATAGACTACCTTCCATAATGACAAGGTTACCATCCATTGGAGTAACAAAAATCTGAACAATAGACTACCTTCCATAATGACAAGGCTACCATCCATTGGAGTAACAAAGATATTGACAATAGACTACCTTCAATAATGACAAGGCTACCATCCATTGGAGTAACAAAAATATAGACAAAAGACTACCTTTCATAATGACAAGGTTACCATCCATTGGAATAACAAAAATTTCCAAAACAGACTACCTTCCATAATAACAAGGCTACCATCCAATGGAATAAAATATCTCGACAACAGACTACCTTCCGTAATTACAAAGCTACCATCCACTGGAGTAACAAAAATCTTGACAAAAGACTACCTTCCATAATGACAAGGCTACAACCCATTGGAATAACAAATATCTCGACAATAGACTACCTTCCATAATGATAAGGCTATCATCCATTGGAATAAAAAAATCTCAACGACATACTACCTTCCATAATGACAAGGCTACCATCCATTGGAGTAACAAAAATCTCAATGACAAACTACCTTCTATAACGACAAGACTACCATACATTGGAGTAACACAAATCTCGACAACAGACTACCTTCCATAATGACAAGGTTACCATCCATTGTAGTAACAAAAATCTGAACAACAGACTACCTTCCATAATGACAAGGCTACCATCCAATGGAATAACAAAAATCTTGACAACAGACTACCTTCCACAAATACAAGTTTACCATCCATTGGAGTAACAAAAATCTGAACAACAGACTACCTTCCATAATGACAAGGCTATCATCCATTGGAGTAACAAAGATATTCAAAATAGACTACCTTCAATAATGACAAGGCTACCATCCATTGGAGTAACAAAAATCTAGACAAATAACTACCTTTCATAATGACAAGGTTACCATCCATTGGAATAACAAAAATCTCAAAAACAGACTACCTTCCATAATAACAAGGCTACCATCCAATGGAATAAAATATTCTCGACAACAGACTACCTTCCGTAATGACAAGGATACCATCCATTGGAGTAACAATAATATGACCAACAGACTACCTTCCATAATAAGAAGGCTACAAATCATTGGAGTAACAGAAATCTCAATGACAGAATACCTTCCATAATGACAAGACTATCATACATTGGAGTAAAAAATATCTCGACAATAGACTACCTTCCATAATTACAAGGCTACCATCCATTGGAGTATCATAAATCTAGACAACACACTACCTTCCAAAATGACAAGGCTACCATCCATTGGAATAACAAAAATCTCGACAATGGACTACCTTCCATAATGACAAGGCTATCATCCGTTGGAGTAACAAAAATCTGAACAACAGACTACCTTCCATAATGACAAGGTTAACATGCATTGGAGTAACAAAAATCTCAATGACACACTACCTTTTATAACGACAAGGCTACCATACATTGGAGTAACACAAATCTCGACAACAGACTACCTTCTATAATGACAAGGTTACCATCCATTAGAGGAACAAAAATCTGAACAACAGACTACCTTCCATAATGACAAGGCTACCATCCAATGGAATAACAAAAATCTCAACAATAGACTACCTTCCATAATGACAAGGTTACCATCCATTGGAGTAACAAAAATCTGAACAATAGACTACCTTCCATAATGACAAGGCTACCATCCATTGGAGTAACAAAGATATTGACAATAGACTACCTTCAATAATGACAAGGCTACCATCCATTGGAGTAACAAAAATATAGACAAAAGACTACCTTTCATAATGACAAGGTTACCATCCATTGGAATAACAAAAATTTCCAAAACAGACTACCTTCCATAATAACAAGGCTACCATCCAATGGAATAAAATATCTCGACAACAGACTACCTTCTGTAATTACAAGGCTACCATCCACTGGAGTAACAAAAATCTTGACAAAAGACTACCTTCCATAATGACAAGGCTACAACCCATTGGAATAACAAATATCTCGACAATAGACTACCTTCCATAATGATAAGGCTATCATCCATTGGAATAAAAAAATCTCAACGACATACTACCTTCCATAATGACAAGGCTACCATCCATTGGAGTAACAAAAATCTCAATGACAAACTACCTTCTATAACGACAAGGCTACCATACATTGGAGTAACACAAATCTCGACAACAGACTACCTTCCATAATGACAAGGTTACCATCCATTGTAGTAACAAAAATCTGAACAACAGACTACCTTCCATAATGACAAGGCTACCATCCAATGGAATAACAAAAATCTTGACAACAGACTACCTTCCACAATGACAAGTTTACCATCCATTGGAGTAACAAAAATCTGAACAACAGACTACCTTCCATAATGACAAGGCTATCATCCATTGGAGTAACAAAGATATTCAAAATAGACTACCTTCAATAATGACAAGGCTACCATCCATTGGAGTAACAAAAATCTAGACAAATAACTACCTTTCATAATGACAAGGTTACCATCCATTGGAATAACAAAAATCTCAAAAACAGACTACCTTCCATAATAACAAAGCTACCATCCAATGGAATAAAATATTCTCGACAACAGACTACCTTCCGTAATGACAAGGATACCATCCATTGGAGTAACAATAATATGACCAACAGACTACCTTCCATAATAAGAAGGCTACAATCCATTGGAGTAACAGAAATCTCAACGACAGAATACCTTCCATAATGACAAGACTATCATCCATTGGAGTAAAAAATATCTCGATAATAGACTACCTTCCATAATTACAAGGCTACCATCCATTGGAGTATCATAAATCTAGACAACACACTACCTTCCAAAATGACAAGGCTACCATCCATTGGAATAACAAAAATCTCGACAATGGACTACCTTCCATAATGACAAGGCTATCATCCGTTGGAGTAACAAAAATCTGAACAACAGACTACCTTCCATAATGACAAGGCTAACATGCATTGGAGTAACAAAAATCTCAATGACACACTACCTTTTATAACGACAAGGCTACCATACATTGGAGTAACACTAATCTCGACAACAGACTACCTTCTAAAATGATAAGGTTACCATCCATTAGAGGAACAAAAATCTGAACAACAGACTACCTTCCATAATGACAAGGCTACCATCCAATGGAATAACAAAAATCTCAACAATAGACTACCTTCCATAATGACAAGGTTACCATCCATTGGAGTAACAAAAATCTGAACAATAGACTACCTTCCATAATGACAAGGCTACCATCCATTGGAGTAACAAAGATATTGACAATAGACTACCTTCAATAATGACAAGGCTACCATCCATTGGAGTAACAAAAATATAGACAAAAGACTACCTTTCATAATGACAAGGTTACCATCCATTGGAATAACAAAAATTTCCAAAACAGACTACCTTCCATAATAACAAGGCTACCATCCAATGGAATAAAATATCTCGACAACAGACTACCTTCCGTAATTACAAGGCTACCATCCACTGGAGTAACAAAAATCTTGACAAAAGACTACCTTCCATAATGACAAGGCTACAACCCATTGGAATAACAAATATCTCGACAATAGACTACCTTCCATAATGATAAGGCTATCATCCATTGGAATAAAAAAATCTCAACGACATACTACCTTCCATAATGACAAGGCTACCATCCATTGGAGTAACAAAAATCTCAATGACAAACTACCTTCTATAACGACAAGGCTACCATACATTGGAGTAACACAAATCTCGACAACAGACTACCTTCCATAATGACAAGGTTACCATCCATTGTAGTAACAAAAATCTGAACAACAGACTACCTTCCATAATGACAAGGCTACCATCCAATGGAATAACAAAAATCTTGACAACAGACTACCTTCCACAATGACAAGTTTACCATCCATTGGAGTAACAAAAATCTAAACAACAGACTACCTTCCATAATGACAAGGCTATCATCCATTGGAGTAACAAAGATATTCAAAATAGACTACCTTCAATAATGACAAGGCTACCATCCATTGGAGTAACAAAAATCTAGACCAAAGACTACCTTTCATAATGACAAGGTTACCATCCCTTGGAATAACAAAAATCTCAAAAACAAACAACCTTCCATAATAACAAGGCTACCATCCAATGGAATAAAATATTCTCGACAATAGACTACCTTCCATAATGACAAGGCTACCATCCATTGGAGTAACAATAATATGAACAACAGACTACCTTCCATAATGACAAGGCTACATTCCATTGGAGTAACAGAAATCTCAACGACAAAATACCTTCCATAATGACAAGGCTATCATCCATTGGAGTAAAACATATCTCGACAACGGACTACCTTCCATAATTACAAGGCTACCATCCATTGCGGTATCATAAATCTCGACAACAGACTACCTTCCATAATGACAAGGCTACCATCCATTGGAATAACAAAAATCTCGACAATAGACTACATTCCATAATGACAAGGCTATCATCCGTTGGAGTAACAAAAATCTGAACAATAGACTACCTTCAATAATGACAAGGCTACCATCCATTGGAGTAACAAAAATCTCAATGACACACTACCTTCTATAACGACAAGGCTACCATACATTGGAGTAACACAAATCTCGACAACAGACTACCTTCCATAATGACAAGGCTACCATCCATTGGAGTAACAAAAATCTAAACAACAGACTACCTTCCATAATGACAAGGCTACCATCCAATGGAATAACAAAAATCTCGACAATAGACTAACTTCCATAATGACAAGGTTACCATCCATTGGAGTAACAAAAATCTGAACAACAGACCACCTTCCATAAAGACAAGGCTACCATCCATTGGAGTAACAAAGATATTGTCAATAGACTACCTTCAATAATGACAAGGCTACCATCCATTGGAGTAACAAAAATCTAGACAAAAGACTACCTTTCATAATGACAAGGTTACCATCCATTGGAATAAAAAAAATCTCAAAAACAGACTACATTCCTAAATAACAAGGCTACCATCCAATGGAATAAAATATTCTCGACAACAGACTACCTTCCATAATGACAAGGCTACCATCCATTGGAGTAACAATAATCTGAACAACAGATTACCTTCCATAATGACAAGGCTACAATCCATTGGAGTAACAGAAATCTCAACGACATACTACCTTTCATAATGACAAGGCTATCATCCATTGGAGTAAAAAATATCTCGACAACTGACTACCTTCCATAATTACAAGGCTACCATCCATTGGAGTATTATAAATCTCAACAACAGACTACCTTCCGTAATGACAAGGCTATCATCCGTTGGAGTAACAAAAATCTGAACAACAGACTACCTTCCATAATGACAAGGCTACCATCCATTAGAGTAACAGAAATCTCAATGACCGACTATCTTCTGTAATTACAAGGCTACCATCCACTGGAGTAACAAAAATCTTGACAAAAGACTACCTTCCATAATGACAAGGCTACAATCCATTGGAATAACAAATATCTCGACAATAGACTACCTTCCATAATGATAAGGCTATCATCCATTGGAATAAAAAAATCTCAACGACATACTACCTTCCATAATGACAAGGCTACCATCCATTGGAGTAACAAAAATCTCAAAGACAAACTACCTTCTATAACGACAAGGCTACCATACATTGGAGTAACACAAATCTCGACAACAGACTACCTTCCATAATGACAAGGTTACCATCCATTGGAGTAACAAAAATCTGAACAACAGACTACCTTCCATAATGACAAGGCTACCATCCAATGGAATAACAAAAATCTCGACAACAAACTACCTTCCATAATGACAAGGTTACCATCCATTGGAGTAACAAAAATCTGAACAACAGACTACCTTCCATAATGACATGGCTATCATCCATTGGAGTAACAAAGATATTCAAAATAGACTAACTTCAATAATGACAAGGCTACCATCCATTGGAGTAACAAAAATCTAGACCAAAGACTACCTTTCATAATGACAAGGTTACCATCCATTGGAATAACAAAAATCTCAAAAACAGACTACCTTCCATAATAACAAGGCTACCATCCAATGGAATAAAATATTCTCGACAACAAACTACCTACCATAATGATAAGGCTACCATCCATTGGAGTAACAATAATATGAACAACAGACTACCTTCCATAATGACAAGGCTACAATCCATTGGAGTAACAGAAATCTCAACGACAAAATACCTTCCATAATGACAAGGCTATCATCCATTGGAGTAAAACATATCTCGACAACCGACTACCTTCCATAATTACAAGGCTACCATCCATTGCAGTATCATAAATCTCGACAACAGACTACCTTCCATAATGAAAAGGCTACCATCCATTGGAATAACAAAAATCTCGACAATAGACTACCTTCCATAATGACAAGGCTATCATCCGTTGGAGTAAGAAAAATCTGAACAACAGACTACCTTCCATAATGACAAGGCTACCATCCATTGGAGTAACAAAAATCTCAATGACACACTACCTTCTATAACGACAAGGCTACCATACATTGGAGTAACACAAATCTCGACAACATACTACCTTCCATAATGACAAGGCTACCATCCATTAGAGTAACAAAAATCTGAACAACAGACTACCTTCCATAATGACAAGGCTATCATCCAATGGAATAACAAAAATCTCGACAACAGACTACCTTCCATAATGACAAGGTTACCATCCATTGGAGTAACAAAAATCTGAACAACAAACTACCTTCCATAATGACAAGGCTATCATCCATTGGAGTAACAAAGATATTCAAAATAGACTACCTTCAATAATGACAAGGCTACCATCCATTGGAGTAACAAAAATCTAGACCAAAGACTACCTTTCATAATGACAAGGTTACCATCCATTGGAATAACAAAAAACTCAAAAACAGACTACCTTCCATAATAACAAGGCTACCATCCAATGGAATAAAATATTCTCGACAACAGACTACCTTCCATAATGACAAGGCTACCATCCATTGGAGTAACAATAATATGAACAACAGACTACCTTCCATAATGACAAGGCTACAATCCATTGGAGTAACAGAAATCTCAATGACAGAATACCTTCCATAATGACAAGGCTATCATCCATTGGAGTAAAAAATATCTCGACAACAGACTACCTTCCATAATTACAAGGCTACTATCCATTGGAGTATCATAAATCTCGACAATAGACTACATTCCATAATGACAAGGCTACCATCCATTGAAATAACAAAAATCTCGACAATAGACTACCTTCCATAATGACAAGGCTATCATCCGTTGGAGTAAAAAAAATCTGAACAACAGACTATCTTCCATAATGACAAGGCTACCATTCATTGGAGTAACAAAAATCTGAATGAGACACTACTTTCTATAATGACAAGGCTACCATACATTGGAGTAACACAAATCTCGACAACAAACTACCTTCCATAATGACAAGGTTACCATCCATTGGAGTAACAAAAATCTGAACAACAGACTACCTTCCATAATGACAAGGCTACCATCCAATGGAAGAACAAAAATCTCGACAATAGACTACCTTCCATAATGACAAGGTTACCATCCATTGGAGTATCAAAAATCTGAACAATAGACTACCTTCCATAATGACAAGGCTACCATCCATTTGAGTAACATAGATATTGACAATAGACTACCTTCAATAATGACAAGGCTACCATCCATTGGAGTAACAAAAATCTAGACAAAAGACTACCTTTCATAATGATAAGGTTACCATCCATTGGAATAACAAAAATCTCAAAAATAGACTACCTTCCATAATAACAAGGCTACCATCCAATGGAATAAAATATTCTCTACAATAGACTACCTTCCATAATGACAATGCTACCATCCATTGGAGTAACAATAATATGAACAACAGACTACCTTCCATAATGACAAGGCTACAATCCATTGGAGTAACAAAAATCTCAACGACAAAATACCTTCCATAATGACAAGGCTATCATCCATTGGAGTAAAACATATCTCGACAACAGACTACCTTCCATAATTACAAGGCTACCATCCATTGCAGTATCATAAATCTCGACAACAGACTACCTTCTATAATGACAAGGCTACCATCCATTGGAATAACAAAAATCTCGACAATAGACTACTTTCCATAATGACAAGGCTATCATCCGCTGGAGTAACAAAAATCAGAACAACAGACTACCTTCCATAATAACAAGGCTACCATCCATTGGAGTAACAAAAATCTCAATGACACACCACCTTCCATAACGACAAGGCTACCATACATTGGAGTAACACAAATCTCGACAACAGACTACCTTCCATAATGACAAGGCTACCATCCAATGGAATAACAAAAATCTCGACAATAGGCTAACTTCCATAATGACAAGGTTACCATCCATTGGAGTAACAAAAATCTGAACAACAGACTACCTTCCATAATGACAAGGCTACCATCCATTGGAGTAACGAAGATATTGACAATAGACTACCTTCAATAATGACAAGGCTACTATCCATTGGAGTAACAAAAATCTAAACAAAAGACTACCTTTCATAATGACAAGGTTACCATCCATTGGAATAACAAAAATTTCAAAAACAGACTACATTCCATAATAACAAGGCTACCATCCAATGGAATAAAATATTCTCGACAACATACTACCTTCCATAATGACAAGGCTATCATCCATTGGAGTAACAATAATCTGAACAACAGACTACCTTCCATAATGACAAGGCTACAATCCATTGGAGTAACAGAAATCTCAACGACATACTACCTTTCATAATGACAAGGCTATCATCCATTGGAGTAAAAAATATCTCGACAACAGACTACCTTCCATAATTACAAGGCTACCATCCATTGGAGTATTATAAATCTCGACAACAGACTACTTTCCATAATGACAAGGATACCATCAATTGGAATAACAATAATCTCGACAATAGACTACCTTTCATAATGACAAGGCTACCATCCGTTGGATTAACAAAAATCTGAACAACAGACTACCTTCCATAATGACAAGGCTACCATCCATTAGAGTTACAGGAATCTCAATGATCGACTACCTTCCTTAATTACAAGGCTACCATCCACTGGAGTAACAAAAATCTTGACAAAAGACTACCTTCCATAATGACAAGGCTACAATCCATTGGAATAACAAATATCTCCACAATAGACTACCTTCCATAATGATAAGGCTATCATCCATTGGAATAACAAAAATTTCGACAATAGACTACCTTCCATAATGACAAGGTTACCATCCATTGGAGTAACAAAAATCACAAACATCATAATCATGATGATGCCTAAAAAAGGCAAGTCTTCTCAAGCTCTGATGTAACCTGATCAACGAATCTCTTATGTGTTCAAATTGAAAAACTCGAAACTTTCCTGGACAACCTTCCACCAGATTCACTGATGTTGCCCCATGTCGACGCAAAGGATTATCTCTAACATTCGGGTTAACATCCTTGAAAGACAAGATACCGTTCTTAATCAATCCCTGCACATCTGTCTTTAGAGCAAAGCAATTTTCAATGTTGTGCCTCGGCGACCCTTGATGATACTCATAAAACTGGTCCGCCTTGTACCACAGAGAATTACTATTCGGTGCGACAGAAGGAGGCTTCGTCTTTATGAGGTTCTTTCTGATCAGAGCAGGGAACAATTTAGTGTAAGTCATGGGAATGGCATTAAATTGTGTTTTCCTTGGTGAACGATTCTGGTTATTAAATTGATAATCCTGTTGTCGAGGCTGCTGTTGAAATGGTCGTTGCTGAATTGGTGGGGTTTGATGACTTGGGGTCACCAATGTTGGGCGGACAGCCGGAGTGACTGTCGCAACATGTGAATAACCTCTCCTTTGTCTCCCAGGGAAAATTACACTGACATCTTGTTCTTTCCTTTTAGGGAAAACACTTCCAAACCTCTTGATATTGCTAGACGGACTTCCTTCTTTAACCAAACGTCCTTCACGAATCCCTTCTTCCAACCGCATGCCCATATTTACCATCTCGGTGAAGTCACTTGGTGCACTGGCAATCATTCTTTCATAATAAAAGGAACCTAAAGTCTTCAGGAATATCTTTGTCATTTCTTTCTCCTTAAGAGGGGGATAAATATGAGCAGTAATCTCGCCCCACCTCTGGGCATATTCTTTAAAGGACTCCCTGTCTCTCTGGGACATCGCCCGGAGTTGATCTCTGTCCGGCGCCATGTCGACGTTGTACTTATACTGGAGAACTAAAGCTTCACTAAGATCGTTGAAATTATGGATCCGAGTGTTGTCCAAACCCATATACTACTTTAGAGCGGCACCAGTCAAACTGTCTTGAAAGTAGTGAATTAACAAGTTATGATCATCAGAATATGTAGACATCTTTCTCACATACATAGTTAAATGACTCTATGGACACGAATCACCTTTATACCTTTCAAAGTTCGACACTTTGAATTTGGCTGGAATCTTTACATTTGGAACTAAACACAAGTCATGGGCATTCTTTCCAAAAAAATCTTTCCCCTTTAACGCTCTGATCTCCCTCTGCATCTCTTGAAACTGGTCTTGAAATTCTTCCATTCTATCGAAAAGACCCAGACTTTCAGCAGGCTCGGCATGATAAGCAGGTTTATTCATGTATGGCATAGAATGAACCACAGGAGTGACATTTGTCATCACTGGTTGAGGGAAAGGTGCCACAGACGGGATTACAAGCGGCATAGTAGTTGTCTCCGGTTGAGGAATAGACATAGTAGGTTGAACTAAAGGCTGTACGACAGGCTGATACCCTTCTGGCACAAAGTTATAAGGCATTCCCCACAGAAAACCTTTTGGCATTTGATGTTGAAGCGGAGAGTTGATTTGAGTCACGGATGTTGGAACGGTGACAATCTCAGAAACCACAGTAGTTGAAGAATGAATCTAAACAACTGTAGTCGATGGCTGATTCTGAGCAGCCATCAAACTTTCCACCAGCGCAGTTAGTTTCTCCATACCGACACGAAGGGTAGTGACCTCCTCACGAAGCTCGTGGTTTTCCTGTTCTAGATCATCCATCTTCCTATGACGATTGGCTCGGGTATCGTATTGATGAGACAGCTTGACAATCTATTGGAGTGGAAAAAGAAACAAGGATAACGCTCTAGAAAACATGTGAAGAGGAATGTTGGATGATGCATGATATGCGATGCAAATGATCGTTCATTTTGATAATTTTTCAAGGAACTTCAATAATTTTGCACACATCAATGGTAAAGTAATTTGGAACAACAAAAACTAATTTCATTAATCAAAAGCGGTAAATTACAACTTACAACTATGGAAAAACAAAACAATAAATTACAACCTTGGGACGACAACCTAATAATAAAAGCAGTAAATTACAACTTTGGAACAAGAAGCCCATAAGAAAAGCAGTAAATTACAACTTTGGAAGATGAAGCCCTTTTACAGAGTTTTACAAAATAACATCAGTAATAACAACTATAAACTAAAGGTCACTCAGAGTCAGCTTCGAGTGTTTCTACTTCCAAACTCCATAATAATAGTACCTGAGATGTCTGCAAAAATCATTCTTAAGTTCCTTGAAAAACAAGTTTTTACAAATAAAATGTTGATGGATGCATGGGTGAATGATAATGAAACAGTTACACACAAGTTCACAAACATGGGGTTCAAAGGTTCAATGTTTCGTGCATGGAGTCAAAGGTAAAGCCCACCCCATGGTATGTACTAACGGTTTAATCGCACCTGTAAGACAAGGTTCTAAGAGTTCCCGGAGTCTACATTCCTCCTTCGGATATTACCGACGTCTTGATTACTCAATAATTAGCAATATTCTCAAGAGAAACTCATCCAAGCGTAGCATCGCGTAACAATTACTTCCGGATTACTGCGTTATAATCTCCGCGCTACACCTAAAAGGCCAAGATGGGTTAGGGTTCTACGATTCTCAGCTTCTCTGGATCCCAGGACGAAAATAATAATGTCTTCCCGATTACTCGGTAAACAAATACTACGTTCAAAAGGGCCTTCCACTGAGTGGGGGATCTCATGCCTCCTTCTTTGGGATTACTCCCTTAAAGTTAACATGACTATACCGCCCATCCTATTCTTAAGTGTAACTTAATCCGGGTATAGGATTCGTCCTTTGGAAAAAACCCAAACAACCCCGATTTAAACACATAATCAAACAAATCAAATAATAATAAAACAGATAAAACAAACTAGGCTTAACCCACTTAGGGATGGACCAGCAAGAGGTCAATCTTTCCCCAGCAAAGTCGCCAATTCTGTAGCGATAAAAAAATGTATCGGGGTAAATCAGAGATCGAACTATTAATTAATTCGTCTCGCAAAAGCAAGAGTCGCCACCGCGCTTTATTATTTCCAAGGGAAAAGGGAAAAGAGCGAAATAAAACCCTAAAGTATGCAATGTAAAATAATACTTTTAAAAAGTAATGAAAATACAAGGCGTTTTGAAAATAGGTCTAGAGTTCGGGGGTTGGTTATACAATGGGAAGGTATTAACACCCAATGTATCTATACTATTCTATAGGAACCTTTTGAAATATCTGTTTTTGGTTTAAATTGTTTGTTTGATTAAAATGGTTCATTTGGCTAAAAAATAGGTGTGGGCGAGTGTTTGAAGATACGACGACCTAACGTCGAAGTTTTGACTTTAAAGGTGTGAGTTTTGAAAAATTGAATATTTGGGAAAATTATCTAAAGTTTTTAACGAAATAATAAACAGAGGATGAATGAGGGTATTCGCACGATGTTTTTTTTATGACATGAAGTCGACAAAAATTAAACAATTCCCTTGGATTTTGCAAGCAACATGAAGATTAAAACTAAAAGTATAAATACTCCAAGATTTTAAAAGAAAACCAAGAGAGAAGCCATGGAATTAAATCGAAATTATCACAAACTCAACCAACATGTATCATGGGAGGAACATCATAAGGGGAAATAAATTCAAAGAGATAACTTACAAACTTATCAATAAAAGACTAGTTAAAAAAACTAACAAAATTAACTAAAATGTTGACCAAACAAAAAAGAAATATCAAGATTTAAATAAATTATAAAACTAAACTAATTAATTGGGTTATAAACTGAAAACGAAATAAAGGTCCAGCATGGGATTGAAATCAAAATCGAACAACGCTTCTTTCGAACTCTCTTTTTTCTCTCTTTCGAACTCTCTTTTTTTCTCTCTTTCGAACTCTCTTTCAAACACTTTTTTTCTGTATTCGATCTCTCCCTCGAACTCTCTCTTCAATATCTCTCTTCAATCTCTCTTTCTCTAAATCAAAATCGAACAACAACACTGCTTCTGGCTTCTAACTCCTTCTCCCCCTAAATCAAAATCGAACAACAACACTTCTTCTGGCTTCGAACTCCTTCTCCCCCTAAATCGAAATTGAACAACAACACTGCTTCTGATTTCGAACTCCTTCTCCCTCTAAATCGAAATCGAACACTCTGCTCACTCTTTCGAACTCTTACTCTTCTAAATCGAAATCGAACACCAACACTGCTTCTGGCTTCAAACTCCTTCTCCCCCTAAATCGAAATCGAACACTCTGCTCCCTCTTTCGAACTCTTTCTCCCTCTAAATCAAAATCGAACACTCTTCTCCCTCTTTCAAACTCTCTCTCTCTAAATCGAAATCGAACACTCTGCTCCCTCTAAATCAAAATCGAACAACAACACTGCTTCTGGTTTTTTCATGCAGTTAAACATCAAATCAACAAGGCGACAAATATTCATGGTAAGAGAAACAACAATAACAATCTCAGGGGTTCTGGTTTATTGAAACATCAACAACAAAAATGCAGCAACGATAACTAGTTCACAGCATACATCATTATAACAAGCATGGCAACAGATTTTGAGAAAAAAAGTAAGGAGACTTACAAGATCAGAGCAAGTCTGATGATTTCGATTTTTTGACGATGAAATAATAAATAAATCTAAAGATGAGGTAATATTCTCTTTTAATTCCTTCTGCTCTCCTGAAAATCTTGTTGGAAAATCTTGTAATAGAATTGATTTTTTTTTGAAACTGTAGAGAATAAATTTTTCTTGTTCTTCAAATTCTGCAGATTCTTTTCTCCCCTTTTCTCCTAAAATTTTAGCATTTTGTGCAATCCAAACTTGTAGGTTCATAGTGGATATGGTGTATGATTGTTTAGTTGCAGTGAGTTTGTATGGTTCAGATTCGGTTCAACATTGCAGGTTGGAGGAGATTTGCTTCTGTTTACAGTTTGAAAGGAGGGCAGGGTTGAGTTTCACTTGCCTTGATATAGGAAGGCTTGAGCTTTTCTTTGATAACTTGCAGTTTGCTTTAGGCAGTGTTACAGTTTGTGGTTCTTTTTCTTTGTGAACTGCCTTTCTTTTTCTCGCTCCCCCCTTTCTCGATTGTATATTCTGCCTATTTTATAGTGAATAAGGATGAGGCCTTGGGAGGGAAAATTTGGTGAGTTTGAACATATGGAATACCCTGTTTTCTACACTTTTTGATGCAGTTTCTTGCCCTCCTATTTTGGTGTAATGTTTGTCTTGACATAGTGCAGATTTTGGACTGGTGTTCATAGGTTTTTTGGTTGTGGAAATTGGGCAGCAGAGATTGTGTGACCGTTTTCTTGGCATTACTTGCAGGTTTTTGCAGCATAAGGACAGATTTCTCGTTGCAAGTCTTTGGACTGATTTCTGCAGCATATGGTTAAAGTGGACAACAAATAGGCTTTGGAGTGTAGTATTTGACAGCATATTTATACTTACATAGACATAACATAATAATTATAATATTAATAATAATAGTAATGACAATAATAATAAAATAAACTGTTAGTAAAACTAAACTGAAAATATAAAAGTGAAAGAAAAGAAATATTAAAATTGGTTCTAAAATCTATTAATAATTCAACTTAAAAATATTTCAAATGGAATTATAATCAGAATTTACACCAAAATTAATCAGAAAAGAAATAAAAATAAATGAAAAATCAAACCATATATTTTCAAATTTTTGAATTGTAACTAAAGAAACACAAAATAGACTTACATACTCAAAAAATGTAAAAAGCAAAAGAACTTATATGTATTTTTGAGATTTTTTTGAATTATCAATAAAAATATATAATTAAATGAAACGAACAAAACTACACATTTTTTATATTTTGGATAAAGTAAAACTGATATGAACTAAATATTTTTTGGATTTTCCTTTTATGAAAATAAGAATAAAAGAAATATGATAAAAAATAAAAAAAATCATGATTTAATAAAGTCAGGCAAAAAACCAGTTAAATTTCACTAAATTCACAACAATTTCCAATATTTCTATTTTTTCGTGGATTTTCAAAGCATAATCATCTCTTGACTTGTAAAGAAAAGTTGTAGTTGTTGCAAAGGAGAATCATATGTAAAAGAACCACTAAAAAATTGTCGAAATTTGAAGAAGATATGAATTTTTGAAATCTGACTCGAGAATTGGCAAAAATAGAGTGAATCGCTTGTGAATGCTTGCTATATAATAATGAAGATGGGAGGTGGTATCTTAGGTCAAAATTTAGGGTATGACACTTCCATAATGACAAGGCTACAATCCATTGGAATAACAAATATCTCGACAATAGACTACCTTCCATAATGACAAGGCTACCATCCATTGGAGTAACAAAAATTTGAACAACATACTACCTTCCATAATGACAAGGCTACCATCCATTGGAGTAACAAAAATTTGAACAACATACTACCTTCCATAATGACAAGGCTACCATCCATTGGAGTAACAAAAATCTCAACGACGGACTACCTTCCATAATGACAATGCTACCATACATTGGAGTAACACAAATCTCGACAACAGACTACCTTCCATAATGAAAAGGTTAACATCCATTGGAGTAACAAAAATTTGAACAACAGACTACCTTCCATTATGACAAGGCTACTATCCATTGGAGTAACAGAAATCTCAACGACCAACTACCTTCAATAATGACAAGGCTACCATCCATTGGAATAACAAAAATCTCGACAATAGAGTACCTTCCATAATGAACAGGCTACCATCCATTGGAGTAACAAAAATCTGAACAACAAACTACCTTGCATAATGACAAGGCTATCATCCATTGGAGTATCATAAATCTCGACAACAGACTACCTTCCATAATGACAAGGTTACCATCCATTGGAGTAACAAAAATCTGAACAACAGACTACCTTCAATAATGACATGGCTACCATCCATTGGAGTAACAAAAATTTCAACGACCGACTACCTTCCGTAATGACAAGGCTACCATCCATTAGAGTAACAAAAATATCTACAAAAGACTACCTTCCATAATTACAAGGCTACAATCCATTGGAATAACAAATATCTCGACAATAGACTACCTTCCATAACGACAAGGGTACCATACATTGGGGTAACAAAAATCTAAACGACATACTACCTTCCATAATGACAAGGGTACCATCCATTGGAGTAACGAAAATCTCAACGACAGAATACCTTCCATAACGACAAGGCTACCATACATTGGAGTAACACAAATCTCGACAACAGACTACCTTCCATAATGACAAGTTTACCATCCATTGGAGTAACAAAAATCTGAACAAATGACTACCTTCCATAACGACAAGGCTACCATACATTGGAGTAAAACAGATCTCGACAACAAACTACCTTCCATAATGACAAGGTTAACATCCATTAGAGTAACAAAAATTTGAACAATAGACTACCTTGCATAATGACAAGGCTATCATCCATTTGAGTAACAAAGATATCGACAACAGATTACCTTCAATAATTGCAAGGCTACCATCCATTGGAGTAACAACAATCTAGTCAAAAGGCTACCTTCCATAATGACAAGGCTACCATCCATTGGAATAACAAAAATCTCGACAATGGACTACCTTCCATAATGACAAGGCTATCATCCGTTGGAGTAACGAAAATCTGAAAAACAAACTACCTTCCATAATGACAAGGGTACCATCCATTGGAGTAACAAAAATCTCAAGGACCGACTACCTTCCGTAATGACAAGGCTACCATCCATTGGAGTAACAAAAATCTCTACAAAAGACTACCTTCCATAATGACAAGGCTACAATCCATTGGAATAACAAATATCTCGACAATAGACTACCTTCCATAATGACAAGGGTACCATCCATTGGGGTAACAAAAATCTCAACGACATACTACCTTTCATAATGATAAGGCTACGATCCATTGGAGTAACAAAAATCTCAACGAAAGACTACCTTCCATAAATACAAGGCTACCATCGATTTGAGTAACAAAAATCTTGACAATAGACTACCTTCCATAAAGACAGGGCTACCATCCATTGGAGTAACAAAAATCTCGACAACAGACTACCTTCCATAATTACAAGGTTACCATCCATTGAAGTAACAAAAATATGAACAATAGACTACCTTCCATAATGACAAGGCTGCTATCCATTGGAGTAACATAAATCTCAACGACCGATTATCTTCAATAATGACAAGGCTACCATCCATTAGAATAACAAAAATTTCGACAATAGACTACTTTCATAGTGACAAGGCTACCATCCATTGTAGTAACAAAAATATGAACAACAGACTACCTTGCATAATTACAAGGCTATCATCCATTGGAGTAACAAAGATATCAACAATAAACCACCTTCAATAATGACAAGGCTACCATCCATTGGAGTAACAAAAGTCTCGACAAAACACTACCTTCCATAATGACAAGGCTACAATCCATTGGAATAACAAATATCTGGACAATAGACTACCTTCCATAATGACAAGGCTACCATCCATTGGAGTAACAAAAATCTCAACGACATACTACCTTTCATAATGACGAGGCTACCATCCATTGGAGTAACAAAAATCTCAACGAAAGACTACCTTACATAAATACAAGGCTACGATCCATTTGAGTAACAAAAATCTCGACAACAGACTACCTTCCATAACGACATGGCTACCATCCATTGGAGTAACACAAATCCCGACAAGAGACTACCTTACATAATGACAAGGTTACCATCCATTGGAATAAAAAAAATCTCGACAAATGACTACCTTCTATAATGACAAGGCTACCATCCATTTGAATAACAAAAATCTCGATAATAGACCACCTTCCATAATGACAAGGCTACCATCCTGGGAGTAACAAAAATATGAACAACAGACTACCTTGCATAATGACAAGGCTATCATCCATTTGAGTAACAAAGATATCGACAACAAAATACCTTCAACAATGGCAACGCTACCATCCATTGGAATAACAAAAATCTCGACAATAGACTACCTTCCATAATGACAAGGCTATCATCCATTGGAGTAACAAAAATCTGAATAATAGACTACCTTCCATAATGACAAGGCTACCATCCATTGGAGTAACAAAAATCTCAACGACCGACTACCTTCTATAATGACAAGGCTACCATCCATTGGAGTAACAAAAATCTCGACAAAAGACTACCTTCCATAATGACAAGGCTACCATCCATTGGAGTAACAAAAATCTCGACAACAGACTACCTTCCATAATGACAAGGCTACCATCCATTGGATTAAAAAAAATATCGAAAACATACTACCTTCCATAATGGCAAGGCTACCATCCATAGGAGTAACAAAAATCTCGACAATAAACTACCTTCCATAATGACTAGGCTACCATCCATTGTAGTAATGAAAATATCAACAAGAGAGTACCTTCCATAATGACAAGGCTACCATGCATTGGAGTAATGAAAATATCAACAAGAGACTACCTTCCATAATGACAAGGCTACAATCCATTGGAGTAACAAAAATCTCGCTAACAGACTACCTTCCATAATGACAAGGCTACCATCCATTGGAGTAACAAAAATATCGAAAATAGACTACCTTACATAATGACAAGGCTACCATCCATTGGAGTAACAAAAATATTGACAATAGACTACCTTCCATAATGACAAGGCTACCATCCATTGGAGTAATGAAAATATTAACAAGAGACTACCTTCCATAATGACAAGGCTACAATGCATTGGAGTAATGAAAATATCAACAAGAGACTACCTTCCATAATGACAAGGCTACCATCCATTGGAGTAACAAAAATAACGAAAATAGACTATGTTCAATAATTACAAGGCTACCATCAATTGGAGTAACAAAAATATCGACAACAGACTACCTTCCATAATGACAAGGCTACAATCCATTTTAGTAACAAAAATATTGACAATAGACTACCTTCCATAATGACTAGGCTACCATCCATTGGAGTAACAAAGATATCGACAACAGACTACCTTCCATAATGACAATGCTGCCATCCATTGGAGTAACAAAAATCTCGACAACAAACTACCTTGCATAATGACAAGGCTACCATCCACTAGAGTAACAAAAATATCTACAATAGACTATGTTCCATAATGAAAAGGCTACCATCAATTGTAGTAACCAAAATCTCGACAACAAACTACCTTCCATAATCACAAGGCTACCATCCATTATAGTAACAAAAATCTCGACAACAAACTACCTTCCATAATGACAAGGCTACCATCTGTTGGAGTAACAAAAATATTGAAAACAGACTACCTTACATAATGACAAGGCTACCATCCATTCGAGTAACAAAAATCTCGACAAGAGACTACCTTCCATAATGACAAGGCTACCATCTTTTGGAATAACAAAAATCTCGATAACACACTACCTTCCTTAATGACAAGGCTACCATCCAATGGAATAACAAAAATCTCGACAACAGACTACCTTCCATAATGACTAGGCTACCATCCATTGGAGTAACAAAGATATCGACAACAAACTACCTTCCATAATGACAATGCTACCATCCATCAGAGTAACAAAAATCTCGACAAAATAACTACCTTCCATAATGACAAGGCTACCATTCATTGTAGTAAAAAAATATCGACAACAAACTACCTTCCATAATGACAAGGTTGCCATCCATTGTAGTAACAAAAATCTTGACAACAGGCTACCTTCCGTAATTACAAGGCTACCATCCATTAGAGTAACAAAAATCTTGACAACAAACTACCTTCCATAATGACAAGGCTACCATCCATTGGAGTAAAAAAAATCTCGACAACAAACTACCTTCCATAAAGACAAGGCTACCATCTATTGGAATAACAAAAATCTCGAGAGATTGAAGATGTGAAAAAGACAAGAAGGGGGGTTGAATTGTAAATCTTAAATCAAAGGTGCAGACAACACGGTATTTTTATCCTGGTTCGTTTGATCTGAAACTACTCCAGTCCACCCGTCAAGGTGATTTCGCCTCTCTCCAACGTGGTCTTAATCCACTATATTCAACTGAATACAACAACTACTTTAAGAATTGTTAAAGCCTTCTTGAGTCTAACCACAGACCGATTTATCTCAAGGAAATTCTCTTACAAATAAATGAACAAAGGTGTGTTTGATGTTTTCTAATAAAACTATATAACACAACTGTGATAATACACAATATTAAGCTTAGAATGAAACTAGACTGCTAATGCTTTTGAGTAGGTGTGGTTGAAAGCTTTAGCAAATTGTATGAGTGAGTTCATTTACGTAGCCGTATGTGTGTGAAGATTATTATTAGCCTTTTCTTTTCTCACACAGTCTTGTTTAAATATCCACGGAAGAGATACGTTGGTTGTCCATAAATCCATTTCAATGCTAATAACGTTATTTCCTTTTTGAGAAGATCTTGTCTTGGAATAAAGCCGTTGGTAATTAATCTGTCTTGAATGCATAGTAACGCTTCAGAGTGTTCTGCTAATGATAATCAGAGTGTTCTTTCCTTTATGCTGA
Organism: Vicia faba; assembly: GCA_948472305.1. NCBI lineage: Eukaryota > Viridiplantae > Streptophyta > Magnoliopsida > Fabales > Fabaceae > Vicia > Vicia faba. The sequence continues at coordinate 583,492,984 of OX451739.1, read as the reverse complement.
CGCTTCTGAGTGCTGATGACTTGGTTAGGATCTTGATCAGAGTTAGAGTATTTTATGCGCAGATTCTCTTCATCAGGCTTCAGCGTATAGCACATGTTATTTGATCTTCTGATACTGACATATCTTCTGATGTTGATGTTGATACTAATATTCTGATGCTGATTCCATCAGAGTTTCTATAAATACACAACATAATTTTAAGTAGCATATATGTCTTATATAAATCTTACAATTTATTTAATCTTGTATTTTGTTATCATCAAAACTCTAACTGAGGGTTTTAGAATCAAACTATGTTCTAACAATCTCCCCCTTTTTGATGATGACAAAAACCAGATTTTTTTCAATTAAAATTAAGAATAAAAGGTATCAGAGATAAACAAATAACGAATAAAAGGTATCAGAGATAAGAAGATAAGGAATAAAAGGTATCAGAGCAACAAAGAGAAAAACTCCCTCTGTGTTGATTACTTCCCTTTAATTCCATGAGACCTTGAGCATAAAAACATTACTTTATCAGAGTTCATTAGATTCATCAGATTCTTGTACCTGTAAGCTTTTAAGAAGAAATAAATTCAAATGTATCAAAATGTTAGAATGTTTGAGACTTATGTCTCAGTAATCCGTTATTAAAAAATATCATTCTTTCTCCCCCTTTTTGTCAGTTATCAAAAAGCACAAATAATCAGAGTTAAAATGATCAGAGCTAAAAAATCGTTTATATTAAAAACAGAAGCAATGATATGTTCAGAACACGTAAAGTATTACAGACAAACATGTAAAGAAAACAAGGAAAACACAAGAAAATTCTAAGAGGGATGTGGAAGACGTGTGAACAGAGCTTCCAACATGCTCTTGATTTGATTGTTGGTTTCCTGTTGCTGAGATACCATGTTTGCTATAGCATCAATTTTGATGTCCTGCTTATCCATTCTTTCATTCATCGGCATATCAGATCTTTTCAAGTCCTCCAGAGTCTGCCTGTCAAGAGAGGAAGCTTGAGGATCTTCAGAAACAGGGTGCTTCTCAGAGCTTTCTTTAATATCTTCTTCTTGAACTTGTTCTTTAGCTGGAATCATTTGTTCTTCTGACTCTGGTTGACGATATTCAGACCAAGGAGCATTGTCCAGCGAGAGTACTTCTTCTTTAAGCAGCTTGCTCAGAACTGGACCTTAAATTTCTTTCAGCAGATTGCTGAAGTTCTATTGAGCCTGTCCATATCTCTGGTCTTGCAACGGAACGGTTTCAGTGCATACCCATCTTCTGAATTTTGTCCAGAGGAGGTCTGATACAGCAGGATCAACGAGTTCCATAGTTGCTTGTTTCAGAGAAGTGATCCACTTCTGTATATCTGTTTCAAAGTTCAATATGCTGGAACCAACATCTGGATGTTTTGGTTTAGATATAAAAGTTTTGTGGTTGATGGCAGCAAGGCGTTCAAAGACTGTTAAATCAATGACAGTCTTGCTGTGGTCTTCTGACTTGGCTTTTGGTGAGGGAGTTGGAGAGTCAGGAATTATGATTGGACTTGATGGGGAATTTGGTTGAGTTATTTCTAGAGAAGAGGGAAGTTGAGGAATATTCACAGTGGTACCACAGGGCAATTGAATGGCCAGAGGTTGTGGTTCCATAATGACAAGGCTACCATCCAGTGGAGTAATTAAAATATCAACGAGAGACTACCTTCCATAATGAAAAGGCTACCATGAATTGGAGTAATGAAAATATCAACAAGAGACTACCTTCTATAATGACAAGGCTACCATCCATTGGATTAACAAAAATCTCGACAATAAACTACCTTCCATAATGACAAGGCTACCATCCATTGGAGTAACAAAAATATCTACAAAAGACTACCTTCCATAATGACAAGCTACAATCCATTGGAATAACAAATATCTCGACAATAGACTATCTTCCATAATGACAAGGGTACCATCCATTGGGGTAACAAAAATCTCAACGACATACTACATTTCATAATGATAAGGCTACCATCCATTGGAGTAACAAAAATCTCAACGAAAGACTACCTTCCATAAATACAAGGCTACCATCGATTTGAGTAACAAAAATCTTGACAATAGACTACCTTCCATAACGACAAGGCTACCATCCATTGGAGTAACACAAATCTCGACAACAGACTACCTTCCATAATGACAAGGTTACCATCCATTGAAGTAACAAAAATATGAACAATAGACTACCTTCCATAATGACAAGGCTACTATCCATTGGAGTAACATAAATCTCAACGACCGACTATCTTCAATAATGACAAGGCTACCATCCATTGGAATAAAAAAAATTTCGACAATAGACTACTTTCATAATGACAAGGCTACCATCCATTGGAGTAACAAAAATACGAACAACAGACTACCTTGCATAATTACAAGGCTATCATCCATTGGAGTAATAAAGATATCAACAATAAACCACCTTCAATAATGACAAGGCTACCATCCATTGGAGTAACAAAAATCTCGACAAAAGACTACCTTCCATAATGACAAGGCTACAATCCATTGGAATAACAAATATCTCGACAATAGACTACCTTCCATAATGACAAGGCTACCATCCATTGGAGTAACAAAAATCTCAACGACATACTACCTTTCATAATGACGAGGCTACCATCCATTGGAGTAACAAAAATCTCAACGAAAGACTACCTTACATAAATACAAGGCTACCATCCATTTGAGTAACAAAAATCTCGACAACAGGCTACCTTCCATAACGACAAGGCTACCATCCATTGGAGTAACACAAATCTCGACAACAGACTACCTTCCATAATGACAAGGTTACCATCCATTGGAATAACAAAAATCTCGACAAATGACTACCTTCCATAATGACAAGGCTACCATCCATTTGAATAACAAAAATCTCGATAATAGACCACCTTCCATAATGACAAGGCTACCATCCTGGGAGTAACAAAAATATGAACAACAGACTACCTTGCATAATGACAAGGCTATCATCCATTTGAGTAACAAAGATATCGACAACAAAATACCTTCAACAATGGCAAGGCTACCATCCATTGGAATAACAAAAATCTCGACAATAGACTACCTTCCATAATGACAAGGCTATCATCCATTGGAGTAACAAAAATCTGAATAATATACTACCTTCCATAATGACAAGGCTACCATCCATTGGAGTAACAAAAATCTCAATGACCGACTACCTTCTATAATGACAAGGCTACCATCCATTGGAGTAACAAAAATCTCGACAAAAGACTACCTTCCATAATGACAAGGCTACAATCCATTGGAATAACAAAAATCTCGACAACAGACTACCTTCCATAATGATAAGGCTACCATCCATTGGATTAAAAAAAATATCGAAAACAGACTACCTTCCATAATGGCAAGGCTACCATCCATAGGAGTAACAAAAATCTCGACAACAAACTACCTTCCATAATGACTAGGCTACCATCCATTGTAGTAATGAAAAAATCAACAAGAGAGTACCTTCCATAATGACAAGGCTACCATGCATTGGAGTAATGAAAATATCAACAAGAGACTACCTTCCATAATGACAAGGCTACAATCCATTGGAGTAACAAAAATCTCGCTAAAAGACTACCTTCCATAATGACAAGGCTACCATCCATTGGAGTAACAAAAATATCGAAAACAGACTACCTTACATAATGACAAGGCTACCATCCATTGGAGTAACAAAAATATTGACAATAGACTACCTTCCATAATGTCAAGGCTACCATCCATTGGAGTAATGAAAATATTAACAAGAGACTACCTTCCATAATGACAAGGCTACAATGCATTGGAGTAATGAAAATATCAACAAGAGACTACCTTCCATAATGACAAGGCTACCATCCATTGGACTAACAAAAATAACGAAAATAGACTATGTTCAATAATGACAAGGCTACCATCAATTGGAGTAACAAAAATATCGACAACAGACTACCTTCCATAATGACAAGGCTACCGTCCATTTTAGTAACAAAAATATTGACAATAGAATACCTTCAATAACGACAAGGCTACCATCCATTGGAGTAACAAAGATATCGACAACAGACTACCTTCCATAATGACAAGGTTACCATCCATTGAAGTAACAAAAATATGAACAATAGACTACCTTCCATAATGACAAGGCTACTATCCATTGGAGTAACATAAATCTCAACGACCGACTATCTTCAATAATGACAAGGCTACCATCCATTGGAATAAAAAAAATTTCGACAATAGACTACTTTCATAATGACAAGGCTACCATCCATTGGAGTAACAAAAATACGAACAAAAGACTACCTTGCATAATTACAAGGCTATCATCCATTGGAGTAATAAAGATATCAACAATAAACCACCTTCAATAATGACAAGGCTACCATCCATTGGAGTAACAAAAATCTCGACAAAAGACTACCTTCCATAATGACAAGGCTACAATCCATTGGAATAACAAATATCTCGACAATAGACTACCTTCCATAATGACAAGGCTACCATCCATTGGAGTAACAAAAATCTCAACGACACACTACCTTTCATAATGACGAGGCTACCATCCATTGGAGTAACAAAAATCTCAACGAAAGACTACCTTACATAAATACAAGGCTACCATCCATTTGAGTAACAAAAATCTCGACAACAGGCTACCTTCCAAAACGACAAGGCTACCATCCATTGGAGTAACACAAATCTCGACAACAGACTACCTTCCATAATGACAAGGTTACCACCCATTGGAATAACAAAAATCTCGACAAATGACTACCTTCCATAATGACAAGGCTACCATCCATTTGAATAACAAAAATCTCGATAATAGACCACCTTCCATAATGACAAGGCTACCATTCTGGGAGTAACAAAAATATGAACAACAGACTACCTTGCATAATGACAAGGCTATCATCCATTTGAGTAACAAAGATATCGACAACAAAATACCTTCAACAATGGCAAGGCTACCATCCATTGGAATAACAAAAATCTCGACAATAGACTACCTTCCATAATGACAAGGCTATCATCCTTTGGAGTAACAAAAATCTGAATAATATACTACCTTCCATAATGACAAGGCTACCATCCATTGGAGTAACAAAAATCTCAATGACCGACTACCTTCTATAATGACAAGGCTACTATCCATTGGAGTAACAAAAATCTCGACAAAAGACTACCTTCTATAATGACAAGGCTACAATCCATTGGAATAACAAAAATCTCGACAACAGACTACCTTCCATAATGATAAGGCTACCATCCATTGGATTAAAAAAAATATCGAAAACAGACTACCTTCCATAATGGCAAGGCTACCATCCATAGGAGTAACAAAAATCTCGACAACAAACTACCTTCCATAATGACTAGGCTACCATCCATTGTAGTAATGAAAAAATCAACAAGAGAGTACCTTCCATAATGACACGGCTACCATGCATTGGAGTAATGAAAATATCAACAAGAGACTACCTTCCATAATGACAAGGCTACAATCCATTGGAGTAACAAAAATCTCGCTAAAAGACTACCTTCCATAATGACAAGGCTACCATCCATTGGAGTAACAAAAATATCGAAAACAGACTACCTTACATAATGACAAGGCTACCATCCATTGGAGTAACAAAAATATTGACAATAGACTACCTTCCATAATGTCAAGGCTACCATCCATTGGAGTAATGAAAATATTAACAAGAGACTACCTTCCATAATAACAAGGCTACAATGCATTGGAGTAATGAAAATATCAACAAGAGACTACCTTCCATAATGACAAGGCTACCATCCATTGGACTAACAAAAATAACGAAAATAGACTATGTTCAATAATGACAAGGCTACCATCAATTGGAGTAACAAAAATATCGACAACAGACTACCTTCCATAATGACAAGGCTACCATCCATTTTAGTAACAAAAATATTGACAATAGAATACCTTCCATAACGACAAGGCTACCATCCATTGGAGTAACAAAGATATCGACAACAGACTACCTTCCATAATGACAAGGTTACCATCCATTGAAGTAACAAAAATATGAACAATAGACTACCTTCCATAATGACAAGGCTACTATCCATTGGAGTAACATAAATCTCAACGACCGACTATCTTCAATAATGACAAGGCTACCATCCATTGGAATAAAAAAATTTTTGACAATAGACTACTTTCATAATGACAAGGCTACCATCCATTGGAGTAACAAAAATACGAACAAAAGACTACCTTGCATAATTACAAGGCTATCATCCATTGGAGTAATAAAGATATCAACAATAAACCACCTTCAATAATGACAAGGCTACCATCCATTGGAGTAACAAAAATCTCGACAAAAGACTACCTTCCATAATGACAAGGCTACAATCCATTGGAATAACAAATATCTCGACAATAGACTACCTTCCATAATGACAAGGCTACCATCCATTGGAGTAACAAAAATCTCAACGACATACTACCTTTCATAATGACGAGGCTACCATCCATTGGAGTAACAAAAATCTCAACGAAAGACTACCTTACATAAATACAAGGCTACCATCCATTTGAGTAACAAAAATCTCGACAACAGGCTACCTTCCAAAACGACAAGGCTACCATCCATTGGAGTAACACAAATCTCGACAACAGACTACCTTCCATAATGACAAGGTTACCACCCATTGGAATAACAAAAATCTCGACAAATGACTACCTTCCATAATGACAAGGCTACCATCCATTTGAATAACAAAAATCTCGATAATAGACCACCTTCCATAATGACAAGGCTACCATTCTGGGAGTAACAAAAATATGAACAACAGACTACCTTGCATAATGACAAGGCTATCATCCATTTGAGTAACAAAGATATCGACAACAAAATACCTTCAACAATGGCAAGGCTACCATCCATTGGAATAACAAAAATCTCGACAATAGACTACCTTCCATAATGACAAGGCTATCATCCTTTGGAGTAACAAAAATCTGAATAATATACTACCTTCCATAATGACAAGGCTACCATCCATTGGAGTAACAAAAATCTCAATGACCGACTACCTTCTATAATGACAAGGCTACTATCCATTGGAGTAACAAAAATCTCGACAAAAGACTACCTTCCATAATGACAAGGCTACAATCCATTGGAATAACTAAAATCTCGACAACAGACTACCTTCCATAATGATAAGGCTACCATCCATTGGATTAAAAAAAATATCGAAAACAGACTACCTTCCATAATGGCAAGGCTACCATCCATAGGAGTAACAAAAATCTCGACAACAAACTACCTTCCATAATGACTAGGCTACCATCCATTGTAGTAATGAAAAAATCAACAAGAGAGTACCTTCCATAATGACACGGCTACCATGCATTGGAGTAATGAAAACATCAACAAGAGACTACCTTCCATAATGACAAGGCTACAATCCATTGGAGTAACAAAAATCTCGCTAAAAGACTACCTTCCATAATGACAAGGCTACCATCCATTGGAGTAACAAAAATATCGAAAACAGACTACCTTACATAATGACAAGGCTACCATCCATTGGAGTAACAAAAATATTGACAATAGACTACCTTCCATAATGTCAAGGCTACCATCCATTGGAGTAATGAAAATATTAACAAGAGACTACCTTCCATAATGACAAGGCTACAATGCATTGGAGTAATGAAAATATCAACAAGAGACTACCTTCCATAATGACAAGGCTACCATCCATTGGACTAACAAAAATAACGAAAATAGACTATGTTCAATAATGACAAGGCTACCATCAATTGGAGTAACAAAAATATCGACAACAGACTACCTTCCATAATGACAAGGCTACCATCCATTTTAGTAACAAAAATATTGACAATAGACTACCTTCCATAATGACTAGGCTACCATCCATTGGAGTAACAAAGATATCGACAACAGACTACCTTCCATAATGACAATGCTTCCATCCATCAGAGTAACAAAAATCTCGACAAAATAACTACCTTCCATAATGACAAGGCTACCATTCATTGTAGTAAAAAAATATCGACAACAAACTACCTTCCATAATGACAAGGCTGCCATCCATTGTAGTAAAAAATATCTTGACAACAGGCTACCTTCCGTAATTACAAGGCTACCATCCATTAGAGTAACAAAAATCTTGACAACAGACTACCTTCCATAATGACAAGGCTACCATCCATTGGATTAAAAAAAATCTCGACAACAGACTACCTTCCATAAAGACAAGGCTACCATCTATTGGAATAACAAAAATCTCGAGAGATTGAAGATGTGAAAAACACAAGAAGGGGGGTTGAATTGTAAATCTTAAATCAAAGGTGCAGACAACACGGTATTTTTATCCTGGTTCGTTTGATCTGAAACTACTCCAGTCCACCCGTCAAGGTGATTTCGCCTCTCTCCAACGTGGTCTTAATCCACTATATTCAACTGAATACAACAACTACTTTAAGAACTGTTAAAGCCTTCTTGAGTCTAACCACAGACCGGTTTATCTCAAGGAAATTCTCTTACAGATAAATGAACAAAAGTGTGTTTGATGTTTTCTAATAAAACTATATAACACAATTGTGATAATACACAATATTAAGCTTAGAATGAAACTAGACTGCTAATGCTTTTGAGTAGGTGTGGTTGAAAGCTTTAGCAAATTGTATGAGTGAGTTCATTTACGTAGGCGTATATGCGTGAAGATTATTATTAGCCTTTTCTTTTCTCACACAGTCTTGTTTAAATAGCCACGGAAGCGATACGTTGGTTGTCCATAAATCCATTTCAATGCTAATAACGTTCTTTCCTTTTTGAGAAGATCTTGTCTTGGAATAAAGCCGTTGGTAATTAATCTGTCTTGAATGCATAGTAACGCTTCAGAGTGTTCTGCTAATGATAATCAGAGTGTTCTTTCCTTTATGCTGACGCTTCTGAGTGTTGATGACTTGGTTAGGATCTTGATCAGAGTCAGAGTATTTTATGCGCAGATTCTGTTCATCAGGCTTCAGCGTATAGCACATGTTATTTGATCTTCTGATACTGACATATCTTCTGATGTTGATGTTGATACTGATATTCTGATGCTGATTCCATCAGAGTTTCTGTAAATACACAACATAATTTTAAGTAGCATATATGTCTTATATAAATCTTACAATTTATTTAATCTTGTATTTTGTTATCATCAAAACTCTAACTGAGGGTTTTAGAATCAAAGTATGTTCTAACAATCTCCCCCTTTTTGATGATGACAAAAACCAGATTTTTTTCAATTAAAATTAAAGAATAAAAGGTATCAGAGATAAACAAATAACGAATAAAAGGTATCAGAGATAAGAAGATAAGGAATAAATGGTATCAGAGCAACAAAGAGAAAAACTCCCTCTGTGTTGATTACTTCCCTGTAATTCCATGAGACCTTGAGCATAAAAACATTACTTTATCAGAGTTCATCAGATTCATCAGATTCTTGTACCCGTAAGATTTTAAGAAGAAAGAAATTCAAATATATCAAAATGTTAGAATGTTTGAGACTTATGTCTCAGTAATCCGTTATTGAAAAATATCATTCTTTCTCCCCCTTTTTGTCAGTTATCAAAAAGCACAAATAATCAGAGTTAAAATGATCAGAGCTAAAAAATCGTTTATATTAAAAACAGAAGCAATGATAAGTTCAGAACACGTAAAGTATTAGAGACAAACATGTAAAGAAAACAAGGAAAACACAAGAAAATTCTAAGAGGGATGTGGAAGACGTGTCAACAGAGCTTCCAACATGCTCTTGATTTGATTGTTGGTTTCCTGTTGCTGAGATACCATGTTTGCTATAGCATCAATTTTGATATCCTGCTTATCCATTCTTTCATTCATCAGCATATCAGATCTTTTCAAGTCCTCCAGAGTCTGCCTGTCAAGAGAGGAAGCTTGAGGATCTTTAGAAACAGGGTGCTTCTCAGAGCTTTCTTCAATATCTTCTTCTTGAACCTGTTCTTCAGCTAGAATCATTTGTTCTTCTGACTCTGGTTGACGATATTCAGACCAAGGAGCATTGTCCAGCGAGAGTACTTCTTCTTTAAGCAGCTTGCTCAGAACTGGACCTTAAATTTCTTTCAGCAGATTGCTGAAAGTCTGTTGAGCCTTTCCATAGCTCTGGTCTTGCAACTGAAAGGTTTCAGTGCATACCCATCTTCTGAATTTTGTCCAGAGGAGGTCTGATACAGCAGGATCGACCAGTTCTAGACTTGCTTGTTTCAGAGAAGTGATCCACTTCTGTATATCTGTTTCAAAGTTCAATATGCTGGAACCAACATCTAGATGTTTTGGTTTAGATATAGAAGTTTTGTGGTTGATGGCAGCAAGGCGTTCAAAGACTGTTAAATCAATGACAGTCTTGCTGTGGTCTTCTGACTTGGCTTTTGGTGAGGGAAGTTGAGGAATATTCACAGTGGTACCACAGGGCAATTGAATGGCCAGAGGTTGTGGTTCCATAATGACAAGGCTACCATCCATTGGAGTAATTAAAATATCAACAAGAGACTACCTTCCATAATGAAAAGGCTACCATGAATTGGAGTAATGAAAATATCAACAAGAGACTACCTTCTATAATGACAAGGCTACCATCCATTGGATTAACAAAAATCTCGACAACAAACTACCTTCCATAATGACAAGGCTACCATCCATTGGAGTAACAAAAATATCTACAATAGACTATCTTCCTTAATGAAAAGCTACCATCAATTGTAGAAACAAAAATCTCGACAACAGACTACCTTCCATAATCACAAGGCTACCAACAATTATAGTAACAAAAATCTCGACAACAGACTACCTTCCATAATGAGAAGGATACCATCCATTGGAGTAACAAAAATATCGAAAACAGACTACCTTATATAATTACAAGGCTACCATCCATTCGAGTAACTAAAATCTCGACAAGAGACTACCTTCCATAATGACAAGGCTACCATCTATTGGAATAACAAAAATATCGAGAACACACTACCTTCCATAATGACAAGGCTACCATCCAATGGAATAACAAAAATCTCAACAACAGACTACCTTCTATAATTTCAAGGCTACCATCCATTGGAGTAACAAAGGTATCGACAACAGACTACCTTCCATAATGACAATGCTACCATCCATTGGAGTAACAAAAATCTCGATAACAAACTACCTTCCATAATGACAAGGCTACCATTCATCGTAGTAAAAAAATCTCGACAACAAACTACCTTCCATAATGACAAGGCTACCATCCATTGCAGTAACAAAGATATTGTCAACAGACTACCTTCAATAATTACAAGGCTACCATCCATTAGAGTAACAAAAATCTCGACAACATACTACCTTCCACAATTACAAGTCAACCATCCATTGGAGTAAAAAAAATCTCGACAACAGACTACCTTCCATAATAACAAGGCTACCATCTATTGGAATAACAAAAATCTCGACAGCAGGCTACCTTCCATAATGACAAGGCTACCATCCAATGGTATTACAAAAATCTCAAAAACAAACTACCTTCCATAATGACAAGGCTACAATCCAATTGAATAACCAAAATATCGAGAACAAACTACCTTCACTAGTGACAAGGTTACCATCCATTGGAGTGATGGAAATCACAACGACAGACTACCTTCCATAATGACAAGGCTACCTTCCATTGGAGAAACAAATATCTCGACAACAAACTACCTTCCATAATGACAAGGCTACGATCCATTGGATTAACAAAAATATCGACAACACACTACCTTCCATAATGACAAGGCTACCCTCCATTGGAGTAACAAAAATCTCGACAACGAAACACCTTCCATAACGACTAGGATACCATCCATTGGAGTAATGAAAATATCAACAAGAGAGTACCTTCCATAATGACAAGGCTACCATGCATTGGAGTAATGAAAATATAAACATGAGACTAACTTCCATAATGACAAGGTTACCATCCATTAGAGTAACACAAATCTCGACAACAGACTACCTTCCATAATGACAAGGTCACCATCCATTGGAATAACAAAAATCGCGACAACAAACTACCTTCCATAATGACAAGGCTACCATCCATTGGAATAACAAAAATCTCGACAATAGACCACCTTCCATAATGACAAGGCTACTATCCTGTGGAGTAACAAAAATCTGAGCAATAAACTACCTTGCATAATGACAAGGCTATCATCCAGTTGAGTAACAAAGATATCGACAGCAGAATATCTTCAATAATTGCAAGGCTACCATCCATTGGAGTAACAACAATCTAGACAAAAGGCTACCTTCCATAATGACAAGGCTACCATCCATTGGAATAACAAAAATCTCGACAGTAGACTACCTTCCATAATGACAAGGCTATCATCCATTGGAGTAACAAAAATCTGAACAACAGACTACCTTCCATAATGACAAGGGTACCATCCATTAGAGTAACAAAAATCTCAATGACCGACTACCTTCCGTAATGACAAGGCTACCATCCATTGGAGTAACAAAAATCTCTACAAAAGACTACCTTCCATAATGACAAGGCTACAATCCAGTGGAATAACAAATATCTCGACAATAGACTACCTTCCATAATGAAAAGGGTACCATCCATTGGGGTAACAAAAATCTTAACGACATACTACCTTCCATAAATACAAGGCTACCATCCATTGGAGTAACAAAAATCTTTACAATAGACTACCTTCCATAACGACAAGGCTACCATCCATTGGAGTAACACAAATCTCGACAACAGACTACCTTCAATAATGACAAGGCTACTATCCATTGGAGTAACAGAAATCTCAACGATCGACTACCTTCAATAATGACAAGGCTACCATCCATTGGAATAACAAAAATTTCGAAAATAGACTACTTCCATAATGACAAGGCTACAATCCATTGGAGTAACAAAAATATGAACAACAGACTACCTTGCATAATTACAAGGCTATCATCCATTGGAGTAACAAAGATATCGACAACAAACCACCTTCAATAATGACAAGGCTACCATGCATTGGAGTAACAACAATCTAGACAAAATACTACCTTCCATAATGACAAGGTTACCATACATTGGAATAACAAAAATATCGACAATAGACTACCTTCCATAATGACAAGGCTAGCATCCATTGGAGTAACAAAAATATGAAGAACAAACTACCTTCCATAAAGATAAGGCTATAATCCATTGCAGTAACAGAAATCTCAACGACAAACTAACTTCAATAATGACAAGGCTACCATCCATTGGAGTAACAAAAATCTCGACAAAAGACTACCTTCCATAATGACAAGGCTACAATCCATTGGAATAACAAATATCTCGACAATAGACTACCTTCCATAATGACAAGGCTACCATCCATTGGAGTAACAAAAATCTCAATAAAAGACTACCTTCCATAAATACAAGGCTACCATCCATTTGAGTAACAAAAATCTCGACAACAGACTACCTTCCATAACGACAAGGCTACCATCCATTGGAGTAACTCAAATCCCGACAACAGACTACCTTCCATAATGACAAGGTTACCATCCATTGGAATAACAAAAATCTCGACAACAGACTACCTTCCATAATGACAAGGCTACCATCCTGGGAGTAACAAAAATATGAACAAAAGACTACCTTGCATAATGACAAGGCTATCATCCATTTAAGTAACAAAGATATCGACAACAAAATACCTTCAATAATGGCAAGGCTACCATCCATTGGAATAACAAAAATCTCGACAATAGACTACCTTCCTTAATGACAACGCTATCATCCATTGGAGTAACAAAAATCTGAATAATAGACTACCTTCCATAATGACAAGGCTACCATCCATTGGAGTAACAAAAATCTCAACGACCGACTACCTTCCGTAATGACAAGGCTACCATCCATTGGAGTAACAAAAATCTCGACAAAAGACTACCTTCCATAATGACAAGGCTACCATCCATTGGATTAAAAAAAATAAATATAACAGACTACATTCCATAATGACAAGGGTACCATCCATTAGAGTAACAAAAATCTCAATGACCGACTACCTTCCGTAATGACAAGGCTACCATCCATTGGAGTAACAAAAATCTCTACAAAAGACTACCTTCCATAATGACAAGGATACAATCCAGTGGAATAACAAATATCTCGACAATAGACTACCTTCCATAATGACAAGGGTACCATCCATTGGGGTAACAAAAATCTCAACGACATACTACCTTCCATAAATACAAGGCTACCATCCCTTGGAGTAACAAAAATCTTTACAATAGACTACCTTCCATAACGACAAGGCTACCATCCATTGGAGTAACACAAATCTCGACAACAGACTACCTTTCATAATGACAAGGTTACCATCAATTAAAGTAACAAAAATATGAACAATAGACTACCTTCAATAATGACAAGGCTACTATCCATTGGAGTAACAGAAATCTCAACGATCGACTACCTTCAATAATGACAAGGCTACCATCCATTGGAATAACAAAAATTTCGACAATAGAGTACTTCCATAATGACAAGGCTACAATCCATTGGACTAACAAAAATATGAACAACAGACTACCTTGCATAATTACAAGGCTATCATCCATTGGAGTAACAAAGATATCGACAACAAACCACCTTCAATAATGACAAGGCTACCATGCATTGGAGTAACAACAATCTAGACAAAATACTACCTTCCATAATGACAAGGTTACCATACATTGGAATAACAAAAATCTCGACAATAGACTACCTTCCATAATGACAAGGCTAGCATCCATTGGAGTAACAAAAATATGAAGAACAAACTACCTTCCATAAAGATAAGGCTATAATCCATTGCAGTAACAGAAATCTCAACGACAAACTAACTTCAATAATGACAAGGCTACCATCCATTGGAGTAACAAAAATCTCGACAAAAGACTACCTTCCATAATGACAAGGCTACAATCCATTGGAATAACAAATATCTCGACAATAGACTACCTTCCATAATGACAAGGCTACCATCCATTGGAGTAACAAAAATCTCAATAAAAGACTACCTTCCATAAATACAAGGCTACCATCCATTTGAGTAACAAAAATCTCGACAACAGACTACCTTCCATAACGACAAGGCTACCTTCCATTGGAGTAACTCAAATCCCGACAACAGACTACCTTCCATAATGACAAGGTTACCATCCATTGGAATAACAAAAATCTCGACAACAGACTACCTTCCATAATGACAAGGCTACCATCCTGGGAGTAACAAAAATATGAACAAAAGACTACCTTGCATAATGACAAGGCTATCATCCATTTAAGTAACAAAGATATCGACAACAAAATACCTTCAATAATGGCAAGGCTACCATCCATTGGAATAACAAAAATCTCGACAATAGACTACCTTCCTTAATGACAACGCTATCATCCATTCGAGTAACAAAAATCTGAATAATAGACTACCTTCCATAATGACAAGGCTACCATCCATTGGAGTAACAAAAATCTCAACGACCGACTACCTTCCGTAATGACAAGGCTACCATCCATTGGAGTAACAAAAATCTCGACAAAAGACTACCTTCCATAATGACAAGGCTACCATCCATTGGATTAAAAAAAATAAATATAACAGACTACATTCCATAATGACAAGGGTACCATCCATTAGAGTAACAAAAATCTCAATGACCGACTACCTTCCGTAATGACAAGGCTACCATCCATTGGAGTAACAAAAATCTCTACAAAAGACTACCTTCCATAATGACAAGGATACAATCCAGTGGAATAACAAATATCTCGACAATAGACTACCTTCCATAATGACAAGGGTACCATCCATTGGGGTAACAAAAATCTCAACGACATACTACCTTCCATAAATACAAGGCTACCATCCATTGGAGTAACAAAAATCTTTACAATAGACTACCTTCCATAACGAAAAGGCTACCATCCATTGGAGTAACACAAATCTCGACAATAGACTACCTTTCATAATGACAAGGTTACCATCAATTAAAGTAACAAAAATATGAACAATAGACTACCTTCAATAATGACAAGGCTACTATCCATTGGAGTAACAGAAATCTCAACGATCGACTACCTTCAATAATGACAAGGCTACCATCCATTGGAATAACAAAAATTTCGACAATAGAGTACTTCCATAATGACAAGGCTACAATCCATTGGACTAACAAAAATATGAACAACAGACTACCTTGCATAATTACAAGGCTATCATCCATTGGAGTAACAAAGATATCGACAACAAACCACCTTCAATAATGACAAGGCTACCATGCATTGGAGTAACAATAATCTAGACAGAAGACTACCTTCCATAATGACAAGGTTACCATACATTGGAATAACAAAAATCTCGACAATAGACTACCTTCCATAATGACAAGGCTAGCATCCATTGGAGTAACAAAAATATGAAGAACAAACTACCTTCCATAAAGATAAGGCTATAATCCATTGCAGTAACAGAAATCTCAACGAAAAACTAACTTCAATAATGACAAGGCTACCTTCCATTGGAGTAACAAAAATCTCGACAAAAGACTACCTTCCATAATGACAAGGCTACAATCCATTGGAATAACAAATATCTCGACAATAGACTACCTTCCATAATGACAAGGCTACCATCCATTGGAGTAACAAAAATCTCAATGAAAGACTACCTTCCATAAATACAAGGCTACCATCCATTTGCGTAACAAAAATCTCGACAACAGACTACCTTCCATAACGATAAGGCTACCATCCATTGGAGTAACTCAAATCCCGACAACATACTACCTTCCATAATGACAAGGTTACCATCCATTGGAATAACAAAAATCTCGACAACAGACTACCTTCCATAATGACAAGGCTACCATCCATTGGAGTAACAAAAATATCGAAAACAGACTACCTTACATAATGACAAGGCTACCATCCATTGGAGTAACAAAAATATTGACAATAGACTACCTTCCATAATGACAAGGCTACCATCCATTGGAGTAATTAAAATATCAACAAGAGACTACCTTCCATAATGAAAAGGCTACCATGAATTGGAGTAATGAAAATATCAACAAGAGACTACCTTCTATAATGACAAGGCTACCATCCATTGGATTAACAAAAATCTCGACAACAAACTACCTTCCATAATGACAAGGCTACCATCCATTGGAGTAACAAAAATATCTACAATAGACTATCTTCCTTAATGAAAAGGCTACCATCAATTGTAGAAACAAAAATCTCGACAACAGACTACCTTCCATAATCACAAGGCTACCAACCATTATAGTAACAAAAATCTCGACAACAGACTACCTTCCATAATGAGAAGGATACCATCCATTGGAGTAACAAAAATATCGAAAACAGACTACCTTATATAATTACAAGGCTACCATCCATTCGAGTAACTAAAATCTCGACAAGAGACTACCTTCCATAATGACAAGGCTACCATCTATTGGAATAACAAAAATATCGAGAACACACTACCTTCCATAATGACAAGGCTACCATCCAATGGAATAACAAAAATCTCAACAACAGACTACCTTCTATAATTTCAAGGCTACCATCCATTGGAGTAACAAAGGTATCGACAACAGACTACCTTCCATAATGACAATGCTACCATCCATTGGAGTAACAAAAATCTCGATAACAAACTACCTTCCATAATGACAAGGCTACCATTCATCGTAGTAAAAAAATCTCGACAACAAACTACCTTCCATAATGACAAGGCTACCATCCATTGCAGTAACAAAGATATTGTCAACAGACTACCTTCAATAATGACAAGGCTACCATCCATTAGAGTAACAAAAATCTCGACAACATACTACCTTCCACAATGACAAGTCTACCATCCATTGGAGTAAAAAAAATCTCGACAACAGACTACCTTCCATAATAACAAGGCTACCATCTATTGGAATAACAAAAATCTCGACAGCAGGCTACCTTCCATAATGACAAGGCTACCATCCAATGGAATTACAAAAATCTCGAAAACAAACTACCTTCCATAATGACAAGGCTACAATCCAATTGAATAACCAAAATATCGAGAACAAACTACCTTCACTAGTGACAAGGTTACCATCCATTGGAGTGATGGAAATCACAACGACAGACTACCTTCCATAATGACAAGGCTACCTTCCATTGGAGAAACAAATATCTCGACAACAAACTACCTTCCATAATGACAAGGCTACGATCCATTGGATTAACAAAAATATCGACAACACACTACCTTCCATAATGACAAGGCTACCCTCCATTGGAGTAACAAAAATCTCGAAAACGAAACACCTTCCATAACGACTAGGATACCATCCATTGGAGTAATGAAAATATCAACAAGAGAGTACCTTCCATAATGACAAGGCTACCATGCATTGGAGTAATGAAAATATAAACATGAGACTAACTTCCATAATGACAAGGTTACCATCCATTAGAGTAACACAAATCTCGACAACAGACTACCTTCCATAATGACAAGGTCACCATCCATTGGAATAACAAAAATCGCGACAACAAACTACCTTCCATAATGACAAGGCTACCATCCATTGGAATAACAAAAATCTCGACAATAGACCACCTTCCATAATGACAAGGCTACTATCCTGTGGAGTAACAAAAATCTGAGCAATAAACTACCTTGCATAATGACAAGGCTATCATCCAGTTGAGTAACAAAGATATCGACAGCAGAATATCTTCAATAATTGCAAGGCTAGCATCCATTGGAGTAACAACAATCTAGACAAAAGGCTACCTTCCATAATGACAAGGCTACCATCCATTGGAATAACAAAAATCTCGACAGTAGACTACCTTCCATAATGACAAGGCTATCATCCATTGGAGTAACAAAAATCTGAACAACAGACTACCTTCCATAATGACAAGGGTACCATCCATTAGAGTAACAAAAATCTCAATGACCGACTACCTTCCGTAATGACAAGGCTACCATCCATTGGAGTAACAAAAATCTCTACAAAAGACTACCTTCCATAATGACAAGGCTACAATCCAGTGGAATAACAAATATCTCGACAATAGACTACCTTCCATAATGAAAAGGGTACCATCCATTGGGGTAACAAAAATCTCAACGACATACTACCTTCCATAAATACAAGGCTACCATCCATTGGAGTAACAAAAATCTTTACAATAGACTACCTTCCATAACGACAAGGCTACCATCCATTGGAGTAACACAAATCTCGACAACAGACTACCTTCAATAATGACAAGGCTACTATCCATTGGAGTAACAGAAATCTCAACGATCGACTACCTTCAATAATGACAAGGCTACCATCCATTGGAATAACAAAAATTTCGAAAATAGACTACTTCCATAATGACAAGGCTACAATCCATTGGAGTAACAAAAATATGAACAACAGACTACCTTGCATAATTACAAGGCTATCATCCATTGGAGTAACAAAGATATCGACAACAAACCACCTTCAATAATGACAAGGCTACCATGCATTGGAGTAACAACAATCTAGACAAAAGACTACCTTCCATAATGACAAGGTTACCATACATTGGAATAACAAAAATCTCGACAATAGACTACCTTCCATAATGACAAGGCTAGCATCCATTGGAGTAACAAAAATATGAAGAACAAACTACCTTCCATAAAGATAAGGCTATAATCCATTGCAGTAACAGAAATCTCAACGACAAACTAACTTCAATAATGACAAGGCTACCATCCATTGGAGTAACAAAAATCTCGACAAAAGACTACCTTCCATAATGACAAGGCTACAATCCATTGGAATAACAAATATCTCGACAATAGACTACCTTCCATAATGACAAGGCTACCATCCATTGGAGTAACAAAAATCTCAATAAAAGACTACCTTCCATAAATACAAGGCTACCATCCATTTGAGTAACAAAAATCTCGACAACAGACTACCTTCCATAACGACAAGGCTACCATCCATTGGAGTAACTCAAATCCCGACAACAGACTACCTTCCATAATGACAAGGTTACCATCCATTGGAATAACAAAAATCTCGACAACAGACTACCTTCCATAATGACAAGGCTACCATCCTGGGAGTAACAACAATATGAACAAAAGACTACCTTGCATAATGACAAGGCTATCATCCATTTAAGTAACAAAGATATCGACAACAAAATACCTTCAATAATGGCAAGGCTACCATCCATTGGAATAACAAAAATCTCGACAATAGACTACCTTCCATAATGACAACGCTATCATCCATTGGAGTAACAAAAATCTGAATAATAGACTACCTTCCATAATGACAAGGCTACCATCCATTGGAGTAACAAAAATCTCAACGACCGACTACCTTCCGTAATGACAAGGCTACCATCCATTGGAGTAACAAAAATCTCGACAAAAGACTACCTTCCATAATGACAAGGCTACCATCCATTGGATTAAAAAAAATAAATAAAACAGACTACATTCCATAATGACAAGGGTACCATCCATTAGAGTAACAAAAATCTCAATGACCGTCTACCTTCCGTAATGACAAGGCTACCATCCATTGGAGTAACAAAAATCTCTACAAAAGACTAACTTCCATAATGACAAGGATACAATCCAGTGGAATAACAAATATCTCGACAATAGACTACCTTCCATAATGACAAGGGTACCATCCATTGGGGTAACAAAAATCTCAACGACATACAACCTTCCATAAATACAAGGCTACCATCCATTGGAGTAACAAAAATCTTTACAATAGACTACCTTCCATAACGACAAGGCTACCATCCATTGGAGTAACACAAATCTCGACAACAGACTACCTTTCATAATGACAAGGTTACCATCAATTAAAGTAACAAAAATATGAACAATAGACTACCTTCAATAATGACAAGGCTACTATCCATTGGAGTAACAGAAATCTCAACGATGGACTACCTTCAATAATGACAAGGCTACCATCCATTGGAATAACAAAAATTTCGACAATAGAGTACTTCCATAATGACAAGTCTACAATCCATTGGACTAACAAAAATATGAACAACAGACTACCTTGCATAATTACAAGGCTATCATCCATTGGAGTAACAAAGATATCGACAACAAACCACCTTCAATAATGACAAGGCTACCATGCATTAGAGTAACAACAATCTAGACAAAAGACTACCTTCCATAATGACAAGGTTACCATACAT
The DNA here is from genome assembly GCA_948472305.1 of Vicia faba. Classification (NCBI taxonomy): domain Eukaryota; kingdom Viridiplantae; phylum Streptophyta; class Magnoliopsida; order Fabales; family Fabaceae; genus Vicia; species Vicia faba. Next base: position 583,471,625 of record OX451739.1, on the reverse strand, counting down.
TGGAATAACAAAAATCTCGACAATAGACTACCTTCCATAATGACAAGGCTAGCATCCATTGGAGTAACAAAAATATGAAGAACAAACTACCTTCCATAAAGATAAGGCTATAATCCATTGCAGTAACAGAAATCTCAACGAAAAACTAACTTCAATAATGACAAGGCTACCTTCCATTGGAGTAACAAAAATCTCGACAAAAGACTACCTTCCATAATGACAAGGCTACAATCCATTGGAATAACAAATATCTCGACAATAGACTACCTTCCATAATGACAAGGCTACCATCCATTGGAGTAACAAAAATCTCAATGAAAGACTACCTTCCATAAATACAAGGCTACCATCCATTTGCGTAACAAAAATCTCGACAACAGACTACCTTCCATAACGACAAGGCTACCATCCATTGGAGTAACTCAAATCCCGACAACAGACTACCTTCCATAATGACAAGGTTACCATCCATTGGAATAACAAAAATCTCGACAACAGGCTACCTTCCATAATGACAAGGCTACCATCCATTGGAGTAACAAAAATATCGAAAACAGACTACCTTACATAATGACAAGGCTACCATCCATTGGAGTAACAAAGATATCGACAACAAAATACCTTCAATAATGGCAAGGCTACCATCCATTGGAATAACAAAAATCTCGACAATAGACTACCTTCCATAATGACAAGGCTACCATCCATTGGAGTAACAAAAATCTCAACGACCGACTACCTTCCGTAATGACAAGGCTACCATCCATTTGAGTAACAAAAATCTCGACAAAAGACTACCTTCTATAATGACAAGGCTACCATCCATTGGATTAAAAAAAATAACGATAACAGACTACCTTCCATAATGGCAAGGCTACCATAGGAGTAACAAAAATCTCGACAACAGAGTACCTTCCATAATGACTAGGCTACCATCCATTATAGTAATGAAAATATCAACAAGAGAGTACCTTCCATAATGACAAGGCTACCATGCATTGGAGTAATGAAAATATCAACAAGAGACTACCTTCCATAATGACAAGGCTATAATCCATTGGAGTAACAAGAATCTCGCTAATAGACTACCTTCCATAATGACAAGGCTACCATCCATTGGAGTAACAAAAATATCGAAAACAGACTACCTTACATAATGACAAGGCTACCATCCATTGGAGTAACAAAAATATTGACAATAGACTACCTTCCATAATGACAAGGCTACCATCCATTGGAGTAATGAAAATATTAACAAGAGACTACCTTCCATAATGACAAGGCTACCATGCATTGGTGTAATGAAAATATCAACAAGAGACTACCTTCCATAATGACGAGGCTACCATCCATTGGAGTAACAAAAATAACGAAAATAGACTATGTTCAATAATGACAAGGCTACCTTCCATTGGAATAACAAAAATATCGACAACAGACTACCATCCATAATGAAACGGCTACCATCCATTAGAGTAACAAAAATATTGAGAACAAACTACCTTCCATAATGACAAGGCTACCATCCATTGGAGTAATGAAAATATCAACAAGAGACTACCTTCCATAATGAAAAGGCTACCATGAATTGCAGTAATGAAAATATCAACAAGAGATTACCTTCTATAATGACAACGCTACCATCCATTGGATTAACAAAAATCTCGACAACAAACTACCTTCCATAATGACAAGGCTACCATCGATTGGAGTAACAAAAATCTCGACAACAGACTACCTCCCATAATGACAAGGCTACCATCCATTGGAGTAACAAAAATCTCGACAACAAACTACCTTCCATAATGACAAGGCTAACATCCATTGGAGTAACAAAAATATTGACAACAAACTACCTTCCATAATGACAAGGCTACCATCCATTGGAGTAATGAAAATATCGAGAACACACTACCTTCCATAATGACAAAAATATCGAGAACATACTACCTTCCATAATGACAAGGCTACCATCCAATGGAATAACAAAAATAACGACAACAGACTACCTTCCATAATGTCTAGGCAACCATCCATTAGAGTAAAAAAGATGTCGACAACAGACTACCTTCCATAATGAAAATGCTACCATCCATTGGAGTAACAAAAATCTCGACAACAAACTACCTTCCATAATGACAAGGCTACCATTTATTGTAGTAAAAAAATCTCGACAACAAACTACCTTCCATAATGACAAGGCTACCATCCATTGGAGTACCAAAAATCTTGACAACAAACTACCTTCCATAATGACAAGGCTACCATCCATTGGAATAACAAAAATATCGACAACAGACTACCTTCCATAATGACAAGGCTACCATCCATTGGAGTAACAAAATATTGACAACAAACTACCTTCCATAATGACAAGGCTACCATCCTTTGGAGTAATGAAAATATCAACAAGAGATTACCTTCCATAATGAAGATGCTACCATGGATTGGAGTAATGAAAATATCATCAAGAGACTACCTTCTATAATGACAAGGCTACCATCCATTTGATTAACAAAAATCTTGACAACAAACTACCTTCCATAATGACAAGGCTACCATCCATTGGAGTAACAAAAATCTCGACAACAGACTACCTTCCATAATGACAAGGCTACCATCCATTGGAGTAACAAAAATCTCGACAATAAACTACCTTCCATAATGACAAGGCTAACATCCATTGGAGTAACAAAAATATTGACAATAGACTACCTTCCATAATGACAAGGCTACCATCCATTGGAGTAATGAAAATATCAACAAGAGACTACCTTCCATAATGACAAGGCTACCATGCGTAGTAGTAATGAATATATCAACAAGAGACTACCTTCCATAATGACAAGGCTACCATCCATTGGAGTAACAAAAATATCGAAAATAGACTATGTTCAATAATGAAAAGGCTACCATTCATTGGAGTAACAAAAATATCGACAACAGACTAACTTCCATAATGACTAGGCTACAATCCATTAGAGTAACAAAGATATCGACAAAAGACTACCTTCCATAATGACAATGCTACCATCCATTGGAGTAAAAAAAATCTCGACAACATACTACCTTCCATAATGACAAGGCTACCTTCCACTGGAGTAACAAAAATATCTACAATAGACTATGTTCCATAATGAAAAGGCTACCATCAATTATAGAAACCAAAATCTCGACAACAGACTACCTTCCATAATCACAAGGCTACCAACCATTAAAGTAACAAAAATCTCGACAACAGACTACCTTCAATAATGATAAGGCTACCATCAATTGGAGTAACAAAAATATCAAAAACAGACTACCTTACATAATGACAAGGCTACCATCCATTCGAGTAACAAAAATCTCGACAAGAGACTACCTTCCATAATGACAAGGCTACCATCTATTGGAATAAAAAAAACCTCGAGAACACACTACCTTCCATAATGACAAGGCTACCATCCAATGGAATAACAAAAATCTCGACAACAGACTACCTTCCATAATGTGTAGGCTACCATCCATTGGAGTAACAAAGATATCAACAAAAACTACCTTCCATAATGACAATGCTACCATCCATTGGAGTAAAAAAAATCACTACAACAAAGTACCTTCCATAATGACAAGGCTACCATTCATTGTAGTAAAAAAATCTCGACAACAGACTACCTTCCATAATGACAAGGCTGCCATCCATTGCAGTAAAAAAAATCTTGACAACAGACTACCTTCAATAATGACAAGGCTACCATCCATTGGAGTAAAAAAAATCTCGACAACAGACTACCTTCCATAATGACAAGGCTACCATCTATTGGAATAACAAAAATCTCGAGAACACACTACCTTCCATAATGACATGGCTACCATCCAATGGAATAACAAAAATCTCGACAACAGACTACCTTCCATAATGTCTAGGCTACCATCCATTGGAGTAACAAAGATATCAACAACAGACTACCTTCCATAATGACAATGCTACCATCCATTGGAGTAACAAAAATCTCGACAACAAACTACCTTCCATAATGACAAGGCTACCATTCATTGGAGTAACAAAAATATTGACAACAGACTACCTTCCATAATGACAAGGCTACCATCCTTTGGAGTAATGAAAATATCAACAAGAGACTACCTTCCATAATGAAAAGGCTACCATGGATTGGAGTAATTAAAATATCAACAAGAGACTACCTTCTCTAATGACAAGGATACCATCCATTGGAATAACAAAAATCTTGTCAACAGACTACCTTCCATAATGACAAGGCTACCATCCATTGGAGTAACAAAAATCTCGACAACACACTAACTTCCATAATGACTAGGCTACAATCCATTAGAGTAACAAAGATATCGACAAAAGACTACCTTCCATAATGACAATGCTAACATCCATTGGAGTAAAAAAAATCTCGACAACATACTACCTTCCATAATGACAAGGCTACCATCCACTGGAGTAACAAAAATATCTACAATAGACTATGTTCCATAATGAAAAGGCTACAATCAATTGTAGTAACCAAAATATCGACAACAGACTACCTTCCATAATCACAAGGCTACCAACCATTAAAGTAACAAAAATCTCGACAACAAACTACCTTCAATAATGACAACGCTACAATCAATTGGAGTAACAAAAATATCGAAACCAGACTACCTTACATAATGACAAGGCTACCATCCATTTGAGTAACAAAAATCTCGACAAGAGACTACCTTCCATAATTACAAGGCTACCATCTATTGGAATAAAAAAAACCTCAAGAACACACTACCTTCCATAATGACAAGGCTACCGTCTAATGGAATAACAAAAATCTCGACAAAAGACTACCTTCCATAATGTGTAGGCTACCATCCATTGGAGTAACAAAGATATCAACAACAACTACCTTCCATAATGACAATGCTACCATCCATTGGAGTAACAAATATCTCGACAACAAACTAGCTTCCATAATGACATGGCTACCATCCATTGCAGTAAAAGAATCTTGACAACAGACTACCTTCCATAATGACAAGGCTACCATCCATTTGAGTAAAAAAAATCTCGACAACAGACTACCTTCCATAATGACAAGGCTACCATCTATTGGAATAACAAAAATCTCGAGAACACACTACCTTCCAGAATGACATGGCTACCATCCAATGGAATAACAAAAATCTCGACAACAGACTACCTTCCATAATGTCTAGGCTACCATCCATTGGAGTAACAAAGATATCAACAACAGACTACCTTCCAGAATGACAATGCTACCATCCATTGGAGTAACAAAAATCTCGACAACAAACTAGCTTCCATAATGACATGGCTACCATTCATTGTAGTAAAAAGATCTCGAGAGAAGACTACCATCCATAATGACAAGGCTACCATCCAATGGAATAACAAAAATCTCGAAAACAAACTACCTTCAATAATGACAAGGCTATAATCAAATTGTATAACCAAAATATTGAGAACAAACTACCTTCACTAGTGATAAGGTTACCATCCATTGAAGTGACAAAAATCACAACGATAAACTACCTTCCATAATGAAAACGCTTCCATCCATTGGATTAACAAAAATCTCGACAACAGACTACCGTCCATAATTACAAGGTTACCATCCATTGGAGTAACAAAAATCTGGACAACGGACTACCTTACATAACGACTAGGATACCATCCATTGGAGTAATGAAAATATCAACAAGAGAGTACCTACCATAATGAAAAGGCTACCATGCATTGGAGTAATGAAAATATAAACAAGAGACTACCTTCCATAATGACAAGGCTACCATCCATTGGAGTAATGAAAATCTCGCCAACATACTACCTTCCATAATGACAAGGCTACCATCCATTGGAGTAACAAAAATCTTGACAACAAAATACCTTCCATAATTACAAGGCTACCATCCATTGGAATAACAAAAATATCAACAACAGACTACCTTCCATAATGACACGGCTACCATCCATTGGAGTAACAAAAATATTGACAATAGACTACCTTCCATAATGACAAGTCTACCATCCATTGGAGTAATGAAAATATCAACAAGATACTACCTTCCATAATGAAAAGGCTACCATGCATTGTAGTAATGAAAATATCAACAAGAGACTACCTTCCATAATGACAAGGCTACCATCCATTAGAGTAACGAAAATCTCGCCAACATACTACCTTCCATAATGACAAGGCTACCATCCCTTGGAGTAACAAAAATCTTGACAACAAACTACCTTCCATAATGACAAGGCTACCATCCATTGGAATAAAAAAAATATCGATAACAGACTACCTTCCTTAATGACACGACTACCATCCATTAGAGTAACAAAAATATTGACAATAGACTACCTTCCATAATGACAAGGCTACCATCCATTGGAGTAATGAAAATATCAACAAGAGACTACCTTCCATAATGAAAAGGCTACCATGCATTGTAGTAATGAAAATATCAACAAGAGACTACCTTCCATAATGACAAGGCTACCATCCATTATAGTAACGAAAATCTCGCCAACATACTACCTTCCATAATGACAAGGCTACCATCCATTGGAGTAACAAAAATCTTGACAAAAACTACCTTCCATAATGACAAGGCTACCATCCATTGGAATAACAAAAATATCGACAACAGACTACCTTCCATAATGACACAGCTACCATCCATTAGAGTAACAAAAATATTGACAATAGACTACCTTCCATAATGACAAGGCTACCATTCATTGGAGTAATGAAAATATCAACAAGAGACTACCTTCCATAATGAAAAGGCTACCATGCATTAGAGTAATGAAAATATCAACAAGAGACTACCTTCTATAATAACTAGGCTACCATCCATTGGATTAACAAAAATCTCGACAACAAACTACCTTCCATAATGACAAGACTACCATCCATTGGAGTAACAAAAATCTTGACAACAAACTACCTTCCATAATGACAAGGCTACCATCCATTGGAGTAACAAAAATTTCGACAACAAACTACCTTCCATAATGACGAGGCTAACATCCATTGGAGTAACAAAAATATTGACAACAGACTACCTTCCATAATGACAAGGCTACCATCCATTGGAGTAATGAAAATATCAACAAGAGACTACCTTCCATAATCACGAGGCAAACATGCGTAGTAGTAATGAATATATCAACAAGAGACTACTTTCCATAATGACAAGGCTACCATCCATTTGAGTAACAAAAATATCGACAATAGACTACCTTCCATAATGAAAAGGCTACCATCCATTGGAGTAACAAAAATATCTACAATAGACTATGTTCCATAATGAAAAGGCTACCATCAATTGTAGTAACCAAAATCTCGACAACAGACTACCTTCCATAATCACAAGGCTACCAACCATTATAGTAACAAAAATCTCGACAACAGACTACTTTCCATAATGACAAGGCTACGATCAATTGGAGTAACAAAAATATCGAAAACAGACTACCTTACATAATAATAAGGCTACCATCCATTCAAGTAACAAAAATCTCGACAAGAGACTACCTTCCATAATGACGAGGCTACCATCTATTGGAATAACAAAAATCTCGAGAACACACTATCTTCCATAATGACAAGGCTACCATCCAATGGAATAAAAAAAATCTCGACAACAGACTACCTTCCATAATGTCTAGGCTACCATCAATTGGAGTAACAAAGATATCAACAACAACTACCTTCCATAATGACAATGCTACCATCCATTGGAGTAACAAAAATCTCGACAACAAACTACCTTCCATAATGACAAGACTACCATTCATTGTAGTAAAAAAATCTCGACAACAGACTACCTTCCATATTGACAAGGCTACCATCCATTGGAGTAACAAAAATATTGACAATAGACTACCTTCCATAATGACAAGGCTATAATCAATTGGTGTAATGAAAATATCAACAAGAGACTACCTTCCACAATGAAAAGGCTACCATGCATTGGAGTAATGAAAATATCAACAAGAGACTACCTTCTATAATGACTAGGCTACCATGCATTGGATTAACAAAAATATCGACAACAAACTACCTTCCATAATGACAAGGCTACCATCCATTGGAGTAACAAAAATCTTGACAACAAACTACCTTCCATAATGACAAGGCTACCATCCATTGGAGTAACAAAAATCTCGACAACAAACTACCTTCCATAATGACAAGGCTAACATCCATTGGAGTAACAAAAATATTGACAACAGACTACCTTCCATAATGACAAGGCTACCATCCATTGGAGTAATGAAAATATCAACAAGAGACTACCTTTCATAATCACAAGGCTACCATGCGTAGTAGTAATGAATATATCAATAAGAGACTACCTTCCATAATGACAAGGCTACCATCCATTGGAGTAACAAAAATATCGACAATAGACTACCTTCCATAATGAAAAGGCTACCATCCATTGGAGTAACAAAAATATCTACAATAGACTATGTTCCATAATGAAAAGGCTACCATCAATTGTAGTAACCAAAATCTCGACAACAGACGACCTTCCATAATCACAAGGCTACCAACCATTATAGTAACAAAAATCTCGACAACAGACTACTTTCCATAATGACAAGGCTACCATCTATTGGAATAACAAAAATCTCGAGAACACACTATCTTCCATAATGACAAGGCTACCATCCAATGGAATAAAAAAAATCTCGACAACAGACTACCTTCCATAATGTCTAGGCTACCATCAATTGGAGTAACAAAGATATCAACAACAACTACCTTCCATAATGACAATGCTACCATCCATTGGAGTAACAAAAATCTCGACAACAAACTACCTTCCATAATGACAAGGCTACCATTCATTGTAGTAAAAAAATCTCGACAACAGACTACCTTCCATAATGACAAGGCTACCATCCATTGGAGTAAAAAAATATTGACAATAGACTACCTTCCATAATGACAAGGCTATAATCAATTGGTGTAATGAAAATATCAACAAGAGACTACCTTCCACAATGAAAAGGCTACCATGCATTGGAGTAATGAAAATATCAACAAGAGACTACCTTCTATAATGACTAGGCTACCATGCATTGGATTAACAAAAATATCGACAACAAACTACCTTCCATAATGACAGGGCTACCATCCATTGGAGTAACAAAAATCTTGACAACAAACTACCTTCCATAATGACAAGGCTACCATCCATTGGAGTAACAAAAATCTCGACAACAAACTACCTTCCATAATGACAAGGCTAACATCCATTGGAGTAACAAAAATATTTACAACAGACTACCTTCCATAATGACAAGGCTACCATCCATTGGAGTAATGAAAATATCAACAAGAGACTACCTTCCATAATCACAAGGCAAACATGCGTAGTAGTAATGAATATATCAACAAGAGACTACTTTCCATAATGACAAGGCTACCATCCATTTGAGTAACAAAAATATCGACAATAGACTACCTTCCATAATGAAAAGGCTACCATCCATTGGAGTAACAAAAATATCTACAATAGACTATGTTCCATAATGAAAAGGCTACCATCAATTGTAGTAACCAAAATCTCGACAACAGACTACCTTCCATAATCACAAGGCTACCAACCATTATAGTAACAAAAATCTCGACAACAGACTACTTTCCATAATGACAAGGCTACTATCAATTGGAGTAACAAAAATATCGAAAACAGACTACCTTACATAATAATAAGGCTACCATCCATTCAAGTAACAAAAATCTCGACAAGAGACTACCTTCCATAATGACGAGGCTACCATCTATTGGAATAACAAAAATCTCGAGAACACACTATCTTCCATAATGACAAGGCTACCATCCAATGGAATAAAAAAAATCTCGACAACAGACTACCTTCCATAATGTGTAGGCTACCATCATTTGGAGTAACAAAGATATCAACAACAACTACCTTCCATAATGACAATGCTACCATCCATTGGAGTAACAAAAATCTCGACAACAAACTACCTTCCATAATGACAAGACTACCATTCATTGTAGTAAAAAAATCTCGACAACAGACTACCTTCCATAATGACAAGGCTACCATCCATTGGAGTAACAAAAATATTGACAATAGAATACCTTCCATAATGACAAGGCTATAATAAATTGGTGTAATGAAAATATCAACAAGAGACTACCTTCCACAATGAAAAGGCTACCATGCATTGGAGTAATGAAAATATCAACAAGAGACTACCTTCTATAATGACTAGGCTACCATGCATTGGATTAACAAAAATATCGACAACAAACTACCTTCCATAATGACAAGGCTACCATCCATTGGAGTAACAAAAATCTTGACAACAAACTACCTTCCATAATGACAAGGCTACCATCCATTGGAGTAACAAAAATCTCGACAACAAACTACCTTCCATAATGACAAGGCTAACATCCATTGGAGTAACAAAAATATTGACAACAGACTACCTTCCATAATGACAAGGCTACCATCCATTGGAGTAATGAAAATATCAACAAGAGACTACCTTTCATAATCACAAGGCTACCATGCGTAGTAGTAATGAATATATCAACAAGAGACTACCTTCCATAATGACAAGGCTACCATCCATTGGAGTAACAAAAATATCGACAATAGACTACCTTCCATAATGAAAAGGCTACCATCCATTGGAGTAACAAAAATATCTACAATAGACTATGTTCCATAATGAAAAGGCTACCATCAATTGTAGTAACCAAAATCTCGACAACAGACGACCATCCATAATCACAAGGCTACCAACCATTATAGTAACAAAAATCTCGACAACAGACTACTTTCCATAATGACAAGGCTACCATCTATTGGAATAACAAAAATCTCGAGAACACACTATCTTCCATAATGACAAGGCTACCATCCAATGGAATAAAAAAATCTCGACAACAGACTACCTTCCATAATGTCTAGGCTACCATCAATTGGAGTAACAAAGATATCAACAACAACTACCTTCCATAATGACAATGCTACCATCCATTGGAGTAACAAAAATCTCGACAAAAAACTACCTTCCATAATGACAAGGCTACCATTCATTGTAGTAAAAAAATCTCGACAACAGACTACCTTCCATAATGACAAGGCTACCATCCATTGGAGTAAAAAAATATTGACAATAGACTACCTTCCATAATGACAAGGCTATAATCAATTGGTGTAATGAAAATATCAACAAGAGACTACCTTCCACAATGAAAAGGCTACCATGCATTGGAGTAATGAAAATATCAACAAGAGACTACCTTCTATAATGACTAGGCTACCATGCATTGGATTAACAAAAATATCAACAACAAACTACCTTCCATAATGACAAGGCTACCATCCATTGGAGTAACAAAAATCTTGACAACAAACTACCTTCCATAATGACAAGGCTACCATCCATTGGAGTAACAAAAATCTCGACAACAAACTACCTTCCATAATGACAAGGCTAACATCCATTGGAGTAACAAAAATATTTACAACAGACTACCTTCCATAATGACAAGGCTACCATCCATTGGAGTAATGAAAATATCAACAAGAGACTACCTTCCATAATCACAAGGCAAACATGCGTAGTAGTAATGAATATATCAACAAGAGACTACTTTCCATAATGACAAGGCTACCATCCATTTGAGTAACAAAAATATCGACAATAGACTACCTTCCATAATGAAAAGGCTACCATCCATTGGAGTAACAAAAATATCTACAATAGACTATGTTCCATAATGAAAAGGCTACCATCAATTGTAGTAACCAAAATCTCGACAACAGACTACCTTCCATAATCACAAGGCTACCAACCATTATAGTAACAAAAATCTCGACAACAGACTACTTTCCATAATGACAAGGCTACTATCAATTGGAGTAACAAAAATATCGAAAACAGACTACCTTACATAATAATAAGGCTACCATCCATTCAAGTAACAAAAATCTCGACAAGAGACTACCTTCCATAATGACGAGGCTACCATCTATTGGAATAACAAAAATCTCGAGAACACACTATCTTCCATAATGACAAGGCTACCATCCAATGGAATAAAAAAAATCTCGACAACAGACTACCTTCCATAATGTCTAGGCTACCATCATTTGGAGTAACAAAGATATCAACAACAACTACCTTCCATAATGACAATGCTACCATCCATTGGAGTAACAAAAATCTCGACAACAAACTACCTTCCATAATGACAAGACTACCATTCATTGTAGTAAAAAAATCTCGACAACAGACTACCTTCCATAATGACAAGGCTACCATCCATTGGAGTAAAAAAATATTGACAATAGACTACCTTCCATAATGACAAGGCTATAATCAATTGGTGTAATGAAAATATCAACAAGAGACTACCTTCCACAATGAAAAGGCTACCATGCATTGGAGTAATGAAAATATCAACAAGAGACTACCTTCTATAATGACTAGGCTACCATGCATTGGATTAACAAAAATATCGACAACAAACTACCTTCCATAATGACAAGGCTACCATCCATTGGAGTAACAAAAATCTTGACAACAAACTACCTTCCATAATGACAAGGCTACCATCCATTGGAGTAACAAAAATCTCGACAACAAACTACCTTCCATAATGACAAGGCTAACATCCATTGGAGTAACAAAAATATTGACAACAGACTACCTTCCATAATGACAAGGCTACCATCCATTGGAGTAATGAAAATATCAACAAGAGACTACCTTTCATAATCACAAGGCTACCATGCGTAGTAGTAATGAATATATCAACAAGAGACTACCTTCCATAATGACAAGGCTACCATCCATTGGAGTAACAAAAATATCGACAATAGACTACCTTCCATAATGAAAAGGCTACCATCCATTGGAGTAACAAAAATATCTACAATAGACTATGTTCCATAATGAAAAGGCTACCATCAATTGTAGTAACCAAAATCTCGACAACAGACGACCTTCCATAATCACAAGGCTACCAACCATTATAGTAACAAAAATCTCGACAACAGACTACTTTCCATAATGACAAGGCTACCATCTATTGGAATAACAAAAATCTCGAGAACACACTATCTTCCATAATGACAAGGCTACCATCCAATGGAATAAAAAAAATCTCGACAACAGACTACCTTCCATAATGTCTAGGCTACCATCAATTGGAGTAACAAAGATATCAACAACAACTACCTTCCATAATGACAATGCTACCATCCATTGGAGTAACAAAAATCTCGACAAAAAACTACCTTCCATAATGACAAGGCTACCATTCATTGTAGTAAAAAAATCTCGACAACAGACTACCTTCCATAATGACAAGGCTACCATCCATTGGAGTAAAAAAATATTGACAATAGACTACCTTCCATAATGACAAGGCTATAATCAATTGGTGTAATGAAAATATCAACAAGAGACTACCTTCCACAATGAAAAGGCTACCATGCATTGGAGTAATGAAAATATCAACAAGAGACTACCTTCTATAATGACTAGGCTACCATGCATTGGATTAACAAAAATATCGACAACAAACTACCTTCCATAATGACAAGGCTACCATCCATTGGAGTAACAAAAATCTTGACAACAAACTACCTTCCATAATGACAAGGCTACTATCCATTGGAGTAACAAAAACCTCGACAACAAACTACCTTCCATAATGACAAGGCTAACATCCATTGGAGTAACAAAAATATTTACAACAGACTACCTTCCATAATGACAAGGCTACCATCCATTGGAGTAATGAAAATATCAACAAGAGACTACCTTCCATAATCACAAGGCAAACATGCGTAGTAGTAATGAATATATCAACAAGAGACTACTTTCCATAATGACAAGGCTACCATCCATTTGAGTAACAAAAATATCGACAATAGACTACCTTCCATAATGAAAAGGCTACCATCCATTGGAGTAACAAAAATATCTACAATAGACTATGTTCCATAATGAAAAGGCTACCATCAATTGTAGTAACCAAAATCTCGACAACAGACTACCTTCCATAATCACAAGGCTACCAACCATTATAGTAACAAAAATCTCGACAACAGACTACTTTCCATAATGACAAGGCTACTATCAATTGGAGTAACAAAAATATCGAAAACAGACTACCTTACATAATAATAAGGCTACCATCCATTCAAGTAACAAAAATCTCGACAAGAGACTACCTTCCATAATGACGAGGCTACCATCTATTGGAATAACAAAAATATCGAGAACACACTATCTTCCATAATGACAAGGCTACCATCCAATGGAATAAAAAAAAATCTCGACAACAGACTACCTTCCATAATGTCTAGGCTACCATCAATTGGAGTAACAAAGATATCAACAACAACTACCTTCCATAATGACAATGCTACCATCCATTGGAGTAACAAAAATCTCGACAACAAACTACCTTCCATAATGACAAGGCTACCATTCATTGTAGTAAAAAAATCTCGACAACAGACTACCTTCCATAATGAAAAGGCTACCATCCATTGGAGTAACAAAAATATTGACAATAGACTACCTTCCATAATGACAACGCTACAATCCATTGGTGTAATGAAAATAACAACAAGAGACTACCTTTCATAACGAAAAGGCTACCATGCATTGGAGTAATGAAAATATCAATAAGAGACTACCTTCTATAATGACTAGGCTACCATCCATTGGATTAACAAAAATATCGACAACAAACTACCTTCCATAATGACAAGGCTACCATCCATTGGAGTAACAAAAATCTTGACAACAAACTATCTTCCATAATGACAAGGCTACCATCCATTGGAGTAACAAAAATCTCGACAAGAAACTACCTTCCATAATGAGAAGGCTAACATCCATTGGAGTAACAAAAATATTTACAACAGACTACCTTCCATAATGACAAGGCTACCATCCATTGGAGTAATGAAAATATCAACAAGAGACTACCTTCCATAATCACAAGGCTACCATGCGTAGTACTAATGAATATATCAACAAGAGACTACCTTCCATAATGACAAGGCTACCATCCATTGGAGTAACAAAAATATCGACAATAGACTACCTTCCATAATGAAAAGGCTACCATCCATTGGAGTAACAAAAATATCTACAATAGACTATGTTCCATAATGAAAAGGCTACCATCAATTGTAGTAACCAAAATCTCGACAACAGACCACCTTCCATAATCACAAGGCTACCAACCATTATAGTAACAAAAATCTCGACAACTGACTACCTTCCATAATGACAAGGCTACCATCAATTGGAGTAACAAAAATATCGAAAACAAACTACCTTACATAATGACAAGGCTACCATCCATTCAAGTAACAAAAATCTCGACAAGAGACTACTTTCCATAATGACAAGGCTACCATCTATTGGAATAACAAAAATCTCGAGAACACACTATCTTCCATAATGACAAGGCTACCATCCAATGGAATAAAAAAAATCTCGACAACAGACTACCTTCCATAATGTCTAGGCTACCATCAATTGGAGTAACAAAGATATCAACAACAACTACCTTCCATAATGACAATGCTACCATCCATTGGAGTAACAAAAATCTCGACAACAAACTACCTTCCATAATGACAAGGCTACCATTCATTGTAGTAAAAAAATCTCGACAACAGACTACCTTCCATAATGAAAAGGCTACCATCCATTGGAGTAACAAAAATATTGACAATAGACTACCTTCCATAATGACAACGCTACAATCCATTGGTGTAATGAAAATAACAACAAGAGCCTACCTTTCATAACGAAAAGGCTACCATGCATTGGAGTAATGAAAATATCAACAAGAGACTACCTTCTATAATGACTAGGCTACCATCCATTGGATTAACAAAAATATCGACAACAAACTACCTTCCATAATGACAAGGCTACCATCCATTGGAGTAACAAAAATCATAACAACAAACTACCTTCCATAATGACAAGGCTACCATCCATTGGAGTAACAAAAATCTCGACAACAAACTACCTTCCATAATGACAAGGCTAACATCCATTGGAGTAACAAAAATATTTACAATAGACTACCTTCCATAATGACAAGGCTAACATCCATTGGAGTAATGAAAATATCAACAAGAGACTACCTTCCATAATCACAAGGCTACCATGCGTAGTAGTAATGAATATATCATCAAGAGACTACCTTCCATAATGACAAGGCTACCATCCATTGGAGTAACAAAAATATCGACAATAGACTACCTTCCATAATGAAAAGGCTACCATCCATTGGAGTAACAAAAATATCTACAATAGACTATGTTCCATAATGAAAAGGCTACCATCAACTGTAGTAACCAAAATCTCGACAACAGACTACCTTCCATAATCACAAGGCTACCAACCATTATAGTAACAAAAATATCGACAACAGACTACCTTCCATAATGACAAGGCTACCATCAATTGGAGTAACAAAAATATCGAAAACAGACTACCTTACATAATGACAAGGCTACCATCCATTCAAGTAACAAAAATCTCGACAAGAGACTACCTTCCATAATGACAAGGCTACCATCTATTGGAATAACAAAAATCTCGAGAACACACTATCTTCCATAATATCAAGGCTACCATCCAATGGAATAAAAAAAATCTCGACAACAGACTACCTTCCATAATGTCTAGGCTACCATCAATTGGAGTAACAAAGATATCAACAACAACTACCTTCCATAATGACAATGCTACCATCCATTGGAGTAACAAAAATCTCGACAACAAACTACCTTCCATAATGACAAGGCTACCATTCATTGTAGTAAAAAAATCTCGACAACAAACTACCTTCCATAATGAAAAGGCTACCATCCATTGGAGTAACAAAAATATTGACAATAGACTACCTTCCATAATGACAACGCTACAATCCATTGGTGTAATGAAAATAACAACAAGAGACTACCTTTCATAACGAAAAGGCTACCATGCATTGGAGTAATGAAAATATCAACAAGAGACTACCTTCTATAATGACTAGGCTACCATCCATTGGATTAACAAAAATATCGACAACAAACTACCTTCCATAATGACAAGGCTACCATCCATTGGAGTAACAAAAATCTTGACAACAAACTACCTTCCATAATGACAAGGCTACCATCCATTGGAGTAACAAAAATCTCGACAAGAAACTACCTTCCATAATGACAAGGCTAACATCCATTGGAGTAACAAAAATATTTACAACAGACTACCTTCCATAATGACAAGGCTACCATCCATTGGAGTAATGAAAATATCAACAAGAGACTACCTTCCATAATCACAAGGCTACCATGCGTAGTAGTAATGAATATATCAACAAGAGACTACCTTCCATAATGACAAGGCTACCATCCATTGGAGTAACAAAAATATCGACAATAGACTACCTTCCATAATGAAAAGGCTACCATCCATTGGAGTAACAAAAATATCTACAATAGACTATGTTCCATAATGAAAAGGCTACCATCAATTGTAGTAACCAAAATCTCGACAACAGACCACCTTCCATAATCACAAGGCTACCAACCATTATAGTAACAAAAATCTCGACAACAGACTACCTTCCATAATGACAAGGCTACCATCAATTGGAGTAACAAAAATATCGAAAACAAACTACCTTACATAATGACAAGGCTACCATCCATTCAAGTAACAAAAATCTCGACAAGAGACTACCTTCCATAATGACAAGGCTACCATCTATTGGAATAACAAAAATCTCGAGAACACACTATCTTCCATAATGACAAGGCTACCATCCAATGGAATAAAAAAAATCTCGACAACAGACTACCTTCCATAATGTCTAGGCTACCATCAATTGGAGTAACAAAGATATCAACAACAACTACCTTCCATAATGACAATGCTACCATCCATTGGAGTAACAAAAATCTCGACAACAAACTACCTTCCATAATGACAAGGCTACCATTCATTGTAGTAAAAAAATCTCGACAACAGACTACCTTCCATAATGAAAAGGCTACCATCCATTGGAGTAACAAAAATATTGACAATAGACTACCTTCTATAATGACAACGCTACAATCCATTGGTGTAATGAAAATAACAACAAGAGACTACCTTTCATAACGAAAAGGCTACCATGCATTGGAGTAATGAAAATATCAACAAGAGACTACCTTCTATAATGACTAGGCTACCATCCATTGGATTAACAAAAATATCGACAACAAACTACCTTCCATAATGACAAGGCTACCATCCATTGGAGTAACAAAAATCTTAACAACAAACTACCTTCCATAATGACAAGGCTACCATCCATTGGAGTAATAAAAATCTCGACAACAAACTACCTTCCATAATGACAAGGCTAACATCCATTGGAGTAACAAAAATATTTACAATAGACTACCTTCCATAATGACAAGGCTACCATCCATTGGAGTAATGAAAATATCAACAAGAGACTACCTTCCATAATCACAAGGCTACCATGCGTAGTAGTAATGAATATATCATCAAGAGACTACCTTCCATAATGACAAGGCTACCATCCATTGGAGTAACAAAAATATCGACAATAGACTACCTTCCATAATGAAAAGGCTACCATCCATTGGAGTAACAAAAATATCTACAATAGACTATGTTCCATAATGAAAAGGCTACCATCAACTGTAGTAACCAAAATCTCGACAACAGACTACCTTCCATAGTCACAAGGCTACCAACCATTATAGTAACAAAAATATCGACAACAGACTACCTTCCATAATGACAAGGCTACCATCAATTGGAGTAACAAAAATATCGAAAACAGACTACCTTACATAATGACAAGGCTACCATCCATTCAAGTAACAAAAATCTCGACAAGAGACTACCTTCCATAATGACAAGGCTACCATCTATTGGAATAACAAAAATCTCGAGAACACACTATCTTCCATAATATCAAGGCTACCATCCAATGGAATAAAAAAAATCTCGACAACAGACTACCTTCCATAATGTCTAGGCTACCATCAATTGGAGTAACAAAGATATCAACAACAACTACCTTCCATAATGACAATGCTACCATCCATTGGAGTAACAAAAATCTCGACAACAAACTACCTTCCATAATGACAAGGCTACCATTCATTGTAGTAAAAAAATCTCGACAACAGACTACCTTCCATAATGAAAAGGCTACCATCCATTGGAGTAACAAAAATATTGGCAATAGACTACCTTCCATAATGACAACGCTACAATCCATTGGTGTAATGAAAATAACAACAAGAGACTACCTTTCATAACGAAAAGGCTACCATGCATTGGAGTAATGAAAATATCAACAAGAGACTACCTTCTATAATGACTAGGCTACCATCCATTGGATTAACAAAAATATCGACAACAAACTACCTTCCATAATGACAAGGCTACCATCCATTGGAGTAACAAAAATCTTGACAACAAACTACCTTCCATAATGACAAGGCTACCATCCATTGGAGTAACAAAAATCTCGACAAGAAACTACCTTCCATAATGACAAGGCTAACATCCATTGGAGTAACAAAAATATTTACAACAGACTACCTTCCATAATGACAAGGCTACCATCCATTGGAGTAATGAAAATATCAACAAGAGACTACCTTCCATAATCACAAGGCTACCATGCGTAGTAGTAATGAATATATCAACAAGAGACTACCTTCCATAATGACAAGGCTACCATCCATTGGAGTAACAAAAATATCGACAATAGACTACCTTCCATAATGAAAAGGCTACCATCCATTGGAGTAACAAAAATATCTACAATAGACTATGTTCCATAATGAAAAGGCTACCATCAATTGTAGTAACCAAAATCTCGACAACAGACCACCTTCCATAATCACAAGGCTACCAACCATTATAGTAACAAAAATATCGACAACAGACTACCTTCCATAATGACAAGGCTACCATCAATTGGAGTAACAAAAATATCGAAAACAAACTACCTTACATAATGACAAGGCTACCATCCATTCAAGTAACAAAAATCTCGACAAGAGACTACCTTCCATAATGACAATGCTACCATCTATTGGAATAACAAAAATCTCGAGAACACACTATCTTCCATAATGACAAGGCTACCATCCAATGGAATAAAAAAAATCTCGACAACAGACTACCTTCCATAATGTCTAGGCTACCATCAATTGGAGTAACAAAGATATCAACAACAACTACCTTCCATAATGACAATGCTACCATCCATTGGAGTAACAAAAATCTCGACAACAAACCTCCTTCCATAATGACAAGGCTACCATTCATTGTAGTAAAAAAATCTCGACAACAGACTACCTTCCATAATGAAAAGGCTACCATCCATTGGAGTAACAAAAATATTGACAATAGACTACCTTCCATAATGACAACGCTACAATCCATTGGTGTAATGAAAATAACAACAAGAGACTACCTTTCATAACGAAAAGGCTACCATGCATTGGAGTAATGAAAATATCAACAAGAGACTACCTTCTATAATGACTAGGCTACCATCCATTGGATTAACAAAAATATCGACAACAAACTACCTTCCATAATGACAAGGCTACCATCCATTGGAGTAACAAAAATCTTAACAACAAACTACCTTCCATAATGACAAGGCTACCATCCATTGGAGTAATAAAAATCTCGACAACAAACTACCTTCCATAATGACAAGGCTAACATCCATTGGAGTAACAAAAATATTTACAATAGACTACCTTCCATAATGACAAGGCTACCATCCATTGGAGTAATGAAAATATCAACAAGAGACTACCTTCCATAATCACAAGGCTACCATGCGTAGTAGTAATGAATATATCATCAAGAGACTACCTTCCATGATGACAAGGCTACCATCCATTGGAGTAACAAAAATATCGACAATAGACTACCTTCCATAATGAAAAGGCTACCATCCATTGGAGTAACAAAAATATCTACAATAGACTATGTTCCATAATGAAAAGGCTACCATCAACTGTAGTAACCAAAATCTCGACAACAGACTACCTTCCATAATCACAAGGCTACCAACCATTATAGTAACAAAAATATCGACAACAGACTACCTTCCATAATGACAAGGCTACCATCAATTGGAGTAACAAAAATATCGAAAATAGACTACCTTACATAACGACAAGGCTACCATCCATTCAAGTAACAAAAATATCGACAAGAGACTACCTTCCATAATGACAAGGCTACCATCTATTGGAATAACAAAAATCTCGAGAACACACTATCTTCCATAATATCAAGGCTACCATCCAATGGAATAAAAAAAATCTCGACAACAGACTACCTTCCATAATGTCTAGGCTACCATCAATTGGAGTAACAAAGATATCAACAACAACTACCTTCCATAATGACAATGCTACCATCCATTGGAGTAACAAAAATCTCGACAACAAACTACCTTCCATAATGACAAGGCTACCAGTCATTGTAGTAAAAAAATCTCGACAACAGACTACCTTCCATAATGACAAGGCTACCATCCATTGGAGTAACAAAAATATTGACAATAGACTACCTTCCATAATGACAACGCTACAATCCATTGGTGTAATGAAAATAACAACAAGAGACTACCTTTCATAACGAAAAGGCTACAATCCATTGGAGTAATGAAAATATCAACAAGAGACTACCTTCTATAATGACTAGGCTACCATCCATTAGATTAACAAAAATATCGAAAACAAACTACCTTCCATAATGACAAGGCTACCATCCATTGGAGTAACAAAAATCTTGACAACAAACTACCTTCCATAACGACAAGGCTACCATCCATTGGAGTAACAAAAATCTCGACAACAAACTACCTTCCATAATGACAAGGCTAACATCCATTGGAGTAACAAAAATATTGACAACAGACTACCTTCCATAATGACAAGGCTACCATCCATTGGAGTAATGAAAATATCAACAAGAGACTACCTTCCATAATGACAAGGCTACCATGCTTAGTAGTAATGAATATATCAACAAGAGAATACCTTCCATAATGACAAGGCTACCATCCATTGGAGTAACAAAAATATCGAAAATTGACTATGTTCAATAATGAAAAGGCTACCATCCATTGGAGAAACATAAATATCGACAATAGACTACCTTCCATAATGAAAAGGCTACCATCCATTGGAGTAACAAAAATATCTACAATAGACTATGTTCCATAATGAAAAGGCTACCATCAATTGTAGTAACCAAAATCTCGACAACAGACTACCTTCCATAATCAAAAGGCTACCAACCATTATAGTAACAAAAATCTCGACAACAGACTACCTTCCATAATGACAAGGCTACCATCAATTGGAGTAACAAAATATAGAAAACATACTACCTTACATAATGACAAGGCTACCATCCATTGGAGTAACAAAAATCTCGCCAACAGACTACCTTCCATAATGACAAGCCTACCATCCATTGGAGTAACAAAAATCTCCACAACAAACTACCTTCCATAATGACAAGGCTACCATCCATTGGAATAACAAAAATATCGACAACAGACTACCTTCCATAATGACACGGCTACCATCCATTGGAGTAACAAAAATATTGACAACAGACTACCTTCCATAATGACAAGGCTACCATCCATTGGAGTAATGAAAATATCAACAAGAGACTACCTTGCATAATAAAAAGGCTATCATTTATTGGAGTAATGAAAATATCAACAAGAGACTACCTTCTATAATGACAAGGCTACAATCCATTGAATTAACAATAATATCGACAACAAACTACCTTCCATAATGACAAGGCTACCATCCATTGGTGTAACAAAAATCTCGACAACAAACTACCTTCCATAATGACAAGGCTAACATCCATTGGAGTAACAAAAATATTGACAATAGACTACCTTCCATAATGACAAGGCTACCATCCATTGGAGTAATGAAAATATAAACAAGAGACTACCTTCCATAATGACAAGGCTACCATGCGTTAGAGTAATGAATATATCAAAAAGAGACTAGATTCCATAATGACAAGGCTACCATCCATTGGAGTAAAAAAAATATCGAAAATAGACTATGTTCAATAGTGAAAAGGCTACCATCCATTGGAGAAACAAAAATATCGACAACAGACTACCTTCCATAATGAAAAGGCTACCATCCATTGGAGTAACAAAAATATCTACAATAGACTATGTTCCATAATGAAAAGGCTACCATCAATTGTAGTAACCAAAATCTCGGCAACAGACTACCTTCCATAATCAAAAGGTTACCAACCATTATAGTAACAAAAATCTCGACAACAGACTACCTTCCATAATGACAAGGCTACCATCAATTGGAGTAACAAAATATAGAAAACAGACTACCTTACATAATGACAAGGCTACCATCCATTCAAGTAACAAAAATCTCGACAAGAGACTACCTTCCATAATGACAAGGCTACCATCCAATGGAATAACAAAAATCTCGACAACAGACTACCTTCCATAATGTCTAGGCTACCATCAATTGGAGTAACAAAGATATCAACAATAACTACCTTCCATAATGACAATGCTACCATCCATTGGAGTACCAAAAATCTCGACGACAAACTGCCTTCCATAATGACAAGGCTACCATTCATTGTAGTAAAAAAATCTCGACAACATACTACCTTCCATAATGAAAAGGCTGCCATCCATTGCAGTAACAAAAATCTTGACAACAGACTACCTTCCATAATGAGAAGGCTACCATCTATTAGAGTAATAAAAATCTCGACAACATACTACCTTCCATAATGACAAGGCTACCATCCATTAAAGTAAAAAAAATCTCGACAACAAACTACCTTCCATAATGACAAGG
Source organism: Vicia faba (assembly GCA_948472305.1). Taxonomy (NCBI): domain Eukaryota; kingdom Viridiplantae; phylum Streptophyta; class Magnoliopsida; order Fabales; family Fabaceae; genus Vicia; species Vicia faba. Next base: position 583,447,634 of record OX451739.1, on the reverse strand, counting down.
CTAACATCTATTGGAATAACAAAAATCTCGAGAGTAGACTACCTTCCATAATGACAAGGCTACCATCCAATGAAATAACAAAAATCTCGAAAACAAACTACCTTCCATAATGACAAGTCTACAATCCAATTGAATAACCAAAATATCGAGAGCAAACTACCTTCACTAGTGACAAGGTTACCATCCATTGGAGTGACAGATATCATAACGACTAGACTACCTTCCATAATGACAAGGCTACCATGCATTGGAGTAAGGAAAATATCAACAAGAGACTACCTTTCATAATGACAAGGCTACCATCCATTGGAGTAACAAAAATCTCGCCAACAGACTACCTTCCATAATGACAAGCCTACCATCCATTGGAGTAACAAAAATCTCGACAACAAACTACCTTCCATAATGACAAGGCTACCATCCATTGGAATAACAAAAATATCGACAACAGACTACCTTCCATAATGACACGGCTACCATCCATTGGAGTAACAAAAATATTTACAATAGACTACCTTCCATAATGACAAGGCTACCATCCATTGGAGTAATGAAAATATCAACAAGAGACTACCTTCCATAATGAAAAGGCTATCATTTATTGGAGTAATGAAAATATCAACAAGAGACTACCTTCTATAATGACAAGGCTACAATCCATTGAATTAACAATAATATAGACAACAAACTACCTTCCATAATGACAAGGCTACCATCCATTGGAGTAACAAAAATCTCGACAACAGACTACGTTCCATAATGACAAGGCTACCATCCATTGGAGTAACAAAAATCTCGACAACAAACTACCTTCCATAATGACAAGGCTAACATCCATTGGAGTAACAAAACTATTGACAACAGACTACCTTCCATAATGACAAGGCTACCATCCATTGGAGTAATGAAAATATCAACAAGAGACTACCTTCCATAATGACAAGGCTACCATGCGTTAGAGTAATGAATAAATCAAAAAGAGACTAGATTCCATAATTACAAGGCTACCATGCATTTGAGTAACAAAAATATCGAAAATAGACTATGTTAAATAGTGAAAAGGCTACCATCCATTGGAGAAACAAAAATATCGACAACAGACTACCTTCCATAATGAAAAGGCTACCATCCATTGGAGTAACAAAAATATCTACAATAGACTATGTTCCATAATGAAAAGGCTACCATCAATTGTAGTAACCAAAATCTCGACAACAGACTACCTTCCATAATCAAAAGGCTACCAACCATTATAGTAACAAAAATCTCGACAACAGACTACCTTCCATAATGACAAGGCTACCATCAATTGGAGTAACAAAATATAGAAAACAGACTACCTTACATAATGACAAGGCTACCATCCATTCAAGTAACAAAAATCTCGACAAGAGACTACCTTCCATAATGACAAGGCTACCATCTATTGGAATAACAAAAATCTCGAGAACACACTATCTTCCATAATGACAAGGCTACCATCCAATGGAATAACAAAAATCTCGACAACAGACTACCTTCCATAATGTCTAGGCTACCATCAATTGGAGTAACAAAGATATCAACAATAACTACCTTCCATAATGACAATGCTACCATCCATTGGAGTACCAAAAATCTCGACAACAAACTACCTTCCATAATGACAAGGCTACCATTCATTGTAGTAAAAAAATCTCGACAACAGACTACCTTCCATAATGACAAGGCTGCCATCCATTGCAGTAACAAAAATCTTGACAACAGACTACCTTCCATAATGAGAAGGCTACCATCCATTAGAGTAATAAAAATCTCGACAACATACTACCTTCCATAATGACAAGGCTACCATCCATTAAAGTAAAAAAAATCTCGACAACAAACTACCTTCCATAATGACAAGGCTTACATCTATTGGAATAACAAAAATCTCGAGAGCAGACTACCTTCCATAATGACAAGGCTACCATCCAATGAAATAACAAAAATCTCGAAAACAAACTACCTTCCATAATGACAAGTCTACAATCCAATTGAATAACCAAAATATCGAGAGCAAACTACCTTCACTAGTGACAAGGTTACCATCCATTGGAGTGACAGATATCATAACGACTAGACTACCTTCCATAATGACAAGGCTACCATGCATTGGAGTAAGGAAAATATCAACAAGAGACTACCTTTCATAATGACAAGGCTACCATCCATTGGAGTAACAAAAATCTCGCCAACAGACTACCTTCCATAATGACAAGCCTACCATCCATTGGAGTAACAAAAATCTCGACAACAAACTACCTTCCATAATGACAAGGCTACCATCCATTGGAATAACAAAAATATCGACAACAGACTACCTTCCATAATGACACGGCTACCATCCATTGGAGTAACAAAAATATTTACAATAGACTACCTTCCATAATGACAAGGCTACCATCCATTGGAGTAATGAAAATATCAACAAGAGACTACCTTCCATAATGAAAAGGCTATCATTTATTGGAGTAATGAAAATATCAACAAGAGACTACCTTCTATAATGACAAGGCTACAATCCATTGAATTAACAATAATATAGACAACAAACTACCTTCCATAATGACAAGGCTACCATCCATTGGAGTAACAAAAATCTCGACAACAGACTACGTTCCATAATGACAAGGCTACCATCCATTGGAGTAACAAAAATCTCGACAACAAACTACCTTCCATAATGACAAGGCTAACATCCATTTGAGTAACAAAACTATTGACAACAGACTACCTTCCATAATGACAAGGCTACCATCCATTGGAGTAATGAAAATATCAACAAGAGACTACCTTCCATAATGACAAGGCTACCATGCGTTAGAGTAATGAATAAATCAAAAAGAGACTAGATTCCATAATGACAAGGCTACCATGCATTGGAGTAACAAAAATATCGAAAATAGACTATGTTAAATAGTGAAAAGGCTACCATCCATTGGAGAAACAAAAATATCGACAACAGACTACCTTCCATAATGAAAAGGCTACCATCCATTGGAGTAACAAAAATATCTACAATAGACTATGTTCCATAATGAAAAGGCTACCATCAATTGTAGTAACCAAAATCTCGACAACAGACTACCTTCCATAATCAAAAGGCTACCAACCATTATAGTAACAAAAATCTCGACAACAGACTACCTTCCATAATGACAAGGCTACCATCAATTGGAGTAACAAAATATAGAAAACAGACTACCTTACATAATGACAAGGCTACCATCCATTCAAGTAACAAAAATCTCGACAAGAGACTACCTTCCATAATGACAAGGCTACCATCTATTGGAATAACAAAAATCTCGAGAACACACTATCTTCCATAATGACAAGGCTACCATCCAATGGAATAACAAAAATCTCGACAACAGACTACCTTCCATAATGTCTAGGCTACCATCAATTGGAGTAACAAAGATATCAACAATAACTACCTTCCATAATGACAATGCTACCATCCATTGGAGTACCAAAAATCTCGACAACAAACTACCTTCCATAATGACAAGGCTACCATTCATTGTAGTAAAAAAATCTCGACAACAGACTACCTTCCATAATGACAAGGCTGCCATCCATTGCAGTAACAAAAATCTTGACAACAGACTACCTTCCATAATGAGAAGGCTACCATCCATTAGAGTAATAAAAATCTCGACAACATACTACCTTCCATAATGACAAGGCTACCATCCATTAAAGTAAAAAAAATCTCGACAACAAACTACCTTCCATAATGACAAGGCTTACATCTATTGGAATAACAAAAATCTCGAGAGCAGACTACCTTCCATAATGACAAGGCTACCATCCAATGAAATAACAAAAATCTCGAAAACAAACTACCTTCCATAATGACAAGTCTACAATCCAATTGAATAACCAAAATATCGAGAGCAAACTACCTTCACTAGTGACAAGGTTACAATCCATTGGAGTGACAGATATCATAACGACTAGACTACCTTCCATAATGACAAGGCTACCATGCATTGGAGTAAGGAAAATATCAACAAGAGACTACCTTTCATAATGACAAGCCTACCATCCATTGGAATAACAAAAATATCGACAACAGACTACCTTCCATAATGACAAGCCTACCATCCATTGGAGTAACAAAAATCTCGACAACAAACTACCTTCCATAATGACAAGGCTACCATCCATTGGAATAACAAAAATATCGACAACAGACTACCTTCCATAATGACACGGCTACCATCCATTGGAGTAACAAAAATATTTACAATAGACTACCTTCCATAATGACAAGGCTACCATCCATTGGAGTAATGAAAATATCAACAAGAGACTACCTTCCATAATGAAAAGGCTATCATTTATTGGAGTAATGAAAATATCAACAAGAGACTACCTTCTATAATGACAAGGCTACAATCCATTGAATTAACAATAATATAGACAACAAACTACCTTCCATAATGACAAGGCTACCATCCATTGGAGTAACAAAAATCTCGACAACAGACTACGTTCCATAATGACAAGGCTACCATCCATTGGAGTAACAAAAATCTCGACAACAAACTACCTTCCATAATGACAAGGCTAACATCCATTTGAGTAACAAAACTATTGACAACAGACTACCTTCCATAATGACAAGGCTACCATCCATTGGAGTAATGAAAATATCAACAAGAGACTACCTTCCATAATGACAAGGCTACCATGCGTTAGAGTAATGAATAAATCAAAAAGAGACTAGATTCCATAATGACAAGGCTACCATGCATTGGAGTAACAAAAATATCGAAAATAGACTATGTTAAATAGTGAAAAGGCTACCATCCATTGGAGAAACAAAAATATCGACAACAGACTACCTTCCATAATGAAAAGGCTACCATCCATTGGAGTAACAAAAATATCTACAATAGACTATGTTCCATAATGAAAAGGCTACCATCAATTGTAGTAACCAAAATCTCGACAACAGACTACCTTCCATAATCAAAAGGCTACCAACCATTATAGTAACAAAAATCTCGACAACAGACTACCTTCCATAATGACAAGGCTACCATCAATTGGAGTAACAAAATATAGAAAACAGACTACCTTACATAATGACAAGGCTACCATCCATTCAAGTAACAAAAATCTCGACAAGAGACTACCTTCCATAATGACAAGGCTACCATCTATTGGAATAACAAAAATCTCGAGAACACACTATCTTCCATAATGACAAGGCTACCATCCAATGGAATAACAAAAATCTCGACAACAGACTACCTTCCATAATGTCTAGGCTACCATCAATTGGAGTAACAAAGATATCAACAATAACTACCTTCCATAATGACAATGCTACCATCCATTGGAGTACCAAAAATCTCGACAACAAACTACCTTCCATAATGACAAGGCTACCATTCATTGTAGTAAAAAAATCTCGACAACAGACTACCTTCCATAATGACAAGGCTGCCATCCATTGCAGTAACAAAAATCTTGACAACAGACTACCTTCCATAATGAGAAGGCTACCATCCATTAGAGTAATAAAAATCTCGACAACATACTACCTTCCATAATGACAAGGCTACCATCCATTAAAGTAAAAAAAATCTCGACAACAAACTACCTTCCATAATGACAAGGCTTACATCTATTGGAATAACAAAAATCTCGAGAGCAGACTACCTTCCATAATGACAAGGCTACCATCCAATGAAATAACAAAAATCTCGAAAACAAACTACCTTCCATAATGACAAGTCTACAATCCAATTGAATAACCAAAATATCGAGAGCAAACTACCTTCACTAGTGACAAGGTTACCATCCATTGGAGTGACAGATATCATAACGACTAGACTACCTTCCATAATGACAAGGCTACCATGCATTGGAGTAAGGAAAATATCAACAAGAGACTACCTTTCATAATGACAAGGCTACCATCCATTGGAGTAACAAAAATCTCGCCAACAGACTACCTTCCATAATGACAAGCCTACCATCCATTGGAGTAACAAAAATCTCGACAACAAACTACCTTCCATAATGACAAGGCTACCATCCATTGGAATAACAAAAATATCGACAACAGACTACCTTCCATAATGACACGGCTACCATCCATTGGAGTAACAAAAATATTTACAATAGACTACCTTCCATAATGACAAGGCTACCATCCATTGGAGTAATGAAAATATCAACAAGAGACTACCTTCCATAATGAAAAGGCTATCATTTATTGGAGTAATGAAAATATCAACAAGAGACTACCTTCTATAATGACAAGGCTACAATCCATTGAATTAACAATAATATAGACAACAAACTACCTTCCATAATGACAAGGCTACCATCCATTGGAGTAACAAAAATCTCGACAACAGACTACGTTCCATAATGACAAGGCTACCATCCATTGGAGTAACAAAAATCTCGACAACAAACTACCTTCCATAATGACAAGGCTAACATCCATTTGAGTAACAAAACTATTGACAACAGACTACCTTCCATAATGACAAGGCTACCATCCATTGGAGTAATGAAAATATCAACAAGAGACTACCTTCCATAATGACAAGGCTACCATGCGTTAGAGTAATGAATAAATCAAAAAGAGACTAGATTCCATAATGACAAGGCTACCATGCATTGGAGTAACAAAAATATCGAAAATAGACTATGTTAAATAGTGAAAAGGCTACCATCCATTGGAGAAACAAAAATATCGACAACAGACTACCTTCCATAATGAAAAGGCTACCATCCATTGGAGTAACAAAAATATCTACAATAGACTATGTTCCATAATGAAAAGGCTACCATCAATTGTAGTAACCAAAATCTCGACAACAGACTACCTTCCATAATCAAAAGGCTACCAACCATTATAGTAACAAAAATCTCGACAACAGACTACCTTCCATAATGACAAGGCTACCATCAATTGGAGTAACAAAATATAGAAAACAGACTACCTTACATAATGACAAGGCTACCATCCATTCAAGTAACAAAAATCTCGACAAGAGACTACCTTCCATAATGACAAGGCTACCATCTATTGGAATAACAAAAATCTCGAGAACACACTATCTTCCATAATGACAAGGCTACCATCCAATGGAATAACAAAAATCTCGACAACAGACTACATTCCATAATGTCTAGGCTACCATCAATTGGAGTAACAAAGATATCAACAATAACTACCTTCCATAATGACAATGCTACCATCCATTGGAGTACCAAAAATCTCGACAACAAACTACCTTCCATAATGACAAGGCTACCATTCATTGTAGTAAAAAAATCTCGACAACAGACTACCTTCCATAATGACAAGGCTGCCATCCATTGCAGTAACAAAAATCTTGACAACAGACTACCTTCCATAATGAGAAGGCTACCATCCATTAGAGTAATAAAAATCTCGACAACATACTACCTTCCATAATGACAAGGCTACCATCCATTAAAGTAAAAAAAATCTCGACAACAAACTACCTTCCATAATGACAAGGCTTACATCTATTGGAATAACAAAAATCTCGAGAGCAGACTACCTTCCATAATGACAAGGCTACCATCCAATGAAATAACAAAAATCTCGAAAACAAACTACCTTCCATAATGACAAGTCTACAATCCAATTGAATAACCAAAATATCGAGAGCAAACTACCTTCACTAGTGACAAGGTTACCATCCATTGGAGTGACAGATATCATAACGACTAGACTACCTTCCATAATGACAAGGCTACCATGCATTGGAGTAAGGAAAATATCAACAAGAGACTACCTTTCATAATGACAAGGCTACCATCCATTGGAGTAACAAAAATCTCGCCAACAGACTACCTTCCATAATGACAAGCCTACCATCCATTGGAGTAACAAAAATCTCGACAACAAACTACCTTCCATAATGACAAGGCTACCATCCATTGGAATAACAAAAATATCGACAACAGACTACCTTCCATAATGACACGGCTACCATCCATTGGAGTAACAAAAATATTTACAATAGACTACCTTCCATAATGACAAGGCTACCATCCATTGGAGTAATGAAAATATCAACAAGAGACTACCTTCCATAATGAAAAGGCTATCATTTATTGGAGTAATGAAAATATCAACAAGAGACTACCTTCTATAATGACAAGGCTACAATCCATTGAATTAACAATAATATAGACAACAAACTACCTTCCATAATGACAAGGCTACCATCCATTGGAGTAACAAAAATCTCGACAACAGACTACGTTCCATAATGACAAGGCTACCATCCATTGGAGTAACAAAAATCTCGACAACAAACTACCTTCCATAATGACAAGGCTAACATCCATTTGAGTAACAAAACTATTGACAACAGACTACCTTCCATAATGACAAGGCTACCATCCATTGGAGTAATGAAAATATCAACAAGAGACTACCTTCCATAATGACAAGGCTACCATGCGTTAGAGTAATGAATAAATCAAAAAGAGACTAGATTCCATAATGACAAGGCTACCATGCATTGGAGTAACAAAAATATCGAAAATAGACTATGTTAAATAGTGAAAAGGCTACCATCCATTGGAGAAACAAAAATATCGACAACAGACTACCTTCCATAATGAAAAGGCTACCATCCATTGGAGTAACAAAAATATCTACAATAGACTATGTTCCATAATGAAAAGGCTACCATCAATTGTAGTAACCAAAATCTCGACAACAGACTACCTTCCATAATCAAAAGGCTACCAACCATTATAGTAACAAAAATCTCGACAACAGATTACCTTCCATAATGACAAGGCTACCATCAATTGGAGTAACAAAATATAGAAAACAGACTACCTTACATAATGACAAGGCTACCATCCATTCAAGTAACAAAAATCTCGACAAGAGACTACCTTCCATAATGACAAGGCTACCATCTATTGGAATAACAAAAATCTCGAGAACACACTATCTTCCATAATGACAAGGCTACCATCCAATGGAATAACAAAAATCTCGACAACAGACTACCTTCCATAATGTCTAGGCTACCATCAATTGGAGTAACAAAGATATCAACAATAACTACCTTCCATAATGACAATGCTACCATCCATTGGAGTACCAAAAATCTCGACAACAAACTACCTTCCATAATGACAAGGCTACCATTCATTGTAGTAAAAAAATCTCGACAACAGACTACCTTCCATAATGACAAGGCTGCCATCCATTGCAGTAACAAAAATCTTGACAACAGACTACCTTCCATAATGAGAAGGCTACCATCCATTAGAGTAATAAAAATCTCGACAACATACTACCTTCCATAATGACAAGGCTACCATCCATTAAAGTAAAAAAAATCTCGACAACAAACTACCTTCCATAATGACAAGGCTTACATCTATTGGAATAACAAAAATCTCGAGAGCAGACTACCTTCCATAATGACAAGGCTACCATCCAATGAAATAACAAAAATCTCGAAAACAAACTACCTTCCATAATGACAAGTCTACAATCCAATTGAATAACCAAAATATCGAGAGCAAACTACCTTCACTAGTGACAAGGTTACAATCCATTGGAGTGACAGATATCATAACGACTAGACTACCTTCCATAATGACAAGGCTACCATGCATTGGAGTAAGGAAAATATCAACAAGAGACTACCTTTCATAATGACAAGCCTACCATCCATTGGAATAACAAAAATATCGACAACAGACTACCTTCCATAATGATACGGCTACCATCCATTGGAGGAACAAAAATATTGACAACAGACTACCTTCCATAATGACAAGGCTACCATCCATTGGAGTAATGAAAATATCAACAAGAGACTACCTTCCATAATGAAAAGGCTATCATTTATTGGAGTAATGAAAATATCAACAAGAGACTACCTTCTATAACGACAAGGCTACAATCCATTGAATTAACAATATTATAGACAACAAACTACCTTCCATAATGACAAGGCTACCATCCATTGGAGTAATAAAAATCTCGACAACAGACTACGTTCCATAATGACAAGGCTACCATCCATTGGAGTAACAAAAATCTCGACAACAAACTACCTTCCATAATGACAAGGCTAACATCCATTGGAGTAACAAAAATATTGACAACAGACTACCTTCCATAATGACAAGGCTACCATCCATTGGAGTAATGAAAATATCAACAAGAGACTACCTTCCATAATGACAAGGCTACCATGCGTTAGAGTAATGAATTAATCAAAAAGAGACTAATTTCCATAATGACAAGGCTACCATCTATTGGAGTAACAAAAATATCGAAAATAGACTATGTTCAATAGTGAAAAGGTTACCATCCATTGGAGTAACAAAAATATCGACAACAGACTACCTTCCATAATGACTAGGCTACCATACATTAGAGTAACAAAGATATCGATAACAGACTACCTTCCATAATGACAATGCTACCATCCATTGGAGTAACAAAAATCTCGACAACAAATTACCTTCCATAATGACAAGGATACCATCCACTGGAGTAACAAAAATATCTACAATATACTATGTTCCATAATGAAAAGGCCACCATCAACAGACTACCTTCCATAATCACAAGGCTACCAACCATTATAGTAACAAAAATCTCGACAACAGACTACCTTCCATAATGACAAGCCTACCATCCATTGGAGTAACAAAAATATCGAAAACATACTACCTTACATAATGACAAGGCTACCATCCATTCGAGTAACAAAACTCTCGGCAAGAGAATACCTTCCATAATGACAAGGCTACCATCTATTGGAATAACAAAGATATCGACAACAGACTACCTTCCATAATGAGAATGCTACCATCCATTGGAGTAACAAAAATCTCGACAACAAACTACTTTCCATAATGACAAGGATACCATTCATTGTAGTAAAAAAAATCTCGACAACAGACTACCTTCCATAATGACAAGGCTTCCATCCATTGCAGTAACAAAAATCTGGACAATAGACTACCTTCCATTATGACAAGGCTACAATCCAATGGAATAACAAAAATCTCGACAACATACTACCTTACATAATGACAAGGCTACCATCCATTGGAGTAAAAAAAATCTCGACAACAGACTACCTTCCATAATGACAAGGATACCATCTATTGGAAGAACAAAAATCTCGAGAACACACTACCTTCCATAATGACAAGGCTACCATCAAATGGAATAACAAAAATCTCGACAACAGACTACCTTCCATAATGACAAGGCTACCATCCATTGGGGTAACAAAAATCTCGACAACGGATTACCTTCCATAACGACTAGGATACCATCCATTGGAGTAATGAAAATATCAGCAACAGACTACCTTCCATAATGACAAGGCTACCATCCATTGGAGTAAAAAAAATCTCGCCGAAAGACTACCTTCCATAATGACAAGTCTAGCATCCATTGGAGTAACAAAAATCTCGACAACAAACTACCTTCCATAATGACAAGGCTACCATCCATTGGAATAACAAAAATATCGACAACAGACTACCTTCCATAATGACACGACTACCTTCCATTGGAGTAACAAAAATATTGACAACATAGTACCTTCCATAATGACAAGGCTACCATCCATTGGAGTAATGAAAATATCAACAAGAGACTACCTTCCATAATGACAAGGCTACCATCCATTGGAGTAACAAAAATCTCGCCAACAGACTACCTTCCATAATGACAAGGCTAGCATCCATAAGAGTAACAAAAATCTAGCCAACAAACTACCTTCCATAATGACAAGGCTACCATCCATTGGAATAACAAAAATATCATCAACAGACTACCTTCCATAATGACATGGCTACCTTCCATTGGAGTAACAAAAATATTGACAACAGACTACCTTCCATAATGACAAGGCTACCATCCATTGGAGTAATGAAAATATCAACTAGAGACTATCTTCCATAATGAAAAGGCTACCATGCATTGGAGTAATGAAAATATCAACAAGAGACTACCTTCTATAATGACAAGGCTACTATCCATTGGATTAACAAAAATATCGACAACAAACTACCTTCCATAATGACAAGGCTACCATCCATTGGAGTAACAAAAATCTCGACAACAGACTAGCTTCCATAATGACAAGGCTACCATCCATTGGAGTAACCAAAATCTTGACAACAAACTACCTTCCATAATGACAAGGCTAACATCCATTGGAGTAACAAAAATATTGACAACAGACTACCTTCCATAATGACAAGGCTACCATCCATTGGAGTAATGAAAATATCAACAAGAGACTACCTTCCTTAATGACAAGGCTACCATGCGTTGGAGTAATGAATATACCAACAAGAGACTACATTCCATAATGACCAGGCTACCATCCATTGGAGTAACAAAAATATCGAAAATAGACTATTTCCAATAATGAAAAGGCTACCATCCATTGGAGTAACAAAAATAACGACAACATACTACCTTCCATAATGAAAAGGCTACCATCCATTGGAGTAACAAAAATCTCGACAACAGACTACCTTCCATAATGACTAGGCTACCATCCATTAGAGTAACAAACATATCGAGAACAAACTATCTTCCATAATGACAAGGCTACCATCCAATTGAATAACAAAAATTTTGACAACAAACTACCTTCCATAATGACAAGGCTACCATCCACTGGAGTAACAAAAATATCTACAATAAACTATGTTCAATAATGAAAAGGCTACCATAAATTGTACTAACCAAAATCTCGACAACAGACAACTTTCCATAATCACAAGGCTACCAACCATTGTAGTAACAAAAATCTCGACAACAGACTACCTTCCATAATGACAAGGCTACCATCCATTGGAGTAACAAAAATATCAAAAACAGACTACCTTACATAATGACAAGGCTTCCATCCATTCGAGTAACAAAAATCTCGACAAAAGACTACCTTCCATAATGACAAGGCTACAATCCATTGGAATAACAAATATCTCGACAATAGACTACCTTCCATAATGACAAGGCTACCATCCATTGGATTAAAAAAAATATCGATAACAGACTACCTTCCATAATGGCAAGGCTACCATCCATAGGAGTAACAAAAATCTCGACAACAGACTACCTTCCATAATGACTAGGCTACCATCCATTGTAGTAATGAAAATATCAACAAGAGAGTACCTTCCATAATGACAAGGCTACCATGCATTGGAGTAATGAAAATATCAACAAGAGACTACCTTCCATAATGACAAGGCTACAATCCATTGGAGTAACAAAAATCTCGTTAACAGACTACATTCCATAATGACAAGGCTACCATCCATTGGAGTAACAAAAATATCGAAAACAAACTACCTTACATAATGACAAGGCTACCATCCATTGGAGTAACAAAAATATTGACAATAGACTACCTTCCGTAATGACAAGGCTACCATCCATTGGAGTTATGAAAATATCAACAAGAGACTACCTTCCATAATGACAAGGCTACCATCCATTGGAGTAATGAAAATATCAACAAGAGACTACCTTCCATAATGAAAAGGCTACCATGAATTGGAGTAATGAAAATATTAACAAGAGACTACCTTCTATAATGACAAGGCTACCATCCATTGGATTAACAAAAATCTCGACAACAAACTACCTTCCATAATGACAAGGCTACCATCCATTGGAGTAACAAAAATCTCGACAACAGACTACCTTCCATAATGACAAGGCTACCATCCATTGGAGTAACAAAAATCTCGACAAGAAACTACCTTCCATAATGACAAAAATATCGAGAACACACTACCTTCCAGAATGACAAGGCTACCATCCAATGGAATAACAAAAATCTCGACAACAGACTACTTTCCATAATGTCTAGGCAACCATCCATTAGAGTAAAAAAGATATCGACAACAGACTACCTTCCATAATGACAAGGCTACCATCCAATTGAATAACAAAAATTTTGACAACAAACTACCTTCCATAATGACAAGGCTACCATCCACTGGAGTAACAAAAATATCTACAATAAATTATGTTCAATAATGAAAAGGCTACCATAAATTGTACTAACCAAAATCTCGACAACAGACAACTTTCCATAATCACAAGGCTACCAACCATTGTAGTAACAAAAATCTCGACAACAGACTACCTTCCATAATGACAAGGCTACCATCCATTGGAGTAACAAAAATATCAAAAACAGACTACCTTACATAATGACAAGGCTTCCATCCATTCGAGTAACAAAAATCTCGACAAAAGACTACCTTCCATAATGACAAGGCTACAATCCATTGGAATAACAAATATCTCGACAATAGACTACCTTCCATAATGACAAGGCTACCATCCATTGGATTAAAAAAAATATCGATAACAGACTACCTTCCATAATGGCAAGGCTACCATCCATAGGAGTAACAAAAATCTCGACAACAGACTACCTTCCATAATGACTAGGCTACCATCCATTGTAGTAATGAAAATATCAACAAGAGAGTACCTTCCATAATGACAAGGCTACCATGCATTGGAGTAATGAAAATATCAACAAGAGACTACCTTCCATAATGACAAGGCTACAATCCATTGGAGTAACAAAAATCTCGGTAACAGACTACATTCCATAATGACAAGGCTACCATCCATTGGAGTAACAAAAATATCGAAAACAAACTACCTTACATAATGACAAGGCTACCATCCATTGGAGTAACAAAAATATTGACAATAGACTACCTTCCGTAATGACAAGGCTACCATCCATTGGAGTTATGAAAATATCAACAAGAGACTACCTTCCATAATGACAAGGCTACCATCCATTGGAGTAATGAAAATATCAACAAGAGACTACCTTCCATAATGAAAAGGCTACCATGAATTGGAGTAATGAAAATATTAACAAGAGACTACCTTCTATAATGACAAGGCTACCATCCATTGGATTAACAAAAATCTCGACAACAAACTACCTTCCATAATGACAAGGCTACCATCCATTGGAGTAACAAAAATCTCGACAACAGACTACCTTCCATAATGACAAGGCTACCATCCATTGGAGTAACAAAAATCTCGACAAGAAACTACCTTCCATAATGACAAAAATATCGAGAACACACTACCTTCCAGAATGACAAGGCTACCATCCAATGGAATAACAAAAATCTCGACAACAGACTACTTTCCATAATGTCTAGGCAACCATCCATTAGAGTAAAAAAGATATCGACAACAGACTACCTTCCATAATGACAATGCTACCATCCATTGGAATAACAAAAATCTCGACAACAAACTACCTTCCATAATGACAAGGCTACCATTCATTGTAGTAAAAAAATCTCGACAACAAATTACCTTCCATAATGACAAGGCTACCATCCATTGGAGTAACAAAAATCTCGACAACAAACTACCTTCCATAATGACAAGGCTAACATCCATTGGAGTAACAAAAATATCGAGAGCAAACTACCTTCCATAATGACAAGGCTACCATCCAATGGAATAACAAAAATCTCGAAAACAAATTACCTTCCATAATGACAAGGCTACCATCCATTGGAGTAACAAAAATCTCGACAACAAACTACCTTCCATAATGACAAGGCTTCCATCCATTGGATTAACAAAAATCTCGACAACATACTACCTTCCATAATGACAAGGCTACCATCCATTGGAGTAACAAAAATCTCGACAATGGACTACCTTACATAACGTCTAGGATACCATCCATTGGAGTAATAAAAATATCAACAAGAGACTACCTTCCATAATGACAAGGCTACCATCCATTGGAGTAACAAAAATCTTGACAACAAACTACCTTCCATAATGACAAGGATACCATGCATTGGAATAACAAAAATATAGACAACAGACTACCTTCCATAATGACACGGCTACCATCCATTGGAGTAACAAAAATATTGACAACAGACTACCTTCCATAATGACAAGGCTACCATCCTTTGGAGTAATGAAAATATCAACAAGAGACTACCTTCCATAATGAAAATGCTACCATGGATTGGAGTAATGAAAATATCAATAAGAGACTACCTTCTATAATGACAAGGCTACCATCCATTGGATTAACAAAAATCTTGACAACAAACTACCTTCCATAATGACAAGGCTACCATCCATTGGAGTAACAAAAATCTCGACAACAGACTACCTTCCATAATGACAAGGCTACCATCCATTGGAGTAACAAAAATCTCGACAATAAACTACCTTCCATAATGACAAGGCTAACATCCATTGGAGTAACAAAAATATTGACAATAGACTACCTCCCATAATGACAAGGCTACCATCCATTGGAGTAATGAATATATCAACAAGAGACTACCTTCCATAATGATAAGGCTACCATCCATTGGAGTAACAAAAATATCGAAAATAGACTATGTTCAATAATGAAAAGGCTACCATCCATTGGAGTAACAAAAATAACGACAACATACTACCTTCCATAATGAAAAGGCTACCATCCATTGGAGTAACAAAAATCTCGACAACAGACTACCTTCCATAATGACTAGGCTACCATCCATTAGAGTAACAAACATATCGAGAACAAACTATCTTCCATAATGACAAGGCTACCATCCAATTGAATAACAAAAATCTTGACAACAAACTACCTTCCATAATGACAAGGCTACCATCTACTGGAGTAACAAAAATATCTACAATAGACTATGTTCAATAATGAAAAGGCTACCATCAATTGTACTAACCAAAATCTCGACAACAGACAACTTTCCATAATCACAAGGCTACCAACCATTGTAGTAACAAAAATCTCGACAACAGACTACCTTCCATAATGACAAGGCTACCATCCATTGGAGTAACAAAAATATCAAAAACAGACTACCTTACATAATGACAAGGCTACCATCCATTCGAGTAACAAAAATCTCGACAAAAGACTACCTTCCATAATGACAAGGCTACAATCCATTGGAATAACAAATATCTCGACAACAGACTACCTTCCATAATGACAAGGCTACCATCCATTGGATTAAAAAAAATATCGATAACAGACTACCTTCCATAATGGCAAGGCTACCATCCATAGGAGTAACAAAAATCTCGACAACAGACTACCTTCCATAATGACTAGGCTACCATCCATTGTAGTAATGAAAATATCAACAAGAGAGTACCTTCCATAATGACAAGCCTACCATGCATTGGAGTAATGAAAATATCAACAAGAGACTACCTTCCATAATGACAAGGCTACAATCCATTGGAGTAACAAAAATCTCGCTAACAGACTACCTTCCATAATGACAAGGCTACCATCCATTGGAGTAACAAAAATATCGAAAACAAACTACCTTACATAATGACAAGGCTACCATCCATTGGAGTAACAAAAATATTGACAATAGACTACCTTCCGTAAAGACAAGGCTACCATCCATTGGAGTCATGAAAATATCAACAAGAGACTACCTTCCATAATGACAAGGCTACCATCCATTGGAGTAACAAAAATAACGAAAATAGACTATGTTCAATAATGACAAGGCTATCTTCCATTGGAGTAACAAAAATATCGACAACAGACTACCATCCATAATGATACGGCTACCATCCATTGGAGTAACAAAAATATTGAGAACAAACTACCTTCCATAATGACAAGGCTACCATCCATTGGAGTAATGAAAATATCAACAAGAGACTACCTTCCATAATGAAAAGGCTACCATGAATTGGAGTAATGAAAATATCAACAAGAGACTACCTTCTATAATGACAAGGCTACCATCCATTGGATTAACAAAAATCTCGACAACAAACTACCTTCCATAATGACAAGGCTACCATCCATTGGAGTAACAAAAATCTCGACAACAGACTACCTTCCATAATGACAAGGCTACCATCCATTGGAGTAACAAAAATCTCGACAAGAAACTACCTTCCATAATGACAAAAATATCGAGAACACACCACCTTCCAGAATGACAAGGCTACCATCCAATGGAATAACAAAAATCTCGACAACAGACTACTTTCCATAATGTCTAGGCAACCATCCATTAGATTAAAAAAGATATCGACAACATACTACCTTCCATAATGACAATGCTACCATCCATTGGAATAACAAAAATCTCGACAACAAACTACCTTCCATAATGACAAGGCTACCATTCATTGTAGTAAAAAAATCTCGACAACAGACTACCTTCCATAATGATAAGGCTACCATCCTTTGGAGTAACAAAAATCTAGACAACAAACTACCTTCCATAATGACAAGGCTAACATCCATTGGAGTAACAAAAATATCGAGAGCAAACTACCTTCCATAATGACAAGGCTACCATCCAATGGAATAACAAAAATCTCGAAAACAAACTACCTTCCATAATGAAAAGGCTACCATCAATTATAGTAACCAAAATCTCGACAATAGACTACCTTCCATAATCACAAGGATACCAACCATTAAAGTAACAAAAATCTCGACAACAGACTACCTTCAATAATGACAAGGCTACCATCAATTGAAGTAACAAAAATATCAAAAACAGACTACCTTACATAATGACAAGGCTACCATCCATTCGAGTAACAAAAATCTCGAAAAGAGACTACCTTCCATAATGACAAGGCTACCATCTATTGGAATAAAAAAAACCTCGAGAACACTCTACCTTCCATAATGACAAGGCTACCATCCAATGAAATAACAAAAATCTTGACAACAAACTACCTTCCATAATGTGTAGGCTACCATCCATTGGAGTAACAAAGATATCAACAACAATTACCTTCCATAATGACAATGCTACCATCCATTGGAGTAACAAAAATCTCGACAACAAACTACCTTCCATAATGACAAGGCTACCATTCATTGTAGTAAAAAAATCTCGACAACAGACTACCTTCCATAATGACAAGGCTGCCATCCATTGCAGTAAAAAAAATCTTGACAACAGACTACATTCCATAATGACAAGGCTACCATCCGTTGGAGTAAAAAAAATCTCGACAACTGACTACCTTCCATAATGACAAGGCTACCATCTATTGGAATAACAAAAATCTCGAGAACACACTACCTTCCATAATGACATGGCTACCATCCAATGGAATAACAAAAATATCAACAACAGACTACCTTCCATAATGTCTAGGCTACCATCCATTGGAGTAACAAAGATATCAACAACAGACTACCTTCCATAATGACAATGCTACCATCCATTGGAGTAACAAAAATCTCGACAACAAACTACCTTCCATAATGACAAGGCTACCATTCATTATAGTAAAAATATCTCGAGAGCAGACTACCTTCCATAATGACAAGGCTACCATCCAATGGAATAACAAAAATCTCGAAAACAAACTACCTTCCATAATGACAAGGCTTTAACCAAATTGAATAACCAAAATATCAAGAACAAACTACCTTCACTAGTGTTAAGGCTACCATCCATTGAAGTGACAGAAATCACAACGACAAACTACCTTCCATAATGAAAAGGCTTCCATCCATTTGATTAACAAAAATCTCGACAACAGACTACCTTCCATAATTACAAGGCTACCATCCATTGGAGTAACAAAAATCTCGACAACGGACTACCTTACATAACGACTAGGTTACCATCCATTGGAGTAATGAAAATATCAACAAGAGAGTACCTACCATAATGAAAAGGCTACCATGCATTGGAGTAATGAAAATATCAACAAGAGACTACCTTCCATAATGACAAGGCTACCATCCATTGGAGTAACGAAAATCTCGCCAACAGACTACCTTCCATAATGACAAGGCTACCATCCATTGGAGTAACAAAAATCTTGACAACAAACTACCTTCCATAATTACAAGGCTACCATCCATTGGAATAACAAAAATATCGACAACTGACTACCTTCCATAATGACACGACTACCATCCATTGGAGTAACAAAAATATTGACAATAGACTACCTTGCATAATGACAAGGCTACCATCCATTGGAGTAATGAAAATATCAACAAGAGACTACCTTCCATAATGAAAAGGCTACCATGCATTGGAGTAATGAAAATATCAACAAGAGACTACCTTCCATAATGACAAGGCTACCATCCATTGGATTAATAAAAATCTCGACAACAAACTACCTTCCATAATGACAAGGCTACCATCCATTGGAGTAACAAAAATATTGACAACAAACTACCTTCCATAATGACAAGGATACCATCCATTGGAGTAACAAAAATCTCGACAACAAACTACCTTCCATAATGACAAGGCTAACATCCATTGGAGTAACAAAAATATTGACAACAAACTACCTTCCATAATGACAAGGCTACCATCCATTGGAGTAATGAAAATATCAACAAGAGACTACCTTCCAAAATCACAAAGCTACCATGCGTAGTAGTAATGAATATATCAACAAGAGACTACCTTCCATAATGACAAGGCTACCATCCATGGGAGTAACAAAAATCTCGACAACAGACTACCTTCCATAATGACAAGGCTACCATCCATTGGAGTAACAAAAATCTCGACAACAAACTACCTTCCATAATGACAAGGCTAACATCCATTGGAGTAACAAAAATATTGACAATAGACTACCTTCCATAATGACAAGGCTACCATCCATTGGAGTAATGAAAATATCGAGAACACACTACCTTCCATAATGACAAAAATATCGAGAACACACTACCTTCCATAATGACAAGGCTACCATCCAATGGAATAACAAGAGACTACCTTCTTTAATGACAAGGCTACCATCCATTGGATTAACAAAAATCTTGACAACAAACTACCTTCAATAATGACAAGGCTACCATCCATTGGAGTAACATAAATCTCGACAACAGACTACCTTCCATAATGACAAGGCTACCATCCATTGGAGTAACAAAAATCTCGACAATAAACTACCTTCCATAATGACAAGGCTAACATCCATTGAAGTAACAAAAATATTGACAACAGACTACCTTCCATAATGAAAAGGCTACAATCCATTGGAGTAATGAAAATATCAACAAGAGACTACCTTCCATAATGACAAGGCTACCATGCATAATAGTAATGAATATATCAACAAGAGACTACCTTCCATAATGACAAGGCTACCATCCATTGGAGTAACAAAAATATCGAAAATAGACTATGTTCAATAATGAAAAGGCTACCATCCATTGGAGTAACAAAAATCTAGACAACATACTACCTTCCATAATGACAAGGCTACCATCCACTGGAGTAACAAAAATCTCGACAACAGACAACCTTCCATAATGAAAAGGCTACCGTCCATTGGAGTAACAAAAATCTCGACAACAGACTAACTTCCATAATGACTAGGATACAATCCATTAGAGTAACAAAGATATCGACAACAGACTACCTTCCATTATGACAATGCTACCATCCATTGGAGTAACAAAAATCTAGACAACATACTACCTTCCATAATGACAAGGCTACCATCCAATGGAATAACAAAAATCTCGACAACAGACTACCTTCCATAATGTGTAGGCTACCATCCATTGGAGTAACAAAGATATCTACAACAACTACCTTCCATAATGACAATGCTACCATCCATTGGAGTAACAAAAATCTCGACAATAAACTACCTTCCATAATGACAAGGCTACCATTCATTGTATAAAAAAATCTCGAAAACAGACTACCTTCCATAATGACAAGGCTACCATCCATTGGAGTAAAAAAAATCTCGACAACAGACTACCTTCCATAATGACAAGGCTACCATCTATTAGAATAACAAAAATCTCGATAACAGACTACCTTTCATAATGACAATGCTACCATACAATGGAATAACAAAAATCTCGACAACAGACTACCTTCCATAATGACAAGGCTACCATTTATTGTAGTAAAAAGATCTCGAGAGCATACTACCTCCCATAATGACAAGGCTACCATCCAATGGAATAACAAAAATCTCAAAAACAAACTACCTTCCATAATGACAAGGCTATAACCAAATTGAATAATCAAAATATCAAGAACAAACTACCTTCACTAGTAATAAGGTTACCATCCATTGGAGTGACAGAAATCACAATGACAAACTACCTTCCATAATGAAAAGGATTCCATCCATTGGATTAACAAAAATCTCGACAACAGACTACCTTCCATAATTACAAGGCTAACATCCATTGGAGTAACAAAAATTTCGAAAACGGACTACGTTACATAACGACAGGATACCATCCATTGGAGTAATGAAAATATCAACAAGAGAGTACCTACCATAATGAAAAGGCTACCATGCATTGGAGTAATGAAAATATCAACAAGAGACTACCTTCCATAATGACAAGGCTACCATCCATTGGAGTAAGGAAAATCTCGCCAACAGACTACCTTCCATAATAACAAGGCTACCATCCATTAGAGTAAAAAAGATATCGACAACAGACTACCTTCCATAATGACAATGCTACCATCCATTGGAATAACAAAAATCTCGAAAACAGACTACCTTCCATAATGACAAGGCTACCATCCATTGGAGTAAAAAAAATCTCGACAACAGACTACCTTCCATAATGACAAGGCTACCATCTATTAGAATAACAAAAATCTCGATAACAGACTACCTTTCATAATGACAATGCTACCATACAATGGAATAACAAAAATCTCGACAACAGACTACCTTCCATAATGACAAGGCTACCATTTATTGTAGTAAAAAGATCTCGAGAGCATACTACCTCCCATAATGACAAGGCTACCATCCAATGGAATAACAAAAATCTCAAAAACAAACTACCTTCCATAATGACAAGGCTATAACCAAATTGAATAACCAAAATATCAAGAACAAACTACCTTCACTAGTAATAAGGTTACCATCCATTGGAGTGACAGAAATCACAATGACAAACTACCTTCCATAATGAAAAGGATTCCATCCATTGGATTAACAAAAATCTCGACAACAGACTACCTTCCATAATTACAAGGCTAACATCCATTGGAGTAACAAAAATTTCAAAAACGGACTACGTTACATAACGACAGGATACCATCCATTGGAGTAATGAAAATATCAACAAGAGAGTACCTACCATAATGAAAAGGCTACCATGCATTGGAGTAATGAAAATATCAACAAGAGACTACCTTCCATAATGACAAGGCTACCATCCATTGGAGTAAGGAAAATCTCGCCAACAGACTACCTTCCATAATAACAAGGCTACCATCCATTAGAGTAAAAAAGATATCGACAACAGACTACCTTCCATAATGACAATGCTACCATCCATTGGAATAACAAAAATCTCGACAACAGACTACCTTCCATATTGACAAGGCTACCATTCATTGTAGTAAAAAAATCTCGACAACAGACTACCTTCCATAATGACAAGGCTACCATCCATTGGAGTAACAAAAATCTCGACAACAAACTACCTTCCATAATGACAAGGCTAACATCCATTCGAGTAACAAAAATATCGAGAGCAAACTACCTTCCATAATGACAAGGCTACCATCCAATGGAATAACAAAAATCTCGAAAACAAACTACCTTCCATAATGACAAGGCTACCATTCATTATAGTAAAAAAAAATCTCGACAAGAGACTACCTTCCATAATGACAAGGCTTCCATCCATTGGATTAACAAAAATCTCGACAACATACTACCTTCCATAATGACAAGGCTACCATCCATTGGAGTAACAAAAATCTCGACAATGGACTACCTTACATAACGTCTAGGATACCATCCATTGGAGTAATGAAAATATCAACAAGAGAGTACCTTCCATAATTACAAGGCTACCATGCATTGGAGTAATGAAAATATCAACAAGAGACTACCTTCCATAATGACAAGGCTACCATCCATTGGAGTAACAAAAATCTTGACAACAAACTACCTTCCATAATGACAAGGCTACCATGCAGAGGAATAACAAAAATATAGACAACAGACTACCTTCCATAATGACACGGCTACCATCCATTGGAGTAACAAAAATATTGACAACAGACTACCTTCCATAATGACAAGGCTACCATCCTTTGGAGTAATGAAAATATCAACAAGAGACTACCTTCCATAATGAAAAGGCTACCATGGATTGGAGAAATGAAAATATCAACAAGAGACTACCTTCTATAATGACAAGGCTACCATCCATTGGATTAACAAAAATCTTGACATCAAACTACCTTCCATAATGACAAGGCTACCATCCATTGGAGTAACAAAAATCTCGACAACAGACTACCTTCCATAATGACAAGGCTACCATCCATTGGAGTAACAAAAATCTCGACAATAAACTACCTTCCATAATGACAAGGCTAACATCCATTGGAGTAACAAAAATCTTGACAATAGACTACCTCCCATAATGACAAGGCTACCATCCATTGGAGTAATGAAAATATCAACAAGAGACTACCTTCCATAATGACAAGGCTACCATGCGTAGTAGTAATGAATATATCAACAAGAGACTACCTTCCATAATGACAAGGCTACCATCCATTGGAGTAACAAAAATATCGAAAATAGACTATGTTCAATAATGAAAAGGCTACCATCCATTGGAGTAACAAAAATAACGACAACATACTACCTTCCATAATGAAAAGGCTACCATCTATTGGAGTAACAAAAATCTCGACAACAGACTACCTTCCATAATGACTAGGCTACCATCCATTAGAGTAACAAACATATCGAGAACAAACTATCTTCCATAATGACAAGGCTACCATCCACTGGAGTAACAAAAATATCTACAATAGACTATGTTCAATAATGAAAAGGCTACCATCAATTGTACTAACCAAAATCTCGACAACAGACAACTTTCCATAATAACAAGGCTACCAACCATTGTAGTAACAAAAATCTCGACAACAGACTACCTTCCATAATGACAAGGCTACCATCCATTGGAGTAACAAAAATATCAAAAACAGACTACCTTACATAATGACAAGGCTACCATCCATTCGAGTAACAAAAATATCGACAAAAGACTACCTTCCATAATGACAAGGCTACAATCCATTGGAATAACAAATATCTCGACAACAGACTACCTTCCATAATGACAAGGCTACCATCCATTGGATTAAAAAAAAAATCGATAATAGACTACCTTCCATAATGGCAAGGCTACCATCCATAGGAGTAACAAAAATCTCGACAACAGACTACCTTCCATAATGACTAGGCTACCATCCATTGTAGTAATGAAAATATCAACAAGAGAGTACCTTCCATAATGACAAGGCTACCATGCATTGGAGTAATGAAAATATCAACAAGAGACTACCTTCCATAATGACAAGGCTACCATCCATTGGAGTAACAAAAATCTCGACAACAGACTACCTTCCATAATGACAAGGCTACCATCCATTGGAGTAACAAAAATCTCGACAATAAACTACCTTCCATAATGACAAGGCTAACATCCATTGGAGTAACAAAAATATTGACAATAGACTACCTCCCATAATGACAAGGCTACCATCCATTGGAGTAATGAAAATATCAACAAGAGACTACCTTCCATAATGACAAGGCTACCATGCGTAGTAGTAATGAATATATCAACAAGAGACTACCTTCCATAATGACAAGGCTACCATCCATTGGAGTAACAAAAATATCGAAAATAGACTATGTTCAATAATGAAAAGGCTACCATCCATTGGAGTAACAAAAATAACGACAACATACTACCTTCCATAATGAAAAGGCTACCATCTATTCGAGTAACAAAAATCTCGACAACAGACTACCTTCCATAATGACTAGGCTACCATCCATTAGAGTAACAAACATATCGAGAACAAACTATCTTCCATAATGACAAGGCTACCATCCAATTGAATAACAAAAATCTTGACAACAAACTACCTTCCATAATGACAAGGCTACCATCCACTGGAGTAACAAAAATATCTACAATAGACTATGTTCAATAATGAAAATGCTACCATCAATTGTACTAACCAAAATCTCGACAACAGACAACTTTCCATAATCACAACGCTACCAACCATTGTAGTAACAAAAATCTCGACAACAGACTACCTTCCATAATGACAAGGCTACCATCCATTGGAGTAACAAAAATATCAAAAACAGACTACCTTACATAATGACAAGGCTACCATCCATTCGAGTAACAAAAATATCGACAAAAGACTACCTTCCATAATGACAAGGCTACAATCCATTGGAATAACAAATATCTCGACAACAGACTACCTTCCATAATGACAAGGCTACCATCCATTGGATTAAAAAAAAAAATCGATAATAGACTACCTTCCATAATGGCAAGGCTACCATCCATAGGAGTAACAAAAATCTCGACAACAGACTACCTTCCATAATGACTAGGCTACCATCCATTGTAGTAATGAAAATATCAACAAGAGAGTACCTTCCATAATGACAAGGCTACCATGCATTGGAGTAATGAAAATATCAACAAGAGACTACCTTCCATAATGACAAGGCTACAATCCATTGGAGTAACAAAAATCTCGCTAACAGACTACCTTCCATAATGACAAGGCTACCATCCATTGGAGTAACAAAAATATCGAAAACAAACTACCTTACATAATGACAAGGCTACCATCCATTGGAGTAACAAAAATATTGACAATAGACTACCTTCCGTAATGACAAGGCTACCATCCATTGGAGTAATGAAAATATCAACAAGAGACTACCTTCCATAATGACAAGGCTACCATCCATTGGAGTAACAAAAATAACGAAAATAGACTATGTTCAATAATGACAAGGCTACCTTCCATTGGAGTAACAAAAATATCGACAACAGACTACCATCCATAATGATACGGCTACCATCCATTGGAGTAACAAAAATATTGAGAACAAACTACCTTCCATAATGACAAGGCTACCATCCATTGGAGTAATGAAAATATCAACAAGAGACTACCTTCCATAATGAAAAGGCTACCATGAATTGGAGTAATGAAAATATCAACAAGAGACTACCTTTTATAATGACAAGGCTACCATCCATTGGATTAACAAAAATCTCGACAACAAACTACCTTCCATAATGACAAGGCTACCATCCATTGGAGTAACAAAAATCTCGACAACAGACTACCTTCCATAATGACAAGGCTACCATCCATTGGAGTAACAAAAATCTCGACAACAAACTACCTTCCATAATGACAAAAATATCGAGAACAGACTACCTTCCAGAATGACAAGGCTACCATCCAATGGAATAACAAAAATCTCGACAACAGACTACTTTCCATAATGTCTAGGCAACCATCCATTAGAGTAAAAAAGATATCGACAACAGACTACCTTCCATAATGACAATGCTACCATCCATTGGAATAACAAAAATCTCGACAACAAACTACCTTCCATAATGACAAGGCTACCATTCATTGTAGTAAAAAAATCTCGACAACAGACTACCTTCCATAATGACAAGGCTACCATCCTTTGGAAAAACAAAAATCTAGACAACAAACTACCTTCCATAATGACAAGGCTACCATCAATTATAGTAACCAAAATCTCGACAATAGACTACCTTCCATAATCACAAGGATACCAACCATTAAAGTAACAAAAATCTCGACAACAGACTACCTTCAATAATGATAAGGCTACCATCAATTGAAGTAACAAAAATATCGAAAACAGACTACCTTACATAATGACAAGGCTACCATCCATTCGAGTAACAAAAATCTCGACAAGAGACTACCTTCCATAATGACAAGGCTACCATCTATTGGAATAAAAAAAACCTCGAGAACACTCTACCTTCCATAATGACAAGGCTACCATCCAATGGAATAAAAAAAATCTCGACAACAGACTACCTTCCATAATGTGTAGGCTACCATCCATTGGAGTAACAAAGATATCAACAACAATTACCTTCCATAATGACAATGCTACCATCCATTGGAGTAACAAAAATCTCGACAACAAACTACCTTCCATAATGACAAGGCTACCATTCATTGTAGTAAAAAAATCTTGACAACAGACTACCTTCCATAATGACAAGGCTGCCATCCATTGCAGTAAAAAAAATCTTGACAACAGACTACATTCCATAATGACAAGGCTACCATCCGTTGGAGTAAAAAAAATCTCGACAACTGACTACCTTCCATAATGACAAGGCTACCATCTATTGGAATAACAAAAATCTCGAGAACACACTACCTTCCATAATGACATGGCTACCATCCAATGGAATAACAAAAATATCAACAACAGACTACCTTCCATAATGTCTAGGCTACCATCCATTGGAGTAACAAAGATATCAACAACAGACTACCTTCCATAATGACAATGCTACCATCCATTGGAGTAACAAAAATATCGACAACAAACTACCTTCCATAATGACAAGGCTACCATTCATTATAGTAAAAAGATCTCGAGAGCAGACTACCTTCCATAATGACAAGGCTACCATCCAATGGAATAACAAAAATCTCGAAAACAAACTACCTTCCATAATGACAAGGCTTTAACCAAATTGAATAACCAAAATATCAAGAACAAACTACCTTCACTAGTGTTAAGGCTACCATCCATTGAAGTGACAGAAATCACAACGACAAACTACCTTCCATAATGAAAAGGCTTCCATCCATTTGATTAACAAAAATCTCGACAACAGACTACCTTCCATAATTACAAGGCTACCATCCATTGGAGTAACAAAAATCTCGACAACGGACTACCTTACATAACAACTAGGTTACCATCCATTGGAGTAATGAAAATATCAACAAGAGAGTACCTACCATAATGAAAAGGCTACCATGCATTGGAGTAATGAAAATATCAACAAGAGACTACCTTCTATAATGACTAGGCTACCATCCATTGGATTAATAAAAATCTCGACAACAAACTACCTTCCATAATGACAAGGCTACCATCCATTGGAGTAACAAAAATCTTGACAACAAACTACCTTCCATAATGACAAGGATACCATCCATTGGAGTAACAAAAATCTCGACAACAAACTACCTTCCATAATGACAAGGCTAACATCCATTGGAGTAACAAAAATATTGACAACAAACTACCTTCCATAATGACAAGGCTACCATCCATTGGAGTAATGAAAGTATCAACAAGAGACTACCTTCCATAATGAAAAGGCTACCATGCATTGGAGTAATGAAAATATCAACAAGAGACTACCTTTTATAATGACAAGGCTACCATCCATTGGATTAACAAAAATCTCGACAACAAACTACCTTCCATAATGACAAGGCTACCATCCATTGGAGTAACAAAAATCTCGACAACAGACTACCTTCCATAATGACAAGGCTACCATCCATTGGAGTAACAAAAATCTCGACAACAAACTACCTTCCATAATGACAAAAATATCGAGAACAGACTACCTTCCAGAATGACAAGGCTACCATCCAATGGAATAACAAAAATCTCGACAACAGACTACTTTCCATAATGTCTAGGCAACCATCCATTAGAGTAAAAAAGATATCGACAACAGACTACCTTCCATAATGACAATGCTACCATCCATTGGAATAACAAAAATCTCGACAACAAACTACCTTCCATAATGACAAGGCTACCATTCATTGTAGTAAAAAAATCTCGACAACAGACTACCTTCCATAATGACAAGGCTACCATCCTTTGGAAAAACAAAAATCTAGACAACAAACTACCTTCCATAATGACAAGGCTACCATCAATTATAGTAACCAAAATCTCGACAATAGACTACCTTCCATAATCACAAGGATACCAACCATTAAAGTAACAAAAATCTCGACAACAGACTACCTTCAATAATGATAAGGCTACCATCAATTGAAGTAACAAAAATATCGAAAACAGACTACCTTACATAATGACAAGGCTACCATCCATTCGAGTAACAAAAATCTCGACAAGAGACTACCTTCCATAATGACAAGGCTACCATCTATTGGAATAAAAAAAACCTCGAGAACACTCTACCTTCCATAATGACAAGGCTACCATCCAATGGAATAAAAAAAATCTCGACAACAGACTACCTTCCATAATGTGTAGGCTACCATCCATTGGAGTAACAAAGATATCAACAACAATTACCTTCCATAATGACAATGCTACCATCCATTGGAGTAACAAAAATCTCGACAACAAACTACCTTCCATAATGACAAGGCTACCATTCATTGTAGTAAAAAAATCTTGACAACAGACTACCTTCCATAATGACAAGGCTGCCATCCATTGCAGTAAAAAAAATCTTGACAACAGACTACATTCCATAATGACAAGGCTACCATCCGTTGGAGTAAAAAAAATCTCGACAACTGACTACCTTCCATAATGACAAGGCTACCATCTATTGGAATAACAAAAATCTCGAGAACACACTACCTTCCATAATGACATGGCTACCATCCAATGGAATAACAAAAATATCAACAACAGACTACCTTCCATAATGTCTAGGCTACCATCCATTGGAGTAACAAAGATATCAACAACAGACTACCTTCCATAATGACAATGCTACCATCCATTGGAGTAACAAAAATATCGACAACAAACTACCTTCCATAATGACAAGGCTACCATTCATTATAGTAAAAAGATCTCGAGAGCAGACTACCTTCCATAATGACAAGGCTACCATCCAATGGAATAACAAAAATCTCGAAAACAAACTACCTTCCATAATGACAAGGCTTTAACCAAATTGAATAACCAAAATATCAAGAACAAACTACCTTCACTAGTGTTAAGGCTACCATCCATTGAAGTGACAGAAATCACAACGACAAACTACCTTCCATAATGAAAAGGCTTCCATCCATTTGATTAACAAAAATCTCGACAACAGACTACCTTCCATAATTACAAGGCTACCATCCATTGGAGTAACAAAAATCTCGACAACGGACTACCTTACATAACAACTAGGTTACCATCCATTGGAGTAATGAAAATATCAACAAGAGAGTACCTACCATAATGAAAAGGCTACCATGCATTGGAGTAATGAAAATATCAACAAGAGACTACCTTCTATAATGACTAGGCTACCATCCATTGGATTAATAAAAATCTCGACAACAAACTACCTTCCATAATGACAAGGCTACCATCCATTGGAGTAACAAAAATCTTGACAACAAACTACCTTCCATAATGACAAGGATACCATCCATTGGAGTAACAAAAATCTCGACAACAAACTACCTTCCATAATGACAAGGCTAACATCCATTGGAGTAACAAAAATATTGACAACAAACTACCTTCCATAATGACAAGGCTACCATCCATTGGAGTAATGAAAGTATCAACAAGAGACTACCTTCCATAATGAAAAGGCTACCATGCATTGGAGTAATGAAAATATCAACAAGAGACTACCTTCTATAATGACTAGGCTACCATCCATTGGATTAATAAAAATCTCGACAACAAACTACCTTCCATAATGACAAGGCTACCATCCATTGGAGTAACAAAAATCTTGACAACAAACTACCTTCCATAATGACAAGGATACCATCCATTGGAGTAACAAAAATCTCGACAACAAACTACCTTCCATAATGACAAGGCTAACATCCATTGGAGTAACAAAAATATTGACAACAAACTACCTTCCATAATGACAAGGCTACCATCCATTGGAGTAATGAAAGTATCAACAAGAGACTACCTTCCATAATCACAAAGCTACCATGCGTAGTAGTAATGAATATATCAACAAGAGACTACCTTCCATAATGACAAGGCTACCATCCATGGGAGTAACAAAAATCTCAACAACAGACTACCTTCCCTAATGACAAGGCTACCATCCATTGGAGTAACAAAAATCTCGACAACAAACTACCTTCCATAATGACAAGGCTAACATCCATTGGAGTAACAAAAATATTGACAATAGACTACCTTCCATAATGACAAGGCTACCATCCATTGGAGTAATGAAAATATCGAGAACACACTACCTTCCATAATGACAAAAATATCGAGAACACACTACCTTCCATAATGACAAGGCTACCATCCAATGGAATAACAAAAATCTCGACAACCGACTACCTTCCATAATGTCTAGGAAACCATCCATTAGAGTAAAAAAGATATCGAAAACAGACTACCTTCCATAATGACAATGCTACCATCCATTGGAGTAACAAAAATATTGACAACAGACTACCTTCCATAATGACAAGGCTACCATCCTTTGGAGTAATGAAAATATCAACAAGAGACTACCTTCCATAATGAAAAGGCTACCATGGATTGGAGTAATGAAAATATCAACAAGAGACTACCTTCTATAATGACAAGGCTACCATCCATTGGATTAACAAAAATCTTGACAACAAACTACCTTCAATAATGACAAGGCTACCATCCATTGGAGTAACATAAATCTCGACAACAGACTACCTTCCATAATGACAAGGCTACCATCCATTGGAGTAACAAAAATCTCGACAATAAACTACCTTCCATAATGACAAGGCTAACATCCATTGAAGTAACAAAAATATTGACAACAGACTACCTTCCATAATGAAAAGGCTACAATCCATTGGAGTAATGAAAATATCAACAAGAGACTACCTTCCATAATGACAAGGCTACCATGCGTAGTAGTAATGAATATATCAACAAGAGACTACCTTCCATAATGACAAGGCTACCATCCATTCGAGTAACAAAAATATCGAAAATAGACTATGTTCAATAATGAAAAGGCTACCATCCATTGGAGTAACAAAAATCTAGACAACATACTACCTTCCATAATGACAAGGCTACCATCCACTGGAGTAACAAAAATCTCGACAACAGACAACCTTCCATAATGAAAAGGCTACCGTCCATTGGAGTAACAAAAATATCGACAACAGACTAACTTCCATAATGACTAGGATACAATCCATTAGAGTAACAAAGATATCGACAACAGACTACCTTCCATAATGACAATGCTACCATCCATTGGAGTAACAAAAATCTAGACAACATACTACCTTCCATAATGACAAGGCTACCATCAAATGGAATAACAAAAATCTCGACAACAGACTACCTTCCATAATGTGTAGGCTACCATCCATTGGAGTAACAAAGATATCTACAACAACTACCTTCCATAATGACAATGCTACCATCCATTGGAGTAACAAAAATCTCGACAATAAACTACCTTCCATAATGACAAGGCTACCATTCATTGTATAAAAAAATCTCGACAACAGACTACCTTCCATAATGACAAGGCTACCATCCATTGGAGTAAAAAAAATCTCGACAACAGACTACCTTCCATAATGACAAGGCTACCATCTATTAGAATAACAAAAATCTCGATAACAGACTACCTTTCATAATGACAATGCTACCATCCAATGGAATAACAAAAATCTCGACAACAGACTACCTTCCATAATGACAAGGCTACCATTTATTGTAGTAAAAAGATCTCGAGAGCATATTACCTCCCATAATGACAAGGCTACCATCCAATGGAATAACAAAAATCTCAAAAACAAACTACCTTCCATAATGACAAGGCTATAACCAAATTGAATAACCAAAATATCAAGAACAAACTACCTTCACTAGTAATAAGGTTACCATCCATTGGAGTGACAGAAATCACAATGACAAACTACCTTCCATAATGAAAAGGATTCCATCCATTGGATTAACAAAAATCTCGACAACAGACTACCTTCCATAATTACAAGGCTACCATCCATTGGAGTAATAAAAATTTCGAAAACGGACTACGTTACATAACGACAGGATACCATCCATTGGAGTAATGAAAATATCAACAAGAGAGTACCTACCATAATGAAAAGGCTACCATGCATTGGAGTAATGAAAATATCAACAAGAGACTACCTTCCATAATGACAAGGCTACCATCCATTGGAGTAAGGAAAATCTCGCCAACAGACTACCTTCCATAATAACAAGGCTACCATCCATTGGAGTAACAAAAATATTAACAACAAACTACCTTCCATAATGACAAGGCTACCATCCATTGGAATAATAAAAATATCGACCACAGACTACCTTCCATAACGACACGGCTACCATCCATTAGAGTAACAAAAATATTGACAATAGACTACCTTCCATAATGAAAAGGCTACCATGCATTGGAGTAATGAAAATATCAACAAGAGACTACCATCTATAATGACTAGGCTACCATCCATTGGATTAACAAAAATCTCGACAACAAACCACCTTCCATAATGACAAGGCTACCATCCATTGGAGTAACAAAAATCTGGAAAACAAACTACCTTCCATAATGACAAGGCTACCATCCATTGGAGTAAAAAAAATCTCGAAAACAAGCTACCTCCCATAATGACAAGGCTAACATCCATTGGAGTAAGAAAAATATTGACAACAGACTACCTTCCATAATGACAAGGCTACCATCCATTGGAGTAATGAAAATATCAACAAGAGACTACCTTCCATAATCACAAGGCTACCATGCGTAGTAGTAATGAATATATCAACAAGAGACTACCTTCCATAATGACAAGGCTACCATCCATTGGAGTAAAAAAAAATCGACAATAGACTACCTTCCATAATGAAAAGGCTACCATCCATTGGAGTAACAAAAATATCTACAATAGACTATGTTCCATAATGAAAAGGCTACCATCAATTGTAGTAACCAAAATCTCGACAACAGACTACCTTCCATAATCACAAGGCTACCAACCATTATAGTAACAAAACTATCGACAACAGACTACCTTCCATAATGACAAGGCTACCATCAATTGGAGTAACAAAAATATCGAAAACAGACTACCTTACATAATGACAAGGCTACCATCCATTCAAGTAACAAAAATCTCGACAAGAGACTACCTTCCATAATGAAAAGGCTACCATCTATTGGAATAACAAAAATCTCGAGAACACACTATCTTCCATAATGACAAGGCTACCATCCAATGGAATAAAAAAAATCTCGACAACAAACTACCTTCCATAATGACAAGGCTACCATCCATTGGAATAACAAAAATATCGACAATAGACTACCTTCCATAATGAAACGGCTACCATCCATTAGAGTAACAAAAATATTGAAAATAGAGTACCTTCCATAATGACTAGGCTACCATCCATTGGAGTAATGAAAATATCAACAAGAGACTACCTTCCATAATTAAAAGGCTACTATGCATTGGAGTAATGAAAATATCAACAAGAGACTACCTTATGTAATGACTAGGCTACCATCCATTGGATTAACAAAAATCTCGACAACAAACTACCTTCCATAATGACAAGGCTACCATCCATTGGAGTAACAAAAATCTTGACAACAAACTACCTTCCATAATGACAAGCCTACCTTCCATTGGAGTAACAAAAATCTCGACAACAAACTACCTTCCATAATGACAAGGCTACCATCCATTGGAGTAACAAAAATCTTGACAACAAACTACCTTCCATAATGACAAGGCTACCATCCATTGGAGTAACAAAAATCTCGAAAACAAACTACCTTCCATAATGACAAGGCTAACATCCATTGGAGTAAGAAAAATATTGACAACAGACTACCTTCCATAATGACAAGGCTACCATCCATTGGAGTAATGAAAATATCAACAAGAAACTACCTTCCATAATCACAAGTCTACCATGCGTAGTAGTATTGAATATATCAACAAGAGACTACCTTCCATAATGACAAGGCTACCATCCATAGGAGTAACAAAAATATCGACAATAGACTACCTTCCATAATGAAAAGGCTACATCCATTGGAGTAACAAAAATATCTACAATATACTATGTTCCATAATGAAAAGGCTACCATCAATTGTAGTAACCAAAATCTCGACAACATACTACCTTCCATAATCACAAGGCTACCAACCATTATAGTAACAAAACTATCGACAACAGACTACCTTCCATAATGACAAGGCTACCATCAATTGGAGTAACAAAAATATCAAAAACAGACTACCTTACATAATGAAAAGGCTACCATCCATTCAAGTAACAAAAATCTCGACAAGAGACTACCTTCCATAATGACAAGGCTACCATCCATTGGAATAACAAAAATATCGACAATAGACTACCTTCCATAATGACACGGCTACCATCCATTAGAGTAACAAAAATATTGACAATAGACTACCTTCCATAATGACAAGGCTACCATCCATTAGAGTAATGAAAATATCAACAAGAGACTACCTTCCATAATGACAAGGCTACCATCCATTGGAGTAACAAAAATCTTGACAACAAACTACCTTCCATAATGACAAGGCTACCTTCCATTGGAGTAACAAAAATCTCGACAACAAACTACCTTCCATAATGACAAGGCTACCATCCATTGGAGTAACAAAAATCTTGACAACAAACTACCTTCCATAATGACAAGGCTACCATCCATTGGAGTAACAAAAATCTCGAAAACAAACTACCTTCCATAATGACAAGGCTAACATCCATTGGAGTAAGAAAAATATTGACAACAGACTACCTTCCATAATGACAAGGCTACCATCCATTGGAGTAATGAAAATATCAACAAGAGACTACCTTCCATAATCACAAGTCTACCATGCGTAGTAGTATTGAATATATCAACAAGAGACTACCTTCCATAATGACAAGGCTACCATCCATTGGAGTAACAAAAATATCAACAATAGACTACCTTCCATAATGAAAAGGCTACCATCCATTGGAGTAACAAAAATATCTACAATAGACTATGTTCCATAATGAAAAGGCTACCATCAATTGTAGTAACCAAAATCTCGACAACATACTACCTTCCATAATCACAAGGCTACCAACCATTATAGTAACAAAACTATCGACAACAGACTACCTTCCATAATGACAAGGCTACCATCAATTGGAGTAACAAAAATATCGAAAACAGACTACCTTACATAATGACAAGGCTACCATCTATTGGAATAACAAAAATCTCGAGAACACACTATCTTCCATAATGACAAGGCTACCATCCAATGGAATAAAAAAAATCTCGACAATAGAATACCTTCCATAATGTCTAGGCTACCATCAATTGGAGTAACAAAGATATCAACAACAACTACCTTCAATAATGATAATGCTACCATCCATTGGAGTAACAAAAATCTCGACAACAAACTACCTTCCATAATGACAAGGCTACCAATCATTGTAGTAAAAAAATCTCGACAACAGACTACCGTGCATAATGAGAAGGCTACCATCCATTGGAGTAACAAAAATATTGACAATAGACTACCTTCCATAATGACAAGTCTACAATCCATTGGTGTAATGAAAATATCAACAAGAGACTACCTTCCACAATGAAAAGGCTACCATACATTGGAGTAATGAAAATATCAAAAAGAGACTACCTTCTATAATGACTAGGCTACCATCCATTGGATTAACAAAAATATCGACAACAAACTACCTTCCATAATGACAAGGCTACCATCCATTGGAGTAACAAAAATCTTGACAACAAACTACCTTTCATAATGACAAGGCTACCTTCCATTGGAGTAACAAAAATCTCGACAACAAACTACCTTCCATAATGACAAGGCTAACATCCATTGGAGTAACAAAAATTTCGACAACGGACTACCTTACATAACGACTAGGCTACCATCCATTGGAGTAATGAAAATATCAACAAGAGAGTACCTACCATAATGAAAAGGCTACCATGCATTGGAATAATGAAAATATCAACAAGAGACTACCTTCCAAAATTACAAGGCTACCATCTATTGGAGTAACGGAAATCTCGCCAACAGACTACCTTCCATAATGACAAGGCTACCATCCATTGGAGTAACAAAAATCTTGACAACAAACTACCTTCCATAATTACAAGGCTACCATCCATTGGAATAACAAAAATATTGACAACAGACTACCTTCCATAATGACACGACTACCATCCATTGGAGTAACAAAAATATTGACAATAGACTACCTTCCATAATGACAAGGCTACCATCCATTGGAGTAATGAAAATATCAACAAGAGAGTACCTACCATAATGAAAAGGCTACCATGCATTGGAGTAATGAAAATATCAACAAGAGACTACCTTCCATAATGACAAGGCTACCATCCATTGGAGTAAGGAAAATCTCGCCAACAGACTACCTTCCATAATAACAAGGCTACCAACCATTATAGTAACAAAACTATCGACAACAGACTACCTTCCATAATGACAAGGCTACCATCAATTGGAGTAACAAAAATATCGAAAACAGACTACCTTACATAATGACAAGGCTACCATCCATTCAAGTAACAAAAATCTCGACAAGAGACTACCTTCCATAATGAAAAGGCTACCATCTACTGGAATAACAAAAATCTCGAGAACACACTATCTTCCATAATGACAAGGCTACCATCCAATGGAATAAAAAAAATCTCGACAACAAACTACCTTCCATAATGACAAGGCTACCATCCATTGGAATAACAAAAATATCGACAATAGACTACCTTCCATAATGACACGACTACCATCCATTAGAGTAACAAAAATATTGAAAATAGACTACCTTCCATAATGACAAGGCTACCATCCATTGGAGTATTGAAAATATCAACAAGAGACTACCTTCCATAATTAAAAGGCTACTATGCATTGGAGTAATGAAAATATCAACAAGAGACTACCTTATATAATGACTAGGCTACCATCCATTGGATTAACAAAAATCTCGACAACAAACTACCTTCCATAATGACAAGGCTACCATCCATTGGAGTAACAAAAATCTTGACAACAAACTACCTTCCATAATGACAAGGCTACCATCCATTGGAGTAACAAAAATCTCGAAAACAAACTACCTTCCATAATGACAAGGTTAACATCCATTGGAGTAAGAAAAATATTGACAACAGACTACCTTCCATAATGACAAGGCTACCATCCATTGGAGTAATGAAAATATCAACAAGAAACTACCTTCCATAATCACAAGTCTACCATGCGTAGTAGTATTGAATATATCAACAAGAGACTACCTTCCATAATGACAAGGCTACCATCCATAGGAGTAACAAAAATATCGACAATAGACTACCTTCCATAATGAAAAGGCTACCATCCATTGGAGTAACAAAAATATCTACAATAGACTATGTTCCATAATGAAAAGGCTACCATCAATTGTAGTAACCAAAATCTCGACAACATACTACCTTCCATAATCACAAGGCTACCAACCATTATAGTAACAAAACTATCGACAACAGACTACCTTCCATAATGACAAGGCTACCATCAATTGGAGTAACAAAAATATCGAAAACAGACTACCTTACATAATGAAAAGGCTACCATCCATTCAAGTAACAAAAATCTCGACAAGAGACTACCTTCCATAATGACAAGGCTACCATCCATTGGAATAACAAAAATATCGACAATAGACTACCTTCCATAATGACACGGCTACCATCCATTAGAGTAACAAAAATATTGACAATAGACTACCTTCCATAATGACAAGGCTACCATCCATTGGAGTAATGAAAATATCAACAAGAGACTACCTTCCATAATGAAAAGGCTACTATGCATTGGAGTAATGAAAATATCAACAAGAGACTACCTTCTATAGTGACAAGGCTACCATCCATTGTATTAACAAAAATCTCAACAACAAACTACCTTCCATAATGACAAGGCTACCATCCATTGGAGTAACAAAAATCTTGACAACAAACTACCTTCCATAATGACAAGGCTACCATCCATTGGAGTAACAAAAATCTCGAAAACAAACTACCTTCCATAATGACAAGGCTAACATCCATTGGAGTAAGAAAAATATTGACAACAGACTACCTTCCATAATGACAAGGCTACCATCCATTGGAGTAATGAAAATATCAACAAGAGACTACCTTCCATAATCACAAGTCTACCATGCGTAGTAGTATTGAATATATCAACAAGAGACTACCTTCCATAATGACAAGGCTACCATCCATTGGAGTAACAAAAATATCAACAATAGACTACCTTCCATAATGAAAAGGCTACCATCCATTGGAGTAACATAAATATCTACAATAGACTATGTTCCATAACGAAAAGGCTACCATCAATTGTAGTAACCAAAATCTCGACAACATACTACCTTCCATAATCACAAGGCTACCAACCATTATAGTAACAAAACTATCGACAACAGACTACCTTCCATAATGACAAGGCTACCATCAATTGGAGTAACAAAAATATCGAAAACAGACTACCTTACATAATGACAAGGCTACCATCCATTCAAGTAACAAAAATCTCGACAAGAGACTACCTTCCATAATGACAAGGCTACCATCTATTGGAATAACAAAAATATCGACAATAGACTACCTTCCATAATGACACGGCTACCATCCATTAGAGTAACAAAAATATTGACAATAGACTACCTTCCATAATGACAAGGCTACCATCCATTGGAGTAATGAAAATATCAACAAGAGACTACCTTCCATAATGAAAAGGCTACTATGCATTGGAGTAATGAAAATATCAACAAGAGACTACCTTCTATAGTGACTAGGCTACCATCCATTGTATTAACAAAAATCTCAACAACAAACTACCTTCCATAATGACAAGGCTACCATCCATTGGAGTAACAAAAATCTGGACAACAAACTACCTTCCATAATGACAAGGCTACCATCCATTGGAGTAACAAAAATCTCGAAAACAAACTACCTTCCATAATGACAAGGCTAACATCCATTGGAGTAAGAAAAATATTGACAACAGACTACCTTCCATAATGACAAGGCTACCATCCATTGGAGTAATGAAAATATCAACAAGAGACTACCTTCCATAATCACAAGTCTACCATGCGTAGTAGTATTGAATATATCAACAAGAGACTACCTTCCATAATGAAAAGGCTACCATCCATTGGAGTAACATAAATATCTACAATAGACTATGTTCCATAACGAAAAGGCTACCATCAATTGTAGTAACCAAAATCTCGACAACATACTACTTTCCATAATCACAAGGCTACCAACCATTATAGTAACAAAACTATCGACAACAGACTACCTTCCATAATGACAAGGCTACCATCAATTGGAGTAACAAAAATATCGAAAACAGACTACCTTACATAATGACAAGGCTACCATCCATTCAAGTAACAAAAATCTCGACAAGAGACTACCTTACATAATGACAAGGCTACCATCTATTGGAATAACAAAAATCTCGAGAACACACTATCTTCCATAATGACAAGGCTACCATCCAATGGAATAAAAAAATCTCGACAACAGACTACCTTCCATAATGTCTAGGCTACCATCAATTGGATTAACAAAGATATCAACAACAACTACCTTCCATAATGATAATGCTACCATCCATTGGAGTAACAAAAATCTCGACAACAAACTACCTTCCATAATGACAAGGCTACCAATCATTGTAGTAAAAAAATCTCGACAACAGACTACCTTGCATAATGAGAAGGCTACCATCCATTGGAGTAACAAAAATATTGACAATAGACTACCTTCCATAATGACAAGTCTACAATCCATTGGTGTAATGAAAATATCAACAAGAGACTACCTTCCACAATGAAAAGGCTACCATACATTGGAGTAATGAAAATATCAAAAAGAGACTACCTTCTATAATGACTAGGCTACCATCAATTGGATTAACAAAAATATCGACAACAAACTACCTTCCATAATGACAAGGCTACCATCCATTGGAGTAACAAAAATCTTGACAACAAACTACCTTCCATAATGACAAGGCTACCTTCCATTGGAGTAACAAAAATCTCGACAACAAACTACCTTCCATAATGACAAGGCTAACATCCATTGGAGTAACAAAAATTTCGACAATGGACTACCTTACATAAAGACTAGGCTACCATCCATTGGAGTAATGAAAATATCAACAAGAGAGTACCTACCATAATGAAAAGGCTACCATGCATTGGAATAATGAAAATATCAACAAGAGACTACCTTCCAAAATTACAAGGCTACCATCTATTGGAGTAACGAAAATCTCGCCAACAGACTACCTTCCATAATGACAAGGCTACCATCCATTGGAGTAACAAAAATCTTGACAACAAACTACCTTCCATAATTACAAGGCTACCATCCATTGGAATAACAAAAATATTGACAACAGACTACCTTCCATAATGACACGACTACCATCCATTGGAGTAACAAAAATATTGACAATAGACTACCTTCCATAATGACAAGGCTACCATCCATTGGAGTAATGAAAATATCAACAAGAGAGTACCTACCATAATGAAAAGGCTACCATGCATTGGAGTAATGAAAATATCAACAAGAGACTACCTTCCATAATGACAAGGCTACCATCCATTGGAGTAAGGAAAATCTCGCCAACAGACTACCTTCCATAATAACAAGGCTACCATCCATTGGAGTAACAAAAATCTTGACAACAAACTACCTTCCATAATGACAAGGCTACCATCCATTGGAATAACAAAAATATCGACAACAGACTACCTTCCATAACGACACGGCTACCATCCATTAGAGTAACAAAAATATTGACAATAGACTACCTTCCATAATGAAAAGGCTACCATGCATTGGAGTAATGAAAATATCAACAAGAGACTACCTTCTATAATGACTAGGCTAATATCCATTGGATTAACAAAAATCTCGACAACAAACTACCTTCCATAATGACAAGGCTACCATCCATTGGAGTAACAAAAATCTTGAAAACAAACTACCTTCCATAATGACAAGGCTACCATCCATTGGAGTAAAAAAAATCTCGAAAACAAGCTACCTCCCATAATGACAAGGCTAACATCCATTGGAGTAAGAAAAATATTGACAACAGACTACCTTCCATAATGACAAG
Organism: Vicia faba; assembly: GCA_948472305.1. Lineage (NCBI taxonomy): Eukaryota > Viridiplantae > Streptophyta > Magnoliopsida > Fabales > Fabaceae > Vicia > Vicia faba. Next base: position 583,404,455 of record OX451739.1, on the reverse strand, counting down.
GCTACCATCCATTGGAGTAATGAAAATATCAACAAGAGACTACCTTCCATAATCACAAGGCTACCATGCGTAGTAGTAATGAATATATCAACAAGAGACTACCTTCCATAATGACAAGGCTACCATCCATTGGAGTAACAAAAATATCGACAATAGACTACCTTCCATAATGAAAAGGCTACCATCCATTGGAGTAAAAAAAATATCTACAATAGACTATGTTCCATAATGAAAAGGCTACCATCAATTGTAGTAACCAAAATCTCGACAACAGACTACCTTCCATAAACACAAGGCTACCAACCATTATAGTAACAAAACTATCGACAACAGACTACCTTCCATAATGACAAGGCTACCATCAATTGGAGTAACAAAAATATCGAAAACAGACTACCTTACATAATGACAAGGCTACCATCCATTCAAGTAACAAAAATCTCGACAAGAGACTACCTTCCATAATGAAAAGGCTACCATCTATTGGAATAACAAAAATCTCGAGAACACACTATCTTCCATAATGACAAGGCTACCATCCAATGGAATAAAAAAAATCTCGACAACAAACTACCTTCCATAATGACAAGGCTACCATCCATTGGAATAACAAAAATATCGACAATAGACTACCTTCCATAATGACACGGCTACCATCCATTAGAGTAACAAAAATATTGAAAATAGACTACCTTCCATAATGACAAGGCTACCATCCATTGGAGTAATGAAAATATCAACAAAAGACTACCTTCCATAATTAAAAGGCTACTATGCATTGGAGTAATGAAAATATCAACAAGAGACTACCTTATATAATGACTAGGGTACCATCCATTGGATTAACAAAAATCTCGACAACAAACTACCTTCCATAATGACAAGGCTACCATCCATTGGAGTAACAAAAATCTTGACAACAAACTACCTTCCATAATGACAAGGCTACCATCCATTGGAGTAACAAAAATCTCGAAAACAAACTACCTTCCATAATGACAAGGCTAACATCCATTGGAGTAAGAAAAATATTGACAACAGACTACCTTCCATAATGACAAGGCTACCATCCATTGGAGTAATGAAAATATCAACAAGAGACTACCTTCCATAATCACAAGTCTACCATGCGTAGTAGTATTGAATATATCAACAAGAGACTACCTTCCATAATCACAAGGCTACCATCCATATGAGTAACAAAAATATCGACAATAGACTACCTTCCATAATGAAAAGGCTACCATCCATTCGAGTAACAAAAATATCTACAATAGACTATGTTCCATAATGAAAAGGCTACCATCAATTGTAGTAACCAAAATCTCGACAACATACTACCTTCCATAATCACAAGGCTACCAACCATTATAGTAACAAAACTATCAACAACAGACTACCTTCCATAATGACAAGGCTACCATCAATTGGAGTAACAAAAATATCGAAAACAGACTACCTTACATAATGAAAAGGCTACCATCCATTCAAGTAACAAAAATCTCGACAAGAGACTACCTTCCATAATGACAACGCTACCATCCATTGGAATAACAAAAATATCGACAATAGACTACCTTCCATAATGATACGGCTACCATCCATTAGAGTAACAAAAATATTGACAATAGACTACCTTCCATAATGACAAGGCTACCATCCATTGGAGTAATGAAAATATCAACAAGAGACTACCTTCCATAATGAAAAGGCTACTATGCATTGGAGTAATGAAAATATCAACAAGAGACTACCTTCTATAGTGACTAGGCTACCATCCATTGTATTAACAAAAATCTCAACAACAAACTACCTTCCATAATGACAAGGCTACCATCCATTGGAGTAACAAAAATCATGACAACAAACTACCTTCCATAATAACAAGGCTACCATCCATTGGAGTAACAAAAATCTCGAAAACAAACTACCTTCCATAATGACAAGGCTAACATCCATTGGAGTAAGAAAAATATTGACAACAGACTACCTTCCATAATGAGAAGGCTACCATCCATTGGAGTAATGAAAATATCAACAAGAGACTACCTTCCATAATCACAAGTCTACCATGCGTAGTAGTATTGAATATATCAACAAGAGACTACCTTCCATAATGACAAGGCTACCATCCATTGGAGTAACAAAAATATCAACAATAGACTACCTTCCATAATGAAAAGGCTACCATCCATTGGAGTAACAAAAATATCTACAATAGACTATGTTCCATAATGAAAAGGCTACCATCAATTGTAGTAACCAAAATCTCGACAACATACTACCTTCCATAATCACAAGGCTACCAACCATTATAGTAACAAAACTATCGACAACAGACTACCTTCCATAATGACAAGGCTACCATCAATTGGAGTAACAAAAATATCGAAAACAGACTACCTTACATAATGACAAGGCTACCATCCATTCAAGTAACAAAAATCTCGACAAGAGACTACCTTCCATAATGACAAGGCTATCATCTATTGGAATAACAAAAATCTCGAGAACACACTATCTTCCATAATGACAAGGCTACCATCCAATGGAATAAAAGAAATCTCGACAACAGACTACCTTCCATAATGTCTAGGCTACCATCAATTGGAGTAACAAAGATATCAACAACAACTACCTTCCATAATGATAATCCTACCATCCATTGGAGTAACAAAAATCTCGACAACAAACTACCTGCCATAATGACAAGGCTACCAATCATTGTAGTAAAAAAATCTCGACAACAGACTACCTTGCATAATGAGAAGGCTACCATCCATTGGAGTAACAAAAATATTGACAATAGACTACCTTCCATAATGACAAGTCTACAATCCATTGGTGTAATGAAAATATCAACAAGAGACTACCTTCCACAATGAAAAGGCTACCATACATTGGAGTAATGAAAATATCAAAAAGAGACTACCTTCTATAATGACTAGGCTACCATCCATTGGATTAACAAAAATATCGACAACAAACTACCTTCCATAATGACAAGGCTACCATCCATTGGAGTAACAAAAATCTTGACAACAAACTACCTTCCATAATGACAAGGCTACCTTCCATTGGAGTAACAAAAATCTCGATAACAAACTACCTTCCATAAAGACAAGGCTAACATCCATTGGAGTAACAAAAATTTCGACAACAGACTACCTTACATAACGACTAGGCTACCATCCATTGGAGTAATGAAAATATCAACAAGAGAGTACCTACCATAATGAAAAGGCTACCATGCATTGGAATAATGAAAATATCAACAAGAGACTACCTTCCAAAATTACAAGGCTACCATCTATTGGAGTGACGAAAATCTCGCCAACAGACTACCTTCCATAATGACAAGGCTACCATCCATTGGAGTAACAAAAATTTTGACAACAAACTACCTTCCATAATTACAAGGCTACCATCCATTGGAATAACAAAAATATTGACAACAGACTACCTTCCATAATGACACGACTACCATCCATTGGAGTAACAAAAATATTGACAATAGACTACCTTCCATAATGACAAGGCTACCATCCATTGGAGTAATGAAAATATCAACAAGAGACTACCTTCCATAATGAAAAGGCTACCATGCATTGTAGTAATGAAAATATCAACAAGAGACTACCTTCTATATTGACAAGCCTACCATCCATTGGAGTAACAAAAATCTCGCCAACAGACTACCTTCCATAATAACAAGGCTACCATCCATTGGAATAACAAAAATCTTGACAACAAACTACCTTCCATAATGACAAGGCTACCATCCATTGGAATAACAAAAATATCGACAACAGACTACCTTCCATAATGACACGGCTACCATCCATTAGAGTAACAAAAATATTGACAATAGACTACCTTCCATAATGAAAAGGCTACCATGCATTGGAGTAATGAAAATATCAACAAGAGACTACCTTCTATAATGACTAGGCTACCATCCATTGGATTAATAAAAATCTCGACAACAAACTACCTTCCATAATGACAAGGCTACCATCCATTGCAGTAACAAAAACCTTGACAACAAACTACCTTCCATAATGACAAGGCTACCATCCATTGGAGTAAAAAAAATCTCGAAAACAAACTACCTTCCATAATGACAAGGCTAACATCCATTGGAGTAAGAAAAATATTGACAACAGACTACCTTCCATAATGACAAGGCTACCATCCATTGGAGTAATGAAAATATCAACAAGAGACTACCTTCCATAATCACAAGTCTACCATGCGTAGTAGTATTGAATATATCAACAAGAGACTACCTTCCATAATGACAAGGCTACCATCCATTGGAGTAACAAAAATATCAACAATAGACTACCTTCCATAATGAAAAGGCTACCATCCATTGGAGTAACAAAAATATCTACAATAGACTATGTTCCATAATGAAAAGGCTACCATCAATTGTAGTAACCAAAATCTCGACAACATACTACCTTCCATAATCACAAGGCTACCAACCATTATAGTAACAAAACTATCGACAACAGACTACCTTCCATAATGACAAGGCTACCATCAATTGGAGTAACAAAAATATCGAAAACAGACTACCTTACATAACGACAAGGCTACCATCCATTCAAGTAACAAAAATCTCGACAAGAGACTACCTTCCATAATGACAAGGCTACCATCTATTGGAATAACAAAAATCTCGAGAACACACTATCTTCCATAATGACAAGGCTACCATCCAATGGAATAAAAAAAATCTCGACAACAGACTACCTTCCATAATGTCTAGGCTACCATCAATTGGAGTAACAAAGATATCAACAACAACTACCTTCCATAATGATAATCCTACCATCCATTGGAGTAACAAAAATCTCGACAACAAACTACCTTCCATAATGACAAGGCTACCAATCATTGTAGTAAAAAAATCTCGACAACAGACTACCTTGCATAATGAGAAGGCTACCATCCATTGGAGTAACAAAAATATTGACAATAGACTACCTTCCATAATGACAAGTCTACAATCCATTGGTGTAATGAAAATATCAACAAGAGACTACCTTCCACAATGAAAAGGCTACCATACATTGGAGTAATGAAAATATCAAAAAGAGACTACCTTCTATAATGACTAGGCTACCATCCATTGGATTAACAAAAATATCGACAACAAACTACCTTCCATAATGACAAGGCTACCATCCATTGGAGTAACAAAAATCTTGACAACAAACTACCTTCCATAATGACAAGGCTACCTTCCATTGGAGTAACAAAAATCTCGACAACAAACTACCTTCCATAAAGACAAGGCTAACATCCATTGGAGTAACAAAAATTTCGACAACGGACTACCTTACATAACGACTAGGCTACCATCCATTGGAGTAATGAAAATATCAACAAGAGAGTACCTACCATAATGAAAAGGCTACCATGCATTGGAATAATGAAAATATCAACAAGAGACTACCTTCCAAAATTACAAGGCTACCATCTATTGGAGTGACGAAAATCTCGCCAACAGACTAACTTCCATAATGACAAGGCTACCATCCATTGGAGTAACAAAAATCTTGACAACAAACTACCTTCCATAATTACAAGGCTACCATCCATTGGAATAACAAAAATATTGACAACAGACTACCTTCCATAATGACACGACTACCATCCATTGGAGTAACAAAAATATTGACAATATACTACCTTCCATAATGACAAGGCTACCATCCATTGGAGTAATGAAAATATCAACAAGAGACTACCTTCCATAATGAAAAGGCTACCATGCATTGTAGTAATGAAAATATCAACAAGAGACTACCTTCTATAATGACAAGCCTACCATCCATTGGAGTAACAAAAATCTCGCCAACAGACTACCTTCCATAATAACAAGGCTACCATCCATTGGAATAACAAAAATCTTGACAACAAACTACCTTCCATAATGACAAGGCTACCATCCATTGGAATAACAAAAATATCGACAACAGACTACCTTCCATAATGACACGGCTACCATCCATTAGAGAAACAAAAATATTGACAATAGACTACCTTCCATAATGAAAAGGCTACCATGCATTGGAGTAATGAAAATATCAACAAGAGACTACCTTCTATAATGACTAGGCTACCATCCATTGGATTAATAAAAATCTCGACAACAAACTACCTTCCATAATGACAAGGCTACCATCCATTGCAGTAACAAAAATCTTGACAACAAACTACCTTCCATAATGACAAGGCTACCATCCATTGAAGTAAAAAAAATCTCGAAAACAAACTACCTTCCATAATGACAAGGCTAACATCCATTGGAGTAAGAAAAATATTGACAACAGACTACCTTCCATAATGACAAGGCTACCATCCATTGGAGTAATGAAAATATCAACAAGAGACTACCTTCCATAATCACAAGTCTACCATGCGTAGTAGTATTGAATATATCAACAAGAGACTACCTTCCATAATGACAAGGCTACCATCCATATGAGTAACAAAAATATCGACAATAGACTACCTTCCATAATGAAAAGGCTACCATCCATTGGAGTAACAAAAATATCTACAATAGACTATGTTCCATAATGAAAAGGCTACCATCAATTGTAGTAACCAAAATCTCGACAACATACTACCTTCCATAATCACAAGGCTACTAACCATTATAGTAACAAAACTATCGACAACAGACTACCTTCAATAATGACAAGGCTACCATCAATTGGAGTAACAAAAATATCGAAAACAGACTACCTTACATAATGAAAAGGCTACCATCCATTCAAGTAACAAAAATCTCGACAAGAGACTACCTTCCATAATGACAACGCTACCATCCATTGGAATAACAAAAATATCGACAATAGACTACCTTCCATAATGACACGGCTACCATCCATTAGAGTAACAAAAATATTGACAATAGACTACCTTCCATAATGATAAGGCTACCATCCATTGGAGTAATGAAAATATCAACAAGAGACTACCTTCCATAATGAAAAGGCTACTATGCATTGGAGTAATGAAAATATCAACAAGAGACTACCTTCTATAGTGACTAGGCTACCATCCATTGTATTAACAAAAATCTCAACAACAAACTACCTTCCATAATGACAAGGCTACCATCCATTGGAGTAACAAAAATCTTGACAACAAACTACCTTCCATAATGACAAGGCTACCATCCATTGGAGTAACAAAAATCTCGAAAACAAACTACCTTCCATAATGATAAGGCTAACATCCATTGGAGTAAGGAAAATATTGACAACAGACTACCTTCCATAAGGACAAGGCTACCATCCATTGGAGTAATGAAAATATCAACAAGAGACTACCTTCCATAATCACAAGTCTACCATGCGTAGTAGTATTGAATATATCAACAAGAGACTACCTTCCATAATGACAAGGCTACCATCCATTGGAGTAACAAAAATATCAACAATAGACTACCTTCCATAATGAAAAGGCTACCATCCATTGGAGTAACAAAAATATCTACAATAGACTATGTTCCATAATGAAAAGGCTACCATCAATTGTAGTAACCAAAATCTCGACAACATACTACCTTCCATAATCACAAGGCTACCAAGCATTATAGTAACAAAACTATCGACAACAGACTACCTTCCATAATGACAAGGCTACCATCAATTGGAGTAACAAAAATATCGAAAATAGACTACCTTACATAACGACAAGGCTACCATCCATTCAAGTAACAAAAATCTCGACAAGAGACTACCTTCCATAATGACAAGGCTACCATCTATTGGAATAACAAAAATCTCGAGAACACACTATCTTCCATAATGACAAGGCTACCATCCAATGGAATAAAAAAAATCTCGACAACAGACTACCTTCCATAATGTCTAGGCTACCATCAATTGGAGTAACAAAGATATCAACAACAGCTACCTTCCATAATGATAATCCTACCATCCATTGGAGTAACAAAAATCTCGACAACAAACTACCTTCCATAATGACAAGGCTACCAATCATTGTAGTAAAAAAATCTCGACAACAGACTACCTTGCATAATGAGAAGGCTACCATCCATTGGAGTAACAAAAATATTGACAATAGACTACCTTCCATAATGACAAGTCTACAATCCATTGGTGTAATGAAAATATCAACAAGAGACTACCTTCCACAATGAAAAGGCTACCATACATTGGAGTAATGAAAATATCAAAAAGAGACTACCTTCTATAATGACTAGGCTACCATCCATTGGATTAACAAAAAATATCGACAACAAACTACCTTCCATAATGACAAGGCTACCATCCATTGGAGTAACAAAAATCTTGACAACAAACTACCTTCCATAATGACAAGGCTACCTTCCATTGGAGTAACAAAAATCTCGACAACAAATTACCTTCCATAATGACAAGGCTAACATCCATTGGAGTAACAAAAATTTCGACAACGGACTACCTTACATAACGACTAGGCTACCATCCATTGGAGTAATGAAAATATCAACAAGAGAGTACCTACCATAATGAAAAGGCTACCATGCATTGGAATAATGAAAATATCAACAAGAGACTACCTTCCAAAATTACAAGGCTACCATCTATTGGAGTGACGAAAATCTCGCCAACAGACTACCTTCCATAATGACAAGGCTACCATCCATTGTAGTAACAAAAATCTTGACAACAAACTACCTTCCATAATTACAAGGCTACCATCCATTGGAATAACAAAAATATTGACAACAGACTACCTTCCATAATGACACGACTACCATCCATTGGAGTAACAAAAATATTGACAATAGACTACCTTCCATAATGACAAGGCTACCATCCATTGGAGTAATGAAAATATCAACAAGAGACTACCTTCCATAATGAAAAGGCTACCATGCATTGTAGTAATGAAAATATCAACAAGAGACTACCTTCTATAATGACAAGCCTACCATCCATTGGAGTAACGAAAATCTCGCCAACAGACTACCTTCCATAATAACAAGGCTACCATCCATTGGAATAACAAAAATCTTGACAACAAACTACCTTCCATAATGATAAGGCTACCATCCATTGGAATAACAAAAATATCGACAACAGACTACCTTCCATAATGACACGGCTACCATCCATTAGAGTAACTAAAATATTGACAATAGACTACCTTCCATAATGAAAAGGCTACCATGCATTGGAGTAATGAAAATATCAACAAGAGACTACCTTCTATAATGACTAGGCTACCATCCATTGGATTAATAAAAATCTAGACAACAAACTACCTTCCATAATGACAAGGCTACCATCCATTGCAGTAACAAAAATCTTGACAACAAACTACCTTCCATAATGACAAGGCTACCATCCATTGGAGTAAAAAAAATCTCGAAAACAAACTACCTTCCATAATGACAAGGCTAACATCCATTGGAGTAAGAAAAATATTGACAATAGACTACCTTCCATAATGACAAGGCTACCATCCATTGGAGTAATGAAAATATCAACAAGAGACTACCTTCCATAATCACAAGGCTACCATGCGTAGTAGTAATGAATATATCAACAAGAGACTACCTTCCATAATGACAAGGCTACCATCCATTGGAGTAACAAAAATATCGACAATAGACTACCTTCCATAATGAAAAGGCTACCATCCATTGGAGTAAAAAAAATATCTACAATAGACTATGTTTCATAATGAAAAGGCTACCATCAATTGTAGTAACCAAAATCTTGACAACTGACTACCTTCCATAATCACAAGGCTACCAACCATTATAGTAACAAAACTATCGACAACAGACTACCTTCCATAATGACAAGGCTACCATCAATTGGAGTAACAAAAATATCGAAAACAGACTACCTTACATAATGACAATGCTACCATCCATTCAAGTAACAAAAATCTCGACAAGAGACTACCTTCCATAATGACAAGGCTACCATCTATTGGAATAACAAAAATCTCGAGAACACACTATCTTCCATAATGACAAGGCTACCATCCAATGGAATAAAAAAAATCTCGACAACAAACTACCTTCCATAATGACAAGGCTACCATCCATTGGAATAACAAAAATATCGACAATAGACTACCTTCCATAATGATACGGCTACCATCCATTAGAGTAACAAAAATATTGACAATAGACAACCTTCCATAATGACAAGGCTACCATCCATTGGAGTAATGAAAATATCAACAAGAGTCTACCTTCCATAATGAAAAGGCTACCATGCATTGGAGTAATGAAAATATCAACAACAGACTACCTTCTATAATGACTAGGCTACCATCCATTGGATTAACAAAAATCTCGACAACAAACTACCTTCCATAATGACAAGGCTACCATCCATTGGAGTAACAAAAATCTTGACAACAAACTACCTTCCATAATGACAAGGCTACCATCCATTGGAGTAACAAAAATCTCGAAAACAAACTACCTTCCATAATGACAAGGCTAACATCCATTGGAGTAAGAAAAATATTGACAACAGACTACCCTCCATAATGACAAGGCTACCATCCATTGGAGTAATGAAAATATCAACAAGAGACTACCTTCCATAATCATAAGTCTACCATGCGTAGTAGTATTGAATATATCAACAAGAGACTACCTTCCATAATGACAAGGCTACCATCCATTGGAGTAACAAAAATATCGACAATAGACTACCTTCCATAATGAAAAGGCTACCATCCATTGGAGTAACAAAAATATCTACAATAGACTATGTTCCATAATGAAAAGGCTACCATCAATTGTAGTAACCAAAATCTCGACAACAGACTACCTTCCATAATCACAAGGCTACCAACCATTATTGTAACAAAACTATCGACAACAGACTACCTTCCATAATGACAAGGCTACCATCAATTGGAGTAACAAAAATATCGAAAACAGACTACCTTACATAATGACAAGGCTACCATCCATTCAAGTAACCAAAATCTTGACAAGTGACTACCTTCCATAATGACAAGGCTACCATCTATTGGAATAACAAAAATCTCGAGAACACACTATCTTCCATAATGACAAGGCTACCATCTAATGGAATAAAAAAAATCTTGACAACATACTACCTTCCATAATGTCTAGGCTACCATCAATTGGAGTAACAAAGATATCAACAACAACTACCTTCCATAATGACAATGCAACCATCCATTGGAGTAACAAAAATCTCGACAACAAACTACCTTCCATAATGACAAGGCTACCAATCATTGTAGTAAAAAAATCTCGACAACAGACTACCTTGCATAATGAGAAGGCTACCATCCATTGGAGTAACAAAAATATTGACAATAGACTACCTTCCATAATGACAAGTCTAGAATCCATTGGTGTAATGAAAATATCAACAAGAGACTACCTTCCACAATGAAAAGGATACCATACATTGGAGTAATGAAAATATCAAAAAGAGACTACCTTCTATAATGACTAGGCTACCATCCATTGGATTAACAAAAATATCGACAACAAACTACCTTCCATAATGACAAGGCTACCATCCATTGGAGTAACAAAAATATTGACAACAAACTACCTTCCATAATGACAAGGCTACCATCCATTGGAGTAACAAAAATCTCGACAACAAACTACCTTCCATAATGACAAGGCTAACATCCATTGGAGTAACAAAAATATTGACAACAGACTACCTTTCATAATGACAAGGCTACCATCCATTGGAGTAATGAAAATATCAACAAGAGACTACCTTCCATAATGACAAGGCTACCATGCGTAGTAGTAATGAATATTTCAACAAGAGACAACCTTCCATAATGACAAGGCTACCATCCATTGGAGTAACAAAAATATCGAAAATAGACTATGTTTAATAATGAAAAGGCTACCATCCATTGGAGAAACAAAAATATCGACAATAGACTACCTTACATAATGAAAAGGCTACCATCCATTGAAGTAACAAAAATATCTACAATAGACTATGTTCCATAATGAAAAGGCTACCATCCATTGTAGTAACCAAAATCTCGACAATAGACTACCTTCCATAATCACAAGGCTACCAACCATTATAGTAACAAAAATCTCGACAACAGACTACCTTCCATAATGAAAAGGCTACCATCAATTGGAGTAACAAAAATATAGAAAACAGACTACCTTACAAAATGACAAGGCTATCATCCAATCAAGTAACAAAAATCTCGACAAGAGACTACCTTACATAATGACAAGGCTACCATCTATTAGAGTAACAATGATATCAACAACACACTACCTTCCATAATGACAAGGCTAACATCCATTGGAGTAACAAAAATTTCGACAACGGACTACCTTACATAACGACTAGGCTACCATCCATTGGAGTAATGAAAATATCAACAAGAGAGTACCTACCATAATGAAAAGGCTACAATGCATTGGAGTAATGAAAATATCAACAAGAGACTACCTTCAAAAATTACAAGGCTACCATCCATTGGAGTAACGAAAATCTCGCCAACAGACTACCTTCCATAATGACAAGGCTACCATCCATTGGAGTAACAAAAATCTTGACAACAAACTACCTTCCATAATTACAAGGCTACCATCCATTGGAATAACAAAAATATTGACAACAGACTACCTTCCATAATGACACGACTACCATCCATTGGAGTAACAAAAATCTTGACAATAGACTACCTTCTATAATGACAAGGCTACCATCCATTGGAGTAATGAAAATATCAACAAGAGACTACCTTCCATAATGAAAAGGCTACCATGCATTGTAGTAATGAAAATATCAACAAGAGACTACCTTCTATAAAGACAAGCCTACCATCCATTGGAGTAACGAAAATCTCGCGTACAGACTACCTTCCATAATAACAAGGCTACCATCCATTGGAATAACAAAAATCTTGACAACAAACTACCTTCCATAATGACAAGGCTACCATCCATTGGAATAACAAAAATATCGACAACAGACTACCTTCCATAATGACACGGCTACCATCCATTAGAGTAACAAAAATATTGACAATAGACTACCTTCCATAATGAAAAGGCTACCATGCATTGAAGTAATGAAAATATCAACAAGATACTACCTTCTATAATGGCTAGGCTACCATCCTTGGATTAATAAAAATCTCGACAACAAACTACCTTCCATAATGACAAGGCTACCATCCATTGGAGTAACAAAAATCTTGACAACAAACTACCTTCCATAATGACAAGGCTACCATCCATTGGAGTAAAAAAAATCTCAAAAACAAACTACCTTCCATAATGACAAGGCTAACATCCATTGGAGTAAGAAAAATATTGACAACAGACTACCTTCCATAATGACAAGGCTACCATCCATTGGAGTAATGAAAATATCAACAAGAGACTACCTTCGATAATCACAAGGCTACCATGCGTAGTAGTAATGAATATATCAACAAGAGACTACCTTCCATAATGACAAGGCTACCATCCATTGGAGTAACAAAAATATCGACAATAGACTACCTTCCATAATGAAAAGGCTACCATCCATTAGAGTAAAAAAAATATCTACAATAGACTATGTTCCATAATGAAAAGGCTACCATCAATTGTAGTAACCAAAATCTCGACAACAGACTACCTTCCATAATCACAAGGCTACCAACCATTATAGTAACAAAACTATCGACAACAGACTACCTTCCATAATGACAAGGCTACCATCAATTGGAGTAACAAAAATATCAAAAACAGACTACCTTACATAATGACAAGGCTACCATCCATTCAAGTAACAAAAATCTCGACAAGAGACTACCTTCCATAATGACAAGGCAACCATCTATTGGAATAACAAAAATCTCGAGAACACACTATCTTCCATAATGACAAGGCTACCATCCAATGGAATAAAAAAAATCTCGACAACAAACTACCTTCCATAATGACAAGGCTACCATCCATTGGAATAACAAAAATATCGACAATAGACTACCTTCCATAATGACACGGCTACCATCCATTAGAGTAACAAAAATATTGACAATAGACAACCTTCCATAATGACAAGGCTACCATCCATTGGAGTAATGAAAATATCAACAAGAGTCTACCTTCCATAATGAAAAGGCTACCATGCATTGGAGTAATGAAAATATCAACAAGAGACTACCTTCTATAATGACTAGGCTACCATCCATTGGATTAACAAAAATCTCGACAACAAACTACCTTCCATAATGACAAGGCTACCATCCATTGGAGTAACAAAAATCTTGACAACAAACTACCTTCCATAATGACAAGGCTACCATCCATTGGAGTAACAAAAATCTCGACAACAAACTACCTTCCATAATGACAAGGCTAACATCCATTGGAGTAACAAAAATATTGACAACAGACTACCTTCCATAATGACAAGGCTACCATCCATTGGAGTAATGAAAATATCAACAAGAGACTACCTTCCATAATGACAAGGCTACCATGCGTAGTAGTAATGAATATATCAACAAGAGACTACCTTCCATAATGACAAGGCTACCATCCATTGGAGTAACAAAAATATCGAAAATAGACTATGTTTAATAATGAAAAGGCTACCATCCATTGGAGAAACAAAAATATCGACAATAGACTATGTTCCATAATGAAAAGGCTACCATCAATTGTAGTAACTAAAATCTCGACAACAGACTACCTTCCATAATCACAAGGCTACCAACCATTATAGTAACAAAACTATCGACAACAGACTACCTTCCATAATGACAAGGCTACCATCAATTTGAGTAACAAAAATATCGAAAACAGACTACCTTACATAATGACAAGGCTACCATCCATTCAAGTAACAAAAATATCGACAAGAGACTACCTTCCATAATGACAAGGCTACCATCTATTGGAATAATAAAAATCTCGAGAACACACTATCTTCCATAATGACAAGGCCACCATCCAATGGGTTAAAAAAAAACTCGACAACAGACTACCTTCCATAATGTCTAGGCTACCATCAATTGGAGTAACAAAGATATCAACAACAACTACCTTCCATAATGACAATGCAACCATCCATTGGAGTAACAAAAATCTCGACAACAAACTACCTTCCATAATGACAAGGCTACCAATCATTGTAGTAAAAAAATCTCGACAACAGACTACCTTGCATAATGAGAAGGCTACCATCCATTGGAGTAACAAAAATATTGACAATAGACTACCTTCCATAATGACAAGTCTACAATCCATTGGTGTAATGAAAATATCAACAAGAGACTACCTTCCACAATGAAAAGGCTACCATACATTGGAGTAATGAAAATATCAAAAAGAGACTACCTTCCATAATGACAAGGCTACCATCCATTGGAGTAACAAAAATCTCGACAACAAACTACCTTCCATAATGACAAGGCTAACATCCATTGGAGTAACAAAAATATTGACAACAGACTACCTTTCATAATGACAAGGCTACCATCCATTGGAGTAATGAAAATATCAACAAGTGACTACCTTCCATAATGACAAGGCTACCATGCGTAGTAGTAATGAATATTTCAACAAGAGACAACCTTCCATAATGACAAGGCTACCATCCATTGGAGTAACAAAAATATCGAAAATAGACTATGTTTAATAATGAAAAGGCTACCATCCATTGGAGAAACAAAAATATCGACAATAGACTACCTTACAGAATAAAAAGGCTACCATCCATTGGAGTAACAAAAATATCTACAATAGACTATGTTCCATAATGAAAAGGCTACCATCCATTGTAGTAACCAAAATCTCGACAACAGACTACCTTCCATAATCACAAGGCTACCAACCATTATAGTAACAAAAATCTCGACAACAGACTACCTTCCATAATGAAAAGGCTACCATCAATTGGAGTAACAAAAATATA
Organism: Vicia faba; assembly: GCA_948472305.1. NCBI lineage: Eukaryota > Viridiplantae > Streptophyta > Magnoliopsida > Fabales > Fabaceae > Vicia > Vicia faba. The sequence continues at coordinate 583,388,505 of OX451739.1, read as the reverse complement.
GAAAACAGACTACCTTACATAATTACAAGGCTACCATCCATTCAAGTAACAAAAATCTCGACAAGAGACTACCTTACATAATGACAAGGCTACCATCTATTAGAGTAACAATGATATCAACAACACACTACCTTCCATAATGACAAGGCTAACATCCATTGGAGTAACAAAAATTTCGACAACGGACTACCTTACATAACGACTAGGCTACCATCCATTGGAGTAATGAAAATATCAACAAGAGAGTACCTACCATAATGAAAAGGCTACCATGCATTGGAGTAATGAAAATATCAACAAGAGACTACCTTCCAAAATTACAAGGCTACCATCCATTGGAGTAACGAAAATCTCGCCAACAGACTACCTTCCATAATGACAAGGCTACCATCCATTGAAGTAATGAAAATATCAACAAGAGACTACCTTCTATAATGACTAGGCTACCATCCATTGGATTAATAAAAATCTCGACAACAAACTACCTTCCATAATGACAAGGCTACCATCCATTGGAGTAACAAAAATCTTGACAACAAACTACCTTCCATAATGACAAGGCTACCATCCATTGGAGTAAAAAAAATCTCGAAAACAAACTACCTTCCATAATGACAAGGCTAACATCCATTGGAGTAAGAAAAATATTGACAACAGACTACCTTCCATAATGACAAGGCTACCATCCATTGGAGTAATGAAAATATCAACAAGAGACTACCTTCCATAATCACAAGGCTACCATGCGTAGTAGTAATGAATATATCAACAAGAGACTACCTTCCATAATGACAAGGCTACCATCCATTGGAGTACCAAAAATATCGACAATAGACTACCTTCCATAATGAAAAGGCTACCATCCATTGGAGTAAAAAAAAATCTACAATAGACTATGTTCCATAATGAAAAGGCTACCATCAATTGTAGTAACCAAAATCTCGACAACAGACTACCTTCCATAATCACAAGGCTACCAACCATTATAGTAACAAAACTATCGACAACAGACTACCTTCCATAATGACAAGGCTACCATCAATTGGAGTAACAAAAATATCGAAAACAGACTACCTTACATAATGACAAGGCTACCATCCATTCAAGTAACAAAAATCTCGACAAGAGACTACCTTCCATAATGACAAGGCTACCATCTATTGGAGTAACAAAAATATTGACAATAGACTACCTTCCATAATGACAAGTCTACAATCCATTGGTGTAATGGAATTATCAACAAGAGACTACCTTCCACAATGAAAAGGCTACCATACATTGGAGTAATGAAAATATCAAAAAGAGACTACCTTCTATAATGACTAGGCTACCATCCATTGGATTAACAAAAATATCGACAACAAATTACCTTCCATAATGACAAGGCTACCATCCATTGGAGTAACAAAAATCTTGACAACAAACTACCTTCCATAATGACAAGGCTACCATCCATTGGAGTAACAAAAATCTCGACAACAAACTACCTTCCATAATGACAAGGCTAACATCCATTGGAGTAACAAAAATATTGACAACAGACTACCTTCCATAATGACAAGGCTACCATCCATTGGAGTAATGAAAATATCAACAAGAGACTACCTTCCATAATGACATGGCTACCATCCATTGGAGTAACAAAAATATCGAAAATAGACTATGTTTAATAATGAAAAGGCTACCATCCATTGGAGAAACAAAAATATCGACAATAGACTACCTTACATAAGGAAAAGGCTACCATCCATTGGAGTAACAAAAATATCTACAATAGACTATGTTCCATAATGAAAAGGCTACCATCAATTGTAGTAACCAAAATCTCGACAACAGACTACCTTCCATAATCACAAGGCTACCAACCATTATAGTAACAAAAATCTCGACAACAGACTACCTTCCATAATGACAAGGCTACCATCAATTGGAGTAACAAAAATATAGAAAACAGACTACCTTACATAATGACAAGGCTACCATCCATTCAAGTAACAAAAATCTCGACAAGAGACTACCTTACATAATGACAAGGCTACTATCTATTAGAGTAACAATGATATCAACAACACACTACCTTCCATAATGACAATGCTACCATCCATTGGAGTAACAAAAATCTCGACAACACACTACCTTCCATAATGACAAGGCTACCATTCATTGTAGTAAAAAAATCTCGACAACAGACTACCTTCCATAATGACAAGGCTGCCATCCATTGCAGTAACAAAAATCTTGACAACAGACTACCTTCCATAATGACAAGGCTGCCATCCATTGCAGTAACAAAAATCTCGACAACATACTACCTTCCATAATGACAAGGCTACCAACCATTGGAGTAAAAAAAATCTCGACAACAGACTACCTTCCATAATAACAAGGCTAACATCTATTGGAATAACAAAAATCTCGAGAGCAGACTACCTTCCATAATGACAAGGCTACCATCCAATGGAATAACAAAAATCTCGAAAACAAACTACCTTCCATAATGACAAGTCTACAATCCAATTGAATAACCAAAATATCGAGAACAAACTACCTTCACTAGTGACAAGGTTACCATCCATTGGAGTGAAAAAAAATCATAACGACAGACTACCTTCCATAATGACAAGGCTACCTTCCATTGGAGAAACAAATATCTCGACAACAAACTACCTTCCATAATGACATGGCTACCATCCATTGGATTAACAAAATTCTCGACAACAGACTACCTTCCATAATGACAAGGCTACAATCCATGGGAGTAACAAAAATCTCGACAACGGACTACCTTCCATAACGACTAGGATACCATCCATTGGAGTAACGAAAATATAAACAAGAGATTACCTTCCATAATGACAAGGCTACCATGCATTGGAGTAAGGAAAATATCAACAAGAGACTACCTTCCATAATGACAAGCCTACCATCCATTGGAGTAACAAAAATCTCGACAACAAACTACCTTCCATAATGACAAGGCTACCACCCATTGGAATAACAAAAATATCTACAACAGACTACCTTCCATAATGACACGGCTACCATCCATTGGAGTAACAAAAATATTGACAACAGACTACCTTCCATAATGACAAGTCTACCATCCATTGGAGTAATGAAAATATCAACAAGAGACTACCTTCCATAATGAAAAGGCTACCATTTATTGGAGTAATGAAAATATCAACAAGAGACTACCTTCTATAATGACAAGGCTACAATCCATTGGATTAACAAAAATCTCGACAACAAACTACCTTCCATAATGACAAGGCTACCATCCATTGGAGTAACAAAAATCTCGATAACAGACTACCTTCCATAATGACAAGGCTACCATCCATTGGAGTAACAAAAATCTCGACAACAAACTACCTTCCATAATGACAAGGCTACCATCCATTGGAGTAATGAAAATATCAACAAGAGACTACCTTCCATAATCACAAGGCTACCATGCGTAGTAGTAATGAATATATCAACAAGAGACTACCTTCCATAATTATAAGGCTACCATCCATTAGGGTAACAAAAATATCGAAAATAGACTATGTTCAACAATGAAAAGGTTACCATCCATTGGAGTGACAAAAATATCGACAACAGACTACCTTCCATAATGAAAAGGCTACCATCCATTGGAGTAACTAAAATCTCGACAACATACTACCTTCCATAATGACTAGGCTACCATCCATTAGAGTAACAATGATATCGACAACAAAATACCTTCCATAATGACAATGCTACCATCCATTGGAGTAACAAAAATCTCGACAACAAATTACCTTCCATAATGACAAGGATACCATTAATTTTTGTAACCAAAATCTCGACAACAGACTACCTTCCATAATCACAAGGCTACCAACCATTATAGTAACAAAAATCTCGACAACAGACTACCTTCCATAATGACAAGGCTATCATCCATTGGAGTAACAAAAATATCGAAAACATACTACCTTACATAATGACAAGGCTACCATCCATTCGAGTAACAAAAATCTCGGCATGAGAATACCTTCCATAATGACAAGGCTACCATCTATTTGAATAACAAAGATATCGACAACATACTACCTTCCATAATGACAATGCTACCATCCATTGGAGTAACAAAAATCTCGACAACAAACTACCTTCCATAATGAAAAGGATACCATTCATTGTAGTAAAAAAAATCTCGACAACAGACTACCTTCCATAATGACAAGGCTTCCATCCATTGCAGTAAAAAAAATCTTGACAATAGACTACCTTCCATAATGACAAGGCTACCATCCATTAGAGTAACAAAAATCTCGACAACATACGACCTTACATAATGACAGGGCTACCATCTATTGGAGTAAAAAAAATCTCAACAACAGACTACCTTCCATAATGACAAGGCTACCATCTATTGGAAGAACAAAAATCTCGAGAGCAGACTACCTTCCATAATGACAAGGCTACGATCCAATGGAATAACATAAATCTCGAAAACAAACTACCTTCCATAATGACAAGGCTACCATCCATTGTATTAAAAAAAATCTCGACAAGAGACTACCTTCAAAAATGACAAGGCTACCATCTATTGGAATAATAAAAATCTTGAGAACATACTACCTTCCATAATAACAAGGCTACCATCAAATGGAATAACAAAAATCTCGACAACAGACTACCTTCCATAATGACAAGGCTACCGTCCATTGGAGTAACAAAAATCTCGACAACGGACTACCTTCCATAAAGACTAGGATACCATCCAATGGAGTAATGAAAATATCAACAAGAGAGTACCTTCCATAATGACAAGGCTACCATGAATTGGAGTAATGAAAATATCAGCAAGAGACTACCTTCCATAATGACAAGGCTACTATCCATTGGAGTAAAAAAAATCTCACCAATAGACTACCTTCCATAATGACAAGGCTAGCATCCATTGGAGTAACAAAAATCTCGACAACAAACTACCTTCCATAATGACAAGGCTACCATCCATTGGAATAACAAAAATATCGACAACAGACTACCTTCCATAATGACACGGCTACCTTCCATTGGAGTAACAAAAATATTGACAACAGAGTACCTTCAATAATGACAAGGCTACCATCTATTGGAGTAATGAAAATATCAACAACAGACTACCTTCCATAATGACAAGGCTAACATCTATTGGAATAACAAAAATCTCTAGAGCAGACTACCTTCTATAATGACAAGGCTACCATCCAATGGAATAACAAAAATCTCGAAAACAAACTACCTTCCAAAATGACAAGTCTACAATCCAATTGAATAACCAAAATATCGAGAACAAACTACCTTCACTAGTGACAAGGTTACCATCCATTGGAGTGACAAAAAATCATAACGACAGACTACCTTCCATAATGACAAGGCTACCTTCCATTGGAGAAACAAATATCTCGACAACAATCTACCTTCCATAATGACATGGCTACCATCCATTGGATTAACAAAATTCTCGACAACAGACTACCTTCCATAATGACAAGGCTACAATCCATGGGAGTAACAAAAATCTCGACAACGGACTACCTTCCATAACGACTAGGATACCATCCATTGGAGTAATGAAAATATAAACAAGAGAGTACCTTCCATAATGACAAGGCTACCATGCATTGGAGTAAGGAAAATATCAACAAGAGACTACCTTCCATAATGACAAGCCTACCATCCATTGGAGTTACAAAAATCTCGACAACAAACTACCTTCCATAATGACAAGGCTACCACCCATTGGAATAAAAAAAATATCTACAATAGACTACCTTCCTTAATGACACGGCTACCATCCATTGGAGTAACAAAAATATTGACAACAGACTACCTTCCATAATGACAAGGCTACCATCCATTGGAGTAATGAAAATATCAACAAGAGACTACCTTCCATAATGAAAAGGCTACCGTTTATTGGAGAAATGAAAATATCAACAAGAGACTACCTTCTATAATGACAAGGCTACAATCCATTGGATTAACAAAAATCTCTTCAACAAACTACCTTCCATAATGACAAGGCTACCATCCATTGGTGTAACAAAAATCTCGACAACAGACTACCTTCCATAATGACAACGCTACCATCCATTGGAGTAACAAAAATCTCGACAAAAAACTACCTTCCATAATGACAAGGATAACATCCATTGGAGTAACAAAAATATTGACAATAGACTACCTTCCATAATGACAAGGCTACCATCCATTGGAGTAATGAAAATATCAACAAGAGACTACCTTCCATAATGACAAGGCTACCATGCGTTGGAGTAATGAATATATCAACAAGAGACTACCTTCCATAATGATAAGGCTACCATCAATTAGAGTAACAAAAATATCGAAAATAGACTATGTTCAATAATGAAAAGGTTACCATCCATTGGAGTGACAAAAATATCGACAACAGACTACCTTCCATAATGAAAAGGCTACCATCCATTGGAGTAACAAAAATCTCGACAACAGGCTACCTTCCATAATGACAATGCTACCATCCATTGGAGTAACAAAAATCTCGACAACAAATTACCTTCCATAATGACAAGTATACCATCCACTGGAGTAACAAAAATATCTACAATATACTATGTTCCATAATGAAAAGGCTACCATCAATTGTTGTAACCAAAATCTCGACAACAGACTACCTTCCATAATCACAAGGCTACCAACCATTATAGTAACAAAAATCTCGACAACAGACTACCTTCCATAATGACAAGGCTATCATCCATTGGAGTAACACAAATATCGAAAACATACTACCTTACATAATGACAAGGCTACCATCCATTCGAGTAACAAAAATCTCGGCATGAGAATACCTTCCATAATGACAAGGCTACCATCTATTTGAATAACAAAGATATCAACAACAGACTACCTTCCATAATGACAATGCTACCATCCATTGGAGTAACAAAAATCTCGACAACAAACTACCTTCCATAATGACAAGGATACCATTCATTGTAGTAAAAAAAATCTCGACAACAGACTACCTTCCATAATGAAAAGGCTTCCATCCATTGCAGTAAAAAAAATCTTTACAATAGACTACCTTCCATAATGACAAGGCTACCATCCATTAGAGTAACAAAAATCTCGACAACATACGACCTTACAAAATGACAAGGCTACCATCCATTGGAGTAAAAAAAATCTCGACAACAGACTACCTTCCATAATGACAAGGCTACCATCTATTGGAAGAACAAAAATCTCGAGAGCAGACTACCTTCCATAATGACAAGGCTACTATCCAATGGAATAACAAAAATCTCGAAAACAAACTACCTTCCATAATGACAAGGCTACCATCCATTGTAGTAAAAAAAATCTCGACAAGAGACTACCTTCAAAAATGACAAGGCTACCATCTATTGGAATAATAAAAATCTTGAGAACATACTACCTTCCATAATGACAAGGCTACCATCAAATGGAATAACAAAAACCTCGACAACAGACTACCTTCCATAATGACAAGGCTACCATCCATTGGAGTAACAAAAATCTCGACAACGGACTACCTTCCATAAAGACTAGGATACCATCCATTGGAGTAATGAAAATATCAACAAGAGAGTACCTTCCATAATGACAAGGCTACCATGAATTGGAGTAATGAAAATATCAGCAAGAGACTACCTTCCATAATGACAAGGCTACCATCCATTGGAGTAAAAAAAATCTCACCAATAGACTACCTTCTATAATTACAAGGCTAGCATCCATTGGAGTAACAAAAGTCTCGACAACAAACTACCTTCCATAATGACAAGGCTACCATCCATTGGAATAACAAAAATATCGACAACAAACTACCTTCCATAATGACACGGCTACCTTCCATTGGAGTAACAAAAATATTGACAACAGACTACCTTCCATAATGACAAGGCTACCATCCATTGGAGTAATGAAAATATCAAAAAGAGACTACCTTCTATAATGACAAGGATACTATCCATTGGATTAACAAAAATATCGACAACAAACTACCTTCCATAATGGCAAGGCTACCATCCATTGGAATTACAAAAATATCGACAACAGACTACCTTCCATAATGACACAGCTACCTTCCATTGGAGTAACAAAAATATTGACAACAGACTACCTTCCATATTGACAAGGCTACCATCCATTGGAGTAATGAAAATATCAACAAGAGACTACCTTCCATAATGACAAGGCTACCATGCGTTGGAGTGATGAATATATCAACAAGAGACTACCATCCATAATGACAAGGCTACCATGCATTGGAAGAACAAAAATCTCGAGAGCAGACTACCTTCCATAATGACAAGGCTAGCATCCAATTGAATAACAAAAATCTCGAAAACAAACTACCTTCCATAATGACAAGGCTACCATCCATTGTAGTAAACAAAATCTCGACAAGAGACTACCTTCAAAAATGACAAGGCTACCATCTATTGGAATAATAAAAATCTCGAGAATATACTACCTTCCATAATGACAAGGCTACCATCAAATGGAATAACAAAAATCACGACAACAGACTACCTTCCATAATGACAAGGCTACCATCCATTGGAGTAACAAAAATCTCGACAACGGACTACCTTCCATAACGACTAGGATACCATCCATTGGAGTAATGAAAATATCAACAAGAGAGTAGCTTCCATAATGACAAGGCTACCATGAATTGGAGTAATGAAAATATCAGCAAGAGACTACCTTCCATAATGACAAGGCTACCATCCATTGGATTAACAAAAATCTCGCCAACAGACTACCTTCCATAATGACAAGGCTAGCATCCATTGGAGTAACAAAAATCTCGACAACAAACTACCTTCCATAATGACAAGGCAACCATCCATTGGAATAACAAAAATATCGACAACAAACTGCCTTCCATAATGACACGGCTACCTTCCATTGGAGTAACAAAAATATTGACAAAAGACAACCTTCCATAATGACAAGGCTACCATCCATTGGAGTAAGGAAAATATCAACAAGAGACTACCTTCTATAATGACAAGGATACTATCCATTGGATTAACAAAAATATCGACAACAAACTACCTTCCATAATGACAAGGCTACCATCCATTGGAATAACAAAAATATCGACAACAGGCTAACTTCCATAATGACACGGCTACCTTCCATTGGAGTAACAAAAATATTGACAACAGACTACCTTCCATATTGACAAGGCTACCATCCATTGGAGTAATGAAAATATCAACAAGAGACTACCTTCCATAATGACAAGGCTACCATGCGTTGGAGTACTGAATATATCAACAAGAGACTACCTTCCATAATGACAAGGCTACCATGCGTTGGAAGAACAAAAATCTCGAGAGCAGACTACCTTCCATAATGACAAGGCTACAATCCAATGGAATAACAAAAATCTCGAAAACAAACTACCGTCCATAATGACAAGGCTACCATCCATTGTAGTAAAAAAAATCTCGACAAGAGACTACCTTCAAAAATGACAAGGCTACCATCTATTGGAATAATAAAAATCTCGAGAACATACTACCTTCCATAATGACAAGGCTACCATCAAATGGAATAACAAAAATCTCGACAACAGACTACCTTCCATAATGACAAGGCTACCATCCATTGGAGTAACAAAAATCTCGACAACGTACTACCTTTCATAACGACTAGGATACCATCCATTGGAGTAATGAAAATATCAACAAGAGAGTAGCTTCCATAATGACAAGGCTACCATGAATTGGAGTAATGAAAATATCAGCAAGAGACTACCTTCCATAATGACAAGGCTACCATCCATTGGAATAACAAAAATATTGACAACAGACTACCTTCCATAATGACACGGCTACCTTCCATTGGAGTAACAAAAATATTGACAACAGAGTACCTTCAATAATTACAAGGCTACCATCCATTGGAGTAATGAAAATATCAACAAGAGACTACCTTCCATAATGACAAGGCTACCATCCATTGGAGTAACAAAAATCTCGCCAACAGACTACCTTCCATAATGAGAAGGCTAGCATCCATTGGAGTAACAAAAATCTCGACAACAAACTACCTTCCATAATGACAAGGCAACCATCCATTGGAATAACAAAAATATCGACAACAGACTACCTTCCATAATGACACGGCTACCTTCCATTGGAGTAACAAAAATATTGACAACAGACTACCTTCCATAATGACAAGGCTACCATCCATTGGAGTAATGAAAATTTCAACAAAGAGACTACCTTCAATAATGACAAGGCTACTATCCATTGGATTAACAAAAATATCGACAACAAACTACCTTCCATAATGACAAGGCTACCATCCACTGGAGTAACAAAAATCTCGCCAACAGACTACCTTCCATAATGAGAAGGCTAGCATCCATTGGAGTAACAAAAATCTCGACAACAAACTACCTTCCATAATGACAAGGCAACCATCCATTGGAATAACAAAAATATCGACAATAGACTACCTTCCATAATGACACGGCTACCTTCCATTGGAGTAACAAAAATATTGACAACAGACTACCTTCCATAATGACAAGGCTACCATCCATTGGAGTAATGAAAATTTCAACAAGAGACTACCTTCTATAATGACAAAGCTACTATCCATTGGATTAACAAAAATATCGACAACAAACTACCTTCCATAATGACAAGGCTACCATCCACTGGAGAAACAAAAATCTCGACAATAGACTAGCTTCCATAATGACAAGGCTACCATCCATTGGAGTAACAAAAATCTTGACAACAAACTACCTTCCATAATGACAAGTCTAACATCCATTGGAGTAACAAAAATATTGACAACAGACTACCTTCCATATTGACAAGGCTACCATCCACTGGAGTAATGAAAATATCAACAAGAGACTACCTTCCATAATGATAAGGCTACCATGCGTTGGAGTAATGAATATATCAACAAGAGACTACCTTCCATAATGACAAGGCTACCATCCATTGGAGTAACAAAAATATCTAAAATAGACTATGTTCAATAATGAAAAGGCTACCATCCATTGTAGTAACAAAAATATCGACAACATACTACCTTCCATAATGAAAAGGCTACCATCCATTGGAGTAACAAAAATCTCGACAACATACTACCTTCCATAATGACTAGGCTACCATCCATTAGAGTAACAAACATATTGAGAACAAACTATCTTCCATAATGAAAAGGCTACCATCCAATTGAATAACAAAAATCTTGACAACAAACTACCTTCCATAATGACAAGGCTACCATCCACTGGAGTAACAAAAATATCTACAATAGACTATGTTCAATAATGAAAAGGCTACCATCATTTGTACTAACCAAAATCTCGACAACAAACAACCTTCCATAATCACAAGGCTACCAACAATTATAGTAACCAAAATCTCGACAACATACTACCTTCCATAATGACAAGGCTACCATCCATTGGAGTAACAAAAATATCAAAAACAGACTACCTTACATAATGACAAGGCTACCATGCATTCGAGTAAGAAAAATCTTGACAAGAGACTACCTTCCATAATGACAAGGCTACGATCTATTGGAATAACAAAAATCTCGATAACACACTACCTTTCATAATGACAAGGCTACCATCCAATGGAATAACAAAAATCTCGACAACAAACTGCCTTCCATAATGTCTAGGCTACCATCCATTGGAGTATCAAAGATATCAACAACAAACTACCTTCCATAATGACAATGCTACCATCCATTGGAGTAACAAAAATCTTGACAACAAACTACCTTCCATAATGACAAGGCTACCATTCATTGTAGTAAAAAAATCTCGACAACAGACTACCTTCCACAATGATAAGGCTTCCATCCATTGCAGTAATAAAAATCTTGACAACAGACTACATTCCATAATGACAAGGCTACCATCCATTAGAGTAACAAAAATCTCGACAACATACTACCTTCCATAATGACAAGGATACCATCCATTGGAGAAAAAAAAAGTCGACAATAGACTACCTTCCATAATGACAAGGCTACCATCTATTGGAATAACAAAAATCTCGAGAGCAAACTACCTTCCATAATGACAAGGCTAACATCCAATGGAATAACAAAAATCTTGAAAACAAACTACCTTCCATAATGACAAGGCTACCATTGATTATAGTAAAATAAATCTCGACAACAGACTACATTCCATAATGACAAGGCTGCCATCCATTGGAGTAACAAAAATCTTGACAACAGACTACATTCCATAATGAAAAGGCTACCATCCATTAGAATAACAAAAATATCGACAACAGACTACCTTCCATAATGACACGGCTACCTTCCATTGGAGTAACAAAAATATTGACAACAGACTACCTTCCATAATGACAAGGCTACCATCCATTGGAGTAATGAAAATTTCAACAAAGAGACTACCTTCAATATTGACAAGGCTACTATCCATTGGATTAACAAAAATATCGACAACAAACTACCTTCCATAATGACAAGGCTACCATCCACTGGAGTAACAAAAATCTCGCCAACAGACTACCTTCCATAATGAGAAGGCTAGCATCCATTGGAGTAACAAAAATCTCGACAACAAACTACCTTCCATAATGACAAGGCAACCATCCATTGGAATAACAAAAATATCGACAACAGACTACCTTCCATAATGACACGGCTACCTTCCATTGGAGTAACAAAAATATTGACAACAGACTACCTTCCATAATGACAAGGCTACCATCCATTGGAGTAATGAAAATTTCAACAAGAGACTACCTTCTATAATGACAAAGCTACTATCCATTGGATTAACAAAAATATCGACAACAAACTACCTTCCATAATGACAAGGCTACCATCCACTGGAGAAACAAAAATCTCGACAATAGACTAGCTTCCATAATGACAAGTCTACCATCCATTGGAGTAACAAAAATCTTGACAACAAACTACCTTCCATAATGACAAGTCTAAGATCCATTGGAGTAACAAAAATATTGACAACAGACTACCTTGCATATTGACAAGGCTACCATCCACTGGAGTAATGAAAATATCAACAAGAGACTACCTTCCATAATGATAAGGCTACCATGCGTTGGAGTAATGAATATATCAACAAGAGACTACCTTCCATAATGACAAGGCTACCATCCATTGGAGTAACAAAAATATCTAAAATAGACTATGTTCAATAATGAAAAGGCTACCATCCATTGTAGTAACAAAAATATCGACAACATACTACCTTCCATAATGAAAAGGCTACCATCCATTGGAGTAACAAAAATCTCGACAACAGACTACCTTCCATAATGACTAGGCTACCATCCATTAGAGTAACAAACATATTGAGGACAAACTATCTTCCATAATGAAAAGGCTACCATCCAATTGAATAACAAAAATCTTGACAACAAACTACCTTCCATAATGACAAGGCTAACATCCACTGGAGTAACAAAAATATCTACAACAGACTATGTTCAATAATGAAAAGGCTACCATCATTTGTACTAACCAAAATCTCGACAACAAACAACCTTCCATAATCACAAGGCTACCAACAATTATAGTAACCAGAATCTCGACAACATACTACCTTCCATAATGACAAGGCTACCATCCATTGGAGTAACAAAAATATCAAAAACAGACTACCTTACATAATGACAAGGCTACCATCCATTCGAGTAAGAAAAATCTCGACAAGAGACTACCTTCCATAATGACAAGGCTACCATCTATTGGAATAACAAAAATCTCGATAACACACTACCTTTCATAATGACAAGGCTACCATCCAATGGAATAACAAAAATCTCGACAACAAACTGCCTTCCATAATGTCTAGGCTACCATCCATTGGAGTAACAAAGATATCAACAACAGACTACCTTCCATAATGACAATGCTACCATCCATTGGAGTAACAAAAATCTTGACAACAAACTACCTTCCATAATGACAAGGCTACCATTCATTGTAGTAAAAAAATCTCGACAACAGACTACCTTCCACAATGATAAGGCTGCCATCCATTGCAGTAATAAAAATCTTGACAACAGACTACATTCCATAATGACAAGGCTACCATCCATTAGAGTAACAAAAATCTCGACAACATACTACCTTCCATAATGACAAGGATACCATCCATTGGAGAAAAAAAAATCTCGACAATAGACTACCTTCCATAATGACAAGGCTACCATCTATTGGAATAACAAAAATCTCGAGAGCAGACTACCTTCCATAATGACAAGGCTAACATCCAATGGAATAACAAAAATCTTGAAAACAAACTACCTTCCATAATGACAAGGCTACCATTGATTATAGTAAAATAAATCTCGACAACAGACTACATTCCATAATGACAAGGCTGCCATCCATTGGAGTAACAAAAATCTTGACAACAGACTACATTCCATAATGAAAAGGCTACCATCCATTAGAATAACAAAAATATCGACAACAGACTACCTTCCATAATGACACGGCTACCTTCCATTGGAGTAATAAAAATATTGACAACAGACTACCTTCCATAATGACAAGGCTACCATCCATTGGAGTAATGAAAATTTCAACAAAGAGACTACCTTCAATAATGACAAGGCTACTATCCATTGGATTAACAAAAATATCGACAACAAACTACCTTCCATAATGACAAGGCTACCATCCACTAGAGTAACAAAAATCTCGCCAACAGACTACCTTCCATAATGAGAAGGCTAGCATCCATTGGAGTAACAAAAATCTCGACAACAAACTACCTTCCATAATGACAAGGCAACCATCCATTGGAATAACAAAAATATCGACAACAGACTACCTTCCATAATGACACGGCTACCTTCCATTGGAGTAACAAAAATATTGACAACAGACTACCTTCCATAATGACAAGGCTACCATCCATTGGAGTAATGAAAATTTCAACAAGAGACTACCTTCTATAATGACAAAGCTACTATCCATTGGATTAACAAAAATATCGACAACAAACTACCTTCCATAATGACAAGGCTACCATCCACTGGAGAAACAAAAATCTCGACAATAGACTAGCTTCCATAATGACAAGGCTACCATCCATTGGAGTAACAAAAATCTTGACAACAAACTACCTTCCATAATGACAAGTCTAACATCCATTGGAGTAACAAAAATATTGACAACAGACTACCTTCCATATTGACAAGGCTACCATCCACTGGAGTAATGAAAATATCAACAAGAGACTACCTTCCATAATGATAAGGCTACCATGCGTTGGAGTAATGAATATATCAACAAGAGACTACCTTCCATAATGACAAGGCTACCATCCATTGGAGTAACAAAAATTTCTAAAATAGACTATGTTCAATAATGAAAAGGCTACCATCCATTGTAGTAACAAAAATATCGACAACATACTACCTTCCATAATGAAAAGGCTACCATCCATTGGAGTAACAAAAATCTCGACAACAGACTACCTTCCATAATGACTAGGCTACCATCCATTAGAGTAACAAACATATTGAGAACAAACTATCTTCCATAATGAAAAGGCTACCATCCAATTGAATAACAAAAATCTTGACAAAAAACTACCTTCCATAATGACAAGGCTACCATCCACTGGAGTAACAAAAATATCTACAACAGACTATGTTCAATAATGAAAAGGCTACCATCATTTGTACTAACCAAAATCTCGACAACAAACAACCTTCCATAATCACAAGGCTACCAACAATTATAGTAACCAAAATCTCGACAACATACTACCTTCCATAATGACAAGGCTACCATCCATTGGAGTAACAAAAATATCAAAAACAGACTACCTTACATAATGACAAGGCTACCATCCATTCGAGTAAGAAAAATCTCGACAAGAGACTACCTTCCATAATGACAAGGCTACCATCTATTGGAATAACAAAAATCTCGATAACACACTACCTTTCATAATGACAAGGCTACCATCCAATGGAATAACAAAAATCTCGACAACAAACTGCCTTCCATAATGTCTAGGCTACCATCCATTGGAGTAACAAAGATATCAACAACAGACTACCTTCCATAATGACAATGCTACCATCCATTGGAGTAACAAAAATCTTGACAACAAACTACCTTCCATAATGACAAGGCTACCATTCATTGTAGTAAAAAAATCTCGACAACAGACTACCTTCCACAATGATAAGGCTGCCATCCATTGCAGAAATAAAAATCTTGACAACAGACTACATTCCATAATGACAAGGCTACCATCCATTAGAGTAACAAAAATCTCGACAACATACTACCTTCCATAATGACAAGGATACCATCCATTGGAGAAAAAAAAATCTCGACAATAGACTACCTTCCATAATGACAAGGCTACCATCTATTGGAATAACAAAAATCTCGAGAGCAGACTACCTTCCATAATGACAAGGCTAACATCCAATGGAATAACAAAAATCTTGAAAACAAACTACCTTCCATAATGACAAGGCTACCATTGATTATAGTAAAATAAATCTCGACAACAGACTACATTCCATAATGACAAGGCTGCCATCCATTGGAGTAACAAAAATCTTGACAACAGACTACATTCCATAATGAAAAGGCTACCATCCATTAGAATAACAAAAATATCGACAACATACTACCTTCCATAATGACACGGCTACCTTCCATTGGAGTAACAAAAATATTGACAACAGACTACCTTCCATAATGACAAGGCTACCATCCATTGGAGTAATGAAAATTTCAACAAAGAGACTACCTTCAATAATGACAAGGCTACTATCCATTGGATTAACAAAAATATCGACAACAAACTACCTTCCATAATGACAAGGCTACCATCCACTGGAGTAACAAAAATCTCGCCAACAGACTACCTTCCATAATGAGAAGGCTAGCATCCATTGGAGTAACAAAAATCTCGACAACAAACTACCTTCCATAATGACAAGGCAACCATCCATTGGAATAACAAAAATATCGACAACAGACTACCTTCCATAATGACACGGCTACCTTCCATTGGAGTAACAAAAATATTGACAACAGACTACCTTCCATAATGACAAGGCTACCATCCATTGGAGTAATGAAAATTTCAACAAGAGACTACCTTCTATAATGACAAAGCTACTATCCATTGGATTAACAAAAATATCGACAACAAACTACCTTCCATAATGACAAGGCTACCATCCACTGGAGAAACAAAAATCTCGACAATAGACTAGCTTCCATAATGATAAGGCTACCATCCATTGGAGTAACAAAAATCTTGACAACAAACTACCTTCCATAATGACAAGTCTAACATCCATTGGAGTAACAAAAATATTGACAACAGACTACCTTCCATATTGACAAGGCTACCATCCACTGGAGTAATGAAAATATCAACAAGAAACTACCTTCCATAATGACAAGGCTACCATTGATTATAGTAAAATAAATCTCGACAACAGACTACATTCCATAATGACAAGGCTGCCATCCATTGGAGTAACAAAAATTTTGACAACAGACTACATTCCATAATGAAAAGGCTACCATCCATTAGAATAACAAAAATATCGACAACAGACTACCTTCCATAATGACACGGCTACCTTCCATTGGAGTAACAAAAATATTGACAACAGACTACCTTCCATAATGATAAGGATACCATCCATTGGAGTAATGAAAATTTCAACAAAGAGACTACCTTCAATAATGACAATGCTACTATCCATTGGATTAACAAAAATATCGACAACAAACTCCTTCCATAATGACAAGGCTACCATCCACTGGAGAAACAAAAATCTCGACAAAAGACTACCTTCCATAATGACAAGGCTACCATCCATTGGAGTAACAAAAATCTTGACAACAAACTACCTTCCATAATAACAAGGCTAACATCCATTGGAGTAACAAAAATATTGACAACAAACTACCTTCCATATTGACAAGGCTACCATCCATTGAAGTAATGAAAATATCAACAAGAGACTACCTTCCATAATGATAAGGCTACCATGCGTTGGAGTAATGAATATATCAACAAGAGACTACCTTCCATAATGACAAGGCTACCATCCATTGGAGTAACAAAAATATCTAAAATAGACTATGTTCAATAATGAAAAGGCTAGCATCCATTGGAGTAACAAAAATATCGACAACATACTACCTTCCATAATGAAAAGGCTACCATCCATTGGAGTAACAAAAATCTCGACAACAGAATACCTTCCATAATGACAAGGCTACCATCCACTGGAGTAACAAAAATCTCGCCAACAGACTACCTTCCATAATGAGAAGGCTAGCATCCATTGGAGTAACAAAAATCTTGACAACAAACTACCTTCCATAATGACAAGGCAACCATCCATTGGAATAACAAAAATATCGACAACAGACTACCTTCCATAATGACACGGCTACCTTCCATTGGAGTAACAAAAATATTGACAACAGACTACCTTCCATAATGACAAGGCTACCATCCATTGGAGTAATGAAAATTTCAACAAGAGACTACCTTCTATAATGACAAAGCTACTATCCATTGGATTAACAAAAATATCGACAACAAACTACCTTCCATAATGACAAGGCTACCATCCACTGGAGAAACAAAAATCTCGACAATAGACTAGCTTCCATAATGACAAGGCTACCATCCATTGGAGTAACAAAAATCTTGACAACAAACTACCTTCCATAATGACAAGTCTAACATCCATTGGAGTAACAAAAATATTGACAACAGACTACCTTCCATATTGACAAGGCTACCATCCACTGGAGTAATGAAAATATCAACAAGAAACTACCTTCCATAATGACAAGGCTACCATTGATTATAGTAAAATAAATCTCGACAACAGACTACATTCCATAATGACAAGGCTGCCATCCATTGGAGTAACAAAAATCTTGACAACAGACTACATTCCATAATGAAAAGGCTACCATCCATTAGAATAACAAAAATATCGACAACAGACTACCTTCCATAATGACACGGCTACCTTCCATTGGAGTAACAAAAATATTGACAACAGACTACCTTCCATAATGACAAGGATACCATCCATTGGAGTAATGAAAATTTCAACAAAGAGACTACCTTCAATAATGACAAGGCTACTATCCATTGGATTAACAAAAATATCGACAACAAACTCCTTCCATAATGACAAGGCTACCATCCACTGGAGAAACAAAAATCTCGACAATAGACTAGCTTCCATAATGACAAGGCTACCATCCATTGGAGTAACAAAAATCTTGACAACAAACTACCTTCCATAATAACAAGGCTAACATCCATTGGAGTAACAAAAATATTGACAACAGACTACCTTCCATATTGACAAGGCTATCATCCATTGGAGTAATGAAAATATCAACAAGAGACTACCTTCCATAATGATAAGGCTACCATGCGTTGGAGTAATGAATATATCAACAAGAGACTACCTTCCATAATGACAAGGCTACCATCCATTGGAGTAACAAAAATATCTAAAATAGACTATGTTCAATAATGAAAAGGCTAGCATCCATTGGAGTAACAAAAATATCGACAACATACTACCTTCCATAATGAAAAGGCTACCATCCATTGGAGTAACAAAAATCTCGACAACAGACTACCTTCCATAATGACTAGGCTACCATCCATTAGAGTAACAAACATATCGAGAACAAAATATCTTCCATAATGAAAAGGCTACCATCTAATTGAATAACAAAAATCTTGACAACAAACTACCTTCCATAATGACAAGGCTACCATCCACTGGAGTAACAAAAATATCTACAATAGAGTATGTTCAATAATGAAAAGGCTACCATCAATTGTACTAACCAAAATCTCGACAACAGACAACCTTCCATGATCACAAGGCTACCAACAATTATAGTAACCAAAATCTCGACAACATACTACCTTCCATAATGACAAGGCTACCATCCATTGGAGTAACAAAAATATCAAAAACAGACTACCTTACATAATGACAAGGCTACCATCCATTCGAGTAAGAAAAATCTCGACAAGAGACTACCTTCCATAATGACAAGGCTACCATCTATTGGAATAACAAAAATCTCGATAACACACTACCTTTCATAATGACAAGGCTACCATCCAATGGAATAACAAAAATCTCGACAACAAACTGTCTTCCATAATGTCTAGGCTACCATCCATTGGAGTAACAAAGATATCAACAACAGACTACCTTCTATAATGACAATGCTACCATCCATTGGAGTAACAAAAATCTTGACAACAAACTACCTTCCATAATGACAAGGCTACCATTCATTGTAGTAAAAAAATCTCGACAACAGACTACCTTCCACAATGATAAGGCTGCCATCCATTGCAGTAATAAAAATCTTGACAACAGACTACATTCCATAATGACAAGGCTACCATCCATTAGAGTAACAAAAATCTCGACAACATACTACCTTCCATAATGACAAGGATACCATCCATTGGAGAAAAAAAAATCTCGACAATAGACTACCTTCCATAATGACAAGGCTACCATCTATTGGAATAACAAAAATCTCGAGAGCAGACTACCTTCCATAATGACAAGGCTTACATCCAATGGAATAACAAAAATCTTGAAAAAAAACTACCTTCCATAATGACAAGGCTACCATTGATTATAGTAAAATAAATCTCGACAACAGACTACATTCCATAATGACAAGGCTGCCATCCATTGGAGTAACAAAAATCTTGACAACAGACTACATTCCATAATGAAAAGGCTACCATCCATTAGAATAACAAAAATATCGACAACAGACTACCTTCCATAATGACACGGCTACCTTCCATTGGAGTAACAAAAATATTGACAACAGACTACCTTCCATAATGACAAGGATACCATCCATTGGAGTAATGAAAATTTCAACAAAGAGACTACCTTCAATAATGACAAGGCTACTATCCATTGGATTAACAAAAATATCGACAACAAACTCCTTCCATAATGACAAGGCTACCATCCACTGGAGAAACAAAAATCTCGACAATAGACTAGCTTCCATAATGACAAGGCTACCATCCATTGGAGTAACAAAAATCTTGACAACAAACTACCTTCCATAATAACAAGGCTAACATCCATTGGAGTAACAAAAATATTGACAACAGACTACCTTCCATATTGACAAGGCTACCATCCATTGGAGTAATGAAAATATCAACAAGAGACTACCTTCCATAATGATAAGGCTACCATGCGTTGGAGTAATGAATATATCAACAAGAGACTACCTTCCATAATGACAAGGCTACCATCCATTGGAGTAACAAAAATATCTAAAATAGACTATGTTCAATAATGAAAAGGCTAGCATCCATTGGAGTAACAAAAATATCGACAACATACTACCTTCCATAATGAAAAGGCTACCATCCATTGGAGTAACAAAAATCTCGACAACAGACTACCTTCCATAATGACTAGGCTACCATCCATTAGAGTAACAAACATATCGAGAACAAAATATCTTCCATAATGAAAAGGCTACCATCTAATTGAATAACAAAAATCTTGACAACAAACTACCTTCCATAATGACAAGGCTACCATCCACTGGAGTAACAAAAATATCTACAATAGAGTATGTTCAATAATGAAAAGGCTACCATCAATTGTACTAACCAAAATCTCGACAACAGACAACCTTCCATGATCACAAGGCTACCAACAATTATAGTAACCAAAATCTCGACAACATACTACCTTCCATAATGACAAGGCTACCATCCATTGGAGTAACAAAAATATCAAAAACAGACTACCTTACATAATGACAAGGCTACCATCCATTCGAGTAAGAAAAATCTCGACAAGAGACTACCTTCCATAATGACAAGGCTACCATCTATTGGAATAACAAAAATCTCGATAACACACTACCTTTCATAATGACAAGGCTACCATCCAATGGAATAACAAAAATCTCGACAACAAACTGTCTTCCATAATGTCTAGGCTACCATCCATTGGAGTAACAAAGATATCAACAACAGACTACCTTCCATAATGACAATGCTACCATCCATTGGAGTAACAAAAATCTTGACAACAAACTACCTTCCATAATGACAAGGCTACCATTCATTGTAGTAAAAAAATCTCGACAACAGACTACCTTCCACAATGATAAGGCTGCCATCCATTGCAGTAATAAAAATCTTGACAACAGACTACATTCCATAATGACAAGGCTACCATCCATTAGAGTAACAAAAATCTCGACAACATACTACCTTCCATAATGACAAGGATACCATCCGTTGGAGTAAAAAAAATCTCGACAATAGACTACCTTCCATAATGACAAGGCTACCATCTATTGGAATAACAAAAATCTCGAGAGCAGACTTCCTTCCATAATGACAAGGCTAACATCCAATGGAATAACAAAAATCTTGAAAACAAACTACCTTCCATAATGACAAGGCTACCATTGATTATAGTAAAATAAATCTCGACAATAGACTACATTCCATAATGACAAGGCTGCCATCCATTGGAGTAACAAAAATCTTGACAACAGACTACATTCCATAATGAAAAGGCTACCATCCATTAGAATAACAAAAATATCGACAACAGACTACCTTCCATAATGACACGGCTACCTTCCATTGGAGTAACAAAAATATTGACAACAGACTACCTTCCATAATGACAAGGCTACCATCCATTGGAGTAATGAAAATTTCAACAAAGAGACTACCTTCAATAATGACAAGGCTACTATCCATTGGATTAACAAAAATATCGACAACAAACTACCTTCCATAATGACAAGGCTACCATCCACTGGAGAAACAAAAATCTCGACAATAGACTAGCTTCCATAATGACAAGGCTACCATCCATTGGAGTAACAAAAATCTTGACAACAAACTACCTTCCATAATGACAAGGCTAACATCCATTGGAGTAACAAAAATATTGACAACTGACTACCTTCCATATTGACAAGGCTACCATCCATTGGAGTAATGAAAATATCAACAAGAGACTACCTTCCATAATGATATGGCTACCATGCGTTGGAGTAATGAATATATCAACAAGAGACTACCTTCCATAATGACAAGGCTACCATCCATTGGAGTAACAAAATATCGACAACAGACAACCTTCCATAATCACAAGGCTACCAACAATTATATTAACCAAAATCTCGACAACATACTACCTTCCATAATGACAAGGCTACCATCCATTGGAGTAACAAAAATATCAAAAACAGACTACCTTACATAATGACAAGGCTACCATCCATTCGAGTAAGAAAAATCTCGACAAGAGACTACCTTCCATAATGACAAGGCTACCATCTATTGGAATAACAAAAATCTCGATAACACACTACCTTTCATAATGACAAGGCTACCATCCAATGGAATAACAAAAATCTCGACAACAAACTGCCTTCCATAATGTCTAGGCTACCATCCATTGGAGTAACAAAGATATCAACAACAGACTACCTTCCATAATGACAATGCTACCATCCATTGGAGTAACAAAAATCTTGACAACAAACTACCTTCCATAATGACAAGGCTACCATTCATTGTAGTAAAAAAATCTCGACAACAGACTACCTTCCACAATGATAAGGCTGCCATCCATTGCAGTAATAAAAATCTTGACAACAGACTACATTCCATAATGACAAGGCTACCATCCATTAGAGTAACAAAAATCTCGACAACATACTACCTTCCATAATGACAAGGATACCATCCATTGGAGAAAAAAAAATCTCGACAATAGACTACCTTCCATAATGACAAGGCTACCATCTATTGGAATAACAAAAATCTCGAGAGCAGACTACCTTCCATAATGACAAGGCTTACATCCAATGGAATAACAAAAATCTTGAAAAAAAACTACCTTCCATAATGACAAGGCTACCATTGATTATAGTAAAATAAATATCGACAACAGACTACATTCCATAATGACAAGGCTGCCATCCATTGGAGTAACAAAAATCTTGACAACAGACTACATTCCATAATGAAAAGGCTACCATCCATTAGAATAACAAAAATATCGACAACAGACTACCTTCCATAATGACACGGCTACCTTCCATTGGAGTAACAAAAATATTGACAACAGACTACCTTCCATAATGACAAGGATACCATCCATTGGAGTAATGAAAATTTCAACAAAGAGACTACCTTCAATAATGACAAGGCTACTATCCATTAGATTAACAAAAATATCGACAACAAACTACCTTCCATAATGACAAGGCTACCATCCACTGGAGAAACAAAAATCTCGACAATAGACTAGCTTCCATAATGACAAGGCTACCATCCATTGGAGTAACAAAAATCTTGACAACAAACTACCTTCCATAATGACAAGGCTAACATCCATTGGAGTAACAAAAATATTGACAACTGACTACCTTCCATATTGACAAGGCTACCATCCATTGGAGTAATGAAAATATCAACAAGAGACTACCTTCCATAATGATATGGCTACCATGCGTTGGAGTAATGAATATATCAACAAGAGACTACCTTCCATAATGACAAGGCTACCATCCATTGGAGTAACAAAATATCGACAACAGACAACCTTCCATAATCACAAGGCTACCAACAATTATATTAACCAAAATCTCGACAACATACTACCTTCCATAATGACAAGGCTACCATCCATTGGAGTAACAAAAATATCAAAAACAGACTACCTTACATAATGACAAGGCTACCATCCATTCGAGTAAGAAAAATCTCGACAAGAGACTACCTTCCATAATGACAAGGCTACCATCTATTGGAATAACAAAAATCTCGATAACACACTACCTTTCATAATGACAAGGCTACCATCCAATGGAATAACAAAAATCTCGACAACAAACTGCCTTCCATAATGTCTAGGCTACCATCCATTGGAGTAACAAAGATATCAACAACAGACTACCTTCCATAATGACAATGCTACCATCCATTGGAGTAACAAAAATCTTGACAACAAACTACCTTCCATAATGACAAGGCTACCATTCATTGTAGTAAAAAAATCTCGACAACAGACTACCTTCCACAATGATAAGGCTGCCATCCATTGCAGTAATAAAAATCTTGACAACAGACTACATTCCATAATGACAAGGCTACCATCCATTAGAGTAACAAAAATCTCGACAACATACTACCTTCCATAATGACAAGGATACCATCCATTGGAGAAAAAAAAATCTCGACAATAGACTACCTTCCATAATGACAAGGCTACCATCTATTGGAATAACAAAAATCTCGAGAGCAGACTACCTTCCATAATGACAAGGCTTACATCCAATGGAATAACAAAAATCTTGAAAAAAAACTACCTTCCATAATGACAAGGCTACCATTGATTATAGTAAAATAAATATCGACAACAGACTACATTCCATAATGACAAGGCTGCCATCCATTGGAGTAACAAAAATCTTGACAACAGACTACATTCCATAATGAAAAGGCTACCATCCATTAGAATAACAAAAATATCGACAACAGACTACCTTCCATAATGACACGGCTACCTTCCATTGGAGTAACAAAAATATTGACAACAGACTACCTTCCATAATGACAAGGATACCATCCATTGGAGTAATGAAAATTTCAACAAAGAGACTACCTTCAATAATGACAAGGCTACTATCCATTAGATTAACAAAAATATCGACAACAAACTACCTTCCATAATGACAAGGCTACCATCCACTGGAGAAACAAAAATCTCGACAATAGACTAGCTTCCATAATGACAAGGCTACCATCCATTGGAGTAACAAAAATCTTGACAACAAACTACATTCCATAATGAAAAGGCTACCATCCATTAGAATAACAAAAATATCGACAACAGACTACCTTCCATAATGACACGGCTACCTTCCATTGGAGTAACAAAAATATTGACAACAGACTACCTTCCATAATGACAAGGATACCATCCATTGGAGTAATGAAAATTTCAACAAAGAGACTACCTTCAATAATGACAAGGCTACTATCCATTGGATTAACAAAAATATCGACAACAAACTCCTTCCATAATGACAAGGCTACCATCCACTGGAGAAACAAAAATCTCGACAATAGACTAGCTTCCATAATGACAAGGCTACCATCCATTGGAGTAACAAAAATCTTGACAACAAACTACCTTCCATAATAACAAGGCTAACATCCATTGGAGTAACAAAAATATTGACAACAGACTACCTTCCATATTGACAAGGCTACCATCCATTGGAGTAATGAAAATATCAACAAGAGACTACCTTCCATAATGATAAGGCTACCATGCGTTGGAGTAATGAATATATCAACAAGAGACTACCTTCCATAATGACAAGGCTACCATCCATTGGAGTAACAAAAATATCTAAAATAGACTATGTTCAATAATGAAAAGGCTAGCATCCATTGGAGTAACAAAAATATCGACAACATACTACCTTCCATAATGAAAAGGCTACCATCCATTGGAGTAACAAAAATCTCGACAACAGACTACCTTCCATAATGACTAGGCTACCATCCATTAGAGTAACAAACATATCGAGAACAAAATATCTTCCATAATGAAAAGGCTACCATCTAATTGAATAACAAAAATCTTGACAACAAACTACCTTCCATAATGACAAGGCTACCATCCACTGGAGTAACAAAAATATCTACAATAGAGTATGTTCAATAATGAAAAGGCTACCATCAATTGTACTAACCAAAATCTCGACAACAGACAACCTTCCATGATCACAAGGCTACCAACAATTATAGTAACCAAAATCTCGACAA
The DNA here is from genome assembly GCA_948472305.1 of Vicia faba. NCBI lineage: Eukaryota > Viridiplantae > Streptophyta > Magnoliopsida > Fabales > Fabaceae > Vicia > Vicia faba. The sequence goes on along the minus strand of OX451739.1, from coordinate 583,361,540 downwards.
CATACTACCTTCCATAATGACAAGGCTACCATCCATTGGAGTAACAAAAATATCAAAAACAGACTACCTTACATAATGACAAGGCTACCATCCATTCGAGTAAGAAAAATCTCGACAAGAGACTACCTTCCATAATGACAAGGCTACCATCTATTGGAATAACAAAAATCTCGATAACACACTACCTTTCATAATGACAAGGCTACCATCCAATGGAATAACAAAAATCTCGACAACAAACTGTCTTCCATAATGTCTAGGCTACCATCCATTGGAGTAACAAAGATATCAACAACAGACTACCTTCCATAATGACAATGCTACCATCCATTGGAGTAACAAAAATCTTGACAACAAACTACCTTCCATAATGACAAGGCTACCATTCATTGTAGTAAAAAAATCTCGACAACAGACTACCTTCCACAATGATAAGGCTGCCATCCATTGCAGTAATAAAAATCTTGACAACAGACTACATTCCATAATGACAAGGCTACCATCCATTAGAGTAACAAAAATCTCGACAACATACTACCTTCCATAATGACAAGGATACCATCCGTTGGAGTAAAAAAAATCTCGACAATAGACTACCTTTCATAATGACAAGGCTACCATCTATTGGAATAACAAAAATCTCGAGAGCAGACTACCTTCCATAATGACAAGGCTAACATCCAATGGAATAACAAAAATCTTGAAAACAAACTACCTTCCATAATGACAAGGCTACCATTGATTATAGTAAAATAAATCTCGACAATAGACTACATTCCATAATGACAAGGCTGCCATCCATTGGAGTAACAAAAATCTTGACAACAGACTACATTCCATAATGAAAAGGCTACCATCCATTAGAATAACAAAAATATCGACAACAGACTACCTTCCATAATGACACGGCTACCTTCCATTGGAGTAACAAAAATATTGACAACAGACTACCTTCCATAATGACAAGGCTACCATCCATTGGAGTAATGAAAATTTCAACAAAGAGACTACCTTCAATAATGACAAGGCTACTATCCATTGGATTAACAAAAATATCGACAACAAACTACCTTCCATAATGACAAGGCTACCATCCACTGGAGAAACAAAAATCTCGACAATAGACTAGCTTCCATAATGACAAGGCTACCATCCATTGGAGTAACAAAAATCTTGACAACAAACTACCTTCCATAATGACAAGGCTAACATCCATTGGAGTAACAAAAATATTGACAACTGACTACCTTCCATATTGACAAGGCTACCATCCATTGGAGTAATGAAAATATCAACAAGAGACTACCTTCCATAATGATATGGCTACCATGCGTTGGAGTAATGAATATATCAACAAGAGACTACCTTCCATAATGACAAGGCTACCATCCATTGGAGTAACAAAATATCGACAACAGACAACCTTCCATAATCACAAGGCTACCAACAATTATATTAACCAAAATCTCGACAACATACTACCTTCCATAATGACAAGGCTACCATCCATTGGAGTAACAAAAATATCAAAAACAGACTACCTTACATAATGACAAGGCTACCATCCATTCGAGTAAGAAAAATCTCGACAAGAGACTACCTTCCATAATGACAAGGCTACCATCTATTGGAATAACAAAAATCTCGATAACACACTACCTTTCATAATGACAAGGCTACCATCCAATGGAATAACAAAAATCTCGACAACAAACTGCCTTCCATAATGTCTAGGCTACCATCCATTGGAGTAACAAAGATATCAACAACAGACTACCTTCCATAATGACAATGCTACCATCCATTGGAGTAACAAAAATCTTGACAACAAACTACCTTCCATAATGACAAGGCTACCATTCATTGTAGTAAAAAAATCTCGACAACAGACTACCTTCCACAATGATAAGGCTGCCATCCATTGCAGTAATAAAAATCTTGACAACAGACTACATTCCATAATGACAAGGCTACCATCCATTAGAGTAACAAAAATCTCGACAACATACTACCTTCCATAATGACAAGGATACCATCCATTGGAGAAAAAAAAATCTCGACAATAGACTACCTTCCATAATGACAAGGCTACCATCTATTGGAATAACAAAAATCTCGAGAGCAGACTACCTTCCATAATGACAAGGCTTACATCCAATGGAATAACAAAAATCTTGAAAAAAAACTACCTTCCATAATGACAAGGCTACCATTGATTATAGTAAAATAAATATCGACAACAGACTACATTCCATAATGACAAGGCTGCCATCCATTGGAGTAACAAAAATCTTGACAACAGACTACATTCCATAATGAAAAGGCTACCATCCATTAGAATAACAAAAATATCGACAACAGACTACCTTCCATAATGACACGGCTACCTTCCATTGGAGTAACAAAAATATTGACAACAGACTACCTTCCATAATGACAAGGATACCATCCATTGGAGTAATGAAAATTTCAACAAAGAGACTACCTTCAATAATGACAAGGCTACTATCCATTAGATTAACAAAAATATCGACAACAAACTACCTTCCATAATGACAAGGCTACCATCCACTGGAGAAACAGAAATCTCGACAATAGACTAGCTTCCATAATGACAAGGCTACCATCCATTGGAGTAACAAAAATCTTGACAACAAACTACCTTCCATAATGACAAGGCTAACATCCATTGGAGTAACAAAAATATTGACAACTGACTACCTTCCATATTGACAAGGCTACCATCCATTGGAGTAATGAAAATATCAACAAGAGTCTACCTTCCATAATGATATGGCTACCATGCGTTGGAGTAATGAATATATCAACAAGAGACTACCTTCCATAATGACAAGGCTACCATCCATTGGAGTAACAAAATATCGACAACAGACAACCTTCCATAATCACAAGGCTACCAACAATTATATTAACCAAAATCTCGACAACATACTACCTTCCATAATGACAAGGCTACCATCCATTGGAGTAACAAAAATATCAAAAACAGACTACCTTACATAATGACAAGGCTACCATCCATTCGAGTAAGAAAAATCTCGACAAGAGACTACCTTCCATAATGACAAGGCTACCATCTATTGGAATAACAAAAATCTCGATAACACACTACCTTTCATAATGACAAGGCTACCATCCAATGGAATAACAAAAATCTCGACAACAAACTGCCTTCCATAATGTCTAGGCTACCATCCATTGGAGTAACAAAGATATCAACAACAGACTACCTTCCATAATGACAATGCTACCATCCATTGGAGTAACAAAAATCTTGACAACAAACTACCTTCCATAATGACAAGGCTACCATTCATTGTAGTAAAAAAATCTCGACAACAGACTACCTTCCACAATGATAAGGCTGCCATCCATTGCAGTAATAAAAATCTTGACAACAGACTACATTCCATAATGACAAGGCTACCATCCATTAGAGTAACAAAAATCTCGACAACATACTACCTTCCATAATGACAAGGATACCATCCATTGGAGAAAAAAAAATCTCGACAATAGACTACCTTCCATAATGACAAGGCTACCATCTATTGGAATAACAAAAATCTCGAGAGCAGACTACCTTCCATAATGACAAGGCTTACATCCAATGGAATAACAAAAATCTTGAAAAAAAACTACCTTCCATAATGACAAGGCTACCATTGATTATAGTAAAATAAATCTCGACAACAGACTACATTCCATAATGACAAGGCTGCCATCCATTGGAGTAACAAAAATCTTGACAACAGACTACATTCCATAATGAAAAGGCTACCATCCATTAGAATAACAAAAATATCGACAACAGACTACCTTCCATAATGACACGGCTACCTTCCATTGGAGTAACAAAAATATTGACAACAGACTACCTTCCATAATGACAAGGATACCATCCATTGGAGTAATGAAAATTTCAACAAAGAGACTACCTTCAATAATGACAAGGCTACTATCCATTGGATTAACAAAAATATCGACAACAAACTCCTTCCATAATGACAAGGCTACCATCCACTGGAGAAACAAAAATCTCGACAATAGACTAGCTTCCATAATGACAAGGCTACCATCCATTGGAGTAACAAAAATCTTGACAACAAACTACCTTCCATAATAACAAGGCTAACATCCATTGGAGTAACAAAAATATTGACAACAGACTACCTTCCATATTGACAAGGCTACCATCCATTGGAGTAATGAAAATATCAACAAGAGACTACCTTCCATAATGATAAGGCTACCATGCGTTGGAGTAATGAATATATCAACAAGAGACTACCTTCCATAATGACAAGGCTACCATCCATTGGAGTAACAAAAATATCTAAAATAGACTATGTTCAATAATGAAAAGGCTAGCATCCATTGGAGTAACAAAAATATCGACAACATACTACCTTCCATAATGAAAAGGCTACCATCCATTGGAGTAACAAAAATCTCGACAACAGACTACCTTCCATAATGACTAGGCTACCATCCATTAGAGTAACAAACATATCGAGAACAAAATATCTTCCATAATGAAAAGGCTACCATCTAATTGAATAACAAAAATCTTGACAACAAACTACCTTCCATAATGACAAGGCTACCATCCACTGGAGTAACAAAAATATCTACAATAGAGTATGTTCAATAATGAAAAGGCTACCATCAATTGTACTAACCAAAATCTCGACAACAGACAACCTTCCATGATCACAAGGCTACCAACAATTATAGTAACCAAAATCTCGACAACATACTACCTTCCATAATGACAAGGCTACCATCCATTGGAGTAACAAAAATATCAAAAACAGACTACCTTACATAATGACAAGGCTACCATCCATTCGAGTAAGAAAAATCTCGACAAGAGACTACCTTCCATAATGACAAGGCTACCATCTATTGGAATAACAAAAATCTCGATAACACACTACCTTTCATAATGACAAGGCTACCATCCAATGGAATAACAAAAATCTCGACAACAAACTGTCTTCCATAATGTCTAGGCTACCATCCATTGGAGTAACAAAGATATCAACAACAGACTACCTTCCATAATGACAATGCTACCATCCATTGGAGTAACAAAAATCTTGACAACAAACTACCTTCCATAATGACAAGGCTACCATTCATTGTAGTAAAAAAATCTCGACAACAGACTACCTTCCCCAATGATAAGGCTGCCATCCATTGCAGTAATAAAAATCTTGACAACAGACTACATTCCATAATGACAAGGCTACCATCCATTAGAGTAACAAAAATCTCGACAACATACTACCTTCCATAATGACAAGGATACCATCCGTTGGAGTAAAAAAAATCTCGACAATAGACTACCTTCCATAATGACAAGGCTACCATCTATTGGAATAACAAAAATCTCGAGAGCAGACTACCTTCCATAATGACAAGGCTAACATCCAATGGAATAACAAAAATCTTGAAAACAAACTACCTTCCATAATGACAAGGCTACCATTGATTATAGTAAAATAAATCTCGACAATAGACTACATTCCATAATGACAAGGCTGCCATCCATTGGAGTAACAAAAATCTTGACAACAGACTACATTCCATAATGAAAAGGCTACCATCCATTAGAATAACAAAAATATCGACAACAGACTACCTTCCATAATGACACGGCTACCTTCCATTGGAGTAACAAAAATATTGACAACAGACTACCTTCCATAATGACAAGGCTACCATCCATTGGAGTAATGAAAATTTCAACAAAGAGACTACCTTCAATAATGACAAGGCTACTATCCATTGGATTAACAAAAATATCGACAACAAACTACCTTCCATAATGACAAGGCTACCATCCACTGGAGAAACAAAAATCTCGACAATAGACTAGCTTCCATAATGACAAGGCTACCATCCATTGGAGTAACAAAAATCTTGACAACAAACTACCTTCCATAATGACAAGGCTAACATCCATTGGAGTAACAAAAATATTGACAACTGACTACCTTCCATATTGACAAGGCTACCATCCATTGGAGTAATGAAAATATCAACAAGAGACTACCTTCCATAATGATAAGGCTACCATGCGTTGGAGTAATGAATATATCAACAAGAGACTACCTTCCATAATGACAAGGCTACCATCCATTGGAGTAACAAAATCTCGACAACAGACAACCTTCCATAATCACAAGGCTACCAACAATTATATTAACCAAAATCTCGACAACATACTACCTTCCATAATGACAAGGCTACCATCCATTGGAGTAACAAAAATATCAAAAACAGACTACCTTACATAATGACAAGGCTACCATCCATTCGAGTAAGAAAAATCTCGACAAGAGACTACCTTCCATAATGACAAGGCTACCATCTATTGGAATAACAAAAATCTCGATAACACACTACCTTTCATAATGACAAGGCTACCATCCAATGGAATAACAAAAATCTCGACAACAAACTGCCTTCCATAATGTCTAGGCTACCATCCATTGGAGTAACAAAGATATCAACAACAGACTACCTTCCATAATGACAATGCTACCATCCATTGGAGTAACAAAAATCTTGACAACAAACTACCTTCCATAATGACAAGGCTACCATTCATTGTAGTAAAAAAATCTCGACAACAGACTACCTTCCACAATGATAAGGCTGCCATCCATTGCAGTAATAAAAATCTTGACAACAGACTACATTCCATAATGACAAGGCTACCATCCATTAGAGTAACAAAAATCTCGACAACATACTACCTTCCATAATGACAAGGATACCATCCATTGGAGAAAAAAAAATCTCGACAATAGACTACCTTCCATAATGACAAGGCTACCATCTATTGGAATAACAAAAATCTCGAGAGCAGACTACCTTCCATAATGACAAGGCTTACATCCAATGGAATATCAAAAATCTTGAAAACAAACTACCTTCCATAATGACAAGGCTACCATTGATTATAGTAAAATAAATCTCGACAACAGACTACATTCCATAATGACAAGGCTGCCATCCATTGGAGTAACAAAAATCTTGACAACAGACTACATTCCATAATGAAAAGGCTACCATCCATTAGAATAACAAAAATATCGACAATAGACTACCTTCCATAATGACACGGCTACCTTCCATTGGAGTAACAAAAATATTGACAACAGACAACCTTCCATAATGACAAGGATACCATCCATTGGAGTAATGAAAATTTCAACAAAGAGACTACCTTCAATAATGACAAGGCTACTATCCATTGGATTAACAAAAATATCGACAACAAAATCCTTCCATAATGACAAGGCTACCATCCACTGGAGAAACAAAAATCTCGACAATAGACTAGCTTCCATAATGACAAGGCTACCATCCATTGGAGTAACAAAAATCTTGACAACAAACTACCTTCCATAATAACAAGGCTAACATCCATTGGAGTAACAAAAATATTGACAACAGACTACCTTCCATATTGACAAGGCTACCATCCATTGGAGTAATGAAAATATCAACAAGAGACTACCTTCCATAATGATAAGGCTACCATGCGTTGGAGTAATGAATATATCAACAAGAGACTACCTTCCATAATGACAAGGCTACCATCCATTGGAGTAACAAAAATATCTAAAATAGACTATGTTCAATAATGAAAAGGCTAGCATCCATTGGAGTAACAAAAATATCGACAACATACTACCTTCCATAATGAAAAGGCTACCATCCATTGGAGTAACAAAAATCTCGACAACAGACTACCTTCCATAATGACTAGGCTACCATCCATTAGAGTAACAAACATATCGAGAACAAAATATCTTCCATAATGAAAAGGCTACCATCTAATTGAATAACAAAAATCTTGACAACAAACTACCTTCCATAATGACAAGGCTACCATCCACTGGAGTAACAAAAATATCTACCATAGAGTATGTTCAATAATGAAAAGGCTACCATCAATTGTACTAACCAAAATCTCGACAACAGACAACCTTCCATGATCACAAGGCTACCAACAATTATAGTAACCAAAATCTCGACAACATACTACCTTCCATAATGACAAGGCTACCATCCATTGGAGTAACAAAAATATCAAAAACAGACTACCTTACATAATGACAAGGCTACCATCCATTCGAGTAAGAAAAATCTCGACAAGAGACTACCTTCCATAATGACAAGGTTACCATCTATTGGAATAACAAAAATCTCGATAACACACTACCTTTCATAATGACAAGGCTACCATCCAATGGAATAACAAAAATCTCGACAACAAACTGTCTTCCATAATGTCTAGGCTACCATCCATTGGAGTAACAAAGATATCAACAACAGACTACCTTCCATAATGACAATGCTACCATCCATTGGAGTAACAAAAATCTTGACAACAAACTACCTTCCATAATGACAAGGCTACCATTCATTGTAGTAAAAAAATCTCGACAACAGACTACCTTCCACAATGATAAGGCTGCCATCCATTGCAGTAATAAAAATCTTGACAACAGACTACATTCCATAATGACAAGGCTACCATCCATTAGAGTAACAAAAATCTCGACAACATACTACCTTCCATAATGACAAGGATACCATCCGTTGGAGTAAAAAAAATCTCGACAATAGACTACCTTCCATAATGACAAGGCTACCATCTATTGGAATAACAAAAATCTCGAGAGCAGACTACCTTCCATAATGACAAGGCTAACATCCAATGGAATAACAAAAATCTTGAAAACAAACTACCTTCCATAATGACAAGGCTACCATTGATTATAGTAAAATAAATCTCGACAACAGACTACATTCCATAATGACAAGGCTGCCATCCATTGGAGTAACAAAAATCTTGACAACAGACTACATTCCATAATGAAAAGGCTACCATCCATTAGAATAACAAAAATATCGACAACAGACTACCTTCCATAATGACACGGCTACCTTCCATTGGAGTAACAAAAATATTGACAACAGACTACCTTCCATAATGACAAGGCTACCATCCATTGGAGTAATGAAAATTTCAACAAGAGACTACCTTCTATAATGACAAGGCTACTATCCATTGGATTAACAAAAATATCGACAACAAACTACCTTCCATAATGACAAGGCTACCATCCACTGGAGAAACAAAAATCTCGACAATAGACTAGCTTCCATAATGACAAGGCTACCATCCATTGGAGTAACAAAAATATTGACAACAAACTACCTTTCATAATGACAAGGCTAACATCCATTGGAGTAACAAAAATATTGACAACAGACTACCTTCCATATTGACAAGGCTACCATCCATTGGAGTAATGAAAATATCAACAAGAGACTACCTTCCATAATGATAAGGCTACCATGCGTTGGAGTAATGAATATATCAACAAGAGACTACCTTCCATAATGACAAGGCTACCATCCATTGGAGTAACAAAAATATCTAAAATAGACTATGTTCAATAATGAAAAGGCTACCATCCATTAGAGTAACAAAAATATCGACAACATACTACCTTCCATAATGAAAAGGCTACCATCCATTGGAGTAACAAAAATCTCGACAACAGACTACCTTCCATAATGACTAGGCTACCATCCATTAGAGTAACAACCATATCGAGAACAAACTATCTTCCATAATGAAAAGGCTACCATCCAATTGAATAACAAAAATCTTGACAACAAACTACCTTCCATAATGACAAGGCTACCATCCACTGGAGTAACAAAAATATCTACAATAGACTATGTTCAATAATGAAAAGGCTACCATCAATTGTACTAACCAAAATCTCGACAACAGACAACCTTCCATAATCACAAGGCTACCAAGAATTATAGTAACCAAAATCTCGATAACATACTACCTTCCATAATGACAAGGCTACCATCCATTGGAGTAACAAAAATACCAAAAATAGACTACCTTACATAATGACAAGGCTACCATCCATTTGAGTTAGAAAAATCTCGACAAGAGACTACCTTCCATAATGACAAGGCTACCATCTATTGGAATAACAAAAATCTCGATAACACACTACCTTTCATAATGACAAGGCTACCATCCAATGGAATAACAAAAATCTCGACAACAAACTGCCTTCCATAATGTCTAGGCTACCATCCATTGGAGTAACAAAGATATCAACAACAGACTACCTTCCATAATGACAATGCTACCATCCATTGGAGTAACAAAAATCTTGACAACAAACTACCTTCCATAATGACAAGGATACCATTCATTGTAGTAAAAAAATCTCGACAACAGACTACCTTCCACAATGATAAGGCTGCCATCCATTGCAGTAATAAAAATCTTGACAACAAACTACATTCCATAATGACAAGGCTACCATCCATTAGAGTAACAAAAATCTCGACAACATACTACCTTCCATAATGACAAGGATACCATCCATTGGAGTAAAAAAAATCTCGACAATAGACTACCTTCCATAATGACAAGGCTACCATCTATTGGAATAACAAAAATCTCGAGAGCAGACTACCTTCCATAATGACAAGGCTAACATCCAATGGAATAACAAAAATCTTGAAAACAAACTACCTTCCATAATGACAAGGCTACCATTGATTATAGTAAAATAAATCTCGACAATAGACTACCTTCCATAATGACAAGGCTACCATCCGTTGGAGTAAAAAAAATCTTGACCTAAGACTACCTTCCATAATGACAAGGCTATCATCTATTAGAATAACAAAAATATCGAGAACAAACTACCTTCACTAGTGACAAGGTTACCATCCATTGGAGTGACAGAAATCACAACGACAGACTACCTTCCATAATGACAAGGCTACCTTCCATTGGAGAAACAAATATCTCGACAACAAACTACCTTCCACAATGACAAGGCTACCATCCATTAGATTAACAAAAATATTGACAACAGACTACCTTCCATAATGATAAGGCTACCATCCAATGGAGTAATGAAAATATCAACAAGAGACTACCTTCCATAATGACAAGGCTACCATGTGTTGGAGTAATGAATATATCAACAAGAGACTACCTTCCATATTGACAAGGCTACCAACCATTGGAGTACCAAAAATATCGAAAATAGACTATGTTCAATAAAAAAGGCTACCATCCATTAGAGTAACAAAAATATCGACAACAGACTACCTTCCATAATGAAAAGGCTATCATCCATTGGAGTAACAAAAATGTCGACAACAGACTACCTTCCATAATGACTAGGCTACCATCCATTAGAGTAACAAAGATATCGACAACAGACTACCTTCCATAATGATAATGCTACAATCCATTGGAGTAACAAAAATCTCGACAACAAATTACCTTCCATAATGACAAGGCTACCATCAATTGTTGTAACCAAAATCTCGACAACAGACTACCTTCCATAATCACAAGGATACCATTCATTATAGTAAAAAAAATCTCGACAACAGACTACCTTCCATAATGACAAGGCTGCCATCCATTGCAGTAACAAAAATATTGACAATAGACTACCTTCCATAATGACAAGGCTACCATCCATTAGAGTCACAAAAATCTCGACAACATACTACTTTCCATAATGAGAAGGCTACCATCAATTGGAGTAAAAAAATTCTCGACAACAGACTACCTTTCATAATGACAAGGCTACCATCTATTGGAATAACAAAAATCTCGAGAGCAGACTACCTTCCATAATGACAAGGCTACCATCCAATGGAATAACAAAAATCTCGAAAATAAACTACCTTCCATAAAGATAAGGCTACCATCCATTGTAGTCAAAAAAATCTCGACACGAGACTACCTTCCATAATAATAAGGCTACCATCTATTAGAATAACCAAAATCTCGAGAACACACTACCTTCTATAATGACAAGGCTACCATCAAATGGAATAACAAAAATCTCGATAACAGACTACCTTCCATAATGACAAGGCTACCATCCATTGTAGTAACAAAAATCTCGACAATGGACTACCTTTCATAACAACTAGGATACCATCCATTGGAGTAATGAAAATATCAACAAGAGAGTACCTTCCATAATGACAACGCTACCATGCATTGGAATAACAAAAATATCGACAACAAAATACCTTCTATAATGACAAGGCTACCATCCATTGGATTAACAAAAATCTCGACAACAGACTACCTTCCATAATGACAAGGCTACCGTCCATTGGAGTAACAAAAATCTCGACAATAGACTACCTTCCATAATAAAAAGGCTACCATCCATTGGAGTAACAAAAATCTCGACAACAGACTACCTTCCATAATGACTAGGCTACCATCCATTAGAGTAACAAACATATCGAGAACAAATTATCTTCCATAATGACAAGGCTACCATCCAATTGAATAACAAAAATCTCGACAACACACTACCTTCCATAATGACAAGGCTACCATCCATTGGATTAACAAAAATCTTGATAACAAACTACTTTCCATAATGATAAGGCTAACATCCATTGGAGTAACAAAAATATTGACAACAGACTACCTTCCATAATGACAAGGCTACCATCCGTTGGAGTAATGAAAATATCAACAAGAGACTACCTTCCATAATGACAAGGCTACAATGCGTTGGAGTAATGAATATATCAACAAGAAACTACCTTCCATAATGACAAGGCTACCATCCATTGGAGTAACAAAAATATCAAAAATAGACTATGTTCAATAATGAAAAGGCTACCATCCATTGAAGTAACAAAAATATCGACAACAGACTACCTTCCATAATGAAAAGGCTACCATCCATTGGAGTAACAAAAATCTCGACAACAAACTACCTTCCTTAATGACTAGGCTACCATCCATTAGAGTAACAAAGATATCGACAACAGACTACCTTCCATAATGATAATGCTACAATCCATTGGAGTAAAAAAAATCTCGACAACAAATTACCTTCCATAATGACAAGGCTACCATCCACTGGAGTAACAAAAATATCTAAAATAGACTATGTTCCATAATGAAAAGGCTACCATTAATTGTTGTAACCAAAATCTCGACAACAGACTACCTTCCATAATCACAAGGCTACCAACCATTATAGTAACAAAAATATCGACAACAGACTACCATCCATAATGACAACGCTACCATCCATTGGAGTAACAAAAATATCTGAAACATACTACCTTACATAATGACAAGGCTACCATCCATTCGAGTAACAAAAATCTCGCCAAGAGACTACCTTCCATAATGACAAGGCTACCATCTATTGAAATAGCATAAATCTCAAGAACACACTACCTTTCAAAATGACAAGGCTACCATCCAATGGAATAACAAAAATTTCGGCAACAGACTACCTTCCATAATGTCTAGGCTACCATCCATTGGAGTAACAAAGATATCGACAATAGACTACCTTCCACAATGACAATGCTACCATCCATTGGAGTAACAAAAATCTCGACAACAAACTACCTTCCATAATTACAAGGATGCCATTCATTGTAGTAAAAAAAATCTCGACAACAGACTACCTTCCATAATGACAAGGCTGCCATCCATTGCAGTAACAAAAATCTTGACAATAGACTACCTTCCATAATGACAAGGCTACCATCCATTAGAGTCACAAAAATCTCGACAACATACTACTTTCCATAATGAGAAGGCTACCATCCATTGGAGTAAAAAAAATCTCGACAACAGACTACCTTCCATAATGACAAGGCTACCATCTATTGGAATAACAAAAATCTCGAGAGCAGACTACCTTCCATAATGACAAGGCTACCATCCAATGGAATAACAAAAATCTCGAAAACAAACTACCTTCAATAATGATAAGGCTACCATCAATTGTAGTCAAAAAAATCTCGACAAGAGACTACCTTCCATAATGATAAGGCTACCATCTATTAGAATAACCAAAATCTTGAGAACACATTACCTTCCATAATGACAAGGCTACCATCAAATGGAATAACAAAAATCTCGATAATAGACTACCTTCCATAATGACAAGGCTACCATCCATTGTAGTAACAAAAATCTCGACAATGGACTACCTTCCATAACAACTAGGATACCATCCATTGGAGTAATGAAAATATCAACAAGAGAGTACCTTCCATAATGACAACGCTACCATGCATTGGAATAACAAAAATATCGACAACAAACTACCTTCTATAATGACAAGGCTACCATCCATGTGATTAACAAAAATCTCGACAACAAACTACCTTCCATAATGACAAGGCTACCGTCCATTGGAGTAACAAAAATCTCGACAATAGACTACCTTCCATAATGAAAAGGCTACCATCCATTGGAGTAACAAAAATCTCGACAACAGACTACCTTCCATAATGACTAGGCTACCATCCATTAGAGTAAGAAACATATCGAGAACAAACTATCTTCCATAATGACAAGGCTACCATCCAATTGAATAACAAAAATCTCGACAACAAACTACCTTCCATAATGACAAGGCTACCATCCATTGGATTAACAAAAATCTTGACAACAAACTACTTTCCATAATGATAAGGCTAACATCCATTGGAGTAACAAAAATATTGACAACAGACTACCTTCCATAATGACAAGGCTACCATCCTTTGGAGTAATTAAAATATCAACAAGAGACTACCTTCCATAATGACAAGGCTACCATGCGTTGGAGTAATGAATATATCAACAAGAAACTACCTTCCATAATGACAAGGCTACCATCCATTGGAGTAACAAAAATATCGAAAATAGACTATGTTCAATAATGAAAAGGCTACCATCCATTGGAGTAACAAAAATATCGACAACAGACTACCTTCCATAATGAAAAGGCTACCATCCATTGGAGTAACAAAAATCTCGACAACAGACTACCTTCCATAATGACTAGGCTACCATCCATTAGAGTAACAAAGATATCGACAATAGACTACCTTCCATAATGATAATGCTACAATCCATTGGAGTAACAAAAATCTTGACAACAAATTACCTCCCATAATGACAAGGCTACCATCCACTGGAGTAACAAAAATATCTAAAATAGACTATGTTCCATAATGAAAAGGCTACCATCAATTGTTGTAACCAAAATCTCGACAACATACTACCTTCCATAATCACAAGGCTACCAACCATTATAGTAACAAAAATATCGACAACAGACTACCATCCATAATGACAACGCTACCATCCATTGGAGTAACAAAAATATCTGAAACATACTACCTTACATAATGACAAGGCTACCATCCATTCGAGTAACAAAAATCTCGCCAAGAGACTACCTTCCATAATGACAAGGCTACCATCTATTGAAATAGCATAAATCTCGAGAACACACTACCTTTCAAAATGACAAGGCGACCATCCAATGGAATAACAAAAATTTCGGCAACAGACTACCTTCCATAATGTCTAGGCTACCATCCATTGGAGTAACAAAGATATCGACAATAGACTACCTTCCACAATGACAATGCTACCATCCATTGGAGTAACAAAAATCTCGTCAACAGACTACCTTCCATAATGACAAGGCTACCGTCCATTGGAGTAACAAAAATCTCGACAATAGACTACCTTCCATAATGAAAAGGCTACCATCCATTGGAGTAACAAAAATCTCGACAACAGACTACCTTCCATAATGACTAGGCTACCATCCATTAGAGTAACAAACATATCGAGAACAAACTATCTTCCATAATGGCAAGGCTACCATCCAATTGAATAACAAAAATCTCGACAACAAACTACTTTCCATAATGACAAGGCTACCATCCATTGGATTAACAAAAATCTTGACAACAAACTACTTTCCATAATGATAAGGCTAACATCCATTGGAGTAACAAAAATATTGACAACAGACTACCTTCCATAATGACAAGGCTACCATCCATTGGAGTAATGAAAATATCAACAAGAGACTACCTTCCATAATGACAAGGCTACCATGAGTTGGAGTAATGAATATATCAACAAGAAACTACCTTCCATAATGACAAGGCTACCATCCATTTTAGTAACAAGAATATCGAAAATAGACTATGTTCAATAATGAAAAGGCTACCATCCATTGGAGTAACAAAAATATCGACAACAGACTACCTTCCATAATGAAAAGGCTACCATCCATTGGAGTAACAAAAATCTCGACAACAGACTACCTTCCATAATGACTAGGCTACCATCCATTAGAGTAACAAAGATATCGAAAACAGACTACCTTCCATAATGATAATGCTACAATCCATTGGAGTAACAAAAATCACGACAACAAATTACCTTCCATAATGACAAGGCTACCATCCACTGGAGTAACAAAAATATCTAAAATAGACTATGTTCCATAATGAAAAGTCTACCATCAATTGTTGTAACCAAAATCTCGACAACAGACTACCTTCCATAATCACAAGGCTACCAACCATTATAGTAACAAAAATATCGACAACAGACTACCTTCAATAATGACAAGGCTACCATCTATTGGAATAACAAAAATCTCGAGAGCAGACTACCTTCCATAATGACAATGCTACCATCCAATGGAATAACAAAAATCTCGAAAACAAACTACCTTCCATAATGATGAGGCTACCATCCATTGTAGTCAAAAAAATCTCGACAAGAGACTACCTTCCATAATAATAAGGCTACCATCTATTAGAATAACCAAAATCTCGAGAACACACTACCTTCTATAATGACAAGGCTACCATCAAATGGAATAACAAAAATCTCGATAACAGACTACCTTCCATAATGACAAGGCTACCATCCATTGTAGTAACAAAAATCTCGACAATGGACTACCTTTCATAACAACTAGGATACCATCCATTGGAGTAATGAAAATATCAACAAGAGAGTACCTTCCATAATGACAACGCTACCATGCATTGGAATAACAAAAATATCGACAACAAACTACCTTCTATAATGACAAGGCTACCATCCATTGGATTAACAAAAATCTCGACAACAGACTACCTTCCATAATGACAAGGCTACCGTCCATTGGAGTAACAAAAATCTCGACAATAGACTACCTTCCATAATAAAAAGGCTACCATCCATCGGAGTAACAAAAATCTCGACAACAGACTACCTTCCATAATGACTAGGCTACCATCCATTAGAGTAACAAACATATCGAGAACAAATTATCTTCCATAATGACAAGGCTACCATCCAATTGAATAACAAAAATCTCGACAACACACTACCTTCCATAATGACAAGGCTACCATCCATTGGATTAACAAAAATCTTGATAACAAACTACTTTCCATAATGATAAGGCTAACATCCATTGGAGTAACAAAAATATTGACAACAGACTACCTTCCATAATGACAAGGCTACCATCCATTGGAGTAATGAAAATATCAACAAGAGACTACCTTCCATAATGACAAGGCTACAATGCGTTGGAGTAATGAATATATCAACAAGAAACTACCTTCCATAATGACAAGGCTACCATCCATTCGAGTAACAAGAATATCGAAAATAGACTATGTTCAATAATGAAAAGGCTACCATCCATTGGAGTAACAAAAATATCGACAACAGACTACCTTCCATAATGAAAAGGCTACCATCCATTGGAGTAACAAAAATCTCGACAACAGACTACCTTCCATAATGACTAGGCTACCATCCATTAGAGTAACAAAGATATCGAAAACAGACTACCTTCCATAATGATAATGCTACAATCCATTGGAGTAACAAAAATCACGACAACAAATTACCTTCCATAATGACAAGGCTACCATCCACTGGAGTAACAAAAATATCTAAAATAGACTATGTTCCATAATGAAAAGTCTACCATCAATTGTTGTAACCAAAATCTCGACAACAGACTACCTTCCATAATCACAAGGCTACCAACCATTATAGTAACAAAAATATCGACAACAGACTACCTTCAATAATGACAAGGCTACCATCTATTGGAATAACAAAAATCTCGAGAGCAGACTACCTTCCATAATGACAATGCTACCATCCAATGGAATAACAAAAATCTCGAAAACAAACTACCTTCCATAATGATGAGGCTACCATCCATTGTAGTCAAAAAAATCTCGACAAGAGACTACCTTCCATAATGATAAGGCTACCATCTATTAGAATAACCAAAATCTTGAGAACACATTACCTTCCATAATGACAAGGCTACCATCAAATGGAATAACAAAAATCTCGATAATAGACTACCTTCCATAATGACAAGGCTACCATCCATTGTAGTAACAAAAATCTCGACAATGGACTACCTTCCATAACAACTAGGATACCATCCATTGGAGTAATGAAAATATCAACAAGAGAGTACCTTCCATAATGACAACGCTACCATGCATTGGAATAACAAAAATATCGACAACAAACTACCTTCTATAATGACAAGGCTACCATCCATGTGATTAACAAAAATCTCGACAACAAACTACCTTCCATAATGACAAGGCTACCGTCCATTGGAGTAACAAAAATCTCGACAATAGACTACCTTCCATAATGAAAAGGCTACCATCCATTGGAGTAACAAAAATCTCGACAACAGACTACCTTCCATAATGACTAGGCTACCATCCATTAGAGTAAGAAACATATCGAGAACAAACTATCTTCCATAATGACAAGGCTACCATCCAATTGAATAACAAAAATCTCGACAACAAACTACCTTCCATAATGACAAGGCTACCATCCATTGGATTAACAAAAATCTTGACAACAAACTACTTTCCATAATGATAAGGCTAACATCCATTGGAGTAACAAAAATATTGACAACAGACTACCTTCCATAATGACAAGGCTACCATCCATTGGAGTAATGAAAATATCAACAAGAGACTACCTTCCATAATGACAAGGCTACAATGCGTTGGAGTAATGAATATATCAACAAGAAACTACCTTCCATAATGACAAGGCTACCATCCATTGGAGTAACAAAAATATCAAAAATAGACTATGTTCAATAATGAAAAGGCTACCATCCATTGAAGTAACAAAAATATCGACAACAGACTACCTTCCATAATGAAAAGGCTACCATCCATTGGAG
Organism: Vicia faba; assembly: GCA_948472305.1. Taxonomy (NCBI): domain Eukaryota; kingdom Viridiplantae; phylum Streptophyta; class Magnoliopsida; order Fabales; family Fabaceae; genus Vicia; species Vicia faba. Next base: position 583,342,392 of record OX451739.1, on the reverse strand, counting down.
TAACAAAAATCTCGACAACAAACTACCTTCCTTAATGACTAGGCTACCATCCATTAGAGTAACAAAGATATCGACAACAGACTACCTTCCATAATGATAATGCTACAATCCATTGGAGTAAAAAAAATCTCGACAACAAATTACCTTCCATAATGACAAGGCTACCATCCACTGGAGTAACAAAAATATCTAAAATAGACTATGTTCCATAATGAAAAGGCTACCATCAATTGTTGTAACCAAAATCTCGACAACAGACTACCTTCCATAATCACAAGGCTACCAACCATTATAGTAACAAAAATATCGACAACAGACTACCATCCATAATGACAACGCTACCATCCATTGGAGTAACAAAAATATCTGAAACATACTACCTTACATAATGACAAGGCTACCATCCATTCGAGTAACAAAAATCTCGCCAAGAGACTACCTTCCATAATGACAAGGCTACCATCTATTGAAATAGCATAAATCTCAAGAACACACTACCTTTCAAAATGACAAGGCTACCATCCAATGGAATAACAAAAATTTCGGCAACAGACTACCTTCCATAATGTCTAGGCTACCATCCATTGGAGTAACAAAGATATCGACAATAGACTACCTTCCACAATGACAATGCTACCATCCATTGGAGTAACAAAAATCTCGACAACAAACTACCTTCCATAATTACAAGGATGCCATTCATTGTAGTAAAAAAAATCTCGACAACAGACTACCTTCCATAATGACAAGGCTGCCATCCATTGCAGTAACAAAAATCTTGACAATAGACTACCTTCCATAATGACAAGGCTACCATCCATTAGAGTCACAAAAATCTCGACAACATACTACTTTCCATAATGAGAAGGCTACCATCCATTGGAGTAAAAAAAATCTCGACAACAGACTACCTTCCATAATGACAAGGCTACCATCTATTGGAATAACAAAAATCTCGAGAGCAGACTACCTTCCATAATGACAAGGCTACCATCCATTAGAGTAAGAAACATATCGAGAACAAACTATCTTCCATAATGACAAGGCTACCATCCAATTGAATAACAAAAATCTCGACAACAAACTACCTTCCATAATGACAAGGCTACCATCCATTGGATTAACAAAAATCTTGACAACAAACTACTTTCCATAATGATAAGGCTAACATCCATTGGAGTAACAAAAATATTGACAACAGACTACCTTCCATAATGACAAGGCTACCATCCTTTGGAGTAATTAAAATATCAACAAGAGACTACCTTCCATAATGACAAGGCTACCATGCGTTGGAGTAATGAATATATCAACAAGAAACTACCTTCCATAATGACAAGGCTACCATCCATTGGAGTAACAAAAATATCGAAAATAGACTATGTTCAATAATGAAAAGGCTACCATCCATTGGAGTAACAAAAATATCGACAACAGACTACCTTCCATAATGAAAAGGCTACCATCCATTGGAGTAACAAAAATCTCGACAACAGACTACCTTCCATAATGACTAGGCTACCATCCATTAGAGTAACAAAGATATCGACAATAGACTACCTTCCATAATGATAATGCTACAATCCATTGGAGTAACAAAAATCTTGACAACAAATTACCTTCCATAATGACAAGGCTACCATCCACTGGAGTAACAAAAATATCTAAAATAGACTATGTTCCATAATGAAAAGGCTACCATCAATTGTTGTAACCAAAATCTCGACAACATACTACCTTCCATAATCACAAGGCTACCAACCATTATAGTAACAAAAATATCGACAACAGACTACCATCCATAATGACAACGCTACCATCCATTGGAGTAACAAAAATATCTGAAACATACTACCTTACATAATGACAAGGCTACCATCCATTCGAGTAACAAAAATCTCGCCAAGAGACTACCTTCCATAATGACAAGGCTACCATCTATTGAAATATCATAAATCTCAAGAACACACTACCTTTCAAAATGACAAGGCTACCATCCAATGGAATAACAAAAATTTCGGCAACAGACTACCTTCCATAATGTCTAGGCTACCATCCATTGGAGTAACAAAGATATCGACAATAGACTACCTTCCACAATGACAATGCTACCATCCATTGGAGTAACAAAAATCTCGACAACAGACTACCTTCCATAATGACAAGGCTACCGTCCATTGGAGTAACAAAAATCTCGACAATAGACTACCTTCCATAATGAAAAGGCTACCATCCATTGGAGTAACAAAAATCTCGACAACAGACTACCTTCCATAATGACTAGGCTACCATCCATTAGAGTAACAAACATATCGAGAACAAACTATCTTCCATAATGACAAGGCTACCATCCAATGGGATAACAAAAATCTCGACAACAAACTACTTTCCATAATGACAAGGCTACCATCCATTGGATTAACAAAAATCTTGACAACAAACTACTTTCCATAATGATAAGGCTAACATCCATTGGAGTAACAAAAATATTGACAACAGACTACCTTCCATAATGACAAGGCTACCATCCATTGGAGTAATGAAAATATCAACAAGAGACTACCTTCCATAATGACAAGGCTACCATGCGTTGGAGTAATGAATATATCAACAAGAAACTACCTTCCATAATGACAAGGCTACCATCCATTGGAGTAACAAGAATATCGAAAATAGACTATGTTCAATAATGAAAAGGCTACCATCCATTGGAGTAACAAAAATATCGACAACAGACTACCTTCCATAATGAAAAGGCTACCATCCATTGGAGTAACAAAAATCTCGACAACAGACTACCTTCCATAATGACTAGGCTACCATCCATTAGAGTAACAAAGATATCGAAAACAGACTACCTTCCATAATGATAATGCTACAATCCATTGGAGTAACAAAAATCACGACAACAAATTACCTTCCATAATGACAAGGCTACCATCCACTGGAGTAACAAAAATATCTAAAATAGACTATGTTCCATAATGAAAAGGCTACCATCAATTGTTGTAACCAAAATCTCGACAACAGACTACCTTCCATAATCACAAGGCTACCAACCATTATAGTAACAAAAATATCGACAACAGACTACCTTCAATAATGACAAGGCTACCATCTATTGGAATAACAAAAATCTCGAGAGCAGACTACCTTCCATAATGACAATGCTACCATCCAATGGAATAACAAAAATCTCGAAAACAAACTACCTTCCATAATGATGAGGCTACCATCCATTGTAGTCAAAAAAATCTCGACAAGAGACTACCTTCCATAATGATAAGGCTACCATCTATTAGAATAACCAAAATCTCGAGAACACACTACCTTCCATAATGACAAGCCTACCATCAAATGGAATAACAAAAATCTCGAAAACAAACTACCTTCCATAATGACAAGGCTACGGTCCATTTGAGTAACAAAAATCTCGACAATAGACTACCTTCCATAATGAAAAGGCTACCATCCATAGGAGTAACAAAAATCTCGACAACAGACTACCTTCCATAATGACTAGGCTACCATCCATTGGATTAACAAAAATCTTGACAACAAACTACTTTCCATAATGATAAGGCTAACATCCATTGGAGTAACAAAAATATTGACAACAGACTACCTTCCATAATGACAAGGCTACCATCCATTGGAGTAATGAAAATATCAACAAGAGACTACCTTCCATAATGACAAGGCTACCATGCGTCTGAGTAATGAATATATCAACAAGAAACTACCTTCCATAATGACAAGGCTACCATCCATTGGAGTAACAAAAATATCGAAAATAGACTATGTTCAATAATGAAAAGGCTACCATCCATTAGAGTAACAAACATATCGAGAACAAACTATCTTCCATAATGACAAGGCTACCATCCAATTGAATAACAAAAATCTCGACAACAAACTACCTTTCATAATGACAAGGCTACCATCCATTGGAGTAACAAAAATATCTACAATAGACTATGTTCCATAATGAAAAGGCTACCATCTATTGGAATAACAAAAATCTCGAGAGCAGACTACCTTCCATAATGACAAGGCTACCATCCAATGGAATAACAAAAATCTCGAAAACAAACTACCTTCCATAATGATAAGGCTACCATCCATTGTAGTAAAATAAATCTCGACAAGAGACTACCTTCCATAATGATAAGGCTACCATGTATTGCATTAACAAAAATCTTGACAATAGACTACCTTCCATAATGACAAGGCTACCATCCATTAGAGTATCAAAAATCTCGACAACATACTACCTTCCATAATGAGAAGGCTACCATCCATTGGAGTAAAAAAATCTCGACAACAGACTACCTTCCATAATGACTAGGCTACCATCTATTGGAATAACAAAAATCTCGAGAGCAGACTACCTTCCATAATGACAAGGCTACCATCCAATGGAATAACAAAAATCTCGAAAACAAACTACCTTCCATAATGATAAGGCTACCATCCATTGTAGTAAAAAAATCTCGACAAGAGACTACCTTCCATAATGATAAGGCTACCATCTATTGGAATAACAAAAATCTCGAGAACACACTACCTTCCATATTGACAAGGCCACCATCAAATGGATTAACAAAAATCTCGACAACAGACTACCTTCCATAATGACAAGGCTACCATCCATTGGAGTAACAAAAATCTCGACAACGGACTACCTTCCATAACAACAAGGATACCATCCATTGGAGTAATGAAAATATCAACAAGAGAGTACCTTCCATAATGACAAGGCTACCATCCATTGGAATAACAAAAATATCGACAACAGACTACCTTCTATAATGACAAGGCTACCATCCATTGGATTAACAAAAATCTCGACAACAGACTACCTTCCATAATGACAAGGCTACCGTCCATTGAAGTAACAAAAATCTCGACAATAGACTACCTTTCATAATGAAAAGGCTACCATCCATTGGAGTAACAAAAATCTCCACAACAGACTACCTTCCATAATGACTAGGCTACCATCCATTAGAGTAACAAACATATCGACAACAAACTACCTTCCATAATGACAAGGCTACCATCCACTGGTGTAACAAAAATATCTACAATAGACTATGTTCCATAATGAAAAGGCTACCATCTATTGGAATAACAAAAATCTCGAGAGCAGACTACCTTCCATAATGACAAGGCTACCATCAAATGGAATAACAAAAATCTCGATAATAGACTACCTTCCATAATGACAAGGCTACCATCCATTGTAGTAACAAAAATCTCGACAATGGACTACCTTCCATAACAACTAGGATACCATCCATTGGAGTAATGAAAATATCAACAAGAGAGTACCTTCCATAATGACAACGCTACCATCCATTGGAATAACAAATATATCGACAACAAACTACCTTCTATAATGACAAGGCTACCATCCATTGGATTAACAAAAATCTCGACAACAGACTACCTTCCATAATGACAAGGCTACCGTCCATTTGAGTAACAAAAATCTCGACAATAGACTACCTTCCATAATGAAAAGGCTACCATCCATTGGAGTAACAAAAATCTCGACAACAGACTACCTTCCATAATGACTAGGCTACCATCCATTGGATTAACAAAAATCTTGACAACAAACTACTTTCCATAATGATAAGGCTAACATCCATTGGAGTAACAAAAATATTGACAACAGACTACCTTCCATAATGACAAGGCTACCATCCATTGGAGTAATGAAAATATCAACAAGAGACTACCTTCCATAATGACAAGGCTACCATGCGTCTGAGTAATGAATATATCAACAAGAAACTACCTTCCATAATGACAAGGCTACCATCCATTGGAGTAACAAAAATATCGAAAATAGACTATGTTCAATAATGAAAAGGCTACCATCCATTGGAGTAACAAAAATATCGACAACATACTACCTTCCATAATGAAAAGGCTACCATCCGTTGGAGTAACAAAAATATCGAGAACACACTACCTTCCATAATGACTAGGCTACCATCCATTAGAGTAACAAACATATCGAGAACAAACTATCTTCCATAATGACAAGGCTACCATCCAATTGAATAACAAAAATCTCGACAACAAACTACCTTTCATAATGACATGGCTACCATCCATTGGAGTAACAAAAATATCTACAATAGACTATGTTCCATAATGAAAAGGCTACCATCTATTGGAATAACAAAAATCTCGAGAGCAGACTACCTTCCATAATGACAAGGCTACCATCCAATGGAATAACAAAAATCTCGAAAACAAACTACCTTCCATAATGATAAGGCTACCATCCATTGTAGTAAAAAAATCTCGACAAGAGACTACCTTCCATAATGATAAGGCTACCATCTATTGGAATAACAAAAATCTCGAGAACACACTGCCTTCCATATTGACAAGCCTACCATCAAATAGAATAACAAAAATCTCGACAACAGACTACCTTCCATAATGACAAGGCTACCATCCATTGGAGTAACAAAAATCTCGACAACGGACTACCTTCTATAACAACAAGGATACCATCCATTGGAGTAATGAAAATATCAACAAGAGAGTACCTTCCATAATGACAAGGCTACCATCCATTGGAATAACAAAATTATCGACAACAGACTACCTTCTATAATGACAAGGCTACCATCCATTGGATTAACAAAAATCTCGACAACAGACTACCTTCCATAATGACAAGGCTACCGTCCATTGAAGTAACCAAAATCTCGACAACAGACTACCTTCCATAATGAAAAGGCTACCATCCATTGGAGTAACAAAAATCTCCACAACAGACTACCTTCCATAATGACTAGGCTACCATCCATTAGAGTAACAAACATATCGACAACAAACTACCTTCCATAATGACAAGGCTACCATCCACTGGTGTAACAAAAATATCTACAATAGACTATGTTCCATAATGAAAAGGCTACCATCTATTGGAATAACAAAAATCTCGAGAGCAGACTACCTTCCATAATGACAAGGCTACCATCCAATGGAATAACAAAAATCTCGAAAACAAACTACCTTCCATAATGATAAGGCTACCATCCATTGTAGTAAAATAAATCTCGACAAGAGACTACCTTCCATAATGATAAGGCTACCATGTATTGCATTAACAAAAATCTTGACAATAGACTACCTTCCATAATGACAAGGCTACCATCCATTAGAGTATCAAAAATCTCGACAACATACTACCTTCCATAATGAGAAGGCTACCATCCATTGGAGTAAAAAAATCTCGACAACAGACTACCTTCCATAATGACTAGGCTACCATCTATTGGAATAACAAAAATCTCGAGAGCAGACTACCTTCCATAATGACAAGGCTACCATCCAATGGAATAACAAAAATCTCGAAAACAAACTACCTTCCATAATGATAAGGCTACCATCCATTGTAGTAAAAAAATCTCGACAAGAGACTACCTTCCATAATGATAAGGCTACCATCTATTGGAATAACAAAAATCTCGAGAACACACTACCTTCCATATTGACAAGGCCACCATCAAATGGATTAACAAAAATCTCGACAACAGACTACCTTCCATAATGACAAGGCTACCATCCATTGGAGTAACAAAAATCTCGACAACGGACTACCTTCCATAACAACAAGGATACCATCCATTGGAGTAATGAAAATATCAACAAGAGAGTACCTTCCATAATGACAAGGCTACCATCCATTGGAATAACAAAAATATCGACAACAGACTACCTTCTATAATGACAAGGCTACCATCCATTGGATTAACAAAAATCTCGACAACAGACTACCTTCCATAATGACAAGGCTACCGTCCATTGAAGTAACAAAAATCTCGACAATAGACTACCTTTCATAATGAAAAGGCTACCATCCATTGGAGTAACAAAAATCTCCACAACAGACTACCTTCCATAATGACTAGGCTACCATCCATTAGAGTAACAAACATATCGACAACAAACTACCTTCCATAATGACAAGGCTACCATCCACTGGTGTAACAAAAATATCTACAATAGACTATGTTCCATAATGAAAAGGCTACCATCTATTGGAATAACAAAAATCTCGAGAGCAGACTACCTTCCATAATGACAAGGCTACCATCAAATGGAATAACAAAAATCTCGATAATAGACTACCTTCCATAATGACAAGGCTACCATCCATTGTAGTAACAAAAATCTCGACAATGGACTACCTTCCATAACAACTAGGATACCATCCATTGGAGTAATGAAAATATCAACAAGAGAGTACCTTCCATAATGACAACGCTACCATCCATTGGAATAACAAATATATCGACAACAAACTACCTTCTATAATGACAAGGCTACCATCCATTGGATTAACAAAAATCTCGACAACAGACTACCTTCCATAATGACAAGGCTACCGTCCATTTGAGTAACAAAAATCTCGACAATAGACTACCTTCCATAATGAAAAGGCTACCATCCATTGGAGTAACAAAAATCTCGACAACAGACTACCTTCCATAATGACTAGGCTACCATCCATTGGATTAACAAAAATCTTGACAACAAACTACTTTCCATAATGATAAGGCTAACATCCATTGGAGTAACAAAAATATTGACAACAGACTACCTTCCATAATGACAAGGCTACCATCCATTGGAGTAATGAAAATATCAACAAGAGACTACCTTCCATAATGACAAGGCTACCATGCGTCTGAGTAATGAATATATCAACAAGAAACTACCTTCCATAATGACAAGGCTACCATCCATTGGAGTAACAAAAATATCGAAAATAGACTATGTTCAATAATGAAAAGGCTACCATCCATTGGAGTAACAAAAATATCGACAACATACTACCTTCCATAATGAAAAGGCTACCATCCGTTGGAGTAACAAAAATATCGAGAACACACTACCTTCCATAATGACTAGGCTACCATCCATTAGAGTAACAAACATATCGAGAACAAACTATCTTCCATAATGACAAGGCTACCATCCAATTGAATAACAAAAATCTCGACAACAAACTACCTTTCATAATGACATGGCTACCATCCATTGGAGTAACAAAAATATCTACAATAGACTATGTTCCATAATGAAAAGGCTACCATCTATTGGAATAACAAAAATCTCGAGAGCAGACTACCTTCCATAATGACAAGGCTACCATCCAATGGAATAACAAAAATCTCGAAAACAAACTACCTTCCATAATGATAAGGCTACCATCCATTGTAGTAAAAAAATCTCGACAAGAGACTACCTTCCATAATGATAAGGCTACCATCTATTGGAATAACAAAAATCTCGAGAACACACTGCCTTCCATATTGACAAGCCTACCATCAAATAGAATAACAAAAATCTCGACAACAGACTACCTTCCATAATGACAAGGCTACCATCCATTGGAGTAACAAAAATCTCGACAACGGACTACCTTCTATAACAACAAGGATACCATCCATTGGAGTAATGAAAATATCAACAAGAGAGTACCTTCCATAATGACAAGGCTACCATCCATTGGAATAACAAAATTATCGACAACAGACTACCTTCTATAATGACAAGGCTACCATCCATTGGATTAACAAAAATCTCGACAACAGACTACCTTCCATAATGACAAGGCTACCGTCCATTGAAGTAACCAAAATCTCGACAACAGACTACCTTCCATAATGAAAAGGCTACCATCCATTGGAGTAACAAAAATCTCCACAACAGACTACCTTCCATAATGACTAGGCTACCATCCATTAGAGTAACAAACATATCGACAACAAACTACCTTCCATAATGACAAGGCTACCATCCACTGGTGTAACAAAAATATCTACAATAGACTATGTTCCATAATGAAAAGGCTACCATCTATTGGAATAACAAAAATCTCGAGAGCAGACTACCTTCCATAATGACAAGGCTACCATCCAATGGAATAACAAAAATCTCGAAAACAAACTACCTTCCATATTGATAAGGCTACCATCCATTGTAGTAAAAAAAATCTCGACAAGAGACTACGTTCCATAATGATAAGGCTACCATTGATTGCAGTAACAAAAATCTTGACAATAGACTACCTTCCATAATGACAAGGCTACCATCCATTAGAGTAACAAAAATCTCGACAACATACTACCTTCCAAAATGATAAGCCTACCATCCATTGGAGTAAAAAAATCTCGACAACAGACTACCTTCCATAATGACAAGGCTACCATCTGTTGGAATAACAACAATCTCGAGAGCAGATTACCTTCCATAATGACAAGGCTACCATCCAATGGAATTACAAAAATCTCAAAAACAAACTACCTTCAATAATGATAAGGCTACCATCCATTGTAGTAAAAAAATCTCGACAAGAGACTACCTTCCATAATGATAAGTCTACCATCTATTGGAATAACAAAAATCTCGAGAACACACTACCTTCCATAATGACAAGGCTACCTTCCATTGGAGTAACAAAAATCTCGACAACAGACTACCTTCCATAATGAAAAGGCTACCATCCATTGGAGTAACAAAAATCTCGACAACAGACTACCTTCCATAATGACTAGGCTACCATCCATTAGAGTAACAAACATATCGAGAACAAACTATCTTCCATAATGACAAGGCTACCATCCAATTGAATAACAAAAATCTCGACAACAAACTACCTTCCATAATGACAAGGCTACCATCAATTGGATTAACAAAAATCTTGACAACAAACTACTTTCCATAATGATAAGGCTAACATCCATTGGAGTAACAAAAATATTGACAACAGACTACTTTCCATAATGACAAGGCTACCATCCATTGGAGTAATGAAAATATCAACAAGAGACTACCTTCCATAATGACAAGGCTACCATGCGTTGGAGTAATGAATATATCAACAAGAAACTACCTTCCATAATGACAAGGCTACCATCCATTGGAGTAACAAAAATATCGAAAATAGACTATGTTCAATAATGAAAAGGCTACCATCCATTGGAGTAACAAAAATATCGACAACAGACTACCTTCCATAATGAAAATGCTACAATCCATTGGAGTAACAAAAATCTCGACAACAGACTACCTTCCATAATGACTAGGCTACCATCCATTAGAGTAACAAAGATATCGACAACACACTACCTTCCATAATGATAATGCTACAATCCATTGGAGTAATAAAAATCTCGACAACAAATTACCTTCCATAATGACAAGGCTACCATCCACTGGAGTAACAAAAATATCTAAAATAGACTATGTTCCATAATGAAAAGGCTACCATCAATTGTTGTAACCAAAATCTCGACAACAGACTACCTTCCATAATCACAAGGCTACCAACCATTATAGTAACAAAAATATCGACAACAGACTACCATCCATAATGACAACGCTACCATCCATTGGAGTAACAAAAATATCTAAAACATACTACCTTACATAATGACAAGGCTACCATCCATTCGAGTAACAAAAATCTCGCCAAGAGACTACCTTCCATAATGACAAGGCTACCATCTATTGAAATAGCATAAATCTCGAGAACACACTACCTTTCAAAACGACAAGGCTACCATCCAATGGAATAACAAAAATTTCGGCAACAGACTACCTTCCATAATGACAACGCTACCATCCATTGGAGTAACAAAGATATCGACAATAGACTACCTTCCACAATGACAATGCTACCATCCATTGGAGTAACAAAAATCTCGACAACAGACTACCTTCCATAATGACAAGGCTACCGTCCATTGGAGTAACAAAAATCTCGACAATAGACTACCTTCCATAATGAAAAGGCTACCATCCATTGGAGTAACAAAAATATCGACAACAGACTACCTTCTATAATGACAAGGCTACCATCCATTAGAGTAACAAACATATCGAGAACAAACTATCTTCCATAATGACAAGGCTACCATCCAATTGAATAACAAAAATCTCGACAACAAACTACCTTCCATAATGACAAGGCTACCATCCATTGGATTAACAAAAATTTTGACAACAAACTACTTTCCATAATGATAAGGCTAACATCCATTGGAGTAACAAAAATATTGACAACAGACTACCTTCCATAATGACAAGGCTACCATCCATTGGAGTAATGAAAATATCAACAAGAGACTGCCTTCCATAATGACAAGGCTACCATGCGTTGGAGTAATGAATATATCAACAAGAAACTACCTTCCATAATGACAAGGCTACCATCCATTGGAGTAACAAAAATATCGAAAATAGACTATGTTCAATAATGAAAAGGCTACCATCCATTGGAGTAACAAAAATATCGACAACAGACTACCTTCCATAATGAAAAGGCTACCATCCATTGGAGTAACAAAAATCTCGACAACAGACTACCTTCCATAATGACTAGGCTACCATCCATTAGAGTAACAAAGATATCGACAACAGACTACCTTCCATAATGATAATGCTACAATCCATTGGAGTAATAAAAATCTCGACAACAAATTACCTTCCATAATGACAAGGCTACCATCCACTAGAGTAACAAAAATATCTAAAATAGACTATGTTCCATAATGAAAAGGCTACCATCTATTGTTGTAACCAAAATCTCGACAACAGACTACCTTCCATAATCACAAGGCTACCAACCATTATAGTAACAAAAATATCGACAACAGACTACCATCCATAATGACAACGCTACCATCCATTGGAGTAACAAAAATATCTAAAACATACTACCTTACATAATGACAAGGCTACCATCCATTCGAGTAACAAAAATCTCGCCAAGAGACTACCTTCCATAATGACAAGGCTACCATCTATTGAAATAGCATAAATCTCGAGAACACACTACCTTTCAAAATGACAAGGCTACCATCCAATGGAATAACAAAAATTTCGGCAACAGACTACCTTCCATAATGTCTAGGCTACCATCTATTGGAGTAACAAAGATATCGACAATAGACTACCTTCCACAATGACAATGCTACCATCCATTGGAGTAACAAAAATCTCGACAACAGACTACCTTCCATAATGACAAGGCTACCGTCCATTGGAGTAACAAAAATCTCGACAATAGACTACCTTCCATAATGAAAAGGCTACCATCCATTGGAGTAACAAAAATATCGACAACAGACTAACTTCCATAATGACTAGGCTACCATCCATTAGAGTAACAAACATATCGAGAACAAACTATCTTCCATAATGACAAGGCTACCATCCAATTGAATAACAAAAATCTCGACAACAAACTACCTTCCATAATGACAAGGCTACCATCCATTGGATTAACAAAAATTTTGACAACAAACTACTTTCCATAATGATAAGGCTAACATCCATTGGAGTAACAAAAATATTGACAACAGACTACCTTCCATAATGACAAGGCTACCATCCATTGGAGTAATGAAAATATCAACAAGAGACTGCCTTCCATAATGACAAGGCTACCATGCGTTGGAGTAATGAATATATCAACAAGAAACTACCTTCCATAATGACAAGGCTACCATCCATTGGAGTAACAAGAATATCGAAAATAGACTATCTTCAATAATGAAAAGGCTACCATCCATTGGAGTAACAAAAATATCGACAACAGACTACCTTCCATAATGAAAAGGCTACCATCCATTGGAGTAACAAAAATCTCGACAACAGACTACCTTCCATAATGACTAGGCTACCATCCATTAGAGTAACAAAGATATCGACAACAGACTACCTTCCATAATGATAATGCTACAATCCATTGGAGTAACAAAAATCACGACAACAAATTACCTTCCATAATGACAAGGCTACCATCCACTAGAGTAACAAAAATATCTAAAATAGACTATGTTCCATAATGAAAAGGCTACCATCAATTGTTGTAACCAAAATCTCGACAACAGACTACCTTCCATAATCACAAGGCTACCAACCATTATAGTAACAAAAATATCGACAACAGACTACCTTCCATAATGACAAGGCTACCATCTATTGGAATAACAAAAATCTCGAGAGCAGACTACCTTCCTTAATGACAAGGCTACCATCCAATGGAATAACAAAAATCTCGAAAACAAACTACCTTCCATAATGATAAGGCTACCATCCATTGTAGTCAAAAAAATCTCGACAAGAGACTACCTTCAATAATGATAAGGCTAACATCTATTAGAATAACCAAAATCTCGAGAACACACTACCTTCCATAATGACAAGGCTACCATCAAATGGAATAACAAAAATCTCGATAACAGACTACCTTCCATAATGACAAGGCTACCATCCAATGGAATAACAAAAATCTCAAAAACAAACTACCTTCCATAATTATAAGGCTACCATCCATTGTAGTCAAAAAAATCTCGACAAGAGACTACCTTCCATAATGATAAGGCTACCATCTATTAGAATAACCAAAATCTCGAGAACACACTACCTTCCATAATGACAAGGCTACCATCAAATGGAATAACAAAAATCTCGATAACAGACTACCTTCCATAATGACAAGGCTACCATCCATTGTAGTAACAAAAATCTCGACAATGGACTACCTTCCATAACAACTAGGATACCATCCATTGGAGTAATGAAAATATCAACAAGAGAGTACCTTCCATAATGACAACGCTACCATCCATTGGAATAACAAATATATCGACAACAAACTACCTTCTATAATGACAAGGCTACCATCCATTGGATTAACAAAAATCTCGACAAAAGACTACCTTCCATAATGACAAGGCTACCGTCCATTTGAGTAACAAAAATCTCGACAATAGACTACCTTCCATAATGAAAAGGCTACCATCCATTGGAGTAACAAAAATCTCGACAACAGACTACCTTCCATAATGACTAGGCTACCATCCATTGGATTAACAAAAATCTTGACAACAAACTACTTTCCATAATGATAAGGCTAACATCCATTGGAGTAACAAAAATATTGACAACAGACTACCTTCCATAATGACAAGGCTACCATCCATTGGAGTAATGAAAATATCAACAAGAGACTACCTTCCATAATGACAAGGCTACCATGCGTTGGAGTAATGAATATATCAACAAGAAACTACCTTCCATAATGACAAGGCTACCATCCATTGGAGTAACAAAAATATCGACAACAGACTACCTTCCATAATGAAAAGGCTACCATCCGTTGGAGTAACAAAAATCTCGAGAACAGACTAACTTCCATAATGACCAGGCTACCATCCATTAGAGTAACAAACATATCGAGAACAAACTATCTTCCATAATGACAAGGCTACCATCCAATTGAATAACAAAAATCTCGACAACAAACTACCTTTCATAATGACAAGGCTACCATCCATTGGAGTAACAAAAATATCTACAATAGACTATGTTCCATAATGAAAAGGCTACCATCTATTGGAATAACAAAAATCTCGAGAGCAGACTACCTTCCATAATGACAAGGCTACCATCCAATGAAATAACAAAAATCTCGAAAACAAACTACCTTCCATAATGATAAGGCTACCATGTATTGCAGTAACAAAAATCTTGACAATAGACTACCTTCCATAATGCAAGGCTACCATCCATTAGAGTAACAAAAATCTCGACAACATACTACCTTCCATAGGAATAACAAAAATATCGACAACAGACTACCTTCTATAATGACAAGGCTACCATCCATTGGATTAACAAAAATCTCGACAACAGACTACCTTCCATAATGACAAGGCTACCGTCCATTGAAGTAACAAAAATCTCGACAACAGACTACCTTCCATAATGAAAAGGCTACCAGCCATTGGAGTAACAAAAATCTCCACAACAGACTACCTTCCATAATGACTAGGCTACCATCCATTAGAGTAACAAACATATCGACAACAAACTACCTTCCATAATGACAAGGCTACCATCCACTGGTGTAACAAAAATATCTACAATAGACTATGTTCCATAATGAAAAGGCTACCATCTATTGGAATAACAAAAATCTCTAGAGCAGACTACCTTCCATAATGACAAGGCTACCATCCAATGGAATAACAAAAATCTCGAAAACAAACTACCTTCCATAATGATAAGGCTACCATCCATTGTAGTAAAAAAAATCTCGACAAGAGACTACCTTCCATAATGATAAGGTTACCATCTATTGCAGTAACAAAAATCTCGACAATGGACTACCTTCCATAACAACTAGGATACCATCCATTGGAGTAATGAAAATATTAACAAGAGAGTACCTTCCATAATGAAAAGGCTACCATCCATTGGAATAACAAAAATATCGACAACAGACTACCTTCTATAATGACAAGGCTACCAACCATTGGATTAACAAAAATCTCGAAAATAGACTACCTTCCAAAATGACAAGGCTACCCTCCATTGGAGTAACAAAAATCTTGACAACAGACTACCTTCTATAATGAAAAGGCTACCTTCCATTGGAGTAACAATGATATCGACAACAGACTACCTCCTATAATGACAAGGCTACCATCCATTCGATTAAAAAAAATCTTGACAACAAACTACTTTCCATAATGACAAGGCTAACATCCATTGGAGTAACAAAAATATTGACAATAGACTACCTTCCATAATGACAAGGCTACCATCCATTGGAGTAATGAAAATATCAACAAGAGACTGCCTTCCATAATGACAAGGCTACCGTGCGTTGGAGTAATGAATATATCAACAAGAAACTACCTTCCATAATGACAAGGCTACCATCCATTAGAGTAACAAAAATATCGAAAATAGACTATGTTCAATAATGAAAAGGCTACCATCCATTGGAGTAACAAAAATATCGACAACAGACTACCTTCCATAATGAAAAGGCTACCATCCATTGGAGTAACAAAAATCTCGACAACAGACTACCTTCCATAATGACTAGGCTACCATCCATTAGAGTAACAAACATATCGAGAACAAACTATCTTCCATAATGACAAGGCTACCATCCAATTGAATAACAAAAATCTCGACAATAAACTACCTTCCATAATGAAAAGGCTACCATCCACTGGAGTAACAAAAATATCTACAATAGACTATGTTCCATAATGAAAAGGCTACCATCTATTGGAATAACAAAAATCTCGAGAGCAGACTACCTTCCATAATGACAAGGCTACCATCCAATTGAATAACAAAAATCTCGAAAAAAAACTACCATCCATAATGATAAGGCTACCATCAATTGTAGTAAAAAAAATCTCGACAAGATACTACCTTCCATAATGATAAGGCTACCATGTATTGCAGTAACAAAAATCTTGACAATAGACTACCTTCCATAATGACAAGGCTACCATCCATTAGAGTAACAAAAATCTCGACAACATACTACCTTCCAAAATGAGAAGCCTACCATCCATTGGAGTAAAAAAATCTCGACAACAGACTACCTTCCATAATGACAAGGCTACCATCTATTGGAATAACAAAAATCTCGAGAGCAGACTACCTTCCATAATGACAATGCTACCATCCAATGGAATAACAAAAATGTCGAAAACAAACTACCTTCCATAATGATAAGGCTACCATCCATTGTAGTAAAAAAATCTCGACAAGAGACTACCTTCCATAATGATAAGGCAACCATCCATTGGAGTAACAAAAATCTCGACAACAGACTACCTTCCATAATGACTAGGCTACCATCCACTGGAGTAACAAAAATATCTACAATAGACTATGTTCCATAATGAAAAGGCTACCATCTATTGGAATAAAAAAAATCTCGAGAGCAAACTACCTTCCATAATTACAAGGCTACCATCCCATGGAATCACAAAAATCTCGAAAACAAACTACCTTCCATAATGACAAGGCTACCATCCATTGGAGTAACAAAAATCTCGACATCAAACTACCTTCCATAATGAAAAGGCTACCATCCATTGGAGTAACAAAAGTCTCGACAACAGACTGCCTTCCATAATGTCTAGGCTACCATCCATTGGAGTAACAAAGATATCAACAACAGACTACCTTCCATAATGACAATGCTACCATCCATTGTAGTAAAAAAAATCTCGAAAACAGACTACCTTCCATAATGACAATGCTACCATCCAATGGAATAACAAAAATCTCGAAAACAAACTACCTTCCATAATGATAAGGCTACCATCCATTGTAGTAAAAAAATCTCGACAAGAGACTACCTTCCATAATGATAAGGCTACCATCTATTGGAATAACAAAAATCTCGAGAACACACTACCTTCCATATTGACAAGGCTACCATCAAATGGAATAACAAAAATCTCGACAACAGACTACCTTCCATAATGACAAGGCTACCATCCATTGGAATAACAAAAATATCGACAACGGACTACCTTCTATAATGACAAGGCTACCATCCATTGGATTAACAAAAATCTCGACAACAGACTACCTTCCATAATGACAAGGCTACCGTCCATTGGAGTAACAAAAATCTCGACAACAGACTACCTTCCATAATGAAAAGTCTACCATCCATTGGAGTAACAAAAATCTCCACAACAGACTACCTTCCATAATGACTAGGCTACCATCCATTAGAGTAACAAACATATCGACACAAACTACCTTCCATAATGACAAGGGTACCTTCCACTGGTGTAACAAAAATATCTACAATAGACTATGTTCCATAATGAAAAGGCTACCATCTATTGGAATAACAAAAATCTCGAGAGCAGACTACCTTCCATAATGACAAGGCTACCATCCAATGGAATAAAAAAAATCTCGAAAACATACTACCTTCCATAATGATAAGGCTACCATCCATTGTAATAAAAAAAATCTCGACAAGAGACTACCTTCCATAATGATAAGGCTACCATCTATTGCAGTAACAAAAATCTTGACAATAGACTACCTTCCATAATGACAAGGCTACCATCCATTAGAGTAACAAAAATATCTACAAGATACTACCTTCCATAATGAAAAGGCTACCATCCATTGGAGTAAAAAAAATCTCGACAACAGACTACCTTCCATAATGACAAGGCTACCATCTATTGGAATAACAACAATCTCGAGAGCAGACTACCTTCCATAATGACAAGGCTACCATCCAATGGAATAACAAAAATCTCGAAAACAAACTACCTTCCGTAATGATAAGGCTACCATCCATTGTAGTAAAAAAAATCTCGACAAGAGACTACCTTCCATAATGATAAGGCTACCATCTATTGGAATAACAAAAATCTCGAGAACACACTACCTTCCATAATGACAAGGCTACCATCAAATGGAATAACAAAAATCTCGACAACGGACTACCTTCCATAATGACAAAGCTACCATCCTTTGGAGTAACAAAAATCTCGACAACGGACTACCTTCCATAACAACTAGGATACCATCCGTTGGAGTAATGAAAATATCAACAAGAGAGTACCTTCCATAATGACAAGGCTACCATCCATTGGTATAACAAAAATATCGACAACAGACTACCTTCTATAGTGACAAGGCTACCATCCATTGGATTAACAAAAATCTCGACAACACACTACCTTCCATAATGACAAGGCTATCGTCCATTGGAGTAACAAAAATCTCGACAACACACTACCTTCCATAATGAAAAGGCTACCATCCATTGGAGTAACAAAAATCTCCACAACAGACTACCTTCCATAATGACTAGGCTACCATCCATTAGAGTAACAAACATATCGACACAAACTACCTTCCATAATGACAAGGGTACCTTCCACTAGTGTAACAAAAATATCTACAATAGACTATGTTCCATAATAAAAAGGCTACCATCTATTGGAATAACAAAAATCCCGAGAGCAGACTACCTTCCATAATGACAAGGCTACCATCCAATGGAATAACAAAAATCTCGAAAACATACTACCTTCCATAATGATAAGGCTACCATCCATTGTAATAAAAAAAATCTCGACAAGAGACTACCTTCCATAATGATAAGGCTACCATCTATTGCAGTAACAAAAATCTTGACAATAAACTACCCTCCATAATGACAAGGCTATCATCCATTAGAGTAACAAATATATTGACAAGATACTACCTTCCATAATGAGAAGGCTACCATCCATTGGAGTAAAAAAAATCTCGACAACAGACTACCTTCCATAATGACAAGGCTACCATCTATTGGAATAACAACAATCTCGAGAGCAGACTACCTTCCATAATGACAAGGCTACCATCCAATGGAATAACAAAAATCTCGAAAACAAACTACCTTCAATAATGATAAGGCTACCATCCATTGCAGTAAAAAAAATCTGGACAAGAGACTACCTTCAATAATAATAAAGCTACCATCTATTGGAATTACAATAATCTCGAGAACACACTACCTTCCATAATCACAAGGCTACCATCAAATGGAATAACAAAAATCTCGACAATGGACTACCTTCCATAATGACAAAGCTAGCATCCACTGGAGTAACAAAAATCTCGACAACGGACTACCTTCCATAACAACTAGGATACCATCCGTTGGAGTAATGAAAATATCAACAAGAGAGTACCTTCCATAATGACAAGGCTACCATCCATTGGAATAACAAAAATATCGACAACAGACTACCTTCTATAATGACAAGCCTACCATCCATTGGATTAACAAAATTCTCGACAACAGACTACCTTCCATAATGACAAGGCTACCGTCCATTGGAGTAACAAAAATCTCGACAACAGACTACCTTCCATAATGAAAAGGCTACCATCCATTGGAGTAACAAAAATCTCGACAACAGACTACCTTCCATAATGACTAGGCTACCATCCATTAGAGTAACAAACATATCGAGAACAAACTATCTTCCATAATGACAAGGCTACCATCCAATTGAATAACAAAAATCTCGACAACAAACTACCTTCCATAATGACAAGGCTACCATCCATTGGATTAACAAAAATCTTGACAACAAACTACTTTCCATAATGACAAGGCTAACATCCATTGGAGTAACAAAAATATAGAAAATAGACTATGTTCAATAATGAAAAGGCTACCATCCATTGGAGTAACAAAAATATCGACAACAGACTACCTTCCATAATGAAAAGGCTACCATCCATTGGAGTAACAAAAATCTCGACAACAGACTACCTTCCATAATGACTAGGCTACCATCCATTAGAGTAACAAACATATCGAGAACAAACTATCTTCCATAATGACAAGGCTACCGTCCAATTGAATAACAAAAATCTCGACAACAAACAACCTTCCATAATGACAAGGCTACCATCCACTGGAGTAACAAAAATATCTACAATAGACTATGTCAAATAATGAAAAGGCTACTATCTATTGGAATAAAAAAAATCTCGAGAGCAAACTACCTTCCATAATGACAAGGCTACCATCCCATGGAATCACAAAAATCTCGAAAACAAACTACCTTCCATAATGACAAGGCTACCATCCATTGGAGTAACAAAAATCTCGACATCAAACTACCTTCCATAATGAAAAGGCTACCATCCATTGGAGTAACAAAAGTCTCGACAACAGACTGCCTTCCATAATGTCTAGGCTACCATCCATTGGAGAAACAAAGATATCAACAACAGACTACCTTCCATAATGACAATGCTACCATCCATTGTAGTAAAAAAAATCTCGACAACAGACTACCTTCCATAATGACAATGCTACCATCCAATGGAATAACAAAAATCTCGAAAACAAACTACCTTCCATAATGATAAGGCTACCATCCATTGTAGTAAAAAAATCTCGACAAGAGACTACCTTCCATAATGATAAGGCTACCATCTATTGGAATAACAAAAATCTCGAGAACACACTACCTTCCATAATGACAAGGCTACCATCAAATGGAATAACAAAAATCTCGACAACAGACTACCTTCCATAATGACAAGGCTACCATCCATTGGAATAACAAAAATATCGACAACGGACTACCTTCTATAATGACAAGGCTACCATCCATTGGATTAACAAAAATCTCGACAACAGACTACCTTCCATAATGACAAGGCTACCGTCCATTGGAGTAACAAAAATCTCGACAACAGACTACCTTCCATAATGAAAAGTCTACCATCCATTGGAGTAACAAAAATCTCCACAATAGACTACCTTCCATAATGACTAGGCTACCATCCATTAGAGTAACAAACATATCGACACAAACTACCTTCCATAATGACAAGGGTACCTTCCACTGGTGTAACAAAAATATCTACAATAGACTATGTTCCATAATGAAAAGGCTACCATGTATTGGAATAACAAAAATCTCGAGAGCAGACTACCTTCCATAATGACAAGGCTACCATCCAATGGAATAAAAAAAATCTCGAAAACATACTACCTTCCATAATGATAAGGCTACCATCCATTGTAATAAAAAAAATCTCGACAAGAGACTACCTTCCATAATGATAAGGCTACCATCTATTGCAGTAACAAAAATCTTGACAATAGACTACCTTCCATAATGACAAGGCTACCATCCATTAGAGTAACAAAAATATTGACAAGATACTACCTTCCATAATGAAAAGGCTACCATCCATTGGAGTAAAAAAAATCTCGACAACAGACTACCTTCCATAATGACAAGGCTACCATCTATTGGAATAACAACAATCTCGAGAGCAGACTACCTTCCATAATGACAAGGGTACCATCCAATGGAACAACAAAAATCTCGAAAACAAACTACCTTCCGTAATGATAAGGCTACCATCCATTGTAGTAAAACAAATCTCGACAAGAGACTACCTTCCATAATGATAAGGCTACCATCTATTGGAATAACAAAAATCTCGAGAACACACTACCTTCCATAATGACAAGGCTACCATCAAATGGAATAACAAAAATCTCGACAACGGACTACCTTCCATAATGACAAAGCTACCATCCTTTGGAGTAACAAAAATCTCGACAACGGACTACCTTCCATAACAACTAGGATACCATCCGTTGGAGTAATGAAAATATCAACAAGAGAGTACCTTCCATAATGACAACGCTACCATCAATTGGTATAACAAAAATATCGACAACAGACTACCTTCTATAATGACAAGTCTACCATCCATTGGATTAACAAAAATATCGACAACAGACTACCTTCCATAATGACAAGGCTACCGTCCATTGGAGTAACAAAAATCTCGACAACACACTACCTTCCATAATGAAAAGGCTACCATCCATTGGAGTAACAAAAATCTCCACAACAGACGACCTTCCATAATGACTAGGCTACCATCCATTAGAGTAACAAACATATCGACACAAACTACCTTCCATAATGACAAGGGTACCTTCCACTAGTGTAACAAAAATATCTACAATAGACTATGTTCCATAATAAAAAGGCTACCATCTATTGGAATAACAAAAATCTCGAGAGCAGACTACCTTCCATAGTGACAAGGCTACCATCCAATGGAATAACAAAAATCTCGAAAACATACTACCTTCCATAATGATAAGGCTACCATCCATTGTAATAAAAAAATCTCGACAAGAGACTACCTTCCATAATGATAAGGCTACCATCTATTGCAGTAACAAAAATCTTGACAATAGACTACCTTCCATAATGACAAGGCTATCATCCATTAGAGTAACAAATATATTGACAAGATACTACCTTCCATAATGAGAAGGCTACCATCCATTGGAGTAAAAAAAATCTCGACAACAGACTACCTTCCATAATGACAAGGCTACCATCTATTGGAATAACAACAATCTCGAGAGCAGACTACCTTCCATAATGACAAGGCTACCATCCAATGGAATAACAAAAATCTCGAAAACAAACTACCTTCCATAATGATAAGGCTACCATCCATTGCAGTGAAAAAAATTTGGACAAGAGACTACCTTCCATAATAATAAGGCTACCATCTATTGGAATTACAAAAATCTCGAGAACACACTACCTTCCATAATGACAAGGCTACCATCAAATGGAATAACAAAAATCTCGACAACGGACTACCTTCCATAATGACAAAGCTACCATCCACTGGAGTAACAAAAATCTCGACAACGGACTACCTTCCATAACAACTAGGATACCATCCGTTGGAGTAATGAAAATATCAACAAGAGAGTACCTTCCATAATGACAAGGCTACCATCCATTGGAATAACAAAAATATCTACGACAGACTACCTTCTATAATGACAAGCCTACCATCCATTAGATTAACAAAATTCTCGACAACAGACTACCTTCCATAATGACAAGGCTACCGTCCATTGGAGTAACAAAAATCTCGACAACAGACTACCTTCCATAATGAAAAGGCTACCATCCACTGGAGTAACAAAAATCTCGACAACAGACTACCTTCCATAATGACTAGGCTACCATCCATTAGAGTAACAAACATATCGAGAACAAACTATCTTCCATAATGACAAGGCTACCATCCAATTGAATAACAAAAATCTCGACAACAAACTACCTTCCATAATGACAAGGCTACCATCCATTGGATTAACAGAAATCTTGACAACAAACTACTTTCCATAATGACAAGGCTAACATCCATTGGAGTAACAAAAATATAGAAAATAGACTATGTTCAATAATGAAAAGGCTACCATCCATTGGAGTAACAAAAATATCGACAACAGACTACCTTCCATAATAAAAAGGCTACCATCCATTGGAGTAATTAAAATCTCGACAACAGACTATCTTCCATAATGACTAGGCTACCATCCATTAGAGTAACAAACATATCGAGAACAAACTATCTTCCATAATGACAAGGCTACCGTCCAATTGAATAACAAAAATCTCGACAACAAACAACCTTCCATAATGACAAGGCTACCATCCACTGGAGTAACAAAAATATCTACAATAGACTATGTTCCATAATGAAAAGGCTACCATCTATTGGAATAAAAAAAATCTCGAGAGCAAACTACCTTCCATAATGACAAGGCTACCATCCCATGGAATCACAAAAATCTCGAAAACAAACTACCTTCCATAATGACAAGGCTACCATCCATTGGAGTAACAAAAATCTCGACATCAAACTACCTTCCATAATGAAAAGGCTACCATCCATTGGAGTAACAAAAGTCTCGACAACAGACTGCCTTCCATAATGTCTAGGCTACCATCCATTGGAGTAACAAAGATATCGACAACAGACTACCTTCCATAATGACAATGCTACCATCCATTGTAGTAAAAAAAATCTCGACAACAGACTACCTTCCATAATTAGAAGGCTGCCATCCATTGCAGTAACAAAAATCTTGACAACATATTACCTTCCATAATGAGAAGGCTACCATCCATTGGAGTAAAAAAAATCTCGACAACAGACTACCTTCCATAATAACAAGGCTACCATCAAATGGAATAACAAAAATCTCGACAACAGACTACCTTCCATAATGACAAGGCTACCATCCATTGGAGTAACAAAAATCTTGACAACGGACTACCTTCCATAACAACTAGGATACCATCCATTGGAGTAATGAAAATATCAACAAGAGAGTACCTTCCATAATGACAAGGCTACCATCCATTGGAATAACAAAAATATCGACAACAGACTACCTTCTATAATGACAAGGCTACCATCCATTGGATTAACAAAAATCTCGACAACAGACTACCTTTCATAATGACAAGGCTACCATCTATTGGAATAACAAAAATCTCGAGAGCAGACTACCTTCCATAATGACAATGCTACCATCCAATGGAATAACAAAAATCTCGAAAACAAACTACCTTCCATAATGATAAGGCTAACATACATTGTAGTAAAAAAATCTCGACAAGAGACTACCTTCCATAATGATAAGGCTACCATCTATTGGAATAACAAAAATCTCGAGAACACACTACCTTCCATAATGACAAGGCTACCATCAAATGGAATAACAAAAATCTCAACAACAGACTACCTTCCATTATGACAAGGCTACCATCCATTGGAGTAACAAAAATCTCGACAACGGACTACCTTCCATAACAACTAGGATACCATCCATTGGAGTAATGAAAATATCAACAAGAGAGTACCTTCCATAATTACAAGGCTACCATCCATTGGAATAACAAAAATATCGACAACAGACTACCTTCTATAATGACAAGGCTACCATCCATTGGATTAACAAAAATCTCGACAACAGACTACCTTCCATAATGACAAGGCTACCGTCCATTGGAGTAACAAAAATCTCGACAACAGACTACCTTCCATAATGAAAAGGCTACCATCCATTGGAGTATCAAAAATCTCCACAACAGACTACCTTCCATAATGACTAGGCTACCATCCATTAGAGTAACAAACATATCGACACAAACTACCTTCCATAATGACAAGGGTACCTTCCACTAGTGTAACAAAAATATCTACAATAGACTATGTTCCATAATAAAAAGGCTACCATCTATTGGAATAACAAAAATCCCGAGAGCAGACTACCTTCCATAATGACAAGGCTACCATCCGATGGAATAACAAAAATCTCGAAATCATACTACCTTCCATAATGATAAGGCTACCATCCATTGTAATAAAAAAAATCTCGACAAGTGACTACCTTCCATAATGATAAGGCTACCATCTATTGCAGTAACAAAAATCTTGACAATAGACTACCTTCCATAATGACAAGGCTATCATCCATTAGAGTAACAAATATATTGACAAGATACTACCTTCCATAATGAGAAGGCTACCATCCATTGGAGTAAAAAAAATCTCGACAACAGACTACCTTCCATAATGACAAGGCTACCATCTATTGGAATAACAACAATCTCGAGAGCAGACTACCTTCCATAATGACAAGGCTACCATCCAATGGAATAACAAAAATCTCGAAAACAAACTACCTTCCATAATGATAAGGCTACCATCCATTGCAGTGAAAAAAATCTGGACAAGAGACTACCTTCCATAATAATAAGGCTACCATCTATTGGAATTACAAAAATCTCGAGAACACACTACCTTCCATAATGACAAGGCTACCATCAAATGGAATAACAAAAATCTTGACAACGGACTACCTTCCATAATGACAAAGCTACCATCCACTGGAGTAACAAAAATCTCGACAACGGACTACCTTCCATAACAACTAGGATACCATCCGTTGGAGTAATGAAAATATCAACAAGAGAGTACCTTCCATAATGACAAGGCTACCATCCATTGGAATAACAAAAATATCTACGACAGACTACCTTCTATAATGACAAGCCTACCATCCATTGGATTAACAAAATTCTCGACAACAGACTACCTTCCATAATGACAAGGCTACCGTCCATTAGAGTAACAAAAATCTCGACAACAGACTACCTTCCATAATGAAAAGGCTACCATCCACTGGAGTAACAAAAATCTCGACAACAGACTACCTTCCATAATGACTAGGCTACCATCCATTAGAGTAACAAACATATCGAGAACAAACTATCTTCCATAATGACAAGGCTACCATCCAATTGAATAACAAAAATCTCGACAACAAACTACCTTCCATAATGACAAGGCTACCATCCATTGGATTAACAGAAATCTTGACAACAAACTACTTTCCATAATGACAAGGCTAACATCCATTGGAGTAACAAAAATATAGAAAATAGACTATGTTCAATAATGAAAAGGCTACCATCCATTGGAGTAACAAAAATATCGACAACAGACTACCTTCCATAATGAAAAGGCTACCATCCATTGGAGTAATTAAAATCTCGACAACAGACTATCTTCCATAATGACTAGGCTACCATCCATTAGAGTAACAAACATATCGAGAACAAACTATCTTCCATAATGACAAGGCTACCGTCCAATTGAATAACAAAAATCTCGACAACAAACAACCTTCCATAATGACAAGGCTACCATCCACTGGAGTAACAAAAATATCTACAATAGACTATGTTCCATAATGAAAAGGCTACCATCTATTGGAATAAAAAAAATCTCGAGAGCAAACTACCTTCCATAATGACAAGGCTACCATCCCATGGAATCACAAAAATCTCGAAAACAAACTACCTTCCATAATGACAAGGCTACCATCCATTGGAGTAACAAAAATCTCGACATCAAACTACCTTCCATAATGAAAAGGCTACCATCCATTGGAGTAACAAAAGTCTCGACAACAGACTGCCTTCTATAATGTCTAGGCTACCATCCATTGGAGTAACAAAGATATCGACAACAGACTACCTTCCATAATGACAATGCTACCATCCATTGTAGTAAAAAAAATCTCGACAACAGACTACCTTCCATAATTAGAAGGCTGCCATCCATTGCAGTAACAAAAATCTTGACAACATATTACCTTCCATAATGAGAAGGCTACCATCCATTGGAGTAAAAAAAATCTCGACAACAGACTACCTTCCATAATAACAAGGCTACCATCAAATGGAATAACAAAAATCTCGACAACAGACTACCTTCCATAATGACAAGGCTACCATCCATTGGAGTAACAAAAATCTTGACAACGGACTACCTTCCATAACAACTAGGATACCATCCATTGGAGTAATGAAAATATCAACAAGAGAGTACCTTCCATAATGACAAGGCTACCATCCATTGGAATAACAAAAATATCGACAACAGACTACCTTCCATAATGACAAGGCTACCATCCATTGGATTAACAAAAATCTCGACAACAGACTACCTTCCATAATGACAAGGCTACCATCTATTGGAATAACAAAAATCTCGAGAGCAGACTACCTTCCATAATGACAATGCTACCATCCAATGGAATAACAAAAATCTCGAAAACAAACTACCTTCCATAATGATAAGGCTACCATACATTGAAGTAAAAAAATCTCGACAAGAGACTACCTTCCATAATGATAAGGCTACCATCTATTGGAATAACAAAAATCTCGAGAACACACTACCTTCCATAATGACAAGGCTACCATCAAATGGAATAACAAAAATCTCAACAACAGACTACCTTCCATTATGACAAGGCTACCATCCATTGGAGTAACAAAAATCTCGACAACGGACTACCTTCCATAACAACTAGGATACCATCCATTGGAGTAATGAAAATATCAACAAGAGAGTACCTTCCATAATTACAAGGCTACCATCCATTGGAATAACAAAAATATCGACAACAGACTACCTTCTATAATGACAAGGCTACCATCCATTGGATTAACAAAAATCTCGACAACAGACTACCTTCCATAATGACAAGGCTACCGTCCATTGGAGTAACAAAAATCTCGACAACAGACTACCTTCCATAATGAAAAGGCTACCATCCATTGGAGTATCAAAAATCTCCACAACAGACTACCTTCCATAATGACTAGGCTACCATCCATTAGAGTAACAAACATATCGACACAAACTACCTTCCATAATGACAAGGGTACCTTCCACTGGTGTAACAAAAATATCTACAATAGACTATGTTCCATAATGAAAAGGCTACCATCTATTGGAATAACAAAAATCTCGAGAGCAGACTACCTTCCATAATGACAAGGCTACCATCCAATGGAATAAAAAAAATCTCGAAAACATACTACCTTCCATAATGATAAGGCTACCATCCATTGTAATAAAAAAAATCTCGACAAGAGACTACCTTCCATAATGATAAGGCTACCATCTATTGCAGTAACAAAAATCTTGACAATAGACTACCTTCCATAATGACAAGGCTACCATCCATTAGAGTAACAAAAATATTGACAAGATACTACCTTCCATAATGAGAAGGCTACCATCCATTGGAGTAAAAAAAATCTCGACAACAGACTACCTTCCATAATGACAAGGCTACCATCTATTGGAATAACAACAATCTCGAGAGCAGACTACCTTCCATAATGACAAGGCTACCATCCAATGGAATAACAAAAATCTCGAAAACAAACTACCTTCCGTAATGATAAGCCTACCATCCATTGTAGTAAAAAAAATCTCGACAAGAGACTACCTTCCATAATGATAAGGCTACCATCTATTGGAATAACAAAAATCTCGAGAACACACTACCTTCCATAATGACAAGGCTACCATCAAATGGAATAACAAAAATCTCGACAATGGACTACCTTCCATAATGACAAGGCTACCATCCATTGGAGTAACAAAAATCTCGACAACAGACTACCTTCCATAACAACTAGGATACCATCCATTGGAGTAATGAAAATATCAACAAGAGAGTACCTTCCATAATGACAAGGCTACCATCCATTGGTATAACAAAAATATCGACAACAGACTACCTTCTATAATGACAAGGCTACCATCCATTGGAGTAACAAAAATCTCGACAACACACTACCTTCCATAATGAAAAGGCTACCATCCATTGGAGTAACAAAAATCTCCACAACAGACTACCTTCCATAATGACTAGGCTACCATCCATTAGAGTAACAAACATATCGACACAAACTACCTTCCATAATGACAAGGGTACCTTCCACTAGTGTAACAAAAATATCTACAATAGACTATGTTCCATAATAAAAAGGCTACCATCTATTGGAATAACAAAAATCCCGAGAGCAGACTACCTTCCATAATGACAAGGCTACCATCCGATGGAATAACAAAAATCTCGAAATCATACTACCTTCCATAATGATAAGGCTACCATCCATTGTAATAAAAAAAATCTCGACAAGAGACTACCTTCCATAATGATAAGGCTACCATCTATTGCAGTAACAAAAATCTTGACAATAGACTACCTTCCATAATGACAAGGCTATCATCCATTAGAGTAACAAATATATTGACAAGATACTACCTTCCATAATGAGAAGGCTACCATCCATTGGAGTAAAAAAAATCTCGACAACAGACTACCTTCCATAATGACAAGGCTACCATCTATTGGAATAACAACAATCTCGAGAGCAGACTACCTTCCATAATGACAAGGCTACCATCCAATGGAATAACAAAAATCTCGAAAACAAACTACCTTCCATAATGATAAGGCTACCATCCATTGCAGTGAAAAAAATCTGGACAAGAGACTACCTTCCATAATAATAAGGCTACCATCTATTGGAATTACAAAAATCTCGAGAACACACTACCTTCCATAATGACAAGGCTACCATCAAATGGAATAACAAAAATCTTGACAACGGACTACCTTCCATAATGACAAAGCTACCATCCACTGGAGTAACAAAAATCTCGACAACGGACTACCTTCCATAACAACTAGGATACCATCCGTTGGAGTAATGAAAATATCAACAAGAGAGTACCTTCCATAATGACAAGGCTACCATCCATTGGAATAACAAAAATATCTACGACAGACTACCTTCTATAATGACAAGCCTACCATCCATTGGATTAACAAAATTCTCGACAACAGACTACCTTCCATAATGACAAGGCTACCGTCCATTAGAGTAACAAAAATCTCGACAACAGACTACCTTCCATAATGAAAAGGCTACCATCCACTGGAGTAACAAAAATCTCGACAACAGACTACCTTCCATAATGACTAGGCTACCATCCATTAGAGTAACAAACATATCGAGAACAAACTATCTTCCATAATGACAAGGCTACCATCCAATTGAATAACAAAAATCTCGACAACAAACTACCTTCCATAATGACAAGGCTACCATCCATTGGATTAACAGAAATCTTGACAACAAACTACTTTCCATAATGACAAGGCTAACATCCATTGGAGTAACAAAAATATAGAAAATAGACTATGTTCAATAATGAAAAGGCTACCATCCATTGGAGTAACAAAAATATCGACAACAGACTACCTTCCATAATGAAAAGGCTACCATCCATTGGAGTAATTAAAATCTCGACAACAGACTATCTTCCATAATGACTAGGCTACCATCCATTAGAGTAACAAACATATCGAGAACAAACTATCTTCCATAATGACAAGGCTACCGTCCAATTGAATAACAAAAATCTCGACAACAAACAACCTTCCATAATGACAAGGCTACCATCCACTGGAGTAACAAAAATATCTACAATAGACTATGTTCCATAATGAAAAGGCTACCATCTATTGGAATAAAAAAAATCTCGAGAGCAAACTACCTTCCATAATGACAAGGCTACCATCCCATGGAATCACAAAAATCTCGAAAACAAACTACCTTCCATAATGACAAGGCTACCATCCATTGGAGTAACAAAAATCTCGACATCAAACTACCTTCCATAATGAAAAGGCTACCATCCATTGGAGTAACAAAAGTCTCGACAACAGACTGCCTTCTATAATGTCTAGGCTACCATCCATTGGAGTAACAAAGATATCGACAACAGACTACCTTCCATAATGACAATGCTACCATCCATTGTAGTAAAAAAAATCTCGACAACAGACTACCTTCCATAATTAGAAGGCTGCCATCCATTGCAGTAACAAAAATCTTGACAACATATTACCTTCCATAATGAGAAGGCTACCATCCATTGGAGTAAAAAAAATCTCGACAACAGACTACCTTCCATAATAACAAGGCTACCATCAAATGGAATAACAAAAATCTCGACAACAGACTACCTTCCATAATGACAAGGCTACCATCCATTGGAGTAACAAAAATCTTGACAACGGACTACCTTCCATAACAACTAGGATACCATCCATTGGAGTAATGAAAATATCAACAAGAGAGTACCTTCCATAATGACAAGGCTACCATCCATTGGAATAACAAAAATATCGACAACAGACTACCTTCCATAATGACAAGGCTACCATCCATTGGATTAACAAAAATCTCGACAACAGACTACCTTCCATAATGACAAGGCTACCATCTATTGGAATAACAAAAATCTCGAGAGCAGACTACCTTCCATAATGACAATGCTACCATCCAATGGAATAACAAAAATCTCGAAAACAAACTACCTTCCATAATGATAAGGCTACCATACATTGAAGTAAAAAAATCTCGACAAGAGACTACCTTCCATAATGATAAGGCTACCATCTATTGGAATAACAAAAATCTCGAGAACACACTACCTTCCATAATGACAAGGCTACCATCAAATGGAATAACAAAAATCTCAACAACAGACTACCTTCCATTATGACAAGGCTACCATCCATTGGAGTAACAAAAATCTCGACAACGGACTACCTTCCATAACAACTAGGATACCATCCATTGGAGTAATGAAAATATCAACAAGAGAGTACCTTCCATAATTACAAGGCTACCATCCATTGGAATAACAAAAATATCGACAACAGACTACCTTCTATAATGACAAGGCTACCATCCATTGGATTAACAAAAATCTCGACAACAGACTACCTTCCATAATGACAAGGCTACCGTCCATTGGAGTAACAAAAATCTCGACAACAGACTACCTTCCATAATGAAAAGGCTACCATCCATTGGAGTATCAAAAATCTCCACAACAGACTACCTTCCATAATGACTAGGCTACCATCCATTAGAGTAACAAACATATCGACACAAACTACCTTCCATAATGACAAGGGTACCTTCCACTGGTGTAACAAAAATATCTACAATAGACTATGTTCCATAATGAAAAGGCTACCATCTATTGGAATAACAAAAATCTCGAGAGCAGACTACCTTCCATAATGACAAGGCTACCATCCAATGGAATAAAAAAAATCTCGAAAACATACTACCTTCCATAATGATAAGGCTACCATCCATTGTAATAAAAAAAATCTCGACAAGAGACTACCTTCCATAATGATAAGGCTACCATCTATTGCAGTAACAAAAATCTTGACAATAGACTACCTTCCATAATGACAAGGCTACCATCCATTAGAGTAACAAAAATATTGACAAGATACTACCTTCCATAATGAGAAGGCTACCATCCATTGGAGTAAAAAAAATCTCGACAACAGACTACCTTCCATAATGACAAGGCTACCATCTATTGGAATAACAACAATCTCGAGAGCAGACTACCTTCCATAATGACAAGGCTACCATCCAATGGAATAACAAAAATCTCGAAAACAAACTACCTTCCGTAATGATAAGCCTACCATCCATTGTAGTAAAAAAAATCTCGACAAGAGACTACCTTCCATAATGATAAGGCTACCATCTATTGGAATAACAAAAATCTCGAGAACACACTACCTTCCATAATGACAAGGCTACCATCAAATGGAATAACAAAAATCTCGACAATGGACTACCTTCCATAATGACAAGGCTACCATCCATTGGAGTAACAAAAATCTCGACAACAGACTACCTTCCATAACAACTAGGATACCATCCATTGGAGTAATGAAAATATCAACAAGAGAGTACCTTCCATAATGACAAGGCTACCATCCATTGGTATAACAAAAATATCGACAACAGACTACCTTCTATAATGACAAGGCTACCATCCATTGGAGTAACAAAAATCTCGACAACACACTACCTTCCATAATGAAAAGGCTACCATCCATTGGAGTAACAAAAATCTCCACAACAGACTACCTTCCATAATGACTAGGCTACCATCCATTAGAGTAACAAACATATCGACACAAACTACCTTCCATAATGACAAGGGTACCTTCCACTAGTGTAACAAAAATATCTACAATAGACTATGTTCCATAATAAAAAGGCTACCATCTATTGGAATAACAAAAATCTCGAGAGCAGACTACCTTCCATAATGACAAGGCTACCATCCAATGGAATAACAAAAATCTCGAAAACATACTACCTTCCATAATGATAAGGCTACCATCCATTGTAATAAAAAAAATCTCGACAAGAGACTACCTTCCATAATGATAAGGCTACCATCTATTGCAGTAACAAAAATCTTGACAATAGACTACCTTCCATAATGACAAGGCTACCATCCATTAGAGTAACAAATATATTGACAAGATACTACCTTCCATAATGAGAAGGCTACCATCCATTGGAGTAAAAAAAATCTCGACAACAGACTACCTTCCATAATGACAAGGCTACCATCTATTGGAATAACAACAATCTCGAGAGCAGACTACCTTCGATAATGACAAGGCTACCATCCAATGGAATAACAAAAATCTCGAAAACAAACTACCTTCCATAATGATAAGGCTACCATCCATTGTAGTAAAAAGAATCTGGACAAGAGACTACCTTCCATAATAATAAGGCTACCATCTATTGGAATTACAAAAATCTCGTGAACACACTACCTTCCATAATGACAAGGCTACCATCAAATGGAATAACAAAAATCTCGACAACGGACTACCTTCCATAATGACAAAGCTACCATCCATTGAAGTAACAAAAATCTCGACAACGGACTACCTTCCATAACAACTAGGATACCATCCGTTGGAGTAATGAAAATATCAACAAGAGAGTACCTTCCATAATGACAAGGCTACCATCCATTGGAATAACAAAAATATCGACAACAGACTACCTTCTATAATGACAAGGCTACCATCCATTGGATTAACAAAAATCTCGACAACAGACTACCTTCCATAATGACAAGGCTACCGTCCATTGGAGTAACAAAAATCTCGACAACAGACTACCTTCCATAATGAAAAGGCTATCATCCATTGGAGTAACAAAAATCTCGACAACAGACTACCTTCCATAATGACTAGGCTACCATCCATTAGAGTAACAAACATATCGAGAACAAACTATCTTCCATAATGACAAGGCTACCATCCAATTGAATAACAAAAATCTCGACAACAAACTACCTTCCATAATGACAAGGCTACCATCCATTGGATTAACAAAAATCTTGACAACAAACTACTTTCCATAATGACAAGGCTAACATCCATTGGAGTAACAAAAATATAGAAAATAGACTATGTTCAATAATGAAAAGGCTACCATCCATTGGAGTAACAAAAATATCGACAACAGACTACCTTCCATATTGAAAAGGCTACCATCCATTGGAGTAACAAAAATCTCGACAACAAACTATCTTCCATAATGACTAGGCTACCATCCATTAGAGTAACAAACATATCCAAGACAAACTATCTTCCATAATGACAAGGCTACCATCCACTGGAGTAACAAAAATATCTACAATAGACTATGTTCCATAATGAAAAGGCTACCATCTATTGGAATAAAAAAAATCTCGAGAGCAAACTACCTTCCATAATGACAAGGCTACCATCCCATGGAATCACAAAAATCTCGAAAACAAACTACCTTCCATAATGACAAGGCTACCATCCATTGGAGTAACAAAAATCTCGACATCAAACTACCTTCCATAATGAAAAGGCTACCATCCATTGGAGTAACAAAAGTCTCGACAACAGACTGCCTTCCATAATGTCTAGGCTACCATCCATTGGAGTAACAAAGATATCAACAACAGACTACCTTTTATAATGACAATGCTACCATCCATTGTAGTAAAAAAAATCTCGACAACAGACTACCTTCTATAATGACAAGGCTGCCATCCATTGCAGTAAAAAAAATCTCGACAACAGACTACCTTCCATAATGACAAGGCTACCATCAAATGGAATAACAAAAATCTCGACAACAGACTACCTTCCATAATGACAAGGCTATCATCCATTGGAGTAACAAAAATGTTGACAACGGACTACCTTCCATAACAACTAGGATACCATCCATTGGAGTAATGAAAATATCAACAAGAGAGTACTTTCCATAATGACAAGGCTACCATCCATTGGAATAACAAAAATATCGACAACAGACTACCTTCTATAATGACAAGGCTACCATCCATTGGATTAACAAAAATCTCGACAACAGACTACCTTCCATATTGACAAGGCTACCTTCCATTGGAGTAACAAAAATATTGACAACAAACTACTTTCCATAATGACAAGGCTAACATCCATGGGAGTAACAAAAATATTGACAACAGACTACCTTCCATAATGACAAGGTTACCATCCATTGGAGTAATGAAAATATCAACAAGAGACTACCTTCCATAATGACAAGGCTACCATGCGTTGGAGTAATGAATATATCAACAAGAAACTACCTTCCATAATGATAAGGCTACCATCGATTGGAGTAACAAAAATATCGAAAATAGACTATGTTCAATAATGAAAATTCTACCATCCATTGGAGTAACAAAAATATCAACAACAGACTACCTTCCATAATGAAAAGGCTACC
The DNA here is from genome assembly GCA_948472305.1 of Vicia faba. Lineage (NCBI taxonomy): Eukaryota > Viridiplantae > Streptophyta > Magnoliopsida > Fabales > Fabaceae > Vicia > Vicia faba. Next base: position 583,305,103 of record OX451739.1, on the reverse strand, counting down.
ATCCATTGGAGTAACAAAAATCTCGACAACAGACTACCTTCCATAATGACTAGGCTACCATCCATTATAGTAACAAACATATCGAGAACAAACTATCTTCCATAATGACAAGGCTACCATCCAATTGAATAACAAATATATAGACAACAAACTACCTTCCATAATGACAAGGCTACCATCCACTGGAGTAACAAAAATATCTACAATAGACTATGTTCCATAATGAAAAGGCTACCATAAATTATAGTAAGCAAAATCTTGACAACAGACTACCTTCCATAATCACAAGGCTACCAACCATTAGAGTAACAAAAATCTCGAAAATAGACTACCTTCCATAATGACAAGGCTACCATCCATTGGAGTAACAAAAATCTCGACATTAAACTACCTTCCATAATGAAAAGGCTACCATCCATTGGAGTAACAAAAATCTCGACAACAGACTGCCTTCCATAATGTCTAGGCTACCATCCATTGGAGTAACAAAGATATCAACAACATACTACCCTCCATAATGACAATGCTACCATCCATTGTAGTAAAAAAAATCTCGACAACAGACTACCTTCCATAATGACAAGGCTGCCATCCATTGCAGTAACAAAAATCTTGACAATAGACTACCTTCCATAATGACAAGGCTACCATCCATTAGAGTAACAAAAATCTCGACAACATACTACCTTCCATAATGAGAAGGCTACCATCCATTGGAGTAAAAAATATCTCGACAACAGACTACCTTCCATAATGACAAGGCTACCATCTTTTGGAATAACAAAAATCTCGAGAGCAGACTACCTACCATAATGACAAGGCTACCATCTAATGGAATAACAAAATTCTCGAAAATAAACTACCTTCCATAATGATAAGGCTACCATCCATTGTAGTAAAAAAAATCTCGACAAGAGACTACCTTCCATAATGATAAGGCTACCATATATTGGAATAACAAAAATCTCGAGAACACACTACCTTCCATAATGACAAGGCTACCATCAAATGGAATAACAAAAATCACGACAACAGACTACCTTCCATAATGACAAGGCTACCATCCATTGGAGTAACAAAAATCTTGACAACGGACTACCTTCCATAACAACTAGGATACCATCCATTGGAGTAATGAAAATATCAACAAGAGAGTACCTTCCATAATGACAAGGTTACCATCCATTGGAATAACGAAAATATCGACAACAGACTACCTTCTATAATGACAAGGCTACCATCCATTGGATTAACAAAAATCTCGACAACAGACTACCTTCGATAATGACAAGGCTACCGTCCATTGGAGTAACAAAAATCTCGACAACAGACTACCTTCCATAATGAAAAGGCTACCATCCATTGGAGTAAAAAAAATCTCGACAACAGACTACTCTCCATAATGACTAGGCTACCATCCATTAGAGTAACAAACATATCGAGAACAAACTATCTTCCATAATGACAAGGCCACCATCCAATTGAATAACAAAAATCTCGACAACAAACTACCTTCCATAATGACAAGGCTACCATCCATTGGATTAACAAAAATCTTGACAACAAACTACTTTCCATTATGACAAGGCTAACATCCATTGGGGTAACAAAAATATCGAAAATAGACTATGTTCAATAATGAAAAGGCTACCATCCATTGGAGTAACAAAAATATCGACAACAGACTACCTTCCATAATGAAAAGGCTACCATCCATTGGAGTAACAAAAATCTCGATAACAGACTACCTTCCATAATGACTAGGCTACCATCCATTAGAGTAACAAACATATCGAGAACAAACTATCTTCCATAATGACAAGGCTACAATCCAATTGAATAACAAAAATCTCGACAACAAACAACCTTCCATAATGACTAGGCTACCATCCATTAGAGTAACAAACATATCGGGAACAAACTATCTTCCATAATGACAAGGCTACCATCCAATTGAATAACAAAAATCTCGACAACAAACAACCTTCCATAATGACAAGGCTACCATCCACTGGAGTAACAAAAATATCTACAATAGACTATGTTCCATAATGAAAAGGCTACCATCTATTGGAATAACAAAAATCTCGAGAGCAAACTACCTTCCATAATGACAAGCCTACCATCCCATGGAATCACAAAAATCTCGAAAACAAACTACCTTCCATAATGTGAAAGGCTACCATCCATTAGAGTAACAAAAGTCTGGACAACAGACTGCCTTCCATAATGTCTAGGCTACCATCCATTGGAGTAACAAAGATATCAACAACAGACTACCTTCCATAATGACAATGCTACCATCCATTGTAGTAAAAAAACTCTCGACAACAGACTACCTTCCATAATGACAAGGCTGCCATCCATTGCAGTAACAAAAATCTTGACAACATACTACCTTCAATAATGAGAAGGCTACCATCCATTGGAGTAAAAAAAATCTCGACAACAGACTACCTTCCATAATGACAAGGCTACCATCTTTTGGAATAACAAAAATCTCGAGAGCAGACTACCTTCCATAATGACAAGGCTACCATCCAATGGAATAACAAAAATCTCGAAAACAAACTACCTTCGATAATGATAAGGCTACCATTCATTGTAGTAAAAAAAATCTCGACAAGAGACTACCTTCCATAATGATAAGGCTACCATCTATTGGAATAACAAAATTCTAGACAACAGACTACCTTCTATAATGACAAGGCTACCATCCATTGGATTAACAAAAATCTCGACAACAGACTACCTTCCATAATGACAAGGCTACCTTCCATTGGAGTAACAAAAATCTCGACAACAGACTACCTTCCATAATGAAAAGGCTACCATCCATTGGAGTAACAAAAATCTCGACAACAGACTACCTTCCATAATGACTAGGCTACCATCCATTAGAGTAACAAACATATCAAGAACAAACTATCTTCCATAATGACAAGGCTACCATCCAGTTGAATAACAAAAATCTTGACAACAAACTACCTTCCATAATGACAAGGCTACCATCCATTGGATTAACAAAAATCTTGACAACAAACTACTTTCCATAATGACAAGGCTAACATCCATTGGAGTAACAAAAATATTGACAACAGACTACCTTCCATAATGACAAGGTAACCATCCATCGGAGTAATGAAAATATCAACAAGAGACTACCTTCCATAATGACAAGGCTACCATCCATTAGAGTAACAAACATATCAAGAACAAACTATCTTCCATAATGACAAGGCTACCATCCAGTTGAATAACAAAAATCTCGACAACAAACTACCTTCCATAATGACAAGGCTACCATCCATTGGATTAACAAAAATCTTGACAACAAACTACTTTCCATAATGACAAGGCTAACATCCATTGGAGTAACAAAAATATTGACAACAGACTACCTTCCATAATGACAAGGTAACCATCCATCGGAGTAATGAAAATATCAACAAGAGACTACCTTCCATAATGACAAGGCTTCCATGCGTTGGAGTAATGAATATATCAACAAGAAACCACCTTCCATAATGATAAGGCTACCATCCATTGGAGTAACAAAAATATCGAAAATAGACTATGTTCAATAATAAAAAGGCTACCATCCATTGGAGTAACAAAAATCTCGACAACATACTACCTTCCATAATGACTAGGCTACCATCCATTATAGTAACAAACATATCGAGAACAAACTATCTTCCATAATGACAAGGCTACCATCCAATTGAATAACAAAAATATCGACAACAAACTACCTTCCGTAATGACAAGGCTACCATCCACTGGAGTAACAAAAATATCTACAATAGACTATGTTCCATAATGAAAAGGCTACCATCAATTATAGTAACCAAAATCTCGACAACAGACTACCTTCCATAATCACAAGGCTACCAACCATTAGAGTAACAAAAATCTCGAAAATAGACTACCTTCCATAATGACAAGGCTGCCATCCATTGCAGTAACAAAAATCTTGACAACATACTACCTTCCATAATGAGAAGGCTACCGTCCATTGGAGTAAAAAAAATCTCGACAACAGACTACCTTCCATAATGACAAGGGTACCATCTTTTGGAATAAAAAAATTCTCGAGAGCAGACAACCTTCCATAATGACAAGGCTACCATCCAATGGAATAACAAAAATCTCGAAAACAAACTACCTTCCATAATGATAAGGCTACCATCCATTCAAGTAAAAAAAATCTCGACAAGAGACTACCTTCCATAATGACAAGGCTACCATCCATTGGAGTAACAAAAATATCTACAACAGACTACCTTCCATAATGAAAAGGCTACCATCCATTGTAGTAACAAAAATCTCGACAACAGACTACCTTCCATAATGACTAGGCTACCATCCATTAGAGTAACAAACATATCGAGAACAAAATATCTTCCATAATGACAAGGCTACCATCCAATTGAATAACAAAAATATCGACAACAAACTACCTTTCATAATGACAAGGCTACCATCCACTGGAGTAACAAAAATATCTACAATAGACTATGTTCGATAATGAAAAGGCTACCATCTATTGGAATAACAAAATTCTCGAGAGCAGACTACCTTCCATAATGACAATGCTACCATCCAATGGAATAACAAAAATCTCGAAAACAAACTACCTTCCATAATGATAAGGCTACCATCCATTGTAGTAAAAAAAATCTAGACAAGAGACTACCTTCGATAATGATAAGGCTACCATCTATTGCAGTAACAAAAATCTTGACAATAGACTACCTTCCATAATGACTAGGCTACCATCCATTAGAGTAACAAACATATCGAGAACAAAATATCTTCCATAATGACAAGGCTACCATCCAATTGAATAACAAAAATATCGACAACAAACTACCTTTCATAATGACAAGGCTACCATCCACTGGAGTAACAAAAATATCTACAATAGACTATGTTCGATAATGAAAAGGCTACCATCTATTGGAATAACAAAATTCTCGAGAGCAGACTACCTTCCATAATGACAATGCTACCATCCAATGGAATAACAAAAATCTCGAAAACAAACTACCTTCCATAATGATAAGGCTACCATCCATTGTAGTAAAAAAAATCTAGACAAGAGACTACCTTCGATAATGATAAGGCTACCATCTATTGCAGTAACAAAAATCTTGACAATAGACTACCTTCCATAATGACAAGGCTACCATCCATTAGAGTAACAAAAATCTCGACAAGATACTACCTTCCATAATGAGAAGGCTACCATCCATTGGAGTAAAAAAAATCTCGACAACAGACTACCTTCCATAATGACAAGGCTACCATCTATTGGAACAACAACAATCTCGAGAGCAGACTACCTTCCATAATGACAAGGCTACCATCAATTGGAGTAACAAAAATCTCGACATCAAACTACCTTCCATAATGAAAAGGCTACCATCCATTGGAGTAACAAAAGTCTGGACAACAGACTGCCTTCCATAATGTCTAGGCTACCATCCATTGGAGTAACAAAGATATCAACAACATACTACCCTCCATAATGACAATGCTACCATCCATTGTAGTAAAAAAAATCTCGACAACAGACTACCTTCCATAATGACAAGGCTGCCATCCATTGCAGTAACAAAAATCTTGACAACAGACTACCTTCCATAATGAAAAGGCTACCATCCATTGGAGTAACAAAAATCTCGACAACAGACTACCTTCCATAATGAGAAGGCTACCATCCATTGGAGTAAAAAATATCTCGACAACAGACTACCTTCCATAATGACAAGGCTACCATCTTTTGGAATAACAAAAATCTCGATAGCAGACTACCTACCATAATGACAAGGCTACCATCTAATGGAATAACAAAATTCTCGAAAATAAACTACCTTCCATAATGATAAGGCTACCATCCATTGTAGTAAAAAAAATCTCGACAAGAGACTACCTTCCATAATGATAAGGCTACCATATATTGGAATAACAAAAATCTCGAGAACACACTACCTTCCATAATGACAAGGCTACCATCAAATGGAATAACAAAAATCACGACAACAGACTACCTTCCATAATGACAAGGCTATCATCCATTGGAGTAACAAAAATCTCGACAACGGACTACCTTCCATAACAACTAGGATACCATCCATTGGAGTAATGAAAATATCAACAAGAGAGTACCTTCCATAATGACAAGGCTACCATCCATTGGAATAACGAAAATATCGACAACAGACTACCTTCTATAATGACAAGGCTACCATCCATTGGATTAACAAAAATCTCGACAACAGACTACCTTCCATAATGATAAGGCTACCGTCCATTGGAGTAACAAAAATCTCGACAACAGACTACCTTCCATAATGAAAAGGCTACCATCCATTGGAGTAAAAAAAATCTCGACAACAGACTACCTTCCATAATGACTAGGCTACCATCCATTAGAGTAACAAACATATCGAGAACAAACTATCTTCCATAATGACAAAGCTACCATCCAATTGAATAACAAAAATCTCGACAACAAACTACCTTCCATAATGACAAGGCTACCATCCATTGGATTAACAAAAATCTTGACAACAAACTACTTTCCATTATGACAAGGCTAACATCCATTGGAGTAACAAAAATATCGAAAATAGACTATGTTCAATAATGAAAAGGCTACCATCCATTGGAGTAACAAAAATATCGACAACAGACTACCTTCCATAATGAAAAGGCTACCATCCATTGGAGTAACAAAAATCTCGACAACAGACTACCTTCCATAATGACTAGGCTACCATCCATTAGAGTAACAAACATATCGAGAACAAACTATCTTCCATAATCACAAGGCTACAATCCAATTGAATAACAAAAATCTCGACAACAAACAACCTTCCATAATGACTAGGCTACCATCCATTAGAGTAACAAACATATCGGGAACAAACTATCTTCCATAATGACAAGGCTACCATCCAATTGAATAACAAAAATCTCGACAACAAACAACCTTCCATAATGACAAGGCTACCATCCACTGGAGTAACAAAAATATCTACAATAGACTATGTTCCATAATGAAAAGGCTACCATCTATTGGAATAACAAAAATCTCGAGAGCAAACTACCTTCCATAATGACAAGCCTACCATCCCATGGAATCACAAAAATCTCGAAAACAAACTACCTTCCATAATGTGAAAGGCTACCATCCATTGGAGTAACAAAAGTCTGGACAACAGACTGCCTTCCATAATGTCTAGGCTACCATCCATTGGAGTAACAAAGATATCAACAACAGACTACCTTCCATAATGACAATGCTACCATCCATTGTAGTAAAAAAAATCTCGACAACAGACTACCTTCCATAATGACAAGGCTGCCATCCATTGCAGTAACAAAAATCTTGACAACATACTACCTTCAATAATGAGAAGGCTACCATCCATTGGAGTAAAAAAAATCTCGACAACAGACTACCTTCCATAATGACAAGGCTACCATCTTTTGGAATAACAAAAATCTCGAGAGCAGACTACCTTCCATAATGACAAGGCTACCATCCAATGGAATAACAAAAATCTCGAAAACAAACTACCTTCCATAATGATAAGGCTACCATTCATTGTAGTAAAAAAAATCTCGACAAGAGACTACCTTCCATAATGATAAGGCTACCATCTATTGGAATAACAAAATTCTAGACAACAGACTACCTTCTATAATGACAAGGCTACCATCCATTGGATTAACAAAAATCTCGACAACAGACTACCTTCCATAATGACAAGGCTACCTTCCATTGGAGTAACAAAAATATCGACAACAGACTACCTTCCATAATGAAAAGGCTACCATCCATTGGAGTAACAAAAATCTCGACAACAGACTACCTTCCATAATGACTAGGCTACCATCCATTAAAGTAACAAACATATCAAGAACAAACTATCTTCCATAATGACAAGGCTACCATCTAGTTGAATAACAAAAATCTCGACAACAAACTACCTTCCATAATGACAAGGCTACCATCCCTTGGATTAACAAAAATCTTGACAACAAACTACTTTCCATAATGACAAGGCTAACATCCATTGGAGTAACAAAAATATTGACAACAGACTACCTTCCATAATGACAAGGTAACCATCCATCGGAGTAATGAAAATATCAACAAGAGACTACCTTCCATAATGACAAGGCTTCCATGCGTTGGAGTAATGAATATATCAACAAGAAACCACCTTCCATAATGATAAGGCTACCATCCATTGGAGTAACAAAAATATCGAAAATAGACTATGTTCAATAATGAAAAGGCTACCATCCATTGGAGTAACAAAAATCTCGACAACATACTACCTTCCATAATGACTAGGCTACCATCCATTATAGTAACAAACATATCGAGAACAAACTATCTTCCATAATGACAAGGCTACCATCCAATTGAATAACAAAAATATCGACAACAAACTACCTTCCGTAATGACAAGGCTACCATCCACTGGAGTAACAAAAATATCTACAATAGACTATGTTCCATAATGAAAAGGCTACCATCAATTATAGTAACCAAAATCTCGACAACAGACTACCTTCCATAATCACAAGGCTACCAACCATTAGAGTAACAAAAATCTCGAAAATAGACAACCTTCCATAATGACAAGGCTACCATCCAATGGAATAACAAAAATCTCGAAAACAAACTACCTTCCATAATGATAAGGCTACCATCCATTGGAGTAAAAAAAATCTCGACAAGAGACTACCTTCCATAATGACAAGGCTACCATCCATTGGAGTAACAAAAATATCTACAACAGACTACCTTCCATAATGAAAAGGCTACCATCCATTGTAGTAACAAAAATCTCGACAACAGACTACCTTCCATAATGACTAGGCTACCATCCATTAGAGTAACAAACATATCGAGAACAAAATATCTTCCATAATGACAAGGCTACCATCCAATTGAATAACAAAAATATCGACAACAAACTACCTTTCATAATGACAAGGCTACCATCCACTGGAGTAACAAAAATATCTACAATAGACTATGTTCGATAATGAAAAGGCTACCATCTATTGGAATAACAAAATTCTCGAGAGCAGACTACCTTCCATAATGACAATGCTACCATCCAATGGAATAACAAAAATCTCGAAAACAAACTACCTTCCATAATGATAAGGCTACCATCCATTGTAGTAAAAAAAATCTAGACAAGAGACTACCTTCGATAATGATAAGGCTACCATCTATTGCAGTAACAAAAATCTTGACAATAGACTACCTTCCATAATGACTAGGCTACCATCCATTAGAGTAACAAACATATCGAGAACAAAATATCTTCCATAATGACAAGGCTACCATCCAATTGAATAACAAAAATATCGACAACAAACTACCTTTCATAATGACAAGGCTACCATCCACTGGAGTAACAAAAATATCTACAATAGACTATGTTCGATAATGAAAAGGCTACCATCTATTGGAATAACAAAATTCTCGAGAGCAGACTACCTTCCATAATGACAATGCTACCATCCAATGGAATAACAAAAATCTCGAAAACAAACTACCTTCCATAATGATAAGGCTACCATCCATTGTAGTAAAAAAAATCTAGACAAGAGACTACCTTCGATAATGATAAGGCTACCATCTATTGCAGTAACAAAAATCTTGACAATAGACTACCTTCCATAATGACAAGGCTACCATCCATTAGAGTAACAAAAATCTCGACAAGATACTACCTTCCATAATGAGAAGGCTACCATCCATTGGAGTAAAAAAAATCTCGACAACAGACTACCTTCCATAATGACAAGGCTACCATCTATTGGAACAACAACAATCTCGAGAGCAGACTACCTTCCATAATGACAAGGCTACCATCCATTGGAGTAACAAAAATCTCGACATCAAACTACCTTCCATAATGAAAAGGCTACCATCCATTGGAGTAACAAAAGTCTGGACAACAGACTGCCTTCCATAATGTCTAGGCTACCATCCATTGGAGTAACAAAGATATCAACAACATACTACCCTCCATAATGACAATGCTACCATCCATTGTAGTAAAAAAAATCTCGACAACAGACTACCTTCCATAATGACAAGGCTGCCATCCATTGCAGTAACAAAAATCTTGACAACAGACTACCTTCCATAATGAAAAGGCTACCATCCATTGGAGTAACAAAAATCTCGACAACAGACTACCTTCCATAATGAGAAGGCTACCATCCATTGGAGTAAAAAATATCTCGACAACAGACTACCTTCCATAATGACAAGGCTACCATCTTTTGGAATAACAAAATTCTCGATAGCAGACTACCTACCATAATGACAAGGCTACCATCTAATGGAATAACAAAATTCTCGAAAATAAACTACCTTCCATAATGATAAGGCTACCATCCATTGTAGTAAAAAAAATCTCGACAAGAGACTACCTTCCATAATGATAAGGCTACCATATATTGGAATAACAAAAATCTCGAGAACACACTACCTTCCATAATGACAAGGCTACCATCAAATGGAATAACAAAAATCACGACAACAGACTACCTTCCATAATGACAAGGCTATCATCCATTGGAGTAACAAAAATCTCGACAACGGACTACCTTCCATAACAACTAGGATACCATCCATTGGAGTAATGAAAATATCAACAAGAGAGTACCTTCCATAATGACAAGGCTACCATCCATTGGAATAACGAAAATATCGACAACAGACTACCTTCTATAATGACAAGGCTACCATCCATTGGATTAACAAAAATCTCGACAACAGACTACCTTCCATAATGATAAGGCTACCGTCCATTGGAGTAACAAAAATCTCGACAACAGACTACCTTCCATAATGAAAAGGCTACCATCCATTGGAGTAAAAAAAATCTCGACAACAGACTACCTTCCATAATGACTAGGCTACCATCCATTAGAGTAACAAACATATCGAGAACAAACTATCTTCCATAATGACAAAGCTACCATCCAATTGAATAACAAAAATCTCGACAACAAACTACCTTCCATAATGACAAGGCTACCATCCATTGGATTAACAAAAATCTTGACAACAAACTACTTTCCATTATGACAAGGCTAACATCCATTGGAGTAACAAAAATATCGAAAATAGACTATGTTCAATAATGAAAAGGCTACCATCCATTGGAGTAACAAAAATATCGACAACAGACTACCTTCCATAATGAAAAGGCTACCATCCATTGGAGTAACAAAAATCTCGACAACAGACTACCTTCCATAATGACTAGGCTACCATCCATTAGAGTAACAAACATATCGAGAACAAACTATCTTCCATAATGACAAGGCTACAATCCAATTGAATAACAAAAATCTCGACAACAAACAACCTTCCATAATGACTAGGCTACCATCCATTAGAGTAACAAACATATCGGGAACAAACTATCTTCCATAATGACAAGGCTACCATCCAATTGAATAACAAAAATCTCGACAACAAACAACCTTCCATAATGACAAGGCTACCATCCACTGGAGTAACAAAAATATCTACAATAGACTATGTTCCATAATGAAAAGGCTACCATCTATTGGAATAACAAAAATCTCGAGAGCAAACTACCTTCCATAATGACAAGCCTACCATCCCATGGAATCACAAAAATCTCGAAAACAAACTACCTTCCATAATGTGAAAGGCTACCATCCATTGGAGTAACAAAAGTCTGGACAACAGACTGCCTTCCATAATGTCTAGGCTACCATCCATTGGAGTAACAAAGATATCAACAACAGACTACCTTCCATAATGACAATGCTACCATCCATTGTAGTAAAAAAAATCTCGACAACAGACTACCTTCCATAATGACAAGGCTGCCATCCATTGCAGTAACAAAAATCTTGACAACATACTACCTTCAATAATGAGAAGGCTACCATCCATTGGAGTAAAAAAAATCTCGACAACAGACTACCTTCCATAATGACAAGGCTACCATCTTTTGGAATAACAAAAATCTCGAGAGCAGACTACCTTCCATAATGACAAGGCTACCATCCAATGGAATAACAAAAATCTCGAAAACAAACTACCTTCCATAATGATAAGGCTACCATTCATTGTAGTAAAAAAAATCTCGACAAGAGACTACCTTCCATAATGATAAGGCTACCATCTATTGGAATAACAAAATTCTAGACAACAGACTACCTTCTATAATGACAAGGCTACCATCCATTGGATTAACAAAAATCTCGACAACAGACTACCTTCCATAATGACAAGGCTACCTTCCATTGGAGTAACAAAAATATCGACAACAGACTACCTTCCATAATGAAAAGGCTACCATCCATTGGAGTAACAAAAATCTCGACAACAGACTACCTTCCATAATGACTAGGCTACCATCCATTAAAGTAACAAACATATCAAGAACAAACTATCTTCCATAATGACAAGGCTACCATCTAGTTGAATAACAAAAATCTCGACAACAAACTACCTTCCATAATGACAAGGCTACCATCCCTTGGATTAACAAAAATCTTGACAACAAACTACTTTCCATAATGACAAGGCTAACATCCATTGGAGTAACAAAAATATTGACAACAGACTACCTTCCATAATGACAAGGTAACCATCCATCGGAGTAATGAAAATATCAACAAGAGACTACCTTCCATAATGACAAGGCTTCCATGCGTTGGAGTAATGAATATATCAACAAGAAACCACCTTCCATAATGATAAGGCTACCATCCATTGGAGTAACAAAAATATCGAAAATAGACTATGTTCAATAATGAAAAGGCTACCATCCATTGGAGTAACAAAAATCTCGACAACATACTACCTTCCATAATGACTAGGCTACCATCCATTATAGTAACAAACATATCGAGAACAAACTATCTTCCATAATGACAAGGCTACCATCCAATTGAATAACAAAAATATCGACAACAAACTACCTTCCGTAATGACAAGGCTACCATCCACTGGAGTAACAAAAATATCTACAATAGACTATGTTCCATAATGAAAAGGCTACCATCAATTATAGTAACCAAAATCTCGACAACAGACTACCTTCCATAATCACAAGGCTACCAACCATTAGAGTAACAAAAATCTCGAAAATAGACTACCTTCCATAATGACAAGGCTGCCATCCATTGCAGTAACAAAAATCTTGACAACATACTACCTTCCATAATGAGAAGGCTACCGTCCATTGGAGTAAAAAAAATCTCGACAAGAGACTACCTTCCATAATGACAAGGCTACCATCCATTGGAGTAACAAAAATATCTACAACAGACTACCTTCCATAATGAAAAGGCTACCATCCATTGTAGTAACAAAAATCTCGACAACAGACTACCTTCCATAATGACTAGGCTACCATCCATTAGAGTAACAAACATATCGAGAACAAAATATCTTCCATAATGACAAGGCTACCATCCAATTGAATAACAAAAATATCGACAACAAACTACCTTTCATAATGACAAGGCTACCATCCACTGGAGTAACAAAAATATCTACAATAGACTATGTTCGATAATGAAAAGGCTACCATCTATTGGAATAACAAAATTCTCGAGAGCAGACTACCTTCCATAATGACAATGCTACCATCCAATGGAATAACAAAAATCTCGAAAACAAACTACCTTCCATAATGATAAGGCTACCATCCATTGTAGTAAAAAAAATCTAGACAAGAGACTACCTTCGATAATGATAAGGCTACCATCTATTGCAGTAACAAAAATCTTGACAATAGACTACCTTCCATAATGACAATGCTACCATCCATTAGAGTAACAAAAATCTCGACAAGATACTACCTTCCATAATGAGAAGGCTACCATCCATTGGAGTAAAAAAAATCTCGACAACAGACTACCTTCCATAATGACAAGGCTACCATCTATTGGAACAACAACAATCTCGAGAGCAGACTACCTTCCATAATGACAAGGCTACCATCCAATGGAATAACAAAAATCTCGAAAACAAACTACCTTCCATAATGATAAGGCTACCATCCATTGTAGTAAAAAAAATCTCGACAAGAGACTACCTTCCATAATGATAAGGCTACCATCTATTGGAATAACAAAAATCTCGAGAACACACTACCTTCCATAATGACAAGGCTACCATCAAATGGAATAACAAAAATCTCGACAACAGACTACCTTCCATAATGACAAGGCTACCATCCATTGGAGTAACAAAAATCTCGACAACGGACTACCTTCCATAACAACTAGGATACCATCCATTGGAGTAATGAAAATATCAACAAGAGAGTACCTTCCATAATGACAAGGCTACCATCCATTGGAATAACAAAAATATCGACAACAGACTACCTTCCATAATGAAAAGGCTACCATCCATTGGAGTAACAAAAATCTCGACAACAGACTACCTTCCATAATGACTAGGCTACCATCCATTAGAGTAACAAACATATCGAGAACAAACTATCTTCCATAATGACAAGGCTACAATCCAATTGAATAACAAAAATCTCGACAACAAACAACCTTCCATAATGACTAGGCTACCATCCATTAGAGTAACAAACATATCGGGAACAAACTATCTTCCATAATGACAAGGCTACCATCCAATTGAATAACAAAAATCTCGACAACAAACAACCTTCCATAATGACAAGGCTACCATCCACTGGAGTAACAAAAATATCTACAATAGACTATGTTCCATAATGAAAAGGCTACCATCTATTGGAATAACAAAAATCTCGAGAGCAAACTACCTTCCATAATGACAAGCCTACCATCCCATGGAATCACAAAAATCTCGAAAACAAACTACCTTCCATAATGTGAAAGGCTACCATCCATTGGAGTAACAAAAGTCTGGACAACAGACTGCCTTCCATAATGTCTAGGCTACCATCCATTGGAGTAACAAAGATATCAACAACAGACTACCTTCCATAATGACAATGCTACCATCCATTGTAGTAAAAAAAATCTCGACAACAGACTACCTTCCATAATGACAAGGCTGCCATCCATTGCAGTAACAAAAATCTTGACAACATACTACCTTCAATAATGAGAAGGCTACCATCCATTGGAGTAAAAAAAATCTCGACAACAGACTACCTTCCATAATGACAAGGCTACCATCTTTTGGAATAACAAAAATCTCGAGAGCAGACTACCTTCCATAATGACAAGGCTACCATCCAATGGAATAACAAAAATCTCGAAAACAAACTACCTTCCATAATGATAAGGCTACCATTCATTGTAGTAAAAAAAATCTCGACAAGAGACTACCTTCCATAATGATAAGGCTACCATCTATTGGAATAACAAAATTCTAGACAACAGACTACCTTCTATAATGACAAGGCTACCATCCATTGGATTAACAAAAATCTCGACAACAGACTACCTTCCATAATGACAAGGCTACCTTCCATTGGAGTAACAAAAATATCGACAACAGACTACCTTCCATAATGAAAAGGCTACCATCCATTGGAGTAACAAAAATCTCGACAACAGACTACCTTCCATAATGACTAGGCTACCATCCATTAAAGTAACAAACATATCAAGAACAAACTATCTTCCATAATGACAAGGCTACCATCTAGTTGAATAACAAAAATCTCGACAACAAACTACCTTCCATAATGACAAGGCTACCATCCCTTGGATTAACAAAAATCTTGACAACAAACTACTTTCCATAATGACAAGGCTAACATCCATTGGAGTAACAAAAATATTGACAACAGACTACCTTCCATAATGACAAGGTAACCATCCATCGGAGTAATGAAAATATCAACAAGAGACTACCTTCCATAATGACAAGGCTTCCATGCGTTGGAGTAATGAATATATCAACAAGAAACCACCTTCCATAATGATAAGGCTACCATCCATTGGAGTAACAAAAATATCGAAAATAGACTATGTTCAATAATGAAAAGGCTACCATCCATTGGAGTAACAAAAATCTCGACAACATACTACCTTCCATAATGACTAGGCTACCATCCATTATAGTAACAAACATATCGAGAACAAACTATCTTCCATAATGACAAGGCTACCATCCAATTGAATAACAAAAATATCGACAACAAACTACCTTCCGTAATGACAAGGCTACCATCCACTGGAGTAACAAAAATATCTACAATAGACTATGTTCCATAATGAAAAGGCTACCATCAATTATAGTAACCAAAATCTCGACAACAGACTACCTTCCATAATCACAAGGCTACCAACCATTAGAGTAACAAAAATCTCGAAAATAGACTACCTTCCATAATGACAAGGCTGCCATCCATTGCAGTAACAAAAATCTTGACAACATACTACCTTCCATAATGAGAAGGCTACCGTCCATTGGAGTAAAAAAAATCTCGACAAGAGACTACCTTCCATAATGACAAGGCTACCATCCATTGGAGTAACAAAAATATCTACAACAGACTACCTTCCATAATGAAAAGGCTACCATCCATTGTAGTAACAAAAATCTCGACAACAGACTACCTTCCATAATGACTAGGCTACCATCCATTAGAGTAACAAACATATCGAGAACAAAATATCTTCCATAATGACAAGGCTACCATCCAATTGAATAACAAAAATATCGACAACAAACTACCTTTCATAATGACAAGGCTACCATCCACTGGAGTAACAAAAATATCTACAATAGACTATGTTCGATAATGAAAAGGCTACCATCTATTGGAATAACAAAATTCTCGAGAGCAGACTACCTTCCATAATGACAATGCTACCATCCAATGGAATAACAAAAATCTCGAAAACAAACTACCTTCCATAATGATAAGGCTACCATCCATTGTAGTAAAAAAAATCTAGACAAGAGACTACCTTCGATAATGATAAGGCTACCATCTATTGCAGTAACAAAAATCTTGACAATAGACTACCTTCCATAATGACAATGCTACCATCCATTAGAGTAACAAAAATCTCGACAAGATACTACCTTCCATAATGAGAAGGCTACCATCCATTGGAGTAAAAAAAATCTCGACAACAGACTACCTTCCATAATGACAAGGCTACCATCTATTGGAACAACAACAATCTCGAGAGCAGACTACCTTCCATAATGACAAGGCTACCATCCAATGGAATAACAAAAATCTCGAAAACAAACTACCTTCCATAATGATAAGGCTACCATCCATTGTAGTAAAAAAAATCTCGACAAGAGACTACCTTCCATAATGATAAGGCTACCATCTATTGGAATAACAAAAATCTCGAGAACACACTACCTTCCATAATGACAAGGCTACCATCAAATGGAATAACAAAAATCTCGACAACAGACTACCTTCCATAATGACAAGGCTACCATCCATTGGAGTAACAAAAATCTCGACAACGGACTACCTTCCATAACAACTAGGATACCATCCATTGGAGTAATGAAAATATCAACAAGAGAGTACCTTCCATAATGACAAGGCTACCATCCATTGGAATAACAAAAATATCGACAACAGACTACCTTCTATAATGACAAGGCTACCATCCATTGGATTAACAAAAATCTCGACAACAGACTACCTTCCATAATGACAAGGCTACCGTCCATTGGAGTAACAAAAATCTGGACAACAGACTACCTTCCATAATTAAAAGGCTACCATCCATTGGAGTAACAAAAATCTCGACAACAGACTACCTTCCATAATGACTAGGCTACCATCCATTAGAGTAACAAACATATCGAGAACAAACTATCTTCCATAATGACAAGATTACCATCCAATTGAATAACAAAAATCTCGACAATAAACTACCTTCCATAATGACAAGGCTACCATCCATTGGATTAACAAAAATCTTGACAACAAACTACTTTCCATAATGACAAGGCTAACATCCATTGGAGTAACAAAAATATCAAAAATAGACTATGTTCAATAATGAAAAGGCTACCACCCATTCGAGTATATAAAATATCGACAATAGACTACCTTCCATAATGAAAAGGCTACCATCCATTGTAGTAACAAAAATCTCGACAACAGACTACCTTCCATAATGACTAGGCTACCATCCATTAGAGTAACAAACATATCGAGAACAAAATATCTTCCATAATGACAAGGCTACCATCCAATTGAATAACAAAAATATCGACAACAAACTACCTTTCATAATGACAAGGCTACCATCCACTGGAGTAACAAAAATATCTACAATAGACTATGTTCGATAATGAAAAGGCTACCATCTATTGGAATAACAAAATTCTCGAGAGCAGACTACCTTCCATAATGACAATGCTACCATCCAATGGAATAACAAAAATCTCGAAAACAAACTACCTTCCATAATGATAAGGCTACCATCCATTGTAGTAAAAAAAATCTAGACAAGAGACTACCTTCGATAATGATAAGGCTACCATCTATTGCAGTAACAAAAATCTTGACAATAGACTACCTTCCATAATGACAATGCTACCATCCATTAGAGTAACAAAAATCTCGACAAGATACTACCTTCCATAATGAGAAGGCTACCATCCATTGGAGTAAAAAAAATCTCGACAACAGACTACCTTCCATAATGACAAGGCTACCATCTATTGGAACAACAACAATCTCGAGAGCAGACTACCTTCCATAATGACAAGGCTACCATCCAATGGAATAACAAAAATCTCGAAAACAAACTACCTTCCATAATGATAAGGCTACCATCCATTGTAGTAAAAAAAATCTCGACAAGAGACTACCTTCCATAATGATAAGGCTACCATCTATTGGAATAACAAAAATCTCGAGAACACACTACCTTCCATAATGACAAGGCTACCATCAAATGGAATAACAAAAATCTCGACAACAGACTACCTTCCATAATGACAAGGCTACCATCCATTGGAGTAACAAAAATCTCGACAACGGACTACCTTCCATAACAACTAGGATACCATCCATTGGAGTAATGAAAATATCAACAAGAGAGTACCTTCCATAATGACAAGGCTACCATCCATTGGAATAACAAAAATATCGACAACAGACTACCTTCTATAATGACAAGGCTACCATCCATTGGATTAACAAAAATCTCGACAACAGACTACCTTCCATAATGACAAGGCTACCGTCCATTGGAGTAACAAAAATCTGGACAACAGACTACCTTCCATAATTAAAAGGCTACCATCCATTGGAGTAACAAAAATCTCGACAACAGACTACCTTCCATAATGACTAGGCTACCATCCATTAGAGTAACAAACATATCGAGAACAAACTATCTTCCATAATGACAAGATTACCATCCAATTGAATAACAAAAATCTCGACAATAAACTACCTTCCATAATGACAAGGCTACCATCCATTGGATTAACAAAAATCTTGACAACAAACTACTTTCCATAATGACAAGGCTAACATCCATTGGAGTAACAAAAATATCAAAAATAGACTATGTTCAATAATGAAAAGGCTACCACCCATTCGAGTATATAAAATATCGACAATAGACTACCTTCCATAATGAAAAGGCTACCATCCATTGGAGTAACAAAAATCTCGATAACAGACTACCTTCCATAATGACTAGGCTACCATCCATTAGAGTAACAAACATATCGAGAACAAACTATCTTCCATAATGACAAGGCTACCATCCAATCGAATAACAAAAATCTCGACCACAAACAACCTTCCATAAAGACAAGGCTACCATCCACTGGAGTAACAAAAATATCTACAATAGACTATGTTCCATAATGAAAAGGCTACCATCTATTGGAATAACAAAAATCTCGAGAGAAAACTACCTTCCATAATGACAAGGCTACCATCCCATGGAATCGCAAAAATCTCGAAAACAAACTACCTTCCATAATGACAAGGCTACCATCTATTGGAGTAACAAAAATCTCGACATCAAACTACCTTCCATAATGAAAAGGCTACCATCCATTGGAGTAACAAAAGTCTCGACAACAGACTGCCTTCCATAATGTCTAGGCTACCATCCATTGGAGTAACAAAGATATCAACAATAGACTACCTTCCATAATGACAATGCTACCATCCATTGGAGTAATGAAAATATCAACAAGAGACTACCTTCCATAATGACAAGGCTACCATGCGTTGGAGTAATGAATATATCAACAAGAAACTACCTTCCATAATGACAAGGCTACAATCCATTGGAGTAACAAAACTATCGAAAATAGACTATGTTCAATAATGAAAAGGCTACCATCCATTGGAGTAACAAAAATATCGACAACAGACTACCTTCCATAATGAAAAGGCTACCATCCATTGTAGTAACAAAAATCTCGACAACAGACTACCTTCCATAATTACTAGGCTACCATCCATTAGAGTAACAAACATATCGAGAACAAAATATCTTCCATAATGACAAGGCTACCATCCAATTGAATAACAAAAATATCGACAACAAACTACCTTTCATAATGACAAGGCTACCATCCACTGGAGTAACAAAAATATCTACAATAGACTATGTTCCATAATGAAAAGGCTACCATCTATTGGAATAACAAAAATCTCGAGAGCAGACTACCTTCCATAATGACAAGGCTACCATCCAATGGAATAACAAAAATCTCGACAACAGACTACCACCCATAATGACAAGGCTACCATCCATTGGAGTAACAAAAATCTCGACAACGGACTACCTTCCATAACAACTAGGATACCATCCATTAGAGTAATGAAAATATCATCAAGAGAGTACCTTCCATAATGACAAGGCTACCATCCATTGGAATAACAAAAATATCGACAACAGACTACCTTCTATAATGACAAGGCTACCATCCATTGGATTAACAAAAATCTCGACAACAGACTACCTTCCATAATGACAAGGCTACCTTCCATTGGAGTAACAAAAATCTCGACAACAGACTACCTTCCATAATGAAAAGGCTACAATCCATTGGAGTAACAAAAATGTAGACAACAGACTACCTTCCATAATGACTAGGCTACCATCCATTAGAGTAACAAACATATCGAGAACAAACTATCTTCCATAATGACAAGGCTACCATCCAATTGAATAACAAAAATCTCGACAACAAACTACCTTCCATAATGACAAGGCTACCATCCATTGGATTAACAAAAATCTTGACAACAAACTACTTTCCATAATGACAAGGCTAACAACCATTCGAGTAACAAAAATATTGACAATAGACTACCTTCCATAATGACAAGGTTACCATCCATTGGAGTAACAAAAATCTCCACAACAGACTACCTTCCATAATGACTAGGCTACCATCCATTAGAGTAACAAACATATCGACAACAAACTACCTTCCATAATGACAAGGCTACCATCCACTGGTGTAACAAAAATATCTACAATAGACTATGTTCCATAATTAAAAGGCTACCATCTATTGGAATAACAAAAATATCGAGAGCAGACTACCTTCCATAATGACAAGGATACCATCCAATGGAATAACAAAAATCTCGAAAAAAAACTACCTTCCATAATGATAAGGCTACCATCCATTGTAGTAAAAAAATCTCGACAAGAGACTACCTTCCATAATGATAAGGCTACCATCTATTGCAGTAACAAAAATCTTGACAATAGACTACCTTCCATAATGACAAGGCTACCATCCATTAGAGTAACAAAAATATCGACAAGATACTACCTTCCATAATGAGAAGGCTACCATCCATTGGAGTAACAAAAATCTCGACAACAGACTACCTTCCATAATGACAAGGCTACCATCTATTGGAATAACAACAATCTAGAGAGCAGACAACCTTCCATAATGACAAGGCTACCATCCAAAGGAATAACAAAAATCTCGAAAACAAACTACCTTCCATAATGATAAGGCTACCATCCATTGTAGTGTAAAAAACTCGACAAGAGACTACCTTCCATAATGATAAGGCTACCATCTATTGGAATAACAAAAATCTCGAGAACACACTACCTTCCATAATGACAAATCTACCATCAAATGGAATAACAAAAATCTCGACAACAGACTACCTTCCATAATGATAAGGCTACCATCTATTGGAATAACAAAAATCTCGAGAACACACTACCTTCCATAATGACAAGGCTACCATCAAATGGAATAACAAAAATCTCGAGAACAAACTACCTTCCATAATGACAAGGCTACCATCCATTGGAGTAACAAAAATCTCGACAACGGACTACCTTCTATAACAACTAGGATACCATCCATTGGAGTAATTAAAATATCAACAAGAGAGTACCTTCCATAATGACAAGGCTACCATCCATTGGAATAACAAAAATATCGACAACAAACTACTTTCTATAATGACAAGGCTACCATCCATTGGATTAACAAAAATCTCGACAACAAACTACCTTCCATAATGACAAGGCTACCTTCCATTGGAGTAACAAAAATCTCGACAACAGACTACCTTCCATAATGAAAAGGCTACTATCCATTGGAGTAACAAAAATCTCGACAACAGACTACCTTCCATAATGACTAGGCTACCGTCCATTAGAGTAACAAACATATCGAGAACAAACTATCTTCCATAATGACAAGGCTACCATCTAATTGAATAACAAAAATCTCAACAACAAACTACCTTCCATAATGACAAGGCTACCATCCATTGGATTAACAAAAATCTTGACAACAAACTACTTTCCATAATGACAAGGCTAACATCCATTGGAGTAACAAAAATATTGACAACAGACTACCTTCCATAATGACAAGGTTACCATCCATTGGAGTAACAAAAATCTCCACAACAGACTACCTTCCATAATGACTAGGCTACCATCCATAAGAGTAACAAACATATCGACAACAAACTACCTTCCATAATGACAAGGCTACCATCCACTGGTGTAACAAAAATATCTACAATAGACTATGTTCCATAATTAAAAGACTACCATCTATTGGAATAACAAAAATCTCGAGAGCAGACTACCTTCCATAATGACAAGGCTACCATCCAATGGAATAACAAAAATCTCGAAAACAAACTACCTTCCATAATGATAAGGCTACCATCCATTGTAGTAAAAAAAATCTCGACAAGAGACTACATTCCATAATGATAAGGCTACCATCTGATGCAGTAACAAAAATCTTGACAATAGACTACCTTCCATAATGACTAGGCTACCATCCATTAGAGTAACAAAAATCACGACAAGATACTACCTTCCATAATGAGAAGGCTACCATTCATTGGAGTAACAAAAATCTCGACAACAGACTACCTTCCATAATGACAAGGCTACCATCTATTGGAATAACAACAATCTAGAGAGCAGACTACCTTCCATAATGACAAGGCTACCATCCAATGGAATAACAAAAATATTGACAACAGACTACCTTCCATAATGATAACGCTACCATCCATTTGAGTAATGAAAATATCAACAAGAGACTACCTTCCATAATGAAAAGGCTACCATGCATTGGAGTAATGAAAATATCAACAAGAGACTACCTTCCATGATGACAAGGCTACCATCCATTGGAGTAACAAAAATCTCGCCAACAGACAACCTTCCATAATGACAAGGCTACTATCCATTAAATTAACAAAAATCTCGAAAACAAACTACCTTCCATAATGACAAGGCTAACATCCATTGGTGTAAAAAAATTATTGACAACAGACTACCTTCCATAATGACAAGGCTACCATCCATTGGAGTAATGAAAATATCAACAAGAGACTACCTTCCATAATGACAAGTCTACCATCTATTGGAATAACAAAAATATCGAGAACACACTACCTTACATAATGACAAGGCTACCATCCAATGGAATAACAAAAATCTCGACAACAGACTACCTTCCATAATGTCTAGGCTAACATCCATTGGAGTAACAAAGATATCAACAAGAGACTACCTTTCATAATTATAATGCTACCATCCATTGGAGTAACAAAAATATCGACAACAAACTACCTTCCATAATTATAATGCTACCATTCATTATAGTAAAAAAATATCGACAATAGACTACCTTCCCTAATGACAAGGTTGCCATCCATTGCAGTAACAAAAATCATGACAACAGACTACCTTTCATAATCACAAGGTTACCATTCAATTAGAGTAAAAAAAATCTCGACAACATACTACCATCCATAATGACAAGGCTACCATCCATTGGAATAACAAAAATATCTACAACAGACTACCTTCCATAATGACACGGCTACTATCCATTGGAGTAACAAAAATATTGACAACAGACTACCTTCCATAATGATAAGGCTACCATCCATTGGAGTAATGAAAATAACAACAAGAGACGACCTTCCATAATGTAAAGGCTACCATGCATTGGAGTAATGAAAATATCAACAAGAGACTACGTTCTATAATGACAAAGCTACCATCCATTGGAGTAACAAAAATCTCGACAATAGACTACCTTCCATAATGAGTAGGCTACCATCCATTGGAGTAATGAAAATATCATAAAGAGAGTACCTTCCATAATGACAAGGCTACCATCCATTGGAGTAATGAAAATATCAACAAGAGACTACCTTCCATAATAACAAGGCTACCATCTATTGGAATAACAAAAATCTCGAGAGCACACTACCTTCCATAATGACAAGGCTACCATCCAATGGAATAATAAAAATATCGACAACAGACTACCTTCCATAATGTCTAGGCTACCATCTATTGGAGTAACAAAAATCACGACAACAGACTACCTTCAAAAATGACAAGGCTACCATCAATTCGAGTAACAAAAATCTCGACAAAATACTACCTTCCATAATGACAAGGTTACCATCCATTGGAATATAAAAAATATAAACAACAGACTACCTTCCATAATGACAATGCTACCATCCTTTGGAGTAACAAAAATCTCGACAACAAACTACCTTCCATAATGACAAGGCTACCAACAATTGTAGTAAAAAGATCTCGACAACAGACTACCTTCCATAATGACAAGCCTAACATCCATTAGAGTAACAAAGATCTCTACAACATACTACCTTCCATAATGACAAGGCTACCATCCATTGGAGTAAAACATATCTCGACAACAGACTACCTTCCATAATGACAAGGCTACCATCTATTGGAATAACAAAAATCTCAAGAGCAGACTACCTTCCATAATGATAAGGCTACCATCCAATGGAATAACAAAAATCTCGAAAACAAACTACCTTCCATAATGACAAGTCTACCATTCATTGTAGTAAAAAAAATCTCGACAATAGACTACCTTCCATAATGACAAGGCTTCCATCCATTGGAGTAACAAAAATCTTGACAACAGACTACCTTCCATAATGAAAAGGCTACAATCCATTAGAGTAACAAAAATCTCGACAACAGACTACCTTCCATAATGACAAGGCTACCATCCATTGGAGTAAAAAAAATCTCGACCGAAGACTACCTTCCATAATGACAAGGCTACCATCCAATTGAATAACAAAAATATCAAGAACAAACTACCTTCACTAGTGACAAGGTTACCATCCATTGGAGTGACAGAAATCACGACGACAGACTAACTTCCATAATGACAAGGCTACCTTCCATTGGAGAAACAAATATCTCGACAACAGTCTACCTTCCATGATGACATGGCTACCATCCATTGGATTAACAAAAATCTCGACAACAGACTACCTTCCATAATGACAAGGCTACCATCCATTGGAGTAACAAAAATCTCGACAATGGACTACCTTCCATAACGACTAGGATACCATCCATTGGAGTAATGAAAATATCAACAATGGAGTACCTTCCATAATGACAAGGCTACCATCCATTGGAGTAACAAAAATCTCGAAGACAAACTACCTTGCATTATGACAAGGCTACCATCCATTGGATTAACAAAAATCTCGACAACAAACTACCTTCTATAATGACAAGGCTACCATCCATTGGAGTAACAAAAATCTCGACAATAGACTACCTTCCATAATGACTAGGCTACCATCCATTGGAGTAATGAAAATATCAACAAGAGACTACGTTCCATAATGACAAGGCTACCATACGTTGGAGTAATGAAAATATCAACAAGAGACTACTTTCCATAATGACATGTCTGCCATCCATTGGAGTACGAAAAATATCGAAAATAGATTATGTTTAATAATGACAAGGCTACCATCCATTGGAGTAACAAAAATCTCAACAACAGACTACCTTCCATAATGAATAGGCTACCATCCATTAGTGTAACAAAGATATCAACATTAGACTAACTTCTATAATGACAAGGGAACCATCCATTGGAGTAACAAAAATATATACAATAGACTATGTTCCATAATGAAATGGCAACCATCAATTGTAGTAACAAAAGTCTCGACAACAGACTACCTTCCATAACCACAAGGCTACCATCTGTTATAGTAACAAAAATCTCGACAACAGACTACCTTCCATAATGACAAGGCTACCATCCATTGGAGTAACAAAAATATCGAAAACAAACTACCTTATATAATGACAAGGCTACCATCCATTGGAGTAACAAAAATCTCGACAACAGACTACCATCCATAATGACAAGGCTACTATCTATTGCAATAACAAAAATATCGAGAACAAACTATTTTCCATAATGACAAGGCTACAATCCAATTGAATAACAAAAATATCGAGAACAAACTACCTTAACTAAGGACAAGGTTACCATCCATTGAAGTGACAGAAATCACAACGATAGACTACCTTCCATAATGATAAGGCTACCTTCCATTGGAGAAACAATATCTCGACAACAAACTACCATCCATAATGACAAGGCTACCATCCATTGGATTAACAAAAAACTCGACAATAGACTACCTTCCATAATGACAAGGCTACCATCCATTGGAGTAACAAAAATCTCGACAACAAACTACCTTCCATAATGACAAGCCTAACATCCATTGGAGTAACAAAAATATTGACAACAGACTACCTTCCATAATGACAAGGCTACCATCCATTGGAGTAATGAAAATATCAACAAGAGACTACCTTCCATAATGACAAGGCTACCATGCGTTTGAGTAATGAAAATATCAACAAGAGACTACCTTCCATATTGACATGGCTACCATCCATTGGAGTAACAAAAATATCTAAAATAGATTATGTTTAATAACGACAAGGCTACCATCCATTGGAGTAACAAAAATCTCGACAACAGACTACCTTCCATAATGAATAGGCTACCATCCATTGGAGTAACAAAGATATCGACATTATACTACCTTCCATAATGACAAGGCAACCATCCACTAGAGTAACAAAAATATCTACAATAGACTATGTTCCATAATGAAAAGGCTACCATCAATTGTAGTAACCAAAATCTCGACAACAGACTACCTTCCATAACCACAAGGCTACCATCCATTATAGTAACAAAAATCTCGACAACAGACTACCTTCCATAATGACAAGGCTACCATCCATTGGAGAAACAAAAATATCGAAAACACACTACCTTACATAATGACAAGGCTACCATCCATTGGAGTAACAAATATGTTGAAAACAGACTACCTTCATAATGACAAGGCTACCATCTATTGTAATTACAAAAATATCGAGAACAAATTATCTTCCATAATGACAAGGCTACCATCCAATTGAATAACAAAAATATCGAGAACAAACCACCTTCACTAGTGACAAGGTTACCATCCATTGAAGTGACAAAAATCACAACGACAGACTACCTTCCATAATGACAAGGCTACCTTCCATTGGAGAAACAAATATCTCGACAACAATCTACCTTCCATATTGACAAGGCTACCATCCATTGGATTAACAAAAATCTCGATAACAGACTACCTTCCATAATGACAAGGCTACCATCCATTGGAGTAACAAAAATCTCGACAACGGACTAACTTCCATAACGACTTGGATAACATCTATTGGAGTAATGAAAATATCAACAAGAGAGTACCTTCCATAATGACAAGGCTACCATGCATTGGAGTAATGAAAATATCAACAAGAGACTACATTCCCTAATGACAAGGCAACCATCCATTGGAGTAACAAAAATCTCGCCAAGAGACAACCTTCCATAATGACAAGGCTACCATCCATTGGAGTAACAAAAATCTCGACAACAAACTACGTTCGATTATGACAAGGCTACCATCCATTAGAATAACAAAAATATCGAAAACAGACTACCTTCCATAATGACACAGCTACCATCCGTTGGAGTAACAAAAATATTGACAATACACTACCTTCCATAATGACAAGGCTACCATCCATTGGAGTAATGAAAATATCAACAAGAGACTACCTTTCATAATGAAAAGGCTACCATGAATTGGAGTAATGAAAATATCAACAAGAGACTACCTTCTATAATGACAAGGCTACCATCAATTGGATTAACAAAAATCTCGACAACAGACTACCTTCCATAATGACAAAGCTACCATTCATTGGAATAACAAAAATCTCGACAACAGACTACCTTCCATAATGACTAGGCTACCATCCATTGGAATAATGAAAATATCATCAAGAGAGTACCTTCCATAATGACAAGGCTACCATGCATTGGAGTAATGAAAATATCAACAAGAGACTACCTTCCATAATGACAAGGCTACCATCCATTGGAGTAACAAAAATCTCGCGAACATACTACCTTCCATAATGATAAGGATACCATCCATTGGAGTAATAAAAATCTCGACAACAAACTACCTTCCATAATGACAAGGCTAACATCCATTGGAGTAACAAAAATATTGACAATAGACTACCTTCCATAATGACAAGGCTACCATCCATTGGAGTAATGAAAATATCAACAAGAGACTACCTTCCATAATGACAAGGCTACCATACGTTGGAGTAATGAAAATATCAACAAGAGACTACCTTCCATAATGACATGGCTACCATCCATTGGAGTAAAAAAAATATCGAAAATAGATTATCTTCAATAATGACAAGGCTACCATCCATTGGAGTAACAAAAATATTGACAACAGACTACCTTCCATAATGAAAAGGATATCATCCATTGGAGTAATAAAAATATTGACAACAGACTACATTCCATAGTGACAAGGCTACAATCCATTGGAGTTATTAAAATATCAACAAGAGACTACCTTCCATAATGACAAGGCTACCATGCGTTGGAGTAATGAAAATATCAACAAGAGACTACCTTCCATAAGGACAAGGCTACCATCCATTGGAGTAACAAAAATATCTACAATAGACTATGTTCCATAATGAAAAGGCTACCATCAATTATAGTAACCAAAATCTCGACAACAGACTACCTTCCATAATCACAAGGCTACCATCCATTAGAGTAACAATGATATCGACAACAGACTACCTTCTATAATGACAAGGCTACCATACATTGTAATAACAAAAATCTGGACAACAAACTACCTTCCATAATAACAAGGCTACCATACATTGTAGTAACAAAAATCTCGACAACAGTCTACCCTCCATGATGACAAGGCTACCATCCATTAAAGTAACAAACATCTAGAAAATAAACTACCTTCCATAATGACAAGGCTACCATCCATTGGAGTAACAAAAATCTCGACAACAAACTACCTTCCGTAATGAGAAGGCTACGATCCATTAGAGTAACAAAAATCTCGACAACAGACTACCTTCGATAATGACAAGGCTACCTTCCATTGGAGTAATGATATTATCAACAAGACACTACCTTCCATAATGACAAGGCTACCATGCATTGGAGTAATGAAAATATCGCCAACAGACTACCTTCCATAATTACAAGGCTACCATCCATTGGAGGAACAAAAATATGGACAATAGACTACCTTCCATAATGACTAGGCTACCATCCATTAGAGTAACAAAGATATCGACAAACGACTACCTTCTATAATGACAAGGCTACCATACATTGTAATAACAAAAATCTCGACAACAAACTACCTTCCATAATGACAAGGCTACCATACATTGTAGTAACAAAAATATCGACAACAGTCTACCTTCCATAATGACAAGGCTACCATCCATTGGAGTAACAAAAATATCGAATATAGACTACCTTCAATAATGACAAGGCTATTATCCATTGGAGTAACAAAAATCTCGAAAACAAACTACCTTCCATAATGATAAGGCTACCATCCATTGGAACAACAAAAATATCAAATACAAACTACGTTACATAATGACAAGGCTACCATTCATTGGAGTAACAAAAATATCGACAACAAACTACCTTCCATAAAGACAAGGCTACCATCCATTGGAGTAACAAAAATCTCGAAAATAGACTACCTACCATAATGACAAGGGTACCATCCATTGAAATGACAAGAAACTCGACAATAGACTACCTTCCATAATGACTAGGCTACCATCCATTAGAGTAACAAAGATATCGACAACACACTACCTTATATAATGACAAGGCTACCATACATTGCAATAACAAAAATCTCGACAACATACTACTTTCCATAATGACAAGGCTACCATACATTGTAATAACAAAAATCTCGACAATAGTCTACCTTCCATAATGACAAGGCTACCATCCATTTGAGTAACAAAAATCTCGACAATAGACTACCTTCCATAATGACAAGGCTACCATCCATTGGAATAACAAAAATCTCGACAACAAACTACCTTCGATAATGACAAGTCTACCATCCATTAGAGTAACAAAAATCTCTATAACAGACCACCTTCCATAATGAAAAGGATATCATCCATTGGAGTAATAAAAATATTGACAACATACTACATTCCATAGTGACAAGGCTACAATCCATTGGAGTTATTAAAATATCAACAAGAGACTACCATCCATAATGACAAGGCTACCATGCGTTGGAGTATTGAAAATATCAACAAGAGACTACCTTCCATAATGACAAGGCTACCATCCATTGGAGTAACAAAAATATCTACAATAGACTATGTTCCATAATGAAAAGGCTACCATCAATTATAGTAACCAAAATCTTGACAACAGACTACATTCCATAATCACAAGGCTACCGTCCATTATAGTAACAAAAATCTTGACAACACACTACCTTCCATAATGACAAGGCTACCATCCATTAGAGTAACAATGATATCGACAATAGACTACCCTCTATAATGACAAGGCTACCATACATTGTAATAACAAAAATCTGGACAACAAACTACCTTCCACAATGACAAGGCTACCATACATTGTAGTAACCAAAATCTCAACAACAGTCTACCCTCCATGATGACAAGGCTACCATACATTGGAGTAACAAAAATCTCGACAACAAACTACCTTCCATAATGACAAGGCTAACATCCATTGGAGTAACAAAAATATTGACAACAGACTACCTTCCATAATGACAAGGCTACCATCCATTGGAGTAATGAAAATATCAACAAGAGACTACCTTTCATAATGACAAGGCTACCATGCACTGGAGTAATGAAAATATCAACAAGAGACTACCTTCAATAATGACATGGCTACCATCCATTGGAGTAACAAAAATATCGAAAATAGATTAAATTCAATAATGATAAGGCTACCATCCATTCGAGTAACAAAAATATTGACAACAGACTACCTTCCATAATGATAAGGCTACCATCCATTGGAGTAACAAAAATCTCGACAACAGACTACCTTCCATAATGACTAGGCTACCATCCATCGGAGTAACAAAGATATCGACATTAGACTACCTTCCATAATGACAAGGATAACATCCACTAGAGTAAAAAAAATATCTACAATAGACTATGTTCCATAATGAAAAGGCTACCATCAATTGTAGTAACCAAAATCTCGACAACAGACTACCTTCCATAATGACTAGGCTACCATCCATTGGAGTAATGAAAATATCATCAAGAGAGTACCTTCCATAATAACAAGGCTACCATGCATTGGATTAATGAAAATATCAACAAGAGACTACCTTCCATAATGACAAGGCTACCATCCATTGGAGTAATGAAAATATCAACAAGAGATTACCTTCCATAATGACAAGGCTACCATCCATTGGAGTAAGAAAAACCTCGCCAACAGACTACCTTCCATAATGACAAGGCTACCATACATTGGAGTAACAAAAATCTCGACAACAAACTACCTTCCATAATGACAAGGCTAACATCCATTGGAGTAACAAAAATATTGACAACAGACTACCTTCCATAATGACAAGGCTACCATCCATTGGAGTAATGAAAATATCAACAAGAGACTACCTTCCATAATGACAAGGCTACCATGCATTGGAGTAATGAAAATATCAACAAGAGACTACCTTCAATAATGACATGGCTACCATCCATTGGAGTAACAAAAATATCGAAAATAGATTAAGTTCAATAATGATAAGGCTACCATCCATTCGAGTAACAAAAAAATTGACAACAGACTACCTTCCATAATGATAAGGCTACCATCCATTGGAGTAACAAAAATCTCGACAACAGACTACCTTCCATAATGACTAGGCTACCATCCATCGGAGTAACAAAGATATCGACATTAGACTACCTTCCATAATGACAAGGATAACATCCACTAGAGTAACAAAAATATCTACAATAGACTATGTTCCATAATGAAAAGGCTACCATCAATTGTAGTAACCAAAATCTCGACAACAAACTACCTTTCATAATGACAAGGCTATCATCCATTGGAGTAATGAAAATATCAACAAGAGACTACCTTCCATAATGACAAGGCTACCATCCATTAGAGTAACAAAAATCTCGACAACAAACTACCTTACATAATGACAAGGCTACCATCCATTGGAGTAATAAAGATATCGACAATAGACTACCTTGCGTAATGACAAGACTACCATCCATCGTAGTAACAAAGATATCGACAATAGACTACCTTCCATAATGACAAGGCTACCATCCATTGGAGTAACAAAAATCTCGATATCAAACTACCTTCCATAATGAGAAGCCTACGATCCATTAGAGTAACAAAAATCTGGACAACAGACTACCTTCCATAATGACAAGGCTACCATCCAATGGAGTAACAAAAATCCCGACAACAAACTACCTTCCATAATGAGAAGGCTACGATCTATTAGAGTAACAAAAATCTTGACAACAAACTACCTTCCATAATGACAAGGCTACCATCCATTGGAGTAATGATATTATCAACAAGAGACTACCTTCCATAATGACAAGGCTACCATGCATTGGAGTAATGAAAATATCAACAAGAGACTACCTTCCATAATGACAAGGCTAACATCCATTGGAGTAACAAAAATCTAGACAACAGACTACCTTCCATAATGACTAGGCTACCATCCATTGGAGTAATGAAAATATCATCAAGAGAGTACCTTCCATAATGACAAGGCTACCGTGCATTGGAGTAATGAAAATATCAACAAGAGACTACCTTCCATAATGACATGGCTACCATCCATTGGAGTAACAAAAATATCGAAAATAGACTACCTTACATAATGACAAGGCTACCATCCATTGGAGTAACAAAAATATCGACATCAAACTACCTTCCATAATGAGAAGGCTATGATCCATTAGAGTAACAAAAATCTCGACAACAAACTACCTTCCATAATGACAAGGCTACCATCTATTGGAGTAACAAAAATCTCGACAACAAACTACCTTCCAAAATGAGAAGGCTACGATCCATTAGAGTAACAAAAATCTCGACAACAGACTACCTTCCATAATGACAAGGCTACCATCCATTGGAGTAATGATATTATCAACAAGAGACAACCTTCCATGATGACAAGGCTACCATGCATTGGAGTAATGAAAATATCAACAAGAGACTACCTTTCATAATGACAACGCTAACATCCATTTGAGTAACAAAAATCTAGACAACAAACTACCTTCCATAATGACTAGGCTACCATCCATTGGAGTAACAAAGATATCGACATTAGACTACCGTCCATATTGACAAGGCTAACATCCACTAGAGTAACAAAAATATCTACAATAGACTATGTTCCATAATGAAAAGGCTACCATCAATTGTAGTAACCAAAATATCGACAACAGACTACCTTTCATAATGACAAGGCTATCATCCATTGGAGTAATGAAAATATCAACAAGAGACTACCATCCATAATGACAAGGCTACCATCCATTAGAGTAACAAAAATATCGACAACAAACTACCTTCCATAATGACAAGGCTACCATCCATTGGAGTAATAAAGATATCGACAACAGACTACCTTTCGTAATGACAAGACTACCATCCATCGTAGTAACAAAGATATCAACAATAGACTACCTTACATAATGACAAGGCTACCATCCATTGGAGTAACAAAAATCTTGACATCAAACTACCATCCATTATGAGAAGGCTACGATCAATTAGAGTAACAAAAATCTCGACAACAGACTACCTGCCATAATGACAAGGCTACCATCCATTGGAGTAACTAAAATCTCGACAACAAACTACCTTCCATAATGAGAAGGCTACGATCCATTAGAGTAACAAAAATCTCGACAACAGACTACCTTCCATAATGACAAGGCTACCATCCATTGGAGTAATGATATTATCAACAAGAGACAACCTTCCATAATGACAAGGCTACCATGCATTGGAGTAATGAAAATATCAACAAGAGACTACCTTCCATAATGACAAGGCTACCATCCATTGGAGTAACAAAAATCTCGCCAACAGACTACCTTCCATAATGACAAGGCTACCATACATTGGAGTAACAAAAATCTCGACAACAAACTACCTTCCATAATGAAAAGGCTAACATCCATTGGAGTAACAAAAATATTGACAATAGACTACCTTCCATAATGACAAGGCTACCATCCATTGGAGTAATGAAAATATCAACAATAGACTACCTTCCATAATGACAAGGCTACCATGCGTTGAAGTAATGAAAATATCAACAAGAGACTACCTTCCATAATGACATGGCTACCATCCATTGGAGTAACAAAAATATCGAAAATAGACTACCTTCCATAATGACAAGGCTAACATCCATTGGAGTAACAAAAATATTTACAACAGACTACCTTCCATAATGACAAGGCTACCATCCATTGGAGTAATGAAAATATCATCAAGAGAGTACCTTCCATAATAACAAGGCTACCATCCATTGGAGTAACAAAAATCTCGACAACAGACTACATTCCATAATTCGAAGGCTACCATCCATTGGAGTAACAAAAATCTCGACAACAAACTACCTTCCATAATGAGAAGGCTACGATCCATTAGAGTAACAAAAATCTCGACAACATACTACCTTCCATAATGACAAGGCTACCATCCATTGGAGTAATGATATTATCAACAAGAGACTACCTTTCATAATGACAAGGCTATCATCCATTGGAGTAATGAAAATATCAGCAAGAGACTACCTTCCATAATGACAAGGCTACCATCCATCGGAGTAACAAAAATCTCGCCAACAGACTACCTTCCATAATGACAAGGCTACCATACATTGGAGTAACAAAAATCTCGACAACAAACTACCTTCCATAATGAAAAGGCTAACATCCATTGGAGTAACAAAAATATTGACAATAGACTACCTTCCATAATGACAAGGCTACCATCCATTGGAGTAATGAAAATATCAACAAGAGACTACCTTCCATAATGACAAGGCTACCATGCCTTGATGTAATGAAAATATCAACAAGAGACTACCTTCCATAATGACATGGCTACCATCCATTGGAGTAACAAAAATATCGAAAATAGACTACCCTCCATAATGACAAGGCTAACATCCATTGGAGTAACAAAAATATTTACAACAGACTACCTTCCATAATGACAAGGCTACCATCCATTGGAGTAATGAAAATATCATCAAGAGAGTACCTTCCATAATAACAAGGCTACCATCCATTGGAGTAACAAAAATCTCGTCAACAGACTACCTTCCATAATGACAAGGCTACCATACATTGGAGTAACAAAAATCTCGACAACAAACTACCTTCCATAATGACAAGGCTAACATCCATTGGAGTAACAAAAATATTGACAACAGACTAC
This sequence comes from Vicia faba, assembly GCA_948472305.1. Classification (NCBI taxonomy): domain Eukaryota; kingdom Viridiplantae; phylum Streptophyta; class Magnoliopsida; order Fabales; family Fabaceae; genus Vicia; species Vicia faba. The sequence goes on along the minus strand of OX451739.1, from coordinate 583,268,841 downwards.
CTTCCATAATGACAAGGCTACCATCCATTGGAGTAATGAAAATATCAACAAGAGACTACCTTCCATAATGACAAGGCTACCGTGCATTGGAGTAATGAAAATATCAACAAAGAGACTACCTTCCATAATGACATGGCTACCATCCATTGGAGTAACAAAAATATCGAAAATAGATTATGTTCAATAATGATAAGGCTACCATCCATTCGAGTAACAAAAATATTGACAACAGACTACCTTCCATAATGAAAAGGCTACCATCCATTGGAGTAACAAAAATCTCGACAACAGACTACCTTCCATAATGACTAGGCTACCATCCATCGGAGTAACAAAGATATCGAGATTAGACTACCTTCCATAATGCAAAGGCTAACATCCACTAGAGTAACAAAAATATCTACAATAGAGTATGTTCCATAATGAAAAGGCTACCATCAATTGTAGTTACCAAAATCTCGACAACAGACTACCTTTCATAATGACAAGGCTATCATCCATTGGAGTAATGAAAATATATACAAGAGACTACCTTCCATAATGAGAAGGCTAGCATCCATTAGAGTAACAAAAATCTCGACAACAAACTACCTTCCATAATGACAAGGCTACCATCCATTGGAGTAATAAAGATATCGAGAATAGACTACCTTTCGTAATGACAAGACTACCATCCATCGTAGTAACAAAGATATCGACAATAGACTACCTTACATAATGACAAGGCTACCATCCATTGGAGTAACAAAAATATCGACATCAAACTACCTTCCATAATGAGAAGGCTATGATCCATTAGAGTAACAAAAATCTCGACAACAAACTACCTTCCATAATGACAAGGCTACCATCTATTGGAGTAACAAAAATCTCGACAACAAACTACCTTCCAAAATGAGAAGGCTACGATCCATTAGAGTAACAAAAATCTCGACAACAGACTACCTTCCATAATGACAAGGCTACCATCCATTGGAGTAATGCTATTATCAACAAGAGACAACCTTCCATGATGACAAGGCTACCATGCATTGGAGTAATGAAAATATCAACAAGAGACTAGCTTTCATAATGACAACGCTAACATCCATTTGAGTAACAAAAATCTAGACAACAAACTACCTTCCATAATGACTAGGCTACCATCCATTGGAGTAACAAAGATATCGACATTAGACTACCGTCCATATTGACAAGGCTAACATTCACTAGAGTAACAAAAATATCTACAATAGACTATGTTCCATAATGAAAAGGCTACCATCAATTGTAGTAACCAAAATATCGACAACAGACTACCTTTCATAATGACAAGGCTATCATCCATTGGAGTAATGAAAATATCAACAAGAGACTACCATCCATAATGACAAGGCTACCATCCATTAGAGTAACAAAAATATCGACAACAAACTACCTTCCATAATGACAAGGCTACCATCCATTGGAGTAATAAAGATATCGACAACAGACTACCTTTCGTAATGACAAGACTACCATCCATCGTAATAACAAAGATATCAACAATAGACTACCTTACATAATGACAAGGCTACCATCCATTGGAGTAACAAAAATCTCGACATCAAACTACCATCCATTATGAGAAGGCTACGATCAATTAGAGTAACAAAAATCTCGACAACAGACTACCTTCCATAATGACAAGGCTACCATCCATTGGAGTAACAAAAATCTCGACAACAAACTACCTTCCATAATGAGAAGGCTACGATCCATTAGAGTAACAAAAATCTCGACAACAGACTACCTTCCATAATGACAAGGCTACCATCCATTGGAGTAATGATATTATCAACAAGAGACAACCTTCCATAATGACAAGGCTACCATGCATTGGAGTAATGAAAATATCAACAAGAGACTACCTTTCATAATGACAACGCTAACATCCATTGGAGTAACAAAAATCTAGACAACAGACTACCTTCCATAATGACTAGGCTACCATCCATTGGAGTAATGAAAATATCATCAAGAGAGTACCTTCCATAATAACAAGGCTACCATGCATTGGAGTAATGAAAATATCAACAAGAGACTACCTTCCATAATGACAAGGCTACCATCCATTGGAGTAACAAAAATCTCGCCAACAGACTACCTTCCATAATGACAAGGCTACCATACATTGGAGTAACAAAAATCTCGACAACAAACTACCTTCCATAATGAAAAGGCTAACATCCATTGGAGTAACAAAAATACTGACAATAGACTACCTTCCATAATGACAAGGCTACCATCCATTGGAGTAATGAAAATATCAACAATAGACTACCTTCCATAATGACAAGGCTACCATGCGTTGAAGTAATGAAAATATCAACAAGAGACTACCTTCCATAATGACATGGCTACCATCCATTGGAGTAACAAAAATATCGAAAATAGACTACCTTCCATAATGACAAGGCTAACATCCATTGGAGTAACAAAAATATTTACAACAGACTACCTTCCATAATGACAAGGCTACCATCCATTGGAGTAATGAAAATATCATCAAGAGAGTACCTTCCATAATAACAAGGCTACCATCCATTGGAGTAACAAAAATCTCGACAACAGACTACATTCCATAATTCGAAGGCTACCATCCATTGGAGTAACAAAAATCTCGACAACAAACTACCTTCCATAATGAGAAGGCTACGATCCATTAGAGTAACAAAAATCTCGACAACATACTACCTTCCATAATGACAAGGCTACCATCCATTGGAGTAATGATATTATCAACAAGAGACTACCTTTCATAATGACAAGGCTATCATCCATTGGAGTAATGAAAATATCAGCAAGAGACTACCTTCCATAATGACAAGGCTACCATCCATCGGAGTAACAAAAATCTCGCCAACAGACTACCTTCCATAATGACAAGGCTACCATACATTGGAGTAACAAAAATCTCGACAACAAACTACCTTACATAATGAAAAGGCTAACATCCATTGGAGTAACAAAAATATTGACAATAGACTACCTTCCATAATGACAAGGCTACCATCCATTGGAGTAATGAAAATATCAACAAGAGACTACCTTCCATAATGACAAGGCTACCATGCCTTGATGTAATGAAAATATCAACAAGAGACTACCTTCCATAATGACATGGCTACCATCCATTGGAGTAACAAAAATATCGAAAATAGACTACCCTCCATAATGACAAGGCTAACATCCATTGGAGTAACAAAAATATTTACAACAGACTACCTTCCATAATGACAAGGCTACCATCCATTGGAGTAATGAAAATATCATCAAGAGAGTACCTTCCATAATAACAAGGCTACCATCCATTGGAGTAACAAAAATCTCGTCAACAGACTACCTTCCATAATGACAAGGCTACCATACATTGGAGTAACAAAAATCTCGACAACAAACTACCTTCCATAATGACAAGGCTAACATCCATTGGAGTAACAAAAATATTGACAACAGACTACCTTCCATAAACAAGGCTACCATCCATTGGAGTAATGAAAATATCAACAAGAGACTACCTTCCATAATGACAAGGCTACCGTGCATTGGAGTAATGAAAATATCAACAAAGAGACTACCTTCCATAATGACATGGCTACCATCCATTGGAGTAACAAAAATATCGAAAATAGATTATGTTCAATAATGATAAGGCTACCATCCATTCGAGTAACAAAAATATTGACAACAGACTACCTTCCATAATGAGAAGGCTACGATCCATTAGAGTAACAAAAATCTCGACAACAGACTACCTTCCATAATGACAAGGCTACCATCCATTGGAGTAATGATATTATCAACAAGAGACTACCTTCCATAATGACAAGGATACCATGCATTGGAGTAATGAAAATACCAACAAGAGACTACCTTCCATAATGACAAGGCTAACATCCATTGGAGTAACAAAAATCTAGACAACAGACTACCTTCCATAATAACTAGGCTACCATCCATTGGAGTAATGAAAATATCATCAAGAGAGTTACTTCCATAATAACAAGGCTACCATGCATTGGAGTAATGAAAATATCAACAAGAGACTACCTTCCATAATGACAAGGCTACCATCCATTGGAGTAACAAAAATCTCGCCAAGAGACTACCTTCCATAATGACAAGGCTACCATAAATTGGAGTAACAAAAATCTCGACAACAAACTACCTTCCATAATGACAAGGCTAACATCCATTGGAGTAACAAAAATATTGACAACAGACTTCCTTCCATAATGATAAGGCTACCATCCATTGGAGTAATGAAAATATCAACAAGAGACTACCTTCCATAATGACAAGGCTACCATAATTTGGAGTAATGAAAATACCAACAAGAGACTACCTTCCATAATGACAAGTCTAACATCCATTGGAGTAACAAAAATCTAGATAATAGACTACCTTCCATAATAACTAGGCTACCATCCATTGGAGTAATGAAAATATCATCAAGAGAGTTACTTCCATAATAACAAGGCTACCATGCATTGGAGTAATGAAAATATCAACAAGAGACTACCTTCCATAATGACAAGGCTACCATCCATTGGAGTAACAAAAATCTCGCCAACAGACTACCTTCCATAATGACAAGGCTACCATACATTAGAGTAACAAAAATCTCGACAACAGACTACCTTCCATAATGACGAGGCTACCATCCATTGGAGTAATGATATTATCAACAAGAGACTACCTTCTATAATGACAAGGTTACCATGCATTGGAGTAATGAAAATATCAAAAAGATACTACCTTTCATAATGGCAAGGCTACCAGCCATTGCAGTAAGAAAAATCTCGCCAACAGACTACCTTCCATAATGACAAGGCTACCATCCATTGGAGTAACAAAAATATCGACAACAAACTACCTTCCATAATGACAAGGCTAACATCCATTTGAGTAACAAAAATATTGACAACAGACTACCTTCCATAAAGACAAGGCTACCATCCATTGGAGTAATGAAAATATCAATAAGAGACTACCTTCCATAATGACAAGGCTAACATGCGTTGGAGTAATGAAAATATCAACAAGAGACTACCTTCCATAATGACATGGCTACCATCCATTGGAGTAACAAAAATATCGAAAATAGATTATGTTCAATAATGATAAGGCTACCATCCATTCGAGTAACAAAAATATTGACAACAAACTACCTTCCAAAATGACTAGGCTACCATCCATTGGAGTAACAAAGATATCGACATTAGACTACCTTCCATAATGACAAGGCTAACATCCACTAGAGTAACAAAAATATCTACAATAGACTATGTTCCATAATGAAAAGGCTACCATCAATTGTAGTAACCAAAATCTCGACAACAGACTACCTTTCATAATGACAAGGATATCATCCATTGGAGTAATGAAAATATCAACAAGAGACTACCTTCCATAATGACAAGGCTACCATCCATTAGAGTAACAAAAATCTCGACAACAAACTACCTTCCATAATGACAAGGCTACCATCCATTGGAGTAATAAAGATATCAACAACAGACTACCTTCCGTAATGACAAGACTACCATCCATCGTAGTAACAAAGATATCGACAATAGACTACCTTACATAATGACAAGGCTACCATCCATTGGAGTAACAAAAATCTCAACATCAAACTACCATCCATTATGAGAAGGCTACGGTCCATTAGAGTAACAAGAATCTCGACAATAGACTACCTTCCATAATGACAAGGCTACCATCCATTGGAGTAACAAAAATCTCGACAACAAACTACCTTCCATAATGAGAAGGCTACGATCCATTAGAGTAACAAAAATCTCGACAACAGACTACCTTCCATAATGACGAGGCTACCATCCATTGGAGTAATGATATTATCAACAAGAGACTACCTTCTATAATGACAAGGTTACCATGCATTGGAGTAATGAAAATATCAAAAAGATACTACCTTTCATAATGGCAAGGCTACCAGCCATTGCAGTAACAAAAATCTCGCCAACAGACTACCTTCCATAATGACAAGGCTACCATCCATTGGAGTAACAAAAATATCGACAACAAACTACCTTCCATAATGACAAGGCTAACATCCATTTGAGTAACAAAAATATTGACAACAGACTACCTTCCATAAAGACAAGGCTACCATCCATTGGAGTAATGAAAATATCAATAAGAGACTACCTTCCATAATGACAAGGCTAACATGCGTTGGAGTAATGAAAATATCAACAAGAGACTACCTTCCATAATGACATGGCTACCATCCATTGGAGTAACAAAAATATCGAAAATAGATTATGTTCAATAATGATAAGGCTACCATCCATTCGAGTAACAAAAATATTGACAACAAACTACCTTCCAAAATGACTAGGCTACCATCCATTGGAGTAACAAAGATATCGACATTAGACTACCTTCCATAATGACAAGGCTAACATCCACTAGAGTAACAAAAATATCTACAATAGACTATGTTCCATAATGAAAAGGCTACCATCAATTGTAGTAACCAAAATCTCGACAACAGACTACCTTTCATAATGACAAGGCTATCATCCATTGGAGTAATGAAAATATCAACAAGAGACTACCTTCCATAATGACAAGGCTACCATCCATTAGAGTAACAAAAATCTCGACAACAAACTACCTTCCATAATGACAAGGCTACAATCCATTGGAGTAATAAAGATATCAACAACAGACTACCTTCCGTAATGACAAGACTACCATCCATCGTAGTAACAAAGATATCGACAATAGACTACCTTACATAATGACAAGGCTACCATCCATTGGAGTAACAAAAATCTCAACATCAAACTACCATCCATTATGAGAAGGCTACGGTCCATTAGAGTAACAAGAATCTCGACAATAGACTACCTTCCATATTGACAAGGCTACCATCCATTGGAGTAACAAAAATCTCGACAACAAACTACCTTCCATAATGAGAAGGCTACGATCCATTAGAGTAACAAAAATCTCGACAACAGACTACCTTCCATAATGACGAGGCTACCATCCATTGGAGTAATGATATTATCAACAAGAGACTACCTTCTATAATGACAAGGTTACCATGCATTGGAGTAATGAAAATATCAAAAAGATACTACCTTTCATAATGGCAAGGCTACCAGCCATTGCAGTAACAAAAATCTCGCCAACAGACTACCTTCCATAATGATAAGGCTACCATCCATTGGAGTAACAAAAATATCGACAACAAACTACCTTCCATAATGACAAGGCTAACATCCATTTGAGTAACAAAAATATTGACAACAGACTACCTTCCATAAAGACAAGGCTACCATCCATTGGAGTAATGAAAATATCAATAAGAGACTACCTTCCATAATGACAAGGCTAACATGCGTTGGAGTAATGAAAATATCAACAAGAGACTACCTTCCATAATGACATGGCTACCATCCATTGGAGTAACAAAAATATCGAAAATAGATTATGTTCAATAATGATAAGGCTACCATCCATTCGAGTAAAAAAAATATTGACAACAAACTACCTTCCAAAATGACTAGGCTACCATCCATTAGAGTAACAAAGATATCGACATTAGACTACCTTCCATAATGACAAGGCTAACATCCACTAGAGTAACAAAAATATCTACAATAGACTATGTTCCATAATGAAAAGGCTACCATCAATTGTAGTAACCAAAATCTCGACAACAGACTACCTTTCATAATGACAAGGCTATCATCCATTGGAGTAATGAAAATATCAACAAGAGACTACCTTCCATAATGACAAGGCTACCATCCATTAGAGTAACAAAAATCTCGACAACAAACTACCTTCCATAATGACAAGGCTACCATCCATTGGAGCAATAAAGATATCAACAACAGACTACCTTCCGTAATGACAAGACTACCATCCATCGTAGTAACAAAGATATCGACAATAGACTACCTTACATAATGACAAGGCTACCATCCATTGGAGTAACAAAAATCTCAACATCAAACTACCATCCATTATGAGAAGGCTACGGTCCATTAGAGTAACAAGAATCTCGACAATAGACTACCTTCCATAATGACAAGGCTACCATCTATTGGAGTAACAAAAATCTCGACAACAAACTACCTTCCATAATGAGAAGGCTACGATCCATTAGAGTAACAAAAATCTCGACAACAGACTACCTTCCATAATGACAAGGCTACCATCCATTGGAGTAATGATATTATCAACAAGAGACAACCTTCCATAATGACAAGGCTACCATGCATTGGAGTAATGAAAATATCAACAAGAGACTACCTTTCATAATGACAACACTAACATCCATTGGAGTAACAAAAATCTAGACAACAAACTACCTTCCATAATGACTAGGCTACCATCCATTGGAGTAACAAAGATATCGACATTAGACTACCTTCCATAATGACAAGGCTAACATCCACTATAGTAACAAAAATATCTACAATAGACTATGTTCAATAATGAAAAGGCTACCATCAATTGTAGTAACCAAAATATCGACAACAGACTACCTTCCATAATGACAAGGCTACCATCCATTGGAGTAATGATATTATCAACAAGAGACAACCTTCCATAATGACAAGGCTACCATCCATTAGAGTAATGAAAATATCAACAAGAGACTACATTCCATAATGACAAGGATACCATGCGTAGGAGTAATGAAACTATCAACAAGAGACTACCTTCCATAATGACATGGCTACCAATCATTGGAGTAACAAAAATATCGAAAATAGATTATGTTCAATAATGACAAGTCTACCATCCATTCGAGTAACAAAAAATATTGACAACAGACTACCTTCAATAATGAAAAGGCTACCATCCATTGGAGTAACAAAAATCTCGACAACAGACTACCTTCCATAATGACTAGGCTACCATCCATTGGAGTAACAAAGATATCGACATTATACTACCTTCCATAATGACAAGGCTAACATCCATTGGAGTAACAAAAATCTCGACATCAAACTACCATCCATTATGAGAAGGCTACGATCCATTAGAGTAACAAAAATCTCGATAATAGACTGCCTTCCATAATGACAAGGCTACCATCCATTGGAGTAACAAAAATCTCGACAACGGACTACCTTCCATACTGAGAAGGCTACCATCCATTGGAGTAATGATATTATCAACAAGAGACAACCTTCCATAATGACAAGGCTACCATGCATTGGAGTAATGAAAATATCAACAAGAGACTACCTTTCATAATGACAACACTAACATCCATTGGAGTAACAAAAATCTAGACAACAAACTACCTTCCATAATGACAAGGCTACCATCCATTGGAGTAACAAAAATCTCGACAACAAACTACCTTCCATAATGACAAGGCTAACATCCCTTAGAGTAACAAAAATATTGACAACAGACTACCTTTCATAATGACAAGGCTAAAATCCATTAGAGTAATGAAAATATCTACAAGAGACTACATTCCATAATGACAAGGCTACCATGCGTTGGAGTAACAAAAATATCGAAAATAGACTACCTTCCATAATGACAAGGCTAACATCCATTGGAGTAACAAAAATATTGACAACAGACTACCTTCCATAATGACAAGGCTACCATCCATTGGAGTAATGAAAATATCAACAACAGTCTACCTTTCATAATGACAAGGCTACCATGCGTTGGAGTAATGAAAATATCAACAAGAGACTACTTTCCATAATGACATGGCTACCATCCATTGGAGTAACAAAAATATCGAAAATAGATTATGTTCAATAATGACAAGGCTACCATCCATTCGAGTAACAAAAATATTGACAACAGACTACCTTCCATAATGAAAAGGCTACCATCCATTGGAGTAACAAAAATCTCGACAACAGACTACCTTCCATAATGATTAGGCTACCATCCATTAGAGTAACAAAGATATCGACATTAGACTACCTTCCATAATGACAAGGCTAACATCCACTGGAGTAACAAAAATATCTACAATAGACTATGTTCCATAATGAAAAGGCTACCATCAATTGTAGTAACCAAAATCTCGACAACAGACTACCTTCCATAATGACAAGGCTGCCATCCAATGGAATAACAAAAATCTCGACAACAAACTACCTTCCATAATGAGAAGGCTACGATCCATTAGAGTAACAAAAATCTCGACAACAGACTACCTTCCATAATGACAAGGCTACCATCCATTGGAGTAACAAAAATCTCGCCAACAGACTACCTTCCATAATGACAAGGCAACCATACATTGGAGTAACAAAAATCTCGACAACAAACTACCTTCCATAATGACAAGGCTAACATCCCTTAGAGTAACAAAAATATTGACAACAGACTACCTTCCATAATGACAAGGCTACCATCCATTAGAGTAATGAAAATATCAACAAGAGACTACATTCCATAATGACAAGGCTACCATGCGTAGGAGTAATGAAACTATCAACAAGAGACTACCTTCCATAATGACATGGCTACTAATCATTGGAGTAACAAAAATATCGAAAATAGATTATGTTCAATAATGACAAGTCTACCATCCATTCGAGTAACAAAAAATATTGACAACAGACTACCTTCAATAATGAAAAGGCTACCATCCTTTGGAGTAACAAAAATCTCGACAACAGACTACCTTCCATAATGACTAGGCTACCATCCATTGGAGTAACAAAGATATCGACATTATACTACCTTCCATAATGACAAGGCTAACATCCATTGGAGTAACAAAAATCTCGACATCAAACTACCATCCATTATGAGAAGGCTACGATCCATTAGAGTAACAAAAATCTCGACAATAGTCTGCCTTCCATAATGACAAGGCTACCATCCATTGGAGTAACAAAAATCTCGACAACGGACTACCTTCCATATTGACAAGGCTACCATCCATTGGAGTAATGATATTATCAACAAGAGAGTACCTTCCATAATGACAAGGCTACCATGCATTGGAGTAATGAAAATATCAACAAGAGACTACCTTTCATAATGACAATGCTAACATCCATTGGAGTAACAAAAATCTAGACAACAGACTACCTTCCATAATGACTAGGCTACCATCCATTGGAGTAATGAAAATATCATCAAGAGAGTAACTTCCATAATAACAAGGCTACCATGCATTGGAGTAATGAAAATATCAACAAGAGACTACCTTCCATAATGACAAGGCTACCATACATTGGAGTAACAAAAATCTCGCCAACAGACTATCTTCCATAATGACAAGGCTACCATACATTGGAGTAACAAAATCTCGACAACAAACTACCTTCCATAATGACAAGGCTACCATACATTGGAGTAACAAAAATCTCGACAACAAACTACCTTCCATAATGACAAGGCTAACATCCCTTAGAGTAACAAAAATATTGACAACAGACTACCTTCCATAATGACAAGGCTACCATCCATTAGAGTAATGAAAATATCTACAAGAGACTACATTCCATAATGACAAGGCTACCATGCGTTGGAGTAACAAAAATATCGAAAATAGACTACCTTCCATAATGACAAGGCTAACATCCATTGGAGTAACAAAAATATTGACAACAGACTACCTTCCATAATGACAAGGCTACCATCCATTAGAGTAATGAAAATATCAACAAGAGACTACATTCCATAATGACAAGGCTACCATGCGTAGGAGTAATGAAACTATCAACAAGAGACTACCTTCCATAATGACATGGCTACTAATCATTGGAGTAACAAAAATATCGAAAATAGATTATGTTCAATAATGACAAGTCTACCATCCATTCGAGTAACAAAAAATATTGACAACAGACTACCTTCAATAATGAAAAGGCTACCATCCTTTGGAGTAACAAAAATCTCGACAACAGACTACCTTCCATAATGACTAGGCTACCATCCATTGGAGTAACAAAGATATCGACATTATACTACCTTCCATAATGACAAGGCTAACATCCATTGGAGTAACAAAAATCTCGACATCAAACTACCATCCATTATGAGAAGGCTACGATCCATTAGAGTAACAAAAATCTCGACAATAGTCTGCCTTCCATAATGACAAGGCTACCATCCATTGGAGTAACAAAAATCTCGACAACGGACTACCTTCCATATTGACAAGGCTACCATCCATTGGAGTAATGATATTATCAACAAGAGAGTACCTTCCATAATGACAAGGCTACCATGCATTGGAGTAATGAAAATATCAACAAGAGACTACCTTTCATAATGACAATGCTAACATCCATTGGAGTAACAAAAATCTAGACAACAGACTACCTTCCATAATGACTAGGCTACCATCCATTGGAGTAATGAAAATATCATCAAGAGAGTAACTTCCATAATAACAAGGCTACCATGCATTGGAGTAATGAAAATATCAACAAGAGACTACCTTCCATAATGACAAGGCTACCATACATTGGAGTAACAAAAATCTCGCCAACAGACTATCTTCCATAATGACAAGGCTACCATACATTGGAGTAACAAAATCTCGACAACAAACTACCTTCCATAATGACAAGGCTACCATACATTGGAGTAACAAAAATCTCGACAACAAACTACCTTCCATAATGACAAGGCTAACATCCCTTAGAGTAACAAAAATATTGACAACAGACTACCTTCCATAATGACAAGGCTACCATCCATTAGAGTAATGAAAATATCTACAAGAGACTACATTCCATAATGACAAGGCTACCATGCGTTGGAGTAACAAAAATATCGAAAATAGACTACCTTCCATAATGACAAGGCTAACATCCATTGGAGTAACAAAAATATTGACAACAGACTACCTTCCATAATGACAAGGCTACCATCCATTGGAGTAATGAAAATATCAACAAGAGTCTACCTTCCATAATGACAAGGCTACCATGCGTTGGAGTAATGAAAATATCAATAAGAGACTACTTTCCATAATGACATGGCTACCATCCATTGGAGTAACAAAAATATCGAAAATAGATTATTTTCAATAATGACAAGGCTACCATCCATTCGAGTAACAAAAATATTGAAAACAGACTACCTTCCATAATGAAAAGGCTACCATCCATTGGAGTAACAAAAATCTCGACAACAGACTACCTTCCATAATGACTAGGCTACCATCCATTAGAGTAACAAAGATATCGACATTAGACTACCTTCCATAATGACAAGGCTAACATCCACTAGAGTAACAAAAATATCTACAATAGACTATGTTCCATAATGAAAAGGCTACCATCAATTGTAGTAACCAAAATCTCGGCAACAGACTACCTTCCATAATGACAAGGCTGCCATCCAATGGAATAACAAAAATCTCGACAACAAACTACCTTCCATAATGAGAAGGCTACGATCCATTAGAGTAACAAAAATCTCGACAACAGACTACCTTCCATAATGACAAGGCTACCATCCATTGGAGTAACCAAAATCTCGCCAATAGACTACCTTGCATAATGACAAGGCTACCATACATTGGAGTAAAAAAAATCTCGACAACAAACTACCTTCCATAATGACAGGGCTAACATCCCTTAGAGTAACAAAAATATTGACAACAGACTACCTTCCATAATGACAAGGCTATCATCCATTAGATTAATGAAAATATCAACAAGAGACTACATTCCATAATGACAAAGCTACCATGCGTAGGAGTAATGAAACTATCAACAAGAGACTACCTTCCATAATGACATGGCTACCAATCATTAGAGTAACAAAAATATCGAAAATAGATTATGTTCAATAATGACAAGTCTACTATCCATTCGAGTAACAAAAATATTGACAACAGACTACCTTCAATAAAGAAAAGGCTACCATCCATTGGAGTAACAAATATCTCGACAACAGACTACCTTCCATAATGACTAGGCTACCATCTATTGGAGTAACAAAGATATCGACAACATAGTACCTTCCATAATGACAAGGCTACCATCAATTGGAGTTACAAAGATATTGACAACTTACTACCTTCCATAATGACAAGGCTACCATCCATTGGAGTAACGAAAATTTCGACAACAGACTACCTTCCATAATGACAACGCTACCATCCATTGGAATAACAAATATCTCGATAACTGACTACCTTCCATAATGACAAGGTTATCATCAATTGGAGTAACAAAAATATCTACAACATACTACCTTCCATAATGACAAGGATACCATCCATTGGAGTAACAAAAATATCAACAAGAGACTACATTCCATAATGACAAGGCTACCAGACATTGGAGTAACAAAAATATCGATAAAAGACTACCTTCCATAATGACAAGGCTATCATCCATTGGAGTAACAAAGATATCGATAACATACTATCTTCTGTAATGACAAGGCTACCTTCCATTGGAGTAACAAAAATCACGACAAGAGACTACCTTCTATAATGACAAGCTACCATCCATTGGAATAACAAAAATCTCGACAACAGACTACCTTCCACAATGACAAGGCTACCATATAATAGATTAACAAAAATCTCGACAACACACTACCTTCCATAATGACAAGGCTACCATCCATTAGAGTAACAATAAAAAGGACAAAAGATTACCTTCCATAATTACAAGGCTACCAACCATTGGAGTAACAAAAATATCAATAATAGACTACCTTCCATAATGACAAGGTTACCATCCATTGGAGTATAAAATTTTTGGACAACAGACTATGTTCCACAATGACAAGGCTACAATCCATTGGAGTAACAATAATCAGGACAACAGACTACCTTCCATTATGACAAGGCTACCATCCATTGTAGAACCAAAAATCTCGACAACAGACTACCTTCAATAATGGCATGGCTACCATCCATTCGAGTAACAAAAATCTCGACAACAAACTACCTACCATAATGACAAGTCTACCATCTATTGGAGTAACAAAGATATCGACAACATAGTACCTTCCATAATGACAAGGCTACCATCCATTGGAGTAACAAAGATATTGACAACTTACTACCTTCAATAATGACAAGGTTACCATCCATTGGAGTAACGAAAATCTCGACAACAGACTACCTTCCATAATGACAAGGCTACCATCCATTGGAATAACAAAAATCTCGACAATAGACTACCTTCCATAATGACAAGGCTACCATCCATTGGAGTAACAAAGCTATTGACAACATACTACCTTCCATAATGACAAGTCTACCATCCATTGGAGTAACAAAAATATGAACAATAGACTACCTTCCATAATGACAAGGCTACCATCCATTGGAGTAACAGAAATCACAACGACATACTACCTTCCATAATGACAAGACTACCATCCATTAGAGTAACAAAAATCGGGACAAAAGACTACCTTCCATAATGAGAAGGAAACCATCCATTGGAGTAACAAAAATATAAATAATAGACTACCTTCCATAATGACAAGGATACCATCCATTGGAGTAATAAAAATATCCACAAGAGACTACCTTCCATAATGACAAGGCTACCAGACATTGGAGTAACTAAAATCTCGAGAAAAGACTACCTTCCATAATGACAAGGCTATCATCCATTGGAGTAACAAAGATATCAACAAAATACTACCTTCCGTAATGACAAGGCTACCTTCCATTGGAGTAACAAAAATCACGACAATAGACTACCTTCCATAATGACAAGCTACCATCAATTGGAATAACAAAAATCTCGACAACAGACTACCTTCCATAATGACAAGGCTACCATATAATAGATTAATAAAAATCTCGACAACAGACTACATTCCATAATGACAAGGCTACCATCCATTAGAGTAACAAAAATATGGACAAAAGACTACCTTCCATAATTACAAGGCTACCATCCAATGGAGTAACAAAAATATCAACCATAGACTACCTTCCATAATGACAAGGCTACCATCCATTGGAGTAACAAAAATCACGACAAAAAACTACCTTCAATAATTAGTAAGCTACCATCCATTGGAGTAACAAAGTTATCGACAACAGACTACCTTCCATAATGACAAGGCTACAATCCATTGGAGTAACAATAATCAGGACAACATACTACCTGCCATAATGACAAGGCTACCATCCATTGTAGTAAGAAAAATCTCGACAACAGACTACCTTTAATAATGGCATGGCTACCATCCATTGGAGTAACAAAAATCTTGACAACAGACTACCTACCATAATGATAAGGCTACCATCTATTGGAGTAACAAAGATATCGACAACATAGTACCTTCCATAATGACAAGGCTACCATCCATTGGAGTAACAAAGATATTGACAACTTACTACCTTCCATAATGACAAGGCTACCATCCATTGGAGTAACGAAAATCTCAACAACCGACTACCTTCCATAATGATAACGCTACCATCCATTGGAATAACAACTATCTCGACAATGGACTACCTTCCATAATGACAAGGCTACCATCCAATGGAGTAACAAAAATCTCGACAAGAGACTACCTTCCATAATGACAAGGTTACCATCCATTGGAGTAACAAAAATATCTATAATAGACTACCTTCCATAATGACAAGGATACCATCGATTAGAGTAACAAAAATATCAACAAGAGACTACCTTCCATAATGACAATGCTACATTACATTGGAGTAACAAAGATATCGACAATATACTACCTTCCATAATGACAAGGCTACCTTCCATTGGAGTAACAAAAATCACGACAATAGACTACCTTCCATAATTACAAGGCTACCATCCATTGGATGTAACAAAAATATCAACAATAGACTACCTTCCATAATGACAAGGTTACCATCCATTGGAGTATAAAATTTTTGGACAATAGACTACCTTCCATAATGACAAGGCTACCATCCATTGGAGTAACAAAAATCACGACAACAAACTACCTTCAATAATTACTAAGCTACCATCCATTGGAGTAACAAAGTTATCGACAACAGACTACCTTCCATAACGACAAGGCTACAATCCATTGGAGTAACAATAAAAAGGACAACAAACTACCTTCCATAATGACAAGGCTACCATCCATTGTAGTAACAAAAATATCGACAACCTACTACGTTCAAAAATGGCATGGCTACCATCCTTTGGAGTAACAAAAATCTCGACAACAACCTACCTACCATAATGACAAGGCTACCATCTGTTGGAGTAACAAAGATATCGACAACATAGTACCTTCCATAATGACAAGGCTACCATCCATTAGAATAACAAAGATATTGACAACTTACTACCTTCCATAATGACAAGGCTACCATCCATTAGAGTAACGAAAATCTCGACAATAGACTACCTTCCATAATGATAACGCTACCATCCATTGGAATAACAAATATCTCGACAATGGACTACCTTCCATAATGACAAGGCTACCATCCAATGGAGTAACAAAAATCTCGACAACAGACTACCTTCCATAATGACAAGGTTACTATCCATTGGAGTAACAAAAATATCTACAATAGACTACCTTCCATAATGACAAGGCTACCAGACATTGGAGTAACTAAAATCTCGAGAAAAGACTACCTTCCATAATGACAAGGCTATCATCCATTGGAGTAACAAAGATATCAACAACATACTACCTTCCGTAATGACAAGGCTACCTTCCATTGGAGTAACAAAAATCACGACAATAGACTACCTTCCATAATGACAAGCTACCATCCATTGGAATAACAAAAATCTCGACAACAGACTACCTTCCATAATGACAAGGCTACCATATAATAGATTAATAAAAATCTCGACAACAGACTACCTTCCATAATGACAAGGCTACCATCCATTAGAGTAACAAAAATATGGACAAAAGACTACCTTCCATAATTACAAGGCTACCATCCATTGGAGTAACAAAAATATCAACAATAGACTACCTTCCATAATGACTAGGTTACCATCCATTGGAGTATAAAATTTTTGGACAACAGACTACCTTCCATAATGACAAGGCTACCATCCATTGGAGTAACAAAAATCACGACAAAAAACTACCTTCAATAATTAGTAAGCTACCATCCATTGGAGTAACAAAGTTATCGACAACAGACTACCTTCCATAATGACAAGGCTACAATCCATTGGAGTAACAATAATCAGGACAACATACTACCTCCCATAATGACAAGGCTACCATCCATTGTTGTAAGAAAAATCTCGACAACAGACTACCTTTAATAATGGCATGGCTACCATCCATTGGAGTAACAAAAATCATGACAACAGACTACCTACCATAATGATAAGGCTACCATCTATTGGAGTAACAAAGATATCGACAACATAGTACCTTCCATAATGACAAGGCTACCATCCATTGGAGTAACAAAGATATTGACAACTTACTACCTTCCATAATGACAAGGCTACCATCCATTGGAGTAACGAAAATCTCGACAACCGACTACCTTCCATAATGATAACGCTACCATCCGTTGGAATAACAAATATCTCGAAAATGGACTACCTTCCATAATGACAAGGCTACCATCCAATGGAGTAACAAAAATCTCGACAAGAGACTACCTTCCATAATGACAAGGTTACCATCCATTGGAGTAACAAAAATATCTATAATAGACTACCTTCCATAATGACAAGGATACCATCGATTGGAGTAACAAAAATATCAACAAGAGACTACCTTCCATAATGAAAATGCTACATTACATTGGAGTAACAAAGATATTGACAATATACTACCTTCCGTAATGACAAGGCTACCTTCCATTGGAGTAACAAAAATCACGACAATAAACTACCTTCCATAATTACAAGGCTACCATCTATTGGAGTAACAAAAATATCAACAATAGACTACCTTCCATAATGACAAGGTTACCATCCATTGGAGTATAAAAATTTTGGACAACAGACTACCTTCCATAATGACAAGGCTACCATCCATTGGAGTAACAAAAATCACGACAACAAACTACCTTCAATAATTACTAAGCTACCATCCATTGGAGTAACAAAGTTATCGACAACAGACTACCTTCCATAACGACAAGGCTACAATCCATTAGAGTAACAATAAAAAGGACAACAAACTGCCTTCCATAATGACAAGGCTACCATCCATTGTAGTAAGAAAAATTTTGACAAAATACTACCTTTAATAATGGCATGGCTACCATCCATTGGAGTAACAAAAATCTCGACAACAGACTACCTACCATAATGATAAGGCTACCATCTATTGGAGTAACAAAGATATCGACAACATAGTACCTTCCATAATGACAAGGCTACCATCCATTGGAGTAACAAAGATATTGACAACTTACTACCTTCCATAATGACAAGGCTACCATCCAATGGAGTAACAAAAATCTCGACAAGAGACTACCTTCCATAATGACAAGGTTACCATCCATTGGAGTAACAAAAATATCTATAATAGACTACCTTCCATAATGACAAGGATACCATCGATTAGAGTAACAAAAATATCAACAAGAGACTACCTTCCATAATGACAATGCTACATTACATTGGAGTAACAAAGATATCGACAATATACTACCTTCCATAATGACAAGGCTACCTTCCATTGGAGTAACAAAAATCACGACAATAGACTACCTTCCATAATTACAAGGCTACCATCCATTGGATGTAACAAAAATATCAACAATAGACTACCTTCCATAATGACAAGGTTACCATCCATTGGAGTATAAAATTTTTGGACAATAGACTACCTTCCATAATGACAAGGCTACCATCCATTGGAGTAACAAAAATCACGACAACAAACTACCTTCAATAATTACTAAGCTACCATCCATTGGAGTAACAAAGTTATCGACAACAGACTACCTTCCATAACGACAAGGCTACAATCCATTGGAGTAACAATAAAAAGGACAACAAACTACCTTCCATAATGACAAGGCTACCATCCATTGTAGTAACAAAAATATCGACAACCTACTACGTTCAAAAATGGCATGGCTACCATCCTTTGGAGTAACAAAAATCTCGACAACAACCTACCTACCATAATGACAAGGCTACCATCTGTTGGAGTAACAAAGATATCGACAACATAGTACCTTCCATAATGACAAGGCTACCATCCATTAGAATAACAAAGATATTGACAACTTACTACCTTCCATAATGACAAGGCTACCATCCATTAGAGTAACGAAAATCTCGACAATAGACTACCTTCCATAATGATAACGCTACCATCCATTGGAATAACAAATATCTCGACAATGGACTACCTTCCATAATGACAAGGCTACCATCCAATGGAGTAACAAAAATCTCGACAACAGACTACCTTCCATAATGACAAGGTTACTATCCATTGGAGTAACAAAAATATCTACAATAGACTACCTTCCATAATGACAAGGCTACCAGACATTGGAGTAACTAAAATCTCGAGAAAAGACTACCTTCCATAATGACAAGGCTATCATCCATTGGAGTAACAAAGATATCAACAACATACTACCTTCCGTAATGACAAGGCTACCTTCCATTGGAGTAACAAAAATCACGACAATAGACTACCTTCCATAATGACAAGCTACCATCCATTGGAATAACAAAAATCTCGACAACAGACTACCTTCCATAATGACAAGGCTACCATATAATAGATTAATAAAAATCTCGACAACAGACTACCTTCCATAATGACAAGGCTACCATCCATTAGAGTAACAAAAATATGGACAAAAGACTACCTTCCATAATTACAAGGCTACCATCCATTGGAGTAACAAAAATATCAACAATAGACTACCTTCCATAATGACTAGGTTACCATCCATTGGAGTATAAAATTTTTGGACAACAGACTACCTTCCATAATGACAAGGCTACCATCCATTGGAGTAACAAAAATCACGACAAAAAACTACCTTCAATAATTAGTAAGCTACCATCCATTGGAGTAACAAAGTTATCGACAACAGACTACCTTCCATAATGACAAGGCTACAATCCATTGGAGTAACAATAATCAGGACAACATACTACCTCCCATAATGACAAGGCTACCATCCATTGTTGTAAGAAAAATCTCGACAACAGACTACCTTTAATAATGGCATGGCTACCATCCATTGGAGTAACAAAAATCATGACAACAGACTACCTACCATAATGATAAGGCTACCATCTATTGGAGTAACAAAGATATCGACAACATAGTACCTTCCATAATGACAAGGCTACCATCCATTGGAGTAACAAAGATATTGACAACTTACTACCTTCCATAATGACAAGGCTACCATCCATTGGAGTAACGAAAATCTCGACAACCGACTACCTTCCATAATGATAACGCTACCATCCGTTGGAATAACAAATATCTCGAAAATGGACTACCTTCCATAATGACAAGGCTACCATCCAATGGAGTAACAAAAATCTCGACAAGAGACTACCTTCCATAATGACAAGGTTACCATCCATTGGAGTAACAAAAATATCTATAATAGACTACCTTCCATAATGACAAGGATACCATCGATTGGAGTAACAAAAATATCAACAAGAGACTACCTTCCATAATGAAAATGCTACATTACATTGGAGTAACAAAGATATTGACAATATACTACCTTCCGTAATGACAAGGCTACCTTCCATTGGAGTAACAAAAATCACGACAATAAACTACCTTCCATAATTACAAGGCTACCATCTATTGGAGTAATAAAAATATCAACAATAGACTACCTTCCATAATGACAAGGTTACCATCCATTGGAGTATAAAAATTTTGGACAACAGACTACCTTCCATAATGACAAGGCTACCATCCATTGGAGTAACAAAAATCACGACAACAAACTACCTTCAATAATTACTAAGCTACCATCCATTGGAGTAACAAAGTTATCGACAACAGACTACCTTCCATAACGACAAGGCTACAATCCATTAGAGTAACAATAAAAAGGACAACAAACTGCCTTCCATAATGACAAGGCTACCATCCATTGTAGTAAGAAAAATTTTTACAAAATACTACCTTTAATAATGGCATGGCTACCATCCATTGGAGTAACAAAAATCTCGACAACAGACTACCTACCATAATGATAAGGCTACCATCTATTGGAGTAACAAAGATATCGACAACATAGTACCTTCCATAATGACAAGGCTACCATCCATTGGAGTAACAAAGATATTGACAACTTACTTCCTTCCATAATGACAAGGCTACCATCCATTGGAGTAACGAAAATCTCGACAACCGACTACCTTCCATAATGATAACGCTACCATCCATTGGAATAACAAATATCTCGACAATGGACTACCTTCCATAATGACAGGGCTAGCATCCAATGGAGTAACAAAAATCTCGACAACAGACTACCTTCCATAATGACAAGGTTACCATCCATTGGAGTAACAAAAATATCTATAATAGACTACCTTCCATAATGACAAGGATACCATCGATTGGAGTAACAAAAATATCAACAAGAGACTACCTTCCATAATGACAATGCTACATTACATTGGAGTAACAAAGATATCGACAATATACTACCTTCCGTAATGACAAGGCTACCTTCCATTGGAGTAACAAAAATCACGACAATAGACTACCTTCCATAATTACAAGGCTACCATCCATTGGAGTAAGAAAAATATCAACAATAGACTACCTACCATAATGACAAGGTTACCATCCATTGGAGTATAAAAATTTTGGACAACAGACTACCTTCCATAATGACAAGGCTACCATCCATTGGAGTAACAAAAATCACGACAACAAACTACCTTCAATAATTACTAAGCTACCGTCCATTGGAGTAACAAAGTTATCGACAACAGACTACCTTCCATAATGACAAGGCTATAATCCATTGGAGTAAAAATAAAAAGGACAACAGACACCCTTCCATAATGTCAAGGCTACCATCCATTGTAGTAACAAAAATCTCGACAACATACTACCTTCAATAATGGCATGGCTACCATCCATTGGAGGAACAAAAATCTCGACAACAGCCTACCTACCATAATGACAAGGCTACCATCTGTTGGAGTAACAAAGATATTGACAACATAGTACCTTCCATAATGACAAGGCTACCATCCATTGGAATAACAAATATATTGAAAACTTACTACCTTCCATAATAACAAGGCTACCATCCATTAGAGTAACGAAAATCTCGATAATAGACTACCTTCCATAATGATAACGCTACCATCCATTGGAATAACAAGTATCTCGACAATGGACTACCTTCCATAATGACAAGGCTACCATCCAATGGAGTAACAAAAATCTCGACAAAAGACTACCTTCCATAATGACAAGGTTACTATCCATTTGAGTAACAAAAATATCTACGATAGACTACCTTCCATAATGACAAGGATACCATCGATTGGAGTAAAAAAAATGTCAAAAAGAGACTACTTTCCATAATGACAAGGCTACCAGACATTGGAGTAACAAAAATCTCGAGAAAAGACTACCTTCCATAATGACAAGACTATCATCCAGTGGAGTAACAAAGATATCGACAACATACTACCTTCCGTAATGACAAGGCTACCTTCCATTGGAGTAACAAAAATCACGACAATAGACTACCTTCCATAATGACAAGCTACCATCCATTAGAATAACAAAAATCTCGACAATAGACTACCTTTCATAATGACAAGGCTACAATATAATAGATTAATAAAAATCTCGACAACAGACTACCTTCCATAATGACAAGGCTACCATCCATTAGAGTAACAAAAATATGGACAAAAGACTACCTTCCATAATTACAAGGCTACCATCCATTGGAGTAACAAAAATATCAAGAATAGACTACCTTTCATAATGACAAGGTTACCATCCATTGGAGTATAAAATTTTTGGACAACAGACTACCTTCCATAATGACAAGGCTACCATCCATTGGAGTAACAAAAATCACGACAAAAAACTACCTTCAATAATTAGTAAGCTACCATCCATTGGAGTAACAAAGTTATCAACAACAGACTACCTTCCATAATGACAAGTCTACAATCCATTGGAGTAACAATAATCAGGACAACAGACTACCTTCCATAATGACAAGGCTACCATCTATTGGAGTAATAAAGATATCGACAACATAGTACCTTCCATAATGACAAGGCTACCATCCATTGGAGTAACAAAGATATTGAAAACTTACTACCTTCCATAATGACAAGGCTACCATCCATTGGAGTAACGAAAATCTCGACAAAAGACTACCTTCCATAATGATAACGCTACCATCCATTGGAATAACAAAAATCTCAACAATGGACTACCTTCCATAATGACAAGGCTACCATCCAACGAAGTAACAAAAATCTCGACAACAGACTACCTTCCATAATGACAAGGTTACTATCCATTGGAGTAACAAAAATATCTACAATAGACTACCTTCCACAATGACAAGGATACCATCGATTGGAGTAACAAAAATATCAACAGGAGACTACCTTCCGTAATGACAAGGCTACATTACATTGGAGTAACAAAAATCTCGACAAAAGAGTACCTTCCATAATGACAAGGCTATCATCCATTGGAGTAACAAAGATATCGACCATATACTACCTTCCGTAATGACAAGGCTACCTTCCATTGGAGTAACAAAAATCACGACAATAGACTACCTTCCATAATTACAAGGCTACCATCCATTGGAGCAACAAAAATATCAACAATAGACTACCTTCCATAATGACAAGGTTACCATCCATTGGAGTATAAAAATTTTGCACAACAGACTACCTTCCATAATGACAAGGCTACCATCCATTGGAGTAACAAAAATCACGACAACAAACTACCTTCAATAATTACTAAGCTACCATCCATTGGAGTAACAAAGTTATCGACAACAGACTACCTTCCATAACGACAAGGCTACAATCCATTAGAGTAACAATAAAAAGGACAACAAACTGCCTTCCATAATGACAAGGCTACCATCCATTGTAGTAAGAAAAATCTTGACAAAAGTCTACCTTTAATAATGGCATGGCTACCATCCATTGGAGTAACAAAAATCTCGACAACAGACTACCTACCATAATGACAAGGCTACCATCTGTTGGAGTAACAAAGATATCGACAACATAGTACCTTCCATAATGACAAGGCTACCATCCATTGGAGTAACAAAGATATTGACAACTTACTTCCTTCCATAATGACAAGGCTACCATCCATTGGAGTAACGAAAATCTCGACAACCGACTACCTTCCATAATGATAACGCTACCATCCATTGGAATAACAAATATCTCGACAATGGACTACCTTCCATAATGACAAGGCTAGCATCCAATGGAGTAACAAAAATCTCGACAATAGACTACCTTCCATAATGACAAGGTTACCATCCATTGGAGTAACAAAAATATCTATAATAGACTACCTTCCATAATGACAAGGATACCATCGATTGGAGTAACAAAAATATCAACAAGAGACTACCTTCCATAATGACAATGCTACATTACATTGGAGTAACAAAGATATCGACAATATACTACCTTCCGTAATGACAAGGCTACCTTCCATTGGAGTAACAAAAATCACGACAATAGACTACCTTCCATAATTACAAGGCTACCATCCATTGGAGTAACAAAAATATCAACAATAGACTACCTACCATAATGACAAGGTTACCATCCATTGGAGTATAAAAATTTTGGACAACAGACTACCTTCCATAATGACAAGGCTACCATCCATTGGAGTAACAAAAATCACGACAACAAACTACCTTCAATAATTACTAAGCTACCGTCCATTGGAGTAACAAAGTTATCGACAACAGACTACCTTCCATAATGACAAGGCTATAATCCATTGGAGTAAAAATAAAAAGGACAACAGACGCCCTTCCATAATGTCAAGGCTACCATCCATTGTAGTAACAAAAATCTCGACAACATACTACCTTCAATAATGGCATGGCTACCATCCATTGGAGGAACAAAAATCTCGACAACAGCCTACCTACCATAATGACAAGGCTACCATCTGTTGGAGTAACAAAGATATTGACAACATAGTACCTTCCATAATGACAAGGCTACCATCCATTGGAATAACAAAGATATTGAAAACTACGTACCTTCCATAATAACAAGGCTACCATCCATTAGAGTAACGAAAATCTCGATAATAGACTACCTTTCATAATGATAACGCTACCATCCATTGGAATAACAAGTATCTCGACAATGGACTACCTTCCATAATGACAAGGCTACCATCCAATGGAGTAACAAAAATCTCGACAAAAGACTACCTTCCATAATGACAAGGTTACTATCCATTTGAGTAACAAAAATATCTACGATAGACTACCTTCCATAATGACAAGGATACCATCGATTGGAGTAAAAAAAATGTCAACAAGAGACTACTTTCCATAATGACAAGGCTACCAGACATTGGAGTAACAAAAATCTCGAGAAAAGACTACCTTCCATAATGACAAGACTATCATCCAGTGGAGTAACAAAGATATCGACAACATACTACCTTCCGTAATGACAAGGCTACCTTCCATTGGAGTAACAAAAATCACGACAATAGACTACCTTCCATAATGACAAGCTACCATCCATTGGAATAACAAAAATCTCGACAATAGACTACCTTCCATAATGACAAGGCTACCATATAAAAGATTAATAAAAATCTCGACAACAGACTACCTTCCATAATGACAAGGCTACCATCCATTAGAGTAACAAAAATATGGACAAAAGACTACCTTCCATAATTACAAGGCTACCATCCATTGGAGTAACAAAAATATCAAGAATAGACTACCTTTCATAATGACAAGGTTACCATCCATTGGAGTATAAAATTTTTGGACAACAGACTACCTTCCGTAATGACAAGGCTACCATCCATTGGAGTAACAAAAATCACGACAAAAAACTACCTTCAATAATTAGTAAGCTACCATCCATTGGAGTAACAAAGTTATCAACAACAGACTACCTTCCATAATGACAAGTCTACAATCCATTGGAGTAACAATAATCAGGACAACAGACTACCTTCCATAATGACAAGGCTACCATCCATTGTAGTAAGAAAAATCTCGACAATAGACTACCTTCAATAATGGCATGGCTACCATCCATTGGATTAACAAAAATCTCGACAACAGACTACCTACCATAATGACAAGGCTACATTCTATTGGAGTAACAAAGATATCGACAACATAGTACCTTCCATAATGACAAGGCTACCATCCATTGGAGTAACAAAGATATTGAAAACTTACTACCTTCCATAATGACAAGGCTACCATCCATTGGAGTAACGAAAATCTCGACAAAAGACTACCTTCCATAATGAGAACGCTACCATCCATTGGAATAACAAAAATCTCAACAATGGACTACCTTCCATAATGACAAGGCTACCATCCAACGAAGTAACAAAAATCTCGACAACAGACTACCTTCCATAATGACAAGGTTACTATCCATTGGAGTAACAAAAATATCTACAATAGACTACCTTCCACAATGACAAGGATACCATCGATTGGAGTAACAAAAATATCAACAGGAGACTACCTTCCGTAACGACAAGGCTACATTACATTGGAGTAACAAAAATCTCCACAAAAGAGTACCTTCCATAATGACAAGGCAATCATCCATTGGAGTAACAAAGATATCGACAATATACTACCTTCCGTAATGACAAGGCTACCTTCCATTGGAGTAACAAAAATCACGACAATAGACTACCTTCCATAATTACAAGGCTACCATCCATTGGAGCAACAAAAATATCAACAATAGACTACCTTCCATAATGACAAGGTTACCATCCATTGGAGTATAAAAATTTTGCACAACAGACTACCTTCCATAATGACAAGGCTACCATCCATTGGAGTAACAAAAATCACGACAACAAACTACCTTCAATAATTACTAAGCTACCATCCATTGGGGTAACAAAGTTATCGACAACAGACTACCTTCCATAATGACAAGGCTACAATCCATTGGAGTAACAATAAAAAGGACAACAGACTACCTTCCATAATGACAAGACTACCATCCATTGTAGTAACAAAAATCTCGACAACATACTACCTTCAATAATGGCATGGGTACCATCCATTGGAGTAACAAAAATCTCGACAACAGCCTACCTACCATAATGACAAGGCTACCATCTGTTGGATTAACAAAGATATCGACAACATAGAACCTTCCATAATGACAAGGCTACCATCCATTGGAATAACAAAGATATTGAAAACTTACTACCTTCCATAATGACAAGGCTACCATCCATAAGAGTAACAAAAATCTCGACAATAGACTACCTTCCATAATGATAACGCTACCATCCATTGGAATAACAAGTATCTCGACAATGGACTACCTTCCATAATGACAAGGCTACCATCCAATGGAGTAACAAAAATCTCGACAAAAGACTACCTTCCATAATGACAAGGTTACTATCCATTGGAGTAACAAAAATATCTATGATAGACTACCTTCCATAATGACAAGGATACCATTGATTGGAGTAACAAAAATATCAACAAGAGACTACCTTCCATAATGACAAGGCTACCAGACATTGGAGTAACAAAAATCTCGAGAAAAGACTACCTCCATAATGACAAGGCTATCATCCAGTGTAGTAAAAAAGATATCGAAAACATACTACCTTCCGTAATGACAAGGCTACCTTCCATTGGAGTAACAAAAATAACGACAATAGACTACCTTCCTTAATGACAAGCTACCATCCATTGGAATAACAAAAATCTCGACAACAGACTACCTTCCATAATGACAAGGCTACCATATAATAGATTAATAAAAATCTCGACAACAGACTACCTTCCATAATGACAGGGCTACCATCCATTAGAGTAACAAAAACATGGACAAAAGACTACCTTCCATAATTACAAGGCTACCATCCATTGGAGTAACAAAAATATCAACAATATACTACCTTCCATAATGACAAGGTTACCATCCATTGGAGTATAAAATTTTTAGACAACAGACTACCTTCCATAATGACAAGGCTACCATCCATTGGAGTAACAAAAATCACGACAAAAAAATACCTTCAATAATTAGTAAGCTACCATCCATTGGAGTAACAAAGTTATCGACAACAGACTACCTTCCATAATGACAAGTCTACAATCCATTGGAGTAATAATAATCAGGACAACAGACTACCTTCCATAATGACAAGACTACCATCCATTGTAGTAACAAAAATCTCGACAACATACTACCTTCAATAATGGCATGGCTACCATCCATTGGAGTAACAAAAATCTCGACAACAGACTACCTACCATAATGACAAGGCTACCATCTGTTGGAGTAACAAAGATATCGACAACATAGTACCTTCCATAATGACAAGGCTACCATCCATTGGAGTAACAAAGATATTGACAACTTACTTCCTTCCATAATGACAAGGCTACCATCCATTGGAGTAACGAAAATCTCGACAACCGACTACCTTCCATAATGATAACGCTACCATCCATTGGAATAACAAATATCTCGACAATGGACTACCTTCCATAATGACAAGGCTAGCATCCAATGGAGTAACAAAAATCTCGACAACAGACTACCTTCCATAATGACAAGGTTACCATCCATTGGAGTAACAAAAATATCTATAATAGACTACCTTCCATAATGACAAGGATACCATCGATTGGAGTAACAAAAATATCAACAAGAGACTACCTTCCATAATGACAATGCTACATTACATTGGAGTAACAAAGATATCGACAATATACTACCTTCCGTAATGACAAGGCTACCTTCCATTGGAGTAACAAAAATCACGACAATAGACTACCTTCCATAATTACAAGGCTACCATCCATTGGAGTAACAAAAATATCAACAATAGACTACCTACCATAATGACAAGGTTACCATCCATTGGAGTATAAAAATTTTGGACAACAGACTACCTTCCATAATGACAAGGATACCATCCATTGGAGTAACAAAAATCACGACAACAAACTACCTTCAATAATTACTAAGCTACCGTCCATTGGAGTAACAAAGTTATCGACAACAGACTACCTTCCATAATGACAAGGCTATAATCCATTGGAGTAAAAATAAAAAGGACAACAGACGCCCTTCCATAATGTCAAGGCTACCATCCATTGTAGTAACAAAAATCTCAACAACATACTACCTTCAATAATGGCATGGCTACCATCCATTGGAGGAACAAAAATCTCGACAACAGCCTACCTACCATAATGACAAGGCTACCATCTGTTGGAGTAACAAAGATATTGACAACATAGTACCTTCCATAATGACAAGGCTACCATCCATTGGAATAACAAAGATATTGAAAACTACGTACCTTCCATAATAACAAGGCTACCATCCATTAGAGTAACGAAAATCTCGATAATAGACTACCTTCCATAATGATAACGCTACCATCCATTGGAATAACAAGTATCTCGACAATGGACTACCTTCCATAATGACAAGGCTACCATCCAATGGAGTAACAAAAATCTCGACAAAAGACTACCTTCCATAATGACAAGGTTACTATCCATTTGAGTAACAAAAATATCTAAGATAGACTACCTTCCATAATGACAAGGATACCATCGATTGGAGTAAAAAAAAAGTCAACAAGAGACTACTTTCCATAATGACAAGGCTACCAGACATTGGAGTAACAAAAATCTCGAGAAAAGACTACCTTCCATAATGACAAGACTATCATCCAGTGGAGTAACAAAGATATCGACAACATACTACCTTCCGTAATGACAAGGCTACCTTCCATTGGAGTAACAAAAATCACGACAATAGACTACCTTCCATAATGACAAGCTACCATCCATTGGAATAACAAAAATCTCGACAATAGACTACCTTTCATAATGACAAGGCTACCATATAATAGATTAATAAAAATCTCGACAACAGACTACCTTCCATAATGACAAGGCTACCATCCATTAGAGTAACAAAAATATGGACAAAAGACTACCTTCCATAATTACAAGGCTACCATCCATTGGAGTAACAAAAATATCAAGAATAGACTACCTTTCATAATGACAAGGTTACCATCCATTGGAGTATAAAATTTTTGGACAACAGACTACCTTCCGTAATGACAAGGCTACCATCCATTGGAGTAACAAAAATCACGACAAAAAACTACCTTCAATAATTAGTAAGCTACCATCCATTGGAGTAACAAAGTTATCAACAACAGACTACCTTCCATAATGACAAGTCTACAATCCATTGGAGTAACAATAATCAGGACAACAGACTACCTTCCATAATGACAAGGCTACCATCCATTGTAGTAAGAAAAATCTCGACAATAGACTACCTTCAATAATGGCATGGCTACCATCCATTGGATTAACAAAAATCTCGACAATAGACTACCTACCATAATGACAAGGCTACATTCTATTGGAGTAACAAATATATCGACAACATAGTACCTTCCATAATGACAAGGCTACCATCCATTGGAGTAACAAAGATATTGAAAACTTACTACCTTCCATAATGACAAGGCTACCATCCATTGGAGTAATGAAAATCTCGACAAAAGACTACCTTCCATAATGAGAACGCTACCATCCATTGGAATAACAAAAATCTCAACAATGGACTACCTTCCATAATGACAAGGCTACCATCCAACGAAGTAACAAAAATCTCGACAACAGACTACCTTCCATAATGACAAGGTTACTATCCATTGGAGTAACAAAAATATCTACAATAGACTACCTTCCACAATGACAAGGATACCATCGATTGGAGTAACAAAAATATCAACAGGAGACTACCTTACGTAATGACAAGGCTACATTACATTGGAGTAACAAAAATCTCCACAAAAGAGTACCTTCCATAATGACAAGGCTATCATCCATTGGAGTAACAAAGATATCGACAATATACTACCTTCCGTAATGACAAGGCTACCTTCCATTGGAGTAACAAAAATCACGACAATAGACTACCTTCCATAATTACAAGGCTACCATCCATTGGAGCAACAAAAATATCAACAATAGACTACCTTCCATAATGACAAGCTTAGCATCCATTGGAGTATAAAAATTTTGCACAACAGACTACCTTCCATAATGACAAGGCTACCATCCATTGGAGTAACAAAAATCACGACAACAAACTACCTTCAATAATTACTAAGCTACCATCCATTGGAGTAACAAAGTTATCAACAACAGACTACCTTCCATAATGACAAGGCTACAATCCATTGGAGTAACAATAAAAAGGACAACAAACTACCTTCCATAATGACAAGACTACCATCCATTGTAGTAACAAAAATCTCGACAACATACTACCTTCAATAATGGCATGGGTACCATCCATTGGAGTAACAAAAATATCGACAAAAGACTACCTTCCATAATGACAAGGTTACTATCCATTTGAGTAACAAAAATATCTAAGATAGACTACCTTCCATAATGACAAGGATACCATCGATTGGAGTAAAAAAAAAGTCAACAAGAGACTACTTTCCATAATGACAAGGCTACCAGACATTGGAGTAACAAAAATCTCGAGAAAAGACTACCTTCCATAATGACAAGACTATCATCCAGTGGAGTAACAAAGATATCGACAACATACTACCTTCCGTAATGACAAGGCTACCTTCCATTGGAGTAACAAAAATCACGACAATAGACTACCTTCCATAATGACAAGCTACCATCCATTGGAATAACAAAAATCTCGACAATAGACTACCTTTCATAATGACAAGGCTACCATATAATAGATTAATAAAAATCTCGACAACAGACTACCTTCCATAATGACAAGGCTACCATCCATTAGAGTAACAAAAATATGGACAAAAGACTACCTTCCATAATTACAAGGCTACCATCCATTGGAGTAACAAAAATATCAAGAATAGACTACCTTTCATAATGACAAGGTTACCATTCATTGGAGTATAAAATTTTTGGACAACAGACTACCTTCCGTAATGACAAGGCTACCATCCATTGGAGTAACAAAAATCACGACAAAAAACTACCTTCAATAATTAGTAAGCTACCATCCATTGGAGTAACAAAGTTATCAACAACAGACTACCTTCCATAATGACAAGTCTACAATCCATTGGAGTAACAATAATCAGGACAACAGACTACCTTCCATAATGACAAGGCTACCATCCATTGTAGTAAGAAAAATCTCGACAATAGACTACCTTCAATAATGGCATGGCTACCATCCATTGGATTAACAAAAATCTCGACAATAGACTACCTACCATAATGACAAGGCTACATTCTATTGGAGTAACAAATATATCGACAACATAGTACCTTCCATAATGACAAGGCTACCATCCATTGGAGTAACAAAGATATTGAAAACTTACTACCTTCCATAATGACAAGGCTACCATCCATTGGAGTAACGAAAATCTCGACAAAAGACTACCTTCCATAATGAGAACGCTACCATCCATTGGAATAACAAAAATCTCAACAATGGACTACCTTCCATAATGACAAGGCTACCATCCAACGAAGTAACAAAAATCTCGACAACAGACTACCTTCCATAATGACAAGGTTACTATCCATTGGAGTAACAAAAATATCTACAATAGACTACCTTCCACAATGACAAGGATACCATCGATTGGAGTAACAAAAATCTCCACAAAAGAGTACCTTCCATAATGACAAGGCTATCATTCATTGGAGTAACAAAGATATCGACAATATACTACCTTCCGTAATGACAAGGCTACCTTCCATTGGAGTAACAAAAATCACGACAATAGACTACCTTCCATAATTACAAGGCTACCATCCATTGGAGCAACAAAAATATCAACAATAGACTACCTTCCATAATGACAAGCTTAGCATCCATTGGAGTATAAAAATTTTGCACAACAGACTACCTTCCATAATGACAAGGCTACCATCCATTGGAGTAACAAAAATCACGACAACAAACTACCTTCAATAATTACTAAGCTACCATCCATTGGAGTAACAAAGTTATCAACAACAGACTACCTTCCATAATGACAAGGCTACAATCCATTGGAGTAACAATAAAAAGGACAACAAACTACCTTCCATAATGACAAGACTACCATCCATTGTAGTAACAAAAATCTCGACAACATACTACCTTCAATAATGGCATGGGTACCATCCATTGGAGTAACAAAAATATCGACAACATAGAACCTTCCATAATGACAAGGCTACCATCCATTGGAATAACTAAGATATTGAAAACTTACTACCTTCCATAATGACAAGGCTACCATCCATAAGATTAACAAAAATCTCGACAATAGACTACCTTCCATAATGATAACGCTACCATCCATTGGAATAACAAGTATCTCGACAATGGACTACCTTCCATAATGACAAGGCTACCATCCAATGGAGTAACAAAAATCTCGACAAAAGACTACCTTCCATAATGACAAGGTTACTATCCATTGGAGTAACAAAAATATCTATGATAGACTACCTTCCATAATGACAAGGATACCATTGATTGGAGTAACAAAAATATCAACAAGAGACTACCTTCCATAATGACAAGGCTACCAGACATTGGAGTAACAAAAATCTCGAGAAAAGACTACCTCCATAATGACAAGGCTATCATCCAGTGTAGTAAAAAAGATATCGAAAACATACTACCTTCCGTAATGACAAGGCTACCTTCCATTGGAGTAACAAAAATAACGACAATAGACTACCTTCCATAATGACAAGCTACCATCCATTGGAATAACAAAAATCTCGACAACAGACTACCTTCCATAATGACAAGGCACCATATAATAGATTAATAAAAATCTCGACAACAGACTACCTTCCATAATGACAGGGCTACCATCCATTAGAGTAACAAAAACATGGACAAAAGACTACCTTCCATAATTACAAGGCTACCATCCATTGGAGTAACAAAAATATCAACAATATACTACCTTCCATAATGACAAGGTTACCATCCATTGGAGTATAAAATTTTTGGACAACAGACTACCTTCCATAATGACAAGGCTACCATCCATTGGAGTAACAAAAATCACGACAAAAAAAATACCTTCAATAATTAGTAAGCTACCATCCATTGGAGTAACAAAGTTATCGACAACAGACTACCTTCCATAATGACAAGGCTACAATCCATTGGAGTAACAATAAAAAGGACAACAGACTACCTTCCATAATGACAAGACTACCATCCATTGTAGTAACAAAAATCTCGACAACATCATACCTTCAATAATGGCATGGCTACCATCCATTAGAGTAACAAAAATCTCGACAACAGCCTACCTACCATAATGACAAGGCTACCATCTGTTGGAGTAACAAAGATATCGACAACATAGAACCTTCCATAATGACAAGGCTACCATCCATTGGAATAACTAAGATATTGAAAACTTACTACCTTCCATAATAACAAAGCTACCATCCATTAGAGTAACGAAAATTTCGACAATAGACTACCTTCCATAATGATAACGCTACCATCCATTGGAATAACAAGTATCTCGACAATGGACTACCTTCCATAATGACAAGGCTACCATCCAATGGAGTAACAAAAATCTCGACAAAAGACTACCTTCCATAATGACAAGGTTACTATCCATTGGAGAAACAAAAATATCTACGATAGACTACCTTCCATAATGATAAGGATACCATCGATTGGAGTAACAAAAATATCAACAAGAGATTACCTTCCATAATGACAAGGCTACCAGACATTGGAGTAACAAAAATCTCGAGAAAAGACTACCTTCCATAATGACAAGGCTATCATCTAGTGGAGTAACAAAGATATCGACAACATACTACCTTCCGTAATGACAAGGCTACCTTCCATTGGAGTAACAAAAATCACGAAAATAGACTACCTTCCATAATGACAAGCTACCATCCATTGGAATATCAAAAATCTCGACAACAGACTACCTTCCATAATGACAAGGCTACCATATAATAGATTAATAAAAATCTCGACAACAGACTACCTTCCATAATGACAGGGCTACCATCCATTAGAGTAACAAAAATATGGACAAAAGACTACCTTCCATAATTACAAGGCTACCATCCATTGGAGTTACAAAAATATCAACAATAGACTACCTTCCATAATGACAAGTTTACCATCCATTGGAGTATAAAATTTTTGGACAACAGACTACCTTCCATAATGACAAGGCTACCATCCATTGGAGTAAAAAAAATCACGACAATAAACTACCTTCAATAATTAGTAAGCTACCATCCATTGGAGTAACAAAGTTATCGACAACAGACTACCTTCCATAATGACAAGTCTACAATCCATTGGAGTAACAATAATCAGGATAACAGACTACCTTCCATAATGACAAGGCTTCCATCCATTGTAGTAAGAAAAATCTCGACAACAGACTACCTTCAATAATGGCATGGCTACCATCCATTGGATTAACAAAAATCTCGACAACAGACTACCTACCATAATGACAAGGCTACAATCTATTGGAGTAACAAAGATATCGACAACACAGTACCTTCCATAATGACAAGGCTACCATCCATTGGAGTAACAAAGATATTGACAACTTACTACCTTCCATAATGACAAGGCTACCATCCATTGGATTAACGAAAATCTCGACAAAAGACTACCTTCCATAATGATAACGCTACCATCCATTGGAATAACAAAAATCTCGACAATGGACTACCTTCCATAATGACAAGGCTACCATCCAATGGAGTAACAAAAATCTCGACAACAGACTACCTTCCATAATGACAAGGTTACTATCCATTGGAGTAACAAAAATATCTACAATAGACTACCTTCCATAATGACAAGGATACCATCGATTGGAGTAACAAAAATATCAACAAGAGACTACCTTCTGTAATGACAAGGCTACATTACATTGGAGTAACAAATATCTCGACGAAAGACTACCTTCCATAATGACAAGGCTATCATCCATTAGAGTAACAAAGATATCGACAATATACTACCTTCCGTAATGACAAGGCTACCTTCCATTGGAGTAACAAAAATCACGACAATAGACTACCTTCCATAATTACAAGGCTACCATCCATTGGAGCAACAAAAATATCAACAATAGACTACCTTCCATAATGACAAGGTTACCATCCATTGGAGTATAAAAATTTTGGACAACAGACTACCTTCCATAATGACAAGGCTACCATCCATTGGAGTAACAAAAATCACGACAACAAACTACCTTCAATAATTACTAAGATACCATCCATTGGAGTAACAAAGTTATCGACAACAGACTACCTTCCATAATGACAAGGCTACAATCCATTGGAGTAACAATCAAAAGGACAACAGACTACCTTCCATAATGACAAGACTACCATCCATTGTAGTAACAAAAATCTCGACAACATACTACCTTCAATAATGGCATGGCTACCATCCATTGGAGTAACAAAAATCTCGACAATAGCCTACCTACCATAATGACAAGGCTACCATCTGTTGGAGTAACAAAGATATCGACAACATAGTACCTTCCATAATGACAAGGCTACCATCCATTGGAATAACAAAGATATTGACAACTTAATACCTTCCATAATGACAAGGCTACCATCCATTAGAGTAACGAAAATCTCGACAATAGACTACCTTCCATAATGATAACGCAACCATCCATTGGAATAACAAATATCTCGACAATGGACTACCTTCCATAATGACAAGGCTACCATCCAATGGAGTAACAAAAATCTCGACAACAGACTACCTTCCATAATGAAAAGGTTATTATCCATTGGAGTAACAAAAATATCTACAATAGACTACCTTCCATAATGACAAGGATACCATCGATTGGAGTAACAAAAATATCAACAAGAGACTACCTTCCATAATGACAAGTCTACCAGACATTGGAGTAACAAAAATCTCAAGAAAAGACTACCTTCCATAATGACAAGGCCATCATCCATTGGAGTAACAAAGATATCGACAACATACTACCTTCCGTAATGACAAGGCTACCTTCCATTGGAGTAACAAAAATCACGACAATAGACTACCTTCCATAATGACAAGCTACCATCCATTGGAATAACAAAAATCTCGACAACAGACTACCTTCCATAATGACAAGGCTACCATATAATAGATTAATAAAAATCTCGACAACAGACTACCTTCCATAATGACAAGGCTACCATCCATTAGAGTAACAAAAATATGGACAAAAGACTACCTTCCATAATTACAAGGCTACCATCCATTGGAGTAACAAAAATATCAACAATAGACTACCTTCCATAATGACAAGGTTACCATCCATTGGAGTATAAAAATTTTGGACAACAGACTACCTTCCATAATGACAAGGCTACCATCCATTGGAGTAACAAAAATCACGACAAAAAACTACCTTCAATAATTAGTAAGCTACCATCCATTGGAGTAACAAAGTTATCGATAACAGACTACCTTCCATAATGACAAGGCTACAATCCATTGGAGTAACAATAATCAGGACAACAGACTACCTTCCATAATGACAAGGCTACCATCCATTGTAGTAAGAAAAATCTCGACAACAGACTACCTTCAATAATGGCATGGCTACCATCCATTGGAGTAACAAAAATCTCGACAACAGACTACCTACCATAATGACAAGGCTACCATCTATTGGAGTAACAAAGATATCGACAACATAGTACCTTCCATAATGACAAGGCTACCATCCATTGGAGTAAAAAAAATCACGACAAGAAACTACCTTCAATAATTACTAAGCTACCATCCATTGGAGTAACAAAGTTATCAACAACAAACTACCTTCCATAATAACAAGGCTACAATCCATTGGAGTAACAATAAAAAGGACAACAAACTACCTTCCATAATGACAAGGCTACCATCCATTGTAGTAACAAAAATCTCGACAACATACTATCTTCATTAATGGCATGGCTACCATCCATTGGAGTAACAAAAATCTCGTCAACAGCCTACCTACCATAATGACAAGGCGACCATCTGTTGGAGTAACAAAGATATCGACAACATAGTACCTTCCATAATGACAAGGCTACCATCCATTGGAATAACAAAGATATTGACAACTTACTACCTTCCATAATGACAAGGCTACCATCCATTAGAGTAACGAAAATCTCGACAATAGACTACCTTCCATAATGATAACGCTACCATCCATTGGAATAACAAATATCTAGACAATGGACTACCTTCAATAATGACAAGGCTACCATCCAATGGAGTAACAAAAATCTCGACAACAGACTACCTTCCATAATGACAAGGCTACAATCCATTGGAGTAACAATAATCAGGACAACAGACTACCTTCCATTATGACAAGGCTACCATCCATTGTAGTAACAAAAATCTCGACAACAGACTATCTTCAATAATGGCATGGCTACCATCCATTGGAGTAACAAAAATCTCAACAACAGACTACCTACCATAATGACAAGGCTACCATCTATTGGAGTAACAAAGATATCAACAACATAGTACCTTCCATAATGACAAGGCCACCATCCATTGGAGTAACAAAGATATTGACAACTTACTACCTTCCATAATGATAAGGTTACCATCCATTGGAGTAACGAAAATCTCGACAACAGACTACCTTCCATAATGATAATGCTACCATCCATTGGAATAAAAAATATCTCGACAATGGACTACCTTCCATAATGACAAGGCTACCATCCATTGGAATAACAAAAATCTCGACAACAGACTACCTTCCATAATGACAAGGCTACCATCCATTGGAGTAACAAAGATATTGACAACATACTACCTTCAATAATGACAAGTCTACCATCTATTGGAGTAACAAAAATATGAACAATAGACTACTTTCCATAATGACAAGACTACCATCCATTGGAGTAATAGAAATCACAACGACATACTACCTTCCATAATGACAAGACTACCATCCATTAGAGGAACAAAAATCGGGACAACAGACTACCTTCCATAATGACAAGGATACCATCCATTGGACTAACAAAGATATCGACAACAGACTACCTTCCATAATGACAAGGCTACCATACGTTGGAATAAAAAAATGTCGACAACAAACTACCTTCAATAATGGCATGGCTACCATCCATTGGACTAACAAAAATCTCGACAATAGACTACCTTCCATAATGACAAGGTTATCATCCATTGGAGTAACAAAAATACCTACAATA
The DNA here is from genome assembly GCA_948472305.1 of Vicia faba. NCBI lineage: Eukaryota > Viridiplantae > Streptophyta > Magnoliopsida > Fabales > Fabaceae > Vicia > Vicia faba. Next base: position 583,228,385 of record OX451739.1, on the reverse strand, counting down.
GACTACCTTCCATAATGACAAGGATACCATCGATTAGAGTAACAAAAATATCAACAAGAGACTCCCTTCCATAATGACAAGGCTACCAGACATTGGAGTAACAAAAATCTCGACAAAAGACTACCTTCCATAATGAAAAGGCTATCATCAATTGGACTATCAAAGATATCGACAACATACTACCTTCTGTAATGACAAGGCTACCTTCCATTGGAGTAACAAAAATCACGACAATAAACTACCTTCCATAATGACAAGCTACCATCCATTGGAATAACAAAAATCTCGCCAACAGACTACCTTCCATAATGACAAGGCTACCATATAATAGATTAACAAAAATCTCGACAACAGACTACCTTCCATAGTGACAAGGCTACCATCCATTAGAGTAACAAAAATATGGACAAAAGACTACCTTCCATAATTACAAGGCTACCATCCATTGGAGTAACAAAAATATCAACAATAGACTACCTTCCATAATGACAAGGTTACCATCCTTTGGAGTATAAAATTTTTGGACAACAGACTACCTTCCATAATGACAAGGCTACCATCCATTGGAGTAACAAAAATCACGACAAAAAACTACCTTAAATAATTAGTAAGCTACCATCCATTGGAGTAACAAAGTTATCGACAACAGACTACCTTCCATAATGACAAGGCTACAATCCATTGGAGTAACAATAATCAGGACAACAGACTACCTTCCATAATGACAAGGCTACCATCCATTGTAGTAAGAAAAATCTCGACAACAGACTACCTTCAATAATGGCATGGCTACCATCCTTTGGAGTAACAAAAATCTCGACAACAGACTACCTACCATAATGACACGGCTACCATCTATTGGAGTAACAAAGATATCGACAACATAGTACCTTCCATAATGACAAGGCTACCATCCATTGGAGTAACTAATATATTGACAACTTACTACCTTCCATAATGACAAGGCTACCATCCATTGGAGTAACGAAAATCTCGACAACAGACTACCTTCCATAATGATAACGCTACCATCCATTGAAATAACAAATATCTCGACAATGGACTACCTTCCATAATGACAAAGCTACCATCCAATGGAGTAACAAAAATCTCGACAACAGACTACCTTCCATAATGACAAGGTTACCATCCATTGGAGTAACAAAAATATCTATAATAGACTACCTTCCATAATGATAAGGATACCATCGATTGGAGTAATAAAAATATCAACAAGAGACTACCTTCCATAATGACAAGGCTACATTACATTGGAGTAACAAATATATCGACAATATATTACCTTCCGTAATGACAAGGCTACCTTCCATTGGAGTAACAAAAATATCAACAATAGACTACCTTCCATAATGACAAGGTTACCATCCATTGGAGTATAAATTTTTTGGACAACAGACTACCTTCCATAATGACAAGGCTACCATCCATTGGAGTAACAAAAATCACGACAACAAACTACCTTCAATAATTACTAAGCTACCATCCATTGGAGTAACAAAGTTATCGACAACAGACTACCTTCCATAATGACAAGGCTACAATCCATTGGAGTAACAATAAAAAGGACAACAAACTACCTTCCATAATGACAAGGCTACCATCCATTATAGTAACAAAAATCTCGACAACATACTACCTTCAATAATGGCATGGCTACCAACCATTGGAGTAACAAAAATCTCGACAACAACCTACCTACCATAATGACAAGGCTACCATCTGTTGGAGTAACAAAGATATCGACAACATAGTACCTTCCATAATGACAAGGCTACCATCCATTGGAATAACAAAGATATTGACAACTTACTACCTTCCATAATGATAACGCTACCATCTATTGGAATAACAAATATCTCGACAATGGACTACCTTCCATAATGACAAGGCTACCATCCAATGGAGTAACAAAAATCTCGACAACAAACTACCTTCCATAATGACAAGGTTACTATCCATTGGAGTTACAAAAATATCTACAATAGACTACCTTCCATAATGATAAGGATACCATCGATTGGAGTAACAAAAATATCAACAAGAGACTACCTTCCATAATGACAAGGCTACCAGACATTGGAGTAACAAAAATCTCGAGAAAAGACTACCTTCCATAATGACAAGGCTATCATCCATTGGAGTAACAAAGATATCGACAACATACTACCTTCCGTAATGACAAGGCTACCTTCCATTGGAGTAACAAAAATCACGACAATAGACTACCTTCCATAATGACAAGCTACCATCCATTGAAATAACAAAAATCTCGACAACAGACTACCTTCCATAATGACAAGGCTACCATATAATAGATTAATAAAAATCTCGACAACAGACTACCTTCCATAATGACAAGGCTACCATCCATTAGAGTAACAAAAATATGGACAAAAGACTACCTTCCATAATTACAAGGCTACCATCCATTGGAGTAACAAAAATATCAACAATAGACTACCTTCCATAATGACAAGGTTACCATCCATTGGAGTATAAAATTTTTGGACAACAGACTACCTTCTGTAATGACAAGGCTACCATCCATTGGAGTAACAAAAATCACGACAAAAAACTACCTTCAATAATTAGTAAGCTACCATCCATTGGAGTAACAAAGTTATCGACAACAGACTACCTTCCATAATGACAAGGCTACAATCCATTGGAGTAACAATAATCAGGACAACAGACTACCATCCATAATGACAAGGCTACCATCCATTGTAGTAAGAAAAATCTCGACAACAGACAACCTTCAATAATGGCATGGCTACCATCCATTGAAGTAACAAAAATATCGACAACAGACTACCTACCATAATGACAAGGCTACCATCTATTGGAGTAACAAAGATATCGACAACATAGTACCTTCCATAATGACAAGCCTACCATCCATTGGAGTAACAAAGATATTGACAACTTACTACCTTCCATAATGACAAGGCTACCATCCATTGGAGTAACGAAAATCTCGACAACAGACTACCTTCCATAATGATAACGCTAACATCCATTGGAATAACAAATATCTCGACAATGGACTACCTTCTATAATGACAAGGCTACCATCCAATGGGGTAACAAAAATCTCGACAAGAGACTACCTTCCATAATGACAAGGTTACCATCCATTGGACTAACAAAAATATCTATAATAGACTACCTTCCATAATGACAAGGATACCATCGATTAGAGTAACAAAAATATCAACAAGAGACTACCTTCCATAATGACAAGGCTACATTACATTGGAGTAACAAAGATATCGACAATATACTACCTTCCGTAATGACAAGGCTACCTTCCATTGGAGTAACAAAAATCACGACAATAGACTACCTTCCATAATTACAAGGCTACCATCCATTGGAGTAACAAAAATATCAACAATAGACTACCTTCCATAATGAGAAGGTTACCATCCATTGGAGTATAAAAATTTTAGACAACAGACTACCTTCCATAATGACAAGGCTACCATCCATTGGAGTAACAAAAATCACGACAACAAACTACCTTCAATAATTACTAAGCTACCATCCATTGGAGTAACAAAAATCTCGACAACAGAGTACCTTCCATAATGAAAAGGCTACCATCCATTAGAGTAACAAAGATATCGACAACAGACTACCTTCCATAATGACAAGGCTACCATACGTTGGAATAAAAAAATCTCGACAACAAACTACCTTCGATAATGGCATGGCTACCATCCATTGGACTAACAAAAATCTCGACAACAGACTACCTACCATAATGGCAAGGCTACCATCTATTGGAGTAACAAAGATATCAACAACATAGTACCTTCCATAATGACAAGTCTACCATCCATTGGAGGTACAAAGATATTGACAACTTACTACCTTCCATAATGACAAGGCTACCATCCATTGCAGTAACGAAAATCTTGACAACAGACTACCTTCCATAATGATAACGCTACCATCCATTGGAATAACAAATATCTCGGCAATGGACTACCTTCCATAATGATAAGGCTACCATCCAATGTAGTAACAAAAATCTCGACAACAGACTACCTTCCATAATGACAAGGTTACCATCCATTGGAGTAACAAAAATACCTACAATAGACTACCTTCCATAATGACAAGGATACCATCGATTGGAGTAACAAAAATATCATCAAGAGACTCCCTTCCATAATGACAAGGCTACCAGACATTGAAATAACAAAAATCTCGACAAAAGACTACCTTCCATAATGACAAGGCTATCATCCATTGGAGTAACAAAGATATCGACAACATACTACCTTCCGTAATGACAAAGCTACCTTCCATTGGAGTAACAAAAATCACGACAATAGACTACCTTCCATAATGACAAGCTACCATCCATTGGAATAACAAAAATCTCGACAACAGACTACCTTCCATAATGACAAGGCTACCATATAATAGATTAACAAAAATCTCGACAACAGACTACCTTCCATAATGACAAGGCTACCATCCATTAGAGTAACAAAAATATGGACAAAAGACTACCTTCCATAATTACAAGGCTACCATCCATTGGAGTAACAAAAATATCAACAATAGACTACCTTCCATAATGACAAGGTTACCATCCTTTGGAGTATAAAATTTATGGACAACAGACTACCTTCCATAATGACAAGGTTACCATCCATTGGAGTAACAAAAATCATGACAAAAAACTACCTTAAATAATTAGTAAGCTACCATCCATTGGAGTAACAAAGTTATCGACAACAGACTACCTTCCATAATGACAAGGCTACAATCCATTGGAGTAACAATAATCAGGACAACAGACTACCTTCCATAATGACAAGGCTACCATTCATTGTAGTAAGAAAAATCTCGACAACAGACTACCTTCAATAATGGCATGGCTACTATCCTTTGGAGTAACAAAAATCTCGACAATAGACTACCTACCATAATGACACAGCTACCATCTATTGGAGTAACAAAGATATCGACAACATAGTACCTTCCATAATGACAAGGCTACCATCCATTGGAGTAACAAAGATATTGACAACTTACTACCTTCCATAATGACAAGGCTACCATCCATTGGAGTAACAAAAATCTCGACAACAGACTACCTTCCATAATGATAACGCTACCATCCATTGGAATAACAAATATCTTGACAATGGACTACCTTCCATAATGACAAAGCTTCCATCCAATAGAGTAACAAAAATCTCGACAACAGACTACCTTCCATAATGACAAGGTTACCATCCATTGGAGTAACAAAAATATCTATAATAGACTACCTTCCATAATGACAAGGATACCATCGATTGGAGTAACAAAAATATCAACAAGAGACTACCTTCCATAATGACAAGGCTACATTACATTGGAGTAACAAAGATATCGACAATATACTACCTTCCGTAATGACAAGGCTACCTTCCATTGGAGTAACAAAAATCACGAAAATAGACTACCTTCCATAATTACAAGGCTACCATCCATTGGAGTAACAAAAATATCAACAATAGACTACCTTCCATAATGACAAGGTTACCATCCATTGGAGTATAAAATTTTTGGACAACAGACTACCTTCCATAATGACAAGGCTACCATCCATTGGAGTAACAAAAATCACGACAACAAACTACCTTCAATAATTACTAAGCTACCATCCATTGGAGTAACAAAGTTATCGACAACAGACTACCTTCCATAATGACAAGGCTACAATCCATTGGAGTAACAATAAAAAGGACAACAAACTACCTTCCATAATGACATGGCTACCATCCATTGTAGTAACAAAAATCTCGACAACATACTACCTTCAATAATGGCATGGCTACCATCCATTGGAGTAACAAAAATCTCGACAACAGCCTACCTACCATAATGACAAGGCTACCATCTGTTGGAGTAACAAAGATATCGACAACATAGTACCTTCCATAATGACAAGGCTACCATCCATTGGAATAACAAAGATATTGACAACTTACTACCTTCCATAATGATAACGCTACCATCCATTGGAATAACAAATATCTCGACAATGGACTACCTTCCATAATGACAAGGCTACCATCCAATGGAGTAACAAAAATCTCGACAACAGACTACCTTCCATAATGACAAGGTTACTATCCATTGGAGTAACAAAAATATCTACAATAGACTACCTTCCATAATGATAAGGATACCATCGATTGGAGTAACAAAAATATCAACAAGAGACTACCTTCCATAATGACAAGGCTACCAGACATTGGAGTAACAAAAATCTCGAGAAAAGACTACCTTCCATAATGACAAGGCTATCATCCATTGGAGTAACAAAGATATCGACAACATACTACCTTCCGTAATGACAAGGCTACCTTCCATTGGAGTAACAAAAATCACGACAATAGACTACCTTCCATAATGATAACGCTACCATCCATTGGAATAACAAAAATCTCGACAACAGACTACCTTCCATAATGACAAGGCTACCATCCAATGGAGTAACAAAAATCTCGACAACAGACTACCTTCCATAATGACAAGGTTACTATCCATTGGAGTAACAAAAATATCTACAATAGACTACCTTCCATAATGATAAGGATACCATCGATTGGAGTAACAAAAATATCAACAATAGACTACCTTCCATAATGACAAGGTTACCATCCATTGGAGTATAAAATTTTTGGACAACAGACTACCTTCCAAAATGACAAGGCTACCATCCATTGGAGTAACAAAAATCACGACAACAAACTACCTACAATAATTACTAAGCTACCATCAATTGGAGTAACAAAGTTATCGACAATAGACTACCTTCCATAATGACAAGGCTACAATCCATTGGAGTAACAATAAAAAGGACAACAAACTACCTTCCCTAATGACAAGGCTACCATCCATTGTAGTAACAAAAATCTCGACAACATACTACCTTCAATAATGGCATGGCTACCATCCATTGGAGTAACAAAAATCTCGACAGCAACCTACCTACCATAATGACAAGGCTACCATCTGTTTGAGTAACAAAGATATCGACAACATAGTACCTTCCATAATTACAAGGCTACCATCCATTGGAATAACAAAGATATTGACAACTTACTACCTTCCATAATGACAAGGCTACCATCCATTAGAGTAACGAAAATCTCGACAATAGACTACCTTCCATAATGATAACGCTACCATCCATTGGAATAAAAAATATCTCGACAATGGACTACCTTCCATAATGACAAGGCTACCGTCCAATGGAGTAACAAAAATCTCGACAACAGACTACCTTCCATAATGACAAGGTTACTATCCATTGGAGTAACAAAAATATCTACAATAGACTACCTTCCATAATGATAAGGATACCATCAATTGGAGTAACAAAAATATCAACAAGAGACTACCTTCCATAATGACAAGGCTACCAGACATTGGAGTAACAAAAATCTCGAGAAAAGACTACCTTCCATAATGACAAGGCTATCATCCATTGGAGTAACAAAGATATCGACAACATACTACCTTCCGTAATGACAAGGCTACCTTCCATTGGAGTAACAAAAATCACGACAATAGACTACCTTCCATAATGACAAGCTACCATCCATTGGAATAACAAAAATCTCGACAACAGACTACCTTCCATAATGACAAGGCTACCATATAATAGATTACTAAAAATCTCGACAACAGACTACCTTCCATAATGACAAGGCTACCATCCATTAGAGTAACAAAAATATGGATAAAAGACTACCTTCCATAATTACAAGGCTACCATCCATTGGAGTAACAAAAATATCAACAATAGACTACCTTCCATAATGACAAGGTTACCATCCATTGGAGTATAAAATTTTTGGACAACAGACTACCTTCTGTAATGACAAGGCTACCATCCATTGGAGTAACAAAAATCACGACAAAAAACTACCTTCAATAATTAGTAAGCTACCATCCATTGGAGTAACAAAGTTATCGACAACAGACTACCTTCCATAATGACAAGGCTACAATCCATTGGAGTAACAATAATCAGGACAACAGACTACCTTCCATAATGACAAGGCTACCATCCATTGTAGTAAGAAAAATCTCGACAACAGACAACCTTCAGTAATGGCATGGCTACCATCCATTGGAGTAACAAAAATCTCGACAACAGACTGCCTACCATAATGACAAGGCTATCATCTATTGGAGTAACAAAGATATCGACAACATAGTACCTTCCATAATGACAAGGCTACCATCCATTGGAGTAACAAAGATATTGACAACTTACTACCTTCCATAAAGACAAGGCTACCATCCATTGGAGTAACGAAAATCTCGACAACAGACTACCTTCCATAATGATAACGCTACCATCCATTGGAATAACAAATATCTCGACAATGGACTACCTTCCATAATGACAAGGTTACCATCCAATGGAGTAACAAAAATCTCGACAACAGACTACCTTCCATAATGACAAGGTTACCATCCATTGGAGTAACAAAAATATCTATAATAGACTACCTTCCATAATGACAAGGATACCATCGATTGGAGTAACAAAAATATCAACAAGAGACTACCTTCCTTAATTACAAGGCTACATTACATTGGAGTAACAAAGATATCGACAATATACTACCTTCCGTAATGACAAGGCTACCTTCCATTGGAGTAACAAAAATCACGACAATAGACTACCTTCCATAATTACAAAGCTACCATCCATTGGAGTAACAAAAATATAAAAAATAGACTACCTTCCATAATGACAAGGTTACCATCCATTGGAGTATAAAAATTTTGGACAACAGACTACCTTCCATAATGACAAGGCTACCATTCATTGGAGTAACAAAAATCACGACAACAAACTACCTTCAATAATTACTAAGCTACCATCCATTGGAGTAACAAAGTTATCCACAATAGACTACCTTCCATAATGACAAGGCTACAATCCATTGGAGTAACAATAAAAAGGACAAGAAACTACCTTCCATAATGAAAAGGCTACCATCCATTGTAGTAACAAAAATCTCGACAACATACTACCTTCAATAATGGCATGGCTACCATCCATTGGAGTAACAAAATTTTTGACAACAGCCTACCTACCATAATGACAAGGCTACCATATGTTGGAGTAACAAAGATATCGACAACATAGTACCTTCCATAATGACAAGGCTACCATCCATTGGAATAACAAAGATATTGACAACTTACTACCTTCCATAATGACAAGGCTACCATCCATTAGAGTAACGAAAATCTCGACAATAGACTACCTACCATAATGATAACGCTACCATCCATTGGAATAAAAAATATATCGACAATGGACTACCTTCCATAATGACAAGGCTACCGTCCAATGGAGTAACAAAAATCTCGACAACAGACTACCTTCCATAATGACAAGGTTACTATCCATTGGAGTAACAAAAATATCTACAATAGACTACCTTCCATAATGACAAGGATACCATCGATTGGAGTAACAAAAATATCAACAAGAGACTACCTTCCATAATGACAAGGCTACCAGACATTGGAGTAACAAAAATCTCGAGAAAAGACTACCTTCCATAATGACAAGGCTATCATCCATTGGAGTAACAAAGATATCGACAACATACTACCTTCCGTAATGACAAGGCTACCTTCCATTGGAGTAACAAAAATCACGACAATAGACTACCTTCCATAATGACAAGCTACCAATCATTGGAATAACAAAAATATCGACAACAGACTACCTTCCATAATGACAAGGCTACCATATAATAGATTAATAAAAATCTTGACAACAGACTACCTTCCATAATGACAAGGCTACCATCCATTAGAATAACAAAAATATGGACAAAAGACTACATTCCATAATTACAAGGCTACCATCCATTGGAGTAACAAAAATATCAACAATAGACTACCTTCCATAATGACAAGGTTACCATCCATTGGAGTATAAAATTTTTGGACAACAGACTACCTTCCATAATGACAAGGCTACCATCCATTGGAGTAACAAAAATCACGACAAAAAACTACCTTCAATAATTAGTAAGCTACCATCCATTGGAGTAACAAAGTTATCGACAACAGACTACCTTCCATAATGACAAGGCTACAATCCATTGGAGTAACAATAATCAGGACAACAGACTATCTTCCATAATGACAAGGCTACCATCCATTGTAGTAAGAAAAATCTCGACAACAGACTACCTTCAATAATGGCATGGCTACCATCCATTGGAGTAACAAAAATCAGGACAACCGACTACCTACCATAATGACAAGGCTACCATCCATTGGAGTAACAAAAATATCGACAACATAGTACATTCCATAATGACAAGGCTACCATACATTGGAGTAACAAAGTTATTGACAACTTACTACCTTCCATAATGACAAGGCTACCATCCATTGGAGTAACAAAAATCTCGACAACAGACTACCTTCCATAATGATAACGCTACCATCCATTGGAATAACAAATATCTTGACAATGGACTACCTTCCATAATGACAAAGCTTCCATCCAATAGAGTAACAAAAATCTCGACAACAGACTACCTTCCATAATGACAAGGTTACCATCCATTGGAGTAACAAAAATATCTATAATAGACTACCTTCCATAATGACAAGGATACCATCGATTGGAGTAACAAAAATATCAACAAGAGACTACCTTCCATAATGACAAGGCTACATTACATTGGAGTAACAAAGATATCGACAATATACTACCTTCCGTAATGACAAGGCTACCTTCCATTGGAGTAACAAAAATCACGAAAATAGACTACCTTCCATAATTACAAGGCTACCATCCATTGGAGTAACAAAAATATCAACAATAGACTACCTTCCATAATGACAAGGTTACCATCCATTGGAGTATAAAATTTTTGGACAACAGACTACCTTCCATAATGACAAGGCTACCATCCATTGGAGTAACAAAAATCACGACAACAAACTACCTTCAATAATTACTAAGCTACCATCCATTGGAGTAACAAAGTTATCGACAACAGACTACCTTCCATAATGACAAGGCTACAATCCATTGGAGTAACAATAAAAAGGACAACAAACTACCTTCCATAATGACATGGCTACCATCCATTGTAGTAACAAAAATCTCGACAACATACTACCTTCAATAATGGCATGGCTACCATCCATTGGAGTAACAAAAATCTCGACAACAGCCTACCTACCATAATGACAAGGCTACCATCTGTTGGAGTAACAAAGATATCGACAACATAGTACCTTCCATAATGACAAGGCTACCATCCATTGGAATAACAAAGATATTGACAACTTACTACCTTCCATAATGATAACGCTACCATCCATTGGAATAACAAATATCTCGACAATGGACTACCTTCCATAATGACAAGGCTACCATCCAATGGAGTAACAAAAATCTCGACAACAGACTACCTTCCATAATGACAAGGTTACTATCCATTGGAGTAACAAAAATATCTACAATAGACTACCTTCCATAATGATAAGGATACCATCGATTGGAGTAACAAAAATATCAACAAGAGACTACCTTCCATAATGACAAGGCTACCAGACATTGGAGTAACAAAAATCTCGAGAAAAGACTACCTTCCATAATGACAAGGCTATCATCCATTGGAGTAACAAAGATATCGACAACATACTACCTTCCGTAATGACAAGGCTACCTTCCATTGGAGTAACAAAAATCACGACAATAGACTACCTTCCATAATGATAACGCTACCATCCATTGGAATAACAAAAATCTCGACAACAGACTACCTTCCATAATGACAAGGCTACCATCCAATGGAGTAACAAAAATCTCGACAACAGACTACCTTCCATAATGACAAGGTTACTATCCATTGGAGTAACAAAAATATCTACAATAGACTACCTTCCATAATGATAAGGATACCATCGATTGGAGTAACAAAAATATCAACAATAGACTACCTTCCATAATGACAAGGTTACCATCCATTGGAGTATAAAATTTTTGGACAACAGACTACCTTCCAAAATGACAAGGCTACCATCCATTGGAGTAACAAAAATCACGACAACAAACTACCTACAATAATTACTAAGCTACCATCAATTGGAGTAACAAAGTTATCGACAATAGACTACCTTCCATAATGACAAGGCTACAATCCATTGGAGTAACAATAAAAAGGACAACAAACTACCTTCCCTAATGACAAGGCTACCATCCATTGTAGTAACAAAAATCTCGACAACATACTACCTTCAATAATGGCATGGCTACCATCCATTGGAGTAACAAAAATCTCGACAGCAACCTACCTACCATAATGACAAGGCTACCATCTGTTTGAGTAACAAAGATATCGACAACATAGTACCTTCCATAATTACAAGGCTACCATCCATTGGAATAACAAAGATATTGACAACTTACTACCTTCCATAATGACAAGGCTACCATCCATTAGAGTAACGAAAATCTCGACAATAGACTACCTTCCATAATGATAACGCTACCATCCATTGGAATAAAAAATATCTCGACAATGGACTACCTTCCATAATGACAAGGCTACCGTCCAATGGAGTAACAAAAATCTCGACAACAGACTACCTTCCATAATGACAAGGTTACTATCCATTGGAGTAACAAAAATATCTACAATAGACTACCTTCCATAATGATAAGGATACCATCAATTGGAGTAACAAAAATATCAACAAGAGACTACCTTCCATAATGACAAGGCTACCAGACATTGGAGTAACAAAAATCTCGAGAAAAGACTACCTTCCATAATGACAAGGCTATCATCCATTGGAGTAACAAAGATATCGACAACATACTACCTTCCGTAATGACAAGGCTACCTTCCATTGGAGTAACAAAAATCACGACAATAGACTACCTTCCATAATGACAAGCTACCATCCATTGGAATAACAAAAATCTCGACAACAGACTACCTTCCATAATGACAAGGCTACCATATAATAGATTACTAAAAATCTCGACAACAGACTACCTTCCATAATGACAAGGCTACCATCCATTAGAGTAACAAAAATATGGATAAAAGACTACCTTCCATAATTACAAGGCTACCATCCATTGGAGTAACAAAAATATCAACAATAGACTACCTTCCATAATGACAAGGTTACCATCCATTGGAGTATAAAATTTTTGGACAACAGACTACCTTCTGTAATGACAAGGCTACCATCCATTGGAGTAACAAAAATCACGACAAAAAACTACCTTCAATAATTAGTAAGCTACCATCCATTGGAGTAACAAAGTTATCGACAACAGACTACCTTCCATAATGACAAGGCTACAATCCATTGGAGTAACAATAATCAGGACAACAGACTACCTTCCATAATGACAAGGCTACCATCCATTGTAGTAAGAAAAATCTCGACAACAGACAACCTTCAGTAATGGCATGGCTACCATCCATTGGAGTAACAAAAATCTCGACAACAGACTGCCTACCATAATGACAAGGCTATCATCTATTGGAGTAACAAAGATATCGACAACATAGTACCTTCCATAATGACAAGGCTACCATCCATTGGAGTAACAAAGATATTGACAACTTACTACCTTCCATAAAGACAAGGCTACCATCCATTGGAGTAACGAAAATCTCGACAACAGACTACCTTCCATAATGATAACGCTACCATCCATTGGAATAACAAATATCTCGACAATGGACTACCTTCCATAATGACAAGGTTACCATCCAATGGAGTAACAAAAATCTCGACAACAGACTACCTTCCATAATGACAAGGTTACCATCCATTGGAGTAACAAAAATATCTATAATAGACTACCTTCCATAATGACAAGGATACCATCGATTGGAGTAACAAAAATATCAACAAGAGACTACCTTCCTTAATTACAAGGCTACATTACATTGGAGTAACAAAGATATCGACAATATACTACCTTCCGTAATGACAAGGCTACCTTCCATTGGAGTAACAAAAATCACGACAATAGACTACCTTCCATAATTACAAAGCTACCATCCATTGGAGTAACAAAAATATAAAAAATAGACTACCTTCCATAATGACAAGGTTACCATCCATTGGAGTATAAAAATTTTGGACAACAGACTACCTTCCATAATGACAAGGCTACCATTCATTGGAGTAACAAAAATCACGACAACAAACTACCTTCAATAATTACTAAGCTACCATCCATTGGAGTAACAAAGTTATCCACAATAGACTACCTTCCATAATGACAAGGCTACAATCCATTGGAGTAACAATAAAAAGGACAAGAAACTACCTTCCATAATGAAAAGGCTACCATCCATTGTAGTAACAAAAATCTCGACAACATACTACCTTCAATAATGGCATGGCTACCATCCATTGGAGTAACAAAATTTTTGACAACAGCCTACCTACCATAATGACAAGGCTACCATATGTTGGAGTAACAAAGATATCGACAACATAGTACCTTCCATAATGACAAGGCTACCATCCATTGGAATAACAAAGATATTGACAACTTACTACCTTCCATAATGACAAGGCTACCATCCATTAGAGTAACGAAAATCTCGACAATAGACTACCTACCATAATGATAACGCTACCATCCATTGGAATAAAAAATATATCGACAATGGACTACCTTCCATAATGACAAGGCTACCGTCCAATGGAGTAACAAAAATCTCGACAACAGACTACCTTCCATAATGACAAGGTTACTATCCATTGGAGTAACAAAAATATCTACAATAGACTACCTTCCATAATGACAAGGATACCATCGATTGGAGTAACAAAAATATCAACAAGAGACTACCTTCCATAATGACAAGGCTACCAGACATTGGAGTAACAAAAATCTCGAGAAAAGACTACCTTCCATAATGACAAGGCTATCATCCATTGGAGTAACAAAGATATCGACAACATACTACCTTCCGTAATGACAAGGCTACCTTCCATTGGAGTAACAAAAATCACGACAATAGACTACCTTCCATAATGACAAGCTACCAATCATTGGAATAACAAAAATATCGACAACAGACTACCTTCCATAATGACAAGGCTACCATATAATAGATTAATAAAAATCTTGACAACAGACTACCTTCCATAATGACAAGGCTACCATCCATTAGAATAACAAAAATATGGACAAAAGACTACATTCCATAATTACAAGGCTACCATCCATTGGAGTAACAAAAATATCAACAATAGACTACCTTCCATAATGACAAGGTTACCATCCATTGGAGTATAAAATTTTTGGACAACAGACTACCTTCCATAATGACAAGGCTACCATCCATTGGAGTAACAAAAATCACGACAAAAAACTACCTTCAATAATTAGTAAGCTACCATCCATTGGAGTAACAAAGTTATCGACAACAGACTACCTTCCATAATGACAAGGCTACAATCCATTGGAGTAACAATAATCAGGACAACAGACTATCTTCCATAATGACAAGGCTACCATCCATTGTAGTAAGAAAAATCTCGACAACAGACTACCTTCAATAATGGCATGGCTACCATCCATTGGAGTAACAAAAATCAGGACAACCGACTACCTACCATAATGACAAGGCTACCATCCATTGGAGTAACAAAAATATCGACAACATAGTACATTCCATAATGACAAGGCTACCATACATTGGAGTAACAAAGTTATTGACAACTTACTACCTTCCATAATGACAAGGCTACCATCCATTGGAGTAACGAAAATCTCGACAACAAACTACCTTCCATAATGATAAAGCTACCATCCATTGGAATAACAAATATCTTGACAATGGACTACCTTCCATAATGACAAGGCTACCATCCAATGGAGTAACAAAAATCTCGACAACAGACTACCTTCCATAATGACAAGGCTACATTACATTGGAGTAACAAAGATATCGACAATATACTACCTTCCTTAATGACAAGGCTACCTTCCATTGGAGTAACAAAAATCACGACAATAGACTACCTTCCATAATTTCAAGGATACCATCCATTGGAGTAACAAAACTATCAACAATAGACTACGTTCCATAATTACAAGGTTACCATCCATTGGAGTATAAAAATTTTGGACAACAGACTACCTTCCATAATGACAAGGCTACCATCCATTGGAGTAACAAAAATCACGACAACAAACTACCTTCAATAATTACTAAGCTACCATCCATTGGAGTAACAAAGTTATCGACAACAGACTACCTTCCATAATGACAAGGCTATAATCCATTGGAGTAACAATAAAAAGGACAACAGACTACCTTCCATAATGACAAGGCTACCATCCATTGTAGTAACAAAAATCTTGACAACATACTACCTTCAATAATGGCATGGCTACCATCCATTGGAGTAACAAAAAACTCGACAATAGCCTACCTACCATAATGACAAGGCTACCATATGTTGGAGTAACAAAGATATCGACAACATAGTACCTTCCATAACGACAAGGCTACCATCCATTGGAATAACAAAGATATTGACAACTTACTACCTTCCATAATAACAAGGCTACCATCCATTAGAGTAACGAAAATCTCGATGATAGACTACCTTCCATAATGATAACGCTACCATCCATTGGAATAACAAATATCTAGACAATGGACTACCTTCAATAATGACAAGGCTACCATCCAATGGAGTAACAAAAATCTCGAAAACAGACTACCTTCCAGAATGACAAGGTTACTATCCATTGGAGTAACAAAAATATCTACAATAGACAACCTTCCATAATGACAAGGATACCATCGATTGGAGTAACAAAAACATCAACAAGAGACTACCTTCCATAATGACAAGCCTACCAGACATTGGAGTAACAAAAATCTCGACAAAAGACTACCTTCCATAATGACAAGGCTATCATCCATTGGAGTAACAAAGATATCGACAACATACTACCTTCCGTAATGACAAGGCTACCTTCCATTGGAGTAACAAAAATCACGACAATAGACTAACTTCCATAATGACAAGCTACCATCCATTGGAATAACAAAAATCTCCACAACAGACTACCTTCAATAATGACAAGGCTACCATATAATAGATTAATAAAAATCTCGACAACAGACTACCTTCCATAATGACAAAGCTACCATCCATTAGAGTAACAAAAATATGGACAAAAGACTACCTTCCATAATTACAAGGCTACCATCCATTGGAGTAACAAAAATATCAACAATAGACTACCTTCCATAATGAGAAGGTTACCATCCATTGGAGTATAAAATTTTTGGACAACAGACTACCTTCCATAATGACAAGGCTACCATCCATTGGAGTAACAAAAATTACGACAAAAAACTACCTTCAATAATTAGTAAGCTACCATCCATTGGAGTAACAAAAATCTCGACGACATACTACCTTCAATAATGGCATGGCTACCATCCATTGGAGTAACAAAAATCTCGACAACAGCCTACCTACCATAATGACAAGGCTACCATCTGTTTGAGTAACAAAGATATCGACAACATAGTACCTTCCATAACGACAAGGCTACCATCCATTGGAATAACAAAGATATTGACAACTTACTACCTTCCATAATGACAAGGCTACCATCCATTAGAGTAACGAAAATCTCGACAATAGACTACCTTCCATAATGATAACGCTACCATCCATTGGAATAACAAATATCTCGACAATGGACTACCTTCCATAATGACAAGGCTACCATCCAATCGAGTAACAAAAATCTCGAAAACAGACTACCTTCCAGAATGACAAGGTTACTATCCATTGGAGTAACAAAAATATCTACAATAGACAACCTTCCATAATGACAAGG
The DNA here is from genome assembly GCA_948472305.1 of Vicia faba. Classification (NCBI taxonomy): domain Eukaryota; kingdom Viridiplantae; phylum Streptophyta; class Magnoliopsida; order Fabales; family Fabaceae; genus Vicia; species Vicia faba. The sequence goes on along the minus strand of OX451739.1, from coordinate 583,210,435 downwards.
ATACCATCGATTGGAGTAACAAAAACATCAACAAGAGACTACCTTCCATAATGACAAGGCTACCAGACATTGGAGTAACAAAAATCTCGACAAAAGACTACCTTCCATAATGACAAGGCTATCATCCATTGGAGTAACAAAGATATCGACAACATACTACCTTCCGTAATGACAAGGCTACCTTCCATTGGAGTAACAAAAATCACGACAATAGACTAACTTCCATAATGACAAGCTACCATCCATTGGAATAACAAAAATCTCGACAACAGACTACCTTCCATAATGACAAGGCTACCATATAATAGATTAATAAAAATCTCGACAACAGACTAGCTTCCATAATGACAAAGCTACCATCCATTAGAGTAACAAAAATATGGACAAAAGACTACCTTCCATAATTACAAGGCTACCATCCATTGGAGTAACAAAAATATCAACAATAGACTACCTTCCATAATGAGAAGGTTACCATCCATTGGAGTATAAAATTTTTGGACAACAGACTACCTTCCATAATGACAAGGCTACCATCCATTGGAGTAACAAAAATTACGACAAAAAACTACCTTCAATAATTAGTAAGCTACCATCCATTGGAGTAACAAAAATCTCGACAACATACTACCTTCAATAATGGCATGGCTACCATCCATTGGAGTAACAAAAATCTCGACAACAGCCTACCTACCATAATGACAAGGCTACCATCTGTTGGAGTAACAAAGATATCGACAACATAGTACCTTCCATAACGACAAGGCTACCATCCATTGGAATAACAAAGATATTGACAACTTACTACCTTCCATAATGACAAGGCTACCATCCATTAGAGTAACGAAAATCTCGACAATAGACTACCTTCCATAATGATAACGCTACCATCCATTGGAATAACAAATATCTCGACAATGGACTACCTTCCATAATGACAAGGCTACCATCCAATGGAGTAACAAAAATCTCGAAAACAGACTACCTTCCAGAATGACAAGGTTACTATCCATTGGAGTAACAAAAATATCTACGATAGACAACCTTCCATAATGACAAGGATACCATCGATTGGAGTAACAAAAACATCAACAAGAGACTACCTTCCATAATGACAAGCCTACCAGACATTGGAGTAACAAAAATCTCGACAAAAGACTACCTTCCATAATGACAAGGCTATCATCCATTGGAGTAACAAAGATATCGACAACATACTACCTTCCGTAATGACAAGGCTACCTTCCATTGGAGTAACAAAAATCACGACAATAGACTAACTTCCATAATGACAAGCTACCATCCATTGGAATAACAAAAATCTCGACAACAGACTACCTTCCATAATGACAAGGCTACCATATAATAGATTAATAAAAATCTCGACAACAGACTACCTTCCATAATGACAAAGCTACCATCCATTAGAGTAACAAAAATATGGACAAAAGACTACCTTCCATAATGACAAGGCTACCATCCATTGGAGTAACAAAAATATCAACAATAGACTACCTTCCATAATGAGAAGGTTACCATCCATTGGAGTATAAAATTTTTGGACAACAGACTACCTTCCATAATGACAAGGCTACCATCCATTGGAGTAACAAAAATTACGACAAAAAACTACCTTCAATAATTAGTAAGCTACCATCCATTGGAGTAACAAAAATCTCGACAACATACTACCTTCAATAATGGCATGGCTACCATCCATTGGAGTAACAAAAATCTCGACAAGAGCCTACCTACCATAATGACAAGGCTACCATCTGTTGGAGTAACAAAGATATCGACAACATAGTACCTTCCATAATGACAAGGCTACCATCCATTGGAAAAACAAAGATATTGACAACTTACTACCTTCCATAATGACAAGGCTACCATCCATTAGAGTAACGAAAATCTCGACAATAGACTACCTTCCATAATGATAACGCTACCATCCATTGGAATAACAAATATCTCGACAATGGACTACCTTCCATAATGACAAGGCTACCATCCAATGGAGTAACAAAAATCTCGAAAACAGACTACCTTCCAGAATGACAAGGTTACTATCCATTGGAGTAACAAAAATATCTACAATAGACAACCTTCCATAATGACAAGGATACCATCGATTGGAGTAACAAAAACATCAACAAGAGACTACCTTCCATAATGACAAGGCTACCTGACATTGGAGTAACAAAAATCTCGACAAAAGACTACCTTCCATAATGACAAGGCTATCATCCATGGAGTAACAAAGATATCGACAACATACTACCTTCCGTAATTACAAGGCTACCTTCCATTGGAGTAACAAAAATCACGACAATAGACTAACTTCCATAATGACAAGCTACCATCCATTGGAATAACAAAAATCTCGACAACAGACTACCTTCCATAATGACAAGGCTACCATATAATAGATTAATAAAAATCTCGACAACAGACTACCTTCCATAATGACAAAGCTACCATCCATTAGAGTAACAAAAATATGGACAAAAGACTACCTTCCATAATTACAAGGCTACCATCCATTGGAGTAACAAAAATATCAACAATAGACTACCTTCCATAATGAGAAGGTTACCATCCATTGGAGTATAAAATTTTTGGACAACAGACTACCTTCCATAATGACAAGGCTACCATCCATTGGAGTAACAAAAATTACGACAAAAAACTACCTTCAATAATTAGTAAGCTACCATCCATTGGAGTAACAAAAATCTCGACAACATACTACCTTCAATAATGGCATGGCTACCATCCATTGGAGTAACAAAAATCTCGACAACAGCCTACCTACCATAATGACAAGGCTACCATCTGTTGGAGTAACAAAGATATCGACAACATAGTACCTTCCATAATGACAAGGCTACCATCCATTGGAATAACAAAGATATTGACAACTTACTACCTTCCATAATGACAAGGCTACCATCCATTAGAGTAACGAAAATATCGACAATAGACTACCTTCCATAATGATAACGCTACCATCCATTGGAATAACAAATATCTCGACAATGGACTACCTTCCATAATGACAAGGCTACCATCCTATGGAGTAACAAAAATCTCGACAACAGACTACCTTCCATAATGACAAGGTTATTATCCATTGGAGTAACAAAAATATCTACAATAGACTACCTTCCATAATGATAAGGATACCATCGATTGGAGTAACAAAAATATCAACAAGAGACTACCTTCCATAATGACAAGGCTACCAGACATTGGAGTAACAAAAATCTCGAGAAAAGACTACCTTCCATAATGACAAGGCTATCATCCATTGGAGAAATAAAGATATCGACAACATACTACCTTCCGTAATGACAAGGCTACCTTCCATTGGAGTAACAAAAATCACGACAATAGACTACCTTCCATAATGACAAGCTACCAATCATTGGAATAACAAAAATATCGACAACAGACTACCTTCCATAATGACAAGGCTACCATATAATAGATTAATAAAAATCTTGACAACAGACTACCTTCCATAATGACAAGGCTACCATCCATTAGAGTAACAAAAATATGGACAAAAGACTACATTCCATAATTACAAGGCTACCATCCATTGGAGTAACAAAAATATCAACAATAGACTACCTTCCATAATGACAAGGTTACCATCCATTGGAGTATAAAATTTTTGGACAACAGACTACCTTCCATAATGACAAGGCTACCATCCATTGGAGTAACAAAAATCACGACAAAAAACTACCTTCAATAATTAGTAAGCTATCATCCATTGGAGTAACAAAGTTATCGACAACAGACTACCTTCCATAATGACAAGGCTACAATCCATTGGAGTAACAATAATCAGGACAACAGACTACCTTCCATAACGACAAAACTACCATCCATTGTAGTAAGAAAAATCTCGATAATAGACTAACTTCAATAATGGCATGGCTACCATCCATTGGAGTAACAAAAATCTCGACAACAGACTACCTACCATAATGACAAGGCTACCATCTATTGGAGTAACAAAGATATCGATAACATAGTACTTTCCATAATGACAAGGCTACCATCCATTGGAGTAACAAAGATATTGACAACTTACTACCTTCTATAATGACAAGGCTACCATCCATTGGAGTAACGAAAATCTCGACAACAGACTACCTTCCATAATGATAACGCTACCATCAATTGGAATAACAAATATCCTGACAATGGACTACCTTCCATAATGACAAGGCTACCATCCAATGGAATAACAAAAATCTCGACAACAGACTACCTTCCATAATGACAAGGTTACCATCCATTGGAGTAACAAAAATATCTATAATAGACTACCTTCCATAATGACAAGGATACCATCGATTGGAGTAAAAAAAATATCAACAAGAGACTACCTTCCATAATGACAAGGCTACATTACATTGGAGTAACAAAGATATCGACAATATACTACCTTCCGTAATGACAAGGCTACCTTCCATTGGAGTAAGAAAAATCACGACAACAGACTACCTTCCATAATTTCAAGGATACCATCCATTGGAGTAACAAAAATATCAACAATAGACTACCTTCCATAATTACAAGGTTACCATCCATTGGAGTATAAAAATTTTGGACAACAGACTACCTTCCATAATGACAAGGCTACCATCCATTGGAGTAACAAAAATCACGACAACAAACTACCTTCAATAATTACTAAGCTACCATCCATTGGAGTAACAAAGTTATCAACAACAGACTACCTTCCATAATGACAAGGCTACAATCCATTGGAGTAACAATAAAAAGGACAACAAACTACCTTCCATAATGACAAGGCTACCATCCATTGTAGTAACAAAAATCTCGACAACATACTACCTTCAATAATGGCATGGCTACCATCCATTGGAGTAACAAAAATCTCGACAACAGCCTACCTACCATAATGACAATGCTACCATCTGTTGGAGTAACAAATATATCGACAACATAGTACCTTCAATAATGACAAGGCTACCATCCATTGGAATATCAAAGATATTGACAACTTACTACCTTCCATAATAACAAGGCTACCATCCATTAGAGTATCAAAAATCTCGATAATAGACTACCTTCCATAATGATAACGCTACCATCCATTGGAATAACAAATATCTCGATAATGGACTACCTGTCATAATGACAAGGCTACCATCCAATGGAGTAACAAAATTCTCGACAACAGACTACCTTCCATAATGACAATTTTACTATCCATTGGAGTAACAAAAACATCAACAAGAGACTACCTTCCATAATTACAAGGTTACCAGACATTGGAGTAACAAAAATCTCGAGAAAAGACTACCTTCCATAATGACAAGGCTATCATCCATTGGAGTAACAAAGATATCGACAACATACTACCTTCCGTAATGATAAGGCTACCTTCCATTGGAGTAACAAAAATCACGACAATAGACTACCTTCCATAATGACAAGCTACCATCCATTGGAATAACAAAAATCTCGACAACAGACTACCTTCCATAATGACAAGGCTACCATATAATAGATTAATAAAAATCTCGACAACAGACTACCTACCATAATGAAAATGCTACCATCTGTTGGAGTAACAAAGATATCGACAACATAGTACCTTCAATAATGACAAGGCTACCATCCATTGGAATATCAAAGATATTGACAACTTACTACCTTCCATAATAACAAGGCTACCATCCATTAGAGTATCAAAAATCTCGATAATAGACTACCTTCCATAATGATAACGCTACCATCCATTGGAATAACAAATATCTCGATAATGGACTACCTGTCATAATGACAAGGCTACCATCCAATGGAGTAACAAAAATCTCGACAACAGACTACCTTCCATAATGACAATTTTACTATCCATTGGAGTAACAAAAACATCAACAAGAGACTACCTTCCATAATGACAAGGCTACCAGACATTGGAGTAACAAAAATCTCGAGAAAAGACTACCTTCCATAATGACAAGGCTATCATCCATTGGAGAAATAAAGATATCGACAACATACTACCTTCCGTAATGACAAGGCTACCTTCCATTGGAGTAACAAAAATCACGACAATAGACTACCTTCCATAATGACAAGCTACCAATCATTGGAATAACAAAAATATCGACAACAGACTACCTTCCATAATGACAAGGCTACCATATAATAGATTAATAAAAATCTCGACAACAGACTACCTTCCATAATGACAAGGCTACCATCCATTAGAGTAACAAAAATATGGACAAAAGACTACATTCCATAATTACAAGGCTACCATCCATTGGAGTAACAAAAATATCAACAATAGACTACCTTCCATAATGACAAGGTTACCATCCATTGGAGTATAAAATTTTTGGACAACAGACTACCTTCCATAATGACAAGGCTACCATCCATTGGAGTAACAAAAATCACGACAAAAAACTACCTTCAATAATTAGTAAGCTATCATCCATTGGAGTAACAAAGTTATCGACAACAGACTACCTTCCATAATGACAAGGCTACAATCCATTGGAGTAACAATAATCAGGACAACAGACTACCTTCCATAACGACAAAACTACCATCCATTGTAGTAAGAAAAATCTCGATAATAGACTAACTTCAATAATGGCATGGCTACCATCCATTGGAGTAACAAAAATCTCGACAACAGACTACCTACCATAATGACAAGGCTACCATCTATTGGAGTAACAAAGATATCGATAACATAGTACTTTCCATAATGACAAGGCTACCATCCATTGGAGTAACAAAGATATTGACAACTTACTACCTTCTATAATGACAAGGCTACCATCCATTGGAGTAACGAAAATCTCGACAACAGACTACCTTCCATAATGATAACGCTACCATCAATTGGAATAACAAATATCCTGACAATGGACTACCTTCCATAATGACAAGGCTACCATCCAATGGAATAACAAAAATCTCGACAACAGACTACCTTCCATAATGACAAGGTTACCATCCATTGGAGTAACAAAAATATCTATAATAGACTACCTTCCATAATGACAAGGATACCATCGATTGGAGTAACAAAAATATCAACAAGAGACTACCTTCCATAATGACAAGGCTACATTACATTGGAGTAACAAAGATATCGACAATATACTACCTTCCGTAATGACAAGGCTACCTTCCATTGGAGTAAGAAAAATCACGACAACAGACTACCTTCCATAATTTCAAGGATACCATCCATTGGAATAACAAAAATATCAACAATAGACTACCTTCCATAATTACAAGGTTACCATCCATTGGAGTATAAAAATTTTGGACAACAGACTACCTTCCATAATGACAAGGCTACCATCCATTGGAGTAACAAAAATCACGACAACAAACTACCTTCAATAATTACTAAGCTACCATCCATTGGAGTAACAAAGTTATCAACAACAGACTACCTTCCATAATGACAAGGCTACAATCCATTGGAGTAACAATAAAAAGGACAACAAACTACCTTCCATAATGACAAGGCTACCATCCATTGTAGTAACAAAAATCTCGACAACATACTACCTTCAATAATGGCATGGCTACCATCCATTGGAGTAACAAAAATCTCGACAACAGCCTACCTACCATAATGACAATGCTACCATCTGTTGGAGTAACAAAGATATCGACAACATAGTACCTTCAATAATGACAAGGCTACCATCCATTGGAATATCAAAGATATTGACAACTTACTACCTTCCATAATAACAAGGCTACCATCCATTAGAGTATCAAAAATCTCGATAATAGACTACCTTCCATAATGATAACGCTACCATCCATTGGAATAACAAATATCTCGATAATGGACTACCTGTCATAATGACAAGGCTACCATCCAATGGAGTAACAAAATTCTCGACAACAGACTACCTTCCATAATGACAATTTTACTATCCATTGGAGTAACAAAAACATCAACAAGAGACTACCTTCCATAATTACAAGGCTACCAGACATTGGAGTAACAAAAATCTCGAGAAAAGACTACCTTCCATAATGACAAGGCTATCATCCATTGGAGTAACAAAGATATCAACAACATACTACCTTCCGTAATGATAAGGCTACCTTCCATTGGAGTAACAAAAATCACGACAATAGACTACCTTCCATAATGACAAGCTACCATCCATTGGAATAACAAAAATCTCGACAACAGACTACCTTCCATAATGACAAGGCTACCATATAATAGATTAATAAAAATCTCGACAACAGACTACCTACCATAATGAAAATGCTACCATCTGTTGGAGTAACAAAGATATCGACAACATAGTACCTTCAATAATGACAAGGCTACCATCCATTGGAATATCAAAGATATTGACAACTTACTACCTTCCATAATAACAAGGCTACCATCCATTAGAGTATCAAAAATCTCGATAATAGACTACCTTCCATAATGATAACGCTACCATCCATTGGAATAACAAATATCTCGATAATGGACTACCTGTCATAATGACAAGGCTACCATCCAATGGAGTAACAAAAATCTCGACAACAGACTACCTTCCATAATGACAATTTTACTATCCATTGGAGTAACAAAAACATCAACAAGAGACTACCTTCCATAATGACAAGGCTACCAGACATTGGAGTAACAAAAATCTCGAGAAAAGACTACCTTCCAAAATTACAAGGCTATCATCCATTGGAGTAACAAAGATATCGACAACATACTACCTTCCGTAATGACAAGGCTACCTTCCATTGGAGTAACAAAAATCATGACAATAGACTACCTTCCATAATGACAAGCTACCAATCATTGGAATAACAAATATCTCGATAATGGACTACCTGTCATAATGACAAGGCTACCATCCAATGGAGTAACAAAAATCTCGACAACAGACTACCTTCCATAATGACAATTTTACTATCCATTGGAGTAACAAAAACATCAACAAGAGACTACCTTCCATAATGACAAGGCTACCAGACATTGGAGTAACAAAAATCTCGAGAAAAGACTACCTTCCAAAATTACAAGGCTATCATCCATTGGAGTAACAAAGATATCGACAACATACTACCTTCCGTAATGACAAGGCTACCTTCCATTGGAGTAACAAAAATCACGACAATAGACTACCTTCCATAATGACAAGCTACCATCCATTGGAATAACAAAAATCTCGACAACAGACTACCTTCCATAATGACAAGGCTACCATATAATAGATTAATAAAAATCTCGACAACAGACTTCCTTCCATAATGACAAGGCTACCATCAATTAGAGTAACAAAAATATGGACAAAAGACTACCTTCCATAATTACAAGGCTACCATCCATTGGAGTAACAAAAATATCAACAATAGGCTACCTTCCATAATGACAAGGTTACCATCCATTGGAGTATAAAATTTTTGGACAATAGACTACCTTCCATAATGACAAGGCTACCATCCATTGGAGTAACAAAAATCACGAAAAAAAACTAACTTCAATAATTAGTAAGCTACCATCCATTGGAGTAACAAAGTTATCGACAACAGACTACCTTCCATAATGACAAGGCTACAATCCATTGGAGTAACAATAATCAGGACAACAGACTACCTTCCATAATGACAAGACTACCATCCATTGTAGTAAGAAAAATCTCGATAATAGACTACCTTCAATAATGGCATGGCTACCATCCATTGGAGTAACAAAAATCTCGACAACAGACTACCTACCATAATGACAAGGCTACCATCTATTGGAGTAACAAAGATATCGATAACATAGTACTTTCCATAATGACAAGGCTACCATCCATTGGAGTAACAAAGATATTGACAACTTACAACCTTCCATAATGACAAGGCTACCATCCATTGGAGTAACGAAAATCTCGACAACAGACTACCTTCCATAATGATAACGCTACCATCAATTGGAATAACAAATATCTCGACAATGGACTACCTTCCATATTGACAAGGCTACCATCCAATGGAGTAACAAAAATCTCGACAACAGACTACCTTCCATAATGACAAGGTTACCATCCATTGGAGTAACAAAAATCTCGACAATAGACTACCTTCCATAATGACAAGGATACCATCGATTGGAGTAACAAAAATATCAACAAGAGACTACCTTCCATAATGACAAGGCTACATTACATTGGAGTAACAAAGATATCGACAATATACTACCTTCCGTAATGACAAGGCTACCTTCCATTGGAGTAACAAAAATCACGACAATAGACTACCTTCCATAATTTCAAGGATACCATCCATTGGAGTAACAAAAATATCAACAATAAACTACCTTCCATAATTACAAGGTTACCATCCATTGGAGTATAAAATTTTTGGACAACAGACTACCTTCCATAATGACAAGGCTACCATCCATTGGAGTAACAAAAATCACGACAACAAACTACCTTCAATAATTACTAAGCTACCATCCATTGGAGTAACAAAGTTATCGACAACAGACTACCTTCCATAATGACAAGGCTACAATCCATTGGAGTAACAATAAAAAGGACAACAGACTACCTTCCATAATGACAAGGCTACCATCCATTATAGTAACAAAAATCTCGACAACATACTACCTTCAATAATGGCATGGCTACCATCCATTAGAGTAACAAAAATCTCGACAACAGCCTACCTACCATAATGACAATGCTACCATCTGTTGGAGTAACAAAGATATCGACAACATAGTACCTTAAATAATGACAAGGCTACCATCCATTGGAATATCAAAGATATTGACAACTTACTACCTTCCATAATAACAAGGCTACCATCCATTAGAGTAACAAAAATCTCGATAATAGACTACCTTCCATAATGATAACGCTACCATCCATTGGAATAACAAATATCTCGACAATGGACTACCTGTTATAATGACAAGGCTACCATCCAATAGAGTAACAAAAATCTCGACAACAGACTACCTTCCATAATGACAAGGTTACTATCCATTGGAGTAACAAATACATCAACAAGAGACTACCTTCCATAATGACAAGGCTACCAGACATTGGAGTAACAAAAATCTCGAGAAAAGACTACCTTCCATAATGACAAGGCTATCATCCATTGGAGTAACAAAGATATCGACAACATACTACCTTCTGTAATGACAAGGCTACCTTCCATTGGAGTAACAAAAATCACGACAATAGACTACCTTCCATAATGACAAGCTACCATCCATTGGAATAACAAAAATCTCGACAACAGACTACCTTCCATAATTACAAGGCTACCATATAATAGATTAATAAAAATCTCGACAACAAACTACCTTCCATAATGACAAGGCTACCATCCATTAGAGTAACAAAAATATGGACAAAAGACTACCTTCCAAAATTACAAGGCTACCATCCATTGGAGTAACAAAAATATCAACAATAGACTACCTTCCATAATGACAAGGTTACCATCCATTGGAGTATAAAATTTTTGGACAATAGACTACCTTCCATAATGACAAGGCTACCATCCATTGGAGTAACAAAAATCACGAAAAAAAACTACCTTCAATAATTAGTAAGCTACCATCCATTGGAGTAACAAAGTTATCGACAACAGACTACCTTCCATAATGACAAGGCTACAATCCATTCGAGTAACAATAATGAGGACAACAGACATTCTTCCATAATGACAAGGCTACCATCCATTGTAGTAAGTAAAATCTCGACAACAGACTACCTTCAATAATGGCATGGCTACCATCCATTGGAGTAACAAAAATCTAGACAATCGACTATCTACCATAATGACAAGGCTACCATCTACTGGAGTAACAAAGATATCGACAACATAGTACCTTCCATAATGACAAGGCTACCATCCATTGGAGTAACAAAGATATTGACAACTTACTACCTTCCATAATGACAAGGCTACCATCCATTGGAGTAACGAAAATCTCGACAACAGACTACCTTCCATAATGATAACGCTACCATCCATTGGAATAACAAATATCTTGACAATGGACTACCTTCCATAATGACAAGGCTACCATCCAATGGAGTAACAAAAATCTCGACAACAGACTACCTTCCATAATGACAAGGTTCCCATCCATTGGAGTAACAAAAATATCTATAATAGACTACCTTCCATAATGACAAGGATACCATCGATTGGAGTAACAAAAATATCAACAAGAGACTACCTTCCATAATAACAAGGCTACATTACATTGGAGTAACAAAGATATCGACAATATACTACCTTCCATAATGACAAGGCTACCATCCATTATAGTAACGAAAATCTCGATAATAGACTACCTTCCATAATGATAACGCTACCATCCATTGGAATAACAAATATCTCGACAATGGACTACCTTCCATAATGACAAGGCTACCATCCAATGGAGTAACAAAAATCTCGACAACAGACTACCTTCCATAATGACAAGGTTACTATCCATTGGAGTAACAAAAATATCTACAATAGACTACCTTCTATAATGACAAGGATACCATCGATTGGAGTAACAAAAATATCAACAAGAGACTACGTTCCATAATGACAAGGCTACCAGACATTGGAGTAACAAAAATCTCGAGAAAAGACTACCTTCGATAATGACAAGGCTATCATCCATTGGAGTAACAAAGATATCGACAACATACTACCTTCCGTAATGACAAGGCTACCTTCCATTGGAGTAAAAAAAATCACGACAATAGACTACCTTCCATAATGACAAGCTACCATCCATTGGAATAACAAAAATCTCGACAACAGACTACCTTCCATAATGACAATGCTACCATATAATAGATTAATAAAAATCTCGACAACAGACTACCTTCCATAATGACAAGGCTACCATCCATTAGAGTAACAAAAATATGGACAAAAGACTACCATCCATAATTATAAGGCTACCATCCATTGGAGTAACAAAAATATCAACAATAGACTACCTTCCATAATGACAAGGTTACCATCCATTGGAGTATAAAATTTTTGGACAACAGACTACCTTCCAGAATGACAAGGCTACCATCCATTGGAGTAACAAAAATCACGACAAAAAACTACCTTCAATAATTAGTAAGCTACCATCCATTGGAGTAACAAAGTTATCGACAACAGACTACCTTCCATAATGACAAGGCTACAATCCATTGGAGTAACAATAATCAGGACAACAGACTACCTTCAATAATGACAAGGATACCATCCATTGTAGTAAGAAAAATCTCGACAACAAATTGCCTTCAATAATGGCATGGCTACCATCCATTGGAGTAACAAAAATCTCGACAACATAGTAGCTTCCATAATGACAAGGCTACCATCCATTGGAGTAACAAAGATATTGACAACTTACTCCCTTCCATAATGACAAGGCTACCATCCATTGGAGTAACGAAAATCTCGACAACAGACTACCTTCCATAATGATAACGCTACCATCCATTGGAATAACAAATATCTCGACAATGGACTACCTTCCATAATGACAAGGCTACCATCCAGTGGAGTAACACAAATCTCGACAACAGACTACCTTCCATAATGACAAGGTTACCATCCCTTGGAGTAAAAAAAATATCTATAATAGACTACCTTCCATAATGACAAGGATACCATCGATTGGAGTAACAAAAATATCAACAAGAGACTAACTTCCATAATGACAAGGCTACCATACATTGGAGTAACAAAAATCTCGACAAAAGACTACCTTCCATAATGACAAGGCTATCATCCATTGGAGTAACAAAGATATCGACAATATACTACCTTCCGTAATGACAAGGCTACAATCCATTGGGGTAACAAAAATCACGACAATAGACTATCTTCCATAATGACAAGGCTACCATCCATAGTAATAACAAAAATCTTAACAACAGAGTACCTTCCATAATGACAAGGCTACCATCCATTGGAGTAACAAAGATATTGACAACATACTACCTTCCATAATGACAAGGCTACCATCCATTGGAGTAACGAAAATCTCGACAACAGACTACCTTCCATAATGATAACGCTACCATCCATTGGAATAACAAATATCTCGACAATAGACTACCTTCCATAATGACAAGGCTACCATCCAATGGAGTAACGAAAATCTCGACAACAGACTACCTACCATAATGACAAGGCTACCATATGTTGGAGTAACAAAAATATCGACAACATAGTACCTTCCATAATGACAAGGCTACCATCCATTGGACTAACAAAGATATTGACAACTTACTACCTTCCATAATGACAAGGCTACCATCCATTGGAGTAACGAAAATCTCGACAACATACTACCTTCCATAATGATAACGCTACCATCCATTGGAATAACAAATATCTCGACAATGGACTACCTTCCATAATGACAAGTCTACCATCTAATGGAGTAACCAAAATCTAGACAACAGACTACCTTCCATAATGATAAGGTTACCATCCATTTGAATAACAAAAATCTCGACAACAGACTACCTTCCATAATGACATGGCTACCATATAATAGATTAATAAAAATCTCGACAACAGACTACCTTCCATAATGACAAGGCTACCATCCATTGGAGTAACAAAAATATGGACAAAAGACTACCTTCCATAATTACAAGGCTACCATCCATTGGAGTAACAAAAATATCAACAATAGACTACCTTCCATAATGACAAGGTTACCATCAATTGGAGTATAAAAATTTTGGACAACAGACTACCTTCCATAATGACAAGGCTACCATCCATTGGAGTAACAAAAATCACGACAAAAAACTACCTTCAATAATTACTAAGCTACCATCCATTGGAGTAACAAAGTTATCGACAACAGACTACCTTCCATAATGACAAGGCTACAATCCATTGGAGTAACAACAATCAGGACAACAGACTACCTTCCATAATGACAAGGTTACCATCCATAGGAGTAACAATAAAATATTGATAATAGACTACCTTCCATAATGAGAAGGGTACCATCCATTGGAGTAACAAAAATCTCGACAATAGACAACCTTCCATAATGACAAGTCTACCATCCATTGGAATACCAAAACTATAGACAACACACTACCTTCCATAATGACAAGACTACAATCCAATGGAGTAAGAAAAATCTCGACAACAGACTATCTTCCATAATGACAAGTCTACCATCCATTGGAGTAACAAAAATCTGAACAAAAGACTACCTTCCATAATGACAAGGCTACCATCCATTGGAATAATAAAAATGTTAACAAGAGACTACCTTCTATAATGACAAGGCTACCATTCATTGGAGTAACAAAAATCTCGACAATAGACTACCTTCCATAATGAGAAGGCTACCATCCATTGGAATAATAAAAATGTTAACAAGAGACTACCTTCTATAATGACAAGGCTACCATTCATTGGAGTAACAAAAATCTCGACAATAGACTACCTTCCATAATGACAAGGTTACCTTCCATAGGAGTAACAAAAATATCGATAATAGACTACCTTCCATAATGAGAAGGGTACCATCCATTGGAGTAACAAAAATCTCGACAATAGACAACCTTCCATAATGACAAGTCTACCATCCATTGGAATAACAAAAATCTAGACAACACACTACCTTCCATAATGACAAGGCTACAATCCAATGGAGTAAGAAATATCTCGACAACAAACTACCTTCCATAATGACAAGTCTACCATCCATTGGAGTAACAAAAATCTGAACAACAGACTACCTTCCATAATGACAAGGCTATCATCCATTGGAATAACAAAAATGTTAACAAGAGACTACCTTCCATAATAACAAGGCTACCATCCAACGGAGTAACAAAAATCTCTACAATACACTACCTTCCAGAATGACAAGGTTACCATCCATAGGAGTAACAAAAATATCGATAATAGACTACCTTCCATAAGGACAAGGGTACCATCCATTAGAGTAACAAAAATCTCGACAATAGACAACCTTCAATAATGACAAGTCTACCATCCATTGGAATAACAAAAATCTATACAACACACTACCTTCCATAATGACAAGGCTACAATCCAATGGAGTAAGAAAAATCTTGACAACAGACTACCTTCCATAATGACAAGTCTACCATCCATTGGAGTAACAAAAATCTGAACAACAGACTACCTTCCATAATGACAAGGCTACCATCCATTGGAGTAACAGAAATCAAAACGACAGACTACCTTCCATAATGACAACACTACCATCCATTAGAGTAACAAAAATCGGGACAACTGACTACCTTCCATAATGACAAGGATACCATCCATTAGAGTAACAAAAATATCAATAAAAGACTACCTTCCATAATGATAAGACTACCATCTATTAGAGTAACAAAAATTGGGACAACAAACTACCTTCCATAATTACAAGGATACCATCCATTGGTGTAACAAAAATATCAACAAGAGACTACCTTCCATAGTGACAAGGCTACCATCCATTGGAGTAACGAAAATCTCGACAATAGACTAGCTTCCATAATGATAACGCTACCATCCATTGGAGTAACAAAGTTATCGACAAAAGACTACCTTCCATAATGACAAGGCTACCATCCAATGGAGTAACAAAAATCTCGACAATAGACTACCTTCCATAATGACAAGGTTACCATCCATAGGAGTAACAATAAAATATTGATAATAGACTACCTTCCATAATGAGAAGGGTACCATCCATTGGAGTAACAAAAATCTCGAAAATAGACAACCTTCCATAATGACAAGACTACAATCCAATGGAGTAAGAAAAATCTCGACAACAGACTATCTTCCATAATGACAAGTCTACCATCCATTGGAGTAACAAAAATCTGAACAAGAGACTACCTTCCATAATGACAAGGCTACCATCCATTGGAATAATAAAAATGTTAACAAGAGACTACCTTCTATAATGACAAGGCTACCATTCATTGGAGTAACAAAAATCTCGACAATAGACTACCTTCCATAATGAGAAGGCTACCATCCATTGGAGTAACAAAGACATCGACAACATAGTACCTTCCATAATGACAAGGCTACAATCCATTGGGGTAACAAAAATCACGACAATAGACTACCTTCCATAATGACAAGGCTACCATCCATAGTAATAACAAAAATCTCAACAACAGAGTACCTTCCATAATGATAACGCTACCATCCATTGGAATAACAAATATCTCGACAACAGACTACCTTCCATAATGACATGGCTACCATCCAATGGAGTAACAAAAATCTCGACAACAGACTACCTTCCACAATGACAAGGCTACAATCCAAAGGAGTAACAAAAATATCGACAACATACTACCTTGCATAATGACAAGTCTACCATCCATTGGAGTAACAAAAATCTGAACAACAGACTACCTTCCATAATGACAAGGCTACCATCCATTGGAGTAACAGAAATCACAACGACAGACTACCTTCCATAATGACAAGACTACCATCCATTAGAGGAACAAAAACCGGGACAACAAACTACCTTCCATAATGACAAGGTTACCATCCATTGGAGTAACAAAAATATCAACAAGAGACTACCTTCCATAATGATAAGACTACCATCTATTAGAGTAACAAAAATCGGGACAACAAACTACCTTCCATAATGACAAGGATACCATCCATTGGAGTAACAAAAATATCAACAAGAGACTACCTTCCATAGTGACAAGGCTACCATCCATTGGAGTAACAAAAATCTCGACAATAGACTAGCTTTCGTCATGATAACGCTACCATCCTTTGGAGTAACAAAGTTATCGACAACAGACTACCTTCCATAATGACAAGGCTACCATCCAATGGAGTAACAAAAATCTCGACAATAGAATACCTTCCATAATGACAAGGTTAACATCCATAGGAGTAACAATAAAATATCGATAATAGACTACCTTCCATAATGTGAAGGGTACCATCCATTGGAGTAACAAAAATCTCGACAATAGACAACCTTCCATAATGACAAGTCTACCATCCATTGGAATACCAAAAATATAGACAACAAACTACCTTCCATAATGACAAGACTACAATCCAATGGAGTAAGAAAAATCTCGACAACAGACTACCTTCCATAATGACAAGTCTACCATCCATTGGAGTAACAAAAATCTGAACAACAGACTACCTTCCATAATGACAAGGCTACAATCCATTGGAATAACAAAAATGTTAACAAGAGACTACCTTCTATAATGACAAGGCTACCATTCATTGGAGTAACAAAAATCTCGACAATAGACTACCTTCCATAATGAGAAGGCTACCATCCATTGGAGTAACAAAGACATCGACAACATAGTACCTTCCATAATGACAAGGCTACAATCCATTGGGGTAACAAAAATCACGACAATAGACTACCTTCCATAATTACAAGGCTACCATCCATAGTAATAACAAAAATCTTGACAACAGAGTACCTTCCATAATGATAACGCTACCATCCATTGGAATAACAAATATCTCGACAACAGACTACCTTCCATAATGACATGGCTACCATCCAATGGAGTAACAAAAATCTCGACAACAGACTACCTTCCATAATGACAAGGTTACCATCCACTAGAGTAACAAAAATATCGACAATAGACTACCTTCCATAATGACAAGGGTACCATCCATTGGAGTAACGAAAATCTCGACAACCGACTAGCTTCCATAATGATAACGCTACCATCCATTGGAGTAACAAAGTTATCGACAACAGACAACCTTCCATAATGACAAGGCTACCATCCAATGGAGTAACAAAAATCTCGATAATAGACTACCTTCCATAATGACAAGGTTACCATCCATTGGAGTAATAGAAATCACAATGATAGACTACCTTCCATAATGACAAGACTACCATCCATTAGACTAAGAAAAATAGGGACAACAGACTACCTTCCATAATGACAAGGATACCATCCATTGGAGTAACAAAAATATCAACAAGAGAGTACCTTCCATAATGATAAGGCTACCATCCATTGGAGTATAAAAAATATGGACAACAGACTACCTTCCATAATGACAAAGCTAACATCCATTGGAGTAACAAAAATCACAACAATAGACCACCTTCCATAATGACAAGGCTACCATCCATTAGAGTATCAAAAATCGGGACAACAGACTACCTTCCATAATGACAAGGCTACCATCCATTGGAATAACAAAAATGTTAACAAGAGACTACCTTCCATAATGACAAGGCTACCATCCATTGGAATAACAAAAATGTTAACAAGAGACTACCTTCCATAATGACAAGGCTACCATCCATTGGAGTAACAAAGACATCGACAACATAGTACCTTCCATAATGACAAGGCTACAATCCATTGGGGTAACAAAAATCACGACAATAGACTATCTTCCATAATGACAAGGCTACCATCCATAGTAATAACAAAAATCTTAACAACAGAGTACCTTCCATAATGACAAGGCTACCATCCATTGGAGTAACAAAGATATTGACAACATACTACCTTCCATAATGACAAGGCTACCATCCATTGGAGTAACGAAAATCTCGACAACAGACTACCTTCCATAATGATAACGCTACCATCCATTGGAATAACAAATATCTCGACAATAGACTACCTTCCATAATGACAAGGCTACCATCCAATGGAGTAACGAAAATCTCGACAACAGACTACCTTCCATAATGACAAGGTTACCATCCATTGGAGTAACAAAAATATCGACAATAGACTACCTTCCATAATGAAAAGGGTACCATCCATTGGAGTAACAAAAATATCGACAACAGACTACCTTCCATAATGACAAGTCTACCATCCATTGGAATAACAAAAATCTTGACAACACACTACCTTCCACAATGACAAGGCTACAATCCAAAGGAGTAACAAAAATATTGACAACATACTACCTTCCATAATGACAAGTCTACCATCCATTGGAGTAACAAAAATCTGAACAACAGACTACCTTCCATAATGACAAGGCTACCATCCATTGGAGTAACAGAAATCACAACGAAAGACTACCTTCCATAATGACAACATTACCATCCATTAGAGTAACAAAAATCGGGACAACTGACTACCTTCCATAATGACAAGGATACCATCCATTAGAGTAACAAAAATATCAACAAAAGACTACCTTCCATAATGATAAGACTACCATCTATTAGAGTAACAAAAATCGGGACAACAAACTACCTTCAATAATGACAAGGATACCATCCATTGGTGTAACAAAAATCTCGACAATAGACTAGCTTCCATAATGATAACGCTACCATCCATTGGAGTAACAAAGTTATCGACAACAAACTACCTTCCATAATGACAAGGCTACCATCCAATGGAGTAACAAAAATCTCGAAAATAGACTACCTTCCATAATGACAAGGTTACCATCCATAGGAGTAACAATAAAATATAGATAATAGACTACCATCCATAATGAGAAGGGTACCAATCCATTGGAGTAACAAAAATCTCGACAATAGACAACCTTCCATAATGACAAGTCTACCATCCATTGGAATACCAAAAATATAGACAACACACTACCTTCCATAATGACAAGACTACAATCCAATGGAGTAAGAAAAATATCGACAATAAACTACCTTCCATAATGAGAAGTCTACCATCCATTGGAGTAACAAAAATCTGAACAACAGACTACCTTCCATAATGACAAGGCTACCATCCATTGGAATAACAAAAATGTTAACAAGAGACTACCTTCTATAATGACAAGGCTACCATTCATTGGAGTAACAAAAATCTCGACAATAGACTACCTTCCATAATGAGAAGGCTACCATCCATTGGAGTAACAAAGACATCGACAACATAGTACCTTCCATAATGACAAGGCTACAATCCATTGGGGTAACAAAAATCACGACAATAGACTACCTTCCATAATGACAAGGCTACCATCCATAGTAATAACAAAAATCTCAACAACAGAGTACCTTCCATAATGATAACGCTACCATCCATTGGAATAACAAATATCTCGACAACAGACTACCTTCCATAATGACATGGCTACCATCCAATGGAGTAACAAAAATCACAACAACATACTACCTTCCATAATGACAAGGTTACCATCCATTAGAGTAACAAAAATATCGACAATAGACTACCTTCCATAATGACAAGGGTACCATCCATTGGAGTAACAAAAATCTCGACAACAGACTACCTTCCATAATGACAAGTCTACCATCCATTGGAATAACAAAAATGTCGACAACACACTACCTTCCACAATGACAAGGCTACAATCCAAAGGAGTTACCAAAACATCGACAACATACTACCTTGCATAATGACAAGTCTACCATCCATTGGAGTAACAAAAATCTGAACAACAGACTACCTTCCATAATGACAAGGCTACCATCCATTGGAGTAACAGAAATCACAACGACATACTACCTTCATAATGACAAGACTACCATCCATTAGAGTAACAAAAATCGGGACAACAAACTACCTTCCATAATGACAAGGTTACCATCCATTGGAGTAACAAAAATATCAACAAGAGACTACCTTCCATAATGATAAGACTACCATCTATTAGAGTAACAAAAATCGGGACAACAAACTACCTTCCATAATGACAAGGCTACCATCCATTGGAGTAACAAAGTTATCGACAACAGACTACCTTCCATAATGACAAGGCTACCATCCAATGGAGTAACAAAAATCTCGACAATAGACTACCTTCCATAATGACAAGGTTACCATCCATAGGAGTAACAATAAAATATCGATAATAGACTACCTTCCATAATGAGAAGGGTACCATCCGTTGGAGTAACAAAAATCTCGACAATAGACAACCTTCCATAATGACAAGTCTACCATCCATTGGAATACTAAAAATATAGACAACACACTACCTTCCATAATGACAAGACTACAATCCAATGGAGTAAGAAAAATCTCGACAACAGACTACCTTCCATAATGACAAGTCTACCATCCATTGGAGTAACAAAAATATGAACAACAGACTACCTTCCATAATGACAAGGCTACCATCCATTGGAATAACAAAAATGTTAACAAGAGACTACCTTATATAATGACAAGGCTACCATTCATTGGAGTAACAAAAATCTCGACAATAAACTACCTTCCATAATGAGAAGGCTACCATCCATTGGAGTAACAAAGACATCGACAACATAGTACCTTCCATAATGACAAGGCTACAATCCATTGGGGTAACAAAAATCACGACAATAGACTACCTTCCATAATGACAAGGCTACCATCCAAAGTAATAACAAAAATCTCAACAATAGAGTACCTTCCATAATGATAACGCTACCATACATTGGAATAACAAATATCTCGACAATAGACTACCTTCCATAAGTACAAGGCTACCATCCAATGGAGTAACAAAAATCTCGACAACAGACTACCTTCCATAATGACAAGGTTACCATCCATTAGAGTAACAAAAATATCGACAATAGACTACCTTCCATAATGACAAGGGTACCATCCATTGGAGTAACAAAAATCTCGACAACAGACTACCTTCCATAATGACAAGTCTACCATCCATTGGAATAACAAAAATCTTGACAACACACTACCTTCCATAATGACAAGGCTACAATCCAAAGGAGTAACAAAAATATCGACAACATACTACCTTGCATAATGACAAGTCTACCATCCATTGGAGTAACAAAAATCTGAACAACAGACTACCTTCCATAATGACAAGGCTACCATCCATTGGAGTAACAGAAATCACAACGACAGACTACCTTCCATAATGACAAGACTACCATCCATTAGAGTAACAAAAATCGGGACAACAAACTACCTTCCATAATGACAAGGTTACCATCCATTGGAGTAACAAAAATATCAACAAGAGACTACCTTCCATAATGTCAAGGCTACCATCTATTAGTGTAACGAAAATCTCGACAACAAACTACCTTCCTTAATGATAACACTACCATCCATTGGAGTAACAATGTTATCGACAATAGACTACCTTCCATTATGACAAGGCTACCATCCAATGGATTAACAAAAATCTCGACAATAGACTACCTTCCGTAATGACAAGGTTACCATCCATAGGAGTAACAAAAATATCGATAATAGACTACCTTCCATAATGAGAAGGGTACCATCCATTGGAGTAACAAAAATCTGAACAACAGACTACCTTCCATAATGAGAAGGCTACCATCCATTGGAGTAATAGAAATCACAATGATAAGACTACCATCCATTAGACTAAGAAAATAGGGACAAAAGACTACCTTCCATAATGACAAGGATACCATCAATTGGAGTAACAAAAATATCAACAAGAGACTACCTTCCATAATGATAAGGCTACCATCCATTGGAGTATAAAAAATTTGGACAACAGACTACCTTCCATAATGACAAAGCTAACATCCATTGGAGTAACAAAAATCACAACAACAGACCACCTTCCATAATGACAAGGCTACCATCCATTAGAGTAACAAAAATCAGGACAACAGACTACCTTCCATAATGACAAGGCTACCATCCATTGGAATAACAAAAATGTTAACAAGACACTACCTTCCATAATGACAAGGCTACCATTCATTGGAGTACTAAAAATCTCGACAATAGACTACCTATCATAATGAGAAGGCTACCATCCATTGTAGTAACAAAGACATCGTTAACATAGTACCTTCCATAATTACAAGGCGACCATCCATTGGGGTAACAAAAATCAAGACAATAGACTACCTTCCATAATGACAAGGCTACCATCCATAGTAAAAACAAAAATCTCAACAACAGAGTACCTTCCATAATGACAAGGCTACCATCCATTGGAGTAACAAAGATATTGACAACATACTACCTTCCATAATGACAAGGCTACCATCCGTTGGAGTAACGAAAATCTCGACAACAGACTACCTTCCATAATGATAACACTACCATCCATTGGAATAACAAATATCTCGACAATAGACTACCTTCCATAATGACAAGGCTACCATCCAATGGAGTAACAAAAATCTCGATAACAGACTACCTTCCATAATGACAAGGTTATCATCCATTGGAGTAACAAAAATATCGACAATAGACTACCTTCCATAATGACAAGGGTACCATCCGTTGGAGTAATAAAAATCTCGACAACAGACTACCTTCCATAATGACAAGTCTACCATCCATTGGAATAACAAAAATCTTGATAACACACTACCTTCCACAATAACAAGGCTACAACCCAAAGGAGTAACAAAAATATCGACAACATACAACCTTCCATAATGACAAGTCTACCATCCATTGGAGTAACAAAAATCTGAACAACAGACTACCTTCCATAATGACAAGGCTACCATCCATTGGAGTAACAGAAATCACAACGACGGACTACCTTTCATAATGACAAGACTACCATCCATTAGAGTAACAAAAATCGGGACAACAGACTACCTTCCATAATGACAAGGATACCATCCATTGGAGTAACAAAAATATCAACAAGAGACTACCTTCCATAATGATAAGGCTACCATCAATTGGAGTATAATAAATTTGGACAACAGACTACCTTCCATAATGACAAGGCTACTGTAACACCCTCTAAACCCCGCATATAATTTTCGCAAATATTAAAAATTATAAACTCAGAGTACATGTAATAATCGAGGAATGCTACAATTCTCTTTTAATAAAATAAATTCCTGTCATGCATAATTTTAGTGGTAACTCATACATGTCTACACAGCGGAATAATTTATTTAATAAAATCAAATGTTATAATATTTTCCAAATTCATCAGGGATTAACACCTGGAAAAGTCAACGTCGTATTATAACAATTAAAAGAAAATAAACGAGTCTGACTAAAGCAGCTCGACAGCCAAACGTTCCCGGAGTTACAACTATCAGAGCATGACCCGAACATACTAAAACGAAACTAAACTAGACACGATAAGCCTTCGCCAAGCACCTGAGCGAAGCTCCTCAATCTGAAATATTCAACAGTAAGGGTGAGCTTCTCAAATATACATTTGGTTATACATTCATAACAATCAATTCACGAAACCATAAGCATCACCCAATCATTAGCATATTTCATAGTTTACAAAACCTTTTCAATTCATATATCCATGACATATTGCCTTTCATATTTGCAATTATTCATCAAACATCATCAACCATTTATCAAATCATACGTGCATACAAACAATCAAATATAACATTGGAAAAATCATCCATTCATGTTATATTCGAGTAATGCAACACACCCATGCATGTGGTACCACTACACCGCCCCATTAAATCGCGGGTCACGGATAACTCACCGTTCCATTATATCGCGGACACGGCTACCACCTCAACGTTCCATTAGATCGCGGACACGTATATTGGCCACCATGTTAATTCCACACAATGGGAATTAACAAATGCAACATGATATGTAAGTATGTAACACTCAGCATACTATGAACATCGATCAACATATCATGCACATCAACAATATCAAACATAACATGATATGAAATAGCATGTAACCACTCAGCACACCATTTAAACATCAATCATATCAAGTTACGGATAGCATGTAATCACTCAGCATACTATTCAAACATCAACCAATCACATCAATTATATCATATTTCATGCTCGATAACATATCTAAAAGCATGGCAATAAAAATCCAACGTCAAAACACTGAAATCAAAATTCAGAAACTCATCACAGCAGAGCAACACGGGCACCCGTGTTGTGCAACACGGCCCGTGTTGTGCAGAATGTTCAGAAAAATGCACATTTTAATTTTATCAGTACAGGGGCTCGGACACGGGTACCCGTGTTGTGCAACACGGCCCGTGTCGTGCAACCAGGAGCACACCCCTTCCAACTCAGAGGAGCAACACGGGCACCCGTGTTGCTGAGCACGCACAGGATTTTCCTGAACCTGCAGCAGCTCAGAAAACAGCAGTCCAAACGCGGGGAAACGTCCGCCAAAACGCGCATTTCAGCACCTAACGCCTCGAGTTTGTACAATTCACAACAACACCACAATATCCAAGTTACCAACGATTATCATAATAACCTTAATCGGAAACTAACCGTCCTTTTGGGGAAATCTACTGACACGGAGGTTATCCCTACAACTTCCAAGGTAAATTTACGATCATGATATATACTCTCAATTCCTCATTGGGACCTAAAACTCTTAATCGATTCATAAAAATTGGGAACCTAACCCTTTTCTAACAAGGTTCAGTCCTACAGTTATCGATCCCTAGAAACATCTAACAATTGGGGATTTCCTACGATTACCCGAATCAACCGTACATAAACCCATAAACAAATATAAATCGAGTATAAACCCCCCTTACTTTATCAATTAACAGCTTTGAGTTCTTGGGCGGTGTTCTTCGTTCTCCGTTCCTCGTACCTTCAGAGCTCTATTTTCCCAAATTCTAACTTCTGTTCTTACGTGAAAACCAAAAAATGAGAAAATGGCCTAAGTCCCAAACATAACTTTATTTCTCTGCACCCCCCACTCTTTACTAACAACGTCTAAGCCCAATAACATAAAAATCTCAATATTCCTTATTTCTTTTATTTTCCTCAAATACTCCAAAATAATTGATTCTTTTTATTTTATTAATTCTAATAAAATAAATTCCCAAATTTAAATAAATCAATTAATTGAAACTGGGGTGTTACAACTCTTCCCCACTAAAAGAGTTTTCGTCCTCGGAAACATACCTTAGACGAACAGCTCCGGATAAGCCTCTTTCATCTGGCTCTCCAGCTCCCAAGTGATATTTCCATCTGCTGGACCTCCCCAAGCAACCTTCACTAATGCTATCTCTTTACCTCTTAACTGTTTCACTTCCCGATCTTCTATCCTCATAGGCAATGCTTCTACTGTCAGGTTATCTCTTACCTGTACATCATCTATTTGGATTAGATGAGATGGGTCTGGAATGTATCTCCTCAACTGAGAAACATGAAAAACATCGTGCAAATTCGCAAGTCTCGGAGGTAAAGCAATACGATAAGCAACTTCTCCAACTCTTTCCGTAATCTGAAACGGACCAATAAAACGCGGAGTCAACTTCCTAGATTTCAACGCTCGACCAATGCCCGTCATCGGAGTAACTCTCATAAACACATGATCTCCAGCACTGAATTCTAAATTCTTCCTCCTCTTATCATGATAACTTTTCTGACGACTCTGAGAAGCTCTCATCTTCTCTTGAATCAATTTGATCTTTTCAGTAGTCTGCTGAACAATCTCTGGCCCAACTACCGAACTCTCTCCAGATTCATACCAACACAAAGGTGTTCTACACCGTCTACCATACAATGCCTCAAACGGAGCCATACCAATACTCGAATGGTAACTATTGTTATAAGTAAATTCAATCAATGGCAAATAGCTATCCCAAGCTCCACCCTGCTCTAAAACACAAGCACGCAATAAATCTTCCAACGATTGAATCGTCCTCTCCGTCTGTCCATCAGTCTGAGGATGGTAAGCTGAACTCAACCTCAATTTAGTACCCAAAGCCTTCTGCAATCCTTCCCAAAATTTCGAAGTGAACCTCGGATCTCTATCCGACACAATACTAGAAGGAACTCCATGCAAACTCACTATTTTCTCAATATATAACTGTGCCAATCTCTCCATTGAGTAATCCATTCGCACTGGTATAAAATGAGCAGACTTAGTCAATCTATCCACAACGACCCATATTGCCTCACAATTCATAGGAGTCCTCGGCAATCCAGATACAAAATCCATAGAAATGCTATCCCACTTCCATTCTGGAATAAACATTGGTTGCATAAATCCAGACGGCTTCTGATGCTCAATCTTCGATTTCTGACAGATTAAACATGCATACACAAATTCAGCTATTTCCTTTTTCATTCCCGGCCACCAAAACAATTTCTTCAAATCATGATACATTTTCGTGGCACCAGGATGAATACTCATCCCACTGCGATGTCCTTCCTCTAATATACTCTTCTTGATTTCTGCAACATCAGGAACACAAACTCTATCGCCAAATCTCATAACATCATTTTCATCAATTCTAAACTCACCACCTTGACCTTGGTCGATCAATGTCAATTTATCAACTAAATTAACATCAGATTTCTGCCCGATCCTGATCTCTTCTAGAATACCGCTAGTAAGTTTCAACATACCCAAACGAACACACTTCGGAGTACTTTCACAAACCAAACTCAAATCTCGGAATTGCTCAATTAAATCCAATTCACGAACCATCATCATAGACATATGCAAGGATTTCCTGCTCAAAGCATCTGCAACCACATTTGCCTTACCAGGATGGTAATTCAAACCAAAATCATAATCTTTGAGAAATTCCAACCACCTTCTTTGCCTCATATTAAGCTCTTTCTGATCGAAAAGATACTTCAAACTCTTATGATCACTATACACTTCAAATCTCGAACCGTACAGATAATGTCTCCACAATTTCAAGACAAACACAACTGCTGCCAACTCTAAGTCATGAGTAGGATAGTTCCTTTCATGAACCTTCAACTGTCTCGAAGCATACGCAACTACCTGTTGATTCTGCATTAAAACACCACCTAGACCCAACAGAGATGCATCACAATAGACCACAAAAGATTCCACCGGATTCGGCAAAATCAGAATAGGAGCACTAGTCAATCTCCGCTTCAATTCTTGGAAGCCTTTCTCACAATCAGAATCCCAAATAAACGCTTGTCCTTTACGAGTCAACTTCGTCAACGGCAATGCTAACTTTGAGAATCCTTCGATAAACTTTCTGTAATAACCTGCAAGACCAAGAAAACTTCTGATTTCCGAAACAGTCTTCGGCGCTTCCCACTGAGATACCGCTTCCACTTTTGTAGGATCCACTGCAATACCATTCTTAGAAATCACATGTCCAAGAAAACTAACTTCATTCAGCCAGAACTCACATTTGGACAACTTTGCATACAACTTCCTATCTTTCAACAACTCTAACACAATTCTGAGATGTCCCGCATGCTCTTTGTCATTCTTGGAATAAATCAGAATGTCATCAATAAAAACCACAACAAACTTATCCAGATATGGGTGAAAAATCCTGTTCATATATTCCATGAAAACGCCAGGTGCATTAGTAACTCCGAACGGCATAACAGAATATTCATAATGCCCATACCTCGTTCGAAAAGCAGTCTTCTGAATATCTTCCGCTTTCACACGAATCTGATGATATCCAGATCTCAAGTCAATCTTACTGAATACACTGGCTCCAATTAGTTGATCCATTAAATCATCAATCCTCGGTAACGGATACCGATTCTTAATGGTTACCTTGTTCAATTGCCTGTAATCAACACACAGCCTCATAGAACCTTCTTTCTTCTTAACCAACAACACCGGAGCACCCCAAGGCGAAACACTTGGACGAATAAACTTCTTCTCCAGTAAATCTTCCAACTGACCCTTCAATTCAGCCAATTCAGACGCAGACATACGATATGGCGCCATCGACACCGGTCTCGTACCAGGAATTAAATCTATAGAAAATTCCACCTCTCTCTCAGGAGGTAACTCGCCAACATCATCAGGAAAGACTTCTGGAAAATCACACACCACTGGCAATTCACTACTCCTGACCTTTCCTGTCGCATCTAACGAAGCAAGTAACATAAACACATTAGCACCATCTTCCATTGCTTCTTGCACCTGCCTAGCAGTCATAGTCAAATTCTCGACACTAACTGCTTCTGGGAAAATCACCGTCTTAGCAAAGCAGTTCAGATGAACCCGGTTAAATTCCAACCAGTTCATCCCAAGGATAATATCAATTTGTTCAAGCGGTAGGCATACTAAATCCATACCGAAACCTCTACCAAAAATCTCAATAGGACAATTCCTACATACAAGTGAAGTTGTCACTGAACCCGATGCAGGAGTATCAACAACCATGCTACCTCGCATACCAGATATGTCCAGTTTCAACCTCTCAGCACAATCCAAAGAAATGAAAGAATGAGTTGCACCAGTATCAATAATTGCAACTAAAGGTGTGCCATGAATAAAACACGTACCTTTAATCAATCGATCCTCTGGAGTAGTCTCAGATCCAGACAAAGCGAACACTTTTCCACCTGACTGGTCCTTCCTAGGCTTAGGACACTGCGGACGAATGTGACCTTCTTCGCCACAATTGTAACAAGTAACAGACTTCCCTTTGCAATCAATAGACAAATGACCAGCCTTTCCACATTTATAGCACTTCTTCTCATCACTCTTGCAATCTCGAATGTGATGACCAGACTCACCACACCTGTAGCATCTGATAGGAGCCTTAGAATCTCCCCCACTAGGCCTTTTCCAACCGCCTGATCTCTGGTTATCCCTACCATATGGCTTGCCACGGTCCATATGTTGCTTCCCTCTTTTATCAACAGCCCCACGAGAGTGAGACGACCGATTCTTAGTAATATCTTCTTCCAAGATTCAGCTACAATCCACCAGATCAGAAAATCTACGAATACGCTGGTACCTGATTCCCTGCTTAATCTCATCTCGGAGACCATTCTCAAATTTGATACATTTAGAGAATTCTCCAGCCTCATCATTGTTGTAGTGTGCATAATACTTTGCCAGCTCAGTGAACTTAGTAGCATACTCACTAACCGTCAGATTGCCCTGCTTAAGCTCCAAAAATTCAATTTCCTTTCTTCCCCGCACATCTTCAGGAAAGTACCTCCTCAGAAAAGCCCTTCTGAAGTTAGCCCAAGTCAGTGCCTCTCCATCCTGAACCATTTCAGTCCTTGTGGCAACCCACCAGTCGTCGGCTTCTTCTGCCAACATATGCGTACCATATCTGACTTTCAGATCTTCAGCACAATCAATCACACGGAAAATCCTTTCGATTTCCTTCAGCCACTTCTGAGCACCTTCAGGGTCATGTGTACCTTTAAACAACGGAGGATTGTTCCTTTGGAAATTTCCCAATTGCCTATCAGCACCAATCACGCCTCCAGTTGGGTTTCCAGCAAGTACACCAGCTAACATCCCCAAAGCCTCAGCTAGTGCAGCATCATTTCGTCCATTACCTCTTCCAGCCATATCCCTGAGAATTAAAACATACTCCACATCAGAATACAGTATCGACAGTGTTACCTTGCACTAGTCGCATACGAAAAGGAATGACTGACTCAAGACTCTGGTCACAACGACCGACTATGCTCTGATACCACTATTGTAACACCCTCTAAACCCCGCATATAATTTTCGCAAATATTAAAAATTATAAACTCAGAGTACATGTAATAATCGAGGAATGCTACAATTCTCTTTTAATAAAATAAATTCCTGTCATGCATAATTTTAGTGGTAACTCATACATGTCTACACAGCGGAATAATTTATTTAATAAAATCAAATGTTATAATATTTTCCAAATTCATCAGGGATTAACACCTGGAAAAGTCAACGTCGTATTATAACAATTAAAAGAAAATAAACGAGTCTGACTAAAGCAGCTCGACAGCCAAACGTTCCCGGAGTTACAACTATCAGAGCATGACCCGGACATACTAAAACGAAACTAAACTAGACACGATAAGCCTTCGCCAAGCACCTGAGCGAAGCTCCTCAATCTGAAATATTCAACAGTAAGGGTGAGCTTCTCAAATATACATTTGGTTATACATTCATAACAATCAATTCACGAAACCATAAGCATCACCCAATCATTAGCATATTTCATAGTTTACAAAACCTTTTCAATTCATATATCCATGACATATTGCCTTTCATATTTGCAATTATTCATCAAACATCATCAACCATTTATCAAATCATACGTGCATACAAACAATCAAATATAACATTGGAAAAATCATCCATTCATGTTATATTCGAGTAATGCAACACACCCATGCATGTGGTACCACTACACCGCCCCATTAAATCGCGGGTCACGGATAACTCACCGTTCCATTATATCGCGGACACGGCTACCACCTCAACGTTCCATTAGATCGCGGACACGTATATTGGCCACCATGTTAATTCCACACAATGGGAATTAACAAATGCAACATGATATGTAAGTATGTAACACTCAGCATACTATGAACATCGATCAACATATCATGCACATCAACAATATCAAACATAACATGATATGAAATAGCATGTAACCACTCAGCACACCATTTAAACATCAATCATATCAAGTTACGGATAGCATGTAATCACTCAACATACTATTCAAACATCAACCAATCACATCAATTATATCATATTTCATGCTCGATAACATATCTAAAAGCATGGCAATAAAAATCCAACGTCAAAACACTGAAATCAAAATTCAGAAACTCATCTTGGCAGAGCAACACGGGCACCCGTGTTGTGCAACACGGCCCGTGTTGTGCAGAACGTTCAGAAAAATGCACATTTTAATTTTATCAGTACAGGGGCTCGGACACGGGTACCCGTGTTGTGCAACACGGCCCGTGTCGTGCAACCAGGAGCACACCCCTTCCAACTCAGAGGAGCAACACGGGCACCCGTGTTGTGCAACACGGCCCGTGTTGCTGAGCGCGCACAGGATTTTCCTGAACCTGCAGCAGCTCAGAAAACAGCAGTCCAAACGCGGGGAAACGTCCGCCAAAACGCGCATTTCAGCACCTAACGCCTCGAGTTTGTACAATTCACAACAACACCACAATATCCAAGTTACCAACGATTATCATAATAACCTTAATCGGAAACTAACCGTCCTTTTGGGGAAATCTACTGACACGGAGGTTATCCCTACAACTTCCAAGGTAAATTTACGATCATGATATATACTCTCAATTCCTCATTGGGACCTAAAACTCTTAATCGATTCATAAAAATTGGGAACCTAACCCTTTTCTAACAAGGTTCAGTCCTACAGTTATCGATCCCTAGAAACATCTAATAATTGGGGATTTCCTACGATTACCCGAATCAACCGTACATAAACCAATAAACAAATATAAATCGAGTATAAACCCCCCTTACTTTATCAATTAACAGCTTTGAGTTCTTGGGCGGTGTTCTTCGTTCTCCGTTCCTCGTACCTTCAGAGCTCTATTTTCCCAAATTCTAACTTCTGTTCTTACGTGAAAACCAAAAAATGAGAAAATGGCCTAAGTCCCAAACATAACTTTATTTCTCTGCACCCCCCCACTCTTTACTAACAACGTCTAAGCCCAATAACATAAAAATCTCAATATTCCTTATTTCTTTTATTTTCCTCAAATACTCCAAAATAATTGATTCTTTTTATTTTATTAATTCTAATAAAATAAATTCCCAAATTTAAATAAATCAATTAATTGAAACTGGGGTGTTACAGCTACCATCCATTAGAGTAACAAAAATCGGGACAATAGACTACCTTCCATGATGACAAGGCTAACATCCATTGGAATAATAAAAATGTTAACAAGAGACTACCTTCCATAATGACAAGGCTACCATTCATTATTGTAAGAAAAATCTAGACAATAGACTACCTTCCATAATGAGAAGGCTACCATCCATTGGAGTAACAAAGACATCGACAACATAGTACCTTCCATAATGACAAGGCTAAAATCCATTGGGGTAAAAAAAATCAAGACAATAGACTACCTTCCATAATGACAAGGCTACCATCCATAGTAATAACAAAAATCTCAACAATAGAGTACCTTCCATAATGACAAGGCTACCATCCATTGGAGTAACAAAGATATTGATAACATACTACCTTCCATAATAACAAGGCTACCATCCATTGGAGTAACGAAAATCTCGACAACAGACTACCTTCCATAATGATAACACTACCATCCATTGGAATAACAAATATCTCGACAATAAACTACCTTCGATAATGACAAGGCTACCATCCAATGGAGTAACAAAAATCTCGACACCAGACTACCTTCCATAATGACAAGGTTACCATCCATTGGAGTAACAAAAATATCAAGAATAGACTACCTTCCATAATGACAAGGGTACCATCCATTGGAGTAACAAAAATCTCGACAACAGACTACCTTCCATAATGACAAGTCTACCATCCATTGGAATAACAAAAATCTTGACAACACACTACCTTCCACAATGACAAGGCTACAATCCAAAGGAGTAACAAAAATATCGACAACATACAACCTTCCATAATGACAAGTCTACCATCCATTGGAGTAACAAAAATCTGAACAACAGACTACCTTCCATAATGACAAGGCTACCATCCATTGGAGTAACAAAAATCACAACGACGGACTACCTTTCATAATGACAAGACTACCATCCATTAGAGTAACAAAAATTGGGACAACAGACTACCTTCCATAATAACAAGGATACCATCCATTGGAGTAACAAAAATATCAACAAGAGACTACCTTCCGTAATGACAAGACTACCATCCATTAGACTAAGAAAAATAGGGACAACAGACTACCTTCAATAATGACAAGGATACCATCCATTGGAGTAACAAAAATATGAACAAGAGACTACCTTCCATAATGATAAGGCTACCATCCATTGGAGTATAATAAATTTGGACAACATACTACCTTCCATAATGACAAAGCTAACATCCATTGGAGTAACAAAAATCACAACAACAGACCACCTTCCATAATGACAAGGCTACCATCCATTAGAGTAACAAAAATCGGGACAACAGACTACCTTCCATGATGACAAGGCTACCATCCATTGGAATAACAAAAATGATAACAAGAGACTACCTTCCATAATGACAAGGCTACCATTCATTAAAGTAACAAAAATCTCGACAATACACTACCTTCCATAATGAGAAGGCTACCATCCATTGGAATAACAAAGACATCGACAACATAGTACTTTCCATAATGACAAGGCTACAATCCATTGGGGTAAAAAAAATCAAGACAATAGACTACCTTCCATAATGACAAGGCTACCATCCATAGTAATAACAAAAATCTCAACAACAGAGTACCTTCCATAATGACAAGGCTACCATCCATTGGAGTAACAAAGATATTGACAACATACTACCTTCCATAATGACAAGGCTACCATCCATTGGAGTAACGAAAATCTCGACAACAGACTACCTTCCATAATGATAACGCTACCATCCATTGGAATAACAAATATCTCGACAATAAACTACCTTCCATAATGACAAGGCTACCATCCAATGGAGCAACAAAAATCTCGACAACAAAGTACCTTCCATAATGACAAGGTTACCATCCATTGGAGTAACAAAAATATCGACAATAGACTACCTTCCATAATGACAAGGGTACCATCCATTGGAGTAACAAAAATATCGACAACAAACTACCTTCCATAATGACAAGTCTACCATCCATTGGAATAACAAAAATCTTGACAACACACTACCTTCCACAATGACAAGGCTACAATCCAAAGGAGTAATAAAAATATCGACAACATACAACCTTCCATAATGACAAGTCTACCATCCATTGGAGTAACAAAAATCTGAACAAAAGACTACCTTCCATAATGACAAGGCTACCATCCATTGGAGTAACAGAAATCACAACAACAGACTACCTTCCATAATGACAGGGATACCATCCATCAGAGTAACAAAAATATCAACAAGAGACTACCTTCCATAATGACAAGACTACCATCCATTAGACTAAGAATAATAGGGACAACAGACTACCTTCCATAATGACAAGGATACCATCCATTGGAGTAACAAAAATATCAACAAGAGACTACCTTCCATAATGATAAGGCTACCATCCATTGGAGTATAATTAATTTGGACAACAGACTACCTTCGATAATGACAAAGCTAACATCCATTGGAGTAACAAAAATCACAACAACAGACCACCTTCCATAATGACAAGTCTACCATCCATTGGAGTAAAAAAAATCTGAACAATAGACTACCTTCCATAATGACAAGGCTACCATCCATTGGAGTAATAGAAATCACAACGACGGACTACCTTCCATAATGACAAGACTACCATCCATTATAGTAACAAAAATCGGGACAACAGACTACCTTCTATAATGACAAGGATACCATCCATTGGAGTAACAAAAATATCAACAAGAGACTACATTCCATAATGACAAGACTACCATCCATTAGACTAAGAAAAATAGGGACAACAGACTACCTTCCATAATGACAAGGATACCATCCATTGGAGTAACAAAAATATCAACAAGAGACTACCTTCCATAATGATAAGGCTACCATCCATTTGAGTATAATAAATTTGGACAACAGACTACCTTCCATAATGACAAAGCTAACATCCATTGGAGTAACAAAAATCACAACAACAGACCACCTTCCATCATGACAAGGCTACCATCCATTAGAGTAACAAAAATCGGGACAACAGACTACCATCCATGATGACAAGGCTACCATCCATTGGAATAACAAAAATGTTAACAAGAGACTACCTTCCATAATGACAAGGCTACCATTCATTAAAGTACCAAAAATCTCGACAATAGACTACCTTCCATAATGAGAAGGATACCATCCATTGGAGTAACAAAGACATCGACAACATAGTACCTTCCATAATGACAAGGCTACAATCCATTGGTGTAACAAAAATCAAGACAATAGACTACCTTCCATAATGACAAGGCTACCATCCATAGTAATAACATAAATCTCAACAACAGAGTACCTTCCATAATGACAAGGCTACCATCCATTGGAGTAACAAAGATATTGACAACATACTACCTTCCATAATGACAAGGCTACCATCCATTGGAGTAACGAAAATCTCGACAACAGACTACCTTCCATAATGATAATGCTACCATCCATTGGAATAACAAATATCTCGACAATAGACTACCTTCCATAATGACAAGGCTACCATCCAATGGAGTAACAAAAATCTCGACAACAAAGTACCTTCCATAATGACAAGGTTACCATCCATTGGAGTAACAAAAATATCGATAATAGACTACCTTCCATAATGACAAGGGTATCATCCATTGGAGTAACAAAAATCTCGACAACAAACTACCTTCCATAATGTCAAGTCTACCATCCATTGGAATAACAAAAATCTTGACAACACACTACCTTCCACAATGACAAGGCTACAATCCAAAGGAGTAACAAAAATATCGATAACAAACTATCTTCCATAATGACAAGTCTACCATCCATTGGAGTAACAAAAATCTGAACAACATACTACCTTCCATAATGACAAGGCTACAGTCCATTGGAGTAACAAAAATCACAACGATAAACTACCTTCCATAATGACAAGACTACCATCCATTAGAGTAATAAAAATCGGGACAACAGACTACCTTCAATAATGACAAGGATACCATCCATTGTAGTAACAGAAATATCAACAAGAGACTACCTTCCATAATGACAAGACTACCATCCATTAGACTAAGAAAAATAGGGACAACATACTACCTTCCATAATGACAAGGATACCATCCATTGGAGTAACAAAAATATCAATAAGAGACTACCTTCCATAATGATAAGGATACCATCCATTGGAGTATAATAAATTTGGACAACAGAATACCTTCCATAATGACAAAGCTAACATCCATTGGAGTAACAAAAATCACAACAGCAGACCACCTTCCATAATTACAAGGCTACCATCCATTAGAGTAACAAAAATCGGGACAACAGACTACCTTCCATGATGACAAGGCTACCATCCATTGGAATAACAAAAATGTTAACAAGAGACTACCTTCCATAATGACAAGGCTACCATTCATTAAAGTAACAAAAATCTCGACAACAGACTACCTTCCATAATGATAACGCTACCATCCATATGAGTAACAAAGTTATCGACAACAGACTACCTTCCATAATGACAAGGCTACCATCCAATGGAGTAACAAAAATCTCGACAATAGACTACCTTCCATAATGACAAGGCTACCATCCAATGGAGTAACAAAAATCTCGACAATCGATTACCTTCCATAATGACAAGGCTACAATCCAATGGAGTAACAAAAATCTCGACAACAGACTACCTTCCATAATGAAAAGTCTACCATCCATTGGAGTAACAAAAATCTGAACAACAGACTACCTTCCATAATGACAAGGCTACCATCCATTGGAGTAACAGAAATCACAACGATAGACTACCTTCCATAATGACAAGACTACCATCCATTAGAGTAACAAAAATCGGGACAACAAACTCCCTTCCATAATGACAAGGATACCATCCATTGGAGTAACAAAATTATCAACAAGAGACTACCTTCCAAAATGACAAGGCTACCATCCATTGGAGTAACAAAAATCTCGACAAAAGACTACATTCCATAATGATAAGTCTACCATGCATTGGAGTAACAAAAATTATGACTATAGACTACCTTCCATAATGACAAGACTACAATCCATTGGAATAACAAAAATATCGACAACAGACTACCTTCCATAATGACAAGGCTACCATCCAATGCAGTAACAAAAATCTTAACAACATAATACCCTCCATAATGATAAGGCTACCATCCATTTGAGTAACAAAAATATGGACAACAAACTACCTTCCATAATTACAAGGCTACCATCCATTGGTATAACAAAAATATCAACAATAGACTAGCTTCCATAATGACAAGGTTACCATCAATTGGAGTATAAAAATTTTGGACAACACACTACCTTCCATAATTACTAAGCTACCATCCATTGGAGTAACAATGTTATCGACAACAGACTACCTTCCATAATGACAAGGCTACAATCCATTGGAGTAACAATAATCGGGACAACAAACTACCTTCCATGATGATAAGGCTACCATCCATTAGAGTACCAAAAATATCAACAAGAGACTACCTTTTATAATGACAAGGCTACCATCCATTGGAGTAACAAAAATCTCGACAACAGACTACCTACCATAATGACAAGGCTACCATCCATTGGAGTAACGAAAATCTCGACAATAGACTACCTTCCATAATGATAACACTACCATCCATTGGAATAAAAAATATCTCGACAATGGACTACCTTCCATAATGACAAGTCTATCATCCAATGGAGTAACAAGAATCTCGACAACAGACTACCTTCCATAATGACAAGGTATCCATCCATTGGAGTAACAAAAATATCAACAAGATTCTAACTTCCATAATGACAAGGCTACCATCCATTGGAGTAACAAAAATATAGACAAAAGACTACCTTCCATAATGACAAGGCTACTATTTATTGGAGTAACGAAAATCTCGACAACAGACTACCTTCCATAATGATAACGCTACCATCTATAGGAGTAATAAAGTTATCAACAACAGACTACTTTCCATAATGACAAGGCTACCATCTAATGGAGTAACAAAATTCTCGACAATAGACTACCTTCCATAATGACAAGGTTACCATCCATTGGAGTAACAAAAATATCAACAATAGACTACCTTCCATAAGGACAAGGGTACCATCCATTGGAATAACAAAAATATAGACAACACACTACCTTCCATAATGACAAGGCTAAAATCCATTGGAGTAACAAAAATCTGAACAACAAACTACCTTCCATAATGAAAAGGCTACCATCCATTTGAGTAACAGAAATCACAACGACAGACTACCTTCCATAATGACAAGACTATCATCCATTAGAGTAACAAAAATCGGGACAACCGACTAACTTTCATAATGACAAGGATATCATCCATTGAAGTAACAAAAATATCAACAAGAAACTACTTT
The DNA here is from genome assembly GCA_948472305.1 of Vicia faba. Classification (NCBI taxonomy): domain Eukaryota; kingdom Viridiplantae; phylum Streptophyta; class Magnoliopsida; order Fabales; family Fabaceae; genus Vicia; species Vicia faba. The sequence continues at coordinate 583,170,520 of OX451739.1, read as the reverse complement.
CCTTAATGACAAGGCTACCATCCATTAGAGTAACAAAAATCTGGACAATAGACTACCTTCCATAATTACAAGGCTACCATCCATTGGTATAACAAAAATATCAACAATAAACTACCTTCCATAATGACAAGGTTACCCTCCATTGGAGTATAAAAATTTTGGACAACAGACTACCTTCCATAATTATTAAGCTACCATCCATTGGAGTAACAATGTTATCGACAACAGACTACCTTCCATAATGACAAGGCTACAATCCATTGGAGTAACAATAATCGGGACAACAAACTACCTTCCATAATGACAAGGCTACCATCCATTGGAGTAACAAAAATATCAACAAGTGACTACCTTTTATAATGACAAGGATACTATCCATTGGAGTAACAAAAATCTCGACAACAGACAACCTACCATAATGACAAGGCTAACATCCATTGGAGTAACAAAGATATCGACAACATAGTACCTTCCATAATGACAAGGCTACCATCCATTGGAGTAACAAAGATATTGACAACAAACTACCTTCCATAATGATAATGCTACCATCCATTGGAATAAAAAATATCTCGACAATGGACTACCTTCCATAATGACAAGGCTACCATCCATTGGAGTAACAAAAATATCGAGAACAGACTACCTTCCATAATGACAAGGATACCATCCATTGGAGTAACAAAAATATCAACAAGAGACTACCTTAAATAATGACAATTCTACCATACATTCTAATAACAAAAATCTCGACAAAAGACTACCTTCCATAATGACAAGGCTACCATCCATTGGAGTAACAAAGATATCGACAAGATACTACCTTCCGCAATGACAAGGCTACCTTCCATTGGAGTAACAAAAGTCATGACAATAGACTACCTTCCATAATGACGAGCTACCATCCATTGGAATAACAAAAATCTCGACAACAGACTACCTTCCATAATGACAAGGCTACCATATAATAGATTAACAAAAATAACGACAACAGACTACCTTCCTTAATGACAAGGCTACCATCCATTCGTGTAACAAAAATATGGACAACAGACTACCTTCCATAATTACAAGGCTACCATCCATTGGAGTAACAAAAATATCAACAATAGACTACCTTCCATAATGACAAGGTTACCATCATTTGGAGTATAAAATTTTTTGACAACAGACTACCTTCCATAATGACAAGGCTAACATCTATTGGAGTAACAACAATCACGACAACAAACTACCTTCAATAATTACTAAGATACCATCCATTGGAGTAACAAAGTTATCGACAATAGACTACCTTCCATAATGACAAGGCTACAATCCATTGGAGTAACAATAATCAGGACAACAGACTACCTTCCATAATGACAAGGCTACCATCCATAGGAGTAACAAAAATATCAACAAAAGATTACCTTCCATAATGACAAGGCTACCATCCATTGGAGTAAAAAAAATCTCGAAAACACACTACCTTCTATTATGACAAGGTTACCATCCATTGGAGTAACAAAGATATCAACAACATAGTACCTTCCATAATGACAAGGATACAATCCATTGGAGTAACAAAAATTACGACAACAGACTACCTTCCATAATGACAAGGATACCATCCATTGGAGTAACAAAAATATCAACAAGAGACTACCTTCCATAATGACAAGGCTACCATACATTGGAGTAACAAAAATCTAGACAAAAGACTACCTTCCATAATGATAAGGCTACCATCGATTGGAGTAACAAAAATCATGACTATAGACTACCTTCCATAATGATAAGGCTACCATCTATTGATAACAAAAATATCGACAACAGACTACCTTCCATAATGACAAGGCTACCATCCAATGGAGTAACAAAAATCTAGACAACATAATACCTTCCATAATGACAAGGCTACCATCCATTAGAGTAATAAAAATCTGGACAACAGACTACCTTCCCTAATTACAAGGCTACCATCCATTTATATAACAAAAATATCAACAATAGACTACCTTCCATAATGACAAGGCTACCATCCATTGGAGTAACAAAGATATTAACAACATACTACCTTCCATAATGACAAGGCTACCATCCATTGGAGTAACTAAAATCTCGACAACAGACTACCTTCCATAATGATAACGCTACCATCCATTGGAATAAAAAATATCTCAACAATGGACTACCTTCCATAATGACAAGCCTACCATCCAATGGAGTAACAAAAATCTCGACAACAAACTACCTTCCATAATGACAAGGTTATCATCCATTGGAGTAACAAAAATATCGACAATAGACTACCTTCCATAATGACAAGGCTACCATCCATTGGAGTAACAAAGATATTGACAACATACTACCTTCTGTAATGACAAGGCTACCTTCCATTGGAGTAACAAAAATTACGACAATAGACTACCTTCCATAATGACGAGCTACCATCCATTGGAATAACAAAAATCTCGACAACAGACTATCTTCCATAATGACAAGGCTACCATATAATAGATTAACAAAAATCTCGACAACAGACTACGTTCCATAATAACAAGGCTACCATCCATTAGAGTAACAAAATTATGGACAACAGACTACCTTCCATAATGACAAGGCTACCATCCATTCGAGTAACAAAAATATCACCAAGAGACTACCTTCCCTAATGACAAGGCTACCATCCATTGGACTAACAAAAATCACGACAACAAACTACCTTCCATAATGACAAGGTTACCAGCCATTGGAGTAACAAAGATATCAACAACAGAGTACCTTCCATAATAAGAAGAATACAATCCATTGGAGTAACAAAAATTACGACAATAGACTACCTTCCATAATGACAAGGATACCATCCATTGGAGTAACAAAAATATCAACAAGAGACTACCTTCCATAATGATAAGGCTACCATCCATTGGAGTATCAAAAATTTGGAGAACAGACTACCTTCCATAATGACAAAGCTAACATCCATTGGAGTAACTTAAATCTCGACAATAGACTACCTTCAATAATTATAAGGCTACCATCCATTGGAATAACAAAAATCACAACGACAAACTACCTTCCATAATGGCAAGGCTACCATTCATTAGAGTAACAAAAATAGGGACAACATACTACCTTCCATAATGACAAGGCTACCATCCATTAGAATAACAAAAATGTTAACAAGAGACTACCTTCCATAATAACAAGACTACCATCCATTGGAGTAACAAAAATCTCGACAACAGACTACCTTCCATAATGAGAAGGCTACCATCCACTGGAGTAATAAAGATATCAACAACATAGTACCTTCCCTAATGACAAGGCTACAATCCATTGGAGCAACAAAAATCACGACAATAGACTACCTTCCATAATGACAAGGCTACCATCCATTGGAATAACAAAAATCTCGACAACAGACTACCTTCCATAATGACAAGGCTACCATCCATTGGAGTAACAAAGATATTGACAACATACTACCTTCCATAATGACAAGTCTACCATCCATTGGAGTAACAAAAATCTGAACAACAAACTACCTTCCATAATGACAAGGCTACCATCCATTGGAGTAACAGAAATCACAATGACATACTACCTTCCATAGTGACAAGACTACCATCCATTAGAGTAACAAAAATCTGGACAACAGACTACCTTCCATAATGACAAGGATACCATCCATTGGAGTAACAAAAATATAAACAAGAGACTACCTTCCATAATGAAAAGGCTACCATCCATTGGAGTAATAAAAATATCGACAAAAGACTACCTTCCATATTGACAAGTCTACCATCCATTGGAGTAACAAAAATCAGAACGACATACTACCTTCCATAATGACAAGACTACCATCCATTAGAGTAACAAAAATTGGGACAACAAACTACCTTCCATAATGACAAGGCTACCATCCATTGGTATAACAAAAATATCAATAATAGACTACCTTCCGTAATGACAAGGCTACCATCCATTGGAATAACAAAAATGCTAAGAAGAGACTACCTTCCATAATGACAAGACTACCATCCATTGGAGAAACAAAAATCTCGGCAACAGACTACCTTCAATAATGAGAAGGCTACCATCAATTGGAGTAACAAAGATATCGACAACATAGTACCTTCCATAATGACAAGGCTACAATCCATTGGAGTAACATAAATCACGACAATAGACTACCTTCCATAATGACAAGGCTACCATCCATTGGAATAACAAAAATCTCGACAACAAACTACCATCCATTGGAGTAACAAAAATATGAACAACAAACTACCTTCCATAATGACAACGCTACTATCCATTGGAGTAATAGAAATCACAACGACATACTACCTTCCATAATGACAAGACTACCATCCATTAGAGTAACAAAAATCGGGACAACAGACTACATTCCATAATGACAAGGATACCATCCATTGGAGTAACAAAACTATAAACTAGAGACTAACTTCCATAATGACAAGGCTAGCATCCATTGGAGTAACAAAAATCTCGACAAAATATTACCTTCCATATTGACAAGTCTACCATCCATTGGAGTAACAGAAATCACAACGACATACTAACTTCCATAATGACAAGACTACCTTCCATTAGAGTAACAAATATTAGGACAACAAACTACCTTCCATAATGACAAGGCTACCATCCATTGGTATAACAAAAATATCAATAATAGACTACCTTCCATAATGAAAAGCCTACCATCCATTGGACTAACAAAAATCTAGACAATAGACTACCTTCGATAATGACAAGGCTACCATCCATTAGAGTAACAAAGATATCGATAACAAAGTACCTTCCATAATGACAAGTCTACCATCCATTGGAGTAACAAAAATATGAACAACAGACTACCTTCCATAATGACAAGGCTACTATCCATTGGAGTAATAGAAATAACAACAACATACTACCTTCCATAATGACAAGACTACCATCCCTTAGAGTAACAAAAATCGGGACAACAGACTACCTTCTATAATGACAAGGATACCATCCATTGGAATATAAAAATATAAACAAGAGACTACCTTCCATAATGACAAGGCTACCAACCATTGGAGTAACAAAAATCTCGACAAAAGACTACCTTCCATATTGACAAGTCTACCATGCATTGGAGTAACAAAGATATCGACAACAAAGTACCTTCCATAATGACAAGGCTATAATCCATTGGAGTAACAAAAATCATGATAATAGACTACCTTCCATAATGACAAGGCTACCATCCATTGGAATAAAAAAAATCTCGACAACAGACTACCTTCCATAATGACAAGCCTACCATCCATTGGAGTAACAAAGATATTGACAATAGACTACCTTCCATAATGACAAGTCTACCATCCATTGGAGTAACAAAAATCTGAACAATAGACTACCTTCCATAATGACAAGGCTACCATCCATTGGAGTAACAAAAATCACAATGACGTACTACCTTCCATAGTGACAAGACTACCATCCATTAGAGTAACAAAAATCGGGACAACAAACTACCTTCCATAATGACAAGGATACCATCCATTGGAGTAACAAAAATATCAACAAGAGACTACCTTCCATAATGATAAGGCTACCATCCATTGGAGTATCAAAAATTTGGAGAACAGACTACCTTCCATAATGACAAAGCTAACATCCATTGGAGTAACTTAAATCTCGACAATAGACTACCTTCAATAATTATAAGGCTACCATCCATTGGAATAACAAAAATCACAACGACAAACTACCTTCCATAATGGCAAGGCTACCATTCATTAGAGTAACAAAAATAGGGACAACATACTACCTTCCATAATGACAAGGCTACCATCCATTAGAATAACAAAAATGTTAACAAGAGACTACCTTCCATAATAACAAGACTACCATCCATTGGAGTAACAAAAATCTCGACAACAGACTACCTTCCATAATGAGAAGGCTACCATCCACTGGAGTAATAAAGATATCAACAACATAGTACCTTCCCTAATGACAAGGCTACAATCCATTGGAGCAACAAAAATCACGACAATAGACTACCTTCCATAATGACAAGGCTACCATCCATTGGAATAACAAAAATCTCGACAACAGACTACCTTCCATAATGACAAGGCTACCATCCATTGGAGTAACAAAGATATTGACAACATACTACCTTCCATAATGACAAGTCTACCATCCATTGGAGTAACAAAAATCTGAACAACAAACTACCTTCCATAATGACAAGGCTACCATCCATTGGAGTAACAGAAATCACAATGACATACTACCTTCCATAGTGACAAGACTACCATCCATTAGAGTAACAAAAATCTGGACAACAGACTACCTTCCATAATGACAAGGATACCATCCATTGGAGTAACAAAAATATAAACAAGAGACTACCTTCCATAATGAAAAGGCTACCATCCATTGGAGTAATAAAAATATCGACAAAAGACTACCTTCCATATTGACAAGTCTACCATCCATTGGAGTAACAAAAATCAGAACGACATACTACCTTCCATAATGACAAGACTACCATCCATTAGAGTAACAAAAATTGGGACAACAAACTACCTTCCATAATGACAAGGCTACCATCCATTGGTATAACAAAAATATCAATAATAGACTACCTTCCGTAATGACAAGGCTACCATCCATTGGAATAACAAAAATGCTAAGAAGAGACTACCTTCCATAATGACAAGACTACCATCCATTGGAGAAACAAAAATCTCGGCAACAGACTACCTTCAATAATGAGAAGGCTACCATCCATTGGAGTAACAAAGATATCGACAACATAGTACCTTCCATAATGACAAGGCTACAATCCATTGGAGTAACATAAATCACGACAATAGACTACCTTCCATAATGACAAGGCTACCATCCATTGGAATAACAAAAATCTCGACAACAAACTACCATCCATTGGAGTAACAAAAATATGAACAACAAACTACCTTCCATAATGACAACGCTACTATCCATTGGAGTAATAGAAATCACAACGACATACTACCTTCCATAATGACAAGACTACCATCCATTAGAGTAACAAAAATCGGGACAACAGACTACATTCCATAATGGCAAGGATACCATCCATTGGAGTAACAAAACTATAAACTAGAGACTAACTTCCATAATGACAAGGCTAGCATCCATTGGAGTAACAAAAATCTCGACAAAATATTACCTTCCATATTGACAAGTCTACCATCCATTGGAGTAACAGAAATCACAACGACATACTAACTTCCATAATGACAAGACTACCTTCCATTAGAGTAACAAATATTAGGACAACAAACTACCTTCCATAATGACAAGGCTACCATCCATTGGTATAACAAAAATATCAATAATAGACTACCTTCCATAATGAAAAGCCTACCATCCATTGGACTAACAAAAATCTAGACAATAGACTACCTTCGATAATGACAAGGCTACCATCCATTAGAGTAACAAAGATATCGATAACAAAGTACCTTCCATAATGACAAGTCTACCATCCATTGGAGTAACAAAAATATGAACAACAGACTACCTTCCATAATGACAAGGCTACTATCCATTGGAGTAATAGAAATAACAACAACATACTACCTTCCATAATGACAAGACTACCATCCCTTAGAGTAACAAAAATCGGGACAACAGACTACCTTCTATAATGACAAGGATACCATCCATTGGAATATAAAAATATAAACAAGAGACTACCTTCCATAATGACAAGGCTACCAACCATTGGAGTAACAAAAATCTCGACAAAAGACTACCTTCCATATTGACAAGTCTACCATGCATTGGAGTAACAAAGATATCGACAACAAAGTACCTTCCATAATGACAAGCCTACCATCCATTGGAGTAACAAAGATATTGACAATAGACTACCTTCCATAATGACAAGTCTACCATCCATTGGAGTAACAAAAATCTGAACAATAGACTACCTTCCATAATGACAAGGCTACCATCCATTGGAGTAACAAAAATCACAATGACGTACTACCTTCCATAGTGACAAGACTACCATCCATTAGAGTAACAAAAATCGGGACAACAAACTACCTTCCATAATGACAAGGATACCATCCATTGGAGTAACAAAAATATAAACAAGAGACTACCTTCCATATTGACAAGTCTACCATCCATTGGAGTAACAAAAATCACAACGACATACTACCTTCCATAATGACAAGACTACCATCCATTAGAGTAACAAAAATTGGGACAACAGACTACCTTCCATAATAACAAGGCTGCATCCATTGGTATAACAAAAATTTCAATAATAGACTACCTTCCATAATGACAAGGCTACCATCCATTGGAATAACAAAAATGCTAAGAAGAGACTACCTTCCATAATGACAAGACTACCATCCATTGGAATAACAAAAATCTCGACAACAGACTACCTTCCATAATGACAAGGCTACCATCCATTGGAGTAACAAAGATATTGACAACAAACTACCTTCCATAATGACAAGTCTACCATCCATTGGAGAAACAAAAATCTGAACAACACACTACCTTCCATAATGACAAGGCTACCATCCATTGGAGTAACAGAAATCACAACGACATACTACCTTCCATAATGACAAGACTACCATCCATTAGAGTAACAAAAATTGGGACAACAGACTACCTTCCATAATGACAAGGATACCATCCATTGGAGTAAGAAATATATAAACAAGAGACAACCTTCCATAATGACAAGGCTACCATCCATTGGAGTAACAGAAATCACAATGACATACTACCTTCCATAATGACAAGACTACCATCCATTAGAGTAACAAAAATTGGGACAACAGACTACCTTCCATAATGACAAGGATACATTCCATTGGAGTAATAAAAATATCAACAAGAGACTACCTTCCATAATGATAAGGCTACCATCCATTGGAGTAACAAAAATCTCGAAAAAAGACTACCTTCCATAATGACAAGGCTACCATCCATTGGAGTAACAAAGATATCGACAACATACTACCTTCCATAATGACAATGCTACCATCCATTGGAGTAACAAAAATATCGACAACAGACTACCTTCCATAAAGACAAGCTTACCATCCATAGGAATAACAAAAATCTCGACAACAGACTACCTTCCATAATGACAAGGCTACCTTTCAATGGAATAACAAATATCTGAACAAAATACTACCTTCCATAATGATAAGGCTACCATCCATTGGAGTAACACAAATCTCAACAACAGACTACATTCCATAATGAAAAGCCTACCATCCATTGGACTAACAAAAATCTAGACAATAGACTACCTTCCATAATGACAAGGCTACCATCCATTAGAGTAACAAAGATATCGATAACATAGTACCTTCCATAATGACAAGTCTACCATCCATTGGAGTAACAAAAATCTGAACAACAGACTACCTTCCATAATGACAAGGATACTATCCATTGGAATAATAGAAATCACAACAACATACTACCTTCCATAATGACAAGACTACCATCCCTTAGAGTAACAAAAATCGGGACAACAAACTACCTTCCATAATGACAAGGATACCATCCATTGGAGTACCAAAAATATAAACAAGAGACTACCTTCCATAATGACAAGGCTACCATCCATTGGAGTAACAAAAATCTCGACAAAAGACTACCTTCCATATTGACAAGTCTACCATCCATTGGAGTAACAAAGATATCGACAACAAAGTACCTTCCATAATGACAAGGCTACAATCCATTGGAGTAACAAAAATCATGATAATATACTACCTTCCATAATGACAAGGCTACCATCCATTGGAATAACAAAAATCTCGACAACAGACTACCTTCCATAATGACAAGCCTACCATCCATTGGAGTAACAAAGATATTGACAACAGACTACCTTCCATAATGACAAGTGTACCATCCATTGGAGTAACAAAAATCTGAACAACATACTACCTTCCATAATGACAAGGCTACCATCCATTGGAGTAACAAAAATCACAATGACATATTACCTTCCATAATGACAAGACTACCATCCATTAGAGTAACAAAAATCGGGACAACAGACTACCTTCCATAATGACAAGGATACCATCCATTGGAGTAACAAAAATATAAACAAGAGACTACCTTCCATAATGACAAGGCTACCATCCATTGGAGTAACAGAAATCGCAATGACATACTACCTTCCATAATGACAAGACTACCATCCATTAGAGTAACAAAAATTGGGACAAGAGACTACCTTCCATAATGACAAGGATACATTCCATTGGAGTAAGAAAAATATCAACAAGAGACTACCTTCAATAATGAGAAGGCTACCATCCATTGGAGTAACAAAAATCTCGACAAAAGACTACCTTCCATAATGACAAGGCTACCATCCATTGGAGTAACAAAGATATCGACAACATACTACCTTCCATAATGACAATGCTACCATCCATTGGAATAACAAACATCTCGACAACAGACTACCTTCCATAATGACAAGGCTACTTTCCAACGGAATAACAAATATCTGAACAAAATAATACCTTCCATAATGATAAGGCTACCATCCATTGGATTAACACAAATCTCAACAACAGACTACCTTCCATAATGAAAAGCCTACCATCCATTGGACTAACAAAAATCTAGACAATAGACTACCTTCCATAATGACAAGGCTACCATCCAGTAGAGTAACAAAGATATCGACAACAGACTACCTTCCATAATGACAAGTCTACCATCCATTGGAGTAACAAAAATATAACCAACAGACTACCTTCCATAATGACAAGGCTACTATCCATTGGAGTAATAGAAATCACAACGACATACTACCTTCCATAATGACAAGACTACCATCCATTAGAGTAACAAAAATCGGGACAATAGACTACATTCCATAATGACAAGGATACCATCCATTGGAGTAAAAAAAATATAAACTAGAGACTACCTTCCATAATGACAAGGCTACCATCCATTGGAGTAACAAAAATCTCGACAAAAGATTACCTTCCATATTGACAAGTCTACCATCCATTGGAGTAACAGAAATCACAACGACATACTAACTTCCATAATGACAAGACTACCATCCATTAGAGTAACAAATATTGGGACAACAAACTACCTTCCATAATGACAAGGCTACCATCCATTGGTATAACAAAAATATCAATAATAGACTACCTTCCATAATGACAAGGCTACCATCCATTGGAATAACAAAAATGTTAACAAGAGACTACCTTCCATAATGACAAGACTACCATCCATTAGAGTAACAAAAATCTCGACAACAGACTACCTTCCATAATGAGAAGGCTACCATCAATTGGAGTAACAAAGATATCGACAACATAGTACCTTCCATAATGACAATGCTACAATCCATTGGAGTAACAAAAATCATGATAATAGACTACCTTCCATAATGACAAGGATACATTCCATTGGAGTAACAAAAATATCAACAAGAGGCTACCTTCCATAATGATAAGGCTACCATCCATTGGAGTAACAAAAATCTCGACAAAAGGGTACCTTCCATAATGACAAGGCTACCATCCATTGGAGTAACAAAAATATCGACAACATACTACCTTCCATAATGACAACGCTACCATCCATTGGAGTAACAAAAATATTGACAACAGACTACCTTCCATAAAGACAAGCTTACCATCCATAGGAATAACAAAAATCTCGACAACAGACTACCTTCCATAATGACAAGGCTACCTTCCAATGGAATAACAAATATCTGAAAAAAATACTACCTTCCATAATGATAAGGCTACCATCCATTAGAGTAACACAAATCTCAACAACAGACTACCTTCCATAATGAAAAGCCTACCATCCATTGGACTAACAAAAATCTAGACAATAGACTATGTTCCATAAAGACAAGGCTACCATCCATTAGAGTAACAAAGATATCAACAACAGAGTACCTTCCATAATGACAAGTCTACCATCCATTGGAGTAACAAAAATATGAACAACAGACTACCTTCCATAATGACAAGGCTACTATCCATTGGAGTAATAGAAATCACAACAACATACTACCTTCCATAATGACAAGACTACCATCCCTTAGAGTAACAAAAATCGGGACAACAGACTACCTTCTATAATGACAAGGATACCATCCATTGGAGTAACAAAAATATAAACAAGAGACTACCTTCCATAATGACAAGGCTCCCATCCATTGGAGTAACAAAAATCTCGACAAAAGACTACCTTCCATATTGACAAGTCTACCATCCATTGGAGTAAAAAAGATATCGACAACAAAGTACCTTCCATAATGACAAGGCTACAATCCATTGGAGTAACAAAAATCATGATAAGAGACTACCTTCCATAATGACAAGGCTACCATCCATTGGAATAACAAAAATCTCGACAACAGACTACCTTCCATAATGACAAGCCTACCATCCATTGGAGTAACACAGATATTGACAACAAACTACCTTCCATAATGACAAGACTACAATCCATTCGAGTAACAAAAATATGAACAACCGACTACCTTCAATAATGACAAGGCTACCATCCATTGGAATAACATAAATCACAACGAGATACTACCTTCCATAATGACAAGACTACCATCCATTAGAGTAACAAAAATCGGGGCCACAGACTACCTTCCATAATGACAAGGATACCATCCATTGGAGTAACAAAAATATAAACAAGAGACTACCTTCCATAATGACAAGGCTACCATCCATTGGAGTAACAAAAATCACAATGACATACTACCTTCCATAATGACAAGACTACCATCCATTAGAGTAACAAAAATTGGGACAAGAGACTACCTTCCATAATGACAAGGATACATTCCATTGGACTAAGAAAAATATCAACAAGAGACTACCTTCCATAATGACAAGGCTACCATCCATTGTAGTAACAAAAATCTCGACAAAAGACTACCTTCCATAATGACAAGGCTACCATCCATTGGAGTAACAAAGATATCGACAACATACTACCTTCCATAATGACAATGCTACCATCCATTGGAATAACAAAAATCTCGACAACAGACTACCTTCCATAATGACAAGGCTACTGTCCAACGGAATAACAAATATCTGAAAAAAATACTACCTTCCATAATGATAAGGCTACCATCCATTGGATTAACACAAATCTCAACAACAAACTACCTTCCATAATGAAAATCCTACCATCCATTGGACTAACAAAAATCTAGACAATAGACTACCTTCCATAATGACAAGGCTACCATCCAGTAGAGTAACAAAGATATCGACAACAGACTACCTTCCATAATGACAAGTCTACCATCCATTGGAGTAACAAAAATCTGAACAACAGACTACCTTCCATAATGACAAGGATACTATCCATTGGAGTAATAGAAATCACAACAACATACTACCTTCCATAATGACAAGACTACCATCCCTTAGAGTAACAAAAATCGGGACAACAAACTACCTTCCATAATGAAAAGGATACCATCCATTGGAGTACCAAAAATATAAACAAGAGACTACCTTCTATAATTACAAGGCTACCATCCATTGGAGTAACAAAAATCTCGACAAAAGACTACCTTCCATATTGACAAGCCTACCATCCATTGGAGTAACAAAGATATCGACAACAAAGTACCTTCCATAATGACAAGGCTACAATCCATTGGAGTAACAAAAATCATGATAATAGACTACCTTCCATAATGACAAGGCTACCATCCATTGGAATAACAAAAATCTCGTCAACAGACTACCTTCCATAATGACAAGCCTACCATCCATTGGAGTAACAATGATATTGACAACAGACTACCTTCCATAATGACAAGTGTACCATCCATTGGAGTAACAAAAATCTGAACAACAGACTACCTTCCATAATGACAAGGCTACCATCCATTGGAGTAACAGAAATCACAATGACATATTACCTTCCATAATGACAAGACTACCATCCATTAGAGTAACAAAAATCGGGACAACAGACTACCTTCCATAGTGACAAGGATACCATCCATTGGAGTAACAAAAATATAAACAAGAGACTACCTTCCATAATGACAAGGCTACCATCCATTGGAGTAACAGAAATCACAATGACATACTACCTTCCATAATGACAAGACTACCATCCATTAGAGTAACAAAAATTGGGACAAGAGACTACCTTCCATAATGACAAGGATACATTCCATTGGAGTAAGAAAAATATCAACAAGAGACTACCTTCAATAATGACAAGGCTACCATCCATTGGAGTAACAAAAATCTCGACAAAAGACTACCTTCCATAATGACAAGGCTACCATCCATTGGAGTAACAAAGATATCGACAACATACTACCTTCCGTAATGACAACGCTACCATCCATTGGAGTAACAAAAATATTGACAACAGACTACCTTGCATAAAGACAAGCTTACCATCCATAGGAATAACAAAAATCTCGACAACAGACTACCTTCCATAATGACAAGGCTACCTTCCAATGGAATAACAAATATCTGAAAAAAATACTACCTTCCATAATGATAAGGCTACCATCCATTGGAGTAACACAAATCTCAACAACAGACTACCTTCCATAATGAAAAGCCTACCATCCATTGGACTAACAAAAATCTAGACAATAGACTATGTTCCATAAAGACAAGGCTACCATCCATTAGAGTAACAAAGATATCAACAACAGAGTACCTTCCATAATGACAAGTCTACCATCCATTGGAGTAACAAAAATCTGAACAACAGACTACCTTCCATAATGACAAGGCTACTATCCATTGGAGTAATAGAAATCACAACAACATACTACTTTCCATAAAGACAAGACTACCATCCCTTAGAGTAACAAAAATCGGGACAACAGACTACCTTTTATAATGACAAGGATACCATCCATTGGAGTAACAAAAATATAAACAAGAGACTACCTTCCATAATGACAAGGCTACCATCCATTGGAGTAACAAAAATCTCGAAAAAAGACTACCTTCCATATTGACAAGTCTACCAATCATTGGAGTAAAAAAGATATCGACAACAAAGTACCTTCCATAATGACAAGGCTACAATCCATTGGAGTAACAAAAATCATGATAAGAGACTACCTTCCATAATGACAAGGCTACCATCCATTGGAATAACAAAAATCTCGACAACAGACTACCTTCCATAATGACAAGCCTACCATCCATTGGAGTAACAAAGATATTGACAACAAACTACCTTTCATAATGACAAGTCTACCATCCATTGGAGTAACAAAAATCTGAACAACCGACTACCTTCCATAATGACAAGGCTACCATCCATTGGAGTAACAGAAATCACAACGAGATACTACCTTCCATAATGACAAGACTACCATCCATTAGAGTAACAAAAATCGGGGCAACAGACTACCTTCCATAATGACAAGGATACCATCCATTGGAGTAACAAAAATATAAACAAGAGACTACCTTCCATAATGACAAGGCTACCATCCATTAGAGTAACAAAAATTGGGACAAGAGACTACCTTCCATAATGACAAGGATACATTCCATTGGACTAAGAAAAATATCAACAAGAGACTACCTTCCATAATGACAAGGCTACCATCCATTGGAGTAACAAAAATCTCGACAAAAGACTACCTTCCATAATGACAAGGCTACCATCCATTGGAGTAACAAAGATATCGACAACATACTACCTTCCATAATGACAATGCTACCATCCATTGGAATAACAAAAATCTCGACAACAGACTACCTTCCATAATGACAAGGCTACTGTCCAACGGAATAACAAATATCTGAATAAAATACTACCTTCCATAATGATAAGGCTACCATCCATTGGATTAACACAAATCTCAACAACAGACTACCTTCCATAATGAAAATCCTACCATCCATTGGACTAACAAAAATCTAGACAATAGACTACCTTCCATAATGACAAGGCTACCATCCAGTAGAGTAACAAAGATATCGACAACAGACTACCTTCCATAATGACAAGTCTACCATCCATTGGAGTAATAAAAATCTGAACAACAGACTACCTTCCATAATGACAAGGCTACTATCCATTGGAGTAATAGAAATCACAACGACATATTACCTTCCATAATGACAAGACTACCATCCATTAGAGTAACAAAAATCGGGACAACAGACTACATTCCATAATGACAAGGATACCATCCATTGGAGTAACAAAAACATAAACTAGAGACTACCTTCCATAATGACAAGGCTACCATCCATTGGAGTAACAAAAATCTCGATAAAAGATTACCTTCCATATTGACAAGTCTACCATCCATTGGAGTAACAGAAATCACAACGACATACTAACTTCCATAATGACAAGACTACCATCCATTGGAGTAACAAAGATATCGACAACATAGTACCTTCCATAATGACAAGGCTACAATCCATTGGAGTAACAAAAATCATGATAATAGACTTCCTTCCATAATTACAAGGATACATTCCATTGGAGTAACAAAAATATCAACAAGAGACTACCTTCCATAATGATAAGGCTACCATCCATTGGAGTAACAAAAATCTCGACAAAAGGCTACCTTCCATAATGACAAGGCTATCATCCATTGGAGTAACAAAGATATCGACAACATACTACCTTCCATAATGACAACGCTACCATCCATTGGAGTAACAAAAATATTGACAACAGACTACCTTCCATAAAGACAAGCTTACCATCCATAGGAATAACAAAAATCTCGACAACAGACTACCTTCCATAATGACAAGGCTACCTTCCAATGGAATAACAAATATCTGAACAAAATACTACCTTCCATAATGATAAGACTACCGTCCATTGGAGTAACACAAATCTCAACAACAGACTACCTTCCACAATGAAAAGCCTACCATCCATTGGACTAACAAAAATCTAGACAATAGACTACCTTCCATAATGACAAGGCTACCATCCATTAGAGTAACAAAGATATCGACAACAGAGTACCTTCCATAATGACAAGTCTACCATCCATTGGAGTAACAAAAATCTGAACAACAGAATACCTCCCATAATGACAAGGCTACTATCCATTGGAGTAATAGAAATCACAACGACATACTACCTTCCATAATGACAAGACTACCATCCATTAGAGTAACAAAAATCGGGAGAACAGACTACCTTCCATAATGACAAGGATACCATCCATTGGAGTAACAAAAATATAAACAAGAGACTACCTTCCATAATGACAAGGCTACCATCCATTGGAGTAACAAAAATCTCGACAAAAGACTACCTTCCCTATTGACAAGTCTACCATCCATTGGAGTAACAGAAATCACAACGACATACTAACTTCCATAATGACAAGACTACCATCCATTAGAGTAACAAAAATTGGGACAACAGACTACCTTCCTTAATGACAAGGCTACCATCCATTGGTATAACAAAAATATCAATAATATACTATCTTCCATAATGACAAGGCTACCATCCATTGGAATAACAAAAATGATAACAAGAGACTACCTTCCATAATGACAAGACTACCATCCATTAGAGTAACAAAAATCTCGACAACAGACTACCTTCCATAATGAGAAGGCTACCATCCATTGGAGTAACAAAGATATCGACAACATAGTACCTTCCATAATGACAAGGCTACAATCCATTGGAGTAACAAAAATCATGATAATAGACTACCTTCCATAATGACAAGGCTACCATCCATTGGAATAACAAAAATTTCGACAACAGACTACCTTCCATAATGATAAGCCTACCATCCATTGGAGTAATAAAGATATTGACAACAGACTACCTTCCATAATGACAAGTCTACCATCCATTGGAGTAACAAAAATCTGAACAACATACTATCTTCCATAATGACAAGGCTACCATCCATTGGAGTCTCAGAAATCACAACGACATACTACCTTCCATAATGAAAAGACTACCATCCATTAGAGTAACAAAGATATCGACAACAGAGTACCTTCCATAATGACATGTCTACCATCCATTGGAGTAACAAAAATATAAACAAGAGACTACCTTCCATAATGACAAGGCTACCATCCATTGGAGTAACAGAAATAAAAATGACATACTACCTTCAATAATGACAAGACTACCATCCATTAGAGTAACAAAAATTGGGACAACAGACTACCTTCCATAATTACAAGGATACATTCCATTGGAGTAAGAAAAATATCAACAAGAGACTACCTTCCTTATTGACAAGGCTACCATCGATTGGAGTAACAAAAATCTCGACAAAAGACTACCTTCCATAATGACAAGGCTACCATCCATTGGAGTAACAAAGATATCGACAACATACTACCTTCCATAATGGCAATGCTTCCATCCATTGGAATAACAAAAATCTCGACAACAGACTACCTTCCATAATGACAAGGCTACCTTCCAATGGAATAACGAATATCTGAACAAAATACTACCTTCCATAATGATAAGGCTACCATCCATTGGAGTAACACAAATCTCAACAACAGACTACCTTCCATAATGAAAAGCCTACCATCCATTGGACTAACAAAAATCTAGACAATAGACTACCTTCCCTAATGACAAGGCTACCATCCATTAGAGTAAGAAAGATATCGACAACAGACTACCTTCCATAATGACAAGTCTACCATCCATTGGAGTAACAAAAATTTGAACAATAGACTACCTTCCATAATGGCAATGCTACTATCCATTGGAGTAATAGAAATCACAACGACATACTACCTTCAATAATGACAAGACTACCATCCATTAGAGTAACAAAAATTGGGACAACAGACTACCTTCCATAATTACAAGGATACATTCCATTGGAGTAAGAAAAATATCAACAAGAGACTACCTTCCTTATTGACAAGGCTACCATCGATTGGAGTAACAAAAATCTCGACAAAAGACTACCTTCCATAATGACAAGGCTACCATCCATTCGAGTAACAAAGATATCGACAACATACTACCTTCCATAATGGCAATGCTTCCATCCATTGGAATAACAAAAATCTCGACAACAGACTACCTTCCATAATGACAAGGCTACCTTCCAATGGAATAACGAATATCTGAACAAAATACTACCTTCCATAATGATAAGGCTACCATCCATTGGAGTAACACAAATCTCAACAACAGACTACCTTCCATAATGAAAAGCCTACCATCCATTGGACTAACAAAAATCTAGACAATAGACTACCTTCCATAATGACAAGGCTACCATCCATTAGAGTAAGAAAGATATCGACAACAGACTACCTTCCATAATGACAAGTCTACCATCCATTGGAGTAACAAAAATTTGAACAATAGACTACCTTCCATAATGGCAATGCTACTATCCATTGGAGTAATAGAAATCACAACGACATACTACCTTCCATAATGACAAGACTACCATCCAATAGAGTAACAAAAATCGGGACAACAGACTAACTTCCATAATGACAAGGCTACCATTCATTGGAGTAACAAAAATCTTGACAAAAGACTACCTTCCATATTGAAAAGTCTACCATCCATTGGAGTAACAGAAATCACAACGACATACTACCTTCCATAATGACAAGACTACCATCCATTAGAGTAACAAAAATTGGGACAACAGACTACCTTCCATAAAGACAAGGTTACCATCCATTGGTATAACAAAAATATCAAAAATAGGCTACCTTCCATAATGACAAGGCTACCATCAATTGGAATAAGAAAAATGTTAAAAAGAGACTACCTGCCATAATGACAAGACTACCATCCATTAGAGTAACAAAAATCTCGACAACAGACTACCTTCCATAATGAGAAGGCTACCATTCATTGGAGTAACAAAGATATCGACAACATAGTAACTTCCATAATGACAAGGCTACAATCCATTGGAGTAACAAAAATCACGACAATAGACTACCTTCCATAATGACAAGGCTACCATCCATTGGAATAACAAAAATCTCGACAACAGACTACCTTCCATAATGACAAGGCTACCATCCATTGGAGTAACAAAGATATTGACAACATACTACCTTCCATAATGACAAGTCTACCATCCATTGGAGTAACAAAAATCTGAACAACAGACTACCTTCCATAATGACAAGGCTACCATCCATTGGAGTAATAGAAATCACAACGACATACTACCTTCCATAATGACAAGACTACCATCCATTAGAGTAACAAAAATCGGGACAAAAGACTACCTTCCATAATGACAAGGATACATTCCATTGGAGTAACAAACATATCAACAAGAGACTACCTTCCATAATGACAAGGCTACCATCCATTGGAACAACAAAAATCTAGACAAAAGACTACCTTCCATAATGACAAGGCTACCATCCATTGGAGTAACAAAGATATCGACAACATACCACCTTCCATAATGACAATGCTACCATCCATTGGAGTAACAAAAATATTGACAACAGACTACCTTCCATAAAGACAAGCTTACCATCCATTGGAATAACAAAAATGTCGACAACAGACTGCCTTCCATAATGATAAGGCTACCTTCCAATGGAATAACAAATATATCGACAACAGACTACCTTCCATAATGACAAGGCTACCATCCATTGGAGTAAAAAAATGTCGACAATAGACTACCTTCCATAATGACAAGGCTACCATCCATTGGAGTATTAGAAATCACAATATCATACTACCTTCCATAATGACAAGACTACCATCCATTAGAGTAACAAAAATTGGGACAACAGACTACCTTCCATAATGAGAAGGATACCTCCATTGGAGTAACAAAAATCTCGACAAAAGACTACCTTCCATAATGACAAGGCTACCATCCATTGGAGTAAAAAAGATATCGACAACATACTACCTTCCATAATGAAAATGCTACCATCCATTGGATTAACAAAAATATCAACAACATACTACCTTCCATAAAGAAAAGCTTACCATACATAGGAATAACAAAAATCTGGACAACAGACTACCTTCCATAATGACAAGGCTACCATCCATTGGAGTAACAAAGATATTGACAACATACTACCTTCCATAATGACAAGTCTACCATCCATTGGAGTAACAAAAATCTGAACAACAGACTACCTTCCATAATGACAAGGCTACCATCCATTGGAGTAACAGAAATCACAACGACATACTACCTTCCATAATGACAAGACTACCATCCATTAGAGTAACAAAAATCGGGACAAAAGACTACCTTCCATAATGACAAGGATACATTCCATTGGAGTAACAAACATATCAACAAGAGACTACCTTCCATAATGACAAGGCTACCATCCATTGGAACAACAAAAATCTAGACAAAAGACTACCTTCCATAATGACAAGGCTACCATCCATTGGAGTAACAAAGATATTGACAACATACTACCTTCCATAATGACAAGTCTACCATCCATTGGAGTAACAAAAATCTGAACAACAGACTACCTTCCATAATGACAAGGCTACCATCCATTGGAGTAACAGAAATCACAACGACATACTACCTTCCATAATGACAAGACTACCATCCATTAGAGTAACAAAAATCGGGACAAAAGACTACCTTCCATAATGACAAGGATACATTCCATTGGAGTAACAAACATATCAACAAGAGACTACCTTCCATAATGACAAGGCTACCATCCATTGGAGCAACAAAAATCTAGACAAAAGACTACCTTCCATAATGACAAGGCTACCATCCATTGGAGTAACAAAGATATCGACAACATACCACCTTCCATAATGACAATGCTACCATCCATTGGAGTAACAAAAATATTGACAACAGACTACCTTCCATAAAGACAAGCTTACCATCCATTGGAATAACAAAAATGTCGACAACAGACTGCCTTCCATAATGATAAGGCTACCTTCCAATGGAATAACAAAGATATCGACAACAGACTACCTTCCATAATGACAAGGCTACCATCCATTGGAGTAAAAAAATGTCGACAATAGACTACCTTCCATAATGACAAGGCTACCATCCATTGGAGTATTAGAAATCACAATATCATACTACCTTCCATAATGACAAGACTACCATCCATTAGAGTAACAAAAATTGGGACAACAGACTACCTTCCATAATGAGAAGGATACCATCCATTGGAGTAACAAAAATCTCGACAAAAGACTACCTTCCATAATGACAAGGCTACCATCCATTGGAGTAAAAAAGATATCGACAACATACTACCTTCCATAATGAAAATGCTACCATCCATTGGAGTAACAAAGATATCAACAACATACTACCTTCCATAAAGAAAAGCTTACCATACATAGGAATAACAAAAATCTCGACAACAGACTACCTTCCATAATGACAAGGCTACCTTCCAATGGAATAACAAATATCTGAACAAAATACTACCTTCAATAATGATAAGGCTACCATCCATTGGAGTAACACAAATCTCGACTATAGACTACCTTCCATAATTAAAAGCCTACCATCCATTGGACTAACAAAAATCTCGACAATAGACTACCTTCCATAATGACAAGGCTACCATCAATTAAAGTAACAAAGACATCGACAATAGACTACCTTCCATAATGACAAGGCTACCATCCATTGGAGTAAAAAAAATCTCGACAATAGACTACCTTCAATAATGGCATGGCTACCATCCATTGGAGTAACAAAAATCTCGACACCAGACTACCTACCATAATGACAAGGCTACCATCCATTAGAGTAAGAAAGATATCGACAACAGACTACCTTCCATAATGACAAGTCTACCATCCATTGGAGTAACAAAAATTTGAACAATAGACTACCTTCCATAATGGCAATGCTACTATCCATTGGAGTAATAGAAATCACAACGACATACTACCTTCCATAATGACAAGACTACCATCCAATAGAGTAACAAAAATCGGGACAACAGACTAACTTCCATAATGACAAGGCTACCATTCATTGGAGTAACAAAAATCTTGACAAAAGACTACCTTCCATATTGAAAAGTCTACCATCCATTGGAGTAACAGAAATCACAACGACATACTACCTTCCATAATGACAAGACTACCATCCATTAGAGTAACAAAAATTGGGACAACAGACTACCTTCCATAAAGACAAGGTTACCATCCATTGGTATAACAAAAATATCAATAATAGACTACCTTCCATAATGACAAGGCTACCATCAATTGGAATAAGAAAAATGTTAAAAAGAGACTACCTGCCATAATGACAAGACTACCATCCATTAGAGTAACAAAAATCTCGACAACAGACTACCTTCCATAATGAGAAGGCTACCATTCATTGGAGTAACAAAGATATCGACAACATAGTAACTTCCATAATGACAAGGCTACAATCCATTGGAGTAACAAAAATCACGACAATAGACTACCTTCCATAATGACAAGGCTACCATCCATTGGAATAACAAAAATCTCGACAACAGACTACCTTCCATAATGACAAGGCTACCATCCATTGGAGTAACAAAGATATTGACAACATACTACCTTCCATAATGACAAGTCTACCATCCATTGGAGTAACAAAAATCTGAACAACAGACTACCTTCCATAATGACAAGGCTACCATCCATTGGAGTAACAGAAATCACAACGACATACTACCTTCCATAATGACAAGACTACCATCCATTAGAGTAACAAAAATCGGGACAAAAGACTACCTTCCATAATGACAAGGATACATTCCATTGGAGTAACAAACATATCAACAAGAGACTACCTTCCATAATGACAAGGCTACCATCCATTGGAACAACAAAAATCTAGACAAAAGACTACCTTCCATAATGACAAGGCTACCATCCATTGGAGTAACAAAGATATCGACAACATACCACCTTCCATAATGACAATGCTACCATCCATTGGAGTAACAAAAATATTGACAACAGACTACCTTCCATAAAGACAAGCTTACCATCCATTGGAATAACAAAAATGTCGACAACAGACTGCCTTCCATAATGATAAGGCTACCTTCCAATGGAATAACAAATATATCGACAACAGACTACCTTCCATAATGACAAGGCTACCATCCATTGGAGTAAAAAAATGTCGACAATAGACTACCTTCCATAATGACAAGGCTACCATCCATTGGAGTATTAGAAATCACAATATCATACTACCTTCCATAATGACAAGACTACCATCCATTAGAGTAACAAAAATTGGGACAACAGACTACCTTCCATAATGAGAAGGATACCTCCATTGGAGTAACAAAAATCTCGACAAAAGACTACCTTCCATAATGACAAGGCTACCATCCATTGGAGTAAAAAAGATATCGACAACATACTACCTTCCATAATGAAAATGCTACCATCCATTGGATTAACAAAAATATCAACAACATACTACCTTCCATAAAGAAAAGCTTACCATACATAGGAATAACAAAAATCTGGACAACAGACTACCTTCCATAATGACAAGGCTACCATCCATTGGAGTAACAAAGATATTGACAACATACTACCTTCCATAATGACAAGTCTACCATCCATTGGAGTAACAAAAATCTGAACAACAGACTACCTTCCATAATGACAAGGCTACCATCCATTGGAGTAACAGAAATCACAACGACATACTACCTTCCATAATGACAAGACTACCATCCATTAGAGTAACAAAAATCGGGACAAAAGACTACCTTCCATAATGACAAGGATACATTCCATTGGAGTAACAAACATATCAACAAGAGACTACCTTCCATAATGACAAGGCTACCATCCATTGGAGCAACAAAAATCTAGACAAAAGACTACCTTCCATAATGACAAGGCTACCATCCATTGGAGTAACAAAGATATCGACAACATACCACCTTCCATAATGACAATGCTACCATCCATTGGAGTAACAAAAATATTGACAACAGACTACCTTCCATAAAGACAAGCTTACCATCCATTGGAATAACAAAAATGTCGACAACAGACTGCCTTCCATAATGATAAGGCTACCTTCCAATGGAATAACAAAGATATCGACAACAGACTACCTTCCATAATGACAAGGCTACCATCCATTGGAGTAAAAAAATGTCGACAATAGACTACCTTCCATAATGACAAGGCTACCATCCATTGGAGTATTAGAAATCACAATATCATACTACCTTCCATAATGACAAGACTACCATCCATTAGAGTAACAAAAATTGGGACAACAGACTACCTTCCATAATGAGAAGGATACCATCCATTGGAGTAACAAAAATCTCGATAAAAGACTACCTTCCATAATGACAAGGCTACCATCCATTGGAGTAAAAAAGATATCGACAACATACTACCTTCCATAATGAAAATGCTACCATCCATTGGAGTAACAAAGATATCAACAACATACTACCTTCCATAAAGAAAAGCTTACCATACATATGAATAACAAAAATCTCGACAACAGACTACCTTCCATAATGACAAGGCTACCTTCCAATGGAATAACAAATATCTGAACAAAATACTACCTTCAATAATGATAAGGCTACCATCCATTGGAGTAACACAAATCTCGACTATAGACTACCTTCCATAATTAAAAGCCTACCATCCATTGGACTAACAAAAATCTCGACAATAGACTACCTTCCATAATGACAAGGCTACCATCAATTAAAGTAACAAAGACATCGACAATAGACTACCTTCCATAATGACAAGGCTACCATCCATTGGAGTAAAAAAAATCTCGACAATAGACTACCTTCAATAATGGCATGGCTACCATCCATTGGAGTAACAAAAATCTCGACACCAGACTACCTACCATAATGACAAGGCTACCATCTATAGGAGTAACAAAGATATCGACAACACGGTACCTTTCATAATGACAAGGCTACCATCCATTGGAGTAACAAAGATATTGACAACATACTACCTTCAATAATGACAAGGCTACCATCCATTGGAATAACGAAAATCTCGACAACAGACTACCTTCTATAATGATAACGCTACCATCCATTGGAATAACAAATATCTCGACAATGGACTACCTTCCATAATGACAAGGCTACCATCCAATGGAGTAAAAAAAATCTAGGCAACAAACTACCTTCCATAATTACAAGGTTACCATCCATTGGAGTAACAAAAATATCTACAATA
Organism: Vicia faba; assembly: GCA_948472305.1. NCBI lineage: Eukaryota > Viridiplantae > Streptophyta > Magnoliopsida > Fabales > Fabaceae > Vicia > Vicia faba. Next base: position 583,144,270 of record OX451739.1, on the reverse strand, counting down.
GACTACCTTCAATAATGACAAGGATACCATCCATTGGAGTAACAAAAATATCAACAAGAGACTACCTTCCATAATGACAAGGCTAGCAGACATTGGAGTAACAAAAATCTCGACAAAAGACTACCTTCCATAATGACAAGGCTACCATCCATTGGAGTAACAAAAATATCGACAACAGACTACCTTCCATAAAGACAAGCTTACCATCCATAAGAATAACAAAAATCTCGACAATAGACTACCATCCATAATGACAAGGCTACCTTCCAATGGAATAACAAATATCTGAACAAAATACTACCTTCCATAATGATAAGCCTACCATCCATTGGAGTAACACAAATCTCAACAATAGACTACCTTCCGTAATGACATGGCTACCATCCATTAGAGTAACAAAGATATCGACAACAGACTAGCTTCCATAATGACAAGTCTAGCATCCATTGGAGTAACAAAAATCTGAACAACAGACTACCTTCCATAATGACAAGGTTACCATCCATTGGAGTAATAGAAATCACAACGACATACTACCTTCCATAATGACAATACTACCATCCATTAGAGTAACAAAAATCGGGACAACAGACTACCTTCCATATTGATAAGGATACCATCCATTGGAGTAACAAAAATATAAACAAGAGACTACCTTCCATAATGACAAGCCTACCATCCATTGGAGTAACAAAAATCTCGACAAAAGACTACCTTCCATATTGACAAGTCTACCATCCATTGGAGTAACAGAAATCACAACGACATACTACCTTTCATAATGACAAGACTACCATCCATTAGAGTAACAAAAATTGGGACAACATACTACCTTCCATAATGACAAGGCTACCATCCATTGGTATAACAAAAATATCAATAATAGACTACCTTCCATAATGACAAGGCTACCATCCATTGGAATAACAAAATTGTTAACAAGAGACTACCTTCCATAATGACAAGACTACCATCCATTGGAGTAACAAAAATCTCGACAACAGACTACCTTCCATAATGAGAAGGCCACCATCCATTGGAGTAACAAAGATATCGACAACATAGTAACTTCCATAATGACAAGCCTACCATCCATTGGACTAACAAAAATCACGACAATAGACTACCTTCCATAATGACAAGGTTACCATCCATTGGAATAACAAAAATCTCGACAACAAACTACCTTTCATAATGACAAGGCTACCATCCATTGGAGTAACAAAGAGATTGACAACATACTAACTTCCATAATGATAAGGCTAACATCCATTGGAGTAACACAAATCTCAACAACAGACTTCCTTCCATAATGAAAAGCCTACCATCCATTGGACTAACAAAAATCTCGACAATAGACTACCTTCCGTAATGACCAGGCTACCATCCATTAGAGTAACAAAAATCACGACAACAGACTACCTTCCATAATGACAAGCTACCATCCATTGGAATAACAAAAATATCAACAACAGACTACCTTCCATAATGACAAGGCTACCATCCATTGGTATAACAAAAATATCAATAATAGACTACCTTCCATAATGACAACGCTACCATCCATTGGAATAACAAAATTGTTAACAAGAGACTACCTTCCATAATGACAAGACTACCATCCATTGGAGTAACAAAAATCTCGACAACAGACTACCTTCCATAATGAGAAGGCCACCATCCATTGGAGTAACAAAGATATCGACAACATAGTAACTTCCATAATGACAAGGTTACCATCCATTGGACTAACAAAAATCTCGACAACGAACTACCTTTCATAATGACAAGGCTACCATCCATTGGAGTAACAAAGATATCGACAACAGACTAGCTTCCATAATGACAAGTCTACCATCCATTGGAGTAACAAAAATCTGAACAACAGACTACCTTCCATAATGACAAGGCTTCCATCCATTGGAGTAATAGAAATAACAACGCCATACTAGCTTCCATAATGACAATACTACCATCCATTAGAGTAACAAAAATCGGGACAACAGACTACCTTCCATAATGACAAGGATACCATCCATTAGAGTAACAAAAATATAAACAAGAGATTACCTTCCATAATGACAAGGCTACCATCCATTGGAGTAACAAAAATCTCGACAAAAGACTACCTTCCATATTGACAAGTCTACCATCCATTGGAGTAACAGAAATCACAACGACATACTACCTTCAATAATGACAAGACTACAATCCATTATAGTAACAAAAATTGGGACAACAGACTACCTTCCATAATGACAAGGCTACCATCCATTGGTATAACAAAAATATCAATAATAGACTACCTTCCATAATGACAAGGCTACCATCCATTGGAATAACAAAATTGTTAACAAGAGACTACCTTCCATAATGACAAGACTACCATCCATTGGAGTAACAAAAATCTCGACAGCAGACTACCTTCCATAATGAGAAGGCTACCATCCATTGGAGTAACAAAGATATCGACAACATAGTAACTTCCATAATGACAAGGCTACAATCCATTGGAGTAACAAAAATCACGACAATAGACTACCTTCCATAATGACAAGGTTACCATCCATTGGAATAACAAAAATCTCAACAACAAACTACCTTCCATAATGACAAGGCTACCATCCATTGGAGTAACAAAGATATTGACAACATATTACCTTCCATAATGACAAGTCTACCATCCATTGGAGTAACAAAAATCTAAACAACAGACTACCTTCCATAATGACAAGGCTACCATCCATTGGAGTAACAAAAATCTCGACAAAAGACTACCTTCTATATTGACATGTCTACCATCCATTGGAGTAACAGAAATCACAACGACATACTACCTTCCATCATGACAAGACTACCATTCATTAGAGTAACAAAAATTGGGACAACAGACTACCTTCCATAATGACAAGGCTACCATCCATTGGTATAACAAAAATATCAATAATAGACTACCTTCCATAATGACAAGGCTACCATCCATTGGAGTAACAAAAATGTTAACAAGAGACTACCTTCCATAATGACAAGGCTACCATCCATTGGAATAACAAAATTGTTAACAAGAGACTACCTTCCATAATGACAAGACTACCATCCATTGGAGTAACAAAAATCTCGACAGCAGACTACCTTCCATAATGAGAAGGCTACCATCCATTGGAGTAACAAAGATATCGACAACATAGTAACTTCCATAATGATAAGGCTACAATCCATTGGAGTAACAAAAATCACGACAATAGACTACCTTCCATAATGACAAGGTTACCATCCATTGGAATAACAAAAATCTCAACAACAAACTACCTTCCATAATGACAAGGCTACCATCCATTGGAGTAACAAAGATATTGACAACATATTACCTTCCATAATGACAAGTCTACCATCCATTGGAGTAACAAAAATCTAAACAACAGACTACCTTCCATAATGACAAGGCTACCATCCATTGGAGTAACAGAAATCACAACGACATACTACCTTCCATAATGACAAGACTACCATCCATTAGAGTAAGAAAAATCGGGACAACAGACTACCTTCCCTAATGACAAGGATACCATCCATTAGAGTAACAAAAATATAAACAAGAGACTACCTTCCATAATGACAAGGCTACCATCCATTGGAGTAACCGAAATCACAATATCATACTACCTTCCCTAATGACAAGACTACCATCCATTAGAGTAACAAAAATTTGGACAAAAGACTACCTTCCATAATGACAAGGATACATTCCATTGGAGTAACAAAATATCAACAAGAGACTACCTTCCATAATGACAAGGCTACCATCCATTGGAGCAACAAAAATCTCGACAAAAGACTACCTTCCATAATGACAAGGCTACCTTCCATTGGAGTAACAAAGATATCGACAACATACCACATTCCATAATGAAAATGCTACCATCCATTGGAGTAACAAAAATCTCGACAAGAGACTACCTTCCATAATGATAAGGTTACCTTCCTATGGAATAACAAAGATATCGACAACAGACTACCTTCCATAATGATAAGGCTACCATCCATTGGAGTAAAAAAATGTCTACAATAGACTACCTTCAATAATGGCATGGCTACCATCCATTGGAGTAACAAAAATATCTACAATAGACTACCTTCAATAATGACAAGGATACCATCCATTGGAGTAACAAAAATATCAACAAGAGACTACCTTCCATAATGACAAGGCTCCCAGACATTGGAGTAACAAAAATCTCGACAAAAGACTACCTTCCATAATGACAAGGCTATCATCCATTGGAGTAACAAAGATATCGACAACATACTACCTTCCGTAATGACAAGGCTACCTTCCATTGGAGTAACAAAAATCACGACAATAGACTACCTTCCATAATGACAAGCTACCATCCATTGGAATAACAAAAATATCAACAACAGACTACCTTCCATAATGACAAGGCTACCATATAATAGATTAACAAAAATCTCGACAACAGACTACCTTCCATAATAACAAGGCTACCATCCATTAGAGTAATAAAAATATGGACAAAAGACTACCTTCCATAATGACAAGGCTACCATCCATTGGAGTAACAAAGATATTAACAACATACTACCTTCCATAATGACAAGTCTACCATCCATTGGAGTAACAAAAATATGAACAACAGACTACCTTCCATAATGACAAGGCTACCATCCATTGGAGTAACAGAAATCACAACGGCATACTACCTTCCATAATGACAAGACTACCATCCATTAGAGTAACAAAGATCGGGACAACAGACTACCTTCCATAATGAAAAGGATACCATCCATTGGAGTAACAAAAATATAAACAAGAGACTACCTTCCATAATTACAAGGCTACCATCCATTGGAGTAACAGAAATCACAATGACATACTACCTTCCATAATGACAAGACTATCATCCATTAGAGTAACAAAAATTGGGACAACAGACTACCTTCCATAATGACAAGGATACATTCCATTGGACTAAGAAAAATATCAACAAGAGACTACCTTCCATAATGACAAGGCTACCATCCATTGGTGTAACAAAAATCTCGACAAAAGACTACCTTCCATAATGAGAAGGCTACCATCCATTGGAGTAACAAAGATATCAACAACATACTACCTTCCATAATGACAATGCTACCATCCATTGGAGTAACGAAAATCTTGACAATAGACTACCTTCCATAATGATAATGCTACCATCCATTGGAATAACAAATATCTCGACAATGGACTACCTTCCATAATGACAAGGCTACCATCTATTGGAGTAACAAAAATATCTACAACAGACTACCTTCCATAATGATAAGGTTACCATCCATTGGAGTAACAAAAATATCAACAAGAGACTACCTTCCATAATGACAAGGCTACTAGACATTGGAGTAACAAAAATCTTGACAAAAGACTACCTTCCATAATGACAAGGCTATCATCCATTGGAGTAACAAAGATATCGACAACATACTACCTTCCGTAATGACAAGGCTATCTTCCATTGGAGTAACAAAAATCACGATAATAGACTACCTTCCATAATGACAAGCTACCATCCATTGGAATAACAAAAATCTCAACAACAAACTACCTTCCATAATGACGAGGCTACCATATAATAGATTAACAAAAATATCGACAACAGACTACCTTCCATAATGACAAGGCTACCATCCATTAGAGTAATAAAAATATGGACAAAAGACTACCTTCCATAATGACAAGGCTACCATCCATTGGATTAACAAAGATATTGACAACATACTACCTTCCATAATGACAAGTCTACCATCCATTGGAGTAACAAAAATGTGAACAACAGACTACCTTCCATAATGACAAGGCTACCATCCATTGGAGTAACATAAATCACAACAACATACTACCTTCCATAATGACAAGACTACCATCCATTAGAGTAACAAAAATAGGGACAATAGACTACCTTCCATAATGACAAGGATACCATCCATTGGAGTAACAAAAATATAAACAAGAGACTACCTTCCATAATGACAAGGCTACCATCCATTGGAGTAACAAAAATCTCGACAAAAGACTACCTTCCATATTGAGATGTCTACCATCCATTGGAGTAACAGAAATCACAACGACATACTACCTTCCATAATGACAAGACTACCATCCATTAGAGTAACAAAAATTGGGACAACAGACTACCTTCCATAATGACAAGGCAACCATCCATTGGTATAACAAAAATATCAATAATAGACTACCTTCCATAATGACAAGGCTACCATGCATTGGAATAACAAAAATGTTAACAAGAGACTACCTTCCATAATGACAAGACTACCATCCATTGGAGTAACAAAAATATCGATAATAGACTACCTTCCATAATGAGAAGGCTACCATCCATTGGAGTAACAAAGATATCGACAACATAGTACATTCCATAATGACAAGGCTATAATCCATTGGAGTAACAAAAATCACGACAATAGACTACCTTCCATAATGAAAAGGATAACATCCATTGGAATAAAAAAATTCTCGACAACAGACTACCTCCCATAATGACAAGGCTACCATCCATTGGAGTAACAAAGATATTGACAACATACTACCTTCCATAATGACAAGTCTACCATCCATTGGAGTAACAAAAATATGAACAACAGACTACCTTCCATAATGACATGGCTACCATCCATTGGAGTAACAGAAATCACAACGACATACTGCCTTCCATAATGACAAGACTACCATCCATTAGAGTAACAAAAATCGGGACAACAGACTACCTTCCATAATGACAAGGATACCATCCATTGGAGTAACAAAAATATAAAAAAGAGACTACCTTCCATAATGACAAGGCTACCATCCATTGGAGTAACAAAAATCTGAACAACAGACTACCTTCCATAATGAAAAGGCTACCATCCATTGGAGTAACAGAAATCACAACAACATACTACCTTCCATAATGACAAGACTACCATCCATTAGAGTAACAAAAATAGGGACAATAGACTACCTTCCATAATGACAAGGATACCATCCATTGGAGTAACAAAAATATAAACAAGAGACTACCTTCCATAATGACAAGGCTACCATCCATTGGAGTAACAAAAATCTCGACAAAAGACTACCTTCTATATTGACATGTCTACCATCCATTGGAGTAACAGAAATCACAACGACATACTACCTTCCATCATGACAAGACTACCATTCATTAGAGTAACAAAAATTGGGACAACAGACTACCTTCCATAATGACAAGGCTACCATCCATTGGTATAACAAAAATATCAATAATAGACTACCTTCCATAATGACAAGGCTACCATCCATTGGAGTAACAAAAATGTTAACAAGAGACTACCTTCCATAATGACAAGACTACCATCCATTGGAGTAATAAAAATATCGACAATAGACTACCTTCCATAATGAGAAGGCTACCATCCATTGGAGTAACAAAGATATCGACAACATAGTACATTCCATAATGACAAGGCTATAATCCATTGGAGTAAAAAAAATCACGACAATGGACTACCTTCCATAATTAAAAGGCTACCATCCATTGGAATAAAAAAAATCTCGACAACAGACTACCTTCCATAATGACAAGGCTACCATCCATTGGAGTAACAAAGATATTGACAACATACTACCTTCAATAATGACAAGTCTACCATCCATTGGAGTAACAAAAATATGAACAACAGACTACCTTCCATAATGACAAGGCTACCATCCATTGGAGTAACAGAAATCACAACGACATACTGCCTTCCATAATGACAAGACTACCATCCATTAGAGTAACAAAAATCGGGACAACAGACTACCTTCCATAATGACAAGGATACCATCCATTGGAGTAACAAAAATATAAAAAAGAGACTACCTTCCATAATGACAAGGCTACCATCCATTGGAGTAACAGAAATCACAATGACATACTACCTTCCATAATGACAAGACTACCATCCATTAGAGTAACAAAAATTGGGACAACAGACTATCTTCCATAATGACAAGGATACATTCCATTGGAGTAACAAAAATATCAACAAGAGACTACCTTCTGTAATGTCAAGGCTACCATCCATTGGAGTAACAAAAATCTCGACAATAGACTATCTTCAATAATGGCATGGCTACCATCCATTGGACTAACAAAAATCTCGACAACAGACTACCTACCATAATGACAAGGCTACCATCTATTGGAGTAACAAAGATATCGCAAACATGGTACCTTTCATAATGACAAGGCTACCATCCATTGGAGTAACAAAGATATTGACAACAGACTAACTTCCATAAAGACAAGCTTACCATCCATTGGAATAACAAAAATCTCGACAATAGACTACCTTCCATAATAACAAGGCTACCTTCCAATGGAATAAAAAATATCTGAACAAAATACTACCTTTCATAATGATAAGGCTACCATCCATTGGAGTAACACAAATATCGACAATAGACTACCTTCCATAATGAAAAGCCTACCATCCATTGGACTAACAAAAATCTCGACAATAGGCTACCTTCCATAATGACAAGGCTACCAACCATTAGAGTAACAAAGATATCGACAACAGACTACCTTCCATAATGACAAGGCTACCATACATTGGGGTAAAAAAAATCTCGACAATAGACTACCTTCTATAATGACATGGCTACCATCCATTGGAGTAACAAAAATCTCGACAACAGACTAACTACCATAATGACAAGGCTACCATCTATTGGAGTAACAAAGATATCGGTAACATAGTACCTTTCATAATGACAAGGCTACCATCAATTGGAGTAACAAAGATATTGACAACATACTACCTTCCATAATGACAAGGCTACCATACATTGGAGTAACGAAAATATCGACAACAGACTACCTTCCATAATGATAACGCTACCATCCATTGGAATAACAAATATCTCGACAACAGCCTACGTTCCATAATGACAAGTCTACCATCCATATGAGTAACCAAAATATGAACAAAGTGACTACCTTCCATAATGACAAGGCTACCATCCATTGGAGTAACAGAAATCACAACGACATACTACCTTCCATAATGAGAAGACTACAATCCATTAGAGTAACAAAAATCGAGACAACATACTACCTTCCATAATGACAAGGATACCATCCATTGGAGTAACAAAAATATAAACAAGAGACTACCTTCCATAATGACAAGGCTACCATCCATTGGAGTAACAGAAATCACAATGACATACTACCTTCCATAATGACAAGACTACCATCCATTAGATTATCAAAAATTGGGACAAAAGACTACCTTCCATAATGACAAGGATACATTCCATTGGAGTAACAAAAATATCAACAAGAGACTACCTTCCTTAATTACAAGGCTACCATCCATTGGAGTAACAAAAATCTCGACAAAAGACTACCTTCCATAATGACAAGGATACCATCCATTGGAGTAATACAGATATCGACAACATACCACCTTCCATAATGACAATGCTATCATCCATTGGAGTAACAAAAATATCGATAACAAACTACCTTCCATAAAGACAAGCTTACCATCCATTGGAATAACAAAAATCTCGACAACAGACTACCTTCCATAATGATAATGCTACCTTCCAATGGAATAAAAAATATCTGAACAAAATACTACCTTTCATAATTATAAGGCTACCATCCATTGGAGCAACACAAATCTCGACAACAGACTACCTTCCATAATGAAAAGGCTACCATCCATTGGAATAACAAAATTGCTAACAAGAGACTACCTTCCATAATGACAAGACTACCATCCATTAGAGTAACAAAAATCTCGACAATAGACTACCTTCCATAATGAGAAGGCTACCATCCATTGGAGTAACAAAGATATCGACAACATAGTACCTTCCATAATGACAAGGCTACAATCCATTGGAGTAACAAAAATCACGACAATAGACTACCTTCCATAATGACAAGGCTACCATCCATTGGAATAACAAAAATCTCGACAATAGACTACCTTCCATAATGACAAGGCTACCATCCATTGGAGTAACAAAGATATTGACAACATACTACCTTCCATATTGACAAGTCTACAATCCATTAGAGTTACAAAAATATGAACAACAAACTACCTTCCATAATGACAAGGCTACCATCCATTGGAGTAACAGAAATCACAACGACATACTACCTTCCATAATGAGAAGACTACCATCCATTAGAGTAACAAAAATCGGGACAACAGACTACTTTCCATAATGACAAGGATACCATCCATTAGAGTAACAAAAATATAAACAAGAGACTACCTTCCATAATGACAAGGCTACCATCCATTGGAGTAACAGAAATCACAATGACATACTACCTTTCATAATGACAAGACTACCATCCATTAGAGAATCAAAAATTGGGACAAAAGACTACCTTCCATAATGACAAGGATACATTCCATTGGAGTACCAAAATATCAACAAGAGACTACCTTCCTTAATTACAAGGCTACCATCCAATGGAGTAACAAAAATCTCGACAAAAGACTACCTTCCATATTGACAAGGATACCATCCATTGGAGTAACAAAGATATCGACAACATACCACCTTCCATAATGACAATGCTACCATCCATTGGAGTAACAAAAATATCGACAACAGACTACCTTCCATAAAGACAAGCTTACCATCCATTGGAATAACAAAAATCTCGACAACAGACTACCTTCCATAATGACAAGGCTACCTTCCAATGGAATGACAAATATCTGAACAAAATACTACCTTTCATAATTATAAGGCTACCATCCATTGGAGTAACACAAATCTCGACAACAGACTACCTTCCTTATGAAAAGCCTACCATCCATTGGACTAACATAAATCTCGACAATAGCCTACCTTTCATAATGACAAGGCTACCATCCATTAGAGTAACAAAGATATCGATAACATACTACCTTCCATAATGACAAGGCTACCATACATTGGGGTAAAAAAAATCTCGACAACAGACTGCCTTCAATAATGGCATGACTACCATCCATTGGACTAACAAAAATCTCGACAACAGACTACCTTCCATAATGATAAGGCTACCATCCATTAGAGTAAGAAAGATATCGACAACAGACTACCTTCCATAATGACAAGTCTACCATCCATTGGAGTAACAAAAATTTGAACAATAGACTACCTTCCATAATGGCAATGCTACTATCCATTGGAGTAATAGAAATCACAACGACATACTACCTTCCATAATGACAAGACTACCATCCAATAGAGTAACAAAAATCGGGACAACAGACTAACTTCCATAATGACAAGGCTACCATTCATTGGAGTAACAAAAATCTTGACAAAAGACTACCTTCCATATTGAAAAGTCTACCATCCATTGGAGTAACAGAAATCACAACGACATACTACCTTCCATAATGACAAGACTACCATCCATTAGAGTAACAAAAATTGGGACAACAGACTACCTTCCATAAAGACAAGGTTACCATCCATTGGTATAACAAAAATATCAATAATAGACTACCTTCCATAATGACAAGGCTACCATCAATTGGAATAAGAAAAATGTTAAAAAGAGACTACCTGCCATAATGACAAGACTACCATCCATTAGAGTAACAAAAATCTCGACAACAGACTACCTTCCATAATGAGAAGGCTACCATTCATTGGAGTAACAAAGATATCGACAACATAGTAACTTCCATAATGACAAGGCTACAATCCATTGGAGTAACAAAAATCACGACAATAGACTACCTTCCATAATGACAAGGCTACCATCCATTGGAATAACAAAAATCTCGACAACAGACTACCTTCCATAATGACAAGGCTACCATCCATTGGAGTAACAAAGATATTGACAACATACTACCTTCCATAATGACAAGTCTACCATCCATTGGAGTAACAAAAATCTGAACAACAGACTACCTTCCATAATGACAAGGCTACCATCCATTGGAGTAACAGAAATCACAACGACATACTACCTTCCATAATGACAAGACTACCATCCATTAGAGTAACAAAAATCGGGACAAAAGACTACCTTCCATAATGACAAGGATACATTCCATTGGAGTAACAAACATATCAACAAGAGACTACCTTCCATAATGACAAGGCTACCATCCATTGGAACAACAAAAATCTAGACAAAAGACTACCTTCCATAATGACAAGGCTACCATCCATTGGAGTAACAAAGATATCGACAACATACCACCTTCCATAATGACAATGCTACCATCCATTGGAGTAACAAAAATATTGACAACAGACTACCTTCCATAAAGACAAGCTTACCATCCATTGGAATAACAAAAATGTCGACAACAGACTGCCTTCCATAATGATAAGGCTACCTTCCAATGGAATAACAAATATATCGACAACAGACTACCTTCCATAATGACAAGGCTACCATCCATTGGAGTAAAAAAATGTCGACAATAGACTACCTTCCATAATGACAAGGCTACCATCCATTGGAGTATTAGAAATCACAATATCATACTACCTTCCATAATGACAAGACTACCATCCATTAGAGTAACAAAAATTGGGACAACAGACTACCTTCCATAATGAGAAGGATACCTCCATTGGAGTAACAAAAATCTCGACAAAAGACTACCTTCCATAATGACAAGGCTACCATCCATTGGAGTAAAAAAGATATCGACAACATACTACCTTCCATAATGAAAATGCTACCATCCATTGGATTAACAAAAATATCAACAACATACTGCCTTCCATAAAGAAAAGCTTACCATACATAGGAATAACAAAAATCTGGACAACAGACTACCTTCCATAATGACAAGGATACCATCCATTGGAGTAATAAAGATATTGACAACATACTACCTTCCATAATGACAAGTCTACCATCCATTGGAGTAACAAAAATCTGAACAACAGACTACCTTCCATAATGACAAGGCTACCATCCATTGGAGTAACAGAAATCACAACGACATACTACCTTCCATAATGACAAGACTACCATCCATTAGAGTAACAAAAATCGGGACAAAAGACTACCTTCCATAATGACAAGGATACATTCCATTGGAGTAACAAACATATCAACAAGAGACTACCTTCCATAATGACAAGGCTACCATCCATTGGAGCAACAAAAATCTAGACAAAAGACTACCTTCCATAATGACAAGGCTACCATCCATTGGAGTAACAAAGATATCGACAACATACCACCTTCCATAATGACAATGCTACCATCCATTGGAGTAACAAAAATATTGACAACAGACTACCTTCCATAAAGACAAGCTTACCATCCATTGGAATAACAAAAATGTCGACAACAGACTGCCTTCCATAATGATAAGGCTACCTTCCAATGGAATAACAAAGATATCGACAACAGACTACCTTCCATAATGACAAGGCTACCATCCATTGGAGTAAAAAAATGTCGACAATAGACTACCTTCCATAATGACAAGGCTACCATCCATTGGAGTATTAGAAATCACAATATCATACTACCTTCCATAATGACAAGACTACCATCCATTAGAGTAACAAAAATTGGGACAACAGACTACCTTCCATAATGAGAAGGATACCATCCATTGGAGTAACAAAAATCTCGACAAAAGACTACCTTCCATAATGACAAGGCTACCATCCATTGGAGTAAAAAAGATATCGACAACATACTACCTTCCATAATGAAAATGCTACCATCCATTGGAGTAACAAAGATATCAACAACATACTACCTTCCATAAAGAAAAGCTTACCATACATAGGAATAACAAAAATCTCGACAACAGACTACCTTCCATAATGACAAGGCTACCTTCCAATGGAATAACAAATATCTGAACAAAATACTACCTTCAATAATGATAAGGCTACCATCCATTGGAGTAACACAAATCTCGACTATAGACTACCTTCCATAATTAAAAGCCTACCATCCATTGGACTAACAAAAATCTCGACAATAGACTACCTTCCATAATGACAAGGCTACCATCAATTAAAGTAACAAAGACATCGACATTAGACTACCTTCCATAATGACAAGGCTACCATCCATTGGAGTAAAAAAAATATCGACAATAGACTACCTTCAATAATGGCATGGCTACCATCCATTGGAGTAACAAAAATCTCGACACCAGACTACCTACCATAATGACAAGGCTACCATCTATAGGAGTAACAAAGATATCGACAACACGGTACCTTTCATAATGACAAGGCTACCATCCATTGGAGTAACAAAGATATTGACAACATACTACCTTCAATAATGACAAGGCTACCATCCATTGGAATAACGAAAATCTCGACAACAGACTACCTTCTATAATGATAACGCTACCATCCATTGGAATAACAAATATCTCGACAATGGACTACCTTCCATAATGACAAGGCTACCATCCAATGGAGTAAAAAAAATCTAGGCAACAAACTACCTTCCATAATTACAAGGTTACCATCCATTGGAGTAACAAAAATATCTACAATAGACTACCTTCAATAATGACAAGGATACCATCCATTGGAGTAACAAAAATATCAACAAGAGACTACCTTCCATAATGACAAGGCTAGCAGACATTGGAGTAACAAAAATCTCGACAAAAGACTACCTTCCATAATGACAAGGCTACCATCCATTGGAGTAACAAAAATATCGACAACAGACTACCTTCCATAAAGACAAGCTTACCATCCATAAGAATAACAAAAATCTCGACAATAGACTACCATCCATAATGACAAGGCTACCTTCCAATGGAATAACAAATATCTGAACAAAATACTACCTTCCATAATGATAAGCCTACCATCCATTGGAGTAACACAAATCTCAACAATAGACTACCTTCCGTAATGACATGGCTACCATCCATTAGAGTAACAAAGATATCGACAACAGACTAGCTTCCATAATGACAAGTCTAGCATCCATTGGAGTAACAAAAATCTGAACAACAGACTACCTTCCATAATGACAAGGTTACCATCCATTGGAGTAATAGAAATCACAACGACATACTACCTTCCATAATGACAATACTACCATCCATTAGAGTAACAAAAATCGGGACAACAGACTACCTTCCATATTGATAAGGATACCATCCATTGGAGTAACAAAAATATAAACAAGAGACTACCTTCCATAATGACAAGCCTACCATCCATTGGAGTAACAAAAATCTCGACAAAAGACTACCTTCCATATTGACAAGTCTACCATCCATTGGAGTAACATAAATCACAACGACATACTACCTTTCATAATGACAAGACTACCATCCATTAGAGTAACAAAAATTGGGACAACATACTACCTTCCATAATGACAAGGCTACCATCCATTGGTATAACAAAAATATCAATAATAGACTACCTTCCATAATGACAAGGCTACCATCCATTGGAATAACAAAATTGTTAACAAGAGACTACCTTCCATAATGACAAGACTACCATCCATTGGAGTAACAAAAATCTCGACAACAGACTACCTTCCATAATGAGAAGGCCACCATCCATTGGAGTAACAAAGATATCGACAACATAGTAACTTCCATAATGACAAGCCTACCATCCATTGGACTAACAAAAATCACGACAATAGACTACCTTCCATAATGACAAGGTTACCATCCATTGGAATAACAAAAATCTCGACAACAAACTACCTTTCATAATGACAAGGCTACCATCCATTGGAGTAACAAAGAGATTGACAACATACTAACTTCCATAATGATAAGGCTAACATCCATTGGAGTAACACAAATCTCAACAACAGACTTCCTTCCATAATGAAAAGCCTACCATCCATTGGACTAACAAAAATCTCGACAATAGACTACCTTCCGTAATGACCAGGCTACCATCCATTAGAGTAACAAAAATCACGACAACAGACTACCTTCCATAATGACAAGCTACCATCCATTGGAATAACAAAAATATCAACAACAGACTACCTTCCATAATGACAAGGCTACCATCCATTGGTATAACAAAAATATCAATAATAGACTACCTTCCATAATGACAACGCTACCATCCATTGGAATAACAAAATTGTTAACAAGAGACTACCTTCCATAATGACAAGACTACCATCCATTGGAGTAACAAAAATCTCGACAACAGACTACCTTCCATAATGAGAAGGCCACCATCCATTGGAGTAACAAAGATATCGACAACATAGTAACTTCCATAATGACAAGGTTACCATCCATTGGACTAACAAAAATCTCGACAACGAACTACCTTTCATAATGACAAGGCTACCATCCATTGGAGTAACAAAGATATCGACAACAAACTAGCTTCCATAATGACAAGTCTACCATCCATTGGAGTAACAAAAATCTGAACAACAGACTACCTTCCATAATGACAAGGCTTCCATCCATTGGAGTAATAGAAATAACAACGACATACTAGCTTCCATAATGACAATACTACCATCCATTAGAGTAACAAAAATCGGGACAACAGACTACCTTCCATAATGACAAGGATACCATCCATTAGAGTAACAAAAATATAAACAAGAGACTACCTTCCATAATGACAAGGCTACCATCCATTGGAGTAACAAAAATCTCGACAAAAGACTACCTTCCATATTGACAAGTCTACCATCCATTGGAGTAACAGAAATCACAACGACATACTACCTTCAATAATGACAAGACTACAATCCATTAGAGTAACAAAAATTGGGACAACAGACTACCTTCCATAATGACAAGGCTACCATCCATTGGTATAACAAAAATATCAATAATAGACTACCTTCCATAATGACAAGGCTACCATCCATTGGAATAACAAAATTGTTAACAAGAGTCTACCTTCCATAATGACAAGACTACCATCCATTGGAGTAACAAAAATCTCGACAGCAGACTACCTTCCATAATGAGAAGGCTACCATCCATTGGAGTAACAAAGATATCGACAACATAGTAACTTCCATAATGACAAGGCTACAATCCATTGGAGTAACAAAAATCACGACAATAGACTACCTTCCATAATGACAAGGTTACCATCCATTGGAATAACAAAAATCTCAACAACAAACTACCTTCCATAATGACAAGGCTACCATCCATTGGAGTAACAAAGATATTGACAACATATTACCTTCCATAATGACAAGTCTACCATCCATTGGAGTAACAAAAATCTAAACAACAGACTACCTTCCATAATGACAAGGCTACCATCCATTGGAGTAACAAAAATCTCGACAAAAGACTACCTTCTATATTGACATGTCTACCATCCATTGGAGTAACAGAAATCACAACGACATACTACCTTCCATCATGACAAGACTACCATTCATTAGAGTAACAAAAATTGGGACAACAGACTACCTTCCATAATGACAAGGCTACCATCCATTGGTATAACAAAAATATCAATAATAGACTACCTTCCATAATGACAAGGCTACCATCCATTGGAGTAACAAAAATGTTAACAAGAGACTACCTTCCATAATGACAAGGCTACCATCCATTGGAATAACAAAATTGTTAACAAGAGACTACCTTCCATAATGACAAGACTACCATCCATTGGAGTAACAAAAATCTCGACAGCAGACTACCTTCCATAATGAGAAGGCTACCATCCATTGGAGTAACAAAGATATCGACAACATAGTAACTTCCATAATGACAAGGCTACAATCCATTGGAGTAACAAAAATCACGACAATAGACTACCTTCCATAATGACAAGGTTACCATCCATTGGAATAACAAAAATCTCAACAACAAACTACCTTCCATAATGACAAGGCTACCATCCATTGGAGTAACAAAGATATTGACAACATATTACCTTCCATAATGACAAGTCTACCATCCATTGGAGTAACAAAAATCTAAACAACAGACTACCTTCCATAATGACAAGGCTACCATCCATTGGAGTAACAGAAATCACAACGACATACTACCTTCCATAATGACAAGACTACCATCCAATAGAGTAAGAAAAATCGGGACAACAGACTACCTTCCCTAATGACAAGGATACCATCCATTAGAGTAACAAAAATATAAACAAGAGACTACCTTCCATAATGACAAGGCTACCATCCATTGGAGTAACCGAAATCACAATATCATACTACCTTCCCTAATGACAAGACTACCATCCATTAGAGTAACAAAAATTTGGACAAAAGACTACCTTCCATAATGACAAGGATACATTCCATTGGAGTAACAAAATATCAACAAGAGACTACCTTCCATAATGACAAGGCTACCATCCATTGGAGCAACAAAAATCTCGACAAAAGACTACCTTCCATAATGACAAGGCTACCTTCCATTGGAGTAACAAAGATATCGACAACATACCACATTCCATAATGAAAATGCTACCATCCATTGGAGTAACAAAAATATCGACAACATACTACCTTCCATTGGAATAACAAAAATCTCGACAAGAGACTACCTTCCATAATGATAAGGCTACCTTCCTATGGAATAACAAAGATATCGACAACAGACTACCTTCCATAATGATAAGGCTACCATCCATTGGAGTAAAAAAATGTCTACAATAGACTACCTTCAATAATGGCATGGCTACCATCCATTGGAGTAACAAAAATATCTACAATAGACTACCTTCAATAATGACAAGGATACCATCCATTGGAGTAACAAAAATATCAACAAGAGACTACCTTCCATAATGACAAGGCTCCCAGACATTGGAGTAACAAAAATCTCGACAAAAGACTACCTTCCATAATGACAAGGCTATCATCCATTGGAGTAACAAAGATATCGACAACATATTACCTTCCGTAATGACAAGGCTACCTTCCATTGGAGTAACAAAAATCACGACAATAGACTACCTTCCATAATGTCAAGCTACCATCCATTGGAATAACAAAAATATCAACAACAGACTACCTTCCATAATGACAAGGCTACCATATAATAGATTAACAAAAATCTCGACAACAGACTACCTTCCATAATAACAAGGCTACCATCCATTAGAGTAATAAAAATATGGACAAAAGACTACCTTCCATAATGACAAGGCTACCATCCATTGGAGTAACAAATATATTAACAACATACTACCTTCCATAATGACAAGTCTACCATCCATTGGAGTAACAAAAATATGAACAACAGACTACCTTCCATAATGACAAGGCTACCATCCATTGGAGTAACAGAAATCACAACGGCATACTACCTTCCATAATGACAAGACTACCATCCATTAGAGTAACAAAGATCGGGACAACAGACTACCTTCCATAATGAAAAGGATACCATCCATTGGAGTAACAAAAATATAAACAAGAGACTACCTTCCATAATTACAAGGCTACCATCCATTGGAGTAACAGAAATCACAATGACATACTACCTTCCATAATGACAAGACTATCATCCATTAGAGTAACAAAAATTGGGACAACAGACTACCTTCCATAATGACAAGGATACATTCCATTGGACTAAGAAAAATATCAACAAGAGACTACCTTCCATAATGACAAGGCTACCATCCATTGGAGTAACAAAAATCTCGACAAAAGACTACCTTCCATAATGAGAAGGCTACCATCCATTGGAGTAACAAAGATATCAACAACATACTACCTTCCATAATGACAATGCTACCATCCATTGGAGTAACGAAAATCTTGACAATAGACTACCTTCCATAATGATAATGCTACCATCCATTGGAATAACAAATATCTCGACAATGGACTACCTTCCATAATAAAAAGGCTACCATCTATTGGAGTAACAAAAATATCTACAACAGACTACCTTCCATAATGATAAGGTTACCATCCATTGGAGTAACAAAAATATCAACAAGAGACTACCTTCCATAATGACAAGGCTACTAGACATTGGAGTAACAAAAATCTTGACAAAAGACTACCTTCCATAATGACAAGGCTATCATCCATTGGAGTAACAAAGATATCGACAACATACTACCTTCCGTAATGACAAGGCTATCTTCCATTGGAGTAACAAAAATCACGATAATAGACTACCTTCCATAATGACAAGCTACCATCCATTGGAATAACAAAAATCTCAACAACAAACTACCTTCCATAATGACGAGGCTACCATATAATAGATTAACAAAAATATCGAAAACAGACTACCTTCCATAATGACAAGGCTACCATCCATTAGAGTAATAAAAATATGGACAAAAGACTACCTTCCATAATGACAAGGCTACCATCCATTGGACTAACAAAGATATTGACAACATACTACCTTCCATAATGACAAGTCTACCATCCATTGGAGTAACAAAAATGTGAACAACAGACTACCTTCCATAATGACAAGGCTACCATCCATTGGAGTAACATAAATCACAACAACATACTACCTTCCATAATGACAAGACTACCATCCATTAGAGTAACAAAAATAGGGACAATAGACTACCTTCCATAATGACAAGGATACCATCCATTGGAGTAACAAAAATATAAACAAGAGACTACCTTCCATAATGACAAGGCTACCATCCATTGGAGTAACAAAAATCTCGACAAAAGACTACCTTCCATATTGAGATGTCTACCATCCATTGGAGTAACAGAAATCACAACGACATACTACCTTCCATAATGACAAGACTACCATCCATTAGAGTAACAAAAATTGGGACAACAGACTACCTTCCATAATGACAAGGCAACCATCCATTGGTATAACAAAAATATCAATAATAGACTACCTTCCATAATGACAAGGCTACCATGCATTGGAATAACAAAAATGTTAACAAGAGACTACCTTCCATAATGACAAGACTACCATCCATTGGAGTAACAAAAATATCGATAATAGACTACCTTCCATAATGAGAAGGCTACCATCCATTGGAGTAACAAAGATATCGACAACATAGTACATTCCATAATGACAAGGCTATAATCCATTGGAGTAACAAAAATCACGACAATAGACTACCTTCCATAATGAAAAGGATAACATCCATTGGAATAAAAAAATTCTCGACAACAGACTACCTCCCATAATGACAAGGCTACCATCCATTGGAGTAACAAAGATATTGACAACATACTACCTTCCATAATGACAAGTCTACCATCCATTGGAGTAACAAAAATATGAACAACAGACTACCTTCCATAATGACATGGCTACCATCCATTGGAGTAACAGAAATCACAACGACATACTGCCTTCCATAATGACAAGACTACCATCCATTAGAGTAACAAAAATCGGGACAACAGACTACCTTCCATAATGACAAGGATACCATCCATTGGAGTAACAAAAATATAAAAAAGAGACTACCTTCCATAATGACAAGGCTACCATCCATTGGAGTAACAAAAATCTGAACAACAGACTACCTTCCATAATGACAAGGCTACCATCCATTGGAGTAACAGAAATCACAACAACATACTACCTTCCATAATGACAAGACTACCATCCATTAGAGTAACAAAAATAGGGACAATAGACTACCTTCCATAATGACAAGGATACCATCCATTGGAGTCACAAAAATATAAACAAGAGACTACCTTCCATAATGACAAGGCTACCATCCATTGGAGTAACAAAAATCTCGACAAAAGACTACCTTCTATATTGACATGTCTACCATCCATTGGAGTAACAGAAATCACAACGACATACTACCTTCCATCATGACAAGACTACCATTCATTAGAGTAACAAAAATTGGGACAACAGACTACCTTCCATAATGACAAGGCTACCATCCATTGGTATAACAAAAATATCAATAATAGACTACCTTCCATAATGACAAGGCTACCATCCATTGGAGTAACAAAAATGTTAACAAGAGACTACCTTCCATAATGACAAGACTACCATCCATTGGAGTAATAAAAATATCGACAATAGACTACCTTCCATAATGAGAAGGCTACCATCCATTGGAGTAACAAAGATATCGACAACATAGTACATTCCATAATGACAAGGCTATAATCCATTGGAGTAAAAAAAATCACGACAATGGACTACCTTCCATAATGAAAAGGCTACCATCCATTGGAATAAAAAAAATCTCGACAACAGACTACCTTCCATAATGACAAGGCTACCATCCATTGGAGTAACAAAGATATTGACAACATACTACCTTCAATAATGACAAGTCTACCATCCATTGGAGTAACAAAAATATGAACAACAGACTACCTTCCATAATGACAAGGCTACCATCCATTGGAGTAACAGAAATCACAACGACATACTGCCTTCCATAATGACAAGACTACCATCCATTAGAGTAACAAAAATCGGGACAACAGACTACCTTCCATAATGACAAGGATACCATCCATTGGAGTAACAAAAATATAAAAAAGAGACTACCTTCCATAATGACAAGGCTACCATCCATTGGAGTAACAGAAATCACAATGACATACTACCTTCCATAATGACAAGACTACCATCCATTAGAGTAACAAAAATTGGGACAACAGACTATCTTCCATAATGACAAGGATACATTCCATTGGAGTAACAAAAATATCAACAAGAGACTACCTTCTGTAATGTCAAGGCTACCATCCATTGGAGTAACAAAAATCTCGACAATAGACTATCTTCAATAATGGCATGGCTACCATCCATTGGACTAACAAAAATCTCGACAACAGACTACCTACCATAATGACAAGGCTACCATCTATTGGAGTAACAAAGATATCGCAAACATGGTACCTTTCATAATGACAAGGCTACCATCCATTGGAGTAACAAAGATATTGACAACAGACTAACTTCCATAAAGACAAGCTTACCATCCATTGGAATAACAAAAATCTCGACAATAGACTACCTTCCATAATAACAAGGCTACCTTCCAATGGAATAAAAAATATCTGAACAAAATACTACCTTTCATAATGATAAGGCTACCATCCATTGGAGTAACACAAATATCGACAATAGACTACCTTCCATAATGAAAAGCCTACCATCCATTGGACTAACAAAAATCTCGACAATAGACTACCTTCCATAATGACAAGGCTACCAACCATTAGAGTAACAAAGATATCGACAACAGACTACCTTCCATAATGACAAGGCTACCATACATTGGGGTAAAAAAAATCTCGACAATAGACTACCTTCTATAATGACATGGCTACCATCCATTGGAGTAACAAAAATCTCGACAACAGACTAACTACCATAATGACAAGGCTACCATCTATTGGAGTAACAAAGATATCGGTAACATAGTACCTTTCATAATGACAAGGCTACCATCAATTGGAGTAACAAAGATATTGACAACATACTACCTTCCATAATGACAAGGCTACCATACATTGGAGTAACGAAAATATCGACAACAGACTACCTTCCATAATGATAACGCTACCATCCATTGGAATAACAAATATCTCGACAACAGCCTACGTTCCATAATGACAAGTCTACCATCCATATGAGTAACCAAAATATGAACAAAGTGACTACCTTCCATAATGACAAGGCTACCATCCATTGGAGTAACAGAAATCACAACGACATACTACCTTCCATAATGAGAAGACTACAATCCATTAGAGTAACAAAAATCGAGACAACATACTACCTTCCATAATGACAAGGATACCATCCATTGGAGTAACAAAAATATAAACAAGAGACTACCTTCCATAATGACAAGGCTACCATCCATTGGAGTAACAGAAATCACAATGACATACTACCTTCCATAATGACAAGACTACCATCCATTAGATTATCAAAAATTGGGACAAAAGACTACCTTCCATAATGACAAGGATACATTCCATTGGAGTAACAAAAATATCAACAAGAGACTACCTTCCTTAATTACAAGGCTACCATCCATTGGAGTAACAAAAATCTCGACAAAAGACTACCTTCCATAATGACAAGGATACCATCCATTGGAGTAATACAGATATCGACAACATACCACCTTCCATAATGACAATGCTATCATCCATTGGAGTAACAAAAATATCGATAACAAACTACCTTCCATAAAGACAAG
This sequence comes from Vicia faba, assembly GCA_948472305.1. NCBI lineage: Eukaryota > Viridiplantae > Streptophyta > Magnoliopsida > Fabales > Fabaceae > Vicia > Vicia faba. The sequence continues at coordinate 583,120,092 of OX451739.1, read as the reverse complement.
CTTACCATCCATTGGAATAACAAAAATCTCGACAACAGACTACCTTCCATAATGATAATGCTACCTTCCAATGGAATAAAAAATATCTGAACAAAATACTACCTTTCATAATTATAAGGCTACCATCCATTGGAGCAACACAAATCTCGACAACAGACTACCTTCCATAATGAAAAGGCTACCATCCATTGGAATAACAAAATTGCTAACAAGAGACTACCTTCCATAATGACAAGACTACCATCCATTAGAGTAACAAAAATCTCGACAATAGACTACCTTCCATAATGAGAAGGCTACCATCCATTGGAGTAACAAAGATATCGACAACATAGTACCTTCCATAATGACAAGGCTACAATCCATTGGAGTAACAAAAGTCACGACAATAGACTACCTTCCATAATGACAAGGCTACCATCCATTGGAATAACAAAAATCTCGACAATAGACTACCTTCCATAATGACAAGGCTACCATCCATTGGAGTAACAAAGATATTGACAACATACTACCTTCCATATTGACAAGTCTACAATCCATTAGAGTTACAAAAATATGAACAACAAACTACCTTCCATAATGACAAGGCTACCATCCATTGGAGTAACAGAAATCACAACGACATACTACCTTCCATAATGAGAAGACTACCATCCATTAGAGTAACAAAAATCGGGACAACAGACTACTTTCCATAATGACAAGGATACCATCCATTAGAGTAACAAAAATATAAACAAGAGACTACCTTCCATAATGACAAGGCTACCATCCATTGGAGTAACAGAAATCACAATGACATACTACCTTTCATAATGACAAGACTACCATCCATTAGAGAATCAAAAATTGGGACAAAAGACTACCTTCCATAATGACAAGGATACATTCAATTGGAGTACCAAAATATCAACAAGAGACTACCTTCCTTAATTACAAGGCTACCATCCAATGGAGTAACAAAAATCTCGACAAAAGACTACCTTCCATATTGACAAGGATACCATCCATTGGAGTAACAAAGATATCGACAACATACCACCTTCCATAATGACAATGCTACCATCCATTGGAGTAACAAAAATATCGACAACAGACTACCTTCCATAAAGACAAGCTTACCATCCATTGGAATAACAAAAATCTCGACAACAGACTTCCTTCCATAATGACAAGGCTACCTTCCAATGGAATGACAAATATCTGAACAAAATACTACCTTTCATAATTATAAGGCTACCATCCATTGGAGTAACACAAATCTCGACAACAGACTACCTTCCTTATGAAAAGCCTACCATCCATTGGACTAACATAAATCTCGACAATAGCCTACCTTTCATAATGACAAGGCTACCATCCATTAGAGTAACAAAGATATCGATAACATACTACCTTCCATAATGACAAGGCTACCATACATTGGGGTAAAAAAAATCTCGACAACAGACTGCCTTCAATAATGGCATGACTACCATCCATTGGACTAACAAAAATCTCGACAACAGACTACCTACCATAATGACAAGGCTACCATCTATTGGAGTAACAAAGATATCGACAACATAGTAACTTCCATAATGACAAGGCTACCATCCATTGGAGTTACAAAGATATTGACAACTTACTACCTTCCATAATGACAAGGCTACCATCCATTGGAGTAACGAAAATCTCGACAACAGACTACCTTTCATAATGATAACGCTACCATCCATTGGAATAACAAATATCTCGACAATGGACTACCTTCCATAATGACAAGGTTATCATCCATTGGAGTAACAAAAATATCTACAACAGACTACCTTCCATAATGACAAGGATACCATCCATTGGAGTAACAAAAATATCAACAGGAGACTACATTCCATAATGACAAGGCTACAAGACATTGGAGTAACAAAAATATCGACAAAAGACTACCTTTCATAATGACAAGGCTATCATCCATTGGAGTAACAAAGATATCGATAACATACTACCTTCCGTAATGACAAGGCTACCTTCCATTGGAGTAACAAAAATCACGACAAGAGACTACCTTCTATAATGACAAGCTACCATCCATTGGAATAACAAAAATCTCGACAACAGACTACCGTCCACAATGACAAGGCTACCATATAATAGATTAACAAAAATATCGACAACACACTACCTTCCATAATGACAAGGCTACCATCCATTAGAGTAACAAAAAAAAGGACAAAAGACTACCTTCCATAATTACAAGGCTACCATCCATTGGAGTAACAAAAATATCAATAATAGACTACCTTCCATAATGACAAGGTTACCATCCATTGGAGTATAAAAATTTTGGACAACAGACTACGTTCCATAATGACAAGGCTACAATCCATTGGAGTAACAATAATCAGGACAATAGACTACCTTCCATTATGACAAGGCTACCATCCATTGTAGTAAAAAAAATCTCGACAATAGACTACCTTCAATAATGGCATGGCTACCATCCATTGGAGTAACAAAAATCTCGACAACAGACTACCTACCATAATGACAAGTCTACCATCTATTGGAGTAACAAAGATATCGACAACATAGTACCTTCCATAATGACAAGGCTACCATCCATTGGAGTAACAAAGATATTCAAAACTTACTACCTTTCATAATGACAAGGTTACCATCCATTGGAGTAACGAAAATCTCGACAACAGACTACCTTCCATAATGATAATGCTACCATCCATTGGAATAACAAATATCTCGACAATGGACTACCTTCCATAATGACAAGGCTACCATCCATTGGAGTAACAGAAATAACAATGACATACTACCTTCCATAATGACAAGACAACCATCCATTAGAGTATCAAAAATTGGGACAAAAGACTACCTTCCATAATGACAAGGATACATTCCATTGGAGTACCAAAAATAACAACAAGAGACTACCTTCCTTAATTACAAGGCTACCATCCATTGGAGTAACAAAAATCTCGACAAAAGACTACCTTCCATAATGACAAGGATACCATCCATTGGAGTAACAAAGATATCGACAACATACCACCTTCCATAATGACAATGCTACCATCCATTGGAGTAACAAAAATATCGACAACAGACTACATTCCATAAAGAAAAGCTTACCATCCATTGGAATAACAAAAATCTCGACAACAAACTACCTTCCATAATGACAAGGCTACCTTCCAATGGAATAAGAAATATCTGAACAAAATACTACCTTTCATAATTATAAGGCTACCATCCATTGGAGTAACACAAATCTCGACAACAGACTACCTTCCATAATTAAAAGCCTACCATCCATTGGACTAACATTAATCTCGACAATAGACTACCTTCCATAATGACAATGCTACCATCCATTAGACTAACAAAGATATCGATAACATACTACCTTCCATAATGACAAGGCTACCATACATTGGGGTAAAAAAATTCTCGAAAACAGACTACAGTCAATAATGGCATGACTACCATCCATTGGACTAACAAAAATCTCGACAACAGACTACCTACCATAATGACAAGGCTACCATCTATTGGAGTAACAAAGATATCGACAACATAGTACCTTCCATAATGACAAGGCTACCATCCATTGGAGTTACAAAGATATTGACAACTTACTACCTTCTATAATGACAAGGCTACCATCCATTGGAGTAACGAAAATCTCGACAACAGACTACCTTCCATAATGATAACGCTACCATCCATTGGAATAACAAATATCTCGATAACAGACTACCTTCCATAATGACAAGATTATCATCCATTGGAGTAACAAAAATATCTACAACAGACTACCTTCCATAATGACAAGGCTACCATCCATTGGAGTAACAAAAATATCAAGAAGAGACTACATTCCATAATGACAAGGCTACCAGACATTGGAGTAACAAAAATCTCGATAAAAGACTACCTTCCATAATGACAAGGCTATCATCCATTGGAGTAACAAAGATATCGATAACATACTACCTTCCATAATGACAAGGCTACCTTCCATTGGAGTAACAAAAATCACGACAAGAGACTACCTTCCATAATGACAAGGCTACCATATAATAGATTAACAAAAATCTCGACAACACACTACCTTCCATAATGACAAGGCTACCATCCATTAGAGTAACAAAAAAAAGGACAAAAGACTACCTTCCATAATTACAAGGCTACCATCCATTGGAGTAACAAAAATATCAATAATAGACTACCTTCCATAATGACAAGGTTACCATCCATTGGAGTATAAAATTTTTGGACAACAGACTACCTTCCATTATGACAAGGCTACCATCCATTGTAGTAACAAAAATCTCGACAACAGACTACCTTCAATAATGGCATGTGAAATTCTGGCTGCAGATACTCAATGTCACGTTCAATGTTATGACACCGTATCTGACTTTCTATAAGACAGTAAATACAAAAACAGTAAAGAACACAGTCAATTGTTTACCCAGTTCAGTGTGCAACAACACCTACTCTGGGGGCTACCAAGCCAGGGAGGAAATCCACTATAAGAGATATTAATTCAGGAATAAACCAACCAGTTTATCTCCTTCACTTAAGACCTACCCAATGCAACTTCAATCTAAGTACAACTTAAACCTGAGTTCCTACTCACTCCCGCTCAATCACAACAGTGATACATAAAACAATTTGACTAATGAATTGATGAAGACACTCTTCAAAACATACACTTGATTATGCTTCACAGCTTTTTAATCAAGCAACACAAACACTCTTGCTTCACAACTTTGAGTGATACATAAACCTAACTTGACTTTGCTTCACAGCTTTAGTATAGAGACATACAAACACTCTTGCTTCAAAGCTTTGAGTGATACACAACCCTTACAATTAAAACCTATTCCAAGTCACTTATCACAATGATAATTGCTTGGATTACAATAGTTAAAACTATACAGCTTCTAAATGATCTTCTGTCAAAAAGGGATGCATTCCAAGACAGCAGCTCTGTTGAATATATAGCAGCTGCATCTTCAGTTAGGGTTTCCACAAAAAGATATGGTTAAATCCGTTTGACCTTAAGACTAGGTCACAGGACTAGATCAACCAGGTTGGGGTTGAGCTAGGTTAACCCAAAGAAAACGCTGGATTCTGTTCTGGAAAGACTGAGTCATTTTCCTGAAAAAACTCAGAATTAACCAAACTGCATACCTGTTAGTTCAGAACAGGATGTCTTAACATTTGTTATGACATCTGAATTCCTGTTTACTGATTTTGGTAAATGTGATCATTTTGCAAAATGCTCAAATACACACTCATAAACATCAGTACCTGTATGACAATATTTTTCTGCAAAGGTACCTAATAAATCTGTACCTAATAAACTAGAATGTTATGACATCAGTCATGACATTCATACACCTGGTTTTACCAAAAATGCATGCCAATACCTAAACAACTACAAAATCCCCCTTTGGCAGATTTTTGGCTAAAGCCCCTAAGCAATCAGAGATAGATAGCAGCAGAAAAATATGACTGCAGAAAAATAGAAAGTCTAATAAAGTACCAAAATATATCTCCCCCTCTTTAGCCACAAATGGGCCAAAGATACATGTTCTTAAAGATTATACAGTCATCCAGAAAAAGTAACACAACAAGACAAAGAATTGAACACACTTTGCAAACTCCACCAGGGACCAGCAACACCACCAAACAGCAACTCCACCAACCTTTAAGCACTGTCATCAGACTCAGAGGATTCGGGCTTCTTCCTTTTCTTGTGAGAAATGTCAGCATTCTTCTCTTTGTCTGATGTCTCAGCATCCTTAGAGACATCTGGATTTGTTTCAACATTTGAACTTTCTTGATTTAAAGGAACAGAAATGCCAGGAACTAAGTGGTTCTCGTTCAGAATTCTTGAAACAATTTTAGCTATTGCTTGACGAACATAGGCTGACCCTTCCCTATTTGCAATTTCAGGGGGAACTAAAGAAGAAGGATGAGATGAATTACGAGAGGCAGAAGCTTGGGACCTTCCTGCATGTCTTGTTCTCAGCTCTTTGACCTTGGTGGGGTTAGTTTCCACTTTTCCAAGAGAAGAGATCTCCAGGACTTCAGAGTCCAGACAAGAGGAGATTGTCCTAGAATCTTGATCAGAGGAAGAGGTTGAAATAGTCATATTGGATGATGATGGTGTTTGAGACATTTTGACAGTCTTAGAGGACCAACAGCAACTGAAGAGAAAATTCAGATTGAGAGACTGGGCTTTGATGAGGAGACGAGAGGAGAAGGAAGAAAAGGAGTGTCTATTCAACTTCTTAAAAGAATTGAAGGAAATGGGAAAATATAATTTTAACCCAATCAGAACAAGCATAACTCCTTTAACCCTTGTTTTAAGCAAAATTAATTGCTACAATTCCTCATGTTGGCAAATACCCAACTTACCCCTCAAGTTTTCAAATTGATTTGCATCAAGAGCCTTGGTAAAAATGTCAGCCAGCTGTAGCTCAGTGGCAACATGTTCCAATTTGATTGTCTTCTCTTCTACAAGGTCTCTGATAAAGTGATGTCTTATGTCAATATGTTTGGTCCTACTATGCTGAATGGGATTCTTGGAAATGTTGATTGTACTCAGATTGTCACAGTACAATGTCATAACATCTTGTGTGACATTATACTCAGTAAGCATCTGTTTCATCCAGATCATTTGAGAGCAGCTACTACCAGCTGCAATATATTCAACTTCAGCAGTAGAGAGAGACACACAATTCTGTTTCTTGCTGAACCAGGAAACCAGATTATTTCCTAAGAAGAAACATCCTCCAGAGGTGCTTTTTCTATCATCAGCACTACCAGGCTAATCAGCATCACAGTAACCAGTCAGAGTTGGTTCACAGCCATGAGAATATAGCAACCCATAGTTGTAAGTTCCACTCACATACTTCAAAATTCTCTTCACTTGATTGATATGACTGACTTTGGGATCAGCTTGGTATCTTGCACAAACTCCAACTGCAAAAGCAATATCAGGTCTGCTGGCTGTTAAGTACAACAAGCTTCCTATCATGCTTCTGTACAGACTTTGATCCACCTTAACCCCACTTGAATCTTTGGAAAGCTTTAAATGAGTAGGAGCAGAAGTCCTTTTATGACTGGCATTCTCCATACCAAACTTCTTTACAATGTTCTTAGCATACTTGCTTTGAGATAAGAAGATTGAGTCCTCCATCTGTGAGACTTGCAGTCCAAGAAAATAAGTTAGTTCTCCCATGAGACTCATTTCGAATTTAGCCTGCTTCTGGTCAGCAAAATGTTTAACCATAGGTTCTGACATTCCTCCAAACACTATGTCATCAACATATATTTGGGCAACCATCAACTTCCCTCCTTCAGTTTTGACAAAGAGTGTTTTGTCCAAGCCTCCTTTTTTGTATCCTTTGTCTGAGAGAAACTTTGTTAACCTGTCATACCATGCTCTAGGAGCTTGTTTCAGGCCATATAGAGCTTTTCTCAATTTGTAGACATGATCAGGGTGATTTGGATCCACAAAGCCTTTAGGCTGTTCCACATAAGCTTCCACATTCAAGTACCCATTTAGAAAGGCACTTTTCACATCCATCTGAAATAACTTGAACTTCAGAAGACAAGCAATTGACAATAGGAGTCTAATTGATTCCAGCCTGGCTACAGGTGCAAAGGTTTCATCAAAATCAACCCCTTCAACCTGAGTGAATCCTTGAGCAACAAGTCTTGCCTTATTCCTGGTGACAACTCCTTCAGCATCTGATTTGTTCTTGAAAATCCATTTTGTGCCAATGATGTTAGTTCCTTCAGGTCTAGGAACCAGTTCCCAATCTTCATGTTGCTTGAATTGGTTCAGTTCATCTTGTATTGCTCCGATCCAGTATTCATCAGTTAAAGCTGCTTTGACATTTCTTGGTTCCATTTTGGACACAAAACAAGAGTTTGAGATGATTTCTCTATATCTTGTAATGACTCCACTGTTGAGATCTCCTATGATGAGCTCTTTTGGATGATCCTTCTGAATTCTGATGGAAGGGATTTTGCTAGCTTCCTTTGATTCAGATTCTGTTGTGGAAGTGTTGGGTAGATCATTCTGTTGGGTTGAAGTCTCAAAGAATGTCTCAACATTACAAGGGACATCTATTTCTTCATGATAATCATCAATTATAACATTTATTGATTCCATCATGGCTTTGGTCCTGGAATTGAATACTCTCTAAGCTCTGCTGTTTTCAAATTCCTTGCCATGATCACTTCTGATTCTGACAATACACCCTTCCTTTTCTCTTTGATTTCTTTTGCACAATTCTTTAAAAACTTCAAATACATCAGATTTTTCCCTAATGAAGTTAATCCAGGTGAATCTGGAAAAATCATCCACAACCACATAGGCATATCTTTTTCCACCAAGACTCTCCACTTGCATTGGTCCCATCAGATCCATATGAAGAAGTTCTATAACCTTAGAGGTGGTCAGATGTCTTGACTTTGGATGTGACATCCTAGTCTGATTACCAACCTGACATTCACCACAAACTCTTCCTTCGTCAATTTGCAGTCTTGGAATCCCTCTGACTGCCTCCATGGAGATAATCCTTTTCATACCTCTTAGATGAAGATGGCCAAGTTTTTGGTGCCACAGTTTCACCTCTTTTTCTTCTTTTGCAATGGAACACACAAAGAAGAGATTAGTGTTCTCAGGCTCCCACAAGTAACAGTCGTCTTTAGAACTGACTCCTTTCATGACAATTTCTTGTTTTTCATTAATTACAAGACATTCAGATTTCGAGAAATTGACCTTGAATCCTAGATCACACAATTGACTGATACTAATGAGATTAGCAGTCAGCCCTTTTACCAGCAGTACTTCATTCAGACTTGGAACTCCAGGTCAGTCCAAATTACCAACTCCTTTGATTTCACCTTTAGCACCATCTCCAAAGGTCACAAAACTGGTGGTGTGAGGTTTAACATTATTGAGGAGGTTCTTGATTCCAGTCATGTGTCTGGAACACCCACTGTCAAAGTACCAGTCTTCCTTTGCAGAGACCCTCAGGGAAGTGTGGGCTATCAGGGCAGTAGCCTTTTTCTTCCATTTAGGAGCATGTGGTACCTTTTTAGACTTAGGTTTGACACCTGAGTTCTTATTAGGGTATGCATGCAATCTGAAGCAGAAAGGCTTTATGTGGCCATATCTCCCACAATGATGACATCTCCATCTTTGGTACCTTTTCTTCATATGTCTTTGTTCCTGATGTTGAGAGTTGTGTTGAGACATCTGCTTTGACATTTGTTTAACAGGCCTGATCTTCTTGTCTATACTAGATTTCTTGGCTTCCACAAATCCTAGTCCAGATTTGTTTCCCACATTTTGTCCAACTTGAAGAATCTCTTCCAATTTGTCTGTTCCATTAGTCAGCATCTTGACAGATTTGGTCATTTGGATCAGTTGTGAGTTCAGCAATTGAACTTCCCCTTCTAGATGACTTATAGTTTCAAGATCTGCCCTTTTTTCAGCCTGCAGCTTTATGATGAGTTTTGATTATTTCTCATTCTGCACACAGACTTCAGCACTTCTGATACACAATTTCTTGTAGGTATCAGCCAGTTCTTTAAATGTCACTTCTTCATCACTGGTGTCACTTTCAGAGGTACAAACACCAGTTAGAGCAGTAACTAGTTTGGTAGATTCTTCTTCAGAATTACTTTCTGAATCACAGTCAGACCAAGTAACAGTCATTCCTTTCTTTTGTTTCTTAAGAAAGGTAGGACATTCAGCTCGAATATGCCCATATCCTTCACAGCCATGACATTAAATACCTCTGCCTTGATTTCCCTTCTCTTCTGACCTTGGTCTTCTGCTGGAACTGTCAATGTCAGAGGGAATGTTATGAACATTAGACCTTGACTTTGGATCTATTCTTTTGATGAGTTTGTTGAACTGTCTCCCAAGCATGGCTATAGCTTCTGAAATATTTTCTTCTTCATCCTCCTTGTTTTCAACATCAGTGTTGGATACAAGTGCTATGCTCTTGTTCTTCTTGTCACCATTTTCAGTGATCCCCGTCTCAAAAGTCTGAAGAGACCCAATAAGTTCATCCACTTTCAACTTGCTGATGTCCTGGGCTTCTTCTATGGCAGTTACCTTCATTGCAAATCTTTTAGGCAAGGATCTGAGAATCTTTCTCACCAATTTTTCTTCTGACATCTTTTCTCCCAATGCTTCTGAGGTGTTGGCAATCTCCAAGATGTTCATGTGAAACTCATGAATTGTTTCATCTTCCATCATTTTTAGATTCTCAAACTTGGTAGTCAACATCTGAAGCCTTGACATTTTCACTTTGGAAGTGCCCTCATGAGTATTTTTGAGAGTGTCCCAAACTTCCTTGGCCAATTCATATTGATGTACTAGTCTGAAAATGTTTCTATCAATTCCATTGAAAAAGGCATTTAAAGCTTTGGAATTTCCCAGGGCTAACTCATCTTCTTCTTTACTCCAATCTTCCTCAGGCTTCAAACTGATTGTCCCATCTTTCTCAGTTATGGTGGGATGGATCCATCCGTTGTCAGCAGCTCTCCAAGCCTTTTTGTCCAGAGATTTTAAGAAGGAAATCATACGAGGTTTCTAGTAGTCATAATTTGTTCCATCCAGAATGGGTGGTCTATTTCCAAAAACTCCTTCTTTGTCCATAGTTCCAGAAAGTGATATCCCTAGATCTGACCCAGTAATACAGGCAGGGTGCCTGCTCTGATGCTAATTGAAATTCTGGCTGCAGATACTCAATGTCACGTTCAATGTTATGACACCGTATCTGACTTTCTATAAGACAGTAAATACAAAAACAGTAAAGAACACAGTCAATTGTTTACCCAGTTCAGTGTGCAACAACACCTACTCTTAGGGCTACCAAGCCAGGGAGGAAATCCACTATAAGATATATTAATTCAGTAATAAACCAACCAGTTTATCTCCTTCACTTAAGACCTACCCAATGCAACTTCAATCTAAGGACAACTTAAACCTGAGTTCCTACTCACTCCCCCTCAATCACAGCAGTGATACATAAAACAATTTGACTAATGAATTGATGAAGACACTCTTCAAAACATACACTTGATTATGCTTCACAGCTTTTTAATCAAGCAACACAAACACTCTTGCTTCACAACTTTGAGTGATACATAAACCTAACTTGACTTTGCTTCACAGCTTTAGTCAAGAGACATACAAACACTCTTGCTTCAAAGCTTTGAGTGATACACAACCCTTACAATTAAAACCTATTCCAAGTCACTTATCACAATGATAATCCTTGGATTACAATAGTTAAAACTATACAGCTTCTAAATGATCTTCTGTCAAAAAGGGATGCATTCCAAGACAGCAGCTCTGTTGAATATATAGCAGCTGCATCTTCAGTTAGGGTTTCCACAAAAAGCTAGGGTTAAATCCGTTTGACCTTAAGAATAGGTCACAGGACTAGATCAACCAGGTTGGGGTTGAGCTAGGTTAACCCAAAGAAAACGCTGGATTCTGTTCTGGAAAGACTGAGTCATTTTCCTGAAAAAACTCAGAATTAACCAAACTGCATACCTGTTAGTTCATAACAGGATGTCTTAACATTTGTTATGACATCTGAATTCCTGTTTACTGATTTTGGTAAATGTGATCATTTTGCAAAATGCTCAGATACACACTCATAAACATCAGTACATGTATGACAATATTTTTCTACAAAGGTACCTAATAAATCTGTACCTAATAAACTAGAATGTTATGACATCAGTCATGACATTCATACACCTGGTTTTACCAAAAATGCATGCCAATACCTAAACAACTACAGCATGGCTACTATCCATTAGAGTAACAAAAATCTCGACAACAGACTACCTACCATAATGACAAGTCTACCATCTATTGGAGTAACAAAGATATCGATAACATAGTACCTTCCATAATGACAAGGCTACCATCCATTAGAGTAACAAAGATATTGACAACTTACTACCTTCCATAATGACAAGGTTACCATCCATTGGAGTAACGAAAATCTCGACAACAGACTACCTTCCATAATGATAACGCTACCATCCATTGGAATAACAAATATCTCGACAATGGACTACCTTCGATGATGACAAGGCTACCATCCATTGGAATAAAAAAAATCTCGACAACAGACTACCTTCCATAATGACAAGGCTACCATCCATTGGAGTAACAAAGATATTGACAACTTACTACCTTCCATAATGACAAGGTTACCATCCATTGGAGTAACGAAAATCTCGACAACAGACTAGCTTCTATAATGATAATGCTACCATCCATTGGAATAACAAATATCTCGATAATGGACTACCTTCCATAATGACAAGGCTACCATCCATTGGAGTAACAGAAATCACAATGACATACTACCTTCCATAATGACAAGACTACCATCCATTAGAGTATCAAAAATTGGGACAAAAGACTACCTTCCATAATGACAAGGATACATTCCATTGGAGTACCAAAAATATCAACAAGAGACTACCTTCCTTAATTACAAGGCTACCATCCATTGGAGTAACAAAAATCTCGACAAAAGACTACCTTCCATATTGACAAGGATACCATCCATTGGAGTAACAAAGATATCGACAACATACCACCTTCCATAATGACAATGCTACCATCCATTGGAGTAACAAAAATATCGACAACAGACTACCTTCCATAAAGACAAGCTTACCATCCATTGGAATAACAAAAATCTCGACAACAGACTACCTTCCATAATGACAATGCTACCTTCCAATGGAATAACAAATATATGAACAAAATACTACCTTTCATAATTATAAGGCTACCATCCATTGAAGTAACACAAATCTCGACAACAGACTACCTTCCATAATGAAAAGCCTACCATCCATTGGACTAACATAAATCTCGACAATAGACTACCTTCTATAATGACAAGGCTACCATCCATTAGAGTAACAAAGCTATCGATAACATACTACCTTCCATAATGACAAGGCTACCATACATTGGGGTAAAAAAAATCTCAACAACAAACTACCTTCAATAATGGCATGACTACCATCCGTTGGACTAACAAAAATCTCGACAACAGACTACCTACCATAATGACAAGGCTACCATCTATTGGAGTAACAAAGATATCGACAACATAGTACCTTCCATAATGACAAGGCTACCATCCATTGGAGTTACAAAGATATTGACAACTTACTACCTTCCATAACGACAAGGCTAACATCCATTGGAGTAACAAAAATTTTGACAACAAACTACCTTCCATAATGATAACGCTACCATCCATTGGAATAACAAATATCTCGATAACAGACTACCTTCCATAATGACAAGGTTATCATCCATTGGAGTAACAAAAATATCTACAACAGACTACCTTCCATAATGACAAGGATACCATCCATTGGAGTAACAAAAATATCAACAAGAGACTACATTCCATAATGACAAGGCTACCAAACATTGGAGTAACAAAAATATCGACAAAAGACTACCTTCCATAATGACAAGGCTATCATCCATTGGAGTAACAAAGATATCGATAACATACTACCTTCCGTAATGAAAAGGCTACCTTCCATTGGAGTAACAAAAATCACGACAAGAGACTACCTTCTATAATGACAAGCTACCATCCATTGGAAAACAAAAATCTCGACAACAGACTACCTTCCACAATGACAAGGCTACCATATAATAGATTAACAAAAATCTCGACAACACGTTACCTTCCATAATGACAAGGCTACCATCCATTAGAGTAACAATAAAAAGGACAAAAGACTACCTTCCATAATTACAAGGCTACCATCCATTGGAGTAACAAAAATATCAATAATAGACTACCTTCCATAATGACAAGGTTACCATCCATTGGAGTATAAAATTTTTGGACAACAGACTTCGTTCCATAATGACAAGGCTACAATCCATTGGAGTAACAATAATCAGGACAACAGACTACCTTCCATTATGACAAGGCTACATTCCATTGTAGTACCAAAAATCTCGACAACAGACTACCTTCAATAATGGCATGGCTACCATCCATTCGAGTAACAAAAATCTCGACAACAAACTACCTACCATAATGACAAGTCTACCATCTATTGGAGTAACAAAGATATCGACAACATAGTACCTTCCATAATGACAAGGCTACCATCCATTGGAGTAACAAAGATATTGACAACTTACTACCTTCCATAATGACAAGGTTACCATCCATTGGAGTAACGAAAATCTCGACAACAGACTACCTTCCATAATGATAACGCTACCATCCATTGGAATAAAAAATATCTCGACAATGGACTACCTTCCATAATGACAAGGCTACTATCCATTGGAATAACAAAAATCTCGACAATAGACTACCTTCCATAATGACAAGGCTACCATCCATTGGAGTAACAAAGATATTGACAACATACTACCTTCCATAATGACAAGTCTACCATCCATTGGAGTAACAAACATATGAACAATAGACTACCTTCCATAATGACAAGGCTACCATCCATTGGAGTAACAGAAATCACAACGACATACTACCTTCCATAATGACAAGACTACCATCCATTAGAGTAACAAAAATCGGGACAAAAGACTACCTTCCATAATGAGAAGGAAACCATCCATTGGAGTAACAAAAATATAAATAAGAGACTACCTTCCATAATGACAAGGCTACCATCCATCGGAGTAACAGAAATCACAATGACATACTACATTCCATAATGACAAGACTACCATCCATTAGAGTAACAAAAATTGGGACAACAGACTACCTTCCATAATGACAAGGATACATTCCATTGGAGTAACAAAAATATCAACAAGAGACTACTTTTTATAATGACAAGGCTACCATCCATTGGAATAACAAAAATCTCGACAAAAGACTACCTTCCATAATGACAAGGCTATTATCCATTGGAGTAACAAAGATATCGACAACATACTACCTTCCATAATGACAATGCTACCATCCATTGGAGTAACAAAAATATCGATAACAGACTACCTTCCATAAAGACAAGCTTACCATCCATTGGAATAACAAAAATCTCGACAACAGACTACCATCCATTAGAGTAACACAAATCTCGATAACAGACTACCTTCCATAATGAAAAGCCTACCATTCATTGGACTAACAAAAATCTCGACAACAGACTACCTTCCATAATGACAAGGCTACCATCCATTATAGTAACAAAGATATCGACAACAGACTACCTTCCATAATGACAAGGCTACCATACGTTGGAATAAAAAAATCTCGACAACAGACTACCTTCAATAATGGCATGGCTACCATCCATTGGACTAACAAAAATCTCGACAACAGACTACCTACCATAATGACAAGGCTACCATCTATTGGAGTAACAAAGATATCGACAACATAGTACCTTCCATAATGACAAGGCTACCATCCATTGGAGTTACAAAGATATTGACAACTTACTACCTTCCATAATGACAAGGCTACCATCCATTGTGAAATTCTGGCTGCAGATACTCAATGTCACGTTTAATGTTATGACACCGTATCTGACTTTCTATAAGACTGTAAATACAAAAATAGTAAAGAACACAGTCAATTGTTTACCCAGTTCAGTGTGCAACAACACCTACTCTGGGGGCTACCAAGCCAGGGAGGAAATCCACTATAAGAGATGTTAATTCAGGAATAAACCAACCAGTTTATCTCCTTCACTTAAGACCTACCCAATGCAATTTCAATCTAAGTACAACTTAAACCTGAGTTCCTACTCACTCCCCCTCAATCACAGTAGTGATACATAAAACAATTTGACTAATGAATTGATGAAGACACTCTTCAAAAACATACACTTGATTAAGCTTCACAGCTTTATAATCAAGCAACACAACCACTCTTGCTTCACAGCTTTGAGTGATACACACACTTAACTTGACTCTGCTTCACAGCTTTAGTCAAGAAACATTCAAACACTCTTGCTTCAAAGCTTTGAGTGCTACACAACCCTTACATTTAAAAACCTATTCCAAGTCACTTATCACAATGATAATTGCTTGGAGTACAATAATTAAACCTATACAGTTTACAAATGATCTTCTGACCAAAAAGGGATTACTTGCAAAACAGCAGCTCTGTTGAATATATAGCAGCTGCAACTTCAGTTAGGGTTTCCACAAAAACCTAGGGTTAATTCCGTTTGACCTTAAGACTAGGTCACAGGACTCCATTAACCAGGTTAGGGTTGAGCTAGGTTAACCCAAAGAAAACGCAAGATTCTGTTCTGGAAAGACTGAGTTATTTTCCTGAAAAAACTCAGAATTAACAAAACTGAAAACCTGTTAGTTCAGAATAGGATGTCTTAACATCTGTTATGACATCTGAGAAAACCTGTCTACTAATTTAGGAAAATGTGATCATTTTGCAAAATGCTCAGATACACACTTATAAACATCAGTACCTGAATGACAATATTTTTCTGCAAAGGTACCTAATGAATCAGTACAACTAAACTATAATGTTATGACATCAGTCATGACATTCACACATACACTTGGGTTTTACCAAAAGTGAAAGCCAATAACTAAACAACTACAAACTCCCCCTTTGGCAGATTTTTGGCTAAAGACCCTAAGCAATCAGAGATAGATAGCAGCAGAAATAAGTGACTGCAGAAAAATAGAATATCTAATTAAGCAGGTAATAATTAAGTAAGTACCAAAATATTCTCCCCCTCTTTAGCCACAAATGGGCCAAAGATACATGTTCATAAGGATTATACAATTATCCAAAAATAATAAGAGCAGCAGCAGAGAGAGAAAAAAAACTAAACACACTTCCAAACTCCACCAGATATCAGCACCAACCAGCAACACCACCAAACAGCAACCAACCTTTAAGCACTGTCATCAGACTCAGAGGAGCTAGTTTCTTCAATGTTGAGATGACCTTCAGCTTCTACACCTTCTTCTCTTCTGTTTCCTTCAGCTTCCTCCTTTTCTAACCTGGCAATTAGGATTTCTAGGGTCTTTTTCCTAGCTTCCAGCTCTTTGCAGGTCTCTTTTAAAACAGCTATGACATCAGATGTCTTGGACTGGGTCTTCACAGACGATGTCTCAGCTGATGTTATGACAATATCTGGAGCATGAGATCCCTGAAACAATTTGTAGTGCAACCCAAGGGCAGGAGCTCTTTTGCAGGCTGTATCTCTTGCCACCAGGATATCAGGGTATTGTGCAAGGATAATTCCACAAAGGAGGGAGGGAAAGGCGATTAGTCCTTTGACAGCATAACTACCAGCATGCTTTAAAGTTTGTTCAAAGATGTACCTGCCATAGTCAAAAGCAGTCTTGGTTCCCACAGCATAAATAAATCTCCCCAATCCTGTGGAGATAGTTGATTTATGATTTGTAGGCACCCAGTTGGCTGCACCAATCTTGTGCAGGATGGAAAATTTCATGCTGAGTTTGCTGGCATTCAGCTTGCCTTTCAAGGGCCAGCACTTCACTTGCCTTGCTGTGATGGTTTGACAAACTTCATTGTCAGTGACCTCCAGATCAGGACAATCCTCATTTGTTTTTCCAAGAAATTTGTTAATTTCTTATGGAGAAAACTTGACCCTTCTTCCTCTAACAAAAACACTTTCAAAGTCAGCTGACCTTCCATCAGCACAATCATTAGACAAGTTCACTACAAACTCCTTGACCAGATTTTCATAACACTTGTTAAATTTTATCATTGTCTTCATCAGTCCAGCATTCTTGATCAGGTCCATGATGTCTTTGCACTCCAAGGCATCATTGTTTAGTTCTCTTTCTAAAGTTATTCTCTTTAAGCAAACATACTTCCATCTGTTTGCATTGTCAGGATGATGAAAAGAGATGTTGTCTGTTGGGACTTCAGGCACTCTAGCAATTTTGCTGGAGGGGAGCTTCCTTCTGATAGGAATTTCTTCAACATCAATCTCAAATTCTGATTCCTCATCAGAATCAGAAGATTCAGGTTCTTTTCTCTTCTTTGAAATTGGTTGTCTAGCAGTATGCACCTGGGCCTTCTTCCCTTTTGTCTGAATACTTTTCTCACCATGCCTTCAACCTTGGATTTCTTAACAGGAGGTTTATCTTTGGACACACATTTTGCATCATTCTGATTACCCTTTCTTTTCATCAATCTCCTAGCTATGCTAGGGTTTACATTGGCAATCAGATCATTATCTGAGTAATCCTCATCCACATCAATGAAAGGTGGATCAGCAGTCTTTTCTGAAGGGTTCTGAATGTTGTCATTTTGTGTCACAACATTCTCAGAGACATCTACATTCTTAGAGACGTCCACATTTGGGCTTCCTGATTGATTTAAAGGGACAAAAATCCCTGGTACAGGTTGGTTTCCGCTTAGTATACTAGTAACAAGCCTAGCAATAGCTTGATGAACTTTAACTGATCCTTCTCTATTTGGTACAGAAGAAGAAGGATGAGAAGGATTACCAGAGGCTGCAGCTTGAGCTCTTCCTGCATGTCTAGTTCTTAGCTTTTTGACTTTGGTTGGGTCAGTTGCCATCTCTCTGAGAGGAGTGACCTCAAGAACTTCAGATTCTATGCATGTGGTGATTGCTCTAGAGTCTTTGTCAGATGATGAGGATGATGAGGATGATGAAGTCGCCTTGGTTGAAGATGATGTTTGAGACATTTTGATTGACTTTGAGCACCAGTAGCAATTTGAGAAAAAACTTTGATTGAGAGGAGGGAACAGGTTGCAAAGACGAGGGAGGTAGGAGGCAAACGAGAGTCTTTTCAACTTCTTAAGGATTTTGAATGAATTGGGAAAACATATGATTAACCCACTAAAAATAGACTTAATAAAATTAACTCCTTCAACCCTTGTTTTAAGCAAAATTAATTGCTATAATTTCCCATGTTGGTAAATACCCAACCTGCCCCTCAAGTTTTCAAGTTTATTTCCAACAAGAGCCTTGGTAGAAGAATCAGTCAGCTGAAGCTTAAAGATACCATGTTCTAGTTTAAATGACTTCTTCTCTACAAAGTCAATGTGCTTGGTCCTGTTATGCTGAATAGGGTTCATGGAAATATTGATTGTATTCAGATTGTCACAACAAAATGTCACAACATCTTGTGAGACATTATACTCAGTGAGCATCTGTTTTGACCAGATATTTTGAGAACAGTTTTTCCTAGCAACAACTATTTCCGCACAGAGTTGGGAAGGCATTCTTTTGATATGAATCATAGTTCTGGTTGATTCTTGAATGATTTTCTTTTTGTCCACTCCATTTTGATGGAGAGTTATAGGAGAGGAGACTTCACGCCTCATTTCTTCAGGGAAACAAAATTTATTAGACTTGTTATTTCCAACATCCTTATCATGATAACTTATGGATCTGACAACACATCCTTCTTCAAGTTTATTTGCCACATCATAGACATTATCAACCTGTAGATCTGGAGACCTTCTGACTGCTTCCATAGAGATAGCTCTTTTCATTCTTCTTAGATGAAGATGACCAAGCTTATGCTGCCACAGTTTCATCTCTTTTTCTTCTTTGGTAATTGGACACATAGTGGAGTTATCAGTGTTCTCAGGCTGCCACAAGTAGCAGTTATCTTTGGATCTGATTCCTTTCATTACAACTTCTAGTTTCTCATTAATTACTAGACATTCAGATTTTGAGAAGTTGATCTTGAATCCTAGATCACATAATTGACTGATACTAATGAGATTAGCAGTCAGCCCTTTTACCAGCAGTACTTCATTCAGACTTGGAACTCCAGGGCAGTCCAAATCACCAACTCCTTTGATTTCACCTTTAGCACCATCTCCGAAGGTCACAAAACTGGTGGTGTGAGGCTTAACATTGTTGAGGAGGTTTTTGATTCCAGTCATGTGTCTGGAACATCCACTATCAAAGTACCAGCCTTCCTTTGCAGACACTCTCAGGGAAGTATGGGCTATCAGGGCAGTAGCCTTTTTCTTCCAATGAGGAGTATGTGGTACCCTTTTTGGCTTAGGTTTAGCACCTGAGTTTTAATTAGGGTATCCATGCAATTTGAAGCATAAGGGCTTTATGTGTCCATACCTCCCACAATGATGACATCTCCATCTTTGGTATTTTTTCTTCATGTATTTCTGATGTTGAGAGTTGTGTTGAGACATCTGCTTTGACAATTGTTTAACATGCCTGATCTTCTTGTCTGCACCAGATTTCTTAGCTTCCACAAATCCTAGACCAGATTTGTTTCCCACATTTTGTCCAACTTGAAGAATCTCTTCCAATTTATCTGATCCATTGGTCAACATCTTGACAGATTTTGTCATTTGGTTCAGTTGTGAGTTTAGTAATTGAACTTCCCCTTCTAGGTGACTTATAGTTTCAAGATCTGCCCCTTTTTCAGCCTCCAGCTTTATAATGAGTTTTGATTGTTTCTCATTCTGCACACAGAGTTCAGCACTTCTGATACACAATTTCTTGTAGGTATCACCCAGTTCTTCAAATGTCACTTCTTCATCACTAGTGTCACTGTCAGAGGTGCAAACACTAGTTAGAGCAGTAACTAGTTTAGCAGATTCTTCTTCAGAATTACTTTCTGAATCACAGTCAGACCAAGTAACAGTCATTCCTTTCTTTTGTTTCTTAAGAAAGGTAGGACATTCAGCTCGAATATGTCCATAACCTTCACAGCCCTGGCATTGAATGCCTCTGCCTTGGTTTCCCTTTTCTTCTGATCTTGGTCTTCTGCTGGAACTGTCAATGTCAGAGGGAATGTTATGAACATTAGACCTTGACTTTGGATCCATTCTTTTGATGAGCTTGTTCAACTGTCTTCCAAGCATGGCTATAGCTTCTGAAATATTTTCTTCTTCATCCTCCTTGTTTTCAACATCAGTGTTGGATACAAGTGCTATGCTCTTGTTCTTCTTGTCACCATTATCAGTGATCCCCATCTCAAAAGTCTGAAGAGACCCAATAAGTTCATCCACTTTCAACTTGCTGATGTCCTGGGCTTCCTCTATGGCAATTACCTTCATTGCAAATCTTTTAGGAAAGGATCTGAGAATCTTTCTCACCAGTTTTTCTTCTGACATCTTTTCTCCCAGTGCTCCTGAGGTGTTGGCAATCTCCAAGATGTTCATGTGAAACTCATGAATGGTTTCATCTTCCATCATTTTTAGATTCTCAAACTTGGTAGTCAACATCTGAAGCCTTGACATTTTTACTTTGGAAGTGCCCTCATGAGTAGTTTTGAGAGTGTCCCAAACTTCCTTGGCCAGTTCATATTGATGTACTAGTCTGAAAATGTTTCTATCAATTCCATTGAACAAGGCATTTAAAGCTTTGGAATTTCCCAGGGCTAACTCATCTTCTTCTTTACTCCAATCTTCCTCAGGCTTCAGACTGATTGTCCCATCTTTCTCAGTTATGGTGGGATGGATCCATCCTTTATCAGCAGCTCTCCAAGCCTTTTTGTCCAGAGATTTTAAGAAGGCAATCATACGAGGTTTCCAGTAGTCATAATTAGTTCCATCCAGAATGGGTGGTCTATTTCCAAAAACTCCTTCTTTGTCCATAGTGCCAGAAAGTGATATCCCTAGATCTCACCCAATAATACAGGCAGGGTGCCTGCTCTGATGCCAATTGAAATTCTGGCTGCAGATACTCAATGTCACGTTTAATTTTATGACACCGTATCTGACTTTCTATAAGACAGTAAATACAAAAACAGTAAAGAACACAGTAAATTGTTTACCCAATTCAGTGTGTAACAACACCTACTCTGGGGGCTACCAAGCCAGGGAGGAAATCCACTATAAGAGATGTTAATTCAGGAATAAACCAACCAGTTTATCTCCTTCACTTAAGACCTACCCAATGCAATTTCAGACTAAGTACAACTTAAACCTGAGTTCCTACTCACTCCCCCTCAATCACAACAGTGATACATAAAACAATTTGACTAATGAATTGATGAAGACACTCTTCAAAAACATACACTTGATTAAGCTTCACAGCTTTTTAATCAAGCAACACAACCATTCTTGCTTCACAGCTTTGAGTGATACACACACTTAACTTGACTCTGCTTCACAGCTTTAGTCAAGAAACATTCAAACACTCTTGCTTCAAAGCTTTGAGTGCTACACAACCCTTACATTTAAAAACCTATTCCAAGTCACTTATCACAATGATAATTGCTTGGAGTACAATAATTAAACCTATACAGTTTACAAATGATCTTCTGACCAAAAAGGGATTACTTGCAAAACAGCAGCTCTGTTGAATATATAGCAGCTGCAACTTCAGTTAGGGTTTCCACAAAAACCTAGGGTTAATTCCGTTTGACCTTAAGACTAGGTCACAGGACTCCATTAACCAGGTTAGGGTTGAGCTAGGTTAACCCAAAGAAAACGCAAGATTCTGTTCTGGAAAGACTGAGTTATTTTCCTGAAAAAACTCAGAATTAACAAAACTGAAAACCTGTTAGTTCAGAATAGGATGTCTTAACATCTGTTATGACATCTGAGAAAACCTGTCTACTGATTTAGGAAAATATGATCATTTTGCAAAATGCTCAGATACACACTTATAAACATCAGTACCTGAATGACAATATTTTTCTGCAAAGGTACCTAATGAATCAGTACAACTAAACTATAATGTTATGACATCAGTCATGACATTCACACATACACTTGGGTTTTACCAAAAATGCAAGCCAATAACTAAACAACTACAAACTCCCCCTTTGGCAGATTTTTGGCTAAAGACCCTAAGCAATCAGAGATAGATAGTAGCAGAAATAAGTGACTGCAGAAAAATAGAATGTCTAATTAAGCAGGTAATAATTAAGTAAGTACCAAAATATTCTCCCCCTCTTTAGCCACAAATGGGCCAAAGATACATGTTCATAAGGATTATACAGTTATCCAAAAATAATAAGAGCAGCAGCAGAGAGAGAAAAAAAAACTGAACACACTTCCAAACTCCACCAGATATCAGCACCAACCAGCAACACCACCAAACAGCAACCAACCTTTAAGCACTGTCATCAGACTCAGAGGAGCTAGTTTCTTCAATGTTTAGATGACCTTCAGCTTCTACACCTTCTTCTCTTCTGTTTCCTTCAGCTTCCTCCTTTTCTAACCTGGCAGTTAGGATTTCTAGGGTCTTTTTCCTAGCTTCCAGCTCTTTGCAGGTCTCTTTTAAAACAGCTATAACATCAGATGTCTTGGACTGGGTCTTCACAGACGATGTCTCAGCTGATGTTATGACAATATCTGGAGCATGAGATCCCTGAAACAGTTTGTAGTGCAACCCAAGGGCAGGAGCTCTTTTGCAGGTTGTATCTCTTGCCACCAGGATATCAGGGTATTGTGCAAGGATAATTCCACAAAGGAGGGAGGGAAAGGCGATTGGTCCTTTGACAGCATAACTACCAGCATGCTTTAAAGTTTGTTCAAAGATGTACCTGCCATAGTCAAAAGCAGTCTTGGTTCCCACAGCATAAATAAATCTCCCCAATCCTGTGGAGATAGTTGATTTATGATTTGTAGGAACCCAGTTGGCTGCACCAATCTTGTGCAGGATGGCAAATTTCATGCTGAGTTTGCTGGCATTCAGCTTGCCTTTCAAGGGCCAACACTTCACTTGCCTTGCTGTGATGGTTTGACAAACTTCATTGTCAGTGACCTCCAGATCAGGACAATCCTCATTTGTTCTTCCAAGAAATTTGTTAATTTCTGATGGAGAAAACTTGACCCTTCTTCCTCTAACAAAAACACTTTCAAAGTCAGCTGACCTTCCATCAGCACAATCATTAGACAAGTTCACTACAAACTCCTTGACCAGATTTTCATAACACTTGTTAAATTTTATCACTGTCTTCATCAGTCCAGCATTCTTGATCAGGTCCATGATGTCTTTGCACTCCAAGGCATCATTGTTGAGTTCTCTTTCTAAAGCTATTCTCTTTAAGCAAACATACTTCCATCTGTTTGCATTGTCAGGATGATGAAAAGAGATGTTGTCTGTTGGGACTTCAGGCACTCTAGCAAATTTGCTGGAGGGGAGCTTCCTTCTGATAGGAATTTCTTCAGCATCAATCTCAAATTCTGATTCCTCATCAGAATCAGAAGATTCAGGTTCTTTTCTCTTCTTTGAAATTGGTTGTCTAGAAGTATGCACCTGGGCCTTCTTCCCTTTTGTCTGAATACTTTTCTCAGCCATGCCTTCAGCCTTGGATTTCTTAACAGCAGGTTTATCTTTGGACACACATTTTGCATCATTCTGATTACCCTTTCTTTTCATCAATCTCCTAGCTATGCTAGGGTTTACATTGGCAATCAGATCATTATCTGAGTAATCCTCATCCACATCAATGATAGGTGGATCATCAGTCTTTTCTGAAGGGTTCTAAATGTTGTCATTTTGTGTCACAACATTCTCAGAGACATCTACATTCTCAGAGACGTCCACATTTGGGCTTCCTGAATGATAAGGCTACCATCCATCGGAGTAACAGAAATCACAATGACATACTACATTCCATAATGACAAGACTACCATCCATTAGAGTAACAAAAATTGGGACAACAGACTACCTTCCATAATGACAAGCATACATTCCATTGGAGTAACAAAAATCTCGACAAAAGACTACCTTCCATAAAGACAAGCTTACCATCCATTGGAATAACAAAAATCTCGACAATAGACTACCTTCCATAATGACAAGGCTACCTTCCAATGGAATAACAAATATCTAAACAAAATACTACCTTGCATAATGATAAGGCTACCATCCATTAGAGTAACACAAATCTCGATAACAGACTACCTTCCATAATGAAAAGCCTACCATCCATTGGACTAACAAAAATATCGACAACAGACTACCTTCCATAATGACAAGGCTACCATCCATTATAGTAACAAAGATATCGACAACATACTACCTTCCATAATGACAAGGCTACCATACGTTGGAATAAAAAAATCTCGACAACAGACTACCTTCAATAATGGCATGGCTACCATCCAATGGACTAACAAAAATCTCGACAACAGACTACCTACCATTATGACAAGGCTACCATCTATTGGAGTAACAAAGATATCGACAACATAGTACCTTCCATAATGACAAGGCTACCATACATTGGAGGTACAAAGATATTGACAACTTACTACCTTCCATAATGACAAGGCTACCATCCATTGGAGTAACAAAAATCTCGACAACAGACTACCTTCCTTAATGATAAGGCTACCATCCAATGTAGTAACAAAAATCTCGACAACAGACTACCTTCCATAATGACAAGGTTACCATCCATTGGAGTAACAAAAATATCTACAATAGACTACCTTCCATAATGACAAGGATACTATCCATTGGAGTAATAAAAATATCAACAAGAGACTACCTTCCATAATGACAAGGCTACCAGACATTGGAGTAACAAAAATCTCGACAAAAGACTACCTTCCATAATGACAAGGCTATCATCCATTAGAGTAACAAAGATATCGACAACATACTACCTTCCGTAATGACAAGGCTACCTTCCATTGGAGTAACAAAAATCACGACAATAGACTACCTTCCATAATGACAAGCTACCATCCATTGGAATAACAAAAATCTCGATGACAGACTACCTTCCATAATGACAAGGCTACCATATAATAGATTAACAAAAATATCGACAATAGACTACCTTCCATAATGACAAGGCTACCATCCATTAGAGTAACAAAAATAAGGACAAAAGACTACCTTCCATAATTACAAGGCTACCATCCATTGGAGTAACAAAAATATCAACAATAGACTACCTTCCATAATGAAAAGGTTACCATCCATTGAAGTATAAAAATTTTGTACAACAGACTACCTTCCATAATGACAAGGCTACCATCAATTGGAGTAACAAAAATCACGACAAAAAACTACCTTCAATAATTAGTAAGCTACCATCCATTGGAGTAACAAAGTTATCGACAACAGACTACCTTCCATAATGACAAGGCTACAATCCATTGGAGTAACAATAATCAGGACAACAGACTACCTTCCATAATGACAAGGCTACCATCCATTGTAGTAAGAAAAATCTCGACAACAGACTACCTTCAATAATGGCATGGCTACCATCCATTGGAGTAACAAAAATCTCGACAACAGACTACCTACCATAATGATAAGGCTACCATCTATTGGAGTAACAAAGATATCGACAACATAGTACCTTCCATAATGACAAGGCTACCATCCATTGGAGTAACAAAGATATTGACAACTTACTACCTTCCATAATGACAAGGCTACCATCCATTAGAGTAACGAAAATCTCGACAACAGACTACCTTCCATAATGATAACGCTACCATCCATTGGAATAACAAATATCTCGACAATGGACTACCTTCCACAATGACAAGTCTACCATCCAATGGAGTAACAAAAATCTCGACAACAAACTACCTTCCATAATGACAAGGTTACCATCCATTGGTGTAACAAAAATATCTATAATAGACTACCTTCCATAATGACAAGGATACCATCAATTGGAGTAACAAAAATATCAACAAGAGACTACCTTCCATAATGACAAGGCTACATTACATTGGAGTAACAAAGATATCGACAATATACTACCTTCCATAATGACAAGGCTACCTTCCATGGGAGTAACAAAAATCACGACAATAGACTACCTTCCATAATTACAAGGCTACCATCCATTGGAGTAACAAAAATATCAACAATAGACTACCTTCCATAATGACAAGGTTACCATCCATTGGAGTATAAAAATTTTGGACAACAGACTACCTTCCATAATGACAAGGTTACCATCCATTGGAGTAACAAAAATCACGACAAAAAACTACCTTCAATAATTAGTAAGCTACCATCCATTGGAGTAACAAATAAAAAGGACAACAAACTACCTTCCATAATGACAAGGCTAGCATCCATTGTAGAAACAAAAATATCGACAACCTACTACGTTCAATAATGGCATGGCTACCATCCATTGGAGTAACAAAAATATCGACAACAGCCTACCTACCATAATGACAAGGCTACCATCTGTTGGAGTAACAAAAATATTGACAACTTACTACCTTCCATAATGACAAGGCTACCATCCATTAGAGTAACGAAAATCTCGACAATAGACTACCTTCCATAATGATAACGCTACCATCCATTGGAATAACAAATATCTCGACAATGGACTACCTTCCATAATGACAAGGCTACCATCCAACGGAGTAACAAAAATCTCGACAATAGACTACCTTCCATAATGACAAGGTTACTATCCATTGGAGTTACAAAAATATCTACAATAGACTACCTTCCATAATGACAAGGATACCAACGGTTGGAATAACAAATATCTCGACAATGGACTACCTTCCATAATGACAAGGCTACCATCCAATGGAGTAACAAAAATCTTGACAACAGACTACCTTCCATAATGACAAGGTTACTATCCATTGGAGTAACAAAAATATCTACAATAGACTACCTTCCATAATGACAAGGCTACCAGACATTGGAGTAACTAAAATCTCGAGAAAAGACTACCTTCCATAATGACAAGGCTATCATCCATTGGAGTAACATAGATATCAACAACATACTACCTTCCGTAATGACAAGGCTACCTTCCATTGAAGTAACAAAAATAACGACAATAGACTACCTTCCATAATGACAAGCTACCATCAATTGGAATAACAAAAATCTCGACAACAGACTACCTTCCATAATGACAAGGCTACCATATAATAGATTAATAAAAATCTCGACAACAGACTACGTTCCATAATGACAAGGCTACCATCCATTGTAGTAAAAAAAATCACGACAACCTACTACCTTCAATAATGGCATGGCTACCATCCATTGAAGTAACAAAAATCTCGACAACAACCTACCTACCATAATGACAAGGCTACCAACTGTTGGAGTAACAAAGATATCGACAACATAGTACCTTCCATAATGACAAGGCTACCATCCATTGGAATAACAAAGATATTGACAACTTACTACCTTCCATAATGACAAGGCTACCATCCATTAGAGTAACGAAAATCTCGACAATAGACTACCTTCCATAATGATAACGCTACCATCCATTGGAATAACAAATATCTCGACAATGGACTACCTTCCATAATGACAAGGCTACCATCCAACAGAGTAACAAAAATCTCGACAACAGACTACCTTCCATAATGACAAGGTTACTATCCATTGGAGTAACAAAAATATCTACAATAGACTACCTTCCATAATGACAAGGATACCATCGATTGGAATAACAAATATCTCGACAATGGACTACCTTCCATAATGACAAGGCTACCATCCAATGGAGTAACAAAAATCTCGACAACCGACTACCTTCCATAATGACAAGGTTACTATCCATTGGAGTAACAAAAATATCTACAATAGACTACCTTCCATAATGACAAGGCTACCAGACATTGGAGTAACTAAAATCTCGAGAAAAGACTACCTTCCGTAATGACAAGGCTACCTTCCATTGGAGTAACAAAAATCACGACAATAGACTACCTTCCATAATGACAAGCTACCATCAATTGGAATAACAAAAATCTCGACAACAGACTACCTTCCATAATGAGAAGGCTACCATATAATAGATTAATAAAAATCTCGACAACAGTCTACCTTCCATAATGACAAGGCTACCATCCATTAGAGTAACAAAAATATGGACAAAAGACTACCTTCCATAATTACAAGGCTACCATCCATTGGAGTAACAAAAATATCAACAATAGACTACCTTCCATAATGACTAGGTTACCATCCATCGGAGTATAAAATTTTTGGACAACAGACTACCTTCAATAATGACAAGGCTACCATCCATTGGAGTAACAAAAATCACGACAAAAAACTACCTTCAATAATTAGTAAGCTACCATCCATTGGAGTAACAAAGTTATCGACAACAGACTACCTTCCATAATGACAAGGCTACAATCCATTGGAGTAACAATAATCAGGACAACATACTACCTGCCATAATGACAAGGCTACCATCCATTATAGTAAGAAAAATCTCGACAACAAACTACCTTTAATAATGGCATGGCTACCATCCATTGGAGTAACAAAAATCTCGACAACAGACTACCTACCATAATGATAAGGCTACCATCTATTGGAGTAACAAAGATATCGACAACATAGTACCTTCCATAATGACAAGGCTACCATCCATTGGAGTAACAAAGATATTGACAACTTACTACCTTCCATAATGACAAGGCTACCATCCATTGGAGTAACGAAAATCTCGACAACCAACTACCTTCCTTAATGATAATGCTACCATCCATTGGAATAACAAATATGTCGACAATGGACTACCTTCCATAATGACAAGGCTACCATCCAATGGAGTAACAAAAATCTTGACGAGAGACTACCTTCCATAATGACAAGGTTACCATCCATTGGAGTAACAAAAATATCTATAATAGACTACCTTCCATAATGACAAGGATACCATCGATTGGAGTAACAAAAATATCAACAAGAGACTACCTTCCATAATGACAATGCTACATTACATTTGAGTAACAAAGATATCGACAATATACTACCTTCCGTAATGACAAGGCTACCTTCCATTGGAGTAACAAAAATCACGACAATAGACTACCTTCCATAATTACAAGGCTACCATCCATTGGAGTAACAAAAATATCAACAATAGACTACCTTCCATAATTACAAGGTTACCATCCATTGGAGTATAAAAATTTTGGACAACAGACTACCTTCCATAATGACAAGGCTACCATCCATTGGAGTAACAAAAATCACGACAACAAACTACCTTCAATAATTACTAAGCTACCATCCATTGGAGTAACAAAGTTATCGACAACAGACTACCTTCCATAATGACAAGGCTACAATCCATTGGAGTAACAATAAAAAGGACAACAAACTGCCTTCCATAATGACAAGGCTACCATCCATTGTAGTAAGAAAAATCTCGACAACAGACTACCTTTAATAATGGCATGGCTACCATCCATTGGAGTAACAAAAATCTCGACAACAGACTACCTACCATAATGATAAGGCTACCATCTATTGGAGTAACAAAGATATCGACAACATAGTACCTTCCATAATGACAAGGCTACCATCCATTGGAGTAACAAAGATATTGACAACTTACTACTTTCCATAATGACAAGGCTACCATCCATTGGAGTAACGAAAATCTCGACAACCGACTACCTTCCATAATGATAACGCTACCATCCATTGGAATAACAAATATCTCGACAATGGACTACCTTCCATAATGACAAGGCTACCATCCAATGGAGTAACAAAAATCTCGACAACAGACTACCTTCCATAATGACAAGGTTACCATCCATTGGAGTTACAAAAATATCTATAATAGACTACCTTCCATAATGACAAGGATACCATCGATTGGAGTAACAAAAATATCAACAAGAGACTACCTTCCATAATGACAATGCTACATTACATTGGAGTAACAAAGATATCGACAATATACTACCTTCCGTAATGACAAGGCTACCTTCCATTGGAGTAACAAAAATGACGACAATAGAATACCTTCCATAATTACAAGGCTACCATCCATTGGAGTAACAAAAATATCAACAATAGACTACCTTCCATAATGACAAGGTTACCATCCATTGGAGTATAAAAATTTTGGACAACAGACTACCTTCCATAATGACAAGGCTACCATCCATTGGAGTAACAAAAATCACGACAACAAACTACCTTCAATAATTACTAAGCTACCATCCATTGGAGTAACAAAGTTATCGACAACAGACTACCTTCCATAATGACAAGGCTACAATCCATTGGAGTAAAAATAAAAAGGACAACAGACTACCTTCCATAATGACAAGGCTACCATCCATTGTAGTAACAAAAATCTCGACAACATACTACCTTCAATAATGGCATGGCTACCATCCATTGGAGGAACAAAAATCTCGACAACAGCCTACCTACCATAATGACAAGGCTACCATCTGTTGGAGTAACAAAGATATTGACAACATAGTACCTTCCATAATGACAAGGCTACCATCCATTGGAATAACAAAGATATTGAAAACTTACTACCTTCCATAATAACAAGGCTACCATCCATTAGAGTAACGAAAATCTCGATAATAGACTACCTTCCATAATGATAACGCTACCATCCATTGGAATAACAAGTATCTCGACAATGGACTACCTTCCATAATGACAAGGCTATCATCCAATGGAGTAACAAAAATCTCGACAAAAGACTACCTTCCATAATGACAAGGTTACTATCCATTGGAGTAACAAAAATATCTACGATAGACTACCTTCCATAATGACAAGGATACCATCGATTGGATTAAAAAATATATCAACAAGAGACTACCTTCCATAATGACAAGGCTACCAGATATTAGAGTAACAAAAATCTTGAGAAAAGACTACCTTCCATAATGACAAGACTATCATCCAGTGGAGTAACAAAGATATCGACAACATACTACCTTCCGTAATGACAAGGCTACCTTCCATTGGAGTAACAAAAATCACGACAATAGACTACCTTCCATAATGACAAGCTACCATCCATTGGAATAACAAAAATCTCGACAACAGACTACCTTCCATAATGACAAGGCTACCATATAATAGATTAATAAAAATCTCGACAACAGACTACCTTCCATAATGACAAGGCTACCATCCATTAGAGTAACAAAAATATGGACAAAAGACTACCTTCCATAATTACAAGGCTACCATCCATTGGAGTAACAAAAATATCAAGAATAGACTACCTTTCATAATGACAAGGTTACCATCCATTGGAGTATAAAAATTTTGGACAACAGACTACCTTCCATAATGACAAGGCTACTTTCCATTGGAGTAACAAAAATCACGACAACAAACTACCTTCAATAATTACTAAGCTACCATCCATTGGAGTAACAAAGTTATCGACAACAGACTACCTTCCATAACGACAAGGCTACAATCCATTGGAGTAACAATAAAAAGGACAACAAACTGCCTTCCATAATGACAAGGCTACCATCCATTGTAGTAAGAAAAATCTCGACAACAGACTACCTTTAATAATGGCATGGCTACCATCCATTGGAGTAACAAAAATCTCGACAACAGACTACCTACCATAATGATAAGGCTACCATCTATTGGAGTAACAAAGATATCGACAACATAGTACCTTCCATAATGACAAGGCTACCATCCATTGGAGTAACAAAGATATTGACAACTTACTACCTTCCATAATGACAAGGCTACCATCCATTGGAGTAACGAAAATCTCGACAACCGACTACCTTCTATAATGATAACGCTACCATCCATTGGAATAAC
Source organism: Vicia faba (assembly GCA_948472305.1). NCBI lineage: Eukaryota > Viridiplantae > Streptophyta > Magnoliopsida > Fabales > Fabaceae > Vicia > Vicia faba. Next base: position 583,087,529 of record OX451739.1, on the reverse strand, counting down.
AAATATCTCGACAATGGACTACCTTCCATAATGACAAGGCTACCATCCAATGGAGTAACAAAAATCTCGACAACAGACTACCTTCCATAATGACAAGGTTACCATCCATTGGAGTAACAAAAATATCTATAATAGACTACCTTCCATAATGACAAGGATACCATCGATTGGAGTAACAAAAATATCAACAAGAGACTACCTTCCATAATGACAATGCTACATTACATTGGAGTAACAAAGATATCGACAATATACTACCTTCCGTAATGACAAGGCTACCTTCCATTGGAGTAACAATAATCACGACAATAGAATAACTTCCATAATTACAAGGCTACCATCCATTGGAGTAACAAAAATATCAACAATAGACTACCTTCCATAATGACAAGGTTACCATCCATTGGAGTATAAAATTTTTGGACAACAGACTACCTTCCATAATGACAAGGCTACCATCCATTGGAGTAACAAAAATCACGACAACAAACTACCTTCAATAATTACTAAGCTACCATCCATTGGAGTAACAAAGTTATCGACAACAGACTACCTTCCATAATGACATGGCTATAATCCATTGGAGTAAAAATAAAAAGGACAACAGACTACCTTCCATAATGACAAGGCTACCATCCATTGTAGTAACAAAAATCTCCACAACATACTACCTTCAATAATGGCATGGCTACCATCCATTGGAGGAACAAAAATCTCGACAACAGCCTACCTACCATAATGACAAGGCTACCATCTGTTAGAGTAACAAAGATATTGACAACATAGTACCTTCCATAATGACAAGGCTACCATCCATTGGAATAACAAAGATATTGAAAACTTACTTCCTTCCATAATAACAAGGCTACCATCCATTAGAGTATCGAAAATCTCGATAATAGACTACCTTCCATAATGATAACGCTACCATCCATTGGAATAACAAGTATCTCGACAATGGACTACCTTCCATAATGACAAGGCTACCATCCAATGGAGTAACAAAAATCTCGACAAAAGACTACCTTCCATAATGACAAGGTTACTATCCATTGGAGTAACAAAAATATCTACGATAGACTACCTTCCATAATGACAAGGATACCATCGATTGGATTAAAAAAAATATTAACAAGAGACTACCTTCCATAATGACAAGGCTACCAGATATTGGAGTAACAAAAATCTCGAGAAAAGACTACCTTCCATAATGACAAGACTATCATCCAGTGGAGTAACAAAGATATCGACAACATACTACCTTCCGTAATGACAAGGCTACCTTCCATTGGAGTAACAAAAATCACGACAATAGACTACCTTCCATAATGACAAGCTACCATCCATTGGAATAAAAAAAATCTCGACAACAGACTACCTTCCATAATGACAAGGCTACCATATAATAGATTAATAATAATCTCGACAACAGACTACCTTCCATAATGACAAGGCTACCATCCATTAGAGTAACAAAAATATGACAAAAGACTACCTTCCATAATTACAAGGCTACCATCCATTGGAGTAACAAAAATATCAAGAATAGACTACCTTTCATAATGACAAGGTTACCATCCATTGGAGTATAAAAATTTTGGACAACAGACTACCTTCCATAATGACAAGGCTACCATCCATTGGAGTAACAAAAATCACGACAACAAACTACCTTCAATAATTACTAAGCTACCATCCATTGGAGTAACAAAGTTATCGACAACAGACTACCTTCCATAACGACAAGGCTACAATCCATTGGAGTAACAATAAAAAGGACAACAAACTGCCTTCCATAATGACAAGGCTACCATCCATTGTAGTAAGAAAAATCTCGACAACAGACTACCTTTAATAATGGCATGGCTACCATCCATTGGAGTAACAAAAATCTCGACAACAGACTACCTACCATAATGATAAGGCTACCATCTATTGGAGTAACAAAGATATCGACAACATAGTACCTTCCATAATGACAAGGCTACCATCCATTGGAGTAACAAAGATATTGACAACTTACTACTTTCCATAATGACAAGGTTACCATCCATTGGAGTAACGAAAATCTCGACAACCGACTACCTTCCATAATGATAACGCTACCATCCATTGGAATAACAAATATCTCGACAATGGACTACCTTCCATAATGAGAAGGCTACCATCCAATGGAGTAACAAAAATCTCGACAACAGACTACCTTCCATAATGACAAGGTTACCATCCATTGGAGTAACAAAAATATCTATAATAGACTACCTTCCATAATGACAAGGATACCATCGATTGGAGTAACAAAAATATCAACAAGAGACTACCTTCCATAATGACAATGCTACATTACATTGGAGTAACAAAGATATCGACAATATACTACCTTCCGTAATGACAAGGCTACCTTCCATTGGAGTAACAAAAATGACGACAATAGAATACCTTCCATAATTACAAGGCTACCATCCATTGGAGTAACAAAAATATCAACAATAGACTACCTTCCATAATGACAAGGTTACCATCCATTGGAGTATAAAAATTTTGGACAACAGACTACCTTCCATAATGACAAGGCTACCATCCATTGGAGTAAAAAAAATCACGACAACAAACTACCTTCAATAATTACTAAGCTACCATCCATTGGAGTAACAAAGTTATCGACAACAGACTACCTTCCATAATGACAAGGCTACAATCCATTGGAGTAAAAATAAAAAGGACAACAGACTACCTTCCATAATGACAAGGCAGCCATCCATTGTAGTAACAAAAATCTCGACAACATACTACCTTCAATAATGGCATGGCTACCATCCATTGGAGGAACAAAAATCTCGACAACAGCCTACCTACCATAATGACAAGGCTACAATCTGTTGGAGTAACAAAGATATTGACAACATAGTACCTTCCATAATGACAAGGCTACCATCCATTGGAATAACAAAGATATTGAAAACTTACTACCTTCCATAATAACAAGGCTACCATCCATTAGAGTAACGAAAATCTCGATAATAGACTACCTTCCGTAATGATAACGCTACCATCCATTGGAATAACGAGTATCTCGACAATGGACTACCTTCCATAATGACAAGGCTACCATCCAATGGAGTAACAAAAATCTCGACAAAAGACTACCTTCCATAATGACAAGGTTACTATCCATTGGAGTAACAAAAATATCTACGATAGACTACCTTCCATAATGACAAGGATACCATCGATTGGAGTAAAAAAAATATCAACAAGAGACTACCTTCCATAATGACAAGGCTACCAGACATTGGAGTTACAAAAATCTCGAGAAAAGACTACCTTCCATAATGACAAGACTATCATCCAGTGGAGTAACAAAGATATCGACAACATACTACCTTCCGTAATGAAAAGGCTACCTTCCATTGGAGTAACAAAAATCACGACAATAGACTATCTTCCATAATGACAAGCTACAATCCATTGGAATAACAAAAATCTCGACAACAGACTACCTTCCATAATGACAAGGCTACCATATAACAGATTAATAAAAATCTCGACAACAGACTACCTTCCATAATGACAAGGCTACCATCCATTAGAGTAACAAAAATATGGACAAAAGACTACCTTCCATAATTACAAGGCTACCATCCATTGGAGTAACAAAAATATCAAGAATAGACTACCTTTCATAATGACAAGGTTACCATCCATTGGAGTATAAAATTTTTGGACAACAGACTACCTTCCATAATGACAAGGCTACCATCCATTGGAGTAACAAAAATCACGACAAAAAACTACCTTCAATAATTAGTAAGCTACCATCCATTGGAGTAACAAAGTTATCAACAACAGACTACCTTCCATAACGACAAGGCTACAATCCATTGGAGTAACAATAAAAAGGACAACAAACTACCTTCCATAATGACAAGGCTACCATCCATTGTAGTAAGAAAAATCTCGACAACAGACTACCTTCAATAATGGCATGGCTACCATCCATTGGATTAACAAAAATCTCGACAACAGACTACCTACCATAATGACAAGGCTACCATCTATTGGAGTAACAAAGATATCGACAACATAGTACCTTCCATAATGACAAGGCTACCATCCATTGGAGTAACAAAGATATTGAAAACTTACTACCTTCCATAATGACAAGGCTACCATCCATTGGAGTAACAAAAATCTCGACAAAAGACTACCTTCCATAATGATAACGCTACCATCCATTGGAATAACAAATATCTCAACAATGGACTACCTTCCATAATGACAAGGCTACCATCCAACGGAGTAACAAAAATCTCGACAACAGACTACCTTCCATAATGACAAGGTTACTATCCATTGGAGTAACAAAAATATCTACAATAGACTACCTTCCACAATGACAAGGATACCATCGATTGGAGTAACAAAAATATCAACAAGAGACTACCTTCCGTAATGACAAGGCTACATTACATTGGAGTAACAAAAATCTCGAAAAAAGACTACCTTCCATAATGACAAGGCTATCATCCACTGGAGTAACAAAGATATCGACAATATACTACCTTCCGTAATGACAAGGCTACCTTCCATTGGATTAACAAAAATCACGACAATAGACTACCTTCCATAATTACAATGCTACCATCCATTGGAGCAACAAAAATATCAACAATAGACTACCTTCCATAATGACAAGGTTACCATCCATTGGAGTATAAAAATTTTGGACAACAGACTACCTTCCATAATGACAAGGCTACCATCCATTGGAGTAACAAAAATCACGACAACAAACTACCTTCAATAATTACTAAGCTACCATCCATTGGAGTAACAAAGTTATCGACAACAGACTACCTTCCATAATGACAAGGTTACAATCCATTGGAGTAACAATAAAAAGGACAACAGACTACCTTCCATAATGACAAGACTACCATCCATTGTAGTAACAAAAATCTCGACAACATACTACCTTCAATAATGGCATGGCTACCATCCATTGGAGTAACAAAAATCTCGACAACAGCCTACCTACCATAATGACAAGGCTACCATCTGTTGGATTAACAAAGATATCGACAACATAGAACCTTCCATAATGACAAGGCTACCATCCATTGGAATAACTAAGATATTGAAAACTTACTACCTTCCATAATGACAAGGCTACCATCCATAAGAGTAACGAAAATCTCGACAATAGACTACCTTCCATAATGATAACGCTACCATCCATTGGAATAACAACTATCTCGACAATGGACTACCTTCCATAATGACAAGGCTACCATCCAATGGAGTAACAAAAATCTCGACAAAAGACTAACTTCCATAATGACAAGGTTACTATCCATTGGAGTAACAAAAATATCTATGATAGACTACCTTCCATAATGACAAGGATACCATTGATTGGAGTAACAAAAATATCAACAAGAGACTACCTTCCATAATGACAAGGCTACCAGACATTGGAGTAACAAAAATCTCGAGAAAAGACTACCTTCCATAATGACAAGGCTATCATCCAGTGGAGTAAAAAAGATATCGAAAACATACTACCTTCCGTAATAACAAGACTACCTTCCATTGGAGTAACAAAAATAACGACAATAGACTACCTTCCATAATGACAAGCTACCATCCATTGGAATAACAAAAATCTCGACAACAGACTACCTTCCATAATGACAAGGCTACCATATAATAGATTAATAAAAATCTCGACAACAGACTACCTTCCATAATGACAGGGCTACCATCCATTAGAGTAACAAAAATATGGACAAAAGACTACCTTCCATAATTACAAGGCTACCATCCATTGGAGTAACAAAAATATCAACAATAGACTACCTTCCATAATGACAAGGTTACCATCCATTGGAGTATAAAATTTTTGGACAACAGACTACCTTCCATAATGACAAGGCTACCATCCATTGGAGTAACAAAAATCACGACAAAAAACTACCTTCAATAATTAGTAAGCTACCATCCATTGGAGTAACAAAGTTATCGACAACAGACTACCTTCCATAATGACAAGTCTACAATCCATTGGAGTAACAATAATCAGGACAACAGACTACCTTCCATAATGACAAGGCTACCATCCATTGTAGTAAGAAAAATATCGACAACAGAATACATTCAATAATGGAATGGCTACCATCCATTGGATTAACAAAAATCTCGACAACAGACTACCTACCATAATGACAAGGCTACCATCTATTGGAGTAACAAAGATATCGACAACATAGTACCTTCCATAATGACAAGGCTACCATCCATTGGAGTAACAAAGATATTGAAAACTTACTACCTTCAATAATGACAAGGCTACCATCCATTGGAGTAACGAAAATCTCGACAAAAGACTACCTTCCATAATGATAACGCTACCATCCATTGGAATAACAAATATCTCGACAATGGACTACCTTACATAATGACAAGGCTACCATCCAATGGAGTAACAAAAATCTCGACAACAGACTACCTTCCATAATGACAAGGTTACTATCCATTGGAGTAACAAAAATATCTACAATAGACTACCTTCCATAATGACAAGGATACCATCGATTGGAGTAACAAAAATATCAAAAAGAGACTAACTTCCGTAATGACAAGGCTACATTACATTGGAGTACCAAAAATATCGACAAAAGACTACCTTTCATAATGACAATGCTATCATCCATTGGAGTAACAAAGATATCGACAATATACTACCTTCCGTAATGACAAGGCTACCTTCCATTGGAGTAACAAAAATCACGACAATAGACTACCTTCCATAATTACAAGGCTACCATCCATTGGAGCAACAAAAATATCAACAATAGACTACCTTCCATAATGACAAGGTTACCATCCATTGGAGTATAAAAATTTTGGACAACGGACTACCTTCCATAATGACAAGGCTACCATCCATTGGAGTAACAAAAATCACGACAACAAACTACCTTCAATAATTACTAATCTACCATCCATTGGAGTAACAAAGTTATCGACAACAGACTACCTTCCATAATGACAAGGCTACAATCCATTGGAGTAACAATAAAAAGGACAACAAACTACCTTCCATAATGACAAGACTACCATCCATTGTAGTAACAAAAATCTCGACAACAGCCTACCTACCATAATGACAAGGCTACCATCTGTTGGAGTAACAAAGATATCGACAACATAGAACCTTCCATAATGACAAGGCTACCATCCATTGGAATAACTAAGATATTGAAAACTTACTACCTTCCATAATGACAAGGCTACCATCCATAAGAGTAACGAAAATCTCGACAATAGACTACCTTCCATAATGATAACGCTACCATCCATTGGAATAACAAGTATCTCGACAATGGACTACCTTCCATAATGACAAGGCTACCATCCAATGGAGTAACAAAAATCTCGACAAAAGACTACCTTCCATAATGACAAGGTTACTATCCATTGGAGTAACAAAAATATCTACGATAGACTACCTTCCATAATGACAAGGATACCATCGATTGGAGTAACAAAAATATCAACAAGAGACTACCTTCCATAATGACAAGGCTACCAGACATTGGAGTAACAAAAATCTCGAGAAAAGACTACCTTCCATAATGACAAGGCTATCATCCAGGGGAGTAACAAAGATATCGACAACATACTACCTTCCATAATGACAAGGCTACCTTCCATTGGAGTAACAAAAATCACGACAATAGACTACCTTCCATAATGACAAGCTACCATCCATTGGAATAACAAAAATCTCGACAACAGACTACCTTCCATAATGACAAGGCTACCATATAATAGATTAATAAAAATCTCGACAACAGACTACCTTCAATAATGACAAGGCTACCATCCATTAGAGTAACAAAAATATGGACAAAAGACTACCTTCCATAATTACAAGGCTACCATCCATTGGAGTAACAAAAATATCAACAATAGACTACCTTCCATAATGACAAGGCTACAATCCATTGGACTAACAATAAAAAGGACAACAGACTACCTTCCATAATGACAAGACTACCATCCATTGTAGTAACAAAAATCTCGACAACATACTACCTCCAATAATGGCATGGCTACCATCCATTGGAGTAACAAAAATCTCGACAACAGCCTACCTACCATAATGACAAGGCTACCATCTGTTGGATTAACAAAGATATCGACAACATAGAACCTTCCATAATGACAAGGCTACCATCCATTGGAATAACTAAGATATTGAAAACTTACTACCTTCCATAATGACAAGGCTACCATCCATAAGAGTAACGAAAATCTCGACAATAGACTACCTTCCATAATGATAACGCTACCATCCATTGGAATAACAAGTATCTCGACAATGGACTACCTTCCATAATGACAAGGCTACCATCCAATGGAGTAACAAAAATCTCGACAAAAGACTACCTTCCATAATGACAAGGTTACTATCCATTGGAGTAACAAAAATATCTATGATAGACTACCTTCCATAATGACAAGGATACCATTGATTGGAGTAACAAAAATATCAACAAGAGACTACCTTCCATAATGACAAGGCTACCAGACATTGGAGTAACAAAAATCTCGAGAAAAGACTACCTTCCATAATGACAAGGCTATCATCCAGTGGAGTAACAAAGATATCGAAAACATACTACCTTCCGTAATGACAAGGCTACCTTCCATTGGAGTAACAAAAATAACGACAATAGACTACCTTCCATAATGACAAGCTACCATCCATTGGAATAACAAAAATCTCGACAACAGACTACCTTCCATAATGACAAGGCTACCATATAATAGATTAATAAAAATCTCGACAACAGACTACCTTCCATAATGACAGGGCTACCATCCATTAGAGTAACAAAAATATGGACAAAAGACTACGTTCCATAATTACAAGGCTACCATCCATTGGAGTAACAAAAATATCAACAATAGACTACCTTCCATAATGACAAGGTTACCATCCATTGGAGTATAAAATTTTTGGACAACAGACTACCTTCCATAATGACAAGGCTACCATCCATTGGAGTAACAAAAATCACGACAAAAAACTACCTTCAATAATTAGTAAGCTACCATCCATTGGAGTAACAAAGTTATCGACAACAGACTACCTTCCATAATGACAAGTCTACAATCCATTGGAGTAACAATAATCAGGACAACAGACTACCTTCCATAATGACAAGGCTACCATCCATTGTAGTAAGAAAAATCTCGATAACAGAATACATTCAATAATGGCATGGCTACCATCCATTGGATTAACAAAAATCTCGACAACAGACTACCTACCATAATGACAAGGCTACCATCTATTGGAGTAACAAAGATATCGACAACATAGTACCTTCCATAATGACAAGGCTACCATCCATTGGAGTAACAAAGATATTGACAACTTACTACCTTCCATAATGACAAGGCTACCATCCATTGGAGTAACGAAAATCTCGACAAAAGACTACCTTCCATAATGATAACGCTACCATCCATTGGAATAACAAATATCTCGACAATGGACTACCTTACATAATGACAAGGCTACCATCCAATGGAGTAACAAAAATCTCGACAACAGACTACCTTCCATAATGACTAGGTTACTATCCATTGGAGTAATAAAAATATCTACAATAGACTACCTTCCATAATGACAAGGATACCATCGATTGGAGTAACAAAAATATCAACAAGAGACTACCTTCCGTAATGACAAGGCTACATTACATTGGAGTACCAAAAATCTCGACAAAAGACTACCTTTCATAATGACAATGCTATCATCCATTGGAGTAACAAAGATATCGACAATATACTACCTTCCGTAATGACAAGGCTACCTTCCATTGGAGTAACAAAAATCATGACAATAGACTACCTTCCATAATTACAAGGCTACCATCCATTGGAGCAACAAAAACATCAACAATAGACTACCTTCCATAATGACAAGGTTACCATCCATTGGAGTATAAAAATTTTGGACAACAGACTACCTTCCATAATGACAAGGCTACCATCCATTGGAGTAACAAAAATCACGACAACAAACTACCTTCAATAATTACTAAGCTACCATCCATTGGAGTAACAAAGTTATCGACAACAGACTACCTTCCATAATTACAAGGGTACAATCCATTGGAGTAATAATAAAAAGGACAACAGACTACCTTCCATAATGACAAGACTACCATCCATTATAGTAACAAAAATCTCGACAACATACTACCTTCAATAATGGCATGGCTACCATCCATTGGAGTAACAAAAATCTCGACAACAGCCTACCTACCATAATGACAAGGCTACCATCTATTGGAGTAACAAAGATATCGACAACATAGAACCTTCCATAATTACAAGGCTACCATCCATTGGAATAACTAAGATATTGAAAACTTACTACCTTCCATAATAACAAAGCTACCATCCATTAGAGTAACGAAAATCTCGACAATAGACTACCTTCCATAATGATAACGCTACCATCCATTGGAATAACAAGTATCTCGACAATGGACTACCTTCCATAATGACAAGGCTACCATCCAATGGAGTAACAAAAATCTCGACAAAAGACTACCTTCCATAATGACAAGGTTACTATCCATTGGAGTAACAAAAATATCTACGATAGACTACCTTCCATAATGACAAGGATACCATCGATTGGAGTAACAAAAATATCAACAAGAGACTACCTTCCATAATGACAAGGCTACCAGACATTGGAGTAACAAAAATCTCGAGAAAAGACTACCTTCCATAATGACAAGGCTATCATCCAGTGGAGTAACAAAGATATCGACAACATACTACCTTCCATAATGACAAGGCTACCTTCCATTCGAGTAACAAAAATCACGACAATAGACTACCTTCCATAATGACAAGCTACCATCCATTGGAATAACAAAAATCTCGACAATAGACTACCTTCCATAATGACAAGGCTACCATATAATAGATTAATAAAAATCTCGACAACAGACTACCTTCAATAATGACAAGGCTACCATCCATTAGAGTAACAAAAATATGGACAAAAGACTACCTTCCATAATTACAAGGCTACCATCCATTGGAGTAACAAAAATATCAACAATAGACTACCTTCCATAATGACAAGGTTACCATCCATTGGAGTATAAAATTTTTGGACAACAGACTACCTTCCATAATGACAAGGCTACCATCCATTGGAGTAACAAAAATCACGAGAAAAAACTACCTTCAATAATTAGTAAGCTAGCATCCATTGGAGTAACAAAGTTATCGACAACAGACTACCTTCCATAATGACAAGTCTACAATCCATTGGAGTAACAATAATCAGGACAACAGACTACCTTCCATAATGACAAGGCTACCATCCATTGTAGTAAGAAAAATCTCGACAACATACTACCTTCAATAATGGCATGGCTACCATCCATTGGAGTAACACAAATCTCGACAACAGCCTACCTACCATAATGACAAGGCTACCATTTATTGGATTAACAAAGATATCGACAACATAGAACCTTCCATAATGACAAGGCTACCATCCATTGGAATAACTAAGATATTGAAAACTTACTACCTTCCATAATAACAAGGCTACCATCCATAAGAGTAACGAAAATCTCGACAATAGACTACCTTCTATAATGATAACGCTACCATCCATTGGAATAACAAGTATCTCGACAATGGACTACCTTCCATAATGACAAGGCTACCATCCAATGGAGTAACAAAAATCTCGACAAAAGACTACCTTCCATAATGACAAGGTTACTATCCATTGGAGTAACAAAAATATCTATGATAGACTACCTTCCATAATGACAAGGATACCATTTATTGGAGTAACAAAAATATCAACAAGAGACTACCTTCCATAATGACAAGGCTACCAAACATTGGAGTATCAAAAATCTCGAGAAAAGACTACCTTCCATAATGACAAGGCTATCATCCAGTGGAGTAACAAAGATATCGAAAACATACTACCTTCCATAATGACAAGGCTACCTTCCATTGGAGTAACAAAAATAACGACAATAGACTACCTTCCATAATGACAAGCTACCATCCATTGGAATAACAAAAATCTCGACAACAGACTACCTTCCATAATGACAAGGCTACCATATAATAGATTAATAAAAATCTCAACAACAGACTACCTTCCATAATGACAGGGCTACCATCCATTAGAGTAACAAAAATATGGACAAAAGACTACCTTCCATAATTACAACGCTACCATACATTGGAGTAACAAAAATATCAACAATAGACTACCTTCCATAATGACAAGGTTACCATCCATTGGAGTATAAAATTTTTGGATAACAGACTACCTTCCATAATGACAAGGCTACCATCCATTGGAGTAACAAAAATCACGACAAAAAACTACCTTCAATAATTAGTAAGCTACCATCCATTGGAGTAACAAAGTTATCGACAACAGACTACCTTCCATAATGACAAGTCTACAATCCATTGGAGTAACAATAATTAGGACAACAGACTACCTTCCATAATGACAAGGCTACCATCCATTGTAGTAAGAAAAATCTCGACAACAAACTACATTCAATAATGGCATGGCTACCATCCATTGGATTAACAAAAATCTCGACAACAGACTACCTACCATAATGACAAGGCTACCATCTATTGGAGTAACAAAGATATCGACAACATAGTACCTTCCATAATGACAAGGCTACCATCCATTGGAGTAACAAAGATATTCACAACTTACTACCTTCCATAATGACAAGGCTACCATCCATTGGTGTAACGAAAATCTCGACAAAAGACTACCTTCCATAATGATAACGCTACCATCCATTGAAATAACAAATATCTCGACAATGGACTACCTTACATAATGACAAGGCTACCATCCAATGGAGTAACAAAAATCTCGACAACAGACTACCTTCCATAATGACAAGGTTACTATCCATTGGAGTAACAAAAATATCTACAATAGACTACCTTCCATAATGACAAGGATACCATCGATTGGAGTAACAAAAATATCAACAAGAGACTACCTTCCGTAATGACAAGGCTACATTACATTGGAGTACCAAAAATCTCGACAAAAGACTACCTTTCATAATGACAATGCTATCATCCATTGGAGTAACAAAGATATCGACAATATACTACCTTCCGTAATGACAAGGCTACCTTCCATTGGAGTAACAAATATCACGACAATAGACTACATTCCATAATTACAAGGCTACCATCCATTGGAGCAACAAAAATATCAACAATAGACTTCCTTTTTATAATGACAAGGTTACCATCCATTGGAGTATAAAAATTTTGGACAACAGACTACCTTCCATAATGACAAGGCTACCATCCATTGGAGTAACAAAAATCACGACAACAAACTACCTTCAATAATTACTAAGCTACCATCCATTGGAGTAACAAAGTTATCGACAACAGACTACCTTCCATAATGACAACGCTACAATCCATTGGAGTAACAATAAAAAGGACAACAGACTACCTTCCATAATGACAAGACTACCATCCATTGTAGTATCAAAAATCTCGACAACATACTACCTTCAACAATGGCATGGCTACCATCCATAGGAGTAACAAAAATCTCGACAACAGCCTACCTACCATAATGACAAGGCTACCATCTGTTGGAGTAACAAAGATATCGAAAACATAGAACCTTCCATAATGACAAGGCTACCATCCATTGGAATAACTAAGATATTGAAAACTTACTACCTTCCATAATAACAAAGCTACCATCCATTAGAGTAACGAAAATCTCGACAATAGACTACCTTCCATAATGATAACGCTACCATCCATTGGAATAACAAGTATCTCGACAATGGACTACCTTCTATAATGACAAGGCTACCATCCAATGGAGTAACAAAAATCTCGACAAAAGACTACCTTCCATAATGACAAGGTTACTATCCATTGGAGTAACAAAAATATCTACGATAGACTACCTTCCATAATGACAAGGATACCATCGATTGGAGTAACAAAAATATCAACAAGAGACTACCTTCCATAATGACAAGGCTACCAGACATTGGAGTAACAAAAATCTCGAGAAAAGACTACCTTCCATAATGACAAGGCTATCATCCAGTGGAGTAACGAAGATATCGACAACATACTACCTTCCGTAATGACAAGGCTACCTTCCGTTGGAGTAACAAAAATCACGACACTAGACTACCTTCCATAATGACAAGCTACCATCCATTGGAATAAGCAAAATCTCGACAACATACTACCTTCCATAATGACAAGGCTACAATATAATAGATTAATAAAAATCTCGACAACATACGACCTTCAATAAGGACAAGGCTACCATCCATTAGAGTAACAAAAATATGGACAAAAGACTACCTTCCATAATTACAAGGCTACCATCCATTGGAGTAACAAAAATATCAACAATAGACTACCTTCCAAAATGACAAGGTTACCATCCATTGGAGTATAAAATTTTTGGACAACAGACTACCTTAAATAATGACAAGGCTACCATCCATTGGAGTAACAAAAATCACGAGAAAAAACTACCTTCAATAATTAGTAAGCTACCATCCATTGGATTAACAAAGTTATCGACAATAGACTACCTTCCATAATGACAAGTCTACAATCCATTGGAGTAACAATAATCAGGACAACAGACTACCTTCCATAATGACAAGGCTACCATCCATTGTAGTAAGAAAAATCTCGACAACATACTACCTTCAATAATGGCATGGCTACCATCCATTGGAGTAACACAAAACTCGACAACAGCCTACCTACCATAATGACAAGGCTACCATCTGTTGGATTAACAAAGATATCGACAACATAGAACCTTCCATAATGACAAGGTTACCATCCATTGGAATAACTAAGATATTGAAAACTTACTACCTTCCATAATAACAAGGCTACCATCCATAAGAGTAACGAACATCTCGACAATAGACTACCTTCCATAATGATAACGCTACCATCCATTGGAATAACAAGTATCTCGACAATGGACTACCTTCCATAATGACAAGGCTACCATCCAATGGAGTAACAAAAATCTCGACAAAAGACTACCTTCCATAATGACAAGGTTACTATCCATTGGAGTAACAAAAATATCTATGATAGACTACCTTCCATAATGACAAGGATACCATCGATTGGAGTAACAAAAATATCAACAAGAGACTACCTTCCATAATGACAAGGCTACCAGACATTGGAGTAACAAAAATCTCGAGAAAAGACTACCTTCCATAATGACAAGGCTATCATCCAATGGAGTAACAAAGATATCGACAACATACTACCTTCCGTAATGACAAGGCTACCTTCCATTGGAGTAACAAAAATAACGACAATAGACTACCTTCCATAATGACAAGCTACCATCCATTGGAATAACAAAAATCTCGACAACAGACTACCTTCCATAATGACAAGGCTACCATATAATAGATTAATAAAAATCTCGACAACAGACTACCTTCCATAATGACAGGGCTACCATCCATTAGAGTAACAAAAATATGAACAAAAGACTACCTTCCATAATTACAAGGCTACCATCCATTGGAGTAACAAAAATATCAACAATAAACTACCTTCCATAATGACAAGGTTACCATCCATTGGAGTATAAAATTTTTGGACAACAGACTACCTTCCATAATGACAAGGCTACCATCCATTGGAGTAACAAAAATCACGACAAAAAACTACCTTCAATAATTAGTAAGCTACCATCCATTGGAGTAACAAAGTTATCGACAACAGACTACCTTCCTAAATGACAAGTCTACAATCCATTGGAGTAACAATAATCAGGACAACAGACTACCTTCCATAATGACAAGGCTACCATCCATTGTAGTAAGAAAAATCTCGACAACAGACTACCTTCAATAATGGCATGGCTACCATCCATTGGATTAACAAAAATCTCGACAACAGACTACCTACCATAATGACAAGGCTACCATCTATTGGAGTAACAAAGATATCGACAACATAGTACCTTCCATAATGACAAGGCTACCATCCATTGGAGTAACAAAGATATTGACAACTTACTACCTTCCATAATGACAAGGCTACCATCCATTGGAGTAACGAAAATCTCGACAAAAGACTACCTTCCATAATGATAACGCTACCATCCATTGGAATAACAAATATCTAGAGAATGGACTACCTTACATAATGACAAGGCTACCATCCAATGGAGTATCAAAAATCTCGACAACAGACTACCTTCCATAATGACAAGGTTTCTATCCATTGGAGTAACAAAAATATCTACAATAGACTACCTTCCATAATGACAAGGATACCATCGATTGGAGTAACAAAAATATCAACAAGAGACTACATTCCGTAATGACAAGGCTACATTACATTGGAGTAACAAAAATCTCGACAAAAGACTACCTTCCATAATGACAATGCTATCATCCATTGGAGTAACAAAGATATCGACAATATACTACCTTCCGTAATGACAAGGCTACCTTCCATTGGAGTAAGAAAAATCACGACAATAGACTACCTTCCATAATTACAAGGCTACCATCCATTGGAGCAACAAAAATATCAACAATAGACTACCTTCCATAATGACAAGGTTACCATCCATTGGAGTATAAAATTTTTGGACAACAGACTACCTTCCATAATGACAAGGCTACCATCCATTGGAGTAACAAAAATCACGACAACAAACTACCTTCAATAATTACTAAGCTACCATCCATTGGAGTAACAAAGTTATCGACAACAGACTACCTTCCATAATGACAAGTCTACATTCCATTGGAGTAACAATAATCAGGACGACAGACTACCTTCCATAATGACAAGGCTACCATCCATTGTAGTAAAAAAAATCTCGACAACATACTACCTTCAATAATGGCATGGCTACCATCCATTGGAGTAACACAAATCTCGACAACAGCCTACCTACCATAATGACAAGGCTACCATCTGTTGGATTAACAAAGATATCGACAACATAGAACCTTCCATAATGACAAGGCTACCATCCATTGGAATAACTAAGATATTGAAAACTTACTACCTTCCATAATAACAAGGCTACCATCCATAAGAGTAACGAAAATCTCGACAATAGACTACCTTCCATAATGATAACGCTACCATCCATTGGAATAACAAGTATCTCGACAATGGACTACCTTCCATAATGACAAGGCTACCATCCAATGGAGTAACAAAAATCTCGACAAAAGACTACCTTCCATAATGACAAGGTTACTATCCATTGGAGTAACAAAAATATCTATGATAGACTACCTTCCATAATGACAAGGATACCATCGATTGGAGTAACAAAAATATCAACAAGAGACTACCTTCCATAATGACAAGGCTACCAGACATTGGAGTAACAAAAATCTCGAGAAAAGACTACCTTCCATAATGACAAGGCTATCATCCAGTGGAGTAACAAAGATATCGACAACATACTACCTTCCATAATGACAAGGCTACCTTCCATTGGAGTAACAAAAATAACGACAATAGACTACCTTCCATAATGACAAGCTACCATCCATTGGAATAACAAAAATCTCGACAACAGACTACCTTCCATAATGACAAGGCTACCATATAATAGATTAATAAAAATCTCGACAATAGACTACCTTCCATAATGACAGGGCTACCATCCATTTAAGTAACAAAAATATGGACAAAAGACTACCTTCCATAATTACAAGGCTACCATCCATTGGAGTAACAAAAATATCAACAATAAACTACCTTCCATAATGACAAGGTTACCATCCATTGGAGTATTAAATTTTTGGACAACAGACTACCTTCCATAATGACAAGGCTACCATCCATTGGAATAACAAAAATCACGACAAAAAACTACCTTCAATAATTAGTAAGCTACCATCCATTGGAGTAACAAAGTTATCGACAACAGACTACCTTCCATAATGACAAGTCTACAATACGTTGGAGTAACAATAATCAGGACAACAGACTACCTTCCATAATGACAAGGCTACCATCCATTGTAGTAAGAAAAATCTCGACAACAGACTACCTTCAATAATGGCATGGCTACCATCCATTGGATTAACAAAAATCTCGACAACAGACTACCTACCATAATGACAAGGCTACCATCTATTGGAGTAACAAAGATATCGACAACATAGTACCTTCCATAATGACAAGGCTACCATCCATTGGAGTAACAAAGATATTGACAACTTACTACCTTTCATAATGACAAGGCTACCATCCAATGGAGTAACGAAAATCTCGACAAAAGACTACCTTCCATAATGATAACGCTACCATCCATTGGAATAACAAATATCTCGACAATGGACTACCTTACATAATGACAAGGCTACCATCCAATGGAGTAACAAAAATCTCGACAACAGACTACCTTCCATAATGACAAGGTTACTATCCATTGGAGTAACAAAAATATCTACAATAGACTACCTTCCATAATGACAAGGATACCATCGATTGGAGTAACAAAAATATCAACAAGA
Organism: Vicia faba; assembly: GCA_948472305.1. Taxonomy (NCBI): domain Eukaryota; kingdom Viridiplantae; phylum Streptophyta; class Magnoliopsida; order Fabales; family Fabaceae; genus Vicia; species Vicia faba. The sequence continues at coordinate 583,068,879 of OX451739.1, read as the reverse complement.
GACTACCTTCCGTAATGACAAGGCTACATTACATTGGAGTTACAAAAATCTCGACAAAAGACTACCTTCCATAATGACAATGCTATCATCCATTGGAGTAACAAAGATATCGACAATATACTACCTTCCGTAATGACAAGGCTACCTTCTATTGGAGTAACAAAAATCACGACAATAGACTACCTTCCATAATTACAAGGCTACCATCCATTGGAGCAACAAAAATATCAACTATAGACTACCTTCCATAATGACAAGGTTACCATCCATTGGAGAATAAAAATTTTGGACAACAGACTACCTTCCATAATGACAAGGCTACCATCCATTGGAGTAACAAAAATCACGACAACAAACTACCTTCAATAATTACTAAGCTACCATCCATTGGAGTAACAAAGTTATCGACAACGGACTACCTTCCATAATGACAAGGCTACAATCCATTGGAGTAACAATAAAAAGGAAAACAGACTACCTTCCATAATGACAAGACTACCATCCATTGTAGTAACAAAAATCTCGACAACATACTACCTTCTATAATGGCATGGCTACCATCCATTGGAGTAACAAAAATCTCGACAACAGCCTACCTACCATAATGACAAGGCTAACATCTGTTGGAGTAACAAAGATATTGACAACATAGAACCTTCCATAATGACAAGGCTACCATCCATTGGAATAACTAAATTATTGAAAACTTACTACCTTCCATAATAACAAAGCTACCATCCATTAGAGTAACGAAAATCTCGACAATATACTACCTTCCATAATGATAACGCTACCATCCATTGGAATAACAAGTATCTCGACAATGGACTACCTTCCATAATGAGAAGGCTACCATCCAATGGAGTAACAAAAATCTCGACAAAAGACTACCTTCCATAATGACAAGGTTACTATCCATTGGAGAAACAAAAATATCTACGATAGACTACCTTCCATAATGACAAGGATACCATCGATTGGAGTAACAAAAATATCAACAAGAGACTACCTTCCATAATGACAAGGCTACCAGACATTGGAGTAACAAAAATCTCGAGAAAAGACTACCTTCCATAATGACAAGGCTATCATCTAGTGGAGTAACAAAGATATCAACAACATACTACCTTCCGTAATGACAAGGCTACCTTCCATTGGAGTAACAAAAATCACGACAACAGACTACCTTCCATAATGACAAGCTACCATCCATTGGAATAACAAAAATCTCGACAACAGACTACCTTCCATAATGACAAGGCTACCATATAAGAGATTAATAAAAATCTCGACAACAGACTACCTTCCATAATGGCAAGGCTACCATCCATTAGAGTAACAAAAATATGGACAAAAGACTACCTTCCATAATTACAAGGCTACCATCCATTGGAGTAACAAAAAAATCAACAATAGACTACCTTCCATAATGACAAGGTTACCATCCATTGGAGTATAAAATTTTTGGACAACAGACTACCTTCCATAATGACAATGCTACCATCCATTGGAGTAACAAAAATCACGACAAAAAACTACCTTCAATAATTAGTAAGCTACCATCCATTGGTGTAACAAAGTTATCGACAACAGACTACCTTCCATAATGACAAGTCTACAATCCATTGGAGTAACAATAATCAGGATAACAGACTACCTTCCATAATGACAAGGCTACCATCCATTGTAGTAAGAAAAATCTCGACAACAGACTACCTTCAATAATGGCATGGCTACCATCCATTGGATTAACAAAAATCTCGACAACAGACTACCTACCATAATGACAAGGCTACCATATATTGGAGTAACAAAGATATCGACAACATATTACCTTCCATAATGACAAGGCTACCGTCCATTGGAGTAACAAAGATATTGACAACTTACTACCTTCAATAATGATAAGGCTACCATCCATTGGAGTAACGAAAATCTCGACAAAAGACTACCTTCCATAATGATAACGCTACCATCCATTGGAATAACATATATCTCGACAATGGACTACCTTCCATAATGACAAGGCTACCATCCAATGGAGTAACAAAAATCTCGACAACAGACTACCTTCCATAATGACAAGGTTACTATCCATTGGAGTAACAAAAATATCTACAATAGACTACCTTCCATAATGACAAGGATAACATCGATTGGAGTAACAAAAATATCAACAAGAGACTACCTTCCGTAATGACAAGGCTACATTACATTGGAGTAACAAAAATCTCGACAAAAGACTACCTTCCATAATGACAAGGCTATCATCCATTAGAGTAACAAAGATATCGACAATATACTACCTTCCGTAATGACAAGGCTACCTTCCATTGGAGTAACAAAAATCACGACAATAGACTACCTTCCATAATTACAAGGCTACCATCCATTGGAGCAACAAAAATATCAACAATAGACTACCTTCCATAATGACAAGGTTACCATCCATTGGAGTATAAAAATTTTGGACAACAGACTACCTTCCATAATGACAAGGCTACCATCCACTGGAGTAACAAAAATCACGACAACAAACTACCTTCAATAATTACTAAGATACCATCCATTGGAGTAACAAAGTTATCGACAACAGACTACCTTCCATAATGACAAGGCTACAATCCATTGGAGTAACAATAAAAAGGACAACAGACTACCTTCCATAATGACAAGACTACAATCCATTGTAGTAACAAAAATCTCGACAACATACTACCTTCAATAATGGCATGGCTACCATCCATTGGAGTAACAAAAATCTCGACAATAGCCTACCTACCATAATGACAAGGCTACCATCTGTTGGAGTAACAAAGATATCGACAACATAGTACCTTCCATAATGACAAGGCTACCATCCATTGGAATAACAAAGATATTGACAACATACTACCTTCCATAATGACAAGGCTACCATCCATTAGAGTAACGAAAATCTCGACAATAGACTACCTTCCATAATGATAACGCTACCATCCATTGGAATAACAAATATCTCGACAATGGACTACCTTCCATAATGACAAGGCTACCATCCAATGGAGTAACAAAAATCTCGACAAAAGACTACCTTCCATAATGACAAGGTTACTATCCATTGGAGAAACAAAAATATCTACGATAGACTACCTTCCATAATGACAAGGATACCATCGATTGGAGTAACAAAAATATCAACAAGTGACTACCTTCCATAATGACAAGGCTACCAGACATTGGAGTAACAAAAATCTCGAGAAAAGACTACCTTCCATAATGACAAGGCTATCATCTAGTGGAGTAACAAAGATATCGACAACATACTACCTTCCGTAATGACAAGGCTACCTTCCATTGGAGTAACAAAAATCACGACAATAGACTACCTTCCATAATGACAAGCTACCATCCATTGGTATAACAAAAATCTCGACAACAGACTACCTTCCATAATGACAAGGCTACCATATAATAGATTAATAAAAATCTCGACAATAGACTACCTTCCATAATGACAAGGCTACCATCCATTATATTAACAAAAATATGGACAAAAGACTACCTTCCATAATTACAAGGCTACCATCCATTGGAGTAACAAAAATATCAACAATAGACTACCTTCCATAATGACAAGGTTACCATCCATTGGAGTATAAAATTTTTGGACAACAGACTACCTTCCATAATGACAATGCTACCATCCATTGGAGTAACAAAAATCACGACAACAAACTACCTTCAATAATTACTAAGATACCATCCATTGGCGTAACAAAGTTATCGACAACAGACTACCTTCCATAATGACGAGGCTACAATCTATTGGAGTAACAATAAAAAGGACAACAGACTACCTTCCATAATGACAAGACTACCATCCATTGTAGTAACAAAAATCTCGACAACATACTACCTTCAATAATGGCATGGCTACCATCCATTGGAGTAACAAAAATCTCAAAAATAGCCTACCTACCATAATGACAAGGCTACCATCTGTTGGAGTAACAAAGATATCGACAACATAGTACCTTCCATAATGACAAGGCTACCATCCATTGGAGTAACAAAGATATTGACAACTTACTACTTTCCATAATGACAAGGCTACCATCCATTGGAGTAACGAAAATCTCGACAAAAGACTACCTTCCATAATGATAACGCTACCATCCATTGGAATAACAAATATCTCGACAATGGACTACCTTCCATAATGACAAGGCTACCATCCAATGGAGTAACAAAAATCTCGACAACAGACTACCTTCCATAATGACAAGGTTACTATCCATTGGAGTAACAAAAATATCTACAATAAACTACCTTCCATAATGACAAGGATACCATCGATTGGAGTAACAAAAATATCAACAAGAGACTACCTTCCGTAATGACAAGGCTACATTACATTGGAGTAACAAAAATCTCGACAAAAGACTACCTTCCATAATGACAAGGCTATCATCCATTAGATTAACAAAGATATCGATAATATACTACCTTCCGTAATGACAAGGCTACCATCCATTGGAGCAACAAAAATATCAACAATAGACTACCTTCCATAATGACAAGGTTACCATCCATTGGAGTATAAAAATTTTGGACCACAGACTACCTTCTATAATGACAAGGCTACCATCCATTGGAGTAACAAAAATCACGACAACAAACTACCTTAAATAATTACTAAGATGCCATCCATTGGAGTAACAAAGTTATCGACAATAGACTACCTTCCATAATGATAAGGCTACAATCCATTGGAGTAACAATAAAAAGGACAACAGACTACCTTCCATAATGACAAGACTACCATCCATTGTAGTAACAAAAATCTCGACAACATACTACCTTCAATAATGGCATGGCTACCATGCATTGGAGTAACAAAAATCTCGACAATAGCCTACCTACCATAATGACAAGGCTACCATCTGTTGGAGTAACAAAGATATCGACAACATAGTACCTTCCATAATGACAAGGCTACCATCCATTGGAATAACAAAGATATTGACAACATACTACCTTCCATAATGACAAGGCTACCATCCATTAGAGTAACGAAAATCTCGACAATAGACTACCTTCCATAATGATAACGCTACCATCCATTGGAATAACAAATATCTCGACAATGGACTACCTTCCATAATGACAAGGCTACCATCCAATGGAGTAACAAAAATCTCGACAACAGACTACCTTCCATAATGACAAGGTTATTATCCATTGGAGTAACAAAAATATCTAAAATAGACTAGCTTCCATAATGACAAGGATACCATCGATTGGAGTAACAAAAATATCAACAAGAGACTACCTTCCATAATGACAAGGCTACCAGACATTGGAGTAACAAAAATCTCGAGAAAAGACTACCTTCCATAATGACAAGGCTATCATCCATTGGAGTAACAAAGATATCGACAACATACTACCTTCCGTAATGACAAGGCTACCTTCCATTGGAGTAACAAAAATCTCGACAATAGACTACCTTCCATAATGACATGCTACCATCCATTGGAATAACAAAAATCTCGACAACAGACTACCTTCCATAATGACAAGGCTACCATATAATAGATTAATAAAAATCTCGACAACAGACTACCTTCCATAATGACAAGGCTACCATCCATTAGAGTAACAAAAATATGGACAAAAGACTACCTTCCATAATTACAAGGCTACCATCCATTGGAGTAACAAAAATATCAACAATAGACTACCTTCCATAATGACAAGGTTACCATCCATTGGAGTATAAAAATTTTGGACAACAGACTACCTTCTATAATGACAAGGCTACCATCCATTGGAGTAACAAAAATCACGACAAAAAACTACCTTCAATAATTAGTAAGCTACCATCCATTGGAGTAACAAAGTTATCGACCACAGACTACCTTCCATAATGACAAGGCTACAATCCATTGGAGTAACAATAATCAGGACAACAGACTACCTTCCATAATGACAAGGCTACCATCCATTGTAGTAAGAAAAATCTCGACAATAGACTACCTTCAATAATGGCATGGCTACCATCCATTGGAGTAACAAAAATCTCGACAACAGACTACCTACCGTAATGACAAGGCTACCATCTATTGGAGAAACAAAGATATCGACAACATAGTACCTTCCATAATGACAAGGCTACCATCCATTGGAGTAACAAAAATCACGACAACAAACTACCTTCAATAATTACTAAGCTACCATCCAATGGAGTAACAAGGTTATCGACAACAGACTACCTTCCATAATGACAAGGCTACAATCAATTGGAGTAACAATAAAAAGGACAACAGACTACCTTCCATAATGACAAGGCTACCATCCATTGTAGTAACAAAAATCTCGACAACATACTACCTTCAATAATGGCATGGCTACCATCCATTGGAGTAACAAAAATCTCGACAACAGCCTACCTACCATAATGACAAGGCTACCATCTGTTGGAGTAACAAAGATATCGATAACATAGTACCTTCCATAATGACAAGGCCACCATCCATTGGAGTAACAAAGATATTGACAACTTACTACCTTCCATAATGACAAGGTTACCATCCATTGGAGTAACGAAAATCTCGACAACAGACTACCTTCCATAATGATAACGCTACCATCCATTGGAATAACAAATATCTCGACAATGGACTACCTTCCATAATGACAAGGCTACCATCCATTGGAATAACAAAAATCTCGACAACAGACTACCTTCCATAATGACAAGGCTACCATCCATTGGAGTAACAAAGATATTGACAACATACTACCTTTCATAATGACAAGTCTACCGTCCATTGGAGTAACAAAAATATGAACAATAGACAACCTTCCATAATGACAAGGCTACCATCCATTGGAGTAACAGAAATCACAACGACATACTACCTTCCATAATGACAAGACTACCATCCATTAGAGGAACAAAAATCGGGACAACAAACTACCTTCCATAATGACAAGGATACCATCCATTGGAGTAACAAAATTATAAATAAGAGACTACCTTCCATAATGACAAGGCTACCATCCATCGGAGTAACAGAAATCACAATGACATACTTCATTCCATAATGACAAGACTACCATCCATTAGAGTAACAGAAATTGGGACAACAGACTACCTTCCATAATGACAAGGATACATTCCATTGGAGTAACAAAAATATCAACAAGAGACTACCTTCTATAATGACAACGCTACCATCCATTGGACTAACAAAAATCTCGACAAAAGACTACCTTCCATAATGACAAGGCTACTATCCATTGGAGTAACAAAGATATCGACAACATACTACCTTCCATAATGACAATGCTACCATCCATTGGAGTAACAAAAATATCGATAACAGACTACCTTCCATAAAGACAAGCTTACCATCCATTGGAATAACAAAAATCACGACAACAGACTACCTTCCATAATGTTAAGGCTACCTTCCAATGGAATAACAAATATCTAAACAAAATACTACCTTGCATAATGAAAAGGCTACCATCCATTGGAGTAACACAAATCTCGATAACAGACTACCTTCCTTAATGACAAGCTACCATCCATTGGAATAACAAAAATCTCTACAACAGACTACCTTCCATAATGACAAGGTTACCATCCATTGGAGTATAAAATTTTTGGACAACAGACTACCTTCCATAATGACAAGGCTACCATCCATTGGAGTAACAAAAATCACGACAACAAACTACCTTCAATAATTACAAACTACCATCCATTGGAGTAACAAAGTTATCGATAATAGACTACCTTCCATAATGACAAGGCTACAATCCATTGGAGTAACAATAAAGAGGACAAGAGACTACCTTCCATAATGACAAGACTACCATCCATTGTAGTAACAAAAATCTCGACAACATACTACCTTCAATAATGGCATGCCTACCATCCATTGGAGTAACAAAAATCTCGACAACAACCTACCTACCATAATGACAAGGCTACCATCTGTTGGAGTAACAAAGATATCGACAACATAGTACCTTCCATAATGACAAGGCTACCATCCATTGGAATAACAAAGATATTGAAAACTTACTACCTTCCATAATGACAAGGCTACCATCAATTAGAGTAACGAAAATCTCGAAAATAGACTACCTTCCATAATGATAACGCTACCATCCATTGGAATAACAAATATCTCGACAATGAACTACCTTCCATAATGACAAGGATACCATCCATTAGATTAATAAAAATCTCGACAATAGACTACCTTCCATAATGACAGGGCTACCATCCATTTAAGTAACAAAAATATGGACAAAAGACTACCTTCCATAATTACAAGGCTACCATCCATTGGAGTAACAAAAATATCAACAATAAACTACCTTCCATAATGACAAGGTTACCATCCATTGGAGTATTAAATTTTTGGACAACAGACTACCTTCCATAATGACAAGGCTACCATCCATTGGAATAACAAAAATCACGACAAAAAACTACCTTCAATAATTAGTAAGCTACCATCCATTGGAGTAACAAAGTTATCGACAACAGACTACCTTCCATAATGACAAGTCTACAATCCGTTGGAGTAACAATAATCAGGACAACAGACTACCTTCCATAATGACAAGGCTACCATCCATTGTAGTAAGAAAAATCTCGACAACAGACTACCTTCAATAATGGCATGGCTACCATCCATTGGAGTAACAAAAATCTCGACAACAGACTACCTACCATAATGACAAGGCTACCATCTATTGGAGTAACAAAGATATCGACAACATAGTACCTTCCATAATGACAAGGCTACCATCCATTGGAGTAACAAAGATATTGACAACTTACTACCTTCCATAATGACAAGGCTACCATCCATTGGAGTAACGAAAATCTCGACAAAAGACTACCTTCCATAATGATAACGCTACCATCCATTGGAATAACAAGTATCTCGACAATGGACTACCTTCCATAATGACAAGGCTACCATCCAATGGAGTAACAAAAATCTCGACAAAAGACTACCTTCCATAATGACAAGGTTACTATCCATTGGAGAAACAAAAATATCTACGATAGACTACCTTCCATAATGACAAGGATACCATCGATTGGAGTAACAAAAATATCAACAAGAGACTACCTTCCATAATGACAAGGCTACCAGACATTGGAGTAACAAAAATCTCGAGAAAAGACTACCTACCATAATGACAAGGCTATCATCTAGTGGAGTAACAAAGATATCAACAACATACTACCTTCCGTAATGACAAGGCTACCTTCCATTGGAGTAACAAAAATCACGACAACAGACTACCTTCCATAATGACAAGCTACCATCCATTGGAATAACAAAAATCTCGACAACAGACTACCTTCCATAATGACAAGGCTACCATATAAGAGATTAATAAAAATCTCGACAACAGACTACTTTCCATAATGACAAGGCTACCATCCATTAGAGTAACAAAAATATGGACAAAAGACTACCTTCCATAATTACAAGGCTACCATCCATTGGAGTAACAAAAAAATCAACAATAGACTACCTTCCATAATGACAAGGTTACCATCCATTGGAGTATAAAATTTTTGGACAACAGACTACCTTCCATAATGACAATGCTACCATCCATTGGAGTAACAAAAATCACGACAAAAAACTACCTTCAATAATTAGTAAGCTACCATCCATTGGTGTAACAAAGTTATCGACAACAGACTACCTTCCATAATGACAAGTCTACAATCCATTGGAGTAACAATAATCAGGATAACAGACTACCTTCCATAATGACAAGGCTACCATCCATTGTAGTAAGAAAAATCTCGACAATAGACTACCTTCAATAATGGCATGGCTACCATCCATTGGATTAACAAAAATCTCGACAACAGACTACCTACCATAATGACAAGGCTACCATATATTGGAGTAACAAAGATATCGACAACATATTACCTTCCATAATGACAAGGCTACCATCCATTGGAGTAACAAAGATATTGACAACTTACTACCTTCCATAATGACAAGGCTACCATCCATTGGAGTAACGAAAATCTCGACAAAAGACTACCTTCCATAATGATAACGCTACCATCCATTGGAATAACAAATATCTCGACAATGGACTACCTTCCATAATGACAAGGCTACCATCCAATGGAGTAACAAAAATCTCGACAACAGACTACCTTCCATAATGACAAGGTTACTATCCATTGGAGTAACAAAAATATCTACAATAGACTACCTTCCATAATGACAAGGATAACATCGATTGGAGTAACAAAAATATCAACAAGAGACTACCTTCCGTAATGACAAGGCTACATTACATTGGAGTAACAAAAATCTCGACAAAAGACTACCTTCCATAATGACAAGGCTATCATCCATTAGAGTAACAAAGATATCGACAATATACTACCTTCCGTAATGACAAGGCTACCTTCCATTGGAGTAACAAAAATCACGACAATAGACTACCTTCCATAATTACAAGGCTACCATCCATTGGAGCAACAAAAATATCAACAATAGACTACCTTCCATAATGACAAGGTTACCATCCATTGGAGTATAAAAATTTTGGACAACAGACTACCTTCCATAATGACAAGGCTACCATCCACTGGAGTAACAAAAATCACGACAACAAACTACCTTCAATAATTACTAAGATACCATCCATTGGAGTAACAAAGTTATCGACAACAGACTACCTTCCATAATGACAAGGCTACAATCCATTGGAGTAACAATAAAAAGGACAACAGACTACCTTCCATAATGACAAGACTACAATCCATTGTAGTAACAAAAATCTCGACAAAATACTACCTTCAATAATGGCATGGCTACCATCCATTGGAGTAACAAAAATCTCGACAATAGCCTACCTACCATAATGACAAGGCTACCATCTGTTGGAGTAACAAAGATATCGACAACATAGTACCTTCCATAATGACAAGGCTACCATCCATTGGAATAACAAAGATATTGACAACATACTACCTTCCATAATGACAAGGTTACCATCCATTAGAGTAACGAAAATCTCGACAATAGACTACCTTCCATAATGATAACGCTACCATCCATTGGAATAACAAATATCTCGACAATGGACTACCTTCCATAATGACAAGGCTACCATCCAATGGAGTAACAAAAATCTCGACAAAAGACTACCTTCCATAATGACAAGGTTACTATCCATTGGAGAAACAAAAATATCTACGATAGACTACCTTCCATAATGACAAGGATACCATCGATTGGAGTAACAAAAATATCAACAAGTGACTACCTTCCATAATGACAAGGCTACCAGACATTGGAGTAACAAAAATCTCGAGAAAAGACTACCTTCCATAATGACAAGGCTATCATCTAGTGGAGTAACAAAGATATCGACAACATACTACCTTCCGTAATGACAAGGCTACCTTCCATTGGAGTAACAAAAATCACAACAATAGACTACCTTCCATAATGACAAGCTACCATCCATTGGTATAACAAAAATCTCGACAACAGACTACCTTCCATAATGACAAGGCTACCATATAATAGATTAATAAAAATATCGACAATAGACTACCTTCCATAATGACAAGGCTACCATCCATTATAGTAACAAAAATATGGACAAAAGACTACCTTCCATAATTACAAGGCTACCATCCATTGGAGTAACAAAAATATCAACAATAGACTACCTTCCATAATGACAAGGTTACCATCCATTGGAGTATAAAATTTTTGGACAACAGACTACCTTCCATAATGACAATGCTACCATCCATTGGAGTAACAAAAATCACGACAACAAACTACCTTCAATAATTACTAAGATACCATCCATTGGAGTAACAAAGTTATCGACAACAGACTACCTTCCATAATGATGAGGCTACAATCTATTGGAGTAACAATAAAAAGGACAACAGACTACCTTCCATAATGACAAGACTACCATCCATTGTAGTAACAAAAATCTCGACAACATACTACCTTCAATAATGGCATGGCTACCATCCATTGGAGTAACAAAAATCTCGACAATAGCCTACCTACCATAATGACAAGGCTACCATCTGTTGGAGTAACAAAGATATCGACAACATAGTACCTTCCATAATGACAAGGCTACCATCCATTGGAGTAACAAAGATATTGACAACTTACTACCTTCCATAATGACAAGGCTACCATCCATTGGAGTAACGAAAATCTCGACAAAAGACTACCTTCCATAATGATAACGCTACCATCCATTGGAATAACAAATATCTCGACAATGGACTACCTTCCATAATGACAAGGCTACCATCCAATGGAGTAACAAAAATCTCGACAACAGACTACCTTCCATAATGACAAGGTTACTATCCATTGGAGTAACAAAAATATCTACAATAAACTACCTTCCATAATGACAAGGATACCATCGATTGGAGTAACAAAAATATCAACAAGAGACTACCTTCCGTAATGACAAGGCTACATTACATTGGAGTAACAAAAATCTCGACAAAAGACTACCTTCCATAATGACAAGGCTATCATCCATTAGATTAACAAAGATATCGATAATATACTACCTTCCGTAATGACAAGGCTACCTTCCATTGGAGTAACAAAAATCACGACAATAGACTACCTTCCATAATTACAAGGCTACCATCCATTGGAGCAACAAAAATATCAACAATAGACTACCTTCCATAATGACAAGGTTACCATCCATTGGAGTATAAAAATTTTGGACCACAGACTACCTTCCATAATGACAAGGCTACCATCCATTGGAGTAACAAAAATCACGACAACAAACTACCTTCAATAATTACTAAGATACCATCCATTGGAGTAACAAAGTTATCGACAACAGACTACCTTCCATAATGATAAGGCTACAATCCATTGGAGTAACAATAAAAAGGATAACAGACTACCTTCCATAATGACAAGACTACCATCCATTGTAGTAACAAAAATCTCGACAACATACTACCTTCAATAATGGCATGGCTACCATCCATTGGAGTAACAAAAATCTCGACAATAGCCTACCTACCATAATGACAAGGCTACCATCTGTTGGAGTAACAAAGATATCGACAACATAGTACCTTCCATAATGACAAGGCTACCATCCATTGGAATAACAAAGATATTGACAACATACTACCTTCCATAATGACAAGGCTACCATCCATTAGAGTAACGAAAATCTCGACAATAGACTACCTTCCATAATGATAACGCTACCATCCATTGGAATAACAAATATCTCGACAATGGACTACCTTCCATAATGACAAGGCTACCATCCAATGGAGTAACAAAAATCTCGACAACAGACTACCTTCCATAATGACAAGGTTATTATCCATTGGAGTAACAAAAATATCTAAAATAGACTACCTTCCATAATGACAAGGATACCATCGATTGGAGTAACAAAAATATCAACAAGAGACTACCTTCCATAATGACAAGGCTACCAGACATTGGAGTAACAAAAATCTCGAGAAAAGACTACCTTCCATAATGACAAGGCTATCATCCATTGGAGTAACAAAGATATCAACAACATACTACCTTCCGTAATGACAAGGCTACCTTCCATTGGAGTAACAAAAATCTCGACAATAGACTACCTTCCATAATGACATGCTACCATCCATTGGAATAACAAAAATCTCGACAACAGACTACCTTCCATAATGACAAGGCTACCATATAATAGATTAATAAAAATCTCGACAACAGACTACCTTCCATAATGACAAGGCTACCATCCATTAGAGTAACAAAAATATGGACAAAAGACTACCTTCCATAATTACAAGGCTACCATCCATTGGAGTAACAAAAATATCAACAATAGACTACCTTCCATAATGACAAGGTTACCATCCATTGGAGTATAAAAATTTTGGACAACAGACTACCTTCTATAATGACAAGGCTACCATCCATTGGAGTAACAAAAATCACGACAAAAAACTACCTTCAATAATTAGTAAGCTACCATCCATTGGAGTAACAAAGTTATCGACCACAGACTACCTTCCATAATGACAAGGCTACAATCCATTGGAGTAACAATAATCAGGACAACAGACTACCTTCCATAATGACAAGGCTACCATCCATTGTAGTAAGAAAAATCTCGACAATAGACTACCTTCAATAATGGCATGGCTACCATCCATTGGAGTAACAAAAATCTCGACAACAGACTACCTACCGTAATGACAAGGCTACCATCTATTGGAGAAACAAAGATATCGACAACATAGTACCTTCCATAATGACAAGGCTACCATCCATTGGAGTAACAAAAATCACGACAACAAACTACCTTCAATAATTACTAAGCTACCATCCAATGGAGTAACAAGGTTATCGACAACAGACTACCTTCCATAATGACAAGGCTACAATCCATTGGAGTAACAATAAAAAGGACAACAGACTACCTTCTATAATGACAAGGCTACCATCCATTGTAGTAACAAAAATCTCGACAACATACTACCTTCAATAATGGCATGGCTACCATCCATTGGAGTAACAAAAATCTCGACAACAGCCTACCTACCATAATGACAAGGCTACCATCTGTTGGAGTAACAAAGATATCGATAACATAGTACCTTCCATAATGACAAGGCCACCATCCATTGGAGTAACAAAGATATTGACAACTTACTACCTTCCATAATGACAAGGTTACCATCCATTGGAGTAACGAAAATCTCGACAACAGACTACCTTCCATAATGATAACGCTACCATCCATTGGAATAACAAATATCTCGACAATGGACTACCTTCCATAATGACAAGGCTACCATCCATTGGAATAACAAAAATCTCGACAACAGACTACCTTCCATAATGACAAGGCTACCATCCATTGGAGTAACAAAGATATTGACAACATACTACCTTTCATAATGACAAGTCTACCGTCCATTGGAGTAACAAAAATATGAACAATAGACAACCTTCCATAATGACAAGGCTACCATCCATTGGAGTAACAGAAATCACAACGACATACTACCTTCCATAATGACAAGACTACCATCCATTAGAGGAACAAAAATCGGGACAACAAACTACCTTCCATAATGACAAGGATACCATCCATTGGAGTAACAAAATTATAAATAAGAGACTACCTTCCATAATGACAAGGCTACCATCCATCGGAGTAACAGAAATCACAATGACATACTTCATTCCATAATGACAAGACTACCATCCATTAGAGTAACAGAAATTGGGACAACAGACTACCTTCCATAATGACAAGGATACATTCCGTTGGAGTAACAAAAATATCAACAAGAGACTACCTTCTATAATGACAACGCTACCATCCATTGGACTAACAAAAATCTCGACAAAAGACTACCTTCCATAATGACAAGGCTACTATCCATTGGAGTAACAAAGATATCGACAACATACTACCTTCCATAATGACAATGCTACCATCCATTGGAGTAACAAAAATATCGATAACATACTACCTTCCATAAAGACAAGCTTACCATCCATTGGAATAACAAAAATCACGACAACAGACTACCTTCCATAATGTTAAGGCTACCTTCCAATGGAATAACAAATATCTAAACAAAATACTACCTTGCATAATGAAAAGGCTACCATCCATTGGAGTAACACAAATCTCGATAACAGACTACCTTCCATAATGACAAGCTACCATCCATTGGAATAACAAAAATCTCTACAACAGACTACCTTCCATAATGACAAGGTTACCATCCATTGGAGTATAAAATTTTTGGACAATAGACTACCTTCCATAATGACAAGGCTACCATCCATTGGAGTAACAAAAATCACGACAACAAACTACCTTCAATAATTACAAACCACCATCCATTGGAGTAACAAAGTTATCGATAATAGACTACCTTCCATAATGACAAGGCTACAATCCATTGGAGTAACAATAAAGAGGACAACAGACTACCTTCCATAATGACAAGACTACCATCCATTGTAGTAACAAAAATCTCGACAACATACTACCTTCAATAATGGCATGCCTACCATCCATTGGAGTAACAAAAATCTCGACAACAACCTACCTACCATAATGACAAGGCTACCATCTGTTGGAGTAACAAAGATATCGACAACATAGTACCTTCCATAATGACAAGGCTACCATCCATTGGAATAACAAAGATATTGAAAACTTACTACCTTCCATAATGACAAGGCTACCATCAATTAGAGTAACGAAAATCTCGAAAATAGACTACCTTCCATAATGATAACGCTACCATCCATTGGAATAACAAATATCTCGACAATGGACTACCTTCCATAATGACAAGGCTACCATCCAATGGAGTAACAAAAATCTCGACAATAGACTACCTTCCATAATGACAAGGCTAGAATCCATTGGAGTAACAATAACCAGGACAACAGACTACCTTCCATTATGACAAGGGTACCATCCATTGTAGTAACAAAAATCTCGACAACAGACTACCTTCAATAATGGCATGGATACCATCCATTGGAGTAACAAAAATCTCGACAACAGACTACCTACCATAATGACAAGGCTACCATCTATTGGAGTAACAAAGATATCGATAACATAGTACCTTCCATAATGACAAGGCCACCATCCATTGGAGTAACAAAGATATTGACAACTTACTACCTTCCATAATGACAAGGCTACCATCAATTAGAGTAACGAAAATCTCGAAAATAGACTACCTTCCATAATGATAACGCTACCATCCATTGGAATAAAAAATATCTCGACAATGGACTACCTTCCATAATGACAAGGCTACCATCCAATGGAGTAACAAAAATCTCGACAATAGACTACCTTCCATAATGACAAGGCTAGAATCCATTGGAGTAACAATAACCAGGACAACATACTACCTTCCATTATGACAAGGGTACCATCCATTGTAGTAACAAAAATCTCGACAACAGACTACCTTCAATAATGGCATGGATACCATCCATTGGAGTAACAAAAATCTCGACAACAGACTACCTACCATAATGACAAGGCTACCATCTATTGGAGTAACAAAGATATCGATAACATAGTACCTTCCATAATGACAAGGCCACCATCCATTGGAGTAACAAAGATATTGACAACTTACTACCTTCCATAATGACAAGGTTACCATCCATTGGAGTAACGAAAATCTCGACAACAGACTACCTTCCATAATGATAACGCTACCATCCATTGGAATAACAAATATCTCGACAATGGACTACCTTCCATAATGACAAGGCTACCATCCATTGGAATAACAAAAATCTCGACAACAGACTACCTTCCATAATGACAAGGCTACCATCCATTGGAGTAACAAAGATATTGACAACATACTACCTTTCATAATGACAAGTCTACCGTCCATTGGAGTAACAAAAATATGAACAATAGACAACCTTCCATAATGACAAGGCTACCATCCATTGGAGTAACAGAAATCACAACGACATACTACCTTCCATAATGACAAGACTACCATCCATTAGAGGAACAAAAATCGGGACAACAAACTACCTTCCATAATGACAAGGATACCATCCATTGGAGTAACAAAATTATAAATAAGAGACTACCTTCCATAATGACAAGGCTACCATCCATCGGAGTAACAGAAATCACAATGACATACTTCATTCCATAATGTCAAGACTACCATCCATTAGAGTAACAGAAATTGGGACAACAGACTACCTTCCATAATGACAAGGATACATTCCATTGGAGTAACAAAAATATCAACAAGAGACTACCTTCTATAATGACAACGCTACCATCCATTGGAATAACAAAAATCTCGACAAAAGACTACCTTCCACAATGACAAGGCTACTATCCATTGGAGTAACAAAGATATCGACAACATACTACCTTCCATAATGACAATGCTACCATCCATTGGAGTAACAAAAATATCGATAACAGACTACCTTCCATAAAGACAAGCTTACCATCCATTGGAATAACAAAAATCTCGACAACAGACTACCTTCCATAATGTTAAGGCTACCTTCCAATGGAATAACAAATATCTAAACAAAATACTACCTTGCATAATGAAAAGGCTACCATCCATTGGAGTAACACAAATCTCGATAACAGACTACCTTCCATAATGACAAGCTACCATCCATTGGAATAACAAAAATCTCTACAACAAACTACCTTCCATAATGACAAGGTTACCATCCATTGGAGTATAAAAATTTTGGACCACAGACTACCTTCCATAATGACAAGGCTACCATTCATTGGAGTAACAAAAATCACGACAACAAACTACCTTCAATAATTACTAAGATACCATCCATTGGAGTAACAAAGTTATCGACAACAGACTACCTTCCATAATGACAAGGCTACAATCCATTGGAGTAACAATAAAGAGGACAACAGACTACCTTCCATAATGATAAGACTACCATCCATTGTAGTAACAAAAATCTCGACAACATACTACCTTCAATAATGGCATGGCTACCATCCATTGGAGTAACAAAAATCTCGACAACAACCTACCTACCATAATGACAAGGCTACCATCTGTTGGAGTAATAAAGATATCGACAAAATGGTACCTTCCATAATAATAAGGCTACCATCCATTGGATTAACAAAGATATTGACAACTTACTACCTTCCATAATGACAAGGCTACCATCCATTAGAGTAACGAAAATCTCGACAATAGACTACCTTCCATAATGATAACGCTACCATCCATTGGAATAACAAATATCTCGACAATGGACTACCTTCCATAATGACAAGGCTACCATCCAATGGAGTAACAAAAATCTCGACAACAGACTACCTTCCATAATGACAAGGTTATTATCCATTGGAGTAACAAAAATATCTAAAATAGACTACCTTCCATAATGACAAGGATACCATCGATTGGAGTAACAAAAATATCAACAAGAGACTACCTTCCATAATGACAAGGCTACCAGACATTGGAGTAACAAAAATCTCGAGAAAAGACTACCTTCCATAATGACAAGGCTATCATCCATTGGAGTAACAAAGATATCAACAACATACTACCTTCCGTAATGACAAGGCTACCTTCCATTGGAGTAACAAAAATCTCGACAATAGACTACCTTCCATAATGACATGCTACCATCCATTGGAATAACAAAAATCTCGACAACAGACTACCTTCCATAATGACAAGGCTACCATATAATAGATTAATAAAAATCTCGACAACAGACTACCTTCCATAATGACAAGGCTACCATCCATTAGAGTAACAAAAATATGGACAAAAGACTACCTTCCATAATTACAAGGCTACCATCCATTGGAGTAACGAAAATATCAACAATAGACTACCTTCCATAATGACAAGGTTACCATCCATTGGAGTATAAAAATTTTGGACAACAGACTACCTTCTATAATGACAAGGCTACCATCCATTGGAGTAACAAAAATCACGACAAAAAACTACCTTCAATAATTAGTAAGCTACCATCCATTGGAGTAACAAAGTTATCGACCACAGACTACCTTCCATAATAACAAGGCTACAATCCATTGGAGTAACAATAATCAGGACAACAGACTACCTTCCATAATGACAAGGCTACCATCCATTGTAGTAAGAAAAATCTCGACAATAGACTACCTTCAATAATGGCATGGCTACCATCCATTGGAGTAACAAAAATCTCGACAACAGACTACCTACCGTAATGACAAGGCTACCATCTATTGGAGAAACAAAGATATCGACAACATAGTACCTTCCATAATGACAAGGCTACCATCCATTGGAGTAACAAAAATCACGACAACAAACTACCTTCAATAATTACTAAGCTACCATCCAATGGAGTAACAAGGTTATCGACAACAGACTACCTTCCATAATGACAAGGCTACAATCCATTGGAGTAACAATAAAAAGGACAACAGACTACCTTCTATAATGACAAGGCTACCATCCATTGTAGTAACAAAAATCTCGACAACATACTACCTTCAATAATGGCATGGCTACCATCCATTGGAGTAACAAAAATCTCGACAACAGCCTACCTACCATAATGACAAGGCTACCATCTGTTGGAGTAACAAAGATATCGATAACATAGTACCTTCCATAATGACAAGGCCACCATCCATTGGAGTAACAAAGATATTGACAACTTACTACCTTCCATAATGACAAGGTTACCATCCATTGGAGTAACGAAAATCTCGACAACAGACTACCTTCCATAATGATAACGCTACCATCCATTGGAATAACAAATATCTCGACAATGGACTACCTTCCATAATGACAAGGCTACCATCCATTGGAATAACAAAAATCTCGACAACAGACTACCTTCCATAATGACAAGGCTACCATCCATTGGAGTAACAAAGATATTGACAACATACTACCTTTCATAATGACAAGTCTACCGTCCATTGGAGTAACAAAAATATGAACAATAGACAACCTTCCATAATGACAAGGCTACCATCCATTGGAGTAACAGAAATCACAACGACATACTACCTTCCATAATGACAAGACTACCATCCATTAGAGGAACAAAAATCGGGACAACAAACTACCTTCCATAATGACAAGGATACCATCCATTGGAGTAACAAAATTATAAATAAGAGACTACCTTCCATAATGACAAGGCTACCATCCATCGGAGTAACAGAAATCACAATGACATACTTCATTCCATAATGACAAGACTACCATCCATTAGAGTAACAGAAATTGGGACAACAGACTACCTTCCATAATGACAAGGATACATTCCATTGGAGTAACAAAAATATCAACAAGAGACTACCTTCTATAATGACAACGCTACCATCCATTGGACTAACAAAAATCTCGACAAAAGACTACCTTCCATAATGACAAGGCTACTATCCATTGGAGTAACAAAGATATCGACAACATACTACCTTCCATAATGACAATGCTACCATCCATTGGAGTAACAAAAATATCGATAACAGACTACCTTCCATAAAGACAAGCTTACCATCCATTGGAATAACAAAAATCACGACAACAGACTACCTTCCATAATGTTAAGGCTACCTTCCAATGGAATAACAAATATCTAAACAAAATACTACCTTGCATAATGAAAAGGCTACCATCCATTGGAGTAACACAAATCTCGATAACAGACTACCTTCCTTAATGACAAGCTACCATCCATTGGAATAACAAAAATCTCTACAACAGACTACCTTCCATAATGACAAGGTTACCATCCATTGGAGTATAAAATTTTTGGACAACAGACTACCTTCCATAATGACAAGGCTACCATCCATTGGAGTAACAAAAATCACGACAACAAACTACCTTCAATAATTACAAACTACCATCCATTGGAGTAACAAAGTTATCGATAATAGACTACCTTCCATAATGACAAGGCTACAATCCATTGGAGTAACAATAAAGAGGACAACAGACTACCTTCCATAATGACAAGACTACCATCCATTGTAGTAACAAAAATCTCGACAACATACTACCTTCAATAATGGCATGCCTACCATCCATTGGAGTAACAAAAATCTCGACAACAACCTACCTACCATAATGACAAGGCTACCATCTGTTGGAGTAACAAAGATATCGACAACATAGTACCTTCCATAATGACAAGGCTACCATCCATTGGAATAACAAAGATATTGAAAACTTACTACCTTCCATAATGACAAGGCTACCATCAATTAGAGTAACGAAAATCTCGAAAATAGACTACCTTCCATAATGATAACGCTACCATCCATTGGAATAACAAATATCTCGACAATGGACTACCTTCCATAATGACAAGGCTACCATCCAATGGAGTAACAAAAATCTCGACAATAGACTACCTTCCATAATGACAAGGCTAGAATCCATTGGAGTAACAATAACCAGGACAACAGACTACCTTCCATTATGACAAGGGTACCATCCAATGTAGTAACAAAAATCTCGACAACAGACTACCTTCAATAATGGCATGGATACCATCCATTGGAGTAACAAAAATCTCGACAACAGACTACCTACCATAATGACAAGGCTACCATCTATTGGAGTAACAAAGATATCGATAACATAGTACCTTCCATAATGACAAGGCCACCATCCATTGGAGTAACAAAGATATTGACAACTTACTACCTTCCATAATGACAAGGTTACCATCCATTGGAGTAACGAAAATCTCGACAACAGACTACCTTCCATAATGATAACGCTACCATCCATTGGAATAACAAATATCTCGACAATGGACTACCTTCCATAATGACAAGGCTACCATCCATTGGAATAACAAAAATCTCGACAACAGACTACCTTCCATAATGACAAGGCTACCATCCATTGGAGTAACAAAGATATTGACAACATACTACCTTTCATAATGACAAGTCTACCGTCCATTGGAGTAACAAAAATATGAACAATAGACAACCTTCCATAATGACAAGGCTACCATCCATTGGAGTAACAGAAATCACAACGACATACTACCTTCCATAATGACAAGACTACCATCCATTAGAGGAACAAAAATCGGGACAACAAACTACCTTCCATAATGACAAGGATACCATCCATTGGAGTAACAAAATTATAAATAAGAGACTACCTTCCATAATGACAAGGCTACCATCCATCGGAGTAACAGAAATCACAATGACATACTTCATTCCATAATGTCAAGACTACCATCCATTAGAGTAACAGAAATTGGGACAACAGACTACCTTCCATAATGACAAGGATACATTCCATTGGAGTAACAAAAATATCAACAAGAGACTACCTTCTATAATGACAACGCTACCATCCATTGGAATAACAAAAATCTCGACAAAAGACTACCTTCCACAATGACAAGGCTACTATCCATTGGAGTAACAAAGATATCGACAACATACTACCTTCCATAATGACAATGCTACCATCCATTGGAGTAACAAAAATATCGATAACAGACTACCTTCCATAAAGACAAGCTTACCATCCATTGGAATAACAAAAATCTCGACAACAGACTACCTTCCATAATGTTAAGGCTACCTTCCAATGGAATAACAAATATCTAAACAAAATACTACCTTGCATAATGAAAAGGCTACCATCCATTGGAGTAACACAAATCTCGATAACAGACTACCTTCCATAATGACAAGCTACCATCCATTGGAATAACAAAAATCTCTACAACAAACTACCTTCCATAATGACAAGGTTACCATCCATTGGAGTATAAAAATTTTGGACCACAGACTACCTTCCATAATGACAAGGCTACCATTCATTGGAGTAACAAAAATCACGACAACAAACTACCTTCAATAATTACTAAGATACCATCCATTGGAGTAACAAAGTTATCGACAACAGACTACCTTCCATAATGACAAGGCTACAATCCATTGGAGTAACAATAAAGAGGACAACAGACTACCTTCCATAATGATAAGACTACCATCCATTGTAGTAACAAAAATCTCGACAACATACTACCTTCAATAATGGCATGGCTACCATCCATTGGAGTAACAAAAATCTCGACAACAACCTACCTACCATAATGACAAGGCTACCATCTGTTGGAGTAATAAAGATATCGACAAAATGGTACCTTCCATAATAATAAGGCTACCATCCATTGGATTAACAAAGATATTGACAACTTACTACCTTCCATAATGACAAGGCTACCATCCATTAGAGTAACGAAAATCTCGACAATAGACTACCTTCCATAATGATAACGCTACCATCCATTGGAATAACAAATATCTCGACAATGGACTACCTTCCATAATGACAAGGCTACCATCCAATGGAGTAACAAAAATCTCGACAACAGACTACCTTCCATAATGACAAGGTTATTATCCATTGGAGTAACAAAAATATCTAAAATAGACTACCTTCCATAATGACAAGGATACCATCGATTGGAGTAACAAAAATATCAACAAGAGACTACCTTCCATAATGACAAGGCTACCAGACATTGGAGTAACAAAAATCTCGAGAAAAGACTACCTTCCATAATGACAAGGCTATCATCCATTGGAGTAACAAAGATATCAACAACATACTACCTTCCGTAATGACAAGGCTACCTTCCATTGGAGTAACAAAAATCTCGACAATAGACTACCTTCCATAATGACATGCTACCATCCATTGGAATAACAAAAATCTCGACAACAGACTACCTTCCATAATGACAAGGCTACCATATAATAGATTAATAAAAATCTCGACAACAGACTACCTTCCATAATGACAAGGCTACCATCCATTAGAGTAACAAAAATATGGACAAAAGACTACCTTCCATAATTACAAGGCTACCATCCATTGGAGTAACGAAAATATCAACAATAGACTACCTTCCATAATGACAAGGTTACCATCCATTGGAGTATAAAAATTTTGGACAACAGACTACCTTCTATAATGACAAGGCTACCATCCATTGGAGTAACAAAAATCACGACAAAAAACTACCTTCAATAATTAGTAAGCTACCATCCATTGGAGTAACAAAGTTATCGACCACAGACTACCTTCCATAATAACAAGGCTACAATCCATTGGAGTAACAATAATCAGGACAACAGACTACCTTCCATAATGACAAGGCTACCATCCATTGTAGTAAGAAAAATCTCGACAATAGACTACCTTCAATAATGGCATGGCTACCATCCATTGGAGTAACAAAAATCTCGACAACAGACTACCTACCGTAATGACAAGGCTACCATCTATTGGAGAAACAAAGATATCGACAACATAGTACCTTCCATAATGACAAGGCTACCATCCATTGGAGTAACAAAAATCACGACAACAAACTACCTTCAATAATTACTAAGCTACCATCCAATGGAGTAACAAGGTTATCGACAACAGACTACCTTCCATAATGACAAGGCTACAATCCATTGGAGTAACAATAAAAAGGACAACAGACTACCTTCTATAATGACAAGGCTACCATCCATTGTAGTAACAAAAATCTCGACAACATACTACCTTCAATAATGGCATGGCTACCATCCATTGGAGTAACAAAAATCTCGACAACAGCCTACCTACCATAATGACAAGGCTACCATCTGTTGGAGTAACAAAGATATCGATAACATAGTACCTTCCATAATGACAAGGCCACCATCCATTGGAGTAACAAAGATATTGACAACTTACTACCTTCCATAATGACAAGGTTACCATCCATTGGAGTAACGAAAATCTCGACAACAGACTACCTTCCATAATGATAACGCTACCATCCATTGGAATAACAAATATCTCGACAATGGACTACCTTCCATAATGACAAGGCTACCATCCATTGGAATAACAAAAATCTCGACAACAGACTACCTTCCATAATGACAAGGCTACCATCCATTGGAGTAACAAAGATATTGACAACATACTACCTTTCATAATGACAAGTCTACCGTCCATTGGAGTAACAAAAATATGAACAATAGACAACCTTCCATAATGACAAGGCTACCATCCATTGGAGTAACAGAAATCACAACGACATACTACCTTCCATAATGACAAGACTACCATCCATTAGAGGAACAAAAATCGGGACAACAAACTACCTTCCATAATGACAAGGATACCATCCATTGGAGTAACAAAATTATAAATAAGAGACTACCTTCCATAATGACAAGGCTACCATCCATCGGAGTAACAGAAATCACAATGACATACTTCATTCCATAATGACAAGACTACCATCCATTAGAGTAACAGAAATTGGGACAACAGACTACCTTCCATAATGACAAGGATACATTCCATTGGAGTAACAAAAATATCAACAAGAGACTACCTTCTATAATGACAACGCTACCATCCATTGGACTAACAAAAATCTCGACAAAAGACTACCTTCCATAATGACAAGGCTACTATCCATTGGAGTAACAAAGATATCGACAACATACTACCTTCCATAATGACAATGCTACCATCCATTGGAGTAACAAAAATATCGATAACAGACTACCTTCCATAAAGACAAGCTTACCATCCATTGGAATAACAAAAATCACGACAACAGACTACCTTCCATAATGTTAAGGCTACCTTCCAATGGAATAACAAATATCTAAACAAAATACTACCTTGCATAATGAAAAGGCTACCATCCATTGGAGTAACACAAATCTCGATAACAGACTACCTTCCTTAATGACAAGCTACCATCCATTGGAATAACAAAAATCTCTACAACAGACTACCTTCCATAATGACAAGGTTACCATCCATTGGAGTATAAAATTTTTGGACAACAGACTACCTTCCATAATGACAAGGCTACCATCCATTGGAGTAACAAAAATCACGACAACAAACTACCTTCAATAATTACAAACTACCATCCATTGGAGTAACAAAGTTATCGATAATAGACTACCTTCCATAATGACAAGGCTACAATCCATTGGAGTAACAATAAAGAGGACAACAGACTACCTTCCATAATGACAAGACTACCATCCATTGTAGTAACAAAAATCTCGACAACATACTACCTTCAATAATGGCATGCCTACCATCCATTGGAGTAACAAAAATCTCGACAACAACCTACCTACCATAATGACAAGGCTACCATCTGTTGGAGTAACAAAGATATCGACAACATAGTACCTTCCATAATGACAAGGCTACCATCCATTGGAATAACAAAGATATTGAAAACTTACTACCTTCCATAATGACAAGGCTACCATCAATTAGAGTAACGAAAATCTCGAAAATAGACTACCTTCCATAATGATAACGCTACCATCCATTGGAATAACAAATATCTCGACAATGGACTACCTTCCATAATGACAAGGCTACCATCCAATGGAGTAACAAAAATCTCGACAATAGACTACCTTCCATAATGACAAGGCTAGAATCCATTGGAGTAACAATAACCAGGACAACAGACTACCTTCCATTATGACAAGGGTACCATCCAATGTAGTAACAAAAATCTCGACAACAGACTACCTTCAATAATGGCATGGATACCATCCATTGGAGTAACAAAAATCTCGACAACAGACTACCTACCATAATGACAAGGCTACCATCTATTGGAGTAACAAAGATATCGATAACATAGTACCTTCCATAATGACAAGGCCACCATCCATTGGAGTAACAAAGATATTGACAACTTACTACCTTCCATAATGACAAGGTTACCATCCATTGGAGTAACGAAAATCTCGACAACAGACTACCTTCCATAATGATAACGCTACCATCCATTGGAATAACAAATATCTCGACAATGGACTACCTTCCATAATGACAAGGCTACCATCCATTGGAATAACAAAAATCTCGACAACAGACTACCTTCCATAATGACAAGGCTACCATCCATTGGAGTAACAAAGATATTGACAACATACTACCTTTCATAATGACAAGTCTACCGTCCATTGGAGTAACAAAAATATGAACAATAGACAACCTTCCATAATGACAAGGCTACCATCCATTGGAGTAACAGAAATCACAACGACATACTACCTTCCATAATGACAAGACTACCATCCATTAGAGGAACAAAAATCGGTACAACAAACTACCTTCCATAATGACAAGGATACCATCCATTGGAGTAACAAAATTATAAATAAGAGACTACCTTCCATAATGACAAGGCTACCATCCATCGGAGTAACAGAAATCACAATGACATACTTCATTCCATAATGACAAGACTACCATCCATTAGAGTAACAGAAATTGGGACAACAGACTACCTTCCATAATGACAAGGATACATTCCATTGGAGTAACAAAAATATCAACAAGAGACTACCTTCTATAATGACAACGCTACCATCCATTGGAATAACAAAAATCTCGACAAAAGACTACCTTCCATAATGACAAGGCTACTATCCATTGGAGTAACAAAGATATCGACAACATACTACCTTCCATAATGACAATGCTACCATCCATTGGAGTAACAAAAATATCGATAACAGACTACCTTCCATAAAGACAAGCTTACCATCCATTGGAATAACAAAAATCTCGACAACAGACTACCTTCCATAATGTTAAGGCTACCTTCCAATGGAATAACAAATATCTAAACAAAATACTACCTTGCATAATGAAAAGGCTACCATCCATTGGAGTAACACAAATCTCGATAACAGACTACCTTCCATAATGACAAGCTACCATCCATTGGAATAACAAAAATCTCTACAACAGACTACCTTCCATAATGACAAGGTTACCATCCATTGGAGTATAAAATTTTTGGACAACAGACTACCTTCCATAATGACAAGGCTACCATCCATTGGAGTAACAAAAATCACGACAACAAACTACCTTCAATAATTACAAACTACCATCCATTGGAGTAACAAAGTTATCGATAATAGACTACCTTCCATAATGACAAGGCTACAATCCATTGGAGTAACAATAAAGAGGACAACAGACTACCTTCCATAATGACAAGACTACCATCCATTGTAGTAACAAAAATCTCGACAACATACTACCTTCAATAATGGCATGCCTACCATCCATTGGAGTAACAAAAATCTCGACAACAACCTACCTACCATAATGACAAGGCTACCATCTGTTGGAGTAATAAAGATATCGACAAAATGGTACCTTCCAGAATGATAAGGCTACCATCCATTGGATTAACAAAGATATTGACAACTTACTACCTTCCATAATGACAAGGCTACCATCCATTAGAGTAACGAAAATCTCGACAATAGACTACCTTACATAATGATAACGCTACCATCCATTGGAATAACAAATATCTCGACAATGGACTACCTTCCATAATGACAAGGCTACCATCCATTGGAGTAACAAAAATATCGAGAAAAGACTACCTTCCATAATGACAAGGCTATCATCCATTGGAGTAACAAAAATATCTACAACATACTACCTTGCATAATGATAAGGCTAACATCCATTGGAGTAACACAAATCTCGATAATAGACTACATTCCATAATGACAAGCTACCATCCATTGGAATAACAAAAATCTCGATAACAGACTACCTTCCATAATGACAAGGCTACCATATAATAGATTAATAAAAATATCGACAATAGACTACCTTCCATAATGACAAGGCTACCATCCACTAGAGTAACAAAAATATGGACAAAAGACTACCTTCCATAATTACAAGGCTACCATCTATTGGAGTAACAAAAATATCAACAATAGACTACCTTCCATAATTAAAAGACTACCTTCCATAATGACAAGGTTACCATCCATTGGAGTATAAAAATTTTGGACAACAGACTACCTTCCATAATGACAAGGCTACCATCCACTGGAGTAACAAAAATCACGACAAAAAACTACCTTCAATAATTAGTAAGCTACCATTCATTGGAGTAACAAAGTTATCGACAACAGACTACCCTCCATAATGACAAGCCTACAATCCATTGGAGTAACAATAATCAGGACAACATACTACCTTCCATAATGACAAGGCTACCATCCATTGTAGTAAGAAAAATCTCGACAACAGACTACCTTCAATAATGGCATGGCTACCATCCATTGGAGTAACAAAAATCTCGACAACAGACTACCTACCATAATGACAAGGCTACCATCTATTGGAGTAACAAAGATATCGACAACATAGTACCTTCCATAATGACAAGGCTACCATCCATTGGAGTAACAAAAATCGAGACAACAAACTACCTTCAATAATTACTAAGCTACCATCCATTGGAGTAACAAAGTTATCGACAACAGACTACCTTCCATAATAACAAGGCTACAATCCATTGGAGTAACAATAAAAAGGACAACAGACTACCTTCCATAATGACAAGGCTACCATCCATTGTAGTAACAAAAATCTCGACAACATACTATCTTCAATAATGGCATGGCTACCATCAATTGGAGTAACAAAAATCTCGTCAATAGCCTACCTACCATAATGACAAGGCGACCATCTGTTGGAGTAACAAAGATATCGACAACATAGTACCTTCCATAATGACAAGGCTACCATCCATTGGAATAACAAAGATATTGACAACTTACTACCTTCCATAATGACAAGGCTACCATCCATTAGAGTAACGAAAATCTCGACAATAGACTACCTTTCATAATGATAACGCTACCATCCATTGGAATAACAAATATCTCGACAATGGACTACCTTCCATAATGACAAGGCTACCATCCAATGGAGTAACAAAAATCTCGAGAACAGACTACCTTCCATAATGACAAGGCTACAATCCATTGGAGTAACAATAATCAGGACAACAAACTACCTTCCATTATGACAAGGCTACCATCCATTGTAGTAACAAAAATCTCGACAACAGACTACCTTCAATAATGGCATGGCTACCATCCATTGGAGTAACAAAAATCTCGACAACAGACTACCTACCATAATGACAAGGCTACCCTCTATTGGAGTAACAAAGATATCAACAACATAGTACCTTCCATAATGACAAGGCCACCATCCATTGGAGTAACAAAGATATTGACAACTTACTACCTTCCATAATGATAAGGTTACCATCCATTGGAATAACAAAAATCTAGACAACAGACTACCTTCCAAAATGACAAGGCTACCATCCATTGGAGTAACAAAGATATTGACAACATACTACCTTCAATAATGACAAGTCTACCATCCATTAGAGTAACAAAAATATGAACAATAGACTACTTTCCATAATGACAAGGCTACCATCCATTGGAGTAATAGAAATCACAACGACATACTACCTTCCATAATGACAAGACTACCATCCATTAGAGGAAAAAAAATCGGGACAACAGACTACCTTCCATAATGACAAGGATACCATCCATTGGAGTAAGAAAAATATAAATAAGAGACTACCTTCCATAATGACAAGGCTACCATCCATTGGAATAACAAAAATCTCGACAAAAGACTACCTTCCATAATGACATGGCTACTATCCATTGGAGTAACAAAGATATCGACAACATACTACCTTCCATAATGACAATGTTACCATCCATTGGAGTAACAAAAATATCGATAACAGACTACCTTCCATAAAGATAAGCTTACCATCCATTGGAATAAAAAAAATCTCGACAACAGACTACCTTCCATAATGATAAGGCTACCTTCCAATGGAATAACAAATATCTAAACAAAATACTACCTTGCATAATGATAAGGCTACCATACATTGGAGTAACACAAATCTCGATAACAGACTACCTTCCATAATGAAAAGCCTACCATCCATTGGACTAACAAAAATCTCGACAACAGACTACCTTCCATAATGAAAAGGCTACCATCCATTTGAGTAACAAAGATATCGACAACAGACTACCTTCCATAATGACAAGGCTACCATACGTTGGAATAAAAAAATCTCGACAACAAACTACCTTCAATAATGGCATGGCTACCATCCATTGGACTAACAAAAATCTCGACAACAGACTACCTACCATAATGGCAAGGCTACCATCTATTGGAGTAACAAAGATATCGACAACATAGTACCTTCCATAATGACAAGGCTACCATCCATTGGAGGTACAAAGATATTGACAACTTACTATCTTCCATAATGACAAGGCTACCATCCATTGGAGTAACGAAAATCTTGACAACAGACTACCTTCCATAATGACAAGGATACCATCGATTGGAGTAACAAAAATATCAACAAGAGACTACCTTCCATAATGACAAGGCTACATTACATTGGAGTAACAAAGATATCGACAATATACTACCTTCCGTAATGACAAGGCTACCTTCCATTGGAGTAACAAAAATCACGACAATAGACTACCTTCCATAATGACAAGGATACCATCGATTGGAGTAACAAAAATATCAACAAGAGACTCCCTTCCATAATGACAAGGCTACCAGGAATTGGAGTAACAAAAATCTCGACAAAAGACTACCTTCCATAATGACAAGGCTATCATCCATTGGAGTATCAAAGATATCGACAATAGACTACCTTCCATAATGACAAGCTACCATCCATTGGAATAACAAAAATCTCGACAACAGACTACCTTCCATAATGACAAGGCTACCATATAATAGATTAACAAAAATCTTGACAACAGACTACCTTCCATAATGACAAGACTACCATCCATTAGAGTAAAAAAAATATGGACAAAAGACTACCTTCCATAATTACAAGGCTACCATCCATTGGAGTAACAAAAATATCAACAATAGACTACCTTCCATAATGACAAGGTTACCATCCTTTGGAGTATAAAATTTTTGGACAACAGACTACCTTCCATAATGACAAGGCTACCATCCATTGGAGTAACAAAAATCACGACAAAAAACTACCTTAAATAATTAGTAAGCTACCATCCATTGGAGTAACAAAGTTATCGACAACATACTACCTTCCATAATGACAAGGCTACAATCCATTGGAGTAACAATAATCAGGACAACAGACTACCTTCCATAATGACAAGGCTACCATCCATTGTAGTAAGAAAAATCTCAACAACAGACTACCTTCAATAATGGCATGGCTACCATCCTTTGGAGTAACAAAAATCTCGACAACAAACTACCTACCATAATGACACGGCTACCATCTATTGGAGTAACAAAGATATCGACAACATAGTACCTTCCATAATGACAAGGCTACCATCCATTTGAGTAACAAAGATATTGACAACTTACTACCTTCCATAATGACAAGGCTACCATCCATTGGAGTAACGAAAATCTCGACAACAGACTACCTTCCATAATGATAACGCTACCATCCATTGGAATAACAAATATCTCGACAATGGACTACCTTCCATAATGACAAAGCTACCATCCAATGGAGTAACAAAAATCTCGACAACAAACTACCTTCCATAATGACAAGGTTACCATCCATTGGAGTAACAAAAATATCTATAATAGACTACCTTCCATAATGACAAGGATACCATCGATTGGAGTAACAAAAATATCAACAAGAGACTACCTTTCATAATGACAAGGCTACATTACATTGGAGTAACAAAGATATCGACAATATACTACCTTCCGTAATGACAAGGCTACCTTCCATTATAGTAACAAAAATCACGACAATAGACTACCTTCCATAATTACAAGGCTACCATCCATTGGAGTAACAAAAATATCAACAATAGACTACCTTCCATAATGACATGGTTACCATCCATTGGAGTATAAAATTTTTGGACAAAAGACTACCTTCCATAATGACAAGGCTACCATCCATTGGATTAACAAAAATCACGACAACAAACTACCTTCAATAATTACTAAGCTACCATCCATTAGAATAACAAAGTTATCGACAACAGACTACCTTCCATAATGACAAGGCTACAATCCATTGGAGTAACAATAAAAAGGACAACAAACTACCTTCCATAATGACAAGGCTACCATCCATTGTAGTAACAAAACTCTCGACAACATACTACCTTCAATAATGGCATGGCTACCAACCATTGGAGTAACAAAAATCTCGACAACAGCCTACCTACCATAATGACAAGGCTACCATCTGTTGGAGTAACAAAGATATCGACAACATAGTACCTTCCATAATGACAAGGCTACCATCCATTGGAATAACAAAGATATTGACAACTTACTACCTTCCATAATGATAACGCTACCATTCATTGGAATAACAAATATCTCGACAATGGACTACCTTCCATAATGACAAGGCTACCATCCAATGGAGTAACAAAAATCTCGACAACAAACTACCTTCCATAATGACAAGGTTACTATCCATTGGAGTTACAAAAATATCTACAATAGACTACCTTCCATAATGATAAGGATACCATCGATTGGAGTAACAAAAATATCAACAAGAGACTACCTTCCATAATGACAAGGCTACCAGACATTGGAGTAACAAAAATCTCGAGAAAAGACTACCTTCCATAATGACAAGGCTATCATCCATTGGAGTAACAAAGATATCGACAACATACTACCTTCCGTAATGACAAGGCTACCTTCCATTGGAGTAACAAAAATCACGACAATAGACTACCTTCCATAATGACAAGC
This sequence comes from Vicia faba, assembly GCA_948472305.1. Lineage (NCBI taxonomy): Eukaryota > Viridiplantae > Streptophyta > Magnoliopsida > Fabales > Fabaceae > Vicia > Vicia faba. The sequence continues at coordinate 583,034,579 of OX451739.1, read as the reverse complement.
TACCATCCATTGAAATAACAAAAATCTCGACAACAGACTACCTTCCATAATGACAAGGCTACCATATAATAGATTATTAAAAATCTCGACAACAGACTACCTTCCATAATGACAAGGCTACCATCCATTAGAGTAACAAAAATATGGACAAAAGACTACCTTCCATAATTACAAGGCTACCATCCATTAGAGTAAAAAAAATATCAACAATAGACTACCTTCCATAATGACAAGGTTATCGTCCATTGGAGTATAAAATTTTTGGACAACAGACTACCTTCTGTAATGACAAGGCTACCATCCATTGGAGTAACAAAAATCACGACAAAAAACTACCTTCAATAATTAGTAAGCTACCATCCATTGGAGTAACAAAGTTATCGACAACAGACTACCTTCCATAATGACAAGGCTACAATCCATTGGAGTAACAATAATCAGGACAAAAGACTACCTTCCATAATGACAAGGCTACCATCCATTGTAGTAAGAAAAATCTCGACAACAGACAACCTTCAATAATGGCATGGCTACCATCCATTGGAGTAACAAAAATCTCGACAACAGACTACCTACCTTAATGACAAGGCTACCATCTATTGGAGTAACAAAGATATCGACAACATAGTACCTTCCATAATGACAAGGCTACCATCCATTGGAGTAACAAAGATATTGACAACTTACTACCTTCCATAATGACAAGGCTACCATCCATTGGAGTAACTAAAATCTCGACAACAGACTACCTTCCATAATGATAATGCTAACATCCATTGGAATAACAAATATCTCGACAATGGACTACCTTCCATAATGACAAGGCTACCATCCAATGGAGTAACAAAAATCTCGACAACAAACTACCTTCCATAATGACAAGGTTACTATCCATTGGAGTTACAAAAATATCTACAATAGACTACCTTCCATAATGATAAGGATACCATCGATTGGAGTAACAAAAATATCAACAAGAGACTACCTTCCATAATGACAAGGCTACCAGACATTGGAGTAACAAAAATCTCGAGAAAAGACTACCTTCCATAATTACAAGGCTATCATCCATTGGAGTAACAAAGATATCGACAACATACTACCTTCCGTAATGACAAGGCTACCTTCCATTGGAGTAACAAAAATCACGACAATAGACTACCTTCCATAATGACAAGCTACCATCCATTGAAATAACAAAAATCTCGACAACAGACTACCTTCCATAATGACAAGGCTACCATATAATAGATTATTAAAAATCTCGACAACAGACTACCTTCCATAATGACAAGGCTACCATCCATTAGAGTAACAAAAATATGGACAAAAGACTACCTTCCATAATTACAAGGCTACCATCCATTAGAGTAAAAAAAATATCAACAATAGACTACCTTCCATAATGACAAGGTTACCGTCCATTGGAGTATAAAATTTTTGGACAACAGACTACCTTCTGTAATGACAAGGCTACCATCCATTGGAGTAACAAAAATCACGACAAAAAACTACCTTCAATAATTAGTAAGCTACCATCCATTGGAGTAACAAAGTTATCGACAACAGACTACCTTCCATAATGACAAGGCTACAATCCATTGGAGTAACAATAATCAGGACAAAAGACTACCTTCCATAATGACAAGGCTACCATCCATTGTAGTAAGAAAAATCTCGACAACAGACAACCTTCAATAATGGCATGGCTACCATCCATTGGAGTAACAAAAATCTCGACAACAGACTACCTACCATAATGACAAGGCTACCATCTATTGGAGTAACAAAGATATCGACAACATAGTACCTTCCATAATGACAAGGCTACCATCCATTGGAGTAACAAAGATATTGACAACTTACTACCTTCCATAATGACAAGGCTACCATCCATTGGAGTAACTAAAATCTCGACAACAGACTACCTTCCATAATGATAACGCTAACATCCATTGGAATAACAAATATCTCGACAATGGACTACCTTCCATAATGACAAGGCTACCATCCAATGGAGTAACAAAAATCTCCACAACAGACTACCTTCCATAATGACAAGGTTACCATCCATTGGACTAACAAAAATATCTATAATAGACTACCTTCCATAATGACAAGGATACCATCGATTGGAGTAACAAAAATATCAACAAGAGACTACCTTCCATAATGACAAGGCTACATTACATTGGAGTAACAAAGATATCGACAATATACTACCTTCTGTAATGACAAGGCTACCTTCCATTGGAGTAACAAAAATCACGACAATAGACTACCTTCCATAATTACAAGGCTACCATCCATTGGAGTAACAAAAATATCAACAATAGACTACCTTCCATAATGAGAAGGTTACCATCCATTGGTGTATAAAAATTTTGGACAACAGACTACCTTCCATAATGACAAGGCTACCATCCATTGGAGTAACAAAAATCACGACAACCAACTACCTTCAATAATTACTAAGCTACCATCCATTGGAGTAACAAAAATCTCGACAACAGAGTACCTTCCATAATGAAAAGGCTACTATCCATTAGAGGAACAAAGATATCGACAACAGACTACCTTCCATAATGACAAGGCTACCATACGTTGGAATAAAAAAATCTCGACAACAAACTACCTTCAATAATGGCATGGCTACCATCCTTTGGACTAACAAAAATCTCGACAACAGACTATCTACCATAATGGCAAGGCTACCATCTATTGGAGTAACAAAGATATCGACAACATAGTACCTTCCATAATGACAAGGCTACCATCCATTGGAGGTACAAAGATATTGACAACTTACTACCTTCCATAATGACAAGGCTACCATCCATTGGAGTAACGAAAATCTTGACAACAGACTACCTTCCATAATGATAACGCTACCATCCATTGGAATAACAAATATCTCGACAATGGACTACCTTCCATAATGATAAGGCTACCATCCAATGTAGTAACAAAAATCTCGACAACAGACTACCTTCCATAATGACAAGGTTACCATCCATTGGAGTAACAAAAATACCTACAATAGACTACCTTCCATAATGACAAGGATACCATCGATTGGAGTAACAAAAATATCAACAAGAGACTCCCTTCCATAATGACAAGGCTACCAGACATTGGAGTAACAAAAATCTCGACAAAAGACTACCTTCCATAATGACAAGGCTATCATCCATTGGAGTAACAAAGATATCGACAACATACTACCTTCCGTAATGACAAGGCTACCTTCCATTGGAGTAACAAAAATCACGACAATAGACTACCTTCCATAATGACAAGCTACCATCCATTGGAATAACAAAAATCTCGACAACAGACTACCTTCCATAATGACAAGGCTACCATATAATAGATTAACAAAAATCTCGACAACAGACTACCTTCCATAATGACAAGGCTGCCATTCATTAGAGTAACAAAAATATGGACAAAAGACTACCTTCCATAATTACAAGGCTACCATCCATTGGAGTAACAAAAATATCAACAATAGACTACCTTCCATAATGACAAGGTTACCATCCTTTGGAGTATAAAATTTTTGGACAACAGACTACCTTCCATAATGACAAGCCTACCATCCATTGGAGTAACAAAAATCACGACAAAAAACTACCTTAAATAATTAGTAAGCTACCATCCATTGGAGTAACAAAGTTATCGACAACAGACTACCTTCCATAATGACAAGGCTACAATCCATTGGAGTAACAATAATCAGGACAACAGACTACCTTCCATAATGACAAGGCTACCGTCCATTATAGTAAGAAAAATCTCGACAACAGACTACCTTCAATAATGGCATGGCTACCATCCTTTGGAGTAACAAAAATCTCGACAATAAACTACCTACCATAATGACACGGTTACCATCTATTGGAGTAACAAAGATATCGACAACATAGTACCTTCCATAATGACAAGGCTACCATCCATTGGAGTAACAAAGATATTGACAACTTACTACCTTCCATAATGACAAGGCTACCATCCATTGGAGTAACGAAAATCTCGACAACAGACTACCTTCCATAATGATAACGCTACCATCCATTGGAATAAAAAATATCTCGACAATGGACTACCTTCCATAATGACAAAGCTACCATCCAATGGAATAACAAAAATCTCGACAACAGACTACCTTCCATAATGACAAGGTTACCATCCATTGGAGTAACAAAAATATCTATAATAGTCTACCTTCCATAATGACAAGGATACCATCGATTGGAGTAACAAAAATATCAACAAGAGACTACCTTCCATAATGATAAGGCTACATTACATTGGAGTAACAAAGATATCGACAATATACTACCTTCTGTAATGACAAGGCTACCTTCCATTGGAGTAACAAAAATCACGACAATAGACTACCTTCCATAATTACAAGGCTACCATCCATTGGAGTAACAAAAATATCAACAACAAACTACCTTCCATAATGACAAGGTTACCATCCATTGGAGTATAAAATTTTTGGACAACAGACTACCTTCCATAATGACAAGGCTACCATCCATTGGAGTAACAAAAATCACGACAACAAACTACCTTCAATAATTACTAAGTTACCATCCATTGGAGTAACAAAGTTATCGAAAACAGACTACCTTCCATAATGACAAGGCTACAATCCATTGGAGTAACAATAAAAAGGACAACAAACTACCTTCCATAATGACAAAGCTACCATCCATTGTAGTAACAAAAATCTCGACAACATACTACCTTCAATAATGGCATGGCTACCATCCATTGGAGTAACAAAAATCTCGACAACAGCCTACCTACCATAATGACAAGGCTACCATCTGTTGGAGTAACAAAGATATCGACAACATAGTACCTTCCATAATGACAAGGCTACCATCCATTGGAATAACAAAGATATTGATAACTTACTACCTTCCATAATGATAATGCTACCATCCATTGGAATAACAAATATCTCGACAATGGACTACCATCCATAATGACAAGGCTACCATCCAATGGAGTAACAAAAATCTCGACAACAGACTACCTTCCATAATGACAAGGTTACTATCCATTGGAGTAACAAAAATATCTACAATAGACTACCTTCCATAATGATAAGGATACCATCGATTGGAGTAACAAAAATATCAACAAGAGACTACCTTCCATAATGACAAGGCTACCAGACATTGGAGTAACAAAAATCTCGAGAAAAGACTACCTTCCATAATGACAAGGCTATCATCCATTGGAGTAACAAAGCTATCGACAACATACTACCTTCCGTAATGACAAGGCTACCTTCCATTGGAGTAACAAAAATCACGACAATAGACTACCTTCCATAATGACAAGCTACCATCCATTGGAATAACAAAAATCTCGACAACAAACTACCTTCCATAATGACAAGGCTACCATATAATAGATTACTAAAAATCTCGACAACAAACTACCTTCCATAATGACAAAGCTACCATCCATTAGAGTAACAAAAATATGGATAAAAGACTACCTTCCATAATTACAAGGCTACCATCCATTGGAGTAACAAAAATATCACCAATAGACTACCTTCCATAATGACAAGGTTACCATCCATTGGAGTATAAAATTTTTGGACAACAGACTACCTTCTGTAATGACAAGGCTACCATCCATTGGAGTAACAAAAATCATGACAAAAAACTACCTTCAATAATTAGTAAGCTACCATCCATTGGAGTAACAAAGTTATCGACAACAGACTACCTTCCATAATGACAAGGCTACAATCCATTGGAGTAACAATAATCAGGACAACAGACTACCTTCCATAATGACAAGGCTACCATCCATTGTAGTAAGAAAAATCTCGACAACAGACAACCTTCAATAATGGCATGGCTACCATCCATTGGAGTAACAAAAATCTCGACAACAAACTACCTACCATAATGACAAGGCTACCATCTATTGGAGTAACAAAGATATCGACAACATAGTACCTTCCATAATGACAAGGCTACCATCCATTGGAGTAACAAAGATATTGACAACTTACTACCTTCCATAATGACAAGGCTACCATCCATTGAAATAACGAAAATCTCGACAACAGACTACCTTCCATAATGATAACGCTACCATCCATTGGAATAACAAATATCTCGACAATGGACTACCTGCCATAATGACAAGGCTACCATCCAATGGAGTAACAAAAATCTCGACAACAGACTACCTTCCATAATGACAAGGTTACCATCCATTGGACTAACAAAAAAATCTATAATAGACTACCTTCCATAATGACAAGGATACCATCGATTGGAGTAACAAAAATATCAACTAGAGACTACCTTCCATAATGAGAAGGTTACCATCCATTGGAGTATAAAAATTTTGGACAACAGACTACCTTCCATAATGACAAGGCTACCATCCATTGGAGTAACAAAAATCACGACAACAAACTACCTTCAATAATTACTAAGCTACCATCAATTGGAGTAACAAAGTTATCGACAATAGACTACCTTCCATAATGACAAGGCTACAATCCATTGGAGTAACAATAAAAAGGACAACAAACTACCTTCCATAATGACAAGGCTACCATCCATTGTAGTAACAAAAATCTCGACAACATACTACCTTCAATAATGGCATGGCTACCATCCATTGGAGTAACAAAAATCTCGACAACAACCTACCTACCATAATGACAAGGCTACCATCTGTTGGAGTAACAAAGATATCGACAACATAGTACCTTCCATAATGACAAGGCTACCATCCATTGGAATAACAAAGATATTGACAACTTACTACCTTCCATAATGACAAGGCTACCATCCATTAGAGTAACGAAAATCTCGACAATAGACTACCTTCCATAATGATAACGCTACCATCCATTGGAATAACAAATATCTCGACAATGGACTACCTTCCATAATGACTAGGCTACCATCCAATGGAGTAACAAAAATCTCGACAACAGACTACCTTCCATAATGACAAGGTTACTATCCATTGGAGTAACAAAAATATCTACAATAGACTACCTTCCATAATGATAAGGATACCATCGATTGGAGTAACAAAAATATCAACAAGAGACTACCTTCAATAATGACAAGCCTACCAGACATTGGAGTAACAAAAATCTCGAGAAAAGACTACCTTCCATAATGACAAGGCTATCATCCATTGGAGTAACAATGATATCGACAACATACTACCTTCCGTAATGACAAGGCTACCTTCCATTGGAGTAACAAAAATCACGACAATAGACTACCTTCCATAATGACAAGCTACCATCCATTGGAATAACAAAAATTTCGACAACAGACTACCTTCCATAATGACAAGGCTACCATATAATAGATTAATAAAAATCTCGACAACAGACTACCTTCCATAATGACAAGGCTACCATCCATTAGAGTAACAAAAATATGGACAAAAGACTACCTTCCATAATTATAAGGCTACCATCCATTGGAGTAACAAAAATATCAACAATAGACTACCTTCCATAATGACAAGGTTACCATCCATTGGAGTATAAAATTTTTGGACAACAGACTACCTTCCATAATGACAAGCCTACCATCCATTGGAGTAACAAAAATCACGACAAAAAACTACCTTCAATAATTAGTAAGCTACCATCCATTGGAGTAACAAAGTTATCGACAACAGACTACCTTCCATAATGACAAGGCTACAATCCATTGGAGTAACAATAATCAGGACAACAGACTACCTTCCATAATGACAAGGCTACCATCCATTGTAGTAAGAAAAATCTCGACAACAGACTACCTTCAATAATGGCATGGCTAACATCCATTGGAGTAACAAAAATCTCGACAACAGACTACCTACCATAATGACAAGGCTACCATGTATTGGAGTGACAAAGATATCGACAACATAGTACCTTCCATAATGACAAGGCTACCATCCATTGGAGTAACAAAGATAATGACAACTTACTACCTTCCATAATGACAAGGCTACCATCCATTTAAGTAACGAAAATCTCGACAACAGACTACCTTCCATAATGATAACGCTACCATCCATTGGAATAACAAATATATCGACAATGGACTACCTTCCATAATGACAAGGCTACCATCCAATGGAGTAACAAAAATCTCGACAACAGACTACCTTCCATAATGACAAGGTTACCATCCATTGGAGTAACAAAAATATCTATAATAGACTACCTTCCATAATGACAAGGATACCATCGATTGGAGTAACAAAAATATCAACAAGAGACTACCTTCCATAATTACAAGGCTACATTACATTGGAGTAACCAAGATATCGACAATATACTACCTTCCGTAATGACAAGGCTACCTTCCATTGAAGTAACAAAAATCACGACAATAGACTACCTTCCATAATTACAAGGCTACCATCCATTGGAGTAACAAAAATATCAACAATAGAATACCTTCCATAATGACAAGGTTACCATCCATTGGAGTATAAAAATTTTAGACAACAGACTACCTTCCATAATGACAAGGCTACCATCCATTGGAGTAACAAAAATCACGACAACAAACTACCTTCAATAATTACTAAGCTACCATCCATTGGAGTAACAAATTTATCAACAATAGACTACCTTCCATAATGACAAGGCTACAATCCATTGGCGTAACAATAAAAAGGACAACAAACTACCTTCCATAATGACAAGGCTACCATCCATTGTAGTAACAAAAATATCGACAACATACTACCTTCAATAATGGCATGGCTAGCATCCATTGGAGTAACAAAAATCTCGACAACAGCCTACCTACCATAATGACAAGGCTACCATCTGTTGGAGTAACCAAGATATCGACAACATAGTACCTTCCATAATGACAAGGCTACCATCCATTGGAATAACAAAGATATTGACAACTTACTACCTTCCATAATGACAAGGCTACCATCCATTAGAGTAACGAAAATCTCGACAATAGACTACCTTCCATAATGATAACGCTACCATCCATTGGAATAACAAATATCTCGACAATGGACTACCTTCCATAATGACAAGGCTACCATCCAATGGAGTAACAAAAATCTCGACAACAGACTACCTTCCATAATGACAAGGTTACTATCCATTGGAGTAACAAAAATATCTACAATAGACTACCTTCCATAATGATAAGCATACCATCGATTGGAGTAACAAAAATATCAACAAGAGACTACCTTCCATAATGACAAGACTACCAAACATTGGAGTAACAAAAATCTCGAGAAAAGACTACCTTCCATAATGACAAGGCTATCATCCATTAGAGTAACAAAGATATCGACAACATACTACCTTCCGTAATGACAAGGCTACCTTCCATTGGAGTAACAAAAATCACGACAATAGACTACCTTCCATAATGACAAGCTATCATCCATTGGAATAACAAAAATCTCGACAATAGACTACCTTCGATAATGACAAGGCTACCATATAATAGATTAATAAAAATCTCGGCAATAGACTACCTTCCATAATGACAAGGCTACCATCCATTAGAGTAACAAAAATATGGACAAAAGACTACCTTCCATAATTACAAGGCTACCATCCATTGGAGTAACAAAAATCACGACAACAGACTACCTTAAATAATTACTAAGCTACCATCCATTGGAGTAACAAAGTTATCGACAACAGACTACCTTTCATAATGACAAGGCTACAATCCATTGGAGTAATAACAATCAGGACAACAGACTACCTTCCATAATGAGAAGGCTACCATCCATTGTAGTAACAAAAATGTCGACAACAAACTACCGTCAATAATGGCATGGCTACCATCCATTGGAGTAAATAAAATCTCGACAACAGACTACCTACCATAATGACAAGGCTACCATCTGTTGGAGTAACAAAGATATCGATAACATAGTACCTTCCATAATGACAAGGCTACCATCCATTGGAGTAACAAAGATATTGATAACTTACTACCTTCCATAATGACAAGGCTACCATCCATTGGAGTAACGAAAATCTGGACAACAGACTACCTTCCATAATGATAACGCTACCATCCATTGGAATAACAAATATCTCGACAATGGACTACCTTCCATAATGACAAGGCTACCATCCAATGGAGTAACCAAAATCTCGACAACAGACTACCTTCCATAATGACAAGGTTACCATCCATTGGAGTAACAAAAATATCTACAATAGACTACCTTCCATAATGACAAGGATACCATCGATTGGAGTAACAAAAATATCACCAAGAGACTCCCTTCCATAATGACAAGGCTACCAGACATTGGAGTAACAAAAATCTCGACAAAAGACTACCTTCAATAATTACTAAGCTACCATCCATTGGAGTAACAAAGTTATCGACAACAGACTACCTTCCATAATGACAAGGCTACAATCCATTGGAGTAATAACAATCAGGACAACAGACTACCTTCCATAATGACAAGGCTACCATCCATTGTAGTAACAAAAATCTCGAAAACAAACTACCGTCAATAAAGGCATGGCTACCATCTGTTGGAGTAACAAAGATATCGACAACATAGTACCTTCCATAAAGACAAAGCTACCATCCATTGGAGTAACAAAGATATTGATAACTTACTACCTTCCATATTGACAAGGCTACCATCCATTGGAGTAACGAAAATCTCGACAATAGACTACCTTCCATAATGATAACGCTACCATCCATTGGAATAAAAAATATCTCGACAATGGACTACCTTCCATAATGACAAGGCTACCATCCAATGGAGTAACCAAATTCTCGACTACAGACTACCTTCCATAATGACAAGGTTACCATCCATTGGAGTAACAAAAATATCTACAATAGACTACCTTCCATAATGACAAGGATACCATCGATTGGAGTAACAAAAATATCAACAAGAGACTACCTTCCATAATGACAAGGCTACCAGACATTGGAATAACAAAAATCTCGACAAAAGACTACCTTCCATAATGACAAGGCTATCATCCATTGGAGTAACAAAGATATCGACAACATACTACCTTCTGTAATGACAAGGCTACCTTCCATTGGAGTAACAAAAATCACGATAATAGACTACCTTCCATAATGACAAGCTACCATCCATTGGAATAACAAAAATCTAGACAATAGACTACCTTCCATAATGACAAGGCTACCATATAATAGATTAACAAAAATCTCGACAATAGACTACCTTCCATAATGACAAGGCTACCATCCATTAGAGTAACAAAAATAAGGACAAAAGACTACCTTCCATAATTACAAGGCTACCATCCATCGGAGTAACAAAAATATCAACAATAGACTACCTTCCATAATGACAAGGTTACCATCCATTGGTGTATAAACATTTTGGACAACAGACTACCTTTCATAATGACAAGGCTACCATCCATTGGAGTAACAAAAATCACGACAACAAACTACCTTCAATAATTACTAAGCTACCATCCATTGGAGTAACAAAGTTATCGACAATAGACTACCTTCCATAATGACAAGGTTACAATCCATTGGAGTAACAACAATTAAGACAACTGACTACCTTCCATAATGACAAGGCTACCATCAATTGTAGTAACAAAAATCTCAACAACAAACTACCTTCAATAATGGCATGGCTACCATCCATTGGAGTAACAAAAATCTCGACAACAGACTACCTACCATAATGACAAGGCTGCCATCGGTTGGAGTAACAAAAATATCGACAACATAGCACCTTCCATAATGACAAGGCTACCATCCATTAGAGTAACAATGATATTGACAACCTACTACCTTCCATAATGACAAGGCTACCATCCATTGGAGTAACGAAAATCTCGACAACAGACTACCTTCCATAATGATAACGCTACCATCCATTGGAATAACAAATATCTCGACAACAGACTACCTTCCATAATGATAAGGTTACCATCCATTTGAATAACAAAAATATCTACAATAGACTACCTTCCATAATGACAAGGATACCATCGATTGGAGTAACAAAAATATCAACAAGAGACTCCCTTCCATAATGACAAGACTACCAGACATTGGAGTAACAAAATTCTCGACAAAAGACTACCTTCCATAATGACAAGGCTATCATCCGTTGGAGTAACAAAGATATCGACAACATACTACCTTCCGTAATGACAAGGCTACCTTCCATTGGAGTAACAAAAACCATGACAATAGACTACCTTCCATAATGACAAGCTACCATCCATTGGAATAACAAAAATCTCGACAACAGACTACCTTCCATAATGACAAGGCTACCATATAATAGATTAATAAAAATCTCGACAACAAACTACCTTCCATAATGACAAGGCTACCATCCATTAGAGTAACAAAAATACGGACAAAAGGCTACCTTCCATAATTACAAGGCTACCATCCATTGGAGTAACAAAAATATCAACAATAGACTACCTTCCATAATGACAAGGTTACCATCCATTGGAGTATAAAAATTTTGGACAACAGACTACCTTCCATAATGACAAGGCTACCATCCATTGGAGTAACAAAAATCACGACAACAAACTACCTTCAATAATTACTAAGCTACCATCCATTGGAGTAACAAAGTTATCGACAACATACTACCTTCCATAATGACAAGGCTACAATCCATTGGAGTAACAACAATCAGGACAACAGACTACCTTCCATAATGACAAGGCTACCATCCATTGTAGTAACAAAAATCTCGACAACAGACTACCTTCAATAATGGCATGGCTACCATCCATTGGAGTAACAAAAATCTCGACAACAGACTACCTACCATAATGATAAGGCTACCATTTGTTGGAGTAACAAAGATATCGACAACATAGTACCTTCCATAATGACAAGGCTACCATCCATTGGAGTAATAAAGATATTGACAACTTACTACCTTCCATAATGACAAGGCTACCATCCATTTGAGTAACGAAAATCTCGACAATAGACTACCTTCCATAATGATAATGCTACCATCCATTGGAATAACAAATATCTCGACAATGGACTACCTTCCATAATGACAAGGCTACCATCCAATGGAGTAACCAAAATCTCGACAACAGACTACCTTCCATAATGATAAGGTTACCATCCATTGGAATAACAAAAATATCTACAATAGACTACCTTCCATAATGTCAAGGATACCATCGATTGGAGTAACAAAAATATCAACAAGAGACTCCCTTCCATAATGACAAGGCTACCAGACATTGGAGTAATAAAAATCTCGACAAAAGACTACCTTCCATAATGACAAGGCTATCATCCATTGGAGTAACAAAGATATCGACAACATAATACCTTCCGTAATGACAAGGCTACCTTCCATTGGAGTAACAAAAATCACGACAATAGACTACCTTCCATAATGACAAGCTACCATCCATTGGAATAACAAAAATCTCGACAACATACTACCTTCCATAATGACAAGGCTACCATATAACAGATTAATAAAAATCTCGACAACAGACTACCTTCCATAATGACAAGGCTACCATCCATTAGAGTAACAAAAATATGGACAAAAGATTACCTTCCATAATTACAAGGCTACCATCCATTGGAGTAACAAAAATATCAACAATAGACTACCTTCCATAATGACAAGGTTACCATCCATTGGAGTATAAAAATTTTGGACAACAGACTACCTTCCATTATGACAAGGCTACCATCCATTGGAGTAACAAAAATCACGACAACAGACTACCTTCAATAATTACTAAGCTACCATCCATTGGAGTAACAAAGTTATCGACAACAGACTACCTTCCATAATGACAAGGCTACAATCCATTAGAGTAATAACAATCAGAACAACAGACTACCTTCCATAATGACAAGGCTACCATCCATTGTAGTAACAAAAATATCGACAACAGACTACCGTCAATAATGGCATGGCTACCATCCATTGGAGTAACAAAAATCTCGACAACAGACTACCTACCATAATGACAAGGCTACCATCTGTTGGAGTAACAAAGATATCGACAAAATAGTACCTTCCATAATGACAAGGCTACCATCCATTGGAGTAACAAAGATATTGATAACTTACTACCTTCCATAATGACAAGGCTACCATCCATTGGAGTAACGAAAATCTCGACAAAAGACTCCTTCCATAATGATAACGCTACCATCCATTGGAATAACAAATATCTCGACAATGGACTACCTTCCATAATGACAAGGCTACCATCCAATGGAGTAACCAAAATCTCAACAACAGACTACCTTCCATAATGACAAGGTTACCATCCATTGGAGTAACAAAAATATCTACAATAGACTACCTTCCATAATGACAAGGATACCATCGATTGGAGTAACAAAAATATCAACAAGAGACTACCTTCCATAATGACAAGGCTACCAGACATTGGAATAACAAAAATCTCGACAAAAGACTACCTTCCATAATGACAAGGCTATCATCCATTGGAGTAACAAAGATATCGACAACATACTACCTTCCGTAATGACAAGGCTACCTTCCATTGGAGTAACAAAAATCACGACAATAGACTACCTTCCATAATGACAAGCTACCATCCATTGGAATAACAAAAATCTTGACAATAGACTACCTTCCATAATGACAAGGCTACCATCCATTGGAGTAACAAAAATCTCGACAACAGACTACCTACCAAAATGACAAGGCTACCATCTGTTGGAGTAACAAAGATATCGACAAAATAGTACCTTCCATAATGACAAGGCTACCATCCATTGGAGTAACAAAGATATTGATAACTTACTACCTTCCATAATGACAAGGCTACCATCCATTGGAGTAACGAAAATCTCGACAACAGACTACCTTCCATAATGATAACGCTACCATCCATTAGAATAACAAATATCTCGACAATGGACTACCTTCCATGATGACAAGGCTACCATCCAATGGAGTAACCAAAATCTCGACAACAGACTACCTTCCATAATGACAAGGTTACCATCCATTGGAGTAACAAAAATATCTACAATAGACTACCTTCCATAATGACAAGGCTACCAGACATTGGAATAACAAAAATCTCGACAAAAGACTACCTTCCATAATGACAAGGCTATCATCCATTGGAGTAACAAAGATATCGACAACATACTACCTTCCGTAATGACAAGGCTACCTTCCATTGGAGTAACAAAAATCACGACAATAGACTACCTTCCATAATGACAAGCTACCATCCATTGGAATAACAAAAATCTCGACAATAGACTGCCTTCCATAATGACAAGGCTACCATAAAATAGATTAACAAAAATCTCGACAACAGACTACCTTCCATAATGACAAGGCTACCATCCATTAGAGTAACAAAAATATGGACAAAAGGCTACGTTCCATAATTACAAGGCTACCATCCATTGGAGTAACAAAAATATCAACAATAGACTACCTTCCATAATGACAAGGTTACCATCCATTGGAGTATAAAAATTTTGGACAACAGACTACCTTCCATAATGACAAGGCTACCATCCATTGGAGTAACAAAAATCATGACAACAAACTACCTTCAATAATTACTAAGCTACCATCCATTGGAGTAACAAAGTTATCGACAATAGACTACCTTCCATAATGACAAGGCTACAATCCATTGGAGTAACAACAATCAGGAAAACAGACTACCTTCCATAATGACAAGGCTACCATCCATTGTAGTAACAAAATCTCGACAACAGACTACCGTCAATAATGGCATGGCTACCATCCATTGGAGTAACAAAAATCTCGACAACAGACTACCTGCCATAATGACAAGGCTATCATCTGTTGGAGTAACAAAGATATCGACAAAATAGTACCTTCCATAATGACAAGGCTACCATCCATTGGAGTAACAAAGATATTGAGAACTTACTACCTTCCATAATGACTAGGCTACCATCCATTGGAGTAACGAAAATCTCGACAACCGACTACCTTCCATAATGATAACGCTACCATCCATTTGAATAAAAAATTTCTCGACAATGGACTACCTTCCATAATGACAAGGCTACCATCCAATGGAGTAACCAAAATCTCGACAACAGACTACCTTCCATAATAAAAAGGTTACCATCCATTGGAGTAACAAAAATATCTACAATAGACTACCTTCCATAATGACAAGGATACCATCGATTGGAGTAACAAAAATATCAACAAGAGACTCCCTTCCATAATGACAAGGATACCAGACATTGGAGTAATAAAAATCTCGACAAAAGACTACCTTCCATATTGACAAGGCTATCATCCATTGGAGTAACAAAGATATCGACAACATACTACCTTCCGTAATGACAAGGCTACCTTCCATTGGAGTAACAAAAATCACGACAATAGACTACCTTCCATAATGACAAGCTACCATCCATTGGAATAACAAAAATCTCGACAATAGACTACCTTCCATAATGACAAGGCTACCATAAAATAGATTAACAAAAATCTCGACAACAGACTACCTTCCATAATGACAAGGCTACCATCCATTAGAGTAACAAAAATATGGACAAAAGGCTACTTTCCATAATTACAAGGCTACCATCCATTGGAGTAACAAAAATATCAACAATAGACTACCTTCCATAATGACAAGGTTACCATCCATTGGAGTATAAAAATTTTGGACAACAGACTACCTTCCATAATGACAAGGCTACCATCCATTGGAGTAACAAAAATCACGACAACAAACTACCTTAATAATTACTAAGCTACCATCCATTGGAGTAACAAAGTTATCGACAACAGACTACCTTCCATAATGACAAGGCTACAATCCATTGGAGTAACAACAATCAGGAAAACAGACTACCTTCCATAATGACAAGGCTACCATCCATTGTAGTAACAAAATCTCGACAACAGACTACCGTCAATAATGGCATGGCTACCATCCATTGGAGTAACAAAAATCTCGACAACAGACTACCTGCCATAATGACAAGGCTACCATCTGTTGGAGTAACAAAGATATCGACAATATAGTACCTTCCATAATGACAAGGCTACCATCCATTGGAGTAACAAAGATATTGATAACTTACTACCTTCCATAATGACTAGGCTACCATACATTGGAGTAACGAAAATCTCGACAACCGACTACCTTCCATAATGATAACGCTACCATCCATTTGAATAAAAAATTTCTCGACAATGGACTACCTTCCATAATGACAAGGCTACCATCCAATGGAGTAACCAAAATCTCGACAACAGACTACCTTCCATAATGACAAGGTTACCATTCATTGGAGTAACAAAAATATCTACAATAGACTACCTTCCATAATGACAAGGATACCATCGATTGGAGTAACAAAAATATCAACAAGAGACTCCCTTCCATAATGACAAGGCTACCAGACATTAGAGTAATAAAAATCTCGACAAAAGACTACCTTCCATATTGACAAGGCTATCATCCGTTGGAGTAACAAAGATATCGACAACATAATACCTTCCGTAATGACAAGGCTACCTTCCATTGGAGTAACAAAAATCACGACAATAGACTACCTTCCATAATGACAAGCTACCATCCATTGGAATAACAAAAATCTCGAAAACAGACTACCTTCCATAATGACAAGGCTACCATATAACAGATTAATAAAAATCTCGACAACAGACTACCTTCCATAATGACAAGGCTACCATATAACAGATTAATAAAAATCTCGACAACAGACTACCTTCCATAATGACAAGGCTACCATCCATTAGAGTAACAAAAATATGGACAAAAGACTACCTTCCATAATTACAAGGCTACCATCCATTGGAGTAAAAAAAATATCAACAATAGACTACCTTCCATAATGACAAGGTTACCATCCATTGGAGTATAAAAATTTTGAACAACAGACTACCTTCCATAATGACAAGGCTACCATCCATTGGAGTAACAAAAATCACGACAACAGACTACCTTCAATAATTACTAAGCTACCATCCATTGGAGTAACAAAGTTATCGACAATAGACTACCTTCCATAATGACAAGGCTACAATCCATTAGAGTAATAACAATCAGGACAACAGACTACCTTCCATAATGACAAGACTACCATCCATTATAGTAACAAAAATCTCGACAACAGACTACAGTCAATAATGGCATGGCTACCATCCATTGGAGTAACAAAAATCTCGACAACAGACTACCTGCCATAATGACAAGGCTACCATCTGTTGGAGTAACAAAGATATCGACAAAATAGTACCTTCCATAATGACAAGGCTACCATCCATTGGAGTAACAAAGATATTGATAACTTACTACCTTCCATAATGACTAGGCTACCATCCATTGGAGTAACGAAAATCTCGACAACCGACTACCTTCCATAATGATAACGCTACCATCCATTTGAATAAAAAATTTCTCGACAATGGACTACCTTCCATAATGACAAGGCTACCATCCAATGGAGTAACCAAAATCTCGACAACAGACTAACTTCCATAATGACAAGGTTACCATCCATTGGAGTAACAAAAATATCTACAATAGACTACCTTCCATAATGACAAGGATACCATCGATTGGAGTAACAAAAATATCAACAAGAGACTACCTTCCATAATGACAAGGCTACCAGACATTGGAATAACAAAAATCTCGACAAAAGACTACCTTCCATAATGACAAGGCTATCATCCATTGGAGTAACAAAGATATCGACAACATACTACCTTCCGTAATGACAAGGCTACCTTCCATTAGAGTAACAAAAATCACGACAATAGACTACCTTCCATAATGACAAGCTACCATCCATTGGAATAACAAAAATCTCGACAATAGACTACCTTCCATAATGACAAGGCTACCATAAAATAGATTAACAAAAATATCGACAACAAACTACCTTCCATAATGACAAGGCTACCATCCATTAGAGTAACAAAAATATGGACAAAAGGCTACCTTCCATAATTACAAGGCTACCATCCATTGGAGTAACAAAAATATCAACAATAGACTACCTTCCATAATGACAAGGTTACCATCCATTGGAATATAAACTTTTTGGACAACAGATACCTTCCATAATGACAAGGCTACCATCCATTGGAGTAACAAAAATCACGACAACAAACTACCTTCAATAATTACTAAGCTACCATCCATTGGAGTAACAAAGTTATCGACAACAGACTACCTTCCATAATGACAAGGCTACAATCCATTGGAGTAACAACAATCAGGAAAACAGACTACCTTCCATAATGACAAGGCTACCATCCATTGTAGTAACAAAATCTCGACAACAGACTACCGTCAATAATGGCATGGCTACCATCCATTGGAGTAACAAAAATCTCGACAACAGACTACCTGCCATAATGACAAGGCTACCATCTGTTGGAGTAACAAAGATATCGACAACATAGTACCTTCCATAATGAAAAGGCTACCATCCATTGGAGTAACAAAGATATTGACAACTTACTACCTTCCATAATGACAAGGCTACCATCCATTGGAGTAACGAAAATCTCGACAACAGACTACCTTCCATAATGATAACGCTACCATCCATTAGAATAACAAATATCTCGACAATGGACTACCTTCCATAATGACAAGGCTACCATCCAATGGAGTAACCAAAATCTCGACAACAGACTACCTTCCATAATGACAAGGTTACCATCCATTGGAGTAACAAAAATATCTACAATAGACTACCTTCCATAATGACAAGGAGACCATCGATTGGAGTAACAAAAATATCAACAAGAGACTACCTTCCATAATGACAAGGCTACCAGACATTGGAATAACAAAAATCTCGACAAAAGACTACCTTCCATAATGACAAGGCTATCATCCATTGGAGTAACAAAGATATCGACAACATACTACCTTCCGTAATTACAAGGCTACCTTCCATTGGAGTAACAAAAATCACGACAATAGACTACCTTCCATAATGACAAGCTACCATCCATTGGAATAACAAAAATCTCGACAATAGACTACCTTCCATAATGACAAGGCTACCATAAAATAGATTAACAAAAATCTCGACAACAGACTACCTTCCATAATGACAAGGCTACCTTCCATTAGAGTAACAAAAATATGGACAAAAGGCTACTTTCCATAATTACAAGGCTACCATCCATTGGAGTAACAAAAATATCAACAATAGACTACCTTCCATAATGACAAGGTTACCATCCATTGGAGTATAAAAATTTTGGACAACAGACTACCTTCCATAATGACAAGGCTACCATCCATTGGAGTAACAAAAATCACGACAACAAACTACCTTCAATAATTACTAAGCTACCATCCATTGGAGTAACAAAGTTATCGACAACAGACTACCTTCCATAATGACAAGGCTACAATCCATTGGAGTAACAACAATCAGGAAAACAGACTACCTTCCATAATGACAAGGCTACCATCCATTGTAGTAACAAAATCTCGACAACAGACTACCGTCAATAATGGCATGGCTACCATCCATTGGAGTAACAAAAATCTCGACAACAGACTACCTGCCATAATGACAAGGCTACCATCTGTTGGAGTAACAAAGATATCGACAAAATAGTACCTTCCATAATGACAAGGCTACCATCCATTGGAGTAACAAAGATATTGATAACTTACTACCTTCCATAATGACTAGGCTACCATCCATTGGAGTAACGAAAATCTCGACAACCGACTACCTTCCATAATGATAACGCTACCATCCATTTGAATAAAAAATTTCTCGACAATGGACTACCTTCCATAATGACAAGGCTACCATCCAATGGAGTAACCAAAATCTCGACAACAGACTACCTTCCATAATGACAAGGTTACCATCCATTGGAGTAACAAAAATATCTACAATAGACTACCTTCCATAATGACAAGGATACCATCGATTGGAGTAACAAAAATATCAACAAGAGACTACCTTCCATAATGACAAGGCTACCAGACATTGGAATAACAAAAATCTCGACAAAAGACTACCTTCCATAATGACAAGGCTATCATCCATTGGAGTAACAAAGATATCGACAACATACTACCTTCCGTAATGACAAGGCTACCTTCCATTAGAGTAACAAAAATCACGACAATAGACTACCTTCCATAATGACAAGCTACCATCCATTGGAATAACAAAAATCTCGACAATAGACTACCTTCCATAATGACAAGGCTACCATAAAATAGATTAACAAAAATCTCGACAACAAACTACCTTCCATAATGACAAGGCTACCATCCATTAGAGTAACAAAAATATGGACAAAAGGCTACCTTCCATAATTACAAGGCTACCATCCATTGGAGTAACAAAAATATCAACAATAGACTACCTTCCATAATGACAAGGTTACCATCCATTGGAGTATAAAATTTTTGGACAACAGATACCTTCCATAATGACAAGGCTACCATCCATTGGAGTAACAAAAATCACGACAACAAACTACCTTCAATAATTACTAAGCTACCATCCATTGGAGTAACAAAGTTATCAACAACAGACTACCTTCCATAATGACAAGGCTACAATCCATTGGAGTAACAACAATCAGGAAAACAGACTACCTTCCATAATGACAAGGCTACCATCCATTGTAGTAACAAAATCTCGACAACAGACTACCGTCAATAATGGCATGGCTAACATCCATTGGAGTAACAAAAATCTCGACAACAGACTACCTGCCATAATGACAAGGCTACCATCTGTTGGAGTAACAAAGATATCGACAACATAGTACCTTCCATAATGACAAGGCTACCATCCATTGGAGTAACAAAGATATTGACAACTTACTACCTTCCATAATGACAAGGCTACCATCCATTGGAGTAACGAAAATCTCGACAACAGACTACCTTCCATAATGATAACGCTACCATCCATTGGAATAACAAATATCTCGACAATGGACTACCTTCCATAATGACAAGGCTACCATCCAATGGAGTAACCAAAATCTCGACAACAGACTACCTTCCATAATGATAAGGTTACCATCCATTGGAATAACAAAAATATCTACAATAGACTACCTTCCATAATGTCAAGGATACCATCGATTGGAGTAACAAAAATATCAACAAGAGACTCCCTTCCATAATGACAAGGCTACCAGACATTGGAGTAATAAAAATCTCGACAAAAGACTACCTTCCATATTGACAAGGCTATCATCCATTGGAGTAACAAAGATATCGACAACATAATACCTTCCGTAATGACAAGGCTACCTTCCATTGGAGTAACAAAAATCACGACAATAGACTACCTTCCATAATGACAAGCTACCATCCATTGGAATAACAAAAATCTCGAAAACAGACTACCTTCCATAATGACAAGGCTACCATATAACAGATTAATAAAAATCTCGACAACAGACTACCTTCCATAATGACAAGGCTACCATATAACAGATTAATAAAAATCTCGACAACAGACTACCTTCCATAATTACAAGGCTACCATCCATTAGAGTAACAAAAATATGGACAAAAGACTACCTTCCATAATTACAAGGCTACCATCCATTGGAGTAACAAAAATATCAACAATAGACTACCTTCCATAATGACAAGGTTACCATCCACTGGAGTATAAAATTTTTGGACAACAGACTACCTTCCATAATGACAAGGCTACCATCCATTGGAGTAACAAAAATCACGACAACAGACTACCTTCAATAATTACTAAGCTACCATCCATTGGAGTAACAAAGTTATCGACAATAGACTACCTTCCATAATGACAAGGCTACAATCCATTAGAGTAATAACAATCAGGACAACAGACTACCTTCCATAATGACAAGGCTACCATCCATTGTAGTAACAAAAATCTCGACAACAGACTACCGTCAATAATGGCATGGCTACCATCCATTGGAGTAACAAAAATCTCGACAACAGACTACCTACCAAAATGACAAGGCTACCATCTGTTGGAGTAACAAAGATATCGACAAAATAGTACCTTCCATAATGACAAGGCTACCATCCATTGGAGTAACAAAGATATTGATAACTTACTACCTTCCATAATGACAAGGCTACCATCCATTGGAGTAACGAAAATCTCGACAACAGACTACCTTCCATAATGATAACGCTACCATCCATTAGAATAACAAATATCTCGACAATGGACTACCTTCCATAATGACAAGGCTACCATCCAATGGAGTAACCAAAATCTCGACAACAGACTACCTTCCATAATGACAAGGTTACCATCCATTGGAGTAACAAAAATATCTACAATAGACTACCTTCCATAATGACAAGGAGACCATCGATTGGAGTAACAAAAATATCAACAAGAGGCTACCTTCCATAATGACAAGGCTACAAGACATTGGAATAACAAAAATCTCGACAAAAGACTACCTTCCATAATGACAAGGCTATCATCCATTGGAGTAACAAAGATATCGACAACATACTACCTTCCGTAATGACAAGGCTACCTTCCATTGGAGTAACAAAAATCACGACAATAGACTACCTTCCATAATGACAAGCTACCATCCATTGGAATAACAAAAATCTCGATAATAGACTACCTTCCATAATCACAAGGCTACCATAAAATAGATTAACAAAAATCTCGACAACAGACTACCTTCCATAATGACAAGGCTACCATCCATTAGAGTAACAAAAATATGGACAAAAGGCTACTTTCCATAATTACAAGGCTACCATCCATTGGAGTAACAAAAATATCAACAATAGACTACCTTCCATAATGACAAGGTTACCATCCATTGGAGTATAAAAATTTTGGACAACAGACTACCTTCCATAATGACAAGGCTACCATCCATTGGAGTAACAAAAATCACGACAACAAACTACCTTCAATAATTACTAAGCTACCATCCATTGGAGTAACAAAGTTATCGACAACAGACTACCTTCCATAATGACAAGGCTACAATGCATTGGAGTAACAACAATCAGGAAAACAGACTACCTTCCATAATGACAAGGCTACCATCCATTGTAGTAACAAAATCTCGACAACAGACTACCGTCAATAATGGCATGGCTACCATCCATTGGAGTAACAAAAATCTCGACAACAGACTACCTGCCATAATGACAAGGCTACCATCTGTTGGAGTAACAAAGATATCGACAAAATAGTACCTTCCATAATGACAAGGCTACCATCCATTGGAGTAACAAAGATATTGATAACTTACTACCTTCCATAATGACTAGGCTACCATCCATTGGAGTAACGAAAATCTCGACAACCGACTACCTTCCATAATGATAACGCTACCATCCATTTGAATAAAAAATTTCTCGACAATGGACTACCTTCCATAATGACAAGGCTACCATCCAATGGAGTAACCAAAATCTCGACAACAGACTACCTTCCATAATGACAAGGTTACCATCCATTGGAGTAACAAAAATATCTACAATAGACTACCTTCCATAATGACAAGGATACCATCGATTGGAGTAACAAAAATATCAACAAGAGACTACCTTCCATAATGACAAGGCTACCAGACATTGGAATAACAAAAATCTCGACAAAAGACTACCTTCCATAATGACAAGGCTATCATCCATTGGAGTAACAAAGATATCGACAACATACTACCTTCCGTAATGACAAGGCTACCTTCCATTAGAGTAACAAAAATCACGACAATAGACTACCTTCCATAATGACAAGCTACCATCCATTGGAATAACAAAAATCTCGACAATAGACTACCTTCCATAATGACAAGGCTACCATAAAATAGATTAACAAAAATCTCGACAACAGACTACCTTCCATAATGACAAGGCTACCATCCATTAGAGTAACAAAAATATGGACAAAAGGCTACCTTCCATAATTACAAGGCTACCATCCATTGGAGTAACAAAAATATCAACAATAGACTACCTTCCATAATGACAAGGTTACCATCCATTGGAGTATAAAATTTTTGAACAACAGATACCTTCCATAATGACAAGGCTACCATCCATTGGAGTAACAAAAATCACGACAACAAACTACCTTCAATAATTACTAAGCTACCATCCATTGGAGTAACAAAGTTATCGACAACAGACTACCTTCCATAATGACAAGGCTACAATCCATTGGAGTAACAACAATCAGGATAACAGACTACCTTCCATAATGACAAGGCTACCATCCATTGTAGTAAAAAAAATCTCGACAACAGACTACCTACAATAATGGCATGGCTACCATTCATTGGAGTAACAAAAATCTCGACAACAGACTACCTACCATAATGATAAGGCTACCATCTGTTGGAGTAACAAAGATATCGACAACATAGTACCTTCCATAATGACAAGGCTACCATCCATTGGAGTAACAAAGATATTGACAACTAACTACCTTCCATAATGACAAGGCTACCATCCATTGGAGTAACGAAAATCTCGACAACAGACTACCTTCCATAATGATAACGCTACCATCCATTGGAATAACAAATATCTCGACAATGGACTACCTTCCATAATGACAAGGCTACCATCCAATGGAGTAACCAAAATCTCCACAACAGACTGCCTTCCATAATGATAAGGTTACCATCCATTGGAATAACCAAAATATCTACAATAGACTACCTTCCATAATGTCAAGGATACCATCGATTAGAGTAACAAAAATATCAACAAGAGACTCCCTTGCATAATGACAAGGCTACCAGACATTGGAGTAATAAAAATCTCGACAAAAGACTACCTTCCATAATGACAAGGCTATCATCCAATGGAGTAACAACGATATCGACAACATACTACCTTCCGTAATGACAAGGCTACCTTCCATTGGAGTAACAAAAATCACGACAATAGACTACCTTCCATAATGACAAGCTACCATCCATTGGAATAACAAAAATCTCAACAATAGAGTACCTTCCATAATGACAAGGCTACCATATAACAGATTAATAAAAATGTCGACAACAGACTACCTTCCATAATGACAAGGTTACCATCCATTAGAGTAACAAAAATATGGACAAAAGACTACCTTCCATAATTACAAGGCTACCATCCATTGGAGTAACAAAAATATCAACAATAGACTACCTTCCATAATGACAAGGTTACCATCCATTGGAGTATAAAAATTTTGGACAACAGACTATCTTCCATAATGACAAGGCTACCATCCATTGGAGTAACAAAAATCACGACAACAGACTACCTTCAATAATTACTAAGCTACCATCCATTGGAGTAAAAAAGTTATCGACAACAGACTACCTTCCATAATGACAAGGCTACAATCCATTAGAGTAATAACAATCAGGACAACAGACTACCTTCCATAATGACAAGGCTACCATCCATTGTAGTAACAAAAATCTAGACAACAGACTACCGTCAATAATGGCAGGGCTACCATCCATTGGAGTAACAAAAATCTCGACAACAGACTACCTACCATAATGACAAGGCTACCATCTGTTGGAGTAACAAAGATATCGACAAAATAGTACCTTCCATAATGACAAGGCTACCATCCATTGGAGTAACAAAGATATTGATAACTTACTACCTTCCATAATGACAAGGCTACCATCCATTGGAGTAACGAAAATCTCGACAATAGACTACCTTCCATAATGATAACGCTACCATCCATTGGAATAACAAATATCTCGACAATGGACTACCTTCCATAATGACAAGGCTACCATCCAATGGAGTAACCAAAATCTCGACAACAAACTACCTTCCATAATGACAAGGTTACCATCCATTGGAGTAACAAAAATATCTACAATAGACTACCTTCCATAATGACAAGGATACCATCGATTGGAGTAACAAAAATAGCAACAAGAGACTCCCTTCCATAATGACAAGGCTACCAGACATTGGAGTAATAAAAATCTCGACAAAAGACTACCTTCCATAATGACAAGGCTATCATCCATTGGAGTAACAAAGATATCGACAACATACTACCTTCCGTAATGACAAGGCTACCTTCCATTGGAGTAACAAAAATCACGACAATAGACTACCTTCCATAATAACAAGCTACCAGCCATTGGAATAACAAAAATCTCGACAATAGACTACCTTCCATAATGACAAGGCTACCATAAAATAGATTAACAAAAATCTCGACAACAGACTACCTTCCATAATGACAAGGCTACCATCCATTAGAGTAACAAAAATAAGGACAAAAGACTACCTTCCATAATTACAAGGCTACCATCCATTGGAGTAACAAAAATATAAACAATAGACTACCTTCCATAATGACAAGGTTACCATCCATTGGAGTATAAAAATTTTGGACAACAAACTACCTTCGATAATGACAAGGCTACCATCCATTGGAGTAACAAAAATCACGACAAAAAACTACCTTCAATAATTACTAAGCTACCATTCATTGGAGTAAAAAAGTTATCGACAACAGACTACCTTCCTTAATGACAAGGCTACAATCCATTGGAGTAACAATAATCAGGACAACAGACTACCTTCCATAATGACAAGGCTACCATCCGTTATAGTAACAAAAATATCGACAACAGACTACCTTCAATAATGGCATGGCTACCATCCATTGGAGTAACAAAAATCTTGACAACAGACTACCTACCATAATGACAAGGCTACCTTTCTATTAGAGTAACAAAGATATCGATAACATAGTTTCTTCCATAATGACAAGGCTACCATCCATTGGAGTAACAAAGATATTGACAACTTACTACCTTCCATAATGACAAGGCTACCATCCATTGGAGTAACGAAAATCTCGACAACAGACTATCATCCATAATGATAACGCTACCATCCATTGGAATAACAAATATCTCTACAACGGACTACCTTCCATAATGACAAGGCTACCATCCAATGGAGTAACAAAATTCTCGACAACAAACTACCTTCCATAATGACAAGGTTACCATCCATTGGAGTAACAAAAATATCTATAATAGACTACCTTCCATAATGACAAGGATACCATCGATTGGAGTAACAAAAATATCAACAAGAGACTACCTTCCATAATGACAAGGCTACCATACATTGGAGTAACAAAAATCTCGACAAAAGACTACCTTCCATAATGACAAGGCTATCATCCATTGGAGTAACAAAGATATCGACAATATACTACCTTCCGTAATGACAAGGCTACCTTCCATTGGAGTAACAAAAATCACAACAATAGACTACCTTCCATAATTACAAGGCTACCATCCATTGGAGTAACAAAAATATCAACAATAGACTACCTTCCATAATGACAAGGCTACCATCCATTGGAGTAACAAAGATATTGACAACTTACTACCTTCCATAATGACAAGGCTACCATCCATTGGAGTAACGAAAATCTCGACAACAGTCTACCTTCCATAATTATAACGCTACCATCCATTGGAATAACAAATATCTCGACAATGGACTACCTTCCATAATGACAAGGCTACCATCCAATGGAGTAACCAAAATCTCGACAACAGACTACCTTCCATAATGATAAGGTTACCATCCATTTGAATAACAAAAATATCTACAATAGACTACCTTCCATAATGACAAGGATACCATCGATTCGAGTAACAAAAATATCAAAAAGAGACTCCCTTCCATAATGACAAGGCTACCAGACATTGGAGTAACAAAAATCTCGACAAAGGACTACCTTCCATAATGACAAGGCTATCATCCATTGGAGTAACAAAGATATCGACAACATACTACCTTCCGTAATGACAAGGCTACCTTCCATTGGAGTAACAAAACCCACGACAATAGACTACCTTCCATAATGACAAGCTACCATCCATTGGAATAACAAAAATCTCGACAACAGACTACCTTCGATAATGACAAGGCTACCATCCATTGGAGTAACAAAAATCACGACAAAAAACTATCTTCAATAATTACTAAGCTACCATCCATTGGAGTTAAAAAGTTATCGACAACAGACTACCTTCCTTAATGACAAGGCTACAATCCATTGGAGTAACAATAATCAGGACAACAGACTACCTTCCATAATGACAAGGCTACCATCCATTGTAGTAACAAAAATATCGACAACAGACTACCTTCAATAATGGCATGGCTACCATCCATTAGAGTAACAAAAATCTCGACAACAGACTACCTACCATAATGACAAGACTACCTTTCTATTGGAGTAACAAAGATATCGATAACATAGTTTCTTCCATAATGACAAGGCTACCATCCATTGGAGTAACAAATATATTGACAACTTACTACCTTCCATAATGACAAGGCTACCATCCATTGGAGTAACGAAAATCTCGACAACAGACTACCATCAATAATGATAACGCTACCATCCATTGGAATAACAAATATCTCTACAACGGACTACCTTCCATAATGACAAGGCTACCATCCAATGGAGTAAAAAAAATCTCGACAACAAACTACCTTCCATAATGACAAGGTTACTATCCATTAGAGTAACAAAAATATCTATAATAGACTACCTTCCATAATGACAAGGATACCATCGATTGGAGTAAAAAAAATATCAACAAGAGACTACCTTCCATAATGACAAGGCTACCATACATTGGGGTAACAAAAATCTCGACAAAAGACTACCTTCCATAATGACAAGGCTATCATCCATTGGAGTAACAAAGATATCGACAATATACTATCTTCCATAATGACAAGGCTACCATCCATTAGAGTAACAAAAATATGGACAAAAGACTACCTTCCATAATTACAAGGCTACCATCCATTGGAGTAACAAAAATATCAACAATAGACTACCTTCCATAATGACAAGGTTACCATCCATTGGAGTATAAAAATTTTGGACAACAGACTACCTTCCATAATGACAAGGCTACCATCCATTGGAGTAACAAAAATCACGACAACAAACTACCTTCAATTACTAAGTTACCATCCATTGGAGTAACAAAGTTATCGACAACAGACTACCTTCCTTAATGACAAGGCTACAATCCATTGGAGTAACAACAATCAGGACAACAGACTACCTTCCATAATGACAAGGCTACCATCCATTGTAGTAACAAAAATCTCGACAACATACTACCTTCAATAATGGCATGGCTACCATCCATTTGAGTAACAAAAATATCGACAACAGACTACCTACCATAATGACAAGGCTACCATCTGTTGGAGTAACAAAGATATCGACAACATAGTACCTTCCATAATGACAAGGCTACCATCCATTGGAGTAACAAAGATATTGACAACTTACTACCTTCCATAATGACAAGGCTACCATCCATTTGAGTAACGAAAATCTCGACAATAGACTACCTTCCATAATGATAACGCTACCATCCATTGGAATAACAAATATCTCGACAATGGACTACCTTCCATAATGACAAGGCTACAATCCAATGGAGTAACAAAAATCTCGACAATAGACTACCTTCCATAATGACAAGGTTACCATCCATTGGAGTAACAAAAATATCTACAATAGACTACCTTCCATAATAAAAAGGATACCATTGATTGGAGTAACAAAAATATCAACAAGAGACTACCTTCCATAATGACAAGGCTATCAAACATTGGAGTAACAAAAATCTCGACAAAAGACTACCTTCCATAATGACAAGGCTATCATCCATTGGATTATCAAAGATATCGACAACCTACTACCTTCTGTAATGACAAGGCTACCTTCCATTGGAGTAACAAAAATTACGACAATAGACTACCTTCCATAATGACAAGCTACCATCCATTGTAATAACAAAAATCTCGACAACAAACTACCTTCCATAATGACAAGGCTACCATATAATAGATTAACAAAAATCTCGACAACAGACTACCTTCCATAATGACAAGGCTACCATCCATTAGAGTAACAAAAATATGGACAAAAGACTACCATCCATAATTACAAGGCTACCATCCATTAGAGTAACAAAAATAACAACAATAGACTACCTTCCATAATGACAAGGTTACCATCCATTGGAGTATAAAAATTTTGGACAACAGACTACCTTCCATAATGATAAGGCTACCATCCATTGGAGTAACAAAAATCACGACAACAAACTACCTTCAATAATTACTAAGCTACCATCCATTGGAGTAACAAAGTTATCGACAACAGACTACCTTCCATAATGACAAGGCTACAATCCATTAGAGTAACAACAATCAGGACAACAGACTACCTTCCATAATGACAAGGCTACCATCTGTTGGAGTAACAAAGATATCGACAACATAGTACCTTCCATAATGACAAGGCTACAATCCATTGGAGTAACAAAGATATTGACAACTTACTACCTTCCATAATGACAAGGCTACCATCCAATGGAGTAACCAAAATCTCGACAACAGACTACCTTCCATAATGACAAGGTTACCATCCATTGGAGTAACAAAAATATCTACAATAGACTACCTTCCATAATGACAAGGATACCATCCATTGGAGTAACAAAAATATCAACAAGAGACTACCTTCCATAATGACAAGGCTACCAGACATTGGAGTAATAAAAATCTCGACAAAAGACTACCTTCAATAATGACAAGGCTATCATCCATTGGATTAACAAAGATATCGACAACCTACTACCTTCCGTAATGACAAGGCTACCTTCCATTGGAGTAACAAAAATCACGACAATAGACTACCTTCCATAATGACAAGCTACCATCAATTGGAATAACAAAAATCTCGACAACAGACTACCTTCCATAATGACAAGGCTACCATATAATAGATTAACAAAAATCTCGACAACAGACTACCTTCCATAATGACAAGGCTGCCATCCATTAGAGTAACAAAAATATGGACAAAAGACTACCTTCCATAATTACAAGGCTACCATCCACTGGAGTAACAAAAATATCAACAATAGACTACCTTCTATAATGACAAGGTTACAATCCATTGGAGTATAAAATTTTTGGACAACAGACTACCTTCCATAATGAAAAGGCTACCATCCATTGGAGTAACAAAAATCACGACAACAAACTACCTTCAATAATTACTAAGCTACCATCCATTGGAGTAACAAAGTTATCGACAACAGACTACCTTCCATAATGACAAGGCTACAATCCATTAGAGTAACAACAATCAGGACAACAGACTACCTTCCATAATGACAAGGCTACCATCTGTTGGAGTAACAAAGATATCGACAACATAGTACCTTCCATAATGACAAGGCTACAATCCATTGGAGTAACAAAGATATTGACAACTTACTACCTTCCATAATGACAAGGCTACCATCCAATGGAGTAACCAAAATCTCGACAACAGACTACCTTCCATAATGACAAGGTTACCATCCATTGGAGTAACAAAAATATCTACAATAGACTACCTTCCATAATGACAAGGATACCATCCATTGGAGTAACAAAAATATCAACAAGAGACTACCTTCCATAATGACAAGGCTACCAGACATTGGAGTAATAAAAATCTCGACAAAAGACTACCTTCAATAATGACAAGGCTATCATCCATTGGATTAACAAAGATATCGACAACCTACTACCTTCCGTAATGACAAGGCTACCTTCCATTGGAGTAACAAAAATCACGACAATAGACTACCTTCCATAATGACAAGCTACCATCAATTGGAATAACAAAAATCTCGACAACAGACTACCTTCCATAATGACAAGGCTACCATATAATAGATTAACAAAAATCTCGACAACAGACTACCTTCCATAATGACAAGGCTGCCATCCATTAGAGTAACAAAAATATGGACAAAAGACTACCTTCCATAATTACAAGGCTACCATCCACTGGAGTAACAAAAATATCAACAATAGACTACCTTCTATAATGACAAGGTTACAATCCATTGGAGTATAAAATTTTTGGACAACAGACTACCTTCCATAATGAAAAGGCTACCATCCATTGGAGTAACAAAAATCACGACAACAAACTACCTTCAATAATTACTAAGCTACCATCCATTGGAGTAACAAAGTTATCGACAACAGACTACGTTCCATAATGACAAGGCTAAAATCAATTGGAGTAACAACAATCAGGACAACAGACTACCTTCCATAATGACAAGGCTACCATCTGTTGGAGTAACAAAGATATCGACAACATAGTACCTTCCATAATGACAAGGCTACAATCCATTGGAGTAACAAAGATATTGACAACTTACTACCTTCCATAATGACAAGGCTACCATCCAATGGAGTAACCAAAATCTCGACAACAGACTACCTTCCATAATGACAAGGTTACCATCCATTGGAGTAACAAAAATATCTACAATAGACTACCTTCCATAATGACAAGGATACCATCCATTGGAGTAACAAAAATATCAACAAGAGACTACCTTCCATAATGACAAGGCTACCAGACATTGGAGTAATAAAAATCTCGACAAAAGACTACCTTCAATAATGACAAGGCTATCATCCATTGGATTAACAAAGATATCGACAACCTACTACCTTCCGTAATGACAAGGCTACCTTCCATTGGAGTAACAAAAATCACGACAATAGACTACCTTCCATAATGACAAGCTACCATCAATTGGAATAACAAAAATCTCGACAACAGACTACCTTCCATAATGACAAGGCTACCATATAATAGATTAACAAAAATCTCGACAACAGACTACCTTCCATAATGACAAGGCTGCCATCCATTAGAGTAACAAAAATATGGACAAAAGACTACCTTCCATAATTACAAGGCTACCATCCACTGGAGTAACAAAAATATCAACAATAGACTACCTTCTATAATGACAAGGTTACAATCCATTGGAGTATAAAAATTTTGGACAACAGACTACCTTCCATAATGAAAAGGCTACCATCCATTGGAGTAACAAAAATCACGACAACAAACTACCTTCAATAATTACTAAGCTACCATCCATTGGAGTAACAAAGTTATCGACAACAGACTACGTTCCATAATGACAAGGCTAAAATCAATTGGAGTAACAACAATCAGGACAACAGACTACCTTCCATAATGACAAGGCTACTATCCATTGTAGTAACAAAAATCTCGACAGCAGACTACCTTCAATAATGGCATGGCTGCCATCCATTGGAGTAACAAAAATCTCGACAACAGACTACCTACCATAATGACAAGGCTACCATCTGTTGGAGTAACAAAGATATCGACAACATAGTACCTTCCATAATGACAAGGCTACCATCCATTGGAGTAACAAAGATATTGACAACTTACTACCTTCCATAATGACAAGGCTACCATCCATTGGAGTAACGAAAATCTCGACAACAGACTACTTTCCATAATGATAACGCTACCATCCATTGGAATAACAAATATCTCGACAATGGACTACCTTCCATAATGACAACCCTACCATCCAATTGAGTAACAAAAATCTCGACAACAGACTACCTTCTATAATGACAAGGTTACCATCCATTGGAGTAACAAAAATATCTACAATAGACTACCTTCCATAATGACAAGGATACCATCGATTGGAGTAACAAAAATATCAACAAGAGACTACCTTCCATAATGACAAGGCTACCAGACATTGGAGTAACAAAAATCTCGACAAAAGACTACCTTCCATAATTACAAGGCTATCATCCATTGGAGTAACAAAGATATCGACAACCTACTACCTTCCGTAATGACAAGGCTACCTTCCATTGGAGTAACAAAAATCACGACAATAGACTACCTTCCATAATGACAAGCTACCATCAATTGGAATAACAAAAATCTCGACAACAGAATACCTTCCATAATGACAAGGATACCATATAATAGATTAACAAAAATCTCCACAACAGACTACCTTCCATAATGACAAGGCTACCATCCATTAGAGTAACAAAAATATGGACAAAAGACTACCTTCCATAATTACAAGGCTACCATCCACTGGAGTAACAAAAATATCAACAATAGACTACCTTCTATAATGACAAGGTTACCATCCATTGGAGTATAAAATTTTTGGACAAAAGACTACCTTCCATAATGAAAAGGCTACCATCCATTGGATTAACAAAAATCACGACAACAAACTACCTTCAATAATTACTAAGCTACCATCCATTGGAGTAACAAAGTTATCGACAACAGACTACGTTCCATAATGACAAGGCTACAATCAATTGGAGTAACAACAATCAGGACAACAGACTACCTTCAATAATGGCATGGCTTCCATCCATTGGAGTAACAAAAATCTCGACAACAGACTACCTACCATAATGACAAGGCTACCATCTGTTGGAGTAACAAAGATATCGACAACATAGTACCTTCCATAATGACAAGGCTACCATCCATTGGAGTAACAAAGATATTGACACCTTACTACCTTCCATAATGACAAGGCTACCATCCATTGGAGTAACAAAAATATCGACAATAGACTACCTTCCATAATGATAACGCTACCATCCATTGGAATAACAAATATCTCGACAATGGACTACCTTTCATAATGACAAGGCTACCATCCAATTGAGTAACAAAAATCTCGACAACAGACTACCTTCCATAATGACAAGGTTACCATCCATTGGAGTAACAAAAATATCTACAATAGACTACCTTCCATAATGACAAGGATACCATCGATTGGAGTAACAAAAATATCAACAAGAGACTACCTTCCATAATGACAAGGCTACCAGACATTGGAGTAACAAAAATCTCAACAAAAGACTACCTTCCATAATTACAAGGATATCATCCATTGGAGTAACAAAGATATCGACAACATACTACCTTCCGTAATGACAAGGCTACCTTCCATTGGAGTAACAAAAATCACGACAATAGACTACCTTCGATAATGACAAGCTACCATCCATTGGAATAACAAAAATCTAGACAACAGAATACCTACCATAATGACAAGGATACCATCTATTGTAGTAACAAAGATATCGACAACATAGTACCTTCCATAATGACTAGGCTACCATCCATTGGATTAGCAAAGATATTGACAACATACTACCCTCCATAATGACAAGGCTACCATCCATTGGAGTAATGAAAATCTCGACAACAGACTACCTTCCATAATGACAAGGTTATCATTCATTGGAGTAACAAAAATATGTACAATAGACTACCTTCCATAATGACAAGAATACCATCCATTGGAGTAACAAAAATATCAACAAGAGACTACCTTCCATAATGACAAGGCTACCATACATTGGAGTAACAAAAATCTCGACAAGAGACTACCTTCCATAATGACAAGGCTCTCATCCATTGGAGTAACAAAGATATCGACAACATACTACCTTCCGTAATGACAAGGCTACCTTCCATTGGAGTAACAAAAATCTCGACAATAAACTACCTTCCATAATGACAAGCTACCATCCATTGGAATAACAAAAATCTCGACAACAGACTACTTTCCATAATGACAAGGCTACCATATAATAGATTAACAAAAATCTCGACAACAAACTACCTTCCATAATGACAAGGCTACCATCCATTAGAGTAACAAAAATATGGACAAAAGACTACCTTCCATAATTACAAGGCTATCATCCATTGGAGTAACAAAAATATCAATAATAGACTACCTTCCATTATGACAAGGTTACCATCCATTGGTGTATAAAAATTTTGGACAACAGACTACCTACCATAATGAAAAGGTCACCATCCATTGGAGTAACAAAAATCACGACAGTAAACTACCTTCAATAATTACTAAGCTACCATCCATTGGAGTAACCAAGTTATCGACAATAGACTACCTTCCATAATGACAAGGCTACAATCCATTGGAGTAACAATAATCAGGACAATAGACTACCTTCCATAATGACAAGGCTACCATCCATTGGAGTAACAAAAATATCAATAAGAGACTACCTTCCATAATGACAAGGCTACAATCCATTGGAGTAACAATAATCTCGAAAACAGACTACTTTCCATAATGACAAGGTTACCATCCATTGGAGTAACGAAGATATCAACAACATAGTACCTTCCATAATGACAAGGATACAATCCATCGGAGTAACAAAAATTACGACCAGAGACTACCTTCCATAATTATAAGGATACCATCCATTGGAGTAACAAAATTATCAACAAGGGACTACCTTCCATAATGATAAGGCTTCCATCCATTGGAGTATAAAAATTTTAGACAACAGACTACCTTCCATAATTACAAGGCTACCATCCATTGGAGTAACAAAAATCTCGACAATAGACTACCTTCCATAATGACAAGGTTACCATCCATTGGAGTATAAATTTTTTAGACAATAGACTACTTTCCATAATGACAAGGCTACAATCCATTGGAGTAACAAAAATCTCGACAAAAGACTACCTTCCATAATTACTAAGCTACCATCCATTGGAGTAACAATGTTATCGACAATAGACTACCTTCAATAATGACAAGGCTACAATCAATTGGAGTAACAATAATCGGGACAACAAACTACCTTCCATAATGACAAGGCTACCATCCATTGGAGTAACAAAAATATCAACAAGAGACTACCTTTTATAATGACAAAGCTACCATCCATTGGAGTAACAAAAATCTCGACAACAGACTACCTACCATAATGACAAGGCTACCATCTATTGGAGTAACAAAGATATCGACAACATAGTACCTTCTATAATGACAAGGCTACCATCCATTGGAGTAACAAAGATATTGAGAACATACTACCTTCCATAATGACAAGGCTACCATCCATTGGAGAAACGAAAATCTCGACAACAGACTACCTTCCATAATGATAACGCTACCATCCATTGGAATAACAAATATCTCGACAATGGACTACCTTCCATAATAAAAAGGCTACCATCCAATGAAGTAACAAAAATCTCGAAACAAACTACCTTCCATAGTGACAAGGTTACCATCCATTGGAGTAACAAAAATATCGACAATAGACTACTTTCCATAATGACAAGGCTACCATACACTGGAGTAACAAAAATCTCGACAAAAGACTACCTTCCATAATGACAAGACTTCTATCCATTGGAGTAACAAAGATATCGACAACATACTACCTTCCGTAATGACAAGGCTACCTTCCATTGGAGTAACAAAAATCATGACAATAGACTACCTTCCATAATGACAAGCTACCATCCATTGGAGTAACAGAAATCTCGACAACAGACTACCATCCATAATGACAAGGCTATTGTTGGTATAACAAAAATATCAACAATAGACTACCTTCCATAATGACAAGGCTACCATCCATTAGAGTAACAAAGATATCGACAACAAACTACCATCCATAATGACAAGGCTACCATCCATTGGAGTAAAAAAAATATCGACAATACACTACCTTCAATAATGGGATGGTTACCATCCATTGGAGTAATAAAAATCTCGACAACAGAATACCTACCATAATAACAAGGCTACCATACATTGGAGTAACAAAAATCTCGTGAAAAAAGACTACCTTCCATAATGACAAGGATTCCATCCATTGGAGTAAAAAAGATATCGACAACATACTACCTTCCGTAATGACAAGGCTACCTTCCATTGGAGTAACAAAAATCACGACAATAGACTACCTTCCATAATGAGAAGGCTTCTATCCATTGGAGTAACAAAGATATCGAAAACATACTACCTTTCGTAATGACAAGGCTACCTTCCATTGGAGTAACAAAAATCACGACAATAGACTACCTTCCATTATGAAAAGCTACCATCCATTGGAGTAACAGAAATCTCGACAACAGACTACCTTCCATAATGAAAAGCCTACCATCCATTAGACTAACAAAAATCTTGATAATAGACTACCTTCCATAATGACAAGGCTACCATCCATTAGAGTAACAAAGATATCGACAACAGACTACCATCCATAATGACAAGGCTACCATCCATTGGAGTAAAAAAAATCTCGACAATACACTACCTTCAATAAAGGCATGGCTACCATCCATTGGAGTAATAAAAATCTCGACAACAGACTACCTACCATAATGACAAGGCTACCATCTATTGGAGTAACAAAGATATCGACAACATAGTACCTTCCATAATGACAAGGCTACCATCCATTGGAGTAACAAAAATCTCGCCAAAAGAGTACCTTCCATAATTACAAGGCTACCATCCATTGGGGTCACAAAAATCTCGACAACATACTACCTTCCATAATGACAAGGCTACCATCCATTGGAATAACAAAAATGTTAACAAGAGACTACCTTCCATAATGACAAGACTACCATCCATTGGAGTAACAAAAATATCGACAACAGACTACCTTCCATAATGAGAAGGCTACAATCCATTGGAGTAACAAAGATATAAACAAGAGACTACCTTCCATAATGACAAGGCTACCATCCATTGGAGTAACAAAAATCTCGAAAAAAGACTACCTTCCATATTGACAACTCTACCATCCATTGGAGTAACAGAAATCACAATGACATACTACCTTCTATAATGACAAGACTACCATACAGTAGAGTAACAAAAATTGGGACAACAGACTACCTTCCATAATGACAAGGATACATTCCATTGGAGTAACAAAAATATCAACAAAAGACTACCTTCCATAATGACAAGGCTACCATCCATTGAAGTAACAAAAATCTAGACAAAAGCCTACCTTCCATAATGACAAGGCTACCATCCACTAGAGTAACAAAGATATCGACAACATACTACCTTCCATAATGACAATGCTACCATCCATTGGAGTAACAAAAATATCGACAACAGACTACCTTCCATAAAGACAAGCTTACCATCCATTGGAATAACAAAATTCTCGAAAACAGACTACTTTCCATAATGACAAGGCTACCTTCCAATGGAATAACAAATATCTGAACAAAAGACTACCTTCTATAATGATAAGGCTACAATCCACTGGAGTAACACAAATCTCGATAAAAAACTACCTTCCATAATGAAAAGCCTACCATCCATTGGACTAACAAAAATCTCGACCATAGACTACCTTCCATAATGACAAGGTTACCATCCATTTAAGAAACAAAAATCTCGACAAAAGACTACCTTGCATAATGACAAGGCTATCATCCATTGGAGTAACAAAGATATCGAAAATGGACTACCTTAAATAATGACAAGGCTACCATCCATTGGAGTAACAAAAATCTCGACAACAGACTACCTTCAATAATTACAACACTACCATCCATTGGGGTAACAAAAATATCGACAACAAACTACCTTCTATAATGAAAAGGCTACATCCATTAGGGTAATAAAAATCTCCAAAAA
Source organism: Vicia faba (assembly GCA_948472305.1). Classification (NCBI taxonomy): domain Eukaryota; kingdom Viridiplantae; phylum Streptophyta; class Magnoliopsida; order Fabales; family Fabaceae; genus Vicia; species Vicia faba. Next base: position 582,994,118 of record OX451739.1, on the reverse strand, counting down.
AAACTACCTTCCATAATGATAAGGCTACCATCCATTGGAATAACAAACAACTCGACAATAGACTACCTTCCATAATGACAAGGCTACCATCCATTGGAGTAACAAAAATCTCGATAAAAAACTACCTTCCATAATGATAAGGCTACCATCCATTGGAATAACAAAAATCTCGACAATAGACTACCTTCCATAATAACAAGGCTACCATCCATTGGAGTAACACAAATCTGTACAACAGACTACCTTGCATAATGACAAGGCTATCATCCATTGGAGTAACAAAGATATCAACAATAGACTACCTTAAATAATGACAAGGCTACCATCCGTTGGAGTAACAAAAATCACGACAAGAATACCTTCCATACTGACAAGGTTACCATCCATTGGAATAACAAAAATCTCGACTACAGACTATCTTCCATAATGACAAGGCTACCATCCATTGGAGTAAAAAAAATATGAACAACAAACTACCTTACATAATGACAAGGCTACAATCCATTGGAGTAACAAAAATCTCAACGACAGACTACCTTCCATAATGACAACTCTACCATCCATTGGAATAACAAAAACGTTAACAAGAGACTACCTTCCATAATGACAAGACTACCATCCATTGGAGTAAGAAAAATCTCAACAACAGACTACCTTCCATAATGAGAAGGCTACCATCCATTGGAGTAACAAAGATATCGACAACATAGTACCTTCCATAATGACAAGGCTACAATCCATTGGAGTAACAAATATCACGACAATAGACTACCTTCCACAATGACAAGGCTACCATCCATTGGAATAACAAAAATCCCGACAACAGACTACCTTCCATAATGACAAGGCTACCATCCATTGGAGTAACAAAGATATTGACAACATAATACCTTCCATAATGACAAGTCTACCATCCATTGGAGTAACAAAAATCTGAACAACAAACTACCTTCCATAATGACAAGGCTACCATCCATTGGAGTAACAGAAATCACAACGACATACTACCTTCCATAATGACAAAACTACCATCTATTAGAGTAACAAAAGTCGGGACAACAAACTACCTTCCATAATGACAAGGATACCATCCATTGGAATAGCAAAAATATAAACAAGAGACTACCTTCCATAATGACAAGGCTACCATCCATTGGAGTAACAAAAATCTCGACAAAAGAATAACTTCCATATTGACAAGTCTACCATCCATTGGAGTAACAGAAATCACAACGACATACTACCTTCAATAATGACAAGACTACCATCCATTAGAGTAACAAAAATTGGGACAACAGACTACCTTCCATTGGAGTACCAAAAATATCAACAAAATACTACCTTCCATAAAGACAAGGCTACCATCCATTGAAGTAACAACAATCTCGACAAAAGACTATCTTCCATAATGGCAAGGCTACAATCCACTGGAGTAACAAAGATATCGACAACATACTACCTTCCATAATGACAATGCTACCATCCATTGTAGTAACAAAAATATCGACAACAGACTACCTTCCATAAAGTCAAGCTTACCATACATTGGAATGACAAAAATCTCGACAACATACTACTTTCCATAATGACAAGGCTACCTACCAATGGAATAACAAATATCTGAACAAAAGACTACCTTCCATAATGATAAGGCTATAATCCATTGGAGTAACACAAATCTCGATAAAAAACTACCTTCCATAATGAAAAGCCTACCATCCATTGGACTAACAAAAATCTCGACCATAGACTACCTTCCATAATGACAAGGCTGCCATCCATTTAAGAAACAAAAATCTCGACAAAAGACTACCTTGCATCGAGATTTTTGTTATTCCAATGGATGGTAGCCTTGTCATTAGGGAAGGTATTTTTTTTTCGAGATTTTTGTTACTCCAATGGATGGTAGTGTTGTAATTATGGAAGGTAGTCTGTTGTCGAGATTTTTGTTACTCCAATGGATGGTAGCCTTGTTATTATTTAAGGTAGCCTATCATACATTGGAGTAACAAAGATATCGAAAATCGACGACCTTTCATAATGACAAGGCTTCCATCCATTGGAGTAACAAAAATTTGAACAACAGTCTACCTTGCATAATGACAAGGTTATCATCCATTGGAGTAACAAAAATATAGACAATAGACTACCTTAAATAATAACAAGGCTACCATCCATTGGAGTAACAAAAATCTCGACAACAGACTACCTTCCATAATTACAACACTACCATCCATTGGAGTAACAAAAATCTCGAAAAAAAAATACCTTCCATAATGACAAGGCTACCATCCATTGGAATAACAAAAATCTCGACAATAGACTACCTTCCATAATGACAAGGCTGCCATCCATTGGAGTAAAAAAAAATGTCGATTAAAAACTACCTTCCATAATGATAAGGCTACCATCCATTGGAATAACAAAAATCTCGACTACAGACTATCTTACATAATGACAAGGTTACCATCCATTGGAGTAACAAAAATCTCAACGACAGACTACCTTCCATAATGAAAGGTTACCATCCATTGGAGTAACAAAAATCTCTCCAAAAGAGTACCTTCCATAATTACAAGGCTACCATCCATTGGGGTCACAAAAATCTCGACAACAGACTACCTTCCATAACAAAGATATAAACAAGAGACCACCTTCCATAATGACAAGGCTACCATCCATTGGAGTAACAAAAATCTCGACAAAAGACTACCTTCCATATTGACAAGTCTACCATCCATTGGAGTAACAGAAATCACAATGACATACTACCTTCTATAATGACAAGACTACCATACATTAGAGTAACAAAAATTGGGAAAACAGACTACCTTCGATAATGACAAGGATACATTCCATTGGAGTAACAAAAATATCAACAAAAGACTACCTTCCATAATGACAAGGCTACCATCCATTGAAGTAACAAAAATCTCGACAAAAGACTACCTTCCATAATGACAAGGCTACCATCCACTAGAGTAACAAAGATATCGACAACATACTACCTTCCATAATGACAATGCTACCATCCATTGGAGTAACAAAAATATCGACAACAAACTACTTTCCATAATGAAAAGGCTACCTTCCAATGGAATAACAAATATCTGAACAAAAGACTACCTTCTATAATGATAAGGCTACAATCCATTGGAGTAACACAAATCTCGATAAAAAACTCCCTTCCATAATGAAAAGCCTACCATCCATTGGACTAACAAAAATCTCGACCATAGACTATCTTCCATAATGACAAGGCTACCATCCATTTAAGAAACAAAAATCTCGACAAAAGACTACCTTGCATAATGACAAGGCTATCATCCATTGGAGTAACAAAGATATCGAAAATAGACTACCTTAAATAATGACAAGGCTACCATCCATTGGAGTAACAAAAATCTCGACAACAGACTACCTTCAATAATTACAACACTACCATCCATTGGGGTAACAAAAATATCGACAACAGACTACCTTCTATAATGAAAAGGCTACATCCATTGGGGTAATAAAAATCTCCATAAAAAACTACCTTCCATAATGATAAGGCTACCATCCATTGGAATAACAAAAATCTCGACAATAGACTACCTTCCATAATAACAAGGCTACCATCCATTGGAGTAACACAAATCTGAACAACTGACTACCTTGCATAATGACAAGGCTATCATCCATTGGAGTAACAAAGATATCAACAATAGACTACCTTAAATAATGACAAGGCTACCATCCGTTGGATTAACAAAAATCTCGACAAAAGACTACCTTCCATACTGACAAGGTTATCATCCATTGGAATAACAAAAATCTCGACTACAGACTATCTTCCATAATGACAAGGCTACCATCCATTGGAGAAAAAAAAATATGAACAACAAACTACCTTACATAATGACAAGGCTACAATCCATTGGGGTAACAAAAATCTCAACGACAGACTACCTTCCATAATGACAACGCTACCATCCATTGGAATAACAAAAAAGTTTACAAGAGACTACCTTCCATAATGACAAGACTACCATCCATTGGAGTAAGAAAAATATCGACAACATACTACCTTCCATAATGAAAAGGCTACCATCCATTGGAGTATAAAAGATATCGACAACATAGTACCTTCCATAATGACAAGGCTACAATCCATTGGAGTAACAAATATCACGACAATAGACTACCTTCCACAATGACAAGGCTACCATCCTTTGGAATAACAAAAATCTCGACAACAGACTACCTTCCATAATGACAAGGCTACCATCCATTGGAGTAACAAAGATATTGACAACATACTACCTTCCATAATGACAAGTCTACCATCCATTGGAGGAACAAAAATCTGAACAAGATACTACCTTCCATAATGACAAGGCTACCATCCATTGGAGTAACAGAAATCACAACGACATACTACCTTCCATAATGACAATACTACCATCTATTAGAGTAACAAAAATCGGGACAACAAACTACCTTCCATAATGACAAGGATATCATCCATTGGATTAACAAAAATATAAACAAGAGACTACCTTCCATAATGACAAGGCTACCATCCATTGGAGTAACAAAAATCTCGACAAAAGACTAACTTCCATATTGACAAGTCTACCATCCATTGGAGTAATAGAAATCACAACGACATACTACCTTCTATAATGACAAGACTACCATCCATTAGAGTAACAAAAATTGGGACAACAGACTACCATCCATTGAAGTAACAAAAATCTCCACAAAAGACTACCTTCCATAATGACAAGGCTACCATCCACTGGAGTAACAAAGATATCGACAACATACTACTTTCCACAATGCAAAGGCTACCTTCCAATGGAATAACAAATATATGAACAAAAGACTACCTTTCATAATGATAAGGCTACAATCCATTGGAGTAACACAAATCTCGATAAAAAACTACCTTTCATAATGAAAAGCCTACCTTCCATTGGACTAACAAAAATCTCGACCATAGACTACCTTCCATAATGACAAGGCAACCATCTATTTAAGAAACAAAAATCTCGACAAAAGACTCCCTTGCATAATGACAAGGCTATCATACATTGGAGTAACAAAGATATCAAAAATAGACTACCTTTCATAATGAAAAGGCTTCTATCCATTGGAGTAACAAAAATCTCGACAAAAGACTACCTTCCATAATGAAAAGGCTACCATCCATTGGAGTAACTAAAATCTCGATAAAAAACTAACATCCATAATGATAAGGCTACCATCCATTGGAATAACAAAAATCTAGACAATAGACTACCTTCCATAATGACAAGGCTACCATCCATTGGAGTAACAAAAATTTGAACAACAGACTTCCTTGCATAATGACAAGGCTATCATCCATTGGAGTAACAAAGATATCGACAATAGACTACCTTAAATAATGACAAGGCTACCATCCATTGGAGTAACAAAAATCTCGACAACAGACTACCTTCCATAATTACAACACTACCATCCATTGGGGTAACAAAAATCTCGACAATAGACTGCCTTCTATAATGAAAAGGCTACATCCATTGGGGTAACAAAAGTCTCGACAATAGACTACCTTCCATAATGACAAGGCTACCATTCATTGGAGTAGCAAAAATCTCGATAAAAAAATACCTTCCATAATGACAAGGCTATCATCCATTGGAATAAAAAAAATCTCGACAATAGACTACCTTCCATAATGACAAGGCTTCCATCCATTGGAGTAAAAAAAATCTCGATAAAAAACTACCTTCCATAATGATAAGGCTACCATACATTGGAATAACAAAAATCTCGACAGTAGACTATCTTCCATTGGAGTAACAAAAATATAAACAACAGACTACCTTGCACAATGACAAGGCTATCATCTATTGGAGTAACAAAGATATCGACAATAGACTACCTTCAATAATGACAAGGCTACCATCCATTGGAGTAACAAATATCTCGACAAAAGACTACCTTCCATACTGACAAGGTTACAATCCATTGGAATAACAAAAATCTCGACTACAGACTATCTTCCATAAATACAAGGCTACCATCCATTGGAGTAACAAAAATCTGAACAACAGACAACCTTACATAATGACAAGGCTAAAATCCATTGGAGTAACATAAATCTCAACGACAGACTACCTTCCATAATGACAAGGTTACCATCCATTGGAGTAACAAAAATCTCGACAAAATACTACCTTCAATATTGACAAGGCTACCATCCATTGGAGTAACAAAGATATCGACAACAGACTACCTTCAATAATGACAAGGCTACCATCCATTGGAGTAACAAAAATCTCGAGAAAAGACTACCTTCCATAATGACAAGGTTACCATCCATTGGAATAACAAAAATCTCGACAATAGACTACCTTCCATAATGACAAGGCTGCCATCCATTGGAGTAACAAAAATCTCGACAACAGACTACCTTCCATAATTACAACACTACCATCCATTGGGGTATCAAAAATCTCGACAACAGACTACCTTCTATAATGAAAAGGCTACATCCATTGGGGTAACAAAAATATCGACAATAGACTACCTTCCATAATGACAAGGCTACCATCCATTGGAGTAACAAAAATCTCGACAACAGACTACCTTCTATAATGAAAAGGCTACCATCCATTGGTGTAACAAAAATCTCGACAACAGACTACCTTCCATAATTACAACACTACCATCCATTGGGGTAACAAAAATATCGACAACAAACTACCTTCTATAATGAAAAGGCTACATTCATTGGGATAACAAAAATCTCGACAATAGACTACCTTCCATAATGACAAGGCTACAATTCATTGGAATAACAAAAATCTCGACAATAGACTACCTTCCATAATGACAAGGCTGCCATCCATTGGAGTAATAAAAATCTCGATTAAAAAGTACCTTCCATAATGATAAGGCTACCATCCATTAGAATAACAAAAATCTCGACAGTAGACTATCTTCCATAATGACAAGGCTACCATGCATTGGAGTAACAAAAATATGAACAACAAACTACCTTACATAATGACAAGGCTACAATCCATTAGAGTAACAGAAATTTCAACGACAGACTACCTTTCATAATTACAAGGCTGCCATCCATTAGGTTAACAAAAATCTCGAAAACAGACTACCTTCCATAATGACCAGGCTACCATCCATTGGAGTAACAGAAATCTCAACAAAAAACTACCTTCCATAATGACAAGGCTACCACCCGTTGGAATAACAAAAATCTCGACAATAGACTACCTTCCATAATGACAAGTCTACCATCCATTGGAGTAACAAAAATCTCCATAAAAAACTACCTTCCATAATGATAAGGCTACCATCCATTGGAATAACAAACATCTCGAAAATAGACTACCTTCCATAATGACAAGGCTACCATCCATTGGAGTAACAAAGATATCGACAATAGACTACCTTCAATAATGACAAGGCTACCATCCATTGGAGTAACAAAAATCTCGACAAAAGACTACCTTCCATACTGACAAGGTTACAATCCATTGGAATAACAAAAATCTCGACTACATACTATCTTCCATAATGATAAGGCTACCATCCATTGGAGTAACAAAAATATGAAAACCAGACTACCTTACACAAAGATAAGACTACAATCCATTGGAGTAACAGAAATTTCAACGACAGACTACTTTCCATAATGACAAGGTTACCATCCATTGTGTGATCGGTGGATCTGGAACTGACTATTTAACGCTGGTTCGCGAAATGTCGCGGAAGCAAGAGTCGCCACCGTCTTTTATTTTCTCCAAATGGAAAGGACAAAAGCACAGAAAAATTCCTTAAAGAGATTGCTCTCGGTTCGGGAGGTAGGTTATAGAAAGGGAAGGTGTTAGCACCCTTTCTATCCATGGTTATCCATGGGCTCTCAGATACTTGCTCAATGTGTTTTCAAAATGGTTGCTTTTCAATGTGGGTTTAAAAAAGTTTCTTTGAAAAATTTCAGTTCGACTCGTACGTCAGAGTGCTTGAAAAATTTGCTTTGAAAGCTTTTGAAAAGTGTTGGTGTGAAAAGATTTCAGTTTGTTTTGAGATTGGAGCAAGTATCCTTGAGAACCTACCTACCCTAAGGAATTCGTCTGTGTAAATGTCCTTTAAAGTAGTGCCATCCCACCATTGAGAGGTAGGTAGCACCACCGTTGGAGGTGTTCGGGTCAATTCGACTTTAGGGACGTGGTGATCACCAGAGCAATGGGAAGACACCTTAGAAGCTACCCTCATGCCAGGTTCCCGGATCATGAGGACTTACTAAGACGTCCTCTACTCGACGACCACCTTTCGAAAGGCAACAGTGAGGCGTACCCTAGGGGTGGTGTGTGCGAATTTGTGTGTCATGTTTCAGTTATTTGTCTTGTCATGTTCGTCGTGTTCTACGCTTGATTTTAATTAAACATTCATTCTTTCATGCTTGGTTAACAGTTATAAATTGCGAGGAAATAAAGCTAGACTATTACAAATGGCGCGGGTCCACATCGCCAAAATTAAACCGGACCCGATTTAGCGGAAAAAAATAAATAATGCGAAGAAAATAAAGTGCGAGAAGTAAATTACAATGCTTTGGGACAATTACACAATTATAATTAAACGACATAAGACAAATGCGCAAATTAAATAATTAAGACGAAACTAGGGCGTTGGACCCTTTTTGCAAATAATTAAAATTAATGACGAATTACAAATTAAATGATTAAATGTTTTTGGTATTTTGTGTTTTTTAGATTCAATGAAAAAAAGAAATTAATTGAAATTAAATTAGACGGCAAACCCTATGTCTAATATTTTTATTTATTATGAAAAAAAAAAATTAAAATATGACCTAAATTAACCTAATTCATTTATGTACAATTTAAATAGGACAATAACTAAATAAATAAATAATAATTATTATTAAAAAGGAAGGGAAAAGTATTAAAAGGAATAAAAAAATAGCAATTAACCTAATTCTACATTTTTTTGAATTTTTATTAAAAAGAAATTAACATTAAAACCTAATTAAACTAAGTAATCTACATTTTTATTTATTCATGAAAATAATTAGTATATAAATATTTATGTTTTTGTGTATTTTTTGATTTTTTAGTGTTTTTATATTTTAAAATAATTAATTAAAACAAATAATTAAAATAAACAATCAATTAAAATAAATGAAATAAAAAAAGAAATCAAACCAGAGTGGGGTGTAGTCCCAAATAAGGAGGTTCAAATTTAAGAGGCCTGGCCCAATAAGCTAGAACTTGGTTGACCGTTTGGATTATGTGCAACGCGTTGACTGGTGCTTATGGTGCGCCCTGGACCTTGGCCTTTGGATTGCTGTTGATAGACGCGTGGATGGTGATTTTTGGATGGACTATGGTAGTCCTTAGAAGCGTGCCTGCATGTGAATTTGATTTGAAAAATAATATAGGAAATATACAGACCTGGGACTTGAACCCAGGTCTTTGACGTTGCCAACTAACCACTTAACCACTGAACCAACCCCTTTCAATTTAATATATGATATCAAATAAATATAATAAAGGAAATATGGTGTTAGTGGAGATTTTGGGCGCGAAATTTAAAAGGACCATTCACGCCTTGCCAACTCAGCTTCTTCTTCGTTGCCTTCGTTTCCCTGAAAAAACAACAAATATTTAACGGGGGTTTTGAACCCCCTCAATATATGCTTATTTTAAAAATAGCGATTAGCACGCTTTGATTCAGAAATTTGGCGCGACTATTGGAATCGTTTCGTCCAAACCTCCTGATTATGATCCTGGCATTATCGTGTTCCAATTTTACAGAATGAAAGAATCCCCAATTTCAGAAATCTATAACCCTAGCTTTTGTCAATGGCGAAATCTCGTATGGCACAGAAAAACTCAATTAAATGCATCAGTCAGCTGCAAAACCTTATGACAAACATGAATCAATGGACAAAATGCTATAAAAACATGTAAATCATGATGCACGAGTTTGGAATTTTCTTGGTTCAGTTGGGGTCCGTTCTACCAATTCTTTACCTTTGAGTTGAGGTTAGGGATTGGAACACGTCCAGGAGATCACAAGGAAGCAATTGGAATTGGTTTGGGGCCTTGAATCGCCTCCTAGAACGGATTTCAGTTTTTGAGTTTTTTGACAATTTTTCAATATGCAAAAGCTTGGTTCTGCGCAGCTTGGAGTCTCTCGGGCTTATGGTTGTGATGCCGAGCATATATGGTAGCTATTAGGTTAAAGATATTGAATAAAATCCAAAGCAATAATTGATTTTCAATCTTTGATTTCATGAAATCTTTTTGAATCTTTTTCCATGGCTTTTGTTCAATCATGTGCCAATCATACCAAAACTTGCCTATTTAAGACTTACACGAAATATTGAGTTTATAATGTGCATGAAAAGATTTTTTTAGGTTAGTTTGATATTTTTCATATATTAAAATCATTTAAATGAATATAAATTAATATTAATTCAAATAAATAATTAAAAAATATGAGAATACTTCCCTCTGGGCCTAGTGGTCGTGCATAGGCTTGGCATGAAGAAATTTGGAAGAAAATTGGGCCCATTTGCATTTTTAGGCCTTTTGCATCAATGTTGACTTTTCAAAATTCCTAAAAATTTCCCAACTTCCACAAGGCATAACTTGGTCAATTTTTAAGCTTTTCACATGTTCTTGGACATTTTGGAAAAGTCTTTGAGTCCTTTAACCAATGCCTTTGGTCCCATGTCATTTTGATTTACCAATCTCAAGTTATGGCCTTTGACTTAAAGTCACTTTTTGTTGACTTTTGAAAATGACCTATAATGTTGAAATTGATAACTTTTTGTGAGAGCATTTCTTGGACTTGGAACATGAAGATGAATTGTAGTAAATGTCTTTCTCTTCAAAATGAGCTTTGGATGGAATTTTTCTGATAATCCATGTGAAAGTTATGCCCTGGTCAATTTCTGTTGACTTTTTCAGCTGTCCAAATATAGCAACTTTTGCATCTTTGATGATTTCTGAGCCAAATTTTGAGAATCATGATCAAGCATTGATCAAATGATGTTTGTGGCTTCAAAATGATGTGTTGACCAAAAATTTGAACTTTTGACTGCCAAATGACCATTTTGCCCCTACAGTTGACTGTAGTGCAATCTAGGGTTTTGACTGTGCAATTTTGAGCTGAATGCCTTGAAACTTGACATGAGGATACTTGACCATCTTTGTAGGCATATGAGACTTGATTGGGCCTTTGGAATGTTCATTTGCTTGACCAGAACTCAAACCCTAGTTTTGACTGTCTAGGAGACAGTTGAGCTGTACAACCCTTGGGGAATTTTGTGACCTTGATTTTGACAATTCTTGATGAATATGGGAGGGCAAATTTTGGGGTACAACAGTTGCCCCTGTTCAATCTTCTTAGACCTGAGGATGCAGACTGGCTGACATGCCTTTCGTAATCCGAGGGTAGAAGATGATTGAACACTAAAGTGCCCAGAAATTTGCGCTCACATAGTGGTAGTGATGATGAGGGAATGGGCTTATAGATGCCATTTAGAGGTTGCTGGATAGGATGATGGGCTTATAGATGCCATCTGGACATTGATCGCGTAAGAGATTCCTTAGCGAGAGCCTGCATACCTGCAAAACAGAAAAATGAGTACCTGACACGTCGCAGGAGCTGATTTTAGATGCTTGATGTAGATATGTCTTGACTGGTTACAGGAGCTGGGTCTGGAGCTTCAAACGTTGATGAATGAACCAGGAATGGTTACTGCCTTAATCATTAATGGTAAGAGAACCTTGGGTGATTTTAACTTCAACAACGCTCGTTGAGAAAAATCTTGGTGAGAATTACCATCTTTGTAGTGTCAGGAAGAGAACCAAAGGACATTACACTCTCAAAGGGAGTTACCTCACTCACGTTGGGGAGGGAACTATAGGAAATTATAATCTGGAAGGAAATGTCACCTCACGCTCATGCCGGAGAGGGAAACATTTGAAGAAGGAATTACCACCTCACACGCCGTTGGAGAGGGGACCATAAGAGAACTTCTATTGAGTCTTTATCAGAAAAACCTGTTTGGAGTCGATTTAACTGGACTAGAGAAATCCTTGAAACATGTTTGAGAATTTCAACTGCATCTTTCCTGAAAGGTAAAGGTCAGTTATATGCGATGCATGATATGGATCAAGCCATGATGTTCTTAACATAAATGAGGTTCGTATGATATGATGCAGTGCGTCATGCATGCTATGATGATGTATGTGATGATTCATGTATGTTTTTGTCTAAGAAAATGAATTCTTGACGGGTGCCGGGAAGTCATATCCTGGGCTGATGTTGAGGAAGAGATTTTGCTTCCGCTGTGAATGATCGTTGCAAGAATACCGGTAAGAGAAGATAACTCCGTTGAGGAATAAACTTGGCAAATGAAATAATTCTGCGGGAGAAAAGATACTCTAGCGATCATGCTGGGGAGTGCTTATTCTGTGGGGATAATGATGCTTTGCTGAGTTGATGAAGATAGCTCTGCTGGGGATACCGTTGATGAGTTATGCTGGGATATATCCTTGTTGTGCTGGAAGTGTTGATAGACTTCGCTGGGGGTAGGAAGATATTTTGCCGAGGACCCTCTTTTCGTGGCTTTTGGCTGAGGATAACCCAGTTATATCCTGTTACGGAAATAACTCTTTAAATCAAGCCGGGACGACGCGTTCGTGTTCTGCGAGGGATAAGCTTCCAGAATCTACTGGGGATAAGCTTGCTGCTTGGGGAGATACGAATTCCAACTTTCCTGGGGAAACTGGATTGGACTCTCCTGGGGGAAGTTTTGATATGCTGTAGGTTGAAAGAGGGAGCCTGTGTAGGGTTGCCTGCTGATGAGCTCGTGTAAAACCGCATCTGAAATGGAGAAGGAACCTGGGTGGGGTTACTTTGATGATGAGTTCGTGTAAAACTTCGTTTTTGGAAAGGGAGAACCTGTGTAGGGTTTCTGGGTGACGAGTCCATGTAAAACTGCATCTTGAAGAGAGGGAACCGGCGTAGGGTTGCTTAGTGAGGTAAGTTCATGTAAAACTTTTTGATGAATCCATGTAAGACTTCTAGAGGAACCGGGGTTAGGTTACCTTGGGGTAAATCCATGTGAGATTTCTTGACGAACCGGGGTAAGATTGCTGGAAGCGAGTCCATGTGAGACTTCTGGGGGAACCGGGGTTAGGTTACCTTGAGATAGATCCGTGTGAGATTTCTTGATGAACCGGGGTAAGGTTGCTTCGGGATAAGTTTGTGTAAAACTTTGATGAACCGGGGTTAGGTCATCTTGAGATAGGTCCATGTAAGACTTCAGGAGGAACCGGGGTTAGGTTACTTAGGTAAGTTTGTGTAAAACTCTGATGAGCCGGGGTTAGGTCATCTTGAGATAGGTCCATGTAAGACTTCAGGAGGAACCGGGGTTAGGTTACTTGGATAAGTTTGTGTAAAACTTTGATGAGCCGGGGTTAGGTCATCTTGTGGAGGAGGAGTCTGTGTATGACTTTGTCTGAAGGTTAAGAAGAAACCGGTGTTGGGTTGCATGATTTTGATTAAGTGGATGATTGTCCTGTTTGGTTTCGGATGTTAACCCACGATCTGGAATTTGTAAGGGTAGATGGTAATCATTCTTATGTTGATCTGTCCTTTATACTTTGGTTGACAGAGCAATTAGATCGTCTGGATAACTCATTATTGCCCCTGCTTCGGAGATGAGGGAAGAGGATACCTGTGTGGGTGATTGACAAATCTTCGGGTAGACAAGTGATGAGATACCGGAACATAGTCGTACGCTTTGATCCCTAACTTTTGCCTGGACCGCCCTTTCGGGTTTTCAGTCCACCGGGATACCCATTTTTGCCCAAGCCGCCTTTTCAGGTTTTCGACTTGCCGGATGTACAGATTTTTCATTTCATCCCTTATTTTTTGCCCGAACCCTTTTGGTTCGCCGGGAAGCCCTTATTTTTGCCTAGGTATGTCAACCTAGCGGGTCTTTGATTGTGCGTAACATTTTTTCGACTATGTCCACGCTCTCAGAATGTAGGGAGTTGCCCCTGTTGGAAGTATTTTGCCATGCCCCAGATAATGAGCAATGTGCCCCTTGATTGGAGGTTCTTCTGTTCACAAGGTGTTCATCGTGCGAATTTCCCTGCTTGTTCAAACAAGTAGTCATATGCAAACAAGGTTATTTTAAGAATGCAAAAGTCTATGTCTGTCTTGAATTTTGAAAATGCATTTTTTTTGTGATACAGTGCGATGTCAACTCAATATTTTACAGCAAACCTTCAGGAGTCAGGATACCTTCGTAACAGTATGCTTTCGAACTGACCCATACCTCAGCTAGGACTTTCAAGGGTTATATCGTGGCCGGGTTCACGGTTTAAGAAACAAAGGATAAAGGCTCAAATTATTTGTACCCACCCGCTCTTCGTGATGTTCTCCAAACCTAAACTCAGTTGATCATGCGTTAGACCTTGTTTGAGTCTTTGCTCTGATATTCCAATGATGGTTCAGATATTGATGATTTATTCTGAACAGGCAGTCATTTTTGTTTTTGTTGAGGGTTTGTAGGACCTCTTTCTTCTTTGATTTTGTTATCCCTTTCTTTTTTGCCTGAACTGTTTCCCTTTTTGGAATTACAGTCAGCGGGATGCCCCAGTTTCATAAGTCCCCTTTGTAGGTTTAGACTTTTTGGGCTTTTCGTTTATGAGTTTGATGATGACTGCCTGTCCTTTTGATTGTTCTGAACCATCACTGTCTTCGTTCGTTTTGTAAAGATCTCTTCGGTGCCATTCGTTATGCACTTGGATCAACTGATAGACTACCCTGCCCCAGGTTGTGATTAAGGGTTTTGATTTTCGAAAATAAAAACTCCTACTTCTTTGGCTTTGATGGGTTGACGAGGGATTATCATCCTTATTACTCCAGTGTTTAGGAATTGAAACAATGCCTGTACCTCATCAGCGGGGTCTGTTCAAAAGCATACTGTAAAGATTGCGGTATCGTTTTCGTCATCCTCCCTCAAGAGGTTTAGGATTTTCAGTTAAGAGTTGATCATCGCAAAAATATGAAAGCAGTTTTAAGCGTAGTAAACATAATTAAATCAAGGCAGACATGTGTAATGCATTCATGAAATAAAGGAGTTTAACATAATAATTGTTTATCTGAACAAGAAAGGAAAAATACAACTTGAATTCAAATGAACAAAAAAATTTCTCAATCCTAGCCATGCTTCGGCAATGGAGCATTGATCACGTTGGGAGTCTCAGTAGGCTCGAACTCGATCTCTTTGGCGTCGATCATGTTTTGAATCTTGTACTTTAGTGCCCAACAGTCTTCAGTATCGTGCCCCGGGCTATCAGAATGATAAGCGCACCTGGCTTCCGGATTGTAGCTGGGAGAGGAGGTCTTAGGATTGGCAGGAGGGTTGATCACCGCAATCAGGTTCATCTTCAACATATGTTGCAGTGCTTGCGACCATGGCATGTTAATGTTGGTGAACTGCCTTTTAGGCCCGTCCGGCTTTTGCTGGTTTCCCCTCTGAGGTTGGCGGCGTGGTGCAGAACCAGAGATCATGACTGCCCCTGCATGTTGATCACGGCGACCCTTTTGACTGTATGCAGCATTAGATTCCTTCTTTCCCGTGTAAGGCTTTTTATGAATGTCAGAAGGTGTGGCCTCTTGAATTTTCCCGCTCTTGATACCAGCTTCAATTCTTTCGCCGGTCAGGATGAGGTCGGTAAATCCAGCAGATGAGTTACCAATGAGGTGGTTGAAGAATGGACCAGACAGGGTCCCCAAGAACATGTCCACAAGTTCACGGTCAGTCAGAGGTGGTTGTACCCTTCCAGCAAGATCCCTCCATTTCTGCGCATATTCTTTGAAACCTTCACTTGCACCTAACGACATACCCTGGAGTTGGGTACGCGTAGGAGCAAGGTCGGCATTATACTGATACTGCTTGTAGAAAGCAGTAGCCAACTCCTCCCAGTTACGAACCTTGGTCCCATCTAGTTGATAGAACCATTCGAGATGAGTCCCTGAAAGACTCTCCTGGAAGAAATGGATCCACAAGTTTTTGTCCACCGTATATGGCTGAATCTTCCGAACATAGGACCTCAGATGCAGCTTGGGGCAGGATGCCCCGTCATACTTCGAGAAAGTTGGTGCTTTGAATTTATGTGGGATAACCACACCAGTCGACAAACCCAGATCTCCGAAATCCAGCCCAGGTACTTGTTGAACCTCCATAGCTTTCATTCTGTCCTCCAATTGCTTATATCTGTCATCAGCAGGAGGGTACTGCTCTTCATCAAAATCTGTCTCGTTGTCGGAGACCACTGGACTGGGAACCTCTCTCTCATGATGACTGCTTTTTCCCACAGATGGGGTTGTCCTCTCAGCTTCAACTTGTGGTGTATTCCCAGATCTGCGTCTAGGGCTGAACAGAATAGTCCTCTTCTTTTTCCTGTCCTTCTTCAAAAGCAAAGCTTTCAGATCTTGCTGCCCCTGGGTCAAATTCAGGATCAGCTCTTGGAACTGGGCGTTCTGAGCCTGGAGATCCTTGATGGACTGTTCAGCTGATGATCCAGGATTCATGACGATCGGCTGAAATAAACAGCGGAGAATGGTAAGCAACCTGTCAAAGGGATACCTGCAATGCAATGAGATGTATGACGTGCATGCAATGATTTCAAGGATCTCGCGGGATAAACAGAGAAACTTGTTAGAGTTGAAAACCGGTAACTTGATTGAAGAAACTTCCTGTTGTAGAAAATCCTTCCTCAAGGGTCAAAGGCTCACCATATCCAGTGGGTCATAGCCCCTGACGACCTTGGCTAGTGGAAAATAAATCCCCTTTGCCTCTTGTTGGACAGTTGGTTCATCATGACCTGCATCACAAGCCCTTGAGATCCTTGAAATGGGTTAGGATGTATGCAATGGTATGATGTCATGCTATGCATGGGGTAATGTATGTAACCCTGTGGTGAGTCCCAATTAAGGACTATAGACAAAACCTGCAAGAAACAAGCGTCAGGTAACAAGTACGCAAGTAGGCAAGTACAAAGGCACACAAGTCACACAAGAGAAACCCTTAGGGTTTAGGCCAGCATGAGGTCTAGGTACTACCCTCTTGAAGTTGGTTGGTTCATACCTGTCCTATCAAAGTAACCGGGTTCTTAGAGGATCCCAATATCATTGACTACCCTCAATCGGTCATAACTCCAGCATCGCAATCTTTTCTTGCGGCCAGAACCATCACGAGAGTTTAGCCTCAATGGGCGTAGCATACTGCTACTGTTTCTATTGGCCAAGTTGTGTCAATTAAGGTTCTAAGGTTGTTGGTGCTTAATGACTCCTTAGAAGACCCATATTCTCCTCGTTGCAACACAAGGGATATCGGTACAGACTAAGGTGTCACACCAACGTAGCCACTGCTTCACCTGTGTCGGTCTACGCCGGACAGGTCCCTCACAGCTTATGCTACCTAAACAGGGTATCCCCAGATCCGGGTTAGGATCTTTGTAACTCCGATACAACCCACAATAGTAAAGCAAGCAAAGAAGACAATTGAAAACACAGTGATCTTAATCCTAAGGTACACCTCACTTTAAGTATTTTTTCCCCAGCAGAGTCGCCAGTTCTGTGATCGGTGGATCTGGAACTGACTATTTAACGCTGGTTCGCGAAATGTCGCGGAAGCAAGAGTCGCCACCGTCTTTTATTTTCTCCAAATGGAAAGGACAAAAGCACAGAAAAATTCCTTAAAGAGATTGCTCTCGGTTCGGGAGGTAGGTTATAGAAAGGGAAGGTGTTAGCACCCTTTCTATCCATGGTTATCCATGGGCTCTCAGATACTTGCTCAATGTGTTTTCAAAATGGTTGCTTTTCAATGTGGGTTTAAAAAAGTTTCTTTGAAAAATTTCAGTTCGACTCGTACGTCAGAGTGCTTGAAAAATTTGCTTTGAAAGCTTTTGAAAAGTGTTGGTGTGAAAAGATTTCAGTTTGTTTTGAGATTGGAGCAAGTATCCTTGAGAACCTACCTACCCTAAGGAATTCGTCTGTGTAAATGTCCTTTAAAGTAGTGCCATCCCACCATTGAGAGGTAGGTAGCACCACCGTTGGAGGTGTTCGGGTCAATTCGACTTTAGGGACGTGGTGATCACCAGAGCAATGGGAAGACACCTTAGAAGCTACCCTCATGCCAGGTTCCCGGATCATGAGGACTTACTAAGACGTCCTCTACTCGACGACCACCTTTCGAAAGGCAACAGTGAGGCGTACCCTAGGGGTGGTGTGTGCGAATTTGTGTGTCATGTTTCAGTTATTTGTCTTGTCATGTTCGTCGTGTTCTACGCTTGATTTTAATTAAACATTCATTCTTTCATGCTTGGTTAACAGTTATAAATTGCGAGGAAATAAAGCTAGACTATTACAAATGGCGCGGGTCCACATCGCCAAAATTAAACCGGACCCGATTTAGCGGAAAAAAATAAATAATGCGAAGAAAATAAAGTGCGAGAAGTAAATTACAATGCTTTGGGACAATTACACAATTATAATTAAACGACATAAGACAAATGCGCAAATTAAATAATTAAGACGAAACTAGGGCGTTGGACCCTTTTTGCAAATAATTAAAATTAATGACGAATTACAAATTAAATGATTAAATGTTTTTGGTATTTTGTGTTTTTTAGATTCAATGAAAAAAAGAAATTAATTGAAATTAAATTAGACGGCAAACCCTATGTCTAATATTTTTATTTATTATGAAAAAAAAAATTAAAATATGACCTAAATTAACCTAATTCATTTATGTACAATTTAAATAGGACAATAACTAAATAAATAAATAATAATTATTATTAAAAAGGAAGGGAAAAGTATTAAAAGGAATAAAAAAATAGCAATTAACCTAATTCTACATTTTTTTGAATTTTTATTAAAAAGAAATTAACATTAAAACCTAATTAAACTAAGTAATCTACATTTTTATTTATTCATGAAAATAATTAGTATATAAATATTTATGTTTTTGTGTATTTTTTGATTTTTTAGTGTTTTTATATTTTAAAATAATTAATTAAAACAAATAATTAAAATAAACAATCAATTAAAATAAATGAAATAAAAAAAGAAATCAAACCAGAGTGGGGTGTAGTCCCAAATAAGGAGGTTCAAATTTAAGAGGCCTGGCCCAATAAGCTGGAACTTGGTTGACCGTTTGGATTATGTGCAACGCGTTGACTGGTGCTTATGGTGCGCCCTGGACCTTGGCCTTTGGATTGCTGTTGATAGACGCGTGGATGGTGATTTTTGGATGGACTATGGTAGTCCTTAGAAGCGTGCCTGCATGTGAATTTGATTTGAAAAATAATATAGGAAATATACAGACCTGGGACTTGAACCCAGGTCTTTGACGTTGCCAACTAACCACTTAACCACTGAACCAACCCCTTTCAATTTAATATATGATATCAAATAAATATAATAAAGGAAATATGGTGTTAGTGGAGATTTTGGGCGCGAAATTTAAAAGGACCATTCACGCCTTGCCAACTCAGCTTCTTCTTCGTTGCCTTCGTTTCCCTGAAAAAACAACAAATATTTAACGGGGGTTTTGAACCCCCTCAATATATGCTTATTTTAAAAATAGCGATTAGCACGCTTTGATTCAGAAATTTGGCGCGACTATTGGAATCGTTTCGTCCAAACCTCCTGATTATGATCCTGGCATTATCGTGTTCCAATTTTACAGAATGAAAGAATCCCCAATTTCAGAAATCTATAACCCTAGCTTTTGTCAATGGCGAAATCTCGTATGGCACAGAAAAACTCAATTAAATGCATCAGTCAGCTGCAAAACCTTATGACAAACATGAATCAATGGACAAAATGCTATAAAAACATGTAAATCATGATGCACGAGTTTGGAATTTTCTTGGTTCAGTTGGGGTCCGTTCTACCAATTCTTTACCTTTGAGTTGAGGTTAGGGATTGGAACACGTCCAGGAGATCACAAGGAAGCAATTGGAATTGGTTTGGGGCCTTGAATCGCCTCCTAGAACGGATTTCAGTTTTTGAGTTTTTTGACAATTTTTCAATATGCAAAAGCTTGGTTCTGCGCAGCTTGGAGTCTCTCGGGCTTATGGTTGTGATGCCGAGCATATATGGTAGCTATTAGGTTAAAGATATTGAATAAAATCCAAAGCAATAATTGATTTTCAATCTTTGATTTCATGAAATCTTTTTGAATCTTTTTCCATGGCTTTTGTTCAATCATGTGCCAATCATACCAAAACTTGCCTATTTAAGACTTACACGAAATATTGAGTTTATAATGTGCATGAAAAGATTTTTTTAGGTTAGTTTGATATTTTTCATATATTAAAATCATTTAAATGAATATAAATTAATATTAATTCAAATAAATAATTAAAAAATATGAGAATACTTCCCTCTGGGCCTAGTGGTCGTGCATAGGCTTGGCATGAAGAAATTTGGAAGAAAATTGGGCCCATTTGCATTTTTAGGCCTTTTGCATCAATGTTGACTTTTCAAAATTCCTAAAAATTTCCCAACTTCCACAAGGCATAACTTGGTCAATTTTTAAGCTTTTCACATGTTCTTGGACATTTTGGAAAAGTCTTTGAGTCCTTTAACCAATGCCTTTGGTCCCATGTCATTTTGATTTACCAATCTCAAGTTATGGCCTTTGACTTAAAGTCACTTTTTGTTGACTTTTGAAAATGACCTATAATGTTGAAATTGATAACTTTTTGTGAGAGCATTTCTTGGACTTGGAACATGAAGATGAATTGTAGGAAATGTCTTTCTCTTCAAAATGAGCTTTGGATGGAATTTTTCTGATAATCCATGTGAAAGTTATGCCCTGGTCAATTTCTGTTGACTTTTTCAGCTGTCCAAATATAGCAACTTTTGCATCTTTGATGATTTCTGAGCCAAATTTTGAGAATCATGATCAAGCATTGATCAAATGATGTTTGTGGCTTCAAAATGATGTGTTGACCAAAAATTTGAACTTTTGACTGCCAAATGACCATTTTGCCCCTACAGTTGACTGTAGTGCAATCTAGGGTTTTGACTGTGCAATTTTGAGCTGAATGCCTTGAAACTTGACATGAGGATACTTGACCATCTTTGTAGGCATATGAGACTTGATTGGGCCTTTGGAATGTTCATTTGCTTGACCAGAACTCAAACCCTAGTTTTGACTGTCTAGGAGACAGTTGAGCTGTACAACCCTTGGGGAATTTTGTGACCTTGATTTTGACAATTCTTGATGAATATGGGAGGGCAAATTTTGGGGTACAACACATTGGAGTAACAAAAATCTCGACCAAAGACTACATTCCATAATTACAAGGCTACCATCCATAAGGGTAACAAAAATCTCGAAAACAGACTACCATCCATAATGACCAGGCTACCATCCATTGGAGTAACAAAAATCTCAACAAAAAACTACCTTCCATAATGTCAAGGCTACCATCCATTGGAATAACAAAAATCTCAAAAATAGACTACCTTCCATAATGACAAGGCTACCATCCATTGGAGTAACAAAAATCTCCATAAAAAACTACCTTCCATAATGATAAGGCTACCATCCATTGGAATAACAAACATCTCGACAATAGACTTCCTTCCATAATGACAAGGCTACCATAAATTGGAGTAACAAAAATCTCGATAAAAAACTACCTTCAATAATGATAAGGCTACCATCCATTGGAATAACAAAAATCTCGATAATAGACTACCTTGCATAATGACAAGGCTACCATCCATTGGAGTAACAAAAATATGAACAACAGACTACCTTGCATAATGACAAGGCTATCATCCATTGGAGTAATAAAAATCTGAACACCAGACTACCTTAAATAATGACAAGGCTACAATCCATTGGAGTAACAAAAATCTCAACGATAGACTGCCTTCCATAATGACAAGGCTACAGTCCATTGGACTAACAGAAATATCAACGATAAACTACCTTCCATAATGACAAGGTTACCATCCATTGGAGTAACAAAAATATCGACAAAAGATTACCTTCCATAAATACAAGGCTACCACCCATTGGGATAACAACAATCTCGACAACAGACGACCTTCCATAATGACAAGGCTACCATCCATTGGGGTAACAAATATCTCAACAATAGACTACCTTCCATAATGACAAGGCTACCATCCATTGGAGTAACAAAAATATGAACAATTGACTACCTTGCATAATGACAAGGCTATCATCCATTGGAGTAACAAATTTATCGTCAATAGACTACCTTCTATAGTGACAAGGCTACCATCCATTGGAGTAACAAAAATCTCGACAAAATACTACCTTCCATACTGACAAGGTTACCATCCATTCGAATAACAAAAATCTAGACTACAGACTATCTTCCATAATGACAAGGATACCATCCATTGGAGTAACAAAAATCTGAACAACAGACTACCTTACATAATGACAAGGCTAATATCCATTGGAGTAACAAAAATCTCAACGACAGACTACCTTCCATAATGACAAGGTTACCATCCATTGGTGTAAGAAAAATCTCGACAAAAGACTACCTTCCATACTGACAAGGTTACCATCCATTGGAATAACAAAAATCTCGACTACAGACTATCTTACATAATTACAAGGCTACCATCCATTGGAGTAACAAAAATCTGAACAACAGACTACCTTACATAATGACAAGGCTAAAATCCACTGGAGTAACAGAAATCTCAACGACAGAATACCTTCCATAATGACAAGGTTACCATCCATTGGAGTAACAAAAATCTCGACAAAAGACTACCTTCCATAATTACAAGGCTACCATCCATTGGGGTAACAAAAATCTCGACAATAGACTACCTTCCATAATGACCAGGCTACCATCCATTGGAGTAACAGAAATCTCAACAAAAAACTACCTTCCATACTGACAAGGCTACCATCCGTTCGAATAACAAAAATCTCGACAATAAACTACCTTCCATAATGACAAGGCTACCATCCATTGGAGTAACAAAAATCTCCATAAAAAACTACCTTCCATAATGATAAGGCTACCATCCATTGGAATAACAAACATCTCGACAATAGACTAACTTCCATAATGACAAGGCTGCCATCCATTGGAGTAACAAAGATATCGACAATAGACTACCTTCAATAATCACAAGGCTACCATCCATTGGAGTAACAAAAATCTCGACAAAAGACTACCTTCCATACTGACAAGGTTACCATCCATTGGAATAACAAAAATCTCGACTACAGACTATCTTCCATAATGATAAGGCTACCATCCATTGTAGTAACAAAAATATGAACAACAGACTACCTTACATAATGACAAGGCCACAATCCATTGGAGTAACAGAAATTTCAACGACAGACTACCTTCCATAATGACAAGGCTACCATCCATTGGAGTAACAGAAATATCAACAAAAAACTACCTTCCATAATGACAAGGCTACCATCCATTGGAATAACAAAAATCTCGACAATAGACTACCTTCCATAATGACAAGGCTACCATCCATTGGAGTAACAAAAATCTCCATAAAAAACTAACTTCCATAATGATATGGCTACCATCCATTGGAATAACAAACATCTCGACAATTGACTACCTTCCATAATGACAAGGCTACCATCCATTGGAGTAACAAAAATATCGATAAAAAACTACCTTCAATAATGATAAGGCTACCATCCATTGGAATAACAAAAATCTCTATAATAGACTACCTTGCATAATGACAAGGCTACCATCCATTGGAGTAACAAAAATTTGAACATTAGACTACCTTGCACAATGACAAGGCTATCATCCATAGGAGTAACAAAAATCTGAACAGCAGATTACCTTACATTATGACAAGGTTACAATCCATTGGAGTAACAAAAATCTCAATGATAGACTACCTTCCATAATGACATGGCTACAGTCCATTGGAGTAACAGAAATCTCAACGATAGACTACCTTCCATAATTACAAGGCTACCGACCATTGGGGTAACAAAAATCTGGACAACAAACTACCTTCCATAATGACAAGGCTACCATCCATTGGAATAACAAAAATCTCAACAAAAATCTACTTTCCATAATGACAAGGCTACCATCCATTAGGGTAACAAAAATCTCAACAATAGACTACCTTCCATAATGACAAGGCTACCATCCATTGGAGTAACAAAAATATCGAAAATAGATTACCTTCCATAATGACAAGGCTACCATCCATTGGAGTAACAAAAATATGAACAACAGACTACCTTGCATAATGATGAGGCTATCATTCATTGGAGTAACAAAGATATCGACAATAGACTACCTTAAAGAATGACAAGGCTACCATCCATAGGAGTAACAAAAATCTCGAAAAAATACTACCTTCCATACTAACAAAGTTACCATCCATTGGAATAACAAAAATCTCGACAAAATACTACCTTCCATAATGACAAGGCAACCATCCATTGGAGTATTAAAAATCTGAACAACAGACTACCTTGCATAATGACAAGTCTATCATCCATTAGTATAACAAAGATATCGATAACAAACTACCTTCAATAATGACAAGGCTACCATCCATTCGAGTAACAAAAATCTCGACAACATACTACCTTCCATAATGACAAGGCTACCGTCCATTGGAGTAACAAAAATCTCGACAAAAAACTATATTCCATAATGAAAGGCTACCATCCATTGGAATAACAAAAATCTAGACAATAGACTACCTTCCATAATGACAAGGCTACCATCCATTGGAGTAACAAAAATCTCGATAATAGACTATCTTCAATAATGACAAGGCTAGCATCCATTGGAGTAACAAAAATCTCGACAAAATACTACCTTCAAAAATGACAAGGCAACCATCCATTAGAGTAACAAAAATCTGAACAACAGACTACCTTGCATAATGACAAGGCTATCATCCATTAGTGTAACAAAGATATCGACAACAAACTACCTTCAATAATGACAAGGCTACCATCCATTGGAGTAAAAAAAATCTCGACAAAAGACTACCTTCCATATTGACAAGGCTACCATCCATTGGAGTAACAAAAATCTCGATAAAAAACTACCTTCCATAATGATAAGGCTACCATCCATTGGAGTTACAAAAATCTTAACAAAAGACTACCTTCCATAATGACAACGCTACCATCCATTGGAGTAACGAAAATCTCGATAACAGACTACCTTCCATATTGACAAGGCTACAATCCATTGGAGTAATAGAAATCTCAACGACAGACTACCTTCCATAATGAGAAGGCTTCCATGCATTCAAGGAACAAAAATATCGACAATAGACTACCTTCTATAATTATAAGGCTACATCCATCGAGGTAACAAAAATCTCTACAACATACTACCTTCCATAATGTCAAGGCTACCGTCCATTGGAGTAACAAAAATCTCGACAAAAAACTACCTTCCATAATGAAAAGGCTACCGTCCATTGGAGTAACAAAAATCTGAACAACAGACTACCTTGCATAATGACAAGGATATCATTCATTGGAGTAACAAATATATAGACAATACTACCTTCAATAATGACAAGGCTACCATCCATTGGATTAACAAAAATCTCGACAACAGACTACCTTCCATAATTACAAGGCTACCATCCATTGGGGTAACAAAAATCTCGATAACAGACTACCTTCCATAATGACAAGGCTACCATCCATTGGAGTAACAAAAATCTCGACAACAGACTACCATCCATATTGACAACACTATCATCCATTGGAGTAACAAAGATATCGATAACAGACTATCTTCAATAATGACAAGGCTACCATCCATTGGAGTAACAAAAATCTCGACAAAATACTACCTTCCATAATGACAAGGCAACCATCCATTGGAGCAACAAAAATTTGAACAACAGACTACCTTGCATAATGACAAGGCTCACATCCATTAGTGTAAAAAAGATATCGACAACAAACTACCTTCAATAATGACAAGGCTACCATCCATTGGAGTAACAAAAATCTCGACAACAGACTATCTTCCATAATGACAAGGCTACCGTCCATTGGAGTAACAAAAATCTCGACAAAAAACTACATTCCATAATGAAAAGGCTACCATCCATTGGAATAACAAAAATCTCGACAATAGACTACCTTCCATAATGACAAGGCTGCCATCCATTGGAGTAACAAAGATATCGACAATAGACTACCTTCAATAATCACAAGGCTACCATCCATTGGAGTAACAAAAATCTCGACAAAAGACTACCTTCCATACTGACAAGGTTACCATCCATTGGAATAACAAAAATCTCGACTACAGACTATCTTCCATAATGATAAGGCTACCATCCATTGTAGTAACAAAAATATGAACAACAGACTACCTTACATAATGACAAGGCCACAATCCATTGGAGTAACAGAAATTTCAACGACAGACTACCTTCCATAATGACAAGGCTACCATCCATTGGAGTAACAGAAATATCAACAAAAAACTACCTTCCATAATGACAAGGCTACCATCCATTGGAATAACAAAAATCTCGACAATAGACTACCTTCCATAATGACAAGGCTACCATCCATTGGAGTAACAAAAATCTCCATAAAAAACTAACTTCCATAATGATATGGCTACCATCCATTGGAATAACAAACATCTCGACAATTGACTACCTTCCATAATGACAAGGCTACCATCCATTGGAGTAACAAAAATATCGATAAAAAACTACCTTCAATAATGATAAGGCTACCATCCATTGGAATAACAAAAATCTCTATAATAGACTACCTTGCATAATGACAAGGCTACCATCCATTGGAGTAACAAAAATTTGAACATTAGACTACCTTGCACAATGACAAGGCTATCATCCATAGGAGTAACAAAAATCTGAACAGCAGATTACCTTACATTATGACAAGGTTACAATCCATTGGAGTAACAAAAATCTCAATGATAGACTACCTTCCATAATGACATGGCTACAGTCCATTGGAGTAACAGAAATCTCAACGATAGACTACCTTCCATAATTACAAGGCTACCGACCATTGGGGTAACAAAAATCTGGACAACAAACTACCTTCCATAATGACAAGGCTACCATCCATTGGAATAACAAAAATCTCAACAAAAATCTACTTTCCATAATGACAAGGCTACCATCCATTAGGGTAACAAAAATCTCAACAATAGACTACCTTCCATAATGACAAGGCTACCATCCATTGGAGTAACAAAAATATCGAAAATAGATTACCTTCCATAATGACAAGGCTACCATCCATTGGAGTAACAAAAATATGAACAACAGACTACCTTGCATAATGATGAGGCTATCATTCATTGGAGTAACAAAGATATCGACAATAGACTACCTTAAAGAATGACAAGGCTACCATCCATAGGAGTAACAAAAATCTCGAAAAAATACTACCTTCCATACTAACAAAGTTACCATCCATTGGAATAACAAAAATCTCGACAAAATACTACCTTCCATAATGACAAGGCAACCATCCATTGGAGTATTAAAAATCTGAACAACAGACTACCTTGCATAATGACAAGTCTATCATCCATTAGTGTAACAAAGATATCGATAACAAACTACCTTCAATAATGACAAGGCTACCATCCATTCGAGTAACAAAAATCTCGATAACATACTACCTTCCATAATGACAAGGCTACCGTCCATTGGAGTAACAAAAATCTCGACAAAAAACTATATTCCATAATGAAAGGCTACCATCCATTGGAATAACAAAAATCTCGACAATAGACTACCTTCCATAATGACAAGGCTACCATCCATTGGAGTAACAAAAATCTCGATAATAGACTATCTTCAATAATGACAAGGCTAGCATCCATTGGAGTAACAAAAATCTCGACAAAATACTACCTTCAAAAATGACAAGGCAACCATCCATTAGAGTAACAAAAATCTGAACAACAGACTACCTTGCATAATGACAAGGCTATCATCCATTAGTGTAACAAAGATATCGACAACAAACTACCTTCAATAATGACAAGGCTACCATCCATTGGAGTAAAAAAAATCTCGACAAAAGACTACCTTCCATATTGACAAGGCTACCATCCATTGGAGTAACAAAAATCTCGATAAAAAACTACCTTCCATAATGATAAGGCTACCATCCATTGGAGTTACAAAAATCTTAACAAAAGACTACCTTCCATAATGACAACGCTACCATCCATTGGAGTAACGAAAATCTCGATAACAGACTACCTTCCATATTGACAAGGCTACAATCCATTGGAGTAATAGAAATCTCAACGACAGACTACCTTCCATAATGAGAAGGCTTCCATGCATTCAAGGAACAAAAATATCGACAATAGACTACCTTCTATAATTATAAGGCTACATCCATCGAGGTAACAAAAATCTCTAGAACATACTACCTTCCATAATGTCAAGGCTACCGTCCATTGGAGTAACAAAAATATCGACAAAAAACTACCTTCCATAATGAAAAGGCTACCGTCCATTGGAGTAACAAAAATCTGAACAACAGACTACCTTGCATAATGACAAGGATATCATTCATTGGAGTAACAAATATATAGACAATACTGCCTTCAATAATGACAAGGCTACCATCCATTGGATTAACAAAAATCTCGACAACAGACTACCTTCCATAATTACAAGGCTACCATCCATTGGGGTAACAAAAATCTCGATAACAGACTACCTTCCATAATGACAAGGCTACCATCCATTGGAGTAACAAAAATCTCGACAACAGACTACCATCCATATTGACAACACTATCATCCATTGGAGTAACAAAGATATCGATAACAGACTATCTTCAATAATGACAAGGCTACCATCCATTGGAGTAACAAAAATCTCGACAAAATACTACCTTCCATAATGACAAGGCAACCATCCATTGGAGCAACAAAAATCTGAACAACAGACTACCTTGCATAATGACAAGGCTCACATCCATTAGTGTAAAAAAGATATCGACAACAAACTACCTTCAATAATGACAAGGCTACCATCCATTGGAGTAACTAAAATCTCGACAACAGACTATCTTCCATAATGACAAGGCTACCGTCCATTGGAGTAACAAAAATCTCGACAAAAAACTACATTCCATAATGAAAAGGCTACCATCCATTGGAATAACAAAAATCTCGACAATAGACTACCTTCCATAATGACAAGGCTACCATCCATTGGAGTAACAAAAATCTCGATAACAGACAATCTTTAATAATGACAAGGCTACCATCCATTGGAGTAACAAAAATCTCGACAAAATAATACCTTCAATAATGACAAGGCAACCATCCATTAGAGTAACAAAAATCTGAACAACAGACTACCTTGCATAATGACAAGGCTATCATCCATTAGTGTAACAAAGATATCGATAACAAACTACCTTCAATAATGACAAGGCTACCATCCATTGGAGTAACAAAAATCTCGACAAAAGACTACCTTCCATAATGACAAGGCTACCATCCATTGGAGTAACAAAAATCTCGATAAAAAACTACCTTCCATAATGATAAGGCTACCATCCATTGGAGTTACAAAAATCTTAACAAAAGACTACCTTCCATAATGACAAGGCTACCATCCATTGGAGTAACGAAAATCTCGATAACATACTACCTTCCATAATGACAAGGCTACCATCCATTGGAGTAACAAAAATCTCGACAACAGACTACCTTCCATAATGACAAGGCTATCATAAACTAGAGTAACAAAGATATCGATAACAGACTACCTTCAATAATGATAAGGCTACCTTCCATTGGAGTAACAAAAATCCCGAAAAAATACTACCTTCCATAATGAAAAGGTTAACATCCATTGGAATAACAAAAATCTCGACAATAGACTACCTTCCATATTGACAAGGCTACCATCCAATGGAATAACAAAATTCTCAATAATAGACTACCTTCCATAATTACAAGGCTACCATCCATTAGGGTAACAAAAATATCGATAACAGACTACCTTCCATAATGACAAGGCTAACATCCATTGGAGTAACAAAAATCTCGACAACAGACTACCTTCCATAATGACAAGGCTATCATCCATTGGAGTAACAAAGATATCGATAACAGACTATCTTCAATAATGAGAAGGCTACCATCCATTGGAGTAACAAAAATCTCGACAAAATACTACCTTCCACAATGACAAGGCAACCATCCATTGGAGTAATAAAAATCTGAAAAACAGACTACCTTGCATAATGACAAGTCTATCATCCATTAGTGTAACAAAGATATCGATAACAAACTACCTTCAATAATGACAAGGCTACCATCCATTCGAGTAACAAAAATCTCGACAACATACTACCTTCCATAATGACATGGCTACCGTCCATTGGAGTAACAAAAATCTCGACAAAAAACTATATTCCATAATGAAAGGCTACCATCCATTGGAATAACAAAAATCTCGACAATAGACTACCTTCCATAATGACAAGGCTACCATCCATTGGAGTAACAAAAATCTCGATAATAGACTATCTTCAATAATGACAAGGCTAGCATCCATTGGAGTAACAAAAATCTCGACAAAATACTACCTTCCATAATGACAAGGCAACCATCCATTAGAGTAACAAAAATCAGAACAACAGACTACCTTGCATAATGACAAGGCTATCATCCATTAGTGTAACAAAGATATCGACAACAAACTACCTTCAATAATGACAAGGCTACCATCCATTGGAGTAACAAAAATCTCGACAAAAGACTACCTTCCATAATGACAAGGCTACCATCCATTAGAGTAACAAAAATCTCGATAAAAAACTACCTTCCATAATGATAAGGCTACCATCCATTGGAGTTACAAAAATCTTAACAAAAGACTACCTTCCATAATGACAAGGCTACCATCCATTGGAGTAACGAAAATCTCGATAACATACTACCTTCCACAATGACAAGGCTACCATCCATTGGAGTAACAAAAATCTCGACAACAGACTACCTTCCATGATGACAAGGCTATCATGCACTAGAATAACAAAGATACCGATAACAGACTACCTTCAATAATGATAAGGCTACCTTTCATTGGAGTAACAAAAATCCCTAAAAAATACTACCTTCCATAATGACAAGGTTACCATCCATTGGAATAAAAAAAATCTCGGCAATAGACTACCTTCCATATTGACAAGGCTACCATCCAATGGAATAACAAAATTCTCAACAATAGACTACCTTCCATATTGACAAGGCTACAATCGATTGGAGTAATAGAAATCTCAACGACAGACTACCTTCCATAATGACAAGGCTACCATGCATTGGGGGAACAAAAATATCGACAATAGACTACCTTCTATAATTAGAAGGCTACATCCATTAGGGTAACAAAAATCTCGACAACATACTACCTTCCATAATGGGAAGGCTACCGTCCATTGGAGTAACAAAAATATCCACAAAAAACTACCTTCCATAATGAAAAGGCTACCATCCATTGGAATAACAATAATCTCGACAATAGACTTCCTTCTATAATGACAAGGCTACCATCCATTGGAGTAACAAAAATCTAGAAAAAAAGCTACCTTCCATAATGATAAGGCTACCATCCATTGGAATAACAAAAATCTCGACAATAGACTACCTTCCATAAAGACAAGGCTACCATCCATTGGAGTAACAAAAAATATGAACAACAGACTACCTTGCCTAATTACAAGGATATCATTCATTGGAGTAACAAAGATATCGACAATAGACTACCTTCAATAATTACAAGTCTACCATCCATTGGAGTAACAAAAATATCGACAACAGACTACCTTCCTTAATTACAAGGCTACCATCCATTGGGGTAATAAAAATCTCGATAACAGACTACCTTCCATAATGACAAGGCTACCATCCATTGGAGTAACAAAAATCTCGACAACAGACTACCTTCCATAATAACAAGGCTATCATCCATTGGAGTAACAAAGATATCGATAACAGACTATCTTCAATAATGACAAGGCTACCATTCATTGGAGTAACAAAAATCTCGACAAAATACTACCTTCCATAATGACAAGGCAACCATCCATTGGAGCAACAAAAATCTGAACAACAGACTACCTTGCATAATGACAAGGCTATCATCCATTAGTGTAACAAAGATATCGAAAACAAACTACCTTCAATAATGACAAGGCTACCATCCATTGTAGTAACAAAAATCTCGACAAAAGACTACCTTCCATAATGACAAGGCTACCATCCATTGGAGTAACAAAAATCCTGAAAAAATACTACCTTCCATAATGACAAGGTTACCATCCAATGGAATAACAAAATTCTCAACAACAGACTACCTTCCATATTGACAAGGCAACAATCCATTGGAGTAATAGAAATCTCAACGACAGACTACCTTCCATAATGACAAGGCTACCATGCATTGGAGGAACAAAAATATCGACAATAGACTACCTTCTATAATTACAAGGCTACATCCATTGGGGTAACAAAAATCTCGACAACATACTACCTTCCATAATGACAAGGCTACCGTGCATTAGAGTAACAAAAATCTCGATAAAAAACTACCTTCCATAATGATAAGGCTACCATCCACTGGAATAACAAAAATCTCGACAATAGAGTTCCTTCCATAATGACAAGGCTACCATCCATTGGAGTAACAAAAATCTAGATAAAAAGCTACCTTCCATAATGATAAGGCTACCATCCATTGGAATAACAAAAATCTCGACAATAGACTACCTTCCAAAAAGACAAGGCTACCATCCATTGGAGTAACAAAAAATATGAACAACAGACTACCTTGCCTAATTACAAGGATATCATTCATTGGAGTAACAAAGATATCGACAATAGACTACCTTCAATAATTACAAGGCTACCATCCATTGGAGTAACAAAAATATCGACAACAGACTACCTTCCTTAATTACAAGGCTACCATCCATTGGGGTAACAAAAATCTCGATAACAGACTACCTTCCATAATGACAAGGCTACTATCCATTGGAGTAACAAAAATCTCGACAATAGACTACCTTCCATAATGACAAGGCTATCATCCATTGGAGTAACAATGATATCGATAACAGACTATCTTCAATAATGACAAGGCTACCATTCATTGGAGTAACAAAAATCTCGACAAAATACTACCTTCCATAATGACAAGGCAACCATCCATTGGAGCAACAAAAATCTGAACAACAGACTACCTTGCATAATGACAAGGCTATCATCCATTAGTGTAACAAAGATATCGAAAACAAACTACCTTCAATAATGACAAGGCTACCATCCATTGTAGTAACAAAAATCTCGACAAAAGACTACCTTCCATAATGAAAAGGCTACCATCCATTGGAGTAACAAAAATCCTGAAAAAATACTACCTTCCATAATGACAAGGTTACCATCCAATGGAATAACAAAATTCTCAACAACAGACTACCTTCCATATTGACAAGGCAACAATCCATTGGAGTAATAGAAATCTCAACGACAAACTACCTTCCATAATGACAAGGCTACCATGCATTGGAGGAACAAAAATATCGACAATAGACTATCTTCTATAATTACAAGGCTACATCCATTGGGGTAACAAAAATCTCGACAACATACTACCTTCCATAATGACAAGGCTACCGTCCATTGGAGTAACAAAAATCTCGACAAAAAACTACCTTCCATAATGATAAGGCTACCATCCATTGGAGTTACAAAAATCTTAACAAAAGGCTACCTTCCATAATGACAAGGCTACCATCCATTGGAGTAACGAAAATCTCGATAACAGACTACCTTCCATAATGACAAGGCTACCATCCATTGGAGTAATAAAAATCTCGACAACAGACTACCTTCCATGATGACAAGGCTATCATGCACTAGAGTAACAAAGATACCGATAACAGACTACCTTCAATAATGATAAGGCTACCTTTTTTTGGAGTAACAAAAATCCCTAAAAAATACTACCTTCCATAATGACAAGGTTACCATCCATTGGAATAACAAAAATCTCGACAATAGACTACCTTCCATATTGACAAGGCTACCATCCAATGGAATAACAAAATTCTCAACAATAGACTACCTTCCATATTGACAAGGCTACAATCGATTGGAGTAATAGAAATCTCAACGACAAACTACCTTCCATAATGACAAGGCTACCATGCATTGGGGGAACAAAAATATCGATAATAGACTACCTTCTATAATTAGAAGGCTACATCCATTGGGGTAACAAAAATCTCGACAACATACTACCTTCCATAATAGGAAGGCTACCGTCCATTGGAGTAACAAAAATATCGACAAAAAACCACCTTCCATAATGAAAAGGCTACCATCCATTGGAATAACAATAATCTCGACAATAGACTTCCTTCTATAATGACAAGGCTACCATCCATTGGAGTAACAAAAATCTAGAAAAAAAGCTACCTTCCATAATGATAAGGCTACCATCCATTGGAATAACAAAAATCTCGACAATAGACTACCTTCCATAAAGACAAGGCTACCATCCATTGGAGTAACAAAAAATATGAACAACAGACTACCTTGCCTAATTACAAGGATATCATTCATTGGAGTAACAAAGATATCAACAATAGACTACCTTCAATAATTACAAGGCTACCATCCATTGGAGTAACAAAAATATCGACAACAGACTACCTTCCTTAATTACAAGGCTACCATCCATTGGGGTAACAAAAATCTCGATAACAGACTACCTTCCATAATGACAAGGCTACCATCCATTGGAGTAACAAAAATCTCGACAACAGACTACCTTCCATAATGACAAGGCTATCATCCATTGGAGTAACAAAGATATCGATAACAGACTATCTTCAATAATGACAAGGCTACCATTCATTGGAGTAACAAAAATCTCGACAAAATACTACCTTCCATAATGACAAGGCAACCATCCATTGGAGCAACAAAAATCTGAACAACAGACTACCTTGCATAATGACAAGGCTATCATCCATTAGTGTAACAAAGATATCGAAAACAAACTACCTTCAATAATGACAAGGCTACCATCCATTGTAGTAACAAAAATCTCGACAAAAGACTACCTTCCATAATGACAAGGCTACCATCCATTGGAGTAACAAAAATCCTGAAAAAATACTACCTTCCATAATGACAAGGTTACCATCCAATGGAATAACAAAATTTTCAACAACAGACTACCTTCCATATTGACAAGGCAACAATCCATTGGAGTAATAGAAATCTCAACGACAGACTACCTTCCATAATGACAAGGCTACCATGCATTGGAGGAACAAAAATATCGACAATAGACTACCTTCTATAATTACAAGGCTACATCCATTGGGGTAACAAAAATCTCGACAACATACTACCTTCCATAATGACAAGGCTACCGTCCATTAGAGTAACAAAAATCTCGATAAAAAACTACCTTCCATAATGATAAGGCTACCATCCACTGGAATAACAAAAATCTCGACAATAGAGTTCCTTCCATAATGACAAGGCTACCATCCATTGGAGTAACAAAAATCTAGATAAAAAGCTACCTTCCATAATGATAAGGCTACCATCCATTGGAATAACAAAAATCTCGACAATAGACTACCTTCCATAAAGACAAGGCTACCATCCATTGGAGTAACAAAAAATATGAACAACAGACTACCTTGCCTAATTACAAGGATATCATTCATTGGAGTAACAAAGATATCGACAATAGACTACCTTCAATAATTACAAGGCTACCATCCATTGGAGTAACAAAAATATCGACAACAGACTACCTTCCTTAATTACAAGGCTACCATCCATTGGGGTAACAAAAATCTCGATAACAGACTACCTTCCATAATGACAAGGCTACTATCCATTGGAGTAACAAAAATCTCGACAACAGACTACCTTCCATAATGACAAGGCTATCATCCATTGGAGTAACAATGATATCGATAACAGACTATCTTCAATAATGACAAGGCTACCATTCATTGGAGTAACAAAAATCTCGACAAAATACTACCTTCCATAATGACAAGGCAACCATCCATTGGAGCAACAAAAATCTGAACAACAGACTACCTTGCATAATGACAAGGCTATCATCCATTAGTGTAACAAAGATATCGAAAACAAACTACCTTCAATAATGACAAGGCTACCATCCATTGTAGTAACAAAAATCTCGACAAAAGACTACCTTCCATAATGAAAAGGCTACCATCCATTGGAGTAACAAAAATCCTGAAAAAATACTACCTTCCATAATGACAAGGTTACCATCCAATGGAATAACAAAATTCTCAACAACAGACTACCTTCCATATTGACAAGGCAACAATCCATTGGAGTAATAGAAATCTCAACGACAAACTACCTTCCATAATGACAAGGCTACCATGCATTGGAGGAACAAAAATATCGACAATAGACTATCTTCTATAATTACAAGGCTACATCCATTGGGGTAACAAAAATCTCGACAACATACTACCTTCCATAATGACAAGGCTACCGTCCATTGGAGTAACAAAAATCTCGACAAAAAACTACCTTCCATAATGATAAGGCTACCATCCATTGGAGTTACAAAAATCTTAACAAAAGGCTACCTTCCATAATGACAAGGCTACCATCCATTGGAGTAACGAAAATCTCGATAACAGACTACCTTCCATAATGACAAGGCTACCATCCATTGGAGTAACAAAAATCTCGACAACAGACTACCTTCCATGATGACAAGGCTATCATGCACTAGAGTAACAAAGATACCGATAACAGACTACCTTCAATAATGATAAGGCTACCTTTTTTTTGAGTAACAAAAATCCCTAAAAAATACTACCTTCCATAATGACAAGGTTACCATCCATTGGAATAACAAAAATCTCGACAATAGACTACCTTCCATATTGACAAGGCTACCATCCAATGGAATAACAAAATTCTCAACAATAGACTACCTTCCATATTGACAAGGCTACAATCGATTGGAGTAATAGAAATCTCAACGACAAACTACCTTCCAAAATGACAAGGCTACCATGCATTGGGGGAACAAAAATATCGATAATAGACTACCTTCTATAATTAGAAGGCTACATCCATTGGGGTAACAAAAATCTCGACAACATACTACCTTCCATAATAGGAAGGCTACCGTCCATTGGAGTAACAAAAATATCGACAAAAAACTACCTTCCATAATGAAAAGGCTACCATCCATTGGAATAACAATAATCTCGACAATAGATTTCCTTCTATAATGACAAGGCTACCATCCATTGGAGTAACAAAAATCTAGAAAAAAAGCTACCTTCCATAATGATAAGGCTACCATCCATTGGAATAACAAAAATCTCGACAATAGACTACCTTCCATAAAGACAAGGCTACCATCCATTGGAGTAACAAAAAATATGAACAACAGACTACCTTGCCTAATTACAAGGATATCATTCATTGGAGTAACAAAGATATCAACAATAGACTACCTTCAATAATTACAAGGCTACCATCCATTGGAGTAACAAAAATATCGACAACAGACTACCTTCCTTAATTACAAGGCTACCATCCATTGGGGTAACAAAAATCTCGATAACAGACTACCTTCCATAATGACAAGGCTACCATCCATTGGGGTAACAAAAATCTCGACAACAGAGTACCTTCCATAATGACAAGGCTATCATCCATTGGAGTAACAAAGATATCGATAACAGACTATCTTCAATAATGACAAGGCTACCATTCATTGGAGTAACAAAAATCTCGACAAAATACTACCTTCCATAATGACAAGGCAACCATCCATTGGAGCAACAAAAATCTGAACAACAGACTACCTTGCATAATGACAAGGCTATCATCCATTAGTGTAACAAAGATATCGAAAACAAACTACCTTCAATAATGACAAGGCTACCATCCATTGTAGTAACAAAAATCTCGACAAAAGACTACCTTCCATAATGACAAGGCTACCATCCATTGGAGTAACAAAAATCCTGAAAAAATACTACCTTCCATAATGACAAGGTTACCATCCAATGGAATAACAAAATTCTCAACAACAGACTACCTTCCATATTGACAAGGCAACAATCCATTGGAGTAATAGAAATCTCAACGACAGACTACCTTCCATAATGACAAGGCTACCATGCATTGGAGGAACAAAAATATCGACAATAGACTACCTTCTATAATTACAAGGCTACATCCATTGGGGTAACAAAAATCTCGACAACATACTACCTTCCATAATGACAAGGCTACCGTCCATTAGAGTAACAAAAATCTCGATAAAAAACTACCTTCCGTAATGATAAGGCTACCATCCACTGGAATAACAAAAATCTCGACAATAGAGTTCCTTCCATAATGACAAGGCTACCATCCATTGGAGTAACAAAAATCTAGATAAAAAGCTACCTTCCATAATGATAAGGCTACCATCCATTGGAATAACAAAAATCTCGACAATAGACTACCTTCCATAAAGACAAGGCTACCATCCATTGGAGTAACAAAAAATATGAACAACAGACTACCTTGCCTAATTACAAGGATATCATTCATTGGAGTAACAAAGATATCGACAATAGACTACCTTCAATAATTACAAGGCTACCATCCATTGGAGTAACAAAAATATCGACAACAGACTACCTTCCTTAATTACAAGGCTACCATCCATTGGGGTAACAAAAATCTCGATAACAGACTACCTTCCATAATGACAAGGCTACTATCCATTGGAGTAACAAAAATCTCGACAATAGACTACCTTCCATAATGACAAGGCTATCATCCATTGGAGTAACAATGATATCGATAACAGACTATCTTCAATAATGATAAGGCTACCATTCATTGGAGTAACAAAAATCTCGACAAAATACTACCTTCCATAATGACAAGGCAACCATCCATTGGAGCAACAAAAATCTGAACAACAGACTACCTTGCATAATGACAAGGCTATCATCCATTAGTGTAACAAAGATATCGAAAACAAACTACCTTCAATAATGACAAGGCTACCATCCATTGTAGTAACAAAAATCTCGACAAAAGACTACCTTCCATAATGAAAAGGCTACCATCCATTGGAGTAACAAAAATCCTGAAAAAATACTACCTTCCATAATGACAAGGTTACCATCCAATGGAATAACAAAATTCTCAACAACAGACTACCTTCCATATTGACAAGGCAACAATCCATTGGAGTAATAGAAATCTCAATGACAAACTACCTTCCATAATGACAAGGCTACCATGCATTGGAGGAACAAAAATATCGACAATAGACTATCTTCTATAATTACAAGGCTACATCCATTGGGGTAACAAAAATCTCGACAACATACTATCTTCCATAATGACAAGGCTACCGTCCATTGGAGTAACAAAAATCTCGACAAAAAACTACCTTCCATAATGATAAGGCTACCATCCATTGGAGTAACAAAAATCTCGATAACAGACTACCTTCCATAATGACAAGGCTACCATCCATTGGAGTAATAAAAATCTCGACAACAGACTACCTTCCATGATGACAAGGCTATCATGCACTAGAGTAACAAAGATACCGATAACAGACTACCTTCAATAATGATAAGGCTACCTTTTTTTGGAGTAACAAAAATCCCTAAAAAATACTACCTTCCATAATGACAAGGTTACCATCCATTGGAATAACAAAAATCTCGACAATAGACTACCTTCCATATTGACAAGGCTACCATCCAATGGAATAACAAAATTCTCAACAATAGACTACCTTCCATATTGACAAGGCTACAATCGATTGGAGTAATAGAAATCTCAACGACAAACTACCTTCCATAATGACAAGGCTACCATGCATTGGGGGAACAAAAATATCGATAATAGACTACCTTCTATAATTAGAAGGCTACATCCATTGGGGTAACAAAAATCTCGACAACATACTACCTTCCATAATAGGAAGGCTACCGTCCATTGGAGTAACAAAAATATCGACAAAAAACTACCTTCCATAATGAAAAGGCTACCATCCATTGGAATAACAATAATCTCGACAATAGATTTCCTTCTATAATGACAAGGCTACCATCCATTGGAGTAACAAAAATCTAGAAAAAAAGCTACCTTCCATAATGATAAGGCTACCATCCATTGGAATAACAAAAATCTCGACAATAGACTACCTTCCATAAAGACAAGGCTACCATCCATTGGAGTAACAAAAAATATGAACAACAGACTACCTTGCCTAATTACAAGGATATCATTCATTGGAGTAACAAAGATATCAACAATAGACTACCTTCAATAATTACAAGGCTACCATCCATTGGAGTAACAAAAATATCGACAACAGACTACCTTCCTTAATTACAAGGCTACCATCCATTGGGGTAACAAAAATCTCGATAACAGACTACCTTCCATAATGACAAGGCTACCATCCATTGGAGTAACAAAAATCTCGACAACAGACTACCTTCCATAATGACAAGGCTATCATCCATTGGAGTAACAAAGATATCGATAACAGACTATCTTCAATAATGACAAGGCTACCATTCATTGGAGTAACAAAAATCTCGACAAAATACTACCTTCCATAATGACAAGGCAACCATCCATTGGAGCAACAAAAATCTGAACAACAGACTACCTTGCATAATGACAAGGCTATCATCCATTAGTGTAACAAAGATATCAAAAACAAACTACCTTCAATAATGACAAGGCTACCATCCATTGTAGTAACAAAAATCTCGACAAAAGACTACCTTCCATAATGACAAGGCTACCATCCATTGGAGTAACAAAAATCCTGAAAAAATACTACCTTCCATAATGACAAGGTTACCATCCAATGGAATAACAAAATTCTCAACAACAGACTACCTTCCATATTGACAAGGCAACAATCCATTGGAGTAATAGAAATCTCAACGACAGACTACCTTCCATAATGACAAGGCTACCATGCATTGGAGGAACAAAAATATCGACAATAGACTACCTTCTATAATTACAAGGCTACATCCATTGGGGTAACAAAAATCTCGACAACATACTACCTTCCATAATGACAAGGCTACCGTCCATTAGAGTAACAAAAATCTCGATAAAAAACTACCTTCCATAATGATAAGGCTACCATCCACTGGAATAACAAAAATCTCGACAATAGAGTTCCTTCCATAATGACAAGGCTACCATCCATTGGAGTAACAAAAATCTAGATAAAAAGCTACCTTCCATAATGATAAGGCTACCATCCATTGGAATAACAAAAATCTCGACAATAGACTACCTTCCATAAAGACAAGGCTACCATCCATTGGAGTAACAAAAAATATGAACAACAGACGACCTTGCCTAATTACAAGGATATCATTCATTGGAGTAACAAAGATATCGACAATAGACTACCTTCAATAATTACAAGGCTACCATCCATTGGAGTAACAAAAATATCGACAACAGACTACCTTCCTTAATTACAAGGCTACCATCCATTGGGGTAACAAAAATCTCGATAACAGACTACCTTCCATAATGACAAGGCTACTATCCATTGGAGTAACAAAAATCTCGACAATAGACTACCTTCCATAATGACAAGGCTATCATCCATTGGAGTAACAATGATATCGATAACAGACTATCTTCAATAATGACAAGGCTACCATTCATTGGAGTAACAAAAATCTCGACAAAATACTACCTTCCATAATGACAAGGCAACCATCCATTGGAGCAACAAAAATCTGAACAACAGACTACCTTGCATAATGACAAGGCTATCATCCATTAGTGTAACAAAGATATCGAAAACAAACTACCTTCAATAATGACAAGGCTACCATCCATTGTAGTAACAAAAATCTCGACAAAAGACTACCTTCCATAATGAAAAGGCTACCATCCATTGGAGTAACAAAAATCCTGAAAAAATACTACCTTCCATAATGACAAGGTTACCATCCAATGGAATAACAAAATTCTCAACAACAGACTACCTTCCATATTGACAAGGCAACAATCCATTGGAGTAATAGAAATCTCAACGACAAACTACCTTCCATAATGACAAGGCTACCATGCATTGGAGGAACAAAAATATCGACAATAGACTATCTTCTATAATTACAAGGCTACATCCATTGGGGTAACAAAAATCTCGACAACATACTACCTTCCATAATGACAAGGCTACCGTCCATTGGAGTAACAAAAATCTCGACAAAAAACTACCTTCCATAATGATAAGGCTACCATCCATTGGAGTTACAAAAATCTTAACAAAAGGCTACCTTCCATAATGACAAGGCTACCATCCATTGGAGTAACGAAAATCTCGATAACAGACTACCTTCCATAATGACAAGGCTACCATCCATTGGAGTAATAAAAATCTCGACAACAGACTACCTTCCATGATGACAAGGCTATCATGCACTAGAGTAACAAAGATACCGATAACAGACTACCTTCAATAATGATAAGGCTACCTTTTTTTGGAGTAACAAAAATCCCTAAAAAATACTACCTTCCATAATGACAAGGTTACCATCCATTGGAATAACAAAAATCTCGACAATAGACTACCTTCCATATTGACAAGGCTACCATCCAATGGAATAACAAAATTCTCAACAATAGACTACCTTCCATATTGACAAGGCTACAATCGATTGGAGTAATAGAAATCTCAACGACAAACTACCTTCCATAATGACAAGGCTACCATGCATTGGGGGAACAAAAATATCGATAATAGACTACCTTCTATAATTAGAAGGCTACATCCATTGGGGTAACAAAAATCTCGACAACATACTACCTTCCATAATAGGAAGGCTACCGTCCATTGGAGTAACAAAAATATCGACAAAAAACTACCTTCCATAATGAAAAGGCTACCATCCATTGGAATAACAATAATCTCGACAATAGACTTCCTTCTATAATGACAAGGCTACCATCCATTGGAGTAACAAAAATCTAGAAAAAAAGCTACCTTCCATAATGATAAGGCTACCATCCATTGGAATAACAAAAATCTCGACAATAGACTACCTTCCATAAAGACAAGGCTACCATCCATTGGAGTAACAAAAAATATGAACAACAGACTACCTTGCCTAATTACAAGGATATCATTCATTGGAGTAACAAAGATATCAACAATAGACTACCTTCAATAATTACAAGGCTACCATCCATTGGAGTAACAAAAATATCGACAACAAACTACCTTCCTTAATTACAAGGCTACCATCCATTGGGGTAACAAAAATCTCGATAACAGACTACCTTCCATAATGACAAGGCTACCATCCATTGGAGTAACAAAAATCTCGACAACAGACTACCTTCCATAATGACAAGGCTATCATCCATTGGAGTAACAAAGATATCGATAACAGACTATCTTCAATAATGACAAGGCTACCATTCATTGGAGTAACAAAAATCTCGACAAAATACTACCTTCCATAATGACAAGGCAACCATCCATTGGAGCAACAAAAATCTGAACAACAGACTACCTTGCATAATGACAAGGCTATCGTCCATTAGTGTAACAAAGATATCGAAAACAAACTACCTTCAATAATGACAAGGCTACCATCCATTGTAGTAACAAAAATCTCGACAAAAGACTACCTTCCATAATGACAAGGCTACCATCCATTGGAGTAACAAAAATCCTGAAAAAATACTACCTTCCATAATGACAAGGTTACCATCCAATGGAATAACAAA
This sequence comes from Vicia faba, assembly GCA_948472305.1. Taxonomy (NCBI): domain Eukaryota; kingdom Viridiplantae; phylum Streptophyta; class Magnoliopsida; order Fabales; family Fabaceae; genus Vicia; species Vicia faba. The sequence goes on along the minus strand of OX451739.1, from coordinate 582,950,136 downwards.
ATTCTCAACAACAGACTACCTTCCATATTGACAAGGCAACAATCCATTGGAGTAATAGAAATCTCAACGACAGACTACCTTCCATAATGACAAGGCTACCATGCATTGGAGGAACAAAAATATCGACAATAGACTACCTTCTATAATTACAAGGCTACATCCATTGGGGTAACAAAAATCTCGACAACATACTACCTTCCATAATGACAAGGCTACCGTCCATTAGAGTAACAAAAATCTCGATAAAAAACTACCTTCCATAATGATAAGGCTACCATCCACTGGAATAACAAAAATCTCGACAATAGAGTTCCTTCCATAATGACAAGGCTACCATCCATTGGAGTAACAAAAATCTAGATAAAAAGCTACCTTCCATAATGATAAGGCTACCATCCATTGGAATAACAAAAATCTCGACAATAGACTACCTTCCATAAAGACAAGGCTACCATCCATTGGAGTAACAAAAAATATGAACAACAGACTACCTTGCCTAATTACAAGGATATCATTCATTGGAGTAACAAAGATATCGACAATAGACTACCTTCAATAATTACAAGGCTACCATCCATTGGAGTAACAAAAATATCGACAACAGACTACCTTCCTTAATTACAAGGCTACCATCCATTGGGGTAACAAAAATCTCGATAACAGACTACCTTCCATAATGACAAGGCTACTATCCATTGGAGTAACAAAAATCTCGACAACAGACTACCTTCCATAATGACAAGGCTATCATCCATTGGAGTAACAATGATATCGATAACAGACTATCTTCAATAATGACAAGGCTACCATTCATTGGAGTAACAAAAATCTCGACAAAATACTACCTTCCATAAAGACAAGGCAACCATCCATTGGAGCAACAAAAATCTGAACAACAGACTACCTTGCATAATGACAAGGCTATCATCCATTAGTGTAACAAACATATCGAAAACAAACTACCTTCAATAATGACAAGGCTACCATCCATTGTAGTAACAAAAATCTCGACAAAAGACTACCTTCCATAATGAAAAGGCTACCATTCATTGGAGTAACAAAAATCCTGAAAAAATACTACCTTCCATAATGACAAGGTTACCATCCAATGGAATAACAAAATTCTCAACAACAGACTACCTTCCATATTGACAAGGCAACAATCCATTGGAGTAATAGAAATCTCAACGACAAACTACCTTCCATAATGACAAGGCTACCATGCATTGGAGGAACAAAAATATCGACAATAGACTATCTTCTATAATTACAAGGCTACATCCATTGGGGTAACAAAAATCTCGACAACATACTACCTTCCATAATGACAAAGCTACCGTCCATTGGAGTAACAAAAATCTCGACAAAAAACTACCTTCCATAATGATAAGGCTACCATCCATTGGAGTTACAAAAATCTTAACAAAAGGCTACCTTCCATAATGACAAGGCTACCATCCATTGGAGTAACGAAAATCTCGATAACAGACTACCTTCCATAATGACAAGGCTACCATCCATTGGAGTAATAAAAATCTCGACAACAGACTACCTTCCATGATGACAAGGCTATCATGCACTAGAGTAACAAAGATACCGATAACAGACTACCTTCAATAATGATAAGGCTACCTTTTTTTGGAGTAACAAAAATCCCTAAAAAATACTACCTTCCATAATGACAAGGTTACCATCCATTGGAATAACAAAAATCTCGACAAAAGACTACCTTCCATATTGACAAGGCTACCATCCAATGGAATAACAAAATTCTCAACAATAGACTACCTTCCATATTGACAAGGCTACAATCGATTGGAGTAATAGAAATCTCAACGACAAACTACCTTCCATAATGACAAGGCTACCATGCATTGGGGGAACAAAAATATCGATAATAGACTACCTTCTATAATTAGAAGGCTACATCCATTGGGGTAACAAAAATCTCGACAACATAATACCTTCCATAATAGGAAGGCTACCGTCCATTGGAGTAACAAAAATATCAACAAAAAACTACCTTCCATAATGAAAAGGCTACCATCCATTGGAATAACAATAATCTCGACAATAGACTTCCTTCTATAATGACAAGGCTACCATCCATTGGAGTAACAAAAATCTAGAAAAAAAGCTACCTTCCATAATGATAAGGCTACCATCCATTGGAATAACAAAAATCTCGACAATAGACTACCTTCCATAAAGACAAGGCTACCATCCATTGGAGTAACAAAAAATATGAACAACAGACTACCTTGCCTAATTACAAGGATATCATTCATTGGAGTAACAAAGATATCAACAATAGACTACCTTCAATAATTACAAGGCTACCATCCATTGGAGTAACAAAAATATCGACAACAGACTACCTTCCTTAATTACAAGGCTACCATCCATTGGGGTAACAAAAATCTCGATAACAGACTACCTTCCATAATGACAAGGCTACCATCCATTGGAGTAACAAAAATCTCGACAACAGACTACCTTCCATAATGACAAGGCTATCATCCATTGGAGTAACAAAGATATCGATAACAGACTATCTTCAATAATGACAAGGCTACCATTCATTGGAGTAACAAAAATCTCGACAAAATACTACCTTCCATAATGACAAGGCAACCATCCATTGGAGCAACAAAAATCTGAACAACAGACTACCTTGCATAATGACAAGGCTATCATCCATTAGTGTAACAAAGATATCGAAAACAAACTACCTTCAATAATGACAAGGCTACCATCCATTGTAGTAACAAAAATCTCGACAAAAGACTACCTTCCATAATGACAAGGCTACCATCCATTGGAGTAACAAAAATCCTGAAAAAATACTACCTTCCATAATGACAAAGTTACCATCCAATGGAATAACAAAATTCTCAACAATAGACTACCTTCCATATTGACAAGGCAACAATCCATTGGAGTAATAGAAATCTCAACGACAGACTACCTTCCATAATGACAAGGCTACCATGCATTGGAGGAACAAAAATATCGACAATAGACTACCTTCTATAATTACAAGGCTACATCCATTGGGGTAACAAAAATCTCGACAACATACTACCTTCCATAATGACAAGGCTACCGTCCATTAGAGTAACAAAAATCTCGATAAAAAACTACCTTCCATAATGATAAGGCTACCATCCACTGGAATAACAAAAATCTCGACAATAGAGTTCCTTCCATAATGACAAGGCTACCATCCATTGGAGTAACGAAAATCTCGATAACATACTACCTTCCATAATGACAAGGCTACCATCCATTGAAGTAACAAAAATCTCGACAACAGACTACCTTCCATGATGACAAGGCTATCATGCACTAGAGTAACAAAGATACCGATTACAGACTACCTTCAATAATGATAAGGCTACCTTTCATTGGAGTAACAAAAATCCCTAAAAAATACTACCTTCCATAATGACAAGGTTTCCATCCATTGGAATAACAAAAATCTCGGCAATAGACTACCTTCCATATTGACAAGGCTACCATCCAATGGAATAACAAAATTCTCAACAATAGACTACCTTCCATATTGACAAGGCTACAATCGATTGGAGTAATAGAAATCTCAACGACAGACTACCTTCCATAATGACAAGGCTACCATGCATTGGGGGAACAAAAATATCGACAATAGACTACTTTCTATAATTAGAAGGCTACATCCATTGGGGTAACAAAAATCTCGACAGCATACTACCTTCCATAATGGGAAGGCTACCGTCCATTGGAGTAACAAAAATATCCACAAAAAACTACCTTCCATAATGAAAAGGCTACCATCCATTGGAATAACAATAATCTCGACAATAGACTTCCTTCTATAATGACAAGGCTACCATCCATTGGAGTAACAAAAATCTAGATAAAAAGCTACCTTCCATAATGATAAGGCTACCATCCATTGGAATAACAAAAATCTCGACAATAGACTACCTTCCATAAAGACAAGGCTACCATCCATTGGAGTAACAAAAAATATGAACAACAGACTACCTTGCCTAATTACAAGGATATCATTCATTGGAGTAACAAAGATATCGACAATAGACTACCTTCAATAATTACAAGGCTACAATCCATTGGAGTAACAAAAATATCGACAACAGACTACCTTCCTTAATTACAAGGCTACCATCCATTGGGGTAACCAAAATCTCGATAACAGACTACCTTCCATAATGACAAGGCTACCATCCATTGTAGTAACAAAAATCTCGACAACAGACTACCTTCCATAATGACAAGGCAACCATCCATTGGAGCAACAAAAATCTGAACAACAGACTACCTTGCATAATGACAAGGCTATCATCCATTAGTGTAACAAAGATATCGAAAACAAACTACCTTCAATAATGACAAGGCTACCATCCATTGTAGTAACAAAAATCTCGACAAAAGACTACCTTCCATAATGAAAAGGCTACCATCCATTGGAGTAACAAAAATCCTGAAAAAATACTACCTTCCATAATGACAAGGTTACCATCCAATGGAATAACAAAATTCTCAACAACAGACTACCTTCCATATTGACAAGGCAACAATCCATTGGAGTAATAGAAATCTCAACGACAAACTACCTTCCATAATGACAAGGCTACCATGCATTGGAGGAACAAAAATATCGACAATAGACTATCTTCTATAATTACAAGGCTACATCCATTGGGGTAACAAAAATCTCGACAACATACTACCTTCCATAATGACAAGGCTACCGTCCATTGGAGTAACAAAAATCTCGACAAAAAACTACCTTCCATAATGATAAGGCTACCATCCATTGGAGTTACAAAAATCTTAACAAAAGACTACCTTCCATAATGACAAGGCTACCATCCATTGGAGTAACGAAAATCTCGATAACAGACTACCTTCCATAATGACAAGGCTATCATGCACTAGAGTAACAAAGATACCGATAACAGACTACCTTCAATAATGATAAGGCTACCTTTTTTTGGAGTAACAAAAATCCCTAAAAAATACTACCTTCCATAATGACAAGGTTACCATCCATTGGAATAACAAAAATCTCGACAATAGACTACCTTCCATATTGACAAGGCTACCATCCAATGGAATAACAAAATTCTCAACAATAGACTACCTTCCATATTGACAAGGCTACAATCGATTGGAGTAATAGAAATCTCAACGACAAACTACCTTCCATAATGACAAGGCTACCATGCATTGGGGGAACAAAAATATCGATAATAGACTACCTTCTATAATTAGAAGGCTACATCCATTGGGGTAACAAAAATCTCGACAACATACTACCTTCCATAATGGGAAGGCTACCGTCCATTGGAGTAACAAAAATATCGACAAAAAACTACCTTCCATAATGAAAAGGCTACCATCCATTGGAATAACAATAATATCGACAATAGACTTCCTTTTATAATGACAAGGCTACCATCCATTGGAGTAACAAAAATCTAGAAAAAAAGCTACCTTCCATAATGATAAGGCTACCATCCATTGGAATAACAAAAATCTCGACAATAGACTACCTTCCATAAAGACAAGGCTACCATCCATTGGAGTAACAAAAAATATGAACAACAGACTACCTTGCCTAATTACAAGGATATCATCCATTGGAGTAACAAAAATATCGACAACAGACTACCTTCCTTAATTACAAGGCTACCATCCATTGGAGTAACAAAAATCTCGACAACAGACTACCTTCCATAATGACAAGGCTACCATCCATTGGAGTAACAAAAATCTCGACAACAGACTACCTTCCATAATGACAAGGCTATCATCCATTGGAGTAACAAAGATATCGATAACAGACTATCTTCAATAATGACAAGGCTACCATTCATTGGAGTAACAAAAATCTCGACAAAATACTACCTTCCATAATGACAAGGCAACCATCCATTGGAGCAACAAAAATCTGAACAACAGACTACCTTGCATAATGACAAGGCTATCATCCATTAGTGTAACAAAGATATCGAAAACAAACTACCTTCAATAATGACAAGGCTACCATCCATTGTAGTAACAAAAATCTCGACAAAAGACTACCTTCCATAATGACAAGGCTACCATCCATTGGAGTAACAAAAATCCTGAAAAAATACTACCTTCCATAATGACAAGGTTACCATCCAATGGAATAACAAAATTCTCAACAACAGACTACCTTCCATATTGACAAGGCAACAATCCATTGGAGTAATAGAAATCTCAACGACAGACTACCTTCCATAATGACAAGGCTACCATGCATTGGAGGAACAAAAATATCGACAATAGACTACCTTCTATAATTACAAGGCTACATCCATTGGGGTAACAAAAATCTCGACAACATACTACCTTCCATAATGACAAGGCTACCGTCCATTGGAGTAACAAAAATCTCGACAAAAAACTACCTTCCATAATGAAAAGGCTACCATCCACTGGAATAACAAAAATCTCGACAATAGAGTTCCTTCCATAATGACAAGGCTACCATCAATTGGAGTAACAAAAATCAAGATAAAAAACTACCTTCCATAATGATAAGGCTACCATCCATTGGAATAACAAAAATCTCGACAATAGACTACCTTCCATAATGACAAGGCTACCATCCATTGGAGTAACAAAAATATTAACAACAGACTACCTTGCATAATGACAAGGATATCATTCAATAGAGTAACAATGATATCGACAATAGACTACCTTCAATAATGCAAGGCTACCATCCATTGGAGTAACAAAAATCTCGACAACAGACTACCTTCCATAATTACAATGCTACCATCCATTGGGGTAACAAAAATCTCGATAATAGACTACCTTCCATAATGACAAGGCTACCATCCATTGGAGTAACTAAAATCTCAACAATAGACTACCTTTCATAATGACAAGGCTATTATCCATTGGAGTAACAAAGATATCGATAACAGACTATCTTCAATAATGACAAGGCTATAATCCATTGGAGTAACAAAAATCTCGACAAAATACTACCTTCCATAATGACAAGGCAACCATCCATTGGAGTAAAAAAAATCTGAACAACAGACTACCTGGCATAATGACAAGGCTATCATCCATTAGTGTACCAAATATATCGACAACAAACTAGCTTTAATAATGACAAGTCTACCATCCATTGGAGTAACAAAAATCTCGACAATAGACTACCTTCCATAATGACAAGGCTACCATCCATTGGAGTAACAAAAATCTGAACAACAGACTACCTTGCATAATGACAAGGATATCATTCATTGGAGTAACAAAGATATCGACAATGGACTACCTTCAATAACGACAAGGCTACCATCCATTGGAGTAACAAAAATCTCGACAACAAACTACCTTCCATAATTACAAGGCTACCATCCATTGGGGTAACAAAAATCTCGATAACAGACTACCTTCCATAATGACAAGGCTACCATCCATTGGAGTACCAAAAATCTCGACAACAGACTACCTTCCATAATGAAAAGGCTATCATCCATTGGAGTAACAAAGATATCGATAACAGACTATCTTCAATAATGACAAGGCTACCATCAATTGGAGTAACAAAAATCTCGACAAAATACTACCTTCGATAATGACAAGGCAACTATCCATTGGAGTAACAAAAATCTGAACAACAGACTACCTTGCATAATGACAACGATATCATCCATTAGTGTAACAAAGATATCGACAAAAAACTACCTTCAAAAATGACAAGGCTACCATCCGTTGGAGTAAAAAAAATCTCGACAAAAGACTACCTTCCATAATGACAAGGCTACCATCCATTGGAGTAACAAAAATCTCGATAAAAAACTACCTTCCATAATGATAAGGCTACCATCCATTGGAGTAACAAAGATATCGATAACATACTATCTTCAATAATGACAAGGCTACCATTCATTGGAGTAACAAAAATCTCGACAAAATACTACCTTCCATAATGACAAGGCAACCATCCATTGGAGCAACAAAAATCTGAACAACAGACTACCTTGCATAATGACAAGGCTATCATCCATTAGTGTAACAAAGATATCGAAAACAAACTACCTTCAATAATGACAAGGCTACCATCCATTGTAGTAACAAAAATCTCGACAAAAGATTACCTTCCATAATGACAAGGCTACCATCCATTGGAGTAACAAAAATCCTGAAAAAATACTACCTTCCATAATGACAAGGTTACCATCCAATGGAATAACAAAATTCTCAACAACAGACTACCTTCCATATTGACAAGGCAACAATCCATTGGAGTAATAGAAATCTCAACGATAGACTACCTTCTATAATGACAAGGCTACCATGCATTGGAGGAACAAAAATATCGACAATAGACTACCTTCTATAATAACAAGGCTACATCCATTGGGGTAACAAAAATCTCGACAACATACTACCTTCCATAATGACAAGGCTACCGTCCATTGGAGTAACAAAAATCTCGAAAAAAAACTACCTTCCATAATGAAAAGGCTACCATCCACTGGAATAACAAAAATCTCGACAATAGAGTTCCTTCCATAATGACAAGGCTACCATCAATTGGAGTAACAAAAATCAAGATAAAAAACTACCTTCCATAATGATAAGGCTACCATCCATTGGAATAACAAAAATCTCGACAATAGACTACCTTCCATAATGACAAGGCTACCATCCATTGGAGTAACAAAAATATGAACAACAGACTACCTTGCATAATGACAAGGATATCATTCAATAGAGTAACAATGATATCGACAATAGACTACCTTCAATAATGCAAGGCTACCATCCATTGGAGTAACAAAAATCTCGACAACAGACTACCTTCCATAATTACAAGGCTACCATCCATTGGGGTAACAAAAATCTCGATAATAGACTACCTTCCATAATGACAAGGCTACCATCCATTGGAGTAACAAAAATCTCAACAATAGACTACCTTCCATAATGACAAGGCTATTATCCATTGGAGTAACAAAGATATCGATAACAGACTATCTTCAATAATGACAAGGCTATAATCCATTGGAGTAACAAAAATCTCGACAAAATACTACCTTCCATAATGACAAGGCAACCATCTATTGGAGTAAAAAAAATCTGAACAACAGACTACCTGGCATAATGACAAGGCTATCATCCATTAGTGTACCAAATATATCGACAACAAACTAGCTTTAATAATGACAAGTCTACCATCCATTGGAGTAACAAAAATCTCGACAATAGACTACCTTCCATAATGACAAGGCTACCATCCATTAGAGTAACAAAAATCTGAACAACAGACTACCTTGCATAATGACAAGGATATCATTCATTGGAGTAACAAAGATATCGACAATGGACTACCTTCAATAACGACAAGGCTACCATCCATTGGAGTAACAAAAATCTCGACAACAGACTACCTTCCATAATTACAAGGCTACCATCCATTGGGGTAACAAAAATCTCGATAACAGACTACCTTCCATAATGACAAGGCTACCATCCATTGGAGTACCAAAAATCTCGACAACAGACTACCTTCCATAATGAAAAGGCTATCATCCATTGGAGTAACAAATATATCGATAACAGACTATCTTCAATAATGACAAGGCTACCATCAATTGGAGTAACAAAAATCTCGACAAAATACTACCTTCGATAATGACAAGGCAACTATCCATTGGAGTAACAAAAATCTGAACAACTGACTACCTTGCATAATGACAACGCTATCATCCATTAGTGTAACAAAGATATCGACAAAAAACTACCTTCAAAAATGACAAGGCTACCATCCATTGGAGTAAAAAAAATCTCGACAAAAGACTACCTTCCATAATGACAAGGCTACCATCCATTGGAGTAACCAAAATCTCGATAAAAAACTACCTTCCATAATGATAAGGCTACCATCCATTGGAGTAACAAAGATATCGATAACATACTATCTTCAATAATGACAAGGCTACCATTCATTGGAGTAACAAAAATCTCGAAAAAATACTACCTTCCATAATGACAAGGCAACCATCCATTAGAGCAACAAAAATCTGAACAACAGACTACCTTGCATAATGACAAGGCTATCATCCATTAGTGTAACAAAGATATCGAAAACAAACTACCTTCAATAATGACAAGGCTACCATCCATTGTAGTAACAAAAATCTCGACAAAAGACTACCTTCCATAATAACAAGGCTACCATCCATTGGAGTAACAAAAATCCTGAAAAAATACTACCTTCCATAATGACAAGGTTACCATCCAATGGAATAACAAAATTCTCAACAACAGACTACCTTCCATATTGACAAGGCAACAATACATTGGAGTAATAGAAATCTCAACGACAGACTATCTTCCATAATGACAAGGCTACCATGCATTGGAGGAACAAAAATATCGACAATAGACTACCTTCTATAATTACAAGGCTACATCCATTGGGGTAACAAAAATCTCGACAACATACTACCTTCCATAATGACAAGTCTACCGTCCATTGGAGTAACAAAAATCTCGACAAAAAACTACCTTCCATAATGAAAAGGCTACCATCCACTGGAATAACAAAAATCTCGACAATAGAGTTCCTTCCATAATGACAAGGCTACCATCCATTGGAGTAACAAAAATCAAGATAAAAAACTACCTTCCATAATGATAAGGCTACCATCCATTGGAATAACAAAAATCTCGACAATAGACTACCTTCCATAATGACAAGGCTATCATCCATTGGAGTAACAAAAATATGAACAACAGACTACCTTGCATAATGACAAGGATATCATTCATTAGAGTAACAATGATATCGACAATAGACTACATTCAATAATGCAAGGCTACCATCCATTGGAGTAACAAAAATCTCGACAACAGATTACCTTCCATAATTACAAGGCTACCATCCATTGGGGTAACAAAAATCTCGATAATAGACTACCTTCCATAATGACAAGGCTACCATCCATTGGACTAACAAAAATCTCAACAATAGACTACCTTCCATAATGACAAGGCTATTATCCATTGGAGTAACAAAGATATCGATAACAGACTATCTTCAATAATGACAAGGCTATAATCCATTGGAGTAACAAAAATCTCGACAAAATACTACCTTCCATAATGACAAGGCAACCATCCATTGGAGTAAAAAAAATCTGAACAACAGACTACCTGGCATAATGACAAGGCTATCATCCATTAGTGTACCAAATATATCGACAACAAACTAGCTTTAATAATGACAAGTCTACCATCCATTGGAGTAACAAAAATCTCGACAATAGACTACCTTCCATAATGACAAGGCTACCATCCATTGGAGTAACAAAAATCTGAACAACAGACTACCTTGCATAATGACAAGGATATCATTCATTGGAGTAACAAAGATATCGACAATAGACTACCTTCAATAACGACAAGGATACCATCCATTGGAGTAACAAAAATCTCGACAACAGAATACCTTCCATAATTACAAGGCTACCATCCATTGGGGTAACAAAAATCTCGATAACAGACTACCTTCCATAATGACAAGGCTACCATCCATTGGAGTACCAAAAATCTCGACAACAGACTACCTTCCATAATTAAAAGGCTATCATCCATTGGAGTAACAAAGATATCGATAACAGACTATCTTCAATAATGACAAGGCTACCATCAATTGGAGTAACAAAAATCTCGACAAAATACTACCTTCGATAATGACAAGGCAACTATCCATTGGAGTAACAAAAATCTGAAGAACAGACTACCTTGCATAATGACAACGCTATCATCCATTAGTGTAACAAAGATATCGACAAAAAACTACCTTCAAAAATGACAAGGCTACCATCCATTGGAGTAAAAAAAATCTTGACAAAAGACTGCCTTCCATAATGACAAGGCTACCATCCATTGGAGTAACAAAAATCTCGATAAAAAACTACCTTCCATAATGATAAGGCTACCATCCATTGGAGTAACAAAGATATCGATAACATACTATCTTCAATAATGACAAGGATACCATTCATTGGAGTAACAAAAATCTCGACAAAATACTACCTTCCATAATGACAAGGCAACCATCCATTGGAGCAACAAAAATCTGAACAACAGACTACCTTGAATAATGACAAGGCTATCATCCATTAGTGTAACAAAGATATCGAAAACAAACTACCTTCAATAATGACAAGGCAACCATCCATTGTAGTAACAAAAATCTCGACAAAAGACTACCTTCCATAATGACAAGGCTACCATCCATTGGAGTAACAAAAATCCTGAAAAAATACTACCTTCCATAATGACAAGGTTACCATCCAATGGAATAACAAAATTCTCAACAACAGACTACCTTCCATATTGACAAGGCAACAATACATTGGAGTAATTGAAATCTCAACGACAGACTACCTTCCATAATGACAAGGCTACCATGCATTGGATGAACAAAAATATCGACAATAGACTACCTTCTATAATTACAAGGCTACATCCATTGGGGTAACAAAAATCTCGACAACATACTACCTTCCATAATGACAAGGCTACCGTCCATTGGAGTAACAAAAATCTCGACAAAAAACTACCTTCCATAATGAAAAGGCTACCATCCACTGGAATAACAAAAATCTCGACAATAGAGTTCCTTCCATAATGACAAGGCTACCATCCATTGGAGTAACAAAAATCAAGATAAAAAACTACCTTCCATAATGATAAGGCTACCATCCATTGGAATAACAAAAATCTCGACAATAGACTACCTTCCATAATGACAAGGCTACCATCCATTGGAGTAACAAAAATATGAACAACAGACTACCTTGCATAATGACAAGGATATCATTCATTGGAGTAACAATGATATCGACAATAGACTACCTTCAATAATGCTAGGCTACCATCCATTGGAGTAACAAAAATCTCGACAACAGACTACCTTACATAATTACAAGGCTACCATCCATTGGGGTAACAAAAATCTCGATAATAGACTACCTTCCATAATGACAAGGCTACCATCCATTGGAGTAACAAAAATCTCAACAATAGACTACCTTCCATAATGACAAGGCTATTATCCATTAGAGTAACAAAGATATCGATAACAGACTATCTTCAATAATGACAAGGCTATAATCCATTGGAGTAACAAAAATCTCGACAAAATACTACCTTCCATAATGACAAGGCAACCATCCATTGGAGTAAAAAAAATCTGAACAACAGACTACCTGGCATAATGACAAGGCTATCATCCATTAGTGTACCAAATATATCGACAACAAACTAGCTTTAATAATGACAAGTCTACCATCCATTGGAGTAACAAAAATCTCGACAATAGACTACCTTCCATAATGACAAGGCTACCATCCATTGGAGTAACAAAAATCTGAACAACAGACTACCTTGCATAATGACAAGGATATCATTCATTGGAGTAACAAAGATATCGACAATAGACTACCTTCAATAACGACAAGGCTACCATCCATTGGAGTAACAAAAATCTCGACAACAGACTACCTTCCATAATTACAAGGCTACCATCCATTGGGGTAACAAAAATCTCGATATTAGACTACCTTCCATAATGACAAGGCTACCATCCATTGGAGTACCAAAAATCTCGACAACAGACTACCTTCCATAATGAAAAGGCTATCATCCATTGGAGTAACAAAGATATCGATAACAGACTATCTTCAATAATGACAAGGCTACCATCAATTGGAGTAACAAAAATCTCGACAAAATACTACCTTCGATAATGACAAGGCAACTATCCATTGGAGTAACAAAAATCTGAACAACAGACTACCTTGCATAATGACAACGCTATCATCCATTAGTGTAACAAAGATATCGACAAAAAACTACCTTCAAAAATGACAAGGCTACCATCCATTGGAGTAAAAAAAATCTCGACAAAAGACTGCCTTCCATAATGACAAGGCTACCATCCATTGGAGTAACAAAAATCTCGATAAAAAACTACCTTCCATAATGATAAGGCTACCATCCATTGGAGTAACAAAGATATCGATAACATACTATCTTCAATAATGACAAGGCTACCATTCATTGGAGTAACAAAAATCTCGACAAAATACTACCTTCCATAATGACAAGGCAACCATCCATTGGAGCAACAAAAATCTGAACAACAGACTACCTTGAATAATGACAAGGCTATCATCCATTAGTGTAACAAAGATATCGAAAACAAACTACCTTCAATAATGACAAGGCAACCATCCATTGTAGTAACAAAAATCTCGACAAAAGACTACCTTCCATAATGACAAGGCTACCATCCATTGGAGTAACAAAAATCCTGAAAAAATACTACCTTCCATAATGACAAGGTTACCATCCAATGGAATAACAAAATTCTCAACAACAGACTACCTTCCATATTGACAAGGCAACAATACATTGGAGTAATAGAAATCTCAACGACAGACTACCTTCCATAATGACAAGGCTACCATGCAATGGAGGAACAAAAATATCGACAATAGACTACCTTCTATAATTACAAGGCTACATCCATTGGGGTAACAAAAATCTCGACAACATACTACCTTCCATAATGACAAGGCTACCGTCCATTGGAGTAACAAAAATCTCGACAAAAAACTACCTTCCATAATGAAAAGGCTACCATCCACTGGAATAACAAAAATCTCGACAATAGAGTTCCTTCCATAATGACAAGGCTACCATCCATTGGAGTAACAAAAATCAAGATAAAAAACTACCTTCCATAATGATAAGGCTACCATCCATTGGAATAACAAAAATCTCGACAATAGACTACCTTCCATAATGACAAGGCTACCATCCATTGGAGTAACAAAAATATGAACAACAGACTACCTTGCATAATGACAAGGATATCATTCATTGGAGTAACAATGATATCGACAATAGACTACCTTCAATAATGCTAGGCTACCATCCATTGGAGTAACAAAAATCTCGACAACAGACTACCTTCCATAATTACAAGGCTACCATCCATTGGGGTAACAAAAATCTCGATAATAGACTACCTTCCATAATGACAAGGCTACCATCCATTGGAGTAACAAAAATCTCAACAATAGACTACCTTCCATAATGACAAGGCTATTATCCATTAGAGTAACAAAGATATCGATAACAGACTATCTTCAATAATGACAAGGCTATAATCCATTGGAGTAACAAAAATCTCGACAAAATACTACCTTCCATAATGACAAGGCAACCATCCATTGGAGTAAAAAAAATCTGAACAACAGACTACCTGGCATAATGACAAGGCTATCATCCATTAGTGTACCAAATATATCGACAACAAACTAGCTTTAATAATGACAAGTCTACCATCCATTGGAGTAACAAAAATCTCGACAATAGACTACCTTCCATAATGACAAGGCTACCATCCATTGGAGTAACAAAAATCTGAACAACAGACTACCTTGCATAATGACAAGGATATCATTCATTGGAGTAACAAAGATATCGACAATAGACTACCTTCAATAACGACAAGGCTACCATCCATTGGAGTAACAAAAATCTCGACAACAGACTACCTTCCATAATTACAAGGCTACCATCCATTGGGGTAACAAAAATCTCGATATTAGACTACCTTCCATAATGACAAGGCTACCATCCATTGGAGTACCAAAAATCTCGACAACAGACTACCTTCCATAATGAAAAGGCTATCATCCATTGGAGTAACAAAGATATCGATAACAGACTATCTTCAATAATGACAAGGCTACCATCAATTGGAGTAACAAAAATCTCGACAAAATACTACCTTCGATAATGACAAGGCAACTATCCATTGGAGTAACAAAAATCTGAACAACAGACTACCTTGCATAATGACAACGCTATCATCCATTAGTGTAACAAAGATATCGACAAAAAACTACCTTCAAAAATGACAAGGCTACCATCCATTGGAGTAAAAAAAATCTCGACAAAAGACTGCCTTCCATAATGACAAGGCTACCATCCATTGGAGTAACAAAAATCTCGATAAAAAACTACCTTCCATAATGATAAGGCTACCATCCATTGGAGTAACAAAGATATCGATAACATACTATCTTCAATAATGACAAGGCTACCATTCATTGGAGTAACAAAAATCTCGACAAAATACTACCTTCCATAATGACAAGGCAACCATCCATTGGAGCAACAAAAATCTGAACAACAGACTACCTTGCATAATGACAAGGCTATCATCCATTAGTGTAACAAAGATATCGAAAACAAACTACCTTCAATAATGACAAGGCAACCATCCATTGTAGTAACAAAAATCTCGACAAAAGACTACCTTCCATAATGACAAGGCTACCATCCATTGGAGTAACAAAAATCCTGAAAAAATACTACCTTCCATAATGACAAGGTTACCATCCAATGGAATAACAAAATTCTCAACAACAGACTACCTTCCATATTGACAAGGCAACAATACATTGGAGTAATAGAAATCTCAACGACAGACTACCTTCCATAATGACAAGGCTACCATGCATTGGAGGAACAAAAATATCGACAATAGACTACCTTCTATAATTACAAGGCTACATCCATTGGGGTAACAAAAATCTCGACAACATACTACCTTCCATAATGACAAGGCTACCGTCCATTGGAGTAACAAAAATCTCGACAAAAAACTACCTTCCATAATGAAAAGGCTACCATCCACTGGAATAACAAAAATCTCGACAATAGAGTTCCTTCCATAATGACAAGGCTACCATCCATTGGAGTAACAAAAATATTGATAAAAAACTACCTTCCATAATGATAAGGCTACCATCCATTGGAATAACAAAAATCTCGACAATAGACTACCTTCCATAATGACAGGGCTACCATCCATTGGAGTAACAAAAATATGAACAACAGACTACCTTGCATAATGACAAGGATATCATTCATTGGAGTAACAATGATATCGACAATAGACTACCTTCAATAATGCTAGGCTACCATCCATTGGAGTAACAAAAATCTCGACAACAGACTACCTTCCATAATTACAAGGATACCATCCATTGGGGTAACAAAAATCTCGATAATAGACTACCTTCCATAATGACAAGGCTACCATCCATTGGAGTAACAAAAATCTCAACAATAGACTACCTTCCATAATGACAAGGCTATCATCCATTGGAGTAACAAAGATATCGATAACAGACTATCTTTAATAATGACAAGGCTACAATCCATTGGAGTAACAAAAATCTCGACAAAATACTACCTTCCATAATGACAAGGCAACCATCCATTGGAGTAAAACAAATCTGAACAACAGACTACCTTGCATAATGACAAGGCTATCATCCATTAGTGTACCAAATATATCGACAACAAACTAGCTTTAATAATGACAAGTCTACCATCCATTGGAGTAACAAAAATCTCGACAATAGACTACCTTCCATAATGACAAGGCTACCATCCATTGGAGTAACAAAAATCTGAACAACAGACTACCTTGCATAATGACAAGGATATCATTCATTGGAGTAACAAAGATATCGACAATAGACTACCTTCAATAACGACAAGGCTACCATCCATTGGAGTAACAAAAATCTCGACAACAGACTACCTTCCATAATTACAAGGCTACCATCCATTGGGGTAACAAAAATCTCGATAACAGACTACCTTCCATAATGACAAGGCTACCATCCATTGGAGTACCAAAAATCTCGACAACAGACTACCTTCCATAATGAAAAGGCTATCATCCATTGGAGTAACAAAGATATCGACAACAGACTATCTTCAATAATGACAAGGCTACCATCAATTGGAGTAACAAAAATCTCGACAAAATACTACCTTCGATAATGACAAGGCAACTATCCATTGGAGTAACAAAAATCTGAACAACAGACTACCTTGCATAATGACAACGCTATCATCCATTAGTGTAACAAAGATATCGACAAAAAACTACCTTAAAAAATGACAAGGATACCATCCATTGGAGTAAAAAAAATCTCGACAAAAGACTACCTTCCATAATGACAAGGCTACCATCCATTGGAGTAACAAAAATCTCGATAAAAAACTACCTTCCATAATGATAAGGCTACCATCCATTGGAGTAACAAAGATATCGATAACATACTATCTTCAATAATGACAAGGCTACCATCCATTGGAGTAACAAAAATCTCAACAAAATACTACCTTCCATAATGACAAGGCAACCATCCATTGGAGTAACAAAAATCTGAACAACAGACTACCTTGCATATTGACATGGCTATCATCCATTAGTGTAAGAAAGATATCGACAACAAACTACCTTCAATAATGACAAGGCTACCATCCATTAGAGTAACAAAAATCTCGACAATAGACTACCTTCCATAATGACAAGGCAACCATCCATTGGAGTAACAAAAATCTGAACAACAGACTACCTTGCATAGTGACAAGGATATCATTCATTGGAGTAACAAAGATATCGACAATAGACTACCTTCAATAATGACAAGGCTACCATCCATTAGAGTAACAAAAATCTCGACAATAGACTACCTTCCATAATGACAAGGCTACCATCCATTGGAGTAACAAAAATCTTAACAACAGACTACCTTGCATAGTGACAAGGATATCATTGATTGGAGTAACAAAGATATCGACAATAGACTACCTTCAATGATGACAAGGCTACAATCCATTGGAGTAACAAAAATCTCGACAACAGACTGCCTTCCATAATTACAAGGCTACCATCCATTGGGGTAACAAAAATCTCGATAACAGACTACCTTCCATAATGACAAGGCTACCATCCATTGGAGTAACAAAAATCTCGACAACAAACTACCTTCCATAATGACAAGGCTATCATCCGTTGGAGTAACAAAGATATCGATAACATTCTATCTTCAATAATGACAATGTTACCATCCATTGGAGTAACAAAAATCTCGACAAAATACTACCTTCCATAATGACAAGGCAACCATCCATTGGAGTAACAAAAATCTGAACAACAGACTACCTTCCATAATGACAAGGCTACCATCCATTGGAGTAACAAAAATCTCGACAACAGACTACCTTCCATAATGACAAGGCTATCATCCATTGGAGTAACAAAGATATCGATAACAGACTACCTTCAATAATGATAAGGCTACCTTCCATTGGAGTAACAAAAATCCTGAAAAAATACTACCTTCCATAATGATAAGGCAACCATTCATTGGAGTATCAAAAATCTAGATAAAAAACTACCTTCCATTATGATAAGGCTACCATCCATTGGAGTTACAAAAATCTCAACAAAAGACTACCTTCCATAATGACAAGGCTACCATCCATTGGAGTAACAAAAATCTCGATAACAGACTACCTTCCATAATGACAAGGATACCATCCATTGGAGTAACAAAAATCTCGACAATAGACTACCTTCCATAATGACAAGGCTATCATCAATTGGAGTAACAAAGATATCGATAACAGACTACCTTCAATAATGATAAGGCTACCTTCCATTGGAGTAACAAAAATCCCGAAAAAATACTACCTTCCATAATGACAACGTTACCATCCATTGGAATAACAAAAATCTCGACAATAGACTACCTTCCATAATGACATGGCTACCATCCAATGGAATAACAAAATTATCAACAACAGACTACCTTCCATAATTACAAGGCTACCATCCATTGGGGTAACAAAAATCTCGATAACAGACTACCTTCCATAATGACAAGGCTACCATCCATTGGAGTAACAAAAATCTCGACAACAGACTACCTTCCATAATGACAAGGCTATCATCCATTGGAGTAACAAAGATATCGATAACAGACTACCTTCAATAATGATAAGGCTACCTTCCATTTGAGTAACAAAAAACCTTAAAAAATACTACCTTCCATAATGACAAGGCAACCATCCATTGGAGTTACAAAAATCTCAACAAAAGACTACCTTCCATAATGACAAGGCTACCATCCATTGGAGTAACAAAAATCTCGATAACAGACTACCTTCCATAATGACAAGGATACCATCCATTGGAGTAACAAAAATCTCGACAACAGACTACCTTCCATAATGACAAGGCTATCATCAATTGGAGTAACAAATATATCGATAACAGACTACCTTCAATAATGATAAGGCTACCTTCCATTAGAGTAACAAAAATCCTGAAAAAATACTACCTTCCATAATGACAAGGTTACCATCCATTGGAATAACAAAAATCTCGACAATAGACTACCTTCCATAATGACAAGGCTACCATCCAATGGAATAACAAAATTATCAACAACAGACTACCTTCCATATTAACAAGGCTACAATCCATTGGAGTAAATGAAATCTTAACGACAAACTACCTTCCATAATGACAAGGATACCATGCATTCGAGGAACAAAAATATCGACAATAGACTACCTTCTATAATTACAAGGCTACATCCATTGGGGTAACAAAAATCTCTACAACATACTACCTTCCATAATGACAAGGCTACGGTCCATTGGAGTAACAAAAATCTCGACAAAAAACTACCTTCCATAATGAAAAGGCTACCATCCATTGGAATAACAAAAATCTCGACAATAGACTTCCTTCCATAATGACAAGGCTACCATCCATTGGAGTAACAAAAATCTAGATAAAAAACTACCTTCCATAATGATAAGGCTACCATCCATTGGAATAACAAAAATCTCGACAATAAACTACCTTCCATAATGACAAGGCTACCGTCCATTGGAGTAACAAATATCTGAACAACAGACTACCTTGCATAATG
Source organism: Vicia faba (assembly GCA_948472305.1). NCBI lineage: Eukaryota > Viridiplantae > Streptophyta > Magnoliopsida > Fabales > Fabaceae > Vicia > Vicia faba. The sequence continues at coordinate 582,929,236 of OX451739.1, read as the reverse complement.
ACAAGGATATCATTCATTGGAGTAACAAAGATATCGACAATAGACTACCTTCCATAATGACAAGGCAACCATCCATTGGAGTAACAAAAATTTGAACAACAGACTACCTTCCGTAATGACAAGGCTACCATCCATTGGAGTAACAAAAATCTCGATAACAGACTACCTTCCATAATGACAAGGCTACCATCCATTGGAGTAAAAAAAATCTCGACATCAGACTACCTTCCATAATGACAAGGCTACCATCCATTGGAGTAACAAAAATCTCGACAAAATACTACCTTCCATAATGACAAGGCAACCATCCATTAGAGTAACAAAAATGTGAACAACAGACTACCTTGCATAATGACAAGGCTATCATCCATTAGTGTAACAAAGATATCGACAACAAACTACCTTCCATAATGACAAGGCTACCATCCATTGGAGTAACAAAAATCTCGATAAAAAACTACCTTCCATAATGATAAGGCTACCATCCATTGGAGTTACAAAAATCTCAACAAAAGACTACCTTCCATAATGATAAGGCTACCAACCATTGGAGTAACAAAAATCTCGTTAACAGACTACTTTCCATAATGACAAGGATACCATCCATTGGAGTAACAAAAATATCGACAACAGACTACCTTCCATAATGACAAGGCTATCATCCATTGGAGTAACAAAGATATCGATAACAGACTACCTTCAATAATGATAAGGCTACCTTCCATTGGAGTAACAAAAATCCCGAAAAAATACTACCTTCCATAATGACAAGGTTACCATCCATTGGAATAACAAAAATCTCGACAATAGTCTACCTTCCATAATGACAAGGCTACCATCCAATGGAATAACAAAATTCTCAACAACACACTACCTTCCATATTGACAAGGCTACAATCCATTGGAGTAATAGAAATCTAAACGACGGACTACCTTCCATAATGACAAGGCTACCGTCCATTGGAGTAACAAAAATCTGAACAACAGACTACATTGCATAATGACAAGGATATCATTAATTGGAGTAACAAAGATATCGACAATAGACTACCTTCAATAATGACAAGGCTACCATCCATTGGAGTTAGAAAATCTCGATAATAGACTACCTTCCATATTTACAAGGCTACCATCCATTGGGGTAATAAAAATCTCGATAACAGACTACCTTCCATAATGACAAGGCTACCATCCATTGGAGTAACCAAAATCTCGAAAATAGACTACCTTCCATAATGACAAGGCTATCATCCATTGGAGTAACAAAGATATCGATAAAAGACTATCTTCAATAATGACAAGGCTACCATCCATTGGAGTAACAAAAATCTCGACAAAATACTACCTTCCATAATGACAAGGCAACCATCCATTGGAGTAACAAAAATGTGAACAACAGACTACCTTCCATAATGACAAGGCTACCATCCATTGGAGTAACAAAAATCTCGATAACAGACTACCTTCCATAATGACAAGGATACCATCCATTGGATTAACAAAAATCTTGACAACAGACTACCTTCCATAATGACAAGGCTATCATCCATTGGAGTAACAAAGATATCGATAACAGACTACCTTCAATAATGATAAGGCTACCATCCATTGGAGTAACAAAAATCTCGACAACAGAATACCTTCCATAATTACAAGGCTACCATCCATTAGGGTAACAAAAATCTCGATAACAGACTACCTTCCATAATGACAAGGCTACCATCCATTGGAGTAACAAAAATCTCGACATCAGACTACCTTCCATAATGAAAAGGCTATCATCCATTGGAGTAACAAAGATATCGATAATAGACTATCTTCAATAATGACAAGGCTACCATCCATTGGAGTAACAAAAATCTCGACAAAATACTACCTTCCATAATGACAAGGCAACCATCCATTGGAGTAACAAAAATCTGAACAACAGACTACCTTGCATAATGACAAGGCTATCATCCATTAGTGTAACAAAGATATCGACAACAAACTACCTTCAATAATGACAAGGCTACCATCCATTGGAGTAACAAAAATCTCGACAAAAGACTACCTTCCATAATGACAAGGCTACCATCCATTGGAGTAACAAAAATCTCGATAAAAAACTACCTTCCATAATGATAAGGCTACCATCCATTGGAGTTACAAAAATCTCAACAAAAGACTACCTTCCAAAATGACAAGGCTACCGTCCATTGGAGTAACAAAAATCTCGACAAAAAACTACCTTCCATAGTGAAAAGACTACCATCCATTGGAATAACAAAAATCTCGACAATAGACTTCCTTCCATAATGACAAGGCTACCATCCATTGGAGTAACAAAGATATCGATAACACACTATCTTCAATAATGACAAGGCTACCATCCATTGGAGTAACAAAAATCTCGACAAAATACTACCTTCCATAATGACAAGGCAACCATCCATTGGAGTAACAAGAATCTGAACAACATACTACCTTGCATAATGACAAGGCTATCATCCATTAGTGTAACAAAGATATCGACAACAAACTACCTTCAATAATGGCAAGTCTACCATCCATTGGAGTAACAAAAATCTCGACAAAAGACTACCTTCCATAATGACAAGGCTACCATCCATTGGAGTAACAAAAATCTGGATAAAAAACTACCTTCCATAATGATAAGGCTACCATCCATTGGAGTTACAAAAATCTCAACAAAAGACTACCTTCCATAATGACAAGGCTACCATCCATTGGAGTAACAAAAATCTCGATAACAGACTACCTTCCATAATGACAAGGATACCACCCATTGGAGTAACAAAAATCTCGACAACAGACTACCTTCCATAATGACAAGGCTATCATCAATTGGAGTAACAAAGATATCGATAACAGACTACCTTCAATAATGATAAGACTACCTTCCATTGGAGTAACAAAAATCTCGAAAAAATACTACCTTCCATAATGACAAGGTTACCATCCATTGGAATAACAAAAATCTCGACAATAGACTACCTTCCATAATGGCAAGGATACCATCCAATGGAATAACAAAATTCTCAACAACAAACTACCTTCCATATTAATAAGGCTACAATCCATTGGAGTAATAGAAATCTCAACGAAAGACTACCTTCCATAATGACAAGGCAACCATGCATTCGAGGAACAAAAATATCGACAATAGACTACCTTCTATAATTACAAGGCTACATCCATTGGGGTAACAAAAATATCTACAACATACTACCTTCCATAATGACAAGGCTACCGTCCATTGGAGTAACAAAAATATCGACAAAAAACTACCTTCCATAATGAAAAGGCTACCATCCATTGGAATAACAAAAATCTCGACAATAGACTTTCTTCCATAATGACAAGGCTACCATCCATTGGAGTAACAAAAATCTAGATAAAAAACTACCTTCCATAATGATAAGGCTACCATCCATTGGAATAACAAAAATCTCGACAATAGACTACCTTCCATAATGACAAGGCTACCGTCCATTGGAGTAACAAAAATCTGAACAACAGACTACCTTGCATAATGACAAGGATATCATTCATTGGAGTAACATAGATATCGACAATAGACTACCTTCAATAATGACAAGGCTACCATCCATTTGAGTAACAAAAATCTCGACAACAGACTACCTTCCATAATTACAAGGCTACCATCCATTGGGGTAACAAAAATCTCGATAACAGACTACCTTCCATAATGACAAGGCTACCATCCATTGGAGTAACAAAAATCTCGACAACAGACTACCTTCCATAATGACAAGGCTATCATCCATTGGAGTAACAAAAATCTCGACAACAGACTACCTTCCATAATTACAAGGCTACCATCCATTGGGGTAACAAAAATCTCGATAACAGACTACCTTCCATAATGACAAGGCTACCATCCATTGGAGTAACAAAAATCTCGACAACAGACTACCTTCCATAATGACAAGGCTATCATCCATTGGATTAACAAAGATATCGATAACAGACTATCTTCAATAATGACAAGGCTACAATCCATTGGAGTAACAAAAATCTCGAGAAAATACTACCTTCCATAATGACAAGGCAACCATCCATTGGAGTAACAAAAATCCGAACAACAGACTACCTTGCATAATGACAAGGCTATCATCCATTAGTGTAACAAAGATATCGACAACAAACTACCTTCAATAATGACAAGGCTACCATCCATTAGAGTAACAAAAATCTCGACAAAAGACTACCTTCCATAATGACAAGGCTACCATCCATTGGAGTAACAAAAATCTCGATAAAAAACTACCTTCCATAATGATAAGGCTACCATCCATTGGAGTTACAAAAATCTCAACAAAAGACTACCTTCCATAATGAAAAGGCTACCATCCATTAGAGTAACAAAAATATCGACAACAGACTACCTTCCATAATGACAAGGCTACGATCCATTAGAGTAACAAAAATCTCGACAACAGACTATCTTCCATAATGACAAGGCTACCATCCCTTGGAGTAAAGATAATATCAACAAGAGACTACCTTCCATAATGACAAGGCTACCATGAATTGGACTAATGAAAATATCAACAAGACACTACCTTCTAAAATGACAAGGCTACCATACATTGTAATAACAAAAATCTCAACAACAGTCTACTTTCCATAATGACAATGCTACCATCCATTGGAGTAACAAAAATCTCGACAATAGACTACCTTCCATAATGACAAGGCTACCATCCATTGGAGTAAAAAAAATATCGACAACAAACTACCTTCCATAATGACAAGGCTACCATCCATTGAAGTAACAAAAATATCGACAACAGACTACCTTCCATAATGACAAGGCTACCATCCTTTGGAGTGACAAAAATCTCGACAATAGACTACCTTCCATAATGACAAGGCTACCATCCATTGGAGTAATGAAAATATCAACAAGAGACTACCTTCCATAATGACAAGGCTACCATCCATTGGAGTAACAAAAATCTTGCCAACAGACTACCTTCCATAATGACAAGGCTATCATCCATTGGAGTGACAAAAATCTCGATAATAGACTACCTTCCGTAATGAAAAGGCTACCATCCATTAGAGTAACAAAGATATCGACAACAGACTACTTTCTATAATGACAAGGATACCATACATTGTAATAACAAAAATCTCGACAACAAACTACCTTCCAAAATGACAAGGCTACCATACATTATAGTAACAAAAATCTCAACAACAGTCTACTTTCCATAATGACAACGATACCATCCATTGGAGTAACAAAAATCTCGACAATAGACTACCTTCAATAATGAAAAGGCTACCATCCATTGGTGTAAAAAAATATCGACAACAAACTACCATCCATAATGGCAAGGCTAGCATCCATTGGAGTGGCAAAAATCTCGACAATAGACTACCTTCCATAATGGCAAGGCTACCATCCATTGAAGTAACAAAAATATCGAAAAAAGCCAACCTTCCATAATGACAAGGCTACCATCCATTGGAGTAACAAAAATCTCGATAAAAACCTACCTTCCATAATGATAAGGCTACCATCCATTGGAGTTACAGAAATCTCAACAAAAGACTACCTTCCATAATGACAAGGCTACCATCCATTGGAGTAACAAAAATCTCGATAACAGACTACCTTCCATAATGACAAGGATACCATCCATTGGAGTAACAAAAATCTCGACAACAGACTACCTTCCATAATGACAAGGCTATCATCCATTGGAGTAACAAAGATATCGATAACAGACTACCTTCAATAATGATAAGACTACCTTCGATTGGAGTAACAAAAATCCCGAAAAAATACTACCTTCCATAATGACAAGGTTACCATCCATTGGAATAACAAAAATCTCGACAATAGACTACCTTCCATAATGACAAGGCTACCATCCAATGGAATAACAAAATTCTCAACAACACACTACCTTCCATATTGACAAGGCTACAATCCATTGGAGTAATAGAAATCTCAACGACGGACTATCTTCCATAATGACAAGGCTACCATGCATTAGAGGAACAAAAATATCGACAATAGACTACCTTCTATAATTACAAGGCTACATCCATTGGGGTAACAAAAATCTCGACAACATACTACCTTCCATAATGACAAGGCTACCGTCCATTGGAGTAACAAAAATCTCGAAAAAAACTACCTTCCATAATGAAAAGGCTACCATCCATTGGAATAACAAAAATCTCGACAATAGACTTCCTTCCATAATGACAAGGCTACCATCCATTGGAGTAACAAAAATCTAGATGAAAAACTACCTTTCATAATGATAAGGCTACCATCCATTGGAATAACAAAAATCTCGATAATAGACTACATTCCATAATGACAAGGCTACCATCCATTGGAGTAACAAAAATCTGAACAACAGATTACCTTGCATAATGAAAAGGATATCATTCATTGGAGTAACAAAGATATCGACAATAGACTACCTTCAATAATGACAAGGCAACCATCCATTGGAGTAACAAAAATCTCGACAACAGAATACCTTCCATAATTACAAGGCTACCATCCATTAGGGTAACAAAAATCTCGATAACAGACTACCTTCCATAATGACAAGGCTACCATCCATTGGAGTAACAAAAATCTCGATAAAAAACTACCTTCCATAATGATAAGGCTACCATCCATTGGAGTTACAAAAATCTCAACAAAAGACTACCTTCCGAAATGACAAGGCTACCGTCCATTGGAGTAACAAAAATCTCGATAACAGACTACCTTCCATAATGACAAGGATACCACCCATTGGAGTAACAAAAATCTCGACAACAGACTACCTTCCATAATGACAAGGCTATCATCAATTGGAGTAACAAAGATATCGATAACAGACTACCTTCAATAATGATAAGACTACCTTCCATTGGAGTAACAAAAATCCCGAAAAAATACTACCTTCCATAATGACAAGGTTACCATCCATTGGAATAACAAAAATCTCGACAATAGACTACCTTCCATAATGGCAAGGATACCATCCAATGGAATAACAAAATTCTCAACAACAAACTACCTTCCATATTAACAAGGCTACAATCCATTGGAGTAATAGAAATCTCAACGACAGACTACCTTCCATAATGACAAGGCTACCATGCATTCGAGTAACAAAAATATCGACAATAGACTACCTTCTATAATTACAAGGCTACATCCATTGGGGTAACAAAAATCTCTACAACATACTACCTTCCATAATGACAAGGCTACCGTCCATTGGAGTAACAAAAATATCGACAAAAAACTACCTTCCATAATGAAAAGGCTACCATCCATTGGAATAACAAAAATCTCAACAATAGACTTTCTTCCATAATGACAAGGCTACCATCCATTGGAGTAACAAAAATCTAGATAAAAAACTACCTTCCATAATGATAAGGCTACCATCCATTGGAATAACAAAAATCTCGACAATAGACTACCTTCCATAATGACAAGGCTACCGTCCATTGGAGTAACAAAAATCTAAACAACAGACTACCTTGCATAATGACAAGGATATCATTCATTGGAGTAACAAAGATATCGACAATAGACTACCTTCAATAATGACAAGGCTACCATCCATTGGAGTAACAAAAATCTCGACAACAGACTACCTTCCATAATTACAAGGCTACCATCCATTGGGGTAACAAAAATCTCAATAACAGACTACCTTCCATAATGACAAGGCTACCATCCATTGGAGTAACAAAAATCTCGACAACAGACTACCTTCCATAATGACAAGGCTATCATCCATTGGATTAACAAAGATATCGATAACAGACTATCTTCAATAATGACAAGGCTACAATCCATTGGAGTAACAAAAATCTCGAGAAAATACTACCTTCCATAATGACAAGGCAACCATCCATTGGAGTAACAAAAATCCGAACAACAGACTACCTTGCATAATGACAAGGCTATCATCCATTAGTGTAACAAAGATATCGACAACAAACTACCTTCAATAATGACAAGGCTACCATCCATTAGAGTAACAAAAATCTCGACAAAAGACTACCTTCCATAATGACAAGGCTACCATCCATTGGAGTAACAAAAATCTCGATAAAAAACTACCTTCCATAATGATAAGGCTACCATCCATTGGAGTTACAAAAATCTCAACAAAAGACTACCTTCCATAATGAAAAGGCTACCATCCATTAGAGTAACAAAAATATCGACAACAGACTACCTTCCATAATGACAAGGCTACGATCCATTAGAGTAACAAAAATCTCGACAACAGACTATCTTCCATAATGACAAGGCTACCATCCCTTGGAGTAAAGATAATATCAACAAGAGACTACCTTCCATAATGACAAGGCTACCATGAATTGGACTAATGAAAATATCAACAAGACACTACCTTCTAAAATGACAAGGCTACCATACATTGTAGTAACAAAAATCTCAACAACAGTCTACTTTCCATAATGACAATGCTACCATCCATTGGAGTAACAAAAATATCGACAATAGACTACCTTCCATAATGACAAGGCTACCATCCATTGGAGTAAAAAAAATCTCGACAACAAACTACCTTCCATAATGACAAGGCTACCATCCATTGAAGTAACAAAAATATCGACAACAGACTACCTTCCATAATGACAAGGCTACCATCCTTTGGAGTGACAAAAATATCGACAATAGACTACCTTCCATAATGACAAGGCTACCATCCATTGGAGTAACAAAAATATCAACAAGAGACTACCTTCCATAATGACAAGGCTACCATCCATTGGAGTAACAAAAATATTGCCAACAGACTACCTTCCATAATGACAAGGCTATCATCCATTGGAGTGACAAAAATCTCGATAATAGACTACCTTCCGTAATGACAAGGCTACCATCCATTAGAGTAACAAAGATATCGACAACAGACTACTTTCTATAATGACAAGGATACCATACATTGTAATAACAAAAATCTCGACAACAAACTACCTTCCAAAATGACAAGGCTACCATACATTGTAGTAATAAAAATCTCAACAACAGTATACTTTCCATAATGACAACGCTACCATCCATTGGAGTAACAAAAATCTCGACAATAGACTACCTTCAATAATGACAAGGCTACCATCCATTGGTGTAAAAAAATATCGACAACAAACTACCATCCATAATGGCAACGCTAGCATCCATTGGAGTGGCAAAAATATAGACAATAGACTACCTTCCATAATGGCAAGGCTACCATCCATTGAAGTAACAAAAATATCGACAAAAGACTACCTTCCATAATGACAAGGCTACCATCCATTGGAGTAACAAAAATCTCGATAAAAAACTACCTTCCATAATGATAAGGCTACCATCCATTGGAGTTACAAAAATCTCAACAAAAGACAACCTTCTATAATGACAAGGCTACCATCCATTGGAGTAACAAAAATCTCGACAACAGACTACCTTCCATAATGACAAGGCTATCATCCATTGGATTAACAAAGATATCGATAACAGACTATCTTCAATAATGACAAGGCTACAATCCATTGGAGTAACAAAAATCTCGAGAAAATACTACCTTCCATAATGACAAGGCAACCATCCATTGGAGTAACAAAAATCCGAACAACAGACTACCTTGCATAATGACAAGGCTATCATCCATTAGTGTAACAAAGATATCGACAACAAACTACCTTCAATAATGACAAGGCTACCATCCATTAGAGTAACAAAAATCTCGACAAAAGACTACCTTCCATAATGACAAGGCTACCATCCATTGGAGTAACAAAAATCTCGATAAAAAACTACCTTCCATAATGATAAGGCTACCATCCATTGGAGTTACAAAAATCTCAACAAAAGACTACCTTCCATAATGAAAAGGCTACCATCCATTAGAGTAACAAAAATATCGACAACAGACTACCTTCCATAATGACAAGGCTACGATCCATTAGAGTAACAAAAATCTCGACAACAGACTATCTTCCATAATGACAAGGCTACCATCCCTTGGAGTAAAGATAATATCAACAAGAGACTACCTTCCATAATGACAAGGCTACCATGAATTGGACTAATGAAAATATCAACAAGACACTACCTTCTAAAATGACAAGGCTACCATACATTGTAGTAACAAAAATCTCAACAACAGTCTACTTTCCATAATGACAATGCTACCATCCATTGGAGTAACAAAAATATCGACAATAGACTACCTTCCATAATGACAAGGCTACCATCCATTGGAGTAAAAAAAATCTCGACAACAAACTACCTTCCATAATGACAAGGCTACCATCCATTGAAGTAACAAAAATATCGACAACAGACTACCTTCCATAATGACAAGGCTACCATCCTTTGGAGTGACAAAAATATCGACAATAGACTACCTTCCATAATGACAAGGCTACCATCCATTGGAGTAACAAAAATATCAACAAGAGACTACCTTCCATAATGACAAGGCTACCATCCATTGGAGTAACAAAAATATTGCCAACAGACTACCTTCCATAATGACAAGGCTATCATCCATTGGAGTGACAAAAATCTCGATAATAGACTACCTTCCGTAATGACAAGGCTACCATCCATTAGAGTAACAAAGATATCGACAACAGACTACTTTCTATAATGACAAGGATACCATACATTGTAATAACAAAAATCTCGACAACAAACTACCTTCCAAAATGACAAGGCTACCATACATTGTAGTAATAAAAATCTCAACAACAGTATACTTTCCATAATGACAACGCTACCATCCATTGGAGTAACAAAAATCTCGACAATAGACTACCTTCAATAATGACAAGGCTACCATCCATTGGTGTAAAAAAATATCGACAACAAACTACCATCCATAATGGCAACGCTAGCATCCATTGGAGTGGCAAAAATATAGACAATAGACTACCTTCCATAATGGCAAGGCTACCATCCATTGAAGTAACAAAAATATCGACAAAAGACTACCTTCCATAATGACAAGGCTACCATCCATTGGAGTAACAAAAATCTCGATAAAAAACTACCTTCCATAATGATAAGGCTACCATCCATTGGAGTTACAAAAATCTCAACAAAAGACAACCTTCTATAATGACAAGGCTACCATCCATTGGAGTAACAAAAATCTCGACAACAGACTACCTTCCATAAAGACAAGGCTATCATCCATTGGAGTAACAAAGATATCGATAACAGACTACCTTCAATAATGATAAGGCTACCTTCCATTGGAGTAACAAAAATCCCAAAAAAATACTACCTTCCATAATGACAAGGTTACCATCCATGGGAATAACAAAAATCTCGACAATAGACTACCTTCCATAATGACAAGGCTACCATCCAATGGAATAACAAAATTCTCAACAACACACTACCTTCCATATTGACAAGGCTACAATCCATTGGAGTAATAGAAATCTCAACGACGGACTATCTTCCATAATGACAAGGCCACCATGCATTAGAGGAACAAAAATATCGACAATAGACTACCTTCTATAATTACAAGGCTACATCCATTGGGGTAACAAAAATCTCGACAACATACTACCTTCCATAATGACAAGGCTACCGTCCATTGGAGTAACAAAAATCTCGACAAAAAACTACCTTCCATAATGAAAAGGCTACCATCCATTGGAATAACAAAAATCTCGACAATAGACTTCCTTCCATAATGACAAGGTTACCATCCATTGGAGTAACAAAAATCTAGATGAAAAACTACCTTCCATAATGATAAGGCTACCATCCATTGGAATAACAAAAATCTCGATAATAGACTACATTCCATAATGACAAGGCTAACATCCATTGGAGTAACAAAAATCTGAACAACAGACTACCTTGCATAATGAAAAGGATATCATTCATTGGAGTAACAAAGATATCGACAATAGACTACCTTCAATAATGACAAGGATACCATCCATTGGAGTAACAAAAATCTCGACAACAGAATACCTTCCATAATTACAAGGCTACCATCCATTAGTGTAACAAAAATCTCGATAACAGACTACCTTCCATAATGACAAGGCTACCATCCATTGGAGTAACAAAAATCTCGACAACAGACTACCTTCCATAATGACAAGGCTATCATCCATTAGAGTAACAAAGATATCGATAACAGACTATCTTCAATAATGACAAGGCTACCATCCATTGGAGTAACAAAAATCTCGACAAAATACTACCTTCCATAATGACAAGGCAACCATCCATTGGAGTAACAAAAATCTGAACAACAGACTACCTTGCATAATGACAAGGCTATCATCCATTAGTGTAACAAAGATATCGGCAACAAACTACCTTCAATAATGACAAGGCTACCATCCATTGGAGTAACAAAAATCTCGACAAAAGACTACCTTCCATAATGACAAGGCTACCATCCATTGGAGTAACAAAAATCTCGATAAAAAACTACCTTCCATAATGATAAGGCTACCATCCATTGGAGTTACAAAAATCTCAACAAAAGACTACCTTCCAAAATGACAAGGCTACCGTCCATTGTAGTAACAAAAATCTCGACAAAAAACTACCTTCCATAATGAAAAGGCTACCATCCATTTGAATAACAAAAATCTCGACAATAGACTTCCTACCATAATGACAAGGCTACCATCCATTGGAGTAACAAAGATATCGATAACACAGTATCTTCAATAATGACAAGGCTACCATCCATTAGAGTAACAAAAATCTCGACAAAATACTACCTTCCATAATGACAAGGCAACCATCCATTGGAGTAACAAGAATCTGAACAACATACTACCTTGCATAATGACAAGGCTATCATCCATTAGTGAAACAAAGATATCGACAACAAACTACCTTCAATAATGGCAAGGCTACCATCCATTGGAGTAACAAAAATCTCGACAAAAGACTACCTTCCATAATGACAAGGCTACCATCCATTGGAGTAACAAAAATCTGGATAAAAAACTACCTTCCATAATGATAAGGCTACCATCCATTGGAGTTACAAAAATATCATGAAAAGACTACCTTCCATAATGACAAGGCTACCATTCATTGGAGTAACAAAAATCTCGATAACAGACTACCTTCCATAATGACAAGGATACCATCCATTGGAGTAACAAAAATCTCGACAACAGACTACCTTCCATAATGACAAGGATATCATCAATTGGAGTAACAAAGATATCGATAACAGACTACCTTCAATAATGATAAGACTACCTTCCAATGGAGTAACAAAAATCCCGAAAAAATACTACCTTCCATAATGACAAGGTTACCATCCATTGGAATAACAAAAATCTCGACAATAGACTACCTTCCATAATGACAAGGCTACCATCCAATGGAATAACAAAATTCTCAACAACAAACTACCTTCTATATTAACAAGGCTACAATCCATTGGAGTAATAGAAATCTCAATGACAGACTACCTTCCATAATGACAAGGCTACCATGCATTCGAGGAACAAAAATATCGACAATAGACTGCCTTCTATAATTACAAGGCTACATCCATTGGGGTAACAAAAATCTCTACAACATACTACCTTCCATAATGACAAGGCTACCGTCCATTGGGGTAACAAAAATCTCGATAACAGACTACCTTCCATAATGACAAGGCTACCATCCATTGGAGTAACAAAAATCTCGACAACAGACTACCTTCCATAATGACAAGGCTATCATCCATTGGAGTAACAAAGATATCGATAACAGACTATCTTCAATAATGACAAGGCTACCATCCATTGGAGTAACAAAAATCTCGAGAAAATACTACCTTCCATAATGACAAGGCAACCATCCATTGGAGTAACAAAAATCTGAACAACAGACTACCTTGCATAATGACAAGGCTATCATCCATTAGTTTAACAAAGATATCGACAACAAACTACCTTCAATAATGACAAGGCTACCATCCATTAGAGTAACAAAAATCTCGACAAAAGATTACCTTCCATAATGACAAGGCTACCATCCATTGGAGTAACAAAAATCTCGATAAAAAACTACCTTCCATAATGACAAGGCTACCATACATTGTAGTAACAAAAATCTCAACAACAGTCTACTTTCCATAATGAAAAGGCTACCATCCATTGGAGTAACAAAAATATCGACAACAGACTACCTTCCATAATGACAAGGCTACGATCCATTAGAGTAACAAAAATCTCGACAACAGACTATCTTCCATAATGACAAGGCTACCATCCCATGGAGTAAAGATAATATCAACAAGAGACTACCTTCCATAATGACAAGGCTACCATGAATTGGACTAATGAAAATATCAACAAGACACTACCTTCTAAAATGACAAGGCTACCATACATTGTAGTAACAAAAATCTCAACAACAGTCTACTTTCCATAATGACAACACTTCCATCCATTGGAGTAACAAAAATCTCGACAATAGACTACCTTCCATAATGACAAGGCTACCATCCATTGGAGTAACAAAAATCTCGATAACAGACTACCTTCCATAATGACAAGGATACCATCCATTGGAGTAACAAAAATCTCGACAACAGACTACCTTCCATAATGACAAGGCTATCATCCATTGGAGTAACAAAGATATCGATAACAGACTACCTTCAATAATGATAAGGCTACCTTCCATTGGAGTAACAAAAATCCCAAAAAAATACTACCTTCCATAATGACAAGGTTACCATCCATTGGAATAACAAAAATCTCGACAATAGACTACCTTCCATAATGACAAGGCTACCATCCAATGGAATAACAAAATTCTCAACAACACACTACCTTCCATATTGACAAGGCTACAATCCATTGGAGTAATAGAAATCTCAACGACGGACTATCTTCCATAATGACAAGGCTACCATGCATTAGAGGAACAAAAATATCGACAATAGACTACCTTCTATAATTACAAGGCTACATCCATTGGGGTAACAAAAATCTCGACAACATACTACCTTCCATAATGACAAGGCTACCGTCCATTGGAGTAACAAAAATCTGAACAACAGACTACCTTGCATAATGACAAGGCTATCATCCATTAGTGTAACAAAGATATCGGCAACAAACTACCTTCAATAATGACAAGGCTACCATCCATTGGAGTAACAAAAATCTCGACAAAAGACTACCTTCCATAATGACAAGGCTACCATCCATTGGAGTAACAAAAATCTCGATAAAAAACTACCTTCCATAATGATAAGGCTACCATCCATTGGAGTTACAAAAATCTCAACAAAAGACTACCTTCCAAAATGACAAGGCTACCGTCCATTGTAGTAACAAAAATCTCGACAAAAAACTACCTTCCATAATGAAAAGGCTACCATCCATTTGAATAACAAAAATCTCGACAATAGACTTCCTACCATAATGACAAGGCTACCATCCATTGGAGTAACAAAGATATCGATAACACAGTATCTTCAATAATGACAAGGCTACCATCCATTAGAGTAACAAAAATCTCGACAAAATACTACCTTCCATAATGACAAGGCAACCATCCATTGGAGTAACAAGAATCTGAACAACATACTACCTTGCATAATGACAAGGCTATCATCCATTAGTGAAACAAAGATATCGACAACAAACTACCTTCCATAATGACAAGGCTACCATCCATTGGAGTAACAAAAATCTGGATAAAAAACTACCTTCCATAATGATAAGGCTACCATCCATTGGAGTTACAAAAATATCATGAAAAGACTACCTTCCATAATGACAAGGCTACCATTCATTGGAGTAACAAAAATCTCGATAACAGACTACCTTCCATAATGACAAGGATACCATCCATTGGAGTAACAAAAATCTCGACAACAGACTACCTTCCATAATGACAAGGCTATCATCAATTGGAGTAACAAAGATATCGATAACAGACTACCTTCAATAATGATAAGACTACCTTCCATTGGAGTAACAAAAATCCCGAAAAAATACTACCTTCCATAATGACAAGGTTACCATCCATTGGAATAACAAAAATATCGACAATAGACTACCTTCCATAATGGCAAGGCTACCATCCAATGGAATAACAAAATTCTCAACAACAAACTACCTTCTATATTAACAAGGCTACAATCCATTGGAGTAATAGAAATCTCAACGACAGACTACCTTCCATAATGACAAGGCTACCATGCATTCGAGGAACAAAAATATCGACAATAGACTGCCTTCTATAATTACAAGGCTACATCCATTGGGGTAACAAAAATCTCTACAACATACTACCTTCCATAATGACAAGGCTACCGTCCATCGGGTTAACAAAAATCTCGATAACAGACTACCTTCCATAATGACAAGGCTACCATCCATTGGAGTAACAAAAATCTCGACAACAGACTACCTTCCATAATGACAAGGCTATCATCCATTGGAGTAACAAAGATATCGATAGCAGACTATCTTCAATAATGACAAGGCTACCATCCATTGGAGTAACAAAAATCTCGAGAAAATACTACCTTCCATAATGACAAGGCAACCATCCATTGGAGTAACAAAAATCTGAACAACAGACTACCTTGCATAATGACAAGGCTATCATCCATTAGTTTAACAAAGATATCGACAACAAACTACCTTCAATAATGACAAGGCTACCATCCATTAGAGTAACAAAAATCTCGACAAAAGATTACCTTCCATAATGACAAGGCTACCATCCATTGGAGTAACAAAAATCTCGATAAAAAACTACCTTCCATAATGACAAGGCTACCATACATTGTAGTAACAAAAATCTCAACAACAGTCTACTTTCCATAATGAAAAGGCTACCATCCATTGGAGTAACAAAAATATCGACAACAGACTACCTTCCATAATGACAAGGCTACGATCCATTAGAGTAACAAAAATCTCGACAACAGACTATCTTCCATAATGACAAGGCTACCATCCCTTGGAGTAAAGATAATATCAACAAGAGACTACCTTCCATAATGACAAGGCTACCATGAATTGGACTAATGAAAATATCAACAAGACACTACCTTCTAAAATGACAAGGCTACCATACATTGTAGTAACAAAAATCTTCACAACAGTCTACTTTCCATAATGACAACACTTCCATCCATTGGAGTAACAAAAATCTCGACAATAGACTACCTTCCATAATGACAAGGCTACCATCCATTGGAGTAACAAAAATCTCGATAACAGACTACCTTCCATAATGACAAGGATACCATCCATTGGAGTAACAAAAATCTCGACAACAGACTACCTTCCATAATGACAAGGCTATCATCCATTGGAGTAACAAAGATATCGATAACAGACTACCTTCAATAATGATAAGGCTACCTTCCATTGGAGTAACAAAAATCCCAAAAAAATACTACCTTCCATAATGACAAGGTTACCATCCATTGGAATAACAAAAATCTCGACAATAGACTACCTTCCATAATGACAAGGCTACCATCCAATGGAATAACAAAATTCTCAACAACACACTACCTTCCATATTGACAAGGCTACAATCCATTGGAGTAATAGAAATCTCAACGACGGACTATCTTCCATAATGACAAGGCTACCATGCATTAGAGGAACAAAAATATCGACAATAGACTACCTTCTATAATTACAAGGCTACATCCATTGGGGTAACAAAAATCTCGACAACATACTACCTTCCATAATGACAAGGCTACCGTCCATTGGAGTAACAAAAATCTGAACAACAGACTACCTTGCATAATGACAAGGCTATCATCCATTAGTGTAACAAAGATATCGGCAACAAACTACCTTCAATAATGACAAGGCTACCATCCATTGGAGTAACAAAAATCTCGACAAAAGACTACCTTCCATAATGACAAGGCTACCATCCATTGGAGTAACAAAAATCTCGATAAAAAACTACCTTCCATAATGATAAGGCTACCATCCATTGGAGTTACAAAAATCTCAACAAAAGACTACCTTCCAAAATGACAAGGCTACCGTCCATTGTAGTAACAAAAATCTCGACAAAAAACTACCTTCCATAATGAAAAGGCTACCATCCATTTGAATAACAAAAATCTCGACAATAGACTTCCTACCATAATGACAAGGCTACCATCCATTGGAGTAACAAAGATATCGATAACACAGTATCTTCAATAATGACAAGGCTACCATCCATTAGAGTAACAAAAATCTCGACAAAATACTACCTTCCATAATGACAAGGCAACCATCCATTGGAGTAACAAGAATCTGAACAACATACTACCTTGCATAATGACAAGGCTATCATCCATTAGTGAAACAAAGATATCGACAACAAACTACCTTCCATAATGACAAGGCTACCATCCATTGGAGTAACAAAAATCTCGATAACAGACTACCTTCCATAATGACAAGGCTACCATCCATTGGAGTAACAAAAATCTGGATAAAAAACTACCTTCCATAATGATAAGGCTACCATCCATTGGAGTTACAAAAATATCATGAAAAGACTACCTTCCATAATGACAAGGCTACCATTCATTGGAGTAACAAAAATCTCGATAACAGACTACCTTCCATAATGACAAGGATACCATCCATTGGAGTAACAAAAATCTCGACAACAGACTACCTTCCATAATGACAAGGCTATCATCAATTGGAGTAACAAAGATATCGATAACAGACTACCTTCAATAATGATAAGACTACCTTCCATTGGAGTAACAAAAATCCCGAAAAAATACTACCTTCCATAATGACAAGGTTACCATCCATTGGAATAACAAAAATATCGACAATAGACTACCTTCCATAATGGCAAGGCTACCATCCAATGGAATAACAAAATTCTCAACAACAAACTACCTTCTATATTAACAAGGCTACAATCCATTGGAGTAATAGAAATCTCAACGACAGACTACCTTCCATAATGACAAGGCTACCATGCATTCGAGGAACAAAAATATCGACAATAGACTGCCTTCTATAATTACAAGGCTACATCCATTGGGGTAACAAAAATCTCTACAACATACTACCTTCCATAATGACAAGGCTACCGTCCATCGGGTTAACAAAAATCTCGATAACAGACTACCTTCCATAATGACAAGGCTACCATCCATTGGAGTAACAAAAATCTCGACAACAGACTACCTTCCATAATGACAAGGCTATCATCCATTGGAGTAACAAAGATATCGATAGCAGACTATCTTCAATAATGACAAGGCTACCATCCATTGGAGTAACAAAAATCTCGAGAAAATACTACCTTCCATAATGACAAGGCAACCATCCATTGGAGTAACAAAAATCTGAACAAAGAACTACCTTGCATAATGACAAGGCTATCATCCATTAGTTTAACAAAGATATCGACAACAAACTACCTTCAATAATGACAAGGCTACCATCCATTAGAGTAACAAAAATCTCGACAAAAGATTACCTTCCATAATGACAAGGCTACCATCCATTGGAGTAACAAAAATCTCGATAAAAAACTACCTTCCATAATGACAAGGCTACCATACATTGTAGTAACAAAAATCTCAACAACAGTCTACTTTCCATAATGAAAAGGCTACCATCCATTGGAGTAACAAAAATATCGACAACAGACTACCTTCCATAATGACAAGGCTACGATCCATTAGAGTAACAAAAATCTCGACAACAGACTATCTTCCATAATGACAAGGCTACCATCCCTTGGAGTAAAGATAATATCAACAAGAGACTACCTTCCATAATGACAAGGCTACCATGAATTGGACTAATGAAAATATCAACAAGACACTACCTTCTAAAATGACAAGGCTACCATACATTGTAGTAACAAAAATCTCAACAACAGTCTACTTTCCATAATGACAACACTTCCATCCATTGGAGTAACAAAAATCTCGACAATAGACTACCTTCCATAATGACAAGGCTACCATCCATTGGAGTAACAAAAATCTCGATAACAGACTACCTTCCATAATGACAAGGATACCATCCATTGGAGTAACAAAAATCTCGACAACAGACTACCTTCCATAATGACAAGGCTATCATCAATTGGAGTAACAAAGATATCGATAACAGACTACCTTCAATAATGATAAGACTACCTTCCATTGGAGTAACAAAAATCCCGAAAAAATACTACCTTCCATAATGACAAGGTTACCATCCATTGGAATAACAAAAATATCGACAATAGACTACCTTCCATAATGGCAAGGCTACCATCCAATGGAATAACAAAATTCTCAACAACAAACTACCTTCTATATTAACAAGGCTACAATCCATTGGAGTAATAGAAATCTCAACGACAGACTACCTTCCATAATGACAAGGCTACCATGCATTCGAGGAACAAAAATATCGACAATAGACTGCCTTCTATAATTACAAGGCTACATCCATTGGGGTAACAAAAATCTCTACAACATACTACCTTCCATAATGACAAGGCTACCGTCCATCGGGTTAACAAAAATCTCGATAACAGACTACCTTCCATAATGACAAGGCTACCATCCATTGGAGTAACAAAAATCTCGACAACAGACTACCTTCCATAATGACAAGGCTATCATCCATTGGAGTAACAAAGATATCGATAGCAGACTATCTTCAATAATGACAAGGCTACCATCCATTGGAGTAACAAAAATCTCGAGAAAATACTACCTTCCATAATGACAAGGCAACCATCCATTGGAGTAACAAAAATCTGAACAAAGAACTACCTTGCATAATGACAAGGCTATCATCCATTAGTTTAACAAAGATATCGACAACAAACTACCTTCAATAATGACAAGGCTACCATCCATTAGAGTAACAAAAATCTCGACAAAAGATTACCTTCCATAATGACAAGGCTACCATCCATTGGAGTAACAAAAATCTCGATAAAAAACTACCTTCCATAATGACAAGGCTACCATACATTGTAGTAACAAAAATCTCAACAACAGTCTACTTTCCATAATGAAAAGGCTACCATCCATTGGAGTAACAAAAATATCGACAACAGACTACCTTCCATAATGACAAGGCTACGATCCATTAGAGTAACAAAAATCTCGACAACAGACTATCTTCCATAATGACAAGGCTACCATCCCTTGGAGTAAAGATAATATCAACAAGAGACTACCTTCCATAATGACAAGGCTACCATGAATTGGACTAATGAAAATATCAACAAGACACTACCTTCTAAAATGACAAGGCTACCATACATTGTAGTAACAAAAATCTCAACAACAGTCTACTTTCCATAATGACAACACTTCCATCCATTGGAGTAACAAAAATCTCGACAATAGACTACCTTCCATAATGACAAGGCTACCATCCATTGGAGTAACAAAAATCTCGATAACAGACTACCTTCCATAATGACAAGGATACCATCCATTGGAGTAACAAAAATCTCGACAACAGACTACCTTCCATAATGACAAGGCTATCATCCATTGGAGTAACAAAGATATCGATAACAGACTACCTTCAATAATGATAAGGCTACCTTCCATTGGAGTAACAAAAATCCCAAAAAAATACTACCTTCCATAATGACAAGGTTACCATCCATTGGAATAACAAAAATCTCGACAATAGACTACCTTCCATAATGACAAGGCTACCATCCAATGGAATAACAAAATTCTCAACAACACACTACCTTCCATATTGACAAGGCTACAATCCATTGGAGTAATAGAAATCTCAACGACGGACTATCTTCCATAATGACAAGGCTACCATGCATTAGAGGAACAAAAATATCGACAATAGACTACCTTCTATAATTACAAGGCTACATCCATTGGGGTAACAAAAATCTCGACAACATACTACCTTCCATAATGACAAGGCTACCGTCCATTGGAGTAACAAAAATCTCGAAAAAAACTACCTTCCATAATGAAAAGGCTACCATCCATTGGAATAACAAAAATCTCGACAATAGACTTCTTTCCATAATGACAAGGCTACCATCCATTGGAGTAACAAAAATCTAGATGAAAAACTACCTTTCATAATGATAAGGCTACCATCCATTGGAATAACAAAAATCTCGATAATAGACTACATTCCATAATGACAAGGCTACCATCCATTGGAGTAACAAAAATCTGAACAACATATTACCTTGCATAATGAAAAGGATATCATTCATTGGAGTAACAAAGATATCGACAATAGACTACCTTCAATAATGACAAGGCAACCATCCATTGGAGTAACAAAAATCTCGACAACAAAATACCTTCCATAATTACAAGGCTACCATCCATTAGGGTAACAAAAATCTCGATAACAGACTACCTTCCATAATGACAAGGCTACCACCCATTGGAGTAACAAAAATCTCGATAAAAAACTACCTTCCATAATGATAAGGCTACCAACCATTGGAGTTACAAAAATCTCAACAAAAGACTACCTTCCAAAATGACAAGGCTACCGTCCATTGGAGTAACAAAAATCTCGATAACAGACTACCTTCCATAATGACAAGGATACCACCCATTGGAGTAACAAAAATCTCGACAACAGACTACCTTCCATAATGACAAGGCTATCATAAATTGGAGTAACAAAGATATCGATAACAGACTACCTTCAATAATGATAAGACTACCTTCCATTGGAGTAACAAAAATCCCGAAAAAATACTACCTTCCATAATGACAAGGTTACCATCCATTGGAATAACAAAAATCTCGACAATAGACTACCTTCCATAATGGCAAGGATACCATCCAATGGAATAACAAAATTCTCAACAACAAACTACCTTCCATATTAACAAGGCTACAATCCATTGGAGTAATAGAAATCTCAACGACAGACTACCTTCCATAATGACAAGGCTACCATGCATTCGAGGAACAAAAATATCGACAATAGACTACCTTCTATAATTACAAGGCTACATCCATTGGGGTAACAAAAATCTCTACAACATACTACCTTCCATAATGACAAGGCTACCGTCCATTGGAGTAACAAAAATATCGACAAAAAACTACCTTCCATAATGAAAAGGCTACCATCCATTGGAATAACAAAAATCTCAACAATAGACTTTCTTCCATAATGACAAGGCTACCATCCATTGGAGTAACAAAAATCTAGATAAAAAACTACCTTCCATAATGATAAGGCTACCATCCATTGGAATAACAAAAATCTCGACAATAGACTACCTTCCATAATGACAAGGCTACCGTCCATTGGAGTAACAAAAATCTAAACAACAGACTACCTTGCATAATGACAAGGATATCATTCATTGGAGTAACAAAGATATCGACAATAGACTACCTTCAATAATGACAAGGCTACCATCCATTGGAGTAACAAAAATCTCGACAACAGACTACCTTCCATAATTACAAGGCTACCATCCATTGGGGTAACAAAAATCTCAATAACAGACTACCTTCCATAATGACAAGGCTACAATCCATTGGAGTAACAAAAATCTCGACAACAGACTACCTTCCATAATGACAAGGCTATCATCCATTGGATTAACAAAGATATCGATAACAGACTATCTTCAATAATGACAAGGCTACAATCCATTGGAGTAACAAAAATCTCGAGAAAATACTACCTTCCATAATGACAAGGCAACCATCCATTGGAGTAACAAAAATCCGAACAACAGACTACCTTGCATAATGACAAGGCTATCATCCATTAGTGTAACAAAGATATCGACAACAAACTACCTTCAATAATGACAAGGCTACCATCCATTAGAGTAACAAAAATCACGACAAAAGACTACCTTCCATAATGACAAGGCTACCATCCATTGGAGTAACAAAAATCTCGATAAAAAACTACCTTCCATAATGATAAGGCTACCATCCATTGGAGTTACAAAAATCTCAACAAAAGACTACCTTCCATAATGAAAAGGCTACCATCCATTAGAGTAACAAAAATATCGACAACAGACTACCTTCCATAATGACAAGGCTACGATCCATTAGAGTAACAAAAATCTCGACAACAGACTATCTTCGATAATGACAAGGCTACCATCCCTTGGAGTAAAGATAATATCAACAAGAGACTACCTTCCATAATGACAAGGCTACCATGAATTGGACTAATGAAAATATCAACAAGACACTACCTTCTAAAATGACAAGGCTACCATACATTGTAGTAACAAAAATCTCAACAACAGTCTACTTTCCATAATGACAATGCTACCATCCATTGGAGTAACAAAAATATCGACAATAGACTACCTTCCATAATGACAAGGCTACCATCCATTGGAGTAAAAAAAATCTCGACAACAAACTACCTTCCATAATGACCAGGCTACCATCCATTGAAGTAACAAAAATATCGACAACAGTTTACCTTCCATAATGACAAGGCTACCATCCTTTGGAGTGACAAAAATCTCTACAATAGACTACCTTCCATAATGACAAGGCTACCATCCATTGGAGTAACAAAAATATCAACAAGAGACTACCTTCCATAATGACAAGGCTACCATCCATTGGAGTAACAAAAATCTTGCCAACAGACTACCTTCCATAATGACAAGGCTATCATCCATTGGAGTGACAAAAATCTCGATAATAGACTACCTTCCGTAATGACAAGGCTACCATCCATTAGAGTAACAAAGATATCGACAACAGACTACTTTCTATAATGACAAGGATACCATACATTGTAATAACAAAAATCTCGACAACAAACTACCTTCCAAAATGACAAGGCTACCATACATTGTAGTAATAAAAATCTCAACAACAGTCTACTTTCCATAATGACAACGCTACCATCCATTGGAGTAACAAAAATCTCGACAATAGACTACCTTCAATAATGACAAGGCTACCATCCATTGGTGTAAAAAAATATCGACAACAAACTACCATCCATAATGGCAACGCTAGCATCCATTGGAGTGGCAAAAATATCGACAATAGACTACCTTCCATAATGGCAAGGCTACCATCCATTAAAGTAACAAAAATATCGACAAAAGACTACCTTCCATAATGACAAGGCTACCATCCATTGGAGTAACAAAAATCTCGATAAAAAACTACCTTCCATAATGATAAGGCTACCATCCATTGGAGTTACAAAAATCTCAACAAAAGACAACCTTCTATAATGACAAGGCTACCATCCATTGGAGTAACAAAAATCTCGATAACAGACTACCTTCCATAATGACAAGGATACCATCCATTGGAGTAACAAAAATCTCGACAACAGACTACCTTCCATAAAGACAAGGCTACCATCCATTGGAGTAACAAAAATCCCAAAAAAATACTACCTTCCATAATGACAAGGTTACCATCCATTGGAATAACAAAAATCTCGACAATAGACTACCTTCCATAATGACAAGGCTACCATCCAATGGAATAACAAAATTCTCAACAACACACTACCTTCCATATTGACAAGGCTACAATCCATTGGAGTAATAGAAATCTCAACGACGGACTATCTTCCATAATGACAAGGCCACCATGCATTAGAGGAACAAAAATATCGATAATAGACTACCTTCTATAATTACAAGGCTACATCCATTGGGGTAACAAAAATCTCGACAACATACTACCTTCCATAATGACAAGGCTACCGTCCATTGGAGTAACAAAAATCTCGACAAAAAACTACGTTCCATAATGAAAAGGCTACCATCCATTGGAATAACAAAAATCTCGACAATAGACTTCCTTCCATAATGACTAGGCTACCATCCATTGGAGTAACAAAAATCTAGATGAAAAACTACCTTCCATAATGATAAGGCTACCATCCATTGGAATAACAAATATCTCGATAATAGACTACATTCCATAATGACAAGGCTACCATCCATTGGAGTAACAAAAATCTGAACAACAGACTACCTTGCATAATGAAAAGGATATCATTCATTGGAGTAACAAAGATATCGACAATAGACTACCTTCAATAATGACAAGGATACCATCCATTGGAGTAACAAAAATCTCGACAACAGAATACCTTCCATAATTACAAGGCTACCATCCATTAGTGTAACAAAAATCTCGATAACAGACTACCTTCCATAATGACAAGGCTACCATCCATTGGAGTAACAAAAATCTCGACAACAGACTACCTTCCATAATGACAAGGCTATCATCCATTAGAGTAACAAAGATATCGATAACAGACTATCTTCAATAATGACAAGGCTACCATCCATTGGAGTAACAAAAATCTCGAAAAAATACTACCTTCCATAATGACAAGGCAACCATCCATTGGAGTAACAAAAATCTGAACAACAGACTACCTTGCATAATGACAAGGCTATCATCCATTAGTGTAACAAAGATATCGGCAACAAACTACCTTCAATAATGACAAGGCTACCATCCATTGGAGTAACAAAAATCTCGACAAAAGACTACCTTCGATAATGACAAGGCTACCATCCATTGGAGTAACAAAAATCTCGATAAAAAACTACCTTCCATAATGATAAGGCTACCATCCATTAGAGTTACAAAAATCTCAACAAAAGACTACCTTCCAAAATGACAAGGCTACCGTCCATTGTAGTAACAAAAATCTCGACAAAAAACTACCTTCCATAATGAAAAGGCTACCATCCATTTGAATAACAAAAATCTCGACAATAGACTTCCAACCATAATGACAAGGCTACCATCCATTGGAGTAACAAAGATATCGATAACACACTATCTTCAATAATGACAAGGCTACCATCCATTAGAGTAACAAAAATCTCGACAAAATACTACCTTCCATAATGACAAGGCAACCATCCATTGGAGTAACAAGAATCTGAACAACATACTACCTTGCATAATGACAAGGCTATCATCCATTAGTGAAACAAAGATATCGACAACAAACTACCTTCAATAATGGCAAGGCTACCATCCATTGGAGTAACAAAAATATCGACAAAAGACTACCTTCTATAATGACAAGGCTACCATCCATTGGAGTAACAAAAATCTGGATAAAAAACTACCTTCCATAATGATAAGGCTACCATCCATTGGAGTTACAAAAATATCATGAAAAGACTACCTTCCATAATGACAAGGCTACCATTCATTGGAGTAACAAAAATCTCGATAACAGACTACCTTCCATAATGACAAGGATACCATCCATTGGAGTAACAAAAATCTCGACAACAGACTACCTTCCATAATGACAAGGCTATCATCAATTGGAGTAACAAAGATATCGATAACAGACTACCTTCAATAATGATAAGACTACCTTCCATTGGAGTAACAAAAATCCCGAAAAAATACTACCTTCCATAATGACAAGGTTACCATCCATTGGAATAACAAAAATCTCGACAATAGACTACCTTCCATAATGGCAAGGCTACCATCCAATGGAATAACAAAATTCTCAACAACAAACTACCTTCTATATTAACAAGGCTACAATCCATTGGAGTAATAGAAATCTCAACGACAGACTACCTTCCATAATGACAAGGCTACCATGCATTCGAGGAACAAAAATATCGACAATAGACTGCCTTCTATAATTACAAGGCTACATCCATTGGGGTAACAAAAATCTCTACAACATACTACCTTCCATAATGACAAGGCTACCGTCCATTGGGGTAACAAAAATCTCGATAACAGACTACCTTCCATAATGACAAGGCTACCATCCATTGGAGTAACAAAAATCTCGACAATAGACTACCTTCCATAATGACAAGGCTATCATCCATTGGAGTAACAAAGATATCGATAACAGACTATCTTCAATAATGACAAGGCTACCATCCATTGGAGTAACAAAAATCTCGAGAAAATACTACCTTCCATAATGACAAGGCAACCATCCATTGGAGTAACAAAAATCTGAACAACAGACTACCTTGCATAATGACAAGGCTATCATCCATTAGTTTAACAAAGATATCGACAACAAACTACCTTCAATAATGACAAGGCTACCATCGATTAGAGTAACAAAAATCTCGACAAAAGACTACCTTCCATAATGACAAGGATACCATCCATTGGAGTAACAAAAATCTCGACAACAGACTACCTTCCATAATGACAAGGCTATCATCAATTGGAGTAACAAAGATATCGATAACAGACTACCTTCAATAATGATAAGACTACCTTCCATTGGAGTAACAAAAATCCCGAAAAAATACTACCTTCCATAATGACAAGGTTACCATCCATTGGAATAACAAAAATCTCGACAATAGACTACCTTCCATAATGGCAAGGCTACCATCCAATGGAATAACAAAATTCTCAACAACAAACTACCTTCTATATTAACAAGGCTACAATCCATTGGAGTAATAGAAATCTCAACGACAGACTACCTTCCATAATGACAAGGCTACCATGCATTCGAGGAACAAAAATATCGACAATAGACTGCCTTCTATAATTACAAGGCTACATCCATTGGGGTAACAAAAATCTCTACAACATACTACCTTCCATAATGACAAGGCTACCGTCCATTGGGGTAACAAAAATCTCGATAACAGACTACCTTCCATAATGACAAGGCTACCATCCATTGGAGTAACAAAAATCTCGACAATAGACTACCTTCCATAATGACAAGGCTATCATCCATTGGAGTAACAAAGATATCGATAACAGACTATCTTCAATAATGACAAGGCTACCATCCATTGGAGTAACAAAAATCTCGAGAAAATACTACCTTCCATAATGACAAGGCAACCATCCATTGGAGTAACAAAAATCTGAACAACAGACTACCTTGCATAATGACAAGGCTATCATCCATTAGTTTAACAAAGATATCGACAACAAACTACCTTCAATAATGACAAGGCTACCATCGATTAGAGTAACAAAAATCTCGACAAAAGACTACCTTCCATAATGACAAGGCTACCATCCATTGGAGTAACAAAAATCTCGATAAAAAACTACCTTCCATAATGATAAGGCTACCATCCATTGGAGTTACAAAAATCTCAACAAAAGACTACCTTCCATAATGAAAAGGCTACCATCCATTAGAGTAACAAAAATATCGACAACAGACTACCTTCCATAATGACAAGGCTACGATCCATTAGAGTAACAAAAATCTCGACAACAGACTATCTTCCATAATGACAAGGCTACCATCCCTTGGAGTAAAGATAATATCAACAAGAGACTACCTTCCATAATGACAAGGCTACCATGAATTGGACTAATGAAAATATCAACAAGACACTACCTTCTAAAATGACAAGGCTACCATACATTGTAGTAACAAAAATCTCAACAACAGTCTACTTTCCATAATGACAACACTACCATCCATTGGAGTAACAAAAATCTCGACAATAGACTACCTTCCATAATGACAAGGCTACCATCCATTGGTGTAAAAAAAATCTCGACAACAAACTACCTTCCATAATGACAAGGCTACCATCCATTGGAGTGGCAAAAATCTCGACAATAGACTACCTTCCATAATGGCAAGGCTACCATCCATTGAAGTAACAAAAATATCGACAACAGACCACCTTCCATAATGACAAGGCTAGCATCCTTTGGAGTGACAAAAATCTCGACAATAGACTACCTTCCATAATGACAAGGCTACCATCCATTGGAGTAACGAAAATATTAACAAGAGACTACCTTCCATAATGACAAGGCTACAATCCATTGGAGTAACAAAAATCTTGCCAACAGACTACCTTCCATAATGACAAGGCTATCATCCATTGGAGTGACAAAAATCTCGATAATAGACTACCTTCCGTAATGACAAGGCTACCATCCATTAGAGTAACAAAGATATCGACAACAGACTACCTTCTATAATGACAAGGATACCATACATTGTAATAACAAAAATCTCGACAACAAACTACCTTCCAAAATGACAAGGCTACCATACATTGTAGTAACAAAAATCTCAACAACAGTCTACTTTCCATAATGACAACCCTACCATCTATTGGAGTAACAAAAATCTCGACAATAGACTACCTTCCATAATGACAAGGCTACCATCCATTGGTGTAAAAAAAATATCGACAACAAACTACCTTCCATAATGACAAGGCTACCATCCATTGAAGTAACAAAATTATCGACAACAGACTACCTTCCATAATGACAAGGCTACCATCCTTTGGAGTGACAAAAATCTCGACAATAGACTACCTTCCATAATGACAAGGCTACCATCCATTGGAGTAACAAAAATATCGAAAACTGACTACCTTCCATAATGACAAGGATACCATCCTTTGGAGTGACAAAAATCTTGACAATAGACTACCTTCCATAATGACAAGGCTTCCATCCGTTGGAGTAACAAAATCTCGACAACAGACTACCTTCCATAATGACAAGGCTACTATCCATTGGAGTAACAAAAATCTCAATAACAAACTACCTTCCATAATGACAAGGCTACCATCCATTACAGTAACAAAAATCTCGACAATAGACTACCTTCCATAATGACAACGCTACCATCCATTGGTGTAACAAAAATCTCGACAACAGACTACATTCCATAATGACAACGCTACCATACATTGGAGTACCAAAAATCTCGACAAGAAACTGCCTGCCATAATGACAATGCTACCATCCATTACAGTAACAAAAATCTCTACAACAGACTACCTTCCATAATGACAAGGCTATCATCCATTGGAGTAATGAAAATATAAACAAGACACTACCTTCCATAATGACAAGGCTACCATGCATTGGAGTAATGAAAATATCAACAAGAGACTACCTTCCATAATGACAAGGCTACCATCCATTGGAGTAACAAAAATATCTCCAACAGACTAACTTCCATAATGACAAGGCTACCATCCATTGGAGTGGCAAAAATCTCGACAATAGACTACCTTCCATAATGACAAGGCTACCATCCATTGGAGTAACTAAAATATCGACAACAAACTACCTTCCATAATGACAAGGCTACCATCCTTTGGAGTGACCAAAATCTCGACAATAGACTACCTTCCATAATAACAAGGCTACCATCCATTGGAGTAACAAAATCTCGACAACAGACTAGGTTCTAGAATGACAAGGCTACTATCCATTGGAGTAACAAAAATCCCGACAACAAACTACCTTCCAAAATGAAAAGTCTACCATCCATTAGAGTAACAAAAATATCGACAACAGACTACCTTCCATAATGACAAGGCTATGATCCATTAGAGTAACAAAAATCTCGACAACAAACTATCTTCCATAATGACAAGGCTACCATCCATTGGAGTAAAGATAATATCAACAAGAGACTACCTTCCATAATGACAAGGCTACCATGAATTGGAGTAATGAAAATATCAACAAGACACTACCTTCCAAAATGACAAGGCTACCATACATTGTAGTAACAAAAATCTCAACAACAGTCTACTTTCCATAATGACAACGCTACCATCTATTGGAGTAACAAAAATCTCGACAATAGACTACCTTCCATAATGACAAGGCTACCATCCATTGGTGTAAAAAAAATCTAGACAATAAACTACCTTCCATAATGACAAGGCTACCATCCATTGGAGTGGCAAAAATCTCGACAATAGACTACCTTCCATAATGGCAAGGCTACCATCCATTGAAGTAACAAAATTATCGACAACAGACTACCTTCCATAATGACAAGGCTACCATCCTTTGGAGTGACAAAAATCTCGACAATAGACTACCTTCCATAATGACAAGGCTACCATCCATTGGAGTAACAAAAATATCGAAAACTGACTACCTTCCATAATGACAAGGATACCATCCTTTGGAGTGACAAAAATCTTGACAATAGACTACCTTCCATAATGACAAGGCTTCCATCCGTTGGAGTAACAAAATCTCGACAACAGACTACCTTCCATAATGACAAGGCTACTATCCATTGGAGTAACAAAAATCTCAATAACAAACTACCTTCCATAATGACAAGGCTACCATCCATTACAGTAACAAAAATCTCGACAATAGACTACCTTCCATAATGACAACGCTACCATCCATTGGTGTAACAAAAATCTCGACAACAGACTACATTCCATAATGACAAGGCTACCATACATTGGAGTACCAAAAATCTCGACAAGAAACTGCCTGCCATAATGACAATGCTACCATCCATTACAGTAACAAAAATCTCTACAACAGACTACCTTCCATAATGACAAGGCTATCATCCATTGGAGTAATGAAAATATAAACAAGACACTACCTTCCATAATGACAAGGCTACCATGCATTGGAGTAATGAAAATATCAACAAGAGACTACCTTCCATAATGACAAGGCTACCATCCATTGGAGTAACAAAAATATCTCCAACAGACTAACTTCCATAATGACAAGGCTACCATCCATTGGAGTGGCAAAAATCTCGACAATAGACTACCTTCCATAATGACAAAGCTACCATCCATTGGAGTAACTAAAATATCGACAACAAACTACCTTCCATAATGACAAGTCTACCATCCTTTGGAGTGACAAAAATCTCGACAATAGACTACCTTCCATAATGACAAGGCTACCATCCATTGGAGTAACAAAATCTCGACAACAGACTAGGTTCTAGAATGACAAGGCTACTATCCATTGGAGTAACAAAAATCCCGACAACAAACTACCTTCCAAAATGAAAAGTCTACCATCCATTAGAGTAACAAAAATATCGACAACAGACTACCTTCCATAATGACAAGGCTATGATCCATTAGAGTAACAAAAATCTCGACAACAAACTATCTTCCATAATGACAAGGCTACCATCCATTGGAGTAAAGATAATATCAACAAGAGACTACCTTCCATAATGACAAGGCTACCATGAATTGGAGTAATGAAAATATCAACAAGACACTACCTTCCAAAATGACAAGGCTACCATACATTGTAGTAACAAAAATCTCAACAACAGTCTACTTTCCATAATGACAACGCTACCATCTATTGGAGTAACAAAAATCTAGACAATAGACTACCTTCCATAATGACAAGGCTACCATCCATTGGTGTAAAAAAAATCTAGACAACAAACTACCTTCCATAATGACAAGGCTACCATCCATTAGAGTGGCAAAAATCTCGACAATAGACTACCTTCCATAATGGCAAGGCTACCATCCATTGAAGTAACAAAATTATCGACAACAGACTACCTTCCATAATGACAAGGCTACCATCCTTTGGAGTGACAAAAATCTCGACAATAGACTACCTTCCATAATGACAAGGCTACCATCCATTGGAGTAACAAAAATATCGAAAACTGACTACCTTCCATAATGACAAGGATACCATCCTTTGGAGTGACAAAAATCTTGACAATAGACTACCTTCCATAATGACAAGGCTACCATCCGTTGGAGTAACAAAATCTCGACAACAGACTACCTTCCATAATGACAAGGCTACTATCCATTGGAGTAACAAAAATCTCAATAACAAACTACCTTCCATAATGACAAGGCTACCATCCATTACAGTAACAAAAATCTCGACAATAGACTACCTTCCATAATGACAACGCTACCATCCATTGGTGTAACAAAAATCTCGACAACAGACTACATTCCATAATGACAAGGCTACCATACATTGGAGTACCAAAAATCTCGACAACAAACTGCCTGCCATAATGACAATGCTACCATCCATTACAGTAACAAAAATCTCTACAACAGACTACCTTCCATAATGACAAGGCTACCATCCATTGGAGTAATGAAAATATAAACAAGACACTACCTTCCATAATGACAAGGCTACCATGCATT
Source organism: Vicia faba (assembly GCA_948472305.1). NCBI lineage: Eukaryota > Viridiplantae > Streptophyta > Magnoliopsida > Fabales > Fabaceae > Vicia > Vicia faba. The sequence goes on along the minus strand of OX451739.1, from coordinate 582,895,320 downwards.
GGAGTAATGAAAATATCAACAAGAGACTACCTTCCATAATGACAAGCTACCATCCATTGGAGTAACAAAAATATCTCCAACAGACTAACTTCCATAATGACAAGGCTACCATCCATTGGAGTGGCAAAAATCTCGACAATAGACTACCTTCCATAATGACAAGGCTACCATCCATTGGAGTAACTAAAATATCGACAACAAACTACCTTCCATAATGACAAGGCTACCATCCTTTGGAGTGACAAAAATCTCGACAATAGACTACCTTCCATAATGACAAGGCTACCATCCATTGGAGTAACAAAATCTCGACAACAGACTAGGTTCTAGAATGACAAGGCTACTATCCATTGGAGTAACAAAAATCCCGACAACAAACTACCTTCCAAAATGAAAAGTCTACCATCCATTAGAGTAACAAAAATATCGACAACAGACTACCTTCCATAATGACAAGGCTATGATCCATTAGAGTAACAAAAATCTCGACAACAAACTATCTTCCATAATGACAAGGCTATCATCCATTGGAGTAAAGATAATATCAACAAGAGACTACCTTCCATAATGACAAGGCTACCATACATTGTAGTAACAAAAATCTCAACAACAGTCTACTTTCCATAATGACAACGCTACCATCTATTGGAGTAACAAAAATCTCGACAATAGACTACCTTCCATATTGACAAGGCTACCATCCATTGGTGTAAAAAAAATCTAGACAACAAACTACCTTTCATAATGACAAGGCTACCATCCATTAGAGTGGCAAAAATCTCGACAATAGACTACCTTCCATAATGGCAAGGCTACCATCCATTGAAGTAACAAAATTATCGACAACAGACTACCTTCCATAATGACAAGGCTACCATCCTTTGGAGTGACAAAAATCTCGACAATAGACTACCTTCCATAATGACAAGGCTACCATCCATTGGAGTAACAAAAATATCGCAAACTGACTACCTTCCATAATGACAAGGATACCATCCTTTGGAGTGACAAAAATCTTGACAATAGACTACCTTCCATAATGACAACGCTACCATCTATTGGAGTAACAAAAATCTCAACAATAGACTACCTTCCATAATGACAAGGCTACCATCCATTGGTGTAAAAAAAATCTAGACAACAAACTACCTTCCATAATGACAAGGCTACCATCCATTGGAGTGGCAAAAATCTCGACAATAGACTACCTTCGATAATGGCAAGGCTACCATCCATTGAAGTAACAAAATTATCGACAACAGACTACCTTCCATAATGACAAGGCTACCATCCTTTGGAGTGACAAAAATCTCAACAATAGACTACCTTCCATAATGACAAGGCTACCATCCATTGGAGTAACGAAAATATCAACAAGAGACTACCTTCCATAATGACAAGGCTACCATCCATTGGAGTAACAAAAATCTGGCCAACAGACTACCTTCCATAATGACAAGGCTACCATCCATTGGAGTGTCAAAAATCTCGACAATAGACTACCTTCCATAATGTCAAGGCTACCATCCATTGGAGTAACAAAAATATCGAAAACCAACTACCTTCCATAATGACAAGGATACCATCCTTTGGAGTGACAAAAATCTCGACAAGGCTACCATCCTTTAGAGTAAAAAAATCTCGACAATAGTCTACCTTCAATATTGACAAGGCTACCATCCATTGGAGTAACAAAAATCTCGACAAGAAATTACCATCTATAATGACAAGGCTACCATCCTGTGGAGTAACAAAAATCTCGCCAACAGACTAACTTCCATAATGACAAGGCTACCATCTATTCGAGTGACAAAAATCTCGACAATAGACTACCTTCCATAATGACAATACTACCATCCATTGGAGTAATAAAAATATCGACAACAGACTAGCTTCCATAATTACAAGGCTACCATCCTTTGGAGTAACAAAAATGTCGACAATAGACTACCTTCCATAATGACAAGGCTACCATCCATTGGAGTAACAAAATCTCGACAACAGACTACCTTCCACAATGACAAGGCTATTATCCATTGGAGTAACAAAAATTTCGACAACAAACTACCTTCCATAATGACAACGCTATCATCCATTGGAGTAACAAAAATCTCGCAAACAAACAACCTTCCATAATGACAAGGCTATCAATCATTAGAGTGACAAAAATCTCGACATTAGACTACCTTCCATAATGACTAGGCTACCATCCATTGGAGTAATGAAAATATCAACAAGAGACTACCTTCTATAATGACAAGGCTACCATACATTGTAATAACAAAAATCTCGACAACAAACTACCTTTCACAATGACAAGGGTACCATCCATTTGAGTAACAAAAATCTCGACAATAGGCTACCATCAATTGGAGTAACAAAATCTCGACAACAGACTACCTTCCATAATGACAAGGCTATTATCCATTGGAGTAACAAAAATCTCGACAACAAAATACCTTCCATAATGACAAGGCTACCATCCATTGGAGTAACGAAAATATCAACAAAAGACTACCTTCCATAATGACAAGGCTACCTTCCATTTGAGTAACAAAATTCTCGCCAACAGAAAACCTTCCATAATGACAAGGCTATCATCCATTAGAGTGACAAAAATCTCGACAATAGACTACCTTCCATAAGGACTAGGCTACCATCCATTGGAATAATGAAAATATAAACAAGAGACTACCTTCTATAATGACAAGGCTACCATACATTGTAATAACAAAAATCTCGACAACAAACTACCTTTCACAATGACAAGTCTACCATACATTGTAGTAACAAAAATCTCGACAATAGTCTACTTTCCATAATGACAACGCTACCATCCATTGGAGTAACAAAAATCTCGACAATAGACTACCTTCCATAATGACAAGGCTACCATCCATTGGAGTAACAAAAATCTTGACAACAAACTACCTTCCATAATGACAAGGCTACCATCCATTGGAGTAATGAAAATATCAACAAGAGACTACCTTCCAAAAGGACAAGGCTACCATGCATTGGAGTAATGAGAATATCAACAAGAGACTACCTTCGATAATCACAAGGCTACCATCCATTGGAGTAACAAAAATCTCGCCAACAGACTACCTTCCATAATGAAAAGGCTACCATCCATTGGAGTGCCAAAAATCTCGACAATAGACTACCTACCATAATGACAATGCTACCATCCATTGGACTAACAAAAATATCGACAACAGACTACCTTCCATAATGACAAGGCTACCATCCATTGAAGTAACGAAAATATCAACAAGAGACTACCTTCCATAATGACAAGGCTACCTTCCACTGGAGTAACAAAAATCTCACCAACAGACAACCTTCCATAATGAAAAGGCTATCATCCATTAGAGTGACAAAAATCTCGACAATAGACTAGCTTCCATAATGACTAGGCTACCATCCATTGAAGTAATGAAAAAATAAACTAGAGACTACCTTCTATAATGACAAGGCTACCATACATTGTAATAACAAAAATCTCGACAACAAACTACCTTTCACAATGACAAGACTACCATACATTGTAGTAAGAAAAATCTCGACAACAATCTACTTTCCATAATGACAACGCTACCATCCATTGGAGTAACTAAAATCTCGACAATAGACTACCTTCCATAATGACAAGGCTACCATCCATTGGAGTAACAAAAATCTTGACAACAAACTACCTTCCATAATGACAAGGCTACTATCCATTGGAGTAATGAAAATATCAACAAGAGACTACCTTCCATAAGGACAAGGCTACCATGCATTGGAGTAATGAGAATATCAACAAGAGACTACCTTCGATAATCACAAGGCTACCATCCATTGGAGTAACAAAAATCTCGCCAACAGACTACCTTCCATAATGAAAAGGCTACCATCCATTAGAGTGCCAAAAATCTCGACAATAGACTACCTACCATAATGACAATGCTACCATCCATTGGACTTACAAAAATATCGACAACAGACTACCTTCCATAATGACAAGGCTACCATCCATTGAAGTAACGAAAATATCAACAAGAGACTACCTTCCATAATGACAAGGCTACCTTCCACTGGAGTAACAAAAATCTCACCAACAGACAACCTTCCATAATGAAAAGGCTATCATCCATTAGAGTGACAAAAATCTCGACAATAGACTAGCTTCCATAATGACTAGGCTACCATCCATTGAAGTAATGAAAAAATAAACTAGAGACTACCTTCTATAATGACAAGGCTACCATACATTGTAATAACAAAAATCTCGACAACAAACTACCTTTCACAATGACAAGACTACCATACATTGTAGTAAGAAAAATCTCGACAACAGTCTACTTTCCATAATGACAACGCTACCATCCATTGGAGTAACTAAAATCTCGACAATAGACTACCTTCCATAATGACAAGGCTACCATCCATTGGAGTAACAAAAATCTTGACAACAAATTACCTTCCATAATTACAAGGCTACCATCCATTGGAGTAATGAAAATATCAACAAGAGACTACCTTCCATAATGACAAGGCTACCATGCATTGTTGTATTGAAAATATCAACAAGATACTACCTTCGATAATGACAAGGCTACCATCCATTGGAGTAACAAAAATCTCGCCAATAGACTACCTTCCATAATGAAAAGGCTACCATCCATTGGAGTGCCAAAAATATCGACAATAGACTACCTTCCATAATGACAAGGCTACCATCCATTGGACTAACAAAAAAATCGACAACAGACTACCTTCCATAATGACAAGGCTACCATCCTTTGGAGTGACAAAAATCTCTACAATAGGCTACCTTCCATAATGACAAGGATACCATCCATTGGAGTAACAAAATATCGACAACAAATTACCTTCCATAATGACAAGGCTATTATCCATTGGAGTAACAAAAATCTCGACAACAAACTACCTTCCATAATGAGAAGGCAACCATCCATTGGAGTAACAAAAATCTCGCCAATAGAAAACCTTCCGTAATGACAAGGCTATCATCTATTAGAGTGACAAAAATCTCGACAATAGACTACCTTCCATAATGACTAGGCTACCATCCATTGGAGTAATGAAAATATCAACAAAAGACTACCTTCTATAATGACAAGGCTACCATACATTGTAATAACAAAAATCTCGACAACAAACTACCTTTCACAATTACAAGGCTACCATACATTGTAGTAACAAAAATCTCGACAACAGTCTACTTTCCATAATGACAACGCTTCCATCCATTGGAGTAACAAATATCTCGACAACAGACAACCTTCCATAATGACAAGGCTACCATTCATTGGAGTAACAAAAATCTCGATAATAGACTACCTTCCATAATGACTAGCCTACCATCCATTGGAGTAATGAAAATATAAACAAGAGACTACCTTCTATAATGACAAGGCTACCATACATTGTAATAAAAAAAATCTCGACAACAAACTACCTTTCACAATGACAAGGCTACCATACATTGTAGTAACAAAAATCTCGACAACAGTCTACTTTCCCTAATGACAACACTACCATCCATTGGAGTAACAAAAATCTCGACAATAGACTAACTTCCATAATGACAAGGCTACCATCCATTGGAGTAACAAAAATCTTGACAACAAACTACCTTCCATAATGACAAGGCTACCATCCATTGGAGTAATGAAAATATCAACAAGAGAATGCCTTCAATAATGACAAGGCTACCATGCATTGGAGTAATGAAAATATCAACAAGAGACTACCTTCGATAATGACAAGGCTACCATCCATTGGAGTATCAAAAATCTCTCCAACAGACTACCTCCATAATGACAAGGCAACCATCCATTGGAGTGCCAAAAATCTCGACAATAGACTACCTTCCATAATGAAAAGGCTACCATCCATTGGACTAACAAAAATATCGACAACAGACTACCTTCCATAATGACAAGGCTACCATCCTTTGGAGTGACAAAAATCTCGACAATAGACTACCTTCCATAATGATAAGGCTATCATCCATTGGAGTAACAAAATCTCGACAACAGACTACCTTCCATAATGACAAGGCTATTATCCATTGGAGTAACAAAAATCTCGACAACAAACTACCTTCCATAATGACAACGCTACCATCCATTGGAGTAACAAAAATCTCGCAAACAGACAACCTTCCATAATGACAAAGCTATCATCCTTTAGAGTGACAAAAATATCGACAATAGACTACCTTCCATAATGACTAGGCTACCATCCATTGAAGTAATGAAAATATCAACAAGAGACTACCTTCTATAATGACAAGGCTACCATACATTGTAATAACAAAAATCTCGACAACAAACTACCTTTCACAATGACATGGCTACCATCCATTTGACTAACAAAAATCTCGACAATAGGCTACCATTCATTGGAGTAACAAAATCTCGACAACAAACTACCTTCCATAATGACAAGGCTATTATCCATTGGAGTAACAAAAATCTCGACAACAAACTACCTTCCATAATGAAAAGGCTACCATCCATTGGAGTAACGAAAATATCAACAAGAGACTACCTTCCATAATGACAAGGCTACCTTCCATTGGAGTAACAAAAATATCGCCAACAGACAACCTTCCATAATGACAAGGCTATCATCCATTAGAGTGACAAAAATCTCGACAATAGACTACCTTCCATAATGACTAGGCTACCATCCATTGGAATAATGAAAATATAAACAAGAGATTACCTTCTATAATGATAAGGCTACCATACATTGTAATAACAAAAATCTTGACAACAAACTACCTTTCATAATGACAAGACTACCATACATTGGAGTAACAAAAATCTCGACAATAGACTACCTTCCATAATGACAAGGCTACCATCCATTGGACTAACAAAAATATCGACAACAGACTACCTTCCATAATGACAAGGCTACCATCCATTGGAGTAACAAAAATATCAACAAGAGACTACCTTCCATAATGACAAGGCTACCTTCCATTGGAGTAACAAAAATCTCAACAACAGACAACCTTCCATAATGACAAGGCTATCATCCATTAGAGTGACAAAAATCTAGACAATAGACTAACTTCCATAATGACTAGGCTACCATCCATTGGAGTAATGAAAATATCAACAAGAGACTACCTTCTATAATGACAAGGCTACCATACATTGTAATAACAAAAATCTCGACAACAAACTACCTTTCACAATGACAAGACTACCATACATTGTAGTAACAAAAATCTCGACAACAGACTACTTTCCATAATGACAATGCTACCATCCATTGGAGTAACAAAAATCTCGACAATAGACTACCTTCCATAATGATAAGTCTACCATCCATTGGAGAAACAAAAATCTTGACAACAAACTACCTTCGATAATGACAAGGCTACCATCCATTGGAGTAATGAAAATATCAACAAGAGACTACCTTCCATAATGACAAGGCTACCATGCATTGGAGTAATGAAAATATCAAGAAGAGACTACCTTCGATAATAACAAGGCTACCATCCATTGGAGTAACAAAAATCTCGCCAACAGACTACCTTCCATAATGAAAAGGCTACCATCAATTGGAGTGCTAAAAATCTCGACAATAGACTACCTTCCATAATGACAAGGCTACCATCCATTGGACTAACAAAAATATCGACAACAGACTACCTTCCATAATGACAAGGCTACCATCCATTGGAGTGACGAAAATATCAACAAGAGACTACCTTCCATAATGACAAGGCTACCTTCCATTGGAGTAACAAAAATCTCACCAACAGACAACCTTCCATAATGACAAGGCTATCATCCATTAGAGTGACAAAAATCTAGACAATTGACTAACTTCCATAATGACTAGGCTACCATCCATTGGAGTAATGAAAATATCAACAAGAGACTACCTTCTATAATGACAAGGCTACCATACATTGTAATAACAAAAATCTCGACAACAAACTACCTTTCACAATGACAAGACTACCATACATTGTAGTAACAAAAATCTCGACAACAGACTACTTTCCATAATGACAATGCTACCATCCATTGGAGTAAGAAAAATCTCGACAATAGACTACCTTCCATAATGATAAGTCTACCATCCATTGGAGAAACAAAAATCTTGACAACAAACTACCTTCGATAATGACAAGGCTACCATCCATTGGAGTAATGAAAATATCAACAAGAGACTACCTTCCATAATGACAAGGCTACCATGCATTGGAGTAATGAAAATATCAAGAAGAGACTACCTTCGATAATGACAAGGCTACCATCCATTGGAGTAACAAAAATCTCTCCAACAGACTACCTCCATAATGACAAGGCTACCATCCATTGGAGTGCCAAAAATCTCGACAATAGACTACCTTCCATAATGAAAAGGCTACCATCCATTGGACTAACAAAAATATCGACAACAGACTACCATCCATAATGACAAGGCTACCATCCTTTGGAGTGACAAAAATCTCGACAATAGACTACCTTCCATAATGATAAGGCTATCATCCATTGGAGTAACAAAATCTCGACAACAGACTACCTTCCATAATGACAAGGCTATTATCCATTGGAGTAACAAAAATCTCGACAACAAACTACCTTCCATAATGACAACGCTACCATCCATTGGAGTAACAAAAATCTCGCAAACAGACAACCTTCCATAATGACAAAGCTATCATCCTTTAGAGTGACAAAAATATCGACAATAGACTACCTTCCATAATGACTAGGCTACCATCCATTGAAGTAATGAAAATATCAACAAGAGACTACCTTCTATAATGACAAGGCTACCATACATTGTAATAACAAAAATCTCGACAACAAACTACCTTTCACAATGACATGGCTACCATCCATTTGAGTAACAAAAATCTCGACAATAGGCTACCATTTATTGGAGTAACAAAAATCTCGACAATAGACTACCTTCCATAATGACAAGGCTACCATCCATTGGACTAACAAAAATATCGACAACAGACTACCTTCCATAATGACAAGGCTACCATCCATTGGAGTAACAAAAATATCAACAAGAGACTACCTTCCATAATGACAAGGCTACCTTCCATTGGAGTAACAAAAATCTCACCAACAGACAACCTTCCATAATGACAAGGCTATCATCCATTAGAGTGACAAAAATCTAGACAATAGACTAACTTCCATAATGACTAGGCTACCATCCATTGGAGTAATGAAAATATCAACAAGAGACTACCTTCTATAATGACAAGGCTACCATACATTGTAATAACAAAAATCTCGACAACAAACTACCTTTCACAATGACAAGACTACCATACATTGTAGTAACAAAAATCTCGACAACAGACTACTTTCCATAATGACAATGCTACCATCCATTGGAGTAACAAAAATCTCGACAATAGACTACCTTCCATAATGATAAGTCTACCATCCATTGGAGAAACAAAAATCTTGACAACAAACTACCTTCGATAATGACAAGGCTACCATCCATTGGAGTAATGAAAATATCAACAAGAGACTACCTTCCATAATGACAAGGCTACCATGCATTGGAGTAATGAAAATATCAAGAAGAGACTACCTTCGATAATAACAAGGCTACCATCCATTGGAGTAACAAAAATCTCGCCAACAGACTACCTTCCATAATGAAAAGGCTACCATCAATTGGAGTGCTAAAAATCTCGACAATAGACTACCTTCCATAATGACAAGGCTACCATCCATTGGACTAACAAAAATATCGACAACAGACTACCTTCCATAATGACAAGGCTACCATCCATTGGAGTGACGAAAATATCAACAAGAGACTACCTTCCATAATGACAAGGCTACCTTCCATTGGAGTAACAAAAATCTCACCAACAGACAACCTTCCATAATGACAAGGCTATCATCCATTAGAGTGACAAAAATCTAGACAATAGACTAACTTCCATAATGACTAGGCTACCATCCATTGGAGTAATGAAAATATAAACAAGAGACTACCTTCTATAATGACAAGGCTACCATACATTGTAATAACAAAAATCTCGACAACAAACTACCTTTCACAATGACAAGTCTACCATACATTGTAGTAACAAAAATCTCGACAATAGTCTACTTTCCATAATGACAACGCTACCATCCATTGGAGTAACAAAAATCTCGACAATAGACTACCTTCCATAATGACAAGGCTACCATCCATTGGAGTAACAAAAATCTTGACAACAAACTACCTTCCATAATGACAAGGCTACCATCCATTGGAGTAATGAAAATATCAACAAGAGACTACCTTCCATAAGGACAAGGCTACCATTCATTGGAGTAATGAGAATATCAACAAGAGACTACCTTCGATAATTACAAGGCTACCATCCATTGGAGTAACAAAAATCTCGCCAACAGACTACCTTCCATAATGAAAAGGCTACCATCCATTGGAGTGCCAAAAATCTCGACAATAGACTACCTACCATAATGACAATGCTACCATCCATTGGACTAACAAAAATATCGACAACAGACTACCTTCCATAATGACAAGGCTACCATCCATTGAAGTAACGAAAATATCAACAAGAGACTACCTTCCATAATGACCAGGCTACCTTCCACTGGAGTAACAAAAATCTCACCAACAGACAACCTTCCATAATGAAAAGGCTATCATCCATTAGAGTGATAAAAATCTCGACAATAGACTAGCTTCCATAATGACTAGGCTACCATCCATTGAAGTAGAGAAAAAATAAACTAGAGACTACCTTCTATAATGACAAGGCTACCATACATTGTAATAACAAAAATCTCGACAACAAACTACCTTTCACAATGACAAGACTACCATACATTGTAGTAAGAAAAATCTCGACAACAGTCTACTTTCCATAATGACAACGCTACCATCAATTGGAGTAACTAAAATCTCGACAATAGACTACCTTCCATAATGACAAGGCTACCATCCATTGGAGTAACAAAAATCTTGACAACAAATTACCTTCCATAATTACAAGGCTACCATCCATTGGAGTAATGAAAATATCAACAAGAGACTACCTTCCATAATGACAAGGCTACCATGCATTGTTGTATTGAAAATATCAACAAGATACTACCTTCGATAATGACAAGGCTACCATCCATTGGAGTAACAAAAATCTCGCCAATAGACTACCTTCCATAATGAAAAGGCTACCATCCATTGGAGTGCCAAAGATATCGACAATAGACTACCTTCCATAATGACAAGGCTACCATCCATTGGACTAACAAAAATATCGACAACAGACTACCTTCCATAATGACAAGGCTACCATCCTTTGGAGTGACAAAAATCTCTACAATAGGCTACCTTCCATAATGACAAGGATACCATCCATTGGAGTAACAAAATATCGACAACAAATTACCTTCCATAATGACAAGGCTATTATCCATTGGAGTAACAAAAATCTCGACAACAAACTACCTTCCATAATGACAAGGCAACCATCCATTGGAGTAACAAAAATCTCGCCAATAGAAAACCTTCCGTAATGACAAGGCTATCATCTATTAGAGTGACAAAAATCTCGACAATAGACTACCTTCCATAATGACTAGGCTACCATCCATTGGAGTAATGAAAATATCAACAAGAGACTACCTAATATAATGACAAGGCTACCATACATTGTAATAACAAAAATCTCGACAACAAACTACCTTTCACAATTACAAGGCTACCATACATTGTAGTAACAAAAATCTCGACAACAGTCTACTTTCCATAATGACAACGCTTCCATCCATTGGAGTAACAAATATCTCGACAACAGACAACCTTCCATAATGACAAGGCTACCATCCATTGGAGTAACAAAAATCTCGATAATAGACTACCTTCCATAATGACTAGCCTACCATCCATTGGAGTAATGAAAATATAAACAAGATTCTACCTTCTATTATGACAAGGCTACCATACATTGTAGTAACAAAAATCTCGACAACAGTCTACTTTCCCTAATGATAACACTACCATCCATTGGAGTAACAAAAATCTCGACAATAGACTAACTTCCATAATAACAAGGCTACCATCCATTGGAGTAACAAAAATCTTGACAACAAATTACCTTCCATAATGACAAGGCTACCATCCATTGGAGTAATGAAAATATCAACAAGAGACTACCTTCAATAATGACAAGGCTACCATGCATTGGAGTAATTAAAATATCAACAAGATACTACCTTCGATAATGACAAGGCTACCATCCATTGGAGTAACAAAAATCTCGCCACCAGACTACCTTCCATAATTAAAAGGCTACCATCCATTGGAGTGCCAAAAATCTCGACAATAGACTACCTTCCATAATGACAAGGCTACCATCCATTGGACTAACAAAAATATCGACAACAGACTACCTTCCATAATGACAAGGCTACCATCCTTTGGAGTGACAAAAATCTCTACAATAGGCTACCTTCCATAATGACAAGGATACCATCCATTGGAGTAACAAATTATCGACAACAAATTACCTTCCATAATGACAAGGCTATTATCACTTGGAGTAACAAAAATCTCGACAACAAACTACCTTCCATAATGACAAGGCAACCATCCATTGGAGTAACAAAAATCTCGCCAATAGACAACCTTCCATAATGACAAGGCTATCATCTATTAGAGTGACAAAAATCTCGACAATAGACTACCTTCCATAATGACTAGGCTACCATCCATTGGAGTAATGAAAATATCAACAAAAGACTACCTTCTATAATGACAAGGCTACCATACATTGTAATAACAAAAATCTCGACAACAAACTACCTTTCACAATTACAAGGCTACCATACATTGTAGTAACAAAAATCTCGACAACAGTCTACTTTCCCTAATGACAACACTACCATCCATTGGAGTAACAAAAATCTCGACAATAGACTAACTTCCATAATGACAAGGCTACCATCCATTGGAGTAACAAAAATCTTGACAACAAACTACCTTCCATAATGACAAGGCTACCATCCATTAGAGTAATGAAAATATCAACAAGAGAATACCTTCAATAATGACAAGGCTACCATGCATTGGAGTAATGAAAATATCAACAAGAGACTACCTTCGATAATGACAAGGCTACCATCCATTGGAGTAACAAAAATCTCTCCAACAGACTACCTCCATAATGACAAGGCAACCATCCATTGGAGTGCCAAAAATCTCGACAATAGACTACCTTCCATAATGAAAAGGCTACCATCCATTGGACTAACAAAAATATCGAGACTACCTTCTATAATGACAAGGCTACCATACATTGTAATAACAAAAATCTCGACAACAAACTACCTTTCATAATGACATGGCTACCATCCATTTGAGTAACAAAAATCTCGACAATAGGCTACCATTCATTGGAGTAACAAAATCTCGACAACAAACTACCTTCCATAATGACAAGGCTATTATCCATTGGAGTAACAAAAATCTCGACAACAAACTACCTTCCATAATGAAAAGGCTACCATCCATTGGAGTAACGAAAATATCAACAAGAGACTACCTTCCATAATGACAAGGCTACCTTCCATTGGAGTAACAAAAATATCGCCAACAGACAACCTTCCATAATGACAAGGCTATCATCCATTAGAGTGACAAAAATCTCGACAATAGACTACCTTCCATAATGACTAGGCTACCATCCATTGGAATAATGAAAATATAAACAAGAGATTACCTTCTATAATGACAAGGCTACCATACATTGTAATAACAAAAATCTTGACAACAAACTACCTTTCATAATGACAAGACTACCATACATTGGAGTAACAAAAATCTCGGCAATAGACTACCTTCCATAATGACAAGGCTACCTTCCATAACGTACAAGTTGCTCGTGAAGAGCTAACGCTTGTTGTTTTCCAACATAATTCAGAAGGGAACTGCGATGATATTGGCAGAGAATAAAATCTTCATCAAAGAGAACCCTGAATCAATCCTTCCCGAGGAGATCATATATTTTAACGTGCAAAATAAATGCACCAACCGTCTAGGTCGCAATTTCACTGGGGAAAAACACTGAGGTAGCCTATGCAAGAGGCAACAACTTCATCCAGGAATAACCAGAGAGAAAACAGTCAAACAAGACTCCTCCCAATGAGAAAGTAAATCGATTGGGGAAATTATCCTATCCAGAAATGGACAAGGTAAGCTAAATCAAAAATCATCCACGAGGATTAGCTCAGTTGGGGAATTAGAAAGGAGGCACATTTTATGCTTAAGTTGGCACTCTATTTGGAAAGATCAGAGGTGCTATTTGAAAAGACACAACCAAGGTGTACGAACTCAATGACATCAACAAATACAACTGTGCGTGCATGATGCAAGTGTGAATGAATGTCATGTGTATGCTGACAAAACGACAGGGGAAATAGACAGAAGATGATAAGACATCACAGTGCAACCCGACACTCGGCTAATTTCAAAAGGAGGGGAACATCACTGGAGATAGAAGATAAAAGCCATCAAAGGAGCAAAGTTATCCTACAAAGCTCAAATCTCTTGGAGAGGAAGATATTCAACCCAAAGTCCCATCTTCTATCGTCGACAACACGAACAAATCTTCTGCTGGAAGGAGTCATGCTTAGCTGGAGACTGGGAACACCACCCTCTGATAAAGTGTGCAATACATAACACACATCCTGACAAGTCTAGATTGCCCCTGGGTCCAATATTGGGTGCCCCAAATTTACTGTTGATGAGCTGCATGTTGCACGACAATTCTTGCGAATAGTTTCACTTCTAGAAAGCCCCAAGCTAAAAGGTTGATGAGGAGAAAGCGTCCCAAGAGGGTTTACAAAAGACCTGGCATTCACCATGCTCTGGTGTCTTCAAACTCTTAGAGGAAATCATCAAATCTCGACGTGATTGCCCCGGATTGACTGTAGTTGGCATAACAAAGTCTTCGAATTTTTGCCCCCAAACGAGCAAACAAATTGGGAAAAGCATTAACTAGGAGAAGCAACCTGTCCATGCTTAAGGTCTTCAACTAACATGCCCCTGGATATGATTTTCTTGAATTGATTCTCCAAATACCCAACATAGTTCCAAACCTTAAAAGGGTAAACTCATCACTGGCGTTTATGTGAGCTTCCTTGATATCGAACAAATGTTTTGCAGTTAGAAAAAAAAGTTTACAATGAGAATGAAAATTCTAATGCAACAGTTATGTAAGTCTTGAAGATTTTTGAAAGATATCGCACAAATTTTGCGAGTTAAAGCATCATTTATTTTTGTGCAGGAAAAACATATGATACCAACATAACTATTTAGAACATTCATGGGAGTCAGGAACACTATCTCCTTGAAGTATGCTTTCAGAATGACCTTGCTTCAATTAGGACTTTGGAAGGTTGTAATGTGGTCCAATTTATGGGTTTTTTAGAAAAAGATTTTAAGGCTCAAAATATTTGGTGCCCACCCATTCTTCATGATGTTCTCCAACTCTATGTTCGGTTAATTCAACATGAGTGTTCATCTCTCAAAGGATTTTGTGACGGTAACATCTTCCTTGCGAATTTTGAACACTCAATCAAATTAACTGAAAACTACCCTGCCCCAGGTTAAAATTCAAGGTTTTTTGTATAGAAAAGAAACTTCTGCTTCAAAGGCTCAAAAGGGGTTAGCAAGGGATTATCTTCCTTATATCTCCGGTGTTTAGGGATTTGAAACAATGCCTGTACATCATCAACAAGATTTTATTCAAAAGCATGCAACCAAAGATTTTGTGTTCTTTAGATCATCATCCCCCCTTTCAATCTCTGCCTAGGCAAGAGAATGGGCAATAAGTTGGTATCATAATGTCAAAAGAAATTTGAAATTTGAGAACAAATATGAGTGAAACGAATGAATTTCTTCAAGACAAACATACTCATTGTATTAAAATGATCATTCAGATGCAAATAAGTTCTTACATGCAAACAATGTTTTGATAAATAAGAAAAGCTACAAAAGCAGAAACAAGTTAATAATCTGGGAAGGCTTTCCACTTGAACTACCGAAAACATCTTCAAAAACTCAAAGTCACCCTCAGTCGTGTTTACTCTTCGGCGCCTGTTTGATTTGAACTTCAAAACCAACGTCCTTGAATGACAAGATACCACTTCTGACCAACTTCTGAACCTCAATCTTCAAAGCAAAGCAACCCTCCAATTCATGCCCAGGAGCACCTTGATGAAAAGTACAAGCCAAATCAGCTTTGTAGTTCCAATGTATCTTCTTAGGGACCTTCGGTGGAGGTCGGGTCTGAACCAAATTCCTCTGCATCAGGATAGGGAACAACTCTGTGTAGGTGATTGGAATTGAATCAAACTGGGTCTTCCTCTGATTAGGAACTTGCTGATTCTGTTGATAAATGGGAGAAACATGATGATTCTGATGATGATTATCTCTTCCTCTGGTTCTCTTCTTGGAAAAGTCATTATCAAACCTCTTCACACCATTAACTGAGCTACCCACTTCATATAAACATCCCTTTCCGACATCTTCTTCTAGACGCACTCCCACATTCACCTTGTCAAGAAAGTCAACAGGTGCATTAACCATCATCTTTTCATGAGGAAAAGATTTTAGAGTTTCCGTGAAGACTTTTATCCTTGCTTCCTCCCTCCTAGAAGGATTGACTTGGGCGGAGATCAGAATTTCAACCAAACCAGTTAAGTGATCCAAACTAGCTTTCAAAATAGTCACCTCTCTGCGGAGTTCAGAAATCTCTTGCTTGATATTCTCCATTATCCTCTTAGCGCGAGTGTTGTACTAGTGAGACCAAAAGGAAAAAATAAGACTCGAAAAAGACCTTTGAAAGTGAGACAAAGGAAAAAAATGTAGAATGATGTGTGGTATGCAAAAGAGAATTTTATTTGACTTTCAAGGAACTCAAGATATCAAGTTATAAACATCCAAGTATGAAGATAACAGATGAATTTTAAATTGGCTCCAAACATTGATCAAGTTATCGTCAAGATCAATCATCCATTTTGGTGGATTAGGGTTTTCGCCCTATCAACACCCAAGATCCATTGAGTTTGACGAAACTAATGATGTTTACAAAGAAAGACCTCCAAACTCCTTCAAAGTCAAGTGAAAAGAGTTTTATGGATGCATGAATGCATGGAGATGCAACAACCACAAGTAAGGTCACAAACATGGGGTTTAAAGGTTCAACGTTCCGCATGGAGTCAAGGGTAAAACCCACCCGAAGGTATGTACTATCGGTTCAAACGCACCTGTAAGACATGGTTCTAAGAGTTCCCAGAGTCTGCATCCCTCTTTCGGATATTACCAACGTCTTGATTACTCAATAATTAGCAATATTCTCAAGAGAAACTCGTCCGAGCGTAGCATCGCGTAACAACTACTTCCGAATTACTCCGTTATAGTCTCCGCGCTACACCTAAAAAGGCCAAGATGGGTTAGGGTTCTACGGTCCTCAACTTCTCGGGCTCCTAGGTCGAAAATAATAATGTCTTCCCGATTACTCGGTAAACAAATATTACGTTCAAGAGGGCCTTCCACTGAGTGGGGGATCTCATGCCTCCTTCTTCGGGATTACTCCCTCAAAGTTAACATGACTATACCGCCCGTCCTATTCCTAAGTGTAACTTAGTCCGGGTATAGGACTTGTCTTTTGCGAAAAACCCGAATAACCCCAATTTAAACATATAATCAAGCAAATCAAATAATAGTAAACAGATAAGACAAATTAGGCTTAACCCACTTAGGGATGGACCAGCAAGAGGTCAATCTATCCCCAACAGAGTCGCCAATTCTGTAGCGATAAAAATGTAGCGGGGTAAATCGGAGATCGAATTATTGATTAATTCGTCTCACAAAAGCAAGAGTCGCCACCGCGCTTTATTGTTTCCAAAGGAAAAGGGAAGAGAGCGAAATAAAACCCTAAATATGCAATGTAAATAATACTTTTAAAAGTAATAAGAATACAAGGCGTTTTTGAAAAAAAAGAGATCGAGAGTTCGGGGGTTGGTTATACAATGGGAAGGTACTAGCACCCAATGTATCTATAGTACTCTATAGGAACCTTTTGAAATATCTGTTTTATTTAAAATTGATCGCTTGATTGAAAATAAATCGTTTTGGCCGAAAAAGGGATACGGACGGGTTTTTGAAGATACGACAACCTAACGTTGAAGTTTTGACTTAAAAGGTATGAGTTTTGGAGAAATCGGATATTTGGAAAAATTATCCTAAGTTTTAATGAAATGAGGGTACTCGCTCGATCGTTTTTTTGAGGACATGAAGTCAACAAAAATTAGACAATTCCCTTTGGATTGGTGCAAACATGATAATTAAGTACGATGAAATAATTGACAGAAAATGATACACAACAATTAAATGTGGACATGCATTTTTATATGATTTTTGTTTAATAGGCGAAAAGAAAAAAGTTTAATTGGTTTTCACTTTTTTACACATTTTTAATAGGGAGAAAACATGGGAATTAATAGAAATGTTTTTTTTTTAGATTTTTATATGTTTCTATTTTTTGTTTTTATTATATTGGTATTTAATCAAAATGAGGAGAGTAAATTAAAGGAAAAATAACATGTCTTTTAGTTTTCTCATTTTTTACTTTCATATGTTTTTTAGAGATACTAAATATCTTTTTAAATTAAACTTACAAACCAATGAATTCAAATTGAATTAGAAATAAGTAAAACTAAAATTATTAAATAAACATAAATTTAAACTAAATGAGATTGGATAAAATATTTAAATTTGTCTAATTAAAACTATATTTATTCCTAAGAAACTAACTAATCAAAATTAGATAAGTTAAGAAAAAAGAAATAGAATTAAACTAAAAGTATGTAAAAGGGTGGGGTGTGAATTGCAATTAGAAAGGGTTTAAGTTAAAAGCAATTGGGCTGGGTTGAAGGAAGATGGAGCGGGTCGATGGAAATGGGCCGGGTCGTTGGAAGACCCAGACCCAGGAAAAGAAAAAAACAAAGTTGTAACGAAGAAACCCTAGGAACTGAAGGCACCAAGGCCGCCGCCGCTGGATCCCTCTTCTTCCTCCTTGTCTTGGTGGCCCGAAGTTCTGTTGTGACGCATGAAGACAAGAGAGAAATTGACGTTGATCTGAATGTACGGGACTGAACGCCTACGAGTTTCGCTGATGATTGCAGACGTGAACATGATGATGAAATGTGGTTGCTGATTGGGAGTGTCAAAGTAGAAGAAAAGGAATGGTGGAGGGTGGAGAGTGATCTGAAGCTGCGGCGGTAGACAAATAGCGACGAAACCATCGCGGTGGTCGGAAATAGTAGGGTTTAAGGGGTTTTAGAGCATTTGAGAGAAACAGAGGTATGAAGAAGAAGAAGGGATGGCCGGATACGACGGAGTGTGCATTTGGATTTTACTGACTCTTCTTCCACTTTTCATTTTCGGTGCATTCTGGAATTGTATGTTTATTGCAGGTATAGAACACTCTAGTTCAAGCTTAATTGAAGTTTTAATTTGAAACTCTAATTAGCCTATATGAAGAGCTTTTGATGGATGATTTTGTTCGCATGATGCTTGAAATTGAATCAGGGAAAGAAACGAAACGCGGTGTCTTGGCGAATTGGCGAGGCTGAAGATCAAGAATGGTTAGCATTTGAGAGGTAAGCTCTTGTGACCTTTCATGAGTTTTTTATGAATTCTGTGTATTGTGATGATTTTCCAGATTTTGAAAACATTGTTATGAATGTTGAAATAGGTTGATGAAGATGGTGATTAAGCGAGGGATGTGCGGAGTAGAGTGACCAGAAGAGGCGATGCGCTCACAATGGCCGGGAGAGGTAAGATGCGGTTAATTGTTATGTTTTTTTTAGTAAAAAGAAATTTCTGTCACTGATTTGCAAAAGCTAACGATACATTTCCTATTTTTCAATGGTGACTTCCATGAGTATTGCTTCTCTCCTTGAGCTCTTCAAATCTAAGTAATACTTGAAACCAAAGCCTAAGCAGCAAGAGAAGAATGAACGCAAAAATATGTGCCTAAAGAGTTGGAAAAGTGCTTCAAGGCCTGTCCACAGCAAATTCTTGAGCCACAGGTGCAGTCTGAGTGGCACGGAGATGATTGAAGGCTAAAGGTACCCTGCTTCCCTTCTTTTTTCAAACTCAGATTTTGAATGGAATGTTTTTGTGAAATAAAGGTTTTTATTTGATTTAAATCTGTAATGGTATTGAAGGGCCATTTTCAATGATTTCAGAAAATTGAGAGAGGATTATTAAGTGAGACAAAGGCAAAACAAAGATATAAAGGTTTATGCGAAAAACTAAAAAACTCACATGGTCGGAGCTAGTCCGACGGTACAATTCCGGCGAAGTTAGGTAAGCTCCGAACACTTCTCGCTCTTTGTTTTCTGCTACTAATTCTTCTCTTCTTCTTCGTCTAAAACTTGGTTGAAAAAATGAATAAATGGTTTTTGTGGTTTATTCGGTTTTGGTCAGTATGCTGGATGGTTTGACAATATGCTTAGAAACGGTTTAGCAATATGCAGGTTTTGCAATATGCCGGTTATGTGGTTTTGTAGTATGCCGAATGGGTATGAAAAAAATGCAGGTTATCAAATATGTGGCCTTTGAAATATGTGACTTTTTGAATAGTTTTGGACAAATCCTCTTGTGTATTCCAGGTTTATGGTTAGGCAGGGGCTTAGGTTCAGCAGGTAGCAGGTTTTTTTTGCAATATGCCCGTTATGAAAATATGCAGGTTATGAAAATGTTATATGCAGGTTTTGCAATGGTTATGTACAGAACGTGGTTTAGCAATATGCAGTTTGTGAATGGTTGTTAGATTAGTATGCTTGGAAATGGTTCAGCAGTATGCAGAATGGTTATGGTGTGGAAAATGGAACATGCTATTTTGCTTGGCTTCCTTTTGCAGTAATGTGTTGGTGGTATTACTATGCCAGTTCACACTTCCTTTTTTTTGAAGGGATTTTCAAATAGCCGTTGCTTCCTATTCTCATGGCTCAGGTTTTGAATATATTTAATATATTCCTGATGTCCTGCATAAATGCTGCTGCATATGTTGACTTTATTCCCAATTCATGCTTAAATCAAAAACCTGCAAAACTGAATCTCTTCTCTCTCTCTCTCCCAAGTACAGAAATGATATATATAAATGATATACTGTACATTTTCTGAAATTGTAATGGCCAGAAAATGATGACAAAAAAAGGAATAGGTTGCTTGCATACATTGTTTAAAACTGCACATTGTTTGAAATTTCATATTGTTTTTTTGTCTTGCATTAGCCTATATTATTCTGCAGGTTAACGTTGGCTTGTTGTGTACCTTGCATATGTTTGTTTGAAAAAAATGTATGCTGTGATTTACTTATGCAGTTTTGACCAAAAAAATATTTATGCATATGTGAAATATGCAGTGGGCTTTTTGATAAAAATGCAAATGATTTTGAAAATGTGCTATTTTTTAATTGTGCATTCATTTAAAAATTCCTCTCTTTTTTGTGAACCGGGAGAAATCCCGTGATTTGCAAAAAAGAGTAACTGATTCCGGCCATTGCTTTTAATGATGAACATTGAATTTATTTTCTGCATTTTAATTATTTATTCGAATTCTAATTTCTTTCTTTTAATCGTTTTCTTTGCAGGTAAAATTTAAATGAGCAGACAAAAAGTATTGGATAGAAGATTAGAATTAGAATTTAGAAAAATAGTTTTATTTTACTTTAAGCATTTATGTAATGGTTATTATAAATACTTTGTACAATAGTATTTAAACAACAATTGTAATAAATAGAATAAAGTGAATAAAAATTCTATTATTTCTCAATTAATTCCTTTTCTTTCCAATTATTTATTTATTGTTTATAATTCCTTAAATCATATAATGATTGAAAATCAAATCCAATCATTTAAATTCAGAATGACAAACAAATAAATAAACATCATTGACTAATCAACAAATTCAACTATTTAATTCATTATTCGTAAAATTCCAAATTATAATAATTAAAAATAGAATTTTAATTATTTAATCTAAAATGATAAAGAATTAAATAATCATTGTTGACCAATTAATAAACTCATTCTCAAATGCTTATTTCATTATTCATAAGTCTTTAAATTATATAACAATTGAAAAATAGATTCCAATTATTTAAATTTAAGATAATAAATAATTAATAAACGTCATTTAAATCTTGATCAGTTAATAAATTTAGCGTTCAACAAATAAACGGCTCCCGACTCGAAAAAGTTATGAATTTTTAAACTGCTTTGAAAATTTGATAAAAATGGTCAAAACTCTTGCAATGCGAATGATGCAGATGGAAGACGGTATCTTAGGTCAAAATTTGGGGTACAACAGCTGCCCCTATTTAAGTTCCTTCAATCCGGAGATATGAAGATTTGAAATCTTCGTTTCGACGAGATTGAAGGTACTTAAATACATAACTACGCAAATTTTGTCCTATGATGCCGTCATCATGCGGTGATATGAATGTAGTGTCGAATTCACCGAGAAAGATATTGTATGAAACAAGACAAACGTTGGAGGAATCGAACACCAACAAGACACAGAGACATGAATTATACACTACTGGGGAAAACGAGCTATCGACTTCAAACGACAGACTCCTGACAGCGAATAAAATCGAGGGAGTACAACCTCTACCCTAACAAAGAGAGCATCTTGCATAGGCCATAACAGATTATTGACCCAAAACAGTGAGTTCGCAACTCAAGGTCGACTGTAGACAGAGAGTATCAAAATGCGGGTAACTGATTACCGACTTCTGGAGGTATAGATTCGTACCAGACTTCTCTGTGAGATTTTAGAGGTATACTCGTTAATGCTGAGGTAATGAGACTGTAGATACGAAGGTTGTTCAAATAAAGAAAATTGCTAGTTGTTGTTGTCCAGAGAAAATACCGATAACAAACAAGTTGCTCAAATAAAGAAGCTGCCGCTTGTTGTCGTCCAGAAAAGAAAATATCGATAACAAACAAGCTGCTCAAATAAAGAGGCTACCACTTGCTGTATTCCAGAAAATACCGATAACATACAAGCTGCTCAAATAAAGAAGCTGCCGCTTGCTGTATTCCAGAAAATACCGATAACATACAAGCTGCTCAAATAAAGAAGCTGCCGCTTGCTGTTTTCCGAGGAATAATAACATACTGGTAGCTCATGAAGAGTTTGCTGCTTGTCGCTTTCAAGAAAAAATAAAATGACGCACTAGTAGTTCGTGAAGAACTGCTGCTCGGCGCTTTCCAACGGAATAAAATGACGCACTAGTAGCTCATGAAGAACTGCTGCTCGGCGCTTTCCGAAAGATAAAATGACGATGACGCACTAGTAGCTCATGAAGAACTGCTGCTCGGCGATTCCCAAAAAGGATAAAAGACGCACTAGTAGCTCATGAAGAACTGCTGGCGTTTTCGACACGGTCATAACTGACGCACTAGTAGCTCATGAAGAACTGCTGGCGTTTCAGAAAATAAATAACGCACTAGTAGCTCATGAAGAACTGCTGCTCGGCGCTTTCGAAAAAGAGGTAAATGACGCACTAGTAGCTCATGAAGAACTGCTGCTCGGCGCTTTCACAAATTAACGTACAAGTTGCTCGTGAAGAGCTAACGCTTGTCGTTTTCCAACATAATTCAGAAGGGAACTGCGATGATATTGGCAGAGAATAAAATCTTCATCAAAGAGAACCCTGAATCAATCCTTCCCGAGGAGATCATATATTTTAACGTGCAAAATAAATGCACCAACCGTCTAGGTCGCAATTTCACTGGGGAAAAACACTGAGGTAGCCTATGCAAGAGGCAACAACTTCATCCAGGAATAACCAGAGAGAAAACAGTCAAACAAGACTCCTCCCAATGAGAAAGTAAATCGATTGGGGAAATTATCCTATCCAGAAATGGACAAGGTAAGCTAAATCAAAAATCATCCACGAGGATTAGCTCAGTTGGGGAATTAGAAAGGAGGCACATTTTATGCTTAAGTTGGCACTCTATTTGGAAAGATCAGAGGTGCTATTTGAAAAGACACAACCAAGGTGTACGAACTCAATGACATCAACAAATACAACTGTGCGTGCATGATGCAAGTGTGAATGAATGTCATGTGTATGCTGACAAAACGACAGGGGAAATAGACAGAAGATGATAAGACATCACAGTGCAACCCGACACTCGGCTAATTTCAAAAGGAGGGGAACATCACTGGAGATAGAAGATAAAAGCCATCAAAGGAGCAAAGTTATCCTACAAAGCTCAAATCTCTTGGAGAGGAAGATATTCAACCCAAAGTCCCATCTTCTATCGTCGACAACACGAACAAATCTTCTGCTGGAAGGAGTCATGCTTAGCTGGAGACTGGGAACACCACCCTCTGATAAAGTGTGCAATACATAACACACATCCTGACAAGTCTAGATTGCCCCTGGGTCCAATATTGGGTGCCCCAAATTTACTGTTGATGAGCTGCATGTTGCACGACAATTCTTGCGAATAGTTTCACTTCTAGAAAGCCCCAAGCTAAAAGGTTGATGAGGAGAAAGCGTCCCAAGAGGGTTTACAAAAGACCTGGCATTCACCATGCTCTGGTGTCTTCAAACTCTTAGAGGAAATCATCAAATCTCGACGTGATTGCCCCGGATTGACTGTAGTTGGCATAACAAAGTCTTCGAATTTTTGCCCCCAAACGAGCAAACAAATTGGGAAAAGCATTAACTAGGAGAAGCAACCTGTCCATGCTTAAGGTCTTCAACTAACATGCCCCTGGATATGATTTTCTTGAATTGATTCTCCAAATACCCAACATAGTTCCAAACCTTAAAAGGGTAAACTCATCACTGGCGTTTATGTGAGCTTCCTTGATATCGAACAAATGTTTTGCAGTTAGAAAAAAAAGTTTACAATGAGAATGAAAATTCTAATGCAACAGTTATGTAAGTCTTGAAGATTTTTGAAAGATATCGCACAAATTTTGCGAGTTAAAGCATCATTTATTTTTGTGCAGGAAAAACATATGATACCAACATAACTATTTAGAACATTCATGGGAGTCAGGAACACTATCTCCTTGAAGTATGCTTTCAGAATGACCTTGCTTCAATTAGGACTTTGGAAGGTTGTAATGTGGTCCAATTTATGGGTTTTTTAGAAAAAGATTTTAAGGCTCAAAATATTTGGTGCCCACCCATTCTTCATGATGTTCTCCAACTCTATGTTCGGTTAATTCAACATGAGTGTTCATCTCTCAAAGGATTTTGTGACGGTAACATCTTCCTTGCGAATTTTGAACACTCAATCAAATTAACTGAAAACTACCCTGCCCCAGGTTAAAATTCAAGGTTTTTTGTATAGAAAAGAAACTTCTGCTTCAAAGGCTCAAAAGGGGTTAGCAAGGGATTATCTTCCTTATATCTCCGGTGTTTAGGGATTTGAAACAATGCCTGTACATCATCAACAAGATTTTATTCAAAAGCATGCAACCAAAGATTTTGTGTTCTTTAGATCATCATCCCCCCTTTCAATCTCTGCCTAGGCAAGAGAATGGGCAATAAGTTGGTATCATAATGTCAAAAGAAATTTGAAATTTGAGAACAAATATGAGTGAAACGAATGAATTTCTTCAAGACAAACATACTCATTGTATTAAAATGATCATTCAGATGCAAATAAGTTCTTACATGCAAACAATGTTTTGATAAATAAGAAAAGCTACAAAAGCAGAAACAAGTTAATAATCTGGGAAGGCTTTCCACTTGAACTACCGAAAACATCTTCAAAAACTCAAAGTCACCCTCAGTCGTGTTTACTCTTCGGCGCCTGTTTGATTTGAACTTCAAAACCAACGTCCTTGAATGACAAGATACCACTTCTGACCAACTTCTGAACCTCAATCTTCAAAGCAAAGCAACCCTCCAATTCATGCCCAGGAGCACCTTGATGAAAAGTACAAGCCAAATCAGCTTTGTAGTTCCAATGTATCTTCTTAGGGACCTTCGGTGGAGGTCGGGTCTGAACCAAATTCCTCTGCATCAGGATAGGGAACAACTCTGTGTAGGTGATTGGAATTGAATCAAACTGGGTCTTCCTCTGATTAGGAACTTGCTGATTC
This sequence comes from Vicia faba, assembly GCA_948472305.1. Classification (NCBI taxonomy): domain Eukaryota; kingdom Viridiplantae; phylum Streptophyta; class Magnoliopsida; order Fabales; family Fabaceae; genus Vicia; species Vicia faba. The sequence continues at coordinate 582,869,118 of OX451739.1, read as the reverse complement.
TGTTGATAAATGGGAGAAACATGATGATTCTGATGATGATTATCTCTTCCTCTGGTTCTCTTCTTGGAAAAGTCATTATCAAACCTCTTCACACCATTAACTGAGCTACCCACTTCATATAAACATCCCTTTCCGACATCTTCTTCTAGACGCACTCCCACATTCACCTTGTCAAGAAAGTCAACAGGTGCATTAACCATCATCTTTTCATGAGGAAAAGATTTTAGAGTTTCCGTGAAGACTTTTATCCTTGCTTCCTCCCTCCTAGAAGGATTGACTTGGGCGGAGATCAGAATTTCAACCAAACCAGTTAAGTGATCCAAACTAGCTTTCAAAATAGTCACCTCTCTGCGGAGTTCAGAAATCTCTTGCTTGATATTCTCCATTATCCTCTTAGCGCGAGTGTTGTACTAGTGAGACCAAAAGGAAAAAATAAGACTCGAAAAAGACCTTTGAAAGTGAGACAAAGGAAAAAAATGTAGAATGATGTGTGGTATGCAAAAGAGAATTTTATTTGACTTTCAAGGAACTCAAGATATCAAGTTATAAACATCCAAGTATGAAGATAACAGATGAATTTTAAATTGGCTCCAAACATTGATCAAGTTATCGTCAAGATCAATCATCCATTTTGGTGGATTAGGGTTTTCGCCCTATCGACACCCAAGATCCATTGAGTTTGACGAAACTAATGATGTTTACAAAGAAAGACCTCCAAACTCCTTCAAAGTCAAGTGAAAAGAGTTTTATGGATGCATGAATGCATGGAGATGCAACAACCACAAGTAAGGTCACAAACATGGGGTTTAAAGGTTCAACGTTCCGCATGGAGTCAAGGGTAAAACCCACCCGAAGGTATGTACTATCGGTTCAAACGCACCTGTAAGACATGGTTCTAAGAGTTCCCAGAGTCTGCATCCCTCTTTCGGATATTACCAACGTCTTGATTACTCAATAATTAGCAATATTCTCAAGAGAAACTCGTCCGAGCGTAGCATCGCGTAACAACTACTTCCGAATTACTCCGTTATAGTCTCCGCGCTACACCTAAAAAGGCCAAGATGGGTTAGGGTTCTACGGTCCTCAACTTCTCGGGCTCCTAGGTCAAAAATAATAATGTCTTCCCGATTACTCGGTAAACAAATATTACGTTCAAGAGGGCCTTCCACTGAGTGGGGGATCTCATGCCTCCTTCTTCGGGATTACTCCCTCAAAGTTAACATGACTATACCGCCCGTCCTATTCCTAAGTGTAACTTAGTCCGGGTATAGGACTTGTCTTTTGCGAAAAACCCGAATAACCCCAATTTAAACATATAATCAAGCAAATCAAATAATAGTAAACAGATAAGACAAATTAGGCTTAACCCACTTAGGGATGGACCAGCAAGAGGTCAATCTATCCCCAGCAGAGTCGCCAATTCTGTAGCGATAAAAATGTAGCGGGGTAAATCGGAGATCGAATTATTGATTAATTCGTCTCACAAAAGCAAGAGTCGCCACCGCGCTTTATTGTTTCCAAAGGAAAAGGGAAGAGAGCGAAATAAAACCCTAAATATGCAATGTAAATAATACTTTTAAAAGTAATAAGAATACAAGGCGTTTTTGAAAAAAAAGAGATCGAGAGTTCGGGGGTTGGTTATACAATGGGAAGGTACTAGCACCCAATGTATCTATAGTACTCTATAGGAACCTTTTGAAATATCTGTTTTATTTAAAATTGATCGCTTGATTGAAAATAAATCGTTTTGGCCGAAAAAGGGATACGGACGGGTTTTTGAAGATACGACAACCTAACGTTGAAGTTTTGACTTAAAAGGTATGAGTTTTGGAGAAATCGGATATTTGGAAAAATTATCCTAAGTTTTAATGAAATGAGGGTACTCGCTCGATCGTTTTTTTGAGGACATGAAGTCAACAAAAATTAGACAATTCCCTTTGGATTGGTGCAAACATGATAATTAAGTACGATGAAATAATTGACAGAAAATGATACACAACAATTAAATGTGGACATGCATTTTTATATGATTTTTGTTTAATAGGCGAAAAGAAAAAAGTTTAATTGGTTTTCACTTTTTTACACATTTTTAATAGGGAGAAAACATGGGAATTAATAGAAATGTTTTTTTTTTAGATTTTTATATGTTTCTATTTTTTGTTTTTATTATATTGGTATTTAATCAAAATGAGGAGAGTAAATTAAAGGAAAAATAGCATGTCTTTTAGTTTTCTCATTTTTTACTTTCATATGTTTTTTAGAGATACTAAATATCTTTTTAAATTAAACTTACAAACCAATGAATTCAAATTGAATTAGAAATAAGTAAAACTAAAATTATTAAATAAACATAAATTTAAACTAAATGAGATTGGATAAAATATTTAAATTTGTCTAATTAAAACTATATTTATTCCTAAGAAACTAACTAATCAAAATTAGATAAGTTAAGAAAAAAGAAATAGAATTAAACTAAAAGTATGTAAAAGGGTGGGGTGTGAATTGCAATTAGAAAGGGTTTAAGTTAAAAGCAATTGGGCTGGGTTGAAGGAAGATGGAGCGGGTCGAGGGAAATGGGCCGGGTCGTTGGAAGACCCAGACCCAGGAAAAGAAAAAAACAAAGTTGTAACGAAGAAACCCTAGGAACTGAAGGCACCAAGGCCGCCGCCGCTGGATCCCTCTTCTTCCTCCTTGTCTTGGTGGCCCGAAGTTCTGTTGTGACGCATGAAGACAAGAGAGAAATTGACGTTGATCTGAATGTACGGGACTGAACGCCTACGAGTTTCGCTGATGATTGCAGACGTGAACATGATGATGAAATGTGGTTGCTGATTGGGAGTGTCAAAGTAGAAGAAAAGGAATGGTGGAGGGTGGAGAGTGATCTGAAGCTGCGGCGGTAGACAAATAGCGACGAAACCATCGCGGTGGTCGGAAATAGTAGGGTTTAAGGGGTTTTAGAGCATTTGAGAGAAACAGAGGTATGAAGAAGAAGAAGGGATGGCCGGATACGACGGAGTGTGCATTTGGATTTTACTGACTCTTCTTCCACTTTTCATTTTCGGTGCATTCTGGAATTGTATGTTTATTGCAGGTATAGAACACTCTAGTTCAAGCTTAATTGAAGTTTTAATTTGAAACTCTAATTAGCCTATATGAAGAGCTTTTGATGGATGATTTTGTTCGCATGATGCTTGAAATTGAATCAGGGAAAGAAACGAAACGCGGTGTCTTGGCGAATTGGCGAGGTTGAAGATCAAGAATGGTTAGCATTTGAGAGGTAAGCTCTTGTGACCTTTCATGAGTTTTTTATGAATTCTGTGTATTGTGATGATTTTCCAGATTTTGAAAACATTGTTATGACTGTTGAAATAGGTTGATGAAGATGGTGATTAAGCGAGGGATGTGCGGAGTAGAGTGACCAGAAGAGGCGATGCGCTCACAATGGCCGCGAGAGGTAAGATGCGGTTAATTGTTATGTTTTTTTTAGTAAAAAGAAATTTCTGTCACTGATTTGCAAAAGCTAACGATACATTTCCTATTTTTCAATGGTGACTTCCATGAGTATTGCTTCTCTCCTTGAGCTCTTCAAATCTAAGTAATACTTGAAACCAAAGCCTAAGCAGCAAGAGAAGAATGAAGGCAAAAATATGTGCCTAAAGAGTTGGAAAAGTGCTTCAAGGCCTGTCCACAGCAAATTCTTGAGCCACAGGTGCAGTCTGAGTGGCACGGAGATGATTGAAGGCTAAAGGTACCCTGCTTCCCTTCTTTTTTCAAACTCAGATTTTGAATGGAATGTTTTTGTGAAATAAAGGTTTTTATTTGATTTAAATCTGTAATGATATTGAAGGGCCATTTTCAATGATTTCAGAAAATTGAGAGAGGATTATTAAGTGAGACAAAGGCAAAACAAAGATATAAAGGTTTATGCGAAAAACTAAAAAACTCACATGGTCGGAGCTAGTCCGACGGTACAATTCCGGCGAAGTTAGGTAAGCTCCGAACACTTCTCGCTCTTTGTTTTCTGCTACTAATTCTTCTCTTCTTCTTCGTCTAAAACTTGGTTGAAAAAATGAATAAATGGTTTTTGTGGTTTATTCGGTTTTGGTCAGTATGCTGGATGGTTTGACAATATGCTTAGAAACGGTTTAGCAATATGCAGGTTTTGCAATATGCCGGTTATGTGGTTTTGTAGTATGCCGAATGGGTATGAAAAAAATGCAGGTTATCAAATATGTGGCCTTTGAAATATGTGACTTTTTGAATAGTTTTGGACAAATCCTCTTGTGTATTCCAGGTTTATGGTTAGGCAGGGGCTTAGGTTCAGCAGGTAGCAGGTTTTTTTTGCAATATGCCCGTTATGAAAATATGCAGGTTATGAAAATGTTATATGCAGGTTTTGCAATGGTTATGTACAGAACGTGGTTTAGCAATATGCAGTTTGTGAATGGTTGTTAGATTAGTATGCTTGGAAATGGTTCAGCAGTATGCAGAATGGTTATGGTGTGGAAAATGGAACATGCTATTTTGCTTGGCTTCCTTTTGCAGTAATGTGTTGGTGGTATTACTATGCCAGTTCACACTTCCTTTTTTTTGAAGGGATTTTCAAATAGCCGTTGCTTCCTATTCTCATGGCTCAGGTTTTGAATATATTTAATATATTCCTGATGTCCTGCATAAATGCTGCTGCATATGTTGACTTTATTCCCAATTCATGCTTAAATCAAAAACCTGCAAAACTGAATCTCTTCTCTCTCTCTCCCAAGTACAGAAATGATATATATAAATGATATACTGTACATTTTCTGAAATTGTAATGGCCAGAAAATGATGACAAAAAAAGGAATAGGTTGCTTGCATACATTGTTTAAAACTGCACATTGTTTGAAATTTCATATTGTTTTTTTGTCTTGCATTAGCCTATATTATTCTGCAGGTTAACGTTGGCTTGTTGTGTACCTTGCATATGTTTGTTTGAAAAAAATGTATGCTGTGATTTACTTATGCAGTTTTGACCAAAAAAATATTTATGCATATGTGAAATATGCAGTGGGCTTTTTGATAAAAATGCAAATGATTTTGAAAATGTGCTATTTTTTAATTGTGCATTCATTTAAAAATTCCTCTCTTTTTTGTGAACCGGGAGAAATCCCGTGATTTGCAAAAAAGAGTAACTGATTCCGGCCATTTCTTTTAATGATGAACATTGAATTTATTTTCTGCATTTTAATTATTTATTCGAATTCTAATTTCTTTCTTTTAATCGTTTTCTTTGCAGGTAAAATTTAAATGAGCAGACAAAAAGTATTGGATAGAAGATTAGAATTAGAATTTAGAAAAATAGTTTTATTTTACTTTAAGCATTTATGTAATGGTTATTATAAATACTTTGTACAATAGTATTTAAACAACAATTGTAATAAATAGAATAAAGTGAATAAAAATTCTATTATTTCTCAATTAATTCCTTTTCTTTCCAATTATTTATTTATTGTTTATAATTCCTTAAATCATATAATGATTGAAAATCAAATCCAATCATTTAAATTCAGAATGACAAACAAATAAATAAACATCATTGACTAATCAACAAATTCAACTATTTAATTCATTATTCGTAAAATTCCAAATTATAATAATTAAAAATAGAATTTTAATTATTTAATCTAAAATGATAGAGAATTAAATAATCATTGTTGACCAATTAATAAACTCATTCTCAAATGCTTATTTCATTATTCATAAGTCTTTAAATTATATAACAATTGAAAAATAGATTCCAATTATTTAAATTTAAGATAATAAATAATTAATAAACGTCATTTAAATCTTGATCAGTTAATAAATTTAGCGTTCAACAAATAAACGGCTCCCGACTCGAAAAAGTTATGAATTTTTAAACTGCTTTGAAAATTTGATAAAAATGGTCAAAACTCTTGCAATGCGAATGATGCAGATGGAAGACGGTATCTTAGGTCAAAATTTGGGGTACAACACATTGGAGTAATGAAAATATCAAGAAGAGACTACCTTCGATAATAACAAGGCTACCATCCATTGGAGTAACAAAAATCTCGCCAACAGACTACCTTCCATAATGAAAAGGCTACCATCAATTGGAGTGCTAAAAATCTCGACAATAGACTACCTTCCATAATGACAAGGCTACCATCCATTGGACTAACAAAAATATCGACAACAGACTACCTTCCATAATGACAAGGCTACCATCCATTGGAGTGACGAAAATATCAACAAGAGACTACCTTCCATAATGACAAGGCTACCTTCCATTGGAGTAACAAAAATCTCACCAACAGACAACCTTCCATAATGACAAGGCTATCAACCATTAGAGTGACAAAAATCTAGACAATAGACTAACTTCCATAATGATTAGGCTACCATCCATTGGAGTAATGAAAATATCAACAAGAGACTACCTTCTATAATGACAAGGCTACCATACATTGTAATAACAAAAATCTCGACAACAAACTACCTTTCACAATGACAAGACTACCATACATTGTAGTAACAAAAATCTCGACAACATACTACTTTCCATAATGACAATGCTACCATCCATTGGAGTAACAAAAATCTCGACAATAGACTACCTTCCATAATGATAAGTCTACCATCCATTGGAGAAACAAAAATCTTGACAACAAACTACCGTCGATAATGACAAGGCTACCATCCATTGGAGTAATGAAAATATCAACAAGAGACTACCTTCCATAATGACAAGGCTACCATGCATTGGAGAATGAAAATATCAAGAAAAGACTACCTTCGATAATGACAAGGCTACCATCCATTGGAGTAACAAAAATCTCTCCAACAGACTACCTCCATAATGACAAGGCTACCATCCATTGGAGTGCCAAAAATCTCGACAATAGACTACCTTCCATAATGAAAAGGCTACCATCCATTGGACTAACAAAAATATCGACAACAGACTACCTTCCATAATGACAAGGCTACCATCCTTTGGAGTGACAAAAATCTCGACAATAGACTACCTTCCATAATGATAAGGCTATCATCCATTGGAGTAACAAAATCTCGACAACAGACTACCTTCCATAATGACAAGGCTATTATCCATTGGAGTAACAAAAATCTCGACAACAAACTACCTTCCATAATGACAACGCTACCATCCATTGGAGTAACAAAAATCTCGCAAACAGACAACCTTCCATAATGACAAAGCTATCATCCTTTAGAGTGACAAAAATATCGACAATAGACTACCTTCCATAATGACTAGGCTACCATCCATTGAAGTAATGAAAATATCAACAAGAGACTACCTTCTATAATGACAAGGCTACCATACATTGTAATAACAAAAATATCGACAACAAACTACCTTTCACAATGACATGGCTACCATCCATTTGAGTAACAAAAATCTCGACAATAGGCTACCATTTATTGGAGTAACAAAATCTCGACAACAAACTACCTTCCATAATGATAAGGCTATTATCCATTGGAGTAACACAAATCTCGACAACAAACTACCTTCCATAATGAAAAGGCTACCATCCATTGGAGTAACGAAAATATCAACAAGAGACTACCTTCCATAATGACAAGGCTACCTTCCATTGGAGTAACAAAAATATCGCCAACAGACAACCTTCCATAATGACAAGGCTATCATCCATTAGAGTGACAAAAATCTCGACAATAGACTACCTTCCATAATGACTAGGCTACCATCCATTGGAATAATGAAAATATAAACAAGAGATTACCTTCTATAATGACAAGGCTACCATACATTGTAATAACAAAAATCTTGACAACAAACTACCTTTCATAATGACAAGACTACCATACATTGTAGTAACAAAAATCTCGACAACAATCTACTTTCCATAATGACAACTCTACCATCCATTAGAGTAACAAAAATCTAGACAATAGACTACCTTCCATAATGACAAGGCTACCATCCATTGGAGTAACAAAAATCTTGACAACAAACTACCTTCCATAATGACAAGGCTACCATCCATTGGAGTAATGAAAATATCAACAAGAGACTACCTTCCATAATGACAAGGCTACCATGCATTGGAGTAATGAAAATATCAACAAGAGACTACCTTCGATAATGACAAGGCTACCATCCATTGGAGTAACAAAAATCTCGCCAACAGACTACCTTCCATAATGAAAAGGCTACCATCCATTAGAGTGCCAGAAATCTCGACAATAGACTACCTTCCATAATGACAAGGCTACCATCCATTGGACTAACAAAAATATCGACAACAGACTACCTTCCATAATGACAAGGCTACCATCCATTGGAGTAACGAAAATATCAACAAGAGACTACCTTCCATAATGACAAGGCTACCATACATTGTAATAACAAAAATCTCACCAACAGACAACCTTCCATAATGACAAGGCTATCATCCATTAGAGTGACAAAAATCTAGACAATAGACTAACTTCCATAATGACTAGGCTACCATCCATTGGAGTAATGAAAATATCAACAAGAGACTACCTTCTATAATGACAAGGCTACCATACATTGTAATAACAAAAATCTCGACAACAAACTACCTTTCACAATGACAAGACTACCATACATTGTAGTAACAAAAATCTCGACAACAGACTAATTTCCATAATGACAATGCTACCATCCATTGGAGTAACAAAAATCTCGACAATAGACTACCTTCCATAATGATAAGTCTACCATCCATTGGAGAAACAAAAATCTTGACAACAAACTACCTTCGATAATGACAAGGCTACCATCCATTGGAGTAATGAAAATATCAACAACAGACTATCTTCCATAATGACAAGGCTACCATGCATTGGAGTAATGAAAATATCAAGAAGAGACTACCTTCGATAATGACAAGGCTACCATCCATTGGAGTAACAAAAATCTCGCCAACAGACTACCTTCCATAATGAAAAGGCTACCATCAATGAGAGTGCTAAAAATCTCGACAATAGACTACCTTCCATAATGACAAGGCTACCATCCATTGGACTAACAAAAATATCGACAACAGACTACCTTCCATAATGACAAGGCTACCATCCTTTGGAGTAACAAAAATCTCTACAATAGGCTACCATCCATTGGAGTAACAAAATCTCGACAACAGACTACCTTCCATAATGACAAGGCTATTATCCATTGGAGTAACAAAAATCTCGACAATAAACTACCTTCCATAATGACAAGGCTACCATCCATTGGAGTAACAAAAATCTCGCCAACAGACAACCTTCCATAATGACAAGGCTATCATCCATTAGAGTGACAAAAATCTCGACTATAGACTACCTTCCATAATGACTAGACTACCATCCATTGGAGTAATGAAAATATCAACAAGAGACTACCTTCTATAATGACAAGGCTACCATACATTGTAATAACAAAAATCTCGACAACAAACTACCTTTCACAATGACAAGGCTACCATACATTGTAGTAACAAAAATCTCGACAACAGTCAACTTTCCATAATGACAACGCTTCCATCCATTGGGGTAACAAATATCTCGACAACAGACAACCTTCCATAATGACAAGGCTACCATCCATTGGAGTAACAAAAATCTCGACAATAGACTACCTTCCATAATGACTAGCCTACCATCCATTGGAGTAATGAAAATATAAACAAGAGACTACCTTCTATAATGACAAGGCTACCATACATTGTAATAACAAAAATCTCGACAACACACTACCTTTCACAATGACAAGGCTACCATACATTGTAGTAACAAAAATCTCGACAACAGTGTACTTTCCCTAATGACAATCCTACCATCCATTAGAGTAACAAAAATCTCGACAATAGACTACCTTCCATAATGACAAGGCTACCATCCATTGGAGAAACAAAAATCTTGACAACAAACTACCTTCCATAATGACAAGGCTACCATCCATTGGATTAATGAAAATATCAACAAGAGACTACCTTTAATAATGACAAGGCTACCATGCATTGGAGTAATGAAAATATCAACAAGAGACTACCTTCGATAATGATAAGGCTACCATCCATTGGAGTAATAAAAATCTCTCCAACAGACTACCTTCCATAATGACAAGGCTACCATCCATTGGAGTGCCAAAAATCTCGACAATAGACTACCTTCCATAATGACAAGGCTACCATCCATTGGACTAACAAAAATATCGACAACAGACTACCTTCCATAATGACAAGGCTACCATCCTTTGGAGTGACAAAAATCTCGACAATAGACTACCTTCCATAATGACAAGGCTACCATCCATTGGAGTAACAAAATCTCGACAACAGACTACCTTCCATAATGACAAGGCTATTATCCATTGGAGTAACAAAAATCTCGACAATAAACTACCTTCCATAATGACAAGGCTACCATCCATTGGAGTAACAAAAATCTCGCCAACAGACAACCTTCCATAATGACAAGGCTATCATCCATTAGAGTGACAAAAATCTCGACAATAGACTACCTTCCATAATGACTAGGCTACCATCCATTAGAGTAATGAAAATATCAACAAGAGAGTACCTTCTATAATGACAAGGCTACCATACATTGTAATAACAAAAATCTCGACAACAAACTATCTTTCATAATGACAAGGCTACCATACATTGTAGTAACAAAAATCTCGACAATAGTCAACTTTCTATAATGACAACGCTTCCATCCATTGGAGTAACAAATATCTCGACAACAGACAACCTTCCATAATGACAAGGGTACCATCCATTGGAGTAACAAAAATCTCGACAATAGACGACCTTCCATAATGACTAGCCTACCATCCATTGGAGTAATGAAAATATAAACAAGAGACTACCTTCTATAATGACAAGGCTACCATACATTGTAATAACAAAAATCTCGACAACAAACTTCCTTTCACAATGACAAGGCTACCATACATTGTAGTAACAAAAATCTCGACAACAGTATAATTTCCCTAATGACAACGCTACCATCCATTGGAGTAACAAAAATCTCGACAATAGACTACCTTCCATAATGACAAGGCTACCATCCATTGGAGTAACAAAAATCTTGACAACAAACTACCTTCCATAATGACAAGGCTACCATCCATTGGAGTAATGAAAATATCAACAAGAGACTACCTTCAATAATGACAAGGCTACCATGCATTGGAGTAATGAAAATATCAACAAGAGACTACCTTCGATAATGATAAGGCTACCATCCATTGGAGTAACAAAAATCTCTCCAACAGACTACCTTCCATAATGACAAGGCTACCATCCATTGGAGTGCCATAAATCTCGACAATAGACTATCTTCCATAATGACAAGGCTACCATCCAATGGAGTAACAAAATCTCGACAACAGACTACCTTCCATAATGACAAGGCTATTATCCATTGGAGTAACAAAAATCTCGACAATAAACTACCTTCCATAATGACAAGGCTACCATCCATTGTAGTAACAAAAATCTCGCCAACATACAACCTTCCATAATGACAAGGCTATTATCCATTGGAGTAACAAAAATCTCGACAATAAACTACCTTCCATAATGACAAGGCTACCATCCATTGGAGTAACAAAAATCTCGCCAACAGACAACCTTCCATAATGACAAGGCTATCATCCATTAGAGTGACAAAAATCTCGACAATAGACTACCTTCCATAATGACTAGGCTACCATCCATTAGAGTAATGAAAATATCAACAAGAGAGTACCTTCTATAATGACAAGGCTACCATACATTGTAATAACAAAAATCTCGACAACAAACTATCTTTCATAATGACAAGGCTACCATACATTGTAGTAACAAAAATCTCGACAATAGTCAACTTTCGATAATGACAACGCTTCCATCCATTGGAGTAACAAATATCTCGACAACAGACAACCTTCCATAATGACAAGGGTACCATCCATTGGAGTAACAAAAATCTCGACAATAGACGACCTTCCATAATGACTAGCCTACCATCCATTGGAGTAATGAAAATATAAACAAGAGACTACCTTCTATAATGACAAGGCTACCATACATTGTAATAACAAAAATCTCGACAACAAACTTCCTTTCACAATGACAAGGCTACCATACATTGTAGTAACAAAAATCTCGACAACAGTATAATTTCCCTAATGACAACGCTACCATCCATTGGAGTAACAAAAATCTCGACAATAGACTACCTTCCATAATGACAAGGCTACCATCCATTGGAGTAACAAAAATCTTGACAACAAACTACCTTCCATAATGACAAGGCTACCATCCATTGGAGTAATGAAAATATCAACAAGAGACTACCTTCAATAATGACAAGGCTACCATGCATTGGAGTAATGAAAATATCAACAAGAGACTACCTTCGATAATGATAAGGCTACCATCCATTGGAGTAACAAAAATCTCTCCAACAGACTACCTTCCATAATGACAAGGCTACCATCCATTGGAGTGCCATAAATCTCGACAATAGACTATCTTCCATAATGACAAGGCTACCATCCAATGGAGTAACAAAATCTCGACAACAGACTACCTTCCATAATGACAAGGCTATTATCCATTGGAGTAACAAAAATCTCGACAATAAACTACCTTCCATAATGACAAGGCTACCATCCATTGTAGTAACAAAAATCTCGCCAACATACAACCTTCCATAATGACAAGGCTATCATCCATTAGAGTGACAAAAATATCGACAATAGACTACCTTCCATAATGACTAGGCTACCATCCATTGGAGTAATGAAAATATCAACAAGAGACTACCTTCTATAATGACAAGGCTACCATACATTGTAATAACAAAAATCTCGACAACAAACTACCTTTCACAATTACAAGGCTACCATACATTGTAGTAACAAAAATCTCGACAACAGTCTGCTTTCCATAATGACAACGCTTCCATCCATTGGAGTAACAAATATCTCGACAACAGACAACCTTCCATAATGACAAGGCTACCATCCATTGGAGTAACAAAAATCTCGATAATAGACTACCTTCCATAATGACTAGCCTACCATCCATTGGAGTAATGAAAATATAAACAAGAGACTACCTTCTATAATGACAAGGCTACCATACATTGTAATAACAAAAATCTCGACAACAAACTAACTTCCACAATGACAAGGCTACCATACATTGTAGTCACAAAAATCTCGACAACAGTCTACTTTCCCTAATGACAACACTACCATCCATTGGAGTAACAAAAATCTCGACAATAGACTAACTTCCATAATGACAACGCTACCATCCATTGGAGTAACAAAAATCTTGACAACAACCTACCTTCCATAATGACAAGGCTACCATCCATTGGAGTAATGAAAATATCAACAGGAGACTACCTTCAATAATGACAAGGCTACCATGCATTGGAGTAATCAAAATATCAACAAGAGACTACCTTCGATAATGACAAGGCTACCATCCATTGGAGTAACAAAAATCTCTCCAACAGACTACCTTCCATAATGACAAGGCTACCATCCATTGGAGTGCCATAAATCTCGACAATAGACTACCTTCCATAATGACAAGGCTACCATCCAATGGAGTAACAAAATCTCGACAACAGACTACCTTCCATAATGACAAGGCTATTATCCATTAGAGTAACAAAAATCTCGACAATAAACTACCTTCCATAATGACAAGGCTACCATCCATTGGAGTAACAAAAATCTCGCCAACATACAACCTTCCATAATGACTAGGCTATCATCCATTAGAGTGACAAAAATATCGACAATAAACTACCTTCCATAATGACTAGGCTACCATCCATTGGAGTAATGAAAATATCAACAAGAGACTACCTTCTATAATGACAAGGCTACCATACATTGTAATAACAAAAATCTCGACAACAAACTACCTTTCACAATTACAAGGCTACCATACATTGTAGTAACAAAAATCTCGACAACAATCTACTTTCCCTAATGACAACACTACCATCCATTGGAGTAACAAAAATCTCGACAATAGACTAACTTCCATAATGACAACGCTACCATCCATTGGAGTAACAAAAATCTTGACAACAACCTACCTTCCATAATGACAAGGCTACCATCCATTGGAGTAATGAAAATATCAACAGGAGACTACCTTCAATAATGACAAGGCTACCATGCATTGGAGTAATCAAAATGTCAACAAGAGACTACCTTCGATAATGACAAGGCTACCATCCATTGGAGTAACAAAAATCTCTCCAACAGACTACCTTCCATAATGACAAGGCTACCATCCATTGGAGTGCCATAAATCTCGACAATAGACTACCTTCCATAATGACAAGGCTACCATCCAATGGAGTAACAAAATCTCGACAACAGACTACCTTCCATAATGATAAGGCTATTATCCATTGGAGTAACAAAAATCTCGACAATAAACTACCTTCCATAATGACAAGGCTACCATCCATTGGAGTAACAAAAATCTCGCCAACATACAACCTTCCATAATGACAAGGATATCATCCATTAGAGTGACAAAAATATCGACAATAAACTACCTTCCATAATGACTAGGCTACCATCCATTGGAGTAATGAAAATATCAACAAGAGACTACCTTCTATAATGACAAGGCTACCATACATTGTAATAACAAAAATCTCGACAACAAACTACCTTTCACAATTACAAGGCTACCATACATTGTAGTAACAAAAATATCGACAACAGTCTGCTTTCCATAATGACAATGCTTCCATCCATTGGAGTAACAAATATCTCGACAACAGACAACTTTCCATAATGACAAAGCTACCATCCATTGGAGTAACAAAAATCTCGATAATATACTACCTTCCATAATGACTAGCCTACCATCCATTGGAGTAATGAAAATATAAACAAGAGACTACCTTCTATAATGACAAGGCTACCATACATTGTAATAACAAAAATCTCGACAACAAACTACCTTCCACAATGACAAGGCTACCATACATTGTAGTAACAAAAATCTGGACAACAGTCTACTTTCCCTAATGACAACACAACCATCCATTGGAGTAACAAAAATCTCGACAATAGACTAACTTCCATAATGACAACGCTACCATCCATTGGAGTAACAAAAATCTTGACAACAACCTACCTTCCATAATGACAAGGCTACCATCCATTGGAGTAATGAAAATATCAACAGGAGACTACCTTCAATAATGACAAGGCTACCATGCATTGGAGTAATCAAAATGTCAACAAGAGACTACCTTCGATAATGACAAGGCTACCATCCATTGGAGTAACAAAAATCTCTCCAACAGACTACCTTCCATAATGACAAGGCTACCATCCATTGGAGTGCCATAAATCTCGACAATAGACTACCTTCCATAATGACAAGGCTACCATCCAATGGAGTAACAAAATCTCGACAACAGACTACCTTCCATAATGATAAGGCTATTATCCATTGGAGTAACAAAAATCTCGACAATAAACTACCTTCCATAATGACAAGGCTACCATCCATTGGAGTAACAAAAATCTCGCCAACATACAACCTTCCATAATGACAAGGATATCATCCATTAGAGTGACAAAAATATCGACAATAAACTACCTTCCATAATGACTAGGCTACCATCCATTGGAGTAATGAAAATATCAACAAGAGACTACCTTCTATAATGACAAGGCTACCATACATTGTAATAACAAAAATCTCGACAACAAACTACCTTTCACAATTACAAGGCTACCATACATTGTAGTAACAAAAATATCGACAACAGTCTGCTTTCCATAATGACAATGCTTCCATCCATTGGAGTAACAAATATCTCGACAACAGACAACTTTCCATAATGACAAAGCTACCATCCATTGGAGTAACAAAAATCTCGATAATATACTACCTTCCATAATGACTAGCCTACCATCCATTGGAGTAATGAAAATATAAACAAGAGACTACCTTCTATAATGACAAGGCTACCATACATTGTAATAACAAAAATCTCGACAACAAACTACCTTCCACAATGACAAGGCTACCATACATTGTAGTAACAAAAATCTGGACAACAGTCTACTTTCCCTAATGACAACACAACCATCCATTGGAGTAACAAAAATCTCGACAATAGGCTAACTTCTATAATGACAACGCTACCATCCATTGGAGTAACAAAAATCTTGACAACAACCTACCTTCCATAATGACAAGGCTACCATCCATTGGAGTAATGAAAATATCAACAGGAGACTACCTTCAATAATGACAAGGCTACCATGCATTGGAGTAATCAAAATATCAACAAGAGACTACCTTCCATAATGACAAGGCTACCATCCATTGGACTAACAAAAATATCGACAACAGACTACCTTCCATAATGACAAGGCTACCATCCTTTGGAGTGCCATAAATCTCGACAATAGACTACCTTCCATAATGACAAGGCTACCATCCAATGGAGTAACAAAATCTCGACAACAGACTACCTTCCATAATGACAAGGCTATTATCCATTGGAGTAACAAAAATCTCGACAATAAATTACCTTCCATAATGACAAGGCTACCATCCATTGGAGTAACAAAATCTCGACAACAGACTACCTTCCATAATGAAAAGGCTATTATCCATTGGATTAACAAAAATCTCGACAATAAACTACCTTCCATAATGACAAGGCTACCATCCATTGGAGTAATAAAAATCTCGCCAACAGACAACCTTCCATAATGACAAGGCTATCATCCATTAAAGTGACAAAAATCTCGACTATAGACTACCTTCCATAATGACTAGGCTACCATCCATTGGAGTAATGAAAATATCAACAAGAGACTACCTTCTATAATGACAAGGCTACCATACATTGTAATAACAAAAATCTCGACAACAAACTACCTTTCACAATGACAAGGCTACCATACATTGTAGTAACAAAAATCTCGACAACAGTCTACTTTCCATAATGACAACGCTACCACCCATTGGAGTAACAAAAATCTCGACAATAGACTACCTTCCATAATGACAAGGCTACCATCCATTGGAGAAACAAAAATCTTGAAAACAAACTACCTTCCATAATGACAAGGCTACCATCCATTAAATTAATGAAAATATCAACAAGAGACTACCTTCAATAATGACAAGGATACCATGCATTGGAGTAATGAAAATATCAACAAGAGACTACCTTCGATAATGATAAGGCTACCATGCATTGGAGTAACAAAAATCTCTCCAACAGACTACCTTCCATAATGACAAGGCTACCATCCATTGGAGTGCCAAAAATATCGACAATAGACTACCTTCAATAATGACAAGGCTACCATCCATTGGACTAACAAAAATATCGACAACAGACTTTCTTCCATAATGACAAGGCTACCATCCTTTGGAGTGACAAAAATCTCGACAATAGACTACCTTCCATAATGACAAGGCTACCATCCATTGGAGTAACAAAATCTCGACAACAGACTACCTTCCATAATGACAAGGCTATTATCCATTGGAGTAACAAAAATCTCGACAACAAACTACCTTCCATAATGACAAGGCTACCATCCATTGGAGTAACAAAAATCTCGCCAACAGACAACCTTCCATAATGACAAGGCTATCATCCATTAGAGTGACAAAAATCTCGACAATAGACTACCTTCCATAATGACTAGGCTACCATCCATTGGAGTAATGAAAATATCAACAAGAGACTACCTTCTATAATGACAAGGCTACCATACATTGTAATAACAAAAATCTCGACAACAAACTATCTTTCACAATGACAAGGCTACCATACATTGTAGTAACAAAAATCTTGACAATAGTCAACTTTCGATAATGACAACGCTTCCATCCATTGGAGTAACAAATATCTCGACAACAGAAAACCTTCCATAATGACAAGGCTACCATCCATTGGAGTAGCAAAAATCTCGACAATAGACGACCTTCCATAATGACTAGCCTACCATCCATTGGAGTAATGAAAATATAAACAAGAGACTACCTTCTATAATGACAAGGCTTCCATACATTTAATAACAAAAATTGCGACAACAAACTACCTTTCATAATGACAAGGCTACCATACATTGTAGTAACAAAAATCTCAAAAACAGTCTACTTTCCCTAATGACAATGCTACCATCCATTAGAGTAACAAAAATCTCGACAATAGACTACCTTCCATAATGACAAGGCTACCATCCATTGGAGAAATAAAAATCTTGACAACAAACTACCTTCCATAATGACAAGGCTACCATCCATTGGAGTAATGAAAATATCAACAAGAGACTACCTTCAATAATGACAAGGATACCATGCATTGGAGTAATGAAAATACCAACAAGAGACTACCTTCGATAATGATAAGGCTACCATGCATTGGAGTAACAAAAATCTCTCCAACAGACTACCTTCCATAATGACAAGGCTACCATCCATTGGAGTGCCAAAAATCTCGACAATAGACTACCTTCAATAATCACAAGGCTACCATCCATTGGACTAACAAAAATATCGACAACAGACTATCTTCCATAATGACAAGGCTACCATCCTTTGGAGTGACAAAAATCTCGACAATAGACTACCTTCCATAATGACAAGGCTACCATCCATTGGAGTAACAAAATCTCGACAACAGACTACCTTCCATAATGACAAGGCTATTATCCATTGGAGTAACAAAAATCTCGACAACAAACTACCTTCCATAATGACAAGGCTACCATCCATTGGAGTAACAAAAATCTCGCCAACAGACAACCTTCCATAATGACAAGGCTATCATCCATTAGAGTGACAAAAATCTCGACAATAGACTACCTTCCATAATGACTAGGCTACCATCCATTGGAGTAATGAAAATATCAACAAGAGACTACCTTCTATAATGACAAGGCTACCATACATTGTAATAACAAAAATCTCGACAACAAACTATCTTTCACAATGACAAGGCTACCATACATTGTAGTAACAAAAATCTCGACAATAGTCAACTTTCGATAATGACAATGCTTCCATCCATTGGAGTAACAAATATCTCGACAACAGACAACCTTCCATAATGACAAGGCTACCATCCATTGGAGTAACAAAAATCACGACAATAGACGACCTTCCATAATGACTAGCCTACCATCCATTGGAGTAATGAAAATATAAACAAGAGACTACCTTCTATAATGACAAGGCTTCCATACATTGTAATAACAAAAATTGCGACAACAAACTACCTTTCACAATGACAAGGCTACCATACATTGTAGTAACAAAAATCTCGAAAACAGTCTACTTTCCCTAATGACAATGCTACCATCCATTAGAGTAACAAAAATCTCGACAATAGACTACCTTCCATAATGACAAGGCTACCATCCATTGGAGAAATAAAAATCTTGACAACAAACTACCTTCCATAATGACAAGGCTACCATCCATTGGAGTAATGAAAATATCAACAAGAGACTACCTTCAATAATAACAAGGATACCATGCATTGGAGTAATGAAAATATTAACAAGAGACTACCTTCGATAATGATAAGGCTACCATGCATTGGAGTAACAAAAATCTCTCCAACAGACTACCTTCCATAATGACAAGGCTACCATCCATTGGAGTGCCAAAAATCTCGTAAATAGACTACCTTCCATAATGACAAGGCTATTATCCATTGGAGTAACAAAAATCTCGACAACAAACTACCTTCCATAATGACAAGGCTACCATCCATTGGAGTAACAAAAATCTCGCCAACAGACAACCTTCCATAATGACAAGGCTATCATCCATTAGAGTGACAAAAATCTCGACAATAGACTACCTTCCATAATGACTAGGCTACCATCCATTGGAGTAATGAAAATATCAACAAGAGACTACCTTCTATAATGACAAGGCTACCATACATTGTAATAACAAAAATCTCGACAACAAACTATCTTTCACAATGACAAGGCTACCATACATTGTAGTAACAAAAATCTCGACAATAGTCAACTTTCGATAATGACAATGCTTCCATCCATTGGAGTAACAAATATCTCGAGAACAGACAACCTTCCATAATGACAAGGCTACCATCCATTGGAGTAACAAAAATCTCGACAATAGACGACCTTCCATAATGACTAGCCTACCATCCATTGGAGTAATGAAAATATAAACAAGAGACTACCTTCTATAATGACAAGGCTTACATTCATTGTAATAACAAAAATTGCGACAACAAACTACCTTTCACAATGACAAGGCTACCATACATTGTAGTAACAAAAATCTCGAAAACATTCTACTTTCCCTAATGACAATGCTACCATCCATTAGAGTAACAAAAATCTCGACAATAGACTACCTTCCATAATGACAAGGCTACCATCCATTGGAGAAAGAAAAATCTTAACAACAAACTACCTTCCATAATGACAAGGCTACCATCCATTGGAGTAATGAAAATATCAACAAGAGACTACCTTTAATAATGACAAGGCTACCATGCATTGGAGTAATGAAAATATCAACAAGAGACTACCTTCGATAATGATAAGGCTACCATCCATTGGAGTAACAAAAATCTCTCCAACAGACTACCTTCCATAATGACAAGGCTACCATCCATTGGAGTGCCAAAAATCTCGACAATAGACTACCTTCCATAATGACAAGGCTACCATCCATTGGACTAACAAAAATATCGAAAACAGACTACCTTCCATAATGACAAGGCTACCATCCTTTGGAGTGACAAAAATCTCGACAATAGACTACCTTCCATAATGACAAGGCTACCATCCATTGGAGTAACAAAATCTCGACAATAGACTACCTTCCATAATGACAAGGCTATTATCCATTGGAGTAACAAAAATCTCGACAACAAACTACCTTCCATAATGACAAGGCTACCATCCATTGAGGTAACAAAAATCTCGCCAATAGACAACCTTCCATAATGACAAGGCTATCATCCATTAGAGTGACAAAAATCTCGACAATAGACTACCTTCCATAATGACTAGGCTACCATCCATTGGAGTAATGAAAATATCAACAAGAGACTACCTTCTATAATGACAAGGCTACCATACATTGTAATAACAAAAATCTCGACAACAAACTATCTTTCACAATGACAAGGCTACCATACATTGTAGTAACATAAAATCTCGACAATAGTCAACTTTCGATAATTACAACGCTTCCATCCTTTGGAGTAACAAATATCTCGACAACAGACAACCTTCCATAATGACAAGGTTACCATCCATTGGAGTAACAAAAATCTCGACAATAGACGACCTTCCATAATGACTAGCCTACCATCCATTGGAGTAATTAAAATATAAACAAGAGACTACCTTTTATAATGACAAGGCTACCATACATTGTAATAACAAAAATCTCGACAACAAACTACCTTTCACAATGACAAGGCTACCATACATTGTAGTAACAAAAATCTCGACAACAGTATAATTTCCCTAATGACAACGCTACCATCCATTGGAGTAACAAAAATCTCGACAATAGACTACCTTCCATAATGACAAGGCTACCATCCATTGGAGTAACAAAAATCTTGACAACAAACTACCTTCCATAATGACAAGGCTACCATCCATTGGAGTAATGGAAATATCAACAAGAGACTACCTTCAATAATGACAAGGCTACCATGCATTGGATTAATGAAAATATCAACAAGAGACTACCTTCGATAATGATAAGGCTACCATCCATTGGAGTAACAAAAATCTCTCCAACAGACTACCTTCCATAATGACAAGGCTACCATCCATTGGAGTGCCATAAATCTCGACAATAGACTACCTTCCATAATGACAAGGCTACCATCCATTGGACTAACAAAAATATCGACAACAGACTACCTTCCATAATGACAAGGCTACCATCCTTTGGGGTGACAAAAATCTTGACAATAGATTCCCTTCCATAATGACAAGGCTACCATCCAATGGAGTAACAAAATCTCGACAACAGACTACCTTCCATAATGACAAGGCTATTATCCATTGGAGTAACAAAAATCTCGACAATAAACTACCTTCCATAATGACAAGGCTACCATCCATTGGAGTAACAAAAATCTCGCCAACATACAACCTTCCATAATGACAAGGCTATCATCCATTAGAGTGACAAAAATCTCGACAATAGACTACTTTCCATAATGACTAGGCTACCATCCATTGGAGTAATGAAAATATCAACAAGAGACTACCTTCTATAATGACAAGGCTACCATACATTGTAATAACAAAAATCTCGACAACAAACTATCTTTCACAATGACAAGGCTACCATACATTGTAGTAACAAAAATCTCGACAACAGTCAACTTTCCATAATGACAACGCTTCCATCCATTGGAGTAACAAATATCTCGACAACAGACAACCTTCCATAATGACAAGGCTATCATCCATTGGAGTAACAAAAATCTCGACAATAGACTACCTTCCATAATGACTAGCCTACCATCCATTGGAGTAATGAAAATATAAACAAGAGACTACCTTCTATAATGACAAGGCTTCCATACATTGTAATAACAAAAATTGTGACAACAAACTACCTTTCACAATGACAAGGCTACCATACATTGTAGTAACAAAAATCTCGACAACAGTCTACTTTCCCTAATGACAACGCTACCATCCATTAGAGTAACAAAAATCTCGACAATAGACTACCTTCCATAATGACAAGGCTACCATCCATTGGAGAAATGAAAACCTTGACAACAAACTACCTTCCATAATGACAAGGCTACCATCCATTGGAGTAATGAAAATATCAACAAGAGACTACCTTCAATAATGACAAGGCTACCATGCATTGGAGTAATGAAAATATCAACAAGAGACTACCTTCGATAATGATAAGGCTACCATCCATTGGAGTAACAAAAATCTCTCCGACAGACTACCTTCCATAATGACAAGGCTACCATCCATTGGAGTGCCAAAAATCTCGACAATAGACTACCTTCCATAATGACAAGGCTACCATCCATTTGACTAAAAAAAATATCGACAACAGACTACCTTCCATAATGACAAGGCTACCATCCTTTGGAGTGACAAAAATCTCGACAATAGACTACCTTCCATAATGACAAGGCTACCATCCATTGGAGTAACAAAATCTCGACAACAGACTACCTTCCATAATGACAAGGCTATTATCCATTGGAGTAACAAAAATCTCGACAACAAACTACCTTCCATAATGACAAGGCTACCATCCATTGGAGTAACAAAAATCTCGCCAACAGACAACCTTCCATAATGACAAGGCTATCATCCATTAGAGTGACAAAAATCTCGACAATAGACTACCTTCCATAATGACAAGGCTACCATCCATCGGAGTAATGAAAATATCAACAAGAGACTACCTTCTATAATGACAAGGCTACCATACATTGTAATAACAAAAATCTCGACAACAAACTATCTTTCACAATGACAAGGCTACCATACATTGTAGTAACAAAAATCTCGACAATAGTCAACTTTCGATAATGACAACGCTTCCATCCATTGGAGTAACAGATATCTCGACAACAAACAACCTTCCATAATGACAAGGCTACCATCCATTAGAGTAACAAAAATCTCGACAATAGACGACCTTCAATAATGACTAGCCTACCATCCATTGAAGTAATGAAAATATAAACAAGAGACTACCTTCTATAATGACAAGGCTACCATACATTGTAATAACAAAAATCTCGAAAACAAACTACCTTTCACAATGACAAGGCTACCATACATTGTAGTAACAAAAATCTCGAGAACAGTATAATTTCCCTAATGACAACGCTACCATCCATTGGAGTAACAAAAATCTCGACAATAGACTACCTTCCATAATGACAAGGCTACCGTCCATTGGAGTAACAAAAATCTTGACAACAAACTACCTTCCATAATGACAAGGCTACCATCCATTGGAGTAACTGAAATATCAACAAGAGACTACCTTCAATAATGACAAGGCTACCATGCATTGGAGTAATGAAAATATCAACAAGAGACTACCTTCGATAATGATAAGGCTACCATACATTGGAGTAACAAAAATCTCTCCAACAGACTACCTTCCATAATGACAAGGCTACCATCCATTGGAGTGCCACAAATCTCGACAATAGACTACCTTCCATAATGACAAGGCTACCATCCATTGGACTAACAAAAATATCGACAACAGACTACCTTCCATAATGACAAGGCTACCATCCTTTGGGGTGACAAAAATCTCGACAATAGATTCCCTTCCATAATGACAAGGCTACCATCCAATGGAGTAACAAAATCTCGACAACAGACTACCTTCCATAATGACAAGGCTATTATCCATTGGAGTAACAAAAATCTCGACAATAAACTACCTTCCATAATGACAAGGCTACCATCCAATGGAGTAACAAAAATTTCGCCAACATACAACCTTCCATAATGACAAGGCTATCATCCATTAGAGTGACAAAAATCTCGACAATAGACTACCTTCCATAATGACTATGCTACCATCCATTGGAGTAATGAAAATATCAACAAGAGACTACCTTCTATAATGACAAGGCTACCATACATTGTAATAACAAAAATCTCGACAACAAACTATCTTTCATAATGACAAGGCTACCATACATTGTAGTAACAAAAATCTCGACAACAGTCAACTTTCCATAATGACAACGCTTCCATCCATTGGAGTAACAAATATCTCGACAACAGACAACCTTCCATAATGACAAGGCTACCATCCATTGGAGTAACAAAAATCTCGACAATAGACTACCTTCCATAATGACTAGCCTACCATCCATTGGAGTAATGAAAATATAAACAAGAGACTACCTTCTATAATGACAAGGCTTCCATACATTGTAATAACAAAAATTGTGACAACAAACTACCTTTCACAATGACAAGGCTACCATACATTGTAGTAACAAAAATCTCGACAACAGTCTACTTTCCCTAATGACAACGCTACCATCCATTAGAGTAACAAAAATCTCGACAATAGACTACCTTCCATAATGACAAGGCTACCATCCATTGGAGAAATGAAAATCTTGACAACAAACTACCTTCCATAATGACAAGGCTACCATCCATTGGAGTAATGAAAATATCAACAAGAGACTACCTTCTATAATGACAAGGCTACCATACATTGTAATAACAAAAATCTCGACAACAAACTATCATTCATAATGACAAGGCTACCATACATTGTAGTAACAAAAATCTCGACAACAGTCAACTTTCCATAATGACAACGCTTCCATCCATTGGAGTAACAAATATCTCGACAACAGACAACCTTCCATAATGACAAGGCTACCATCCATTGGAGTAACAAAAATCTCGACAATAGACTACCTTCCATAATGACTAGCCTACCATCCATTGGAGTAATGAAAATATAAACAAGAGACTACCTTCTATAATGACAAGGCTTCCATACATTGTAATAACAAAAATTGTGACAACAAACTACCTTTCACAATGACAAGGCTACCATACATTGTAGTAACAAAAATCTCGACAACAGTCTACTTTCCCTAATGACAACGCTACCATCCATTAGAGTAACAAAAATCTCGACAATAGACTACCTTCCATAATGACAAGGCTACCATCCATTGGAGAAATGAAAATCTTGACAACAAACTACCTTCCATAATGACAAGGCTACCATCCATTGGAGTAATGAAAATATCAACAAGAGACTACCTTCAATAATGACAAGGCTACCATGCATTGGAGTAATGAAAATATCAACAAGAGACTACCTTCGATAATGATAAGGCTACCATCCATTGGAGTAACAAAAATCTCTCCGACACACTACCTTCCATAATGACAAGGCTACCATCCATTGGAGTGCCATAAATCTCGACAATAGACTACCTTCCATAATGACAAGGCTACCATCCATTGGACTAACAAAAATATCGACAACAGACTACCTTCCATAATGACAAGGCTACCATCCTTTGGGGTGACAAAAATCTCGACAATAGATTCCCTTCCATAATGACAAGGCTACCATCCAATGGAGTAACAAAATCTCGACAACTGACTACCTTCCATAATGACAAGGCTATTATCCATTGGAGTAACAAAAATCTCGACAATAAACTACCTTCCATAATGACAAGGCTACCATCCATTGGAGTAACAAAAATTTCGCCAACATACAACCTTCCATAATGACAAGGCTATCATCCATTAGAGTGACAAAAATCTCGACAATAGACTACCTTCCATAATGACTAGGCTACCATCCATTGGAGTAATGAAAATATCAACAAGAGACTACCTTCTATAATGACAAGGCAACCATACATTGTAATAACAAAAATCTCGACAACAAACTATCTTTCACAATGACAAGGCTACCATACATTGTAGTAACAAAAATCTCGACAACAGTCAACTTTCCATAATGACAACGCTTCCATCCATTGGAGTAACAAATATCTCGACAACAGACAACCTTCCATAATGACAAGGCTACCATCCATTGGAGTAACAAAAATCTCGACAAGAGACTACCTTCCATAATGACTAGCCTACCATCCATTGGAGTAATGAAAATATAAACAAGAGACTACCTTCTATAATGACAAGGCTTCCATACATTGTAATAACAAAAATTGCGACAACAAACTACCTTTCACAATGACAAGGCTACCATACATTGTAGTAACAAAAATCTCGACAACAGTCTACTTTCCCTAATGACAACGCTACCATCCATTAGAGTAACAAAAATCTCGACAATAGACTACCTTCCATAATGACAAGGCTACCATCCATTGGAGAAATGAAAATCTTGACAACAAACTACCTTCCATAATGACAAGGCTACCATCCATTGGAGTAATGAAAATATCAACAAGAGACTACCTTCAATAATGACAAGGCTACCATGCATTGGAGTAATGAAAATATCAACAAGAGACTACCTTCGATAATGATAAGGCTACCATCCATTGGAGTAACAAAAATCTCTCCGACAGACTACCTTCCATAATGACAAGGCTACCATCCATTGGAGTGCCAAAAATCTCGACAATAGACTACCTTCCATAATGACAAGGCTACCATCCATTTGACTAACAAAAATATCGACAACAGACTACCTTCAATAATGACAAGGCTACCATCCTTTGGAGTGACAAAAATCTCGACAATAGACTACCTTCCATAATGACAAGGCTACCATCCATTGGAGTAACAAAATCTCGACAACAGACTACCTTCCATAATGACAAGGCTATTATCCATTGGAGTAACAAAAATCTCGACAACAAACTACCTTCCATAATGACAAGGCTACCATCCATTGGAGTAACAAAAATCTCGCCAACAGACAACCTTCCATAATGACAAGGCTATCATCCATTAGAGTGACAAAAATCTCGACAATAGACTACCTTCCATAATGACTAGGCTACCATCCATCGGAGTAATGAAAATATCAACAAGAGACTACCTTCTATAATGACAAGGCTACCATACATTGTAATAACAAAAATCTCGACAACAAACTATCTTTCACAATGACAAGGCTACCATACATTGTAGTAACAAAAATCTCGACAACAGTCAACTTTCCATAATGACAATGCTTCCATCCATTGGAGTAACAAATATCTCGACAACAGACAACCTTCCATAATGACAAGGCTACCATCCATTGGAGTAACAAAAATCTCGACAATAGACTACCTTCCATAATGACTAGCCTACCATCCATTGGAGTAATGAAAATATAAACAAGAGACTACCTTCTATAATGACAAGGCTTCCATACATTGTAATAACAAAAATTGCGACAACAAACTACCTTTCACAATGACAAGGCTACCATACATTGTAGTAACAAAAATCTCGACAACAGTCTACTTTCCCTAATGACAATGCTACCATCCATTAGAGTAACAAATATCTCGACAATAGACTACCTTCCATAATGACAAGGCTACCATCCATTGGAGAAATAAAAATCTTGACAACAAACTACCTTCCATAATGACAAGGCTACCATCCATTGGAGTAATGAAAATATCAACAAGAGACTACCTTCAATAATGACAAGGCTACCATGCATTGGAGTAATGAAAATATCAACAAGAGACTACCTTCGATAATGATAAGGCTACCATCCATTGGAGTAACAAAAATCTCTCTGACAGACTACCTTCCATAATGACAAGGCTACCATCCATTGGAGTGCCAAAAATCTCGACAATAGACTACCTTCCATAATGACAAGGCTACCATCAATTTGACTAACAAAAATATCGACAACAGACTACCTTCAATAATGACAAGGCTACCATCCTTTGGAGTGACAAAAATCTCGACAATAGACTACCTTCCATAATGACAAGGCTACCATCCATTGGAGTAACAAAATGTCGACAACAGACTACCTTCCATAATGACAAGGCTATTATCCATTGGAGTAACAAAAATCTCGACAACAAACTTCCTTCCATAATGACAAGGCTACCATCCATTGGAGTAACAAAAATCTCGCCAACAGACAACCTTCCATAATGACAAGGCTATCATCCATTAGAGTGACAAAAATCTCGACAATAGACTACCTTCCATAATGACTAGGCTACCATCCATCGGAGTAATGAAGATATCAACAAGAGACTACCTTCTATAATGACAAGGCTACCATACATTGTAATAACAAAAATCTCGACAACAAACTATCTTTCACAATGACAAGGCTACCATACATTGTAGTAACCAAAATCTCGACAACAGTCAACTTTCCATAATGACAACGCTTCCATCCATTGGAGTAACAAATATCTCGACAACAGACAACCTTCCATAATGACAAGGCTACCATCCATTGGAGTAACAAAAATCTCGACAATAGACTACCTTCCATAATGACTAGCCTACCATCCATTGGAGTAATGAAAATATAAACAAGAGACTACCTTCTATAATGACAAGGCTTCCATACATTGTAATAACAAAAATTGCGACAACAAACTACCTTTCACAATGACAAGGCTACCATACATTGTAGTAACAAAAATCTCGACAACAGTCTACTTTCCCTAATAACAACGCTACCATCCATTAGAGTAACAAATATCTCGACAATAGACTACCTTCCATAATGACAAGGCTACCATCCATTGGAGAAATAAAAATCTTGACAACAAACTACCTTCCATAATGACAAGGCTACCATCCATTGGAGTAATGAAAATATCAACAAGAGACTACCTTCAATAATGACAAGGCTACCATGCATTGGAGTAATGAAAATATCAACAAGAGACTACCTTCGATAATGATAAGGCTACCATCCATTGGAGTAACAAAAATCTCTCCAACAGACTACCTTCCATAATGACAAGGCTACCATCCATCGGAGTGCCAAAAATCTCGACAATAGACTACCTTCCATAATGACAAGGCTACCATCCATTGGACTAACAAAAATATCGACAACAGACTACCTTCCATAATGACAAGGCTACCATCCTTTGGAGTGACAAAAATCTCGACAATAGACTACCTTCCATAATGACAAGGCTACCATCCATTGGAGTAACAAAATCTCGATAACAGACTACCTTCCATAATGACAAGGCTATTATCCATTGGAGTAACGAAAATCTCGACAACAAACTACCTTCCATAATGACAAGGCTACCATCCATTGGAGTAACAAAAATCTCGCCAACAGACAACCTTCCATAATGACAAGGCTATCATCCATTAGAGTGACAAAAATCTCGACAATAGACTACCTTCCATAATGACTAGGCTACCATCCATCGGAGTAATGAAAATATCAACAAGAGACTACCTTCTATAATGACAAGGCTACCATACAATGTAATAACAAAAATCTCGACAACAAACTATCTTTCATAATGACAAGGCTACCATACATTGTAGTAACAAAAATCTCGACAATAGTCAACTTTCGATAATGACAACGCTTCCATCCATTGGAGTAACAAATATCTCGACAACAGACAACCTTCCATAATGACAAGGCTACCATCCATTGGAGTAACAAAAATCTCGACAATAAACTACCTTCCATAATGACAAGGCTACCATCCGTTGGAGAAATAAAAATCTTGACAACAAACTACCTTCCATAATGACAAGGCTACCATCCATTGGAGTAATGAAAATATCAACAAGAGACTACCTTCAATAACGACAAGGCTACCATGCATTGGAGTAATGAAAATATCAACAAGAGACTACCTTCGATAATGATAAGGCTACCATCCATTGGAGTAACAAAAATCTCTCCAACAGACTACCTTCCATAATGACAAGGCTACCATCCATTGGAGTGCCAAAAATCTCGACAATAGACTACCTTCCATAATGACAAGGCTACCATCCATTGGACTAACAAAAATATCGACAACAGACTACCTTCCATAATGACAAGGCTACCATCCTTTGGAGTGACAAAAATCTCGACAATAGACTACCTTCCATAATGACAAGGCTACCATCCATTGGAGTAACAAAATCTCGATAACAGACTACCTTCCAAAATGACAAGGCTATCATCCATTAGAGTGACAAAAATCTAGACAATAGACTACCTTACATAATGACTAGGCTACCATCCATCGGAGTAATGAAAATATCAACAAGAGACTACCTTCTATAATGACAAGGCTACCATACATTGTAATAACAAAAATCTCGACAACAAACTATCTTTCACAATGACAAGGCTACCATACATTGTAGTAACAAAAATCTCGACAATAGTCAACTTTCGATATTGACAACGCTTCCATCCATTGGAGTAACAAATATCTCGACAACAGACAACCTTCCATAATGACAAGGCTACCATCCATTGGAGTAACAAAAATCTCGACAATAGACGAACTTCCATAATGACTAGCCTACCATCCATTGGAGTAATGAAAATATCAACAAGAGACTACCTTCTATAATGACAAGGCTACCATACATTGTAATAACAAAAATCTCGATAACAAACTATCTTTCACAATGACAAGGCTACCATACATTGTAGTAACAAAAATCTCGACAACAGTCAACTTTCCGTAATGACAATGCTTCCATCCATTGGAGTAACAAATATCTCGACAACAGACAACCTTCCATAATGACAAGGCTACCATCCATTGGAGTAACAAAAATCTCGACAATAGACTACCTTCCATAATGACTAGCCTACCATCCATTGGAGTAATGAAAATATAAACAAGAGACTACCTTCTATAATGACAAGGCTTCCATACATTGTAATAACAAAAATTGCGACAACAAACTACCTTTCACAATGACAAGGCTACCATACATTGTAGTAACAAAAATCTCGACAACAATCTACTTTCCCTAATGACAACGCTACCATCCATTAGAGTAACAAATATCTCGACAATAGACTACCTTCCATAATGACAAGGCTACCATCCATTGGAGAAATAAAAATCTTGACAACAAACTACCTTCCATAATGACAAGGCTACCATCCATTCGAGTAATGAAAATATCAACAAGAGACTACCTTCAATAATGACAACGCTACCATGCATTGGAGTAATGAAAATATCAACAAGAGACTACCTTCGATAATGATAAGGCTACCATCCATTGGAGTAACAAAAATCTCTCCAACAGACTACCTTCCATAATGACAAGGCTACCATCCATTGGAGTGCCAAAAATCTCGACAATAGACTACCTTCCATAATGACAAGGCTACCATCCATTGGACTAACAAAAATATCGACAACAAACTACCTTCCATAATGACAAGGCTACCATCCTTTGGAGTGACAAAAATCTCAACAATAGACTACATTCCATAATGACAAGGCTACCATCCATTGGAGTAACCAAATATCGACAACAGACTACCTTCCATAATGACAAGGCTATTATCCATTGGAGTAATGAAAATCTCGACAACAAACTACCTTCCATAATGACAAGGCTACCATCCATTGGAGTAACAAAAATCTCGCCAACAGACAACCTTCCATAATGACAAGGCTATCATCCATTAGAGTGACAAAAATCTCGACAATAGACTACCTTCCATAATGACTAGGTTACCATCCATTGGAGTAATGAAAATATCAACAAGAGACTACCTTCTATAATGACAAGGCTACCATACATTGTAATAACAAAAATCTCGACAACAAACTATCTTTCATAATGACAAGGCTACCATACATTGTAGTAACAAAAATCTCGACAATAGTCAACTTTCGATAATGACAACGCTTCCATCCATTGGAGTAACAAATATCTCGACATCAGGCAACCTCCCATAATGACATGGCTACCATCCATTGGTGTAACAAAAATATCGACAATAGACGACCTTCCATAATGACAAGGCTACCATGCATTGGAGTAATGAAAATATAAACAAGAGACTACCTTCTATAATGACAAGGCTACCATACATTGTAATAACAAAAATCTCGACAACAAACTACCTTTCACAATGACAAGGCTACCATACATTGTAGTAACAAAAATCTCGACAACAGTCTAATTTCCCTAATGACAACGCTACCATCCATTGGAGTAACAAAAATCTCGACAATAGACTACCTTCCATAATGACAAGGCTACCATCCATTGGAGAAATGAAAATCTTGACAACAAACTACCTTCCATAATGACAAGGCTACCATCCATTGGAGTAATGAAAATATCAAAAAAGAGACTACCTTCAATAATGACAAGGCTACCATGCATTGGAGTAATGAAAATATCAACAAGAGACTACCTTCGATAATGATAAGGCTACCATCCATTGGAGTAACAAAAATCTCTCCGACAGACTACCTTCCATAATGACAAGGCTACCATCCATTGGAGTGCCAAAAATCTCGACAATAGACTACCTTCCATAATGACAAGGCTACCATCCATTTGACTAACAAAAATATCGACAACAGACTACCTTCCATAATGACAAGGCTACCATCCTTTGGAGTGACAAAAATATCGACAATAGACTATCTTCCATAATGACAAGGCTACCATCCATTGGAGTAACAAAATCTCTACAATAGACTACCTTCCATAATGACAAGGCTATTATCCATTGGAGTAACAAAAATCTCGACAACAAACTACCTTCCATAATGACAAGGCTACCATCCATTGGAGTAACAAAAATCTCGCCAACATACAACCTTCCATAATGACAAGGCTATCATCCATTAGAGTGACAAAAATCTCGACAATAGACTACCTTCCATAATGACTAGGCTACCATCCATTGGAGTAATGAAAATATCAACAAGAGACTACCTTCTATAATGACAAGGCTACCATACATTGTAATAACAAAAATCTCGACAACAAACTATCTTTCACAATGACAAGGCTACCATACATTGTAGTAACAAAAATCTCGACAACAGTCAACTTTCCATAATGACAACGCTTCCATCCATTGGAGTAACAAATATCTCGACAACAGACAACCTTCCATAATGACAAGGCTACCATCCATTGGAGTAACAAAAATCTCGACAATAGACTACCTTCCATAATGACTAGCCTACCATCCATTGGAGTAATGAAAATATAAACAAGAGACTACCTTCATAATGACAAGGCTTCCATACATTGTAATAACAAAAATTGCGACAACCAACTACCTTTCACAATGACAAGGCTACCTTACATTATAGTAACATAAATCTCGACAACAGTCTACTTTCCCTAATGACAATGCTACCATCCATTAGAGTAACAAAAATCTAGACAATAGACTACCTTCCATAATGACAAGGCTACCATCCATTGGAGAAATGAAAATCTTGACAACAAACTACCTTCCATAATGACAAGGCTACCATCCATTGGAGTAATGAAAATATCAAAAAGAGACTACCTTCAATAATGACAAGGCTACCATGCATTGGAGTAATGAAAATATCAACAAGAGACTACCTTCGATAATGATAAGGCTACCATCCATTGGAGTAACAAAAATCTCTCCGACAGACTACCTTCCATAATGACAAGGCTACCATCCATTGGAGTGCCAAAAATCTCGACAATAGACTAGCTTCCATAATGACAAGGCTGCCATCCATTTGACTAAAAAAAATATCGACAACAGACTACCTTCCATAATGACAAGGCTACCATCCTTTGGAGTGACAAAAATCTCGACAATAGACTACCTTCCATAATGACAAGGCTACCATCCATTGGAGTAACAAAAATCTCGCCAACAGACAACCTTCCATATTGACAAGGCTATCATCCATTAGAGTGACAAAAATCTCGACAATAGACTACCTTCCATAATGACTAGGCTACCATCCATCAGAGTAATGAAAATATCAACAAGAGACTACCTTCTATAATGACAAGGCTACCATACATTGTAATAACAAAAATCTCGACAACAAACTATCTTTCACAATGACAAGGCTACCATACATTGTAGTAACAAAAATCTCGACAATAGTCAACTTTCGATAATGACAACGCTTCCATCCATTGGAGTAACAGATATCTCGACAACAGAAAACCTTCCATAATGACAAGGCTACCATCCATTGGAGTAACAAAAATCTCGACAATAGACGACCTTCCATAATGACTAGCCTACCATCCATTGGACTAATGAAAATATAAACAAGAGACTACCTTCTATAATGACAAGTCTACCATACATTGTAATAACAAAAATCACGACAACAAACTACCTTTCACAATGACAAGGCTACCATACATTGTAGTAACAAAAATCTCGACAACAGTATAATTTCCCTAATGACAACGCTACCATCCATTGGAGTAACAAAAATCTCGACAATAGACTACCTTCCATAATGACAAGGCTACCATCCATTGGAGTAACAAAAATCTTGACAACAAACTACCTTCCATAATGACAAGGCTACCATCCATTGGAGTAATGGAAATATCAACAAGAGACTACCTTCAATAATGACAAGGCTACCATGCATTGGAGTAATGAAAATATCAACAAGAGACTACCTTCGATAATGATAAGGCTACCATGCATTGGAGTAACAAAAATCTCTCCAACATACTACCTTCCATAATGACAAGGCTACCATCCATTGGAGTGCCATAAATCTCGACAATAGACTACCTTCCATAATGACAAGGCTACCATCCATTGGACTAACAAAAATATCGACAAAAGACTACCTTCCATAATGACAAGGCTACCATCCTTTGGGGTGACAAAAATCTCGACAATAGATTCCCTTCCATAATGACAAGGCTACCATCCAATGGAGTAACAAAATCTCGACAACAGACTACCTTCCATAATGACAAGGCTATTATCCATTGGAGTAACAAAAATCTCGACAATAAACTACCTTCCATAATGACAAGGCTACCATCCATTGGAGTAACAAAAATCTCGCCAACATACAACCTTCCATAATGACAAGGCTATCATCCATTAAAGTGACAAAAATCTCGACAATAGACTACCTTCCATAATGACTAGGCTACCATCCATTGGAGTAATGAAAATATCAACAAGAGACTACCTTCTATAATGACAAGGCTACCATACATTGTAAAAACAAAAATCTCGAAAACAAACTATCTTTCACAATGACAAGGCTACCATACATTGTAGTAACAAAAATCT
Organism: Vicia faba; assembly: GCA_948472305.1. Classification (NCBI taxonomy): domain Eukaryota; kingdom Viridiplantae; phylum Streptophyta; class Magnoliopsida; order Fabales; family Fabaceae; genus Vicia; species Vicia faba. The sequence goes on along the minus strand of OX451739.1, from coordinate 582,833,320 downwards.
CGACAACAATCAACTTTCCATAATGACAACGCTTCCATCCATTGGAGTAACAAATATCTCGACAACAGACAACCTTCCATAATGACAAGGCTACCATCCATTGGAGTAACAAAAATCTCGACAATAGACTACCTTCCATAATGACTACCCTACCATCCATTGGAGTAATGAAAATATAAACAAGAGACTACCTTCTATAATGACAAGGCTTCCATACATTGTAATAACAAAAATTGCGACAACAAACTACCTTTCACAATGACAAGGCTACCATACATTGTAGTAACAAAAATCTCGACAACAGTCTACTTTCCCTAATGACAACGCTACCATCCATTAGAGTAACAAAAATCTCGACAATAGACTACCTTCCATAATGACAAGGCTACCATCCATTGGAGAAATGAAAATCTTGACAACAAACTACCTTCCATAATGACAAGGCTACCATCCATTGGAGTAATGAAAATATCAACAAGAGACAACCTTCAATAATGACAAGGCTTCCATACATTGTAATAACAAAAATTGCGACAACAAACTACCTTTCACAATGACAAGGCTACCATACATTGTAGTAACAAAAATCTCGACAACAATCTACTTTCCCTAATGACAACGCTACCATCCATTAGAGTAACAAATATCTCGACAATAGACTACCTTCCATAATGACAAGGCTACCATCCATTGGAGAAATAAAAATCTTGACAACAAACTACCTTCCATAATGACAAGGCTACCATCCATTCGAGTAATGAAAATATCAACAAGAGACTACCTTCAATAATGACAATGCTACCATGCATTGGAGTAATGAAAATATCAACAAGAGACTACCTTCGATAATGATAAGGCTACCATCCATTGGAGTAACAAAAATCTCTCCAACAGACTACCTTCCATAATGACAAGGCTACCATCCATTGGAGTGCCAAAAATCTCGACAATAGACTACCTTCCATAATGACAAGGCTACCATCCATTGGACTAACAAAAATATCGACAACAAACTACCTTCCATAATGACAAGGCTACCATCCTTTGGAGTGATAAAAATCTCGACAATAGACTACATTCCATAATGACAAGGCTACCATCCATTGGAGTAACCAAATCTCGACAACAGACTACCTTCCATAATGACAAGGCTATTATCCATTGGAGTAACGAAAATCTCGACAACAAACTACCTTCCATAATGACAAGGCTACCATCCATTGGAGTAACAAAAATCACGCCAACAGACAACCTTCCATAATGACAAGGCTATCATCCATTAGAGTGACAAAAATCTCGACAATAGACTACCTTCCATAATGACTAGGCTACCATCCATTGGAGTAATGAAAATACCAACAAGAGACTACCTTCTATAATGACAAGGCTACCATACATTGTAATAACAAAAATCTCGACAACAAACTATCTTTCATAATGACAAGGCTACCATACATTGTAGTAACAAAAATCTCGACAATAGTCAACTTTCGATAATGACAACGCTTCCATCCATTGGAGTAACAAATATCTCGACATCAGGCAACCTTCCATAATGACATGGCTACCATCCATTGGAGTAACAAAAATATCGAAAATAGACGACCTTCCATAATGACAAGGCTACCATGCATTGGAGTAATGAAAATATAAACAAGAGACTACCTTCTATAATGACAAGGCTACCATACATTGTAATAACAAAAATCTCGACAACAAACTACCTTTCACAATGACAAGGCTACCATACATTGTAGTAACAAAAATCTCGACAACAGTATAATTTCCCTAATGACAACGCTACCATCCATTGGAGTAACAAAAATCTCGACAATAGACTACCTTCCATAATGACAAGGCTACCATCCATTGGAGAAATGAAAATCTTGACAACAAACTACCTTCCATAATGACAAGGCTACCATCCATTGGAGTAATGAAAATATCAAAAAAGAGACTACCTTCAATAATGACAAGGCTACCATGCATTGGAGTAATGAAAATATCAACAAGAGACTACCTTCGATAATGATAAGGCTACCATCCATTGGAGTAACAAAAATCTCTCCGACAGACTACCTTCCATAATGACAAGGCTACCATCCATTGGAGTGCCAAAAATCTCGACAATAGACTACCTTCCATAATGACAAGGCTACCATCCATTTGACTAACAAAAATATCGACAACAGACTACCTTCCATAATGACAAGGCTACCATCCTTTGGAGTGACAAAAATATCGACAATAGACTATCTTCCATAATGACAAGGCTACCATCCATTGGAGTAACAAAATCTCGACAATAGACTACCTTCCATAATGACAAGGCTATTATCCATTGGAGTAACAAAAATCTCGACAACAAACTACCTTCCATAATGACAAGGCTACCATCCATTGGAGTAACAAAAATCTCGCCAACATACAACCTTCCATAATGACAAGGCTATCATCCATTAGAGTGACAAAAATCTCGACAATAGACTACCTTCCATAATGACTAGGCTACCATCCATTGGAGTAATGAAAATATCAACAAGAGACTACCTTCTATAATGACAAGGCTACCATACATTGTAATAACAAAAATCTCGACAACAAACTATCTTTCATAATGACAAGGCTACCATACATTGTAGTAACAAAAATCTCGACAATAGTCAACTTTCGATAATGACAACGCTTCCATCCATTGGAGTAACAAATATCTCGACATCAGGCAACCTTCCATAATGACATGGCTACCATCCATTGGAGTAACAAAAATATCGACAATAGACGACCTTCCATAATGACAAGGCTACCATGCATTGGAGTAATGAAAATATAAACAAGAGACTACCTTCTATAATGACAAGGCTACCATACATTGTAATAACAAAAATCTCGACAACAAACTACCTTTCACAATGACAAGGCTACCATACATTGTAGTAACAAAAATCTCGACAACAGTATAATTTCCCTAATGACAACGCTACCATCCATTGGAGTAACAAAAATCTCGACAATAGACTACCTTCCATAATGACAAGGCTACCATCCATTGGAGAAATGAAAATCTTGACAACAAACTACCTTCCATAATGACAAGGCTACCATCCATTGGAGTAATGAAAATATCAAAAAAGAGACTACCTTCAATAATGACAAGGCTACCATGCATTGGAGTAATGAAAATATCAACAAGAGACTACCTTCGATAATGATAAGGCTACCATCCATTGGAGTAACAAAAATCTCTCCGACAGACTACCTTCCATAATGACAAGGCTACCATCCATTGGAGTGCCAAAAATCTCGACAATAGACTACCTTCCATAATGACAAGGCTACCATCCATTTGACTAACAAAAATATCGACAACAGACTACCTTCCATAATGACAAGGCTACCATCCTTTGGAGTGACAAAAATATCGACAATAGACTATCTTCCATAATGACAAGGCTACCATCCATTGTAGTAACAAAATCTCGACAATAGACTACCTTCCATAATGACAAGGCTATTATCCATTGGAGTAACAAAAATCTCGACAACAAACTACCTTCCATAATGACAAGGCTACCATCCATTGGAGTAACAAAAATCTCGCCAACATACAACCTTCCATAATGACAAGGCTATCATCAATTAGAGTGACAAAAATCTCGACAATAGACTACCTTCCATAATGACTAGGCTACCATCCATTGGAGTAATGAAAATATCAACAAGAGACTACCTTCTATAATGACAAGGCTACCATACATTGTAATAACAAAAATCTCGACAACAAACTATCTTTCATAATGACAAGGCTACCATACATTGTAGTAACAAAAATCTCGACAATAGTCAACTTTCGATAATGACAACGCATCCATCCATTGGAGTAACAAATATCTCGACATCAGGCAACCTTCCATAATGACATGGCTACCATCCATTGGAGTAACAAAAATATCGACAATAGACGACCTTCCATAATGACAAGGCTACCATGCATTGGAGTAATGAAAATATAAACAAGAGACTACCTTCTATAATGACAAGGCTACCATACATTGTAATAACAAAAATCTCGACAACAAACTACCTTTCACAATGACAAGGCTACCATACATTGTAGTAACAAAAATCTCGACAACAGTATAATTTCCCTAATGACAACGCTACCATCCATTGGAGTAACAAAAATCTCGACAATAGACTACCTTCCATAATGACAAGGCTACCATCCATTGGAGAAATGAAAATCTTGACAACAAACTACCTTCCATAATGACAAGGCTACCATCCATTGGAGTAATGAAAATATCAAAAAAGAGACTACCTTCAATAATGACAAGGCTACCATGCATTGGAGTAATGAAAATATCAACAAGAGACTACCTTCGATAATGATAAGGCTACCATCCATTGGAGTAACAAAAATCTCTCCGACAGACTACCTTCCATAATGACAAGGCTACCATCCATTGGAGTGCCAAAAATCTCGACAATAGACTACCTTCCATAATGACAAGGCTACCATCCATTTGACTAACAAAAATATCGACAACAGACTACCTTCCATAATGACAAGGCTACCATCCTTTGGAGTGACAAAAATATCGACAATAGACTATCTTCCATAATGACAAGGCTACCATCCATTGGAGTAACAAAATCTCGACAATAGACTACCTTCCATAATGACAAGGCTATTATCCATTGGAGTAACAAAAATCTCGACAACAAACTACCTTCCATAATGACAAGGCTACCATCCATTGGAGTAACAAAAATCTCGCCAACATACAACCTTCCATAATGACAAGGCTATCATCCATTAGAGTGACAAAAATCTCGACAATAGACTACCTTCCATAATGACTAGGCTACCATCCATTGGAGTAATGAAAATATCAACAAGAGACTACCTTCTATAATGACAAGGCTACCATACATTGTAATAACAAAAATCTCGACAACAAACTATCTTTCACAATGACAAGGCTACCATACATTGTAGTAACAGAAATCTCGACAACAGTCAACTTTCCATAATGACAACGCTTCCATCCATTGGAGTAACAAATATCTCGACAACAGACAACCTTCCATAATGACATGGCTACCATCCATTGGAGTACCAAAAATCTCGACAATAGACTACCTTCCATAATGACTAGCCTACCATCCATTGGAGTAATGAAATTATAAACAAGAGACTACCTTCATAATGACAAGGCTTCCATACATTGTAATAACAAAAATTGCGACAACAAACTACCTTTCACAATGACAAGGCTACCTTACATTGTAGTAACATAAATCTCGACAACAGTCTACTTTCCCTAATGACAATGCTACCATCCATTAGAGTAACAAAAATCTAGACAATAGACTACCTTCCATAATGACAAGGCTACCATCCATTGGAGAAATGAAAATCTTGACAACAAACTACCTTCCATAATGACAAGGCTACCATCCATTGGAGTAATGAAAATATCAAAAAGAGACTACCTTCAATAATGACAAGGCTACCATGCATTGGAGTAATGAAAATATCAACAAGAGACTACCTTCGATAATGATAAGGCTACCATCCATTGGAGTAACAAAAATCTCTCCGACAGACTACCTTCCATAATGACAAGGCTACCATCCATTGGAGTGCCAAAAATCTCGACAATAGACTAGCTTCCATAATGACAAGGCTACCATCCATTTGACTAACAAAAATATCGACAACAGACTACCTTCCATAATGACAAGGCTACCATCCTTTGGAGTGACAAAAATCTCGACAATAGACTACCTTCCATAATGACAAGGCTACCATCCATTGGAGTAACAAAAATCTCGCCAACAGACAACCTTCCATAATGACAAGGCTATCATCCATTAGAGTGACAAAAATCTCGACAATAGACTACCTTCCATAATGACTAGGCTACCATCCATCAGAGTAATGAAAATATCAACAAGAGACTACCTTCTATAATGACAAGGCTACCATACATTGTAATAACAAAAATCTCGACAACAAACTATCTTTCATAATGACAAGGCTACCATACATTGTAGTAACAAAAATCTCGACAATAGTCAACTTTCGATAATGACAACGCTTCCATCCATTGGAGTAACAGATATCTCGACAACAGAAAACCTTCCATAATGACAAGGCTACCATCCATTGGAGTAACAAAAATCTCGACAATAGACGACCTTCCATAATGACTAGCCTACCATCCATTGGACTAATGAAAATATAAACAAGAGACTACCTTCTATAATGACAAGTCTACCATACATTGTAATAACAAAAATCACGACAACAAACTACCTTTCACAATGACAAGGCTACCATACATTGTAGTAACAAAAATCTCGACAACAGTATAATTTCCCTAATGACAACGCTACCATCCATTGGAGTAACAAAAATCTCGACAATAGACTACCTTCCATAATGACAAGGCTACCATCCATTGGAGTAACAAAAATCTTGACAACAAACTACCTTCCATAATGACAAGGCTACCATCCATTGGAGTAATGGAAATATCAACAAGAGACTACCTTCAATAATGACAAGGCTACCATGCATTGGAGTAATGAAAATATCAACAAGAGACTACCTTCGATAATGATAAGGCTACCATCCATTGGAGTAACAAAAATCTCTCCAACAGACTACCTTTCATAATGACAAGGCTACCATCCATTGGAGTGCCATAAATCTCGACAATAGACTACCTTCCATAATGACAAGGCTACCATCCATTGTACTAACAAAAATATCGACAAAAGACTACCTTCCATAATGACAAGGCTACCATCCTTTGGGGTGACAAAAATCTCGACAATAGATTCCCTTCCATAATGACAAGGCTACCATCCAATGGAGTAACAAAATCTCGACAACAGACTACCTTCCATAATGACAAGGCTATTATCCATTGAAGTAACAAAAATCTCGACAATAAACTACCTTCCATAATGACAAGGCTACCATCCATTGGAGTAACAAAAATCTCGCCAACATACAACCTTCCATAATGACAAGGCTATCATCCATTAGAGTGACAAAAATCTCGACAATAGACTACCTTCCATAATGACTAGGCTACCATCCATTGGAGTAATGAAAATATCAACAAGAGACTACCTTCTATAATGACAAGGCTACCATACATTGTAATAACAAAAATCTCGACAACAAACTATCGTTCACAATGACAAGGCTACCATACATTGTAGTAACAAAAATCTCGACAACAGTCAACTTTCCATAATGACAACGCTTCCATCCATTGGAGTAACAAATATCTCGACAACAGACAACCTTCCATAATGACAAGGCTACCATCCATTGGAGTAACAAAAATCTCGACAATAGACTACCTTCCATAATGACTAGCCTACCATCCATTGGAGTAATGAAAATATAAACAAGAGACTACCTTCTATAATGACAAGGCTTCCATACATTGTAATAACAAAAATTCCGACAACAAACTACCTTTCACAATGACAAGGCTACCATACATTGTAGTAACAAAAATCTCGACAACAGTCTACTTTCCCTAATGACAACGCTACCATCCATTAGAGTAACAAAAATCTCGACAATAGACTACCTTCCATAATGACAAGGCTACCATCCATTGGAGAAATGAAAATCTTGACAACAAACTACCTTCCATAATGACAAGGCTACCATCCATTGGAGTAATGAAAATATCAACAAGAGACAACCTTCAATAATGACAAGGCTACCATGCATTGGAGTAATGAAAATATCAACAAGAGACTACCTTCGATAATGATAAGGCTACCATCCATTGGAGTAACAAAAATCTCACCGACAGACTACCTTCCATAATGACAAGGCTACCATCCATTGGAGTGCCAAAAATCTCGAAAATAGACTACCTTCCATAATGACAAGGCTACCATCCATTTGACTAACAAAAATATCGACAACAGACTACCTTCAATAATGACAAGGCTACCATCCTTTGGAGTGACAAAAATCTCGACAATAGACTACCTTCCATAATGACAAGGCTACCATCCATTGGAGTAACAAAATCTCGACAACAGACTACCTTCCATAATGACAAGGCTATTATCCATTGGAGTAACAAAAATCTCGACAACAAACTACCTTCCATAATGACAAGGCTACCATCCATTGGAGTAACAAAAATCTCGCCAACAGACAACCTTCCATAATGACAAGGCTATCATCCATTAGAGTGACAAAAATCTCGACAATTGACTACCTTCCATAATGACTAGGCTACCATTCATTGGAGTAATGAAAATATCAACAAGAGACTACCTTCTATAATGACAAGGCTAGCATACATTGTAATAACAAAAATCTCGACAACAAACTATCTTTCACAATGACAAGGCTACCATACATTGTAGTAACAAAAATCTTGACAATAGTCAACTTTCGATAATGACAACGCTTCCATCCATTGGAGTAACAAATATCTCGACAACAGGCAACCTTCCATAATGACAAGGCTACCATCCATTGGAGTAACAAAAATATCGACAATAGACGACCTTCCATAATGACTAGCCTACCATCCATTGGAGTAATGAAAATATAAACAAGAGACTACCTTCTATAATGACAAGGCTACCATACATTGTAATAACAAAAATCTCGACAACAAACTACCTTTCACAATGACAAGGCTACCATACATTGTAGTAACAAAAATCTCGACAACAGTATAATTTCCCTAATGACAACGCTACCATCCATTGGAGTAACAAAAATCTCGACAATAGACTACCTTCCATAATGACAAGGCTACCATCCATTTGAGTAACCAAAATCTTGACAACAAACTACCTTCCATAATGACAAGGCTACCATCCATTGGAGTAATGAAAATATCAACAAGAGACTACCTTCAATAATGACAAGGCTACCATCCTTTGGAGTGACAAAAATCTCGACAATATACTACCTTCCATAATGACAAGGCTACCATCCATTGGAGTAACAAAATCTCGACAACAGACTACCTTCCATAATGACAAGGCTATTATCCATTGGAGTAACAAAAATCTCGACAACAAACTACCTTCCATAATAACAAGGCTACCATCCATTGGAGTAACAAAAATCTCGCCAACAGACAACCTTCCATAATGACAAGGCTATCATCCATTAGAGTGACAAAAATCTCGACAATAGACTACCTTCCATAATGACTAGGCTACCAACCATCGGAGTAAAGAAAATATCAACAAGAGACTACCTTCTATAATGACAAGGCTACCATACATTGTAATAACAAAAATCTCGACAACAAACTATCTTTCACAATGACAAGGCTCCCATACATTGTAGTAACAAAAATCTCGACAATAGTCAACTTTCGATAATGACAACGCTTCCATCCATTGGAGTAACAAATATCTCGACAACAGACAACCTTCCATAATGACAAGGCTACCATCCATTGGAGTAACAAAAATTTCGACAATAGACGACCTTCCATAATGACTAGCCTACCATCCATTGGAGTAATGAAAATATCAACAAGAGACTACCTTCTATAATGACAAGGCTACCATACATTGTAATAACAAAAATCTCGACAACAAACTACCTTTCACAATGACAAGGCTACCATACATTGTAGTAACAAAAATCTCGACAACAGTCAACTTTCCATAATGACAACGCTTCCATCCATTGGAGTAACAAATATCTCGACAATAGACTACCTTCCATAATGACAAGGCTACCATCCATTGGAGAAATAAAAATCTTGACAACAAACTACCTTCCATAATGACAAGGCTACCATCCATTGGAGTAATGAAAATATCAACAAGAGACTACCTTCAATAATGACAAGGCTACCATGCATTGGAGTAATGAAAATATCAACAAGAGACTACCTTCGATAATGATAAGGCTACCATCCATTGGAGTAACAAAAATCTCTCCAACAGACTACCTTCCATAATGACAAGGCTACCATCCATTGGAGTGCCAAAAATCTCGACAATAGACTACCTTCCATAATGACAAGGCTACCATCCATTGGACTAACAAAAATATCGACAACAGACTACCTTCCATAATGACAAGGCTACCATCCTTTGGAGTGACAAAAATCTCGACAATAGACTACCTTCCATAATGACAAGGCTACCATCCATTGGAGTAACAAAATCTCGACAACAGACTACCTTCCATAATGACAAGGCTATTATCCATTGGAGTAACGAAAATCTCGACAACAAACTACCTTCCATAATGACAAGGCTACCATCCATTGGAGTAACAAAAATCTCGCCAACAGACAACCTTCCATAATGACAAGGCTATCATCCATTAGAGTGACAAAAATCTCGACAATAGACTACCTTCCATAATGACTAGGCTACCATCCATTGGAGTAATGAAAATATCAACAAGAGACAACCTTCTATAATGACAAGGCTACCATACATTGTAATAACAAAAATCTCGACAACAAACTATCTTTCACAATGACAAGGCTACCATACATTGTAGTAACAAAAATCTCGACAATAGTCAACTTTCGATAATGACAACGCTTCCATCCATTGGAGTAACAAATATCTCGACAATAGGCAACCTTCCATAATGACAAGGCTACCATCCATTGGAGTAACAAAAATATCGACAATAGACGACCTTCCATAATGACTAGCCTATCATCCATTGGAGTAATGAAAATATAAACAAGAGACTACCTTCTATAATGACAAGGCTACCATACATTGTAATAACAAAAATCTCGACAACAAACTACCTTTCACAATGACAAGGCTACCATACATTGTAGTAACAAAAATCTCGACAACAGTATAATTTCCCTAATGACAACGCTACCATCCATTGGAGTAACAAAAATCTCGACAATAGACTACCTTCCATAATGACAAGGCTACCATCCATTTGAGTAACCAAAATCTTGACAACAAACTACCTTCCATAATGACAAGGCTACCATCCATTGGAGTAATGAAAATATCAACAAGAGACTACCTTCAATAATGACAAGGCTACCATCCTTTGGAGTGACAAAAATCTCGACAATATACTACCTTCCATAATGACAAGGCTACCATCCATTGGAGTAACAAAATCTCGACAACAGACTACCTTCCATAATGACAAGGCTATTATCCATTGGAGTAACAAAAATCTCGACAACAAACTACCTTCCATAATGACAAGGCTACCATCCATTGGAGTAACAAAAATCTCGCCAACAGACAACCTTCCATAATGACAAGGCTATCATCCTTTAGAGTGACAAAAATCTCGACAATAGACTACCTTCCATAATGACTAGGCTACCAACCATCGGAGTAAAGAAAATATCAACAAGAGACTACCTTCTATAATGACAAGGCTACCATACATTGTAATAACAAAAATCTCGACAACAAACTATCTTTCACAATGACAAGGCTCCCATACATTGTAGTAACAAAAATATCGACAATAGTCAACTTTCGATAATGACAACGCTTCCATCCATTGGAGTAACAAATATCTCGACAACAGACAACCTTCCATAATGACAAGGCTACCATCCATTGGAGTAACAAAAATTTCGACAATAGACGACCTTCCATAATGACTAGCCTACCATCCATTGGAGTAATGAAAATATCAACAAGAGACTACCTTCTATAATGACAAGGCTACCATACATTGTAATAACAAAAATCTCGACAACAAACTACCTTTCACAATGACAAGGCTACCATACATTGTAGTAACAAAAATCTCGACAACAGTCAACTTTCCATAATGACAACGCTACCATCCATTGGAGTAACAAAAATCTCGACAATAGACTACCTTCCATAATGACAAGACTACCATCCATTTGAGTAACAAAAATCTTGACAACAAACTACCTTCCATAATGACAAGGCTACCATCCATTGGAGTAATGAAAATATCAACAAGAGACTACCTTCAATAATGACAAGGCTACCATGCATTGGAGTAATGAAAATATCAACAAGAGACTACCTTCGATAATTATAAGGCTACCATCCATTGGAGTAACAAAAATATCTCCAACAGACTACCTTCCATAATGACAAGGCTACCATCCATTGGAGTGCCAAAAATCTCGACAATAGACTACCATCCATAATGACAAGGCTACCATCCATTGGACTAACAAAAATATCCACAACAGACTACCTTCCATAATGACAAGGCTACCATCCTTTGGAGTGACAAAAATCTCGACAATAGACTACCTTCCATAATGACAAGTCTACCATCCATTGGAGTAACAAAATCTCGACAACAGACTACCTTCCATAATGACAAGGCTATTATCCATTGGAGTAACAAAAATCTCGACAACAAACTACCTTCCATAATGACAAGGCTACCATCCATTGGAGTAACAAAAATCTCGCCAACAGACAACCTTCCATAATGACAAGGCTATCATCCATTAGAGTGACAAAAATCTCGACAATAGACTACCTTCCATAATGACTAGGCTACCATCCATTGGAGTAATGAAAATATCAACAAGAGACTACCTTCTATAATGACAAGGATACCATACATTGTAATAACAAAAATCTCGACAACAAACTATCTTTCACAATGACAAGGCTACCATACATTGTAGTAACAAAAATCTCGACAACAGTCAACTTTCGATAATGACAACGCTTCCATCCATTGGAGTAACAAATATCTCGACAATAGACAACCTTCCATAATGACAAGGCTACCATCCATTGGAGTAACAAAAATCTCGACAATAGACTACCTTCCATAATGACTAGCCTACCATCCATTGGAGTAATGAAAATATAAACAAGAGACTACCTTCTATAATGACAAGGCTACCATACATTGTAATAACAAAAATCTCGACAACAAACTACCTTTCACAATGACAAGGCTACCATACATTGTAGTAACAAAAATCTCGACAACAGTATAATTTCCCTAATGAAAACGGTACCATCCATTGGAGTAACAAAAATCTCGACAATAGACTACCTTCCATAATGACAAGGCTATCATCCATTGGATTAACAAAAATCTTGACAACAAACTACCTCCCATAATGACAAGGCTACCATCCATTGGAGTAATGAAAATATCAACAAGAGACTACCTTCAATAATGACAAGTCTACCATGCATTGGAGTAATGAAATATCAACAAGAGACTACCTTCGATAATGATAAGGCTACCATCCATTGGAGTAACAAAAATCTCTCCAACAGACTACCTTCCATAATGACAAGGATACCATCCATTGGAGTGCCAAAAATCTCGACAATAGACTACCTTCCATAATGACAAGGCTACCATCCATTGGACTAACAAAAATATCGACAACAAACTACCTTCCATAATGACAAGGCTACCATCCTTTGGAGTGACAAAAATCTCGACAATAGACTACCTTCCATAATGAAAAGGCTACCATACATTGGAGTAACAAAATCTCGACAACAGACTACCTTCCAGAATGACAAGGCTACCATCCATTGGAGTAACAAAAATCTCGCCAACAAACAACCTTCCATAATGACAAGGCTATCATCCATTAGAGTGACAAAAATCTCGACAATAGACTACCTTCCATAATGACTAGGCTACCATCCATTGGAGTAATGAAAATATCAACAAGAGACTACCTTCTATAATGACAAGGCTACCATACATTGTAATAACAAAAATCTCGACAACAAACTATTTTTCATAATGACAAGGCTACCATACATTGTAGTAACAAAAATCTCGACAACAGTCAACTTTCGATAATGACAACGCTTCCATCCATTGGAGTAACAAATATCTCGACAACAGACAACCTTCCATAATGACAAGGCTACCATCCATTGGAGTAACAAAAATCTCGACAATAGACTACCTTCCATAATGACTAGCCTACCATCCATTGGAGTAATGAAAATATAAACAAGAGACTACCTTCTATAATGACAAGGCTACCATACATTGTTATAACAAAAATCTCGACAACAAACTACCTTTCACAATGACAAGGCTACCATACATTGTAGTAACAAAGATCTCGACAACAGTATAATTTCCCTAATGACAACGCTACCATCCATTGGAGTAACAAAAATCTCGACAATAGACTACCTTCCATAATGACAAGGCTACCATCCATTGGAGTAACAAAATCTCAACAACAGACTACCTTCCATAATGACAAGGCTATTATCCATTGGAGTAACAAAAATCTCGACAACAAACTACCTTCCATAATGACAAGGCTACCATCCATTGGAGTAACAAAAATCTCGCCAACAGACAACCTTCCATAATGACAAGGCTATCATCCATTAGAGTGACAAAAATCTCGACAATAGACTACCTTCCATAATGACTAGGCTACCATCCATTGGAGTAATGAAAATATCAACAAGAGACTACCTTCTATAATGACAAGGATACCATACATTGTAATAACAAAAATCTCGACAACAAACTATCTTTCACAATGACAAGGCTACCATACATTGTAGTAACAAAAATCTCGACAACAGTCAACTTTCGATAATGACAACGCTTCCATCCATTGGAGTAACAAATATCTCGACAATAGACAACCTTCCATAATGACAAGGCTACCATCCATTGGAGTAACAAAAATCTCGACAATAGACTACCTTCCATAATGACTAGCCTACCATCCATTGGAGTAATGAAAATATAAACAAGAGACTACCTTCTATAATGACAAGGCTACCATACATTGTAATAACAAAAATCTCGACAACAAACTACCTTTCACAATGACAAGGCTACCATACATTGTAGTAACAAAAATCTCGACAACAGTATAATTTCCCTAATGAAAACGGTACCATCCATTGGAGTAACAAAAATCTCGACAATAGACTACCTTCCATAATGACAAGGCTATCATCCATTGGATTAACAAAAATCTTGACAACAAACTACCTCCCATAATGACAAGGCTACCATCCATTGGAGTAATGAAAATATCAACAAGAGACTACCTTCAATAATGACAAGTCTACCATGCATTGGAGTAATGAAATATCAACAAGAGACTACCTTCGATAATGATAAGGCTACCATCCATTGGAGTAACAAAAATCTCTCCAACAGACTACCTTCCATAATGACAAGGATACCATCCATTGGAGTGCCAAAAATCTCGACAATAGACTACCTTCCATAATGACAAGGCTACCATCCATTGGACTAACAAAAATATCGACAACAAACTACCTTCCATAATGACAAGGCTACCATCCTTTGGAGTGACAAAAATCTCGACAATAGACTACCTTCCATAATGAAAAGGCTACCATACATTGGAGTAACAAAATCTCGACAACAGACTACCTTCCAGAATGACAAGGCTACCATCCATTGGAGTAACAAAAATCTCGCCAACAAACAACCTTCCATAATGACAAGGCTATCATCCATTAGAGTGACAAAAATCTCGACAATAGACTACCTTCCATAATGACTAGGCTACCATCCATTGGAGTAATGAAAATATCAACAAGAGACTACCTTCTATAATGACAAGGCTACCATACATTGTAATAACAAAAATCTCGACAACAAACTATTTTTCATAATGACAAGGCTACCATACATTGTAGTAACAAAAATCTCGACAACAGTCAACTTTCGATAATGACAACGCTTCCATCCATTGGAGTAACAAATATCTCGACAACAGACAACCTTCCATAATGACAAGGCTACCATCCATTGGAGTAACAAAAATCTCGACAATAGACTACCTTCCATAATGACTAGCCTACCATCCATTGGAGTAATGAAAATATAAACAAGAGACTACCTTCTATAATGACAAGGCTACCATACATTGTTATAACAAAAATCTCGACAACAAACTACCTTTCACAATGACAAGGCTACCATACATTGTAGTAACAAAAATCTCGACAACAGTATAATTTCCCTAATGACAACGCTACCATCCATTGGAGTAACAAAAATCTCGACAATAGACTACCTTCCATAATGACAAGGCTATCATCCATTGGAGTAACAAAAATCTTGACAACAAACTACCTCCCATAATGACAAGGCTACCATCCATTGGAGTAATGAAAATATCAACAAGAGACTACCTTCAATAATGACAAGGCTACCATGCATTGGAGTAATGAAATATCAACAAGAGACTACCTTCGATAATGATAAGGCTACCATCCATTGGAGTAACAAAAATCTCTCCAACAGACTACCTTCCATAATGACAAGGCTACCATCCATTGGAGTGCCAAAAATGTCGACAATAGACTACCTTCCATAATGACAAGGCTACCATCCATTGGACTAACAAAAATATCGACAACAAACTACCTTCCATAATGACAAGGCTACCATCCTTTGGAGTGACAAAAATCTCGACAATAGACTACCTTCCATAATGAAAAGGCTACCATCCATTGGAGTAACAAAATCTCGACAACAGACTACCTTCCAGAATGACAAGGCTACCATCCATTGGAGTAACAAAAATCTCGCCAACAAACAACCTTCCATAATGACAAGGCTATCATCCATTAGAGTGACAAAAATCTCGACAATAGACTACCTTCCATAATGACTAGGCTACCATCCATTGGAGTAATGAAAATATCAACAAGAGACTACCTTCTATAATGACAAGGCTACCATACATTGTAATAACAAAAATCTCGACAACAAACTACCTTTAACAATGACAAGGCTACCATACATTGTAGTAACAAAAATCTCGACAACAGTCTACTTTCCATAACGACAATGCTTCCATCCATTAGAGTAACAAATATCTCGACAACAGACAACCTTCCATAATGACAAGGCTACCATCCATTGGAGTAACAAAAATCTCGACAATAGACTACCTTCCATAATGACTAGCCTACCATCCATTGGAGTAATGAAAATATAAACAAGAGACTACCTTCTATAATGACAAGGCTACCATACATTGTAATAACAAAAATCTCGACAACAATCTACCTTTCACAATGACAAGGCTACCATACATTGTAATAACAAAAATCTCGACAACAGTATAATTTCCCTAATGAAAACGGTACCATCCATTGGAGTAACAAAAATCTCGACAATAGACTACCTTCCATAATGACAAGGCTATCATCCATTGGAGTAACAAAAATCTTGACAACAAACTACCTTCCATAATGACAAGGCTACCATCCATTGGAGTAATGAAAATATCAACAAGAGACTACCTTCAATAATGACAAGGCTACCATGCATTGGAGTAATGAAAATATCAACAAGAGACTACCTTCGATAATGATAAGGCTACCATCCATTGGAGTAACAAAAATCTCTCCAACAGACTACCTTCCATAATGACAAGGCTACCATCCATTGGAGTGCCAAAAATCTCGACAATAGACTACCATCCATAATGACAAGGCTACCATCCATTGGACTAACAAAAATATCCACAACAGACTACCTTCCATAATGACAAGGCTACCATCCTTTGGAGTGACAAAAATCTCGACAATAGACTACCTTCCATAATGACAAGGCTACCATCCATTGGAGTAACAAAATCTCGACAACAGACTACCTTCCATAATGACAAGGCTATTATCCATTGGAGTAACAAAAATCTCGACAACAAACTACCTTCCATAATTACAAGGCTACCATTCATTGGAGTAACAAAAATCTCGCCAACAGACAACCTTCCATAATGACAAGGCTATCATCCATTAGAGTGACAAAAATCTCGACAATAGACTACCTTCCATAATGACTAGGCTACCATCCATTGGAGTAATGAAAATATCAACAAGAGACTACCTTCTATAATGACAAGGATACCATACATTGTAATAACAAAAATCTCGACAACAAACTATCTTTCACAATGACAAGGCTACCATACATTGTAGTAACAAAAATCTCGACAACAGTCAACTTTCGATAATGACAACGCTTCCATCCATTGGAGTAACAAATATCTCGACAATAGACAACCTTCCATAATGACAAGGCTACCATCCATTGGAGTAACAAAAATCTCGACAATAGACTACCTTCCATAATGACTAGCCTACCATCCATTGGAGTAATGAAAATATAAACAAGAGACTACCTTCTATAATGACAAGGCTACCATACATTGTAATAACAAAAATCTCGACAACAAACTACCTTTCACAATGACAAGGCTACCATACATTGTAGTAACAAAAATCTCGACAACAGTATAATTTCCCTAATGAAAACGGTACCATCCATTGGAGTAACAAAAATCTCGACAATAGACTACCTTCCATAATGACAAGGCTATCATCCATTGGAGTAACAAAAATATTGAAAACAAACTACCTCCCATAATGACAAGGCTACCATCCATTGGAGTAATGAAAATATCAACAAGAGACTACCTTCAATAATGACAAGTCTACCATGCATTGGAGTAATGAAATATCAACAAGAGACTACCTTCGATAATGATAAGGCTACCATCCATTGGAGTAACAAAAATCTCTCCAACAGACTACCTTCCATAATGACAAGGATACCATCCATTGGAGTGCCAAAAATCTCGACAATAGACTACCTTCCATAATGACAAGGCTACCATCCATTGGACTAACAAAAATATCGACAACAAACTACCTTCCATAATGACAAGGCTACCATCCTTTGGAGTGACAAAAATCTCGACAATAGACTACCTTCCATAATGAAAAGGCTACCATACATTGGAGTAACAAAATCTCGACAACAGACTACCTTCCAGAATGACAAGGCTACCATCCATTGGAGTAACAAAAATCTCGCCAACAAACAACCTTCCATAATGACAAGGCTATCATCCATTAGAGTGACAAAAATCTCGACAATAGACTACCTTCCATAATGACTAGGCTACCATCCATTGGAGTAATGAAAATATCAACAAGAGACTACCTTCTATAATTACAAGGCTACCATACATTGTAATAACAAAAATCTCGACAACAAACTATTTTTCACAATGACAAAGCTACCATACATTGTAGTAACAAAAATCTCGACAACAGTCAACTTTCGATAATGACAACGCTTCCATCCATTGGAGTAACAAATATCTCGACAACAGACAACCTTCCATAATGACAAGGCTACCATCCATTGGAGTAAATAAAATCTCGACAATAGACTACCTTCCATAATGACTAGCCTACCATCCATTGGAGTAATGAAAATATAAACAAGAGACTAGCTTCTATAATGACAAGGCTACCATACATTGTAATAACAAAAATCTCGACAACAAACTACCTTTCACAATGACAAGGCTACCAATCATTGTAGTAACAAAAATCTCGACAACAGTATAATTTCCCTAATGACAACGCTACCATCCATTGGAGTAACAAAAATCTCCACAATAGACTACCTTCCATAATGACAAGGCTATCATCCATTGGAGTAACAAAAATCTTGACAACAAACTACCTCCCATAATGACAAGGCTACCATCCATTGGAGTAATGAAAATATCAACAAGAGACTACCTTCAATAATGACAAGGCTACCATGCATTGGAGTAATGAAATATCAACAAGAGACTACCTTCGATAATGATAAGGCTACCATCCATTGGAGTAACAAAAATCTCTCCAACAGACTACCTTCCATAATGACAAGGCTACCATCCATTGGAGTGCCAAAAATCTCGACAATAGACTACCTTCCATAATGACAAGGCTACCATCCATTGGACTAACAAAAATATCGACAACAAACTACCTTCCATAATGACAAGGCTACCATCCTTTGGAGTGACAAAAATCTCGACAATAGACTACCTTCCATAATGAAAAGGCTACCATCCATTGGAGTAACAAAATCTCGACAACAGACTACCTTCCAGAATGACAAGGCTACCATCCATTGGAGTAACAAAAATCTCGCCAACAAACAACCTTCCATAATGACAAGGCTATCATCCATTAGAGTGACAAAAATCTCGACAATAGACTACCTTCCATAATGACTAGGCTACCATCCACTGGAGTAATGAAAATATCAACAAGAGACTACCTTCTATAATGACAAGGCTACCATACATTGTAATAACAAAAATCTCGACAACAATCTACCTTTCACAATGACAAGGCTACCATACATTGTAGTAACAAAAATCTCGACAACAGTATAATTTCCCTAATGACAACGCTACCATCCATTGGAGTAACAAAAATCTCGACAATAGACTACCTTCCATAATGAAAAGGCTATCATCCATTGGAGTAACAAAAATCTTCACAACAAACTACCTTCCATAATGACAAGGCTACCATCCATTGGAGTAATGAAAATATCAACAAGAGACTACCTTCAATAATGACAAGGCTACCATGCATTGGAGTAATGAAAATATCAACAAGAGACTACCTTCGATAATGATAAGGCTACCATCCATTGGAGTAACAAAAATCTCTCCAACAGACTACCTTCAATAATGACAAGGCTACCATCCATTGGAGTGCCAAAAATCTCGAAAATAGACTACCATCCATAATGACAAGGCTACCATCCATTGGACTAACAAAAATATCCACAACAGACTACCTTCCATAATGACAAGGCTACCATCCTTTGGAGTGACAAAAATCTCGACAATAGACTACCTTCCATAATGACAAGGCTACCATCCATTGGAGTAACAAAATCTCAACAACAGACTACCTTCCATAATGACAAGGCTATTATCCATTGGAGTAACAAAAATCTCGACAACAAACTACCTTCCATAATGACAAGGCTACCATCCATTGGAGTAACAAAAATCTCGCCAACAGACAACCTTCCATAATGACAAGGCTATCATCCATTAGAGTTACAAAAATCTCGACAATAGACTACCTTCCATAATGACTAGGCTACCATCCATTGGAGTAATGAAAATATCAACAAGAGACTACCTTCTATAATGACAAGGATACCATACATTGTAATAACAAAAATCTCGACAACAAACTATCTTTCACAATGACAAGGCTACCATACATTGTAGTAACAAAAATCTCGACAACAGTCAACTTTCGATAATGACAACGCTTCCATCCATTGGAGTAACAAATATCTCGACAATAGACAACCTTCAATAATGACAAGGCTACCATCCATTGGAGTAACAAAAATCTCGACAATAGACTACCTTCCATAATGACTAGCCTACCATCCATTGGAGTAATGAAAATATAAACAAGAGACTACCTTCTATAATGACAAGGCTACCATACATTGTAAGAACAAAAATCTCGACAACAAACTACCTTTCACAATGACAAGGCTACCATACATTGTAGTAACAAAAATCTCGACAACAGTATAATTTCCCTAATGAAAACGGTACCATCCATTGGAGTAACAAAAATCTCGACAATAGACTACCTTCCATAATGACAAGGCTATCATCCATTGGAGTAACAAAAATCTTGACAACAAACTACCTTCCATAATGACAAGGCTACCATCCATTGGAGTAATGAAAATATCAACAAGAGACTACCTTCAATAATGACAAGGCTACCATGCATTGGAGTAATGAAAATATCAACAAGAGACTACCTTCGATAATGATAAGGCTACCATCCATTGGAGTAAGAAAAATCTCTCCAACAGACTACCTTCTATAATGACAAGGCTACCATCCATTGGAGTGCCAAAAATCTGACAATAGACTACCATCCATAATGACAAGGCTACCATCCATTGGACTAACAAAAATATCCACAACAGACTACCTTCCATAATGACAAGGCTACCATCCTTTGGAGTGACAAAAATCTCGACAATAGACTACCTTCCATAATGACAAGGCTACCATCCATTGGAGTAACAAAATCTCGACAACAGACTACCTTCCATAATGACAAGGCTATTATCCATTGGAGTAACAAAAATCTCGACAACAAACTACCTTCCATAATGACAAGGCTACCATCCATTGGAGTAACAAAAATCTCGCCAACAGACAACCTTCCATAATGACAAGGCTATCATCCATTAGAGTGACAAAAATCTCGACAATAGACTACCTTCCATAATGACTAGGCTACCATCCATTGGAGTAATGAAAATATCAACAAGAGACTACCTTCTATAATGACAAGGATACCATACATTGTAATAACAAAAATCTCGACAACAAACTATCTTTCACAATGACAAGGCTACCATACATTGTAGTAACAAAAATCTCGACAACAGTCAACTTTCGATAATGACAACGCTTCCATCCATTGGAGTAACAAATATCTCGACAATAGACAACCTTCCATAATGACAAGGCTACCATCCATTGGAGTAACAAAAATCTCGACAATAGACTACCTTCCATAATGACTAGCCTACCATCCATTGGAGTAATGAAAATATAAACAAGAGACTACCTTCTATAATGACAAGGCTACCATACATTGTAATAACAAAAATCTCGACAACAAACTACCTTTCACAATGACAAGGCTACCATACATTGTAGTAACAAAAATCTCGACAACAGTATAATTTCCCTAATGAAAACGGTACCATCCATTGGAGTAACAAAAATCTCGACAATAGACTACCTTCCATAATGACAAGGCTATCATCCATTGGAGTAACAAAAATCTTGAAAACAAACTACCTCCCATAATGACAAGGCTACCAACCATTGGAGTAATGAAAATATCAACAAGAGACTACCTTCAATAATGACAAGTCTACCATGCATTGGAGTAATGAAATATCAACAAGAGACTACCTTCGATAATGATAAGGCTACCATCCATTGGAGTAACAAAAATCTCTCCAACAGACTACCTTCCATAATGACAAGGATACCATCCATTGGAGTGCCAAAAATCTCGACAATAGACTACCTTCCATAATGACAAGGCTGCCATCCATTGGACTAACAAAAATATCGACAACAAACTACCTTCCATAATGACAAGGCTACCATCCTTTGGAGTGACAAAAATCTCGACAATAGACTACCTTCCATAATGAAAAGGCTACCATACATTGGAGTAACAAAATCTCGACAACAGACTACCTTCCAGAATGACAAGGCTACCATCCATTGGAGTAACAAAAATCTCGCCAACAAAAAACCTTCCATAATGACAAGGCTATCATCCATTAGAGTGACAAAAATCTCGACAATAGACTACCTTCCATAATGACTAGGCTACCATCCATTGGAGTAATGAAAATATCAACAAGAGACTACCTTCTATAATTACAAGGCTACCATACATTGTAATAACAAAAATCTCGACAACAAACTATTTTTCACAATGACAAAGCTACCATACATTGTAGTAACAAAAATCTCGACAACAGTCAACTTTCGATAATGACAACGCTTCCATCCATTGGAGTAACAAATATCTCGACAACAGACAACCTTCCATAATGACAAGGCTACCATCCATTGGAGTAAATAAAATCTCGACAATAGACTACCTTCCATAATGACTAGCCTACCATCCATTGGAGTAATGAAAATATAAACAAGAGACTAGCTTCTATAATGACAAGGCTACCATACATTGTAATAACAAAAATCTCGACAACAAACTACCTTTCACAATGACAAGGCTACCATACATTGTAGTAACAAAAATCTCGACAACAGTATAATTTCCCTAATGACAACGCTACCATCCATTGGAGTAACAAAAATCTCCACAATAGACTACCTTCCATAATGACAAGGCTATCATCCATTGGAGTAACAAAAATCTTGACAACAAACTACCTCCCATAATGACAAGGCTACCATCCATTGGAGTAATGAAAATATCAACAAGAGACTACCTTCAATAATGACAAGGCTACCATGCATTGGAGTAATGAAATATCAACAAGAGACTACCTTCGATAATGATAAGGCTACCATCCATTGGAGTAACAAAAATCTCTCCAACAGACTACCTTCCATAATGACAAGGCTACCATCCATTGGAGTGCCAAAAATCTCGACAATAGACTACCTTCCATAATGACAAGGCTACCATCCATTGGACTAACAAAAATATCGACAACAAACTACCTTCCATAATGACAAGGCTACCATCCTTTGGAGTGACAAAAATCTCGACAATAGACTACCTTCCATAATGAAAAGGCTACCATCCATTGGAGTAACAAAATCTCGACAACAGACTACCTTCAAGAATGACAAGGCTACCATCCATTGGAGTAACAAAAATCTTGCCAACAAACAACCTTCCATAATGACAAGGCTATCATCCATTAGAGTGACAAAAATCTCGACAATAGACTACCTTCCATAATGACTAGGCTACCATCCATTGGAGTAATGAAAATATCAACAAGAGACTACCTTCTATAATGACAAGGCTACCATACATTGTAATAACAAAAATCTCGACAACAAACTACCTTTCACAATGACAAGGCTACCATACATTTTAGTAACAAAAATCTCGACAACAGTCTACTTTCCCTAATGACAACGCTACCATCCATTGGAGTAACAAAAATCTCGACAATAGACTACCTTCAATAATGACTAGCCTACCATCCATTGGAGTAATGAAAATATAAACAAGAGACTACCTTCTATAATGACAAGGCTCCCATACATTGTAATAACAAAAATCTCGACAACAAACTACCTTTCACAATGACAAGGCTACCATACATTTTAGTAACAAAAATCTCGACAACAGTCTACTTTCCCTAATGACAATGCTACCATCCATTGGAGTAACAAAAATCTCGATAATAGACTACCTTCCATAATATCAAGGCTACCATCCATTGGAGTAACAAAAATCTTGACAACAAACTACCTTCCATAATGACAAGGCTACCATCCATTGGAGTAATGAAAATATAAACAAGAGACTACCTTCAATAATGACAAGGGTACCATGCATTCGAGTAATGAAAATATCAACAAGAGACTACCTTCCATAATGACAAGGCTACCATCCATTGGAGTGCCAAAAATCTCGACAATAGAGTACCTTCCATAATGATAAGGCTACCATCCATTGGACTAACAAAAATATCGACAACATACTACCTTCCATAATGACAAGGCTATTATCCATTGGAGTAACAAAAATCTCGACAACAAACTACCTTCCATAATGACAAGGCTACCATCCATTGGAGTAACAAAAATCTCGCCAACAGACAACCTTCCAAAATGACAGGTTATCATCCATTAGAGTGACAAAAATCTCGACAATAGACTACCTTCCATAATGACTAGGCTACCATCCATTGGAGTAATGAAAATATCAACAAGAGACTACCTTCTATAATGACAAGGCTACCATACATTGTAATAACAAAAATCTCGACAATAAACTACCTTTCACAATGACAAGGCTACCATACATTGTAGTAACAAAAATCTCGACAACAATCAACTTTCCATAATGACAACGCTTCCATCCATTGTAGTAACAAAAATCTCGACAACAGTCTACTTTCCCTAATGACAACGCTACCATCCATTGGAGTAACAAAAATCTCGACAATAGACTACTTTCCATATTGACTAGCCTACCATCCATTGGAGTAATGAAAATATAAACAAGAGACTACCTTCTATAATGACAAGGCTACCATACATTGTAATAACAAAAATCTCGACAATAAACTACCTTTCACAATGACAAGGCTACCATACATTGTAGTAACAAAAATCTCGACAACAGTCTACTTTCCCTAATGACAATGCTACCATCCATTGGAGTAACAAAAATCTCGATAATAGACTACCTTCCATAATGACAAGGCTACCATCCATTGGAGTAACAAAAATCTTGACAACAAACTACCTTCCATAATGACAAGGCTACCATCCATTGGAGTAATGAAAATATCAACAAGAGACTACCTTCAATAATGACAAGGCTACCATGCATTGGAGTAATGAAATATCAACAAGAGACTACCTTCGATAATGATAAGGCTACCATCCATTGGAGTAACAAAAATCTCTCCAACAGACTACCTTCCATAATGACAAGGCTACCATCCATTGGAGTGCCAAAAATCTCGACAATAGACTACCTTCCATAATGACAAGGCTACCATCCATTGGACTAACAAAAATATCGACAACAAACTACCTTCCATAATGACAAGGCTACCATCCTTTGGAGTGACAAAAATCTCGACAATAGACTACCTTCCATAATGAAAAGGCTACCATCCATTGGAGTAACAAAAATCACGCCAACAAACAACCTTCCATAATGACAAGGCTATCATCCATTAGAGTGACAAAAATCTCGACAATAGACTACCTTCCATAATGACTAGGCTACCATCCATTGGAGTAATGAAAATATCAACAAGAGACTACCTTCTATAATGACAAGGCTACCATACATTGTAATAATAAAAATCTCGACAACAAACTACCTTTCACAATGACAAGGCTACTATACATTGTAGTAAAAAAATCTCGACAACAGTCTACTTTCCATAACGATAACGCTTCCATCCATTGGAGTAACAAATATCTCGACAACAGACAACCTTCCATAATGACAAGGCTACCATCCATTGGAGTAACAAAAATCTCCACAATAGACTACCTTCCATAATTACTAGCCTACCATCCATTGGAGTAATAAAAATATAAACAAGAGACTACCTTCTATAATGACAAGACTACCATACATTGTAATAACAAAAATCTCGAGAACGGCCTACTTTCCCTAATGACAACGCTACCATCCATTGGAGTAACAAAAATCTCGACAATAGACTACCTTCAATAATGACTAGCCTACCATCCATTGGAGTAATGAAAATATAAACAAGAGACTACCTTCTATAATGACAAGGCTCCCATACATTGTAATAACAAAAATCTCGACAACAAACTACCTTTCACAATGACAAGGCTACCATACATTTTAGTAACAAAAATCTCGACAACAGACTACTTTCCCTAATGACAATGCTACCATCCATTGGAGTAACAAAAATCTCGATAATAGACTACCTTCCATAATATCAAGGCTACCATCCATTGGAGTAACAAAAATCTTGACAACAAACTACCTTCCATAATGACA
This sequence comes from Vicia faba, assembly GCA_948472305.1. Taxonomy (NCBI): domain Eukaryota; kingdom Viridiplantae; phylum Streptophyta; class Magnoliopsida; order Fabales; family Fabaceae; genus Vicia; species Vicia faba. Next base: position 582,806,182 of record OX451739.1, on the reverse strand, counting down.
AGGCTACCATCCATTGGAGTAATGAAAATATAAACAAGAGACTACCTTCAATAATGACAAGGGTACCATGCATTCGAGTAATGAAAATATCAACAAGAGACTACCTTCCATAATGACAAGGCTACCATCCATTGGAGTGCCAAAAATCTCGACAATAGAGTACCTTCCATAATGATAAGGCTACCATCCATTGGACTAACAAAAATATCGACAACATACTACCTTCCATAATGACAAGGCTATTATCCATTGGAGTAACAAAAATCTCGACAACAAACTACCTTCCATAATGACAAGGCTACCATCCATTGGAGTAACAAAAATCTCGCCAACAGACAACCTTCCAAAATGACAGGTTATCATCCATTAGAGTGACAAAAATCTCGACAATAGACTACCTTCCATAATGACTAGGCTACCATCCATTGGAGTAATGAAAATATCAACAAGAGACTACCTTCTATAATGACAAGGCTACCATACATTGTAATAACAAAAATCTCGACAATAAACTACCTTTCACAATGACAAGGCTACCATACATTGTAGTAACAAAAATCTCGACAACAATCAACTTTCCATAATGACAACGCTTCCATCCATTGTAGTAACAAAAATCTCGACAACAGTCTACTTTCCCTAATGACAACGCTACCATCCATTGGAGTAACAAAAATCTCGACAATAGACTACCTTCCATATTGACTAGCCTACCATCCATTGGAGTAATGAAAATATAAACAAGAGACTACCTTCTATAATGACAAGGCTACCATACATTGTAATAACAAAAATCTCGACAACAAACTACCTTTCACAATGACAAGGCTACCATACATTGTAGTAACAAAAATCTCGACAACAGTCTACTTTCCCTAATGACAATGCTACCATCCATTGGAGTAACAAAAATCTCGATAATAGACTACCTTCCATAATGACAAGGCTACCATCCATTGGAGTAACAAAAATCTTGACAACAAACTACCTTCCATAATGACAAGGCTACCATCCATTGGAGTAATGAAAATATCAACAAGAGACTACCTTCAATAATGATAAGGGTACCATGCATTCGAGTAATGAAAATATCAACAGGAGACTACCTTCGATAATGATAAGGCTACCATCCATTGGAGTAACAAAAATCCCTCCAACAGACTACCTTCCATAATGACAAGGCTACCATCCATTGGAGTGCCAAAAATCTCGACAATAGAGTACCTTCCATAATGACAAGGGTACCATCCATTGGACTAACAAAAATATCGACAACAGACTACCTTCCATAATGACATGGCTACCATCCTTTGGAGTGACAAAAATCTCGACAATAGACTACCTTCCATAATGACAAGGCTACCATCCATTGGAGTAACAAAATCTCGACATCAAACTACCTTCCATAATGACAAGGCTATTATCCATTGGAGTAACAAAAATCTCGACAACAAACTACCTTCCATAATGACAAGGCTACCATCCATTGGAATAACAAAAATCTCGCCAACAGACAACCTTCCAAAATGACAAGTCTATCATCAATTAGAGTGACAAAAATCTCGACAATAGACTACCTTCCATAATGACTAGGCTACCGTCCATTGGAGTAATGAAAATATCAACAAGAGACTACCTTCTATAATGACAAGGCTACCATACATTGTAATAACAAAAATCTCGACAACAAACTACCTTTCACAATGACAAGGCTACCATACATTGTAGTAAAAAAAATCTCGACAACAATCAACTTTCCATAATGACAACGCTTCCATCCATTGGAGTAACAAATATCTCGACAACAGACAACCTTCCATAATGATAAGGCTACCATCCATTGGAGTAACAAAAATCTCGATAATAGACTACCTTACATAATGACTAGCCTACCATCCATTAGAGTAATGAAAATATAAACAAGAAACTACCTTCTATAATGACAAGGCTACCATACATTATAATAACAAAAATCTCGACAACAAACTACCTTTCACAATGACAAGGCTACCATACATTGTAGTAACAAAAATCTCGACAACAGTCTACTTTCCCTAATGACAACGCTACCATCCATTGGAGTAACAAAAATCTCGACAATAGACTACCTTCCATATTGACTAGCCTACCATCCATTGGAGTAATGAAAATATAAACAAGAGACTACCTTCTATAATGTCAAGGCTACCATACATTGTAATAACAAAAATCTCGACTACAAACTACCTTTCACAATGACAAGGCTACCATACATTGTAGTAACAAAAATCTCGACAACAGTCTACTTTCCCTAATGACAACGCTACCATCCATTGGAGTAACAAAAATCTCGACAATAGACTACCTTCCATAATGACAAGGCTACCATCCATTGGAGTGCCAAAAATCTTGACAACAAACTACCTTCCATAATGACAACGCTACCATCCATTGGAGTAATGAAAATATCAACAAGAGACTACCTTCAATAATGAAAAGGGTACCATGCATTGGAGTAATGAAAATATCAACAAGAGACTACCTTCGATAATGATAAGGCTACCATCCATTGGAGTAACAAAAATCTCTCCAACAGACTACCTTCCATAATGACAAGGCTACCATCCATTGGAGTGCCAAAAATCCCGACAATAGACTACCTTCCATAATGACAAGGCAACCATCCATTGGAGTAACAAATATCTCGACAACAGACTACCTTCCATAATGATAAAGGCTACCATCCTTTGGAGTGACAAAAATCTCGACAATAGACTACCTTCCATAATGACTAGACTACCATCCATTGGAGTAATGAAAATATCAACAAGAGACTACCTTCTATAATGACAAGGCTACCATACATTGTAATAACAAAAATCTCGACAACAAACTACCTTTCACAATGACAAGGCTACCATACATTGTAGTAACAAAAATCTCGACAATAGTCAACTTTCCATAATGACAACGCTTCCATCCATTGGAGTAACAAATATCTCGACAACAGACAACCTTCCATAATAACAAGGCTATCATCCATTGGAGTAACAAAAAACTCGACAATAGACTACCTTCCATAATGACTAGCCTACCATCCATTGGAGTAATGAAAATATAAACAAGAGACTACCTTCTATAATGACAAGGCTACCATACATTGTAATAACAAAAATCTCGACAACAAACTACCTTTCACAATGACAAGGCTACCATACATTGTAGTAACAAAAATCTCGACAACAGTATAATTTCCCTAATGACAACGCTACCATCCATTGGAGTAACAAAAATCTCGACAATAGACTACCTTCCATAATGACAAGGCTATCATCCATTGGAGTAACAAAAATCTTGACAACAAACTACCTCCCATAATGACAAGGCTACCATCCATTGGAGTAATGAAAATATCAACATGAGACTACCTTCAATAATGACAAGGCTACCATGCATTGGAGTAATGTAAATATCAACAAGAGACTACCTTCGATAATGACAAGGCTACCATCCATTGGAGTAACAAAAATCTCGCCAACAAACAACCTTCCATAATGACAAGGCTATCATCCATTAGAGTGACAAAAATCTCGACAATAGACTACCTTCCATAATGACTAGGCTACCATCCATTGGAGTAATGAAAATATCAACAAGAGACTACCTTCTATAATGACAAGGCTACCATACAATGTAATAACAAAAATCTCGACAACAAACTACCTTTCACAATGACAACGCTACCATACATTGTAGTAAAAAAATCTCGACAACAGTCTACTTTCCATAACGACAACGCTTCCATCCATTGGAGTAACAAATATCTCGATAACAGACAACCTTCCATAATGACAAGGCTACCATCCATTGGAGTAACAAAAATCTCCACAATAGACTACCTTCCATAATGACTAGCCTACCATCCATTGGAGTAATAAAAATATAAACAAGAGACTATCTTCTATAATGACAAGACTACCATACATTGTAATAATAAAAATCTCGAGAACGGCCTACTTTCCCTAATGACAACGCTACCATCACTTGGAGTAACAAAAATATCGACAATAGACTACCTTCCACAATGACTAGCCTACCATCCATTGGAGTAATGAAAATATAAACAAGACTCTACCTTCTATAATGACAAGGCTACCATACATTGTAATAACAAAAATCTCGACAACAAACTACCTTTCACAATGACAAGGCTACCATACATTGTAGTAAAAAAATCTCGACAACAATCAACTTTCCATAATGACAACGCTTCCATCCATTGGAGTAACAAATATTTCAACAACAGACAACCTTCCATAATGACAAGGCTACCATCCATTGGAGTAACAAAAATCTCGATAATAGACTACCTTCCATAATGACTAGCCTACCATCCGTTGGAGTAATGAAAATATAAACAAGAAACTACCTTCTATAATGACAAGGCTACCATACATTGTAATAACAAAAATCTCGACAACAAACTACCTTTCACAATGACAAGGCTAGCATACATTGTAGTAACAAAAATCTCGACAACAGTCTACTTTCCCTAATGACAATGCTACCATCCATTGGAGTAACAAAAATCTCGACAATAGACTACCTTCCATATTGACTAGCCTACCATCCATTGGAGTAATGAAAATATAAACAAGAGACTACCTTCTATAATGACAAGGCTACCATACATTGTAATAACAAAAATCTCGACAACAAACTACCTTTCACAATGACAAGGCTACCATACATTGTAGTAACAAAAATCTCGACAACAGTCTACTTTCCCTAATGACAATACTACCATCCATTGGAGTAACAAAAATCTCGATAATAGACTACCTTCCATAATGACAAGGCTACCATCCATTGGAGTAACACAAATCTTGACAACAAACTACCTTCCATAATGACAAGGCTACCATCCATTGGAGTAATGAAAATATCAACAAGAGACTACCTTCAATAATGACAAGGGTACCATGCATTCGAGTAATGAAAATATCAACAAGAGACTACCTTCGATAATGATAAGGCTACCATCCATTGGAGTAACAAAAATCCCTCCAACAGACTACCTTCCATAATGACAAGGCTACCATCCATTGGAGTGCCAAAATCTCGACAATAGAGTACCTTCCATAATGACAAGGCTACCATCCATTGGACTAACAAAAATATCGACAACAGACTACCTTCCATAATGACAAGGCTACCATCCTTTGGAGTGACAAAAATCTCGACAATAGACTACCTTCCATAATGACAAGGCTACCATCCATTGGAATAACAAAATCTCGACAACAAACTACCTTCCATAATGACAAGGCTATTATCCATTGGAGTAACAAAAATCTCGACAACAAACTACCTTCCATAATGACAAGGCTACCATCCATTGGAGTAACAAAAATCTCGCCAACAGACAACCTTCCAAAATGACAAGGCTATCATCCATTAGAGTGATAAAAATCTCGACAATAGACTACCTTCCATAATGACTAGGCTACCATCCATTGGAGTAATGAAAATATCAACAAGAGATTGCCTTCTATAATGACAAGGCTACCATACATTGTAATAACAAAAATCTCGACAACAAACTACCTTTCACAGTGACAAGCCTACCATACATTATAGTAACAAAAATCTCGATAACAGTCTACTTTCCCTAATGATAATGCTACCATCCATTGGAGTAACAAATATCTCGACAACAGACAACCTTCCATAATGACAAGGCTACCATCCATTGGAGTAACAAAAATCTCGACAATAGACTACCTTCCATAATGACTAGCCTACCATCCATTGGAGTAATGAAAATATAAACAAGAAACTACCTTCTATAATGACAAGGCTACCATACATTGTAATAACAAAAATCTCGACAACAAACTACCTTTCACAATGACAAGGCTACCATACGTTGTAGTAACAAAAATCTCGACAACAGTCTACTTTCCCTAATGACAACGCTACCATCCATTGGAGTAACAAAAATCTCGACAATAGACTACCTTCCATATTGACTAGCCTACCATCCATTGGAGTAATGAAAATATAAACAAGAGACTACCTTCTATAATGACAAGGCTACCATACATTGTAATAACAAAAATCTCGACTACAAACTACCTTTCACAATGACAAGGCTACCATACACTATAGTAACAAAAATCTCGACAACAATCAACTTTCCATAATGACAACGCTTCCATCCATTGGAGTAACAAATATCTCGACAACAGACAACCTTCCATAATGACAAGGCTACCATCCATTGGAGTAACAAAAATCTTGACAACAAACTACCTTCCATAATGACAAGGCTACCATCCATTGGAGTAATGAAAATATCAACAAGAGATTACCTTCAATAATGACAAGGGTACCATGCATTCGAGTAATGAAAATATCAATAAGAGACTACCTTCGATAATGATAAGGCTACCATCCATTGGAGTAACAAAAATCACTCCAACAGACTACCTTCCATAATGACAAGGCTACCATCCATTGGAGTGCCAAAAATCTCGACAATAGAGTACCTTCCATAATGACAAGGCTACCATCCATTGGACTAACAAAAATATCGACAACAGAATACCTTCCATAATGACAAGGCTACCATCCTTTGGAGTGACAAAAATCTCGACAATAGACTACCTTCCATAATGACAAGGCTACCATCCATTGGAGTAACAAAATCTCGACAACATACTACCTTCCATAATGACAAGGCTATTATCCATTGGAGTAACAAAAATCTCGACAACAAACTACCTTCCATAATGACAAGACTACCATCCATTGGAGTAACAAAAATCTCGCCAACAAACAACCTTCCAAAATGACAAGGCTATCATCCATTAGAGTGACAAAAATCTCGACAATAGACTACCTTCCATAATGACTAGGCTACCATCCATTGGAGTAATGAAAATATCAACAAGAGACTACCTTCTATAATGACAAGGCTACCATACATTGTAATAACAAAAATCTCGACAACAAACTACCTTTCACAATGACAAGGCTACCATACATTGTAGTAACATAAATCTCGACAACAATCAACTTTCCATAATGACAACGCTTCCATCCATTGGAGTAACAAATATCTCGACAACAGACAACCTTCCATAATGACAAGGCTACCATCCATTGGAGTAACAAAAATCTCGACAATAGACTACCTTCCATAATGACTAGCCTACCATCCATTGGAGTAATGAAAATATAAACAAGAGACTACCTTCTATAATGACAAGGCTACCATACATTGTAATAACAAAAATCTCGACAACAAACTACCTTTCACAATGACAAGGCTACCATACATTGTAGTAACAAAAATCTCGACAACAGTCTACTTTCCCTAATGACAAAGCTACCATCCATTGGAGTAACAAAAATCTCGACAATAGACTACCTTCCATATTGACTAGCCTACCATCCATTGGAGTAATGAAAATATAAACAAGAGACTACCTTCTATAATGACAAGGCTACCATACATTGTAATAACAAAAATCTCGACAACAAACTACCTTTCACAATGACAAGGCTACCATACATTGTAGAAACAAAAATCTCGACAACAGTCTACTTTCCCTAATGACAACGCTACTATCTATTGGAGTAACAAAAATCTCGATAATAGACTACCTTCCATAATGACAAGGCTACCATCCATTGGAGTAACAAAAATCTTGACAACAAACTACCTTCCATAATGACAAGGCTACCATCCATTGGAGTAATGAAAATATCAACAAGAGACTACTTTCAATAATGACAAGGGTACCATGCATTCGAGTAATGAAAATATCAACAAGAGACTACCTTCGATAATGATAAGGCTACCATCCATTGGAGTAACAAAAATCCCTCCAACAGACTACCTTCCATAATGACAAGGCTACCATCCATTGGAGTGCCAAAAATCTCGACAATACTGTACCTTCCATAATGACAAGGCTACCATCCATTGGACTAAAAAAAATATCGACAATAGACTACCTTCCATAATGACAAGGCTACCATCCTTTGGAGTGACAAAAATCTCGACAATAGACTACCTTCCATAATGACAAGGCTACCATCCATTGGAGTAACAAAATCTCGACAACAAACTACCTTCCATAATGACAAGGCTATTATCCATTGGAGTAACAAAAATCTCGACAACAAACTACCTTCCATAATGACAAGGCTACCATCCATTGGAGTAACAAAAATCTCGCCAACAAACAACCTTCCAAAATTACAAGGCTATCATCCATTAGAGTGACAAAAATCTCGACAATAGACTACCTTCCATAATGACTAGGCTACCATCAATTGGAGTAATGAAAATATCAACAAGAGACTACCTTCTATAATGAAAAGGCTACCATACATTGTAATAACAAAAATCTCGACAACAAACTACCTTTCACAATGACAAGGCTACCATACATTGTAGTAACAAAAATCTCGACAACAATTAACATTCCATAATGACAACGCTTCCATCCATTGGAGTAACAAATATCTCGACAACAGACAACCTTCCATAATGACAAGGCTACCATCCATTGGAGTAACGAAAATCTCGACAATAGACTACCTTCCATAATGACTAGCCTACCTTCCATTGGAGTAATGAAAATATAAACAAGAGACTACCTTCTATAATGACAAGGCTACCATACATTGTAATAACAAAAATCTCGACAACAAACTACCTTTCACAATGACAAGGCTTCCATACATTGTAGTAACAAAAATCTCGACAACAATCTACTTGTCCTAATGACAACGCTACCATCCATTGGAGTAACAAAAATCTCGACAATAGACTACCTTCCATATTGAGTAGCCTACCATCCATTGGAGTAATGAAAATATAAACAAGAGACTACCTTCTATAATGACAAGGCTACCATACATAGTAATAACAAAAATCTCGACAACAAACTACCTTTCACAATGACAAGGCTTCCATACATTGTAGTAACAAAAATCTCGACAACAGTCTACTTTCCCTAATGACAATGCTACCATGCATTGGAGTAACAAAAATCTCGACAATAGACTACCTTCCATAATGACAAGGCTACCATCCATTGGAGTAACAAAAATCTTGACAACAAACTACCTTCCATAATGACAAGGCTACCATCCATTGGAGTAATGAAAATATCAACAAGAGACTACCTTCAATAATGACAAGGGTACCATGCATTGGAGTAATGAAAATATCAACAAGAGACTACCTTCGATAATGATAAGGCTACCATCCATTGGAGTAACAAAAATCTCTCCAACAGACTACCTTCCATAATGACAAGGCTACCATCCATTAGAGTGCCAAAAATCTCGACAATAGACTACCTTCCATAATGACAAGGCTACCATCCATTGGACTAACAAAAATATCGACAATAGACTACCTTCCATAATGACAAGGCTACCATCCTTTGGAGTGACAAAAATCTCGACAATAGACTACCTTCCATAATGACAAGGCTACCATCCATTGGAGTAACAAAATCTCGACAACAGACTACCTTCCATAATGTTAAGGCTATTATCCATTGGAGTACCAAAAGTCTCAACAACAAACTACCTTCCATAATGACAAGGCTACCATCCATTGGAGTAACAAAAATCACGCCAACAGACAACCTTCCACAATGACAAGGCTATCATCCATTAGAGTGACAAAAATCTCGAAAATAGACTACCTTCCATAATGACTAGACTACCATCCATTGGAGTAATGAAAATATCAACAAGAGACTACCTTCTATAATGACAAGGCTACCATACATTGTAATAACAAAAATCTCGACAACAAACTACCTTTCACAATGACAAGGCTACCATACATTGTAGTAACAAAAATCTCGACAACAGTCAACTTTCCATAATGACAACGCTTCCATCCATTGGAGTAACAAATATCTCGACAACAGACAACCTTCCATAATGACAAGGCTACCATCCATTGGAGTAACAAAAATCTCGACAATAGACTACCTTCCATAATGACTAGCCTACCATCCATTGGTGTAATGAAAATATAAACAAGGGACTACCTTCTATAATGACAAGGCTACCATACATTGTAATAACAAAAATCTTGACAACAAACTACCTTTCACAATGACAAGGCTACCATACATTGTAGTAACAAAAATCTCGACAACAGTCTACTTTCCCTAATGACAACGCTACCATCAATTGGAGTAACAAAAATCTCGACAATAGACTACCTTCCATATTGACTAGCCTACCATCCATTGGAGTAATGAAAATCTTGACAACAAACTACCTTCCATAATGACAAGTCTACCATCCATTGGAGTAATGAAAATATCAACAAGAGACTACCTTCAATAATGACAAGGGTACCATGCATTGGAGTAATGAAAATATCAACAAGAGACTACCTTCGATAATGATAAGGCTACCATCCATTGGAGTAACAAAAATCTCTCCAACAGACTAACTTCCATAATGACAAGGCTACCATCCATTGGAGTGCCAAAAATCTCGACAATAGACAACCTTCCATAATGACAAGGCTACCATCCATTGGACTAACAAAAATATCGACAATAGACTACCTTCCATAATGACAAGGCTACCATCCTTTGGAGTGACAAAAATCTCGACAATAGACTACCTTCCATAATGACAAGGCTACCATCCATTGGAGTAACAAAATCTCGACAACAGACTACCTTCCATAATGACAAGGCTATTATCCATTGGAGTAACAAAAATCTCGACAACAAACTACCTTCCATAATGACAAGGCTACCATCCATTAGAGTAACAAAAATCTCGCCAACAGACAACCTTCAAAAATGACAAGGCTATCATCCATTAGAGTGACAAAAATCTCAAAAATAGACTACCTTCCATAATGACTAGACTACCATCCATTGGAGTAATGAAAATATCAACAAGAGACATCCTTCTATAATGACAGGGCTACCATACATTGTAAAAACAAAAATCTCGACAACAAACTACCTTTCACAATGACAAGGCTACCATACATTGTAGTAACAAAAATCTCGACAACAATATACTTTCCCTAATGAAAATGCTACCATCCATTGGAGTAACAAAAATATCGACAATAGACTACCTTCCTTAATGACAAGGCTACCATCCATTGGAGTAACAAAAATCTTGACAACAAACTACCTTCCATAATGACAAGGCTACCATCCATTAGAGTAATGAAAATATCAACAAGAGACTACCTTCAATAATGACAAGGGTACCATGCATTGGAGTAATGAAAATATCAACAAGAGACTACCTTCGATAATGATAAGGCTACCATCCATTGGAGTAACAAAAATCTCTCCAACAGACTAACTTCCATAATGACAAGGCTACCATCCATTGGAGTGCCAAAAATCTCGACAATAGACTACCTTCCATAATGACAAGGCTACCATCCATTGGACTAACAAAAATATTGACAATAGACTACCTTCCATAATGACAAGGCTACCATCCTTTGGAGTGACAAAAATCTCGACAATAGACTACCTTCCATAATGACAAGGCTACCATCCATTGGAGTAACAAAATCTCGACAACATACTACCTTCCATAATGACAAGGCTATTATCCATTGGAGTAACAAAAATCTCGACAACAAACTACCTTCCATAATGACAAGGCTACCATCCATTGGAGTAACAAAAATCTCGCCAACAGACAACCTTCAAAAATGACAAGGCTATCATCCATTAGAGTGACAAAAATCTCAAAAATAGACTACCTTCCATAATGACTAGACTACCATCCATTGGAGTAATGAAAATATCAACAAGAGACATCCTTCTATAATGACAGGGCTACCATACATTGTAATAACAAAAATCTCGACAACAAACTACCTTTCACAATGACAAGGCTACCATACATTGTAGTAACAAAAATCTCGACAACAATATACTTTCCCTAATGACAATGCTACCATCCATTGGAGTAACAAAAATATCGACAATAGACTACCTTCCATAATGACAAGGCTACCATCCATTGGAGTAACAAAAATCTTGACAACAAACTACCTTCCATAATGACAAGGCTACCATCCATTGGAGTAATGAAAATATCAACAAGAGACTACCTTCAATAATGACAAGGCTACCATGCATTGGAGTAATGAAAATATCAACAAGAGACTACCTTCGATAATGATAAGGCTACCATCCATTGGAGTAACAAAAACCTCTCCAACAGACTACCTTCCATAATGACAAGGCTACCATCCATTGGAGTGCCAAAAATCTCGACAATAGACTACCATCCATAATGACAAGGCTACCATCCATTGGACTAACAAAAATATCGACAACAGACTACCTTCCATAATGACAAGGCTACCATCCTTTGGAGTGACAAAAATATCGACAATAGACTACCTTCCATAATGACAAGGCTACCATCCATTGGAGTAACAAAATCTCGACAACAGACTACCTTCCATAATGACAAAGCTATTATCCATTGGAGAAACAAAAATCTCAACAACAAACTACTTTCCATAATGACAAGGCTACCATCCATTGGAGTAACAAAAATCTCGCCAACAAACAACTTTCCATAATGATAAGGCTATCATCCATTAGAGTGACAAAAATCTCGACAATAGACTACCTTCCATAAGGACTAGGCTACCATCCATTGGAGTAATGAAAATATCAACAAGAGACTACCATCTATAATGACAAGGCCACCATACATTGAAATAACAAATACTCGACAACAAACTACCTTCCATAATGACAAGGCTATTTTCCATTGGAGTAACAAAAATCTCGACAACAAACTACCTTCCATAATGACAAGGCTACCATCCATTGGAGTAACAAAAATCTCGCCAACAGACAACCTTCCATAATGACAAGGCTATCATCCATTAGAGTGACAAAAATCTCGAAAATAGACTACCTTCCATAATGACTAGACTACCATCCATTGGAGTAATAAAAATATCAACAAGCGACTACCTGCTATAATGACAAGGCTACCATACATTGTAATAACAAAAATCTCGACAACAAACTACCTTTCACAATGACAAGGCTACCATACATTGTAGTAACAAAAATCTCGACAACAGTATACTTTCCCTAATGACAACGCTACCATCCATTGGAGTAACAAAAATCTCGACAATAGACTACCTTCCATAATGACAAGGCTACCATCCTTTGGAGTAACAAAAATCTTGACAACAAACTACCTTCCATAATGACAAGGCTACCATCCATTGGAGTAATGAAAATATCAACAAGAGACTATCTTCAATAATGACAAGGCTACCATGCATTGGAGTAATGAAAATATCAACAAGAGACTACCTTCGATAATGACAAGGCTACCATCCATTGGAGTAACAAAAATCTCTCCAACAGACTACCTTCCATAATGACAAGGCTACCATCCATTGGAGTGCCAAAAATCTCGACAATAGACTACCTTCCATAATGACAAGGCTACCATCCATTGGACTAACAAAAATATCGACAACATACTACCTTCCATAATGACAAGGCTACCATCCTATGGAGTGACAAAAATATCGACAATAGACTACCTTCCATAATGACTAGACTACCATCCATTGGAGTAATGAAAATATCAACAAGAGACTACCTTCTATAATGACAAGGCTACCGTACATTGTAATAACAAAAATCTCGACAACAAACTACCTTTCACAATGACAAGGCTACCATACATTGTAGTAACAAAAATCTCGACAACAGTATACTTTCCATAATGACAACGCTACTATCTATTGGAGTAACAAAAATCTCGATAATAGACTACCTTCCATAATGACAAGGCTACCATCCATTGGAGTAACAAAAATCTTGACAACAAACTACCTTCCATAATGACAAGGCTACCATCCATTGGAGTAATGAAAATATCAACAAGAGACTACTTTCAATAATGACAAGGGTACCATGCATTCGAGTAATGAAAATATCAACAAGAGACTACCTTCGATAATGATAAGGCTACCATCCATTGGAGTAACAAAAATCCCTCCAACAGACTACCTTCCATAATGACAAGGCTACCATCCATTGGAGTGCCAAAAATCTCGACAATACTGTACCTTCCATAATGACAAGGCTACCATCCATTGGACTAAAAAAAATATCGACAATAGACTACCTTCCATAATGACAAGGCTACCATCCTTTGGAGTGACAAAAATCTCGACAATAGACTACCTTCCATAATGACAAGGCTACCATCCATTGGAGTAACAAAATCTCGACAACAAACTACCTTCCATAATGACAAGGCTATTATCCATTGGAGTAACAAAAATCTCGACAACAAACTACCTTCCATAATGACAAGGCTACCATCCATTGGAGTAACAAAAATCTCGCCAACAAACAACCTTCCAAAATTACAAGGCTATCATCCATTAGAGTGACAAAAATCTCGACAATAGACTACCTTCCATAATGACTAGGCTACCATCAATTGGAGTAATGAAAATATCAACAAGAGACTACCTTCTATAATGAAAAGGCTACCATACATTGTAATAACAAAAATCTCGACAACAAACTACCTTTCACAATGACAAGGCTACCATACATTGTAGTAACAAAAATCTCGACAACAATTAACTTTCCATAATGATAACGCTTCCATCCATTGGAGTAACAAATATCTCGACAACAGACAACCTTCCATAATGACAAGGCTACCATCCATTGGAGTAACGAAAATCTCGACAATAGACTACCTTCCATAATGACTAGCCTACCTTCCATTGGAGTAATGAAAATATAAACAAGAGACTACCTTCTATAATGACAAGGCTACCATACATTGTAATAACAAAAATCTCGACAACAAACTACCTTTCACAATGACAAGGCTTCCATACATTGTAGTAACAAAAATCTCGACAACAATCTACTTGTCCTAATGACAACGCTACCATCCATTGGAGTAACAAAAATCTCGACAATAGACTACCTTCCATATTGAGTAGCCTACCATCCATTGGAGTAATGAAAATATAAACAAGAGACTACCTTCTATAATGACAAGGCTACCATACATAGTAATAACAAAAATCTCGACAACAAACTACCTTTCACAATGACAAGGCTTCCATACATTGTAGTAACAAAAATCTCGACAACAGTCTACTTTCCCTAATGACAATGCTACCATGCATTGGAGTAACAAAAATCTCGACAATAGACTACCTTCCATAATGACAAGGCTACCATCCATTGGAGTAACAAAAATCTTGACAACAAACTACCTTCCATAATGACAAGGCTACCATCCATTGGAGTAATGAAAATATCAACAAGAGACTACCTTCAATAATGACAAGGGTACCATGCATTGGAGTAATGAAAATATCAACAAGAGACTACCTTCGATAATGATAAGGCTACCATCCATTGGAGTAACAAAAATCTCTCCAACAGACTACCTTCCATAATGACAAGGCTACCATCCATTAGAGTGCCAAAAATCTCGACAATAGACTACCTTCCATAATGACAAGGCTACCATCCATTGGACTAACAAAAATATCGACAATAGACTACCTTCCATAATGACAAGGCTACCATCCTTTGGAGTGACAAAAATCTCGACAATAGACTACCTTCCATAATGACAAGGCTACCATCCATTGGAGTAACAAAATCTCGACAACAGACTACCTTCCATAATGTTAAGGCTATTATCCATTGGAGTACCAAAAGTCTCAACAACAAACTACCTTCCATAATGACAAGGCTACCATCCATTGGAGTAACAAAAATCACGCCAACAGACAACCTTCCACAATGACAAGGCTATCATCCATTAGAGTGACAAAAATCTCGAAAATAGACTACCTTCCATAATGACTAGACTACCATCCATTGGAGTAATGAAAATATCAACAAGAGACTACCTTCTATAATGACAAGGCTACCATACATTGTAATAACAAAAATCTCGACAACAAACTACCTTTCACAATGACAAGGCTACCATACATTGTAGTAACAAAAATCTCGACAACAGTCAACTTTCCATAATGACAACGCTTCCATCCATTGGAGTAACAAATATCTCGACAACAGACAACCTTCCATAATGACAAGGCTACCATCCATTGGAGTAACAAAAATCTCGACAATAGACTACCTTCCATAATGACTAGCCTACCATCCATTGGTGTAATGAAAATATAAACAAGGGACTACCTTCTATAATGACAAGGCTACCATACATTGTAATAACAAAAATCTTGACAACAAACTACCTTTCACAATGACAAGGCTACCATACATTGTAGTAACAAAAATCTCGACAACAGTCTACTTTCCCTAATGACAACGCTACCATCAATTGGAGTAACAAAAATCTCGACAATAGACTACCTTCCATATTGACTAGCCTACCATCCATTGGAGTAATGAAAATCTTGACAACAAACTACCTTCCATAATGACAAGTCTACCATCCATTGGAGTAATGAAAATATCAACAAGAGACTACCTTCAATAATGACAAGGGTACCATGCATTGGAGTAATGAAAATATCAACAAGAGACTACCTTCGATAATGATAAGGCTACCATCCATTGGAGTAACAAAAATCTCTCCAACAGACTAACTTCCATAATGACAAGGCTACCATCCATTGGAGTGCCAAAAATCTCGACAATAGACAACCTTCCATAATGACAAGGCTACCATCCATTGGACTAACAAAAATATCGACAATAGACTACCTTCCATAATGACAAGGCTACCATCCTTTGGAGTGACAAAAATCTCGACAATAGACTACCTTCCATAATGACAAGGCTACCATCCATTGGAGTAACGAAAATCTCGACAATAGACTACCTTCCATAATGACTAGCCTACCTTCCATTGGAGTAATGAAAATATAAACAAGAGACTACCTTCTATAATGACAAGGCTACCATACATTGTAATAACAAAAATCTCGACAACAAACTACCTTTCACAATGACAAGGCTTCCATACATTGTAGTAACAAAAATCTCGACAACAATCTACTTGTCCTAATGACAACGCTACCATCCATTGGAGTAACAAAAATCTCGACAATAGACTACCTTCCATATTGAGTAGCCTACCATCCATTGGAGTAATGAAAATATAAACAAGAGACTACCTTCTATAATGACAAGGCTACCATACATAGTAATAACAAAAATCTCGACAACAAACTACCTTTCACAATGACAAGGCTTCCATACATTGTAGTAACAAAAATCTCGACAACAGTCTACTTTCCCTAATGACAATGCTACCATGCATTGGAGTAACAAAAATCTCGACAATAGACTACCTTCCATAATGACAAGGCTACCATCCATTGGAGTAACAAAAATCTTGACAACAAACTACCTTCCATAATGACAAGGCTACCATCCATTGGAGTAATGAAAATATCAACAAGAGACTACCTTCAATAATGACAAGGGTACCATGCATTGGAGTAATGAAAATATCAACAAGAGACTACCTTCGATAATGATAAGGCTACCATCCATTGGAGTAACAAAAATCTCTCCAACAGACTACCTTCCATAATGACAAGGCTACCATCCATTAGAGTGCCAAAAATCTCGACAATAGACTACCTTCCATAATGACAAGGCTACCATCCATTGGACTAACAAAAATATCGACAATAGACTACCTTCCATAATGACAAGGCTACCATCCTTTGGAGTGACAAAAATCTCGACAATAGACTACCTTCCATAATGACAAGGCTACCATCCATTGGAGTAACAAAATCTCGACAACAGACTACCTTCCATAATGTTAAGGCTATTATCCATTGGAGTACCAAAAGTCTCAACAACAAACTACCTTCCATAATGACAAGGCTACCATCCATTGGAGTAACAAAAATCACGCCAACAGACAACCTTCCACAATGACAAGGCTATCATCCATTAGAGTGACAAAAATCTCGAAAATAGACTACCTTCCATAATGACTAGACTACCATCCATTGGAGTAATGAAAATATCAACAAGAGACTACCTTCTATAATGACAAGGCTACCATACATTGTAATAACAAAAATCTCGACAACAAACTACCTTTCACAATGACAAGGCTACCATACATTGTAGTAACAAAAATCTCGACAACAGTCAACTTTCCATAATGACAACGCTTCCATCCATTGGAGTAACAAATATCTCGACAACAGACAACCTTCCATAATGACAAGGCTACCATCCATTGGAGTAACAAAAATCTCGACAATAGACTACCTTCCATAATGACTAGCCTACCATCCATTGGTGTAATGAAAATATAAACAAGGGACTACCTTCTATAATGACAAGGCTACCATACATTGTAATAACAAAAATCTTGACAACAAACTACCTTTCACAATGACAAGGCTACCATACATTGTAGTAACAAAAATCTCGACAACAGTCTACTTTCCCTAATGACAACGCTACCATCAATTGGAGTAACAAAAATCTCGACAATAGACTACCTTCCATATTGACTAGCCTACCATCCATTGGAGTAATGAAAATCTTGACAACAAACTACCTTCCATAATGACAAGTCTACCATCCATTGGAGTAATGAAAATATCAACAAGAGACTACCTTCAATAATGACAAGGGTACCATGCATTGGAGTAATGAAAATATCAACAAGAGACTACCTTCGATAATGATAAGGCTACCATCCATTGGAGTAACAAAAATCTCTCCAACAGACTAACTTCCATAATGACAAGGCTACCATCCATTGGAGTGCCAAAAATCTCGACAATAGACAACCTTCCATAATGACAAGGCTACCATCCATTGGACTAACAAAAATATCGACAATAGACTACCTTCCATAATGACAAGGCTACCATCCTTTGGAGTGACAAAAATCTCGACAATAGACTACCTTCCATAATGACAAGGCTACCATCCATTGGAGTAACAAAATCTCGACAACAGACTACCTTCCATAATGACAAGGCTATTATCCATTGGAGTAACAAAAATCTCGACAACAAACTACCTTCCATAATGACAAGGCTACCATCCATTAGAGTAACAAAAATCTCGCCAACAGACAACCTTCAAAAATGACAAGGCTATCATCCATTAGAGTGACAAAAATCTCGAAAATAGACTACCTTCCATAATGACTAGACTACCATCCATTGGAGTAATGAAAATATCAACAAGAGACATCCTTCTATAATGACAGGGCTACCATACATTGTAAAAACAAAAATCTCGACAACAAACTACCTTTCACAATGACAAGGCTACCATACATTGTAGTAACAAAAATCTCGACAACAATATACTTTCCCTAATGAAAATGCTACCATCCATTGGAGTAACAAAAATATCGACAATAGACTACCTTCCTTAATGACAAGGCTACCATCCATTGGAGTAACAAAAATCTTGACAACAAACTACCTTCCATAATGACAAGGCTACCATCCATTAGAGTAATGAAAATATCAACAAGAGACTACCTTCAATAATGACAAGGGTACCATGCATTGGAGTAATGAAAATATCAACAAGAGACTACCTTCGATAATGATAAGGCTACCATCCATTGGAGTAACAAAAATCTCTCCAACAGACTAACTTCCATAATGACAAGGCTACCATCCATTGGAGTGCCAAAAATCTCGACAATAGACTACCTTCCATAATGACAAGGCTACCATCCATTGGACTAACAAAAATATCGACAATAGACTACCTTCCATAATGACAAGGCTACCATCCTTTGGAGTGACAAAAATCTCGACAATAGACTACCTTCCATAATGACAAGGCTACCATCCATTGGAGTAACAAAATCTCGACAACATACTACCTTCCATAATGACAAGGCTATTATCCATTGGAGTAACAAAAATCTCGACAACAAACTACCTTCCATAATGACAAGGCTACCATCCATTGGAGTAACAAAAATCTCGCCAACAGACAACCTTCAAAAATGACAAGGCTATCATCCATTAGAGTGACAAAAATCTCAAAAATAGACTACCTTCCATAATGACTAGACTACCATCCATTGGAGTAATGAAAATATCAACAAGAGACATCCTTCTATAATGACAGGGCTACCATACATTGTAATAACAAAAATCTCGACAACAAACTACCTTTCACAATGACAAGGCTACCATACATTGTAGTAACAAAAATCTCGACAACAATATACTTTCCCTAATGACAATGCTACCATCCATTGGAGTAACAAAAATATCGACAATAGACTACCTTCCATAATGACAAGGCTACCATCCATTGGAGTAACAAAAATCTTGACAACAAACTACCTTCCATAATGACAAGGCTACCATCCATTGGAGTAATGAAAATATCAACAAGAGACTACCTTCAATAATGACAAGGCTACCATGCATTGGAGTAATGAAAATATCAACAAGAGACTACCTTCGATAATGATAAGGCTACCATCCATTGGAGTAACAAAAACCTCTCCAACAGACTACCTTCCATAATGACAAGGCTACCATCCATTGGAGTGCCAAAAATCTCGACAATAGACTACCATCCATAATGACAAGGCTACCATCCATTGGACTAACAAAAATATCGACAACAGACTACCTTCCATAATGACAAGGCTACCATCCTTTGGAGTGACAAAAAACACGACAATAGACTACCTTCCATAATGACAAGGCTACCATCCATTGGAGTAACAAAATCTCGACAACAGACTACCTTCCATAATGACAAAGCTATTATCCATTGGAGAAACAAAAATCTCAACAACAAACTACTTTCCATAATGACAAGGCTACCATCCATTGGAGTAACAAAAATCTCGCCAACAAACAACTTTCCATAATGATAAGGCTATCATCCATTAGAGTGACAAAAATCTCGACAATAGACTACCTTCCATAAGGACTAGGCTACCATCCATTGGAGTAATGAAAATATCAACAAGAGACTACCATCTATAATGACAAGGCCACCATACATTGAAATAACAAATACTCGACAACAAACTACCTTCCATAATGACAAGGCTATTTTCCATTGGAGTAACAAAAATCTCGACAACAAACTACCTTCCATAATGACAAGGCTACCATCCATTGGAGTAACAAAAATCTCGCCAACAGACAACCTTCCATAATGACAAGGCTATCATCCATTAGAGTGACAAAAATCTCGAAAATAGACTACCTTCCATAATGACTAGACTACCATCCATTGGAGTAATAAAAATATCAACAAGCGACTACCTGCTATAATGACAAGGCTACCATACATTGTAATAACAAAAATCTCGACAACAAACTACCTTTCACAATGACAAGGCTACCATACATTGTAGTAACAAAAATCTCGACAACAGTATACTTTCCCTAATGACAACGCTACCATCCATTGGAGTAACAAAAATCTCGACAATAGACTACCTTCCATAATGACAAGGCTACCATCCTTTGGAGTAACAAAAATCTTGACAACAAACTACCTTCCATAATGACAAGGCTACCATCCATTGGAGTAATGAAAATATCAACAAGAGACTATCTTCAATAATGACAAGGCTACCATGCATTGGAGTAATGAAAATATCAACAAGAGACTACCTTCGATAATGACAAGGCTACCATCCATTGGAGTAACAAAAATCTCTCCAACAGACTACCTTCCATAATGACAAGGCTACCATCCATTGGAGTGCCAAAAATCTCGACAATAGACTACCTTCCATAATGACAAGGCTACCATCCATTGGACTAACAAAAATATCGACAACATACTACCTTCCATAATGACAAGGCTACCATCCTATGGAGTGACAAAAATATCGACAATAGACTACCTTCCATAATGACTAGACTACCATCCATTGGAGTAATGAAAATATCAACAAGAGACTACCTTCTATAATGACAAGGCTACCGTACATTGTAATAACAAAAATCTCGACAACAAACTACCTTTCACAATGACAAGGCTACCATACATTGTAGTAACAAAAATCTCGACAACAGTATACTTTCCATAATGACAACGCTACCATCCATTGGAGTAACAAAAATCTCGACAATAGACTACCTTCCATAATGACAAGGCTACCATCCTTTGGAGTAACAAAAATCTTGACAACAAACTACCTTCCATAATGACAAGGCTACCATCCATTGGAGTAATGAAAATATCAACAAGAGACTATCTTCAATAATGACAAGGCTACCATGCATAGGAGTAATGAAAATATCAACAAGAGACTACCTTCGATAATGACAAGGCTACCATCCATTGGAGTAACAAAAATCTCTCCAACAGACTACCTTCCATAATGACAAGGCTACCATCCATTGGAGTGCCAAAAATCTCGACAATAGACTACCTTCCATAATGACAAGGCTACCATCTATTGGACTAACAAAAATATCGACAACATACTACCTTCCATAATGACAAGGCTACCATCCATTAGAGTAAGAAAATCTCGACAATAGACTACCTTCCATAATGACAAGGCCATTATCCATTGGAGTAACAAAAATCTCGACAACAAACTACCTTCCATAATGACAAGGCTACCATCCATTGGAGTAACAAAAATATCTCCAACAGACAACCTTCCATAATGACAAGGCTATCATCCATTAGAATGACAAAAATCTCAAAAATAGACTACCTTCCATAATGACTAGGCTACCATCCATTAGAGTAATGAAAATATTAACAAGAGACTATCTTCTATAATGACAAGGCTACCATACATTGTAATAACAAAAATCTCGACAACAAACTACCTTTCACAATGACAAGGCTACCATACATTGTAGTAACAAAAATCTCGACAACAGTCTACTTTCCATAATGACAACGCTTCCATCCATTGGAGTAACAAATATCTCGCCAACAGACAACCTTCCATAATGACAAGGCTACCATCCATTGGAGTATAAAAAATCTCGACAATAGACTACCTTCCATAATGACAAGGCTACCATCCACTGGAGTAATGAAAATATCAACAAGAGACTACCTTCAATAATGACAAGGCTACGATGCATTGGAGTAATGAAAATATCAACAAGAGACTACCTTCGATAATGATAAGGCTACCATCCATTGGAGTAACATAAATCTCTCCAACAGACTACCTTCCATAATGACAAGGCTACCATCCATTGGAGAGCCAAAAATCTCGACAATAGACTACCATCCATAATGACAAGGCTACCATCCATTGGACTAACAAAAATATCGATAATAGACTACCTTTCATAATGACAAGGCTACCATCCTTTGGAGTGACAAAAATCTCGACAATAGACTACCTTCCATAATGACAAGGCTACCATCCATTGGAGTAACAAAATATCGACAACAGACTACCTTCCATAATGACAAGGCTATTATCCATTGGAGTAACAAAAATCTCGACAACAAACTACCTTCCATAATGACAAGGATACCATCCATTGGAGTAACAAAAATCTCGCCAACAAACAACCTTCCATAATGATAAGGCTATCATCCATTAGAGTGAAAAAAATCTCGACAATAGACTACCTTCCATAATGACTAGGCTACCATCCATTGGAGTAATGAAAATATCAACAAGAGACTACCTTCTATAATGACAAGGCTACCATACATTGAAATAACAAAAATCTCGACAACAAACTACCTTTCACAATGACAAGGCTACCATACATTGTAGTAACAAAAATCTCGACAACAGTCTACTTTCCATAATGACAACGCTTCCAACCATTGGAGTAACAAATATCTCGCCAACAGACAACCTTCCATAATGACAAGGCTACCATCCATTGGAGTAACAAAAATCTCGACAATAGACTACCTTCCATAATGACTAGCCTACCATCCATTGGAGTAATAAAAATATAAACAAGAGACTACCTTCTATAATGACAAGGCTACCATACATTGTAATAAAAAAAATCTCGACAACAAACTACCTTTCACAATGACATGGCTACCATACATTGTAGTAACAAAAATCTCGACAATAGACTACCTTCCATAATGACAAGGCTACCATCCATTGGAGTAACAAAAATCTTGACAAGAAACTACCTTCCATAATGACAAGGTACCATCCATTGGAGTAATGAAAATATCAACAAGAGGCTACCTTCAATAATGACAAGGGTACCAGGCATTGGGGTAATGAAAATATCAACAAGAGACTACCTTCGATAATGATAAGGCTACCATCCATTGGAATAACAAAAATCTCTCCAACAGACTACCTTCCATAATGACAAGGCTACCATCCATTGGAGTGCCAAAAATTTCGACAATAGACTACCTTCTATAATGACAAGGCTACCATCCATTGGACTAACAAAAATATCGACAATAGACTACCTTCCAAAATGAAAAGGCTACCATCCTTTGGAGTGAATAAAATCTCGACAATAGACTACCTTCCATAATGACAAGGCTACCATCCATTGGAGTAACAAAATCTCGACAACAGACTACCTTCCATAATGACAAGGCTATTATCCATTGGAGTAACAAAAATCTCGACAATAAACTGCCTTCCATAATAACAAGGCTACCATCCATTGGAGTAACAAAAATCTCGCCAACAGACAACCTTCCATAATGACAAGACTATCATCCATTAGAGTGACAAAAATCTCGAAAATAGACTACCTTCCATAATGACTAGACTACCATCCATTGGAGTAATGAAAATATCAACAAGAGACTACCTTCTATAATGACAAGGCTACCATACATTGTAATAACAAAAATCTCGACAACAAACTACCTTTCACAATGACAAGGCTACCATACATTGTAGTAACAAAAATCTCGACAACAGTATACTTTCCCTAATGACAACGCTACCATCCATTGGAGTAACAAAAATCTCGACAATAGACTACCTTCCATAATGACAAGGCTACCATCCTTTGGAGTAACAAAAATCTTGACAACAAACTACCTTCCATAATGACAAGGCTACCATCCATTGGAATAATGAAAATATCAACAAGAGACTATCTTCAATAATGACAAGGCTACCATGCATTGGAGTAATGAAAATATCAACAAGAGACTACCTTCGATAATGACAAGGCTACCATCCATTGGAGTAACAAAAATCTCTCCAACAGACTACCTTCCATAATGACAAGGCTACCATCCATTGGAGTGCCAAAAATCTCGACAATAGACTACCTTCCATAATGACAAGGCTACCATCCATTGGACTAACAAAAATATCGACAACATACTACCTTCCATAATGACAAGGCTACCATCCTATGGAGTGACAAAAATATCGATAATAGACTACCTTCCATAATGACTAGACTACCATCCATTGGAGTAATGAAAATATCAACAAGAGACTACCTTCTATAATGACAAGGCTACCGTACATTGTAATAACAAAAATCTCGACAACAAACTACCTTTCACTATGACAAGGCTACCATACATTGTAGTAACAAAAATCTCGACAACAGTATACTTTCCCTAATGACAACGCTACCATCCATTGGAGTAACAAAAATCTCGACAATAGACTACCTTCCATAATGACAAGGCTCCCATCCTTTGGAGTAACAAAAATCTTGACAACAAACTACCTTCCATAATGACAAGGCTACCATCCATTGGAGTAATGAAAATATCAACAAGAGACTATCTTCAATAATGACAAGGCTACCATGCATAGGAGTAATGAAAATATCAACAAGAGACTACCTTCGATAATGACAAGGCTACCATCCATTGGAGTAACAAAAATCTCTCCAACAGACTACCTTCCATAATGACAAGGCTACCATCCATTGGAGTGCCAAAAATCTCGACAATAGACTACCTTCCATATTGACAAGGCTACCATCCATTGGACTAACAAAAATATCGACAACATACTACCTTCCATAATGACAAGGCTACCATCCTATGGAGTGACAAAAATATCGACAATAGACTACCTTCCATAATGACAAGGCTACCATCCATTGGAGTAAGAAAATCTCGACAATAGACTACCTTCCATAATGACAAGGCCATTATCCATTGGAGTAACAAAAATCTCGACAACAAACTACCTTCCATAATGACAAGGCTACCATCCATTGGAGTAACAAAAATATCTCCAACAGACAACCTTCCATAATGACAAGGCTATCATCCATTAGAGTGACAAAAATCTCAAAAATAGACTACCTTCCATAATGACTAGGCTACCATCCATTAGAGTAATGAAAATATCAACAAGAGACTATCTTCTATAATGACGAGGCTACCATACATTGTAATAACAAAAATCTCGACAACAAACTACCTTTCACAATGACAAGGCTACCATACATTGTAGTAACAAAAATCTCGACAACAGTCTACTTTCCATAATGACAACGCTTCCATCCATTGGAGTAACAAATATCTCGCCAACAGACAACCTTCCATAATGACAAGGCTACCATCCATTGGAGTAACAAAAATCTCGACAATAGACTACCTTCCATAATGACAAGGCTACCATCCACTGGAGTAATGAAAATATCAACAAGAGACTACCTTCAATAATGACAAGGCTACGATGCATTGGAGTAATGAAAATATCAACAAGAGACTACCTTCGATAATGATAAGGCTACCATCCATTGGAGTAACAAAAATCTCTCCAACACACTACCTTCCATAATGACAAGGCTACCATCCATTGGAGTGCCAAAAATCTCGACAATAGACTACCATCCATAATGACAAGGCTACCATCCATTGGACTAACAAAAATATTGACAATAGACTACCTTTCATAATGACAAGGCTACCATCCTTTGGAGTGACAAAAATCTCGACAATAGACTACCTTCCATAATGACAAGGCTACCATCCATTGGAGTAACAAAATATCGACAACAGACTACCTTCCATAATGACAAGGCTATTATCCATTGGAGTAACAAAAATCTCGACAACAAACTACTTTCCATAATGACAAGGATACCATCCATTGGAGTAACAAAAATCTCGCCAACAAACAACCTTCCATAATGATAAGGCTATCATCCATTAGAGTGAAAAAAATCTCGACAATAGACTACCTTCCATAATGACTAGGCTACCATCCATTGGAGTAATGAAAATATCAACAAGAGACTACCTTCTATAATGACAAGGCTACCATACATTGAAATAACAAAAATCTCGACAACAAACTACCTTTCACAATGACAAGGCTACCATACATTGTAGTAACAAAAATCTCGACAACAGTCTACTTTCCATAATGACAACGCTTCCAACCATTGGAGTAACAAATATCTCGCCAACAGACAACCTTCCATAATGACAAGGCTACCATCCATTGGAGTAACAAAAATCTCGACAATAGACTACCTTCCATAATGACTAGCCTACCATCCATTGGAGTAATAAAAATATAAACAAGAGACTACCTTCTATAATGACAAGGCTACCATACATTGTAATAACAAAAATCTCGACAACAAACTACCTTTCACAATGACAAGGCTACCATACATTGTAGTAACAAAAATATCGACAACAGTCTTCTTTCCCTAATGACAACGCTACCATCCATTGGAGTAACAAAAATCTCGACAATAGACTACCTTCCATAATGACAAGGCTACCATCCATTGGAGTAACAAAAATCTTGACAAGAAACTACCTTCCATAATGACAAGGTACCATCCATTGGAGTAATGAAAATATCAACAAGAGGCTACCTTCAATAATGACAAGGGTACCATGCATTGGGGTAATGAAAATATCAACAAGAGACTACCTTCGTTAATGATAAGGCTACCATCCATTGGAATAACAAAAATCTCTCCAACAGACTACCTTCCATAATGACAAGGCTACCATCCATTGGAGTGCCAAAAATTTCGACAATAGACTACCTTCCATAATGACAAGGCTACCATCCATTGGACTAACAAAAATATCGACAATAGACTACCTTCCAAAATGAAAAGGCTACCATCCTTTGGAGTGACAAAAATCTCGACAATAGAATACCTTCCATAATGACAAGGCTACCATCCATTGGAGTAACAAAAATCTCGACAACAGACTACCTTCCATAATGATAAGGCTACCATCCATTGGAGTAACAAAAATCTCGGCAACAGACAACCTTCCATAATGGCAAGGCTATCATCCATTAGAGTGACAAAAATCTCGAAAATAGACTACCTTCCATAATGACTAGACTACCATCCATTGGAGTAATGAAAATATCAACAAGAGACTACCTTCTATAATGACAAGGCTACCATACATTGTAATAACAAAAATCTCGACAACAAACTACCTTTCACAATGACAAGGCTACCATACATTGTAGTAACAAAAATCTCGACAACAGTCAACTTTCAATAATGATAACGCTTCCATCCATTGGAGTAACAAATATCTCGACAACAGACAACCTTCCATAATGACAAGGCTACCATCCATTGGATTAACAAAAATCTCGACAATAGTCTACCTTCCATAATGACAAGGCTACCATCCATTGGAGTAATGAAAATATCAACAAGAGACTACCTTCAATAATGACAAGGCTACCATGCATTAGAGTAATGAAAATATCAACAACAGACTACCTTCGATAATGATAAGGCTACCATCCATTGGAGTAACAAAAATCTCTCCAACAGACTACCTTCCATAATGACAAGGCTACCATCCATTGGAGTGCCAAAAATCTCGACAATAGACTTCCATCCATAATGACAAGGCTACCATCCATTGGACTAACAAAAATATCGACAATAGACTACCTTTCATAATGACAAGGCTACCATCCTTTGGAGTGATAAAAATCTCGACAATAGACTACCTTTCATAATGACAAGGCTACCATCCATTGGAGTAACAAAATCTCGACAACAGAATACCTTCCATAATGACAAGGCTATTATCCATTGGAGTAACAAAAATCTCGACAACAAACTACCTTCCATAATGACAAGGCTACCATCCATTGGAGTAACAAAAATATCTCCAACAGACAACCTTCCATAATGACAAGTCTATCATCCATTAGAGTGACAAAAATCTCAAAAATAGACTACCTTCCATAATGACTAGGCTACCATCCATTAGAGTAATGAAAATATCAACAAGAGACTATCTTCTATAATGACAAGGCTACCATACATTGTAATAACAAAAATCTCGACAACAAACTACCTTTCACAATGACAAGGCTACCATACATTGTAGTAACAAAAATCTCGACAACAGTCTACTTTCCATAATGACAACGCTTCCATCCATTGGAGTAACAAATATCTCGCCAACAGACAACCTTCCATAATGACAAGGCTACCATCCATTGGAGTAACAAAAATCTCGACAATAGACTACCTTCCATAATGATAAGGCTATCATCCATTAGAGTGACAAAAATCTCGACAATAGACTACCTTCCATAATGACTAGGCTACTATCCATTGGAGTAATGAAATTATCAACAAGAGACTACCTTCTATAATGACAAGGCTACCATGCATTGAAATAACAAAAATCTCGATAACAAACTACCTTTCACAATGACAAGGCTACCATAGATTGTAGTAACAAAAATCTCGACAACAGTCTACTTTCCATAATGACAACGCTTCCATCCATTGGAGTAACAAATATCTCGCCAACAGACAACCTTCCATATTGACAAGACTACCATCCATTGGAGTAACAAAAATATCGACAATAGACTACCTTCCATAATGAATAGCCTACCATCCATTGGAGTAATAAAAATATAAACAAGTGACTACCTTCTATAATGACAAGGCTACCATACATTGTAATAACAAAAATCTCGACAACAAACTACCTTTCACAATGACAAGGCTACCATACATTGTAGTAACAAAAATCTCGACAACAGTATACTTTCCCTAATTACAACGCTACCATCCATTGGAGTAACAAAAATCTCGACAATAGACTTCCTTCCATAATGACAAGGTTACCAACCTTTGGAGTAACAAAAATATTGACAACAAACTACCTTCCATAATGACAAGGCTACCATCCATTGGACTAACAAAAATCTCTCCAACAGACTACCTTCCATAATGACAAGGCTACCATCCATTGGAGTGCCAAAAATCTCGACAATAGACTACCTTCCATAATGACAAGGCTACCATCCATTGGACTAACAAAAATATCGACAACAGACTACCTTCCATAATGACAAGGCTACCATCCTATGGAGTGACAAAAATATCGACAATAGACTACCTTCCATAATGAAAAGGCTACCATCCATTGGAGTAACAAAATCTCGACAACAGACTACCTTCCAAAATGACAAGGCCATTATCCATTGGAGTAAAAAAAATCTCGACAACAAACTACCTTCCATAATGACAAGGCTACCATCCATTGGAGTAACAAAAATCTCGCTAACAGACAACCTTCCATAATGACAAGGCTACCATCCATTAGAGTGACAAAAATCTAGACAATAGACTACCTTCCATAATGACTAGGCTACCATCCATTAGAGTAATGAAAATATCAACAAGAGACTACCTTCTATAATGACAAGGCTACCATACATTGTAATAACAAAAATCTCGACAACAAACTACCTTTCACAATGACAAGGCTACCATACATTGTAGTAACAAAAATCTCGACAACAGTCTACTTTCCATAATGACAACGCTTCCATCCATTGGAGTAACAAATATCTCGCCAACAGACAACCTTCCATATTGACAAGGCTACCATCCATTGGAGTAACAAAAATCTCGACAATAGACTACCTTCCATAATGACTAGCCTACCATCCATTGAAGTAATAAAAATATAAACAAGAGACTACCTTCTATAATGACAAGGCTACCATATATTGTAATAACAAAAATCTCGACAACAAACTACCTTTCACAATGGCAAGGCTACCATACATTGTAGTAACAAAAATCTCGACAACAGTCTACTTTCCCTAATGACAACGCTACCATCCATTGGAGTAACAAAAATCTCAACAATAAGCTACCTTCCATAATGACAAGGCTACCATCCATTGGGGTAACAAAAATCTTGACAACAAACTACCTTCCATAATGACAAGGTACCATCCATTGGAGTAATGAAAATATCAACAATAGGCTACCTTCAATAATGACAAGTGTACCATGCATTGAAGTAATGAAAATATCAACAAGAGACTACCTTCGATAATGATAAGGCTACCATCCATTGGAGTAACAAAAATCTCTCCAACAGACTACCTTCCATAATGACAAGGCTACCATCCATTGGAGTGCCAAAAATCTCGACAATAGACTACCTTCCATAATGAAAAGGCTACCATCCATTGGACTAACAAAAATATCGACAATAGACTACCTTCCATAATGACAAGGCTACCATCCTTTGGAGTGACAAAAATCTCGACAATAGACTACCTTCCATAATGACAAGGCTACCATCGATTGGAGTAACAAAATCTCGTCAACAGACTACCTTCCATAATGACAAGGCCATTATCCATTGGAGTAACAAAAATCTCGACAACAAACTACCTTCCATAATGACAAGGCTACCATCCATTGGAGTAACAAAATATCGACAACAGACTACCTTCCATAATGACAAGGCCATTATCCATTGGAGTAACAAAAATCTCGACAACAAACTACCTTCCATAATGACAAGGCTACCATCCATTGGAGTAACAAAAATCTCGCCAACAGACAACCTTCCATAATGACAAGGCTACCATCCATTAGAGTGACAAAAATCTCGACAATAGACTACCTTCCATAATGACTAGGCTACCATCCATTAGAGTAATGAAAATATCAACAAGAGACTACCTTCTATAATGACAAGGCTACCATACATTGTAATAACAAAAATCTCGACAACAAACTACCTTTCACAATGACAAGGCTACCATACATTGTAGTAACAAAAATCTCGACAACAGTCTACTTTCCATAATGTCAACGCTTCCATCCATTGGAGTAACAAATATCTCGCCAACAGACAACCTTCCATAAGGACAAGGCTACCATCCATTGGAGTAACAAAAATCTCAACAATAGACTACCTTCCATAATGACTAGCCTACCATCTATTGGAGTAATAAAAATATAAACAAGAGATAACTTCTATAATGACAAGGCTACCATACATTGTAATAACAAAAATCTCGACAACAAACTACCTTTCACAATGACAAGGCTACCATACATTCTATTAACAAAAATCTCGACAACAGTCTACTTTCCCTAATGACAACGCTACCATCCATTGGAGTAACAAAAATCTCGACAATAAGCTACCTTCCATAATGACTAGGCTACCATCCATTGGAGTAACAAAAATCTTGACAACAAACTACCTTCCATAATGACAAGGTACCCTCCATTGGAGTAATGAAAATATCAACAAGAGGCTACCTTCAATAATGACAAGGGTACCATGCATTGAAGTAATGAAAATATAAACAAGAGACTACCTTCGATAATGATAAGGCAACCATCCATTATAGTAACAAAAATCTCTCCAACAGACTACCTTCCATAATTACAAGGCTACCATCCATTGGAGTGCGAAAAATCTCGACAATAGACTACCTTCCATAATGAAAAGGCTACCATCCATTGGACTAACAAAAATATCGACAATAGACTACCTTCCATAATGACAAGGCTACCATCCTTTGGAGTGACAAAAATCTCGACAATAGACTACCTTCCATAATGACAAGGCTACCATCCATTGGAGTAACAAAATCTCGACAACAGACTACCTTCCATAATGACAAGGCTATTATCCATTGGAGTAACAAAAATCTCGACAACAAACTACCTTCCATAATGACAAGGCTACCATCCATTGGAGTATCAAAAATCTCGCCAACAGACAACCTTCCATAATGACAAGGCCATCATCCATTAGAGTGACAAAAATCTCGACAATAGACTACCTTCCATAATGACTAGGCTACTATCCATTGGAGTAATGAAATTATCAACAAGAGACTACCTTCTATAATGACAAGGCTACCATACATTGAAATAACAAAAATCTCGACAACAAACTACCTTTCACAATGACAAGGCAACCATACATTGTAGTAACAAAAATCTCGACAACAGTCTACTTTCCATAATGACAACGCTTCCATCCATTGGAGTAACAAATATCTCGCCAACAGACAACCTTCCATAATGACAAGGCTACCATCCATTGGAGTAACAAAAATCTCGACAATAGACTACCTTCCATAATGACTAGCCTACCATCCATTGGAGTAATAAAAATATAAACAAGAGACTACCTTCTATAATGACAAGGATACCATACATTGTAATAACAAAAATCTCGACAACAAACTACCTTTCACAATGACAAGGCTACCATACATTGGAGTAACAAAAATCTCGACAACAATCTACTTTCCCTAATGACAACGCTACCATCCATTGGAGTAACAAAAATCTCGACAATAAGCTACCTTCCATAATGACTAGGCTACCATCCATTGGTGTAACAAAAATCTTGACAACAAACTACCTTCCATAATGACAAGGTACCCTCCATTGGAGTAATGAAAATATCAACAAGAGGCTACCTTCAATAATGACAAGGGTACCATGCATTGAAGTAATGAAAATATAAACAAGAGACTACCTTCGATAATGATAAGGCAACCATCCATTATAGTAACAAAAATCTCTCCAACAGACTACCTTCCATAATTACAAGGCTACCATCCATTGGAGTGCGAAAAATCTCGACAATAGACTACCTTCCATAATGAAAAGGCTACCATCCATTGGACTAACAAAAATATCGACAATAGACTACCTTCCATAATGACAAGGCTACCATCCTTTGGAGTGACAAAAATCTCGACAATAGACTACCTTCCATAATGACAAGGCTACCATCCATTGGAGTAACAAAATCTCGACAACAGACTACCTTCCATAATGACAAGGCTATTATCCATTGGAGTAACAAAAATCTCGACAACAAACTACCTTCCATAATGACAAGGCTACCATCCATTGGAGTATCAAAAATCTCGCCAACAGACAACCTTCCATAATGACAAGGCCATCATCCATTAGAGTGACAAAAATCTTGACAATAGACTACCTTCCATAATGACTAGGCTACTATCCATTGGAGTAATGAAATTATCAACAAGAGACTACCTTCTATAATGACAAGGCTACCATACATTGAAATAACAAAAATCTCGACAACAAACTACCTTTCACAATGACAAGGCAACCATACATTGTAGTAACAAAAATCTCGACAACAGTCTACTTTCCATAATGACAACGCTTCCATCCATTGGAGTAACAAATATCTCGCCAACAGACAACCTTCCATAATGACAAGGCTACCATCCATTGGAGTAACAAAAATCTCGACAATAGACTACCTTCCATAATGACTAGCCTACCATCCATTGGAGTAATAAAAATATAAACAAGAGACTACCTTCTATAATGACAAGGATACCATACATTGTAATAACAAAAATCTCGACAACAAACTACCTTTCACAATGACAAGGCTACCATACATTGTAGTAACAAAAATCTCGACAACAGTCTACTTTCCCTAATGACAACGCTACCATCCATTGGAGTAACAAAAATCTCGACAATAAGCTACCTTCCATAATGACAAGGCTACCATCCATTGGAGTAACAAAAATCTTGACAACAAACTACCTTCCATAATGACAAGGTACCATCCATTGGAGTAAT
This sequence comes from Vicia faba, assembly GCA_948472305.1. Lineage (NCBI taxonomy): Eukaryota > Viridiplantae > Streptophyta > Magnoliopsida > Fabales > Fabaceae > Vicia > Vicia faba. The sequence continues at coordinate 582,771,327 of OX451739.1, read as the reverse complement.
GAAAATATCAACAAGAGGCTACCTTCAATAATGACAAGTGTACCATGCATTGAAGTAATGAAAATATCAACAAGAGACTACCTTCGATAATGATAAGGCTACCATCCATTGGAGTAACAAAAATCTCTCCAACAGACTACCTTCCATAATGACAAGGCTACCATCCATTGGAGTGCCAAAAATCTCGACAATAGACTACCTTCCATAATGAAAAGGCTACCATCCATTGGACTAACAAAAATATCGACAATAGACTACCTTCCATAATGACAAGGCTACCATCCTTTGGAGTGACAAAAATCTCGACAATAGACTACCTTCCATAATGACAAGGCTACCATCCATTGGAGTAACAAAATCTCGACAACAGACTACCTTCCATAATGACAAGGCCATTATCCATTGGAGTAACAAAAATCTCGACAACAAACTACCTTCCATAATGACAAGGCTACCATCCAATGGAGTAACAAAAATCTCGCCAACAGACAACCTTCCATAATGACAAGGCTACCATCCATTAGAGTGACAAAAATCTCGACAATAGAATACCTTCCATAATGACTAGGCTACCATCCGTTAGAGTAATTATAATATCAACAAGAGACTACCTTCTATAATGACAAGGCTACCATACATTGTAATAACAAAAATCTCGAGAACAAACTACCTTTCACTATGACAAGGCTACCATACATTGTAGTAACAAAAATCTCGACAACAGTCTACTTTCCATAATGACAACGCTTCCATCCATTGGAGTAACAAATATCTCGCCAACAGACAACCTTCCATAAGGACAAGGCTACCATCCATTGGAGTAACAAAAATCTCGACAATAGACTACCTTCCATAATGACTAGCCTACCATCCATTGGAGTAATAAAAATATAAACAAGAGACTACCTTCTATAATGACAAGGCTACCATACATTGTAATAACAAAAATCTCGACAACAAACTACCTTTCACAATGACAAGGCTACCATACATTGTAGTAACAAAAATCTCGACAACAGTCTACTTTTCCTAATGACAACGCTACCATCCATTGGAGTAACAAAAATCTCAACAATAAGCTACCTTCCATAATGACAAGGCTACCATCCATTGGAGTAACAAAAATCTTGACAACAAACTACCTTCCATAATGACAAGGTACCATCCATTGGAGTAATGAAAATATCAACAAGAGGCTACCTTCAATAATGACAAGGGTACCATGCATTGAAGTAATGAAAATATAAACAAGAGACTACCTTCGATAATGATAAGGCTACCATCCATTGGAGTAACAAAAATCTCTCCAACAGACTACCTTCCATAATTACAAGGCTACCATCCATTGGAGTGCCAAAAATCTCGACAATAGACTACCTTCCATAATGAAAAGGCTACCATCCATTGGACTAACAAAAATATCGACAATAGACTACCTTCCATAATGACAAGGCTACCATCCTTTGGAGTGACAAAAATCTCGACAATAGACTACCTTCCATAATGACAAGGCTACCATCCATTGGAGTAACAAAATCTCGACAACAGACTACCTTCCATAATGACAAGGCTATTATCCATTGGAGTAACAAAAATCTCGACAACAAACTACCTTCCATAATGACAAGGCTACCATCCATTGGAGTATCAAAAATCTCGCCAACAGACAACCTTCCATAATGACAAGGCCATCATCCATTAGAGTGACAAAAGTCTCGAAAATAGACTACCTTCCATAATGACTAGACTACCATCCATTGGAGTAATGAAAATATCAATAAGAGACTACCTTCTATAATGACAAGGCTACCATACATTGTAATAACAAAAATATCGACAACAAACTACCTTTCACAATGACAAGGCTACCATATATTGTAGTAACAAAAATCTCGACAACAGTATACTTTCCCTAATGACAACGCTACCATCCATTGGAGTAACAAAAATCTCGACAATAGACTACCTTCCATAATAACAAGGCTACCATCCTTTGGAGTAACAAAAATCTTGACAACAAACTACCTTCCATAATGACGAGGCTACCATCCATTGGAGTAATGAAAATATCAACAAGAGACTATCTTCAATAATGACAAGGCTACCATGCATTGGAGTAATGAAAATATCAACAAGAGGCTACCTTCGATAATGACAAGGCTACCATCCATTAAAGTAACAAAAATCTCTCCAACAGACTACCTTCCATAATGACAAGGCTACCATCCATTGGAGTGCCAAAAATATCGACAATAGACTACCTTCCATAATGACAAGGCTACCATCCATTGGACTAACAAAATCTCGACAACAGAATACCTTCCATAATGACAAGGCTATTATCCATTGGAGTAACAAAAATCTCGACAACAAACTACCTTCCATAATGACAAGGCTACCATCCAATGGAGTAACAAAAATCTCGCCAACAGACAACCTTCCATAATGACAAGGCTACCATCCATTAGAGTGACAAAAATCTCGACAATAGAATACCTTCCATAATGACTAGGCTACCATCCGTTAGAGTAATTATAATATCAACAAGAGACTACCTTCTATAATGACAAGGCTACCATACATTGTAATAACAAAAATCTCGAGAACAAACTACCTTTCACTATGACAAGGCTACCATACATTGTAGTAACAAAAATCTCGACAACAGTCTACTTTCCATAATGACAACGCTTCCATCCATTGGAGTAACAAATATCTCGCCAACAGACAACCTTCCATAAGGACAAGGCTACCATCCATTGGAGTAACAAAAATCTCGACAATAGACTACCTTCCATAATGACTAGCCTACCATCCATTGGAGTAATAAAAATATAAACAAGAGACTACCTTCTATAATGACAAGGCTACCATACATTGTAATAACAAAAATCTCGACAACAAACTACCTTTCACAATGACAAGGCTACCATACATTGTAGTAACAAAAATCTCGACAACAGTCTACTTTTCCTAATGACAACGCTACCATCCATTGGAGTAACAAAAATCTCAACAATAAGCTACCTTCCATAATGACAAGGCTACCATCCATTGGAGTAACAAAAATCTTGACAACAAACTACCTTCCATAATGACAAGGTACCATCCATTGGAGTAATGAAAATATCAACAAGAGGCTACCTTCAATAATGACAAGGGTACCATGCATTGAAGTAATGAAAATATAAACAAGAGACTACCTTCGATAATGATAAGGCTACCATCCATTGGAGTAACAAAAATCTCTCCAACAGACTACCTTCCATAATTACAAGGCTACCATCCATTGGAGTGCCAAAAATCTCGACAATAGACTACCTTCCATAATGAAAAGGCTACCATCCATTGGACTAACAAAAATATCGACAATAGACTACCTTCCATAATGACAAGGCTACCATCCTTTGGAGTGACAAAAATCTCGACAATAGACTACCTTCCATAATGACAAGGCTACCATCCATTGGAGTAACAAAATCTCGACAACAGACTACCTTCCATAATGACAAGGCTATTATCCATTGGAGTAACAAAAATCTCGACAACAAACTACCTTCCATAATGACAAGGCTACCATCCATTGGAGTATCAAAAATCTCGCCAACAGACAACCTTCCATATTGACAAGGCCATCATCCATTAGAGTGACAAAAGTCTCGAAAATAGACTACCTTCCATAATGACTAGACTACCATCCATTGGAGTAATGAAAATATCAATAAGAGACTACCTTCTATAATGACAAGGCTACCATACATTGTAATAACAAAAATATCGACAACAAACTACCTTTCACAATGACAAGGCTACCATATATTGTAGTAACAAAAATCTCGACAACAGTATACTTTCCCTAATGACAACGCTACCATCCATTGGAGTAACAAAAATCTCGACAATAGACTACCTTCCATAATAACAAGGCTACCATCCTTTGGAGTAACAAAAATCTTGACAACAAACTACCTTCCATAATGACGAGGCTACCATCCATTGGAGTAATGAAAATATCAACAAGAGACTATCTTCAATAATGACAAGGCTACCATGCATTGGAGTAATGAAAATATCAACAAGAGGCTACCTTCGATAATGACAAGGCTACCATCCATTAAAGTAACAAAAATCTCTCCAACAGACTACCTTCCATAATGACAAGGCTACCATCCATTGGAGTGCCAAAAATATCGACAATAGACTACCTTCCATAATGACAAGGCTACCATCCATTGGACTAACAAAATCTCGACAACAGAATACCTTCCATAATGACAAGGCTATTATCCATTGGAGTAACAAAAATCTCGACAACAAACTACCTTCCATAATGACAAGGCTACCATCCATTGGAGTAACAAAAATATCTCCAACAGACAACCTTCCATAATGACAAGGCTATCATCCATTAGAGTGACAAAAATCTCAAAAATAGACTACCTTCCATAATGACTAGGCTACCATCCATTAGAGTAATGAAAATATCAACAAGAGACTATCTTCTATAATGACAAGGCTACCATACATTGTAATAACAAAAATCTCGACAACAAACTACCTTTCACAATGACAACGCTTCAATCCATTGGAGTAACAAATATCTCGCCAACAGACAACCTTCCATAATGACAAGGCTACCATCCATTGGAGTAACAAAAATATCGACAATAGACTACCTTCCATAATGATAAGGCTATCATCCATTAGAGTGACAAAAATCTCGACAATAGACTACCTTCCATAATGACTAGGCTACTATCCATTGGAGTAATGAAATTATCAACAAGAGACTACCTTCTATAATGACAAGGCTACCATGCATTGAAATAACAAAAATCTCGATAACAAACTACCTTTCACAATGACAAGGCTACCATAGATTGTAGTAACAAAAATCTCGACAACAGTCTACTTTCCATAATGACAACGCTTCCATCCATTGGAGTAACAAATATCTCGCCAACAGACAACCTTCCATATTGACAAGACTACCATCCATTGGAGTAACAAAAATCTCGACAATAGACTACCTTCCATAATGAATAGCCTACCATCCATTGGAGTAATAAAAATATAAACAAGAGACTACCTTCTATAATGACAAGGCTACCATACATTGTAATAACAAAAATCTCGACAACAAACTACCTTTCACAATGACAAGGCTACCATACATTGTAGTAACAAATATCTCGACAACAGTATACTTTCCCTAATTACAACGCTACCATCCATTGGAGTAACAAAAATCTCGACAATAGACTTCCTTCCATAATGACAAGGTTACCAACCTTTGGAGTAACAAAAATATTGACAACAAACTACCTTCCATAATGACAAGGCTACCATCCATTGGACTAACAAAAATCTCTCCAACAGACTACCTTCCATAATGACAAGGCTACCATCCATTGGAGTGCCAAAAATCTCGACAATAGACTACCTTCCATAATGACAAGGCTACCATCCATTGGACTAACAAAAATATCGACAACAGACTACCTTCCATAATGACAAGGCTACCATCCTATGGAGTGACAAAAATATCGACAATAGACTACCTTCCATAATGAAAAGGCTACCATCCATTGGAGTAACAAAATCTCGACAACAGACTACCTTCCATAATGACAAGGCCATTATCCATTGGAGTAAAAAAAATCTCGACAACAAACTACCTTCCATAATGACAAGGCTACCATCCATTGGAGTAACAAAAATCTCGCTAACAGACAACCTTCCATAATGACAAGGCTACCATCCATTAGAGTGACAAAAATCTAGACAATAGACTACCTTCCATAATGACTAGGCTACCATCCATTAGAGTAATGAAAATATCAACAAGAGACTACCTTCTATAATGACAAGGCTACCATACATTGTAATAACAAAAATCTCGACAACAAACTACCTTTCAGAATGACAAGGCTACCATACATTGTAGTAACAAAAATCTCGACAACAGTCTACTTTCCATAATGACAACGCTTCCATCCATTGGAGTAACAAATATCTCGCCAACAGACAACCTTCCATATTGACAAGGCTACCATCCATTGGAGTAACAAAAATCTCGACAATAGACTACCTTCCATAATGACTAGCCTACCATCCATTGGAGTAATAAAAATATAAACAAGAGACTACCTTCTATAATGACAAGGCTACCATACATTGTAATAACAAAAATCTCGACAACAAACTACCTTTCACAATGGCAAGGCTACCATACATTGTAGTAACAAAAATCTCGACAACAGTCTACTTTCCCTAATGACAATGCTACCATCCATTGGAGTAACAAAAATCTCAACAATAAGCTACCATCCATAATGACAAGGCTACCATCCATTGGGGTAACAAAAATCTTGACAACAAACTACCTTCCATAATGACAAGGTACCATCCATTGGAGTAATGAAAATATCAACAAGAGGCTACCTTCAATAATGACAAGTGTACCATGCATTGAAGTAATGAAAATATCAACAAGAGACTACCTTCGATAATGATAAGGCTACCATCCATTGGAGTAACAAAAATCTCTCCAACAGACTACCTTCCATAATGACAAGGCTACCATCCATTGGAGTGCCAAAAATCTCGACAATAGACTACCTTCCATAATGAAAAGACTACCATCCATTGGACTAACAAAAATATCGACAATAGACTACCTTCCATAATGACAAGGCTACCATCCTTTGGAGTGACAAAAATCTCGACAATAGACTACCTTCCATAATGACAAGGCTACCATCCATTGGAGTAACAAAATCTCGTCAACAGACTACCTTCCATAATGACAAGGCCATTATCCATTGGAGTAACAAAAATCTCGACAACAAACTACCTTCCATAATGACAAGGCTACCATCCATTGGAGTAACAAAATATCGACAACAGACTACCTTCCATAATGACAAGGCCATTATCCATTGGAGTAACAAAAATCTCGACAACAAACTACCTTCCATAATGACAAGGCTACCATCCATTGGAGTAACAAAAATCTCGCCAACAGACAACCTTCCATAATGACAAGGCTACCATCCATTAGAGTGACAAAAATCTCGACAATAGACTACCTTCCATAATGACTAGGCTACCATCCATTAGAGTAATGAAAATATCAACAAGAGACTACCTTCTATAATGACAAGGCTACCATACATTGTAATAACAAAAATCTCGACAACAAACTACCTTTCACAATGACAAGGCTACCATACATTGTAGTAACAAAAATCTCGACAACAGTCTACTTTCCATAATGTCAACGCTTCCATCCATTGGAGTAACAAATATCTCGCCAACAGACAACCTTCCATAAGGACAAGGCTACCATCCATTGGAGTAACAAAAATCTCGACAATAGACTACCTTCCATAATGACTAGCCTACCATCTATTGGAGTAATAAAAATATAAACAAGAGACTAACTTCTATAATGACAAGGCTACCATACATTGTAATAACAAAAATCTCGACAACAAACTACCTTTCACAATGACAAGGCTACCATACATTCTATTAACAAAAATCTCGACAACAGTCTACTTTCCCTAATGACAACGCTACCATCCATTGGAGTAACAAAAATCTCGACAATAAGCTACCTTCCATAATGACTAGGCTACCATCCATTGGAGTAACAAAAATCTTGACAACAAACTACCTTCCATAATGACAAGGTACCCTCCATTGGAGTAATGAAAATATCAACAAGAGGCTACCTTCAATAATGACAAGGGTACCATGCATTGAAGTAATGAAAATATAAACAAGAGACTACCTTCGATAATGATAAGGCAACCATCCATTATAGTAACAAAAATCTCTCCAACAGACTACCTTCCATAATTACAAGGTTACCATCCATTGGAGTGCGAAAAATCTCGACAATAGACTACCTTCCATAATGAAAAGGCTACCATCCATTGGACTAACAAAAATATCGACAATAGACTACCTTCCATAATGACAAGGCTACCATCCTTTGGAGTGACAAAAATCTCGACAATAGACTACCTTCCATAATGACAAGGCTACCATCCATTGGAGTAACAAAATCTCGACAACAGACTACCTTCCATAATGACAAGGCTATTATCCATTGGAGTAACAAAAATCTCGACAACAAACTACCTTCCATAATGACAAGGCTACCATCCATTGGAGTATCAAAAATCTCGACAATAGACTACCTTCCATAATGATAAGGCTATCATCCATTAGAGTGACAAAAATCTCGACAATAGACTACCTTCCATAATGACTAGGCTACTATCCATTGGAGTAATGAAATTATCAACAAGAGACTACCTTCTATAATGACAAGGCTACCATGCATTGAAATAACAAAAATCTCGATAACAAACTACCTTTCACAATGACAAGGCTACCATAGATTGTAGTAACAAAAATCTCGACAACAGTCTACTTTCCATAATGACAACGCTTCCATCCATTGGAGTAACAAATATCTCGCCAACAGACAACCTTCCATATTGACAAGACTACCATCCATTGGAGTAACAAAAATCTCGACAATAGACTACCTTCCATAATGAATAGCCTACCATCCATTGGAGTAATAAAAATATAAACAAGAGACTACCTTCTATAATGACAAGGCTACCATACATTGTAATAACAAAAATCTCGACAACAAACTACCTTTCACAATGACAAGGCTACCATACATTGTAGTAACAAAAATCTCGACAACAGTATACTTTCCCTAATTACAACGCTACCATCCATTGGAGTAACAAAAATCTCGACAATAGACTTCCTTCCATAATGACAAGGTTACCAACCTTTGGAGTAACAAAAATATTGACAACAAACTACCTTCCATAATGACAAGGCTACCATCCATTGGACTAACAAAAATCTCTCCAACAGACTACCTTCCATAATGACAAGGCTACCATCCATTGGAGTGCCAAAAATCTCGACAATAGACTACCTTCCATAATGACAAGGCTACCATCCATTGGACTAACAAAAATATCGACAACAGACTACCTTCCATAATGACAAGGCTACCATCCTATGGAGTGACAAAAATATCGACAATAGACTACCTTCCATAATGAAAAGGCTACCATCCATTGGAGTAACAAAATCTCGACAACAGACTACCTTCCATAATGACAAGGCCATTATCCATTGGAGTAAAAAAAATCTCGACAACAAACTACCTTCCATAATGACAAGGCTACCATCCATTGGAGTAACAAAAATCTCGCTAACAGACAACCTTCCATAATGACAAGGCTACCATCCATTAGAGTGACAAAAATCTAGACAATAGACTACCTTCCATAATGACTAGGCTACCATCCATTAGAGTAATGAAAATATCAACAAGAGACTACCTTCTATAATGACAAGGCTACCATACATTGTAATAACAAAAATCTCGACAACAAACTACCTTTCACAATGACAAGGCTACCATACATTGTAGTAACAAAAATCTCGACAACAGTCTACTTTCCATAATGACAACGCTTCCATCCATTGGAGTAACAAATATCTCGCCAACAGACAACCTTCCATATTGACAAGGCTACCATCCATTGGAGTAACAAAAATCTCGACAATAGACTACCTTCCATAATGACTAGCCTACCATCCATTGGAGTAATAAAAATATAAACAAGAGACTACCTTCTATAATGACAAGGCTACCATACATTGTAATAACAAAAATCTCGACAACAAACTACCTTTCACAATGGCAAGGCTACCATACATTGTAGTAACAAAAATCTCGACAACAGTCTACTTTCCCTAATGACAACGCTACCATCCATTGGAGTAACAAAAATCTCAACAATAAGCTACCTTCCATAATGACAAGGCTACCATCCATTGGGGTAACAAAAATCTTGACAACAAACTACCTTCCATAATGACAAGGTACCATCCATTGGAGTAATGAAAATATCAACAAGAGGCTACCTTCAATAATGACAAGTGTACCATGCATTGAAGTAATGAAAATATCAACAAGAGACTACCTTCGATAATGATAAGGCTACCATCCATTGGAGTAACAAAAATCTCTCCAACAGACTACCTTCCATAATGACAAGGCTACCATCCATTGGAGTGCCAAAAATCTCGACAATAGACTACCTTCCATAATGAAAAGACTACCATCCATTGGACTAACAAAAATATCGACAATAGACTACCTTCCATAATGACAAGGCTACCATCCTTTGGAGTGACAAAAATCTCGATAATAGACTACCTTCCATAATGACAAGGCTACCATCCATTGGAGTAACAAAATCTCGTCAACAGACTACCTTCCATAATGACAAGGCCATTATCCATTGGAGTAACAAAAATCTCGACAACAAACTACCTTCCATAATGACAAGGCTACCATCCATTGGAGTAACAAAATATCGACAACAGACTACCTTCCATAATGACAAGGCCATTATCCATTGGAGTAACAAAAATCTCGACAACAAACTACCTTCCATAATGACAAGGCTACCATCCATTGGAGTAACAAAAATCTCGCCAACAGACAACCTTCCATAATGACAAGGCTACCATCCATTAGAGTGACAAAAATCTCGACAATAGACTACCTTCCATAATGACTAGGCTACCATCCATTAGAGTAATGAAAATATCAACAAGAGACTACCTTCTATAATGACAAGGCTACCATACATTGTAATAACAAAAATCTCGACAACAAACTACCTTTCACAATGACAAGGCTACCATACATTGTAGTAACAAAAATCTCGACAACAGTCTACTTTCCATAATGTCAACGCTTCCATCCATTGGAGTAACAAATATCTCGCCAACAGACAACCTTCCATAAGGACAAGGCTACCATCCATTGGAGTAACAAAAATCTCGACAATAGACTACCTTCCATAATGACTAGCCTACCATCTATTGGAGTAATAAAAATATAAACAAGAGACTAACTTCTATAATGACAAGGCTACCATACATTGTAATAACAAAAATCTCGACAACAAACTACCTTTCACAATGACAAGGCTACCATACATTCTATTAACAAAAATCTCGACAACAGTCTACTTTCCCTAATGACAACGCTACCATCCATTGGAGTAACAAAAATCTCGACAATAAGCTACCTTCCATAATGACTAGGCTACCATCCATTGGAGTAACAAAAATCTTGACAACAAACTACCTTCCATAATGACAAGGTACCCTCCATTGGAGTAATGAAAATATCAACAAGAGGGTACCTTCAATAATGACAAGGGTACCATGCATTGAAGTAATGAAAATATAAACAAGAGACTACCTTCGATAATGATAAGGCAACCATCCATTATAGTAACAAAAATCTCTCCAACAGACTACCTTCCATAATTACAAGGCTACCATCCATTGGAGTGCGAAAAATCTCGACAATAGACTACCTTCCATAATGAAAAGGCTACCATCCATTGGACTAACAAAAATATCGACAATAGACTACCTTCCATAATGACAAGGCTACCATCCTTTGGAGTGACAAAAATCTCGACAATAGACTACCTTCCATAATGACAAGGCTACCATCCATTGGAGTAACAAAATCTCGACAACAGACTACCTTCCATAATGACAAGGCTATTATCCATTGGAGTAACAAAAATCTCGACAACAAACTACCTTCCATAATGACAAGGCTACCATCCATTGGAGTATCAAAAATCTCGCCAACAGACAACCTTCCATAATGACAAGGCCATCATCCATTAGAGTGACAAAAATCTCGACAATAGACTACCTTCCATAATGACTAGGCTACTATCCATTGGAGTAATGAAATTATCAACAAGAGACTACCTTCTATAATGACAAGGCTACCATACATTGAAATAACAAAAATCTCGACAACAAACTACCTTTCACAATGACAAGGCAACCATACATTGTAGTAACAAAAATCTCGACAACAGTCTACTTTCCATAATGACAACGCTTCCATCCATTGGAGTAACAAATATCTCGCCAACAGACAACCTTCCATAATGCCAAGGCTACCATCCATTGGAGTAACAAAAATCTCGACAATAGACTACCTTCCATAATGACTAGCCTACCATCCATTGGAGTAATAAAAATATAAACAAGAGACTACCTTCTATAATGACAAGGATACCATACATTGTAATAACAAAAATCTCGACAACAAACTACCTTTCACAATGACAAGGCTACCATACATTGTAGTAACAAAAATCTCGACAACAGTCTACTTTCCCTAATGACAACGCTACCATCCATTGGAGTAACAAAAATCTCGACAATAAGCTACCTTCCATAATGACAAGGCTACCATCCATTGGAGTAACAAAAATCTTGACAACAAACTACCTTCCATAATAACAAGGTACCATCCATTGGAGTAATGAAAATATCAACAAGAGGCTACCTTCAATAATGACAAGTGTACCATGCATTGAAGTAATGAAAATATCAACAAGAGACTACCTTCGATAATGATAAGGCTACCATCCATTGGAGTAACAAAAATCTCTCCAACAGACTACCTTCCATAATGACAAGGCTACCATCCATTGGAGTGCCAAAAATCTCGACAATAGACTACCTTCCATAATGAAAAGGCTACCATCCATTGGACTAACAAAAATATCGACAATAGACTACCTTCCATAATGACAACGCTACCATCCTTTGGAGTGACAAAAATCTCGACAATAGACTACCTTCCATAATGACAAGGCTACCATCCATTGGAGTAACAAAATCTCGACAACAGACTACCTTCCATAATGACAAGGCCATTATCCATTGGAGTAACAAAAATCTCGACAACAAACTACCTTCCATAATGACAAGGCTACCATCCATTGGAGTAACAAAAATCTCGCCAACAGACAACCTTCCATAATGACAAGGCTACCATCCATTAGAGTGACAAAAATCTCGACAATAGAATACCGTCCATAATGACTAGGCTACCATCCATTAGAGTAATTAAAATATCAACAAGAGACTACCTTCTATAATGACAAGGCTACCATACATTGTAATAACAAAAATCTCGAGAACAAACTACCTTTCACTATGACAAGGCTACCGTACATTGTAGTAACAAAAATCTCGACAACAGTCTACTTTCCATAACGACAACGCTTCCATCCATTGGAGTAACAAATATCTCGCCAACAGACAACCTTCCATAAGGACAAGGCTACCATCCATTGGAGTAACAAAAATCTCGACAATAGACTACCTTCCATAATGACTAGCCTGCCATCCGTTGGAGTAATAAAAATATAAACAAGAAACTACCTTCTATAATGACAAGGCTACCATACATTGTAATAACAAAAATCTCGACAACAAACTACCTTTCACAATGACAAGGCTACCATACATTGTAGTAACAAAAATCTCGACAACAGTCTACTTTTCCTAATGACAACGCTACCATCCATTGGAGTAACAAAAATCTCAACAATAAGCTACCTTCCATAATGACAAGGCTACCATCCATTGGAGTAACAAAAATCTTGACAACAAACTACCTTCCATAATGACAAGGTACCATCCATTGGAGTAATGAAAATATCAACAAGAGGCTACCTTCAATAATGACAAGGGTAGCATGCATTGAAGTAATGAAAATATAAACAAGAGACTACCTTCGATAATGATAAGGCTACCATCCATTGGAGTAACAAAAATCTCTCCAACAGACTACCTTCCATAATTACAAGGCTACCATCCATTGGAGTGCCAAAAATCTCGACAATAGACTACCTTCCATAATGAAAAGGCTACCATCCATTGGACTAACAAAAATATCGACAATAGACTACCTTCCATAATGACAAGGCTACCATCCTTTGGAGTGACAAAAATCTCGACAATAGACTACCTTCCATAATGACAAGGCTACCATCCGTTGGAGTAACAAAATCTCGACAACAGACTACCTTCCATAATGACAAGGCTATTATCCATTGGAGTAACAAAAATCTCGACAACAAACTACCTTCCATAATGACAAGGCTACCATCCATTGGTGTATCAAAAATCTCGCCAACAGACAACCTTCCATAATGACAAGGCCATCATCCATTAGAGTGACAAAAGTCTCGAAAATAGACTACCTTCCATAATGACTAGACTACCATCCATTGGAGTAATTAAAATATCAATAAGAGACTACCTTCTATAATGACAAGGCTACCATACATTGTAATAACAAAAATCTCGACAACAAACTACCTTTCACAATGACAAGGCTACCATATATTGTAGTAACAAAAATCTCGACAACAGTATACTTTCCCTAATGACAACGCTACCATCCATTGGAGTAACAAAAATCTCGACAATAGACTACCTTCCATAATAACAAGGCTACCATCCTTTGGAGTAACAAAAATCTTGACAACAAACTACCTTCCATAATGACGAGGCTACCATCCATTGGAGTAATGAAAATATCAACAAGAGACTATCTTCAATAATGACAAGGCTACCATGCATTGGAGTAATGAAAATATCAACAAGAGGCTACCTTCGATAATGACAAGGCTACCATCCATTAAAGTAACAAAAATCTCTCCAACAGACTACCTTCCATAATGACAAGGCTACCATCCATCGGAGTGCCAAAAATATCGACAATAGACTACCTTCCATAATGACAAGGCTACCATCCATTGGACTAACAAAAATATCGACAACATACTACCTTCCATAATGACAAGGCTACCATCCTATGGAGTGACAAAAATATCGACAATAGACTACCTTCCATAATGACAAGTCTACCATCCATTGGAGTAACAAAATCTCGACAATAGACTACCTTCCATAATGACAAGGCCATTATCCATTGGAGTAACAAAAATCTCGACAACAAACTACCTTCCATAATGACAAGGCTACCATCCATTGAAGTAACAAAAATCTCTCCAACAGATAACCTTCCATAATGACAAGGCTATCATCCATTAGAGTGACAAAAATCTCAAAAATAGACTACCTTCCATAATGACTAGGCTACCATATATTAGAGTATTGAAAATATCAACAAGAGACTACCTTCTATAATGACAAGGCTACCATACATTGTAATAACAAAAATCTCGACAACAAACTACCTTTCACAATGACAAGGCTACCATACATTGTAGTAACAAAAATCTAGACAACAGTCTACTTTCCATAATGACAATGCTTCCATCCATTGGAGTAACAAATATCTCGCCAACAGAAAACCTTCCATAATGACAAGGCTACCATCCATTGGAGTAACAAAAATCTCGACAATAGACTACCTTCCATAATGAAAAGGCTACCATCCATTGGAGTAATGAAAATATCAACAAGAGACTACCTTCAATAATGACAAGGCTACGATGCATTGGAGTAATGAAAATATCCACAAGAGACTACCTTCGATAATGATAAGGCTACCATCCATTGGAGTAACAAAAATCTCTCCAACAGACTACCTTCCATAATGACAAGGCTACCATCCATTGGAGTGCCAAAAATCTCGACAATAGACTACCATCAATAATGACAAGGCTACCATCCATTGGACTAACAAAAATATCGACAACAAACTACCTTTCATAATGACAAGGCTACCATCCTTTGGAGTGACAAAAATATCGACAATAGACTACCTTCCATAATGACAAGGCTACCATCCATTGGAGTAACAAAATCTCGACAACAGACTACCTTCCATAATGACAAGGCTATTTTCCATTGGAGTAACAAAAATCTCGACAACAAACTACCTTCCATAATAACAAGGCTACCATCCATTAGAGTAACAAAAATCTCGCCAACAAACAACCTTCCATAATGATAAGTCTATCATCCATTAGAGTGACAAAAATCTCGACAATAGACTACCTTCCATAATGACTAGGCTACCATCCATTAGAGTAATGAAAATATCAACAAGAGACTACCTTCTATAATGACAAGGCTACCATACGTTGTAATAACAAAAATCTCGACAACAAACTACCTTTCACAATGACAAGGGTACCATACATTGTAGTAACGAAAATCTCGACAACAGTATACTTTCCCTAATGACAACGCTACCATCCATTGGAGTAACAAAAATCTCGATAATAGACTACCTTCCATAATGACAAGGCTACCATCCTTTGGAGTAACAAAAATCTTGACAACAAACTACCTTCCATAATGACAAGGCTACCATCCATTGGAGTAATGAAAATATCAACAAGAGACTACCTTCAATAATGACAAGGCTACCATGCATTGGAGTAATGAAAATATCAACAAGAGACTACATTCGATAATGACAAGGCTACCATCCATTGGAGTAACAAAAATCTCTCCAACAGACTACCTTCCATAATGACAAGGCTACCATCCATTGGAGTGCCAAAAATCTCGACAATAGACTACCTTCCATAATGACAAGGCTACCATCCATTGGACTAACAAAAATATCGACAACAGACTACCTTCCATAATGACAAGGCTACCATCCTATGGAGTGACAAAAATATCGACAATAGACTACCTTCCATAATGACAAGGCTACCATCCATTGGAGTAAGAAAATCTCGACAACAGACTACCTTCCATAATGACAAGGCCGTTGTACATTGGAGTAACAAAAATCTCGACAACAAACTACCTTCCATAATGACAAGGCTACCATCCATTGGAGTAACAAAAATCTCGCCAACAGACAACCTTCCATAATGACAAGGCTACCATCCATTAGAGTGACAAAAATCTCGACAATAGACTACCTTCCATAATGACTAGGCTACCATCCATTAGAGTAATGAAAATATCAACAAGAGACTACCTTCTATAATGACAAGGCTACCATACATTGTAATAACAAAAATCTCGACAACAAACTACCTTTCACAATGACAAGGCTACCATACATTGTAGTAACAAAAATCTCAACAACAGTATACTTTCCCTAATGACAACGCTACCATCCATTGGAGTAACAAAAATCTCGAAAATAGACTACCTTCCATAATGACAAGGCTACCATCCTTTGGAGTAACAAAAATATTGACAACAAACTACCTTCCATAATGACAAGGTACCATCCATTGGAGTAATGAAAATATCAACAAGAGGCTACCTTCAATAATGACAAGGGTACCATGCATTGAAGTAATGAAAATTACAGCAAGCGACTACCTTCGATAATGATAAGGCTACCATCCATTGGAGTAACAAAAATCTCTCCAACAGACAACCTTCCATAATGACAAGGCTACCATCCATTAGAGTGACAAAAATCTCGATAATAGACTACCTTCCATAATGACTAGGCTACCATCCATTAGAGTAATGAAAATATCAACAAGAGACTACCTTTTATAATGACAAGGCTACCATACATTGTAATAACAAAAATCTCGACAACAAACTACCTTTCACAATGACAAGGCTACCATACATTGTAGTAACAAAAATCTCGACAACAGTCTACTTTCCATAATGACAACGCTTCCATCCATTGGAGTAACAAATATCTCGCCAATAGACAACCTTCCATAATGACAAGGCTACCATCCATTGGAGTAACAAAAATCTCGACAATAGACTACCTTCCATAATGACTAGCCTACCATCCATTGGAGTAATAAAAATATAAACAAGAGACTACCTTCTATAATGACAAGGCTACCATACGTTGTAATAACAAAAATCTCGACAACAAACTACCTTTCACAATGACAAGGCTACCATACATTGTAGTAACAAAAATCTCGACAACAGTATACTTTCCCTAATGACAACGCTACCATCCATTGGAGTAACAAAAATCTCGACAATAGACTACCTTCCATAATGACAAGGCTACCATCCTTTGGAGTAACAAAATTCTTGACAACAAACTACCTTCCATAATGACAAGGTACCATCCATTGGAGTAATGAAAATATCAACAAGAGGCTACCTTCAATAATGACAAGGGTACCACGCATTGAAGTAATGAAAATATCAACAAGAGACTACCTTCGATAATGATAAGGCTACCATCCATTGGAGTAACAAAAATCTCTCCAACAGACTACCTTCCATAATGACAAGGCTACCATCCATTGGAGTGCCAAAAATCTCGACAATAGACTACCTTCCAAAATGAAAAGGCTACCATCCATTGGACTAACAAAAATATCGACAATAGACTACCTTCCATAATGACAAGGCTACCATCCTTTGGAGTGACAAAAATCTCGACAATAGACTACCTTCCATAATGACAAGGCTACCATCCATTGGAGTAACAAAATCTCGACAACAGACTACCTTCCATAATGACAATGCCATTATCCATTGGAGTAACAAAAATCTCGACAACAAACTACCTTCCATAATGACAAGGCTACCATCCATTGGAGTAACAAAAATCTCGCCAACAGACAACCTTCCATAATGACAAGGCTACCATCCATTAGAGTGACAAAAATCTCGACAATAGACTACCTTCCATAATGACTAGGCTACCATCCATTAGAGTAATGAAAATATTAACAAGAGACTACCTTCTATAATGACAAGGCTACCATACATTGTAATAACAAAAACTTCGACAACAAACTACCTTTCACAATGACAAGGCTACCATACATTGTAGTAACAAAAATCTCGACAACAGTGTACTTTCCATAATGACAACGCTTCCATCCATTGGAGTAACAAATATCTCGCCAACAGACAACCTTTCGTAATGACAAGGCTACCATGCATTGGAGTAATGAAAATATCAACAAGAGACTACCTTCCATAATGACTAGCCTACCATCCATTGGAGTAACAAAAATCTCTCCAACAGACTCCCTTCTATAATGACAAGGCTACCATCCATTGGAGTGCCAAAAATCTCGACAACAAACTACCTTTCACAATGACAAGGCTACCATACATTGTAGTAACAAAAATCTCGACAACAGTCTACTTTCCCTAATGACAACGCTACCATCCATTGGAGTAACAAAAATCTCGACAATAGACTACCTTCCATAATGACAAGGCTACCATCCATTGGAGTAACAAAAATCTTGACAACAAACTACCTTCCATAATGACAAGGTACCATCCATTGGAGTAATGAAAATATAAACAAGAGGCTACTTTCCATAATGACAAGGGTACCATGCATTGGAGTAATGAAAATATCAACAAGAGACTACCTTTGATAATGATAAGGCTACCATCCATTGGAGTAACAAAAATCTCTCCAACAGACTATCTTCAATAATGACAAGGCTACCATGCATTGGAGTAATGAAAATATCAACAAGAGACTACCTTCGATAATGACAAGGCTACCATCCATTGGAGTAACAAAAATCTCTCCAACAGACTACCTTTCATAATGACAAGGCTACCATCCATTGGAGTGCCAAAAATCTCGACAATAGACTACCTTCCATAATGACAAGGCTACCATCCATTGGAGTAACAAAATCTCGAGAACACACTACCTTCCATAATGACAAAGCTATTATCCATTGGAGTAACAAAAATCTCGACAACAAACTACCTTCCATAATGACAAGGCTACCATCCATTGGAGTAAAAAAAATCTCGCCAACAGACAACCTTCCATAATGACAAGGCTATCATCCATTAGAGTGACAAAAATCTCGAAAATAGACTACCTTCCATAATGACTAGACTACCATCCATTGGAGTAATGAAAATATCAACAAGAGACTACCTTCTATAATGACAAGGCTACCATACATTGTAATAACAAAAATCTCGACAACAAACTACCTTTCACAATGACAAGGCTACCATACATTGTAGTAACAAAAATCTCGACAACAATATACTTTCCCTAATGACAACGCTACCATCCATTGGAGTAACAAAAATCTCGACAATAGACTACCTTCCATAATGACAAGGCTACCATCCTTTGGAGTAACAAAAATCTTGACAACAAACTACCTTCCATAATGACAAGGATACCATCCATTGGAGTAATGAAAATATCAACAAGAGACTATCTTCAATAATGACAAGGCTACCATGCATTGGAGTAATGAAAATATCAACAAGAGACTACCTTCGATAATGACAAGGATACCATCCATTGGAGTTACAAAAATCTCTCCAACAGACTACCTTCCATAATGACAAGGCTACCATCCATTGGAGTGCCAAAAATCTCGACAATAGACTACCTTCCATAATGACAAGGCTACCATCCATTGGACTAACAAAAATATCGACAACAGACTACCTTCCATAATGACAAGGCTACCATCCTATGGAGTGATAAAATTATCGACAATACACTACCTTCCATAATGACAAGGCTACCATCCATTGGAGTAACAAAATCTCGACAACAGACTACCTTCCATAATGACAAGGCTATTATCCATTGGAGTAACAAAAATCTCGACAACAGTCTACTTTCAATAATGACAATGCTTCCATCCATTGGAGTAACAAATATCTCGCCAACAGACAACCTTCCATAATGACAAGGCTACCATCCATTGGAGTAACAAAAATCTCGACAATAGACTACCTTCCATAATGACAAGGCTACCATCCATTGGAGTAATGAAAATATCAACAAGAGACTACCTTCAATAATGACAAGGCTACCATGCATTGGAGTAATGAAAATATCAACAAGAGACTACTTTCGATAATGATAAGGCTACCATCCATTGGAGTAACAAAAATCTCTCCAACAGACTACCTTCCATAATGACAAGGCTACCATCCATTAGAGTGCCAAAAATCTCGACAATAGACTACCATCCATAATGTCAAGGCTACCATCCATTGGACTAACAAAAATATCGACAACAGACTACCTTTCATAATGACAAGGATACCATCCTTTGGAGTGACAAAAATATCGACAATAGACTACCTTCCATAATGACAAGGCTACCATCCATTGGAGTAACAGAATCTCGACAACAGACTACCTTCCATAATGACAAGGCCATTATCCATTGGAGTAACAAAAATCTCGACAACAAACTACCTTCCATAATGACAAGGCTACCATCCATTGGAGTAACAAAAATCTCGCCAACTGACAACCTTCCATAATGACTAGGCTACCATCCATTAGAGTAATGAAAATATCAACAAGAGACTACCTTCTATAATGACAAGGCTACCATACATTGTAATAACAAAAATCTCGACAATAAACTACCTTTCACAATGACAAGGCTACCATACATTGTAGTAACAAAAATCTCGACAACAGTCTACTTTCCATAATGACAACGCTTCCATCCATTGGAGTAACAAATATCTCCCCAACAGACAACCTTCTATAATGACAAGGCTACCATCCACTGGAGTAACAAAAATCTCGACAATAGACTACCTTCCATAATGACTAGCCTACCATCCATTGGAGTAATAAAAATATACACAAGAGACTACCTTCTATAATGACAAGGCTACCATACGTTGTAATAACAAAAATCTCGACAACAAACTACCTTTCACAATGACAAGGCTACCATACATTGTAGTAACAAAAATCTCGACAACAATATACTTTCCCTAATGACAACGCTACCATCCATTGGAGTAACAAAAATCTCGACAATAAACTACCTTCCATAATGACACGGCTACCATCCTTTGGAGTAACAAAAATCTTGACAACAAACTACCTTCCATAATGACAAGGCTAACATCCATTGGAGTAATGAAAATATCAACAAGAGACTACCTTCAATAATGAGAAGGCTACCATGCATTGGAGTAATGAAAATATCAACAAGAGACTACCTTCGATAATGACAAGGATACCATCCATTGGAGTTACAAAAATATCTCCAACAGACTACCTTCCATAATGACAAGGCTACCATCCATTGGAGTGCCAAAAATCTCGACAATAGACTACCTTCCATAATGACAAGGCTACCATCCATTGGACTAACAAAAATATCGACAACAGACTACCTTCCATAATGACAAGGCTACCATCCTATGGAGTGATAAAATTATCGACAATACACTACCTTCCATAATGACAAGGCTACCATCCATTGGAGTAACAAAATCTCGACAACAGACTACCTTCCATAATGACAAGGCTATTATCCATTGGAGTAACAAAAATCTCGACAACAGTCTACTTTCCATAATGACAATGCTTCCATCCATTGGAGTAACAAATATCTCGCCAACAGACAACCTTCCATAATGACAAGGCTACCATCCATTGGAGTAACAAAAATCTCGACAATAGACTACCTTCCATAATGACAAGGCTACCATCCATTGGAGTAATGAAAATATCAACAAGAGACTACCTTCAATAATGACAAGGCTACCATGAATTGGAGTAATGAAAATATCAACAAGAGACTACTTTCGATAATGATAAGGCTACCATCCATTGGAGTAACAAAAATCTCTCCAACAGACTACCTTCCATAATGACAAGGCTACCATCCATTAGAGTGCCAAAAATCTCGACAATAGACTACCATCCATAATGTCAAGGCTACCATCCATTGGACTAACGAAAATATCGACAACAGACTACCTTTCATAATGACAAGGATACCATCCTTTGGAGTGACAAAAATATCGACAATAGACTACCTTCCATAATGACATGGCTACCATCCATTGGAGTAACAGAATCTCGACAACAGACTACCTTCCATAATGACAAGGCCATTATCCATTGGAGTAAAAAAAATCTCGACAACAAACTACCTTCCATAATGACAAGGCTACCATCCATTGGAGTAACAAAAATTTCGCCAACTGACAACCTTCCATAATGACTAGGCTACCATCCATTAGAGTAATGAAAATATCAACAAGAGACTACCTTCTATAATGACAAGGCTACCATACATTGTAATAACAAAAATCTCGACAACAAACTACCTTTCACAATGACAAGGCTACCATACATTGTAGTAACAAAAATCTCGACAACAGTCTACTTTCCATAATGACAACGCTTCCATCCATTGGAGTAACAAATATCTCCCCAACAGACAACCTTCTATAATGACAAGGCTACCATCCACTGGAGTAACAAAAATCTCGACAATAGACTACCTTCCATAATGACTAGCCTACCATCCATTGGAGTAATAAAAATATACACAAGAGACTACCTTCTATAATGACAAGGCTACCATACGTTGTAATAACAAAAATCTCGACAACAAACTACCTTTCACAATGACAAGGCTACCATACATTGTAGTAACAAAAATCTCGACAACAATATACTTTCCCTAATGACAACGCTACCATCCATTGGAGTAACAAAAATCTCGACAATAAACTACCTTCCATAATGACACGGCTACGATCCTTTGGAGTAACAAAAATCTTGACAACAAACTACCTTCCATAATGACAAGGCTACCATCCATTGGAGTAATGAAAATATCAACAAGAGACTACCTTCAATAATGACAAGGCTACCATGCATTGGAGTAATGAAAATATCAACAAGAGACTACCTTCGATAATGACAAGGCAACTATCCATTGGAGTTACAAAAATCTCTCCAACAGACTACCTTCCATAATGACAAGGCTACCATCCATTGTAGTGCCAAAAATCTCGACAATAGACTACCTTCCATAATGACAAGGCTACCATCCATTGGACTAACAAAAATATCGACAACAGACTACCTTCCATAATGACAAGGCTACCATCCTATGGAGTGACAAAATTATCGACAATACACTACCTTCCATAATGACAAGGCTACCATCCATTGGAGTAACAAAATCTCGACAACAGACTACCTTCCATAATGATAAGGCTATTATCCATTGGAGTAACAAAAATCTCGACAACAGTCTACTTTCCATAATGACAATGCTTCCATCCATTGGAGTAACAAATATCTCGCCAACAGACAACCTTCCATAATGACAAGGCTACCATCCATTGGAGTAACAAAAATCTCGACAATAGACTACCTTCCATAATGACAAGGCTACCATCCATTGGAGTAATGAAAATATCAACAAGAGACTACCTTCAATAATGACAAGGCTACCATGCATTGGAGTAATGAAAATATCAACAAGAGACTACTTTCGATAGTGATATGGCTACCATCCATTGGAGTAACAAAAATCTCTCCAACAGACTACCTTCCATAATGACAAGGCTACCATCCATTGGAGTGCCAAAAATCTCGACAATAGACTACCATCCATAATGACAAGGCTACCATCCATTGGACTAACAAAAATATCGACAACAGACTACCTTTCATAATGACAAGGCTACCATCCTTTGGAGTGACAAAAATATCGACAATAGACTACCTTCCATAATGACAAGGCTACCATCCATTGGAGTAACAAAATCTCGACAACAGACTACCTTCCATAATGACAAGGCCATTATCCATTGGAGTAACAAAAATCTCGACAACAAACTACCTTCCATAATGACAAGGCTACCATCCATTGGAGTAACAAAAATCTCGCCAACTGACAACCTTCCATAATGACAAGGCTACCATCCATTGGAGTGACAAAAATCTCGACAATTGACTACCTTCCATAATGACAAGGCTACCATCCACTGGAGTAACAAAAATCTCGACAATAGACTACCTTCCATAATGACAAGGCTACCATCCATTGGAGTAATGAAAATATCAACAAGAGACTACCTTCAATAATGACAAGGCTACCATGCATTGGAGTAATGAAAATATCAACAAGAGACTACCTTCGATAATGACAAGGCTACCATCCATTGGAGTTACAAAAATCTCTCCAACAGACTACCTTCCATAATGACAAGGCTACCATCCATTGGAGTGCCAAAAATCTCGACAATAGACTACCTTCCATAATGACAAGGCTACCATCCATTGGACTAACAAAAATATCGACAACAGACTACCTTCCATAATGACAAGCCTACCATCCTATGGAGTGACAAAATTATCGACAATACACTACCTTCCATAATGACAAGGCTACCATCCATTGGAGTAACAAAATCTCGACAACAGACTACCTTCCATAATGACAAGGCTATTATCCATTGGAGTAACAAAAATCTCGACTACAAACTACCTTCCATAATGACAAGGCTACCATCCATTGGAGTAACAAAAATCTCGCCAACAAATAACCTTCCATAATGATAAGGCTATCATCCATTAGAGTGAATAAAATCTCGACAATAGACTACCTTCCATAATGACTAGGCTACCATCCATTGGAATAATGAAAATATCAACAAGAGACTACCTTCTATAATGACAAGGCTACCATACATTGAAATAACAAAAATCTCGACAACAAACTACCTTTCACAATGACAAGGCTACCATACATTGTAGTAACAAAAATCTCGACAATAGTCTACTTTCCATAATGACAACACTTTCATCCATTAGAGTAACAAATATCTCGCCAACAGACAACCTTCCATAATGAATAGACTACCTTCCATAATGACTAGCCTACCATTCATTGGAGTAATTAAAATATCAACAAGAGACTACCTTCAATAATGACAAGGCTACCATGCATTGGAGTAATGAAAATATCAACAAGAGACTACCTTCAATAATGACAAGGCTACCATCCATTGGAGTAACAAAAATCTCTCCAACAAACTACCTTCCATAATGACAAGGCTACCATCCATTGGAGTGCCAAAAATATCGACAATAGACTACCTTCAATAATGACAAGGCTACCATCCATTGGACTAACAAAAATATCGACAACAAACTACCTTCCATAATGACAAGGCTACCATCCTATGGAGTGACAAAAATATCGACAATAGACTACCTTCCATAATGACAAGGCTACCATCCATTGGAGTAACAAAATCTCGACAACAGACTACCTTCCATAATGACAAGGCCATTATCCATTGGAGTAACAAAAATCTCGACAACAAACTACCTTCCATAATGACAAGGCTACCATCCATTGGAGTAACAAAAATCTCGCCAACTGACAACCTTCCATAATGACAAGGCTACCATCCATTAGAGTGACAAAAAACTCGACAATATACTACCTTCCATAATGACTAGGCTACCATCCATTAGAGTAATGAAAATATCAACAAGATACTACCTTCTATAATGACAAGGCTACCATACATTGTAATAACAAAAATCTCGACAACAAACTACCTTTCACAATGACAAGGCTACCATACATTGTAGTAACAAAAATCTCGACAACAGTCTACTTTCCATAATGACAACGCTTCCATCTATTGGAGTAACAAATATCTCGCCAACAGACAACCTTCCATAATGACAAGGCTACCATCCATTGGAGTAACAAAAATCTCGACAATAGACTACCTTCCATAATGACTAGCCTACCATCCATTGGAGTAATAAAAATATAAACAAGAGACTACCTTCTATAATGACAAGGCTACCATACGTTGTAATAACAAAAATCTCGACAACAAACTACCTTTCACAATGACAAGGCTACCATACATTGTAGTAACAAAAATCTCGACAACAATATACTTTCCCTAATAACAACGCTACCATCCATTGGAGTAACAAAAATCTCGACAATAAACTACCTTCCATAATGACAAGGCTACCATCGTTTGGAGTAACAAAAATCTTGACAACAAACTACCTTCCATAATGACAAGGCTACCATCCATTGGAGTAATGAAAATATCAACAAGAGACTACCTTCAATAATGACAAGGCTACCATGCATTGGAGTAATGAAAATATCAACAAGAGACTACCTTCGATAATGACAAGGCTACCATCCATTGGAGTTACAAAAATCTCTCCAACAAACTACCTTCCATAATGACAAGGCTACCATCTATTGGAGTGCCAAAAATATCGACAATAGACTACCTTCAATAATGACAAGGCTACCATCCATTGGACTAACAAAAATATCGACAACAAACTACCTTCCATAATGACAAGGCTACCATCCTATGGAGTGACAAAAATATCGACAATAGACTACCTTCCATAATGACAAGGCTACCATCCATTGGAGTAACAAAATCTCGACAACAGACTACCTTCCATAATGACAAGGCCATTATCCATTGGAGTAACAAAAATCTCGACAACAAACTACCTTCCATAATGACAAGGCTACCATCCATTGGAGTAACAAAAATCTCGCCAACTGACAACCTTCCATAATGACAAGGCTACCATCCATTAGAGTGACAAAAAACTCGACAATATACTACCTTCCATAATGACTAGGCTACCATCCATTAGAGTAATGAAAATATCAACAAGATACTACCTTCTATAATGACAAGGCTACCATACATTGTAATAACAAAAATCTCGACAACAAACTACCTTTCACAATGACAAGGCTACCATACATTGTAGTAACAAAAATCTCGACAACAGTCTACTTTCCATAATGACAACGCTTCCATCTATTGGAGTAACAAATATCTCGCCAACAGACAACCTTCCATAATGACAAGGCTACCATCCATTGGAGTAACAAAAATCTCGACAATAGACTACCTTCCATAATGACTAGCCTACCATCCATTGGAGTAATAAAAATATAAACAAGAGACTACCTTCTATAATGACAAGGCTACCATACGTTGTAATAACAAAAATCTCGACAACAAACTACCTTTCACAATGACAAGGCTACCATACATTGTAGTAACAAAAATCTCGACAACAATATACTTTCCCTAATAACAACGCTACCATCCATTGGAGTAACAAAAATCTCGACAATAAACTACCTTCCATAATGACAAGGCTACCATCCTTTGGAGTAACAAAAATCTTGACAACAAACTACCTTCCATAATGACAAGGCTACCATCCATTGGAGTAATGAAAATATCAACAAGAGACTACCTTCAATAATGACAAGGCTACCATGCATTGGAGTAATGAAAATATCAACAAGAGACTACCTTCGATAATGACAAGGCTACCATCCATTGGAGTTACAAAAATCTCTCCAACAGACTACCTTCCATAATGACAAGGCTACCATCCATTGGAGTGCAAAAAATCTCGACAATAGACTACCTTCCATAATGACAAGGCTACCATCCATTGGACTAACAAAAATATCGACAACAGACTACCTTCCATAATGACAAGGCTACCATCCTATGGAGTGACAAAATTATCGACAATACACTACCTTCCATAATGACAAGGCTATCATTCATTGGAGTAACAAAATCTCGACTACAAACTACCTTCCATAATGACAAGGCTACCATCCATTGGAGTAACAAAAATCTCGCCAACAAATAACCTTCCATAATGATAAGGCTATCATCCATTAGAGTGAATAAAATCTCGACAATAGACTACCTTCCATAATGACTAGGCTACCATCCATTGGAATAATGAAAATATCAACAAGAGACTACCTTCTATAATGACAAGGCTACCATACATTGAAATAACAAAAATCTCGACAACAAACTACCTTTCACAATGACAAGGCTACCATACATTGTAGTAACAAAAATCTCGACAATAGTCTACTTTCCATAATGACAACACTTTCATCCATTAGAGTAACAAATATCTCGCCAACAGACAACCTTCCATAATGAATAGACTACCTTCCATAATGACTAGCCTACCATTCATTGGAGTAATTAAAATATCAACAAGAGACTACCTTCAATAATGACAAGGCTACCATGCATTGGAGTAATGAAAATATCAACAAGAGACTACCTTCAATAATGACAAGGCTACCATCCATTGGAGTAACAAAAATCTCTCCAACAAACTACCTTCCATAATGACAAGGCTACCATCCATTGGAGTGCCAAAAATATCGACAATAGACTACCTTCAATAATGACAAGGCTACCATCCATTGGACTAACAAAAATATCGACAACAAACTACCTTCCATAATGACAAGGCTACCATCCTATGGAGTGACAAAAATATCGACAATAGACTACCTTCCATAATGACAAGGCTACCATCCATTGGAGTAACAAAATCTCGACAACAGACTACCTTCCATAATGACAAGGCCATTATCCATTGGAGTAACAAAAATCTCGACAACAAACTACCTTCCATAATGACAAGGCTACCATCCATTGGAGTAACAAAAATCTCGCCAACTGACAACCTTCCATAATGACAAGGCTACCATCCATTAGAGTGACAAAAAACTCGACAATATACTACCTTCCATAATGACTAGGCTACCATCCATTAGAGTAATGAAAATATCAACAAGATACTACCTTCTATAATGACAAGGCTACCATACATTGTAATAACAAAAATCTCGACAACAAACTACCTTTCACAATGACAAGGCTACCATACATTGTAGTAACAAAAATCTCGACAACAGTCTACTTTCCATAATGACAACGCTTCCATCTATTGGAGTAACAAATATCTCGCCAACAGACAACCTTCCATAATGACAAGGCTACCATCCATTGGAGTAACAAAAATCTCGACAATAGACTACCTTCCATAATGACTAGCCTACCATCCATTGGAGTAATAAAAATATAAACAAGAGACTACCTTCTATAATGACAAGGCTACCATACGTTGTAATAACAAAAATCTCGACAACAAACTACCTTTCACAATGACAAGGCTACCATACATTGTAGTAACAAAAATCTCGACAACAATATACTTTCCCTAATAACAACGCTACCATCCATTGGAGTAACAAAAATCTCGACAATAAACTACCTTCCATAATGACAAGGCTACCATCCTTTGGAGTAACAAAAATCTTGACAACAAACTACCTTCCATAATGACAAGGCTACCATCCATTGGAGTAATGAAAATATCAACAAGAGACTACCTTCAATAATGACAAGGCTACCATGCATTGGAGTAATGAAAATATCAACAAGAGACTACCTTCGATAATGACAAGGCTACCATCCATTGGAGTTACAAAAATCTCTCCAACAAACTACCTTCCATAATGACAAGGCTACCATCTATTGGAGTGCCAAAAATATCGACAATAGACTACCTTCAATAATGACAAGGCTACCATCCATTGGACTAACAAAAATATCGACAACAAACTACCTTCCATAATGACAAGGCTACCATCCTATGGAGTGACAAAAATATCGACAATAGACTACCTTCCATAATGACAAGGCTACCATCCATTGGAGTAACAAAATCTCGACAACAGACTACCTTCCATAATGACAAGGCCATTATCCATTGGAGTAACAAAAATCTCGACAACAAACTACCTTCCATAATGACAAGGCTACCATCCATTGGAGTAACAAAAATCTCGCCAACTGACAACCTTCCATAATGACAAGGCTACCATCCATTAGAGTGACAAAAAACTCGACAATATACTACCTTCCATAATGACTAGGCTACCATCCATTAGAGTAATGAAAATATCAACAAGATACTACCTTCTATAATGACAAGGCTACCATACATTGTAATAACAAAAATCTCGACAACAAACTACCTTTCACAATGACAAGGCTACCATACATTGTAGTAACAAAAATCTCGACAACAGTCTACTTTCCATAATGACAACGCTTCCATCTATTGGAGTAACAAATATCTCGCCAACAGACAACCTTCCATAATGACAAGGCTACCATCCATTGGAGTAACAAAAATCTCGACAATAGACTACCTTCCATAATGACTAGCCTACCATCCATTGGAGTAATAAAAATATAAACAAGAGACTACCTTCTATAATGACAAGGCTACCATACGTTGTAATAACAAAAATCTCGACAACAAACTACCTTTCACAATGACAAGGCTACCATACATTGTAGTAACAAAAATCTCGACAACAATATACTTTCCCTAATAACAACGCTACCATCCATTGGAGTAACAAAAATCTCGACAATAAACTACCTTCCATAATGACAAGGCTACCATCCTTTGGAGTAACAAAAATCTTGACAACAAACTACCTTCCATAATGACAAGGCTACCATCCATTGGAGTAATGAAAATATCAACAAGAGACTACCTTCAATAATGACAAGGCTACCATGCATTGGAGTAATGAAAATATCAACAAGAGACTACCTTCGATAATGACAAGGCTACCATCCATTGGAGTTACAAAAATCTCTCCAACAGACTACCTTCCATAATGACAAGGCTACCATCCATTGGAGTGCAAAAAATCTCGACAATAGACTACCTTCCATAATGACAAGGCTACCATCCATTGGACTAACAAAAATATCGACAACAGACTACCTTCCATAATGACAAGGCTACCATCCTATGGAGTGACAAAATTATCGACAATACACTACCTTCCATAATGACAAGGCTATCATTCATTGGAGTAACAAAATCTCGACAACAGACTACCTTCCATAATGACAAGGCCATTATCCATTGGAGTAACCAAAATCTCGACAATAAACTACCTTCCATAATGACAAGGCTACCATCCATTGGAGTAACAAAAATCTCGCCAACAGACAACCTTCCATAATGACAAGGCTACCATCCATTAGAGTGACAAAAATCTCGACAATAGACTACCTTCCATAATGACTAGGCTACCATCCATTAGAGTAATGAAAATATGAACAAGAGACTACCTTCTATAATGACAAGGCTACCATACATTGTAATAACAAAAATCTCGACAACAAACTACCTTTCACAATGACAAGGCTACCATACATTGTAGTAACAAAAATCTCGACAACAGTATACTTTCCCTAATGACAACGCTACCATCCATTGGAGTAACAAAAATATCGACAATAGACTACCTTCCATAATGACAAGTCTACCATCCACTGGAGTAACAAAAATCTTGACAACAAACTACCTTCCATAATGACAAGGCTACCATCCATTGGAGTAATGAAAATATCAACAAGAGACTACCTTTAATAATGACAAGGCTACCATGCATTGGAGTAATGAAAATATCAACAAGAGACTACCTTCGATAATGATAAGACTACCATCCATTGGAGTAACAAAAATCTCTCCAACACACTACCTTCCATAATGACAAGGATACCATCCATTGGAGTGCCGAAAATCTCGACAATAGACTACCATCCATTACGAAAAGGCTACCATGCATTGGACTAACAAAAATATTGACAACAGACTACCTTCCATAATGACAAGGCTACCATCCTTTGGAGTGACAAAAATCTCGACAATAGACTACCTTCCATAATGACAAGGCTACCATCCATTGGAGTAACAAAATCTCGACAACAGACTACCTTCCATAATGACAAGGCTTTTATCCATTGGAGTAACAAAAATCTCGACAACAAACTACCTTCCATAATGACAAGGCTACCATCCATTGGAGTAACAAAAATCTCGCCAACAAACAACCTTCCATAATGATAAGGCTATAATCCATTAGAGTGACAAAAATATCGACAATAGACTACCTTCCATAATGACTAGGCTACCATCCATTGGAGTAATGAAAATATCAACAAGAGACTACCTTCTATAATGACAAGGCTACCATAAATTGAAATAACAAAAATCTCGACAACAAACTACCTTTCACAATGACAAGGCTACCATACATTGTAGTAACAAAAATCTCAACAACAGTCTACTTTCCATAATGACAACGCTTCCATCCATTGGAGTAACAAATATCTCGCCAACAGACATCCTTCCATAATGACAAGGCTACCATCCATTGGAGTAACAAAAATCTCGACAATAGACTACCTTCCATAATGACTAGCCTACCATCCATTGGAGTAATAAAAATATAATCAAGAGACTACCTTCTATAATGACAAGGCTACCATACATTGTAATAACAAAAATCTCGACAACAAACTACCTTTCACAATGACAAGGCTACCATACATTGTAGTAACAAAAATCTCGACAACAATATACTTTCCCTAATGACAACGCTACCATCCATTGGAGTAACAAAAATCTCGACAATAGACTACCTTCCATAATGACAAGGCTACCATCCTTTGGAGTAACAAAAATCTTGACAACAAACTACCTTCCATAATGACAAGGCTACCATCCATTGGAGTAATGAAAATATCAACAAGAGACTACCTTCAATAATGACAAGGCTACCATGCATTGGAGTAATGAAAATATCAACAAGAGACTACCTTCGATAATGACAAGGCTACCATCCATTGGAGTAACAAAAATCTCTCCAACAGACTACCTTCCTTAATGACAAGGCTACCATCCATTGGAGTGCCAAAAATCTCGACAAAATACTACCTTCCATAATGACAAGGTTACCATCCATTGGAATAACAAAAATCTCGACAATAGACTACCTTCCATAATGACAAGGCTACCATCCAATGGAATAACAAAAATCTGAACAACAGACTACCTTCCAAAATGACAAGGCTACCATCCATTGGAATAACAAAAATCTGAACAAAAGACTATCTTACATAATGACAAGGCTATAATCCATTGGAGTAACAGAAATCTTAAAGACATACTACCTTCCATAAAGACAAGGCTACCATCCATTGGAGTAACAAAAATCTCGACAATAGACTACCTTCCATAATGACAAGGCTATAATCCATTGGAGTAACAAATATATCGATAACAGACTAACTTCAATAATCACAAGGCTACCATCCATTGTAGTAACAAAAAACTCGACAAAATACTACTTTCCATAATGAAAAGGTTACCATCCATTGGAATAACAAAAATCTCGACAATAGACTACCTTCCATAATGACAAGGCTACCATCCAATGGAATAACAAAAATCTCGGCAAAATACTACCTTCCATAATTACAAGGTTACCATCCATTGGAATAACAAAAATCTAGACAACAGACTACCTTCCATAATGACAAGGCTACCATCTGTTGGAGTAATAAAAATCTCGACAAAATACTACCTTCCATAATGATAAGGCTACCATCCATTGGCGTAACAAAAATCTCGACAACAGACTACCTTCCATAATGACAAGGATATCATCCATTGGAGTAACAAATATATCGATAACAGACTACCTTAAATAATGACAAGGCTACTATCCATTGGAGTAACAAAAATCTCGACAAGATACTACCTTCCATAATGACAAGGATGCCATCCTTTGGAATAACAAAAATCTCGACAATAGATTACCTTCCATAATGACAAGGGTACCATCCAATGGAATAACAAAAATCTCAACAACATACTACCTTCCATAATGACAAGGCTACCATCCATTGGAATAACAAAAATACGAACAACAAACTATCTTACATAATGACAAGTCTACAATCCATTGGAGTAACAGAAATCTCAAAGACAGAACCTTACAAAATGGCAAGGCTACCATCCATTGGAGTAACAAAAATCTCGACAATAGACTACCTTCCATAATGACAAGGCTATCATCCATTGGAGTAACAAATATATCGATAACAGACTACCTTCAATAATCACAAGGCTACCATCCATTGGAGTAAAAAAAATCTCGACAAAATACTACCTTCCATAATGACAAGGTTACCATCCATTGGAATAACCAAAATCTCGACAATAGACTACCTTCCATAATGACAAGGCTACCATCCAATGGAATAACAAAAATCTCAACAACAGACTACCTTCCATAATGACAAGGCTACCATCCATTGGAATAACAAAAATATGAACAACATACTACCTTCCATAATGACAAGGCTACAATCCATTGGAGTAACAGAAATATCAACGAAATACTGCCTTCCATAATGACAAGGCTACCATTCATTGGAGTAACAAAAATATCGACAACAGACTACCTTCTATAATGACAAGGCTACATCCATTGGGGTAACAAGAATCTCGACAATAGACTACCTTCCATAATGACAAGGCTACCATCCATTGGAGTAACAAAAATCTCGACAAAAAACTACCTTCCATAATTACAAGGCTACGATCCATTGGAGTAACAAAAATCTCGATAAAAAACTACCTTCCATAATGATAAGGCTACCATCCATTGGAATAACAAAAATCTCGACAATAGACTACCTTCCATAATGACAGGGCTACCATCCATTGGAGTAACAAAAATCTGAACAACAGACTACCTTGCATAATGACAAGGCTATCATCCATTGGAGTAACAAAGATATCAAAAACTGACTACCTTCCATAACGACAAGGCTATCATCCATTGGAGTAACAAATATATCGATAATAGACTACCTTCAATAATGACAAGGCTACCATCCATTGGAGTAACAAAAATCTCGACAACAGACTACCTTGCATAATGACAAGGCTACCATCCATTGGAGTATCAAAAAATTTAACAACAGACTACCTTAAATAATGACAAGGCTACCATCCATTGGTGTAACAAAAATCTCGACAAAATACTACCTTCCATAATGACAAGGATACCATCCATTGGAATAAAAAAAATCTCGACAATAGACTACCTTCCATAATGACAAGGGTACCATCCATTGGAATAACAAAAATCTCGACAACAGACTACCTTCCATAATGACAAGGCTACCATCCATTGGAATAACAAAAATCTGAACAACAGACTATCTTACATAATGACAAGGCTATCATCCATTGGAGTAACAAAATTCTCGACAATAGACTACCTTCCATAATGACAAGGCTATCATCCATTGGACTCACAAATATATCGATAACAGAATACCTTCAATAATCACAAGGCTACCATCCATTGGAGTAACAAAAATCTCGACAAAATACTACCTTCCATAATGACAAGGTTACCATCCATTGGAATAACAAAAATCTCGACAATAGACTACCTTGCATAATATAAGGCTACCATCCAATGGAATAACAAAAATCACAACAACAGACTACCTTCCATAATGACAAGGCTACCATCCATTGGAGTAACAAAATTCTCGACAACAGACTGCCTTCCAGAATGACAAGGCTATCATCCATTGGACTCACAAATATATCAATAACAGACTACCTTCAATAATCTCAAGGCTACCATTTAAGGGAATAACAAAAATCTCAACAACAGACTACCTTCCATAATGACAAGGCTACCATCCATTGGAATAACAAAAATTTGAACAACATACTACCTTCCATAATGACAAGGCTACAATCCATTGGAGTAACAGAAATCTCTACGAAAGACTGCCTTCCATAATGACAAGGCTACCATTCATTTTAGTAACAAAAATGTCGACAACAGACTACCTTCTATAATGACAAGGCTACATCCATTGGGGTAACAAGAATCTCGACAATAGACTACCTTCCATAATGACAAGGCTACCATCCATTGGAGTAACAAAAATCTCGACAAAAAACTACCTTCTATAATGACAAGGCTATGATCCATTGGAGTAACAAAAATCTCGATAAAAAACTACCTTCCATAATGATAAGGCTACCATCCATTGGAATAACAAAAATCTCGACAATAGACTACCTTCCATAATGACAGGGCTACCATCCATTGGAGTAACAAAAATCTGAACAACAGACTACCTTGCATAATGACAAGGCTATCATCCATTGGAGTAACAAAGATATCGAAAACAGACTACCTTCCATAATAACAAGGCTATCATCCATTGGAGTAACAAATATATCGATAACAGACTACCTTCAATAATGACAAGGCTACCATCCATTGGAGTAACAAAAATCTCGACAACAGACTACCTTGCATAATGACAAGGCTACCATCCATTGGAGTAACAAAAAATTGAACAACAGACTACCTTACATAATGACAAGGCTACAATCCATTGGAGTAACAGAAATCTTAACGACAGAGTACCTTCCAAAATGACAAGGATACCATTCATTGGAGTAAAAAAATATCGACAACAGACTACCTTCAATAATGACAAGGCTACCATCCATTGGAGTAACAAAAATCTCGACAAAATACTATCTTCCATAATGACAAGGTTACCATCCATTGGAATAACAAAAATCTCGACAATAGACTACCTTGTATAATGACAAGGCTACCATCCAATGGAATAACAAAAATCTCAACAACAGACTACCTTCCATAATGACAAGGCTACCATCCATTAGAATAACAAAAATATGAGCAACATACTACCTTCTATAATGATAAGGCTACAATCCATTGGAGTAATAGAAATCTCGACAACAGACTACCTTCCATAATGACAAGGCTACCATCCATTGGAGTAACAAAAATCTCGACAAAAAACTACCTTCAATAATGACAAGGCTACGATCCATTGGAGTAACAAAAATCTCGATAAAAAACTGTCTTCCATAATGATAAGGCTACCATCCATTGGAATAACAAAAATATTGACAATAAACTACCTTCCATAATGACAAGGCTAACATTCAATGGAGAAACTAAAATTTGAACAACAGACTACCTTACATAATGACAAGGCTCAATCCATTGGACTAAAAGAAATCTCAACGACATACTACCTTCCATAATGACAAGGCTACCATTCATTGGAGTAACAAAAATATCAACAACATACTACCTTCTATAATGACAAGGATATATCCATTGGGGTAACAAAAATCTCGACAACAAACTACCTTCCATAATGACAAGGCTACCATCCATTGGAGTAACAAAAATCTCGACAAAAAACTACCTTCCATAATGACAAGGCTACCATCCATTGGAATAACAAAAATCTCGGCAACAGACTACCTTCCATAATGACAAGGCTACGATCCAATGGAGTAACAAAAATCTCGACAACAGACTACCTTCCATAATGACAAGGCTACCATCCATTGGAGTAACAAAAATCTCGACAAAAAACTACCTTCCATAATTGCAAGGCTACGATCCATTGGAGTAACAAAAATCTCGATAAAAACCTATCTTCCATAATGATAAGGCTACCATCCATTGGAATAACAAAAATCTTGACAATAAACTACCTTCCATAATGACAAGGCTACCATCCATCGGAGTAACAAAAATCTGAACAATAGACTACCTTGCATAATGAAAAGGCTATCATCCATTGGAGTAACAAAGATATAGAAAATAGACTACCTTCAATAATGACAAGGCTAACATCCATTGGAGTAACAAAAATCTCGACAAAAGACTACCTTCCATAATGACAAGGTTACCATCCATTGGAATAACAAAAATCTCGACAATAGACTACCTTCCATAATGACAAGGCTAACATCCAATGGAGAAACAAAAATTTGAACAACAGACTACCTTACATAATGACAAGGCTCAATCCATTGGAGTAACAGAAATCTCAACGACAGACTACCTTCCATAATGACAAGGCTACCATTCATTGGAGTAACAAAAATATCGACAACATACTACCTTCTATAATGATAAGGCTATATCCATTGGGGTAACAAAAATCTTAACAACAGACTACCTTCCATAATGACAAGGCTACCATCCATTGGAGTAACAAAAATCTCGACAAAAAACTACCTTCCATAATGACAAGGATACCATCCATTGGAATAACAAAAATCTCGACAATAGACTACCTTTCATAATGACAAGGCTACCATCAATTAGAGTAACAAAAATATCGATAAAAAACTACCATCCATAATGATAAGGCTACCATCCATTGGAATAACAAAAATCTCGACAATAGACTACCTTCAATAATTGCAAGGCTACCATCCATTGGAGTAACAAAAATATGAACAACAAACTACCTTGCATAATGAAAAGGCTATCATCCATTGTAGTAATAAAGATATCGACAATAGACTACCTTCAATAATGACAAGGCTACCATCCATTGGAGTAACAAAAATCTCGACAAAATACTACCTTCCATAATGACAAGGTTACCATCCATTGGAATAACAAAAATCTCGACAACAGACTACCTTCCATAATGAAAAGGCTACCATCCGTTGGAGTAACGAAAATCTGAACAACCGACTACCTTACATAATGACAAGGATACAATCCATTGGAGTAACAAAAATCTCAACGACAGACCACCTTCTATAATGACAAGGCTACCATCCATTGGAGTAACAAAAATATTGACAATAGACTACCTTCCATAATGACAAGGCTATCATCAATTGGAGTAACAAATATATCGATAACAGACTACCTTCAATAATGACAAGGCTACCTTCCATTGGAGTAACAATAATCTCAACAAAATACTACCTTACATAATGACAAGGCTACCATCCATTGGAATAACAAAAATCTCGACAATAGACTACCTTCCATAATGACAAGGCTACCATCCATTGGAGTAACAAAAATCTGAACAACAGACTACCTTGCATAATGACAAGGCTATCATCCATTGGAGTAACAAAGATATCAAAAATATACTACCTTCAATAATGACAAGGCTAACATCCATTGGAGTAACAAAAATCTCGACAAAAGACTACCTTCCATAATGAAAAGGCTATCATCCATTGGAGTAACAAATATATCGATAACAGACTACCTTCAATAGTGACAAGGCTACCTTCCATTGGAGTAACAATAATCTCAACAAAATACTACCTTACATAATGACAAGGATACCATCCATTGGAGTAACAAAAATCTGAACAATAGACTACCTTGCATAATGACAAGGCTATAATCCATTGGAGTAACAAAGATATCAAAAATATACTACCTTCAATAATGACAAGGCTACCATCCATTGGAATAACAAAAATATCGACAACAGACTACCTTCGATAATGACAAGGCTGAATCCATTGGAGTAACAGAAATCTCAACGACAGACTACCTTCCATAATGACAAGGCTACCATCAAATGGAGTAACAAAAATATCGACAGCATACTACCTTCTATAATGACAAGGCTACATCCATTGGGTTAACAAGAATCTCGACAACATACTACCTTCCATAATGACAAGGCTACCATCCATTGGAGTAACAAAAATATCGACAAAAAACTACCTTCCATAATGACAAGGCTACCATCCATTGGAATAAAAAAATATCGACAATAGACTACCTTTCATAATGAATGGCTACCATACATTGGAGTAACAAAAATATCGATAAAAAACAACCATACATAATGATAAGGCTACCATCCATTGGAATAACAAAAATCTCTACAATAGACTACCTTCAATAATGACAAGGCTACCATCCATTGGAGTAACAAAAATCTCGACAAAAAACTACCTTCCATAATGACAAGGCTACCATCCATTGGAATAACAAAAATCTCGATAATAGACTACCTTTCATAATGACAAGGCTACCATCAATTGGAGTAACAAAAATATTGAAAAAAAACTAACATCCATAATGATAAGGCTACCATCCATTGGAATAAAAAAAATCTCGACAATTTACTACCTTCAATAATGACAAGGCTACCATCCATTGAAGTAACAAAAATCTGAACAACAAACTACCTTGCATAATAACAAGGCTATCATCCATTGTAGTAATAAAGATATCGACAATAGACTACCTTCAATAATGACAAGGCTACCATCCATTGGAGTAACAAAAATATCGACAAAATATTACCTTCCATAATGACAAGGTTACCATCCATTGGAATAACAAAAATCTCGACAACAGACTACCTTCCATAATGAAAAGGCTACCATCCGTTGGAGTAACAAAAATCTGAACAACTGACTACCTTACATAATGACAAGGATACAATCCATTGGAGTAACAGAAATCTCAACTACAGACCACCTTCCATAATGACAAGGCTACCATCCATTGGAGTAACAAAAATATTGACAATAGACTACCTTCCATAATGACAAGGCTATCATCCATTGGAGTAACAAATATATCTATAACAGACTACCTTCAATAATGACAAGGCTACCTTCCATTGGAGTACCAGAAATCTCAACGACAGACTACCTTCCATAATGACAAGGCTACCATTCATTGGAGTAACAAAAATATCGACAACATACTACCTTCTATAATGACAAGGCTATATCCATTGGGGTAACAAAAATCTTGACAACAGACTACCTTCCATAATGACAAGGCTACCATCCATTGGAGTAACAAAAATCTCGACAAAAAACTACCTTCCATAATGACAAGGCTACCATCCATTGGAGTAACAAAAATATCGATAAAAAACTACCATCCATAATGATACGGCTATCATCCATTGGAATAACAAAAATCTCGACAATAGACTACCTTCAATAACGACAAGGCTACGATCCATTGGAGTAACAAAAATCTGAACAACAAACTACCTTGCATAATGACAAGGCTATCATCCATTGTAGTAATAAAGATATTGACAATAGACTACCTTCAATAATGACAAGGCTACCATCCATTGGAGTAACAAAAATCTTGACAAAATACTACCTTCCATAATGACAAAGTTACCATCAATTGGAATAACAAAAATCTCGACAACAGACTACCTTCCATAATGAAAAGGCTACCATCCGTTGGAGTAACAAAAATCTGAACAACCGACAACCTTACATAATGACAAGGATACAATCCATTGGAGTAACAGAAATCTCAACGACATACCACCTTCCATAATGACAAGGCTACCATCCATTGGAGTAACAAAAATATTGACAATAGACTACCTTCCATAATGACAAGGCTATCATCCATTGGAGTAACAAATATATCGATAACAGACTACCTTCAATAATGACAAGGCTACCTTCCATTGGAGTAGCAATAATCTCAACAAAATACTACCTTACATAATGACAAGGCTACCATCCATTGGAATTACAAAAATCTCGACAATAGACTACCTTCCATAATGACAAGGCTACCATCCATTGGAGTAACAAAAATCTGAACAACAGACTACCTTGCATAATGACAAGGCTATCATCCATTGGAGTAACAAAGATATCAAAAATATACTACCTTCAATAATGACAAGGCTAACATCCATTGGAGTAACAAAAATTTCGACAAAAGACTTCCTTCCATAATGACAAGGCTATCATTCATTGGAGTAAC
This sequence comes from Vicia faba, assembly GCA_948472305.1. Lineage (NCBI taxonomy): Eukaryota > Viridiplantae > Streptophyta > Magnoliopsida > Fabales > Fabaceae > Vicia > Vicia faba. The sequence goes on along the minus strand of OX451739.1, from coordinate 582,729,337 downwards.
AAATATATCGATAACAGACTACCTTCAATAATGACAAAGCTACCTTCCATTGGAGTAACAATAATCTCAACAAAATACTACCTTACATAATGACAAGGCTACCATCCATTGGAATAACAAAAATCTCGACAATAGACTACCTTCCATAATGACAAGGCTACCATCCATTGGAGTAACAAAAATCTGAACAACAGACTACCTTGCATAATGACAAGGCTATCATCCATTGGAGTAACAAAGATATCAAAAATATACTACCTTCAATAATGACAAGGCTACCATCCATTGGAATAACAAAAATCTCGACAACAGACTACCTTCCATAATGACAAGGCTAACATCCAATGGAGAAACAAAAATTTGAACAACAGACTACCTTACATAATGACAAGGATGAATCCATTGGAGTAACAGAAATCTCAACGACAGACTACCTTCCATAATGACAAGGCTACCATCAAATGGAGTAAAAAAACTATCGACAGCATACTACCTTCTATAATGACAAGGCTACATCCATTGGGGTAACAAGAATCTCGGAAACAGACTACCTTCCATAATAACAAGGCTACCATCCATTGGAGTAACAAAAATCTCGACAAAAAACTACCTTCCATAATGACAAGGCTACCATCCATTGGAATAAAAAAAATCTCGACAATAGACTACCTTTCATAATGACAAGGCTACCATCCATTGGAGTAACAAAAATATCGATAAAAAAAAACCATCCATAATGATAAGGCTACCATCCATTGGAATAACAAAAATCTCGACAATAGACTACCTTCAATAATGACAAGGCTACCATCCATTGGAGTAACAAAAATCTGAACAACAAACTACCTTGCATAATGACAAGGCTATCATCCATTGGAGTAATAAAGATATCGACAATAGACTACCTTCAATAATGACAAGACTACCATCCATTGGATTAACAAAAATCTCGACAAAAGACTATCGGCCATAATGACAAGGTTACCATCCATTGGAATAACAAAAATCTTGACAACAGACCACCTTCCATAATGACAAGGCTACCATCTGTTGGAGTAACAAAAATTTAAACAACAGACTACCTTACATAATAATGACAAGGCTAAATCCATTGGAGTAACAGAAATCTCAACGACAAACTACCTTCCATAATGACAAGGCTACCATTCATCGGAGTAACAAAAATATCGACAACAGACTACCTTCTATAATGACAAGGATACATCCATTGGGGTAACAAAAATCTCGATAATAGACTACCTTCCATAATGACAAGGCTACCATCCATTGGAGTAACAAAAATCTCGACAAAAAACTACCTTCCATAATGACAAGGCTACCATCCATTGGAATAACAAAAATCTCGACAATAGACTACCTTCCATAATGACAAGGCTACCATCCATTGGAGTAACAAAAATCTCCATAAAAACCTACCTTCCATAATGATAAGGCTACCATCCATTGGAGTAACAAAAATCTCGACAATAGACTACCTTCCATAATGAAAAGGCTACCATCCATTGTAGTAACAAAAATCTGAACAACAAACCACCTTGCATAATGACTAGGCTATCATCCATTGGAGTAACAAAGATATCGACAATAGACTACCTTCAATAATGACAAGGTTACCATCCATTGAAGTTACAAAAATCTCGACATAGGACTACCTTCCATAATGAAAAGGCTACCATCCATTGGAGTAACAAAAATCTGAAAAACCGACTACCTTACATAATGACAAGGATACAATCCATTGGAGTAACAGAAATCTAAACGACAGACCACCTTCCATAATGACAAGGCTACCATCCATTGGAGTAACAAAAATATTGACAATAGACTACCTTCCATAATGACAAGGCTATCATCCATTGGAGTAACAAATATATCGATAACAGACTACCTTCAATAATGACGAGGCTACCTTCCATTGGAGTAACAATAATCTCAACAAAATACTACCTTACATAATGACAAGGCTACCATCCATTGGAATAACAAAAATCTCGACAATAGACTACCTTCAATAATGGCAAGGCTAACATCTATTGGAGTAACAAAAATCTAGACAAAAGACTACCTTCCATAATGACAAGGCTATCATCCATATGAGTAACAAATATATCGATAACAGACTACCTTCAATAATGACAAGGCTACCTTCCATTGGAGTAACAATAATCTCAACAAAATACTACCTTAGATAATGACAAGGCTACCATCCATTGGAATAACAAAAATCTCGACAATAGACTACCTTCCATAATGACAAGGCTACCATCCATTGGAGTAACAAAAATCTGAACAACAGACTACCTTGTATAATGACAAGGCTATCATCCATTGGAGTAACAAAGATATCAAAAATATACTACCTTAAATAATGACAAGGCTACCATCCATTGGAATAACAAAAATCTCGACAACAGACTACCTTCCATAATGACAAGGCTAACATCCAATGGAGAAACAAAAATTTGAACAACAGAATACCTTACATAATGACAAGGCTGAATCCATTGGAGTAACAGAAATCTCAACGACAGACTACCTTCCATAATGACAAGGCTACCATCAAATGGAGTAACAAAAATATCGACAGCATACTACCTTCTATAATGACAAGGCTACATCAATTGGGGTAACAAGAATCTCGACAACAGACTACCTTCCATAATGACAAGGCTACCATCCATTGGAGTAACAAAAATCTCGACAAAAAACTACCTTCCATAATGACAAGGCTTTCATCCATTGGAATAAAAAAAATCTCGACAATAGACTACCCTTCATAATGACAAGGCTACCATCCATTGGAGTAACAAAAATATCGATAAAAAACAACCATCCATAATGATAAGGCTACCATCCATTAGAATAACAAAAATCTCGACAATAGACTACCTTCAATAATGACAAGGCTACCATCCATTGGAGTAACAAAAATCTGAACAACAAACTACCTTGCATAATGACAAGGCTATCATCCATTGGAGTAATAAAGATATCGATAATAGACTACCTTCAATAATGACAAGACTACCATCCATTGGATTAACAAAAATCTCGACAAAAGACTATCGTCCATAATGACAAGGTTACCATCCATTGGAATAACAAAAATCTCGACAACAGACTACCTTCCATAATGACAGGGCTACCATCTGTTAGAGTAACAAAAATTTGAACAACAGACTACCTTACATAATAATGACAAGGCTAAATCCATTGGAGTAACAGAAATCTCAACGACAAACTACCTTCCATAATGACAAGGCTACCATTCATTGGAGTAACAAAAATATCGACAACATACTACCTTCTATAATGACAAGGATACATCCATTGGGGTAACAAAAATCTCGAAATTAGACTACCTTCCATAATGACAAGGCTACCATCCATTGGAGTAACAAAAATCTCGACAAAAAACTACCTTCCATAATGACAAGGCTACCATCCATTGGAATAACAAAAATCTCGACAATAGACTACCTTCCATAATGAGAAGGCTACCATCCATTGTAGTAACAAAAATCTGAACAACAGACCACCTTGCATAATGACTAGGCTATCATCCATTGGAGTAACAAAGATATCGGCAATAGACTACCTTCAATAATGACAAGGCTACCATCCATTGAAGTTACAAAAATCTCGACATAAGACTACCTTCCATAATGACAAGGTTATCATCCATTGGAATAACAAAAATCTTGACAACAGACTACCTTCCATAATCACAAGGCTACCATCCATTGGAGTTTCAAAAATTTGAACAACAAACTACCTTACATAATGACAAGGCTACAATCCATTGGAGTAACAGAAATCTCAATAACAGACAACCTTCCATAACGACAAGGCTACCATTCATTGGAGTAAAATAAATATCGACAACAGACTACTTTCAATAATGACAAGGCTACATCCATTGGGGTAACAAAAATCTCGACAACAGACTACCTTCCATAATGACAAGGCTACCATCCATTGGAGTAACAAAAATATCGACAAAAAACTACCTTCGATAATGACAAGGCTACCATCCATTGAAATAACAAAAATCTCGACAATAGACTACCTTCCATAATGACAACGCTATCATCCATTGGAGTAACAAAAATCTCGATAAAAAACTACCTTCCATAATTATAAGGCTACCATCCATTGGAATAAAAAAAATCTCGACAATAGACTACCTTCCATAAAGACAAGGCTACCATCCATTAGAATAACAAAAATCTCGACAATAGACTGCCTTCCATAATGACAAGGCTACCATCCATTGGAGTAACAAAAATCTGAACAACAGACTACCTTGCATAATGACAAGGCTATCATCCATTGGAGTAACAAAGATATCGATAATAGACTACCTTCAATAATGACAAGGCTACCATCCATTGGAGTAACAAAAATCTCGACAAAATAATACCTTCCATAATTACAAGGTTACCATCCATTGGAATAACAAAAATCTTGACAACAAACTACCTTCCATAATGACAAGGCTACCATCCATTGGAGTAACAAAAATCTCGAAAATAGACTACCTTCCATAATGAGAAGGCTATCATCCATTGGAGTAACAAAGATATCGATAACAGACTACCTTCAATAATGACAAGGCTACCATCCATTGGAGTAACGAAAATCTCGACAAAAAACTACCTTCCATAATGACAAGGCTACCATCCATTGGAATAAAAAAAATCTCGACAATAGACTACCTTCCATAATGACAACGATATCATCCATTGGAGTAACAAAAATCTCGATAAAAAACTACCTTCCATAATTATAAGGCTACCATCCATTAGAATAACAAAAATATAGACAATAGACTACCTTCCATAAAGACAAGGCTACCATCCATTGGAATAACAAAAATCTCGACAATAGACTGCCTTCCATAATGACAAGGCTACCATCCATTGGAGTAACAAAAATCTGAACAACAGACCACCTTGCAAATGACAAGGCTATCATCCATTGGAGTAACAAAGATATCGATAATAGACTACCTTCAATAATGACAAGGCTACCATCCATTGGAGTAACAAAAATCTCGACAAAATACTACCTTCCATAATTACAAGGTTACCATCCATTGGAATAACAAAAATCTTGACAACAAACTACCTTCCATAATGACAAGGCTACCATCCATTGGAGTAACAAAAATCTCGACAATAGACTACCTTCCATAATGAGAAGGCTACCATCCATTGGAGTAACAAAGATATCGATAACAGACTACCTTCAATAATGACAAGGCTACCATCCATTGGAGTAACGAAAATCTCGACAAAAAACTACCATCCATAATGAGAAGGCTACCATCCATTGGAATAACAAAAATCTCGACAATAGACTACCTTCCATAATGACAAGGCTACCATCGATTGGAGTAACAAAAATCTCCATAAAAACCTACCTTCCATAATGATAAGGCTACCGTCCATTGGAATAACAAACATCTCGACAATAGACTACCTTCCATAATGAGAAGGCTACCATCCATTGTAGTAACAAAAATCTGAAAAACAGACCACCTTGCAAATGACTAGGCTATCATCCATTGGAGTAACAAAGATATCGACAATAGACTACGTTCAATAATGACAAGGCTACCATCCATTGAAGTTACAAAAATCTCGACATAAGACTACCTTCCATAATGACAAGGTTACCATCCATTGAAATAACAAAAATCTTGACAACAGACTACCTTCCATAATGACAAGGCTACCATCCATTGGAGTAACAAAAATTTGAACAACAAACTACCTTACATAATGACAAGGCTACAATCCATTGGAGTAACAGAAATCTCAATGACGGACAACCTTCCATAACGACAAGGCTACCATTCATTGGAGTAAAAAAATATCGACAACAGACTACTTTCAATAATGATAACGCTACATCCATTGGAGTAACGAAAATCTCGACAAAAAACTACTTTCCATAATGACAAGGCTACCATCCATTGGAATAACAAAAATCTCGACAAAATACTACCTTCCATAATTACAAGGTTACCATCCATTGGAATAACAAAAATCTCGACAACAGACTACCTTCCATAATGACAAGGCTACCTTCCGTTGGAGTAACAAAAATTTGAACAACAGACTACCTTACATAATAATGACAAGGCTGCAATCCATCGGAGTAACAAAAATCTCAACGACAGACTACCTTCCATAATGACAAGGCTACCATCCATTGGAGTAACAAAAATCTCAAGAACAGACTACCTTCCATAATGAGAAGGCTATCATACATTGGAGTAACAAAGATATCGATAACAGACTACCTTCAATAATGACAAGGCTACCATCCATTGGAGTAACGAAAATCTCGACAAAATACTACCTTACATAATGACAAGGCTACCATCCATTGGAATAACAAAAATCTCGACAATAGACTACCTTCCATAATGAAAAGGCTACCATCCATTGGAGTAACAAAAATCTCCATAAAAACCTACCTTCCATAATGATAAGGCTACCGTCCATTGGAATAACAAACATCTCGACAATAGACTACCTTCCATAATGAGAAGGCTACCATCCATTGTAGTAACAAAAATCTGAAAAACAGACCACCTTGCAAATGACTAGGCTATCATCCATTGGAGTAACAAAGATATCCACAATAGACTACCTTCAATAATGACAAGGCTACCATCCATTGAAGTTACAAAAATCTCGACATAAGACTACCTTCCATAATGACAAGGTTACCATCCATTGGAATAACAAAAATCTTGACAACAGACTACCTTCCATAATGACAAGGCTACCATCCATTGGAGTAACAAAAATTTGAACAACAAACTACCTTACATAATGACAAGGCTACAATCCATTGGAGTAACAGAAATCTCAATGACGGACAACCTTCCATAACGACAAGGCTACCATTCATTGGAGTAAAAAAAATATCGACAACAGACTACTTTCAATAATGATAACGCTACATCCATTGGAGTAACGAAAATCTCGACAAAAAACTACCTTCCATAATGACAAGGCTACCATCCATTGGAATAACAAAAATCTCGACAAAATACTACCTTCCATAATTACAAGGTTACCATCCATTGGAATAACAAAAATCTCGACAACAGACTACCTTCCATAATGACAAGGCTACCTTCCGTTGGAGTAACAAAAATTTGAACAACAGACTACCTTACATAATAATGACAAGGCTGCAATCCATCGGAGTAACAAAAATCTCAACGACAGACTACCTTCCATAATGACAAGGCTACCATCCATTGGAGTAACAAAAATCTCAAGAAGAGACTACCTTCCATAATGAGAAGGCTATCATACATTGGAGTAACAAAGATATCGATAACAGACTACCTTCAATAATGACAAGGCTACCATCCATTGGAGTAACGAAAATCTCGACAAAATACTACCTTACATAATGACAAGGCTACCATCCATTGGAATAACAAAAATCTCGACAATAGACTACCTTCCATAATGACAAGGCTACCATCCATTGGAGTAACAAAAATCTCCATAAAAACCTACCTTCCATAATGATAAGGCTACCGTCCATTGGAATAACAAACATCTCGACAATAGACTACCTTCCATAATGAGAAGGCTACCATCCATTGTAGTAACAAAAATCTGAAAAACAGACCAGCTTGCAAATGACTAGGCTATCATCCATTGGAGTAACAAAGATATCGACAATAGACTACCTTCAATAATGACAAGGCTACCATCCATTGAAGTTACAAAAATTTCGACATTTGACTACCTACCATAATGACAAGGTTACCATCCATTGGAATAACAAAAATCTTGACAACAGACTACCTTCCACAATGACAAGGCTACCATCCATTGGAGTAACAAAAATTTGAACAACAAACTACCTTACATAATGACAAGGCTACAATCCATTGGAGTAACAGAAATCTCAATGACGGACAACCTTCCATAACGATAAGGCTACCATTCATTGGAGTAAAAAAAATATCGACAACAGACTACTTTCAATAATGATAACGCTACATCCATTGGAGTAACTAAAATCTCGACAAAAAACTACCTTCCATAATGACAAGGCTACCATCCATTGGAATAACAAAAATCTTGACAAAATACTACCTTCCATAATTACAAGGTTACCATCCATTGGAATAACAAAAATCTCGACAACAGACTACCTTCCATAATGACAAGGCTACCTTCCGTTGGAGTAACAAAAATTTGAACAACAGACTACCTTACATAATAATGACAAGGCTGCAATCCATCGGAGTAACAAAAATCTCAACGACATACTACCTTCCATAATGGCAAGGCTACCATCCATTGGAGTAACAAAAATCTCAAGAACAGACTACCTTCCATAATGAGAAGGCTATCATACATTGGAGTAACAAAGATATCGATAACAGACTACCTTCAATAATGACAAGGCTACCATCCATTGGAGTAACGAGAATCTCGACAAAATACTACCTTACATAATGACAAGGCTACCATCCATTGGAATAACAAAAATCTCGACAATAGACTACCTTCCATAATGACAAGGCTACCATCCATTGGAGTAACAAAAATCTCCATAAAAACCTACCTTACATAATGATAAGGCTACCGTCCATTGGAATAACAAACATCTCGACAGTAGACTACCTTCCATAATGAGAAGCCTACCATCCATTGTAGTAACAAAAATCTGAAAAACAGACCACCTTGCAAATGACTAGGCTATCATCCATTGGAGTAACAAAGATATCGACAATAGACTACCTTCAATAATGACAAAGCTACCATCCATTGAAGTTACAAAAATCTCGACAAAAGACTACCTTCCATAATGACAAGGTTACCATCCATTGGAATAACAAAAATCTTGACAACAGACTACCTTCCATAATGAGAAGGCTACCATCCATTGGAGTAACAAAAATCTCGATAAAAAACTACCTTCTATAATGATAAGGCTACCATCCATTGGAATAACAAAAATCTCGATAATAGACTACCTTCCATAATGACAAGGCTACCATCCATTGGAATAACAAAAATCCCGACAATAGACTGCCTTCCATAATGACAAGGCTACCATCCATTGGAGTAACAAAAATATGAACAACAGACTACCTTGCATAATGACAAGGCTATCATCCATTGGAGTAACAAAGATATCGATAATAGACTACCTTCAATAATGACAAGGCTACCATCCATTGGAGTAACAAAAATCTCGACAAAATACAACCTTCCATAATTACAAGTTTACCATCCATTGGAATAACAAATATCTCGACAACAGACTACCTTCCATAATGACAAGGCTACCATCCGTTGGAGTAACAAAAATCTGAACAACAGACTATCTTACATAATGACAAGGCTGCAATCCATTGGAGTAACAAAAATCTCAACGACAGACTACCTTCCATAATGACAAGGCTACCATCCATTAGAATAACAAAAATCTCGACAATAGACTACCTTCCATAATGACAAGGCTATCATCCATTGGAGTAACAAAAATCTCGATAAAAAACTACCTTCTATAATGATAAGGCTACCATCCATTGGAATAACAAAAATCTCGACAATAGACTACCTTCCATAATGACAAGGCTACCATCAATTGGAATAACAAAAATCTCGACAATAGACTGCCTTCCATAATGACAAGGCTACCATCCGTTGGAGTAACAAAAATTTTAACAACAGACTACCTTACATGATAATGACAAGGCTGCAATCCATTGGAGTAACAAAAATCTCAACGACAGACTACCTTCCATAATGACAAGGCTACCATCCATTGGAGTAAAAAAAATCTCGACAACAGACTACCTTCCATAATGAGAAGGCTATCATCCATTGGAGTAACAAAGATATCGATAACAGACTACCTTCAATAATGACAAGGCTACCATCCATTGGAGTAACGAAAATCTCGACAAAAAACTACCTTCCATAATGACAAGGCTACCATCCATTGGAATAACAAAAATCTCGACAATAGACTACCTTCCATAATGACAAGGCTACCATCCATTGGAGTAACAAAAATATCCATAAAAACCTACCTTCCATAATGATAAGGTTACCGTCCATTGGAATAACAAACATCTCGACAATAGACTACCTTCCATAATGAGAAGGCTACCATCCATTATAGTAACAAAAATCTGAACAACAGACCACCTTGCATAATGAGTAGGCTATCATCCATTGGAGTAACAAAGATATCGACAATAGACTACCATCAATAATGACAAGGCTACCATCCATTGAAGTTACAAAAATCTCGACATAAGACTACCTTCCATAATGACAAGGTTACCATCCATTGGAATAACAAAAATCTTGACAACAGACTACCTTCCATAATGACAAGGCTACCATCCATTGGAGTAACAAAAATTTGAACAACAAACTACCTTACATAATGACAAGGCTACAATCCATTGGAGTAACAGAAATCTCAATGACAGACAACCTTCCATAACGACAAGGCTACCATTCATTGGAGTAAAAAATTATCGACAACAGACTACTTTCAATAATGACAAGGCTACATCCATTGGGGTAACAAAAATCTCCACAACAGACTACCTTCCATAATGACAAAGCTCCCATCCATTGGAATAACAAAAATCTCGACAATAGACTACCTTCCATAATGACAAGGCTATCATCCATTGTAGTAACAAAAATCTCGATAAAAAACTACCTTCCATAATGATAAGGCTACCATCCATTGGAATAACAAAAATCTCGACAATAGACTACCTTCCATAATGACAAGGCTACAATCCATTGGAATAACAAAAATCTCGACAATAGACTGCCTTCCATAATGACAAGGCTACCATCCGTTGGAGTAACAAAAATTTTAACAACAGACTACCTTACATGATAATGACAAGGCTGCAATCCATTGGAGTAACAAAAATCTCAACGACATACTACCTTCCATAATTACAAGGCTACCATCCATTGGAGTAAAAAAAATCTCGACAACAGACTACCTTCCATAATGAGAAGGCTATCATCCATTGGAGTAACAAAGATATCGATAACAGACTACCTTCAATAATGACAAGGCTACCATCCATTGGAGTAACGAAAATCTCGACAAAAAACTACCTTCCATAATGACAAGGCTACCATCCATTGGAATAACATAAATCTCGACAATAGACAACCTTCCATAATGACAAGGCTACCATCCATTAGAGTAACAAAAATCACCATAAAAACCTACCTTCCATAATGATAAGGCTACAGTCCATTGGAATAACAAACATCTCGACAGTAGACTACCTTCCATAATGAGAAGCCTACCATCCATTCTAGTAACAAAAATCAGAAAAACAGACCACCTTGCATAATGACTAGGCTATCATCCATTGGAGTAACAAAGATATCGACAATAGACTACCTTCAATAATGACAAGGCTACCATCCATTGAAGTTACAAAAATCTCGACATAAGACTACCTTCCATAATGACAAGGTTACCATCCATTGGAATAACAAAAATTTTGACAACAGACTACCTTCCATAATGACAAGGCTACCATCCATTGGAGTAACAAAAATCTCGATAAAAAACTACCTTCTATAATGATAAGGCTACCATCCATTGGAATAACAAAAATCTCGATAATAGACTACCTTCCATAATGACAAGGCTACCATCCATTGGAATAACAAAAATCCCGACAATAGACTGCCTTCCATAATGACAAGGCTACCATCCATTGGAGTAACAAAAATATGAACAACAGACTACCTTGCATAATGACAAGGCTATCATCCATTGGAGTAACAAAGATATCGATAATAGACTACCTTCAATAATGACAAGGCTACCATCCATTGGAGTAACAAAAATCTCGACAAAATACTACCTTTCATAATTACAAGTTTACCATCCATTGGAATAACAAATATCTCGACAACAGACTACCTTCCATAATGACAAGGCTACCATCCGTTGGAGTAACAAAAATCTGAACAACAGACTATCTTACATAATGACAAGGCTGCAATCCATTGGAGTAACAAAAATCTCAACGACAGACTACCTTCCATAATGACAAGGCTACCATCCATTAGAATAACAAAAATCTCGACAATAGACTACCTTCCATAATGACAAGGCTATCATCCATTGGAGTAACAAAAATCTCGATAAAAAACTACCTTCCATAATGATAAGGCTACCATCCATTGGAATAACAAAAATCTGGACAATAGACTACCTTCCATAATGACAAGGCTACGATCCATTGGAATAACAAAAATCTCGACAATAGACTGCCTTCCATAATGACAAGGCTACCATCCGTTGGAGTAACAAAAATTTTAACAACAGACTACCTTACATGATAATGACAAGGCTGCAATCCATTGGAGTAACAAAAATCTCAACGACATACTACCTTCCATAATTACAAGGCTACCATCCATTGGAGTAAAAAAAATCTCGACAACAGACTACCTTCCATAATGAGAAGGCTATCATCCATTGGAGTAACAAAGATATCGATAACAGACTACCTTCCATAATGACAAGGCTACCATCCATTGGAGTAACGAAAATCTCCATAAAAACCTACCTTCCATAATGATAAGGCTACAGTCCATTGGAATAACAAACATCTCGACAGTAGACTACCTTCCATAATGAGAAGCCTACCATCCATTCTAGTAACAAAAATCAGAAAAATAGACCACCTTGCATAATGACTAGGCTATCATCCATTGGAGTAACAAAGATATCGACAATAGACTACCTTCAATAATGACAAGGCTACCATCCAGTGAAGTTACAAAAATCTCGACATAAGACTACCTTCCATAATGACAAGGCTACCATCCATTGGAATAACAAAAATCCCGACAATAGACTGCCTTCCATAATGACAAGGCTACCATCCATTGGAGTAACAAAAATATGAACAACAGACTACCTTGCATAATGACAAGGCTATCATCCATTGGAGTAACAAAGATATCGATAATAGACTACCTTCAATAATGACAAGGCTACCATCCATTGGAGTAACAAAAATCTCGACAAAATACTACCTTCCATAATTACAAGTTTACCATCCATTGGAATAACAAATATCTCGACAACAGACTACCTTCCATAATGACAAGGCTACCATCCGTTGGAGTAACAAAAATCTGAACAACAGACTATCTTACATAATGACAAGGCTGCAATCCATTGGAGTAACAAAAATCTCAACGACAGACTACCTTCCATAATGACAAGGCTACCATCCATTAGAATAACAAAAATCTCGACAATAGACTACCTTCCATAATGACAAGGCTATCATCCATTGGAGTAACAAAAATCTCGATAAAAAACTACCTTCCATAATGATAAGGCTACCATCCATTGGAATAACAAAAATCTCGACAATAGACTACCTTCCATAATGACAAGGCTACCATCCATTGGAATAACAAAAATCTCGACAATAGACTGCCTTCCATAATGACAAGGCTACCATCCGTTGGAGTAACAAAAATTTTAACAACAGACTACCATACATGATAATGACAAGGCTGCAATCCATTGGAGTAACAAAAATCTCAACGACAGACTACCTTCCATAATGACAAGGCTACCATCCATTGGAGTAAAAAAAATCTCGACAACAGACTACCTTCCATAATGAGAAGGCTATCATCCATTGGAGTAACAAAGATATCGATAACAGACTACCTTCAATAATGACAAGGCTACCATCCATTGGAGTAACGAAAATCTCGACAAAAAACTACCTTCCATAATGACAAGGCTACCATCCATTGGAATAACAAAAATCTCGACAATAGACTACCTTCCATAATGACAAGGCTACCATCCATTGGAGTAACAAAAATATCCATAAAAACCTACCTTTCATAATGATAAGGCTACCGTCCATTGGAATAACAAACATCTCGACAATAGACTACCTTCCATAATGAGAAGGCTACCATCCATTATAGTAACAAAAATCTGAACAACAGACCACCTTGCATAATGACTAGGCTATCATCCATTGGAGTAACAAAGATATCGACAATAGACTACCATCAATAATGACAAGGCTACCATCCATTGAAGTTACAAAAATCTCGACATAAGACTACCTTCCATAATGACAAGGTTACCATCCATTGGAATAACAAAAATCTTGACAACAGACTACCTTCCATAATGACAAGGCTACCATCCATTGGAGTAACAAAAATTTGAACAACAAACTACCTTACATAATGACAAGGCTACAATCCATTGGAGTAACAGAAATCTCAATGACAGACAACCTTCCATAACGACAAGGCTACCATTCATTGGAGTAAAAAATTATCGACAACAGACTACTTTCAATAATGACAAGGCTACATCCATTGGGGTAACAAAAATCTCCACAACAGACTACCTTCCATAATGACAAAGCTTCCATCCATTGGAATAACAAAAATCTCGACAATAGACTACCTTCCATAATGACAAGGCTATCATCCATTGGAGTAACAAAAATCTCGATAAAAAACTACCTTCCATAATGATAAGGCTACCATCCATTGGAATAACAAAAATCTGGACAATAGACTACCTTCCATAATGACAAGGCTACGATCCATTGGAATAACAAAAATCTCGACAATAGACTGCCTTCCATAATGACAAGGCTACCATCCGTTGGAGTAACAAAAATTTTAACAACAGACTACCTTACATGATAATGATAAGGCTGCAATCCATTGGAGTAACAAAAATCTCAACGACATACTACCTTCCATAATTACAAGGCTACCATCCATTGGAGTAAAAAAAATCTCGACAACAGACTACCTTCCATAATGAGAAGGCTATCATCCATTGGAGTAACAAAGATATCGATAACAGACTACCTTCAATAATGACAAGGCTACCATCCATTGGAGTAACGAAAATCTCGACAAAAAACTACCTTCCATAATGACAAGGCTACCATCCATTGGAATAACAAAAATCTCGACAATAGACAACCTTCCATAATGACAAGGCTACCATCCATTGGAGTAACAAAAATCTCCATAAAAACCTACCTTCCATAATGATAAGGCTACAGTCCATTGGAATAACAAACATCTCGACAGTAGACTACCTTCCATAATGAGAAGCCTACCATCCATTCTAGTAACAAAAATCAGAAAAACAGACCACCTTGCATAATGACTAGGCTATCATCCATTGGAGTAACAAAGATATCGACAATAGACTACCTTCAATAATGACAAGGCTACCATCCATTGAAGTTACAAAAATCTCGACATAAGACTACCTTCCATAATGACAAGGTTACCATCCATTGGAGTAACAAAAATCTCGATAAAAAACTACCTTCCATAATGATAAGGCTACCATCCATTGGAATAACAAAAATCTCGACAATAGACTGCCTTCCATAATGACAAGGCTACCATCCATTGGAATAACAAAAATCTCGACAATAGACTGCCTTCCATAATGACAAGGCTACCATCCATTGGAGTAACAAAAATCTGAACAACAGACTACCTTGCATAATGACAAGGTTATCATCCATTGGAGTAACAAAGATATCGATAATAGAGTACCTTCAATAATGACAAGGCTACCATCCATTGGAGTAACAAAAATCTCGACAAAATACTACCTTCCATAATTATAAGGTTACCATCCATTGGAATAATAAAAATCTCGACAACAGACTACCTTCCATAATGACAAGGCTACCATCCGTTGGAGTAACAAAAATTTGAACAACAGACTACCTTACATAATAATGACAAGGCTGCAATCCATTGGAGTAACAAAAATCTCAACGATAGACTACCTTCCATAATGACAAGGCTACCATCCATTGGAGTAACAAAAATCTCGACAACAGACTACCTTCCATAATGAGAAGGCTATCATCCATTGGAGTAACAAAGATATCGATAACAGACTACCTTCAATAATGACAAGGCTACCATCCATTGGAGTAACCAAAATCTCGACAAAAAACTACCTTCCATAATGACAAGGCTACCATCCATTGGAATAACAAAAATCTCGACAATAGACTACCTTCCATAATGACAAGGCTACCATCCATTGGAGTAACAAAAATCTCCATAAAAACCTACCTTCCATAATGATAAGGCTACCGTCCATTGGAATAACAAACATCTCGACAATAGACTACCTTCAATAATGAGAAGGCTACCATCCATTGTAGTAACAAAAATCAGAAAAACAGACCACCTTGCATAATGACTAGGCTATCATCCATTGGAGTAACAAAGATATCGACAATAGACAACCTTCAATAATGACAAGGCTACCATCCATTGAAGTTACAAAAATCTCGACATAAGACTACCTTCCATAATGACAAGGTTACCATCCATTGGAATAACAAAAATTTTGACAACAGACTACCTTCCATAATGACAAGGCTACCATCCATTGGAGTAACAAAAATTTGAACAACAGACTACCTTGCATAATGACAAGGCTATCATCCATTTGAGTAACAAAGATATCGATAATAGACTACCTTCAATAATGACAAGGCTACCATCCATTGTAGTAACAAAAATCTCGACAAAATACTACCTTCCATAATTACAAGGTTACCATCCATTGGAATAACAAAAATCTCGACAACAGACTACCTTCCATAATGACAAGGCTACCATCCGTTGGAGTAACAAAAATTTGAACAACAGACTACCTTACATAATAATGACAAGGCTGCAATCCATTGGAGTAACAGAAATCTCAACGACAGACTACCTTCCATAATGACAAGGCTACCATCCATTGGAGTAACAAAAATCTCGACAACAGACTACCTTCCATAATGAGAAGGCTATCATCCATTAGAGTAACAAAGATATCAATAACAGACTACCTTCAATAATGACAAGGCTACCATCCATTGGAGTAACGAAAATCTCGACAAAAAACTACCTTCCATAATGACAAGGCTACCATCCATTGGAATAACAAAAATCTCGACAATAGACTACCTTCCATAATGACAAGGCTATCATCCATTGGAGTAACAAAAATCTCGATAAAAAACTACCTTCCATAATGATAAGGCTACCATCCATTGGAATAACAAAAATCTCGACAATAGACTACCTTCCATAATGAAAAGGCTACCATCCATTGGAATAACAAAAATCTTGACAATAGACTGCCTTCCATAATGACAAGGCTACCATCCATTGGAGTAACAAAAATCTGAACAACAGACTACCTTGCATAATGACAAGGCTATCATCCATTGGAGTAACAAAGATATCGATAATAGACTACCTTCAATAATGACAAGGCTACCATCCATTGGAGTAACAAAAATCTCGACAAAATACTACCTTCCATAATTACAAGGTTACCATCCATTGGAATAACAAAAATCTCGACAACAGACTACCTTCCATAATGAATAGGCTACCATCCGTTGGAGTAACAAAAATCTGAACAACAGACTATCTTACATAATGAAAAGGCTGCAATCCATTGGAGTAACAAAAATCTCAACGACAGACTACCTTCCATAATGACAAGGCTACCATCCATTGGAGTAACAAAAATCTCGACAACAGACTACCTTCCATAATGAGAAGGCTACCATCCATTGTAGTAACAAAAATCAGAAAAACAGACCACCTTGCATAATGACTAGGCTATCATCCATTGGAGTAACAAAGATATCGACAATAGACTACCTTTATTAATGACAAGGCTACCATCCATTGAAGTTACAAAAATATCGACAATAGACTACCTTCCATAATGACAAGGCTACCATCCATTGGAATAACAAAAATCTCGACAATAGACTGCCTTCCATAATGACAAGGCTACCATCCGTTGGAGTAACAAAAATTTGAACAACAGACTACCTTACATAATAATGACAAGGCTGCAATCCATTGGAGTAACAGAAATCTCAACGACAGACTACCTTCCATAATGACAAGGCTACCATCCATTGGAGTAACAAAAATCTCGACAACAGACTACCTTGCATAATGAGAAGGCTATCATCCATTGGAGTAACAAAGATATCGATAACAGACTACCTTCAATAATGACAAGGCTACCATCCATTGGAGTAACGAAAATCTCGACAAAAAACTACCTTCCATAATGACAAGGCTACCATCCATTGGAAAAACAAAAATCTCGACAATAGACTACCTTCCATAATGACAAGGCTATCATCCATTGGAGTAACAAAAATCTCGATAAAAAACTACCTTCCATAATAATAAGGCTACCATCCATTGGAATAACAAAAATCTCGACAATAGACTACCTTCCATAATGACAAGGCTACCATCCATTGGAATAACAAAAATCTTGACAATAGACTGCCTTCCATAATGACAAGGCTACCATCCATTGGAGTAACAAAGATATCGACAGTAGACTACCTTCAATAATGACAAGGCTACCATCCATTGAAGTTACAAAAATCTCGACAATAGACTACCTTCCATAATGACAAGGCTACCATCCATTGGAATAACAAAAATTTCGACAATAGACTGCCTTCCATAATGACAGGGCTACCATCCATTGGAGTAACAAAAATTTGAACAACAGACTACCTTACATAATAATGACAAGGCTATCATCCATTTGAGTAACAAAAATCTCAACGACAGACTACCTTCCATAATGACAAGGCTACCATCCATTGGAGTAACAAGAATCTCGACAACAGACTACCTTGCATAATGAGAAGGCTATCATCCATTGGAGTAACAAAGATATTGATAACATACTACCTTCAATAATTACAAGGCTACCATCCATTGGAGTAACGAAAATCTCGACAAAAAACTACCTTCCATAATGACAAGGCTACCATCCATTGGAATAACAAAAATCTCGATAATAGACTACCTTCCATAATGACAAGGCTATCATCGATTGGAGTAACAAAAATCTCGATAAAAAACTACCTTCCATAATGATAAGGCTACCATCCATTGGAATAACAAAAATCTCGACAATAGACTACCTTCCATAATGACAAGGCTACCATCCATTGGAATAACAAAAATCTCGACAATAGACTGCCTTCCATAATGACAAGGCTACCATCCATTGGAGTAACAAAAATCTGAACAACAGACTACCTTGCATAATGACAAGGCTATCATCCATTGGAGTAACAAAGATATCGATAATAGACTAACTTCAATAATGACAAGGCTACCATCCATTGGAGTAACAAAAATCTCGACAAAATACTACCTTCCATAATTACAAGGTTACCATCCATTGGAATAACAAAAATCTCGACAACAGACTACCTTCCATAATGACAAGGCTACCATCCGTTGGAGTAACAAAAATCTGAACAACAGACTATCTTACATAATGACAAGGCTGCAATCCATTGGAGTAACAAAAATCTCAACGACAGGCTACCTTCCATAATGACAAGGCTACCATCCATTGGAGTAACAAAGATATCGATAACAGACTACCTTCAATAATGACAAGGCTACGATCCATTGGAGTAACGAAAATCTTGACAAAAAACTACCTTCCATAATGACAAGGCTACCATCCATTGGAATAACAAAAATCTCGACAATAGACTACCTTCCATAATGACAAGGCTACCATCCATTGGAGTAACAAAAATCTCCATAAAAACCTACCTTCCATAATGATAAGGCTACCGTCCATTGGAATGACAAACATCTCGACAGTAGACTACCTTCCATAATGAGAAGGCTACCATCCATTGTAGTAACAAAAATCTGAACAACAGACCACCTTGCATAATGACTAGGCTATCATCCATTGGAGTAACAAAGATATCGACAATAGACTACCTTCAATAATGACAAGGCTACCATCCATTGAAGTTACAAAAATCTCGACATAAGACTACCTTCCATAATGACAAGGATACCATCCATTGGAATAACAAAAATCTTGACAACAGACTACCTTCCATAATGACAAGGCTACCATCCATTGGAGTAAAAAAAATTTGAACCACAACTACCTTACATAATGACAAGGCTACAATCCATTGGAGTAACAGAAATCTCAATGACATACTACCTTCCATAACGACAACGATACCATTCATTGGAGTAAAAAAAATATCGACAACATACTACTTTCAATAATGACAAGGCTACATCCATTGGGGTAACAAAAATCTCCACAACAGCCTACCTTCCATAATGACAAGGCTACCATCCATTGGAGTATCAAAAATCTTAACAACAAACTACCTTCCATAATGACAAGGCTACAATCCATTGGAGTAACAAAAATCTCAACGACAGACTACCTTCCGTAATGACAAGGCTACCATTCATTGGAGTAATAAAAATATGAACAACAGACTACCTTACATAATGACAAGGCTACAATCCATTGGAGTAACAGAAATATCAATGACAGACTACCTTCCATAATGACAAGGCTACCATCCATTGGAGTAACAAAAATCTTGACAACGGACTACCTTCAATAATGACAAGGCTATCATCCATTGGAGTAACAAAGATATCTACAAAAAACTACCTTCCATATTACCTAGGCTACCTTCCATTGGGGTAAAAAAAATCTTGACACCAAACTACCTTCCTTAATGGCAAGGCTACCATCCATTGGAGTAACAAAAATCTCGACAAAAAACTACCTTCCATAATGATAAGGCTACCATCCATTGGAATAACAAAAATCTCGACAATAGACTACCTTCCATAATGACAAGGCTACCATCCATTGGAATAACAAAAATCTCGACAATAGACTACCTTCCATAATGAGAAGGCTACCATCCATTGGAGTAACAAAAATCTGAACAACAGACTACCTTGCATAATGACAAGGCTATCATCCATTGGAGTAACAAAGATATCGATAATAGACTACCTTCAATAATGACAAGGCTACCATCCATTGGAGTAACAAAAATCTCGACAAAATACTACCTTCCATAATTACAAGGTTACCATCCATTGGAATAACAAAAATCTCGACAACAGACTACCTTCCATAATGACAAGGCTACCATCCGTTGGTGTAACAAAAATCTGAACAACAGACTATCTTACATAATGACAAGGCTACAATCCATTGGAGTAACAAAAATCTCAACGACAGACTACCTTCCATAATGACAAGGCTACCATCCATTGGAGTAACAAAAATCTCGACAACAGACTACCTTCCATAATGATAAGGCTATCATCCATTGGAGTAACAAAGATATCGATAACAGACTACTTTCAATAATGACAAGGCTACCATCCTTTGGAGTAACGAAAATCTTGACAAAAAACTACCTTCCATAATGACAAGGCTACCATGCATTGGAATAACAAAAATCTCGACAATAGACTACCTTCCATAATGACAAGGCTACCATCCATTGGAGTAACAAAAATCTCCATAAAAACCTACCTTCCATAATGATAAGGCTACCGTCCATTGGAATAACAAACATCTCGATAATAGACTACCTTCCATAATGAGAAGGCTACCATCCATTGTAGTAACAAAAATCTGAACAACAGACCACCTTGCATAATGACTAGGCTATCATCCATTGGAGTAACAAAGATATCGACAATAGACTACCTTCAATAATGACAAGGCTACCATCCATTAAAGTTACAAAAATCTCGACATAAGACTACCTTCCATAATGACAAGGTTACCATCCATTGGAATAACAAAAATCTTGACAACAGAATACCTTCCATAATGACATGGCTACCATCCATTGGAGTAACAAAAATTTGAACCACAACTACCTTACATAATGACAAGGCTACAATCCATTGGAGTAACAGAAATCTCAATGACAGACAACCTTCCATAACGACGAAGCTACCATTCATTGGAGTAAAAAAAATATCGACAACAGACTACTTTCAATAATGACAAGGCTACATCAGTTGGGGTAACAAAAATCTCCACAACAGACTACCTTCCATAATGACAAGGCTACCATCCATTGGAGTATCAAAAATCTTAACAACAAACTACCTTCCATAATGACAAGGCTATAATCCATTGGAGTAACAAAAATCTCAACGACAGACAACCTTCCGTAATGACAAGGTTACCATTCATTGGAGTAATAAAAATCTGAACAATAGACTACCTTACATAATGACAAGGCTACAATCCATTGGAGTAACAGAAATCTCAATGATAGACTACCTTACAAAATGACAAGGCTACCATCCATTGGAGTAACAAAAATCTCGACAACGGACTACCTTCAATAATGACAAGGCTATCATCCATTGGAGTAACAAAGATATCGACAAAAAAATACCTTCCATATTGCCAAGGCTACCATCCATTGGGGTAAAAAAAATCTTGACAACAGACTACCTTCCTTAATGGCAAGGCTACCATCCATTGGAGTAACAAAACTCTCGACAAAAAACTACCTTCCATAATGATAAGGCTACCATCCATTGGAATAACAAAAATCTCGACAATAGACTACCTTCCATAATGACAAGGCTACCATCCATTGGAATAACAAAAATCTCGACAATAGACTGCCTTCCATAATGAGAAGGCTACCATCCATTGGAGTAACAAAAATCTGAACAACAGACTACCTTGCATAATGACAAGGCTATCAAACATTGGAGTAACAAAGATATCGATAATAGACTACCTTCAATAATGACAAGGCTACCATCCATTGGAGTAACAAAAATCTCGACAAAATACTACCTTCCATAATTACAAGGTTACCATCCATTGGAATAACAAAAATCTCGACAACAGACTACCTTCCATAATGACAAGGCTACCATCCGTTGGAGTAACAAAAATCTGAACAACAGACTATCTTACATAATGACAAGGCTGCAATACATTGGAGTAACAAAAATCTCAACGACAGACGACCTTCCATAATGACAAGGCTACCATCCATTGGAGTAACAAAAATCTCGATAACAGACGACCTTCCATAATGAGAAGGCTATCATCCATTGGAGTAACAAAGATATCGATAACAGACTACCTTCAATTTTGACAAGGCTACCATCCATTGGAGTAACGAAAATCTCGACAAAATACTACCTTCCATAATGACAAGGTTACCATCCATTGGAATAACAAAAATCTCGACAATAGACTACCTTCCATAATGACAAAGCTACCATCCAATGGAATATCAAAAATCATAACAACAGACTACCTTCCATAATGACAAGGCTATCATCCATTGGAGTAACAAAAATCTCAACGACAGACTACCTTCCGTAATGACAAGGCTACCATTCATTGGAGTAATAAAAATCTGAACAACAGACTACCTTACATAATGACAAGGCTACAATCCATTGGAGTAACAAAAATTTCAATGATAGACTACCTTCCATAATGACAAGGCTACCATCCATTGGTGTAATAAAAATCTCGACAACGGACTACCTTCCATAATGACAAGGCTATCATCCATTGGAGTAACAAAGATATCGAAAAAAAACTACCTTCCATATTGCCAAGGCTACCATCCATTGGGGTAAAAAAAATCTCGACAACAGACTACCTTCCATAATGACAAGGCTACCATCCATTGGAATAACAAAAATCTCGACAATAGACTACCTTCCATAATGACAAGGCTATCATCCATTGGAGTAACAAAAATCTCGATAAAAAAGTACCTTCCATAATGATAAGGCTACCATCCATTGTAATAACAAAAATCTCGACAATAGACTACCTTCCATAATGACAAGGCTATCATCCATTGGAGTAACAAAAATCTCGACAATAGACTACCTTCCATAATGACAAGGCTATCATCCATTGGAGTAACAAAAATCTCGATAAAAAACTACCTTCCATAATGATAAGGCTACCATCCATTGGAATAACAAAAATCTCGACAATAGACTACCTTCCATAATGACAAGGCTACCATCCATTGGAATAACAAAAATCTCGACAACAAACTGCCTTCCATAATGACAAGGCTACCATCCATTGGAATAACAAAAATGTCGATAACATACTACCTTCCATAATGACAAGGCTACCATCCATTGGAGTAACGAAAATCTCGACAAAAAACTACCTTCCATAATGACAAGGCTACCATCCATTGGAATAAAAAGAATCTCGATAATAGACTACCTTCCATAATGACAAGGCTACCA
The DNA here is from genome assembly GCA_948472305.1 of Vicia faba. Classification (NCBI taxonomy): domain Eukaryota; kingdom Viridiplantae; phylum Streptophyta; class Magnoliopsida; order Fabales; family Fabaceae; genus Vicia; species Vicia faba. The sequence continues at coordinate 582,705,086 of OX451739.1, read as the reverse complement.
TCCATTGGAGTAACAAAATTCTCCATAAAAACCTACCTTCCATAATGATAAGTCTACCGTCCATTGGAATAACAAACATCTCGACAATAGACTACCTTCCATAATGAGAAGGCTACCATCCATTGTAGTAACAAAAATCTGAACAACAGACCACCTTGCATAATGACTAGGCTATCATCCATTGGAGTGACAAAAATCTCGACAAAATACTACCTTCCATAATTACAAGGTTACCATCCATTGGAATAACAAAAATCTCGACAACAGACTACCTTCCATAATGACAAGGCTACCATCCGTTGGAGTAACAAAAATCTGAACAACAGACTATCTTACATAATGACAAGGCTGCAATCCATTGGAGTAACAAAAATCTCAATGACAGACGACCTTCCATAATGACAAGGCTACCATCCATTGGAGTAACAAAAATCTCGATAACAGACTACCTTCCATAATGAGAAGGCTATCATCCATTGGAGTAACAAAGATATCGATAACAGACTACCTTCAATTTTGACAAGGCTACCATCCATTGGAGTAACGAAAATCTCGACAAAATACTACCTTCCATAATGACAAGGTTACCATCCATTGGAATAACAAAAATCTCGACAATAGACTACCTTCCATAACGACAAAGCTACCATCCAATGGAATATCAAAAATCATAACAACAGACTACCTTCCATAATGACAAGGCTATCATCCATTGGAGTAACAAAAATCTCAACGACAGACTACCTTCCGTAATGACAAGGCTACCATTCATTGGAGTAATAAAAATCTGAACAACAGACTACCTTACATAATGACAAGGCTACAATCCATTGGAGTAACAAAAATTTCAATGACAGACTACCTTCCATAATGACAAGGCTACCATCCATTGGTGTAATAAAAATCTCGACAACGGACTACCTTCCATAATGACAAGGCTATCATCCATTGGAGTAACAAAGATATCGAAAAAAAACTACCTTCCATATTGCCAAGGCTACCATCCATTGGGGTAAAAAAAATCTCGACAACAGACTACCTTCCATAATGACAAGGCTACCATCCATTGGAATAACAAAAATCTCGACAATAGACTACCTTCCATAATGACAAGGCTATCATCCATTGGAGTAACAAAAATCTCGATAAAAAAGTACCTTCCATAATGATAAGGCTACCATCCATTGTAATAACAAAAATCTCGACAATAGACTACCTTCCATAATGACAAGGCTATCATCCATTGGAGTAACAAAAATCTCGACAATAGACTACCTTCCATAATGACAAGGCTATCATCCATTGGAGTAACAAAAATCTCGATAAAAAACTACCTTCCATAATGATAAGGCTACCATCCATTGGAATAACAAAAATCTCGACAATAGACTACCTTCCATAATGACAAGGCTACCATCCATTGGAATAACAAAAATCTCGACAACAAACTGCCTTCCATAATGACAAGGCTACCATCCATTGGAATAACAAAAATGTCGATAACATACTACCTTCCATAATGACAAGGCTACCATCCATTGGAGTAACGAAAATCTCGACAAAAAACTACCTTCCATAATGACAAGGCTACCATCCATTGGAATAAAAAGAATCTCGATAATAGACTACCTTCCATAATGACAAGGCTACCATCCATTGGAGTAACAAAATTCTCCATAAAAACCTACCTTCCATAATGATAAGTCTACCGTCCATTGGAATAACAAACATCTCGACAATAGACTACCTTCCATAATGAGAAGGCTACCATCCATTGTAGTAACAAAAATCTGAACAACAGACCACCTTGCATAATGACTAGGCTATCATCCATTGGAGTGACAAAGATATCGACAATAGACTACCTTCCATAATTACAAGGTTACCATCCATTGGAATAACAAAAATCTCGACAACAGACTACCTTCCATAATGACAAGGCTACCATCCGTTGGAGTAACAAAAATCTGAACAACAGACTATCTTACATAATGACAAGGCTGCAATCCATTGGAGTAACAAAAATCTCAATGACAGACGACCTTCCATAATGACAAGGCTACCATCCATTGGAGTAACAAAAATCTCGATAACAGACTACCTTCCATAATGAGAAGGCTATCATCCATTGGAGTAACAAAGATATCGATAACAGACTACCTTCAATTTTGACAAGGCTACCATCCATTGGAGTAACGAAAATCTCGACAAAATACTACCTTCCATAATGACAAGGTTACCATCCATTGGAATAACAAAAATCTCGACAATAGACTACCTTCCATAACGACAAAGCTACCATCCAATGGAATATCAAAAATCATAACAACAGACTACCTTCCATAATGACAAGGCTATCATCCATTGGAGTAACAAAAATCTCAACGACAGACTACCTTCCGTAATGACAAGGCTACCATTCATTGGAGTAATAAAAATCTGAACAACAGACTACCTTACATAATGACAAGGCTACAATCCATTGGAGTAACAAAAATTTCAATGACAGACTACCTTCCATAATGACAAGGCTACCATCCATTGGAATAACAAAAATCTCGACAATAGACTACCTTCCATAATGACAAGGCTATCATCCATTGGAGTAACAAAGATATCGAAAAAAAACTACCTTCCATAATGACAAGGCTACCATCCATTGGGGTAATAAAAATCTCGACAACAGACTACCTTCCATAATGACAAGGCTACCATCCATTGGAATAACAAAAATCTCGACAATAGACTACCTTCCATAATGACAAGGCTATCATCCATTGGAGTAACAAAAATCTCGATAAAAAAGTACCTTCCATAATGATAAGGCTACCATCCATTGGAATAACAAAAATCTCGACAATAGACTACCTTCCATAATGACAAGGCTATCATCCATTGGAGTAACAAAAATCTCGATAAAAGACTACCTTCCATAATGACAAGGCTATCATCCATTGGAGTAACAAAAATCTCGATAAAAAACTACCTTCCATAATGATAAGGCTACCATCCATTGGAATAACAAAAATCTCGACAATAGACTACCTTCCATAATGACAAGGCTACCATCCATTGGAATAACAAAAATCTCGACAACAAACTGCCTTCCATAATGACAAGGCTACCATCCATTGGAGTAACGAAAATCTCGACAAAAAACTACCTTCCATAATGACAAGGCTACCATCCATTGGAATAAAAAGAATCTCGATAATAGACTACCTTCCATAATGACAAGGCTACCATCCATTGGAGTAACAAAATTCTCCATAAAAACCTACCTTCCATAATGATAAGTCTACCGTCCATTGGAATAACAAACATCTCGACAATAGACTACCTTCCATAATGAGAAGGCTACCATCCATTGTAGTAACAAAAATCTGAACAACAGACCACCTTGCATAATGACTAGGCTATCATCCATTGGAGTGACAAAGATATCGACAATAGACTACCTTCAATAATGACAACGCTACCATCCATTGAAGTTACAAAAATCTCGACATAAGACTACCTTCCATAATGACAAGGTTACCAACCATTTGAATAACAAAAATCTTGACAACAGACTACCTTCCATAATGACAAGGCTACCATCCATTGGAGTAACAAAAATTTGAACAACAAACTACCTTACATAATGACAAGGCTACAATCCATTGGAGTAACAGAAATCTCAATGATAGACAACCTTCCATAACGACAAGGCTACCATTCACTGGAGTAAAAAAAATATCGACAACAGACTACTTTCAATAATGACAAGGCTACATCCATTGGGGTAACAAAAATCTCGACATCAGACTACCTTCCATAATGACAAGGCTACCATCCATTGGAGTAACAAAAATATCGACAAAAAACTAACTTCCATAATGACAAGGCTACCATCCATTGGAATAAAAAAAATCTCGACAATAGACTACCTTCCATAATGACAAGGCTATCATCCATTGGAGTAACAAAAATATCGATAAAAAACTACCTTCCATAATGATAAGGCTAGTATCAATTGGAATAACAAAAATCTCGACTATAGACTACCTTCCATAATGACAAGGCTACCATCCATTGGAATAACAAAAATCTCGACAATAGACTGCCTTCCATAATGACAAGGCTACCATCCATTGGAGTAACAAAAATATGAACAACAGACTACCTTGCATAATGACAAGGCTATCATCCATTGGAGTAACAAAGATATCCATAATAGACTACCTTCAATAATGACAAGGCTACCATCCATTGGAGTAACAAAAATCTCGAAAAAATACTACCTTCCATAATTACAAGGTTACCATCCATTGGAATAACAAAAATCTCGACAACAGACTACCCTCCATAATGACAAGGCTACCATCCGTTAGAGTGACAAAAATCTGAACAACAGACTATCTTCCATAATGACAAGGCTGCAATCCATTGGAGTAACCAAAATCTCAACGACAAACTACCTTCCATAATGACAAGGCTACCATCCATTGGAGTAACAAAAGTCTCGACAATAGACTACCTTCCATAATGAGAAGGCTATCATCCATTGGAGTAACAAAGATATCGATAACAGACTACCTTCAATTTTGACAAGGCTACCATCCATTGGAGTAACGAAAATCTCGACAAAATACTACCTTCCATAATGACAAGGTTACCATCCATTGGAGTAACAAAAATCTTAACAACAGACTATCTTCCATAATGACAAGGCTACAATCCATTGGAGTAACAAAAATCTCAACGACAAACTACCTTCCGTAATGATAAGGCTATCATCCATTGGGGTAAAGAAAATCTCGACAACAGACTACCTTCCATAATGGCAAGGCTACCATCCATTGGAGTAACAAAAATCTCGACAAAAAAATACCTTCCATAATGACAAGGCTACCATCCATTGGAATAACAAAAATCTCGACAATAGACTACCTTCCATAATGACAAGGCTATCATCCATTGTAGTAACAAAAATATCGATAAAAAACTACCTTCCATAATGATAAGGCTACCAGCCATTGGAATAACAAAAATCTCGACAATAGACTACCTTCCATAATGACAAGGCTACCATCCATTGGAATAACAAAAATCTCGACAATAGACTGCCTTCCATAATGACAAGGCTACCATCCATTGGAGTAACAAAAATCTGAACAACAGACTACCTTGCATAATGACAAGGCTATCATCCATTGGAGTAACAAAGATATCGATAATAGACTACCTTCAATAATGACAAGGCTACCATCCATTGGAGTAACAATAATCTCGACAAAATACTACCTTCCATAATTACAAGGTTACCATCCATTGGAATAACAAAAATGTCGATAACATACTACCTTCAATAATGACAAGGCTACCATCCGTTGGAGTAACAAAAATCTGAACAACAGACTACCTTCCATAATGACAAGGCTACCATCCATTGGAGTAACAAAAATCTCGACAAAAGACTACCTTCCATAATGATAGGGCTATCATCCATTGGAGTAACAAAGATATCGATAACAGACTACCTTCAATAATGACAAGGCTACCATCCATTGGAGTAACGAAAATCTCGACAAAATACTACCTTCCATAATGACAAGGTTACCATCCATTGGAATAACAAAAATCTCGACAATAGACTACCTTCCATAATGACAAGGCTACCATCCAATGGAATATCAAAAATCTCCACAACAGACTACCTTCCATAATGACAAGGCTACCATCCATTGGAGTATCAAAAATCTTAACAACATACTACCTTCAATAATGACAAGGCTACAATCCGTTAGAGTAACAAAAATCTCAACGACAGACTACCTTCCGTAATGACAAGGCTACCATTCATTGGAGTAATAAAAATCTAAACAACAGACTACCTTACATAATGACAAGGCTGCAATCCATTGGAGTAACAGAAATCTAAATGACAGACTACCTTCCATAACGACAAGGCTACCATCCATTGGAGTAACAAAAATCTCGACAACGGACTACCTTCCATAATGACAAGGCTATCATCCATTGAAGTAACAAAGATATCGACAAAAAACTACCTTCCATATTGCCAAGTCTACCATCCATTAGGGTAAAAAAAATCTCGACAACGGACTACCTTCCATAATGGCAAGGCTACCATCCATTGGAGTAACAAAAATCTCGACAAAAAACTACCTTTCATAATGAAAAGGCTACCATCCATTGGAATAAGAAAACTCTCGACAATAGACCACCTTCCTTAATGACAAGGCTACCATCCATTGGAGTAACAAAAATATGAACAACAAACTACCTTGCATAATGACAAGGCTATCATCCATTGGAGTAACAAAGATATCGACAACAAACAACCTTCAATAATGAAATGGCTACCATCCGTTGGAGTAACAAAAATCTCGACAAAAGACTACCTTCCATAATGACAAGGCTACCATCCAATGGAATAAAAAAATTCTCGACAAGAGACTACCTTCCATAATGACAACGCTACCATCCATTGGAGTCACAAAAATATGAACAACAGACTACCTTCCATAATAACTAGGCTACAATCCATTGGGGTAACAGAAATCTTAATGACAGACTACCTTACATAATGACAAGGCTACAATCCATTGGAGTAACAGAAATCTCAATGACAGACTACCTTCCATAATGACAAGTCTATCATCCATTGGAGTAACAAAGATATCGACAAAAAACTACCTTCCATATTGCCAAGGCTACCATCCATTGGGGTAAAAAAAATCTCGACAATAGACTACCTTCCACAATCGCAAGGCTACCATCCATTGGAGTAACAAAAATCTCGACAAAAAACTACCTTCCATAATGACAAGGCTACCATCCATTGGAATAACAAAAATCTCGACAATAGACTACCTTCCATAATGACAAGGCTATCATCCATTGGAGTAACAAAAATCTTGATAAAAAACTACCTTCCATAATGATAAGGCTACCATCCATTGGAATAACAAAAATCTCGACAATAGACTACCTTCCATAATGAAAAGGCTACCATCCATTGGAATAACAAAATTCTCGACAATAGACTGCCTTCCATAATGACAAGGATACCATCCGTTGGAGTAACAAAAATTTGAACAACAGACTACCTTACATAATAATGACAAGGCTGCAATCCATTGGAGTAACAAAAATCTCAACGACAGACTACCTTCCATAATGACAAGGCTACCATCCATTGGAGTAACAAAAATCTCGACAACAAACTACCTTCCATAATGAGAAGGCTATCATCCATTGGAGTAACAAAGATATCGATAACAGACTACCTTCAATAATGACAAGGCTACCATCCATTGGAGTAACGAAAATCTTGACAAAAAACTACCTTCCATAATGACAAGTCTACCATCCATTGGAATAAAAAGAATCTCGACAATAGACTACCTTCCATAATGACAAGGCTACCATCCATTGGAGTAACAAAATTCTCCATAAAAACCTACCTTCCATAATGATAAGTCTACCGTCCATTGGAATAACAAACATCTTGACAATAGACTAACTTCCATAATGAGAAGGCTACCAACCATTGTAGTAACAAAAATCTGAACAACAGACCACCTTGCATAATGACTAGGCTATCATCCATTGGAGTGACAAAGATATCGATAATAGACTACCTTCAATAATGACAAGGCTACCATCCATTGAAGTTACAAAAATCTCGACATAAGACTACCTTCCATAATGACAAGGTTACCATCCATTGGAATAACAAAAATCTTGACAACAGACTACCTTCCATAATGACATGGCTACCATCCATTGGAGTAACAAAAATTTGAACCACAACTACCTTACATAATGACAAGGCTACAATCCATTGGAGTAACAGAAATCTCAATGACAGACAACCTTCCATAACGACAACGCTACCATTCATTGGAGTAAAAAAATATCGACAACAGACTACTTTCAATAATGACAAGGCTACATCCATTGGGGTAACAAAAATCTCCACAACAGACTACCTTCCATAATGACAAGGCTACCATCCATTGGAGTATCAAAAATCTTAACAACAAACTACCTTCCATAATGACAAGGCTATAATCCATTGGAGTAACAAAAATCTCAACGACAGACAACCTTCTGTAATGACAAGGCTACCATTCATTGGAGTAATAAAAATCTGAACAATAGACTACCTTACATAATGACAAGGCTACAATCCATTGGAGTAACAGAAATCTCAATGACAGACTACCTTACAAAATGACAAGGCTACCATCCATTGGAGTAACAAAAATCTCGACAACGGACTACCTTCAATAATGACAAGGCTATCATCCATTGGAGTAACAAAGATATCGACAAAAAACTACCTTCCATATTGCCAAGGCTACCATCCATTGGGGTAAAAAAAATCTTGACAACAGACTACCTTCCTTAATGGCAAGGCTACCATCCATTGGAGTAACAAAAATCTCGACAAAAAACTACCTTCCATAATGATAAGGCTACCATCCATTGGAATAACAAAAATCTCGACAATAGACTACCTTCCATAATGACAAGGCTACCATCCATTGGAATAACAAAAATCTCGACAATAGACTGCCTTCCATAATGAGAAGGCTACCATCCATTGGAGTAACAAAAATCTGAACAACAAACTACCTTGCATAATGACAAGGCTATCATCCATTGGAGTAACAAAGATATCGATAATAGTCTACCTTCAATAATGACAAGGCTACCATCCCTTGGAGTAACAAAAATCTCGAAAAAATACTACCTTCCATAATTACAAGGTTACCATCCATTGGAATAACAAAAATCTCGACAACAGACTACCTTCCATAATGACAAGGCTACCATCCGTTGGAGTAACAAAAATCTGAACAACAGACTATCTTACATAATGACAAGGCTGCAATCCATTGGAGTAACAAAAATCTCAACGACAGACGACCTTCCATAATGACAAGGCTACCATCCATTGGAGTAACAAAGATCTCGATAACAGACTACCTTCCATAATGAGAAGGCTATCATCCATTGGAGTAACAAAGATATCGATAACAGACTACCTTCAATTTTGACAAGGCTACCATCCATTGGAGTAACGAAAATCTCGACAAAATACTACCTTCCATAATGACAAGGTTACCATCCATTAGAATAACAAAAATGTCGACAATAGATTACCTTCCATAATGACAAAGCTACCATCCAATGGAATATCAAAAATTATAACAACAGACTACCTTCCATAATGACAAGGCTATCATCCATTGGTGTAACAAAAATCTCAACGACAGACTACCTTCCGTAATGACAAGGCTACCATTCATTGGAGTAATAAAAATCTGAACAACAGACTACCTTACATAATGACAAGGCTACAATCCATTGGAGTAACAAAAATTTCAATGACAGACTACCTTCCATAATGACAAGGCTACCATCCATTGGTGTACTAAAAATCTCGACAACGGACTACATTCCATAATGACAAGGCTATCATCCATTGGAGTAACAAAGATATCGACAAAAAACTACCTTCCATATTGCCAAGGCTACCATCCATTGGGGTAAAAAAAATCTCGACAAAAGACTACCTTCCACAATCGCAAGGCTACCATCCATTGGAGTAACAAAAATCTCGACAAAAAACTACCTTCCATAATGACAAGGCTAGCATCCATTGGAATAACAAAAATCTCGACAATAGACTACCTTCCATAATGACAAGGCTATCATCCATTGGAGAAACAAAAATCTCGATAAAAAACTACCTTCCATAATGATAAGGCTAACATCCATTGGAATAACAAAAATCTCGACAATAGACTACCTTCCATAATGACAAGGCTACCATCCATTGGAATAACAAAAATCTCGACAATAGACTGCCTTCCATAATGACAAGGATACCATCCGTTGGAGTAACAAAAATTTGAACAACAGACTACCTTACATAATAATGACAAGGCTGCAATCCATTGGAGTAACAAAAATCTCAACGACAGACTACCTTCCATAATGACAAGGCTACCATCCATTGGAGTAACAAAAATCTCGACAACAAACTACCTTCCATAATGACAAGGCTACCATCCATTGGAGTAACAAAGATATTGATAATAGACTACCTTCAATAATGACAAGGCTACCATCCATTGGAGTAACGAAAATCTCGACAAAAAACTACCTTCCATAAAGACAAGGCTACCATCCATTGGAATAAAAAGAATCTCGACAATAGACTACCTTCCATAATGACAAGGCTACCATCCATTGGAGTAACAAAATTCTCCATAAAAACCTACCTTCCATAATGATAAGTCTACCGTCCATTGGAATAACAAACATCTCGACAACAGACTATCTTACATAATGACAAGGCTGCAATCCATTGGAGTAACAAAAATTTCAATGACAGACTACCTTCCATAATGACAAGGCTACCATCCATTGGTGTACTAAAAATCTCGACAACGGACTACATTCCATAATGACAAGGCTATCATCCATTGGAGTAACAAAGATATCGACAAAAAACTACATTCCATATTGCCAAGGCTACCATCCATTGGGGTAAAAAAAATCTCGACAACAGACTACCTTCCACAATCGCAAGGCTACCATCCATTGGAGTAACAAAAATCTCGACAAAAAACTACCTTCCATAATGACAAGGCTAGCATCCATTGGAATAACAAAAATCTCGACAATAGACTACCTTCCATAATGACAAGGCTATCATCCATTGGAGTAACAAAAATCTCGATAAAAAACTACCTTCCATAATGATAAGGCTAACATCCATTGGAATAACAAAAATCTCGACAATAGACTACCTTCCATAATGACAAGGCTACCATCCATTGGAATAACAAAAATCTCGACAATAGACTGCCTTCCATAATGACAAGGATACCATCCGTTGGAGTAACAAAAATTTGAACAACAGACTACCTTACATAATAATGACAAGGCTGCAATCCATTGGAGTAACAAAAATCTCAACGACAGACTACCTTCCATAATGACAAGGCTACCATCCATTGGAGTAACAAAAATCTCGACAACAAACTACCTTCCATAATGACAAGGCTACCATCCATTGGAGTAACAAAGATATTGATAATAGACTACCTTCAATAATGACAAGGCTACCATCCATTGGAGTAACGAAAATCTCGACAAAAAACTACCTTCCATAAAGACAAGGCTACCATCCATTGGAATAAAAAGAATCTCGACAATAGACTACCTTCCATAATGACAAGGCTACCATCCATTGGAGTAACAAAATTCTCCATAAAAACCTACCTTCCATAATGATAAGTCTACCGTCCATTGGAATAACAAACATCTCGACAACAGACTATCTTACATAATGACAAGGCTGCAATCCATTGGAGTAACAAAAATCTCAACGACAGACGACCTTCCATAATGACAAGGCTACCATCCATTGGAGTAACAAAGATCTCGATAACAGACTACCTTCCATAATGAGAAGGCTATCATCCATTGGAGTAACAAAGATATCGATAACAGACTACCTTCAATTTTGACAAGGCTACCATCCATTGGAGTAACGAAAATCTCGACAAAATACTACCTTCCATAATGACAAGGTTACCATCCATTAGAATAACAAAAATCTCGACAATAGACTACCTTCCATAATGACAAAGCTACCATCCAATGGAATATCAAAAATTATAACAACAGACTACCTTCCATAATGACAAGGCTATCATCCATTGGTGTAACAAAAATCTCAACGACAGACTACCTTCCGTAATGACAAGGCTACCATTCATTGGAGTAATAAAAATCTGAACAACAGACTACCTTACATAATGACAAGGCTACAATCCATTGGAGTAACAAAAATTTCAATGACAGACTACCTTCCATAATGACAAGGCTACCATCCATTGGTGTACTAAAAATCTCGACAACGGACTACATTCCTTAATGACAAGGCTATCATCCATTGGAGTAACAAAGATATCGACAAAAAACTACCTTCCATATTGCCAAGGCTACCATCCATTGGGGTAAAAAAAATCTCGACAACAGACTACCTTCCACAATCGCAAGGCTACCATCCATTGGAGTAACAAAAATCTCGACAAAAAACTATCTTCCATAATGACAAGGCTAGCATCCATTGGAATAACAAAAATCTCGACAATAGACTACCTTCCATAGTGACAAGGCTATCATCCATTGGAGTAACAAAAATCTCGATAAAAAACTACCTTCCATAATGATAAGGCTAACATCCATTGGAATAACAAAAATCTCGACAATAGACTACCTTCCATAATGACAAGGCTACCATCCATTGGAATAACAAAAATCTCGACAATAGACCGCCTTCCATAATGACAAGGATACCATCCGTTGGAGTAACAAAAATTTGAACAACAGACTACCTTACATAATAATGACAAGGCTGCAATCCATTGGAGTAACAAAAATCTCAACGACATACTACCTTCCATAATGACAAGGCTACCATCCATTGGAGTAACAAAAATCTCGACAACAAACTACCTTCCATAATGACAAGGCTACCATCCATTGGAGTAACAAAGATATTGATAATAGACTACCTTCAATAATGACAAGGCTACCATCCATTGGAGTAACGAAAATCTCGACAAAAAACTACCTTCCATAAAGACAAGGCTACCATCCATTGGAATAAAAAGAATCTCGACAATAGACTACCTTCCATAATGACAAGGCTACCATCCATTAGAGTAACAAAATTCTCCATAAAAACCTACCTTCCATAATGATAAGTCTACCGTCCATTGGAATAACAAACATCTCGACAATAGACTACCTTCCATAATGAGAAGGCTACCATCCATTGTAGTAACAAAAATCTGAACAACAGACCACCTTGCATAATGACTAGGCTATCATTCATTGGAGTGACAAAGATATCGACAATAGACTACCTTCAATAATGACAACGCTACCATCCATTGAAGTTACAAAAATCTCGACATAAGACTACCTTCCATAATGACAAGGTTACCAACCATTGGAATAACAAAAATCTTGACAACAGACTACCTTCCATAATGACAAGGCTACCATCCATTGGAGTAACAAAAATTTGAACAACAAACTACCTTACATAATGACAAGGCTACAATCCATTGGAGTAACAGAAATCTCAATGATAGACAACCTTCCATAACGACAAGGCTACCATTCACTGGAGTAAAAAAAATATCGACAACAGACTACTTTCAATAATGACAAGGCTACATCCATTGGGGTAACAAAAATCTCGACATCAGACTACCTTCCATAATGACAAGGCTACCATCCATTGGAGTAACAAAAATATCGACAAAAAACTACCTTCCATAATGACAAGGCTACCATCCATTGGAATAAAAAAAATCTCGACAATAGACTACCTTCCATAATGACAAGGCTACCATCCAATGGAATATCAAAAATCTCCACAACAGACTACCTTCCGTAATGACAAGGCTACCATCCATTGTAGTATCAAAAATCTTAACAACATACTACCTGCCATAATGACAAGGCTACAATCCATTGGAGTAACAAAAATCTCAACGACATACTACCTTCCGTAATGACAAGGCTACCATTCATTGGAGTAATAAAAATCTGAACAACAGACTACCTTACATAATGACAAGGCTACAATCCATTGGAGTAACAAAAATCTAAATGACAGACTACCTTCCATAATGACAAGGCTACCATCCATTGGAGTAACAAAAATCTCGACAACGGACTACCTTCCATAATGACAAGGCTATCATCCATTGGAGTAACAAAGATATCGACAAAAAACTACCTTCCATATTGCCAAGGCTACCATCCATTGGGGTAAAAAAAATCTCGACAACGGACTACCTTCCATAATGGCAAGGCTACCATCCATTGGAGTAACAAAAATCTCGAAAAAAAACTACCTTTCATAATGAAAAGGCTACCATCCATTGGAATAACAAAACTCTCGACAATAGACCACCTTCCTTAATGACAAGGCTACCATCCATTGGAGTAACAAAAATATGAACAACAAACTACCTTGCATAATGACAAGGCTATCATCCATTGGAGTAACAAAGATATCGACAACAAACTACCTTCAATAATGAAATGGCTACCATCCATTGGAGTAACAAAAATCTTGACAAAAGACTACCTTCCATAATGACAAGGCTACCATCCAATGGAATAAAAAAATTCTCGACAACAGACTACCTTCCATAATGACAAGGCTACCATCCATTGGAGTAACAAAAATCTGAACAACAGACTACCTTCCATAATAACTAGGCTACAATCCATTGAGGTAACAGAAATCTCAATGACAGACTACCTTACATAATGACAAGGCTACAATCCATCGGAGTAACAGAAATCTCAATGACAGACTACCTTCCATAATGACAAGGCTACCATCCATTGGAGTAACAAAAATCTTGACAACAGACTACCTTCCATAATGACAAGGCTATCATCCATTGGAGTAACAAAGATATCGATAACAGACCACCTTCAATAATGACAAGGCTACCATTCCTTGGAATAACAAAAATCTCGACAAAAAACTACTTTCCATAATGACACGGCTACCATCCAATGGAATAAAAAGATTCTCGACAACAGACTACCTTCAATAAAGACAAGGCTATCATCCATTGGAGTAACAAAGATATCGATAACAAACTACCTTCCATAATGACAAGGCTATCATCCATTGGAGTAACAAAGATATCGATAACAGACTACCTTCAATAATGACTAGGCTACCATCCATTGGAGTAACAAAAATCTCGACAAAAAACTACCTCCCATATTGACAAGGCTTCCATGCATTGGGGTAACAAAAATCTCGATAACAGACTACCTTCTATAATGCCAAGGCTACCATCCATTAGAGTAACAAAATTCTCGACAAAAAACTACCTCCCATATTGACAAGGCTACCATGCATTGGGGTAACAAAAATCTCGATAACAGACTACCTTCTATAATGACAAGGCTACCATCCATTGGAATAACAAAAATATCGACAATAGACTACCTTACTTAATGACTAGGCTACCATCCATTGGAGTAACAAAAATATGAACAACATACCACCTTGCATAATGACAAGGCCATCATCCATTGGAGTAACAAAGATATCAACAACATACTACCTTCAATAATGAAAAGGCTACCATCCATTGGAGTAACAAAAATCTCGACAAAAGACTACATTCCATAATGACAAGGTTACCATCCATTGGAATAACAAAACTCTCGACAACAAATTACCTTCCATAATGACAAGGCTACCATCCATTGGAGTAACAAAAATCTCGACAAAAAACTACCTTCCATAATGACAAGGCTACCATCTATTGGAATAACAAAAATCTCGACAATAGACTACCTTCCATAATGACAAGGCTACCATCCATTGGAGTAACATAAATCTCCATAAAAAACTACCTTCCATAATGATAAGGCTACCACCCATTGGAATAACAAACATCTCGACAATAGACTACCTTCCATAATGACAAGACTACCATCCATTGTAGTAACAAAAATCTAAACAACAGACCACCTTGCATAATGACTAGGCTATCATCCATTGGAGTAACAAAGATATCGACAATAGACTATTTTGAATAATGACAAGGCTACCATCCATTGGAGTAACAAAAATCTCGACATAAGACTACCTTGCATAATGACAAGGCTACCATCCATTGGAGTAACAAAAATTTGAACAACAAACTACCTTACATAATGACAAGGCTACAATCCATTGGAGTAACAGAAATCTCAATGACAGACTACCTTCGATAACGACAAGGCTACCATTCATTGGAGTAACAAAAATATCGTCAAAAAACTACCTTCGATAATGACAAGCCTACCATCCATTGGAGTAACAAAAATATGAACAACGCACTACCTTGCATAATGACATGGCTATCATCCATTGGAGTAACAAAGATATCGATAATAGACTACCTTCAATAATGACAAGGCTACCATCCATTGGAGTAACAAAAATCTCGACAAAATACTACCTTCCATAATTACAAGGTTACCATCCATTGGAATAACAAAAATCTCGACAATAGACTACCTTCCATAATGGCAAGGCTACCATCCATTGGAGTAACAAAAATCTCCATAAAAAACTACCTTCCATAATGATAAGGCTACCACCCATTGGAATAACAAACATCTCGACAATAGACTACCTTCCATAATGACAAGGCTATCATCCATTGGAGTAACAAAGATATCGACAATAGACTATTTTCAATAATGACAAGGCTACCATCCATTGGAGTAACAAAAATCTCGACATAAGACTACCTTGCATAATGACAAGGTTACCATCCATTGGTATAACAAAAATCTTGACAACAGACTAACTTCAATAATGACAAGGCTACAATCCATTGGAGTAACAGAAATCTCAATGACAGACTACCTTCCATAAAGACAAGGCTACCATTCATTGGAGTAAAAAAATATCGACAACAGACTACATTCTATAATGACAAGGCTACATCCATTAGGGTAACAAAAATCTCGACAATAGACTGCCTTCCATAATGACAAGGCTACCATCCATTGGAGTAACAAAAATCTGAACAACAGACTATCTAGCATAATGACAAGGCTATCATCCATTGGAGTAAAAAAGATATCGATAATAGACAACCTTAAATAATGACAAGGCTACCATCCATTGGAGTAACAAAAATCTCTACAAAATACTACCTTCCATAATTACAAGGTTACCATCCATTGAAATAACAAAAATCTCGACAATAGACTACCTTCCATAATGACAAGGCTACCATCCATTGGAGTAACAAAAATCTGATCAACAGACTATCTTACATAATGACAAGGCCACCATTCAATGCAGTAACAAAAATCTCGACAACAGACTACCTTCCATAATTACAAGGCTATCATCCATTGGAGTAACAAAGATATCGATAACAGAATACCTTCAATAATGACAAGGCTACTATCTATTGGAGTAACAAAAATCTCGACAAAAGACTACCTTCCATAATGACAAGGCTACCATCCATTGGAGTAACAAAAATATGAACAACAGACTACCTTCCATAATAACAAGGCTACAATCCATTGGAGTAACAGAAATCTCAATGACAGACTACCTTACATAATGACAAGGCTGCAATCCATTGGACTAATAGAAATCTTAATGACAGACTACCTTCCATAATGACAAGGCTACAATCCATTGGAGTAACAAAAATCTCGACAACAGACTACCTTCCATAATGACAAGGTTATCATCCATTGGAGTAACAAAGATATCGATAACAAACTACCTTCAATAATGACAAGGCTACCATCCATTGGAGTAACAAAAATCTTGACAAAAGACTACCTTCCATAATGACAAGGTTACCATCCATTGGAATAACAAAAACTCGACAATAGACTACCTTCCATAATGACAAGGCTATCATCCATTGGAGTAACAAAAATCTCGATAAAAAGCTACCTTCCATAATGATAAGGCTACCATTCATTGGAATATCAAAAATCTCGACAATAGACTTCCTTCCATAATGACAAGGCTACCATCCATTGGAATAACAAAATCTGAACAACATACTACCTTGCATAATGAGAAGGCTATCATCCATTGGAGTAACAAAGATATCGATAATAGACTACCTTCAATAATGACAAGGCTACCATCCATTGGAGTAACAAACATCTCGACAAAATACTACCTTCCATAATTATAAGGTTACCATCCATTGGAACAACAAAACTCTCGACAACAGACAACCTTCCATAATGACAAGGCTACCATCCATTGGAGTAACAAAAATCTGATCAACAGACTATCTTACATAATGACAAGGCTACAATCCATTGGAGTAACAGAAATCTCAATGATAGACTACCTTCCATAATGACAAGGCTACCATCCATTGGAGTAACAAAAATATCAACAACAGACTACCTTCCATAATGACAAGGCTATCATCCATTGGAGTAACAAAAATATCGACAAAATACTAGCTTCCATAATTACAAGGTTACCATCCATTGTAATAACAAAAATCTCGACAATAGACTACCTTCCATAAGGACAAGGCTACCATCCAATGGAATATCAAAAATCTCCACAACATACTACCTTCCATAATGACAAGGCTACCATCCATTGGAGTAACAAAAATCTTAACAACGGACTACCTTCCATAATGACAACGGTACAATCCATTGGAGTAACAAAAATCTCAACGACAGACTACCTTCCATAATGACAAGGCTACCATTCATTGGAGTAAAAAAATCTGAACAACAGACTACCTTAAATAATGACAAAGCTACAATCCATTGGAGTAACGGAAATCTCAATGACAGACTACCTTCCATAATGATAAGGCTATTATCCATTGGAGTAACAAAAATCTCGACAACGGACTACCTTCCATAATGACAAGGCTATCATCCATTGGAGTAACAAAGATATCGATAACAGACTACCTTCAATAATGACAAGGCTACCATCCATTAGAGTAACAAAAATCTCGACAAAAAACTACCTTCCATATTGCCAAGGCTACCATCCATTGGGGTAAAAAAAATCTCGACAACAGACTACCTTTCTTAATGGCAAGGCTACCATCCATTGGAGTAACAAAAATCTCGACAAAAAACGACCTTCCATAATGAAAAGGCTACCATCCTTTGGAATAACAAAAATCTCGACAATAGACTACCTTCAATAATGACAAGGCTACCATCCATTGGAGTAACAAAAATCTCAACGACAGACTACCTTCCATAATGACAAGGCTACCATTCATTGGAGTAACAAAAATCTGAACAACAGACTACCTTAAATAATGACAAGGCTACAATCCATTGGAGTAACAGAAATCTCAATGACAGACTACCTTCCATAATGATAAGGCTATCATCCATTGGAGTAACAAAAATCTCGACAACGTACTACCTTCCATAATGACAAGGCTATCATCCATTGGAGTAACAAAGATATCGATAACAGACTACCTTCAATAATGACAAGGCTACCATCCATTGGAGTAACAAAAATCTCGACAAAAAACTACCTTCCATATTGCCAAGGCTACCATCCATTGGGGTAAAAAAAATCTCGACAACAGTCTACCTTTCTTAATGGCAACGCTACCATCCATTAGAGTAACAAAAATCTCGACAAAAAACTACCTTCCATAATGAAAAGGCTACCATCCATTGGAATAACAAAAATCTCGACAATAGACTACCTTCCATAATGACAAGGCTACCATCCATTGGAGTAACAAAAATATGAACAACAAACTACCTTGCATAATGACAAGGCTATCATCCATTGGAGTAACAAAGATATCGACAACAAACTACCTTCAATAATGAAAAGGCTACCATCCATTGGAGTAACAAAAATCTCGACAAAAGACTACCTTCCATTATGACAAGGCTACCATCCAATGGAATAAAAAAATTCTTGACAACAGACTACCTTCCATAATGACAAGGCTACCATCCATTGTAGTAACAAAAATCTGAACAACAGACTACCTTCCATAATAACAAGGCTACAATCCATTGGAGTAACATAAATCTCAATGAAAGACTACCTTCCATAATGACAAGGCTACCATCCATTGGAGTAACAAAAATCTCGACAACAGAGTACCTTCCATAATGACAAGGTTATCATCCATTGGAGTAACAAAGATATCGATAACAGACTACCTTCAATAATGACAAGGCTACCATCCATTGGAGTAACAAATATCTCGACAAAAGACTACCTTCCATAATGACAAGGTTACCATCCATTGGAATAACAAAAATCTCGACAATAGACTACCTTCCATAATGACAAGGCTATCATCCATTGGTGTAACAAAAATCTCGATAAAAAACTACCTTCCATAATGAAAAGGCTACCATCCATTGGAATAACAAAAATCTCGACAATAGACTACCTTCCATAATGACAAGGCTACCATCCATTGGAGTAACAAAAATATGAACAACAGACTACCTTGCATAATGACAAGGCTATCATCCATTGGAGTAACAAAGATATCGATAATATACTACCTTCAATAATGACAAGGCTACCATCCATTGGAGTAACAAAAATCTCGACAAAATACTACCTTCCATAATTACAAGGTTACCATCCATTGGAATAATAAAAATCTCGACAACAGACTACCTTCCATAATGACAAGGCTACCATCCATTGGAGTAACAAAGATATCGATAACAAACTACCTTCAATAATGACAAGGCTACCATCCATTGGAGTAACAAAAATCTCGACAAAAAACTACTTTCCATATTGCCAAGGCTACCATCCATTGGAGTAACAAAAATATGAACAAAAAACTACCTTGCCTAATGACAAGGCTATCATCCATTGGAGTAACAAAGATATCGACAACAAACTACCTTCAATAATGAAAAGGCTACCATCCATTAGAGTAACAATAATCTCGACAAAAGACTACCTTCCATAATGACAAGGCTACCATCCATTGGAGTAACAAAAATCTGAACAACAGACTACCTTCCATAATGACAAGGTTATCATCCATTGGAGTAACAAAGATATCGATAACAAACTACCTTCAATAATGACAAGGCTACCATCCATTGGAGTAACAAAAATCTCGACAAAAGACAACTTTCCATAATGACAAGGTTACTGTGGGATTTTGGATCGAACTCTAGCATGATCGAAGTACATGCTGTAGTCGAAGCATGTATTTGTCGAAGAATGCTTGTTAAATTAGGTTTTAGTGTTTAAACCCTAATTTGTTAAGTTAGCTTGATTATTAAGTTAGCTTGTATAATGGGCCTTGTGGAAAAAGCCCATTAGTTAGTATGTTAGGTTTTATTATAAATAGCATACTAGTCTCTCATCATTGCAACACAGCAAATCCTAATTTAGGGTGAGAGGGTTATTTGTTATTCTTGTAAACTTGTAATCTTGTTTTCTAAGAGAAAGTAAAGAATAGCAGTTATAACCAATTCTTGTGTTCTTCTTCTTCCTTGTTCGTTACTCCTCCCTTATTCTATACTTTGTTATTGGTATTGAATTCACAACAAATTGGTGCGGTGAGCGTGGAGAAGATGCCTTCAACAAAATATGAGATTGAAAAGTTCACCGGAGTGAATGATTTCGGTCTATGGCGCTTGAAGATGAAAGCCCTACTGGTTCAGCAGGGTTGTTTGGAAGCGTTGAAGGGAGCAACGGCGATGGACGCTGCGTTAACAGAAAGAGAGAAGACGACCATGATCGAGAAAGCACACAGCGCAATTTTGTTGAGCCTTGGTGATAAGGTTCTTCGACAGGTATCAAAGGAGACGACGGCATCAGGGTTATGGGTGAAACTTGAAAGTTTGTATATGACCAAATCTCTGGTAAATCGACTCTACCTGAAGCAAGCTTTGTATTCATTCAAGATGATTGAAGACAAAGTGTTGGCTGAGCAGTTGGATATGTTCAACAAGCTGATTCTTGATCTTGAAAATATTGATGTAAAGATTGATGATGAAGATCAAGCGCTGTTATTATTGTGCGCTTTGCCCAGATCACATGCTCACTTCAAAGAAACCCTCTTTTATGGAAGAGAGTCCCTGACCTTTGAAGAAGTTCAATCAGCTTTGTACTCTAAGGACTTGAACGAACGTAAGGAGCATAAACCTTCGACGGTTGGTGAAGGTTTGGCTGTTAAAGGAAAATTCGACAAGAGGAAAGGTAAAAATCAGTCGAAGTCTTATAGTGGTGATGCATCTGGTATTAGATGCTATCACTGTAAGAAAGTAGGTCACACAAGAAAGGTGTGCCCTGAACGCCTGAAAGATCATGGAGGTAAGGATAATGGCAACGCAGCTATTGTCCAAGATGATTTCGAATCATCTGATGTTCTTGTGGTTTCAAGCAAAAACTCGTCGAAGGAGTGGATTATGGATTCTGGATGCACTTGGCACATGACTCCAAACAAAGACTTGTTCGAGGAATTATGTGATCAAGATGGTGGATCTGTATTGCTGGGAAACAACAAAGCTTGCAAGATTGCAGGCGTTGGATCTGTGAGATTCAAGCTCCATGATGAGTCAATAAGATTGTTGACTGAAGTCAGGTATGTACCTGATTTGAAGAGAAATTTGATTTCTCTTGGTGAATTGGACAAGAAAGGATATGTTTTTCAAGGAGAGAAAAGTATCCTAAGAGTCATGAAAGGGTCGAAGGAAGTCTTGAGAGGCGTGAAGAAACAAGGCTTGTATACCCTTGAGGCTGAAGTTGTAAGTGGTTCGACAAATGTTGCATCCACGAAACCTTTGTCGAAAACAGAAATTTGGCACATGAGATTGGGCCATGTCAGTGAAAGGGGTCTGGTTGAATTAGGGAAACAAAATCTGCTTGGTGGAGATAAAGTCGAAAAGCTGAAGTTTTGTGAACCCTGTGTACTTAGAAAGTCCTGTAGAATGAAGTTCAACAAAGGCAAACAAAGAACACATGGATCCCTTGATTACATCCATGCTGATCTTTGGGGGCCTGCAAGGTGTCCATCACATTCAGGAGCAAAGTATTTTCTATCCATAGTAGATGACTATTCCAGAAAGTTATGGGTATTCATCCAGAAGACTAAGGATGAAACTTTTGAGAATTTCAAAAGTTGGAAGACTTTTGTCGAAAATCAAACTGGCAGAAAGGTAAAGAGGTTGAGAACCGACAATGGCCTTGAGTTTTGCAATGAGGCGTTCGACAGTTTTTGTGTTGCCTCTGGTATTGCAAGGCACAGAACTACCGCAGGTACTCCACAACAAAATGGTTTGGCTGAAAGGTTTAATCGAACTATTTTGGAGAGAGTTAGATGCATGTTGACTAGTGCGGGATTAAAGAAGGTGTTTTGGGCTGAGGCTGTTTCGACAGCAGCATATCTGATAAACAGATGTCCTTCGACAGCGTTAGATATGAAGACACCTGAAGAAGTTTGGTCGGGACATCCACCAGATCTCGACAAACTAAGAGTATTTGGCTGTGTAGCCTATGCTCACATTAGGCAAGACAAGGTCGAACCTAGAGCTCTGAAGTGCATGTTTATGGGATACCCTGAAGGAGTGAAAGCTTATAAGCTATGGTGCCTAGAGCCAGGTCACAGGAGGTGTATCACCAGTCGAGATGTAGTTTTCAATGAAACTGAAATGGCTTTCAAGAAAACTGATGATGTTGACGAAGAGCTGGAACAGGTAGAGATTCCTGTTGAGGTGGAGCATGTTGATGCTGAAATGCGTATCCCAGATGAAGTCGAAGAAGAAACAGAAGATTCTGATGATGTTGAGGAAACTGTTGATGACTACCTATTGTCGAGAGATAGGCAAAGAAGAGTCATAAAACCACCTCAGAGACTTGGATATGCAGATCTTGTAGCTTATGCCTTAATCTCTGCAAGTGAAGTTCTAGACGAAGAACCTAGAGATTATAAGGAAGTTATAAGGAGTCGAATGAAGACTGAATGGCTAAAGGCCATGCATGATGAGATGAAATCTCTCCATGATAATCACACTTGGGAACTAATCAAGAAACCTGTTGGGGCAAGGTTAGTCAGCTGTAAGTGGATTTTCAAAGTTAAGGAAGGAATTGAAGGAGTAATGTCGAAGAGGTACAAGGCAAGATTAGTCGCAAGGGGTTTCACTCAGAAAGAAGGTGTCGACTTCAATGATGTATTTTCCCCTGTTGTGAAGCACAGATCCATCCGAATGTTGCTTGCCATGGTGGCTCAGTTCGACCTTGAACTGGAACAAATGGATGTGAAGACTGCGTTCTTGTATGGTGACTTAGATGAAACTATCCTGATGAGGCAACCTGAAGGGTATGTCGAAAAGGGGAAAGAAGATTATGTGTGCAAACTGAAGAGATCTTTATATGGACTTAAACAATCTCCTCGACAGTGGAATAAGAGATTCGACAAGTTCATGGAACACATAGGTTTCATTAGAAGTCAGTTCGACCATTGTGTTTACTCCAGATTTCGACCTGAAAATTCATTTGTAATTTTGTTGCTTTATGTTGATGATATTCTGATAGCAAGCAACAATGTCGAAGATGTAATGAGGGTGAAGGCTGAACTCAATAAGGAGTTTGACATGAAGGATCTGGGAGCTGCATCTAGGATTCTTGGAATTGACATTCGAAGAGATAGAAAGCAGTCGAAATTATGCTTATCTCAAGAGGCATACCTACGAAAGATTCTTGACAAGTTTGGTATGTCGAACTCAAAGCCTGTTGTGACTCCAACAAACCCTCAATTCAAGCTGAGTATTGATCAATGTCCCAGTACTGATGTTGAAAGAACCTATATGAATAGCATCCCATATGCTAATATAGTTGGTTCTTTGATGTATGCTATGGTCTGTACTAGACCCGACATAGCATATGCAGTAAGTCTTGTAAGCAGGTACATGGCGAATCCTGGAAAGGCTCACTGGCAAGCGTTAAAGTGGATTCTAAGGTACATAAATGGGTCTCTGAACAGAGTCTTAATTTATGGTGGAGCCTTGGGTGAAGATAGTAAAGCAGCAGTCGAAGGCTATGTTGACTCTGATTATGCAGGCTGTATGGATTCCAGAAAATCTATTTCTGGATATGTTTTCACTATGTTTGGTACAGCAATTAGTTGGAAAGCAACTCTTCAGAAGGTTGTTGCCTTATCAACTACTGAAGCAGAATATATTGCCCTAACTGAAGTTGTGAAAGAAGCATTGTGGCTTGAAGGTTTTGCAAAGGAGCTGAAACTTCAAGGTCAAGGTATCACTGTTAAATGTGATAGTCAAAGTGCAATACACCTGTCGAAGAACTCAGCCTATCATGAGCGAACCAAGCACATAGATGTGAGGCTGCATTTCGTCAGAGGGGTAATCGAGCGTGGAGAATTCCAAGTGCTGAAGGTCTCGACAGATCACAATGCCGCTGATATGATCACCAAAACATTGCCAAGTTGCAAGTTTTTCCACTGTATGCAGTTGATAAAGCTGCATGAAGAAAGCTAGTTAGTGTCCCTTGATGCTGTAGAGTTAGGTCCAAGGTGGAGATTTGTGGGATTTTGGATCGAACTCTAGCATGATCGAAGTACATGCTGTAGTCGAAGCATGTATTTGTCGAAGAATGCTTGTTAAATTAGGTTTTAGTGTTTAAACCCTAATTTGTTAAGTTAGCTTGATTATTAAGTTAGCTTGTATAATGGGCCTTGTGGAAAAAGCCCATTAGTTAGTATGTTAGGTTTTATTATAAATAGCATACTAGTCTCTCATCATTGCAACACAGCAAATCCTAATTTAGGGTGAGAGGGTTATTTGTTATTCTTGTAAACTTGTAATCTTGTTTTCTAAGAGAAAGTAAAGAATAGCAGTTATAACCAATTCTTGTGTTCTTCTTCTTCCTTGTTCGTTACTCCTCCCTTATTCTATACTTTGTTATTGGTATTGAATTCACAACAGTTACCATCCATTGGAATAATAAAAATCTCGACAATAGACTTCCTTCCATAATGACAAGGCTATCATCCATTGGAGTAACAAAAATCTCGATAAAAAACTACCTTCCATAATGATAAGGCTACCATCCATTAGAATAACAAAAATTTCGACAATAGACTTCCTTCCATAATTACAAGACTACGATCCATTGGAGTAACAAAATCTGAACAACAGACTACCTTGCATAATGACAAGGCTATCATCGATTGGAGTAACAAACATATCGATAATAGACTACCTTCAATAATGACAAGGCTACCATCCATTGGAGTAACAAAACTCTCGACAACAGACTACCTTCCATAATGACAAGGCTACCATCCATTGGAGTAACAAAAATCTGATCAACAGACTATCTTACATAATGACAAGGCTACAATCCATTGGAGTAACAAAAATCTCAATGACAGACTACCTTCCATAATTACAAGGCTACCATCCATTGGAGTATAAAAAATATTGACAACATACTACCTTCCATAATGACAAGGCTATCATCCATTGGAGTAACAAAGATATCAATAACAGACTACCTTCAATAATGACAAGGCTACTATCCATTGGAGTAACAAAAATCTCGACAAAATACTAGTTTCCATAATGACAAGGTTACCATCCATTGGAATAACAAAAATCTCGACAATAGACTACCTTCCATAATGACAAGGCTACCATCCAATGGAATATAAAAAATCTCCACAACATACTACCTTCCATAATGGCAAGGCTACCATCCATTGGAGTAACAAAAATCTTAACAACAGACTTCCTTCCATAATGACAAGGCTATCATCCATTGGAGTAACAAAAATCTCGATAAAAAACTACCTTCCATAATGATAAGGCTACCATCCATTAGAATAACAAAAATTTCGACAATAGACTTCCTTCCATAATTACAAGACTACCATCCATTGGAGTAACAAAATCTGAACAACAGACTTCCTTGCATAATGACAAGGCTATCATCGATTGGAGTAATAAAGATATCGATAATAGACTACCTTCAATAATGACAAGGCTACCATCCATTGGAGTAACAAAAATCTCGACAAATTACTACCTTCCATAATTACAAGGTTACCATCCATTGGAACAACAAAACTCTCGACAACAGACTACCTTCCATAATGACAAGGCTACCATCCATTGGAGTAACAAAAATCTGATCAACAGACTATCTTACATAATGACAAGGCTACAATCCATTGGAGTAACAAAAATCTCAATGACAGACTACCTTCCATAATTACAAGGCTACCATCCATTGGAGTATAAAAAATATTGACAACATACTACCTTCCATAATGACAAGGCTATCATCCATTGGAGTAACAAAGATATCGATAACAGACTACCTTCAATAATGACAAGGCTACTATCCATTGGAGTAACAAAAATCTCGACAAAATACTAGTTTCCATAATGACAAGGTTACCATCCATTGGAATAACAAAAATCTCGACAATAGACTACCTTCCATAATGACAAGGCTACCATCCAATGGAATATAAAAAATCTCCACAACATACTACCTTCCATAATGGCAAGGCTACCATCCATTGGAGTAACAAAAATCTTAACAACAGACTACCTTCAATAATGACAAGGCTACCATCCATTGGAGTAACAAATATCTCGACAAAAGACTAGATTCCATAAAGACAAGGTTACCATCCATTAGAATAACAAAAATCACGATAAAAAACTACCTTCCATAATGATAAGGCTACCATCCATTGGAATAACAAAAATCTCGACAATAGACTACCTTCCATAATGACAAGGCTACCATCCATTGGAATAACAAAAATCTCGACAATAGACTGCCTTCCATAATGACAAGGCTACCATCCATTGGAGTAACAAAAATCAGAACAACAGACTACCTTGCATAATGAAAAGGCTATCATCCATTGGAGTAACAAAGATATCGATAATAGACTAACTTCAATAATGACAAGGCTACCATCCATTGGAGTAACAAAAATCTCGACAAAATACTACCTTCCATAATTACAAGGTTACCATCCATTGGAATAACAAAAATCTCGACAACAGACTACCTTCCATAATGACAAGGCTACCATCCGTTGGAGTAACAAAAATCTGAACAACAGACTATCTTACATAATGACAAGGCTGCAATCCATTGGAGTAACAAAAATCTCAACGACAGACTACCTTCCATAATGACAAGGCTACCATCCATTTGAGTAACAAAAATCTCGACAACAGACTACCTTCCATAATGAGAAGGCTATCATCCATTGGAGTAACAAAGATATCGACAATAGACTACCTTCAATAATGACAAGGCTACCATCCATTGAAGTTACAAAAATCTCGACATAAGACTACCTTCCATAATGACAAGGATACCATCCATTGGAATAACAAAAATCTTGACAACAGACTACCTTCCATAATGACAAGGCTACCATCCATTGGAGTAAAAAAAATATGAACCACAACTACCTTACATAATGACAAGGCTACAATCCATTGGAGTAACAGAAATCTTAATGACATACTACCTTCCATAACGACAACGATACCATTCATTGGAGTAAAAAAAATATCGACAACATACTACTTTCAATAATGACAAGGCTACATCCATTGGGGTAACAAAAATCTCCACAACAGCCTACCTTCCATAATGACAAGGCTACCATCCATTGGAGTATCAAAAATCTTAACAACAAACTACCTTCCATAATGACAAGGCTATAATCCATTGGAGTAACAGAAATCTCAACGACAGACAACCTTCCGTAATTACAAGGCTACCATTCATTGGAGTAATAAAAATCTGAACAATAGACTACCTTACATAATGACAAGGCTACAATCCATTGGAGTAACAGAAATCTCAATGACAGACTACCTTACAAAATGACAAGGCTACCATCCATTGGAGTAACAAAAATCTCGACAACGGACTACCTTCAATAATGACAAGGCTATCATCCATTGGAGTAACAAAGATATCGACAAAAAACTACCTTCCATATTGCCAAGGCTACCATCCATTGGGGTAAAAAAAATCTTGACAACAGACTACCTTCCTTAATGGCAAGGCTACCAACCATTGGAGTAACAAAAATCTCGACAAAAAACTACCTTCCATAATGATAAGGCTACCATCCATTGGAATAACAAAAATCTCGACAATAGACTACCTTCCATAATGACAAGGCTACCATCCATTGGAATAACAAAAATCTCGACAATAGACTGCCTTCCATAATGAGAAGGCTACCATCCATTGGAGTAACAAAAATCTGAACAACAGACTACCTTGCATAATGACAAGGCTATCAAACATTGGTGTAACAAAAATCTCAACGACAGACGACCTTCCATAATGACAAGGCTACCATCCATTGGAGTAACAAAAATCTCGATAACAGACTACCTTCCATAATGAGAAGGCTATCATCCATTGGAGTAACAAAGATATCGATAACAGACTACCTTCAATTTTGACAAGGCTACCATCCATTGGAGTAACGAAAATCTCGACAAAATACTACCTTCCATAATGACAAGGTTACCATCCATTGGAATAACAAAAATCTCGACAATAGACTACCTTCCATAATGACAAAGCTACCATCCAATGGAATATCAAAAATCATAACAACAGACTACCTTCCATAATGACAAGGCTATAATCCATTGGAGTAACAAAAATCTCAACGACAGACTACCTTCCGTAATGACAAGGCTACCATTCATTGGAGTAATAAAAATCTGAACAACAGACTACGTTACATAATGACAAGGCTACAATCCATTGGAGTAACAAAAATTTCAATGACAGACTACCTTCAATAATGACAAGGCTACCATCCATTGGTGTAATAAAAATCTCGACAACGGACTACCTTCCATAATGACAAGGATATCATCCATTGGAGTAACAAAGATATCGAAAAAAAACTACCTTCCATATTGCCAAGGCTACCATCCATTGGGGTAAAAAAAATCTCGACAACAGACTACCTTCCATAATGACAAGGCTACCATCCATTGGAATAACAAAAGTCTCGACAATAGACTACCTTCCATAATGACAAGGCTATCATCCATTGGAGTAACAAAAATCTCGATAAAAAACTACCTTCCATAATGATAAGGCTACCATCCATTGGAATAACAAAAATCTCGACAATAGACTACCTTCCATAATGACAAGGCTATCATCCATTGGAGTAACAAAAATCTCGACAATAGACTACCTTCCATAATGACAAGGCTATCATCCATTGGAGTAACAAAAATCTCGATAAAAAACTACCTTCCATAATGATAAGGCTACCATCCATTGGAATAACAAAAATCTCGACAATAGACTACCTTCCATAATGACAAGGCTACCATCCATTGGAATAACAAAAATCTCGACAATAGACTGCCTTCCATAATGACAAGGATACCATCCGTTGGAGTAACAAAAATTTGAACAACATACTACCTTACATAATAATGACAAGGCTGCAATCCATTGGTGTAACAAAAATCTCAACGACAAATTACCTTCCATAATGACAAGGTTACCATCCATTGGAGTAACAAAAATCTCGACAACAAACTACCTTCCATAATGAGAAGGCTATCATCCATTGGAGTAACAAAGATATCGATAACAGACTACCTTCAATAATGACAAGGCTACCATCCATTGGAGTAACGAAAATCTCGACAAAAAACTACCTTCCATAATGACAAGGCTACCATCCATTGGAATAAAAAGAATCTCGACAATAGACTACCTTCCATAATGACAAGGCTACCATCCATTGGAGTAACAAAATTCTCCATAAAAACGTACCTTCCATAATGATAAGTCTACCGTCCATTGGAATAACAAACATCTCGACAATAGACTACCTTCCATAATGAGAAGGCTACCATCCATTGTAGTAACAAAAATCTGAACAACAGACCACCTTGCATAATGACTAGGCTATCATCCATTGGAGTGACAAAGATATCGACAATAGACTACCTTCAATAATGACAACGCTACCATCCATTGAAGTTACAAAAATCTCGACATAAGACTACCTTCCATAATGACAAGGTTACCAACCATTGGAATAACAAAAATCTTGACAACAGACTACCTTCCATAATGACAAGGCTACCATCCTTTGGAGTAACAAAAATTTGAACAACAAACTACCTTACATAATGACAAGGCTACAATCCATTGGAGTAACAGAAATCTCAATGATAGACAACCTTCCATAACGACAAGGCTACCATTCACTGGAGTAAAAAAAATATCGACAACAGACTACTTTCAATAATGACAAGGCTACATCCATTGGGGTAACAAAAATCTCGACATCAGACTACCTTCCATAATGACAAGGCTACCATCCATTGGAGTAACAAAAATATCGACAAAAAACTACCTTCCATAATTATAAGGCTACCATCCATTGGAATAAAAAAAATCTCGACAATAGACTACCTTCCATAATGACAAGGCTATCATCCATTGGAGTAACAAAAATATCGATAAAAAACTACCTTCCATAATGATAAGGCTAGTATCAATTGGAATAACAAAAATCTCGACAATATACTACCTTCCATAATGACAAGGCTACCATCCAGTGGAATAACAAAAATCTCGACAATAGACTGCCTTCCATAATGACAAGGCTACCATCCATTGGAGTAACAAAAATATGAACAACAGACTACCTTGCATAATGACAAGGCTATCATCCATTGGAGTAACAAAGATATCGATAATAGACTACCTTCAATAATGACAAGGCTACCATCCATTGGAGTAACAAAAATCTCGAAAAAATACTACCTTCCATAATTACAAGGTTACCATCCATTGGAATAACAAAAATCTCGAAAACAGACTACCCTCCATAATGACAAGGCTACCATCCGTTGGAGTGACAAAAATCTGAACAACAGACTATCTTCCATAATGACAAGGCTGCAATCCATTGGAGTAACAAAAATTTCAACGACAAACTACCTTCCATAATGACAAGGCTACCATCCATTGGAGTAACAAAAATCTCGACAATAGACTACCTTCCATAATGAGAAGGCTATCATCCATTGGAGTAACAAAGATATCGATAACAGACTACCTTCAATTTTGACAAGGCTACCATCCATTGGAGTCACGAAAATCTCGACAAAATACTACCTTCCATAATGACAAGGTTACCATCCATTGGAATAACAAAAATCTCGACAACAGACTACCTTCCATAATGACAAGGCTACCATTCATTGGAGTAACAAAAATCTTAACAACAGACTATCTTCCATAATGACAAGGCTACAATCCATTGGAGTAACAAAAATCTCAACGACAAACTACCTTCCGTAATGATAAGGCTATCATCCATTGGGGTAAAGAAAATCTCGACAACAGACTACCTTCCATAATGGCAAGGCTACCATCCATTGGAGTAACAAAAATCTCGACAAAAAACTACCTTCCATAATGACAACGCTACCATCCATTGGAATAACAAAAATCTCGACAATAGACTACCTTCCATAATGACAAGGCTATCATCCATTGTAGTAACAAAAATATCGATAAAAAACTACCTTCCATAATGATAAGGCTACCAGCCATTGGAATAACAAAAATCTCGACAATAGACTACCTTCCATAATGACAAGGCTACCATCCATTGGAATAACAAAAATCTCGACAATAGACTGCCTTCCATAATGACAAGGCTACCATCCATTGGAGTAACAAAAATCTGAACAACAGAGTACCTTGCATAATGACAAGGCTATCATCCATTGGAGTAACAAAGATATCGATAATAGACTACCTTCAATAATGACAAGGCTACCATCCATTAGAGTAACAATAATCTCGACAAAATACTACCTTCCATAATTACAAGGTTACCATCCATTGGAATAACAAAAATGTCGATAACATACTACCTTCCATAATGACAAGGCTACCATCCGTTGGAGTAACAAAAATCTGAACAACAGACTACCTTCCATAATGACAAGGCTACCATCCATTGGAGTAACAAAAATCTCGACAAAAGACTACCTTCCATAATGACAAGGCTATCATCCTTTGGAGTAACAAAGATATCGATAACAGACTACCTTCAATAATGACAAGGCTACCATCCATTGGAGTAACGAAAATCTCGACAAAATACTACCTTCCATAATGACAAGGTTACCATCCATTGGAATAACAAAAATCTCGACAATAGACTACCTTCCATAATGACAAGGCTACCATCCAATGGAATATCAAAAATCTCCACAACAGACTACCTTCCATAATGACAAGGCTACCATCCATTGGAGTATCAAAAATCTTAACAACATACTACCTTCCATAATGACAAGGCTACTATCCATTGGAGTAACAAAAATCTCAACGACAGACTACCTTCCGTAATGACAAGGCTACCATTCATTGGAGTAATAAAAATCTGAACAACAGACTACCTTACATAATGACAAGGCTGCAATCCATTGGAGTAACAGAAATCTAAATGACAGACTACCTTCCATAATGACAAGGCTACCATCCATTGGAGTAACAAAAATCTCGACAACGGACTACCTTCCATAATGACAAGGCTATCATCCATTGAAGTAACAAAGATATCGACAAAAAACTACCTTCCATATTGCCAAGGCTACCATCCATTGGGGTAAAAAAAATCTCGACAACGGACTACCTTCCATAATGGCAAGGCTACCATCCATTGGAGTAACAAAAATCTCGACAAAAAACTACCTTCCATAATGACAAGGCTACCATCCATTGGAATAACAAAAATATCGACAATAGACTACCTTCCATAATGACAAGGCTATCATCCATTGTAGTAACAAAAATATCGATAAAAAACTACCTTCCATAATGATAAGGCTACCAGCCATTGGAATAACAAAAATCTCGACAATAGACTACCTTCCATAATGAAAAGGCTACCATCCATTGGAATAACAAAAATCTCGACAATAAACTGCCTTCCATAATGACAAGGCTACCATCCATTGGAGTAACAAAAATCTGAACAACAGACTACCTTGCATAATGACAAGGCTATCATCCATTGGAGTAACAAAGATATCGATAATAGACTACCTTCAATAATGACAAGGCTACCATCCATTGGAGTAACAATAATCTCGACAAAATACTACCTTCCATAATGACAAGGTTACCATCCATTGGAATAACAAAAATCTCGACAATAGACTACCTTCCATAATGACAAGGCTACCATCCAATGGAATATCAAAAATCTCCACAACAGACTACCTTCCATAATGACAAGGCTACCATCCATTGGAGTATCAAAAATCTTAACAACATACTACCTTCCATAATGACAAGGCTACAATCCATTGGAGTAACAAAAATCTCAACGACAGACTACCTTCCGTAATGACAAGGCTACCATTCATTGGAGTAATAAAAATCTCGATAAAAAACTACCTTCCATAATGATAAGGCTACCATCCATTGGAATAACAAAAATCTCGACAATAGACTACCTTCCATAATGACAAGGCTACCATCCATTGGAATAACAAAATTCTCGACAATAGATTGCCTTCCATAATGACAAGGATACCATCCGTTGGAGTAACAAAAATTTGAACAACAGACTACCTTACATAATAATGACAAGGCTGCAATCCATTGGAGTAATAAAAATCTCAACGACAGACTACCTTCCATAATGACAAGGCTACCATCCATTGGAGTAAGAAAAATCTCGACAACAAACTACCTTCCATAATGAGAAGGCTATCATCCATTGGAGTAACAAAGATATCGATAACAGACTACCTTCAATAATGACAAGGCTACCATCCATTGGAGTAACGAAAATCTCGACAAAAAACTACCTTCCATAATGACAAGTCTACCATCCATTGGCATAAAAATAATCTCGATAATAGACTACCTTCCATAATGACAAGGCTACCATCCATTGGAGTAACAAAATTCTCCATAAAAACCTACCTTCCATAATGATAAGTCTACCGTCCATTGGAATAACAAACATCTTGACAATAGACTACCTTCCATAATGAGAAGGCTACCAACCATTGTAGTAACAAAAATCTGAACAACAGACCACCTTGCATAATGACTAGGCTATCATCCATTGGAGTGACAAAGATATCGACAATAGACTACCTTCAATAATGACAAGGCTACCATCCATTGAAGTTACAAAAATCTCGACATAAGACTACCTTCCATAATGACAAGGTTACCATCCATTGGAATAACAAAAATCTTGACAACAGACTACCTTCCATAATGACATGGCTACCATCCATTGGAGTAACAAAAATTTGAACCACAACTACCTTACATAATGACAAGGCTACAATCCATTGGAGTAAAAGAAATCTCAATGACAGACAACCTTCCATAACGACAACGCTACCATTCATTGGAGTAAAAAAAATATCGACAACAGACTACTTTCAATAATGACAAGGCTACATCCATTGGGGTAACACAAATCTCCACAACAGACTACCTTCCATAATGAAAAGGCTACCATCCATTGGAGTATCAAAAATCTTAACAACAAACTACCTTCCATAATGACAAGGCTATAATCCATTGGAGTAACAAAAATCTCAACGACAGACAACCTTCCGTAATGACAAGGCTACCATTCATTGGAGTAATAAAAATCTGAACAATAGACTACCTTACATAATGACAAGGCTACAATCCATTGGAGTAACAGAAATCTCAATGACAGACTACCTTACAAAATGACAAGGCTACCATCCATTGGAGTAACAAAAATCTCGACAACGGACTACCTTCAATAATGACAAGGCTATCATCCATTGGAGTAACAAAGATATCGACAAAAAACTACCTTCCATATTGCCAAGGCTACCATCCATTGGGGTAAAAAAAATCTTGACAACAGACTACCTTCCTTAATGGCAAGGCTACCATCCATTGGAGTAACAAAAATCTCGACAAAAAACTACCTTCCATAATGATAAGGCTACCATCCATTGGAATAACAAAAATCTCGACAATAGACTACCTTCCATAATGACAAGGCTACCATCCATTGGAATAACAAAAATCTCGACAATAGACTGCCTTCCATAATGAGAAGGCTACCATCCATTGGAGTAACAAAAATCTGAACAACAGACTACCTAGCATAATGACAAGGCTATCATCCATTGGAGTAACAAAGATATCGATAATAGACTACCTTCAATAATGACAAGGCTACCATCCATTGGAGTAACAAAAATCTCGACAAAATACTACCTTCCATAATTACAAGGTTACCATCCATTGGAATAACAAAAATCTCGACAACAGACTACCTTCCATAATGACAAGGCTACCATCTGTTGGAGTAACAAAAATCTGAACAACAGACTATCTTACATAATGACAAGGCTGCAATCCATTGGAGTAACAAAAATCTCAACGACAGACGACCTTCCATAATGACAAGGCTTCCATCCATTGGAGTAACAAAGATCTCGATAACAGACTACCTTCCATAATGAGAAGGCTATCATCCATTGGAGTAACAAAGATATCGATAACAGACTACCTTCAATTTTGACAAGGCTACCATCCATTGGAGTAACGAAAATCTCGACAAAATACTACCTTCCATAATGACAAGGTTACCATCCATTAGAATAACAAAAATCTCGACAATAGACTACCTTCCATAATGACAAAGCTACCATCCAATGGAATATCAAAAATTATAACAACAGACTACCTTCCATAATGACATGGCTATCATCCATTGGAGTAACAAAAATCTCAACGACAGACTAACTTCCGTAATGACAAGGCTACCATTCCTTGGAGTAATAAAAATCTGAACAACAAACTACCTTACATAATGACAAGGCTACAATCCATTGGAGTAACAAAAATTTCAATGACAGACTACCTTCCATAATGACAAGGCTACCATCCATTGGTGTACTAAAAATCTCGACAACGGACTACCTTCCATAATGACAAGGCTATCATCCATTGGAGTAACAAAGATATCGACAAAAAACTACCTTCCATATTGCCAAGGCTACCATCCATTGGGGTAAAAAAAATCTGGACAACAGACTACCTTCCACAATCGCAAGGCTACCATCCATTGGAGTAACAAAAATCTCGACAAAAAACTACCTTCCATAATGACAAGGCTACCATCCACTGGAATAACAAAAATCTCGAAAATAGACTACCTTCCATAATGACAAGGCTATCATCCATTGGAGTAACAAAAATCTCGATAAAAAACTACCTTCCATAATGATAAGGCTATCATCCATTGGAATAACAAAAATCTCGACAATAGACTACCTTCCATAATGACAAGGCTACCATCCATTGGAATTGTAACACCCCAGTTTCAATTATTTGATTTATTTAAATTTGGGAAATTATTTTATTAGAATTAATAAAATAAAAAGGAATTATTTATTTTGAAATATGGAGGAAAATAAAAGAAATAAGAAATATGGATTTCTTTTAAGTTATTGGGCTTGGATGTTGTTAGTAAAGAGTGGGGGTGCAGGAGAAATAAAGATGTGTTTTGGAACTCAAGTTATTTTTTTTCTCATTATTCATGATAACACAGAAGTTGGGATTTTGGGAAGCAGAGCTCTGAAGGTACGAAGAACGAAGAACATCGCTCAAAAAGTTCAAAGCTGCTAATTGATAAGGTAAGGGGGGCTATTACTCGATTTACCTTTGTTTATGGGTTTATGTACGGTTGATTTGGGTAATCGTAGGGAAAAACCCCAATTGTTAGATGTTAGTAGGGATCGATACCCTTAGGATTGAACTTTGTTAAAGAGGGTTTAGGTTCTCAATTTTATGAAATCAATTAACGATTTTAGGTTCTCAATTTTATGAAATCAATTAACGATTTTAGGTTCCTAATGGTGGATTGGGAGTATATCTGCATGATCGTGAATTTACCTTAGAAGTTATAGGGATAACCCCAATGTTAGCAGATTTCCCCAAAATGATCGACTAATCACTTCTAAGGTTACTATAATGATTGTTGGTAATTAGGAAATTGAGGTGTTGTTTTAAATTATACAAAATCGATGTCGTTAGGTACCGAAATGCGCGTTTTGGCTGGCATTTTCCCGCGTTTGGCTGCTGTTCTGAGCTGGTACAAGTACAGGAAAATTCTGTACGCGCTCAGCAACACGTGCCGTGTTGCACAACACGGGCACCCGTGTTGCTCTTCTGTGTTGGTAAAGTAATGTGTTTTCTGGACACATTACAACACGGGCCGTGTTGCACAACACGGGTACCCGTGTTGGTCCCCTGTAATGAGAAAAAAAAATGTGTTTTCTGGATATGTTACAACACGGGCCGTGTTGCACAACACGGGCACCCGTGTTGATGCTGCTGTGTTGATTTTCTGAATTTTGTTTTCTGTGCGTTATTGTGGATTTTATTGTCATGCTTTTGGATAATGTTATCGAGCATGAATTATGATATGACTTGATATGATTGATGTTTAAATAGTATGCTGAGTGATTACATGCTATCCATATCCTGTTATGATTGATGTTGTTGATGTGCATGATATGTTGATTGATGTTCATAGTATGCTGAGTGTTACATACTTACATATCATGTTGCATTTGTTAATTCCCATTGTGTGGAATTAACATGGTGGCCAATATACGTGTCCGCGATTTAATGGAACGTTGAGGTGGTAGCCGTGTCCGCGATATAATGGAACGGTGAGTTATCCGTGACCCGAGATTTAATGGGGAGGTAAAGTGGTACCACATGCATGGGTGTGTTGCATTACCTTGAATATAACATGAATGGATGATTTTTCCAATGTTGTATTTGATTGTTTGTAGGCACGTATGGTTGCTAAATTGTTGACGATATTTGATGTTAATTGCAAATATGAAAAATAATATATATGGGTATATGAATTGTAAAGATTTTTGTAAACTATGAAATATGCTAATTGTTGGGTGATGCTTATGGTTTCCTGAATTGGTTGTTATGAACGTATAATCAAATGTATAATTGAGATGCTCACCCTTACTGTTGAATATTTCAGATTGAGGAGCTTCGTTCAGGTGCTTGGCGAAGGCTCGTCGTTTCTAGTTTATTTTCGTTTTAGTATTGTCCGGGTCATGCTCTGATAGTTGTAACTCCGGGAACGTTTGTTTGTCGAGCTGTTTTAGTCAGACTCGTTTAATTCCTTATGTTTTGTTATAATATGATGTTGACATTTTCCAGATGTTAATCCCTGATGATTTTGAAAATATTATAACATTGATTTTATTAATTAAATTATTCCGCTGTGTAAACATGTATGAGTTACTACTACGTTATGCATGACAGGAATTTGTTTTATTAAAAGAGAATTGTAGCATCCTCGATTATACATGTACTCTGAAATTATGATTTTAATATTTGTGAAAATTTATTCGGGGTTTAGAGGGTGTTACAATAGTGGTATCAGAGCATAGTTGGTCGTTGCGACCAGAGTCTTGAGTCAGTCATCCCTTTTGTATGCGATTAGTGTAAGGTAACACTGTCGATACTGTATTCTAATGTGGAGTATGTTTTAATTCTCAGGAATATGGCTGGAAGGGGTAACGGACGAAATGATGCTGCACTAGCTGAGGCTTTGGGGATGTTAGCTGGTGTACTTGCTAGAAACCCAACTGGAGGCGTGATTGGTGCTGATAGGCAATTGGGAAATTTCCAAAGGAACAATCCTCCGTTGTTCAAAGGTACACATGACCCTGAAGGTGCTCAGAAGTGGCTGAAGGAAATCGAAAGGATTTTCCGTGTGATTGATTGTACTGAAGATCTGAAAGTCAGATATGGTACGCATATGTTGGCAGAAGAGGCCGACGACTGGTGGGTTGCCACAAGGACTGAAATGGTTCAGGATGGAGAGGCACTGTCTTGAGCTAACTTCAGAAGAGCTTTTCTGAGGAGGTACTTTCCTGAAGATGTTCGGGGAAGAAAGGAAATTGAGTTTTTGGAGCTTAAGCAGGGCAATCTGACTGTTAGTGAGTATGCTACTAAGTTCACTGAGCTGGCAAAGTATTATGCTCACTACAACAATGATGAGGCTGGAGAATTCTCTAAGTGTATCAAATTTGAGAATGGTCTCCGAGATGAGATTAAGCAGGGAATCAGGTACCAGCGTATTCGTAGATTTTCTGACCTGGTGGATTGTAGCAGAATCTTGGAAGAAGATATTACCAGGAATAGGTCGTCGCACTCTCGTGGGGCTGTTGATAAAAGGGGAAAGCAACATATGGACCGTGGCAAGCCATATGGTAGAGATAACCAGAGATCAGGCGGTTGGAAAAGGCCTAGTGGGGGAGATTCTAAGGCTCCTATCAGATGCTACAGGTGTGGTGAGTCTGGTCATCACATTCGAGATTGCAAGAGTGATGAGAAGAAGTGCTATAAATGTGGAAAGGCTGGTCATTTGTCTATTGATTGCAAAGGGAAGTCTGTTACTTGCTACAATTGTGGCGAAGAAGGTCACATTCGTCCGCAGTGTCCTAAGCCTAGGAAGGATCAGTCAGGTGGAAAAGTGTTCGCTTTGTCTGGATCTGAGACTACTCCAGAGGATCGATTGATTAAAGGTACGTGTTTTATTCATGGCACACCTTTAGTTGCAATTATTGATACTGGTGCAACTCATTCTTTCATTTCTTTGGATTGTGCTGAGAGGTTGAAACTGGACATATCTGGTATGCGAGGTAGAATGGTTGTTTATACTCCTGCATCGGGTTCAGTGACAACTTCACTTGTATGTAGGAATTGTCCTATTGAGATTTTTGGTAGAGGTTTCGGTATGGATTTAGTGTGCCTACCGCTTGAACAAATTGATATTATCCTTGGGATGAACTGGTTGGAATTCAATCGGGTTCATCTGAACTGCTTTGCTAAGACGGTGGTTTTTCCAGAAGCAGTTGGTGTCGAGAACTTGACTATGACTGCTAGGCAGGTACAAGAAGCAATGGAGGACGGTGCTAATGTGTTTATGTTACTTGCTTCGTTAGATGCAACAGGAAAGGTCAGGAGTGGGGAATTGCCAGTGGTGTGTGATTTTCAAGAAGTCTTTCCTGATGATGTTGGTGAAGTACCTCCAGAGAGAGAAGTGGAATTTTCTATAGATTTGATTCCTGGTACGAGACCGGTGTCGATGGCGCCATATCGTATGTCTGCGTCTGAGTTGGCTAAATTGAAGAGTCAGTTGGAAGATTTACTGGAGAAGAAGTTTATTCGTCCAAGTGTTTCGCCTTGTGGTGCTCCGATATTGTTGGTTAAGAAGAAAGAAGGTTCTATGAGACTGTGTGTTGATTACAGGCAATTGAACAAGGTAACCTTTAAGAATCGGTACCCGTTACCGAGGATTGATGATTTAATGGATCAGCTAATTGGAGCCAGTGTATTCAGTAAGATTGACTTGAGATCTGGATATCATCAGATTCGTGTGAAAGCGGAAGATATTCAAAAGACTGCTTTTCGAACGAGGTATGGGCATTATGAATATTCTGTTATGCCGTTCGGAGTTACTAATGCACCTGGTGTTTTCATGGAATATATGAATAGGATTTTTCATCCGTATCTGGATAAATTTGTTGTGGTTTTTATTGATGACATTCTGATTTATTCCAAGAATGACGAAGAGCATGCGGAACATCTCAGAATTGTGTTAGAGTTGTTGAAAGATAAGAAGTTGTATGCAAAGTTGTCCAAATGTGAGTTCTGGCTGAGTGAAGTTAGTTTTCTTGAACATGTGATTTCTAAGAATGGTATTGCCGTGGATCCTACAAAAGTAGAAGCAGTATCTCAGTGGGAAGCGCCGAAGACTGTTTCTGAAATCAGAAGTTTTCTTGGTCTTGCAGGTTATTACAGAAAGTTTATCGAAGGATTCTCAAAGTTAGCATTGCCATTGACGAAATTGACTCGTAAAGGACAAGCGTTTATTTGGGATTCTGATTGTGAGAAAGGTTTCCAAGAATTGAAGCGGAGATTGACTAGTGCTCCTATTCTGATTTTGCCGAATCCGGTGGAATCTTTTGTGGTCTATTGCGATGCATCTCTGTTGGGTTTAGTTGGTGTTTTAATGCAGAATCAGCAGGTAGTTGCGTATGCTTCGAGACAGTTGAAGGTTCATGAAAGGAACTATCCTACTCATGATTTAGAGTTGGCAGCAGTTGTGTTTGTCTTGAAATTGTGGAGACATTATCTGTATGGTTCGAGATTTGAAGTGTATAGTGATCATAAGAGTTTGAAGTATCTTTTCGATCAGAAAGAGCTCAATATGAGGCAAAGAAGGTGGTTGGAATTTCTCAAAGATTATGATTTTGGTTTGAATTACCATCCTGGTAAGGCAAATGTGGTTGCAGATGCTTTGAGCAGGAAATCCGTGCATATGTCTATGATGATGGTTCGTGAATTGGAGTTAATTGAACAATTCCGAGATTTGAGTTTAATTTGTGAAAGTACTCCGAAGTGTGTTCGTTTGGGTATGTTGAAACTTACTAGTGGTATTCTAGAAGAGATCAGGATCGGGCAAAAATCTGATGTTAATTTAGTTGATAAATTGACATTGATCAACCAAGGTCAAGGTGGTGAGTTTAGAATTGATGAAAATGATGTTATGAGATTTGGCGATAGAGTTTGTGTTCCTGATGTCGCAGAAATCAAGCAGAGTATATTAGAGGAAGGACATCGCAGTGGGATGAGTATTCATCCGGGTGCCACGAAAATGTATCATGATTTGAAGAAATTGTTTTGGTGGCCGGGAATGAAAAAGGAAATAGCTGAATTTGTGTATGCATGTTTAATCTGTCAGAAATCGAAGATTGAACATCAGAAGCCGTCTGGATTTATGCAACCAATGTTTATTCCAGAATGGAAGTGGGATAGTATTTCTATGGATTTTGTATCTGGGTTGCCGAGGACTCCTATGAATTGTGAAGCGATATGGGTCGTTGTGGATAGGTTGACTAAGTCTGCTCATTTTATACCAGTGCGAATGGATTACTCAATGGAGAGATTGGCACAGTTATATATTGAGAAGATAGTGAGTTTACATGGAGTTCCTTCTAGTATTGTGTCAGATAGAGATCCGAGATTCACTTCGAAATTTTGGGAAGGATTGCAGAAAGCTTTGGGTACTAAATTGAGGTTGAGTTCAGCTTACCATCCTCAGACTGATGGACAGACGGAGAGGACGATTCAATCGTTAGAAGATTTATTGCGTGCTTGTGTTTTAGAGAAGGGTGGAGCTTGGGATAGCTATTTGCCATTGATTGAATTTACTTATAACAATAGTTACCATTCGAGTATTGGCATGGCTCCGTTCGAGGCATTGTATGGTAGACGGTGTAGAACACCTCTGTGTTGGTATGAATCTGGAGAGAGTTTGGTAATTGGGCCAGAGATTGTTCAGCAGACTACTGAAAAGATCAAATTGATTCAAGAGAGGATGAGAGCTTCTCAGAGTCGTCAGAAAAGTTATCATGATAAGAGGAGAAAGAATTTAGAATTCAGTGCTGGAGATCATGTGTTTATGAGAGTTACTCCGATGACGGGTATTGGTCGAGCGTTGAAATCTAAGAAGTTGACTCCGCGTTTTATTGGTCCATTTCAGATTACAGAAAGAGTTGGAGATGTTGCTTATCGTATTGCTTTACCTCCGAGACTTGCGAATTTGCACGATGTTTTTCATGTTTCTCAGCTGAGGAGATACATTCCAGACCCATCTCATGTAATCCAAATAGATGATGTACAGGTGAGAGATAACCTGACAGTAGAAACATTGCCTATGAGGATAGAAGATCGGGAAGTGAAACAGTTAAGAGGTAAAGAGATAGCATTAGTGAAGGTTGCTTGGGGAGGTCCAGCAGATGGAAATATCACTTGGGAGCTGGAGAGCCAGATGAAAGAGGCTTATCCGGAACTGTTCGTCTAAGGTATGTTTTCGAGGACGAAAACTCTTTTAGTGGGGGAGAGTTGTAACACCCCAGTTTCAATTATTTGATTTATTTAAATTTGGGAAATTATTTTATTAGAATTAATAAAATAAAAAGGAATTATTTATTTTGAAATATGGAGGAAAATAAAAGAAATAAGAAATATGGATTTCTTTTAAGTTATTGGGCTTGGATGTTGTTAGTAAAGAGTGGGGGTGCAGGAGAAATAAAGATGTGTTTTGGAACTCAAGTTATTTTTTTTCTCATTATTCACGATAACACAAAAGTTGGGATTTTGGGAAGCAGAGCTCTGAAGGTACGAAGAACGAAGAACGAAGAACATCGCTCAAAAAGTTCAAAGCTGCTAATTGATAAGGTAAGGGGGGCTATTACTCGATTTACCTTTGTTTATGGGTTTATGTAAGGTTGATTTGGGTAATCATAGGGAAAAACCCCAATTGTTAGATGTTAGTAGGGATCGATACCCTTAGGATTGAACTTTGTTAAAGAGGGTTTAGGTTCTCAATTTTATGAAATCAATTAACGATTTTAGGTTCTCAATTTTATGAAATCAATTAACGATTTTAGGTTCCTAATGGTGGATTGGGAGTATATCTGCATGATCGTGAATTTACCTTAGAAGTTATAGGGATAACCCCAATGTTAGCAGATTTCCCCAAAATGATCGACTAATCACTTCTAAGGTTACTATAATGATTGTTGGTAATTAGGAAATTGAGGTGTTGTTTTAAATTATACAAAATCGATGTCGTTAGGTACCGAAATGCGCGTTTTGGCTGGCATTTTCCCGCGTTTGGATGCTGTTCTGAGCTGCTACAGGTACAGGAAAATTCTGTACGCGCTCAGCAACACGGGCCGTGTTGCACAACACGGGCACCCGTGTTGCTCTTCTGTGTTGGT
The DNA here is from genome assembly GCA_948472305.1 of Vicia faba. Classification (NCBI taxonomy): domain Eukaryota; kingdom Viridiplantae; phylum Streptophyta; class Magnoliopsida; order Fabales; family Fabaceae; genus Vicia; species Vicia faba. The sequence goes on along the minus strand of OX451739.1, from coordinate 582,660,533 downwards.
AAAGTAATGTGTTTTCTGGACACATTACAACACGGGCCGTGTTGCACAACACGGGTACCCGTGTTGGTCCCCTGTAATGAGAAAAAAAATGTGTTTTCTGGATATGTTACAACACGGGCCGTGTTGCACAACACGGGCACCCGTGTTGATGCTTCTGTGTTGATTTTCTGAATTTTGTTTTCTGTGCGTTATTGTGGATTTTATTGTCATGCTTTTGGATAATGTTATCGTGCATGAATTATGATATGACTTGATATGATTGATGTTTAAATAGTATGCTGAGTGATTACATGCTATCCATATCCTGTTATGATTGATGTTGTTGATGTGCATGATATGTTGATTGATGTTCATAGTATGCTGAGTGTTACAAACTTACATATCATGTTGCATTTGTTAATTCCCATTGTGTGGAATTAACATGGTGGCCAATATACGTGTCCGCGATTTAATGGAATGTTGAGGTGGTAGCCGTGTCCGCGATATAATGGAACGGTGAGTTATCCGTGACCCGAGATTTAATGGGGCGGTAAAGTGGTACCACATGCATGGGTGTGTTGCATTACCTTGAATATAACATGAATGGATGATTTTTCCAATGTTGTATTTGATTGTTTGTAGGCACGTATGGTTGCTAAATTGTTGACGATATTTGATGTTAATTGCAAATATGAAAAATAATATATATGGGTATATGAATTGTAAAGATTTTTGTAAACTATGAAATATGCTAATTGTTGGGTGATGCTTATGGTTTCCTGAATTGGTTGTTATGAACGTATAATCAAATGTATAATTGAGATGCTCACCCTTACTGTTGAATATTTCAGATTGAGGAGCTTCGTTCAGGTGCTTGGCGAAGGCTCGTCGTTTCTAGTTTATTTTCGTTTTAGTATTGTCCGGGTCATGCTCTGATAGTTGTAACTCCGGGAACGTTTGTTTGTCGAGCTGTTTTAGTCAGACTCGTTTAATTCCTTATGTTTTGTTATAATATGATGTTGACATTTTCCATATGTTAATCCCTGATGATTTTGAAAATATTATAACATTGATTTTATTAATTAAATTATTCCGCTGTGTAAACATGTATGAGTTACTACCACGTTATGCATGACAGGAATTTGTTTTATTAAAAGAGAATTGTAGCATCCTCGATTATACATGTACTCTGAAATTATGATTTTAATATTTGCGAAAATTTATTCGGGGTTTAGAGGGTGTTACAGGAATAACAAAAATCTCGACAATAGACTGCCTTCCATAATGACAAGGATACCATCCGTTGGAGTAACAAAAATTTGAACAACAGACTACCTTACATAATAATGACAAGGCTGCAATCCATTGGAGTAACAAAAATCTCAACGACAGACTACCTTCCATAATGACAAGGCTACCATCCATTGGAGTAACAAAAATCTCGACAACAAACTACCTTCCATAATGAGAAGGCTATCATCCATTGGAGTAACAAAGATATCGATAACAGACTACCTTCAATAATGACAAGGCTACCATCCATTGGAGTAACGAAAATCTCGACAAAAAACTACCTTCCATAATGACAAGGCTACCATCCATTAGAATAAAAAGAATCTCGACAATAGACTACCTTCCATAATGACAAGGCTACCATCCATTGGAGTAACAAAATTCTCCATAAAAACCTACCTTCCATAATGATAAGTCTACCGTCCATTGGAATAACAAACATCTCGACAATAGACTACCTTCCATAATGAGAAGGCTACCATCCATTGTAGTAACAAAAATCTGAACAACAGACCACCTTGCATAATGACTAGGCTATCATCCATTGGAGTGACAAAGATATCGACAATAGACTACCTTCAATAATGACAACGCTACCATCCATTGAAAATAAGAAAATCTCGACATAAGACTACCTTCCATAATGACAAGGTTACCAACCATTGGAATAACAAAAATCTTGACAACAGACTACCTTCCATAATGACAAGGATACCATCCATTGGAGTAACAAAAATTTGAACAACAAACTACCTTACATAATGACAAGGCTACAATCCATTGGAGTAACAGAAATCACAATGATAGACAAATTTCCATAACGACAAGGCTACCATTCACTGGAGTAAAAAAAATATCGACAACAGACTACTTTCAATAATGACAAGGCTACATCCATTGGGGTAACAAAAATCTCGACATCAGACTACCTTCCATAATGACAAGGCTACCATCCATTGGAGTAACAAAAATATCGACAAAAAACTACCTTCCATAATGACAAGGCTACCATCCATTGGAATAAAAAAAATCTCGACAATAGACTACCTTCCATAATGACAAGGCTATCATCCATTGGAGTAACAAAAATATCGATAAAAAACTACCTTCCATAATGATAAGGCTAGTATCCATTGGAATAACAAAAATCTCGACAATAGACTACCTTCCATAATGACAAGGCTACCATCCATTGGAATAACAAAAATCTCGACAATAGACTGCCTTCCATAATGACAAGGCTACCATCCATTGGAGTAACAAAAATCTGAACAACAGACTACCTTGCATAATGACAAGGCTATCATCCATTGGAGTAACAAAGATATCGATAATAGACTACCTTCAATAATGACAAGGCTACCATCTATTGGAGTAACAAAAATATCGAAAAAATACTACCTTCCATAATTACAAGGTTACCATCCATTGGAATAACAAAAATCTCGACAACAGACTACCCTCCATAATGACAAGGCTACCATCCATTGGAGTAACAAAAATCTGAACAACAGACTATCTTCCATAATGACAAGGCTGTAATCCATTGGAGTAACAAAAATCTCAACGACAAACTACCTTCCATAATGACAAGGCTACCATCCATTGGAGTAACAAAAATCTCGACAATAGACTACCTTCCATAATGAGAAGGCTATCATCCATTGGAGTAACAAAGATATCGATAACAGACTACCTTCAATTTTGACAAGGCTACCATCCATTGGAGTAACGAAAATCTCGACAAAATACTACCTTCCATAATGACAAGGTTACCATCCATTGGAATAACAAAAATCTCGACAACAGACTACCTTCCATAATGACAAGGCTACCATCCATTGGAGTAACAAAAATCTTAACAACAGACTATCTTCCATAATGACAAGGCTACAATCCATTGGAGTAACAAAAATCTCAACGACAAACTACCTTCCGTAATGATAAGGCTATCATCCATTGGGGTAAAGAAAATCTCGACAACAGACTACCTTCCATAATGGCAAGGCTACCATCCATTGGAGTAACAAAAATCTCGACAAAAAACTACCTTCCATAATGACAAGGCTACCATCCATTGGAATAACAAAAATCTCGACAATAGACTACCTTCCATAATGACAAGGCTATCATCCATTGTAGTAACAAAAATATCGATAAAAAACTACCTTCCATAATGATAAGGCTACCAGCCATTGGAATAACAAAAATCTCGACAATAGACTACCTTCCATAATGACAAGGCTACCATCCATTGGAATAACAAAAATCTCGACAATAGACTGCCTTCCATAATGACAAGGCTACCATCCATTGGAGTAACAAAAATCTGAACAACAGACTACCTTGCATAATGACAAGGCTATCATCCATTGGAGTAACAAAGATATCGATAATAGACTACCTTCAATAATGACAAGGCTACCATCCATTGGAGTAACAATAATCTCGACAAAATACTACCTTCCATAATTACAAGGTTACCATCCATTGGAATAACAAAAATGTCGATAACATACTACCTTCCATAATGACAAGGCTACCATCCGTTGGAGTAACAAAAATCTGAACAACAGACTACCTTCCATAATGACAAGGCTACCATCCATTGGAGTAACAAAAATCTCGACAAAAGACTACCTTCCATAATGACAAGGCTATCATCCATTGGAGTAACAAAGATATCGATAACAGACTACCTTCAATAATGACAAGGCTACCATCCATTGGAGTAACGAAAATCTCGACAAAATACTACCTTCCATAATGACAAGGTTACCATCCATTGGAATAACAAAAATCTCGACAATAGACTACCTTCCATAATGACAAGGCTACCATCCAATGGAATATCAAAAATCTCCACAACAGACTACCTTCCATAATGACAAGGCTACCATCCATTGGAGTATCAAAAATCTTAACAACATACTACCTTCCATAATGACAAGGCTACAATCCATTGGAGTAACAAAAATCTCAACGACAGACTACCTTCCGTAATGACAAGGCTACCATTCATTGGAGTAATAAAAATCTGAACAACAGACTACCTTACATAATGAAAAGGCTACAATCCATTGGAGTAACAGAAATCTAAATGACAGACTACCTTCCATAATGAAAAGGCTACCATCCATTGGAGTAACAAAAATCTCGACAACGGACTACCTTCCATAATGACAAGGCTATCATCCATTGAAGTAACAAAGATATCGACAAAAAACTACCTTCCATATTGCCAAGGCTACCATCCATTGAGGTAAAAAAAATCTCGACAACGGACTACCTTCCATAATGACAAGGCTACCATCCATTGGAGTAACAAAAATTTCGACAAAAGACTATCTTCCATAATGACAAGGCTACCATCCAATGGAATAAAAAAATTCTCGACAACAGACTACCTTCCATAATGACAACGCTACCATCCATTGGAGTAACAAAAATCTGAACAACAGACTACCTTCCATAATAACTAGGCTACAATACATTGGGGTAACAGAAATCTTAATGACAGACTACCTTACATAATGACAAGGCTACAATCCATTGGAGTAACAGAAATCTCAATGACAGACTACCTTCCATAATGACAAGGCTATCATCCATTGGAGTAACAAAGATATCGACAAAAAACTACCTTCCATATTGCCAAGGCAACCATCCATTGGGGTAAAAAAAATCTCGACAACAGACTACCTTCCACAATCGCAAGGCTACCATCCACTGGAGTAACAAAAATCTCGACAAAAAACTACCTTCCATAATGACAAGGCTACCATCCATTGGAATAACAAAAATCTCGACAATAGACTACCTTCCATAATGACAAGGCTATCATCCATTGGAGTAACAAAAATCTCGATAAAAAACTACCTTCCATAATGATAAGGCTACCATCCATTGGAATAACAAAAATCTCGACAATAGACTACCTTCCATAATGACAAGGCTACCATCCATTGGAATAACAAAAATCTCGACAATAGACTGCCTTCCATAATGACAAGGATACCATCCGTGGGAGTAACAAAAATTTGAACAACAGAATACCTTACATAATAATGACAAGGCTGCAATCCATTGGAGTAACAAAAATCTCAACGACAGACTACCTTCCATAATGACAAGGCTTCCATCCATTGGAGTAACAAAAATCTCGACAACAAACTACCTTCCATAATGAGAAGGCTATCATCCATTGGAGTAACAAAGATATCGAAAATAGACTACCTTCAATAATGACAACGCTACCATCCATTGAAGTTACAAAAATCTCGACATAAGACTACCTTCCATAATGACAAGGTTACCAATTATTGGAATAACAAAAATCTTGACAACAGGCTACCTTCCATAATGACAAGGCTACCATCCATTGGAGTAACAAAAATTTGAACAACAAACTACCTTACATAATGACAAGGCTACAATCCATTGGAGTAACAGAAATCTCAATGATAGACAACCTTCCATAACGACAAGGCTACCATTCACTGGAGTAAAAAAAATATCGACAACAGACTACCTTCAATAATGACAAGGCTACCATCCATTGGAGTAACAAAAATCTCGACAAAAAAATACCTTCCATATTGCCAAGGCTACCATCCATTGGGGTAAAAAAAATCTCGACAACAGACTAACTTTCTTAATGGCAAGGCTACCATCCATTGGAGTAACAAAAATCTCGACAAAAAACGACCTTCCATAATGAAAAGGCTACCATCCATTGGAATAACAAAAATCTCGACAATAGACTACCTTCAATAATGACAAGGCTACCATCCATTGTAGTAACAAAAATCTCAACGACAGACTACCTTCCATAATGATAAGGCTATCATCCATTGGAGTAACAAAAATCTCGACAACGTACTACCTTCCATAATGACAAGGCTATCATCCATTGGAGTAACAAAGATATCGATAACAGACTACCTTCAATAATGACAAGGCTACCATCCATTGGAGTAACAAAAATCTCGACAAAAAACTACCTTCCATATTGCCAAGGCTACCATCCATTGGGGTAAAAAAATTCTCGACAACAGTCTACCTTTCTTAATGGCAACGCTACCATCCATTAGAGTAACAAAAATCTCGACAAAAAACTACCTTCCATAATGAAAAGGCTACCATCCATTGGAATAACAAAAATCTCGACAATAGACTACCTTCCATAATGACAAGGCTACCATCCATTGGAGTAACAAAAATATGAACAACAAACTACCTTGCATAATGACAAGGCTATCATCCATTGGAGTAACAAAGATATCGGCAACAAACTACCTTCAATAATGAAAAGGCTACCATCCATTTGAGTAACAAAAATCTCGACAAAAGACTACCTTCCATTATGACAAGGCTACCATCCAATGGAATAAAAAAATTCTTGACAACAGACTACCTTCCATAATGACAAGGCTACCATCCATTGTAGTAACAAAAATCTGAACAACAGACTACCTTCCATAATAACAAGGCTACAATCCATTGGAGTAACAGAAATCTCAATGACAGACTACCTTCCATAATGACAAGGCTACCATCCATTGGAGTAACAAAAACTCGACAACAGAGTACCTTACATAATGACAAGGTTATCATCCATTGGAGTAACAAAGATATCGATAACAGACTACCTTCAATAATGACAAGGCTACCATCCATTGGAGTAACAAATATCTCGACAAAAGACTACCTTCCATAATGACAAGGTTACCATTCATTGGAATAACAAAAATCTCGACAATAGACTACCTTCCATAATGACAAGGCTATCATCCATTGGTGTAACAAAAATCTCGATAAAAAACTACCTTCCATAATGAAAAGGCTACCATCCATTGGAATAACAAAAATCTCGACAATAGACTACCTTCCATAATGACAAGGCTACCATCCATTGGAGTAACAAAAATATGAACAACAGACTACCTTGCATAATGACAAGGCTATCATCCATTGGAGTAACAAAGATATCGATAATATACTACCTTCAATAATGACAAGGCTACCATCCATTGGAGTAACAAAAATCTCGACAAAATACTACCTTCCATAATTACAAGGTTACCATCGATTGGAATAATAAAAATCTCGACAACAGACTACCTTCCATAATGACAAGGCTACCATCCATTGGAGTAACAAAGATATCGATAACAAACTACCTTCAATAATGACAAGGCTACCATCCATTGGAGTAACAAAAATCTCGACAAAAAACTACTTTCCATATTGCCGAGGCTACCATCCATTGGAGTAACAAAAATATGAACAAAAAACTACCTTGCCTAATGACAAGGCTATCATCCATTGGAGTAACAAAGATATCGACAACAAACTACCTTCAATAATGAAAAGGCTACCATCCATTGGAGTAACAAAAATCTCGACAAAAGACTACCTTCCATTATGACAAGGCTACCATCCAATGGAATAAAAAAATTCTTGACAACAGACTACCTTCCATAATGACAAGGCTACCATCCATTGTAGTAACAAAAATCTGAACAACAGACTACCTTCCATAATAACAAGGCTACAATCCATTGGAGTAACAGAAATCTCAATGACAGACTACCTTCCATAATGACAAGGCTACCATCCATTGGAGTAACAAAAACTCGACAACAGAGTACCTTACATAATGACAAGGTTATCATCCATTGGAGTAACAAAGATATCGATAACAGACTACCTTCAATAATGACAAGGCTACCATCCATTGGAGTAACAAATATCTCGACAAAAGACTACCTTCCATAATGACAAGGTTACCATCCATTGGAATAACAAAAATCTCGACAATAGACTACCTTCCATAATGACAAGGCTATCATCCATTGGTGTAACAAAAATCTCGATAAAAAACTACCTTCCATAATGAAAAGGCTACCATCCATTGGAATAACAAAAATCTCGACAATAGACTACCTTCCATAATGACAAGGCTACCATCCATTGGAGTAACAAAAATCTGAACAACAGACTACCTTCCATAATGACAAGGTTATCATCCACTGGAGTAACAAAGATATCGATAACAAACTACCTTCAATAATGACAAGGCTACCATCCATTGGAGTAACAAAAATCTCGACAAAAGACTACTTTCCATAATGACAAGGTTACCATCCATTGGAATAATAAAAATCTCGACAATAGACTTCCTTCCATAATGACAAGGCTATCATCCATTGGAGTAACAAAAATCTCGATAAAAAACTACCTTCCATAATGATAAGGCTACCATCCATTAGAATAACAAAAATTTCGACAATAGACTTCCTTCCATAATTACAAGACTACCATCCATTGGAGTAACAAAATCTGAACAACAGACTACCTTGCATAATGACAAGGCTATCATAGATTGGAGTAACAAAGATATCGATAATAGACTACCTTCAATAATGACAAGGCTACCATCCATTGGAGTAACAAAAATCTCGACAATTTACTACCTTCCATAATTACAAGGTTACCATCCATTGGAACAACAAAACTCTCGAAAACAGACTACCTTCCATAATGACAAGGCTACCATCCATTGGAGTAACAAAAATCTGATCGACAGACTATCTTACATAATGACAAGGCTACAATCCATTGGAGTAACAAAAATCTCAATGACAGACTACCTTCCATAATTACAAGGCTACCATCCATTGGAGTATAAAAAATATTGACAACATACTACCTTCCATAATGACAAGGCTATCATCCATTGGAGTAACAAAGATATCAATAACACACTACCTTCAATAATGACAAGGCTACTATCCATTGGAGTAACAAAAATCTCGACAAAATACAAGTTTCCATAATGACAAGGTTACCATCCATTGGAATAAAAAAAATCTCGACAATAGACTACCTTCCATAATGACAAGGCTACCATCCAATGGAATATAAAAAATCTCCACAACATACTACCTTCCATAATGGCAAGGCTACCATCCATTGGAGTAACAAAAATCTTAACAACAGACTTCCTTCCATAATGACAAGGCTATCATCCATTGGAGTAACAAAAATCTCGATAAAAAACTACCTTCCATAATGATAAGGCTACCATCCATTAGAATAACAAAAATTTCGACAATAAACTTCCTTCCATAATTACAAGACTACCATCCATTGGAGTAACAAAATCTGAACAACAGACTACCTTGCATAATGACAAGGCTATCATCGATTGGAGTAACAAATATATCGATAATAGACTACCTTCAATAATGACAAGGCTACCATCCATTGGAGTAACAAAAATCTCGACAAATTACTACCTTCCATAATTACAAGGTTACCATCCATTGGAACAACAAAACTCTCGACAACAGACTACCTTCCATAATGACAAGGCTACCATCCATTGGAGTAACAAAAATCTGATCAACAGACTATCTTACATAATGACAAGGCTACAATCCATTGGAGTAACAAAAATCTCAATGACAGACTACCTTCCATAATTACAAGGCTACCATCCATTGGAGTATAAAAAATATTGACAACATACTACGTTCCATAATGACAAGGCTATCATCCATTGGAGTAACAAAGATATCGATAACAGACTACCTTCAATAATGACAAGGCTACTATCCATTGGAGTAACAAAAATCTCGACAAAATACTAGTTTCCATAATGACAAGGTTACCATCCATTGGAATAACAAAAATCTCGACAATAGACTACCTTCCATAATGACAAGGCTACCATCCAATGGAATATAAAAAATCTCCACAACATACTACCTTCCATAATGGCAAGGCTACCATCCATTGGAGTAACAAAAATCCTAACAACAGACTACCTTCAATAATGACAAGGCTACCATCCATTGGAGTAACAAATATCTCGACAAAAGACTACATTCCATAATGACAAGGTTACCATCCATTAGAATAACAAAAATCTCGAAATAGACTACCTTCCATAATGACAAGGCTATCATCCATTGGTGTAACAAAAATCTCGATAAAAAACTACCTTCCATAATGAAAAGGCTACCATCCATTGGAATAACAAAAATATCGACAATAGACTACCTTCCATAATGACAAGGCTACCATCCATTGGAGTAACAAAAATATGAACAATAGACTACCTTGCATAATGACAAGGCTATCATCCATTGGAGTAACAAAGATATCGATAATATACTACCTTCAATAATGACAAAGCTACCATCCATTGGAGTAACAAAAATCTCGACAAAATACTACCTTCCATAATTACAAGGTTACCATCCATTGGAATAATAAAAATCTCGACAACAGACTACCTTCCATAATGACAAGGCTACCATCCATTGGAGTAACAATGATATCGATAACAAACTACCTTCAATAATGACAAGGCTACCATCCATTGGAGTAACAAAAATCTCGACAAAAAACTACTTTCCATATTGCGAAGGCTACCATCCATTGGAGTAACAAAAATATGAACAAAAAACTACCTTGCCTAATGATAAGGCTATCATCCATTGGAGTAACAAAGATATCGACAACAAACTACCTTCAATAATGAAAAGGCTACCATCCATTGGAGTAACAAAAATCTCGACAAAAGACTACCTTCCATAATGACAAGGCTACCATCCATTGGAGTAACAAAAATCTGAACAACAGACTACCTTCCATAATGACAAGGTTATCATCCATTGGAGTAACAAAGATATCGATAATAAACTACCTTCAATAATTACAAGGCTACCATCCATTGGAGTAACAAAAATCTCGACAAAAGACTACTTTCCATAATGAAAAGGTTACCATCCATTGGAATAATAAAAATCTCGACAATAGACTTCCTTCCATAATGACAAGGCTATCATCCATTGGAGTAACAAAAATATCGATAAAAAACTACCTTCCATAATGATAAGGCTACCATCCATTAGAATAACAAAAATTTTGACAAAAGACTTCCTTCCATAATTACAAGACTACCATCCATTGGAGTAACAAAATCTGAACAATAGACTACCTTGCATAATGACAAGGCTATCATGGATTGGAGTAACAAAGATATCGATAATAGACTACCTTCAATAATGACAAGGCTACCATCCATTGGAGTAACAAAAATCTCGACAAAATACTACCTTCCATAATTACAAGGTTACCATCCATTGGAATAATAAAAATCTCGACAACAGACTACCTTCCATAATGACAAGGCTACCATCCATTGGAGTAACAATGATATCGATAACAAACTACCTTGAATAATGACAAGGCTACCATCCATTGGAGTAACAAAAATCTCGACAAAAAACTACTTTCCATATTGCGAAGGCTACCATCCATTGGAGTAACAAAAATATGAACAAAAAACTACCTTGCCTAATGATAAGGCTATCATCCATTGGAGTAACAAAGATATCGACAACAAACTACCTTCAATAATGAAAAGGCTACCATCCATTGGAGTAACAAAAATCTCGACAAAAGACTACCTTCCATAATGACAAGGCTACCATCCATTGGAGTAACAAAAATCTGAACAACAGACTACCTTCCATAATGACAAGGTTATCATCCATTGGAGTAACAAAGATATCGATAACAAACTACCTTCAATAATTACAAGGCTACCATCCATTGGAGTAACAAAAATCTCGACAAAAGACTACTTTCCATAATGAAAAGGTTACCATCCATTGGAATAATAAAAATCTCGACAATAGACTTCCTTCCATAATGACAAGGCTATCATCCATTGGAGTAACAAAAATCTCGATAAAAAACTACCTTCCATAATGATAAGGCTACCATCCATTAGAATAACAAAAATTTTGACAATAGACTTCCTTCCATAATTACAAGACTACCATCCATTGGAGTAACAAAATCTGAACAATAGACTACCTTGCATAATGACAAGGCTATCATCGATTGGAGTAACAAAGATATCGATAATAGACTACCTTCAATAATGACAAGGATACCATCCATTGGAGTAACAAAAATCTCGACAAAATACTACCTTCCATAATTACAAGGTTACCATCCATTGGAATAATAAAAATCTCGACAACAGACTACCTTCCATAATGACAAGGCTACCATCCATTGGAGTAACAATGATATCGATAACAAACTACCTTCAATAATGACAAGGCTACCATCCATTGGAGTAACAAAAATCTCGACAAAAAACTACTTTCCATATTGCGAAGGCTACCATCCATTGGAGTAACAAAAATATGAACAAAAAACTACCTTGCCTAATGATAAGGCTATCATCCATTGGAGTAACAAAGATATCGACAACAAACTACCTTCAATAATGAAAAGGCTACCATCCATTGGAGTAACAAAAATCTCGACAAAAGACTACCTTCCATAATGACAAGGCTACCATCCATTGGAGTAACAAAAATCTGAACAACATACTACCTTCCATAATGACAAGGTTATCATCCATTGGAGTAACAAAGATATCGATAACAAACTACCTTCAATAATGACAAGGCTACCATCCATTGGAGTAACAAAAATCTCGACAAAAGACTACTTTCCATAATGAAAAGGTTACCATCCATTGGAATAATAAAAATCTCGACAATAGACTTCCTTCCATAATGACAAGGCTATCATCCATTGGAGTAACAAAAATCTCGATAAAAAACTACCTTCCATAATGATAAGGCTACCATCCATTAGAATAACAAAAATTTTGACAATAGACTTCCTTCCATAATTACAAGACTACCATCCATTGGAGTAACAAAATCTGAACAATAGACTACGTTGCATAATGACAAGGCTATCATCGATTGGAGTAACAAAGATATCGATAATAGACTACCTTCAATAATGACAAGGCTACCATCCATTGGGGTAACAAAAATCTCGACAAATTACTACCTTCCATAATTACAAGGTTACCATCCATTGGAACAACAAAACTCTCGACAACAGACTACCTTCCATAATGACAAGGCTACCATCCATTGGAGTAACAAAAATCTGATCAACAGACTATCTTACAAAATGACAAGGCTACAATCCATTGGAGTAACAAAAATTTCAATGACAGACTACCTTCCATAATTACAAGGCTACCATCCATTGGAGTATAAAAAATATTTACAACATACTACCTTCCATAATGACAAGGCTATTATCCATTGGAGTAACAAAGATATCGATAACAGACTACCTTCAATAATGACAAGGCTACTATCCATTGGAGTAACAAAAATCTCGACAAAATACTAGTTTCCATAATGAGAAGGTTACCATCCATTGGAATAACAAAAATCTCAACAATAGACTACCTTCCATAATGACAAGGCTACAATCAAATGGAATATAAAAAATCTCCACAACATACTACCTTCCATAATGGCAAGGCTACCATCCATTGGAGTAACAAAAATCTTAACAACAGACTACCTTCCATAATGACAAGGGTACAATCCATTGGAGTAACAAAAATCTCAACGACAGACTACCTTCCATAATGACAAGGCTACCATTCATTGGAGAAACAAAAATCTGAACAACAGACTACCTTAAATAATGACAAGGCTACAATCCATTGGAGTAACAGAAATCTGAATGACAAACTACCTTCCATAATGACAAGGCTACCATCCATTGGAGTAACAAAAATCTCGACAACAGACTACCTTCCATAATGACAGGGCTATCATCCATTGGAGTAACAAAAATCTCAATAAAAAACTACCTTCCATAATGATAAGGCTACCATCCATTGGAATAACAAAAATTTCGACAATAGACTTCCTTCCATAATTACAAGACTACCATCCATTGGAGTAACAAAAATCTGAACAACATACTACCTTCCATAATGACAAGGTTATCATCCATTGGAGTAACAAAGATATCGATAACAAACTACCTTCAATAATGACAAGGCTACCATCCATTGGAGTAACAAAAATCTCGACAAAAGACTACTTTCCATAATGAAAAGGTTACCATCCATTGGAATAATAAAAATCTCGACAATAGACTTCCTTCCATAATGACAAGGCTATCATCCATTGGAGTAACAAAAATCTCGATAAAAAACTACCTTCCATAATGATAAGGCTACCATCCATTAGAATAACAAAAATTTTGACAATAGACTTCCTTCCATAATTACAAGACTACCATCCATTGGAGTAACAAAATCTGAACAATAGACTACCTTGCATAATGACAAGGCTATCATCGATTGGAGTAACAAAGATATCGATAATAGACTACCTTCAATAATGACAAGGCTACCATCCATTGGGGTAACAAAAATCTCGACAAATTACTACCTTCCATAATTACAAGGTTACCATCCATTGGAACAACAAAACTCTCGACAACAGACTACCTTCCATAATGACAAGGCTACCATCCATTGGAGTAACAAAAATCTGATCAACAGACTATCTTACAAAATGACAAGGCTACAATCCATTGGAGTAACAAAAATTTCAATGACAGACTACCTTCCATAATTACAAGGCTACCATCCATTGGAGTATAAAAAATATTTACAACATACTACCTTCCATAATGACAAGGCTATTATCCATTGGAGTAACAAAGATATCGATAACAGACTACCTTCAATAATGACAAGGCTACTATCCATTGGAGTAACAAAAATCTCGACAAAATACTAGTTTCCATAATGAGAAGGTTACCATCCATTGGAATAACAAAAATCTCAACAATAGACTACCTTCCATAATGACAAGGCTACAATCAAATGGAATATAAAAAATCTCCACAACATACTACCTTCCATAATGGCAAGGCTACCATCCATTGGAGTAACAAAAATCTTAACAACAGACTACCTTCCATAATGACAAGGGTACAATCCATTGGAGTAACAAAAATCTCAACGACAGACTACCTTCCATAATGACAAGGCTACCATTCATTGGAGAAACAAAAATCTGAACAACAGACTACCTTAAATAATGACAAGGCTACAATCCATTGGAGTAACAGAAATCTGAATGACAAACTACCTTCCATAATGACAAGGCTACCATCCATTGGAGTAACAAAAATCTCGACAACAGACTACCTTCCATAATGACAGGGCTATCATCCATTGGAGTAACAAAAATCTCAATAAAAAACTACCTTCCATAATGATAAGGCTACCATCCATTGGAATAACAAAAATTTCGACAATAGACTTCCTTCCATAATTACAAGACTACCATCCATTGGAGTAACAAAAATCTGAACAACATACTACCTTCCATAATGACAAGGTTATCATCCATTGGAGTAACAAAGATATCGATAACAAACTACCTTCAATAATGACAAGGCTACCATCCATTGGAGTAACAAAAATCTCGACAAAAGACTACTTTCCATAATGAAAAGGTTACCATCCATTGGAATAATAAAAATCTCGACAATAGACTTCCTTCCATAATGACAAGGCTATCATCCATTGGAGTAACAAAAATCTCGATAAAAAACTACCTTCCATAATGATAAGGCTACCATCCATTAGAATAACAAAAATTTTGACAATAGACTTCCTTCCATAATTACAAGACTACCATCCATTGGAGTAACAAAATCTGAACAATAGACTACCTTGCATAATGACAAGGCTATCATCGATTGGAGTAACAAAGATATCGATAATAGACTACCTTCAATAATGACAAGGCTACCATCCATTGGGGTAACAAAAATCTCGACAAATTACTACCTTCCATAATTACAAGGTTACCATCCATTGGAACAACAAAACTCTCGACAACAGACTACCTTCCATAATGACAAGGCTACCATCCATTGGAGTAACAAAAATCTGATCAACAGACTATCTTACAAAATGACAAGGCTACAATCCATTGGAGTAACAAAAATTTCAATGACAGACTACCTTCCATAATTACAAGGCTACCATCCATTGGAGTATAAAAAATATTTACAACATACTACCTTCCATAATGACAAGGCTATTATCCATTGGAGTAACAAAGATATCGATAACAGACTACCTTCAATAATGACAAGGCTACTATCCATTGGAGTAACAAAAATCTCGACAAAATACTAGTTTCCATAATGAGAAGGTTACCATCCATTGGAATAACAAAAATCTCAACAATAGACTACCTTCCATAATGACAAGGCTACAATCAAATGGAATATAAAAAATCTCCACAACATACTACCTTCCATAATGGCAAGGCTACCATCCATTGGAGTAACAAAAATCTTAACAACAGACTACCTTCCATAATGACAAGGGTACAATCCATTGGAGTAACAAAAATCTCAACGACAGACTACCTTCCATAATGACAAGGCTACCATTCATTGGAGAAACAAAAATCTGAACAACAGACTACCTTAAATAATGACAAGGCTACAATCCATTGGAGTAACAGAAATCTGAATGACAAACTACCTTCCATAATGACAAGGCTACCATCCATTGGAGTAACAAAAATCTCGACAACAGACTACCTTCCATAATGACAGGGCTATCATCCATTGGAGTAACAAAAATCTCAATAAAAAACTACCTTCCATAATGATAAGGCTACCATCCATTGGAATAACAAAAATTTCGACAATAGACTTCCTTCCATAATTACAAGACTACCATCCATTGGAGTAACAAAATCTGAACAACAGACTACCTTGCATAATGACAAGGCTATCATCCATTGGAGTAACAAAGATATCGATAATAGACTACCTTCAATAATGACAAGGCTACCATCCATTGGAGTAACAAAAATCTCGACAAATTACTACCTTCCATAATTACAAGGTTACCATCCATTGGAACAACAAAACTCTCGACAACAGACTACCTTCCATAATGACAAGGCTACCATCCATTGGAGTAACAAAAATCTGATCAACAGACTATCTTACATAATGACAAGGCTACAATCCATTGGAGTAACAAAAATCTTAATGACAGACTACCTTCCATAATGACAAGGCTACCATCCATTGGAGTATAAAAAATATTGACAACATACTACCTTCCATAATGACAAGGCTATCATCCATTGGAGTAACAAAGATATCGATAACAGACTACCTTCAATAATGACAAGGCTACTATCCATTGGAGTAACAAAAATCTCGACAAAATACTAGCTTCCATAATGACAAGGTTACCATCCATTGGAATAACAAAAATCTCGACAATAGACTACCTTCCATAATGACAAGGCTACCATCCAATGGAATATCAAAACTCTCCACAACATACTACCTTCCATAATGACAAGGCTACCATCCATTGGAGTAACAAAAATCTTAACAACAGACTACCTTCCATAATGACAAGGGTACAATCCATTGGAGTAACAAAAATCTCAACGACAGACTACCTTCCATAATGACAAGGCTACCATTCATTGGAGTAACAAAAATCTGAACAACAGAGTACCTTAAATAATGACAAGGCTACAATCCATTGGAGTAATAGAAATCTGAATGACAAACTACCTTCCATAATGACAAGGCTACCATCCATTGGAGTAACAAAAATCTCGACAACAGACTACCTTCCATAATGACAAGGCTATCATCCATTGGAGTAACAAAAATCTCGATAAAAAACTACCTTCCATAATGATAAGGCTACCATCCATTGGAATAACAAAAATTTCGACAATAGACTTCCTTCCATAATTAAAAGACTACCATCCATTGGAGTAACAAAATCTGAACAACAGACTACCTTGCATAATGACAAGGCTATCATCCATTGGAGTAACAAAGATATCGATAATAGACTACCTTCAATAATGACAAGGCTACCATCCATTGGAGTAACAAAAATCTCGACAAATTACTACCTTCCATAATTACAAGGTTACCATCCATTGGAACAACAAAACTCTCGACAACAGACTACCTTCCATAATGACAAGGCTACCATCCATTGGAGTAACAAAAATCTGATCAACAGACTATCTTACATAATGACAAGGCTACAATCCATTGGAGTAACAAAAATCTCAATGACAGACTACCTTCCATAATGACAAGGCTACCATCCATTGGAGTATAAAAAATATTGACAACATACTACCTTCCATAATGACAAGGCTATCATCCATTGGAGTAACAAAGATATCGATAACAGACTACCTTCAATAATGACAAGGCTACTATCCATTGGAGTAACAAAAATCTCGACAAAATACTAGCTTCCATAATGACAAGGTTACCATCCATTGGAATAACAAAAATCTCGACAATAGACTACCTTCCATAATGACAAGGCTACCATCCAATGGAATATTAAAACTCTCCACAACATACTACCTTCCATAATGACAAGGCTACCATCCATTGGAGTAACAAAAATCTTAACAACAGACTACCTTCCATAATGACAAGGGTACAATCCATTGGAGTCACAAAAATCTCAACGACAGACTACCTTCCATAATGACAAGGCTACCATTCATCGGAGTAACAAAAATTTGAACAACAGAGTACCTTAAATAATGACTAGGCTACAATCCATTGGAGTAATAGAAATCTGAATGACAAACTACCTTCCATAATGACAAGGCTACCATCCATTGGAGTAACAAAAATCTCGACAACGGACTACCTTCCATAATGACAAGGCTATCATCCATTGGAGTAACAAAGATATCGATAACACACTACCTTCAATAATGACAAGGCTACCATCCATTGGAGTAACAAAAATCTCGACAAAAAACTACCTTTTATATTGCCAAGGCTACCATCCATTGGGGTAAAATAAATCTCGACAACAGACTACCTTCCTTAATGGAAAGGCTACCATCCATTAGAGTAACAAAAAACTCGACAAAAAACTACCTTCCATAATGAAAAGGCTACCATCCATTGGAATAACAAAAATCTCGACAATAGACTACCTTCCATAATGACAAGGCTACCATCCAATGGAATAAAAAAATTATCAACAACAGACTACCTTCCATAATGACAAGGCTACCATCCATTGGAGTAACAAAAATCTGAACAACAGACTACCTTCCATAATAACAAGGCTACAATCCATTGGAGTAATAGAAATCTCAATGACAAACTACCTTCCATAATGACAAGGCTACCATCCATTGGAGTAACAAAAATCTCGACAACAGACTACCTTCCATAATGACAAGGTTATCATCCATTGGAGTAACAAAGATATCGATAACAGACTACCTTCAATAATGACAAGGCTACCATCCATTGGAGTAACAAAAATCTCGACAAAAGACTACCTTCCATAATGACAAGGTTACCATCCATTGGAATAACAAAAATCTCGACAACCGACTACCTTCCATAATGACAAGGCTACCATCCATTGGAGTAACAAAGATATCCATAACAAAGTACCTTCAATAATGACAAGGCTATCATCCATTGGAGTAACAAAAATCTCGACAAAAAACTACTTTCCATATTGCAAAGGCTACCATCCATTGGGGTAAAAAAAATCTCAACAACAGACTACCTTCCATAATGGCAAGGCTACCATCCATTGGAGTAACAAAAATCTCGACAAAAAACTACCTTCCATAATGAAAAGGCTACCATACATTGGAATAACAAAAATATCGACAATAGACTACCATACATAATAACAAGGCTACCATCCATTGGAGTAACAAAAATATGAACAACAAACTACCTTGCCTAATGACAAGGCTATCATCCATTGGAGTAACAAAGATATCGACAATAAACTACCTTCAATAATGAAAAGGCTACCATCCATTAGAGTAACAAAAATCTCGACAAAAGGCTACCTTCCATAATGACAAGGCTATCATCCATTGGAGTAACAAAAATCTCGATAAAAAACTACCTTCCATAATGATAAGGCTACCATCCATTGGAATAACAAAAATTTCGACAATAGACTTCCTTCCATAATTACAAGACTACCATCCATTGGAGTAACAAAATCTGAACAATAGACTACCTTGCATAATGACAAGGCTATCATCCATTGGAGTAACAAAGATATCGATAATAGACTACCTTCAATAATGACAAGGCTACCATCCATTGGAGTAACAAAAATCTCGACAAATTACTACCTTCCATAATTACAAGGTTACCATCCATTGGAACAACAAAACTCTCGACAACAGACTATCTTCCATAATGACAAGGCTACCATCCATTGGAGTAACAAAAATCTGACAACAGACTATCTTACATAATGACAAGGCTACAATCCATTGGAGTAACAAAAATCTCAATGACACACTACCTTCCATAATGACAAGGCTACCATCCATTGGAGTATAAAAAATATTGACAACATACTACCATCCATAATGACAAGGCTATCATCCATTGGAGTAACAAAGATATCGATAACAGACTACCTTCAATAATGACAAGGCTACTATCCATTGGAGTAACAAAAATCTCGACAAAATACTAGCTTCCATAATGACAAGGTTACCATCCATTGGAATAACAAAAATCTCGACAATAGACTACCTTCCATAATGACAAGGCTACCATCCAATGGAATATCAAAACTCTCCACAACATACTACCTTCCATAATGACAAGGCTACCATCCATTGGAGTAACAAAAATCTTAACAACAGACTACCTTCCATAATGACAAGGGTACAATCCATTGGAGTAACAAAAATCTCAACGACAAACTACCTTCCATAATGACAAGGCTACCATTCATTGGAGTAACAAAAATCTGAACAACAGAGTACCTTAAATAATGACAAGGCTACAATCCATTGGAGTAATAGAAATCTGAATGACAAACTACCTTCCATAATGACAAGGCTACCATCCATTGGAGTAACAAAAATCTCGACAACAGACTACCTTCCATAATGACAAGGCTATCATCCATTGGAGTAACAAAAATCTCGATAAAAAACTACCTTCCATAATGATAAGGCTACCATCCATTGGAATAACAAAAATTTCTACAATAGACTTCCTTCCATAATTAAAAGACTACCATCCATTGGAGTAACAAAATCTGAACAACAGACTACCTTGCATAATGACAAGGCTATCATCCATTGGAGTAACAAAGATATCAATAATAGACTACCTTCAATAATGACAAGGCTACCATCCATTGGAGTAACAAAAATCTCGACAAATTACTACCTTCCATAATTACAAGGTTACCATCCATTGGAACAACAAAACTCTCGACAACAGACTACCTTCCATAATGACAAGGCTACCATCCATTGGAGTAACAAAAATCTGATCAACGGACTATCTTACATAATGACAAGGCTACAATCCATTGGAGTAACAAAAATCTCAATGACAGACTACCTTCCATAATGACAAGGCTACCATCCATTGGAGTATAAAAAATATTGACAACATACTACCTTCCATAATGACAAGGCTATCATCCATTGGAGTAACAAAGATATCGATAACAGAATACCTTCAATAATGACAAGGCTACCATCCATTGGAGTAACAAAAATCTCGACAAAAAACTACCTTCCATAATGAAAAGGCTACCATACATTGGAATAACAAAAATATCGACAATAGACTACCATACATAATAACAAGGCTACCATCCATTGGAGTAACAAAAATATGAACAACAAACTACCTTGCCTAATGACAAGGCTATCATCCATTGGAGTAACAAAGATATCGACAATAAACTACCTTCAATAATGAAAAGGCTACCATCCATTAGAGTAACAAAAATCTCGACAAAAGGCTACCTTCCATAAAGACAAGGCTATCATCCATTGGAGTAACAAAAATCTCGATAAAAAACTACCTTCCATAATGATAAGGCTACCATCCATTGGAATAACAAAAATTTCGACAATAGACTTCCTTCCATAATTACAAGACTACCATCCATTGGAGTAACAAAATCTGAACAATAGACTACCTTGCATAATGACAAGGCTATCATCCATTGGAGTAACAAAGATATCGATAATAGACTACCTTCAATAATGACAAGGCTACCATCCATTGGAGTAACAAAAATCTCGACAAATTACTACCTTCCATAATTACAAGGTTACCATCCATTGGAACAACAAAACTCTCGACAACAGACTATCTTCCATAATGACAAGGCTACCATCCATTGGAGTAACAAAAATCTGACAACAGACTATCTTACATAATGACAAGGCTACAATCCATTGGAGTAACAAAAATCTCAATGACACACTACCTTCCATAATGACAAGGCTACCATCCATTGGAGTATAAAAAATATTGACAACATACTACCATCCATAATGACAAGGCTATCATCCATTGGAGTAACAAAGATATCGATAACAGACTACCTTCAATAATGACAAGGCTACTATCCATTGGAGTAACAAAAATCTCGACAAAATACTAGCTTCCATAATGACAAGGTTACCATCCATTGGAATAACAAAAATCTCGACAATAGACTACCTTCCATAATGACAAGGCTACCATCCAATGGAATATCAAAACTCTCCACAACATACTACCTTCCATAATGACAAGGCTACCATCCATTGGAGTAACAAAAATCTTAACAACAGACTACCTTCCATAATAACAAGGTTACCATCCATTGGAACAACAAAACTCTCGACAACAGACTATCTTCCATAATGACAAGGCTACCATCCATTGGAGTAACAAAAATCTGACAACAGACTATCTTACATAATGACAAGGCTACAATCCATTGGAGTAACAAAAATCTCAATGACACACTACCTTCCATAATGACAAGGCTACCATCCATTGGAGTATAAAAAATATTGACAACATACTACCATCCATAATGACAAGGCTATCATCCATTGGAGTAACAAAGATATCGATAACAGACTACCTTCAATAATGACAAGGCTACTATCCATTGGAGTAACAAAAATCTCGACAAAATACTAGCTTCCATAATGACAAGGCTACCATCCATTGGGGTAAAAAAATCTGAACAACAGACTACCTTGCATAATGACAAGGCTATCATCCATTGGAGTAACAAAGATATCAATAATA
Source organism: Vicia faba (assembly GCA_948472305.1). Lineage (NCBI taxonomy): Eukaryota > Viridiplantae > Streptophyta > Magnoliopsida > Fabales > Fabaceae > Vicia > Vicia faba. Next base: position 582,637,232 of record OX451739.1, on the reverse strand, counting down.
GACTACCTTCAATAATGACAAGGCTACCATCCATTGGAGTAACAAAAATCTCGACAAATTACTACCTTCCATAATTACAAGGTTACCATCCATTGGAACAACAAAACTCTCGACAACAGACTACCTTCCATAATGACAAGGCTACCATCCATTGGAGTAACAAAAATCTGATCAACGGACTATCTTACATAATGACAAGGCTACAATCCATTGGAGTAACAAAAATCTCAATGACAGACTACCTTCCATAATGACAAGGCTACCATCCATTGGAGTATAAAAAATATTGACAACATACTACCTTCCATAATGACAAGGCTATCATCCATTGGAGTAACAAAGATATCGATAACAGAATACCTTCAATAATGACAAGGCTACTATCCATTGGAGTAACAAAAATCTCGACAAAATACTAGCTTCCATAATGACAAGGTTACCATCCATTGGAATAACAAAAATCTCGACAATAGACTACCTTCCATAATGACAAGGCTACCATCCAATGGAATATTAAAACTCTCCACAACATACTACCTTCCATAATGACAAGGCTACCATCCATTGGAGTAACAAAAATCTTAACAACAGACTACCTTCCATAATGACAAGGGTACAATCCATTGGAGTCACAAAAATCTCAACGACAGACTACCTTCCATAATGACAAGGCTACCATTCATTGGAGTAACAAAAATCTGAACAACAGAGTACCTTAAATAATGACAAGGCTACCATCCATTGGAGTAACAAAAATCTCGACAACGGACTACCTTCCATAATGACAAGGCTATCATCGATTGGAGTAACAAAGATATCGAGAACAGACTACCTTCAATAATGACAGGGCTACCATCCATTGGAGTAACAAAAATCTTGACAAAAAACTACCTTCCATATTGCCAAGGCTACCATCCATTGGGGTAAAATAAATCTCGACAACAGACTACCTTCCTTAATGGAAAGGCTACCATCCATTGGAGTAACAAAAAACTCGACAAAAAACTACCTTCCATAATGAAAAGGCTACCATCCATTGGAATAACAAAAATTTCGACAATAGACTACCTTCCATAATGACAAGGCTACCATCCAATGGAATAAAAAAATTCTCAACAACAGACTACCTTCCATAATGACAAGGCTACCATCCATTGGAGTAACAAAAATCTGAACAACAGACTACCTTCCATAATAACAAGGCTACAATCCATTGGAGTAACAGAAATCTCAATGACAAACTACCTTCCATAATGACAAGGCTACCATCCATTGGAGTAACAAAAATCTTGACAACAGACTACCTTCCATAATGACAAGGTTATCATCCATTGGAGTAACAAAGATATCGATAACAGACTACCTTCAATAATGACAAGGCTACCATCCATTGGAGTAACAAAAATCTCGACAAAAGACTACCTTCCATAATGACAAGGTTACCATCCATTGGAATAACAAAAATCTCGACAACCGACTACCTTCCATAATGACAAGGCTACCATCCATTGGAGTAACAAGGATATCGATAACAAACTACCTTCAATAATGACAAGGCTACCATCCATTGGAGTAACAAAAATCACGACAAAAAACTACTTTCCATATTGCAAAGGCTACCATCCATTGGGGTAAAAAAAATCTCAACAACAGACTACCTTCCATAATGGCAAGGCTACCATCCACTGGAGTAACAAAAATCTCGACAAAAAACTACCTTCCATAATGAAAAGGCTACCATACATTGGAATAACAAAAATCTCGACAATAGACTACCTTACATAATAACAAGGCTACCATCCATTGGAGTAACAAAAATATGAACAACAAACTACCTTGCCTAATGACAAGGCTATCATCCATTGGAGTAACAAAGATATCGACAATAAACTACCTTCAATAATGAAAAGGAGACCATCCATTAGAGTAACAAAAATCTCGACAAAAGGCTACCTTCCATAATGACAAGGCTACCATCCTTTGGAGTAACAAAAATCTGAACAACATACTACCTTCCATAATAACAAGGCTACAATCCATTGGAGTAACAAAAATCTCAATGACAGACTACCTTACATAATGACAAGGCTACAATCCATTGGAATAACAGAAATCTCAATGACAGACTACCTTCCATAATGACAAGGCTACCATCCCTTGGAGTAACAAAAATCTCGACAACAGACTACCTTCCATAATGACAAGGTTATCATCCATTGGAGTAACAAAGATATCGATAACAGACTACCTTCAATAATGACAAGGCTACCATCCATTGGAGTAACAAACCTCTCGACAAAAGACTACCTTCCATAATGACAAGGTTACCATCCATTGGAATAACAAAAATCTCGACAACAGACTACCTTCCATAATGACAAGGCTACCATCCAATGGAATAAAAAAATTCTCGACAACAGACTACCTTCCATAATGACAAGGCTATCATCAATTGGAGTAACAAAGATATCGATAACAAACTACCTTCAATAATGACAAGGCTACCATCCATTGGAGTAACAAAAATCTCGACAAAAAACTACTTTCCATATTGCCAAGGCTACCATCCATTGGAGTAACAAAAATATGAACAAAAAACTACCTTGCCTAATGACAAGGCTATCATCCATTGGAGTAACAAAGATATCGACAACAAACTACCTTCAATAATGAAAAGGCTACCATCCATTGTAGTAAAAAAGATATCTACAACATACTACCATCCAATAGACTGCCTTCCATAATGAGAAGGCTACCATCCATTAGAGTAACAAAAATCTGAACAACAGACTACCTTGCATAATGACAAGGCTATCATCCATTGGAGTAACAAAGATATCGATAATAGACTACCTTCAATAATGACAAGGCTACCATCCATTGGAGTAACAAAAATCTCGACAAAAGGCTACCTTCCATAATGACAAGGCTACCATCCATTGGAGTAACAAAAATCTGAACAACATACTACCTTCCATAATAACAAGGCTACAATCCATTGGAGTAACAGAAATCTCAATGACAGACTACCTTACATAATGACAAGGCTACAATCCATTGGAATAACAGAAATCTCAATGACAGACTACCTTCCATAATGACAAGGCTACCATCCCTTGGAGTAACAAAAATCTCGACAACAGACTACCTTCCATAATGACAAGGTTATCATCCATTGGAGTAACAAAGATATCGATAACAGACTACCTTCAATAATGACAAGGCTACCATCCATTGGAGTAACAAACCTCTCGACAAAAGACTACCTTCCATAATGACAAGGTTACCATCCATTGGAATAACAAAAATCTCGACAACAGACTACCTTCCATAATGACAAGGCTACCATCCAATGGAATAAAAAAATTCTCGACAACAGACTACCTTCCATAATGACAAGGCTATCATCAATTGGAGTAACAAAGATATCGATAACAAACTACCTTCAATAATGACAAGGCTACCATCCATTGGAGTAACAAAAATCTCGACAAAAAACTACTTTCCATATTGCCAAGGCTACCATCCATTGGAGTAACAAAAATATGAACAAAAAACTACCTTGCCTAATGACAAGGCTATCATCCATTGGAGTAACAAAGATATCGACAACAAACTACCTTCAATAATGAAAAGGCTACCATCCATTGTAGTAAAAAAGATATCTACAACATACTACCATCTAATAGACTGCCTTCCATAATGAGAAGGCTACCATCCATTAGAGTAACAAAAATCTGAACAACAGACTACCTTGCATAATGACAAGGCTATCATCCATTGGAGTAACAAAGATATCGATAATAGACTACCTTCAATAATGACAAGGCTACCATCCATTGGAGTAACAAAAATCTGGACAAAATACTACCTTCCATAATTACAAGGTTACCATCCATTGGAATAATAAAAATCTCGACAACCGACTACCTTCCATAATGACAAGGCTACCATCCATTGGAGTAACAAAGATATCGATAACAAACTACCTTCCATAATGACAAGGCTACCATCCATTGGAGTAACAAAAATCTTAACAACAGACAACCTTCCATAATGAGAAGGGTAGAATCCATTGGAGTAACAATAATCTCAACGACGGACTACCTTCCATAATGACAAGGCTACCATTCATTGGAGTAACAAAAATCTGAACAACAGACTACCTTAAATAATGACAAGGCTACAATCCATTGGAGTAACAGAAATCTCATTGACAAACTACCTTCCATAATGACAAGGCTACCATCCATTGGAGTAACAAAAATCTCGACAACGGACTACCTTCCATAATGACAAGGCTATCATCCATTAGAGTAAAAAAGATATCAACAACATACTACCTTCAATAATGAAAAGGCTACCATCCATTGGAGTAACAGAAATCTCGACAAAAGACTACCTTCCATAATGACAAGGTTACCATCCATTGGAATAACAAAAATCTCGAGAGCAGACTACCTTCCATAATGACAAGGATACCATCCAATGGAATAACAAAAATCTCGACAACAGACTACCTTCCATAATGACAAGGCTACCATCCATTAGATTAAAAAGATATCGATAACAAACTACCTTCAATAATGACAAGGCTAACATCTATTGGAGTAACAAAAATCACGACAAAAAACTACTTTCCATATTGCCAAGGCTACCATCCATTGGAGTAACAAAAATATGAACAACAAACTACCTTGCCTAATGACAAGGCTATCATCCATTGGAGTAACAAAGATATCGACAACAAACTACCTTCAATAATAAAAAGGCTACCATCCATTGGAGTAACAAAAATCTCGACAAAAGACTACCTTCCATAATGACAAGGCTACCATCCATTGGAGTAACAAAAATCTGAACAACATTCTACCTTCCATAATGACAAGGTTATCATCCATTGGAGTAACAAAGATATCGATAACAAACTACCTTCAATAATGACAAGGCTACCATCCATTGCAGTAACAAAAATCTCGACAAAAGACTACCATCCATAATGACAAGGTTACCATCCATTGGAGTAACAAAAATCTCGACAATAGACTACCTTCCATAATGACAAGGCTTTCATCCATTGGAGTAACAAACATCTCGATAAAAAACTACCTTCCATAATGATAAGGCTACCATCCATTGGAATAACAAAAATCTCGACAATAGACTGCCTTCCATAATGACAAGGCTACCATCCATTGGAGTAACAAAATCTAAACAACAAACTACCTTGCATAATGACAAGGCTATCATCCATTGGAGTAACAAAGATATCGATAATAGACTACCTTCAATAATGACAAGGCTACCATCCATTGGAGTAACAAAAATCTTGACAAATTACTACCTTCCATAATTACAAGGTTACCATCCATTGGAACAACAAAACTCTCGACAACAGACTACCTTCCATAATGACAAGGCTACCATCCATTGGAGTAACAAAAATCTGATCAACAGACTATCTTACATAATGACAAGGCTACAATCCATTGGAGTAACAGAAATCTCAATGACTGACTACCTTCCATAATGACAAGGCTACCATCCATTGGAGTATAAAAAATATCAACAACATACTACCTTCCATAATGACAAGGCTATCATCCGTTGGAGTAACAAAGATATCGATAACAGACTAGCTTCAATAATGACAAGGCTACTATCCATTGAAGTAACAAAAATCTCGACAAAATACTAGCTTCCATAATGACAAGGTTACCATCCATTGGATTAATAAAAATCTCGACAATAGACTACCTTCCATAATGACAAGGCTACCATCCAATGGAATATCAAAAATATCCACAACAAACTACCTTCCATAATGACAAGGGTACAATCCATTGGAGTAACAAAAATCTCAAAGACAGACTACCTTCCATAATGACAAGGCTACCATTCATTGGAGTAACAAAAATCTGAACAACAGACTACCTTAAATAATGACAAGGCTACAATCCATTAGAGTAACATAAATCTCAATGACAAACTAACTTCCATAATGACAAGGCTACCATCCATTGGAGTAACAAAAATCTCGACAACGGACTACCTTCCATAATGACAAGGCTATCATCCATTGGAGTAACAAAGATATCGATAACAGACTATCTTCAATAATGACAAGGATACCATTCATTAGAGTAACAAAAATCTCGACAAAAAACTACCTTCCAAATTGCCAAGGCTACCATCCATTGGGGTAAAATAAATCTCGACAACAGACTACCTTCCTTAATGGAAAGGCTACCATCCATTGGAGTAACAAAAATCTCGACAAGAAACTACCTTCCATAACGAAAAGGCTACCATCCATTGGAATAACAAAAATCTCGACAATAGACTACCTTCCATAATGACAAGGCTACCATCCATTGGAGTAAAAAAAATATGAACAACAAACTGCCTTGCATAATGACAAGGCTATCATCCATTGGATTAACAAAAATATCGACAACAAACTACCTTCAATAATGAAAAGGCTACCATCCATTGGAGTAACAAAAATCTCGACAAAAGACTACCTTCCATAATGACAAGGTTACCATCCATTGGAATAACAAAAATCTCGACAATAGACTACCTTCCATAATGACAAGGCTATCATCCATTGGAGTAACAAAGATATCAACAACAAACTACCTTTAATATTGAAAAGGCTATCATCCATTGGAGTAACAAAGATATCGACAACATACTACCTTCCATAATGAAAAGGCTACCATCCATTGGAGTAACAAAAATCTCGACAACAAACTACCTTCCATAATGACAAGGTTATCATCCATTGGAGTAACAAAGATATCGATAACAGACTAACTTCAATAATGACAAGGCTACCATCCATTGGAGTAACAAAAATCTCGACAAAAGACTACCTTCCATAATGACAAGGTTACCATCCATTGGAATAACAAAAATCTCGACAATAGACTACCTTCCATAATGATAAGGCTATCATCCATTGGTGTAACAGAAATCTGAACAACAGACTACCTTAAATAATGACAAGGTTACCATCCATTGGAGTAACAATAATCTCAACGACAGACTACCTTCCATAATGACAAGGCTACCATTCATTGGAGTAACAGAAATCTGAACAACAGACTACCTTAAATAATGACAAGGCTACAATCCATTGGAGTAACAGAAATCTCAATGACAAACTACCTTCCATAATGACAAGGCTACCATCCATTGGAGTAACAAAAATCTCGACAACGGACTACCTTCAATAATGACAAGGCTATCATCCATTGGAGTAACAAAGATATCGATAACAGACTACCTTCAATAATGACAAGGCTACCATCCATTGGAGTAACAAAAATCTCGACAAAAAACTACCTTCCATAATGAAAAGGCTACCATCCATTGGAATAACAAAAATCTCGACAATAGACTACCTTCCATAATGACAAGGCTACCATCCATTGGAGTAACAAAAATATGAACAACAAACTACCTTGCATAATGACAAGGCTATCATCCATTGGAGTAACAAAGATATCGACAACAAACTACCTTCAATAATGAAAAGGCTACCATCCATTGGAGTAACAAAAATCTCGACAAAAGACTACCTTCCATAATGACAAGGCTACCATCCAATGGAATAAAAAAATTCTCGACAACAGACTACCTTCCAAAATGACAAGGCTACCATCCATTGTAGTAACAAAAATCTGAACAATAGACTACCTTCCATAATAACAAGGCTACAATCCATTGGAGTAACAGAAATCTCAATGACGGACTACCTTCCATAATGACATGGCTACCATCCATTGGAGTAACAAAAATCTCGAGAACAGACTACCTTCCATAATGACAAGGTTATCATCCATTGGAGTAACAAAGATATCGATAACAGACTACCTTCAATAATGACAAGGCTACCATCCATTGGAGTAACAAAAATCTCGACAAAAGACTACCTTCCATAATGACAAGGTTACCATCCATTGGAATAACAAAAATCTCGACAATAGACTACCTTCCATAATGACAAGGCTATCATCCATTGGAGTAACAAAGATATCAACAACAAACTACCTTCAATAATGAAAAGGCTATCATCCATTGGAGTAACAAAGATATCGACAACATACTACCTTCCATAATGAAAAGGCTACCGTCCATTGGAGTAACAAAAATCGCGACAACAGACTACCGTCCATAATGACAAGGTTATCATCCATTGGAGTAACAAAGATATCGATAACAGACTACCTTCAATAATGACAAGGCTACCATCCATTGGAGTAAAAAAAATCTCGACAAAAGACTACCTTCCATAATGACATGGTTACCATCCATTGGAATAACAAAAATCTCGACAATAGACTACCTTCCATAATGACAAGGCTATCATCCATTGGTGTAACAAAAATATCGATAAAAAACTACCTTCCTTAATGATAAGGCTACCATCCATTGGAATAACAAAAATCTCGACAATAGACTGCCTTCCATAATGACAAGGCTACCATCCATTAGAGTAACAAAAATCTGAACAACAGACTACCTTGCATAATGACAAGGCTATCATCCATTGGAGTAACAAAGATATCGATAATAGACTACCTTCAATAATGACAAGGCAACCATCCATTGGAGTAACAAAAATCTCGACAAAATACTACCTTCCATAATTACAAGGTTACCATCCATTGGTATAATAAAAATCTCGACAACCGACTACCTTCCATAATGTCAAGGCTACCATCCATTGGAGTAACAAAGATATCGATAACAAACTACCTTCCATAATGACAAGGCTACCATCCATTGGAGTAACAAAAATCTTAACAACAGACTACCTTCCATAATGACAACGGTACAATCCATTGGAGTAACAAAAATCTCAACGATAGACTACCTTCCATAATGACAAGGCTACCATCCATTGGAGTAACAAAAATCTCGACAACGGCCTACCTTCCATAATGACAAGGCTATCATCCATTGGAGTAACAAAGATATCGATAACAGACTACCTTCAATAATGACAAGGCTACCATCCATTGGAGTAACAAAAATCTCGACAAAAAACTACCTTCCATATTGACAAGGCTACCATCCATTGGGGTAAAATAAATCTCGACAACAGACTACCTTCCTTAATGGAAAGGCTACCATCCATTGGACTAACAAAAATCTCGACAAAAAACTACCTTCCATAATGAAAAGGCTACCATCCATTGGAATAACAAAAATCTCGACAATAGACTACCTTCCATAATGATAAGGCTAACATCCATTAGAGTAACAAAGATATCGATAACAGACTACCTTCAATAATGACAAGGTTACCATCCATTGGAGTAACAAATCTCTCGACAAAAGACTACCTTCCATAATGACAAGGTTACCATCCATTGGAATAACAAAAATCTCGACAACAGACTACCTTCCATAATGATAAGGTTATCATCCATTGGAGTAACAAAGATATCAATAACAGACTACCTTCAATAATGACAAGGCTACCATCCATTGGAGTAACAAACCTCTCGACAAAAGACTACCTTCCATAATGACAAGGTTACCATCCATTGGAATAACCAAAATCTCGACAACAGACTACCTTCCATAATGACAAGGCTACCATCCAATGGAATAAAAAAATTCTCGACAACAGACTACCTTCCATAATGACAAGGCTATCATCCGTTGGAGTAACAAAGATATCGATAACAGACTAGCTTCAATAATGACAAGGCTACTATCCATTGAAGTAACAAAAATCTCGACAAAATACTAGCTTCCATAATGACAAGGTTACCATCCATTGGATTAATAAAAATCTCGACAATAGACTACCTTCCATAATGACAAGGCTACCATCCAATGGAATATCAAAAATATCCACAACAAACTACCTTCCATAATGACAAGGGTACAATCCATTGGAGTAACAAAAATCTCAAAGACAGACTACCTTCCATAATGACAAGGCTACCATTCATTGGAGTAACAAAAATCTGAACAACAGACTACCTTAAATAATGACAAGGCTACAATCCATTAGAGTAACATAAATCTCAATGACAAACTAACTTCCATAATGACAAGGCTACACCCCATTGGAGTAACAAAAATCTCGACAACGGACTACCTTCCATAATGACAAGGCTATCATCCATTGGAGTAACAAAGATATCGATAACAGACTATCTTCAATAATGACAAGGATACCATTCATTAGAGTAACAAAAATCTCGACAAAAAACTACCTTCCAAATTGCCAAGGCTACCATCCATTGGGGTAAAATAAATCTCGACAACAGACTACCTTCCTTAATGGAAAGGCTACCATCCATTGGAGTAACAAAAATCTCGACAAGAAACTACCTTCCATAACGAAAAGGCTACCATCCATTGGAATAACAAAAATCTCGACAATAGACTACCTTCCATAATGACAAGGCTACCATCCATTGGAGTAAAAAAAATATGAACAACAAACTGCCTTGCATAATGACAAGGCTATCATCCATTGGAGTAACAAAGATATCGACAACAAACTACCTTCAATAATGAAAAGGCTACCATCCATTGGAGTAACAAAAATCTCGACAAAAGACTACCTTCCATAATGACAAGGTTACCATCCATTGGAATAACAAAAATCTCGACAATAGACTACCTTCCATAATGACAAGGCTATCATCCATTGGAGTAACAAAGATATCAACAACAAACTACCTTTAATATTGAAAAGGCTATCATCCATTGGAGTAACAAAGATATCGACAACATACTACCTTCCATAATGAAAAGGCTACCATCCATTGGAGTAACAAAAATCTCGACAACAGACTACCTTCCATAATGACAAGGTTATCATCCATTGGAGTAACAAAGATATCGATAACAGACTAACTTCAATAATGACAAGGCTACCATCCATTGGAGTAACAAAAATCTCGACAAAAGACTACCTTCCATAATGACAAGGTTACCATCCATTGGAATAACAAAAATCTCGACAATAGACTACCTTCCATAATGATAAGGCTATTATCCATTGGTGTAACAGAAATCTGAACAACAGACTACCTTAAATAATGACAAGGTTACCATCCATTGGAGTAACAATAATCTCAACGACAGACTACCTTCCATAATGACAAGGCTACCATTCATTGGAGTAACAGAAATCTGAACAACAGACTACCTTAAATAATGACAAGGCTACAATCCATTGGAGTAACAGAAATCTCAATGACAAACTACCTTCCATAATGACAAGGCTACCATCCATTGGAGTAACAAAAATCTCGACAACGGACTACCTTCAAAAATGACAAGGCTATCATCCATTGGAGTAACAAAGATATCGATAACAGACTACCTTCAATAATGACAAGGCTACCATCCATTGGAGTAACAAAAATCTCGACAAAAAACTACCTTCCATAATGAAAAGGCTACCATCCATTGGAATAACAAAAATCTCGACAATAGACTACCTTCCATAATGACAAGGCTACCATCCATTGGAGTAACAAAAATATGAACAACAAACTACCTTGCATAATGACAAGGCTATCATCCATTGGAGTAACAAAGATATCGACAACAAACTACCTTCAATAATGAAAAGGCTACCATCCATTGGAGTAACAAAAATCTCGCCAAAAGATTACCTTCTATAATGACAAGGCTACCATCCAATGGAATAAAAAAATTCTCGACAACAGACTACCTTCCAAAATGACAAGGCTACCATCCATTGTAGTAACAAAAATCTGAACAATAGACTACCTTCCATAATAACAAGGCTACAATCCATTGGAGTAACAGAAATCTCAATGACGGACTACCTTCCATAATGACAAGGTTATCATCCATTGGAGTAACAAAGATATCGATAACAGACTACCTTCAATAATGACAAGGCTACCATCCATTGGAGTAACAAAAATCTCGACAAAAGACTACCTTCCATAATGACAAGGTTACCATCCATTGGAATAACAAAAATCTCGACAATAGACTACCTTCCATAATGACAAGGCTATCATCCATTGGAGTAACAAAGATATCAACAACAAACTACCTTCAATAATGAAAAGGCTATCATCCATTGGAGTAACAAAGATATCGACAACATACTACCTTCCATAATGAAAAGGCTACCGTCCATTGGAGTAACAAAAATCGCGACAACAGACTACCTTCCATAATGACAAGGTTATCATCCATTGGAGTAACAAAGATATCGATAACAGACTACCTTCAATAATGACATGGCTACCATCCATTGGAGTAAAAAAAATCTCGACAAAAGACTACCTTCCATAATGACATGGTTACCATCCATTGGAATAACAAAAATCTCTACAATAGACTACCTTCCATAATGACAAGGCTATCATCCATTGGTGTAACAAAAATATCGATAAAAAACTACCTTCCTTAATGATAAGGCTACCATCCATTGGAATAACAAAAATCTCGACAATAGACTGCCTTCCATAATGACAAGGCTACCATCCATTAGAGTAACAAAAATCTGAACAATAGACTACCTTGCATAATGACAAGGCTATCATCCATTGGAGTAACAAAGATATCGATAATAGACTACCTTCAATAATGACAAGGCTACCATCCATTGGAGTAACAAAAATCTCGACAAAATACTACCTTCCATAATTACAAGGTTACCATCCATTGGTATAATAAAAATCTCGACAACCGACTACCTTCCATAATGACAAGGCTACCATCCATTGGAGTAACAAAGATATCGATAACAAACTACCTTCCATAATGACAAGGCTACCATCCATTGGAGTAACAAAAATCTTAACAACTGACTACCTTCCATAATGACAACGGTACAATCCATTGGAGTAACAAAAATCTCAACGATAGACTACCTTCCATAATGACAAGGCTACCATCCATTGGAGTAACAAAAATCTCGACAACGGCCTACCTTCCATAATGACAAGGCTCTCATCCATTGGAGTAACAAAGATATCGATAACAGACTACCTTCAATAATGACAAGGCTACCATCCATTGGAGTAACAAAAATCTCGACAAAAAACTACCTTCCATATTGACAAGGCTACCATCCATTGGGGTAAAATAAATATCGACAACAGACTACCTTCCTTAATGGAAAGGCTACCATCCATTGGACTAACAAAAATCTCGACAAAAAACTACCTTCCATAATGAAAAGGCTACCATCCATTGGAATAACAAAAATCTCGAAAATAGACTACCTTCCATAATGACAAGGCTAACATCCATTAGAGTAACAAAGATATCGATAACAGACTACCTTCAATAATGACAAGGTTACCATCCATTGGAGTAACAAACCTCTCGACAAAAGACTACCTTCCATAATGACAAGGTTACCATCCATTGGAATAACAAAAATCTCGACAACAGACTACCTTCCATAATGATAAGGTTATCATCCATTGGAGTAACAAAGATATCAATAACAGACTACCTTCAATAATGACAAGGCTACCATCCATTGGAGTAACAAACCTCTCGACAAAAGACTACCTTCCATAATGACAAGGTTACCATCCATTGGAATAACCAAAATCTCGACAACAGACTACCTTCCATAATGACAAGGCTACCATCCAATGGAATAAAAAAATTCTCGACAACAGACTACCTTCCATAATGACAAGGCTATCATCAATTGGAGTAACAAAGATATCGATAACATACTACCTTCAATAATGACTAGGCTACCATCCATTGGGGTAACAAAAATCAAGAAAACAGACTACCTTCCATAATGGCAAGGCTACCATCCATTAGAGTAACAAAAATCTCGACAAAAAAATACCTTACATAATGACAAGGCTACCATCCATTTGAATAACAAAAATATCGACAATAGACTACCTTCCATAATGAAAAGGCTACCATCCATTGGAGTAACAAAAATATGAACAACATACTACCTTGCATAATGACAAGGCTATCATCCATTGGAGTAACAAAGATATCGACAACATACTACCTTCAATAATGAAAAGGCTACCATCCATTGGAGTAACAAAAATCTCGACAAAAGACTACCTTCCATAATGACAAGGTTACCATCCATTGGAATAACAAAAATCTCGACAACAGACTACCTTCCATAATGACAAGGCTACCATCCAATGGAATAAAACAATTCTCGACAACAAACTACCTTCAATAATGACAAGGCTACCATCCATTGGAGTAACAAAGATATCGATAATAGACTACCTTCAATAATGACAAGGCTACCATTCATTGGAGTAACAAAAATCTCGACAAAAAACAACTTTCCATATTGCCTAGGCAAGCATCCATAGGAGTAAAAAAAATATGAACAACAAACTACCTTGCCTAATGACAAGGCTATCATCCATTGGAGTAACAAAGATAACGACAACAAACTACCTTCAATAATGAAAAGGCTACCATCCATTGGAGTAACAAAAATCTCGACAAAAGACTACCTTCCATAATGACAAGGTTACCATCCATTGGAATAACAAAAATCTCGACAATAGACTACCTTCCATAATGACAAGGCTATCATCCATTGGAGTAACAAAGATATCAACAACAAACTACCTTCAATAATGAAAAGGCTATCATCCATTGGAGTAACAAAGATATCGACAACATACTACCTTCCATAATGAAAAGGCTACCGTCCATTGGAGTAACAAAAATCGCGACAACAGACTACCTTCCATAATGACAAGGTTATCATCCATTGGAGTAACAAAGATATCGATAACAGACTACCTTCAATAATGACAAGGCTACCATCCATTGGAGTAAAAAAAATCTCGACAAAAGACTACCTTCCATAATGTCATGGTTACCATCCATTGGAATAACAAAAATCTCGACAATAGACTACCTTCCATAATGACAAGGCTATCATCCATTGGTGTAACAAAAATATCGATAAAAAACTACCTTCCTTAATGATAAGGCTACCATCCATTGGAATAACAAAAATCTCGACAATAGACTGCCTTCCATAATGACAAGGCTACCATCCATTAGAGTAACAAAAATCTGAACAACAGACTACCTTGCATAATGACAAGGCTATCATCCATTGGAGTAACAAAGATATCGATAATAGACTACCTTCAATAATGACAAGGCTACCATCCATTGGAGTAACAAAAATCTCGACAAAATACTACCTTCCATAATTACAAGGTTACCATCCATTGGTATAATAAAAATCTCGACAACCGACTACCTTCCATAATGACAAGGCTACCATCCATTGGAGTAACAAAGATATCGATAACAAACTACCTTCCATAATGACAAGGCTACCATCCATTGGAGTAACAAAAATCTTAACAACAGACTACCTTCCATAATGACAACGGTACAATCCATTGGAGTAACAAAAATCTCAACGATAGACTACCTTCCATAATGACAAGGCTACCATCCATTGGAGTAACAAAAATCTCGACAACGGCCTACCTTCCATAATGACAAGGCTCTCATCCATTGGAGTAACAAAGATATCGATAACAGACTACCTTCAATAATGACAAGGCTACCATCCATTGGAGTAACAAAAATCTCGACAAAAAACTACCTTCCATATTGACAAGGCTACCATCCATTGGGGTAAAATAAATATCGACAACAGACTACCTTCCTTAATGGAAAGGCTACCATCCATTGGACTAACAAAAATCTCGACAAAAAACTACCTTCCATAATGAAAAGGCTACCATCCATTGGAATAACAAAAATCTCGAAAATAGACTACCTTCCATAATGACAAGGCTAACATCCATTAGAGTAACAAAGATATCGATAACAGACTACCTTCAATAATGACAAGGTTACCATCCATTGGAGTAACAAACCTCTCGACAAAAGACTACCTTCCATAATGACAAGGTTACCATCCATTGGAATAACAAAAATCTCGACAACAGACTACCTTCCATAATGATAAGGTTATCATCCATTGGAGTAACAAAGATATCAATAACAGACTACCTTCAATAATGACAAGGCTACCATCCATTGGAGTAACAAACCTCTCGACAAAAGACTACCTTCCATAATGACAAGGTTACCATCCATTGGAATAACCAAAATCTCGACAACAGACTACCTTCCATAATGACAAGGCTACCATCCAATGGAATAAAAAAATTCTCGACAACAGACTACCTTCCATAATGACAAGGCTATCATCAATTGGAGTAACAAAGATATCGATAACATACTACCTTCAATAATGACTAGGCTACCATCCATTGGGGTAACAAAAATCAAGAAAACAGACTACCTTCCATAATGGCAAGGCTACCATCCATTAGAGTAACAAAAATCTCGACAAAAAAATACCTTACATAATGACAAGGCTACCATCCATTTGAATAACAAAAATATCGACAATAGACTACCTTCCATAATGAAAAGGCTACCATCCATTGGAGTAACAAAAATATGAACAACATACTACCTTGCATAATGACAAGGCTATCATCCATTGGAGTAACAAAGATATCGACAACATACTACCTTCAATAATGAAAAGGCTACCATCCATTGGAGTAACAAAAATCTCGACAAAAGACTACCTTCCATAAT
This sequence comes from Vicia faba, assembly GCA_948472305.1. Lineage (NCBI taxonomy): Eukaryota > Viridiplantae > Streptophyta > Magnoliopsida > Fabales > Fabaceae > Vicia > Vicia faba. Next base: position 582,620,609 of record OX451739.1, on the reverse strand, counting down.
GACAAGGTTACCATCCATTGGAATAACAAAAATCTCGACAACAGACTACCTTCCATAATGACAAGGCTACCATCCAATGGAATAAAACAATTCTCGACAACAAACTACCTTCAATAATGACAAGGCTACCATCCATTGGAGTAACAAAGATATCGATAATAGACTACCTTCAATAATGACAAGGCTACCATTCATTGGAGTAACAAAAATCTCGACAAAAAACAACTTTCCATATTGCCTAGGCAACCATCCATTGGAGTAAAAAAAATATGAACAACAAACTACCTTGCCTAATGACAAGGCTATCATCCATTGGAGTAACAAAGATAACGACAACAAACTACCTTCAATAATGAAAAGGCTACCATCCATTGGAGTAACAAAAATCTCGACAAAAGACTACCTTCCATAATGACAAGGTTACCATCCATTGGAATAACAAAAATCTCGACAATAGACTACCTTCCATAATGACAAGGCTATCATCCATTGGAGTAACAAAGATATCAACAACAAACTACCTTCAATAATGAAAAGGCTATCATCCATTGGAGTAACAAAGATATCGACAACATACTACCTTCCATAATGAAAAGGCTACCATCCATTGGAGTAACAAAAATCGCGACAACAGACTACCTTCCATAATGACAAGGTTATCATCCATTGGAGTAACAAAGATATCGATAACAGACTACCTTCAATAATGACAAGGCTACCATCCATTGGAGTAACAAAAATCTCGACAAAAGACTACCTTCCATAATGACAAGGTTACCATCCATTGGAATAACAAAAATCTTGACAGTAGACTACCTTCCATAATGACAAGGCTATCATCCATTGGTGTAACAAAAATATCGATAAAAAACTACCTTCCTTAATGATAAGGCTACCATCCATTGGAATAACAAAAATCTCGACAATAGACTGCCTTCCATAATGACAAGGCTACCATCCATTAGAGAAACAAAAATATGAACAACAGACTACCTTGCATAATGACAAGGCTATCATCCATTGGAGTAACAAAGATATCGATAATAGATACCTTCAATAATGACAAGGCTACCATCCATTGGAGTAACAAAAATCTCGACAAAATACTACCTTCCATAATTACAAGGTTACCATCCATTGGAATAATAAAAATCTCGACAACCGACTACCTTCCATAATGACAAGGCTACCATCCATTAGAGTAACAAAGATATCGATAACAAACTACCTTCAATAATGACAAGGCTACCATCCATTGGAGTAACAAAAATCTTAACAACAGACTACCTTCCATAATGACAAGGGTACAATCCATTGGAGTAACAAAAATCTCAACGACAGACTACCTTCCATAATGACAAGGCTACCATCCATTGGAGTAACAAAAATCTCGACAACGGCCTACCTTCCATAATGACAAGGCTATCATCCATTGGAGTAACAAAGATATCGATAACAGACTACCTTCAATAATGTAACGGCTACCATCCATTGGAGTAACAAAAATCTCGACAAAAAACTACCTTCCATATTGCCAAGGCTACCATCCATTGGGGTAAAATAAATCTCGACAACAGACTACCTTCCTTAATGGAAAGGCTACCATCCATTGGACTAACAAAAATCTCGACAAAAAACTACCTTCCATAATGAAAAGGCTACCATCCATTGGAATAACAAAAATCTCGACAATAGACTACCTTCCATAATGACAAGGCTACCATACATTAGAGTAACAAAGATATCGATAACAGACTACCTTCAATAATGACAAGGCTACCATCCATTGGAGTAACAAACCTCTCGACAAAAGACTACCTTCCATAATGACAAGGTTACTATCCATTGGAATAACAAAAATCTCGACAACAGACTACCTTCCATAATGACAAGGTTATCATCCATTGGAGTAACAAAGATATCGATAACATACTACCTTCAATAATGAAAAGGCTACCATCCATTGGAGTAAAAAAAATCTCGACAAAAGACTACCTTCCATAATGACAAGGTTACCATCCATTGGAATAACAAAAATCTCGACAACAGACTACCTTCCATAATGACAAGGCTACCATCCAATGGAATAAAACAATTCTCGACAACAAACTACCTTCAATAATGACAAGGCTACCATCCATTGGAGTAACAAAGATATCTATAATAGACTATCTTCAATAATGACAAGGCTAACATTCATTGGAGTAACAAAAATCTCGACAAAAAACAACTTTCCATATTGCCTAGGCAACCATCCATTGGAGTAAAAAAAAAATGAACAACAAACTACCTTGCCTAATGACAAGGCTATCATCCATTGGAGTAACAAAGATAACGACAACAAACTACCTTCAATAATGAAAAGGCTACCATCCATTGGAGTAACAAAAATCTCGACAAAAGACTACCTTCCATAATGACAAGGTTACCATCCATTGGAATAACAAAAATCTCGACAATAGACTACCTTCCATAATGACAAGGCTATCATCCATTGGAGTAACAAAGATATCAACAACAAACTACCTTCAATAATGAAAAGGCTATCATCCATTGGAGTAACAAAGATATCGACAACATACTACCTTCCATAATGAAAAGGCTACCATCCATTGGAGTAACAAAAATCGCGACAACAGACTACCTTCCATAATGACAAGGTTATCATCCATTGGAGTAACAAAGATATCGATAACAGACTACCTTCAATAATGACAAGGCTACCATCCATTGGAGTAACAAAAATCTCGACAAAAGACTACCTTCCATAATGACAAGGTTACCATCCATTGGAATAACAAAAATCTCGACAGTAGACTACCTTCCATAATGACAAGGCTATCATCCATTGGTGTAACAAAAATATCGATAAAAAACTACCTTCCTTAATGATAAGGCTACCATCCATTGGAATAACAAAAATCTCGACAATAGACTGCCTTCCATAATGACAAGGCTACCATCCATTAGAGAAACAAAAATATGAACAACAGACTACCTTGCATAATGACAAGGCTATCATCCATTGGAGTAACAAAGATATCGATAATAGATACCTTCAATAATGACAAGGCTACCATCCATTGGAGTAACAAAAATCTCGCAAAATACTACCTTCCATAATTACAAGGTTACCATCCATTGGAATAATAAAAATCTCGACAACCGACTACCTTCCATAATGACAAGGCTACCATCCATTAGAGTAACAAAGATATCGATAACAAACTACCTTCAATAATGACAAGGCTACCATCCATTGGAGTAACAAAAATCTTAACAACAGACTACCTTCCATAATGACAAGGGTACAATCCATTGGAGTAACAAAAATCTCAACGACAGACTACCTTCCATAATGACAAGGCTACCATCCATTGGAGTAACAAAAATCTCGACAACGGCCTACCTTCCATAATGACAAGGCTATCATCCATTGGAGTAACAAAGATATCGATAACAGACTACCTTCAATAATGTAACGGCTACCATCCATTGGAGTAACAAAAATCTCGACAAAAAACTACCTTCCATATTGCCAAGGCTACCATCCATTGGGGTAAAATAAATCTCGACAACAGACTACCTTCCTTAATGGAAAGGCTACCATCCATTGGACTAACAAAAATCTCGACAAAAAACTACCTTCCATAATGAAAAGGCTACCATCCATTGGAATAACAAAAATCTTGACAATAGACTACCTTCCATAATGACAAGGCTACCATACATTAGAGTAACAAAGATATCAATAACAGACTACCTTCAATAATGACAAGGCTACCATCCATTGGAGTAACAAACCTCTCGACAAAAGACTACCTTCCATAATGACAAGGTTACTATCCATTGGAATAACAAAAATCTCGACAACAGACTACCTTCCATAATGACAAGGTTATCATCCATTGGAGTAACAAAGATATCGATAACAGACTACCTTCAATAATGAAAAGGCTACCATCCATTGGAGTAAAAAAAATCTCGACAAAAGACTACCTTCCATAATGACAAGGTTACCATCCATTGGAATAACAAAAATCTCGACAACAGACTACCTTCCATAATGACAAGGCTACCATCCAATGGAATAAAACATTTCTCGACAACAAACTACCTTCAATAATGACAAGGCTACCATCCATTGGAGTAACAAAGATATCGATAATAGACTACCTTCAATAATGACAAGGCTACCATTCATTGGAGTAACAAAAATCTCGACAAAAAACAACTTTCCATATTGCCTAGGCAACCATCCATTGGAGTAAAAAAAATATGAACAACAAACTACCTTGCCTAATGACAAGGCTATCATCCATTGGAGTAACAAAGATAACGACAACAAACTACCTTCAATAATGAAAAGGCTACCATCCAATGGAGTAACAAAAATCTCGACAAAAGACTACCTTCCATAATGACAAGGTTACCATCCATTGGAATAACAAAAATCTCGACAATAGACTACCTTCCATAATGACAAGGCTATCATCCATTGGAGTAACAAAGATATCAACAACAAACTACCTTCAATAATGAAAAGGCTATCATCCATTGGAGTAACAAAGATATCGACAACATACTACCTTCCATAATGAAAAGGCTACCATCCATTGGAGTAACAAAAATCGCGACAACAGACTACCTTCCATAATGACAAGGTTATCATCCATTGGAGTAACAAAGATATCGATAACAGACTACCTTCAATAATGACAAGGCTACCATCCATTGGAGTAACAAAAATCTCGACAAAAGACTACCTTCCATAATGACAAGGTTACCATCCATTGGAATAACAAAAATCTCGACAGTAGACTACCTTCCATAATGACAAGGCTATCATCCATTGGTGTAACAAAAATATCGATAAAAAACTACCTTCCTTAATGATAAGGCTACCATCCATTGGAATAACAAAAATCTCGACAATAGACTGCCTTCCATAATGACAAGGCTACCATCCATTAGAGAAACAAAAATATGAACAACAGACTACCTTGCATAATGACAAGGCTATCATCCATTGGAGTAACAAAGATATCGATAATAGATACCTTCAATAATGACAAGGCTACCATCCATTGGAGTAACAAAAATCTCGACAAAATACTACCTTCCATAATTACAAGGTTACCATCCATTGGAATAATAAAAATCTCGACAACCGACTACCTTCCATAATGACAAGGCTACCATCCATTAGAGTAACAAAGATATCGATAACAAACTACCTTCAATAATGACAAGGCTACCATCCATTGGAGTAACAAAAATCTTAACAACAGACTACCTTCCATAATGACAAGGGTACAATCCATTGGAGTAACAAAAATCTCAACGACAGACTACCTTCCATAATGACAAGGCTACCATCCATTGGAGTAACAAAAATCTCGACAACGGCCTACCTTCCATAATGACAAGGCTATCATCCATTGGAGTAACAAAGATATCGATAACAGACTACCTTCAATAATGTAACGGCTACCATCCATTGGAGTAACAAAAATCTCGACAAAAAACTACCTTCCATATTGCCAAGGCTACCATCCATTGGGGTAAAATAAATCTCGACAACAGACTACCTTCCTTAATGGAAAGGCTACCATCCATTGGACTAACAAAAATCTCGACAAAAAACTACCTTCCATAATGAAAAGGCTACCATCCATTGGAATAACAAAAATCTCGACAATAGACTACCTTCCATAATGACAAGGCTACCATACATTAGAGTAACAAAGATATCGATAACAGACTACCTTCAATAATGACAAGGCTACCATCCATTGGAGTAACAAACCTCTCGACAAAAGACTACCTTCCATAATGACAAGGTTACTATCCATTGGAATAACAAAAATCTCGACAACAGACTACCTTCCATAATGACAAGGTTATCATCCATTGGAGTAACAAAGATATCGATAACAGACTACCTTCAATAATGAAAAGGCTACCATCCATTGGAGTAAAAAAAATCTCGACAAAAGACTACCTTCCATAATGACAAGGTTACCATCCATTGGAATAACAAAAATCTCGACAACAGACTACCTTCCATAATGACAAGGCTACCATCCAATGGAATAAAACAATTCTCGACAACAAACTACCTTCAATAATGACAAGGCTACCATCCATTGGAGCAACAAAGATATCGATAATAGACTACCTTCAATAATGACAAGGCTACCATTCATTGGAGTAACAAAAATCTCGACAAAAAACAACTTTCCATATTGCCTAGGCAACCATCCATTGGAGTAAAAAAAATATGAACAACAAACTACCTTGCCTAATGACAAGGCTATCATCCATTGGAGTAACAAAGATAACGACAACAAACTACCTTCAATAATGAAAAGGCTACCATCCATTGGAGTAACAAAAATCTCGACAAAAGACTACCTTCCATAATGACAAGGTTACCATCCATTGGAATAACAAAAATCTCGACAATAGACTACCTTCCATAATGACAAGGCTATCATCCATTGGAGTAACAAAGATATCAACAACAAACTACCTTCAATAATGAAAAGGCTATCATCCATTGGAGTAACAAAGATATCGACAACATACTACCTTCCATAATGAAAAGGCTACCATCCATTGGAGTAACAAAAATCGCGACAACAGACTACCTTCCATAATGACAAGGTTATCATCCATTGGAGTAACAAAGATATCGATAACAGACTACCTTCAATAATGACAAGGCTACCATCCATTGGAGTAACAAAAATCTCGACAAAAGACTACCTTCCATAATGACAAGGTTACCATCCATTGGAATAACAAAAATCTTGACAGTAGACTACCTTCCATAATGACAAGGCTATCATCCATTGGTGTAACAAAAATATCGATAAAAAACTACCTTCCTTAATGATAAGGCTACCATCCATTGGAATAACAAAAATCTCGACAATAGACTGCCTTCCATAATGACAAGGCTACCATCCATTAGAGAAACAAAAATATGAACAACAGACTACCTTGCATAATGACAAGGCTATCATCCATTGGAGTAACAAAGATATCGATAATAGATACCTTCAATAATGACAAGGCTACCATCCATTGGAGTAACAAAAATCTCGACAAAATACTACCTTCCATAATTACAAGGTTACCATCCATTGGAATAATAAAAATCTCGACAACCGACTACCTTCCATAATGACAAGGCTACCATCCATTAGAGTAACAAAGATATCGATAACAAACTACCTTCAATAATGACAAGGCTACCATCCATTGGAGTAACAAAAATCTTAACAACAGACTACCTTCCATAATGACAAGGGTACAATCCATTGGAGTAACAAAAATCTCAACGACAGACTACCTTCCATAATGACAAGGCTACCATCCATTGGAGTAACAAAAATCTCGACAACGGCCTACCTTCCATAATGACAAGGCTATCATCCATTGGAGTAACAAAGATATCGATAACAGACTACCTTCAATAATGTAACGGCTACCATCCATTGGAGTAACAAAAATCTCGACAAAAAACTACCTTCCATATTGCCAAGGCTACCATCCATTGGGGTAAAATAAATCTCGACAACAGACTACCTTCCTTAATGGAAAGGCTACCATCCATTGGACTAACAAAAATCTCGACAAAAAACTACCTTCCATAATGAAAAGGCTACCATCCATTGGAATAACAAAAATCTTGACAATAGACTACCTTCCATAATGACAAGGCTACCATACATTAGAGTAACAAAGATATCGATAACAGACTACCTTCAATAATGACAAGGCTACCATCCATTGGAGTAACAAACCTCTCGACAAAAGACTACCTTCCATAATGACAAGGTTACTATCCATTGGAATAACAAAAATCTCGACAACAGACTACCTTCCATAATGACAAGGTTATCATCCATTGGAGTAACAAAGATATCGATAACAGACTACCTTCAATAATGAAAAGGCTACCATCCATTGGAGTAAAAAAAATCTCGACAAAAGACTACCTTCCATAATGACAAGGTTACCATCCATTGGAATAACAAAAATCTCGACAACAGACTACCTTCCATAATGACAAGGCTACCATCCAATGGAATAAAACAATTCTCGACAACAAACTACCTTCAATAATGACAAGGCTACCATCCATTGGAGTAACAAAGATATCGATAATAGACTACCTTCAATAATGACAAGGCTACCATTCATTGGAGTAACAAAAATCTCGACAAAAAACAACTTTCCATATTGCCTAGGCAACCATCCATTGGAGTAAAAAAAATATGAACAACAAACTACCTTGCCTAATGACAAGGCTATCATCCATTGGAGTAACAAAGATAACGACAACAAACTACCTTCAATAATGAAAAGGCTACCATCCAATGGAGTAACAAAAATCTCGACAAAAGACTACCTTCCATAATGACAAGGTTACCATCCATTGGAATAACAAAAATCTCGACAATAGACTACCTTCCATAATGACAAGGCTATCATCCATTGGAGTAACAAAGATATCAACAACAAACTACCTTCAATAATGAAAAGGCTATCATCCATTGGAGTAACAAAGATATCGACAACATACTACCTTCCATAATGAAAAGGCTACCATCCATTGGAGTAACAAAAATCGCGACAACAGACTACCTTCCATAATGACAAGGTTATCATCCATTGGAGTAACAAAGATATCGATAACAGACTACCTTCAATAATGACAAGGCTACCATCCATTGGAGTAACAAAAATCTCGACAAAAGACTACCTTCCATAATGACAAGGTTACCATCCATTGGAATAACAAAAATCTCGACAGTAGACTACCTTCCATAATGACAAGGCTATCATCCATTGGTGTAACAAAAATATCGATAAAAAACTACCTTCCTTAATGATAAGGCTACCATCCATTGGAATAACAAAAATCTCGACAATAGACTGCCTTCCATAATGACAAGGCTACCATCCATTAGAGAAACAAAAATATGAACAACAGACTACCTTGCATAATGACAAGGCTATCATCCATTGGAGTAACAAAGATATCGATAATAGATACCTTCAATAATGACAAGGCTACCATCCATTGGAGTAACAAAAATCTCGACAAAATACTACCTTCCATAATTACAAGGTTTCCATCCATTGGAATAATAAAAATCTCGACAACCGACTACCTTCCATAATGACAAGGCTACCATCCATTAGAGTAACAAAGATATCGATAACAAACTACCTTCAATAATGACAAGGCTACCATCCATTGGAGTAACAAAAATCTTAACAACAGACTACCTTCCATAATGACAAGGGTACAATCCATTGGAGTAACAAAAATCTCAACGATAGACTACCTTCCATAATGACAAGGCTACCATCCATTGGAGTAACAAAAATCTCGACAACGGCCTACCTTCCATAATGACAAGGCTATCATCCATTGGAGTAACAAAGATATCGATAACAGACTACCTTCAATAATGTAACGGCTACCATCCATTGGAGTAACAAAAATCTCGACAAAAAACTACCTTCCATATTGCCAAGGCTACCATCCATTGGGGTAAAATAAATCTCGACAACAGACTACCTTCCTTAATGGAAAGGCTACCATCCATTGGACTAACAAAAATCTCGACAAAAAACTACCTTCCATAATGAAAAGGCTACCATCCATTGGAATAACAAAAATCTCGACAATAGACTACCTTCCATAATGACAAGGCTACCATACATTAGAGTAACAAAGATATCGATAACAGACTACCTTCAATAATGACAAGGCTACCATCCATTGGAGTAACAAACCTCTCGACAAAAGACTACCTTCCATAATGACAAGGTTACTATCCATTGGAATAACAAAAATCTCGACAACAGACTACCTTCCATAATGACAAGGTTATCATCCATTGGAGTAACAAAGATATCGATAACAGACTACCTTCAATAATGAAAAGGCTACCATCCATTGGAGTAAAAAAAATCTCGACAAAATACTACCTTCCATAATGACAAGGTTACCATCCATTGGAATAACAAAAATCTCGACAACAGACTACCTTCCATAATGACAAGGCTACCATCCAATGGAATAAAACAATTCTCGACAACAAACTACCTTCAATAATGACAAGGCTACCATCCATTGGAGTAACAAAGATATCGATAATAGACTACCTTCAATAATGACAAGGCTACCATTCATTGGAGTAACAAAAATCTCGACAAAAAACAACTTTCCATATTGCCTAGGCAACCATCCATTGGAGTAAAAAAAATATGAACAACAAACTACCTTGCCTAATGACAAGGCTATCATCCATTGGAGTAACAAAGATAACGACAACAAACTACCTTCAATAATGAAAAGGCTACCATCCATTGGAGTAACAAAAATCTCGACAAAAGACTACCTTCCATAATGACAAGGTTACCATCCATTGGAATAACAAAAATCTCGACAATAGACTACCTTCCATAATGACAAGGCTATCATCCATTGGAGTAACAAAGATATCAACAACAAACTACCTTCAATAATGAAAAGGCTATCATCCATTGGAGTAACAAAGATATCGACAACATACTACTTTCCATAATGAAAAGGCTACCATCCATTGGAGTAACAAAAATCGCGACAACAGACTACCTTCCATAATGACAAGGTTATCATCCATTGGAGTAACAAAGATATCGATAACAGACTACCTTCAATAATGACAAGGCTACCATCCATTGGAGTAACAAAAATCTCGACAAAAGACTACCTTCCATAATGACAAGGTTACCATCCATTGGAATAACAAAAATCTCGACAGTAGACTACCTTCCATAATGACAAGGCTATCATCCATTGGTGTAACAAAAATATCGATAAAAAACTACCTTCCTTAATGATAAGGCTACCATCCATTGGAATAACAAAAATCTCGACAATAGACTGCCTTCCATAATGACAAGGCTACCATCCATTAGAGAAACAAAAATATGAACAACAGACTACCTTGCATAATGACAAGGCTATCATCCATTGGAGTAACAAAGATATCGATAATAGATACCTTCAATAATGACAAGGCTACCATCCATTGGAGTAACAAAAATCTCGACAAAATACTACCTTCCATAATTACAAGGTTACCATCCATTGGAATAATAAAAATCTCGACAATCGACTACCTTCCATAATGACAAGGCTACCATCCATTAGAGTAACAAAGATATCGATAACAAACTACCTTCCATAATGACAAGGCTACCATCCATTGGAGTAACAAAAATCTTAACAACAGACTACCTTCCATAATGACAAGGGTACAATCCATTGGAGTAACAAAAATCTCAACGACAGACTACTTTCCATAATGACAAGGCTACCATCCATTGGAGTAACAAAAATCTCGACAACGGCCTACCTTCCATAATGACAAGGCTATCATCCATTGGAGTAACAAAGATATCGATAACAGACTACCTTCAATAATGACAAGGCTACCATCCATTGGAGTAACAAAAATCTCGACAAAAAACTACCTTCCATATTGCCAAGGCTACCATCCATTGGGGTAAAATAAATCTCGACAACAGACTACCTTCCTTAATGGAAAGGCTACCATCCATTGGACTAACAAAAATCTCGACAAAAAACTACCTTCCATAATGAAAAGGCTACCATCCATTGGAATAACAAAAATCTCGACAATAGACTACCTTCCATAATGACAAGGCTACCATCCATTAGAGTAACAAAGATATCGATAACAGACTACCTTCAATAATGACAAGGCTACCATCCATTGGAGTAACAAACCTCTCGACAAAAGACTACCTTCCATAATGTCAAGGTTACTATCCATTGAAATAACAAAAATCTCGACAACAGACTACCTTCCATAATGACAAGGTTATCATCCATTGGAGTAACAAAGATATCGATAACAGACTACCTTCAATAATGACAAGGCTACCATCCATTGGAGTAACAAACCTCTCGACAAAAGACTACCTTCCATAATGACAAGGTTACCATCCATTGGAATAACCAAAATCTCGACAATAGACTACCTTCCATAATGACAAGGCTACCATTCAATGGAATAAAAAAATTCTCGACAACAGACTACCTTCCATAATGACAAGGCTATCATCAATTGGAGTAACAAAGATATCGATAACATACTACCTTCAATAATGACTAGGCTACCATCCATTGGGGTAACAAAAATCAAGAAAACAGACTACCTTCCATAATGGCAAGGCTACCATCCATTAGAGTAACAAAAATCTCGACAAAAAACTACCTTACATAATGACAAGGCTACCATCCATTTGAATAACAAAAATATCGACAATAGACTACCTTCCATAATGAAAAGGCTACCATCCATTGGAGTAACAAAAATATGAACAACATACTACCTTGCATAATGACAAGGCTATCATCCATTGGAGTAACAAAGATATCGACAACATACTACCTTCAATAATGAAAAGGCTACCATCCATTGGAGTAACAAAAAATCTCGACAAAAGACTACCTTCCATAATGACAAGGTTACCATCCATTGGAATAACAAAAATCTCGACAACAGACTACCTTCCAGAATGACAAGGCTACCATCCAATGGAATAAAAAAATTCTCGACAACAAACTACCTTCAATAATGACAAGGCTACCATCCATTGGAGTAACAAAGATATCGATAATAGACTACCTTCAATAATGACAAGGCTACCATTCATTGGAGTAACAAAAATCTCAACAAAAAACTACTTTCCATATTGCCTAGGCAACCATCCATTGGAGTAAAAAAAATATGAACAACAAACTACCTTGCCTAATGACAAGGCTATCATCCATTGGAGTAACAAAGATAACGACAACAAACTACCTTCAATAATGAAAAGGCTACCATCCATTGGAGTAACAAAAATCTCGACAAAAGACTACCTTCCATAATGACAAGGTTACCATCCATTGGAATAACAAAAATCTCGACAACAGACTACCTTCCATAATGACAAGGCTACCATCCAATGGAATAAAAAAATTCTCGACAACAAACTACCTTCAATAATGACAAGGCTACCATCCATTGGAGTAACAAAGATATCGATAATAGACTACCTTCAATAATGACAAGGCTACCATTCATTGGAGTACAAAAATCTCGACAAAAAACTACTTTCCATATTGCCTAGGCAACCATCCATTGGAGTAAAAAAAATATGAACAACAAACTACCTTGCCTAATGACAAGGCTATCATCCATTGGAGTAACAAAGATAACGACAACAAACTACCTTCAATAATGAAAACGCTACCATCCATTGGAGTAACAAAAATCTCGACAAAAGACTACCTTCCATAATGACAAGGTTATCATCCATTGGAGTAACAAAGATATCGATAACAAACTACCTTCAATAATGACAAGGCTACCGTCCATTGGAGTAACAAAAATCTCGAAAACAGACTACCTTCCATAATGACAAGGTTACCATCCATTGGAATAACAAAAATCTCGACAATAGACTACCTTCCATAATGAAAAGGCTACCATCCATTGGAGTAACAAAAATATGAACAACATACTACCTTGCATAATGACAAGGCTATCATCCATTGGAGTAACAAAGATATCGATAACATACTACCTTCAGTAATGAAAAGGCTACCATCAATTGGAGTAACAAAAATCTCGACAAAAGACTACCTTCCATAATGACAAGGTTACCATCCATTGGAATAACAAAAATCTCGACAACAGACTACCTTCGATAATGACAAGGCTACCATCCAATGGAATAAAAAAATTCTCGACAACAAACTACCTTCCATAATGACAAGGCTACCATCCATTGGAGTAATAAAGATATCGATAATAGACTACCTTCAATAATGACAAGGCTACCATTCATTGGAGTAACAAAAATCTCGACAAAAAACTACTTTCCATTATGCCTAGGCAACCATCCATTGGAGTAAAAAAAATTTGAACAACAAACTACCTTGCCTAATGACAAGGCTATCATCCATTGGAGTAACAAAGATAACGATAACAAACTACCTTCAATAATGAAAAGGCTACAATCCATTGGAGTAACAAAAATCTCGACAAAAGACTACCTTCCATAATGACAAGGTTATCATCCATTGGAGTAACAAAGATATCGATAACAAACTACCTTCAATAATGACAAGGCTACCATCCATTGGAGTAACAAAAATCTCGAAAAAAGACTACCTTCAATAATGACAAGGTTACCATCCATTGGAATAACAAAAATCTCGACAAAAGACTACCTTCCATAATGACAAGGTTATCATCCATTGGAGTAACAAAGATATCGATAACAAACTACCTTCAATAATGACAAGGCTACCGTCCATTGGAGTAACAAAAATCTCGAAAACAGACTACCTTCCATAATGACAAGGTTACCATCCATTGGAATAACAAAAATCTCGACAATAGACTACCTTCCATAATGACAAGGCTATCATCCATTAAAGTAACAAAAATCTCGATAAAAAACTACCTTCCATAATGATAAGGCTACCATCCATTGGAATAATAAAAATCTCGACAATAGACTGCCTTCCATAATGACAAGGCTACCATCCATTGGAGTAACAAAATCTGAACAACAGACTACCTTGCATAATGACAAGGCTATCATCCATTGGAGTAACAAAGATATCGATAATAGACTACCTTCAATAATGACAAGGCTACCATCCATTGGAGTAACAAACCTCTCGACAAAAGACGACCTTCCATAATAACAAGGTTACCATCCATTGGAATAACAAAAATCTCGACAACAGACTACCTTCCATAATGACAAGGCTACCATCCAATGGAATAAAAAAATTCTCGACAACAGACTACCTTCCATAATGACAAGGCTATCATCAATTGGAGTAACAAAGATATCGATAACATACTACCTTCAATAATGACTAGGCTACCATCCATTGGGGTAACAAAAATCAAGACAACAGACTACCTTCCATAATGGCAAGGCTACCATCCATTAGAGTAACAAAAATCTCGACAAAAAACTACCTTACATAATGACAAGGCTACCATCCATTGGAATAACAAAAATCTCGACAATAGACAACCTTCCATAATGAAAAGGCTACCATCCATTGGAGTAACAAAAATATGAACAACATACTACCTTGCATAATGACAAGGCTATCATCCATTGGAGTAACAAAGATATCGACAACATACTACCTTCAATAATGAAAAGGCTACCATCAATTGGAGTAACAAAAATCTCAACAAAAGACTACCTTCCATAATGACAAGGTTACCATCCATTGGAATAACAAAAATCTCGACAACAGACTACCTTCCATAAAGACAAGGCTACCATCCAATGAAATAAAAAAATTCTCGACAATAAACTACCTTCCATAATGACAAGGCTACCATCCATTGGAGTAACAAAGATATCGATAATAGACTACCTTCAATAATGACAA
This sequence comes from Vicia faba, assembly GCA_948472305.1. Taxonomy (NCBI): domain Eukaryota; kingdom Viridiplantae; phylum Streptophyta; class Magnoliopsida; order Fabales; family Fabaceae; genus Vicia; species Vicia faba. The sequence goes on along the minus strand of OX451739.1, from coordinate 582,605,095 downwards.
GGCTACCATTCATTGGAGTAACAAAAATCTCGACAAAAAACTACTTTCCATTATGCCTAGGCAACCATCCATTGGAGTAAAAAAAATTTGAACAACAAACTACCTTTCCTAATGACAAGGCTATCATCCATTGGAGTAACAAAGATAACGATAACAAACTACCTTCAATAATGAAAAGGCTACAATCCATTGGAGTAACAAAAATCTCGACAAAAGACTACCTTCCATAATGAAAAGGTTATCATCCATTGGAGTAACAAAGATATCGATAACAAACTACCTTCAATAATGACAAGGCTACCATCCATTGGAGTAACAAAAATCTCGAAAAAAGACTACCTTCAATAATGACAAGGTTACCATCCATTGGAATAACAAAAATCTCGACAATAGACTACCTTCCATAATGACAAGGCTATCATCCATTGGAGTAACAAAAATCTCGATAAAGAACTACCTTCCATAATGATAAGGCTACCATCCATTGGAATAACAAAAATCTCGACAATAGACTGCCTTCCATAATGACAAGGCTACCATCCATTGGAGTAACAAAATCTGAACAACAGACTACCTTGCATAATGACAAGGCGATCATCCATTGGAGTAACAAAGATATCGATAATAGACTACCTTCAATAATGACAAGGCTACCATCCATTGGAGTAACAAAAATCTCGACAAATTAGTACCTTCCATAATTACAAGGTTAACATCCATTGGAACTACAAAACTCTCGACAACAGACTACCTTCCATAATGACAAGGCTACCATCCATTGGAGTAACAAAAATCTGATCAACAGACTATCTTACATAATGACAAGGCTACAATCCATTGGAGTAACAGAAATCTCAATGACAGACTACCTTCCATAATGACAAGGCTACCATCCATTGGAGTATAAAAAATATCGACAACATATTACCGTCCATAATGATAAGGCTATCATCAATTGGAGTAATAAAGATATCGATAACAGACTACCTTCAATAATGACAAGGCTAATATCCATTGGAGTAACAAAAATCTCGACAAAATACTAGCTTCCATAATGACAAGGTTACCATCCATTGGAATAACAAAAATCTCGACAATATACTACCTTCCATAATGACAAGGCTACCATCCAATGGAATATCAAAAATCTCCACATTATACTACCTTCCATAATGACAAGGCTACCATCCATTGGAGTAACAAAAATCTTAACAACAGACTACCTTCCATAATGACAAGGGTACAATCCATTGGAGTAACAAAAATCTCAACGACAGACTACCTTCCATAATGACAAGGGTACCATTCATTAGAGTAACAAAAATCTGAACAATAGACAACCTTAAATAATGACAAGGCTACAATCCATTGGAGTAACAGAAATCTCAATGACAAACTACCTTCCATAATGACAAGGCTACCATCCATTGGAGTAACAAAAATCTCGACAACGGACTACCTTACATAATGACAAGGCTATCATCCATTGGAGTAACAAAGATATTGATAACAGACTACCTTCAATAATGACAAGGCTACCATCCATTGGAGTAACAAAAATTTCGACAAAAAACTACCTTCCATAATGAAAAGGCTACCATCTATTGGAATAATAAAAATCTCGACAATAGACTACCTTCCATAATGACAAGGCTACCATCCATTGGAGTAACAAAAATATGAACAACAAACTACCTTGCATAATGACAAGGCTATCATCCATTGGAGTAACAAAGATATCAACAACAAACTACCTTCAATAATGAAAAGGCTACCATCCATTGGAGTAACAAAAATCTCGACAAAAGACTACCTTCCATAATGACAAGGCTACAATCCAATGGAATAAAAAAATTCTCCACAACAGACTACCTTCCATAATGACAAGGCTACCATCCATTGGAGTAACAAAAATCTAAACAACAGACTACCTTCAATAATAACAAGGCTACAATCCATTGGAGTAACAGAAATCTCAATGACAGACTACCTTCTATAATGACAAGGCTACCATCCATTGGAGTAACAAAAATCTCGACAACAGACTACCTTCCATAATGACAAGGCTACCATCCATTGGAGTAACAAAGATATCGATAACAAACTACCTTCAATAATGACAAGGCTACCATCCATTGGAGTAACAAAAATCTCGACAAAAAACTACTTTCCATATTGCCAAGGCTACCATCCATTGGGGTAAAAAAAATCTCGACAACAGACTACCTTCCACATTGGCAAGGCTACCATCCATTGGAGTAACAAAAATCTCGACAAAAAACTACCTTCCATAATGAAAAGGCTACCATACATTGGAATAACAAAAATCTCGACAATAGACTACCTTACATAATGACAAGGCTACCATCCATTGGAGTAACAAAAATATGAACAACAAACTACCTTGCCTAATGACAAGGCTATCATCCATTGGAGTAACAAAGATAACGACAACAAACTACCTTCAATAATGAAAAGGCTACCATCCATTGGAGTAACAAATATATCGACAAAAGACTACCTTCCATAATGACAAGGCTACCATCCATTGGAGTAACAAAAATCTGAACAACAGACTACCTTCCATAATAACAAGGCTACAATCCATTGGAGTAACAGAAATCTCAATGACCGACTACCTTACATAATGACAAGGTTACAATCCATTGGAATAACAGAAATCTCGATGACAGACTACCTTCTATAATGACAAGACTACCATCCCTTGGAGTAACAAAAATCTCGACAACAGACTACCTTCCATAATGACAAGGTTATCATCCATTGGAGTAACAAAGATATCGATAATAGACTACCTTCAATAATGACAAGGCTACCATCCATGGAGTAACAAAACTCTCGACAAAAGACTACCTTCCATAATGACAAGGCTACCATCCAATGGAATAAAAAAAATCTCGACAACAGACTACCTTCCATAATGACAAGGCTACCATCCAATGGAATAAAAAAATTCTTGAAAACAGACTACCTTCCATAATTACAAGGCTATCATCAATTGGAGTAACAAAGATGTCGATAACATATTACCTTCAATAATGACTAGGCTACCATCCATTGGGGTAACAAAAATCTCGACAATAGACTACCTTCCATAATGGCAAGGCTTCCATCCATTACAGTAACAAAAATCTCGACAAAAACCTACCTTACATAATGACAAGGCTACCATCCATTGGAATAACAAAAATCTCGACAATAGACTACCTTCCATAATGACAAGGCTACCATCCATTGGAGTAACAAAAATATGAACAACATACTACCTTGCATAATGACAAGGCTATCATCCATTGGAGTAACAATGATATCGACAACATACTACCTTCAATAATGAAAATGTTACCATCCATTGGAGTAACCAAAATCTCGACAAAAGACTACCTTCCATAACGACAAGGTTACCATCCATTGGAATAACAAAAATCTGAACAACAGACTACCTTCCATAATAACAAGGCTACAATCCATTGGAGTAACAGATATCTCAATGACAGACTACCTTCCATAATGACAAGGCTACCATCCATTGGAGTAACAAAAATTTGAACAGTTGACTACCTTCCATAATAACAAGGCTACAATCCATTGGAGTAAAAAAAATCTCAATGACAGACTACCTTCCATAATGACAAGGCTACCATCCATTGGAGTAACAAAAATCTCGACAACAGGCTACCTTCCATAATGACAAGGCTACTATCCATTGGAGTAACAAAAATATTAACAACAGACTACCTTCCATAATGTTAAGGCTATAATCCATTGGAGTAACAAAAATCTTAACGACAAACTACCTTCCATATTGACAAGGCAACCATTCATTGGAGTAACAAAAATATCGACAACAGACTACCTTCCATAATGACAAGGCTACCATCCATTGGAGTAACAAAAATCTGAACAACATACTACCTTACATAATGACAAGGCTACAATCCATTGGAGTAACAAAAATCTCAATGACAAACTACCTTCCATAATGACAAGGCTACCAGCCATTGGAGTAACAAAAATCTAGACAACAGACTACCTTCAATAATGACAAGGCTACCATTCATTTGAATAACAAAAATCTCGACAATAGACTACCTTCCATAATGACAAGGCTACCATCAATTGGAGTAACAAAAATCTCGATAAAAAACTACCTTCTATGATGATAAGGCTACCATCCATTGGAATAACAAAAATCTCGACAATAGACTACCTTCCATAATGACAAGGCTACCATCCATTGGAGTAACAAAAATATGAACAACATACTACCTTGCATGATGACAAGGCTATCATCCATTGGAGTAACAAAGATATCGACAATAAACTACCTTCAATAATGAAAAGGATACCATCCATTGGAGTAACAAAAATCTCGACAAAAGGATACCTTCCATAATGACAAGGCTACCATCCATTAGAGTAACAAAAATCTGAACAATAGACTACCTTGCATAATGACAAGGCTATCATCCATTGGAGTAACAAAGATATCGACAATAAACTACCTTCAATAATGAAAAAGCTACCTTCCATTGGAGTAACAAAAATATCGATAAAAGGCTACCTTCCATAATGACAAGGCTACCATCCATTGGAGTAACAAAAATCTGAACAACAGACTACCTTCCATAATAACAAGGCTACAATCCATTGGAGTAACATAAATCTCAATGACAGACTACCTTACATAATTACAAGGCTACAATCCATTGGAATAACAGAAATCTCAATGACAGACTACCTTCCATAATGACAAGGCTACCATCCCTTGGAGTAACAAAAATCTCGACAACAGACTACCTTCCATAATGACAAGGTTATCATCCATTGGAGTAACAAAGATATCAATAACAGACTACCTTCAATAATGACAAGGCTACCATCCATTGGAGTAACAAACCTATCGACAAAAGACTACCTTCCATAATGACAAGGTTAAGATCCATTAGAATAACAAAAATCTCGACAACAGACTACCTTCCATAATGACAAGGCTACCATCCAATGGAATAAAAAAATTCTCGACAACAGACTACCTTCCATAATGACAAGGCTATCATCAATTGGAGTAACAAATATATCGATAACATACTACCTTCAATAATGACTAGGCTACCATCCATTGGGGTAACAAAAATCTCGACAACAGACTACCTTCCATAAGGGCAAGGCTACCATCCATTAGAGTAACAAATATCTCGACAAAAAACTACCTTACATAATGACAAGGCTACCATCCATTGGAATAACTAAAATCTCGACAATAGACTACCTTCCATAATGACAAGGCTACCATCCATTAGAGTAACAAAAATATGAACAACATACTATCTTGCAAAATGACAAGGCTATCATCCATTGGAGTAACAAAGATATCGACAACATACTACCTTCAATAATGAAAAAGCTACCATCCATTGGAGTAACAAAAATCTCGACAAAAGACTACCTTCCATAATGACAAGGTTACCATCCATTGGAATAACAAAAATCTCGACAACAGACTACCTTTCAAAATGAAAGGCTACAATCCAATGGAATAAAAAAATTCTCGACAACAAACTACCTTCCATAATGACAAGGATACCATCCATTGGAGTAACAAAAATTTGAACAGTTGACTACCTTCCATAATAACAAGGCTACAATCCATTGGAGTAAAAAAAATCTCAATGACAGACTACCTTCCATAATGACAAGGCTACTATCCATTTGAGTATCAAAATTATCTATAATAAACTACCTTCCGTAATGACAAGGCTACCATCCAATGGAATAACAAAAATCTCGACAACAGACTACCTTCCATAATGACAAGGCTACTATCCATTGGAGTAACAAAAATATGAACAACAAACTACCTTCCATAATGTTAAGGCTATAATCCATTGGAGTAACAAAAATCTTAACGACAGACTACCTTCCATATTGACAAGGCAACCATTCATTGGAGTAACAAAAATATCGACAACAGACTACCTTACATAATTACAAGGCTACAATCCATTGGAGTAACAAAAATCTCAATGACAAACTACCTTCCATAATGACAAGGCTACCATCCATTTGAGTAACAAAAATCTCGACAACAAACTACCTTCAATAATTACAAGGCTACCATCCATTGGGGTAACAAAAATCTCGACTACAGACTACCTTCTATAATGACAAGGCTACCATCCATTGGAGTAACAAAAATCTCGACAAAAAACTACCTTCCATAATGACAAGGCTACATCCATTTGAATAACAAAAATCTCGACAATAGACTACCTTCCATAATGACAAGGCTACCATCAATTGGAGTAACAAAAATCTAGATAAAAAACTACCTTCTATGATGATAAGGCTACCATCCATTGGAATAACAAAAATCTCGATAATAGACTACCTTCCATAATGACAAGGCTACCATCCATTGGAGTAACAAAAATATGAACAACATACTACCTTGCATAATGACAAGGCTATCATCCATGGGAGTAACAAAGATATCGACAATAAACTACCTTCAATAATGAAAAGGATACCATCCATTGGAGTAACAAAAATCTCGACAAAAGGCTACCTTCCATAATGACAAGGCTACCATCCATTGGAGTAACATAAATCTGAACAACAGACTACCTTCCATAATAACAAGGCTACAATCCATTGGAGTAACAGAAATCTCAATGACAGACTACCTTACATAATGACAAGGCTACAATCCATTGGAAAAACAGAAATCTCAATGACAGACTACCTTCCATAATGACAAGTCTACCATACCTTAGAGTAACAAAAATCTTGACGACAGACTACCTTCCATAATGACAAGGTTATCATCCATTGGATTAACAAAGATATCGATAATAGACTACCTTCAATAATGACAAGGCTACCATCCATTGGAGGAACAAACCTCTCGACAAAAGACTACCTTCCATAATGACAAGGTTACCATCCATTGGAATAACAAAAATCTCGACAACATACTACCTTCCATAATGACAAGGCTACCATCCAATGGAATAAAAAAATTCTCGACAACAGACTACCTTCCATAATGACAAGGCTATCATCAATTGGAGTAACAAAGATATCGATAACATACTACCTTCAATAATGACTAGGCTACCATCCATTGGGGTAACAAAAATCTCGACAACAGACTACCTTCCATAATGGCAAGGCTACCATCCATTAGAGTAACAAAAATCTCGACAAAAAACTACCTTACATAATGACAAGGCAACCATCCATTGGAATAACAAAAATCTCGACAATAGACTACCTTCCATAATGACAAGGCTACCATCCATTGGAGTACCAAAAATATGAACAACATACTTCCTTGCATAATGACAAGGCTATCATCCATTAGATAACAAAGATATCGACAACATACTACATTCAATAATGAAAAGGCTACCATCCAATGGAGTAACAAAAATCTCAACAAAAGACTACCTTCCATAATGACAAGGTTACCATCCATTGGAATACCAAAAATCTCGACAATAGACTACCTTCCATAATGAAAGGCTACAATCCAATGGAATAAAAAAATTCTCGACAACAGACTACCTTCCATAATGACAAGGCTACCATCCATTGGAGTAACAAAAATTTGAACAGTTGACTACCTTCCATAATAACAAGGCTACAATCCATTGGAGTAAAAAAAATCTCAATGACAGACTACCTTCCATAATGACAAGGCTACCATCCATTGGAGTAACAAAAATCTCAACAATAGTCTACCTTGAATAATTACAAGGCTACTATCCATTGGGATAAAAAAAATCTTGACAATAGACTACCTTCCATAATGACAAGGCTACTATCCATTGGAGTATCAAAAATATCGACAATAAAATACCTTCCGTAATGACAAGGCTACCATCCAATGGAATAACAAAAATCTCGACAACAAACTACCTTCAATAATTATAAGGCTATAATACATTGGAGTAACAAAATTATTAACGACAAACTACCTTCCATATTGACAAGGCAACCATTCATTGGAGTAACAAAAATATCGACAATAGACTACCTTCCATAATGACAAGGCTACCATCCATTGGAATAACAGAAATCCCAATGACAGACTACCTTCCATAATGACAAGGCTACCATACCTTAGAGTAACAAAAATCTTGACAACAGACTACCTTCCATAATGACAAGGTTATCATCCATTGGAGTAACAAAGATATCGATAACAGACTACCTTCAATAATGACAAGGCTACCATCCATTGGAGTAACAAACCTCTCGACAAAAGACTACCTTCCATAATGACAAGGTTACCATCAATTGGAATAACAAAAATCTCGACAACATACTACCTTCCATAATGACAAGGCTATCATCCAATGGAATAAAAAAATTCTCGACAACAAACTACTTCCATAATGACAAGGCTATCATCAATTGGAGTAACAAAGATATCGATAACATACTACCTTCAATAATGACTAGGCTACCATCCATTGGGGTAACAAAAATCTCGACAACAGACTACCTTCCATAATGGCAAGGCTACCATCCATTAGAGTAACAAAAATCTCGACAAAAAACTACCTTACATAATGACAAGGCAACCATCCATTGGAATAACAAAAATCTCGACAATAGACTACCTTCCATAATGACAAGGCTACCATCCATTGGAGTACCAAAAATATGAACAACATACTTCCTTGCATAATGACAAGGCTATCATCCATTAGATAACAAAGATATCGACAACATACTACATTCAATAATGAAAAGGCTACCATCCAATGGAGTAACAAAAATCTCAACAAAAGACTACCTTCCATAATGACAAGGTTACCATCCATTGGAATACCAAAAATCTCGACAATAGACTACCTTCCATAATGAAAGGCTACAATCCAATGGAATAAAAAAATTCTCGACAACAGACTACCTTCCATAATGACAAGGCTACCATCCATTGGAGTAACAAAAATTTGAACAGTTGACTACCTTCCATAATAACAAGGCTACAATCCATTGGAGTAAAAAAAATCTCAATGACAGACTACCTTCCATAATGACAAGGCTACCATCCATTGGAGTAACAAAAATCTCAACAATAGTCTACCTTGAATAATTACAAGGCTACTATCCATTGGGATAAAAAAAATCTTGACAATAGACTACCTTCCATAATGACAAGGCTACTATCCATTGGAGTATCAAAAATATCGACAATAAAATACCTTCCGTAATGACAAGGCTACCATCCAATGGAATAACAAAAATCTCGACAACAAACTACCTTCAATAATTATAAGGCTATAATACATTGGAGTAACAAAATTATTAACGACAAACTACCTTCCATATTGACAAGGCAACCATTCATTGGAGTAACAAAAATATCGACAATAGACTACCTTCCATAATGACAAGGCTACCATCCATTGGAATAACAGAAATCTCAATGACAGACTACCTTCCATAATGACAAGGCTACCATACCTTAGAGTAACAAAAATCTTGACAACAGACTACCTTCCATAATGACAAGGTTATCATCCATTGGAGTAACAAAGATATCGATAACAGACTACCTTCAATAATGACAAGGCTACCATCCATTGGAGTAACAAACGTCTCGACAAAAGACTACCTTCCATAATGACAAGGTTACCATCAATTGGAATAACAAAAATCTCGACAACATACTACCTTCCATAATGACAAGGCTACCATCCAATGGAATAAAAAAATTCTCGACAACAAACTACTTCCATAATGACAAGGCTATCATCAATTGGAGTAACAAAGATATCGATAACATACTACCTTCAATAATGACTAGGCTACCATCCATTGGGGTAACAAAAATCTCGACAACAGACTACCTTCCATAATGGCAAGGCTACCATCCATTAGAGTAACAAAAATCTCAACAAAAAACTACCTTACATAATGACAAGGCCACCATCCATTGGAATAACAAAAATCTCGACTATAGACTACCTTCCATAATGACAAGGCTACCATCCATTGGAGTACCAAAAATATGAACAACATACTTCCTTGCATAATGACAAGGCTATCATCCATTAGATAACAAAGATATCGACAACATACTACCTTCAATAATGAAAAGGCTACCATCCAATGGAGTAACAAAAATCTCGACAAAAGACTACCTTCCATAATGACAAGGTTACCATCCATTGGAATAACAAAAATCTCGACAATAGACTACCTTCCATAATGAAAGGCTACAATCCAATGGAATACAAAAATTCTCGACAACAGACTACCTTCCATAATGACAAGGCTACCATCCATTGGAGTAACAAAAATTTGAACAGTTGAGTACCTTCCATAATAACAAGGCTACAATCCATTGGAGTAAAAAAAATCTCAATGACAGACTACCTTCCATAATGACAAGGCTACCATCCATTGGAGTAACAAAAATCTCAACAATAGACTACCTTCAATAATGACAAGGCTACTATCCAATGGAATAACAAAAATCTCGACAACAAACTACCTTCCATAATGACAAGGCTACTATCCATTGGAGTAAAAAAAATCGAAACAACAGACTACCTTCCATAATTATAAGGCTATAATCCATTGGAGTAACAAAATTCTTAACGACAGACTACCTTCCATATTGAATAGGCAACCATTCATTGGAGTAACCAAAATATCGACAACAGACTACCTTCCATAATGACAACGCTACCATCCATTGGAGTAACAAAAATCTGAACAACAGACTACCTTACATAATGACAAGGCTACAATCCATTGGAGTAACAAAAATCTCAATGACAAACTACCTTCCATAATGACAAGGCTACCATCCATTGGAGTAACAAAAATTTCGACAACAGACTACCTTCAATAATTACAAGGCTACCATCCATTGGGGTAACAAAAATATCGACAACAGACTACCTTCTATAATGACAAGGCTACATCCATTGGGGTAACAAAAATCTCGACAATAGACTACCTTCAATATTGACAAGGCTACCATCCATTGGAGTAACAAAAAACTACCTTCCATAATGACAAGGCTACCATCCATTTGAATAACAAAAATCTCGACAATAGACTACCTTCCATAATGACAAGGCTAACATCAATTGGAGTAACAAAAATCTCGATAAAAAACTACCTTCTATGATGATAAGGCTAGCATCCATTCGAATAACAAAAATCTCGACAATAGACTACCTTCCATAATGACAAGGCTACCATCCATTGGAGTAAAAAAATATGAACAACAGACTACCTTGCATAATGACAAGGCTATTATCCATTGGAGTAACAAAGATATCGACAATAAACTACATTCAATAATGACAAGGCTACCATCCATTGGAGTAACTAAAATCTCGACCAAAGACTACCTTTCATATTGACAAGGTTACCATCCATTGGAATAACAAAAATCTCGACTACAGACTATCTTCCATAATGACAAGGCTACCATCCATTGGAGTAATGAAAATCTGAACAACAGATTACCTTACATAATGGCAAGCCTACAATCCATTGAAGTAACAAAAATCTCAACGACAGACTACCTTTAATAATGACAAGGTTACCATCCATTGGGGTAACAAAAATCTTGACAAAAGACTACCTTCCATAATTACAAGGCTACCATCCATTCGGGTAACAAAAATCTCGACAACAGACTACCTTCCATAATGACAAGGCTACCGTCCATTGGAGTAACCAAAATATCAACAAAAAACTACCTTCCATAATGACACGGCTACCATCTATTGGAATAACAAAAATCTCGACAATAGACTACCTTCCATAATGACAAGGCTACCATCCATTGGAGTAATAAAAATCTCCATAAAAAACTACCTTCCATAATGATAAATCTACCATCCATTGGAATAAAAAACATCTCGACAATAGACTACCTTCCATAATGACAAGGCTACCTTCCATTGGACTAACAAAAATCTCGATAAAAGACTACCTTCCATAATGACAAGGCTACCATCCATTGGAGTAACAAAAATCTGAACAACAGACTACCTTCCATAATGTCAAGGCTATAATCCATTGGAGTAATAAAAATCATAACGACAGACTTCCTTCGATATTGAAAAGGCAACCATTCATTGGAGTAACAAAAATATAGATAAAAGACTACCTTCCATAATGACAAGGCTACCATCCATTGGAGTAACAAAAATATGAACAACAAACTACCTTACATAATGACAAGGCTACAATCCATTAGAGTAACAAAAATCTCAATGACAAACTACCTTCCATAATGACAAGGCTACCATCCATTAGAGTAACAAAAATCTCGACAACAGAGTACCTTCCATAATTATAAGGCTACCATCCATTGGGGTAACAAAAATCTCGACAACTGACTACCTTCTATAATGACAAGGCTACATCCATTGGGGTAACAAAAATATCGACAACAGACTTCCTTCCATAATGACAAGGCTACCATCCATTGGAGTAAAAAAAATCTCGGAAAAAAAACTACCATTCATAATTACAAGGCTACCATCCATTGGAATAACAAAAATCTCGACAATAGACTACCTTCCATAATGACAAGGCTACCATCCATTGGAGTAACACAAATCTCGATAAGAAACTAACTTCCATAATGATAAGGCTACCATCTATTGGAATAACAAAAATCTCGACAATAGACTACCTTCCATAATGACAAGGCTAGCATCCATTGGAGTAACAAAAATATGAACAACAGACTACCTTGCATAATGAAAAGGCTATCATCCATTAGAGTAACAAAGATATCGACAATAGACTAACTTCAATAATGACAAGGCTACCATCCATTGGAGTTACAAAAATCTCGAAAAAAGACTACCTTCCATACTGACAAGGTTACCATCCATTGGAATAACAAAAATCTCGACAAAAGACTACCTTCCATAATGACACGGCTACCATCCAATGGAATAAAAATATTCTCGACAACAAACTACCTTCCATAATGACAAGGCTATCATCCATTGGAGTAACAAAGATATCGATAACAAACTACCTTCAATAATGACAAGGCTACCATCCATTGGGGTAACAAAAATCTCGACAACAGACTACCTTCCATAATTGCAAGGATACCATCCATTAGAGTAACAAAAATCTCGACAAAAAACTACCTTCCATTGCATAATGACAAGGCTATCATCCATAGGAGTAACAATTATATCAACAACATACTATCTTCAATAATGAAAAGGCTACCATCCATTGGAGTAACACAAATCTCGACAAAAGACTACCTTCCATAGTGACAAGGTTGCCATCCATTGGAATAACAAAAATCTCGACAACAGACTACCTTCCATAATGACAAGGCTACCATCCAATGGAATAAAAAAATTCTCGACAACAGACTACCTTCCATAATGACAAGGCTACCATCCATTGGAGTAACAAAAATCTGAACAGCAGACTACATTCCATAATAACAAGGCTACAATCCATTGGAGTAACAGAAATCTAAATGACAGACTACCTTCCATAATGACAAGGCTACCATCCATTAGAGTAACAAAAATCTCGACAACAGACTACCTTCCATAATTACAAGGATACTATCCATTGGGATAACAAAAATCTATACAATAGACTATCTTCTGTAATGACAAGGCTACCATTCATTGGCGTATCAAAAATATCGACAACAAACTACCTTCCTTAATGATAAGGATATCATCCAATGGAATAACAAAAATCATGACAACAGACTACTTTCCATAATGACAAGGCTACCATCAATTGGAGTAACAAAAATCTGAACAACAGACTACCTTCCATAATGTCAAGGCTATAATCCATTGGAGTAACAAAAATCTTAACGACAGACTACCTTCCATATTGACAAGGCAACCATTCATTGGAGTAACAAAAATATCGACAACAGACTACCTTCGATAATGACAAGGCTACCATCCATTGGAGTCACAAAAATATGAACAACATACTGCCTTACATAATGACAAGGCTACAATCCATTGGAGTAACAAAAATCTCAATGACAAACTACCTTTAATAATGACAAGGCTACCATCCATTGGAGTAACAAAAATCTCGACAACAGACTACCTTCCATAATGACAAGGCTACCATCCATTGGAGTAACAAAAATCTCGACAAAAAACCACCTCCCTTATTGACAAGGCTACCATCCATTGGGGTAACAAAAATCTCGACAACATACAACCTTCCATAATGGCAAGGCTACCATCAATTAGAGTAACAAAAATCTCTACAAAAAACTACCTTCCATAATTACAAGGCTACAATCCATTGGAATAACAAAAATCTCGACAATAGACTGCCTTCCATAATGAAAAGGCTACCATCCATTGGAGTAACAAAAATATGAACAACATACTACCTTGCATAATGACAAGGCTATCATCCATAGGAGTAACAATTATATCAACAACATACTATCTTCAATAATTGAAAAGGCTACCATCCATTGGAGTAACAAAAATCTCGACAAAAGACTACCTTCCATAGTGACAAGGTTACCATCCATTGGAATAACAAAAATCTCGACAACAAACTACCTTCCATAATGACAAGGCTACCATCCAATGGAATAAAAAAATTCTCGACAACAGACTACCTTCCATAATGACAAGGCTACCATCCATTGGAGTAACAAAAATTTGAACAACAGACTACCTTCCATAATAACAAGGCTACAATCCATTGGAGTAACAGAAATCTAAATGATAGACTACCTTCCATAATGACAAGGCTACCATCCATTAGAGTAACAAAAATCTCGACAATAGACTACCTTCCATAATTACAAGGCTACTATCCATTGGGATAACAAAAATCTTGACAATAGACTATCTTCTGTAATGACAAGGTTACCATTCATTGGCGTATCAAATATATCGACAACAAACTACCTTCCGTAATGATAAGGCTACCATCCAATGGAATAACAAAAATCTTGACAACAAACTACCTTCCATAATGACAAGGCTACCATCACTTGGAGTAATTAAAATCTAAACAACAGACTACCTTCCATAATGTTAAGGTTATAATCCATTGGAGTAACAAAAATCTTAACGACATACTACCTTCCATATTGACAAGGCAACCATTCATTGGAGTAACAAAAATATCGACAACAGACTACCTTCCATAATGACAAGGCTACCATCCATTGAAGTAACAAAAATATGAACAACAGACTACCTTGCATAATGAAAAGGCTATCATCCATTAGAGTAACAAAGATATCGACAATAGACTAACTTCAATAATGACAAGGCTACCATCCATTGGAGTTACAAAAATCTCGAAAAAAGACTACCTTCCATACTGACAAGGTTACCATCCATTGGAATAACAAAAATCTCGACAAAAGACTACCTTCCATAATGACACGGCTACCATCCAATGGAATAAAAATATTCTCGACAACAAACTACCTTCCATAATGACAAGGCAATCATCCATTGGAGTAACAAAGATATCGATAACAAACTACCTTCAATAATGACAAGGCTACCATCAATTGGAGTAACAAAAATCTCGACAAAAAACTACCTCCCTTATTGACAAGGCTACCATCCATTGGGGTAACAAAAATCTCGACAACAGACTACCTTCCATAATGGCAAGGATACCATCCATTAGAGTAACAAAAATCTCGACAAAAAACTACCTTCCATAATGACAAGGCTACAATCCATTGGAATAACAAAAATCTCGACAATAGACTACCTTCCATAATGAAAAGGCTACCATCCATTGGAGTAACAAAAATATGAACAACATACTACCTTGCATAATGACAAGGCTATCATCCATAGGAGTAACAATTATATCAACAACATACTATCTTCAATAATGAAAAGGCTACCATCCATTGGAGTAACACAAATATCGACAAAAGACTACCTTCCATAGTGACAAGGTTACCATCCATTGGAATAACAAAAATCTCGACAACAGACTACCTTCCATAATGACAAGGCTACCATCCAATGGAATAAAAAAATTCTCGACAACACACTACCTTCCATAATGACAAGGCTACCATCCATTGGAGTAACAAAAATCTGAACAGCAGACTACATTCCATAATAACAAGGCTACAATCCATTGGAGTAACAGAAATCTAAATGACAGACTACCTTCCATAATGACAAGGCTACCATCCATTAGAGTAACAAAAATCTCGACAACAGACTACCTTCCATAATTACAAGGCTACTATCCATTGGGATAACAAAAATCTATACAATAGACTATCTTCTGTAATGACAAGGCTACCATTCATTGGCGTATCAAAAATATCGACAACAAACTACCTTCCTTAATGATAAGGCTATCATCCAATGGAATAACAAAAATCATGACAACAGACTACTTTCCATAATGACAAGGCTACCATCAATTGGAGTAACAAAAATCTGAACAACAGACTACCTTCCATAATGTCAAGGCTATAATCCATTGGAGTAACAAAAATCTTAACGACAGACTACCTTCCATATTGACAAGGCAACCATTCATTGGAGTAACAAAATTATCGACAACAGACTACCTTCCATAATGACAAGGCTACCATCCATTGGAGTCACAAAAATATGAACAACAGACTGCCTTACATAATGACAAGGCTACAATCCATTGGAGTAACAAAAATCTCAATGACAAACTACCTTTAATAATGACAAGGCTACCATCCATTGGAGTAACAAAAATCTCGACAACAGACTACCTTCCATAATGACAAGGCTACCATCCATTGGAGTAACAAAAATCTCGACAAAAAACTACCTCCCTTATTGACAAGGCTACCATCCATTGGGGTAACAAAAATCTCGACAACATACTACCTTCCATAATGGCAAGGCTACCATCAATTAGAGTAACAAAAATCTCTACAAAAAACTACCTTCCATAATTACAAGGCTACAATCCATTGGAATAACAAAAATCTCGACAATAGATTGCCTTCCATAATGAAAAGGCTACCATCCATTGGAGTAACAAAAATATGAACAACATACTACCTTGCATAATGACAAGGCTATCATCCATAGGAGTAACAATTATATCAACAACATACTATCTTCAATAATTGAAAAGGCTACCATCCATTGGAGTAACAAAAATCTCGACAAAAGACTACCTTCCATAGTGACAAGGTTACCATCCATTGGAATAACAAAAATCTCGACAACAAACTACCTTCCATAATGACAAGGCTACCATCCAATGGAATAAAAAAATTCTCGACAACAGACTACCTTCCATAATGACAAGGCTGCCATCCATTGGAGTAACAAAAATTTGAACAACAGACTACCTTCCATAATAACAAGGCTACAATCCATTGGAGTAACAGAAATCTAAATGATAGACTACCTTCCATAATGACAAGGCTACCATCCATTAGAGTAACAAAAATCTCGACAACAGACTACCTTCCATAATTACAAGGCTACTATCCATTGGGATAACAAAAATCTTGAAAATAGACTATCTTCTGTAATGACAAGGTTACCATTCATTGGCGTATCAAAAATATCGACAACAAACTACCTTCCGTAATGATAAGGCTACCATCCAATGGAATAACAAAAATCTTGACAACAAACTACCTTCCATAATGACAAGGCTACCATCACTTGGAGTAATTAAAATCTAAACAACAGACTACCTTCCATAATGTTAAGGTTATAATCCATTGGAGTAACAAAAATCTTAACGACATACTACCTTCCATATTGACAAGGCAACCATTCATTGGAGTAACAAAAATATCGACAACAGACTACCTTCCATAATGACAAGGCTACCATCCATTGAAGTAACAAAAATATGAACAACAGAGTGCCTTACATAATGACAAGGCTACAACCCATTGGAGTAACAAAAATCTCAATGACAAACTACCTTCCATAATAACAAGGCTACCATTCATTGGAGTAACAAAAATCTCGACAACAGACTACCTTCCAAAATTACAAGGCTACCATCTATTGGGGTAACAAAAATATCAACAATAGACTACCTTCTATAATAACAAGGCTACATCCATTGGGGTAACAAAAATCTCGACAACAGACTACCTTCAATAATGACAAGGCTACCATCCATTGGAGTAACAAAAATCTCGACAAAAAACTACGTTCCATAATGACAAGGCTACCATCCATTGGAATAACAAAAATCACGACAATAGACTACCTTCCATAATGATAAGGCTACCATCAATTAGAGTAACTAAAATTTCGATAAAAAACTTCCTTCTATAATGATAAGGCTACCATCCATTGGAATAACAAAAATCTCGACAATAGACTACCTTCCATAATGACAAGGCTACCATCCATTGTAGTAACAAAAATATGAACAACAGACTACCTTGCATAATGACAAGGCTATTATCCATTGGAGTAACAAAGATATCGATAATAGACTACCTTTAATAATGACAAGGCTACCATCCATTGGAGTAAAAAAAATCTCGACAAAAGACTACCTTCCATACTGACAAGGTTACCATCCATTGGGGTAACAAAAATCTCGACAACAGACTACCTTCCATAATGACAAGGTTACCGTCCATTGGAGTAAAAAAAATATCAACAATAGACTACCTTCCATAATGACAAGGCTACCATCCATTGGAGTAATAAAAATCTCGATAAAAGACAACCTTCCATAATGATAAGGCTACCATCCATTGGACTAACAAAAATCTGAACAACAGACTACCTTCCATAATGTCAAGGCTATAATCCATTGGAGTAACAAAAATCATAACGACAGACTACCTTCCATATTGACAAGGCAAACATTCATTGGAGTAACAAAAATATCGATAACAGACTACCTTCCATAATGACAAGGCTACCATCCATTGGAGTAACAAAAATTTGAACAACAAACTACCTTACATAATGACAAGGCCATAATCAATTGGAGTAACAAAAATCTCAATGACAAACTACCTTCCATAATGACAAGGCTACCATCCATTGGAGTAACAAAAATCATGACAACAGACTACCTTCCATAATTACAAGGCTACCATCCATTGGGTTAACAAAAATCTAGACAACAGACTACCATCTATAATGACAAGGCTACATCCATTGGGGTAACAAAAATCTCGGCAACAGACTTCCTTCCATAATGACAAGGCTACCATCCATTGGAGTAACAAAAATCTCGACAAAAAACTACCATCCATAATTACAAGGCTACCATCCATTGGAATAACAAAAATCTCGACAATAGACTACCTTCCGTAATGACAAGGCTACCATCCATTGTGGTAACAAAAATATGAACAACAGACTACCTTGCATAATGACAAGGCTATTAACCATTGGAGTAACAAAGATATCAACAATAGACTACTTTCAATAATGACAAGGCTACCATCCATTGGAGTAAAAAAAATCTCGACAAAAGACTACCTTCCATACTGACAAGGTTACCATCCATTGGAATAACAAAAATCTCGACTACAGACTATCTTCCATAATGACAAGGCTACCATCTATTGGAG
This sequence comes from Vicia faba, assembly GCA_948472305.1. Taxonomy (NCBI): domain Eukaryota; kingdom Viridiplantae; phylum Streptophyta; class Magnoliopsida; order Fabales; family Fabaceae; genus Vicia; species Vicia faba. The sequence continues at coordinate 582,585,510 of OX451739.1, read as the reverse complement.
TAACAAAAATGTGAACAACAGACTACCCTACATAATGACAAGGCTACAATCCATTGGAGTAACAGAAATCTCAACGACATACTATCTTTCATAATGACAAGGTTACCATCCATTGGAGTAACAAAAATCTTGACAAAAGACTACCTTCCATAATTACAAGGCTACCCTCCATTGGGGTAACAAAAATCTCGACAACAGACTACCTTCCATAATGACAAGGTTACCATCCATTGGAGTAACAAAAATCTCGACAAAAAACTACGTTCCATAATGACAAGGCTACCATCCATTGGAATAACAAAAATCACGACAATAGACTACCTTCCATAATGATAAGGCTACCATCCATTAGAGTAACAAAAATTTCGATAAAAATCTTCCTTCTATAATGATAAGGCTACCATCCATTGGAATAACAAAAATCTCGACAATAGACTACCTTCCATAATGACAAGTCTACCATCCATTGGAGTAACAAAAATATGAACAACAGACTACCTTGCATAATGACAAGGCTATTATCCATTGGAGTAACAAAGATATCGATAATAGACTACCTTCAACAATGACAAGGCTACCATCCATTGGAGTAAAAAAAATCTCGACAAAAGACTACCTTCCATACTGACAAGGTTACCATCCATTGGAATAACAAAAATCTCGACTACAGACTATCTTCCATAATGACAAGGCTACCATCCATTGGAGTACCAAAAATCTTGACAAAAGACTACCTTCCATAATTACAAGGATACCATCCATTGGGGTAACAAAAATCTCGATAAAAGACTACCTTCCATAATGATAAGGCTACCATCCATTGGACTAACAAAAATCTGAACAACAGACTACCTTCCATAATGTCAAGGCTATAATCCATTGCAGTAACAAAAATCATAACGACAGACTACCTTCCATATTGACAAGGCATGCATTCATTGGAGTAACAAAAATATCGATAACAGACTACCTTCCATAATGACAAGGCTACCATCCATTGGAGTAACAAAAATTTGAACAACAAACTACCTTACATAATGACAAGGCTACAATCAATTCTAGTAACAAAAATCTCAATGACAAACTACCTTCCATAATGACAAGGCTACCATCCATTGGAGTAACAAAAATCATGACAACAAACTACCTTCCATAATTACAATGCTACCATCCATTGGGTTAACAAAAATCTCGACAACAGACTACCTTGCATAATGACAAGGCTATTAACCATTGGAGTAACAAAGATATCGACAATAGACTACCTTCAATAATGACAAGGCTACCATCCATTGGAGTAAAAAAAATCTCGACAAAAGACTACCTTCCATACTGACAAGGTTACCATCCATTGGAATAACAAAAATCTCGACTAAAGACTATCTTCCATAATGACAAGGCTACCATCCATTGGAGTAACAAAAATCTGAACAACAGACTACCTTACATAATGACAAGGCTACAATCCATTGGAGTAACAGAAATCTCAACGACAGACTACCTTTCATAATGACAAGGTTACCATCCATTGGAGTAACAAAAATCTTGACAAAAGACTACCTTCCATGATTACAAGGCTACCATCCGTTGGGGTAACAAAAATCTCGACAACAGACTACCTTCCATAATGACAAGGTTACCGTCCATTGGAGTAACAAAAATATCAACAAAAAACTACCTTCCATAATGACAAGGCTACCATCCATTGGAATAACAAAAATCTCGACAATAGACTACCTTCCATAATGACAAGGCTACCATCCATTGGAATAATAAAAATCTCCATAAAAAACTACCATCCATAATGATAAGTCTACCATCCATTGGAATAACAAACATCTTGAGAATAGACTACCTTCCATAATGACAAGGCTACCATCCATTTGAGTAATAAAAATCTCGATAAAAGACTACCTTCCATAATGATAAGGCTACCATCCATTGGACTAACAAAAATCTGAACAACAGACTACCTTCCATAATGTCAAGGCTATAATCCATTGGAGTAACAAAAATCATAACGACAGACTACCTTCCATATTGACAAGGCAAGCATTCATTGGAGTAACAAAAATATAGATAATAGACTACCTTCCATAATGACAAGGCTACCATCCATTGGAGTAACAAAAATCTGAACAACAAACTACCTTACATAATGACAAGGCTACAATCAATTGGAGTAACAAAAATCTCAATGACAAACTACCTTCCATAATGACAAGGCTACCATCCATTGGAGTAACAAAAATCTCGACAACAGACTACCTTCCATAATTACAAGGCTACCATCCATTGGGTTAACAAAAATCTCGAAAACAGACTACCATCTATAATGACAAGGCTACATCCATTGGGGTAACAAAAATCTTGGCAACAGACTTCCTTCCATAATGACAAGGCTACCATTCATTGGAGTAACAAAAATCTCGACAAAAAACTACCATCCATAATTACCAGGCTACCATCCATTGGAATAACAAAAATCTTGACAATAGACTACCTTCCTTAATGACAAGGCTACCATCCATTGGAGTAACAAAAATATGAACAACAGACTACCTTGCATAATGACAAGGCTATTAACCATTGGAGTAACAAAGATATCGACAATAGACTACCTTCAATAACGACAAGGCTACCATCCATTGGAGTAAATAAATCTCCACAAAAGACTACCTTCCATACTGACAAGGTTACCATCCATTGGAATAACAAAAATCTCGACTACAGACTATCTTCCATAATGACAAGGCTACCATCCATTGGAGTAACAAAAATATGAACAACAGACTACCTTACATAATAAGAAGGCTACAATCCATTGGAGTAACAGAAATCTCAACGACAGACTACCTTTCATAATGACAAGGTTACCATCCATTGGAGTAACAAAAATCTTGACAAAAGACTACCTTCCATAATTACAAGGCTACCATCCATTGGGGTAACAAAAATCTTGAAAATAGACTACCTTTCATAATGACAAGGTTACCGTCCATTGGAGTAACAAAAATATCAACAAAAAACTACCTTCCATAATGACAAGGCTACCATCCATTGGAATAACAAAAATCTCGACAATAGACTACCTTCCATAATGACAAGGCTACCATCCATTGGAGTAATAAAAATATCCATAAAAAACTACCATCCATAATGATAAGTCTACCATCCAATGGAATAACAAATATCTCGACAATAGACTACCTTCCATAATGACAAGGCTACCATCCATTGGAGTAATAAAAATCTCGATAATAGACTACCTTCCATAATGATAAGGCTACCATCCATTGGACTAACAAAAATCTGAACAACAGACTACCTTGCATAATGACAAGGATACAATCCATTGGAGTAAAAGAAATCTCAACGACAGACTACCTTCCATAATGACAAGGTTACCATCCATTGGAGTAACAAAAATCTCGACAATAGACTACCTTCCGTAATGACAAGGCTACCATCCATTGGAGTAACAAAAATATGAACAACAGACTACCTTGCATAATGACAAGGCTATTAACCATTGGAGTAACAAAGATATCGACAATAGACTACCTTCAATAATGACAAGGCTACCATCCATTAGAGTAAATAAATCTCCACAAAAGACTACCTTCCATACTGACAAGGTTACCATCCATTGGAATAACAAAAATCTCGACTACAGAATATCTTCCATAATGACAAGGCTACCATCCATTGGAGTAACAAAAATCTGAACAACAGACTACCTTACATAATGACAAGGCTAAAATCCATTGGAGTAACAGAAATCTCAACGACCGACTACCTTTCATAATGACAAGGTTACCATCCATTGGAGTAACAAAAATCTTGACAAAAGACTACCTTCGATAATTACAAGGCTACCATCCATTGGGGTAACAAAAATCTTGACAACAGACTACCTTCCATAATGACAAGGTTACCGTCCATTGGAGTAACAAAAATATCAACAAGAAACTACCTTCCATAATGACAAGGCTACCATCCATTGGAATAACAAAAATCTCGACAATAGACTACCTTCCATAATGACAAGGCTACCATCCATTGGAGTAATAAAAATCTCCATAAAAAACAACCATCCATAATGATAAGTCTTCCATCCATTGGAATAACAAATATCTCGACAATAGACTACCTTCCATAATGACAAGGCTACCATCCATTGGAGTAATAAAAATCTCGATAATAGACTACCTTCCATAATGATAAGGCTACCATCCATTGGACTAACAAAAATCTGAACAACAGACTACCTTGCATAATGACAAGGCTACAAACCATTGGAGTAAAAGAAATCTCAACGACAGACTACCTTCCATAATGACAAGGTTACCATCCATAGGAGTAACAAAAATCTCGACAAAAGACTACCTTCCATAATGACAAGGTTACCATCCATTGGAATAACAAAAATATCGACAACAGACTACCTTCCATAATGACAAGACTACCATCCAATGGAATAAAAAAATTCTCGACAACAGACTACCTTCCATAATGACAAGGCTATCATCCATTGGAGTAACAAAGATATCGATAACAGACTACCTTCAATAATGACAAGGCTACCATCCATTGGAGTAACAAAAATCTCGACAAAAAACTACCTCCCATATTGACAAGGCTACCATCCATTGGGGTAACAAAAATCTCGACAATAGACTACCTCCCATAATGGCAAGGCTACCATCCATTAGAGTAACAAAAATCTCGACAAAAAACTACCTTCCATAAAGACAAGGCTACCATCCATTCGAATAACAAAAATCTCGACAATAAACTACCTTCCATAATGACAAAGCTACCATCCATTGGAGTAACAAAGATATCAACAACATACTATCTTCAATATTGAAAAGGCTAACATCCATTGGAGTAACGAAAATCTCGACAAAAGACTACCTTCCATAATGACAAGGCTACCATTCAATGGAATAAAAAAATACTCGACAACAAACTACCTTCCATAATGACAAGGCTACCATCCATTGGAGTAACAAAAATCTGAACAGCAGACTACCTTCCATAATAACAAGGCTACAATCCATTGGAGTAACAAAAATCTCAATGATAGACTACCTTCCATAATGACAAGGCTACCATCCATTGGAGTAACAAAAATCTCGACAACAGACTACCTTCAATAATTACAAGGCTACTATCCATTGGGATAACAAAAATCTTGACAATAGACTATCTTCTGTAATGACAAGGCTACCATCCATTGGAGTATCAAAAATATCGACAACAAACTACCTTCCGTAATGACAAGGCTACCATCCACTAGAATAACAAAAATCTCGACAACAGACTACCTTCCATAATGACAAGGCTACCATCCTTGGAGTAACAAAAATCTGAACAACAAACTACCTTCCATAATGTCAAGGCTATAATCCATTAGAGTAACAAAAATCTTAACGACAGACTACCTTCCATATTGATAAGGCAAGCATTCATTGGAGTAACAAAAATATCGATAACATACTACCTTCCATAATGACAAGGCTACCATCCATTGGAGTAACAAAAATCTGAACAACAAACTACCTTACATAATGACAAGGCTACAATCAATTGGAGGAACAAAAATCTTAATGACAAACTACCTTCCATAATGACAAGGCTACCATCCATTGGAGTAACAAAAATCTCGACAACAGACTACCTTCCATAATTACAAGGCTACCATCCATTGGGGTAACAAAAATCTCGACAACAGACTACCTTCTATAATGACAAGGCTAAATCCATTGGGGTAACAAAAATCTCGACAACAGACTTCCTTCCACAATGACAAGGCTACCATCCATTGGAGTAACAAAAATCTTGACAAAAGACTACCTTCGATAATTACAAGGCTACCATCCATTGGGGTAACAAAAATCTCGACAACAGACTACCTTCCATAATGACAAGGTTACTGTCCATTGGAGTAACAAAAATATCAACAAAAAACAACCTTCCATAATGACAAGGCTACCATCCATTGGAATAACCAAAATCTCGACAATAGACTACCTTCCATAATGACAAGGCTACCATCCATTGGAGTAATAAAAATCTCCATAAAAAACAACCATCCATAATGATAAGTCTTCCATCCATTGGAATAACAAATATCTCGACAATAGACTACCTTCCATAATGACAAGGCTACCATCCATTGGAGTAATAAAAATCTCGATAATAGACTACCTTCCATAATGATAAGGCTACCATCCATTGGACTAACAAAAATCTGAACAACAGACTACCTTGCATAATGACAAGGCTACAAACCATTGGAGTAAAAGAAATCTCAACGACAGACTACCTTCCATAATGACAAGGTTACCATCCATAGGAGTAACAAAAATCTCGACAAAAGACTACCTTCCATAATGACAAGGTTACCATCCATTGGAATAACAAAAATATCGACAACAGACTACCTTCCATAATGACAAGACTACCATCCAATGGAATAAAAAAATTCTCGACAACAGACTACCTTCCATAATGACAAGGCTATCATCCATCGGAGTAACAAAGATATCGATAACAGACTACCTTCAATAATGACAAGGCTACCATCCATTGGAGTAACAAAAATCTCGACAAAAAACTACCTCCCATATTGACAAGGCTACCATCCATTGGGGTAACAAAAATCTCGACAATAGACTACCTCCCATAATGGCAAGGCTACCATCCATTAGAGTAACAAAAATCTCGACAAAAAACTACCTTCCATAAAGACAAGGCTACCATCCATTCGAATAACAAAAATCTCGACAATAAACTACCTTCCATAATGACAAAGCTACCATCCATTGGAGTAACAAAGATATCAACAACATACTATCTTCAATATTGAAAAGGCTAACATCCATTGGAGTAACGAAAATCTCGACAAAAGACTACCTTCCATAATGACAAGGCTACCATTCAATGGAATAAAAAAATTCTCGACAACAAACTACCTTCCATAATGACAAGGCTACCATCCATTGGAGTAACAAAAATCTGAACAGCAGACTACCTTCCATAATAACAAGGCTACAATCCATTGGAGTAACAAAAATCTCAATGATAGACTACCTTCCATAATGACAAGGCTACCATCCATTGGAGTAACAAAAATCTCGACAACAGACTACCTTCAATAATTACAAGGCTACTATCCATTGGGATAACAAAAATCTTGACAATAGACTATCTTCTGTAATGACAAGGCTACCATCCATTGGAGTATCAAAAATATCGACAACAAACTACCTTCCGTAATGACAAGGCTACCATCCACTAGAATAACAAAAATCTCGACAACAGACTACCTTCCATAATGACAAGGCTACCATCCTTGGAGTAACAAAAATCTGAACAACAAACTACCTTCCATAATGTCAAGGCTATAATCCATTAGAGTAACAAAAATCTTAACGACAGACTACCTTCCATATTGATAAGGCAAGCATTCATTGGAGTAACAAAAATATCGATAACATACTACCTTCCATAATGACAAGGCTACCATCCATTGGAGTAACGAAAATCTGAACAACAAACTACCTTACATAATGACAAGGCTACAATCAATTGGAGGAACAAAAATCTTAATGACAAACTACCTTCCATAATGACAAGGCTACCATCCATTGGAGTAACAAAAATCTCGACAACAGACTACCTTCCATAATTACAAGGCTACCATCCATTGGGGTAACAAAAATCTCGACAACAGACTACCTTCTATAATGACAAGGCTAAATCCATTGGGGTAACAAAAATCTCGACAACAGACTTCCTTCCACAATGACAAGGCTACCATCCATTGGAGTAACAAAAATCTTGACAAAAGACTACCTTCGATAATTACAAGGCTACCATCCATTGGGGTAACAAAAATCTCGACAACAGACTACCTTCCATAATGACAAGGTTACTGTCCATTGGAGTAACAAAAATATCAACAAAAAACAACCTTCCATAATGACAAGGCTACCATCCATTGGAATAACCAAAATCTCGACAATAGACTACCTTCCATAATGACAAGGCTACCATCCATTGGAGTAATAAAAATCTCCATAAAAAACAACCATCCATAATGATAAGTCTTCCATCCATTGGAATAACAAATATCTCGACAATAGACTACCTTCCATAATGACAAGGCTACCATCCATTGGAGTAATAAAAATCTCGATAATAGACTACCTTCCATAATGATAAGGCTACCATCCATTGGACTAACAAAAATCTGAACAACAGACTACCTTGCATAATGACAAGGCTACAAACCATTGGAGTAAAAGAAATCTCAACGACAGACTACCTTCCATAATGACAAGGTTACCATCCATAGGAGTAACAAAAATCTCGACAAAAGACTACCTTCCATAATGACAAGGTTACCATCCATTGGAATAACAAAAATATCGACAACAGACTACCTTCCATAATGACAAGACTACCATCCAATGGAATAAAAAAATTCTCGACAACAGACTACCTTCCATAATGACAAGGCTATCATCCATCGGAGTAACAAAGATATCGATAACAGACTACCTTCAATAATGACAAGGCTACCATCCATTGGAGTAACAAAAATCTCGACAAAAAACTACCTCCCATATTGACAAGGCTACCATCCATTGGGGTAACAAAAATCTCGACAATAGACTACCTCCCATAATGGCAAGGCTACCATCCATTAGAGTAACAAAAATCTCGACAAAAAACTACCTTCCATAAAGACAAGGCTACCATCCATTCGAATAACAAAAATCTCGACAATAAACTACCTTCCATAATGACAAAGCTACCATCCATTGGAGTAACAAAGATATCAACAACATACTATCTTCAATATTGAAAAGGCTAACATCCATTGGAGTAACGAAAATCTCGACAAAAGACTACCTTCCATAATGACAAGGCTACCATTCAATGGAATAAAAAAATTCTCGACAACAAACTACCTTCCATAATGACAAGGCTACCATCCATTGGAGTAACAAAAATCTGAACAGCAGACTACCTTCCATAATAACAAGGCTACAATCCATTGGAGTAACAAAAATCTCAATGATAGACTACCTTCCATAATGACAAGGCTACCATCCATTGGAGTAACAAAAATCTCGACAACAGACTACCTTCAATAATTACAAGGCTACTATCCATTGGGATAACAAAAATCTTGACAATAGACTATCTTCTGTAATGACAAGGCTACCATCCATTGGAGTATCAAAAATATCGACAACAAACTACCTTCCGTAATGACAAGGCTACCATCCACTAGAATAACAAAAATCTCGACAACAGACTACCTTCCATAATGACAAGGCTACCATCCTTGGAGTAACAAAAATCTGAACAACAAACTACCTTCCATAATGTCAAGGCTATAATCCATTAGAGTAACAAAAATCTTAACGACAGACTACCTTCCATATTGATAAGGCAAGCATTCATTGGAGTAACAAAAATATCGATAACATACTACCTTCCATAATGACAAGGCTACCATCCATTGGAGTAACGAAAATCTGAACAACAAACTACCTTACATAATGACAAGGCTACAATCAATTGGAGGAACAAAAATCTTAATGACAAACTACCTTCCATAATGACAAGGCTACCATCCATTGGAGTAACAAAAATCTCGACAACAGACTACCTTCCATAATTACAAGGCTACCATCCATTGGGGTAACAAAAATCTCGACAACAGACTACCTTCTATAATGACAAGGCTAAATCCATTGGGGTAACAAAAATCTCGACAACAGACTTCCTTCCACAATGACAAGGCTACCATCCATTGGAGTAACAAAAATCTTGACAAAAGACTACCTTCCATAATTACAAGGCTACCATCCATTGGGGTAACAAAAATCTCGACAACAGACTACCTTCCATAATGACAAGGTTACTGTCCATTGGAGTAACAAAAATATCAACAAAAAACAACCTTCCATAATGACAAGGCTACCATCCATTGGAATAACCAAAATCTCGACAATAGACTACCTTCCATAATGACAAGGCTACCATCCATTGGAGTAATAAAAATCTCCATAAAAAACTACCATCCATAATGATAAGTCTACCATCCATTGGAATAACAAATATCTCGACAATAGACTACCTTCCATAATGACAAGGCTACCATCCATTGGAGTAATAAAAATCTCGATAATAGACTACCTTCCATAATGATAAGGCTACCATCCATTGGACTAACAAAAATCTGAACAACAGACTACTTTGCATAATGACAAGGCTACAATCCATTGGAGTAAAAGAAATCTCAACGACAGACTACCTTCCATAATGACAAGGTTACCATCCATTGGAGTAACAAAAATCTCGACAATATACTACCTTCCGTAATGACAAGGCTACCATCCATTGGAGTAACAAAAATATGAACAACAGACTACCTTGCATAATGACAAGGCTATTAACCATTGGAGTAACAAAGATATCGACAATAGACTACCTTCAATAATGACAAGGCTACCATCCATTGGAGTAAATAAATCTCCACAAAAGACTACCTTCCATACTGACAAGGTTACCATCCATTGGAATAACAAAAATCTCGACTACAGACTATCTTCCATAATGACAAGGCTACCATCTATTGGAGTAACAAAAATCTGAACAACAAACTACCTTACATAATGACAAGGCTACAATCCATTGGAGTAACAAAAATCTCAACGACAGACTACCTTTCATAATGACAAGGTTACCATCCATTGGAGTAACAAAAATCTTGACAAAAGACTACCTTCGATAATGACAAGGCTACCATCCATTGGGGTAACAAAAATCTAGACAACATACTACCTTCCATAATGACAAGGTTACCGTCCATTGGAGTAATAAAAATATCAACAAAAAATTACCTTCCATAATGACAAGGTTACCATCCATTGGAATAACAAAAATCTCGACAATAGACTACCTTCCATAATGACAAGGCTACCATCCATTGGAGTAATAAAAATCTCCATAAAAAACAACCATCCATAATGATAAGTCTACCATCCATTGGAATAACAAATATCTCGACAATAGACTACCTTCCATAATGACAAGGCTACCATCCATTGGAGTAATAAAAATCTCGATAATAGACTACCTTCCATAATGATAAGGCTACCATCCATTGGACTAACAAAAATCTGAACAACAGACTACCTTGCATAATGACAAGGCTACAATCCATTGGAGTAAAAGAAATCTCAACGACAGACTACCTTCCATAATGACAAGATTACCATCCATTGGAGTAACAAAAATCTCGACAAAAGACTACCTTCCATTATGACAAGGTTACCATCCATTGGAATAACAAAAATATCGACAACAGACTACCTTCCATAATGACAAGGCTACCATCCAATGGAATAAAAAAATTCTCGACAACAGACTACCTTCCATAATGACAAGGCTATCATCCATTGGAGTAACAAAGATATCGATAACAGACTACCTTCAATAATGACAAGGCTACCATCCATTGGAGTAACAAAAATCTCGACAAAAAACTACCTCCCATATTGACAAGGCTACCATCCATTGGGGTAACAAAAATCTCAACAATAGACTACCTCCCATAATGGCAAGGCTGCCATCCATTAGAGTAACAAAAATCTCGACAAAAAACTACCTTCCATAATGACAAGGCTACCATCCATTCGAATAACAAAAATCTCGACAATAAACTACCTTAAATAATGACAAAGCTAACATCCATTGGAGTAACAAAGATGTCAACAACATACTATCTTCAATAATGAAAAGGCTACAATCCATTGGAGTAACGAAAATCTCGACAAAAGACTACCTTCCATAATGACAAGGCTACCATTCAATGGAATAAAAAAATTCTCGACAACAAACTACCTTCCATAATGACAAGGCTACCATCCATTGGAGTAACAAAAATCTGAACAGCAGACTACCTTCCATAATAACAAGGCTACAATCCATTGGTGTAACAAAAAGCTGAACAACAGACTACCTTAAATAATGACAAGGCTACAATCCATTGGAGTAACAAAAATCTCAACGACAGACTACCTTCCATAATGACAAGGTTACCATCCATTGTAGTAACAAAAATCTCGACAAAAGACTACCTTCCATAATGACAAGGTTTCCATCCATTAGAATAACAAAAATCTCGACAACAAACTACCTTCCATAATGATAAGGCTACCATCCAATGGAATAAAAAAATTCTCGACAACAGACTACCTTCCATAATGACAAGGCTATCATCCATTTTAGTAACAAAGATATCGATACCAGACTACCTTTAATAATGACAAGGCTACCATCCATTGGAGTAACAAAAAACTCGACAAAAAACTACCTCCCATATTGACAAGGCTACCATCAACTGGGGTAACAAAAATCTTGACAACAGACTACCTTCCATAATGGCAAGGCTACCATCCATTAGAGTAACAAAAATCTCGACAAAAAACTACCTTCCATAATGACAAGGCTACCATCCATTGGAATAACAAAAATCTCGACAATAGACTACCTTCCATAATGACAAGGCTACCATTCATTGGAGTAACAAAAAAATGAACAACAGACTACCTTGCATAATGACAAGGCTATCATCCATTGGAGTAAAAAAGATATTGACAATAGACTACCTTCAATAATGACAAGGCTACCATCCATTGGAGTAACAAAAATCTTGAAAAAAGACTACCTTCCATACTGACAAGGTTACCATCCATGGGAATAACAAAAATCTCGACTACAGACTATCTTCCATAATGAAAAGGCTACCATCCATTGGTGTAACAAAAAGCTGAACAACAGACTACCTTACATAATGATAAGGCTACAATCCATTGGAGTAACAAAAATCTCAACGACAGACTACGTTCCATAATGACAAGGTTACCATCCATTGGAGTAACAAAAATCTCGAAAAAATACTACCTTCCATAATGACAAGGTTACCATCCATTGGAATAACAAAAATCTCGACAACAAACTACCTTCCATAATGATTAGGCTACCATCCAATGGAATAAAAAAATTCTCGACAACAGACTAACTTCCATAATGACAAGGCTATCATCCATTTTAGTAACAAAGATATTGATACTAGACTACCTTTAATAATTACAAGGCTACCATCCATTGGAGTAACAAAAATCTCGACAAAAAACTAACTCCCATATTGACAAGGCAACCATCAACTGGGGTAACAAAAATCTTGACAACAGACTACCTTCCATAATGGCAAGGCTACCATCCATTAGAGTAACAAAAATCTCGACAAAAAACTACCTTCCATAATGACAAGGCTACCATCCATTGGAATAACAAAAATCTCGACAATAGACTACCTTCCATAATGACAAGGCTACCATCCATTGGAGTAACAAAAAAATGAACAACAGACTACCTTGCATAATGACAAGGCTATCATCCATTGGAGTAAAAAAGATATTGACAATAGACTACCTTCAATAATGACAAGGCTACCATCCATTGGAGTAACAAAAATCTTGAAAAAAGACTACGTTCCATACTGACAAGGTTACCATCCACTGGAATAACAAAAATCTCGACTACAGACTATCTTCCATAATGAAAAGGCTACCATCCATTGGAGTAACAAAAATCTGAACAACAGACTACCTTACATAATGACAAGGCTACAATCCATTGAAGTAACAGAAATCTCGACGACAGACTACCTTCCATAATGACAAGGTTACGATCCATTGGAGTAACAAATATCTCGACAAAAGACTACCTTCCATAATGACAAGGTTACGATCCATTGGAATTACAAAAATCTCGACAACAAACTACCTTCCATAATGACCAGGCTATCATCCATTGGAGTAACAAAGATATCGATAACAGACTACCTTCAATAATGACAAGGCTACCATCCATTGGAGTAACAAAAATCTCGACAAAAAACTACCTCCCATATTGACAAGGCTACCATCCATTGGGGTAACAAAAATCTCGACAACAGACTACCTCCCATAATGGCAAGGCTACCATCCATTGGAGTAACAAAAATATGAACAACATACTACCTTGCATAATGACAAGGCTACCATCCATTGGAGTAACGAAAATCTCGACAAAAGACTACCTTCCATAATGATAAGGCTACCATTCAATGGAATAAAAAAATTCTCGACAACAAACTACCTTCCATAATGACAAGGCTACCATCCATTGGAGTAACAAAAATCTGAACAGCAGACTACCTTCCATAATAACAAGGCTAAATCCATTGGAGTAACATAAATCTCAATGACAAATTACCTTCCATAATGACAAGGCTACCATCCATTGGAGTAACAAAAATCTCGACAACAGACTACCTTCCATAATTACAAGGCTACTATCCATAGGGATAACAAAAATCTAGACAATAGACTATCTTCCGTAATGACAAGGCTACCATCCATTGGAGTATCAAAAATATCGACAACAAACTACCTTCCGTAATGACAAGGCTACCATCCACTGGAATAACAAAAATCTCGACAACAGACTACCTTCCATAATGACAAGGCTACCATCCTTGGAGTAACAAAAATATGAACAAATGACTACCTTCCATAATGTCAAGGCTATAATCCATTAGAGTAACAAAAATCTTAATGACATACTACCTTCCATATTGACAAGGCAACCATTCATTGGAGTAACAAAAATATCGACAACATACTACCTTCCATAATGACAAGGCTACCATCCATTGGAGTAACAAAAATATGAACAACAGACTACCTTACATAATGACAAGGCTACAATCCATTGGAGTAACAAAAATCTCAATGACAAACTACCTTCCATAATGAAAAGGCTACCATCCATTGGAGTAACAAAAATCTCGACAACAGACTACCTTCCATAATTACAAGGCTACCATCCATTGGGGTAACAAAAATCTCGACAACAAACTACCTTCTATAATGACAAGGCTACCATCCATTGGGGTAACAAAAATCTCGACAATAGTCTACCTTCCATAATGACAAGGCTACCATCCATTGGAGTAATAAAAATCACCATAAAAAAATACCATCCATAATGATAAGTCTACCATCCATTGGAATAAAAAACATCTCGACAATAGACTACCTTCCATAATGACAAGGCTACCATCCATTGGAGTAATAAAAATCTCGATAAAAGACTACCTTCCATAATGATAAGGCTACCATCCATTGGACTAACAAAAATCTGAACAATAGACTACCTTCCATAATGTCAAGGCTATAATCCATTGGAGTAACAAAAATCATAACGATAGACTACCTTCCATATTGACAAGGCAAGCATTCATTGGAGTAACAAAAATATCGATAACAGACTACCTTCCATAATGACAAGGCTACCATCCATTGGAGTAACAAAAATCTGAACAACAAACTACCTTACATAATGAAAAGGCTACAATCAATTGGAGGAACAAAAATCTCAATGACAAACTACCTTCCATAATGACAAGGCTACCATCCATTGGAGTAACAAAAATCTCGACAACAGACTACCTTCCATAATTACAAGGCTACCATCCATTGGGGTAACAAAAATCTCGACAACAGACTACCTTCTATAATGACAAGGCTACATCCATTGGGGTAACAAAAATCTAGACAAATGACTTCATTCCATAATGACAAGGCCACCATCCATTGGAGTAACAAAAATCTTGACAATAGACTACCTTCCATAATGACAAGGCTACCATCCATTGGAGTAACAAAAATCTCGACAAAATACTACCATCCATAATTACAAGGCTACCATCCATTGGAATAACAAAAATCTCGACAATAGACTACCTTCCGTAATGACAAGGCTACCATCCATTGGAGTAACAAAAATCTTGATAAAAAACTACCTTCCATAATGATAAGGCTACCATCCATGGAATAACCAAAATCACGACAATAGACTACCTTCCATAATGACAAGGCTACCATCCATTGGAGTAACAAAAATATGAACAACAGACTACCTTGCATAATGACAAGGCTATCATCCATTGGAGTAACAGAAATCTCAACGACAGACTACCTTCCATAATGACAAGGTTACCATCCATTGGAGTAACAAAAATCTCGACAAAAGACTACCTTCCATAATGACAAGGTTACCATCCATTGGAATAACAAAAATTTCGACAATAGACTACCTTCCATAATGACAAGGCTACCATCCAATGGAATAAAAAAGTTCTCGACAACAGACTACCTTCCATAATGACAAGGCTATCATCCATTGGAGTAACCAAGATATCGATAACAGACTACCTTCAATAATGACAAGGCTACCATCCATTGGAGTAACAAAAATCTCGACAAAAAACTACCTCCCATATTGACAAGGCTACCATCCATTGGGGTAACAAAAATCTCGAGAACAGACTACCTTCCATAATGGCAAGGCTACCATCCATTAGAGTAACAAAAATCTCGACAAAAAACTACCTTCCATAATGACAAGGCTACCATCCATTGGAATAACAAAAATCTCGACAATAGACTACCTTCCATAATGACAAGGCTACCATCCATTGGAGTAACAAAAATATGAACAACATACTACCTTGCATAATGACAAGGCTATCATCCATTGGAGTCACAAAGATATCAACAACATACTATCTTCAATGATGAAAAGACTACCATCCATTGGAGTAACGAAAATCTCGACAAAAGACTACCTTCCATAATGACAAGGCTACCATTCAATGGAATAAAAAAATTCTCGACAACAGACTACCTTCCATAATGACAAGGCTACCATCCATTGGAGTAACAAAAATCTGAATAGCAGACTACCTTCAATAATAACAAGGCTACAATCCATTGGAGTAACAGAAATCTCAATGACAGACTACCTTCCATAATGACAAGGCTACCATCCATTGTAGTAACAAAAATATCGACAACAGACTACCTTCCATAATTACAAGATTACTATCCATTGGGATAACAAAAATCTTGACAATAGACTATCTTCCGTAATGACAAGGCTACCATCCATTGGAGTATAAAAAATATTGACAACAAACTACCTTCCGTAATGACAAGGCTACCATCCACTGGAATAACAAAAATCTCGACAACAGACTACCTTCCATAATGACAAGGCTACCATCCTTGGAGTAACAAAAATCTGAACAACAGACTACCTTCCATAATGTCAAGGCTATAATCCATTAGAGTAACAAAAATCTTAACGACATACTACCTTCCATATTGACAAGGCAACCATTCATTGGAGTAACAAAAATATCGATAACATACTACCTTCCATAATGACAAGGCTACCATCCATTGGAGTAACAAAAATATGAAAAACAGACTACCTTACATAATGACAAGACTACAATCCATTAGAGTAACAAAAATCTCAATGAAAAACTACCTTCCATAATGACAAGGCTACCATCCATTGGAGTAATAAAAATCTCGACAACAGACTACCTTCCATAATTACAAGGCTACCATCCATTGGGGTAACAAAAATCTCGACAATAGACTACCTTCTATAATGACAAGGCTACATCCATTGGGGTAACAAAAATCTCGACAACAGACTACCTTCCATAATTACAAGGCTACCATCCATTGGGTTAACAAAAATCTCGACAACAGACTACCTTCTATAATGACAAGGCTACATCCATTGGGGTAACAAAAATCTCGACAACAGACTTCCTTCCATAATGACAAGGCTACCATCCATTGGAGTAACAAAAATATCGACAAAATACTACCATCCATAATTACAAGGCTACCATCCATTGGAATAACAAAAATCTCGACAATAGACTACCTTCCGTAATGACAAGGCTACCATCCATTGGAGTAACAAAAATCTCGATAAAAAACTACCTTCCATAATGATAAGGCTACCATCCATTGGAATAACCAAAATCTCGACAATAGACTACCTTCCATAATAACAAGGCTACCATCCATTGGAGTAACAAAAATATGAACAACAGACTACCTTGCATAATGACAAGGCTATCATCCATTAGAGTAAAAAAGATATCGACAATAGACTACCTTCAATAATGACAAGGCTACCATACCTTGGAGTAACAAAAATCTTGAAAAAAGACTACCTTCCATAATGACAAGGTTACCATCCATTAGAATAACAAAAATCTCGACTACAGACTATCTTCCATAATGAAAAGGCTACAATCTATTGGAGTAACAAAAATCTGAACAACAGACTACCTTACATAATGACAAGGCTACAATCCATTGGAGTAACAGAAATCTCAATGACAGACTACCTTCCATAATGACAAGGTTACCATCCATTGGAATAACAAAAATCTCGACAATAGACTACCTTCCATAATGACAAGGCTACCATCCAATGGAATAAAAAAATTCTCGACAACAGACTACCTTCAATAATGAAAAGGCTATCATCCATTGGAGTAACAAATATATCGATAACAGACTACCTTCAATAATGACAAGGCTACCATCCATTAGAGTGCCAAAAATATCGACAAAAAACTACCTCCCATATTGACAAGGCTACCATCCATTGGGGTAACAAAAATCTCAACAACAGACTACCTTCCATAATGACAAGGCTACCATCCATTGGAATAACAAAAATCTCAACAATAAACTACCTTCCATAATGACAAGGCTACCATCCATTGGAGTAACAAAATATGAACAACATACTACCTTGCATAATGACAAGGCTATCATCCATTGGAGTAACAAAGATATCTACAACATACTATCTTCAATAATGAAAAGGCTACCATCCATTGGAGTAACGAAAATATCGACAAAAGACTACCTTCCATAATGACAAGGCTACCATTCAATGGAATAAAAAAATTCTCGACAACAAACTACCTTCCATAATGACAAGGCTACCATCTGTTGGAGTAATAAAAATCTGAACTGCAGACTACCATCCATAATAAAAAGGCTACAATCCATTGGAGTAACAGAAATCTTAATGACAGACTACCTTCCATAATGACAAGGCTACCATCCATTGGAGTAACAAAAATCTTGACAGCAGACTACCTTCCATAATTACAAGGCTACTATCCATTGGGATAACAAAAATCTTAACAATAGACTATCTTCCGTAATGACAAGGCTACCATCCATTGGAGTATAAAAAATATCGACAACAAACTACCTTCCGTAATGACAAGGCTACCATCCACTGGAATAACAAAAATCACGACAATAGACTACCTTCCATAATGACAAGGCTACCATCCTTGGAGTACCAAAAATCTGAACAACAGACTACCTTCCATAATGTCAAGGCTATAATCCATTAGAGTAACAAAAATCTTAACGACATACTACCTTCCATATTGACAAGGAAACCATTCTTTGGAGTAACAAAAATATCGACAACATACTACCTTCCATAATGACAAGGCTACCATCCATTGGAGTAACAAAAATAAGAACAACAGACTACCTTACATAATGACAAGGCTACAATCCATTGGAGTAAAAAAAATCTCAATGACAAACTACCTTCCATAATGACAAGGCTACCATCCATTGGAGTAACAAAAATCTCAACAACAGATTACCTTCCATAATTACAAGGCTACCATCCATTGGGGTAACAAAAATCTCGACAACAGACTACCTTCTATAATGACAAGGCTACCATCCATTGGAGTAACAAAAATCTCGACAATAGTCTACCTTCCATAATGACAAGGCTACCATCCATTGGAGTAATAAAAATCTCCATAAAAAACTACCATCCATAATGATAAGTCTACCATCCATTGGAATAACAAACATCTCGACAATAGACTACCTTCCATAATGACAAGGCTACCATCCATTGGAGTAATAAAAATCTCGATAAAAGACTACCTTCCATAATGATAAGGTTACCATCCATTGGACTAACAAAAATCTGAACAATAGACTACCTTCCATAACTATAATCCATTGGAGTAACAAAAATCATAATGACAGACTACCTTCCATATTGACAAGGCAAGCATTCATTGGAGTAACAAAAATATCGATAACAAACTACCTTCCATAATGACAAGGCTACAATCCATTGGAGTAACAAAAATATGAACAACAAACTACCTTACATAATGACAAGGCTACAATCAATTGGAGGAACAAAAATGTCAATGACAAACTACCTTCCATAATGACAAGGCTACCATCCATTGGAGTAACAAAAATCTCGACAACAGACTACCTTCCATAATTACAAGGCTACCATCCATTGGGGTAACAAAAATCTCGACAACAGACTACCTTCTATAATGACAAGGCTACATCCATTGGGGTAACAAAAATCTAGACAACAGACTTCCTTCCATAATGACAAGGCTACCATCCATTGGAGTAACAAAAATCTCGACAATAGACTACCTTCCATAATGACAAGGCTACCATCCATTGGAGTAACAAAAATCTCGACAAAAAAATACCATCCTTAACTACAAGGCTACCATCCATTGGAATAACAAAAATCTCGACAATAGACTACCTTCCGTAATGACAAGGCTACAATCCATTGGAGTAACAAAAATCTTGATAAAAAACTACCTTCCATAATGATAAGGCTACCATCCAATGGAATAACCAAAATCTTGACAATAGACTACCTTCCATAATGACAAGGCTACAATCCATTGGAGTAACAAAGATATCGACAATAGACTACCTTGCATAATGACAAGGCTATCATCCATTGGAGTAACAAAAATCTTGAAAAAAGACTACCTTCCATACTGACAAGGTTACCATCCATTGGAATAACAAAAATCTCGACTACAAACTATCTTCCATAATGAAAATGCTACCATCCATTGGTGTAACAAAAATCTGAACAACAGACTACCTTACATAATGACAAGGCTACAATCCATTGGAGTAACAAAAATCTCAACGACAGACTACCTTCCATAATGACAAGGTTACCATCCATTGGAGTAACAAAAATATCGACAAAAGACTACCTTCCATAATGACAAGGTTACCATCCATTGGAATAAAAAAAAAATCGACAACATACTACCTTCCATAATGACAAGGCTACCATCCAATGGAATAAAAAAATTCTCGACAACAGACTACCTTCCATAATGACAAGGCTATCATCCATTGGAGTAACAAAGATATCGATAACAAACTACCTTCAATAATGACAAGGCTACCATCCATTGGAGTAACTAAAATCTCGACAAAAAACTACCTCCCATATTGACAAGGCTACCATCCATTGGGATAACAAAAATCTCGACAAGAGACTACCTTCCATAATGGCAAGGCTACCATCCATTAGAGTAAAAAAAATCTCGACAAAAAACTACCTTCCATAACGACAAGGCTACCATCCATTGGAATAACAAAAATCTCGACAATAGACTACCTTCCATAATGACAAGGCTATCATCCATTGGAGTAACAAAGATATCAACAACATACTATCTTCAATGATGAAAAGGCTACCATCCATTGGAGTAACGAAAATCTCGATAAAAGACTACCTTCCATAATGACAAGGCTACCATTCAATGGAATAAAAAAAATCTCGACAACAGACTACCTTCCATAATGACAAGGCTACCATTCATTGGAGTAACAAAAATCTCGACAACAGACTACCTTCCATAATTACAAGGCTACCATCCATTGGGGTAACAAAAATCTTGACAATAGACTACCTTCTATAATGACAAGGCTACATCCATTGGGGTAACAAAAATCTCGACAACAAACTACCTTCAATAATGACAAGGCTACCATCCATTAGAGTAACAAAAATCTCGACAAAAAACTATGTTCTATAATGACAAGGCTACCATCCATTGGAATAACAAAAATCTCGACAATAGACTACCTTCCATAATGATAAGACTACCATCCATTGGAGTAACAAAAATCTCGATAAAAAACTACCTTCTATAATGATAAGGCTACCATCCATTGGAATAACAAAAATCTCGACAATAGACTACCTTCCATAATGACAAGGATACCATCCATTGGAGTAAAAAAATATGAACAACAGACTACCTTGCATAATGACAAGGCTATTATCCATTGGAGTAAGAAAGATATCGATAATAGACTACCTTCAATAACGACAAGGCTACCATCCATTGGAGTAACAAAAATCTCGACAAAAGACTACCTTCCATACTGACAAGGATACCATCCATTGGAATAACAAAAATCTCGACTACAGACTATCTTCCATAATGACAAGGATACCATCCATTGGAGTAACAAAAATCTGAACAACAGACTACCTTACATAATGACAAGGCTACAATCCATTGGAGTAACAGAAATCTCAACGACAGACTACCTTTCATAATGACAAGGTTATCATCCAGTGGAGTAACAAAAATATTGACAAAGGACTACCTTCCATAATAAAAGGCTACCATCCATTGGGGTAACAAAAATCTCGACAACAGAATACCTTCCATAATGACAAGGATACCGTCCATTGGAGTAATAAAAATATCAACAAAAAACTACCTTCCATAATGACAAGGCTAGCATCCATTGGAATAACAAAAATCTCGAATATAGACTACCTTCCATAATGACAAGGCTACCATCCATTGGAGTAATAAAAATCTCCATAAAAAACTACCTTCCATAATGATAAGTCTACCATCCGTTGGAATAACAAACAACTCAACAATAGACTACCTTCCATAATGACAAGGCTACCATCCATTGGAGTAACAAAACTCTCGACAACAGACTACCTTCCTTAATAACAAGGCTACCATCCATTAGAGTAACAAAAATCTGAACAGCAGACTACCTTCCATAATAACAAGGCTACAATCCATTGGAGTAACAGAAATCTCAATGACAGACTACCTTCCATAATGACAAGGCTACCATCCATTGGAGTAACAAAAATATCGACAACAGACTACCTTCCATAATTACAAGGCTACTATCCATTGGGATATTAAAAATCTTGACAATAGACTATCTTCCGTAATGACAAGGCTACCATCTATTGGAGTATTAAAAATATCCACAACAAACTACCTTCCGTAATGACAAGGCTACCATCCACTGGAATGACAAAAATCTTGACAACAGACTACCTTCCACAATGACAAGGCTACCATCCTTGGAGTAACAAATATCTGAACAACAGACTACCTTCCATAATGTCAAGGCTATAATCCATAGGAGTAACAAAAATCTTAACGACAGACTACCTTCCATATTGACAAGGCAACCATTCATTGGAGTAACAAAAATATCGATAACAGACTACCTTACATAATGACAAGGCTGCCATCCATTGGAGTAACAAAAATCTGAACAACAAACTACCTTACCTAATGACAAGGTTTCAATCCATTGGAGTAACAAAAATCTCAATGACAAACTACCTTCCATAATAACAAGGCTACCATCCATTGGAGTAACAAAAATCTCGACAACAGACTACCTTCCATAATTACAAGGCTAACATCCATTGGGTAACAAAAATCTCGACAACAGACTACCTTCTATAATGACAAGGCTACATCCATTGGGGTAACAAAAATCTCGACAACAAACTTCCTTCCATAATGACAAGGCTAACATCCATTGGAGTAACAAAAATCTCGACAAAAAACTACCATCCATAATTACAAGGATACCATCCATTGGAATAACAAAAATCTGGACAATAGACTACCTTCCATAATTATAAGGCTACCATCCATTGGAATAACAAAAATCACGACAATAGACTATCTTCCATAATGACAAGGCTACCATCCATTGGAGTAACAAAAATATGAACAACAGACTACCTTGCATAATGACAAGGCTACCATCCATTGGAGTAACAAAGATATCGACAATAGACTACCGTCAATAATGACAAGGCTACCATCCATTGGAGTAACAAAAATCTCGAAAAAAGACTACCTTCCATACTGACAAGGTTACCATCCATTGGAATAACAAAAATCTCGAGTACAGACTATCTTCCATAATGACAAGGCTACCATCCATTGGAGTAACAAAAATCTGAACAGCAGACTACCTTGCATAATGACAAGGCTACAATCCATTGGAGTAACAGAAATCTCAACGACAGACTACATTCCAAAGTGACAAGGCCACCATCCATTGGAGTAACAAAAATCTCGACAACAGACTACCTTCCATAATTACAAGGCTACTATCCATTGGGATAACAAAAATCTTGACAATAGACTATCTTCCGTAATGACAAGGCTACCATCCATTGGAGTATCAAAAATATCGACAATAGACTACCTTGCATAATGACAAGGCTATCATCCATTGGAGTAACAAAAATCTTGAAAAAAGACTACCTTCCATACTGACAAGGTTACCATCCATTGGAATAACAAAAATCTCGACTACAAACTATCTTCCATAATGAAAATGCTACCATCCATTGGTGTAACAAAAATCTGAACAACAGACTACCTTACATAATGACAAGGCTACAATCCATTGGAGTAACAAAAATCTCAACGACAGACTACCTTCCATAATGACAAGGTTACCATCCATTGGAGTAACAAAAATATCGACAAAAGACTACCTTCCATAATGACAAGGTTACCATCCATTGGAATAAAAAAAAAATCGACAACATACTACCTTCCA
The DNA here is from genome assembly GCA_948472305.1 of Vicia faba. Taxonomy (NCBI): domain Eukaryota; kingdom Viridiplantae; phylum Streptophyta; class Magnoliopsida; order Fabales; family Fabaceae; genus Vicia; species Vicia faba. Next base: position 582,560,791 of record OX451739.1, on the reverse strand, counting down.
TAATGACAAGGCTACCATCCAATGGAATAAAAAAATTCTCGACAACAGACTACCTTCCATAATGACAAGGCTATCATCCATTGGAGTAACAAAGATATCGATAACAAACTACCTTCAATAATGACAAGGCTACCATCCATTGGAGTAACTAAAATCTCGACAAAAAACTACCTCCCATATTGACAAGGCTACCATCCATTGGGATAACAAAAATCTCGACAAGAGACTACCTTCCATAATGGCAAGGCTACCATCCATTAGAGTAAAAAAAATCTCGACAAAAAACTACCTTCCATAACGACAAGGCTACCATCCATTGGAATAACAAAAATCTCGACAATAGACTACCTTCCATAATGACAAGGCTATCATCCATTGGAGTAACAAAGATATCAACAACATACTATCTTCAATGATGAAAAGGCTACCATCCATTGGAGTAACGAAAATCTCGATAAAAGACTACCTTCCATAATGACAAGGCTACCATTCAATGGAATAAAAAAAATCTCGACAACAGACTACCTTCCATAATGACAAGGCTACCATTCATTGGAGTAACAAAAATCTCGACAACAGACTACCTTCCATAATTACAAGGCTACCATCCATTGGGGTAACAAAAATCTTGACAATAGACTACCTTCTATAATGACAAGGCTACATCCATTGGGGTAACAAAAATCTCGACAACAAACTACCTTCAATAATGACAAGGCTACCATCCATTAGAGTAACAAAAATCTCGACAAAAAACTATGTTCTATAATGACAAGGCTACCATCCATTGGAATAACAAAAATCTCGACAATAGACTACCTTCCATAATGATAAGACTACCATCCATTGGAGTAACAAAAATCTCGATAAAAAACTACCTTCTATAATGATAAGGCTACCATCCATTGGAATAACAAAAATCTCGACAATAGACTACCTTCCATAATGACAAGGATACCATCCATTGGAGTAAAAAAATATGAACAACAGACTACCTTGCATAATGACAAGGCTATTATCCATTGGAGTAAGAAAGATATCGATAATAGACTACCTTCAATAACGACAAGGCTACCATCCATTGGAGTAACAAAAATCTCGACAAAAGACTACCTTCCATACTGACAAGGATACCATCCATTGGAATAACAAAAATCTCGACTACAGACTATCTTCCATAATGACAAGGATACCATCCATTGGAGTAACAAAAATCTGAACAACAGACTACCTTACATAATGACAAGGCTACAATCCATTGGAGTAACAGAAATCTCAACGACAGACTACCTTTCATAATGACAAGGTTATCATCCAGTGGAGTAACAAAAATATTGACAAAGGACTACCTTCCATAATAAAAGGCTACCATCCATTGGGGTAACAAAAATCTCGACAACAGAATACCTTCCATAATGACAAGGATACCGTCCATTGGAGTAATAAAAATATCAACAAAAAACTACCTTCCATAATGACAAGGCTAGCATCCATTGGAATAACAAAAATCTCGAATATAGACTACCTTCCATAATGACAAGGCTACCATCCATTGGAGTAATAAAAATCTCCATAAAAAACTACCTTCCATAATGATAAGTCTACCATCCGTTGGAATAACAAACAACTCAACAATAGACTACCTTCCATAATGACAAGGCTACCATCCATTGGAGTAACAAAACTCTCGACAACAGACTACCTTCCTTAATAACAAGGCTACCATCCATTAGAGTAACAAAAATCTGAACAGCAGACTACCTTCCATAATAACAAGGCTACAATCCATTGGAGTAACAGAAATCTCAATGACAGACTACCTTCCATAATGACAAGGCTACCATCCATTGGAGTAACAAAAATATCGACAACAGACTACCTTCCATAATTACAAGGCTACTATCCATTGGGATATTAAAAATCTTGACAATAGACTATCTTCCGTAATGACAAGGCTACCATCTATTGGAGTATTAAAAATATCCACAACAAACTACCTTCCGTAATGACAAGGCTACCATCCACTGGAATGACAAAAATCTTGACAACAGACTACCTTCCACAATGACAAGGCTACCATCCTTGGAGTAACAAATATCTGAACAACAGACTACCTTCCATAATGTCAAGGCTATAATCCATAGGAGTAACAAAAATCTTAACGACAGACTACCTTCCATATTGACAAGGCAACCATTCATTGGAGTAACAAAAATATCGATAACAGACTACCTTACATAATGACAAGGCTGCCATCCATTGGAGTAACAAAAATCTGAACAACAAACTACCTTACCTAATGACAAGGTTTCAATCCATTGGAGTAACAAAAATCTCAATGACAAACTACCTTCCATAATAACAAGGCTACCATCCATTGGAGTAACAAAAATCTCGACAACAGACTACCTTCCATAATTACAAGGCTAACATCCATTGGGTAACAAAAATCTCGACAACAGACTACCTTCTATAATGACAAGGCTACATCCATTGGGGTAACAAAAATCTCGACAACAAACTTCCTTCCATAATGACAAGGCTAACATCCATTGGAGTAACAAAAATCTCGACAAAAAACTACCATCCATAATTACAAGGATACCATCCATTGGAATAACAAAAATCTGGACAATAGACTACCTTCCATAATTATAAGGCTACCATCCATTGGAATAACAAAAATCACGACAATAGACTATCTTCCATAATGACAAGGCTACCATCCATTGGAGTAACAAAAATATGAACAACAGACTACCTTGCATAATGACAAGGCTACCATCCATTGGAGTAACAAAGATATCGACAATAGACTACCGTCAATAATGACAAGGCTACCATCCATTGGAGTAACAAAAATCTCGAAAAAAGACTACCTTCCATACTGACAAGGTTACCATCCATTGGAATAACAAAAATCTCGAGTACAGACTATCTTCCATAATGACAAGGCTACCATCCATTGGAGTAACAAAAATCTGAACAGCAGACTACCTTGCATAATGACAAGGCTACAATCCATTGGAGTAACAGAAATCTCAACGACAGACTACATTCCAAAGTGACAAGGCCACCATCCATTGGAGTAACAAAAATCTCGACAACAAACTACCTTCCATAATTACAAGGCTACTATCCATTGGGATAACAAAAATCTTGACAATAGACTATCTTCCGTAATGACAAGGCTACCATCCATTGGAGTATCAAAAATATCGACAACAAAGAACCTTCGACAACAAACTACCTTGCGTAATGACAAGGCTACCATCCACTGGAATAACAAAAATCTCGACAACAGACTACCTTCCATAATGACAAGGCTAGCATCCTTGGAGTAACAAAAATCTGAACAACAGACTACCTTCCATAATGTCAAGGCTATAATCCATTAGAGTAACAAATATATGAACGACATACTACCTTCCATATTGACAAGGCAACCATTCATTGGAGTAACAAAAATATCGACAACATACTACCTTCCATAATGACAAGGCTACCATCCATTGGACTAACAAAAATATAAACAACAGACTACCTTACATAATGACAAGACTACAATCCATTGGAGTAACAAAAATATCAATGACAAACTACCTTCCGTAATGTCAAGGCTACCGTTCATTTTAGTAACAAAAATCTCGACAACAGACTACCTTCCATAATTATAAGGCTACCATCCATTGGGGTAACAAAAATCTCGACAATAGACTACCTTCTATATTGACAAGGCTACATCCATTGGGGTAACAAAAATCTTGACAACAAACTACCTTCAATAATGACAAGGCTACAATCCGTTAGAGTAACAAAAATCTCGACAAAAAACTACGTTCTATAATGACAAGGCTACCATCCATTGGAATAACAAAAATCTCGACAATAGACTACCTTCCATAATGATAAGGCTACCATCCATTGGAGTAACAAAAATCTCGATAAAAAACTACCTTCTATAATGATAAGGCTACCATCCATTGGAATAACAAAAATCTCGACAATAGACTACCTTCCATAATGACAAGGATACCATCCATAGGAGTAAAAAAATATGAACAACAGACTACCTTGCATAATGACAAGGCTATTATCCATTGGAGTAACAAAGATATCGATAATAGACTACCTTCAATAACGACAAGGCTACCATCCATTGGAGTAACAAAAATCTCGACAAAAGACTACCTTCCATATTGACAAGGTTACCATCCATTGGAATAACAAAAATCTCGACTACAGACTATCTTCCATAATGACAAGGCTACCATCCATTGGAGTAACAAAAATCTGAACAATAGACTACCTTACATAATGACAAGGCTACAATCCATTGGAGTAACAGAAATCTCAACGACAGACTACCTTTCATAATGACAAGGTTATCATCCAGTGGAGTAACAAAAATATTGACAAAGGACTACCTTCCATAATAAAAGGCTACCATCCATTGGGGTAACAAAAATCTCGACAACAGAATACCTTCCATAATGACAAGGATACCGTCCATTGGAGTAATAAAAATATCAACAAAAAACTACCTTCCATAATGACAAGGCTAGCATCCATTGGAATAACAAAAATCTCGAATATAGACTACCTTCCATAATGACAAGGCTACCATCCATTGGAGTAATATAAATCTCCATAAAAAACTACCTTCCATAATGATAAGTCTACCATCCGTTGGAATAACAAACAACTCGACAATAGACTACCTTCCATAATGACAAGGCTACCATCCATTGGAGTAACAAAACTCTCGACAACAGACTACCTTCCTTAATAACAAGGCTACCATCCATTGGAGTAACAAAAATCTGAACAACAGACTACCTTCCATAATAACAAGGATATAATCCATTGGAGTAACAGAAATCTCAATGACAGACTACCTTCCATAATGACAAGGCTACCATCCATTGGAGTAACAAAAATATCGACAACAGACTACCTTCCATAATTACAAGGCTACCATCCATTGGGGTAACAAAAATCTCGACAATAGACTACCTTCTATAATGACAAGGCTACATCCATTGGGGTAACAAAAATCTCGACAACAAACTACCTTCAATAATGACAAGGCTACCATCCATTAGAGTAACAAAAATCTCGACAAAAAACTACGTTCTATAATGACAAGGCTACCATCCATTGGAATAACAAAAATCTCGACAATAGACTACCTTCCATAATGATAAGACTACCATCCCTTGGAGTAACAAAAATCTCGATAAAAAACTACCTTCTATAATGATAAGGCTACCATCCATTGGAATAACAAAAATCTCGACAATAGACTACCTTCCATAATGACAAGGATACCATCCATTGGAGTAAAAAAATATGAACAACAGACTACCTTGCATAATGACAAGGCTACCATCCATTGGAGTAACAAAACTCTCGACAACAGACTACCTTCCTTAATAACAAGGCTACCATCCATTAGAGTAACAAAAATCTGAACAGCAGACTACCTTCCATAATAACAAGGCTATAATCCATTGGAGTAACAGAAATCTCAATGACAGACTACCTTCCATAATGACAAGGCTACCATCCATTGGAGTAACAAAAATATCGACAACAGACTACCTTCCATAATTACAAGGCTACTATCCATTGGGATAACAAAAATCTTGACAATAGACTATCTTCCGTAATGATAAGGCTACCATCCATTGGAGTATTAAAAATATCGACAACAATCTACCTTCCTTAATGACAAGGCTACCATCCACTGGAATGACAAAAATCTTGACAACAGACTACCTTCCACAATGACAAGGCTACCATCCTTGGAGTAACAAATATCTGAACAACAGACTACCTTCCATAATGTCAAGGCTATAATCCATAGGAGTAACAAAAATCTTAACGACAGACTACCTTCCATATTGACAAGGCAACCATTCATTGGAGTAACAAAAATATCGATAACAGAGTACCTTACATAATGACAAGGCTGCCATCCATTGGAGTAAGAAAAATCTGAACAACAAACTACCTTACCTAATGACAAGGTTTCAATCCATTGGAGTAACAAAAATCTCAATGACAAACTACCTTCCATAATAACAAGGCTACCATCCATTGGAGTAACAAAAATCTCGACAACAAACTACCTTCCATAATTACAAGGCTAACATCCATTGGGTAACAAAAATCTCGACAACAGACTACCTTCTATAATGACAAGGCTACATCCATTGGGGTAACAAAAATCTGGACAACAAAATTCCTTCCATAATGACAAGGCTACCATCAATTGGAGTAACAAAAATCTCGACAAAAAACTACCATCCATAATTACAAGGCTACCATCCATTGGAATAACAAAAATCTGGACAATAGACTACCTTCCATAATTATAAGGCTACCATCCATTGGAATAACAAAAATCACGACAATAGACTATCTTCCATAATGACAAGGCTACCATCCATTGGAGTAACAAAAATATGAACAATAGACTACCTTGCATAATGACAAGGCTACCATCCATTGGAGTAACAAAGATATCGACAATAGACTACCTTCAATAATGACAAGGCTACCATCCATTGGAGTAACAAAAATCTCGAAAAAAGACTACCTTCCATACTGACAAGGTTACCATCCATTCGAATAACAAAAATCTCGAGTACAGACTATCTTCCATAATGACAAGGCTACCATCCATTGGAGTTACAAAAATCTGAACAACAGACTACCTTACATAATGACAAGGCTACAATCCATTGGAGTAACAGAAATCTCAACGACAGACTACATTCCAAAATGACAAGGTTACCATCAATTGGAGTAACAAAAATATCGACAAAAGACTACCTTCCATAATTACAAGGCTACCATCCATTGGGGTAACAAAAATCTCGACAATAGACTACCTTCCATAATGACAAGGCTACCGTCCATTGGAGTAACAAAAATCTCAACAAAAAACTACCTTCCATAATGACAAAGCTACCATCCATTGGAATAACAAAAGTCTCGACAATAGACTACCTTCCATAATGACAATGGTAACATCCATTGGAGTAACAAAAATCTAGACAAAAAACTACCATCCATAATTATAAGGCTACCATCCATGGGAATAACAAAAATCTCGACAATAGACTAACTTCCATAATGATAAGGCTACCATCCATTGGAATAACAAAAATTTCGACAATAGACTATCTTCCATAATGACAAGGCTACCATTCATTGGAGTAACAAAAATATGAACAACAGACTACCTTGGATAATGACAAGGCTACCATCCATTGGAATAACAAAGATATCGACAATAGACTACCTTAAATAATGACAAGGCTACCATCCATTGGAGTAACAAAAATCTCGAAAAAAGACTACCTTCCATACTGACAAGGTTACCATCCATTGGAATAACTAAAATCTCGACTACAGACTATCTTCCATAATGACAAGGCTACCATCCATTGGAGTAACAAAAATCTGAACAACAGACTACCTTACATAATGACAAGGCTACAATCCATTGGAGTAACAGAAATCTCAACGACAGACTACCTTCCATAATGACAAGGCTACCATCCATTGGGGTAACAAAAATCTCGACAACAGATTACCTTCCATAATGACAAGGCTACCGTCCATTGGAGTACCAAAAAATCTCAACAAAAAACTACCTTCCATAATGACAAGGCTACCATCCATTGGAATAACAAAAATCTCGACAACAGACTACCTTCCATAATGACAAGGCTACCGTCCATTGGAATAACAAAAATGTCAACAAAAAACTACCTTCCATAATGACAAGGCTACCATCCATTGGAATAACAAAAATTTCGAAAATAGACTACCTTCCATAATAACAAGGCTACCATCCATTGGAGTAACAAAAATCTCGATAAAAAACAACCTTCCATAATGTTAAGGCTACCATCCATTGGAATAACAATAATCTCGACAATAGACTACCTTCCATAATGACAAGGCTACCATCCATTGGAGTAACACAAATATGAACAACAAACTACCTTGCATAATGACAAGGCTATCATCCATTGGAGTAACAAAGATATCGACAATAGACTACCTTCAATGATGACAAGGCTACCATCCATTGGAGTAACTAAAATATCGACAAAAGACTACTTTCCATACTGATAAGGTTACCATCCATTGGAATAATAAAAATCTCGACTATAGACTATCTTCCATAATGACAAGGCTACCATCCATTGGAGTAACAAAAAATCTGAACAACAGACTACCTTACATAATGACAAGGCTACAATCCATTGGAGTAACAAAAATCTCAACGACAGACTACGTTCCAAAATGACAAGGTTACCATCCACTAGACTAACAAAAATCTAGACAAAAGACTACCTTCCATAATTACAAGGCTACCATCCATTGGGGTAACAAAAATATCGACAACGGACTACCTTTCATAATGACAAGGCTACCATCCATTGGAGTAACAAAAATCTAAACAAAAAAATACCTTCCATAATGACAAGGCTACCATCCATTGGAATAACAAAAATATCGACAATAGACTACCTTCCATAATGACAAGGCTACCATCCTTTGGAGTAATAAAAATCTCCATAAAAAACTACCTTCCAAAATAATAAGGCTACCATATATTGAAATAACAAACATCTCGACAATAGACTACCTTCCATAATGACAAGGCTACCATCCATTGGAGTAACACAAATTTGAACAACAGACTACCTTACATAATGACAATGTTATCATCCATTGGAGTAACAAAGATATCGACAATAGACTACCTTAAATAATGACAAGGCTACCATCCATTGGAGTAACAAAAATCTCGACAAAAGACTACCTTCCATACGGATAAGGTTACCATCCATTGGAATAACAAAAATCTCAACAACAGACTATCTTCCATAATGACAAGGCTACCATCCATTAGAGTAAAAAAAAATCTGAACAATAGACTATGTTACATAATGAGAAGGCTACAATCCATTGGAGTAACCAAAATCACAACGACAGACTACCTTCCATAGTGACAAGGCTATCATCCATTGGAGTAACAAAGATATCCATAACAGACTACCTTCAATAATGACAAGGCTACCATCCATTGGAGTAACAAAAATCTCAACAAAATACTACTTTCCATAATGACAAGGCTACCATCCATTGGAGTAACAAAGATATTGACAATAGACTACCTTCAATAATGACAAGGCTACCATCCATTGGAGTAACAAAAATCTGAACAACAGATTACCTTCCATACTAACAAGGCTACCATCCATTGGAATAACAAAAATCTCGAGTACAGAATATCTTCCATAATGACAAGGCTACCATCCATTGGAGTAACAAAAATCTGAACAAGAGACTACCTTACATAATGACAAGGCTACAATCCATTGGAGTAACAGAAATCTCAACGACAGACTACATTCCAAAATGACAAGGTTACCATCAATTGGAGTAACAAAAATATCGACAAAAGACTACCTTCCATAATTACAAGGCTACCATCCATTGGGGTAACAAAAATCTCGACAATAGACTACCTTCCATAATGACAAGGCTACCGTCCATTGGAGTAACAAAAATCTCAACAAAAAACTACCTTCCATAATGACAAGGCTACCATCCATTGGAATAACAAAAGTCTCGACAATAGACTACCTTCCATAATGACAATGGTAACATCCATTGGAGTAACAAAAATCTAGACAAAAAACTACCATCCATAATTATAAGGCTACCATCCATGGGAATAACAAAAATCTCGACAATAGACTAACTTCCATAATGATAAGGCTACCATCCATTGGAATAACAAAAATTTCGACAATAGACTATCTTCCATAATGACAAGGCTACCATTCATTGGAGTAACAAAAATATGAACAACAGACTACCTTGGATAATGACAAGGCTACCATCCATTGGAATAACAAAGATATCGACAATAGACTACCTTAAATAATGACAAGGCTACCATCCATTGGAGTAACAAAAATCTCGAAAAAAGACTACCTTCCATACTGACAAGGTTACCATCCATTGGAATAACTAAAATCTCGACTACAGACTATCTTCCATAATGACAAGGCTACCATCCATTGGAGTAACAAAAATCTGAACAACAGACTACCTTACATAATGACAAGGCTACAATCCATTGGAGTAACAGAAATCTCAACGACAGACTACCTTCCATAATGACAAGGCTACCATCCATTGGGGTAACAAAAATCTCGACAACAGATTACCTTCCATAATGACAAGGCTACCGTCCATTGGAGTACCAAAAAATCTCAACAAAAAACTACCTTCCATAATGACAAGGCTACCATCCATTGGAATAACAAAAATCTCGACAACAGACTACCTTCCATAATGACAAGGCTACCGTCCATTGGAATAACAAAAATGTCAACAAAAAACTACCTTCCATAATGACAAGGCTACCATCCATTGGAATAACAAAAATTTCGAAAATAGACTACCTTCCATAATAACAAGGCTACCATCCATTGGAGTAACAAAAATCTCGATAAAAAACAACCTTCCATAATGTTAAGGCTACCATCCATTGGAATAACAATAATCTCGACAATAGACTACCTTCCATAATGACAAGGCTACCATCCATTGGAGTAACACAAATATGAACAACAAACTACCTTGCATAATGACAAGGCTATCATCCATTGGAGTAACAAAGATATCGACAATAGACTACCTTCAATGATGACAAGGCTACCATCCATTGGAGTAACTAAAATATCGACAAAAGACTACTTTCCATACTGATAAGGTTACCATCCATTGGAATAATAAAAATCTCGACTATAGACTATCTTCCATAATGACAAGGCTACCATCCATTGGAGTAACAAAAAATCTGAACAACAGACTACCTTACATAATGACAAGGCTACAATCCATTGGAGTAACAAAAATCTCAACGACAGACTACGTTCCAAAATGACAAGGTTACCATCCACTAGACTAACAAAAATCTAGACAAAAGACTACCTTCCATAATTACAAGGCTACCATCCATTGGGGTAACAAAAATATCGACAACGGACTACCTTTCATAATGACAAGGCTACCATCCATTGGAGTAACAAAAATCTAAACAAAAAAATACCTTCCATAATGACAAGGCTACCATCCATTGGAATAACAAAAATATCGACAATAGACTACCTTCCATAATGACAAGGCTACCATCCTTTGGAGTAATAAAAATCTCCATAAAAAACTACCTTCCAAAATAATAAGGCTACCATATATTGAAATAACAAACATCTCGACAATAGACTACCTTCCATAATGACAAGGCTACCATCCATTGGAGTAACACAAATTTGAACAACAGACTACCTTACATAATGACAATGTTATCATCCATTGGAGTAACAAAGATATCGACAATAGACTACCTTAAATAATGACAAGGCTACCATCCATTGGAGTAACAAAAATCTCGACAAAAGACTACCTTCCATACGGATAAGGTTACCATCCATTGGAATAACAAAAATCTCAACAACAGACTATCTTCCATAATGACAAGGCTACCATCCATTAGAGTAAAAAAAAATCTGAACAATAGACTATGTTACATAATGAGAAGGCTACAATCCATTGGAGTAACCAAAATCACAACGACAGACTACCTTCCATAGTGACAAGGCTATCATCCATTGGAGTAACAAAGATATCCATAACAGACTACCTTCAATAATGACAAGGCTACCATCCATTGGAGTAACAAAAATCTCAACAAAATACTACTTTCCATAATGACAAGGCTACCATCCATTGGAGTAACAAAGATATTGACAATAGACTACCTTCAATAATGACAAGGCTACCATCCATTGGAGTAACAAAAATCTGAACAACAGATTACCTTCCATACTAACAAGGCTACCATCCATTGGAATAACAAAAATCTCGAGTACAGAATATCTTCCATAATGACAAGGCTACCATCCATTGGAGTAACAAAAATCTGAACAACAGACTACCTTACATAATGACAAGGCTACAATCCATTGGAGTAACAGAAATCTCAACGACAGACTACATTCCAAAATGACAAGGTTACCATCAATTGGAGTAACAAAAATATCGACAAAAGACTACCTTCCATAATTACAAGGCTACCATCCATTGGGGTAACAAAACTCTCGACAATAGACTACCTTCCATAATGACAAGGCTACCGTCCATTGGAGTAACAAAAATCTCAACAAAAAACTACCTTCCATAATGACAAGGCTACCATCCATTGGAATAACAAAAGTCTCGACAATAGACTACCTTCCATAATGACAATGGTAACATCCATTGGAGTAACAAAAATCTAGACAAAAAACTACCATCCATAATTATAAGGCTACCATCCATGGGAATAACAAAAATCTCGACAATAGACTAACTTCCATAATGATAAGGCTACCATCCATTGGAATAACAAAAATTTCGACAATAGACTATCTTCCATAATGACAAGGCTACCATTCATTGGAGTAACAAAAATATGAACAACAGACTACCTTGGATAATGACAAGGCTACCATCCATTGGAATAACAAAGATATCGACAATAGACTACCTTAAATAATGACAAGGCTACCATCCATTGGAGTAACAAAAATCTCGAAAAAAGACTACCTTCCATACTGACAAGGTTACCATCCATTGGAATAACTAAAATCTCGACTACAGACTATCTTCCATAATGACAAGGCTACCATCCATTGGAGTAACAAAAATCTGAACAACAGACTACCTTACATAATGACAAGGCTACAATCCATTGGAGTAACAGAAATCTCAACGACAGACTACCTTCCATAATGACAAGGCTACCATCCATTGGGGTAACAAAAATCTCGACAACAGATTACCTTCCATAATGACAAGGCTACCGTCCATTGGAGTACCAAAAAATCTCAACAAAAAACTACCTTCCATAATGACAAGGCTACCATCCATTGGAATAACAAAAATCTCGACAACAGACTACCTTCCATAATGACAAGGCTACCGTCCATTGGAATAACAAAAATGTCAACAAAAAACTACCTTCCATAATGACAAGGCTACCATCCATTGGAATAACAAAAATTTCGAAAATAGACTACCTTCCATAATAACAAGGCTACCATCCATTGGAGTAACAAAAATCTCGATAAAAAACAACCTTCCATAATGTTAAGGCTACCATCCATTGGATTAACAATAATCTCGACAATAGACTACCTTCCATAATGACAAGGCTACCATCCATTGGAGTAACACAAATATGAACAACAAACTACCTTGCATAATGACAAGGCTATCATCCATTGGAGTAACAAAGATATCGACAATAGACTACCTTCAATGATGACAAGGCTACCATCCATTGGAGTAACTAAAATATCGACAAAAGACTACTTTCCATACTGATAAGGTTACCATCCATTGGAATAATAAAAATCTCGACTATAGACTATCTTCCATAATGACAAGGCTACCATCCATTGGAGTAACAAAAAATCTGAACAACAGACTACCTTACATAATGACAAGGCTACAATCCATTGGAGTAACAAAAATCTCAACGACAGACTACGTTCCAAAATGACAAGGTTACCATCCACTAGACTAACAAAAATCTAGACAAAAGACTACCTTCCATAATTACAAGGCTACCATCCATTGGGGTAACAAAAATATCGACAACGGACTACCTTCCATAATGACAAGGCTACCATCCATTGGAGTAACAAAAATCTCAACAAAAAACTACCTTCCATAATGACAAGGCTACCATCCATTGGAATAACAAAAATATCGACAATAGACTACCTTCCATAATGACAAGGCTACCATCCTTTGGAGTAATAAAAATCTCCATAAAAAACTACCTTCCAAAATAATAAGGCTACCATATATTGAAATAACAAACATCTCGACAATAGACTACCTTCCATAATGACAAGGCTACCATCCATTGGAGTAACACAAATTTGAACAACAGACTACCTTACATAATGACAATGTTATCATCCATTGGAGTAACAAAGATATCGACAATAGACTACCTTAAATAATGACAAGGCTACCATCCATTGGAGTAACAAAAATCTCGACAAAAGACTACCTTCCATACTGATAAGGTTACCATCCATTGGAATAACAAAAATCTCAACAACAGACTATCTTCCATAATGACAAGGCTACCATCCATTAGAGTAACAAAAATCTGAACAATAGACTATGTTACATAATGAGAAGGCTACAATCCATTGGAGTAACCAAAATCACAACGACAGACTACCTTCCATAGTGACAAGGCTATCATCCATTGGAGTAACAAAGATATCCATAACAGACTACCTTCAATAATGACAAGGCTACCATCCATTGGAGTAACAAAAATCTCAACAAAATACTACTTTCCATAATGACAAGGCTACCATCCATTGGAGTAACAAAGATATTGACAATAGACTACCTTCAATAATGACAAGGCTACCATCCATTGGAGTAACAAAAATCTGAACAACAGATTACCTTCCATACTAACAAGGCTACCGTCCATTGGAATAACAAAAATCTCGAGTACAAAATATCTTCCATAATGACAAGGCTACCATCCATTGGAGTAACAAAAATCTGAACAACAGACTACCTTACATAATGACAAGGCTACAATCCATTGGAGTAACAGAAATCTCAACGACAGACTACCTTCCATAATGAAAAGGTTACCATCCATTGGAGTAACAAAAATATCGATAAAAGACTACCTTCCATAATTACAAGGCTACCATCCATTGGGGTAACAAAAATCTCGACAATAGACTACCTTCCATAATAAAAAGGCTACCGTCCATTGGAGTAACAAAAATCTCAACAAAAAACTACCTTCCATAATGACAAGGCTACCATCCATTGGAATAACAAAAGTCTCGACAATAGACTACCTTCCATAATGACAAGGCTACCATCCATTGGAGTATCAAAAATCTCGACAAAAAACTACCATCCATAATTATAAGGCTACCATCCATTGGAATAACAAAAATCTCGACAATAGACTACCTTCCATAATGATAAGGCTACCATCCATTGGAATAACAAAAATCTCGACAATAGACTATCTTCCATAATGACAAGGCTACCATCCATTGGAGTAACAAAAATATTAACAACAGACTACCTTGCATAATGACAAGGCTACCATCCATTGGAGTAACAAAGATATCTACAATAGACTACCTTCAATAATGACAAGGCTACCATCCATTGGAGTAACAAAAATCTTGAAAAAAGACTACCTTCCATACTGACAAGGTTACCATCCATTGGAATAACAAAAATCTCGACTACATACTATCTTCCATAATGACAAGGCTACCATCCATTGGAGTAACAAAAATCTGAACAACAGACTACCTTACATAATGACAAGGCTACAATCCATTGGAGTAACAAAAATCTCAACAAAAAACTACCTTCCATAATGACAAGGCTACCATCCATTGGAATAACAAAAGTCTCGACAATAGACTACCTTCCATAATGACAAGGCTACCATCCATTGGAGTAACAAAAATCTAGACAAAAAACTACCATCCATAATTACAAGGCTTCCATCCATTGGAATAACAAAAATCTCGAAAATAGATTACCTTCCATAATAACAAGGCTGCCATCCATTGGAGTAAAAAAAATCTCGATAAAAAATAACCTTCCATAATGTTAAGGCTACCATCCATTGGAATAACAATAATCTCGACAATAGACTACCTTCCATAATGACAAGGCTACCATCCATTGGAGTAACAAAAATCTCGACAAAAAAATACCTTCCATAATTACAAGGCTACCATCAATTGGGATAACAAAAATCTCGACAATAGAATACCTTCCATAATGACAAGGCTACCGTCCATTGGAGTAACAAAAATCTCAACAAAAAACTACCTTCCATAATGACAAGGCTACCATCCATTGGAATAACAAAAGTCTCGACAATAGACTACCTTCCATAATGACAATGCTACCATCCATTGGAGTAACAAAAATCTAGACAAAAAACTACCATCCATAATTATAAGGCTACCATCCATTGGAATAACAAAAATCTCGACAATAGTCTACCTTCCATAATGATAAGGCTACCATCCATTGGAATAACAAAAATCTCGACAATAGACTATCTTCCATAATGACAAGGCTACCATTCATTGGAGTAACAAAAATATGAACAACAGACTACCTTGCATAATGACAAGGCTACCATCCATTGGAGTAACAAAGATATCGACAATAGACTACCTTAAATAATGACAAGGCTACCATCCATTTGGAGTAACAAAAATCTCGAAAAAAGACTACCTTCCATACTGACAAGGTTACCATCCATTGGAATAACTAAAATCTCGACTATAGACTATCTTCCATAATGACAAGGCTACCATCCATTGGAGTAACAAAAATCTGAACAACAGACTACCTTACATAATGACAAGGCTACAATCCATTGGAGTAACAGAAATCTCAACGATAGACTACCTTCCATAATGACAAGGTTACCATCCATTGGAGTAACAAAAATATCGACAAAAGACTACCTTCCATAATTACAAGGCTACCATCCATTGGGGTAACAAAAATCTCGACAACAGATTACCTTCCATAATGACAAGGCTACCGTCCATTGGAGTAACAAAAATCTCAACAAAAAACTACCTTCCATAATGACAAGGCTACCATCCATTGGAATAACAAAAATCTCGACAACAGACTACCTTCCATTATGACAAGGCTACCGTCCATTGGAGTAACAAAAATGTCAACAAAAAACTACCTTCCATAATGACAAGGCTACCATCCATTGGAATAACAAAAATATCGAAAATAGACTACCTTCCATAATGACAAGGCTACAATCCATTGGAGTAACATAAATCTCAACGACAGACTACCTTCCATAATGACAAGGTTACCATCCATTGTAGTAACAAAAATATCGACAAAAGACTACCTACCATAATTACAAGGCTACCATCCATTGGGGTAACAAAACTCTCGACAATAGACTACCTTCCATAATGACAAGGCTACCATCCATTGGAGTAACAAAAATCTGAACAACAGACTACCTTGCATAATGACAAGGCTATCATCCATTGGAGTAACAAAGATATCGACAACAGACTACCTTAAATAATGACAAGGCTACCATCCATTGGATTAACAAAAATCTCGACAACAGACTACTTTCCATAATTACCACACTACGATCCATTGGGGTAACAAAAATCTCGAAAATAGACTACCTTTTATAATGAAAAGGCTACATCCATTGGGGTAACAAAAATCTCGACAAAAGACTACCTTCCGTAATGACAAGGCTACCATCCATTGGAGTAACAAAAATCTAGACAAAAAACTACCATCCATAATTATAAGGCTACCATCCATTGGAATAACAAAAATCTCGACAATAGTCTACCTTCCATAATGATAAGGCTACCATCCATTGGAATAACAAAAATCTCGACAATAGACTATCTTCCATAATGACAAGGCTACCATTCATTGGAGTAACAAAAATATGAACAACAGACTACCTTGCATAATGACAAGGCTACCATCCATTGGAGTAACAAAGATATCGACAATAGACTACCTTAAATAATGACAAGGCTACCATCCATTTGGAGTAACAAAAATCTCGAAAAAAGACTACCTTCCATACTGACAAGGTTACCATCCATTGGAATAACTAAAATCTCGACTATAGACTATCTTCCATAATGACAAGGCTACCATCCATTGGAGTAACAAAAATCTGAACAACAGACTACCTTACATAATGACAAGGCTACAATCCATTGGAGTAACAGAAATCTCAACGATAGACTACCTTCCATAATGACAAGGTTACCATCCATTGGAGTAACAAAAATATCGACAAAAGACTACCTTCCATAATTACAAGGCTACCATCCATTGGGGTAACAAAAATCTCGACAACAGATTACCTTCCATAATGACAAGGCTACCGTCCATTGGAGTAACAAAAATCTCAACAAAAAACTACCTTCCATAATGACAAGGCTACCATCCATTGGAATAACAAAAATCTCGACAACAGACTACCTTCCATTATGACAAGGCTACCGTCCATTGGAGTAACAAAAATGTCAACAAAAAACTACCTTCCATAATGACAAGGCTACCATCCATTGGAATAACAAAAATATCGAAAATAGACTACCTTCCATAATGACAAGGCTACAATCCATTGGAGTAACATAAATCTCAACGACAGACTACCTTCCATAATGACAAGGTTACCATCCATTGTAGTAACAAAAATATCGACAAAAGACTACCTACCATAATTACAAGGCTACCATCCATTGGGGTAACAAAACTCTCGACAATAGACTACCTTCCATAATGACAAGGCTACCATCCATTGGAGTAACAAAAATCTGAACAACAGACTACCTTGCATAATGACAAGGCTATCATCCATTGGAGTAACAAAGATATCGACAACAGACTACCTTAAATAATGACAAGGCTACCATCCATTGGATTAACAAAAATCTCGACAACAGACTACTTTCCATAATTACCACACTACGATCCATTGGGGTAACAAAAATCTCGAAAATAGACTACCTTTTATAATGAAAAGGCTACATCCATTGGGGTAACAAAAATCTCGACAAAAGACTACCTTCCGTAATGACAAGGCTACCATCCATTGGAGTAACAAAAATCTCGACAAAAAAATACCTTCCATAATGACAAGGCTACCATCCATTGGAATAACAAAAATCTCGACAATAGACTACCTTCCATAATGACAAGGCTTCCATCCATTGGAGTACTAAAAATCTCGATAAAAAACTACCTCCCATAACGATAAGGCTACCATCCATTGGAATAACAAAAATCTCGACAGTAGACTATCTTCCATAATGACAAGGCTACCATCAATTGGAGTAACAAAAATATGAACAACAAAATACCTTGAACAATGACAAGGCTATCATCCATTGGCGTAACAAAGATATCGACAATAGACTACCTTCAACAATTACAAGGCTACCATCCATTGGAATAACAAAAATCTCGACTACAGACTATCTTCCATAATGACAAGGCTATCATCCATTGGAGTAACAAAAATCTGAACAACAGACTATGTTACATAATGACAAGGCTAAAATCCAGTGGAGTAACAAAAATCTCAATGACAGACTACCTTCCATAATAACAAGGTTACCATCCATTGGAGTAAAAAAAATCTCGACAATAGACTACCTTCCATAATGACAAGGCTAACATCCATTAGAGTAACAAAAATCTCAACAAAATACTACCTTCCATAGGGACAAGGCTACCATCCATTAGAGTATCAAAGATATTGACAACAAACTACCTTCAATAATGACAAGGCTACCATCCATTGGAGTAACAAAAATATGAATAACAGACT
The DNA here is from genome assembly GCA_948472305.1 of Vicia faba. Lineage (NCBI taxonomy): Eukaryota > Viridiplantae > Streptophyta > Magnoliopsida > Fabales > Fabaceae > Vicia > Vicia faba. The sequence goes on along the minus strand of OX451739.1, from coordinate 582,541,260 downwards.
ACCTTACATAATGACAAGGCTGCCATCCATTGGAGTAATAAAAATCTCGATAAAAAACTACCTCCCATAATGATAAGGCTACCATCCATTGGAATAACAAAAATCTCGACAGTGGACTATCTTCCATAATGACAAGGCAACCATCCATTGGAGTAACAAAAATATGAACAACAAACTACCTTGAACAATGACAAGGCTATCATCCATTGGCGTAACAAAGATATCGACAATAGACTACCTTCAATAATTACAAGGCTACCATCCATTGGAGTAACAAAAATCTTGACAAAAGACTACCTTCCATACTGACAAGGTTACCATCCATTGGAATAACAAAAATCTCGACTACAGACTATCTTGCATAATGACAAGGCTATCATCCATTGGAGTAACAAAAATCTGAACAACAGACTACGTTACATAATGACAAGGCTACAATCCATTGGAGTAACAAAAATCTCAACGACAGACTACCTTCCTTAATGACAAGGTTACCATCCATTGGAGTAAAAAAAATCTCGACAACAGACTACCTTCCATAATGACAAGGCTATCATCCATTGGAGTAACAAAGATATCGATAACAGACTACCTTCAATAATGACAAGGCTACCATCTATTGGAGTAACAAAAATCTCAACAAAATACTACCTTCCATAATGACAAGGCTACCATCCATTGGAGTAACAAAGATATTGACAACAGACTACCTTCAATAATGACAAGGCTACCATCCATTGGAGTAACAAAAATCTGAACAACAGACTACCTTACATAATGACAAGGCTACAATCCATTGGAGTAACAGAAATCTCAACGACAGACTACCTTCCATAATGACAAGGTTACCATCCATTGGAGTAACAAAAATATCGGTAAAAGACTACCTTCCATAATTACAAGGCTACCATACATTGGGGTAACAAAAATAACGACAATAGACTACCTTCCATAATGACAAGGCTACCATCCATTGGAGTAACAAAAATATGAACAACAGACTACCTTGCATAATGACAAGGCTAGCATCCATTGGAGTAACAAAGATATCGTCAATAGACTACATTAAATAATGACAAGGCTACCATCCATTGGAGTAACAAAAATCTCGACAACAGACTACTTTCCATAATTACCACACTACGATCCATTGGGGTAACAAAAATCTCGAAAATAGACTACCTTTTATAATGAAAAGGCAACATCCTTTGGGGTAACAAAAATCTCGACAAAAGACTACCTTCCGTAATGACAAGGTTACCATCCATTGGAGTAACAAAAATCTCGACAAAAAAATACCTTCCATAATGACAAGGCTACCATCCATTGGAATAACAAAAATCTCGACAATAGAGTACCTTCTATAATGACAAGGCTTCCATCCATTGGAGTAATAAAAATCTCGATAAAAAACTACCTCCCATAATGATAAGGCTACCATCCATTGGAATAACAAAAATCTCGACAGTAGACTATCTTCCATAATGACAAGGCTACCATCCACTGGAGTAACAAAAATATGAATAACAAACTACCTTGAACAATGACAAGGCTATCATCCATTGGCGTAACAAAGATATCGACAATAGACTACCTTCAATAATTACAAGGCTACCATCCATTGGAGTAACAAAAATCTTGACAAAAGACTACCTTCCATACTGACAAGGTTACCATCCATTGGAATAACAAAAATCTCGACTACAGACTATCTTCCATAATGACAAGGCTATCATCCATTGGAGTAACAAAAATCTGAACAACAGACTATGTTACATAATGACAAGGCTACAATCCATTGGAGTAACAAAAATCTCAACGACAGACTACCTTCCATAATGACAAGGTTACCATCCATTGGAGTAAAAAAAATCTCGACAATAGACTACCTTCCATAATGACAAGGCTAACATCCATTGGAGTAACAAAGATATCGATAACAGACTACCTTCAATAATGACAAGGCTACCATCCATTGGAGTAACAAAAATCTCAACAAAATACTACCTTCCATAATGACAAGGCTACCATCCATTGGAGTAACAAAGATATTGACAACAGACTACCTTCAATAATGACAAGGCTACCATCCATTGGAGTAACAAAAATCTGAACAACAGACTACCTTAGATAATGACAAGGCTACCATCCATTGGAGTAATAAAAATCTCGATAAAAAACTAACTTCCATAATGATAAGTTTACCATCCATTGGAATAACAAAAATCTCGACAATAGAATACCTTCCATAATGACAAGGCTATCATCCATTGGAGTAACAAAAATATCGACAACAGACTACCTTCCATAATGACAAGGCTGCCATCCATTGGAGTAATAAAAATCTCAATAAAAAACTACCTCCCATAATGATAAGGCTACCATCCATTGGAATAAAAAAAGTCTCAACAGTAGACTATCTTCCATAATGACAAGGCTACCATCCATTGGAGTAACAAAAATATGAAAAACAAACTACCTTGAACAATGACAAGGCTATCATCCATTGGCGTAACAAAGATATCGACAATAGACTACCTTCAATAATTACAAGGCTGCCATCCATTGGAGTAACAAAAATCTTGACAAAAGACTACCTTCCATACTGATAAGGTTACCATCCATTGGAATAACAAAAATCTCGACTACAGACTATCTTCCATAATGACAAGGCTATCATCCATTAGAGTAACAAAAATCTGAACAACAGACTACGTTACATAATGACAAGGCTACAATCCATTGGAGTAACAAAAATCTCAACGACAGACTACCTTCCATAATGACAAGGTTACCATCCATTGGAGTAAAAAAAATCTCGACAATAGACTACCTTCCATAATGACAAGGCTATCATCCATTGGAGTAACAAAGATATCGATAACAGACTACCTTCAATAAAGACAAGGCTACCATCCATTGGAGTAACAAAAATCTCAACAAAATACTACCTTCCATAATGACAAGGCTACCATCCATTGGAGTAACAAAGATATTTACAACAGACTACCTTCAATAATGACAAGGCTACCAACCATTGGAGTAACAAAAATCTGAACAACAAACTACCTTACATAATGACAAGGCTACCATCCATTGGAGTAACAAAAATCTCGGTAAAAAATAACCTTCCATAATGTTAAGGCTACCATCCATTGGAATAACAAAAATCTCGACTACAGACTATCTTCCATAATGACAAGGCTATCATCCATTGGAGTAACAAAAATCTGAACAACAGACTATGTTACATAATGACAAGTCTACAATCCATTGGAGTAACAAAAATCTCAACGACAGACTACCTTCCATAATGACAAGGTTACCATCCATTGGAGTAAAAAAAATCTCGACAATAGACTACCTTCCATAATGACAAGGCTAACATCCATTAGAGTAACAAAAATCTCAACAAAGTACTACCTTCCATAATGACAAGGCTACCATCCATTAGAGTAACAAAGATATTGACAACAAACTACCTTCAATAATGACAAGGCTACCATCCATTGGAATAACAAAAATATGAATAACAGACTACCTTACATAATGACAAGGATGCCATCCATTGGAGTAATAAAAATCTCGATAAAAAACTACCTCCCATAATGATAAGGCTACCATCCATTGGAATAACAAAAATCTCGACAGTAGACTATCTTCCATAATGACAAGGCTACCATCCATTGGAGTAACAAAAATATGAACAACAAACTACCTTGAACAATGACAAGGCTATCATCCATTGGCGTAACAAAGATATCGACAATAGACTACCTTCAATAATTACAAGGCTACCATCCATTGGAGTAACAAAAATCTTGACAAAAGACTACCTTCCATACTGACAAGGTTACCATCCATTGGAATAACAAAAATCTCGACTACATACTATCTTGCATAATGACAAGGCTATCATCCATTGGAGTAACAAAAATCTGAACAACAGACTACGTTACATAATGACAAGGCTACAATCCATTGGAGTAACAAAAATCTCAACGACAGACTACCTTCCTTAATGACAAGGTTACCATCCATTGGAGTAAAAAAAATCTCGACAATAGACTACCTTCCATAATGACAAGGCTATCATCCATTGGAGTAACAAAGATATCGATAACAAACTACCTTCAATAATGACAAGGCTACCATCTATTGGAGTAACAAAAATCTCAACAAAATACTACCTTCCATAATGACAAGGCTACCATCCATTGGAGTAACAAAGATATTGACAACAGACTACCTTCAATAATGACAAGGCTACCATCCATTGGAGTAACAAAAATCTGAACAACAGACTACCTTACATAATGACAAGGCTACAATCCATTGGAGTAACAGAAATCTCAACGACAGACTACCTTCCATAATGACAAGGTTAGCATCCATTGGAGTAACAAAAATATCGACAAAAGACTACCTTCCATAATTACAAGGCTACCATACATTGGGGTAACAAAAATAACGACAATAGACTACCTTCCATAATGACAAGGCTACCATCCATTGGAGTAACAAAAATATGAACAACAGACTACCTTGCATAATGATAAGGCTAGCATCCATTGGAGTAACAAAGATATCGACAATAGACTACATTAAATAATGACAAGGCTACCATCCATTGGAGTAACAAAAATCTTGACAACAGACTACTTTACATAATTACCACACTACGATCCATTGGGGTAACAAAAATCTCGAAAATAGACTACCTTTTATAATGAAAAGGCAACATCCTTTGGGGTAACAAAAATCTCGACAAAAGACTACCTTCCGTAATGACAAGGCTACCATCCATTGGAGTAACAAAAATCTCGACAAAAAAATACCTTCCATAATGACAAGGCTACCATCCATTGGAATAACAAAAATCTCGACAATAGAGTACCTTCTATAATGACAAGGCTTCCATCCATTGGAGTAATAAAAATCTCGATAAAAAACTACCTCCCATAATGATAAGGCTACCATCCATTGGAATAACAAAAATCTCGACAGTAGACTATCTTCCATAATGACAAGGCTACCATCCATTGGAGTAACTAAAATATGAACAACAAACTACCTTGAACAATGACAAGGCTATCATCCATTGGCGTAACAAAGATATCGACAATAGACTACCTTCAATAATTACAAGGCTACCATCCATTGGAGTAACAAAAATCTTGACAAAAGACTACCTTCCATACTGACAAGGTTACCATCCATTGGAATAACAAAAATCTCGACTACAGACTATCTTCCATAATGACAAGGCTATCATCCATTGGAGTAACTAAAATCTGAACAACAGACTATGTTACATAATGACAAGGCTACAATCCATTGGAGTAACAAAAATCTCAACGACAGACTACCTTCCATAATGACAAGGTTACCATCCATTGGAGTAAAAAAAATCTCGACAATAGACTACCTTCCATAATGACAAGGCTAACATCCATTGGAGTAACAAAGATATCGATAACAGACTACCTTCAATAATGACAAGGCTACCATCCATTGGAGTAACAAAAATCTCAACAAAATACTACCTTCCGTAATGACAAGGCTACCATCCATTGGAGTTACAAAGATATTGACAACAGACTACCTTCAATAATGACAAGGCTACCATCCATTGGAGTAACAAAAATCTGAACAACAGACTACCTTAGATAATGACAAGGCTACCATCCATTGGAGTAATAAAAATCTCGATAAAAAACTAACTTCCATAATGATAAGTTTACCATCCATTGGAATAACAAAAATCTCGACAATAGAATACCTTCCATAATGACAAGGCTACCATCCATTGGAGTAACAAAAATATCGACAACAGACTACCTTCCATAATGACAAGGCTGCCATCCATTGGAGTAATAAAAATCTCAATAAAAAACTACCTCCCATAATGATAAGGCTACCATCCATTGGAATAAAAAAAGTCTCAACAGTAGACTATCTTCCATAATGACAAGGCTACCATCCATTGGAGTAACAAAAATATGAACAACAAACTACCTTGAACAATGACAAGGCTATCATCCATTGGCGTAACAAAGAGATCGACAATAGACTACCTTCAATAATTACAAGGCTGCCATCCATTGGAGTAAAAAAAATCTTGACAAAAGACTACCTTCCATACTGATAAGGTTACCATCCATTGGAATAACAAAAATCTCGACTACAGACTATCTTCCATAATGACAAGGCTATCATCCATTAGAGTAACAAAAATCTGAACAACAGACTACGTTACATAATGACAAGGCTACAATCCATTGGAGTAACAAAAATCTCAACGAAAGACTACCTTCCATAATTACAAGGTTACCATCCATTGGAGTAAAAAAAATCTCGACAATAGACTACCTTCCATAATGACAAGGCTATCATCCATTGGAGTAACAAAGATATCGATAACAGACTACCTTCAATAATGACAAGGCTACCATCCATTGGAGTAACAAAAATCTGAACAACAAACTACCTTACATAATGACAAGGCTACCATCCATTGGAGTAACAAAAATCTCGGTAAAAAATAACCTTCCATAATGTTAAGGCTACCATCCATTGGAATAACAAAAATCTCGACAATAAAATACCTTCCATAATGACAAGGCTACCATCCATTGGAGTAACAAAAAATCGACAACAGACTACCTTCCATAATGACAAGGCTGCCATCCATTGGAGTAATAAAAATCTCAATAAAAAACTACCTCCCATAATGATAAGGCTACCATCCATTGGAATAAAAAAAATCTCGACAGTAGACTATCTTCCATAATGACAAGGCTACCATCCATTGGAGTAACAAAAATATGAACAACAAACTACCTTGAACAATGACAAGGCTATCATCCATTGGCGTAACAAAGATATCGACAATAGACTACCTTCAATAATTACAAGGCTACCATCCATTGGAGTAACAAAAATCTTGACAAAAGACTACCTTCCATACTGACAAGGTTACCATCCATTGGAATAACAAAAATCTCGACTACAGACTATCTTCCATAATGACAAGGCTATCATCCATTGGAGTAACAAAAATCTGAACAACAGACTATGTTACATAATGACAAGGCTACAATCCATTGGAGTAACAAAAATCTCAACGACAGACTACCTTCCATAATGACAAGGTTACCATCCATTGGAGTAAAAAAAATCTCGACAATAGACTACCTTCCATAATGACAAGGCTAACATCCATTGGAGTAACAAAGATATCGATAACAGACTACCTTCAATAATGACAAGGCTACCATCCATTGGAGTAACAAAGATCTCAACAAAATACTACCTTCCATAATGACAAGGCTACCATCCATTGGAGTAACAAAGATATTGACAACAGACTACCTTCAATAATGACAAGGCTACCATCCATTGGAGTAACAAAAATCTGAACAACAGACTACCTTAGATAATGACAAGGCTACCATCCATTGGAGTAACAAAAATCTCGATAAAAAACTAACTTCCATAATGATAAGTTTACCATCCATTGGAATAACAAAAATCTCGACAATAGAATACCTTCCATAATGACAAGGCTACCATCCATTGGAGTAACAAAAATATCGACAACAGACTACCTTCCATAATGACAAGGCTGCCATCCATTGGAGTAATAAAAATCTCAATAAAAAACTACCTCCCATAATGATAAGGCTACCATCCATTGGTATAAAAAAAGTCTTGACAGTAGACTATCTTCCATAATGACAAGGCTATCATCCATTGGAGTAACAAAAATATGAACAACAAACTACCTTGAACAATCACAAGGCTATCATCCATTGGCGTAACAAAGATATCGACAATAGACTACCTTCAATAATTACAAGGCTGCCATCCATTGGAGTAACAAAAATGTTGACAAAAGACTACCTTCCATACTGATAAGGTTACCATCCATTGGAATAACAAAAATCTCGACTACAGACTATCTTCCATAATGACAAGGCTATCATCCATTGGAGTAACAAAAATCTGAACAACAGACTACGTTACATAATGACAAGGCTACAATCCATTGGAGTAACAAAAATCTCAACGACAGACTACCTTCCATAATGACAAGGTTACCATCCATTGGAGTAAAAAAAATCTCGACAATAGACTACCTTCCATAATGACAAGGCTATCATCCATTGGAGTAACAAAGATATCGATAACAGACTACCTTCAATAATGACAAGGCTACCATCCATTGGAGTAACAAAAATCTCAACAAAATACTACCTTCCATAATGACAAGGCTACCATCCATTGGAGTAACAAAGATATTTACAACAGACTACCTTCAATAATGACAAGGCTACCATCCATTGGAGTAACAAAAATCTGAACAACAAACTACCTTACATAATCACAAGGCTACCATCCATTGGAGTAACAAAAATCTTGATAAAAAATAACCTTCCATAATGTTAAGGCTACCATCCATTGGAATAACAAAAATCTCGACAATAAAATACCTTCCATAATGACAAGGCTACCATCCATTGGAGTAACAAAAAATCGACAACAGACTACCTTCCATAATGACAAGGCTGCCATCCATTGGTGTAATAAAAATCTCAATAAAAAACTACCTCCCATAATGATAAGGCTACCATCCATTGGAATAAAAAAAATCTCGACAGTAGACTATCTTCCATAATGACAAGCCTACCATCCATTGGAGTAAAAAAAATATGAACAACAAACTACCGTGAACAATGACAAGGCTATCATCCATTGGCGTAACAAAGATATCGACAACAGACTACCTTCAATAATTACAAGGCTACCATCCATTGGAGTAACAAAAATCTTGACAAAAGACTACCTTCCATACTGACAAGGTTTCCATCAATTGGAATAACAAAAATCTCGACTACAGACTATCTTCCATAATGACAAGGCTATCATCCATTGGAGTAACAAAAATATGAACAACAGACTATGTTACATAATGACAAGGCTACAATCCATTGGAGTAAGAAAAATCTCAACGAAAGACTACCTTCCATAATGACAAGGTTACCATCCATTGGAGTAAAAAAAATCTCGACAATAGACTACCTTCCATAATGACAAGGCTAACATCCATTGGAGTAACAAAGATATCGATAACAGACTACCTTCAATAATGACAAGGCTACCATCCATTGGAGTAACAAAAATCTCAACAAAATACTACCTTCCATAATGAAAAGGCTACCATCCATTGGAGTAACAAAGATATTGACAACAGACTACCTTCAATAATGACAAGGCTACCATTCAATTGGAGTGACAAAAATCTGAACAACAGACTACCTTACATAATGACAAGGCTACCATTCATCGGAGTAACAAAAATCTCGATAAAAAATAACCTTCCGTAATGACAAGTTTACCATCCATTGGAGTAACAAAAATCTCGACAATAGAATACCTTCCATAATGACAAGGCTACCATCCATTGGAGTAACAAAAATATCGACAACAGACTACCTTCCATAATGACAAGGCTGCCATCCATTGGAGTAATAAAAATCTCAATAAAAAACTACCTCCCATAATGATAAGGCTACCATCCATTGCTATAAAAAAAGTCTCGACAGTAGACTATCTTCCATAATGACAAGGCTACCATCCATTAGAGTAACAAAAATATGAACAACAAACTACCTTGAACAATGACAAGGCTATCATCCATTGGCGTAACAAAGATATCGACAATAGACTACCTTCAATAATTACAAGGCTGCCATCCATTGGAGTAACAAAAATCTGAACAACAGACTACGTTGCATAATGACAAGGCTACAATCCATTGGAGTAACAAAAATCTCAACGACAGACTACCTTCCATAATGACAAGGTTACCATACATTGGAGTAAAAAAAATCTCGACAATAGACTACCTTCCATAATGACAAGGCTATCATCCATTGGAGTAACAAAGATATCGATAACAGACTACCTTCAATAATGACAAGGCTACCATCCATTGGAGTAACAAAAATCTCAACAAAATACTACCTTCCATAATGACAAGGCTACCATCCATTGGAGTAACAAAGATATTGACAACAGACTACCTTCAATAATGACAAGGCTACCATCCATTGGAGTAACAAAAATCTGAACAACAGACTACCTTACATAATGACAAGGCTACCATCCATTGGAGTAACAAAAATCTCGATAAAAAACTAACTTCCATAATGTTAAGGCTACCATCCATTGGAATAACAAAAATCTCGACAATAAAATACCTTCCATAATGACAAGGCTACCATCCATTGAAGTAACAAAAAATCGACAACAGACTACCTTCCATAATGACAAGGCTGCCATCAATTGGAGTAATAAAAATCTCAATAAAAAACTACCTCCCATAATGATAAGGCTACCATCCATTGGAATAAAAAAAATCTCGACAGTAGACTATCTTCCATAATGACAAGGCTACCATCCATTGGAGTAACAAAAATATGAACAACAAACTACCTTGAACAATGACAAGGCTATCATCCATTGGAGTAACAAAGATATCGACAATAGACTACCTTCAATAATTACAAGGCTACCATCCATTGGAGTAACAAAAATCTTGACAAAAGACTACCTTCCATACTGACAAGGTTACCATCCATTGGAATAACAAAAATCTCGACTACAGACTATCTTCCATAATGACAAGGCTATCATCCATTGGAGTAACAAAAATCTGAACAACAGACTACGTTACATAATGACAAGGCTACAATCCATTGGGGTAACAAAAATCTCAACGACAGACTACCTTCCATAATGACAAGGTTACCATCCATTGGAGTAAAAAAAATCTCGACAATAGACTACCTTCCATAATGACAAGGCTATCATCCATTGGAGTAACAAAGATATCGATAACATACTACCTTCAATAATGACAAGGCTACCATCCATTGGAGTAACAAAAATCTCAACAAAATACTACCTTCCATAATGACAAGGTTACCATCCATTGGAGTAACAAATATATTTACAACAGACTAACTGCAATAATGACAAGGCTACCATCCATTGGAGTAACAAAAATCTGAACAACAAACTACCTTACATAATGACAAGGCTACCATCCATCGGAGTAACAAAAATCTCGATAAAAAATAACCTTCCGTAATGACAAGGCTACCATCCATTGGAGTAACAAAAATCTCGACAAAAAAATACCTTCCATAATGACAAGGCTACCATCCATTGGAATAACAAAAATCTCGACAATAGACTACCTTCTATAATGACAAGGCTTCCATCCATTGGAGTAATAAAAATGTCGATAAAAAACTACCTCCCATAATGATAAGGCTACCATCCATTGGAATAACAAAAATCTCGACAGTAGACTATCTTCCATAATGTCAAGCCTACCATCCATTGGAGTAAAAAAAATATGAACAACAAACTACCTTGAACAATGACAAGGCTATCATCCATTGGCGTAACAAAGATATCAACAATAGACTACCTTCAATAATTACAAGGCTACCATCCATTAGAGTAACAAAAATCTTGACAAAAGACTACCTTCCATACTGACAAGGTTACCATCCATTGGAATAACAAAAATCTCGACTACAGACTATCTTCCATAATGACAAGGCTATCATCCATTGGAGTAACAAAAATTTGAACAACAGACTACCTTACATAATGACAAGGCTACAATCCATTGGAGTAACAAAAATCTCAACGACAGACTACCTTCCATAATGACAAGGTTACCATCCATTGGAGTAAAAAAAATCTCGACAATAGACTACCTTCCATAATGACAAGGCTAACATCCATTGGAGTAACAAAGATATCGATAATAGACTACCTTCAATAATGACAAGGCTACCATCCATTGGAGTAACAAAAATCTCAACAAAATACTACCTTCCATAATGACAAGGCTACCATCCATTGGAGTAACAAAGATATTGACAACAGACTACCTTCAATAATGACAAGGCTACCATCCATTGGAGTAACAAAAATCTGAACAACAGACTACCTTACATAATGACAAGGCTACCATCCATTGGAGTAACAAAAATCTCGATAAAAAACTAACTTCCATAATGATAAGTTTACCATCCATTAGAATAACAAAAATCTCGACAATAGAATACCTTCCATAATGACAAGGCTACCATCCATTGGAGTAACAAAAATATCGACAACAGACTACCTTCCATAATGACAAGGCTGCCATCCATTGGAGTAATAAAAATCTCAATAAAAAACTACCTCCCATAATGATAAGGCTACCATCCATTGGAATAAAAAAAGTCTCGACAGTAGACTATCTTCCATAATGACAAGGCTACCATCCATTGGAGTAACAAAAATATGAACAACAAACTACCTTGAACAATGACAAGGCTATCATCCATTGGCGTAACAAAGATATCGACAATAGACTACCTTCAATAATTACAAGGCTGCCATCCATTGGAGTAACAAAAATCTTGACAAAAGACTACCTTCCATACTGACAAGGTTACCATCCATTGGAATAACAAAAATCTCGACTACAGACTATCTTCCATAATGACAAGGCTATCATCCATTGGAGTAACAAAAATCTGAACAACAGACTACGTTACATAATGACAAGGCTACAATCCATTGGAGTAACAAAAATCTCAACGAAAGACTACCTTCCATAATGAAAAGGTTACCAGCCATTGGAGTAAAAAAAATCTCGACAATAGACTACCTTCCATAATGACAAGTCTATCATCCATTGGAGTAACAAAGATATCGATAACAGACTACCTTCAATAATGACAAGGCTACCATCCATTGGAGTAACAAAAATCTCAACAAAATACTACCTTCCATAATGACAAGGCTACCATCCATTTGAGTAACAAAGATATTTACAACAGACTACCTTCAATAATGACAAGGCTACCATCCATTGGAGTAACAAAAATCTGAACAACAAACTACCTTACATAATGACAAGGCTACCATCCATTGGAGTAACAAAAATCTCGATAAAAAATAACCTTCCATAATGTTAAGGCTACCATCCATTGGAATAACAAAAATCTCGACAATAAAATACCTTCCATAATGACAAGGCTACCATCCATTGGAGTAACAAAAAATCGACAACAGACTACCTTCCATAATGACAAGGCTGCCATCCATTGGAGTAATAAAAATCTCAATAAAAAACTACCTCCCATAATGATAAGGCTGCCATCCATTGGAATAAAAAAAATCTCGACAGTAGACTATCTTCCATAATGACAAGGCTACCATCCATTGGAGTAACAAAAATATGAACAACAAACTACCTTGAACAATGACAAGGCTATCATCCATTGGCGTAACAAAGATATCGACAATAGACTACCTTCAATAATTACAAGGCTACCATCCATTGGAGTAACAAAAATCTTGACAAAAGAATACCTTCCATACTGACAAGGTTACCATCCATTGGAATAACAAAAATGTCGACTACAGACTATCTTCCATAATGACAAGGCTATCATCCATTGGAGTAACAAAAATCTGAACAACAGACTACGTTACATAATGACAAGGCTACAATCCATTGGAGTAACAAAAATCTCGATAAAAAACTAACTTCCATAATGATAAGGTTACCATCCATTGGAATAACAAAAATCTCGACAATAGAATACCTTCCATAATGACAAGGCTACCATCCATTGGAGTAACAAAAATCTGAACAACAAACTACCTTGCATAATGACAAGGCTATCATCCATTGGAGTAACAAAGATATCGACAATAGACTACCTTAAATAATGACAAGGCTACCATCCATTGGAGTAACAAAAATGTCGACAACAGACTACTTACCATAATTACCACACTACGATCCATTGGGGTAACAAAAATCTCGAAAACAGACTACGTTTTATAATGAAAAGGCTACATCCATCGGGGTAATAAAAATCTAGACAACAGACTACCTTCCATAATGACAAGGCTACCATCCATTGGAGTAACAAAAATATCGACAAAAAAATACCTTCCATAATGACAAGGCTACCATCCATTGGAATAACAAAAATCTCGACAATAGACTACCTTCCATAATGACAAGGCTGCCATCCATTGGAGTAAAAAAAATCTCGATAAAAAACTACCTCCCATAATGATAAGGCTACCATCCATTGGAATAACAAAAATCTCGACAGTAGACTATCTTCCATAATGACAAGGCTACCATCCATTGGAGTAACAAAAATATGAACAACAAACTACCTTGAACAATGACAAGGCTATCATCCATTGGCGTAACAAAGATATAGACAATAGACTACCTTCAATATTTACAAGGCTACCATCCATTGGAGTAACAAAAATCATGACAAAAGACTACCTTCCATACTGACAAGGTTACCATCCATTGGAATAACAAAAATCTCGACTACAGACTATCTTCCATAATGACAAGGCTATCATCCATTGGAGTAACATAAATCTTAACGACATACTACCTTCCATAATTACAAGGTTACCATCCATTGGAGTAACAAAAATCTCGACAAAAGACTACCTTCCATAATTACAAGGCTACCATCCATTGGGGTAACAAAAATCTCACCAAAATACTACCTTCCATATTGACAAGGCTACCATCTATTGGAGTAACAAAGATATCAACAAAAGACTACCTTCAATAATGACAACGCTACCATCCATTGGAGTCACAAAATTCTCGACAATAGACTACCTTCCATAATGACAAGGTTACCATCCATTGGAATAACAAAAATCTCGACAATAGACTACCTTCAATAATGACAAGGTTACCATCCATGGGAGTAACAAAAATTTCAACAAAATACTACCTTCCATAATGACAAGGCTACCATCAATTGGAGTAACAAAGATATTGACAACAGACTACCTTCAATAATGACAAGGCTACCATCCATTGGAGTAACAAAAATCTGAACAACAGACTACCTTACATAATGACAAGGCTACCATCCATTGGAGTAACAAAAAACTCGATAAAAAACTAACTTCCATAATGATAAGGTTACCATCCATTGGAATAACAAAAATCTCGACAATAGAATACCTTCCATAATGACAAGGCTACCATCCATTGGAGTAACAAAAATCTGAACAACAGACTACCTTGCATAATGACAAAGCTATCATCCATTGGAGTGACAAAGATATCGACAATAGACTACCTTAAATAATGACAAGGCTACCATCCATTGGAGTAACAAAAATGTCGACAACAGACTACTTTCCATAATTACCACACTACGATCCATTGGGGTAACAAAAATCTCGAAAACAGACTACCTTTTATAATGAAAAGGCTACATCCATTGGGGTAACAAAAATCTCGACAACAGACTACCTTCCATAATGACAAGGCTACCATCCATTGGAGTAACAAAAATCTCGACAAAAAAATACCTTCCATAATGACAAGGCTACCATCCATTGGAATAACAAAAATCTCGACAATAGACTACCTTCCATAATGACAAGGCTGCCATCCATTGGAGTAATAAAAATCTCGATAAAAAACTACCTCCCATAATGATAAGGCTACCATCCATTGGAATAACAAAAATATCGACAGTAGACTATCTTCCATTATGACAAGGCTACCATCCATTGGAGTAACAAAAATATGAACAACAAACTACCTTGAACAATGACAAGGCTATCATCCATTGGCGTAACAAAGATATAGACAATAGACTACCTTCAATAATTACAAGGCTACCATCCATTGGAGTAACAAAAATCTTGACAAAAGACTACCTTCCTTACTGACAAGGTTACCATCCATTGGAATAACAAAAATCTCGACTACAAACTATCTTCCATAATGACAAGGCTATCATCCATTGGAGTAACATAAATATTAACGAGATACTACCTTCCATAATGACAAGGTTACCATCCATTGGAGTAACAAAAATCTCGACAAAAGACTACCTTCCATAATTACAAGGCTACCATCCATTGGGGTAACAAAAATCTCAACAAAATACTACTTTCCATATTGACATGGCTACCATCCATTGGAGTAACAAAGATATCAACAACAGACTACCTTCAATAATGACAAGGCTACCATCCATTGGAGTAACAAAATTCTCGACAATAGACTACCTTCCATAATGACAAGGTTACCATCCATTGGAATAACAAAAATCTCGACAATAGACTACCTTCCATAATGACAAGGCTACCATCCATTAGAGTAACAAAAATCTCGATAAAAAACTAACTTCCATAATGATAAGGCTACCATCCATTGGAACAACAAAAATCTCGACAATAGACTATCTTCCATAATGACAAGGCTACAATCCATTGGAGTAACAAAAATCTGAACAACAGACTACCTTGCATAATGATAAGGCTATCATCTATTGGAGTAACAAAGATATCGACAGTAGACTATCTTCCATAATTACAACACTACCATCCATTGGGGTAACAAAAATCTCGACAACAGACTACCTTCTATAATGAAAAGGCTACATCCATTGGGGTA
Organism: Vicia faba; assembly: GCA_948472305.1. NCBI lineage: Eukaryota > Viridiplantae > Streptophyta > Magnoliopsida > Fabales > Fabaceae > Vicia > Vicia faba. Next base: position 582,524,711 of record OX451739.1, on the reverse strand, counting down.
ACAAAAATCTAGACAATAGACTACCATCTATAATGAAAAGGCTACCATCCATAGGAGTAACAAAAATCTCGACAATAGACTACCTTCCATAATGATAAGGCTACCATCCATTGGAATAACAAAAATATCGACAATAGACTATCTTCCATAATGACAAGGCTACCATCCATTGGAATAACAAAAATATCGACAGTAGACTATCTTCCATAATGACAAGGCTACCATCCATTGGAGTAACAAAAATCCTTATAAAAAACTAACTTCCATAATGACAAGGCTACCATCAATTGAAATAACAAAAATCTCGACAATAGACTACCTTCCATAGTGACAAGGCTACCATCCATTGGAGTAACAAAAATCTGAACAACATACTACCTTGCATAATGACAAGGCTATCATCCATTGGAGTAACAAAGATATCGACAATAGACTACCTTAAATAATAACAAGGCTACCATCCATTGGAGTAACAAAAATCTCGACAACAGACTACCTTCCATAATGACAAGGCTACCATCCATTGGAGTAACAAAAATCTCGACAAAAAAATACCTTCTATAATGACAAGGCTACCATCCATTGGAATAACAAAAATCTCGACAATAGACTACCTTCCATAATTACAAGGCTAGCATCCATTGGAGTAACAAAAATCTCGATAAAAAACTAACTTCCATATTGATAAGGCTACCATCCATTGGAATAAAAAAAATATCGTCAATAGACTACCTTCCATAATGACAAGGCTACAATCCATTGGAGTAACAAAAATCTGAACAATAGACTACCTTGCATAATGACAAGGCTATCATCCAATGAAGTAACAAAGATATCGACAATAGAATACCTTAAATAATGACAAGGCTACCATCCATTGGAGTAACAAAAATCTCGACAACAAACTACCTTCCATAATTACAACATAACCATCCATTGGGGTAACAAAAATCTCTACAAAAAAATACCTTCCACAATGACAAGGCTACCATCCATTGGAATAACAAAAATCTTGACAATAGACTACCTTCCATAATGACAAGGCTAGCATCCATTGGAGTAACAAAAATCTCGATAAAAAACTAACTTCCATAATGATAAGGCTACCATCCATTGGAATAACAAAAATCTCGACAATAGACTACCTTCCATAATGACAAGGCTACAATCCATTGGAGTAACAAAAATCTGAACAATAGACTACCTTGCATAATGGCAAGGCTATCATCCATTGATGTAACAAAGATATCGACAATAGAATAGCTTAAATAATGACAAGGCTTCCATCCATTGGAGTAACAAAAATCTCGACAACAGACTACCTTCCATAATTACAGCACTACCATCCATTGGGGTAACAAAAATCTCGACAACAGACTACTTTCTATAATGAAAAGGCTACATCCATTGGGGTAACAAAAATCACGATAATAGACTACCTTCCATAACAACAAGGCTACCATCCATTGGAGTAACAAAAATCTCGACAAAAAACTACCTTCCATAATGACAAGGCTACCATTTATTGGAATAACAAAATCCTCGACAACATACTACCTTGCATAATGACAAGGCTATCATCCATTGGAGTAACAAAGATATCGACAATAGACTACCTTAAATAATAACAAGGCTACCATCCATTGGAGTAACAAAAATCTCGACAAAAAAATACCTTCCATAATGACAGACTACCTTCCATAACGACAAGGCTACCATTCATTGGAGTAACAAAAATATCGAAAACAAACTACCTTCTATAATGACAAGGATACATCCATTGGGGTAACAAAAATATCGACAACAGACTACCTACCATAATGACAAGGCTACCTGTCCGTTGGAGTAACAAAAATCTAGACAAAAAACTACCTTCCAAAATGACAAGGCTACCATCCATTGGAATAACAAAAATATCGACAATAGACTACCTTCTATAATGACAAGGCTACCATCCATTGGAGTAACAAAAATCTCGATAAAAAACTAACTTCCATAATGATAAGGCTACCATCCAATGGAATAACAAAAATATGAACAACAGACTACCTTGCATAATGACAAGGCTCTCAACCATTGAAGTAACAAAGATATCAACAATAGAATACCTTAAATAATGACAAGGCTACCATCCATTGGAGTAAAAAAAATCTCGACAACAGACTACCTTCCATAATTACAACATAACCATCCATTGGGGTAACAAAAATCTCGACAATAGACTACCTTCTATAATGAAAAGGCTACATCCATTGGGGTAACAAAAATCTAGACAATAGACTACCTTCCATAACGACAAGGCTACCATCCATTGGAGTAACAAAAATCTCAACAAAAAACTACCTTCCATAATGACAAGGCTACCATCCAATGGAATAACAAAAATATCGACAATATACTACCTTCCATAATGACAAGGCTGCCATCCATTAGAGTAATAAAAATCTCAATAAAAAACTACCTCCCATAATGACAAGGCTACCATCAATTGGAATAACAAAAATCTCGACAATAGACTACCTTCCATAATGATAAGGCTACAATCCATTGGAGTAACAAAAATCCCGATAAAAAACTAACTTCCATAATGATAAGGCTACCATCCATTGGAATAACAAAAATCTCGACAATAGACTATCTTCCATAATGACAAGGCTACAATCCATTAGAGTCACAAAAATCTGAACAATAGACTACCTTGCATAATGACAAGGCTAGCATCCATTGAAGTAACAAAGATATAAACAATATACTACCTTCAATAATTACAAGGCTACCATCCATTGGAGTAACAAAAATCTTGACAAAAGACTACGTTCCATACTGACAAGGTTACCATCCATTGGAATAACAAAAATCTTGACTACAGACTATCTTCCATAATGACAAGGCTATCATCCATTGGAGTGACAAAAATCTGAACAACAGACTATGTTACATAATGACAAGGCTACAATCCATTGGAGTAACAAAAATATCAACGACAGACTACCTTCCATAATGACAAGGTTACCATCCATTGGAGTAAAAAAAATCTCGACAATAGACTACCTTCCATAATGACAAGGCTGCCATCCATTGGAGTAATAAAAATCTCAATAAAAAACTACCTCCCATAATGATAAGGCTACCATCCATTGGAATAAAAAAAGTCTCAACAGTAGACTATCTTCCATAATGACAAGGCTACCATCCATTGGAGTAACAAAAATATGAACAACAAACTACCTTGAACAATGACAAGGCTATCATCCATTGGCGTAACAAAGAGATCGACAATAGACTACCTTCAATAATTACAAGGCTGCCATCCATTGGAGTAAAAAAAATCTTGACAAAAGACTACCTTCCATACTGATAAGGTTACCATCCATTGGAATAACAAAAATCTCGACTACAGACTATCTTCCATAATGACAAGGCTATCATCCATTAGAGTAACAAAAATCTGAACAACAGACTACGTTACATAATGACAAGGCTACAATCCATTGGAGTAACAAAAATCTCAACGAAAGACTACCTTCCATAATGACAAGGTTACCATCCATTGGAGTAAAAAAAATCTCGACAATAGACTACCTTCCATAATGACAAGGCTATCATCCATTGGAGTAACAAAGATATCGATAACAGACTACCTTCAATAATGACAAGGCTACCATCCATTGGAGTAACAAAAATCTCAACAAAATACTACCTTCCATAATGACAAGGCTACCATCCATTGGAGTAACAAAGCTATTTACAACAGACTACCTTCAATAATGACAAGGCTACCATCCATTGGAGTAACAAAAATCTGAACAACAAACTACCTTACATAATGACAAGGCTACCATCCATTGGAGTAACAAAAATCTCGGTAAAAAATAACCTTCCATAATGTTAAGGCTACCATCCATTGGAATAACAAAAATCTCGACAATAAAATACCTTCCATAATGACAAGGCTACCATCCATTGGAGTAACAAAAAATCGACAACAGACTACCTTCCATAATGACAAGGCTGCCATCCATTGGAGTAATAAAAATCTCAATAAAAAACTACCTCCCATAATGATAAGGCTACCATCCATTGGAATAAAAAAAATCTCGACAGTAGACTATCTTCCATAATGACAAGGCTACCATCCATTGGAGTAACAAAAATATGAACAACAAACTACCTTGAACAATGACAAGGCTATCATCCATTGGCGTAACAAAGATATCGACAATAGACTACCTTCAATAATTACAAGGCTACCATCCATTGGAGTAACAAAAATCTTGACAAAAGACTACCTTCCATACTGACAAGGTTACCATCCATTGGAATAACAAAAATCTCGACTACAGACTATCTTCCATAATGACAAGGCTATCATCCATTGGAGTAACAAAAATCTGAACAACAGACTATGTTACATAATGACAAGGCTACAATCCATTGGAGTAACAAAAATCTCAACGACAGACTACCTTCCATAATGACAAGGTTACCATCCATTGGAGTAAAAAAAATCTCGACAATAGACTACCTTCCATAATGACAAGGCTAACATCCATTGGAGTAACAAAGATATCGATAACAGACTACCTTCAATAATGACAAGGCTACCATCCATTGGAGTAACAAAGATCTCAACAAAATACTACCTTCCATAATGACAAGGCTACCATCCATTGGAGTAACAAAGATATTGACAACAGACTACCTTCAATAATGACAAGGCTACCATCCATTGGAGTAACAAAAATCTGAACAACAGACTACCTTAGATAATGACAAGGCTACCATCCATTGGAGTAACAAAAATCTCGATAAAAAACTAACTTCCATAATGATAAGTTTACCATCCATTGGAATAACAAAAATCTCGACAATAGAATACCTTCCATAATGACAAGGCTACCATCCATTGGAGTAACAAAAATATCGACAACAGACTACCTTCCATAATGACAAGGCTGCCATCCATTGGAGTAATAAAAATCTCAATAAAAAACTACCTCCCATAATGATAAGGCTACCATCCATTGGTATAAAAAAAGTCTTGACAGTAGACTATCTTCCATAATGACAAGGCTATCATCCATTGGAGTAACAAAAATATGAACAACAAACTACCTTGAACAATCACAAGGCTATCATCCATTGGCGTAACAAAGATATCGACAATAGACTACCTTCAATAATTACAAGGCTGCCATCCATTGGAGTAACAAAAATGTTGACAAAAGACTACCTTCCATACTGATAAGGTTACCATCCATTGGAATAACAAAAATCTCGACTACAGACTATCTTCCATAATGACAAGGCTATCATCCATTGGAGTAACAAAAATCTGAACAACAGACTACGTTACATAATGACAAGGCTACAATCCATTGGAGTAACAAAAATCTCAACGACAGACTACCTTCCATAATGACAAGGTTACCATCCATTGGAGTAAAAAAAATCTCGACAATAGACTACCTTCCATAATGACAAGGCTATCATCCATTGGAGTAACAAAGATATCGATAACAGACTACCTTCAATAATGACAAGGCTACCATCCATTGGAGTAACAAAAATCTCAACAAAATACTACCTTCCATAATGACAAGGCTACCATCCATTGGAGTAACAAAGATATTTACAACAGACTACCTTCAATAATGACAAGGCTACCATCCATTGGAGTAACAAAAATCTGAACAACAAACTACCTTACATAATCACAAGGCTACCATCCATTGGAGTAACAAAAATCTTGATAAAAAATAACCTTCCATAATGTTAAGGCTACCATCCATTGGAATAACAAAAATCTCGACAATAAAATACCTTCCATAATGACAAGGCTACCATCCATTGGAGTAACAAAAAATCGACAACAGACTACCTTCCATAATGACAAGGCTGCCATCCATTGGTGTAATAAAAATCTCAATAAAAAACTACCTCCCATAATGATAAGGCTACCATCCATTGGAATAAAAAAAATCTCGACAGTAGACTATCTTCCATAATGACAAGCCTACCATCCATTGGAGTAAAAAAAATATGAACAACAAACTACCGTGAACAATGACAAGGCTATCATCCATTGGCGTAACAAAGATATCGACAACAGACTACCTTCAATAATTACAAGGCTACCATCCATTGGAGTAACAAAAATCTTGACAAAAGACTACCTTCCATACTGACAAGGTTTCCATCAATTGGAATAACAAAAATCTCGACTACAGACTATCTTCCATAATGACAAGGCTATCATCCATTGGAGTAACAAAAATATGAACAACAGACTATGTTACATAATGACAAGGCTACAATCCATTGGAGTAAGAAAAATCTCAACGAAAGACTACCTTCCATAATGACAAGGTTACCATCCATTGGAGTAAAAAAAATCTCGACAATAGACTACCTTCCATAATGACAAGGCTAACATCCATTGGAGTAACAAAGATATCGATAACAGACTACCTTCAATAATGACAAGGCTACCATCCATTGGAGTAACAAAAATCTCAACAAAATACTACCTTCCATAATGAAAAGGCTACCATCCATTGGAGTAACAAAGATATTGACAACAGACTACCTTCAATAATGACAAGGCTACCATTCAATTGGAGTGACAAAAATCTGAACAACAGACTACCTTACATAATGACAAGGCTACCATTCATCGGAGTAACAAAAATCTCGATAAAAAATAACCTTCCGTAATGACAAGTTTACCATCCATTGGAGTAACAAAAATCTCGACAATAGAATACCTTCCATAATGACAAGGCTACCATCCATTGGAGTAACAAAAATATCGACAACAGACTACCTTCCATAATGACAAGGCTGCCATCCATTGGAGTAATAAAAATCTCAATAAAAAACTACCTCCCATAATGATAAGGCTACCATCCATTGCTATAAAAAAAGTCTCGACAGTAGACTATCTTCCATAATGACAAGGCTACCATCCATTGGAGTAACAAAAATATGAACAACAAACTACCTTGAACAATGACAAGGCTATCATCCATTGGCGTAACAAAGATATCGACAATAGACTACCTTCAATAATTACAAGGCTGCCATCCATTGGAGTAACAAAAATCTGAACAACAGACTACGTTGCATAATGACAAGGCTACAATCCATTGGAGTAACAAAAATCTCAACGACAGACTACCTTCCATAATGACAAGGTTACCATACATTGGAGTAAAAAAAATCTCGACAATAGACTACCTTCCATAATGACAAGGCTATCATCCATTGGAGTAACAAAGATATCGATAACAGACTACCTTCAATAATGACAAGGCTACCATCCATTGGAGTAACAAAAATCTCAACAAAATACTACCTTCCATAATGACAAGGCTACCATCCATTGGAGTAACAAAGATATTGACAACAGAATACCTTCAATAATGACAAGGCTACCATCCATTGGAGTAACAAAAATCTGAACAACAGACTACCTTACATAATGACAAGGCTACCATCCATTGGAGTAACAAAAATCTCGATAAAAAACTAACTTCCATAATGTTAAGGCTACCATCCATTGGAATAACAAAAATCTCGACAATAAAATACCTTCCATAATGACAAGGCTACCATCCATTGAAGTAACAAAAAATCGACAACAGACTACCTTCCATAATGACAAGGCTGCCATCAATTGGAGTAATAAAAATCTCAATAAAAAACTACCTCCCATAATGATAAGGCTACCATCCATTGGAATAAAAAAAATCTCGACAGTAGACTATCTTCCATAATGACAAGGCTACCATCCATTGGAGTAACAAAAATATGAACAACAAACTACCTTGAACAATGACAAGGCTATCATCCATTGGAGTAACAAAGATATCGACAATAGACTACCTTCAATAATTACAAGGCTACCATCCATTGGAGTAACAAAAATCTTGACAAAAGACTACCTTCCATACTGACAAGGTTACCATCCATTGGAATAACAAAAATCTCGACTACAGACTATCTTCCATAATGACAAGGCTATCATCCATTGGAGTAACAAAAATCTGAACAACAGACTACGTTACATAATGACAAGGCTACAATCCATTGGGGTAACAAAAATCTCAACGACAGACTACCTTCCATAATGACAAGGTTACCATCCATTGGAGTAAAAAAAATCTCGACAATAGACTACCTTCCATAATGACAAGGCTATCATCCATTGGAGTAACAAAGATATCGATAACATACTACCTTCAATAATGACAAGGCTACCATCCATTGGAGTAACAAAAATCTCAACAAAATACTACCTTCCATAATGACAAGGTTACCATCCATTGGAGTAACAAATATATTTACAACAGACTAACTGCAATAATGACAAGGCTACCATCCATTGGAGTAACAAAAATCTGAACAACAAACTACCTTACATAATGACAAGGCTACCATCCATCGGAGTAACAAAAATCTCGATAAAAAATAACCTTCCGTAATGACAAGGCTACCATCCATTGGAGTAACAAAAATCTCGACAAAAAAATACCTTCCATAATGACAAGGCTACCATCCATTGGAATAACAAAAATCTCGACAATAGACTACCTTCTATAATGACAAGGCTTCCATCCATTGGAGTAATAAAAATGTCGATAAAAAACTACCTCCCATAATGATAAGGCTACCATCCATTGGAATAACAAAAATCTCGACAGTAGACTATCTTCCATAATGTCAAGCCTACCATCCATTGGAGTAAAAAAAATATGAACAACAAACTACCTTGAACAATGACAAGGCTATCATCCATTGGCGTAACAAAGATATCAACAATAGACTACCTTCAATAATTACAAGGCTACCATCCATTAGAGTAACAAAAATCTTGACAAAAGACTACCTTCCATACTGACAAGGTTACCATCCATTGGAATAACAAAAATCTCGACTACAGACTATCTTCCATAATGACAAGGCTATCATCCATTGGAGTAACAAAAATTTGAACAACAGACTACCATACATAATGACAAGGCTACAATCCATTGGAGTAACAAAAATCTCAACGACAGACTACCTTCCATAATGACAAGGTTACCATCCATTGGAGTAAAAAAAATCTCGACAATAGACTACCTTCCATAATGACAAGGCTAACATCCATTGGAGTAACAAAGATATCGATAATAGACTACCTTCAATAATGACAAGGCTACCATCCATTGGAGTAACAAAAATCTCAACAAAATACTACCTTCCATAATGACAAGGCTACCATCCATTGGAGTAACAAAGATATTGACAACAGACTACCTTCAATAATGACAAGGCTACCATCCATTGGAGTAACAAAAATCTGAACAACAGACTACCTTACATAATGACAAGGCTACCATCCATTGGAGTAACAAAAATCTCGATAAAAAACTAACTTCCATAATGATAAGTTTACCATCCATTAGAATAACAAAAATCTCGACAATAGAATACCTTCCATAATGACAAGGCTACCATCCATTGGAGTAACAAAAATATCGACAACAGACTACCTTCCATAATGACAAGGCTGCCATCCATTGGAGTAATAAAAATCTCAATAAAAAACTACCTCCCATAATGATAAGGCTACCATCCATTGGAATAAAAAAAGTCTCGACAGTAGACTATCTTCCATAATGACAAGGCTACCATCCATTGGAGTAACAAAAATATGAACAACAAACTACCTTGAACAATGACAAGGCTATCATCCATTGGCGTAACAAAGATATCGACAATAGACTACCTTCAATAATTACAAGGCTGCCATCCATTGGAGTAACAAAAATCTTGACAAAAGACTACCTTCCATACTGACAAGGTTACCATCCATTGGAATAACAAAAATCTCGACTACAGACTATCTTCCATAATGACAAGGCTATCATCCATTGGAGTAACAAAAATCTGAACAACAGACTACGTTACATAATGACAAGGCTACAATCCATTGGAGTAACAAAAATCTCAACGAAAGACTACCTTCCATAATGAAAAGGTTACCAGCCATTGGAGTAAAAAAAATCTCGACAATAGACTACCTTCCATAATGACAAGTCTATCATCCATTGGAGTAACAAAGATATCGATAACAGACTACCTTCAATAATGACAAGGCTACCATCCATTGGAGTAACAAAAATCTCAACAAAATACTACCTTCCATAATGACAAGGCTACCATCCATTTGAGTAACAAAGATATTTACAACAGACTACCTTCAATAATGACAAGGCTACCATCCATTGGAGTAACAAAAATCTGAACAACAAACTACCTTACATAATGACAAGGCTACCATCCATTGGAGTAACAAAAATCTCGATAAAAAATAACCTTCCATAATGTTAAGGCTACCATCCATTGGAATAACAAAAATATCGACAATAAAATACCTTCCATAATGACAAGGCTACCATCCATTGGAGTAACAAAAAATCGACAACAGACTACCTTCCATAATGACCAGGCTGCCATCCATTGGAGTAATAAAAATCTCAATAAAAAACTACCTCCCATAATGATAAGGCTGCCATCCATTGGAATAAAAAAAATCTCGACAGTAGACTATCTTCCATAATGACAAGGCTACCATCCATTGGAGTAACAAAAATATGAACAACAAACTACCTTGAACAATGACAAGGCTATCATCCATTGGCGTAACAAAGATATCGACAATAGACTACCTTCAATAATTACAAGGCTACCATCCATTGGAGTAACAAAAATCTTGACAAAAGAATACCTTCCATACTGACAAGGTTACCATCCATTGGAATAACAAAAATGTCGACTACAGACTATCTTCCATAATGACAAGGCTATCATCCATTGGAGTAACAAAAATCTGAACAACAGACTACGTTACATAATGACAAGGCTACAATCCATTGGAGTAACAAAAATCTCGATAAAAAACTAACTTCCATAATGATAAGGTTACCATCCATTGGAATAACAAAAATCTCGACAATAGAATACCTTCCATAATGACAAGGCTACCATCCATTGGAGTAACAAAAATCTGAACAACAAACTACCTTGCATAATGACAAGGCTATCATCCATTGGAGTAACAAAGATATCGACAATAGACTACCTTAAATAATGACAAGGCTACCATCCATTGGAGTAACAAAAATGTCGACAACAGACTACTTACCATAATTACCACACTACGATCCATTGGGGTAACAAAAATCTCGAAAACAGACTACGTTTTATAATGAAAAGGCTACATCCATCGGGGTAATAAAAATCTAGACAACAGACTACCTTCCATAATGACAAGGCTACCATCCATTGGAGTAACAAAAATATCGACAAAAAAATACCTTCCATAATGACAAGGCTACCATCCATTGGAATAACAAAAATCTCGACAATAGACTACCTTCCATAATGACAAGGCTGCCATCCATTGGAGTAAAAAAAATCTCGATAAAAAACTACCTCCCATAATGATAAGGCTACCATCCATTGGAATAACAAAAATCTCGACAGTAGACTATCTTCCATAATGACAAGGCTACCATCCATTGGAGTAACAAAAATATGAACAACAAACTACCTTGAACAATGACAAGGCTATCATCCATTGGCGTAACAAAGATATAGACAATAGACTACCTTCAATATTTACAAGGCTACCATCCATTGGAGTAACAAAAATCATGACAAAAGACTACCTTCCATACTGACAAGGTTACCATCCATTGGAATAACAAAAATCTCGACTACAGACTATCTTCCATAATGACAAGGCTATCATCCATTGGAGTAACATAAATCTTAACGACATACTACCTTCCATAATTACAAGGTTACCATCCATTGGAGTAACAAAAATCTCGACAAAAGACTACCTTCCATAATTACAAGGCTACCATCCATTGGGGTAACAAAAATCTCACCAAAATACTACCTTCCATATTGACAAGGCTACCATCTATTGGAGTAACAAAGATATCAACAAAAGACTACCTTCAATAATGACAACGCTACCATCCATTGGAGTCACAAAATTCTCGACAATAGACTACCTTCCATAATGACAAGGTTACCATCCATTGGAATAACAAAAATCTCGACAATAGACTACCTTCAATAATGACAAGGTTACCATCCATGGGAGTAACAAAAATTTCAACAAAATACTACCTTCCATAATGACAAGGCTACCATCAATTGGAGTAACAAAGATATTGACAACAGACTACCTTCAATAATGACAAGGCTACCATCCATTGGAGTAACAAAAATCTGAACAACAGACTACCTTACATAATGACAAGGCTACCATCCATTGGAGTAACAAAAAACTCGATAAAAAACTAACTTCCATAATGATAAGGTTACCATCCATTGGAATAACAAAAATCTCGACAATAGAATACCTTCCATAATGACAAGGCTACCATCCATTGGAGTAACAAAAATCTGAACAACAGACTACCTTGCATAATGACAAAGCTATCATCCATTGGAGTGACAAAGATATCGACAATAGACTACCTTAAATAATGACAAGGCTACCATCCATTGGAGTAACAAAAATGTCGACAACAGACTACTTTCCATAATTACCACACTACGATCCATTGGGGTAACAAAAATCTCGAAAACAGACTACCTTTTATAATGAAAAGGCTACATCCATTGGGGTAACAAAAATCTCGACAACAGACTACCTTCCATAATGACAAGGCTACCATCCATTGGAGTAACAAAAATCTCGACAAAAAAATACCTTCCATAATGACAAGGCTACCATCCATTGGAATAACAAAAATCTCGACAATAGACTACCTTCCATAATGACAAGGCTGCCATCCATTGGAGTAATAAAAATCTCGATAAAAAACTACCTCCCATAATGATAAGGCTACCATCCATTGGAATAACAAAAATATCGACAGTAGACTATCTTCCATTATGACAAGGCTACCATCCATTGGAGTAACAAAAATATGAACAACAAACTACCTTGAACAATGACAAGGCTATCATCCATTGGCGTAACAAAGATATAGACAATAGACTACCTTCAATAATTACAAGGCTACCATCCATTGGAGTAACAAAAATCTTGACAAAAGACTACCTTCCTTACTGACAAGGTTACCATCCATTGGAATAACAAAAATCTCGACTACAAACTATCTTCCATAATGACAAGGCTATCATCCATTGGAGTAACATAAATATTAACGAGATACTACCTTCCATAATGACAAGGTTACCATCCATTGGAGTAACAAAAATCTCGACAAAAGACTACCTTCCATAATTACAAGGCTACCATCCATTGGGGTAACAAAAATCTCAACAAAATACTACTTTCCATATTGACATGGCTACCATCCATTGGAGTAACAAAGATATCAACAACAGACTACCTTCAATAATGACAAGGCTACCATCCATTGGAGTAACAAAATTCTCGACAATAGACTACCTTCCATAATGACAAGGTTACCATCCATTGGAATAACAAAAATCTCGACAATAGACTACCTTCCATAATGACAAGGCTACCATCCATTAGAGTAACAAAAATCTCGATAAAAAACTAACTTCCATAATGATAAGGCTACCATCCATTGGAACAACAAAAATCTCGACAATAGACTATCTTCCATAATGACAAGGCTACAATCCATTGGAGTAACAAAAATCTGAACAACAGACTACCTTGCATAATGATAAGGCTATCATCTATTGGAGTAACAAAGATATCGACAGTAGACTATCTTCCATAATTACAACACTACCATCCATTGGGGTAACAAAAATCTCGACAACAGATTACCTTCTATAATGAAAAGGCTACATCCATTGGGGTAACAAAAATCTAGACAATAGACTACCATCTATAATGAAAAGGCTACCATCCATAGGAGTAACAAAAATCTCGACAATAGACTACCTTCCATAATGATAAGGCTACCATCCATTGGAATAACAAAAATATCGACAATAGACTATCTTCCATAATGACAAGGCTACCATCCATTGGAATAACAAAAATATCGACAGTAGACTATCTTCCATAATGACAAGGCTACCATCCATTGGAGTAACAAAAATCCTTATAAAAAACTAACTTCCATAATGACAAGGCTACCATCAATTGAAATAACAAAAATCTCGACAATAGACTACCTTCCATAGTGACAAGGCTACCATCCATTGGAGTAACAAAAATCTGAACAACATACTACCTTGCATAATGACAAGGCTATCATCCATTGGAGTAACAAAGATATCGACAATAGACTACCTTAAATAATAACAAGGCTACCATCCATTGGAGTAACAAAAATCTCGACAACAGACTACCTTCCATAATGACAAGGCTACCATCCATTGGAGTAACAAAAATCTCGACAAAAAAATACCTTCTATAATGACAAGGCTACCATCCATTGGAATAACAAAAATCTCGACAATAGACTACCTTCCATAATTACAAGGCTAGCATCCATTGGAGTAACAAAAATCTCGATAAAAAACTAACTTCCATATTGATAAGGCTACCATCCATTGGAATAAAAAAAATATCGTCAATAGACTACCTTCCATAATGACAAGGCTACAATCCATTGGAGTAACAAAAATCTGAACAATAGACTACCTTGCATAATGACAAGGCTATCATCCAATGAAGTAACAAAGATATCGACAATAGAATACCTTAAATAATGACAAGGCTACCATCCATTGGAGTAACAAAAATCTCGACAACAAACTACCTTCCATAATTACAACATAACCATCCATTGGGGTAACAAAAATCTCTACAAAAAAATACCTTCCACAATGACAAGGCTACCATCCATTGGAATAACAAAAATCTTGACAATAGACTACCTTCCATAATGACAAGGCTAGCATCCATTGGAGTAACAAAAATCTCGATAAAAAACTAACTTCCATAATGATAAGGCTACCATCCATTGGAATAACAAAAATCTCGACAATAGACTACCTTCCATAATGACAAGGCTACAATCCATTGGAGTAACAAAAATCTGAACAATAGACTACCTTGCATAATGGCAAGGCTATCATCCATTGATGTAACAAAGATATCGACAATAGAATAGCTTAAATAATGACAAGGCTTCCATCCATTGGAGTAACAAAAATCTCGACAACAGACTACCTTCCATAATTACAGCACTACCATCCATTGGGGTAACAAAAATCTCGACAACAGACTACTTTCTATAATGAAAAGGCTACATCCATTGGGGTAACAAAAATCACGATAATAGACTACCTTCCATAACAACAAGGCTACCATCCATTGGAGTAACAAAAATCTCGACAAAAAACTACCTTCCATAATGACAAGGCTACCATTTATTGGAATAACAAAATCCTCGACAACATACTACCTTGCATAATGACAAGGCTATCATCCATTGGAGTAACAAAGATATCGACAATAGACTACCTTAAATAATAACAAGGCTACCATCCATTGGAGTAACAAAAATCTCGACAAAAAAATACCTTCCATAATGACAGACTACCTTCCATAACGACAAGGCTACCATTCATTGGAGTAACAAAAATATCGAAAACAAACTACCTTCTATAATGACAAGGATACATCCATTGGGGTAACAAAAATATCGACAACAGACTACCTACCATAATGACAAGGCTACCTGTCCGTTGGAGTAACAAAAATCTAGACAAAAAACTACCTTCCAAAATGACAAGGCTACCATCCATTGGAATAACAAAAATATCGACAATAGACTACCTTCTATAATGACAAGGCTACCATCCATTGGAGTAACAAAAATCTCGATAAAAAACTAACTTCCATAATGATAAGGCTACCATCCAATGGAATAACAAAAATATGAACAACAGACTACCTTGCATAATGACAAGGCTCTCAACCATTGAAGTAACAAAGATATCAACAATAGAATACCTTAAATAATGACAAGGCTACCATCCATTGGAGTAAAAAAAATCTCGACAACAGACTACCTTCCATAATTACAACACTACCATCCATTGGGGTAACAAAAATCTCGACAACAGACTACCTTCTATAATGAAAAGGCTACATCCATTGGGGTAACAAAAATCTAGACAATAGACTACCTTCCATAACGACAAGGCTACCATCCATTGGAGTAACAAAAATCTCAACAAAAAACTACCTTCCATAATGACAAGGCTACCATCCAATGGAATAACAAAAATATCGACAATATACTACCTTCCATAATGACAAGGCTGCCATCCATTAGAGTAATAAAAATCTCAATAAAAAACTACCTCCCATAATGACAAGGCTACCATCAATTGGAATAACAAAAGTCTCGACAATAGACTACCTTCCATAATGATAAGGCTACAATCCATTGGAGTAACAAAAATCCCGATAAAAAACTAACTTCCATAATGATAAGGCTACCATCCATTGGAATAACAAAAATCTCGACAATAGACTATCTTCCATAATGACAAGGCTACAATCCATTAGAGTCACAAAAATCTGAACAATAGACTACCTTGCATAATGACAAGGCTAGCATCCATTGAAGTAACAAAGATATAAACAATATACTACCTTCAATAATTACAAGGCTACCATCCATTGGAGTAACAAAAATCTTGACAAAAGACTACGTTCCATACTGACAAGGTTACCATCCATTGGAATAACAAAAATCTTGACTACAGACTATCTTCCATAATGACAAGGCTATCATCCATTGGAGTGACAAAAATCTGAACAACAGACTATGTTACATAATGACAAGGCTACAATCCATTGGAGTAACAAAAATATCAACGACAGACTACCTTCCATAATGACAAGGTTACCATCCATTGGAGTAAAAAAAATCTCGACAATAGACTACCTTCCATAATGACAAGGCTATCATCCATTGGAGTAACAAAGATATCGATAACAGACTACCTTCAATAATGACAAGGCTACCATCCATTGGAGTAACAAAAATCTCAACAAAATACTACCTTCCATAATGACAAGGCTACCATCCATTAGAGTAACAAAGATATTGACAACAGACTACCTTCAATAATGACAAGGCTACCATCCATTGGAGTAACAAAAATCTGAAAAACAGACTACCTTACATAATCACAAGGCTACAATCCATTGGAGTAACAAAAATCTCGATAAAAAACTAACTTCCATAATGATAAGGTTACCATCCATTGGAATAACAAAAATCTCAACAATAGAATACCTTCCATAATGACAAGGCTACCATCCATTGGAGTAACAAAAATTTGAACAACAGACTACCTTGCATAATGACAAGGCTGCCATCCATTTGAGTAATAAAAATCTCGATAAAAAACTACCTCGCATAATGATAAGGCTACCATCCATTGGAATAACAAAAATCTCGACAGTAGACTATCTTCCATAATGAAAAGGCTACCATCCATTGGAGTAACAAAAATCTCTACAAAAAAATACCTTGAACAATGACAAGGCTATCATCCATTGGCGTAACAAAGATATAGACAATAAACTACCTTCAATAATTACAAGGCTACCATCCATTGGAGTAACAAAAATATCGACAAAAGACTACCTTCCATACTGACAAGGTTACCATCCATTGGAATAACAAAAATCTCGACTACAGACTATCTTCCATAATGACAAGGCTATCATCCATTGGAGTAACAGAAATCTTAACCACATACTACCTTCCATAATGACAAGGTTACCATCCATTGGAGTAACAAAAATCTCGACAAAAGACTACCTTCCATAATTACAAGGCTACCATCCATTGGGGTAACAAAAATCTCAACAAAATACTACCTTCCATATTGACAAGGCTACCATCCATTGGAGTAACAAAGATATCAACAACAGACTACCTTCAATAATGACAAGGCTACCATCCATTGGAGTAACAAAATTCTCGACAATAGACTACCTTCCATAATGACAAGGTTACCATCCATTGGAATAACAAAAATCTCGACAATAGACTACCTTCCATAGTGACAAGGCTACCATCCATTGGATTAACAAAAATCTGAACAACATACTATCTTGCATAATGACAAGGCTATCATCCATTGGAGTAACAAAGATATCGACAATAGACTACCTTAAATAATAACAAGGCTACCATCCATTGGAGTAACAAAAATCTCGACAACAGACTACCTTCCATAATGACAAGGCTACCATCCATTGGAGTAACAAAAATCTCGACAAAAAAATACCTTCCATAATGACAAGGCTACCATCCATTGGAATAACAAAAATCTCGACAATAGACTACCTTCCATAATTACAAGGCTAGCATCCATTGGAGTAACAAAAATCTCGATAAAAAACTAACTTCCATATTGATAAGGCTACCATCCATTGGAATAAAAAAAATATCGTCAATAGACTACCTTCCATAATGACAAGGCTACAATCCATTGGAGTAACAAAAATCTGAACAATAGACTACCTTGCATAATGACAAGGCTATCATCCAATGAAGTAACAAAGATATCGACAATAGAATACCGTAAATAATGACAAGGCTACCATCCATTGGAGTAACAAAAATCTCGACAACAAACTACCTTCCATAATTACAACACTACCATCCATTGGGGTAACAAAAATCTCGAAAACAGACTACTTTCTATAATGAAAAGGCTACATCCATTGGGGTAACAAAAATCTCGACAATAGACTACCTTCCATAACAACAAGGCTACCATCCATTGGAGTAATAAAAATTTCGACAAAAAACTACCTTCCATAATGACAAGGCTACCATCCATTGGAATAAAAAAATCCTCGACAATAGACTACCTTCCATAATGACAAGGCTGCCATCCATTGGAGTAACAAAAATCTCGATAAAAAACTACCTTCCATAATGATAAGGCTACCATCCATTGGAATAACAAAAATATCAACAATAGACTATCTTCCATAATGACAAGGCTACCATCCATTTGAGTAACAAAGATCTCTATAAAAAACTAATTTCCATAATGATAAGGCTACCATCCATTGAAATAACAAAAATCTCGACAATAGACTACCTTCCATAATGACAAGGCTACCATCCATTGGAGTAACAAAAATCTGAACAACATACTACCTTGCATAATGACAAGGCTATCATCCATTGGAGTAACAAATATATCGACAATAGACTACCTTAAATAATAAAAGGGCTACCATCCATTGGAGTAACAAAAATATCGACAACAAACTACCTTCCATAATGACAAGGCTACCATCCATTGGAGTAACAAAAATCTCTACAAAAAAATACCTTCCATAATGACAAGGCTACCATCCATTGGAATAACAAAAATCTTTACAATAGACTACCTTCCATAATGACAAGGCTAGCATCCATTGGAGTAACAAAAATCTCGATAAAAAACTAACTTCCATAATGATAAGGCTACCATCCATTGGAATAACAAAAATCTCGACAATAGACTACCTTCCATAATGACAAGGCTACAATCCATTGGAGTAACAAAAATCTGAACAATAGACTACCTTGCATAATGACAAGGCTATCATCCATTGATGTAACAAAGATATCGACAATAGAATAGCTTAAATAATGACAAGGCTTCCATCCATTGGAGTAACAAAAATCTCGACAACAGACTACCTTCCATAATTACAACACTACCATCCATTGGGGTAACAAAAATCTCGACAACAGACTACTTTCTATAATGAAAAGGCTACATCCATTGGGGTAACAAAAATCACGACATCAGACTATCTTCCATAACAACAAGGCTACCATCCATTGGAGTAACAAAAATCTCGACAAAAAACTACCTTCCATAATGACAAGGCTACCATTTATTGGAATAACAAAATCCTCGACAATAGACTACCTTCCATAATGACAAGGCTGTCATCCATTGGAGTAACAAAAATCTCGATAAAAAACTACCTTCCATAATGATAAGGCTACCATCCATTGGAATAACGAAAATCTCGACAATAGACTATCTTCCATAATGACAAGGCTATAATCCATTGGAGTCACAAAAATGTGAACAACAGACTACCTTGCATAATGACAAGGCTATCATCCATTGAAGTAACAAAGATATAAACAATATACTACCTTCAATAATTACAAGGCTACCATCCATTGGAGTAACAAAAATCTCGACAAAAAAATACCTTCCATAATGACAAGGTTACCATCCATTGGAATAACAAAAATCTTGACTACAGACTATCTTCCATAATGACAAGGCTATCATCCATTGGAGTAACAAAAATCTGAACAACAGACTATGTTACATAATGACAAGGCTACAATCCATTGGAGTAACAAAAATATCAACGACAGACTACCTTCCATAATGACAAGGTTACCATCCATTGGAGTAAAAAAAATCTCGACAATAGACTACCTTCCATAATGACAAGGCTATCATCCATTGGAGTAACAAAGATATCGATAACAGACTACCTTCAATAATGACAAGGCTACCATCCATTGGAGTAACAAAAATCTCAACAAAATACTACCTTCCATAATGACAAGGCTACCATCCATTAGAGTAACAAAGATATTGACAACAGACTACCTTCAATAATGACAAGGCTACCATCCATTGGAGTAACAAAAATCTGAAAAACAGACTACCTTACATAATCACAAGGCTACAATCCATTGGAGTAACAAAAATCTCGATAAAAAACTAACTTCCATAATGATAAGGTTACCATCCATTGGAATAACAAAAATCTCAACAATAGAATACCTTCCATAATGACAAGGCTACCATCCATTGGAGTAACAAAAATTTGAACAACAGCCTACCTTGCATAATGACAAGGCTGCCATCCATTTGAGTAATAAAAATCTCGATAAAAAACTACCTCGCATAATGATAAGGCTACCATCCATTGGAATAACAAAAATCTCGACAGTAGACTATCTTCCATAATGAAAAGGCTACCATCCATTGGAGTAACAAAAATATGAACAACAAACTACCTTGAACAATGACAAGGCTATCATCCATTGGCGTAACAAAGATATAGACAATAAACTACCTTCAATAATTACAAGGCTACCATCCATTGGAGTAACAAAAATCTTGACAAAAGACTACCTTCCATACTGACAAGGTTACCATCCATTGGAATAACAAAAATCTCGACTACAGACTATCTTCCATAATGACAAGGCTATCATCCATTGGAGTAACAGAAATTTTAACGACATACTACCTTCCATAATGACAAGGTTACCATCCATTGGAGTAACGAAAATCTCGACAAAAGACTACCTTCCAAAATTACAAGGCTACCATCCATTGGGGTAACAAAAATCTCAACAAAATACTACCTTCCATATTGACAAGGCTACCATCCATTGGAGTAACAAAGATATCAACAACAGACTACCTTCAATAATGACAAGGCTACCATCCATTGTAGTAACAAAATTCTCGACAATAGACTACCTTCCATAATGACAAGGTTACCATCCATTGGAATAACAAAAATCTCGACAATAGACTACCTTCCATAGTGACAAGGCTACCATCCATTGGATTAACAAAAATCTGAACAACATACTATCTTGCATAATGACAAGGCTATCATCCATTGGAGTAACAAAGATATCGACAATAGACTACCTTAAATAATAACAAGGCTACCATCCATTGGAGTAACAAAAATCTCGACAACAGACTACCTTCCATAATGACAAGGCTACCATCCATTGGAGTAACAAAAATCTCGACAAAAAAATACTTCCATAATGACAAGGCTACCATCCATTGGAATAACAAAAATCTCGACAATAGACTACCTTCCATAATTACAAGGCTAGCATCCATTGGAGTAACAAAAATCTCGAT
Organism: Vicia faba; assembly: GCA_948472305.1. Classification (NCBI taxonomy): domain Eukaryota; kingdom Viridiplantae; phylum Streptophyta; class Magnoliopsida; order Fabales; family Fabaceae; genus Vicia; species Vicia faba. Next base: position 582,502,781 of record OX451739.1, on the reverse strand, counting down.
AAAAAACTAACTTCCATATTGATAAGGCTACCATCCATTGGAATAAAAAAAATATCGTCAATAGACTACCTTCCATAATGACAAGGCTACAATCCATTGGAGTTTCAAAAATCTAAACAATAGACTACCTTGCATAATGACAAGGCTATCATCCAATGAAGTAACAAAGATATCGACAATAGAATACCGTAAATAATGACAAGGCTACCATCCATTGGAGTAACAAAAATCTCGACAACAAACTACCTTCCATAATTACAACACTACCATCCATTGGGGTAACAAAAATCTCGAAAACAGACTACTTTCTATAATGAAAAGGCTACATCCATTGGGGTAACCAAAATCTCAACAATAGACTACCTTCCATAACAACAAGGCTACCATCCATTGGAGTAATAAAAATTTCGACAAAAAACTACCTGCCATAATGACAAGGCTACCATCCATTGGAATAAAAAAATCCTCGACAATAGACTACCTTCCATAATGACAAGGCTGCCATCCATTGGAGTAACAAAAATCTCGATAAAAAACTACCTTCCATAATGATAAGGCCACCATCCATTGGAATAACAAAAATATCAACAATAGACTATCTTCCATAATGACAAGGCTACCATCCATTTGAGTAACAAAGATCTCTATAAAAAACTAACTTCCATAATGATAAGGCTACCATCCATTGAAATAACAAAAATCTCGACAATAGACTACCTTCCATAATGACAAGGCTACCATCCATTGGAGTAACAAAAATCTGAACAACATACTACCTTGCATAATGACAAGGCTATCATCCATTGGAGTAACAAAAATATCGACAATAGACTACCTTAAATAATAAAAGGGCTACCATCCATTGGAGTAACAAAAATATCGACAACAAACTACCTTCCATAATGACAAGGCTACCATCCATTGGAGTAACAAAAATCTCTACAAAAAAATACCTTCCATAATGACAAGGCTACCATCCATTGGAATAACAAAAATATTTACAATAGACTACCTTCCATAATGACAAGGCTAGCATCCATTGGAGTAACAAAAATCTCGATAAAAAACTAACTTCCATAATGATAAGGCTACCATCCATTGGAATAACAAAAATCTCGACAATAGACTACCTTCCATAATGACAAGGCTACAATCCATTGGAGTAACAAAAATCTGAACAATAGACTACCTTGCATAATGACAAGGCTATCATCCATTGATGTAACAAAGATATCGACAATAGAATAGCTTAAATAATGACAAGGCTTCCATCCATTGGAGTAACAAAAATCTCGACAACAGACTACCTTCCATAATTACAACACTACCATCCATTGGGGTAACAAAAATCTCGACAACAGACTACTTTCTATAATGAAAAGGCTACATCCATTGGGGTAACAAAAATCACGACAATAGACTATCTTCCATAACAACAAGGCTACCATCCATTGGAGTAACAAAAATCTCGACAAAAAACTACCTTCCATAATGACAAGGCTACCATTTATTGGAATAACAAAATCCTCGACAATAGACTACCTTCCATAATGACAAGGCTGTCATCCATTGGAGTAACAAAAATCTCGATAAAAAACTACCTTCCATAATGATAAGGCTACCATCCATTGGAATAACAGAAATATCGACAATAAACTACCTTCCATAATGACAAGGCTACCATCCATTGGAGTAACAAAAATCTGAACAACATACTACCTTGCATAATGACAAGGCTATCATCCATTGGAGTAACAAAGATATCGACAATAGACTACCTTAAATAATAACAAGGCTACCATCCATTGGAGTAACAAAAATCTCGACAAAAAAATACCTTCCATAATGACAGACTACCTTCCATAACGACAAGGCTACCATTCATTGGAGTAACAAAAATATCGACAACAAACTACCTTCTATAATGACAAGGATACATCCATTGGGGTAACAAAAATATCGACAACAGACTACCTACCATAATGACAAGGCTACCGTCCATTGGAGTAACAAAAATCTAGACAAAAAACTACCTTCCAAAATGACAAGGCTACCATCCATTGGAATAACAAAAATCTCGACAATAGACTACCTTCCATAATGACAAGGCTACCATCCATTGGAGTAACAAAAATCTCGATAAAAAACTAACTTCCATAATGATAAGGCTACCATCCAATGGAATAACAAAAATATGAACAACAGACTACCTTGCATAATGACAAGGCTATCAACCATTGAAGTAACAAAGATATCGACAATAGAATACCTTAAATAATGACAAGGCTACCATCCATTGGAGTAACAAAAATCTCGACAACAGACTACCTTCCATAATTACAACACTACCATCCATTGGGGTAACAAAAATCTCGACAACAGACTACTTTCTATAATGAAAAGGCTACATCCATTGGGGTAACAAAAATCACGACAATAGACTATCTTCCATAACAACAAGGCTACCATCCATTGGAGTAACAAAAATCTCGACAAAAAACTACCTTCCATAATGACAAGGCTACCATTTATTGGAATAACAAAATCCTCGACAATAGACTACCTTCCATAATGACAAGGCTGTCATCCATTGGAGTAACAAAAATCTCGAAAAAAAACTACCTTCCATAATGATAAGGCTACCATCCATTGGAATAACAGAAATATCGACAATAAACTACCTTCCATAATGACAAGGCTACCATCCATTGGAGTAACAAAAATCTGAACAACATACTACCTTGCATAATGACAAGGCTATCATCCATTGGAGTAACAAAGATATCGACAATAGACTACCTTAAATAATAACAAGGCTACCATCCATTGGAGTAACAAAAATCTCGACAAAAAAATACCTTCCATAAAGACAGACTACCTTCCATAACGACAAGGCTACCATTCATTGGAGTAACAAAATTATCGACAACAAACTACCTTCTATAATGACAAGGATACATCCATTGGGGTAACAAAAATATCGACAACAGACTACCTACCATAATGACAAGGCTACCGTCCATTGGAGTAACAAAAATCTAGACAAAAAACTACCTTCCAAAATGACAAGGCTACCATCCATTGGAATAACAAAAATCTCAACAATAGACTACCTTCCATAATGACAAGGCTACCATCCATTGGAGTAACAAAAATCTCTATAAAAAACTAACTTCCATAATGATAAGGCTACCATCCAATGGAATAACAAAAATATGAACAACAGACTACCTTGCATAATGAAAAGGCTATCAACCATTGAAGTAACAAAGATATCGACAATAGAATACCTTAAATAATGACAAGGCTACCATCCATTGGAGTAACAAAAATCTCGACAACAGACTACCTTCCATAATTACAATACTACCATCCATTGGGGTAACAAAAATCTCGACAACAGACTACCTTCTATAATGAAAAGGATACATCCATTGGGGTAACAAAAATCTAGACAATAGACTACCTTCCATAACGACAAGGCTACCATCCATTGGAGTAACAAAAATCTCAACAAAAAACTACCTTCCATAATGACAAGGCTACCATCCAATGGAATAACAAAAATCTCGACAATATACTAACTTCCATAATGACAAGGCTGCCATCCATTAGAGTAATAAAAATCTCAATAAAAAACTACCTCCCATAATGACAAGGCTACCATCAATTGGAATAACAAAAATCTCGACAATAGACTACCTTCCATAATGATAAGGCTACCATCCATTGGAGTAACAAAAATCCCGATAAAAAACTAACTTCCATAATGATAAGGCTACCATCCATTGGAATAACAAAAATCTCGACAATAGACTATCTTCCATAATGACAAGGCTACAATCCATTGGAGTCACAAAAATATGAACAACAGACTACCTTGAACAATGACAAGGCTATCATCCATTGAAGTAACAAAGATATAGACAATAAACTACCTTCAATAATTACAAGGCTACCATCCATTGGAGTAACAAAAATCTTGACAAAAGACTACCTTCCATACTGACAAGGTTACCATCCATTGGAATAACAAAAATCTCGACTACAGACTATCTTCCATAATGACAAGGCTATCATCCATTGGAGTAACAGAAATTTTAACGACATACTACCTTCCATAATGACAAGGTTACCATCCATTGGAGTAACGAAAATCTCGACAAAAGACTACCTTCCAAAATTACAAGGCTACCATCCATTGGGGTAACAAAAATCTCAACAAAATACTACCTTCCATATTGACAAGGCTACCATCCATTGGAGTAACAAAGATATCAACAACAGACTACCTTCAATAATGACAAGGCTACCATCCATTGTAGTAACAAAATTCTCGACAATAGACTACCTTCCATAATGACAAGGTTACCATCCATTGGAATAACAAAAATCTCGACAATAGACTACCTTCCATAGTGACAAGGCTACCATCCATTGGATTAACAAAAATCTGAACAACATACTATCTTGCATAATGACAAGGCTATCATCCATTGGAGTAACAAAGATATCGACAATAGACTACCTTAAATAATAACAAGGCTACCATCCATTGGAGTAACAAAAATCTCGACAACAGACTACCTTCCATAATGACAAGGCTACCATCCATTGGAGTAACAAAAATCTCGACAAAAAAATACTTCCATAATGACAAGGCTACCATCCATTGGAATAACAAAAATCTCGACAATAGACTACCTTCCATAATTACAAGGCTAGCATCCATTGGAGTAACAAAAATCTCGATAAAAAACTAACTTCCATATTGATAAGGCTACCATCCATTGGAATAAAAAAAATATCGTCAATAGACTACCTTCCATAATGACAAGGCTACAATCCATTGGAGTTTCAAAAATCTAAACAATAGACTACCTTGCATAATGACAAGGCTATCATCCAATGAAGTAACAAAGATATCGACAATAGAATACCGTAAATAATGACAAGGCTACCATCCATTGGAGTAACAAAAATCTCGACAACAAACTACCTTCCATAATTACAACACTACCATCCATTGGGGTAACAAAAATCTCGAAAACAGACTACTTTCTATAATGAAAAGGCTACATCCATTGGGGTAACCAAAATCTCAACAATAGACTACCTTCCATAACAACAAGGCTACCATCCATTGGAGTAATAAAAATTTCGACAAAAAACTACCTGCCATAATGACAAGGCTACCATCCATTGGAATAAAAAAATCCTCGACAATAGACTACCTTCCATAATGACAAGGCTGCCATCCATTGGAGTAACAAAAATCTCGATAAAAAACTACCTTCCATAATGATAAGGCCACCATCCATTGGAATAACAAAAATATCAACAATAGACTATCTTCCATAATGACAAGGCTACCATCCATTTGAGTAACAAAGATCTCTATAAAAAACTAACTTCCATAATGATAAGGCTACCATCCATTGAAATAACAAAAATCTCGACAATAGACTACCTTCCATAATGACAAGGCTACCATCCATTGGAGTAACAAAAATCTGAACAACATACTACCTTGCATAATGACAAGGCTATCATCCATTGGAGTAACAAAAATATCGACAATAGACTACCTTAAATAATAAAAGGGCTACCATCCATTGGAGTAACAAAAATATCGACAACAAACTACCTTCCATAATGACAAGGCTACCATCCATTGGAGTAACAAAAATCTCTACAAAAAAATACCTTCCATAATGACAAGGCTACCATCCATTGGAATAACAAAAATATTTACAATAGACTACCTTCCATAATGACAAGGCTAGCATCCATTGGAGTAACAAAAATCTCGATAAAAAACTAACTTCCATAATGATAAGGCTACCATCCATTGGAATAACAAAAATCTCGACAATAGACTACCTTCCATAATGACAAGGCTACAATCCATTGGAGTAACAAAAATCTGAACAATAGACTACCTTGCATAATGACAAGGCTATCATCCATTGATGTAACAAAGATATCGACAATAGAATAGCTTAAATAATGACAAGGCTTCCATCCATTGGAGTAACAAAAATCTCGACAACAGACTACCTTCCATAATTACAACACTACCATCCATTGGGGTAACAAAAATCTCGACAACAGACTACTTTCTATAATGAAAAGGCTACATCCATTGGGGTAACAAAAATCACGACAATAGACTATCTTCCATAACAACAAGGCTACCATCCATTGGAGTAACAAAAATCTCGACAAAAAACTACCTTCCATAATGACAAGGCTACCATTTATTGGAATAACAAAATCCTCGACAATAGACTACCTTCCATAATGACAAGGCTGTCATCCATTGGAGTAACAAAAATCTCGATAAAAAACTACCTTCCATAATGATAAGGCTACCATCCATTGGAATAACAGAAATATCGACAATAAACTACCTTCCATAATGACAAGGCTACCATCCATTGGAGTAACAAAAATCTGAACAACATACTACCTTGCATAATGACAAGGCTATCATCCATTGGAGTAACAAAGATATCGACAATAGACTACCTTAAATAATAACAAGGCTACCATCCATTGGAGTAACAAAAATCTCGACAAAAAAATACCTTCCATAATGACAGACTACCTTCCATAACGACAAGGCTACCATTCATTGGAGTAACAAAAATATCGACAACAAACTACCTTCTATAATGACAAGGATACATCCATTGGGGTAACAAAAATATCGACAACAGACTACCTACCATAATGACAAGGCTACCGTCCATTGGAGTAACAAAAATCTAGACAAAAAACTACCTTCCAAAATGACAAGGCTACCATCCATTGGAATAACAAAAATCTCGACAATAGACTACCTTCCATAATGACAAGGCTACCATCCATTGGAGTAACAAAAATCTCGATAAAAAACTAACTTCCATAATGATAAGGCTACCATCCAATGGAATAACAAAAATATGAACAACAGACTACCTTGCATAATGACAAGGCTATCAACCATTGAAGTAACAAAGATATCGACAATAGAATACCTTAAATAATGACAAGGCTACCATCCATTGGAGTAACAAAAATCTCGACAACAGACTACCTTCCATAATTACAACACTACCATCCATTGGGGTAACAAAAATCTCGACAACAGACTACTTTCTATAATGAAAAGGCTACATCCATTGGGGTAACAAAAATCACGACAATAGACTATCTTCCATAACAACAAGGCTACCATCCATTGGAGTAACAAAAATCTCGACAAAAAACTACCTTCCATAATGACAAGGCTACCATTTATTGGAATAACAAAATCCTCGACAATAGACTACCTTCCATAATGACAAGGCTGTCATCCATTGGAGTAACAAAAATCTCGAAAAAAAACTACCTTCCATAATGATAAGGCTACCATCCATTGGAATAACAGAAATATCGACAATAAACTACCTTCCATAATGACAAGGCTACCATCCATTGGAGTAACAAAAATCTGAACAACATACTACCTTGCATAATGACAAGGCTATCATCCATTGGAGTAACAAAGATATCGACAATAGACTACCTTAAATAATAACAAGGCTACCATCCATTGGAGTAACAAAAATCTCGACAAAAAAATACCTTCCATAAAGACAGACTACCTTCCATAACGACAAGGCTACCATTCATTGGAGTAACAAAATTATCGACAACAAACTACCTTCTATAATGACAAGGATACATCCATTGGGGTAACAAAAATATCGACAACAGACTACCTACCATAATGACAAGGCTACCGTCCATTGGAGTAACAAAAATCTAGACAAAAAACTACCTTCCAAAATGACAAGGCTACCATCCATTGGAATAACAAAAATCTCAACAATAGACTACCTTCCATAATGACAAGGCTACCATCCATTGGAGTAACAAAAATCTCTATAAAAAACTAACTTCCATAATGATAAGGCTACCATCCAATGGAATAACAAAAATATGAACAACAGACTACCTTGCATAATGAAAAGGCTATCAACCATTGAAGTAACAAAGATATCGACAATAGAATACCTTAAATAATGACAAGGCTACCATCCATTGGAGTAACAAAAATCTCGACAACAGACTACCTTCCATAATTACAATACTACCATCCATTGGGGTAACAAAAATCTCGACAACAGACTACCTTCTATAATGAAAAGGATACATCCATTGGGGTAACAAAAATCTAGACAATAGACTACCTTCCATAACGACAAGGCTACCATCCATTGGAGTAACAAAAATCTCAACAAAAAACTACCTTCCATAATGACAAGGCTACCATCCAATGGAATAACAAAAATCTCGACAATATACTAACTTCCATAATGACAAGGCTGCCATCCATTAGAGTAATAAAAATCTCAATAAAAAACTACCTCCCATAATGACAAGGCTACCATCAATTGGAATAACAAAAATCTCGACAATAGACTACCTTCCATAATGATAAGGCTACCATCCATTGGAGTAACAAAAATCCCGATAAAAAACTAACTTCCATAATGATAAGGCTACCATCCATTGGAATAACAAAAATCTCGACAATAGACTATCTTCCATAATGACAAGGCTACAATCCATTGGAGTCACAAAAATAGGAACAACAGACTACCTTGCATAATGACAAGGCTATCATCCATTGAAGTAACAAAGATATAGACAATATACTACCTTCAATAATTACAAGGCTACCATCCATTGGAGTAACAAAAATCTTGACAAAAGACTACGTTCCATACTGACAAGGTTACCATCCATTGGAATAACAAAAATCTTGACTACAGACTATCTTCCATAATGACAAGGCTATCATCCATTGGAGTAACAAAAATCTGAACAACAGACTACGTTACATAATTACAAGGCTACAATCCATTGGAGTAACAAAAATATCAACGACAGACTACCTTCCATAATGACAAGGTTACCATCCATTGGAGTAAAAAAAATCTCGACAATAGACTACCTTCCATAATGACAAGGCTATCATCCATTGGAGTAACAAAGATATCGATAACAGACTACCTTCAATAATGACAAGGCTACCATCCATTGGAGTAACAAAAATCTCAACAAAATACTACCTTCCATAATGACAAGGCTACCATCCATTGGAGTAACAAAGATATTGACAACAAACTACCTTCAATAATGACAAGGCTACCATCAATTAGAGTAACAAAAATCTGAAAAACAGACTACCTTACATAATGACAAGGCTACAATCCATTGGAGTAACAAAAATCTCGATAAAAAACTAACTTCCATAATGATAAGGTTACCATCCATTGGAATAACAAAAATCTCGACAATAGACTACCTTCCATAATGACAAGGCTACAATCCATTGGAGTAACAAAAATCTGAACAATAGACTACCTTGCATAATGACAAGGCTATCATCCATTGGAGTAATAAAAATCTTGATAAAAAACTACCTCGCATAATGATAAGGCTACCATCCATTGGAATAACAAAAATCTCGACAGTAGACTATCTTCCATAATGAAAAGGCTACCATCCATTGGAGTAACAAAAATATGAACAACAAACTACCTTTAACAATGACAAGGCTATCATCCATTGGCGTAACAAAGATATAGACAATAAACTACCTTAATAATTACAAGGCTACCATCCATTGGAGTAACAAAAATCTTGACAAAAGACTACCTTCCATACTGACAAGGTTACCATCCATTGGAATAACAAAAATCTCGACTACAGACTATCTTCCATAATGACAAGGCTATCATCCATTGGAGTAACAGAAATCTTAACGACATACTACCTTCCATAATGACAAGGTTACCATCCATTGGAGTAACAAAAATCTCGACAAAAGACTACCTTCCATAATTACAAGGCTACCATCCATTGGGGTAACAAAAATCTCATCAAAATACTACTTTCCATATTGACAAGGCTACCATCCATTAGAGTAACAAAGATATCAACAACAGACTACCTTCAATAATGACAAGGCTACCATCAATTGGAGTAACAAAATTCTCGACAATAGACTACCTTCCATAATGAGAAGGTTACCATCCATTGGAATAACAAAAATCTCGACAATAAACTACCTTCAATAATGACAAGGCTACCATCCATTGGAGTAACAAAGATATTGACAACAGACTACCTTCAATAATGACAAGGCTACCATCCATTGGAGTAACAAAAATCTGAACAACAGACTACCTTACATAATGACAAGGCTACCATCCATTGGAGTAACAAAAATCTCGATAAAAAACTAACTTCCATAATGATAAGGTTACCATCCATTGGAATAACAAAAATCTCGACAATAGAATACCTTCCATAATGACAAGGCTACCATCCATTGGAGTAACAAAAATCTGAACAACAGACTACCTTGCATAATGACAAGGCTATCATCCATTGGAGTAACAAAGATATCAACAATAGACTACCTTAAATAATGATAAGGCTACCATCCATTGGAGTAACAAAAATGTCGACAACAGACTACTTTCCATAATTACCACACTACGATCCATTGGGGTAACAAAAATCTCGAAAACAGACTACCTTTTATAATGAAAAGGCTACATCCATTGGGGTAACAAAAATCTCGACAAAGAAATACCTTCCATAATGACAAGGCTACCATCCATTGGAATAACAAAAATCTCGACAATAGACTACCTTCCATAATGACAAGGCTGCCATCCATTGGAGTAATAAAAATCTCGATAAAAAACTACCTCCCATAATGATAAGGCTACCATCCATTGGAATAACAAAAATCTCGACAGTAGACTATCTTCCATAATGACAAGGCTACCATCCATTGGAGTAACAAAAATATGAACAACAAACTACCTTGAACAATGACAAGGCTATCATCCATTGGCGTAACAAAGATATAGACAATAGACTATCTTAAATAATTACAAGGCTACCATCCATTGGAGTAACAAAAATATTGACAAAAGACTACCTTCCATACTGACAAGGTTACCATCCATTGGAATAACAAAAATCTCGACTACAGACTATCTTCCATAATGACAAGGCTATCATCCATTGGAGTAACAGAAATCTTAACGACATACTACCTTCCATAATGACAAGGTTACCATCCATTGGAGTAACAAAAATCTCGACAAAAGACTACCTTCCATAATTACAAGGCTACCATCCATTGGGGTAACAAAAATCTCAACAAAATACTACCTTCCATATTGACAAGGCTACCATCAATTGGAGTAACAAAGATATCAACAACAGACTACCTTCAATAATGACAAGGCTACCATCCATTGGAGTAACAAAATTCTAGACAATAGACTACCTTCCATAATGACAAGGTTACCATCCATTGGAATAACAAAAATCTCGACAATAGACTACCTTAAATAATGACAAGGCTACCATCCATTAGAGTAACAAAAATCCCGATAAAAAACTAACTTCCATAATGATAAGGCTACCATCCATTGGAACAACAAAAATCTCGACAATAGACTACCTTCCATAATGACAAGGCTACAATCGATTGGAGTAACAAAAATTTGAACAACATACTACCTTGCATAATGACAAGGCTATCATCTATTGGAGTAGCAGAGATATCGACAATAGAATACCTTAAATAATGATAAGGCTACCATCCATTGGAGTAACAAAAATCTCGACAACAAACTACCTTCCATAATTACAACACTACCATCCATTGGGGTAACAAAAATCTCGACAACAGACTACCTTCTATAATGAAAAGGCTACATCCATTGGGGTAACAAAAATCTCGACAATAGACTACCTTCTATAATGAAAAGGCTACCATCCATAGGAGTAACAAAAATCTCGACAAGAAACTACCTTCCATAATGACAAGGCTACCATCCATAGGAGTAACAAAAATCTCGACAATAGACTACCTTCCATAATGATAAGGCTACCATCCAATGGAATAACAAAAATATCGACAATAGACTATCTTCCATAATGACAAGGCTACCATCCATTGGAATAACAAAAATATTAACAGTAGACTATCTTCCATAATGACAAGGCTACCATCCATTGGAGTAACAAAAATCTTTATAAAAAACTAACTTCCATAATGATAAGGCTACCATCAATTGAAATAACAAAAATCTCGACAATAGACTACCTTCCATAAAGACAAGGCTACCATCCATTGGAGTAACAAAAATCTGAACAACATACTACCTTGCATAATGACAAGGCTATCATCCATTGGAGTAACAAAGATATCGACAATAGACTACCTTAAATAATAACAAGGCTACCATCCATTGGAGTAACAAAAATCTTGACAACAGACTACCTTCCATAATGAAAAGGCTACCATCCATTGGAGTAACAAAAATCTCGACAAAAAAATACCTTCCATAATGACAAGGCTACCATCCATTGGAATAACAAAAATCTCGACAATAGACTACCTTCCATAATGACAAGGCTGCCATCCATTGGAGTAATAAAAATCTCGATAAAAAACTACCTCCCATAATGATAAGGCTACCATCAATTGGAATAACAAAAATCTCGACAGTAGACTATCTTCCATAATGACAAGGCTACCATCCATTGGAGTAACAAAAATATGAACAACAAACTACCTTGAACAATGACAAGGCTATCATCCATTGGCGTAACAAAGATATAGACAATAGACTACCTTAAATAATTACAAGGCTACCATCCATTGGAGTAACAAAAATCTTGACAAAAGACTACCTTCCATACTGACAAGGTTACCATCCATTGGAATAACAAAAATCTCGACTACAGACTATCTTCCATAATGACAAGGCTATCATCCATTGGAGTAACAGAAATCTTAACGACATACTACCTTCCATAATGACAAGGTTACCATCCATTAGAGTAACAAAAATCTCGACAAAAGACTACCTTCCATTATTACAATGCTACCATCCATTGGGGTAACAAAAATCTCAACAAAATACTACCTTCCATATTGACAAGGCTACCATCAATTGGAGTAACAAAGATATCAACAACAGACTACCTTCAATAATGACAAGGCTACCATCCATTGGAGTAACAAAATTCTAGACAATAGACTACCTTCCATAATGACAAGGTTACCATCCATTGGAATAACAAAAATCTCGACAATAGACTACCTTCAATAATGACAAGGCTACCATCCATTAGAGTAACAAAAATCCCGATAAAAAACTAACTTCCATAATGATAAGGCTACCATCCATTGGAACAACAAAAATCTCGACAATAGACTACCTTCCATAATGACAAGGCTACAATCCATTGGAGTAACAAAAATCTGAACAACATACTACCTTGCATAATGACAAGGCTATCATCTATTGGAGTAACATAGATATCGACAATAGAATACCTTAAATAATGATAAGGCTACCATCCATTGGAGTAACAAAAATCTCGACAACAAACTACCTTCCATAATTACAACACTACCATCCATTGGGGTAACAAAAATCTCGACAACAGACTACCTTCTATAATGAAAAGGCTACATCCATTGGGGTAACAAAAATCTCGACAATAGACTACCTTCTATAATGAAAAGGCTATCATCCATAGGAGTAACAAAAATCTCGACAAAAAACTACCTTCCATAATGACAAGGCTACCATCCATAGGAGTAACAAAAATCTCGACAATAGACTACCTTCTATAATGATAAGGCTACCATCCATTGGAATAACAAAAATATCGACAATAGACTATCTTCCATAATGACAAGGCTACCATCCATTGGAATAACAAAAATATTGACAGTAGACTATCTTCCATAATGACAAGGCTACCATCCATTGGAGTAACAAAAATCTCTATAAAAAACTAACTTCCATAATGATAAGGCTACCATCAATTGAAATAACAAAAATCTAGACAATAGACTACCTTCCATAATGACAAGGCTACCATCCATTGGAGTAACAAAATTCTGAACAACATACTACCTTGCATAATGACAAGGCTATCATCCATTGGAGTAACAAAGATATCGACAATAGACTACCTTAAATAATAACAAGGCTACCATCCATTGGAGTAACAAAAATCTCGACAACAGAGTACCTTCCATAATGACAAGGCTACCATCCATTGGAGTAACAAAAATCTCGACAAAAAAATACCTTCCATAATGACAAGGCTACCATCCATTGGAATAACAAAAATCTCGACAATAGAATACCTTCCATAATGACAAGGCTACCATCCATTGGAGTAACAAAAATCTGAAAAACAGACTACCTTGCATAATGACAAGGCTATTATCCATTGGAGTAACAAAGATATCAACAATAGACTACCTTAAATAATGACAAGGCTACCATCCATTGGAGTAACAAAAATGTCGACAACAGACTACTTTCCATAATTACCACACTACGATCCATTGGGGTAACAAAAATCTCGAAAACAGACTGCCTTATATAATGAAAAGGCTACATCCATTGGGGTAACAAAAATCTCGAAAACAAACTACCTTCCATAATGACAAGGCTACCATCCATTGGAGTAACAAAAATCTCGACAAAAAAATACCTTCCATAATGACAAGGCTACCATCCATTGGAATAACAAAAATCTCGACAATAGACTACCTTCCATAATGACAAGGCTGCCTTCCATTGGAGTAATAAAAATCTCGATAAAAAACTACCTCCCATAATGTTAAGGCTACCATCCATTGGAATAACAAAAATCTCGACAGTAGACTATCTTCCATAATGACAAGGCTACCATCCATAGGAATAACAAAAATCTCGACAATAGACTACCTTCCATAATGATAAGGCTATCATCCATTGCAATAACAAAAATATCGACAATAGACTATCTTCCATAATGACAAGGCTACCATCCATTGGAATAACAAAAATATTGACAGTAGACTATCTTCCATAATGACAAGGCTACCATCCATTGGAGTAACAAAAATCTCGACTACAGACTATCTTCCATAATGACAAGGCTATCATCCATTGGAGTAACAGAAATCTTAACGACATACTACCTTCCATAATGAAAAGGTTACCATCCATTGGAGTAACAAAAATCTCGACAAAAGACTACCTTCCATAATTACAAGGCTACCATCCATTGGGGTAACAAAAATCTCAACAAAATACTACCTTCCATATTGACAAGGCTACCATCAATTGGAGTAACCAAGATATCAACAACAGACTACCTTCAATAATGACAAGGCTACCATCCATTGGAGTAACAAAATTCTAGACAATAGACTACCTTCCATAATGACAAGGTTACCATCCATTAGAATAACAAAAATCTCGATAAAAAACTAACTTCCATAATGATAAGGCTACCATCCACTGGAACAACAAAAATCTCGACAATAGACTACCTTCCATAATGACAAGGCTACAATCCATTGGAGTTACAAAAATCTGAACAACAGACTACCTTGCATAATGACAAGGCTATCATCTATTGGAGTAACAGAGATATCGACAATAGAATACCTTAAATAATGATAAGGCTACCATCCATTGGAGTAACAAAAATCTCGACAACAGACTACCTTCCATAATTACAACACTACCATCCATTGGGGTAACAAAAATCTCGACAACAGACTACCTTCTATAATGAAAAGGCTACATCCGTTGGGGTAATAAAAATATCGACAATAGACTACCTTCTATAATGAAAAGGCTACCATCCATAGGAGTAACAAAAATCTCGACAAAAAACTACCTTCCATAATGACAAGGCTACCATCCATAGGAGTAACAAAAATCTCGACAATAGACTACCTTCCATAATGATAAGGCTACCATCCATTGGAATAACAAAAATATCGACAATAGACTATCTTCCATAATAACAAGGCTACCATCCATTGGAATAACAAAAATATCGACAGTAGACTATCTTCCATAATGACAAGGCTACCATCCATTGGAGTAACAAAAATCTCTATAAAAAACTAACTTCCATAATGATAAGGCTACCATCAATTAAAATAACAAATATCTCGACAATAGACTACCTTCCATAATGACAAGGCTACCATCCATTGGAGTAACAAAAATCTGAACAACATACTACCTTGCATAATGACAAGGCTATCATCCATTGGAGTAACAAAGATATCGACAATAGACTACCTTAAATAATAACAAGGCTACCATCCATTGGAGTAACAAAAATCTCGACAACAGACTACCTTCCATAATGACAAGGCTACCATCCATTGGAGTAACAAAAATCTCGACAAAAAAATACCTTCCATAATGACAAGGCTACCATCCATTGGAATAACAAAAATCTCGACAATAGACTACCTTCCATAATGACAAGGCTAGCATCCATTGGAGTAACAAAAATCTCAATAAAAAACTAACTTCCATAATGATAAGGCTACCATCCATTGGAATAACAAAAATATCGTCAATAGACTACCTTCCATAATGACAAGGCTACAATCCATTGGAGTAACAAAAATCTGAACAATAGACTACCTTGCATAATGACAAGGCTATCATCCATTGAAGTAACAAAGATATCGACAATAGAATACCTTAAATAACGACAAGGCTACCATCCATTGGAGTAACAAAAATCTCGACAACAGACTAGCTTCCATAATTACAACACTACCATCCATTGGGGTAACAAAAATCTCGATAACAGACTACTTTCTATAATGAAAAGGCTACGTCCATTGGGGTAACAAAAATCTCGACAATAGACTACCTTCCATAACAACAAGGCTACCATCCATTGGAGTAATAAAAATCTCGACAAAAAACTACCTTCCATAATGACAAGGCTACCATCCATTGGAATAAAAAAATCCTCGACAATAGACTACCTTCCATAATGACAAGGCTGCCATCCATTGGAGTAACAAAAATCTCGATAAAAAACTACCTTCCATAATGATAAGGCTACCATCCATTGGAATAACAAAAATATCGACAGTAGACTATCTTCCATAATGACAAGGCTACCATCCATTTGAGTAACAAAAATCTCTATAAAAAACTAACTTCCATAAATATATGGCTACCATCCATTGAAATAACAAAAATATCGACAATAGACTACCTTCCATAATGACATGGCAACCATCTATTGGAGTAACAAAAATCTGAACAACATACTACCTTGCCTAATGACAAGGCTATCATCCGTTGGAGTAACAAAGATATCGACAATAGACTACCTTAAATAATAAAAGGGCTACCATCCATTGGAGTAACAAAAATCTCGACAACAAACTACCTTCCATAATGACAAGGCTACCATCCATTGGAGTAACAAAAATCTCAACAACAGACTACCTTCCATAATGACAAGGCTACCCTCCATTGGGGTAACAAAAATCTCGACAATAGACTACTTTCTATAATGAAAAGGCTACATCCATTGGGGTAACAAAAATCTCAACAATAGACTACCTTCGATAACAACAAGGCTACCATCCATTGGAGTAACAAAAATCTCGACAAAAAACTACCTTCCATAATGACAAGGCTACCATCTATTGGAATAACAAAATCCTCGACAATAGACTACCTTCCATAATGACAAGGCTATCATCCATTGGAGTAATAAAGATATCGACAATAGACTACCTTCCATAATGACAAGGCTACCATCCATTGGAGTAACAAAAATCTCGAAAAAACACTACCTTCCATACTGACAAGGTTATCATCCATTGGAGTAACAAAGATATCGATAACATTCTACCTTTAATAATGACTAGGCTACCATCCATTGGAGTAACAAAAATCTGAACAACAGACTACCTTACATAATGACAAGGCTACAATCCATTGGAGTAACAGAAATCTCAATGATAGACTGCCTTCTATAATGACAAGGCTACAATCCATTAGAGTAACAGAAATCTCAACGACAGACTAGCTTCCATAATACTAGGTTACCATCCATTGGAGTAACAAAAATCTCGACAAAAGACTACCTTCCATAATTAAAAGGCTACCATCCATTGGGGTAACAAAAATCTCGACAACTGACTACCTTCCATAATTACAAGGCTACCATCCATTGGAGTAACAAAAATCTCAACAAAAAACTACCTTCCATAATGACAAGGTTACCATCCATTGGAATAACAAAAATCTCAACAATAGACTACCTTCCATAATGACAAGGCTTCCATCCATTGGAGTAACAAAAATCTTCATAAAAACTACCTTCCATAATGATAAGGCTACCATCCATTGGAATAACAAACATCTCGACAATAGACTACCTTCCATAATGACAAGGCTACCATCCATTGGAGTAACAAAAATCTCGATAAAAAACTACCTTCCATAATGATAAGGCTACTATCCATTGGAATAACAAAAATCTCGACAATAGACTACCTTCCATAATGTAAAGGCTACCATGCATTAGAGTAACAAAAATATGAACAACAGACTACCTTGCATAATGACAAGGCTATCATCCATTCGAGTAATAAAGATATCGACAATAGAGTACCTTAAATAATGACAAGGCTACCATCCATTAGAGTAATAAAAATCTCGACAAAATACTACCTTCCATACTGACAAGGTTACCATCCATTGGAATAACAAAAATCTCGACAACAGACTATCTTCCATAATGACAAGGCTACCATCCATTGGAGTAACAAAAATCTCGACAAAAAAATACCTTCCATAATGACAAGGCTACCATCCATTGGAGTAACAAAAATCTCGACAATAGACTACCTTCCATAATCACAAGGCTACCATCCATTGGAGTAACAAAAATCTGAACAACAGACTACCTTACATAATGACAAGGCTATCATCCATTGGAGTAACAAAAATCTCGATAAAAAACTAACTTCCATAAAGATAAGGCTACCATCCATTGGAATAACAAAAATCTCGACAATAGACTACCTTCCATAATGACAAGGCTACCATCCATTGGAGTAACAAAAATCTGAACAACAAACTACCTTGCATAATGACAAGGCAATCATCCATTGGAGTAACAAAGATATCGACAATAGACTACCTTAAATAATGACAAGGCTACCATCCATTAGAGTAACACAAATCTCGACAAAAGACTACCTTCCATACTGACAAGATTACCATCCATTCGAATAACAAAAATCTCGACAACAGACTATCTTCCAAAATGACAAGGATACCATCCATTGGAGTAACAAAAATCTGAACAACAGACTACCTTACTTAATGACAAGGCTACCATCCATTGGAGTAACAAAAATCTCAACGACAAACTACCTTCCATAATGAAAAGGCTACCATCCATTGGAGTAACAAAAATCTCGACAACAGACTACCTTCCATAATTACAAGGCTATTATCCATTGGGGTAACAAAAATCTCGACAACAGATTACCTTCCATAATGAGAAGGCTACCATCCATTGGAGTAAAAAAAATCTCGTCAACAGACTACCTTCCATAATGACAAGGCTACCATCCATTGGAGTAACAAAAATATTAACAATAAACTACCTTGCATAATGACAAGGCTATCATCCATTGGAGTAACAAAGATATCGACAATAGACTACCTTCCATAATGACAAGGCTACCATCCATTGGAGTAACAAAAATCTCGAAAAAACACTACCTTCCATACTCACAAGTTTATCATCCATTGGACTAACAAAGTTATAGATAACATACTACCTTCAATAATGAGTAGGCAACCATCCATTCGAGTAACAAAAATCTGAACAATAGACTACCTTACATAATGACAAGGCTACAATCCATTGGAGTAACAGAAATCTCGATGATAGACTACCTTCTATAATGACAAGGCTACAATCCATTGGAGTAACAGAAATCTCAACGAGAGACTACCTTCCATAATGACAAGGTTACCATCCATTGGAGTAACAAAAATCTCGACAAAAGTCTACCTTCCATAATTACAAGGCTACCATCCATTGGGGTAACAAAAATCTCGACAACAGACTACCTTCCATAATGACAAGGCTACCATCCATTGGAGTAACAAAAATCTCAACAAAAAACTACCTTCCATAATAACAAGGTTACCATCCATTGGAATATCAAAAATCTCAACAATAGACTACCTTCCATAATGACAAGGCTACCATCCATTGGAGTAACAAAAATCTCGACAACAGACTACCTTCCATAATTACAAGGCTATTATCTATTGGGGTAACAAAAATATCGACAACAGACTACCTTCCATAATGACAAGGCTACCATCCATTGGAGTAAAACAAATCTCGACAACAGACTACCTTCCATAATGACAAGGCTACCATACATTGGAGTAACAAAAATATTAACAATAGACTACCTTGCATAATGACAAGGCTATCATCCATTGGAGTAATAAAGATATCGACAATAGACTACCTTCCATAATGACAAGGCTACCATCCATTGGAGTAACAAAAATCTCGAAAAAACACTACCTTCCATACTGACAAGGTTATCATCCATTGGAGTAACAAAGATATCGATAACATTCTACCTTTAATAATGACTAGGCTACCATCCATTGGAGTAACAAAAATCTGAACAACAGACTACCTTACATAATGACAAGGCTACAATCCATTGGAGTAATAGAAATCTCAATGATAGACTGCCTTCTATAATGACAAGGCTACAATCCATTAGAGTAACAGAAATCTCAACGACAGACTAGCTTCCATAATACTAGGTTACCATCCATTGGAGTAACAAAAATCTCGACAAAAGACTACCTTCCATAATTAAAAGGCTACCATCCATTGGGGTAACAAAAATCTCGACAACTGACTACCTTCCATAATTACAAGGCTACCATCCATTGGAGTAAAAAAAATCTCAACAAAAAACTACCTTCCATAATGACAAGGTTACCATCCATTGGAATAACAAAAATCTCAACAATAGACTACCTTCCATAATGACAAGGCTTCCATCCATTGGAGTAACAAAAATCTTCATAAAAACTACCTTCCATAATGATAAGGCTACCATCCATTGGAATAACAAACATCTCGACAATAGACTACCTTCCATAATGACAAGGCTACCATCCATTGGAGTAACAAAAATCTCGATAAAAAACTACCTTCCATAATGATAAGGCTACTATCCATTGGAATAACAAAAATCTCGACAATAGACTATCTTCCATAATGTAAAGGCTACCATGCATTAGAGTAACAAAAATATGAACAACAGACTACCTTGCATAATGACAAGGCTATCATCCATTCGAGTAATAAAGATATCGACAATAGAGTACCTTAAATAATGACAAGGCTACCATCCATTAGAGTAATAAAAATCTCGACAAAATACTACCTTCCATACTGACAAGGTTACCATCCATTGGAATAACAAAAATCTCGACAACAGACTATCTTCCATAATGACAAGGCTACCATCCATTGGAGTAACAAAAATCTCGACAAAAAAATACCTTCCATAATGACAAGGCTACCATCCATTGGAGTAACAAAAATCTGAACAACAGACTACCTTACATAATGACACAGCTACAATCCATTGGAGTAACAGAAATCTCAACAATAGACTACCTTCTATAATGACAAGGCTACAATCCATTGGAGTAACATAAATCTCAATGACACACTACCTTCCATAATGACAAGGTTACCATCCATTTGAGTAAAAAAAATCTCGACAAAAGACTACCTTCCATAATTACAAGGCTACCATCCATTGGGGTAACAAAAATCTCGACAACAGACTACCTTCCATAATGACAAGGCTACCATCCATTGGAGTAACAAAAATCTCGACAATAGACTACCTTCCATAATCACAAGGCTACCATCCATTGGAGTAACAAAAATCTGAACAACAGACTACCTTACATAATGACAAGGCTATCATCCATTGGAGTAACAAAAATCTAGATAAAAAACTAACTTCCATAAAGATAAGGCTACCATCCATTGGAATAACAAAAATCTCGACAATAGACTACCTTCCATAATGACAAGGCTACCATCCATTGGAGTAACAAAAATCTGAACAACAAACTACCTTGCATAATGACAAGGCTATCATCCATTGGAGTAACAAAGATATCGACAATAGACTACCTTAAATAATGACAAGGCTACCATCCATTAGAGTAACACAAATCTCGACAAAAGCCTACCTTCCATACTGACAAGATTACCATCCATTCGAATAACAAAAATCTCGACAACAGACTATCTTCCATAATGACAAGGATACCATCCATTGGAGTAACAAAAATCTGAACAACAGACTACCTTACTTAATGACAAGGCTACCATCCATTGGAGTAACAAAAATCTCAACGACAAACTACCTTCCATAATGAAAAGGCTACCATCCATTGGAGTAACAAAAATCTCGACAACAGACTACCTTCCATAATTACAAGGCTACTATCCATTGGGGTAACAAAAATCTCGACAACAGATTACCTTCCATAATGAGAAGGCTACCATCCATTGGAGTAAAAAAAATCTCGTCAACAGACTACCTTCCATATTGACAAGGCTACCATCCATTGGAGTAACAAAAATATTAACAATAGACTACCTTGCATAATGACAAGGCTATCATCCATTGGAGTAACAAAGATATCGACAATAGACTACCTTCCATAATGACAAGGCTACCATCCATTGGAGTAACAAAAATCTCGAAAAAACACTACCTTCCATACTCACAAGTTTATCATCCATTGGACTAACAAAGTTATCGATAACATACTACCTTCAATAATGAGTAGGCAACCATCCATTCGAGTAAGAAAAATCTGAACAATAGACTACCTTACATAATGACAAGGCTACAATCCATTGGAGTAATAGAAATCTCGATGATAGACTACCTTCTATAATGACAAGGCTACAATCCATTGGAGTAACAGAAATCTCAACGAGAGACTACCTTCCATAATGACAAGGTTACCATCCATTGGAGTAACAAAAATCTCGACAAAAGTCTACCTTCCATAATTACAAGGCTACCATCCATTGGGGTAACAAAAATCTCGACAACAGACTACCTTCCATAATGACAAGGCTACCATCCATTGGAGTAAAAAAAATCTCAACAAAAAACTACCTTCCATAATAACAAGGTTACCATCCATTGGAATATCAAAAATCTCAACAATAGACTACCTTCCATAATGACAAGGCTACCATCCATTGGAGTAACAAAAATCTTCATAAAAAACTACCCTCCATAATGATAAGGCTACCATCCATTGGAATAACAAACATCTCGACAATAGACTACCTTCCATAATGACAAGTCTACCATCCATTGGAGTAAAAAAATCTCGATAAAAAACTACCTTCCATAATGGTAAGGCTACTATCCATTGGAATAACAAAAATCTCGACAATAGACTACCTTCCATAATGTAAAGGCTACCATCCATTGGAGTAACAAAAATATGAACAACAGACTACCTTGCATAATGACAAGGCTATCATCCATTGGAGTAACAAAGATATCGACAATAGACTACCTTAAATAATGACAAGGCTACCATCCATTAGAGTAATAAAAATCTCGACAAAATACTACCTTCCATACTGACAAGGTTACCATCCATTGGAATAACAAAAATCTCGACAACAGACTATCTTCCATAATGACAAGGCTACCATCCATTGGAGTAACAATAATCTGAACAACAGACTACCCTACATAATGAGAAGGCTACAATCCATTGGAGTAACAAAAATCTAAACGACAGACAACCTTCCATAATGACAAGGTTACCATCCATTGGAGTAAAAAAAATCTCGACAATAGACTACCTTTCATAATGACAAGGCTATCATCCATTGGAATAACAAAGATATCGATAACAGACTACCTTCAATATTGACAAGGATACCATCCATTGGAGTAACAAAAATCTCGACAAAATAGTACCTTCCATAATGACAAGGCTACCATCCATTGGAGTAACAAAGATATCCACAACAGACTACCTTCAATAATGACAAGGCTACCATCATTCGAATAACAAAAATCTCGATAAAAGACTACCTTCCATAATGACAAGGTTACCATCCATTGGAATAACAAAAATCTCGAAAATAGACTACCTTCCATAATGACAAGGCTACCATCCATTGAAGTAACAAAAATCTCGATAAAAAGTAACTTCCATAATGATAAGGCTACCATCCATTGGAATAACAAAAATCTCGAAAATAGACTACCTTCCATTATCACAAGGCTACCATCCATTGGAGTAACAAAAATCTGAACAACAGACTACCTTACATAATGACAAGGCTATCATCCATTGGAGTAACAAATGATATCGATAATAGACTACCTTAAATAATGACAAGGTTACCATCCATTGGAGTAACAAAAATCTTGAAAAAAGACTACCTTCCATTCTGACAAGGTTATCAACAATTGGAGTAGCAAAGATAACGATAACAGACTACCTTAAATAATGACAAGGCTGCCATCCATTGGAATAACAAAAATCGCGACAATAGACTACCTTACATAATGACAAGGCTACCATCCATTGGAGTAACAAAAATCTGAACAACAGACTACATTGCATAATGATAAGACTATCATCCATTGGAGTAACAAAGATATCGACAATAGACTACCTTCCATAATGCCAAGGCTACCATCCATTGGAGTAACAAAAATCTCGACAAAAGACTACCTTCCATAATTACAAGGCTACCATCCATTGGGGTAACAAAAATCTTGACAACAGACTACCTTCCATAGTTACAAGGCTACCATCCATTGGAGTAAAAAAAATCTCGACAACAGACTACCTTCCATAATGACAAGGCTACCATCCATTGGAGTAACAAAAATATGAACAGCAGACTACCTTGCATAATGACAAGGCTATCATCCATTGAAGTAACAAAGATATCGACAATAGATTACCTTCCATAATGACAAGGCTACCATCCATTGGAGTAACAAAAATCTCGAAAAAAGACTACCTTCCATACTGACAAGGTTATCATCCATTGGAGTAACAAAGATAACGATAACAGACTACCTTCAAATATGACAAGGCTACCATCATTTGGAGTAACAAAAATATGAACAACAGACTACCTTACATAATGACAAGGCTACAATCCATTGGAGTAACATAAATCTCGATGATAGACTACCTTCTATAATGACAAGGCTACAATCCATTGGAGTAACAGAAATCTCGATGATAGACTACCTTCTATAATGACAAGGCTACAATCCATTGGAGTAACAGAAATCTCAACGAGAGACTACCTTCCATAATGACAAGGTTACCATCCATTGGAGTAACAAAAATCTCGACAAAAGTCTACCTTCCATAATTACAAGGCTACCATCCATTGGGGTAACAAAAATCTCGACAACAGACTACCTTCCATAATGACAAGGCTACCATCCATTGGAGTAACAAAAATCTCAACAAAAAACTACCTTCCATAATAACAAGGTTACCATCCATTGGAATATCAAAAATCTCACCAATAGACTACCTTCCATAATGACAAGGCTACCATCCATTGGAGTAACAAAAATCTTCATAAAAAACTACCCTCCATAATGATAAGGCTACCATCCATTGGAATAACAAACATCTCGACAATAGACTACCTTCCATAATGACAAGTCTACCATACATTGGAGTAAAAAAATCTCGATAAAAAACTACCTTCCATAATGGTAAGGCTACTATCCATTGGAATAACAAAAATCTCGACAATAGACTACCTTCCATAATGTAAAGGCTACCATCCATTGGAGTAACAAAAATATGAACAACAGACTACCTTGCATAATGACAAGGCTATCATCCATTGGAGTAACAAAGATATCGACAATAGACTACCTTAAATAATGACAAGGCTACCATCCATTAGAGTAATAAAAATCTCGACAAAATACTACCTTCCATACTGACAAGGTTACCATCCATTGGAATAACAAAAATCTCGACAACAGACTATCTTCCATAATGACAAGGCTACCATCCATTGGAGTAACAATAATCTGAACAACAGACTACCCTACATAATGACAAGGCTACAATCCATTGGAGTAACAAAAATCTAAACGATAGACAACCTTCCATAATGACAAGGTTACCATCCATTGGAGTAAAAAAAATCTCGACAATAGACTACCTTTCATAATGACAAGGCTATCATCCATTGGAATAACAAAGATATCGATAACAGACTACCTTCAATATTGACAAGGATACCATCCATTGGAGTAACAAAAATCTCGACAAAATAGTACCTTCCATAATGACAAGGCTACCATCCATTGGAGTAACAAAGATATCCACAACAGACTACCTTCAATAATGACAAGGCTACCATCATTCGAATAACAAAAATCTCGATAAAAGACTACCTTCCATAATGACAAGGTTACCATCCATTGGAATAACAAAAATCTCGAAAATAGACTACCTTCCATAATAACAAGGCTACCATCCATTGGAGTAACAAAAATCTCGATAAAAAGTAACTTCCATAATGATAAGGCTACCATCCATTGGAATAACAAAAATCTCGAAAATAGACTACCTTCCATAATCACAAGGCTACCATCCATTGGAGTAACAAAAATCTGAACAACAGACTACCTTACATAATGACAAGGCTATCATCCATTGGAGTAACAAATGATATCGATAATAGACTACCTTAATAATGACAAGGTTACCATCCATTGGAGTAACAAAAATCTTGAAAAAAGACTACCTTCCATTCTGACAAGGTTATCAACAATTGGAGTAGCAAAGATAACGATAACAGACTACCTTAAATAATGACAAGGCTACCATCCATTGGAATAACAAAAATCGCGACAAAAGACTACCTTACATAATGACAAGGCTACCATCCATTGGAGTAACAAAAATCTGAACAACAGACTACATTGCATAATGATAAGACTATCATCCATTGGAGTAACAAAGATATCGACAATAGACTACCTTCCATAATGCCAAGGCTACCATCCATTGGAGTAACAAAAATCTCGACAAAAGACTACCTTCCATAATTACAAGGCTACCATCCATTGGGGTAACAAAAATCTTGACAACAGACTACCTTCCATAATTACAAGGCTACCATCCATTGGAGTAAAAAAAATCTCGACAACAAACTACCTTCCATAATGACAAGGCTACCATCCATTGGAGTAACAAAAATATGAACAGCAGACTACCTTGCATAATGACAAGGCTATCATCCATTGAAGTAACAAAGATATCGACAATAGATTACCTTCCATAATGACAAGGCTACCATCCATTGGAGTAACAAAAATCTCGAAAAAAGACTACCTTCCATACTGACAAGGTTATCATCCATTGGAGTAACAAAGATAACGATAACAGACTACCTTCAAATATGACAAGGCTACCATCATTTGGAGTAACAAAAATCTGAACAACAGACTACCTTACATAATGACAAGGCTACAATCCATTGGAGTAACATAAATCTCAATGATAGACTACCTTCTATAATGACAAGGCTACAATCCATTGGAGTAACAAAAATCTCAACAAAAGACTACCTTCCATACTGACAAGGTTACCATCCAATGGAATAACAAAAATCTCGACAATAGACTATCTTCCGTAATGACAAGGCTACCATCCATTGAAGTACCAAAATCCTGAACAACAAACTACCTTACATAATGATAAGGCTACCATCCATTGGAGTAACAAAAATATAAACAACAGACTTCCTTGCATAATGACAAGGCTATCATCCATTGTAGTAACAAAGATATTGATAATAGACTACCTTAATAATGACAAGGCTACCATCCATTGGGGTAACAAAAATCTTGACAAAATACTACCTTCCATACTGACAAGGTTACCATCCATTGGAATAACAAAAATCTCGACTACAAACTATCTTCCATAATGACAAGGCTACCATCCATTGGAGTAACAAAAATCTAGTGCAGACAAGAAGATCAGGCCTGTTAAACAATTGTCAAAGCAGATGTCTCAACACAACTCTCAACATCAGAAACAGAGACATATGAAGAAAAGGTACCAAAGATGGATATGTCATCATTGTGGGAGATATGGCCACATAAAGCCCTTCTGCTTCAGATTGCATGGATACCCCAATCAAAACTCAGGTGTCAAACCTAAGTCTAAAAAGGTACCACATACCCCTCAATGGAAGTAAAAGGCTACTGCCCTGATAGCCCATACTTCCTTGAGAGTGTCTGCAAAGGAAGGCTGGTACTTTGACAGTGGGTGTTCTAAACACATGACTGGAATAAAGAACATTCTCAATCATGTTAAACCTCACAACACTAGTTATGTGACCTTTGGAGATGGTGCTAAAGGTGAAATCAAAGGAGTTGGTAATTTGGACTGCCCTGAAGTTCCAAGTCTGAGTGAAGTCTTGCTGGTAAAAGGGATGACTGCTAATCTATTTAGTATCAGTCAATTATGTGATCTAGGATTCAAGGTCAACTTCTCAAAATCTGAATGTCTAGTAATTAATGAAAAACTAGAAGTTGTAATGAAAGGAATCAGATCCAAAGATAATTGTTACTTGTGGCAGCCTGAGAACACTAATAACTCCACTATGTGTCCAATTACCAAAGAAGAAAAAGAGATGAAACTGTGGCATCATAAGCTTGGTCATCTTCATCTAAGAAGAATGAAAAGAGCTATCTCTATGGAAGCAGTCAGAAGGACTCCAAAACTACAGATTGATAAAAGAAGGGTTTGTGGT
The DNA here is from genome assembly GCA_948472305.1 of Vicia faba. NCBI lineage: Eukaryota > Viridiplantae > Streptophyta > Magnoliopsida > Fabales > Fabaceae > Vicia > Vicia faba. The sequence continues at coordinate 582,473,975 of OX451739.1, read as the reverse complement.
GAACTTAAAATTGAAAGGCTTGGTAAAAAGAAACATGTCTATGATGTGGTGAATAAACTTGAAGAAGGATGTGTTGTCAGAACCAGAAGTAATCATGACAAGGATGTTGGAAACAACAAGTCTAATAAATTATGTTTCCCTGAAGAAATGAGTCGTGAAGTCTCTTCTCCTATAACTCTCCATCAAAATGGAGTGGACAAAAAGAAAATCATTCAAGAATCAACCAGAACTATGATTCATGTCAAAAGAATGCCTTCCCAACTCTGTGCAGAAATGGTTGCAGCTAGGAACAACTGTTCTCAAAATATCTGGACAAAACAGATGCTCACTGAGTATAATGTCTCACAAGATGTTGTGACATTATATTGTGACAATCTTAATACAATCAATATTTCCATGAAACCTATTCAGCATAGCAGGACCAAGCACATTGACTTTGTAGAGAAGAAGTCAATTAAACTAGAACATGGTATCATTAAGCTTCAGCTGGCTGATTCTTCTACCAAGGCTCTTGTTGGAAATAAACTTGAAAACTTGAGGGGCAGGTTGGGTATTTGCCAACATGAGAAATTATAGCAATTAATTTTGCTTAAAACAAGGGTTGAAGGAGTTAATTTTGTTAAGTCTATTTTTAGTGGGTTAATCATATGTTTTCCAAATTCTTTCAAAATACTTAAGAAGTTGAAAAGACTCTCTTTTTCCTCCTACCTCTCTCGACTTTGCAACCTGTTCCCTTCTCTCAATCAAAATTTTCTCTCAAATTGCTACTGGTGCTCTAAGTCAATCAAAATGTCTCAGACATCATCTTTAACCAAGGCGACTTCATCATCCTCATCATCTTCATCATCTGACCAAGACTCTAGAGCAATCACCACATGCATAGAATCTGATGTTCTTGAGGTCACTCCTCTCAGAGAGATGGCAAATGACCCCGCCAAAGTCCAAAAGCTGAGAACTAGACATGAAGGAAGAGCTCAAGCTGCAGCCTCTGGTAATCCTTCTCATCCTTCTTCTTCTGTACCAAATAGAGAAGGATCAGTTCAAGTTCATCAAGCTATTGCTAGGCTTGTTACTAGTATACTAAGCGGAAACCAACCTGTACCGGGGATTTCTGTCCCTTTAAATCAATTAGGAAGCCCAAATGTGGACGTCTCTAAGAATGTAGATGTCTCTGAGAATGTTGTGACACAAAATGACAACATTCAGAACCCTTCAGAAAAGAATGCTGATCCACCTATCATTGATGTGGATGAGGATTACTCAGATAATGATCTGATTGCCAATGTAAACCCTAGCATAGCTAGGAGATTGATGAAAAGAAAGGGTAATCAGAATGATACAAAATGTGTGTCCAAAGATAAACCTGCTGTTAAGAAATCCAAGGCTGAAGGCATGGCTGGGGTAGAATCTTTGAAAACTATTCAGTCCAAAGGGAAGGTGAAAGCCCAGGTGCATACTGCTAGACAACCAATTTCAAAGAAGAGAAAAGAACCTGAATCTTCTGATTCTGATGAGGAATCAGAGTTTGAGATTGATGCTGAAGAAATTCCTATCAAAAGGAAGCTCCCCTCCAGCAAAATTTCTAGAGTTCCTGAAGTCCCAACAGACAACATCTATTTTCATCATCCTGACAATGCAAACAGATGGAAGTATGTTTGCTTAAAGAGAATAGCTTTAGAAAGAGAACTCAACAATGATGCCATGGAGTGCAAAGACATCATGGACCTGATCAAGAATGCTGGACTGATGAAGACAGTGATAAAATTTAACAAGTGTTATGAAAATCTGGTCAAGGAGTTCATAGTTAACTTGTCTAATGATTGTGCTGATGGAAGGTCAGCTGACTTTGAAAGTGTTTTTGTTAGAGGAAGAAGGGTTAATTTCTCTCCATCAGAAATTAACAAATTTCTTGGAAGAACAAATGAGGATTGTCCTGATATGGAAGTCACTGACAATGAAGTTTGTCAAACCATCACAACAAGGCAAGTGAAGTGCTGGCCCATGAAAGGAAAGCTGAATGCCAGCAAACTTAGCATGAAATTTGCCATCCTGCACAAGATTGGTGCAGCCAACTGGGTGCCTACAAACCATAAATCAACTATCTCCACAGGATTGGGGAGATTTATTTATGTTGTGGGAACCAAGACTGCTTTTGACTATGGCAGGTATATTTTTGAACAAACTTTAAAACATGCTGGTAGTTATGCTGTCAAAGGACCAATTGCCTTTCCCTCCCTCCTTTGTGGAATTATCCTTGCACAATAACCTGATATCCTGGTGGCAAGAGATATTGCTTGCAAAAGAGCTCCTGCCCTTGGGTTGCACTACAAACTGTTTCAGGGATCTCATGCTCCTGATATTGTCATAACATCAGCTGAGACATCGTCTGTGAAGACCCAGTCCAAGACATCTGATGTCATAGCTGTATTAAAAGAGACCTGCAAAGAACTGGAAGCTAGGAAAAAGACCCTAGAAATCCTAATTGCCAGGTTAGAAAAGGAGGAAGCTGAAGGAAACAGAAGGGAAGATGGTGAAGGTCATCTCAATACTGAAGAAACTAGCTCCTCTGAGTCTGATGACAGTGCTTAAAGGTTGGTTGCTGTTTGGTGGAGTTGATGCTGGTCCCTGGTGGAGTTTGGAAGTGTGTTTAGTTTTTAGCTGCTGCTCTTATTACTTTTTCTGGATGACTGTATAATTTTTATGAACATGTATCTTTGGCCCATTTGTGGCTAAAGAGGGGGAGATATATTTTGGTACTTACTTAATTAGACATTCTATTTTTCTGCAGTCATTTCTTTCTGCTGCTAACTATCTCTGATTGCTTAGGGTCTTTAGCCAAAAATCTGCCAAAGGGGGAGTTTGTAGTTGTTTAGTTATTGGCTTGCATTTTTGGTAAAACCCAAGTGTATGTGTGAATGTCATGACTGATGTCATAACATTCTAGTTTAGTTTGTACTTATTCATTAGGTACCTTTGCAGAAAAATATTGTCATACAGGTACTGATGTTTATGAGTGTGTATCTGAGCATTTTGCAAAATGATCACATTTACCAAAATCAGTAAACAGGAATTCAGATGTCATAATAAATGTTAAGACATCCTGTTCTGAACTAACAGGTTTGCAGTTTGGTTAATTCTGAGTTTTTTCAGGAAAATGACTCAGTCTTTCCAGAACAGAATCCTGTGTTTTCTTTGGGTTAACCTAGCTCAACCCTAACCTGGTTGATAAAGTCCTGTGACCTAGTCTTAAGGTCAAATGGAATTAACCCTAGCTTTTTGTGGAAACCCTAACTGAAGATGCAGCTGCTATATATTCAACAGAGCTGCTGTTTTGAAAGCAATCCCTTTTTGGACAGAAGATCATTTGTAAGCTGTATAGTTTTAACTATTGTAATCCAAGCAATTATCATTGTGATAAGTGACTTGGAATAGGTTTTTAATTGTAAGGGTTGTGTAGCACTCAAAGCTTTGAAGCAAGAGTGTTTGTATGTCTCTTGACTAAAGCTGTGAAGCAGAGTCAAGTTAGGTGTGTGTATCACTCAAAGCTGTGAAGCAAGAGTGGTTGTGTTGCTTGATTAAAAAGCTGTGAAGCTTAATCAAGTGTATGTTTTTGAAGAGTGTCTTCATCAATTCATTAGTCAAATTGTTTTATGTATCACTGCTGTGATTGAGGGGGAGTGAGTAGGAACTCAGGTTTAAGTTGTACTTAGATTGAAATTGCATTGGGTAGGTGTTAAGTGAAGGAGATAAACTGGTTGGTTTATTCCTGAATTAACATCTCTTATAGTGGATGTCCTCCCTGGCTTGGTAGCCCCCAGAGTAGGTGTTGTTGCACACTGAACTGGGTAAACAATTGACTGTGTTCTTTACTGTTTTTGTATTTACTGTCTTATAGAAAGTCAGATACGGTGTCATAACATTGAACGTGACATTAAGTATCTGTAGCAAGAATTTCAACAAGGCTACCATCCATTGGAGTTACAAAAATATGAACAACTGACTACCTTGCATAATGACAAGGCTATCATCCATTGGAGTAACAAATGATATCGATAATAGACTACCTTAAATAATGACAAGGCTACCATCCATTAGACTAACAAAAATCTCGACAAAAGACTACCTTCCATACTGACAAGGTTACCATCCATTGGAATAACAAAAATCTCGACAACAAACTATCTTCCATAATGACAAGGCTACCATCCATTGGAGTAACAAAAATCTCAACAAAAAACTACCTTCCATAATGACAAGTCTACCATCCATTGGAATAACAAAAACCTCAACAATAGACTACCTTCCATAATGACAAGGCTACCATCCATTGGAGTAACCAAAATCTCCATAAAAAACTACCTTCCATAATGATAAGGCTACCATCCATTGGAATAACAAACATCTCGACAATAGACTACCTTCCATAATGACAAGCCTACCATCCATTGGAGTAACAAAAATATGAACAACAGACTACCTTGCATAATGACAAGGCTATCATCCATTGTAGTAACTAAGATATCGACAATAGACTACCTTAAATAATGACAAGGCTACCATCCATTGGAGTAACAAAAATCTCGACAAAATACTACCTTCCATACTGACAAGGTTACCATCCATTGGAATAACAAAAATCTCGACAACAGACTATTTTCCATAATGACATGGCTACCATCCATTGGACTAACAAAAATATGAACAACAGACTACCTTACACAATGACAAGGCTACAATCCACTGGAGTAACAAAAATCTAAACGACAGACAACCTTCCATAATGACAAGGTTACCATCCATTGGAGTAAAACAAATCTCGCAATAGACTACCTTCCATAATGACAAGGCTATCATCCATTGGAGTAACAAACATATCGATAACAGACTACCTTCAATATTGACAAGGCTACCATCCATTGGAGTAACAAAAATCTCGACAAAATACTACCTTCCATAATGACAAGGCTACCATCCAATGGAGTAACAAAGATATCGAAAACAGACTATCTTCCATAATGACAAGGCTACCATTCATTGGAATAACAAAAATCTCGACAATAGACTACCTTCCATAATGACAAGGCTACCATCCATTGGAGTAACAATAATCTGAACAACAGACTACCTTGCATAATGACAAGGATATCATCCATTGGAGTAATAAATGATATCGCCAATAGACTACCTTAAATAATGACAAGGCTACCATCCATTGGAGTAACAAAAATCTCCATAAAAAACTACCTTCCGTAATGATAAGGCTACCATCCATTGGAATAACAAACTTCTCGACAATAGACTACCTTCCATAATGACAAGGCTACCATCAATTAGAGTAACAAAATTCTCGATAAAAAACTACCTTCCATAATGATAAGGCTACCATCCATTGGAATAACAAAAATCTCGATAATAGAATACCTTCCATAATGACAAGGCTATCATCCATTGGAGTAACAAAAATCTGAACAACAGACTACATTGCATAATGACAAGGCTATCATCCATTGGAGTAACAAAGATATCGACAATAGACTACCTTAAATAATGACAAGGCTACCATCCATTGGAGTAACAAAAATCTCGACAAAAGACTACCTTCCATAATGACAAGGTTACCATCCATTGGAATAACAAAAATCTCGACAATAGACTACCTTCCATAATGACAAGGCTACCATCCATTGGAGTAACAAAAATCTCGATAAAAAACTAACTTCCATAATGACAAGGATACCATCCATTGGAGTAACAAAAATATGAACAACAGACTACCTTGCATAATGACAAGGCTATCATCCATTGTAGTAACAAATATATCGACAATAGACTACCTTAAATAATGACAAGGCTACCATCCACTGGAGTAACAAAAATCTCGACAAAATACTACCTTCCATACTGAGAAGGTTACCATCCATTGGAATAACAAAAATCTCGACAACAGACTATCTTCCATAATGACATGGCTACCATTCAATGGAGTAACAAAAATCTGAACAACAGACTACCTTACATAATGACAAGGTTACAATCCATTGTAGTAACAAAAATCTAAACGACAGACAACCTTCCATAATGACAAGGTTACCATCCATTGGAGTAAAAAAAATCTCGACAATAGACTACCTTCCATAATAACAAGGCTATCATCCATTGGAGTAACAAAGATATCGATAACAGACTACCTTCAATATTGACAAGGCTACCATCCATTGGAGTAACAAAAATCTCGACAAAATACTACCTTCCATAATGACAAGGTTACCATCCATTGGAGTAACAAAGATATCGACAACAGACTATCTTCCATAATGACAAGGCTACCATCCATTGGAATAACAAAAATCTCGACAATAGACTACCTTCCATAATGACAAGGCTACCATCCATTGGAGTAACAAAAATCTGAACAACAGACTACCTTGCATAATGACAAGGCTATCATCCATTGGAGTAACAAATGATATCGACAATAGACTACCTTAAATAATGACATGGCTACCATCCATTAGACTAACAAAAATCTCGACACAAGACTACCTTCCATACTGACAAGGTTACCATCCATTGGAATAACAAAAATCTCGACAACAAACTATCTTCCATAATGACAAGGCTACCATACATTGGAGTAACAAAAATCTCAACAAAAAACTACCTTCCATAATGACAAGGCTACCATCCATTGGAATAACAAAAATCTCAACAATAGACTACCTTCCATAATGACAAGGCTACCAGCCATTGGAGTACGCAAAATCTCCATAAAAAACTACCTTCCATAATGATAAGGCTACCATCCATTGGGATAACAAACATCTCGACAATAGACTACCTTCCATAATGACAAGCCTACCATCCATTGGAGTAACAAAAATATGAATAACAGACTACCTTGCATAATGACAAGGCTATCATCCATTGTAGTAACTAAGATATCGATAATAGACTACCTTAAATAATGACAACGCTACCATCCATTGGAGTAACAAAAATCTCGACAAAATACTACCTTCCATAATGACAAGGTTACCATCCATTGGAATAACAAAAATATCGACAACAGACTATCTTCCATAATGACATGGCTACCATCCATTGGAGTAACAAAAATATGAACAACAGACTACCTTACATAATGTCAAGGCTACAATCCATTGGAGTAACAAAAATCTAAATGACAGACAACCTTCCATAATGACAAGGTTACCATCCATTGGAGTAAAAAAAATCTCGACAATAGACTACCTTCCATAATGACAAGGCTATCATCCATTGGAGTAACAACGATATCGATAACAGACTACCTTCAAAATTGACAAGGCTACCATCCATTGGAGTAACAAAAATCTCGACAAAATACTACCTTCCATAATGACAAGGCTACCATCCATTAGAGTAACAAAGATATCGACAACAGACTATCTTCCATAATGACAAGGCTACCATCCATTGGAATAACAAAAATCTCGAGAATAGACTACCTTCCATAATGACAAGGCTACCATCCATTGGAGTAACAAAAATCTGAACAACAGACTACCTTGCATAATGACAAGGCTATCATCCATTGGAGTAACAAATGATATCGACAATAGACTACCTTAAATAATGACAAGGCTACCATCCATTGGAGTAACAAAAATCTCGACAAAAGACTACCTTCCATACTGACAAGGTTACCATCCATTGGAATAAGAAAAATCTCGACAACAAACTATCTTCCATAATGACAAGTCTAACATCAATTGGAGTAACAAAATTCTCGATAAAAAACTACTTTCCATAATGATAAGGCTACCATCCATTGGAATAACAAACATCTCGACAATAGACTACCTTCCATAATGACAAGGCTACCATCCATTGGAGTAACAAAAATCTGAACAACAGACTACATTGCATAATGACAAGGCTATCATCCATTGGAGTAACAAAGATATCGACAATAGACAACCTTAAATAATGACAAGGCTACAATCCATTGGAGTAACAAAAATCTCAACAAAAGACTACCTTCCATACCGACAAGGTTACCATCCATTGGAATAACAAAAATCTCGACAATAGACTATCTTCCATAATGACAAGGCTACTATCCATTGGGGTAACAAAATCCTGAACAACAAACTACTTTACATAATGATAAGGCTACCATCCATTGGACTAATAAAAATCTCGACAAAAGACTACCTTCCATACTGACAAGGTTACCATCCATTAGAATAACAAAAATCACGACAACAAACTATCTTCCATAATGACAAGGCTACCATCCATTGGAGTAACAAAAATCTCAACAAAAAACTACCTTCCATAATGACAAGGCTACCATCCATTGGAATAACAAAAATCTCAACAATAGACTACCTTACATAATGATAAGGCTACCATCCATTGGAGTAACAAAAATCTCGACAAAAGACTACCTTCCATAATGACAAGGTTACCATCCATTGGAATAACAAAAATCTCGACAATAGACTACCTTCCATAATGACAAGGCTACCATCCATTGGAGTAACAAAAATCACGATAAAAAACTACCTTCCATAATGATAAGGCTACCATCCATTGGAATAACAAACATCTCGACAATAGACTACCTTCCATAATGACAAGGCTACCATCCATTAGAGTAACAAAAATCTCGACAAAAAACTACCTTCTATAATGATAAGGCTACCATCCATTGGAATAACAAAAATCTCGATAATAGAATACCTTCCATAATGACAAGGCTACCATCCATTGGAGTAACAAAAATATGAACAACAAACTACATTGCATAATGAAAAGGCTATCATCCATTGGAGTAACAAAGATATCGACAATAGACTACCTTAAATAATGACAAGGCTACCATCCATTGGAGTAACAAAAATCTCAACAAAAGACTACCTTCCATACTGACAAGGTTACCATCCATTAGAATAACAAAAATCTCGACAACAAACTATCTTCCATAATGACAAGGCTACCATCCATTGGAGTAACAAAATCCTGAACAACAAACTACCTTACATAATGATAAGGCTACCATCCATTGGAGTAACAAAAATCTCGACAAAAGACTACCTTCCATAATGATAGGGTTACCATCCATTGGAATAACAAAAATCTCGACAATAGACTACCTTCCATAATGACAAGGCTACCATCCATTGGAGTAACAAAAATCTCGATAAAAAACTAACTTCCATAATGATAAGGCTACCATCCATTGGAATAACAAAAATCTCGACAATAGACTACCTTCCATAATCACAAGGCTACCATCCATTGGAGTAACAAAAATATGAACAACAGACTACCTTGCATAATGACAAGGCTATAATCCATTGGAGTAACAAAGATATCGACAATAGACTACCTAAATAATGACAAGGATACCATCCATTGGAGTAACAAAAATCTGAACAAAAGACTACCTTCCATACTTACAAGGCTACCATCCATTCGAATAACAAAAATCTCGACAACAAACTAACTTCCATAATGACAAGGCTACCATCCATTGGAGTAACAAAAATCACGACAACAGACTACCTTCCATAATTACAATGCTACCATCCATTGGGTTAACAAAAATCTCGACAACATACTACCTTCCATAATGAAAAGGTTACCATCCATTGTGGTAAAAAAAATCTCAACAACAAACTACGTTCCATAATGACAAGGCTACCATCCATTGGAGTAACAAAAATATGAACAACAGACTACCTTGCATAATGACAAGGCTATCATCCATTGGAGTAACAAAGATATCGACAATAGACTACCTTCCATAATGACAAGGCTACCATCCATTGGAGTAACAAAAATCTCGAAGAAAGACTACCTTCCATACTGACAAGGTTATCATCCATTGGAGTAACAAAGATAACGATAACAAACTACCTTCAATAATGACAAGGCTACCATCCATTGGAGTAACAAAAATCTGAACAACAGACTACCTTACATAATGACAAGGCTACAATCCATTGGAGTAACAGAAATCTCAATGACAGACTACCTTCCATAATGACAATGTTACCATCCTTTGGAGTAACAAAAATCTCGACAAAAGACTACCTTCCATAATTACAAGGCTACCATCCATTAGGGTAACAAAAATCTCGACAACAAACTACCTTCCATAATGACAAGGCTACCATCCATTGGAGTAACAAAAATCTCAACAAAAAACTACCTTCCATAATGACAAGGCTACCATCCATTGGATTAACAAAAATCTCAACAATAGACTACCTTCCATAATGACAAGGATACCATCCATTGGAGTAACAAAAATCTCTATAAAAAACTACCTTCCATAATGATAAGGCTACCATCCATTGGAATAACAAACATCTCGACAATAGACTATCTTCCATAATGACAAGGCTACCATCCATTGGAGTAACAAAAATATGAACAATAGACTACCTTGCATAATGACAAGGCTATTATCCATTGTAGTAACAAAGATATCGACAATAGACTACCTTAAATAATGACAAGGATACCATCCATTGGAGTAACAAAAATCTGAACAAAAGACTACCTTCCATACTTACAAGGCTACCATCCATTCGAATAACAAAAATCTCGACAACAAACTAACTTCCATAATGACAAGGCTACCATCCATTGGAGTAACAAAAATCTCGACAACAGACTACCTTCCATAATTACAAGGCTACAAACCATTGGGTTAAAAAAAATCTCAACAACAGACTACCTTCCATAATGACAAGGCTACCATCCATTTGAGTAAAAAAAATCTCAACAACAAACTACCTTCCATAATGACAAGGCTACCATCCATTGGAGTAACAAAAATATGAACAGCAGACTACCTTGCATAATGACAAGGCTATCATCCATTGGAGTAACAAAGATATCGACAATAGACTACCTTCCATAATGACAAGGCTACCATCCATTGGAGTAACAAAAATCTCAAAGAAAGACTACCTTCCATACTGACAAGGTTATCATCCATTGGAGTAACAAAGATAACGATAACAAACTACCTTCAATAATGACAAGGCTACCATCCATTGGAGTAACAAAAATCTGAACAACAGACTACCTTACATAATGACAAGGCTACATTCCATTGGAGTAACAGAAATCTCAACGACAGACTACCTTCCATAATGACAAGGTTACCATCCATTGGAATAACAAAAATCTCGACAATAGACTACCTTCCATAATGACAAGGCTACCATCCATTGGAGTAACAAAAATCTCGATAAAAAACTAACTTCCATAATGATAAGGCTACCATCCATTGGAATAACAAAAATCTCGACAATAGACTACCATAAATAATGACAAGGCTACCATCCATTGTGGTAACAAAAATCTCGACAAAAGACTACCTTCCATACTGACAAGGTTACCATCCATTGGAATAAGAAAAATCTCGACAACAAACTATCTTCCATAATGACAAGTCTAACATCAATTGGAGTAACAAAATTCTCGATAAAAAACTACTTTCCATAATGATAAGGCTACCATCCATTGGAATAACAAACATCTCGACAATAGACTACCTTCCATAATGACAAGGCTACCATCCATTGGAGTAACAAAAATCTGAACAACAGACTACATTGCATAATGACAAGGCTATCATCCATTGGAGTAACAAAGATATCGACAATAGACTACCTTAAATAATGACAAGGCTACAATCCATTGGAGTAACAAAAATCTCAACAAAAGACTACCTTCCATACCGACAAGGTTACCATCCATTAGAATAACAAAAATCTCGACAATAGACTATCTTCCATAATGACAAGGCTACTATCCATTTGGGTAACAAAATCCTGAACAACAAACTACTTTACATAATGATAAGGCTACCATCCATTGGACTAACAAAAATCTCGACAAAAGACTACCTTCCATACTGACAAGGTTACCATCCATTAGAATAACAAAAATCACGACAACAAACTATCTTCCATAATGACAAGGCTACCATCCATTGGAGTAACAAAAATCTCAACAAAAAACTACCTTCCATAATGACAAGGCTACCATCCATTGGAATAACAAAAATCTCAACAATAGACTACCTTACATAATGATAAGGCTACCATCCATTGGAGTAACAAAAATCTCGACAAAAGACTACCTTCCATAATGACAAGGTTACCATCCATTGGAATAACAAAAATCTCGACAATAGACTACCTTCCATAATGACAAGGCTACCATCCATTGGAGTAACAAAAATCACGATAAAAAACTACCTTCCATAATGATAAGGCTACCATCCATTGGAATAACAAACATCTCGACAATAGACTACCTTCCATAATGACAAGGCTACCATCCATTAGAGTAACAAAAATCTCGATAAAAAACTACCTTCTATAATGATAAGGCTACCATCCATTGGAATAACAAAAATCTCGATAATAGAATACCTTCCATAATGACAAGGCTACCATCCATTGGAGTAACAAAAATATGAACAACAAACTACATTGCATAATGACAAGGCTATCATCCATTGAAGTAACAAAGATATCGACAATAGACTACCTTAAATAATGACAAGGCTACCATCCATTGGAGTAACAAAAATCTCAACAAAAGAGTACCTTCCATACTGACAAGGTTACCATCCATTAGAATAACAAAAATCTCGACAACAAACTATCTTCCATAATGACAAGGCTACCATCCATTGGAGTAACAAAATCCTGAACAACAAACTACCTTACATAATGATAAGGCTACCATCCATTGGAGTAACAAAAATCTCGACAAAAGACTACCTTCCATAATGACAAGGTTACCATCCATTGGAATAACAAAAATCTCGACAATAGACTACCTTCCATAATGACAAGGCTACCATCCATTGGAGTAACAAAAATCACGATAAAAAACTACCTTCCATAATGATAAGGCTACCATCCATTGGAATAACAAACATCTCGACAATAGACTACCTTACATAATGATAAGGCTACCATCCATTAGAGTAACAAAAATCTCGATAAAAAACTACCTTCTATAATGATAAGGCTACCATCCATTGGAATAACAAAAATCTCGATAATAGAATACCTTCCATAATGACAAGGCTACCATCCATTGGAGTAACAAAAATATGAACAACAAACTACATTGCATAATGACAAGGCTATCATCCATTGGAGTAACAAAGATATCGACAATAGACTACCTTAAATAATGACAATGCTACCATCCATTGGAGTAACAAAAATCTCAACAAAAGACTACCTTCCATACTGACAAGGTTACCATCCATTAGAATAACAAAAATCTCGACAACAAACTATCTTCCATAATGACAAGGCTACCATCCATTGGAGTAACAAAATCCTGAACAACAAACTACCTTACATAATGATAAGGCTACCATCCATTGGAGTAACAAAAATCTCGACAAAAGACTACCTTCCATAATGATAAGGTTACCATCCATTTGAATAACAAAAATCTCGACAATAGACTACCTTCCATAATGACAAGGCTACCATCCATTGGAGTAACAAAAATCTCGATAAAAAACTAACTTCCATAATGATAAGGCTACCATCCATTGGAATAACAAAAATCTCGACAATAGACTACCTTCCATAATCACAAGGCTACCATCCATTGGAGTAACAAAAATATGAACAACAGACTACCTTGCATAATGACAAGGCTATAATCCATTGGAGTAACAAAGATATCGACAATAGACTACCTTAAATAATGAAAAGGATACCATCCATTGGAGTAACAAAAATCTGAACAAAAGACTACCTTCCATACTTACAAGGCTACCATCCATTCGAATAACAAAAATCTCGACAACAAACTAACTTCCATAATGACAAGGCTACCATCCATTGGAGTAACAAAAATCACGACAACAGACTACCTTCCATAATTACAAGGCTACCATCCATTGGGTTAACAAAAATCTCAACAACAGACTACCTTCCAAAATGACAAGGCTACCATCCATTTGAGTAAAAAAAATCTCAACAACAAACTACCTTCCATAATGACAAGGCTACCATCCATTGGAGTAACAAAAATATGAACAACAGACTACCTTGCAAAATGACAAGGCTATCATCCATTGAAGTAACAAAGATATCGACAATAGACTACCTTCCATAATGACAAGGCTACCATCCATTGGAGTAACAAAAATCTCGAAGAAAGACTACCTTCCATACTGACAAGGTTATCATCCATTGGAGTAACAAAGATAACGATAACAAACTACCTTCAATAATGACAAGGCTACCATCCATTGGAGTAACAAAAATCTGAACAACAGACTACCTTACATAATGACAAGGCTACATTCCATTGGAGTAACAGAAATCTCAACGACAGACTACCTTCCATAATGACAAGGTTACCATCCATTGGAATAACAAAAATCTCGACAATAGACTACCTTCCATAATGACAAGGCTACCATCCATTGGAGTAACAAAAATCTTGATAAAAAACTAACTTCCATAATGATAAGGCTACCATCCATTGGAATAACAAAAATCTCGACAATAGACTACCTTAAATAATGACAAGGCTACCATCCATTGGGGTAAAAAAAATCTCGACAAAAGACTACCTTCCATACTGACAAGGTTACCATCCATTGGAATAAGAAAAATCTCGACAACAAACTATCTTCCATAATGACAAGTCTAACATCAATTGGAGTAACAAAATTCTCGATAAAAAACTACTTTCCATAATGATAAGGCTACCATCCATTGGAATAACAAACATCTCGACAATAGACTACCTTCCATAATGACAAGGCTACCATCCATTGGAGTAACAAAAATCTGAACAACAGACTACATTGCATAATGACAAGGCTATCATCCATTGGAGTAACAAAGATATCGACAATAGACTACCTTAAATAATGACAAGGCTACAATCCATTGGAGTAACAAAAATCTCAACAAAAGACTACCTTCCATACCGACAAGGTTACCATCCATTGGAATAACAAAAATCTCGACAATAGACTATCTTCCATAATGACAAGGCTACTATCCATTTGGGTAACAAAATCCTGAACAACAAACTACTTTACATAATGATAAGGCTACCATCCATTGGACTAACAAAAATCTCGACAAAAGACTACCTTCCATACTGACAAGGTTACCATCCATTAGAATAACAAAAATCACGACAACAAACTATCTTCCATAATGACAAGGCTACCATCCATTGGAGTAACAAAAATCTCAACAAAAAACTACCTTCCATAATGACAAGGCTACCATCCATTGGAATAACAAAAATCTCAACAATAGACTACCTTACATAATGATAAGGCTACCATCCATTGGAGTAACAAAAATCTCGACAAAAGACTACCTTCCATAATGATAAGGTTACCATCCATTGGAATAACAAAAATCTCGACAATAGACTACCTTCCATAATGACAAGGCTACCATCCATTGGAGTAACAAAAATCACGATAAAAAACTACCTTCCATAATGATAAGGCTACCATCCATTGGAATAACAAACATCTCGACAATAGACTACCTTCCATAATGACAAGGCTACCATCCATTAGAGTAACAAAAATCTCGATAAAAAACTACCTTCTATAATGATAAGGCTACCATCCATTGGAATAACAAAAATCTCGATAATAGAATACCTTCCATAATGACAAGGCTACCATCCATTGGAGTAACAAAAATATGAACAACAAACTACATTGCATAATGACAAGGCTATCATCCATTGGAGTAACAAAGATATCGACAATAGACTACCTTAAATAATGACAAGGCTACCATCCATTGGAGTAACAAAAATCTCAACAAAAGACTACCTTCCATACTGACAAGGTTACCATCCATTAGAATAACAAAAATCTCGACAACAAACTATCTTCCATAATGACAAGGCTACCATCCATTGGAGTAACAAAATCCTGAACAACAAACTACCTTACATAATGATAAGGCTACCATCCATTGGAGTAACAAAAATCTCGACAAAAGAGTACCTTCCATAATGATAAGGTTACCATCCATTGGAATAACAAAAATCTCGACAATAGACTACCTTCCATAATGACAAGGCTACCATCCATTGGAGTAACAAAAATCTCGATAAAAAACTAACTTCCATAATGATAAGGCTACCATCCATTGGAATAACAAAAATCTCGACAATAGACTACCTTCCATAATCACAAGGCTAACATCCATTGGAGTAACAAAAATATGAACAACAGACTACCTTGCATAATGACAAGGCTATAATCCATTGGAGTAACAAAGATATCGACAATAGACTACCTTAAATAATGAAAAGGATACCATCCATTGGAGTAACAAAAATCTGAACAAAAGACTACCTTCCATACTTACAAGGCTACCATCCATTCGAATAACAAAAATCTCGACAACAAACTAACTTCCATAATGACAAGGCTACCATCCATTGGAGTAACAAAAATCACGACAACAGACTACCTTCCATAATTACAAGGCTACCATCCATTGGGTTAACAAAAATCTCAACAACAGACTACCTTCCATAATGACAAGGCTACCATCCATTTGAGTAACAAAAATATGAACAACAGACTACCTTGCATAATGACAAGGCTATCATCCATTGAAGTAACAAAGATATCCACAATAGACTACCTTCCATAATGACAAGGCTACCATCCATTGGAGTAACAAAAATCTCGAAGAAAGACTACCTTCCATACTGACAAGGTTATCATCCATTAGAGTAACAAAGATAACGATAACAAACTACCTTCAATAATGACAAGGCTACCATCCATTGGAGTAACAAAAATCTGAACAACAGACTACCTTACATAATGACAAGGCTACAATCCATTGGAGTAACAGAAATCTCAACGACAGACTACCTTCCATAATGACAATGTTACCATCCATTGGAGTAACAAAAATCTCGACAAAAGACTACCTTCCATAATTACAAGGCTACCATCCATTAGGGTAACAAAAATCTCGACAACAAACTACCTTCCATAATGACAAGGCTACCATCCATTGGAGTAACAAAAATCTCAACAAAAAACTACCTTCCATAATGACAAGGCTACCATCCATTGGATTAACAAAAATCTCAACAATAGACTACCTTCCATAATGACAAGGATACCATCCATTGGAGTAACAAAAATCTCCATAAAAAACTACCTTCCATAATGATAAGGCTACCATCCATTGGAATAACAAACATCTCGACAATAGACTACCTTCCATAATGACAAGGCTACCATCCATTGGAGTAACAAAAATATGAACAATAGACTACCTTGCATAATGACAAGGCTATTATCCATTGTAGTAACAAAGATATCGACAATAGACTACCTTAAATAATGACAAGGATACCATCCATTGGAGTAACAAAAATCTGAACAAAAGACTACCTTCCATACTTACAAGGCTACCATCCATTCGAATAACAAAAATCTCGACAACAAACTAACTTCCATAATGACAAGGCTACCATCCATTGGAGTAAAAAAAAATCTCGACAACAGACTACCTTCCATAATTACAAGGCTACCAACCATTGGGTTAACAAAAATCTCAACAACAGACTACCTTCCATAATGACAAGGCTACCATCCATTTGAGTAAAAAAAATCTCAACAACAAACTACCTTCCATAATGACAAGGCTACCATCCATTGGAGTAACAAAAATATGAACAGCAGACTACCTTGCATAATGACAAGGCTATCATCCATTGGAGTAACAAAGATATCGACAATAGACTACCTTCCATAATGACAATGCTACCATCCATTGGAGTAACAAAAATCTCAAAGAAAGACTATCTTCCATAATGACATGGCTACCATCCATTGGAGTAACAAAAATCTGAACAACAGACTACCTTACATAATGACAAGGCTACAATCCATTGGAGTAACAAAAATATAAACGACAAACAACCTTCCATAATGACAAGGTTATCATCCATTGGAGTAAAAAAATCTCGACAATAGACTACCTTCCATAATAACTAGGCTATCATCCATTGGAATATCAAAGATATCGATAACAAACTACCTTCAATATTGACAAGGCTACCATCCATTGGAGTAACAAAAATCTCGACAAAATACTACCTTTTATAATGACAAGGCTACCATCCATTGGAGTAACAAAGATATCAACAACATACTACCTTAATTAATGACAAGGCTACCATCCATTCGAGTAACAAAAATTTCGTTAAAAGACTACCTTCCATAATGACAAGGTTACCATCCATTGGAATAACAAAAATCTCGACAATAGACTACCTTACATAATGACAAGGCTACCATCCATTGGAGTAACAAAGATATCGATAAAAGGTAACTTCCATAATGATAAGGCTACCATCCATTGGAATAACAAAAATCTCGATAATAGACTACCTTCCATAATGACAAGGCTACCATCCATTGGAGTATAAAAAATCTGAACAACAGACTACCTTGCATAATGACAAGGCTATCATCCATTGGAGTAACAGATGATATCGAAGATAGACTACCTTAGATAATGATAAGGCTACCATCCGTTGGAGTAACAAAAATATCGACAAAAGACTACCTTCCACACTGACAAGGTTACCATCCATTGGAATAACAAAAATCTCAACAACAGACTGCCTTCCATAATGACAAGGCTACCATTCATTGGAGTAACAAAAATCTAAACAACAGACCACCTTACATAATGACAGGGCTACATTCTATTGGAGTAAAAAAAATCTCGACAACAGACTACCTTTCATAATGACAAGGCTACCATCCATTAGAGAAACAATAATCTCAACAAAAAACTACCTTTCATTATGACAAGGCTACCATCCATTGGAATAACAAAAATCTCAACAATAGACTACCTTCCATAATGACAAGGCTACCATCCATTGGAGTAACAAAAATCTCCATAAAAAACTTACTTCCATAATGATAAGGCTACCATCCATTGGAATAACAAACATCTCGACAACAGACTACCTTCCATAATTACAAGGCTACCATCCATTGGGGTAACAAAAATATCGACAACAGACTACCTTCCATAATGACAAGGCTACCATTCATTGGAGTAACAAAAATATGAACAACAGAATACCTTGCATAATGACAAGGCTATCATCCATTGGAGTAACAAAGATATCGATAATAGACTACTTTAAATAATGACAAGGCTACCATCCATTGGAGTAACAAAAATCTCGACAAAATACTACCTTCCATACTGACAAGGTTACCATCCATTGGAATAACAAAAATCTCGACAACAGACTATCTTCCATAATGACAAGGCTACCATCCATTGGAGTAACAAAAATCTGAACAACAGACTACATTACATAATGACAAGGCTACAATCCATTGGAGTAACAAAATTCTAAACGACAGACAACCTTCCATAATGACAAGGTTACCATCCATTGGAGTAAAAAAAATATCGACAATAGACTACCTTCCATAATGACAAGGCTATCATCCATTGGAGAAACAAAGATATCGATAACAGACTACCTTCAATAATGACAAGGCTAATATCCATGGGAGTAAGAAAAATCCCAACAAAATACTACCTTTGATAATGACAAGGCTACCATCCATTGGAGTAACAAAGATATCGACAACAGACTACCTTCAATAATGACAAGGCTACCATACATTCGAGTAACAAAAATCTCGACAAAAGACTACCTTCCATCATGACAAGGTTACCATCCAATGAAATAACAAAAATCTCGACAATAGACTACCTTCCATAATGACAAGGCTACCATCCATTGGAGTAACGAAAATCTCGATAAAAAAGTAACTTCCATAATGATAAGGCTACCATCCATTGGAATAACAAAAATCTTGACAATATACTACTTTCCATAATGACAAGGCTACCATCCATTGGAGTAACCAAAATCTGAACAACAAACTACCTTGCATAATGACAAGGCTCTCATCCATTGGAGTAACAAAAATCTTAACAAAAGACCACCTTACATAATGACAAGGCTACCATCCATTGGAGTAACAAAAATCTCGACAACAGACTACCTTCCATAATTACAAGGCTACCATCCATTGGGGTAACCAAAATGTCGACAATAGACTCCCTTCTATAATGACATGGCTACAATCCATTGGAGTAAAAAAATCTCGACAACCGACTACCTTCCATAATGACAAGGCTACCATCCATTGGAGTAACAATGATATCGACAACAGACTACCTTGAATAATGACAAGTCTACCATCCATTCGAGTAACAAAAATCTCGATAAAAGACTACCTTCCATAATGACAAGGCTACCATCCATTGGAGTAACAAAAATCTCGATAAAAAGTAACTTCCATAATGATAAGGCTACCATCCATTGGAATAACAAAAATCTCGACAATAGACTACCTTCCATAATGACAAGGCTACCATCCATTGGAGTAACAAAAATCTGAACAACAGACTACCTTGCATAATGACAAGGCTATCATCCATTGGAGTAACAAATGATATCGACAATAGACTACCTTAAATAATGACAAGGCTACCATGCATTGGAGTAAATAAATTTCGACAAAAGACTACCTTCCATACCGACAAGGTTACCATCCATTGGAATAACAAAAATGTCGACAACAGACTATCTTCCATAATGACAAGGATACCATTCATTGGAGTAACAAAAATATAAACAATAGACCACCTTACATAATGACAGGGCTACAATCCATTGGAGTAACAAAAATCTTGACAACAAACTACCTTCCTTAATGACAAGGCTACCATCCATTAGAGTAACATAAATCTCAACAAAAAACTACCTTTCATAATGACAAGGCTCTTATCCATTGGAGTAACAAAGATATCGACAATAGACTACCTTAAATAATGATAAGGCTACCATCCATTGGAGTAACAAAAATCTTGACAAAAGACTACCTTCAATACTGACAAGGTTACCATCCATTGGAATAACAAAAATCTCGACAATAGACTATCTTCCATAATGACATGGCTACAATCCATTGGAGTAACAAAAATCTCAACGACAAACTACCTTCCATAATGACAAGGCTACCATCCATTGGAGTAACAAAAATCTCGACAACAGACTACCTTCCATAATTACAAGGCTACCATCCATTGGGGTAACAAAAATCTCGACAACAGACTACCTTCCATAATGACAAGGCTACCATCCATTGGAGTAAAAAAAATCTTGACAACAGACTACCTTCCATAATGACAAGGCTACCATCCATTGGAGTAACAAAGATATCGACAACATAATACCTTCAATAATGACAAGTCTACCATCCATTTGAGTAACAAAAATCTCGATAAAAGACTCCCTTCCATAATGATAAGGTTACCATCCATTGGAATAACAAAAATCTCAACAATAGACTACCTTCCAAAATGACAAGGCTACCATCCATTGGAGAAACAAAAATCTCGATAAAAATTAACTTCTATAATGATAAGGCTACCATCCATTGGAATAACAAAAATCTCGACAATAGACTACCTTCCATAATGAAAACGCTACCATCTATTGGAGTAACAAAAATCTGAACAACAGACTACCTTGCATAATGACAAGGCTATCACCATTGTAGTAACAAATGATATCGATAATAGACTACCTTAAATAATGACAAGGCTACCATCCATTGGAGTAACAAAAATCTCGACAAAAGACTACCATCCATACTGACAAGGTTACCATCCATTGGAGTAACCAAAATCTCGACAACAGACTATCTTCCATAATGATAAGGCTACCATTCATTGGAGTATCAAAAATCTAAACAACAGACCAACTTACATAATGACAGGGCTACAATCCATTGGAGTAACAAAAATCTCGACAACAAACTACCTTCCATAATGACAAGGCTACCATCCATTAGAGTAACAAAAATCTCAACAAAAAACTACCTTTCATAATGACAAGGCTACCATCCATTGGAATAACAAAAATCTCAACAATAGACTACCTTCCATAATGACAAGGCTACCATCCATTGGAGTAACAATAATCTCCACAAAAAACTACCTTCCATAATGATAAGGCTGCCATCCATTGGAATAACAAACATCTCGACAATAGACTACCTTCCATAATGACAAGGCTACAATCCATTGGAGTAACAAAAATCTCGATAAAAAACTACCTTCCATAATGATAACCTACCATCCATTGGAATAACAAAAATCTCGACAATAGACTACCTTCCATAATGACAAGGCTACCATCCACTGGAGTAACAAAAATATGAACAACAGACTACCTTGCATAATGACAAGGCTATCATCCATTGGAGTAACAAAGATATCGACAATAGACTACCTTAAATAATGACAAGGCTACCATCCATTGGAGTAACAAAAATCTCGACAAAATACTACCTTCCATACTGACAAGGTTACCATCCATTGGAATAACAAAAATCTCGACAACAGAATATCTTCCATAATGACAAGGCTACCATCCATTGGAGTAACAAAAATCTGAACAACAGACTACCTTACATAATGACAAGGCTACAATCCATTGGAGTAACAAAAATCTAAACGACACACAACCTTCCATAATGACAAGGTTACCATCCATTGGAGTAAAAAAATCTCGACAATAGACTACCTTCCATAATAACAAGGCTATCATCCATTGGAGTAACAAAGATATCGATAACAGACTACCTTCAATAATGACAAGGTTAATATCCATTGGAATAACAAAAATCTTGACAAAATACTACCTTTGATAATGACAAGACTACCATCCATTTGAGTAACAAAGATATCGACAACAGACTACCTTTAATAATGACAAGGCTACCATCCATTTGAGTAACAAAAATCTCGACAAAAGACTACCTTCCATAATGACATGGTTACCATCCATTGAAATAACAAAAATCTCGACAATAGACTACCTTCCATAATGACAAGGCTACCATCCATTGAAGTAACAAAAATCTCGATAAAAAAGTAAATTCCATAATGATAAGGATACTATCCATTGGAGTAACCAAAAACTGAACAACAAACTACCTTGCATAATGACAAGGCGCTCATCCATTGGAGTAACAAAGATATCAACAATAGACTACCTTAAATAATGACAAGGCTACCATTCATTGGAGTAACAAAAATCTTGACAAAAGACTACCTTCCATACTGAGAAGGTTACCATCCATTGGAATAACAAAAATCTCGACAACAGACTATCTTCCATAATGACAAGGATACCATCCATTGGAGTAACAAAATCTGAACAACAGACCACCTTACATAATGACATGGCTACAATCCATTCGAGTAACAAAAATCTCAACGATAAAATACCTTCCATAATGACAAGGCTACCATCCATTGGAGTAACAAAAATCTCGACAACAGACTACCTTCCTTAATTACAAGGCAACCATCCATTGGGGTAACAAAAATCTCGACAATAAACTACCTTCCATAATGACAAGGCTACCATCCATTGGAGTAAAACAAATCTCGACAACAAACCATCTTACATAATGACAAGGCTACTATCCATTGGAGTAACAAAAATCTCCACAACAGACTACCTTCAATAATGACAAGGCTACCATCCATTCGAGTAACAAAAATCTCAACCAAAATATACCTTTCATAATGACAAGGCTACCATCCATTGGAATAACAAAAATCTCAACAATAGACTACCTTCCATAATGACAAGGCTACCATCCATTGGAGTAACAAAAATCTCCATAAAAAACTACCTTCCATAATGATAAGGCTACCATCCATTGGAATAACAAACATCTAGACAATAGACTACCTTCCCTAATGACAAGG
Source organism: Vicia faba (assembly GCA_948472305.1). Lineage (NCBI taxonomy): Eukaryota > Viridiplantae > Streptophyta > Magnoliopsida > Fabales > Fabaceae > Vicia > Vicia faba. The sequence continues at coordinate 582,450,075 of OX451739.1, read as the reverse complement.
CTACCATCCATTGGAGTAAAAAAAATCTCGACAACAGACCACCTTACATAATGACAAGGCTACCATCCATTGGAGTAACAAAAATCTCCACAACAGACTACCTTCAATAATGATAAGGCTACCATCCATTGGAGTAACAAAAATATGAATAACAGACTACCTTGCATAATGACAAGGCTATCATCCATTGGAGTAACAAAGATATCTACAATAGACTACCTTAAATAATGAAAAGGCTACCATCCATTGGAGTAACAAAAATCTCGACAAAATACTACCTTCCATACTGACAAGGTTACCATCCATTGGAATAACAAAAATCTCGACAACAGACTATCTTCCATGAAGACAAGGCTACCATCCATTAGAGTAACAAAAATCTCGACAAAAGACTACCTTCCATACTGACAAGGTTATCATCCATTGGAATAACAAAAATCTCGACAACAAACTATCTTCCATAATGACAAGGCTACCATTCGTTGGAGTAACAAAAATATAAACAACATACCACCTTACATAATGACAGGGCTACAATCCATTGGAGTAACAAAAATCTCGACAACAGACTACCTTCCATAATGACAAGGCTACCATCCATAAGAGTAACAAAAATCTCAACAAAAAACTACCTTTCATAATTACAAGGCTACCATCCATTGGAATAACAAAAATCTCAACAATAGACTACCTTCCATAATGACAAGGCTACCATCCATTGGAGTAACAATAATCTCCATAAAAAACTACCTTCCATAATATTAAGGCTACCATCCATTGGAATAACAAACATCTCGACAATAGACTACCTTCCTTAATGACAAGGCTACAATCCATTGGAGTAACAAAAATCTCGATAAAAAACTACCTTCCATAATGATATGGCTACCATCCATTGGAATAACAAAAATATCGACAATAGACTACCTTCCATAATGACAAGGCTACCATCCATTGGAGTAACAAAAATATGAACAACAAACTACCTTGCATAATGACAAGGCTATCATCCATTGGAGTAACAAAGATATCGACAATAGACTACCTTAAATAATGACATAGCTACCATCCATTGGAGTAACAAAAATATCGACAAAATACTACATTCCATACTGACAAGGTTACCATCCATTTGAATATCAAAAATCTCGACAACAGACTATCTTCCATAATGACAAGGCTAGCATCCATTGGAGTAACAAAAATCTGAAAAACAGACTATCTTACATAATGACAAGGCTACAATGCATTGGAGTAACAAAAATCTAAACGACAGACAACCTTCCATAATGAGAAGGTTACCATCCATTGGAGTAAAAAAAATCTCGACAATAGACTTCCTTCCATAATGACAAGGCTATCATCCATTGGAGTAACAAAGATATCGATAACAGACTACCTTCAATAATGACAAGGCTAATATCCATTGGGGTAACAAAAATCTCGACAAAATACTACCTTTGATAATGACAAGGCTACCATCCATTGGAGTAACAAAGATATCGACAACAGACTACCTTCAATAATGACAAGGCTACCATCCATTCGAGTAACAAAAATCTCGACAAAAGACTACCTTCCATTTACCATCCATTGAAATAACAAAAATCTCAACAATAGACTACCTTCCATAATGACAAGGCTACCATCCATTGGAGTAACAAAAATCTCCATAAAAAACTACCTTCCATAATGATAAGGCTACCATCCATTGGAATAACAAACATCTAGACAATAGACTACCTTCCCTAATGACAAGGCTACCATCCATTGGAGTAAAAAAAATCTCGACAACAGACCACCTTACATAATGACAAGGCTACCATCCATTGGAGTAACAAAAATCTCCACAACAGACTACCTTCAATAATGATAAGGCTACCATCCATTGGAGTAACAAAAATATGAATAACAGACTACCTTGCATAATGACAAGGCTATCATCCATTGGAGTAACAAAGATATCTACAATAGACTACCTTAAATAATGAAAAGGCTACCATCCATTGGAGTAACAAAAATCTCGACAAAATACTACCTTCCATACTGACAAGGTTACCATCCATTGGAATAACAAAAATCTCGACAACAGACTATCTTCCATGAAGACAAGGCTACCATCCATTAGAGTAACAAAAATCTCGACAAAAGACTACCTTCCATACTGACAAGGTTATCATCCATTGGAATAACAAAAATCTCGACAACAAACTATCTTCCATAATGACAAGGCTACCATTCGTTGGAGTAACAAAAATATAAACAACATACCACCTTACATAATGACAGGGCTACAATCCATTGGAGTAACAAAAATCTCGACAACAGACTACCTTCCATAATGACAAGGCTACCATCCATAAGAGTAACAAAAATCTCAACAAAAAACTACCTTTCATAATTACAAGGCTACCATCCATTGGAATAACAAAAATCTCAACAATAGACTACCTTCCATAATGACAAGGCTACCATCCATTGGAGTAACAATAATCTCCATAAAAAACTACCTTCCATAATATTAAGGCTACCATCCATTGGAATAACAAACATCTCGACAATAGACTACCTTCCTTAATGACAAGGCTACAATCCATTGGAGTAACAAAAATCTCGATAAAAAACTACCTTCCATAATGATATGGCTACCATCCATTGGAATAACAAAAATATCGACAATAGACTACCTTCCATAATGACAAGGCTACCATCCATTGGAGTAACAAAAATATGAACAACAAACTACCTTGCATAATGACAAGGCTATCATCCATTGGAGTAACAAAGATATCGACAATAGACTACCTTAAATAATGACATAGCTACCATCCATTGGAGTAACAAAAATATCGACAAAATACTACATTCCATACTGACAAGGTTACCATCCATTTGAATATCAAAAATCTCGACAACAGACTATCTTCCACAATGACAAGGCTAGCATCCATTGGAGTAACAAAAATCTGAAAAACAGACTATCTTACATAATGACAAGGCTACAATGCATTGGAGTAACAAAAATCTAAACGACAGACAACCTTCCATAATGAGAAGGTTACCATCCATTGGAGTAAAAAAAATCTCGACAATAGACTTCCTTCCATAATGACAAGGCTATCATCCATTGGAGTAACAAAGATATCGATAACAGACTACCTTCAATAATGACAAGGCTAATATCCATTGGGGTAACAAAAATCTCGACAAAATACTACCTTTGATAATGACAAGGCTACCATCCATTGGAGTAACAAAGATATCGACAACAGACTACCTTCAATAATGACAAGGCTACCATCCATTCGAGTAACAAAAATCTCGACAAAAGACTACCTTCCATTTACCATCCATTGAAATAACAAAAATCTCAACAATAGACTACCTTCCATAATGACAAGGCTACCATCCATTGGAGTAAAAAAAATCTCGATAAAAAAGTAACTTCCATAATGATAAGGCTACCATCCATTGGAATAACAAAAATCTCCACAATAGACTACCTTCCAGAATAACAAGGCTACCATCCAGTGGAGTAACCAAAATCTGAAAAACAAACTACTTTGCATAATGACAAGGCTCTCATCCATTGGAGTAACAAAGATATCGACAATAGGCTACCTTAAATAATGACAAGGCTACCATCCATTGGAGTAACAAAAATCTTGACAAAAGACTACCTTCCATACTGACAAGGTTACCATCCATTGGAATAACAAAAATCTCGACAACAGACTATCTTCCATAATGACAAGGCTACCATCCATTGGAGTAACAAAAATCTCGACAACAGACTACCTTCCGTAAATACAAGGCTACCATCCATTGGGGTAAAAAAAATCTCGACAATAGACTACCTTCCATAATGACAAGGCTACTATCCATTGGAGTAACAAAGATATCGGCAACAGACTACCTTCAATAATGACAAGGCTACCATCCATTCGAGTAACAAAAATCTCGATAAAAGACTACCTTCCATAATGATAAGGTTACCATCCATTGGAATAACAAAAATCTCGACAAAAGACTACCTTCCATAATGACAAGGCTACCATCCATTGGAGTAACAAAAATCTCGATAAAAAACAACTTCCATAAAGATAAGGCTACCATCCATTGGAATAACAAAAATCTCGACAATAGACTACCTTCCATAATAACAAGGCTACCATCCATTGGAGTAACAAAAATATGAACAACAAACTACCTTGCATAATGACAAGGCTATCATCCATTGGAGTAACAGAGATATCCACAATAGACTACCTTAAATAATGACATAGCTACCATCCATTGGAGTAACAAAAATCTCAACAAAATACTACATTCCATACTGACAAGGTTACCATCCATTGGAATATCAAAAATATCGACAACAGACTATCTTCCATAATGATAAGGCTACCATCCATCGGAGTAACAAAAATCTGAACAACAGACTATCTTACATAATGACAAGGCTACAATCCATTGGAGTAACAAAAATCTAAACGACAGATAACCTTCCATAATGAGATTGGTACCATCCATTGGAGTAAAAAAAATCTCGACAATAGACTACCTTCCATAATGACAAGGCTATCATCCATTGGAGTAACAAAGATATCGATAACAAACTACCTTCAATAATGACAAGGCTAATATACATTGGACTAACAAAAATCATGACAAAATACTACCTTTGATAATGACAAGGCTACCATCCATTGGAGTAACAAAGATATCGACAACAGACTACCTTCAATAATGACAAGGCTACCATCAATTCGAGTAACAAAAATCTTGACAAAAGACTACCTTCCATTTACCATCCATTGAAATAACAAAAATCTCAACAATAGACTACCTTCCATAATGACAAGGCTACCATCCATTGGAGTAACAAAAATATCGATAAAAAAGTAACTTCCATAATGATAAGGCTACCATCCATTGGAATAACAAAAATCTCCACAATAGACTACCTTCCATAATAATAAGGCTACCATCAAGTGGAGTAACCAAAATCTGAACAACAAACTACTTTGCATAATGACAAGGCTCTCATCCATTGGAGTAACAAAGATATCGACAATAGACTACCTTAAATAATGACAAGGCTACCATCCATTGGAGTAACAAAAATCTTGACAAAAGACTACCTTCCATATTGACAAGGTTACCATCCATTGGAATAACAAAAATCTCGACAACAGACTATCTTCCATAATGACAAGGCTACCATCCATTGGAGTAACAAAATCTGAACAACAGACCACCTTACATAATGACATGGCTACATTCCATTGGAGTAACAAAAATATCAACGACAAACTACCTTCCATAATGACAAGGTTACCATCCATTGGAGTAACAAAAATATCGACAAGAGAGTACCTTCCATAATTACAAGGCTAACATCCATTGGGGTAAAAAAAATCTCGACAACAGACTACCTTCCATAATGACAAGGCTACCATCCATTGGAGTAACAAAGATATCCACAACAGACTACCTTCAATAATGACAAGGCTACCATCCATTCAAGTAACAAAAATCTCGATAAAAGACTACCTTCCATAATGATAAGGTTACCATCCACTGGAATAACAAAAATCTCGACAAAAGACTACCTTCCATAATGACAAGGCTACCATCCATTGGAGTAACAAAAATCTCGATGAAAAATAACTTCCATAATGATAAGGCTACCATCCATTGGAATAACAAAAATCTCGACAATAGACTACCTTCCATAATGACAAGGCTACCATCCATTGGAGTAACAAAAATCTGAACAACAGACTACCTTGCATAATGACAAGGCTACCATCCATTGAAGTAACAATAATGTCCATAAAAAACTACCTTCCATAATGTTAAGGCTACCATCCATTGGAATAATAAACATCTCGACAATAGACTACCTTCCATAATGACAAGCTACAATCCATTGGAGTAACAAAAATCTCAATAAAAAACTACTTTCCATAATGATAAGGCTACCATCCATTGGAATAACAAAAATCTCGACAATAGACTACCTTCCATAATGACAAGGCTACCATCCATTGGAGTAACAAAAATATGAACAACAAACTACCTTGCATAATGACAAGGCTATCATCCATTGGAGTAACAAAGATATCGACAATAGACTACCTTAAATAATGACATAGCTACCATCCATTAGAGTAACAAAAATTTCAACAAAACACTACATTCCATACTGACAAGGTTACCATCCATTGGAATATCAAAAATCTCGATAACAGACTATCTTCCATAATGACATGGCTACCATCCATTGGAGTAACAAAAATCTGAAGAACAAACTATCTTACATATTGACAAGGCTACAATCCATTGGAGTAACAAAAATCTAAACGACAGAAAACCTTCCATAATGAGAAGGTTACCATCCATCGGAGTAAAAAAAAATCGACAATAGACGACCTTCCATAATGATAAGGCTATCATCCATTGGAGTAACAAAGATATCAATAACAGACTGCCTTCAATAATGACAAGGCTAATATCCATTGGACTAACAAAAATCTCGACAAAATACTACCTTTGATAATGACAAGGCTACCATCCATTGGAGTAACAAAGATATCGAAAACAGACTACCTTCAATAATGACAAGGCTACCATCCATTCGAGTAACAAAAATCTCGACAAAAGACTACCTTCCATTTACCATCCATTGAAATAACAAAAATCACAACAATAGACTACCTTCCATAATGACAAGGCTACCATCCATTGGAGTAACAAAAATATCGATAAAAAAGTAACTTCCATAATGATAAGGCTACCATCCATTGGAATAACAAAAATCTCCACAATAGACTACCTTCCATAATAACAAGGCTACCATCCAGTGGAGTAACCAAAATCTGAACAACAAACTACTTTGCATAATGACAAGGCTCTCATCCATTGGAGTAACAAAGATATCAACAATAGACTACCTTAAATAATGACAAGGCTACCATCCATTGGAGTAACAAAAATCTTGACAAAAGACCACCTTTCATACTGACAAGGTTACCATCCGTTTGAATAACAAAAATCTCGACAATAGACTATCTTCCATAATGACAAGGCTACCATCCATTGGAGTAACAAAATATGAACAACAAACCACCTTACATAATGACATGGCTACATTCCATTGGAGTAACAAAAATATCAACGACAAACTGCCTTCCATAATGACAAGGTTACCATCCATTGGAGTAACAAAAATCTCGACAACAAACTACCTTCCATAATTACAAGGCAACCATCCATTGGGGTAAAAAAAATCTCGACAACAGACTACCTTCCATAATGACAAGGCTACCATCCATTGGAGTAACAAAGATATCGACAACAGACTACCTTCAATAATGACAAGGCTACCATCCATTCGAGTAACAAAGATCTCGATAAAAGACTACCTTCCATAATGATAAGGTTACCATCCATTGGAATAACAAAAATCTCGACAAAAGACTACCTTCCATAATGACAAGGCTACCATCCATTGTAGTAAAAAACATCTCGATAAGAAATAACTTCCATAATGATAAGGATACCATCCATTGGAATAACAAAAATCTCGACAATAGACTACCTTCCATAATGACAAGGCTACCATCCATTGGAGTAACAAAAATCTGAACAACAGACTACCTTGCATAATGACAAGGCTATCATCCATTGGAGTAACAAATGATATCGACAATAGACTACCTTAAATAATGACAATGCTACCATCCATTGGAGTAACAAAAATTTCGACAAAAGACTACCTTTCATACTGACAAGGTTACCATCCATTGGAATAACAAAAATCTCGACAACATACTATCTTCCATAATGACAAGGCTACCATTCATTGGAGTAACATAAATCTAAACAACATACCACCTTACATAATGACAGGGCTACAATCCATTGGAGTAAAAAAATCGAGACAATAGACTACCTTCCATAATGACAAGGCTACCATCCATTAGAGTAACAAAAATCTCAACAAAAAACTACCTTTCATAATGACAAGGCTACCATCCATTAGAATAACAAAAATCTCGATAATAGACTACCTTCCATAATGACAAGGCTACCATCCATTGGAGTAAAAATAATCTCCATAAAAAACTACCTTCCATAATGATAAGGCTACAATCCATTGGAATAACAAACATCTCGACAATAGACTACCTTCCATAATGACAAGGATACAATCCATTGGAGTAACAAAAATCTCGATAAAAAACTACCTTCCATAATGATAAGGCTACCATCCATTGGAATAACAAATATCTCGACAATAGACTACCTTCCATAATGACAAGGCTACCATCCATTGGAGTAACAAAAATAGGAACAACAGACTACCTTGCATAATGACAAGGCTATCATCCATTTGAGTAACAAAGATATCGACAATAGAATACCTTAATTAATGACAAGGCTACCATCCATTGGAGTAACAAAAATCTCGACAAAATACTACCTTCCATACTAACAAGGTTACCATCCATTGTAATAACAAAAATCTCGACAACAGACTATCTTCCTTAATGAAAAGGCTACCATCCATTGGAGTAACAAAAATCTAAACAACAGACCACCTTACATAATGACAGGGCTACAATCCATTGGAGTAAAAAAATCGAGACAATAGACTACCTTCCATAATGACAAGGCTACCATCCATTAGAGTAACTAAAATCTAAACAAAAAACTACCTTTCATAATGACAAGGCTACCATCCATTGGAATAACAAAAATCTCTATAATAGACTACCTTCCATAATGACAAGGCTACCATCCATTGGAGTAAAAATAATCTCCTTAAAAAACTACCTTCCATAATGATAAGGCTACAATCCATTGGAATAACAAACATCTCGACAATAGACTACCTTCCATAATGACAAGGATACAATCCATTGGAGTAACAAAAATCTCGATAAAACACTACCTTCCATAATGATAAGGCTACCATCCATTGGAATAACAAATATCTCGACAATAGACTACCTTGCATAATGACAAGGCTATCATCCATTGGAGTAACAAAGATATCGACAATAGACTACCTTAAATAATGACAAGGCTACCATCCATTGGAGTAACAAAAATCTCGACAAAATACTACCTTCCATACTGACAAGCTTACCATCCATTGTAATAACAAAAATCTCGACAACAGACTATCTTCCATAGTGACAAGGCTACCATCCATTGGAGTAACAAAAATCTGAACAACAGACTACCTTACATAATGACAAGGCTACAATCCATTGGAGTAACAAAAATCAAAACGACGGACAACCTTCCATAATGACAAGGTTACCATCCATTGGAGGAAAAAAAATCTCGACAGTAGACTAGGTTCGATAATGACAAGGTTATCATCCATTGGAGTAACAAAGATATCGATAACAGACCACCTTCAATAATGACAAGGCTACCATCCATTGGAGTAAGAAAAATCTCGACAAAATACTACCTTTGATAATGATAAGGCTACCATCCATTGGAGTAACAAAGATATCGACAACAGACTACCTTCAATAATGACAAGGCTACCATCCATTTGAGTAACAAAAATCTCGACAAAAGACTACCTTCCATAATGACAAGGTTACCATCCATTGAAATAACTAAAATCTCGACAATAAACTACCTTCCATAATGTCAAGGCTACCATCCATTGGACTAACAAAAATCTCGATAAAAAAGTAACTTCCATAATGATAAGGCTACCATCCATTGGAAAAAAAAAATCTCGACAATAGACTACCTTCCATAATGACAAGGCTACCATCCATTGGAGTAACCAAAATCTGAACAACAAACTACCTTGCATAATGACAAGGCTCTCATCCATTGGAGTAACAAAGATATCGATAATAGACTACCTTAAATAATGACAAGGCTACCATCCATTAGAGTAACAAAAATATTGACAAAAGACTACCTTCCATACTGACAAGGTTACCATCCATTGGAATAACAAAAATCTCGACAACAGACTATCTTCCATAATGACAAGGCCACCATCCATTGGAGTAACAAAATCTGAACCACAGACCACCTTACATAATGACATGGCTACAATCCATTGGAGTAACAAAAATCTCAATGACAAACTACATTCCATTATGACAAGGCTACCATCCATTGGAGAAACAAAAATCTCGACAACATACTACCTTCCATAATTACAAGGATACCATCCATTGGGGTAACAAAAATCTCGACAACAGACTACCTTCCATAATGACAACGCTACCATCCATTGGAGTAAAAAAAATCTCAACAACAGACTACCTTCGATAATGACAAGGCTACCATCCATTGGAGTAACAAAAATATGAACAACAGACTACCTTGCATAATGACAAGGCTATCATCCATTGGAGTAACAAAGATATGGACAATAGACTACCTTCAATAATGACAAGGCTACCATCCATTGGAGTAACAAAAATCTCGACAAAAGACTACCTTCCATGCTGACAAGGTTACCATCCGTTGGAGTAAAAATAAACTCGACAATAGACTACCTTCCACAATGACAAGGCTATCATCCATTGGAGTAACAAATATATCGATAACAGACTACCTTCAATAATGACAAGGCTACCATCCATTGGAGTAACAAAAATCTCGACAAAACACTACCTTCCATAATGACAAGGCTACAATCCATAGGAGTAACAAAGATATCTACAACAGATTACCTTAAATAATAACAAGGCTACCATCCATTGGAGTAACAAAAATCTCGACAAAAGACTACCTTCCATTCTGACAAGGTTACCATCCATTGGAATAACAAAAATCTCGAGAACATACTATCTTCCATAATGACATGGCTACCATTCATTGAAGTAACAAAACTCTAAACAACAAACCACCTTGAATAATGACAGGGCTACAATCCATTGGAGTAACAAAAATCTCGACAAAAGACTACCTTCCTTAATGACAAGGCTACCATCCATTAGAGTAACAAAAATCTCAACAAAAAACTACCTTTCATAAAGACAAGGCTACCATCCATTGGAATAACAAAAATATCGACAATAGACTACCTTCCATAATGACAAGGCTACCATCCATTGGAGTAACAATAATCTCCATAAAAAACTACCTTCCATAATGATAAGGCTACCATCCATTGGAATAACAAACATCTCGACAATAGACTACCTTCCATAATGACATGGCTACAATCCATTAGAGTAACAAAAATCTCGATAAAAAACTACCTTGCATAATGACAAGGCTATCATCCATTGGAGTAACAAAGATATCGACAATAGACTACCTTAAATAATGACAAGGCTACCATCCATTGGAGTAACAAAAATATGAACAACAAACTACCTTGCATAATGACAAGGCTATCATCCATTGGAGTATGAAAGATATCGACAATAGACTACCTTAAATAATGACAAGGCTACCATCCATTAGAGTAACAAAAATCTCGACAAAATACTACCTTACATACTGACAAGGTTACCATCCATTGTAATAACAAAAATCTCGACAACATACTATCTTCCTTAATGACAAGGCTACCATCCATTGGAGTAACAAAAATCTGAACAACAGACTACCTTACATAATAACAAGGCTACAATCCATTGGAGTAACAAAAATCAAAACGACGGACAACCTTCCATAATGACAAGGTTACCATCCATTGGAGGAAAAAAAATCTCGACAGTAGACTACGTTCCATAATGACAAGGCTATCATCCATTGGAGTAACAAAGATATCGATAACAGACTACCTTCAATAATGACAAGGCTACCATCCATTGGAGTAAGAAAAATCTCGACAAAATACTACCTTTGATAATGATAAGGATACCAGCCATTGGAGTAACAAAGATATCGAAAACAGACTACCTTCAATAATGACAAGGCTACCATCCATTCGAGTAACAAAAATCTCGACAAAAGACTACCTTCCCTAATGACAAGGTTACCATCCATTGAAATAACTAAAATCTTGACAATAGACTACCTTCCATAATGTCAAGGCTACCATCCATTGGACTAACAAAAATCTCGATAAAAAAGTAACTTCCATAATGATAAGGCTACCATCCATTGGAAAACAAAAATCTCGACAATAGACTACCTTCCATAATGACAAGGCTACTATCCATTGGAGTAACCAAAATCTGAACAACAAACTACCTTGCATAATGACAAGGCTCTCATCCATTGGAGTAAAAAAGATATCGAAATAGACTACCTTAAATAATGACAAGGCTACCATCCATTATAGTAACAAAAATCTTGACAAAAGACAACCTTCCATACTGACAAGGTTACCATCCATTAGAATAACAAAAATCTCGACAACAGACGATCTTCCATAATGACAAGGCTACAATCCATTGGAGTAACAAAATCTGAACAACAGACCACCTTACATAATGACATGGCTACAATCCATTGGAGTAACAAAAATCTCAATGACAAACGACATTCCATTATGACAAGGCTACCATCCATTGGAGAAACAAAAATATCGACAACAGACTACATTCCATATTACAAGGCTACCATCCATTGGGGTAACAAAAATCTCGACAACAGACTACCTTCCATAATGACAACGCTACCATCCATTGGAGTAAAAAAAATCTCGACAACAGACTACCTTCGATAATGACAAGGCTACCATCCATTGGAGTAACAAAAATATGAACAACAGACTACCTTGCATAATGACAAGGCTATCATCCATTGGAGTAACAAAGATATGGACAATAGACTACCTTCAATAATGACAAGGCTACCATCCATTGGAGTAACAAAAATCTCGACAAAAGACTACCTTCCATACTGACAAGGTTACCATCCATTGGAATAACAAAAATCTCGACTACAGACTATCTTCCATAAAGACAAGGCTACCATCCATTGGAATAACAAAAATATGAACAACAGACTACCTTACATAATGAGAAGGCTACAATCCATTGGAGTAACAAAAATCTCAACGACAGACTACCTTCCATAATGAAAAGATTACCATCCATTGGAGTAAAAATAAACTCGACAATAGACTACCTTCCATAATGACAAGGCTATCATCCATTGGAGTAACAAAGATATCGATAACAGACTACCTTCAATAATGACAAGGCTACCATCCATTGGAGTAACAAAAATCTCGACAAAACATTGCCTTCCATAATGACAAGGCTACCATCCATTGAAATAACAAAAATCTCGACAATAGACTACCTTCCAGAATGACAAGGCTACCATCCATTGGAGTAACAAAAATCTCGATAAAAAAGTAACTTCCATAATGATAAGGCTATCATCCATTGGAAAACAAAAATCTCGACAATAGACTACCTTCCATAATGACAAGGGTACCATCCATTGGAGTAACAAAAATATGAACAACAGACTACCTTGCATAATGACAAGGTTCTCATCCATTGGAGTATCAAACATATCGACAATAGACTACCTTAAATAATGACAAGGCTACCATCCATTGGAGTAACAAAAATCTTGACAAAAGACTACCTTCCATAATGACAAGGTTACCATCCATTGGAATAACAAAAATCTCGACAACAGACTATCTTCCATAATGACAAGGCTACCATCCATTGGAGTAACAAAAATATGAACAACAGACCACCTTACATAATTACATGGCTACAATCCATTGGAGTAACAAAAATCTCAAAGACAAACTACCTTCCATAATGACAAGGCTACCATCCATTGGAGAAACAAAAATCTCGACAACAGACTACCTTCCATAATTACAAGGATACCATCCATTGGGGTAAAAAAAATCTCGAAAACATACTACCTTCCATAATGACAAGGCTACCATCCATTGGAGTAAAAAAAATCTCGACAATAGACTACCTTAAATAATGACAAGGCTACCATCCATTGGAGTAAGAAGAATCTTGACAAAAGACTACCTTCCATAATGACAAGGTTACCATCCATTGGAATAACAAAAATCTCGACAACAGACTATCTTCCATAATGACAAGGCTACCATCCATTGGAGTAACAAAATCTGAACAACAGACCACCTTACATAATTACATGGCTACAATCCATTGGAGTAACAAAAATCTCAAAGACAAACTACCTTCCATAATGACAAGGCTACCATCCATTGGAGAAACAAAAATCTCGACAACAGACTACCTTCCATAATTACAAGGCTACCATCCATTGGGGTAAAAAAAATCTCGAAAACATACTACCTTCCATAATGACAAGGTTACCATCCATTGGAGTAAAAAAAATCTCGACAACAGACTACCTTCGATAATGACAAGGCTACCATCCATGGAGTAACAAAAATACGAACAACAGACTACCTTCCATAATGACAAGGTTACCATCCATTGGAATAACAAAAATCTCGACAACATACTATCTTCCATAATGACAAGGCTACCATTCATTGGAGTAACAAAAATCTAAACAACAAACCACCTTACATAATGACAGGGCTATAATCCATTAGAGTAACAAAAATCTCGACAACAGACTACCTTCCATAATGACAAGGCTACCATCCATTAGAGTAACAAAAATATCAAAAAAAAACTACCTTTCATAAGGACAAGGCTACCATCCATTGGAATAACAAACATCTCGACAATAGACTACCTTCCATAATGACAAGGCTACAATCCATTGGAGTAACAAAAATCTCGATAAAAAACTACCTTCCATAATGATAAGGCTACCATCCATTGTAATAACAAATATCTTGACAATAGACTACTTTCCATAATGACAAGGCTACCATCCATTGGAGTAACAAAAATATGATCAACAGACTACCTTGCATAATGACAAGGCTATCATCCATTGGAGTAACAAAGATATCGACAATAGACTACCTTAAATAATGACAAGGCTACCATCCATTGGAGTAACAAAAATCTCGACAATAGACTATCTTCCATAAAGACAAGGCTACCATCCATTGGAGTAACAAAAATCTGAAAAACAGACTACCTTACATAATGACAAGGCTACCATCCATTGGAGTAACAAAAATCTCAACGACAGACTACCTTCCATAATGAAAAGGTTACCATCCGTTGGAGTAAAAATAATCTCGACAATAGACTACCTTCCACAATGATAAGGCTATCATCCATTGGAGTAACAAAGATATCGATAACAGACTACCTTCAATAATGACAAGGCTACCATCCATTGGAGTAACAAAAATCTCGACAAAACATTACCTTCCATAATGACAAGGCTACCATCCATAGGAGTAAAAAAGATATCTACAATAGAATACCTTAAATAATGACAAGGCTACCATCTATTGGAGTAACAAATATCTCGACAAAAGACTACCTTCCATACTGACAAGGTTACCATCCATTGGAATAACAAAAATCTCGATAACATACTATCTTCCATAATGACGAGGCTACCATTCATTGGAGTAACAAAAATCTAAACAACAGACCACCTTACATAATGAATGGGCTACAATCCATTTGAGTAACAAAAATCTCGACAACAGAGTACCTTCCATAATGACAAGGCTACCATCCATTAAAGTAACAAAAATCTCAACAAAAAACTACCTTTCATAAGGACAAGGCTACCATCCATTGGAATAACAAAAATCTCGACAATAGACTACCTTCCATAATGACAAGGCTACCATCCATTGGAGTAACAATAATATCCATAAAAAACTACCTTCCATAATGATAAGGCTACCATCCATTGGAATAACAAACATCTCGACAATAGACTACATTCCATAATGACAAGGCTACAATCCATTGGAGTAACAAAAATCTCGATAAAAAACTACCTTCCATAATGATAAGGCTACCATCCATTGGAATAACAAATATCTCGACAATAGACTACCTTCCATAATGACAAGGCTACCATCCATTGGAGTAACAAAAATATGAACAACAGACTACCTTGCATAATGACAAGTCTATCATCCATTGGAGTAACAAAGATATCGACAATAGACTACCTTAAATAATGACAAGGCTACCATCCATTGGAGTAACAAAAATCTCGAGAAAATACTACCTTCCATACTGACAAGGTTACAATCCATTGTAATAACAAAAATCTCGACAACAGACTATCTTCCTTAATGACAAGGCTACCATCCATTGGAGTAACAAAAATCTGAACAACAGACTACCTTACATAATGACAAGGCTACAATCCATTGGAGTAAAAAAAATATCGACAACAGACTACCTTCGATAATGACAAGGCTACCATCCATGGAGTAACAAAGATATCGATAACAGACTACCTTCAATAATGACAAGGCTAATATCCATTGGAGTAACAAAAATCTCGACAAAATATTACCTTTGATAATGATAAAGCTACCATCCATTGGAGTAACAAAGATATCGACAACAGACTACCTTCAATAATGACAAGGCTACCATCCATTTGAGTAACAAAAATCTCGACAAAAGACTACCTTCCATAATGACAAGGTTACCATCCATTGAAATAACAAAAATCTCGACAATAGACTACCTTCCAGAATGACAAGGCTACCATCCATTGGAGTAACAAAAATCTCGATAAAAAAGTAACTTCCATAATGATAAGGCTACCATCCATTGGAAACCAAAAATCTCGACAATAGACTACCTTCCATAATGACAAGGCTACCATACATTGGAGTAACCAAAATCTAAACAACAAACTACCTTGCATAATGACAAGGCTCTCATCCATTGGAGTATCAAAGATATCGACAATAGACTACCTTAAATAATGACAAGGCTACCATCCATTGGAGTAACAAAAATCTTGACAAAAGACTACCTTCCATAATGACAAGGTTACCATCCATTGGAATAACAAAAATCTCGACAACAGACTATCTTCCATAATGACAAGGCTACCATCCATTGGAGTAACAAAATATGAACAACAGACCACCTTACATAATAACATGGCTACAATCCATTGGAATAACAAAAATCTCAACGACAAACTACCTTCCATAATGACAAGGCTACCATCCATTAGAGTAACAAAAATCTCAACAAAAAACTACCTTTCATATGGACAAGGCTACCATCCATTGGATTAACAAAAATCTCGACAATAGACTACCTTCCATAATGACAAGGCTACCATCCATTGGAGTAACAATAATCTCCATAAAAAACTACCTACCATAATGATAAGGCTACCATCCATTGTGAAATTCAGGCTGCAGATACTCAATGTCACGTTCAATGTTATGACACCGTATCTGACTTACTATATGACAGTAAATACAAAAGCAATAAAGAACACAGTCAATTGTTCACCCAGTTCAGTGTGCAACAACACCTACTCTGAGGGCTACCAAGCCAGGGAGGAAATCCACTATAAGAGATGTTAATTCATGAATAAACCAACCAGTTTATCTCCTTCACTTAAGACCTACCCAATGCAATTCCAATCTAAGTACAACTTAAACCTGAGTTCCTACTCACTCCCCCTCAATCACAGCAGTGATACATAAACCAATTTGACTTAAAAATTGATGAAGACACTCTTCAAAAACAAACACTTGATTAAGCTTCACAGCTTTTTAATCAAGAAACACAATCACTCGTGCTTCACAGCTTTGAGTGATGCACACAACTAACTTGACTCTGCTTCACAGCTTTAGTCAAGGAACATTCAAACACTCTTGCTTCAAAGCTTTGAGTGCTACACAGCCCTTACAATTAGAAACCTATTCCAAGGCACTTATCACAATGATAATTGCTTGGAGTACAATAATCAAATCTATACATATTACAAATGATCTTCTGATCAATAAAAGGGATGCCTTGAAAAACAGCAGCTCTGTTGAATATATAGCAGCTGCAACTTCAGTTAGGGTTTCCACAAAAACCTAGGGTTAATTCCGTTTGACCTAAAGACCAGGTCACAGGGCTTTATTAACCAGGTTAGGGTTGAGCTAGGTTACCCCTCAGAAAACGCAAGATTCTGTTCAGGAAAAACTGAGTTATTTTCCTGAAAAAACTTAGACTTATCCAACCTGCAAACCTGTTAGTTCAGAACAGGATGTCATAACATCTGTTATGACATCTGAGAAAACCTGTCTACTGATTTAGCAAAATGTGATCATTTTGCAAAATGCTCAGATACACACTTATAAACATCAGTACTTGAATTACAATATTTTTCTGCAAAGGTACCTAATGAGTCAGTACAAACTGAACTAGAATGTTATGACATCAGTCATGACATTCACACATACACTTGGGATTTACCAAAAATGCAAGCCAATACCTAAACACCTACAAACTCCCCCTTTGGCAGATTTTTGGCTAAAGACCCTAAGCAATCAGAGATAGATAGCAGCAGAAATAAGTGACAGCAGAAAAATAGAATGTTAAGTACTAATTAAGTAGGTACCAAAATATTCTCCCCCTCTTTAGCCACAAATGGGCCAAAGATACATGTTCATAAAATTATACAGTTATCCAAAACAAAATAATAAGAGCAGCAGCAGAAAACAACTGAATACACTTCCAAACTCCACCAGATATCAGCACCAACCAAACAGCAACCAACCTTCAAGCACTGTCATCAGACTCAGAGGAGCTAGTTCTGAGATGACCTTCAGCTTCTACACCTTCTTCCCTTCTGTTTTCTTCAGCTTCCTCCTTTTCTAGCCTGGCAATTAGAATTTCTAGGGTCCTTTTTCTAGCATCCAGCTCTTTGCAAGTTTCTTTTAAAACAGCTATGACATCTGATGTTTTGGACTGGGTCTTCACAGACGATGTCTCAGCTGATGTTATGACAATGTCTGGAGCATGAGATCCCTGAAACAGTTTGTAGTGCAGGCCAAGGGCAGGAGCTCTTTTGCAGACTATATCTCTTGCCACAAGGATATCAGGGTATTGTGCAAGGATGATTCCACAAAGGAGGGAGGGAAAGGCAATTGGTCCTTTGACAGTATAACTGCCAGCATGCTTTAAAGTTTGTTCAAAGATGTACCTCCCATAGTCAAAAGCAGTCTTGGTTCCCACAGCATAGATAAATCTCCCCAATCCTGTGGAGATAGTTGATTTATGATTTGTAGGCACCCAGTTGGCTGCACCTATTTTATGCAAGATGGCAAATTTCATGCTGAGTTTACTAGCATTCAGCTTGCCTTTCAAGGGCCAGCACTTTACTTTCCTGGCTGTGATGGTTAGACAAACTTCATTGTCAGTTGCCTCTAGATCAGGACAGTCCTCATTTGTTCTTCCAAGAAACTTGTTGATTTCTGATGGAGAGAACTTGACCCTTCTTCCTCTAACAAAAACACTTTCAAAGTCAGCTGACCTTCCATCAGCACAATCATTAGACAAGTTCACTACAAACTCCTTGACCAGATTTTCATAACATTTGTGAAACTTTATCACTGTCTTCATTAGTCCAGCATTCTTGATTAGGTCCATGATGTCTTTGCACTCCAAGGCATCATTGTTGAGTTCTCTCTCTAAGGCTAGTCTCTTTAAGCAAACATACTTCCATCTGTTTGCATTGTCAGGATGATGAAAAGAGATGTTGTCTGTTGGCACTTCAGGCACTCTAGCAATTTTGCTGGAGGGGAGCTTCCTTCTGATGGATGTTTCTTCAATATCAATCTCAAATTCTTATTCCTCATCAGAATCAGAAGATTCAGGTTCTTTACTCTTCTTAGAGATTGGTTGTCTAGCAGTATGCACCTGGGCCTTCTTCCATTTTGACTAAATACTTTTCTCAGCCATGCCTTCAGCCTTGGATTTCTTAGCATTAGGTTTATCATTCTGACTACTCTTTCTTTTCATCAATCTCCTAGCTATGCTAGGGTTCACATTAGCAATCAGATCATTATCTGAGTAATCCTCATCCACATCAATGATAGGTGGATCAACAGCCTTTTCAGAAGGGTTCTGAATGTTGTCTTTTTGTGTCACAACATTCTCAGTGACATCTACATTTTCAGAAACTTCCACATTTGGACTTTCTGATTGATTTAAAGGGACAGAAATCCCCGGTACAGATTGGTTGCCACTCAGTATACTAGTAACCAGCCTAGCAATAGCTTGGTGAACTTGAACTGATCCTTCTCTATTAGGTACAGAAGACGAAAGATGAGAAGAATTACCAGAGGCTGTAGCTTGAGCTCTTCCTGCATGTCTGGTTCTGAGCTTTTTGACTTTGGCTGGGCCATTTGCCATCTCTCTGAGAGGAGTGACCTCAAGAACTTCAGATTCTATGCATGTGGTGATTGCCCTAGAATCTTGGTCAGATGATGACGATGATGAGGATGACGAAGTCGCCATGGTTGAAGACGATGTCTGAGACATTTTGATTGACTTTGAGTAATGGTAGCAGTTTGAGAAAAATCTTTGATTGAGAGGAGGAAACAGGTTGCAAGGACGAGAGAGGTAGGGGGTAAAAGGGAGTCTCTTCAACTTCTTAAAGATTTTGAAGGAATTGTGAAAGTATATGATTAACCCACTAAAGATAGACTTAATAAAATTAATTCCTTCAACCTTTGTTTTAAGCAAAATTAATTGCTATAATTTCTTATGTTGGTGAATACCCAACCTGACCCTCAAATTTTCAAGTTTATTTCCAACAAGAGCCTTGGTAGAAGAATCAGTCAGCTGAAGCTTAGAGAAACTATGTTCCAGTTTAAATGACTTCTTCTCTTCAAAGTCAATAGGGTTCAAGGAAATGTTGATTGTTTTCAGGTTGTCACAACACAATGTCACAACATCTTGTGTAACATTGTACTCAGGGAGCATCTGTTTTGACCAGATGTTATGAGAACATAATTTATTAGACTTGTTGTTTCCAACATCCTTGTCAAGATGACTTAATGTTCTGACAACACATCCTTCTTCAAGTTTATTTGCCACATCACAGATATTATCAACCTGTAGTTTTGGAGTTCTTCTGACAGCTTCCATAGAAATAGCTCTTTTCATTCTTCTTAGATGAAGGGGACCAAGCTTATGCTGCCACAGTTTCATCTCTTTTTCTTCTTTGATGATTGGACACATAGTGGAGATATCAGTGTTCTCAGGCTGCCATAAGTAGCAGTTATCTTTGGATTTGATTCCTCTCATTACAACTTCTAGTTTTTCATTAATTACTAGACATTCAGATCTTGAGAAGTTGACCTTGAATCCTAGATCACATAATTGACTGATACTAATGAGATTAGCAGTCAACCCTTTTACCAGCAGTACTTTATTCAGACTTGGAACTCCAGGACAGTCCAAAATACCAACTCCTTTGACTTCACCTTTAGCACCATCTCCAAAGGTCACAAAACTGGTGGTGTGAGGCATAACATTATTGAGGAGATTTTTGAATCCAGTCATGTGTCTGGAACATCCACTGTCAAAGTACCAGCCTTCCTCTGCAGACACTCTCAGGGAAGTATGGGCTATCAGGGCAGTAGCCTTTTTCTTCCAATGAGGAGTATGTGGTACCCTTTTTGGCTTAGGTTTAGCACCAGAGTTTTGATTAGGGTATCCATGCAATTTGAAGCAGAAGGGCTTTATGTGTCCATACCTCCCACAATGATGACATCTCCATCTTTGGTATTTTTTCTTCATGTATTTCTGATGTTGAGAGTTTTGTTGAGACATCTGCTTTGACAATTGTTTAACATGCCTGATCTTCTTGTCTGCACCAGGTTTATCTGATCCATTGGTCAACATCTTGACAGATTTTGTCATTTGGTTCAGTTGTGAATTCAGTAATTGAACTTCCCCTTCTAGGTGACTT
This sequence comes from Vicia faba, assembly GCA_948472305.1. Taxonomy (NCBI): domain Eukaryota; kingdom Viridiplantae; phylum Streptophyta; class Magnoliopsida; order Fabales; family Fabaceae; genus Vicia; species Vicia faba. The sequence continues at coordinate 582,428,262 of OX451739.1, read as the reverse complement.
ATAGTTTCAAGATCTGCCCTTTTTTCCGCCTCCAACTTTATAATGAGTTTTGATTGTTTCTCATTCTGCACACAGACTTCAGCACTTCTGATACACAATTTCTTGTAGGTATCAGCCAGTTCTTCAAATGTCACTTCTTCATCACTAGTGTCACTTTCAGAAGTACAAACACTAGTTAGAGAAGTAACTAGTTTGGCAGATTCTTCTTCAGAATTACTTTCTGAATCATAGTCAGACCAAGTAACAGTCATTCCTTTCTTTTGTTTCTTAAGAAAGGTAGGACATTCAGCTCGAATATGTCCATATCCTTCACATCCATGGCATTGAATACCTCTGCCTTGGTTTCCCTTATCTTCTGACCGTGGTCTTCTGCTGGAACTGTCAATGTCAGAGGGAATGTTATGAACATTGGACCTTGACTTTGGATCCATTCTTTTGATGAGCTTGTTGAACTGTCTTCCAAGCATGGCAATAGCTTCTGATATATTTTCTTCTTCATCCTCCTTATTTTCAACATCAGTGTTGGATACAAGTGCTATGCTTTTGTTCTTCTTGTCACCATTATCAGTGATCCCCATCTCAAAAGTCTGAAGAGACCCAATAAGTTCATCCACTTTTAACTTGCTGATGTCCTGGGCTTCCTCTATGGCAGTTACCTTCATTGCAAATCTTTTAGGCAAGGATCTGAGAATCTTCCTTACCAGTTTTTCTTCTGACATCTTTTCTCCTAGTGCTCCTGAGGTGTTGGCAATCTCCAAGATGTTCATGTGAAACTCATGAATGGTTTCATCTTCCATCATTTTTAGATTCTCAAACTTGGTGGTCAACATCTGAAGCCTTGACATTTTTACTTTGGAAGTGCCCTCATGAGTAGTTTTGAGAGTGTCCCAAAATTCCTTGGCCAGTTCATATTGATGTACTAGTCTGAAAATGTTTCTATCAATTCCATTAAACAAGGCATTTAAAGCTTTTGAATTTCCCAGAGCTAACTCATCTTCTTCTTTACTCCAATCTTCCTCAGGCTTCAGACTGATTGTCCCATCTTTCTCAGTTATGGTGGGATGAATCCATCCTTTGTCAGCAGCTCTCCAAGCCTTTTTGTCCATAGATTTTAGGAAGGCAATCATACGAGGTTTCCAGTAGTCATAATTAGTTCCATCCAGAATGGGTGGTCTATTTCCAAAAACTCCTTCTTTGTCCATAGTGCCAGAAAGTGATATCCCTAGATCTCACCCAGTAATACAGGCAGGGTGCCTGCTCTGATGCCAATTGAAATTCTGGCTGCAGATACTCAATGTCACGTTGAATGTTATGACACCGTATCTGACTTACTATATGACAGTAAATACAAAAGCAATAAAGAACACAGTCAATTGTTTACCCAGTTCAGTGTGCAACAACACCTACTCTGGGGGCTACCAAGCCAGGGAGGAAATCCACTATAAGAGATGTTAATTCAGGAATAAACCAACCAGTTTATCTCCTTCACTTAAGACCTACCCAATGCAATTCCAATCTAATTACAACTTAAACCTAAGTTCCTACTCACTCCCCCTCAATCACAGCAGTGATACATAAACAAATTTGACTTAAAAATTGATGAAGACACTCTTCAAAAACAAACACTTGATTAAGCTTCACAGCTTTTTAATCAAGCAACACAATCACTCGTGCTTCACAGCTTTGAGTGATGCACACAACTAACTTGACTCTGCTTCACAGCTTTAGTCAAGGAACATTCAAACACTCTTGCTTCAAAGCTTTGAGTGCTACACAGCCCTTACAATTAGAAACCTATTCCAAGGCACTTATCACAATGATAATTGCTTGGAGTACAATAATCAAATCTATATAGATTACAAATGATCTTTTGATCAATAAAAGGGATGCCTTGAAAAACAGCAGCTCTGTTGAATATATAGCAGCTGCAACTTCAGTTAGGGTTTCCACAAAAACCTAGGGTTAATTCCGTTTGACCTAAAGACCAGGTCACAGGGCTTTATTAACCAGGTTAGGGTTGAGCTAGGTTACCCCTCAGAAAACGCAGGATTCTGTTCAGGAAAGACTGAGTTATTTTCCTGAAAAAATTCAGACTTATCCAACCTGCAAACCTGTTAGTTCAGAACAGGATGTCATAACATTTGTTATGACATCTGAGAAAACCTGTCTACTGATTTAGCAAAATGTGATCATTTTGCAAAATGCTCAGATACACACTTATAAACATCAGTACTTGAATTACAATATTTTTCTGCAAAGGTACCTAATGAGTCAGTACAAACTGAACTAGAATGTTATGACATCAGTCATGACATTCACACATACACTTGGGATTTACCAAAAATGCAAGCCAATACCTAAACACCTATACATTGGAATAACAAACATCTCGACAATAGACTACCTTCCATAATGACAAGGCTACAATCCATTGGAGTAACAAAAATCTCGATAAAAAACTACCTTCCATAATGATAAGGCTACCATCCATTGGAATAACAAATATCTCGACAATAGACTACCTTCCATAATGACAAGGCTACTATCCATTGGAGTAACAAAAATATGATCAACAGACTACCTTGCATAATGACAAGGCTATCATCCATTGGAGTAACGAAGATATCGACAATAGACTACCTTAAATAATGACAAGGCTAACATCCATTGGAGTAACAAAAATATGAACAACAAACTACCTTGCATAATGACAAGGCTATCATCCATTGGAGTAACAAAGATATCGACAATAGACTACCTTAAATAATGACAAGGCTACCATCCATTGGAGTAACAAAAATCTCGACAAAAGACTACCTTCCATACTGACAAGGTTACCATCAATTGGAATAACAAAAATCTCGACTACAAACTATCTTCCATAAAGACAAGGCTACCATCCATTGGAGTAACAAAAATCTGAAAAACAGACTACCTTACATAATGACAAGGCTACCATCCATTGGAGTAACAAAAATCTCAACGACAGACTACCTTCCATAATGAAAAGGTTACCATCCGTTGGAGTAAAAATAATCTCGACAATAGACTACCTTCCACAATGACAAGGCTATCATCCATTGGAGTAACAAAGATATCGATAACAGACTACCTTCCATACTGACAAGGTTACCATCCATTGGAATAACAAAAATCTCGATAACATACTATCTTCCATAATGACGAGGCTACCATTCATTGGAGTAACAAAAATCTAAACAACAGACCACCTTACATAATGAATGGGTTACAATCCATTGGAATAACAAAAATCTCGACAATAGACTACCTTCCATAATGACAAGGCTACCATCCATTGGAGTAACAATAATATCCATAAAAAACTACCTTCCATAATGATAAGGATACCATCCATTGGAATAACAAACATCTCGACAATAGACTACCTTCCATAATGACAAGGCTACAATCCATTGGAGTAACAAAAATCTCGATAAAAAACTACCTTCCATAATGATAAGGCTACCATCCATTGGAATAACAAATATCTCGACAATAGACTACCTTCCATAATGACAAGGCTACCATCCATTGGAGTAACAAAAATATGAACAATAGATTACCTTGCATAATGACAAGGCTATCATCCATTGGAGTAACAAAGATATCGACAATAGTATACCTTAAATAATGACAAGGCTACCATCCATTGGAGTAACAAAAATCTCGAGAAAATACTACCTTCCATACTGACAAGGTTACAATCCATTGTAATAACAAAAATCTCGACAACAGACTATCTTCCTTAATGACAAGGCTACCATCCATTGGAGTAATAAAAATCTGAACAACAAACTACCTTACATAATGACAAGGCTACAATCCATTGGAGTAAAAAAAATCTCGACAACCGACTACCTTCGATAATGACAAGGCTACCATCTATGGAGTAACAAAGATATCGATAACAGACTACCTTCAATAATGACAAGGCTAATATCCATTGGAGTAACAAAACTCTCGACAAAATATTACCTTTGATAATGATAAGGCTACCATGCATTGGAGTAACAAAGATATCGACAACAGACTACCTTCAATAATGACAAGGCTACCATCCATTCGAGTAACAAAAATCTCGACAAAAGACTACCTTCCATAATGACAAGGTTACCATCCATTGAGATAACAAAAATCTCGACAATAGACTACCTTCCAGAATGACAAGGCTACCATCCATTGGAGTAACAAAAATATCGATAAAAAAGTAACTTCCATAATGTAAAAGCTACCATCCATTGGAAAACAAAAATCTCGACAATAGACTACCTTCCATAATGACAAGGCTACCATCCATTGGAGTAACCAAAATCTAAAAAACAAACTACCTTGCATAATGACAAGGCTCTCATCCATTGGAGTATCAAAGATATCGACAATAAACTACCTTAAATAATGACAAGGCTACCATCCATTGGAGTAACAAAAATCTTGACAAAAGACTACCTTCCATACTGACAAGGTTACCATCCATTGGAATAACAAAAATCTCGACAACAGACTATCTTCCATAATGAAAAGGCTACCATCCATTGGAGTAACAAAATCTGAACAACAGACCACCTTACATAATAACATGGCTACAATCCATTGGAGTAACAAAAATCTCAACGACAAACTACCTTCCATAATGACAAGGCTACCATCCATTGGAGAAACAAAAATCTCGACAACAGACTACCTTCCATAATTACAAGGCTACCATCCATTGGGGTAAAAAAAATCTCGACAACAGACTACCTTCCATAATGACAAGGCTACCATCCATTGGAGTAAAAAAAATCTCGACAACAGACTACCTTCGATAATGACAAGGCTACCATCCATGGAGTAACAAAAATATGAACAACAGACTACCTTGCATAATGACAAGGCTATCATCCATTGGAGTAACAAAGATATCAACAATAGACTACCTTCCATACTGACAAGGCTACCATCCATGGGAATAAAAAAAATCTCGACTACAGACTATCTTCCATAAAAATAAGGCTAACATCCATTGGAGTAACAAAAATCTGAAAAACAGTCTACCTTACATAATGACAGGCCTACAATCCATTGGAGTGACAGAAATTTCAATGACAAACTACCTTCCATAATGAAAAGGTTACCATCCATTGGAGTAAAAATAATCTCGACAATAGACTACCTTCCATAATGACAAGGCTATCATCCATTGGAGTAACAATGATATCGGTAACATACTACCTTTAATAATGACAAGGCTACCATCCATTGGAGTAACAAAAATCTCGACAAAATACTACCTTCCATAATGACAAGGCTACCATCCATTGGAGTAACAAAGATATCGACAACATACTACCTTTAATAATGACAAGGCTACCATCCATTGGAGTAACAAGAATATCAAAAAAAGACTATCTTTCATAATGACAAGGTTACCATCCATTGGAATAACAAAAATCTCGACAATAAACTACCTTCCATAATGACAAGGATACCATCCATTAGAGTAACAAAAATCTTGATAAAAAACTAACTTCCATAATGAATAGGATACCATCCATTGGAATAACAAAAATCTCGACAATAGACTACCTTCCATAATGACAAGGCTAACATCTATTGGAGTAAAAAAAATATGAACAACAGACTACCTTGCATAATGACAAGGCTATCATCCATTGGAGTAACAAAGATATCGACAATAGACTACCTTTAATAATGACAAGGCTACCATCTATTGGAGTAAAAAAAATCTCGACAAAAGACTACCTTCCATACTGACAAGGTTACCATCCATTGGAATAACAAAAATCTCGACAACAGACTATCTTCCATAATGACAAGCCTACCATCCATTGGAGTAACAAAAATCTGAACAACAGACCACCTTAAAAAATGACAGGGTTACAATCCATTAGAGTAACAAAAATCTCAACGACAGACTACCTTCCATAATGAAAAGGCTACCATCCATTGGAATAACAAAAATCTCGACAACAGACTACTTTCCATAATTACAAGGATACCATCCATTGGGGTAACACAAAATCTCGACAACAGACTACCTTCCATAATGACAAGGCTACCATCCATTAGAGTAAAAAAAATCTCGACAACAGACTACCTTCCATAATGACAAGGCTACCATCCATTGGAGTAAAAAAATATAAACAACAGACTACCTTGTATAATGACAAGGCTATCATCCATTGGAGTAACAAAGATATCGACAATAAACTACCTTCAATAATGACAAGGCTACCATCCATTGGAGTAACAAAAATCTAGACAAAAGACTACCTTCCATACTGACAAGGTTACCATCCATTGGAATAACAAAAATCTCGACTACAGACTATCTTCCATAATGACAAGGCTACCATCCATTGGAGTAACAAAAATCTGAACAACATACTACCTTACATAATGACAAGGCTACAATCCATTGGAGTAACAAAAATCTCAACGACAGACTACCTTCCATAATGAAAAGGTTACCATCAATTGGAGTAAAAATAATCTCGACAATAGACTACCTTCCATAATGAAAAGGCTATCATCCATTGGAGTAACAAAGATATCGGTAACATACTACCTTCAATAATGACAAGGCTACCATCCATTGGAGTAACAAAAATCTCGACAAAATACTACCATCCATAATGACAAGGCTATCATCCATTTGAGTAACAAAGATATCTACAATGGACTACCTTCAATAATGACAAGACTAACATCCATTGGAGTAACAAAAATCTCGACAAAAGACTACCTTTAATAATGATAAGGTTACCATCCATTGGAATAACAAAAATCTCGACAATATACTACCTTCCATAATGACAAGGCTACCATCCATTAGACTAACAAAAATCTCGATATAAAACTAACTTCCATAATGAATAGGCTACCATCCATAGGAATAACAAAAATCTCGACAATAGACTACCTTCCATAATGACAAGGCTACCATCTATTGGAGTAACAAAAATCTGAACAACAGACTACCTTGCATAATGACAAGGCTATCATCCATTGGAGTAACAAAGATATCGACAATAAACTACCTTAAATAATGACAAGGCTACCATCCATTGGAGTAAAAAAATGTCGACAAAAGAGTACCTTCCATACTGACGAGGTTACAATCCATTGGAATAACAAAAATCTCGACTACACACTATCTTCCATAATGACAAGGCTACCATCCATTGGAGTAACAAAAATATGAACAACAGACTACCTTACATAATGAGAAGGCTACAATCCATTGGAGTAACAAAAATTTCAATGACAAACTACCTTCCATAATGAAAAGGTTACCATCCATTGGAGTAAAAATAATCTCGACAATAGACTACCTTCCATAATGACAAGGCTATCATCCATTGGAGTAACAAAGATATCGGTAACATACTACTTTCAATAATGACAAGGCTACCATCCATTGGAGTAACAAAAATCTCGACAAAATACTACCTTCCATAATGACAAGGCTACCATCCATTGGAGTAACAAAGATATCGACAACATACTACCTTTAATAATGACAAGGCTACCATCCATTGGAGTAACAAGAATATCAAAAAAAGACTATCTTTCATAATGACAAGGTTACCATCCATTGGAATAACAAAAATCTCGACAATAAACTACCTTCCATAATGACAAGGATACCATCCATTAGAGTAACAAAAATCTTGATAAAAAACTAACTTCCATAATGAATAGGCTACCATCCATTGGAATAACAAAAATCTCGACAATAGACTACCTTCCATAATGACAAGGCTAACATCTATTGGAGTAAAAAAAATATGAACAACAGACTACCTTGCATAATGACAAGGCTATCATCCATTGGAGTAACAAAGATATCGACAATTGACTACCTTTAATAATGACAAGGCTACCATCTATTGGAGTAAAAAAAATCTCGACAAAAGACTACCTTCCATACTGACAAGGTTACCATCATTTGGAATAACAAAAATCTCGACAACAAACTATCTTCCATAATGACAAGGCTACCATCCATTGGAGTAACAAAAATCTGAACAACAAACCAACTTACATAATGACAGGGTTACAATCCACTGGAGTAACAAAAATCTCCACGACAAACTACCTTCCATAAAGACAAGGCTACCATCCATTGGAGTAACAAAAATCTCGACAACAGAGTACCTTCCATAATTACAAGGCTACCATCCATTGGGGTAACAAAAATATCGACAACATACTACCTTCCATAATGACAAGGTTACCATCCATTGGAGTAAAAAATATCTCGACAATAGACTACCTTCCATAATGACAAGGCTACCATCCGTTGGAGTAACAAAAATATGAACAATAGACTACCCTGCATAATGATATGGCTATCAGCCATTGGAGTAACAAAGATATCGACAACAGACTACCTTCAATAATGACAAGGCTACCATCCATTGGAGTAACAAAAATCTCGACAAAAGACTACCTTTCATAATGACAAGGTTACCATCCATTGGAATAACAAAAATCTCGACAATAGACTACCTTCCATAATGACAAGGCTACCATCCATTAGAGTAACAAAAATCTTGATAAAAAACTAACTTCCATAATGAATAGGCTACCATCCATTGGAATAACAAAAATCTCGACAATAGACTACCTTCCATAATGACAAGGCTACCATCCATTGGAGTAAAAAAAATCTGAACAACAGAATACCTTGCATAATGAAAAGGCTATCATCCATTGGAGTAACAAAGATAACGATAATAGACTACCTTTAATAATGACAAGGCTACCATCTATTGGAGTAAAAAAAATCTCGACAAAAGACTACCTTCCATACTGACAAGGTTACCATCCATTGGAATAACAAAAATCTCGACAACAGACTATCTTCCATAATGACAAGGCTACCATCCATTGGAGTAACAAAAATCTGAACAACAAACCAACTTACATAATGACAGGGTTACAATCCACTGGAGTAACAAAAATCTCCACGACAAACTACCTTCCATAAAGACAAGGCTACCATCCATTGGAGTAACAAAAATCTCGACAACAGAGTACCTTCCATAATTACAAGGCTACCATCCATTGGGGTAACAAAAATATCGACAACATACTACCTTCCATAATGACAAGGTTACCATCCATTGGAGTAAAAAATATCTCGACAATAGACTACCTTCCATAATGACAAGGCTACCATCCGTTGGAGTAACAAAAATATGAACAATAGACTACCCTGCATAATGATATGGCTATCAGCCATTGGAGTAACAAAGATATCGACAACAGACTACCTTCAATAATGACAAGGCTACCATCCATTGGAGTAACAAAAATCTCGACAAAAGACTACCTTTCATAATGACAAGGTTACCATCCATTGGAATAACAAAAATCTCGACAATAGACTACCTTCCATAATGACAAGGCTACCATCCATTAGAGTAACAAAAATCTTGATAAAAAACTAACTTCCATAATGAATAGGCTACCATCCATTGGAATAACAAAAATCTCGACAATAGACTACCTTCCATAATGACAAGGCTACCATCCATTGGAGTAACAAAGATAACGATAATAGACTACCTTTAATAATGACAAGGCTACCATCTATTGGAGTAAAAAAAATCTCGACAAAAGACTACCTTCCATACTGACAAGGTTACCATCCATTGGAATAACAAAAATCTCGACAACAGACTATCTTCCATAATGACAAGGCTACCATCCATTGGAGTAACAAAAATTTGAACAACAGACCACCTTACAAAATGACAGGGTTACAATCCATTAGAGTAACAAAAATCTCAACGACAGACTACCTTCCATAATGAAAAGGCTACCATCCATTGGAGTAACAAAAATCTCGACAACAGACTACTTTCCATAATTACAAGGCTACCATCCATTGGGGTAACAAAAATCTCGACAACAGACTACCTTCCATAATGACAAGGCTACCATCCATTAGAGTAAAAAAAATCTCGACAACAGACTACCTTCCATAATGACAAGGCTACCATCCATTGGAGTAACAAAAATATAAACAACAGACTACCTTGTATAATGACAAGGCTATCATCCATTGGAGTAACAAAGATATCGACAATAAACTACATTCAATAATGACAAGGCTACCATCCATTGGAGTAACAAAAATCTAGACAAAAGACTACCTTCCATACTGACAAGGTTACCATCCATTGGAATAACAAAAATCTCGACTACAGACTATCTTCCATAATGACAAGGCTACCATCCATTGGAGTAACAAAAATCTGAACAACATACTACCTTACATAATGACAAGGCTATAATCCATTGGAGTAACAAAAATCTCAACGACAGACTACCTTCCATAATGAAAAGGTTACCATCCGTTGGAGTAAAAATAATCTCGACAATAGACTACCTTCCACAATGACAAGGCTATCATCCATTGGAGTAACAAAGATATCGATAACAGACTACCTTCAATAATGACAAGGCTACCATCCATTGGAGTAACAAAAATCTCGACAAAACATTACCTTCCATAATGACAAGGCTACCATCCATAGGAGTAACAAAGATATCTACAACAGAATACCTTAAATAATGACAAGGCTACCATCCATTGGAGTAACAAATATCTCGACAAAAGACTACCTTCCATACTGACAAGGTTACCATCCATTGGAATAACAAAAATCTCGATAACATACTATCTTCCATAATGACGAGGCTACCATTCATTGGAGTAACAAAAATCTAAACAACAGACCACCTTACATAATGAATGGTCTACAATCCATTGGAATAACAAAAATCTCGACAATAGACTACCTTCCATAATGACAAGGCTACCATCCATTGGAGTAACAATAATATCCATAAAAAACTACCTTCCATAATGATAAGGCTACCATCCATTGGAATAACAAACATCTCGACAATAGACTACCTTCCATAATGACAAGGCTACAATCCATTGGAGTAAAAAAAATCTCGATAAAAAACTACCTTCCATAATGATAAGGCTACCATCCATTGGAATAACAAATATCTCGACAATAGACTACCTTCCATAATGACAAGGCTACCATCCATTGGAGTAACAAAAATATGAACAATAGACTACCTTGCATAATGATAAGGCTATCATCCATTGGAGTAACAAAGATATCGACAATAGACTACCTTAAATAATGACAAGGCTACCATCCATTGGAGTATGAAAAATCTCGAGAAAATACTACCTTCCATACTGACAAGGTTACAATCCATTGTAATAACAAAAATCTCGACAACAGACTATCTTCCTTAATGACAAGGCTACCATCCATTGGAGTAACAAAAATCTGAACAACAAACTACCTTACATAATGACAAGGCTACAATCCATTGGAGTAAAAAAAATCTCGACAACCGACTACCTTCGATAATGACAAGGCTACCATCTATGGAGTAACAAAGATATCGATAACAGACTACCTTCAATAATGACAAGGCTAATATCCATTGGAGTAACAAAACTCTCGACAAAATATTACCTTTGATAATGATAAGGCTACCATGCATTGGAGTAACAAAGATATCGACAACAGACTACCTTCAATAATGACAAGGCTACCATCCATTCGAGTAACAAAAATCTCGACAAAAGACTACCTTCCATAATGACAAGGTTACCATCCATTGAGATAACAAAAATCTCGACAATAGACTACCTTCCAGAATGACAAGGCTACCATCCATTGGAGTAACAAAAATATCGATAAAAAAGTAACTTCCATAATGTAAAAGCTACCATCCATTGGAAAACAAAAATCTCGACAATAGACTACCTTCCATAATGACAAGGCTACCATCCATTGGAGTAACCAAAATCTAAAAAACAAACTACCTTGCATAATGACAAGGCTCTCATCCATTGGAGTATCAAAGATATCAACAATAAACTACCTTAAATAATGACAAGGCTACCATCCATTAAAGTAACAAAAATCTTGACAAAAGACTACCTTCCATACTGACAAGGTTACCATCCATTGGAATAACAAAAATCTCGACAACAGACTATCTTCCATAATGAAAAGGCTACCATCCATTGAAGTAACAAAATCTGAACAACAGACCACCTAACATAATAACATGGCTACAATCCATTGGAGTAACAAAAATCTCAACGACAAACTACCTTCCATAATGACAAGGCTACCATCCATTGGAGAAACAAAAATCTCGACAACAGACTACCTTCCATAATTACAAGGCTACCATCCATTGGGGTAAAAAAAATCTCGACAACAGACTACCTTCCATAATGACAAGGCTACCATCCATTGGAGTAAAAAAAATCTCGACAACAGACTACCTTCGATAATGACAAGGCTACCATCCATGGAGTAACAAAAATATGAACAATAGACTACCTTGCATAATGACAAGGCTATCATCCATTGGAGTAACAAAGATATCAACAATAGACTACCTTCCATACTGACAAGGCTACCATCCATGGGAATAACAAAAATCTCGACTACAGACTATCTTCCATAAAGATAAGGCTAACATCCATTGGAGTAACAAAAATCTGAAAAACAGTCTACCTTACATAATGACAGGCCTACAATCCATTGGAGTGACAGAAATTTCAATGACAAACTACCTTCCATAATGAAAAGGTTACCATCCATTGGAGTAAAAATAATCTCGACAATAGACTACCTTCCATAATGACAAGGCTATCATCCATTGGAGTAACAATGATATCGGTAACATACTACCTTCAATAATGACAAGGCTACCATCCATTGGAGTAACAAAAATCTCGACAAAATACTACCTTCCATAATGACAAGGCTACCATCCATTGGAGTAACAAAGATATCGACAACATACTACCTTTAATAATGACAAGGCTACCATCCATTGGAGTAACAAGAATATCAAAAAAAGACTATCTTTCATAATGACAAGGTTACCATCCATTGGAATAACAAAAATCTTGACAATAAACTACCTTCCATAATGACAAGGATACCATCCATTAGAGTAACAAAAATCTTGATAAAAAACTAACTTCCATAATGAATAGGATACCATCCATTGGAATAACAAAAATCTCGACAATAGACTACCTTCCATAATGACAAGGCTAACATCTATTGGAGTAAAAAAAATATGAACAACAGACTACCTTGCATAATGACAAGGCTATCATCCATTGGAGTAACAAAGATATCGACAATAGACTACCTTTAATAATGACAAGGCTACCATCTATTGGAGTAAAAAAAATCTCGACAAAAGACTACCTTCCATACTGACAAGGTTACCATCCATTGGAATAACAAAAATCTCGACAACAGACTATCTTCCATAATGACAAGGCTACCATCCATTGGAGTAACAAAAATCTGAACAACATACTACCTTACATAATGACAAGGCTACAATCCATTGGAGTAACAAAAATCTCAACGACAGACTACCTTCCATAATGAAAAGGCTACCATCCATTGGAATAACAAAAATCTCGACAACAGACTACTTTCCATAATTACAAGGCTACCATCCATTGGGGTAACACAAAATCTCGACAACAGACTACCTTCCATAATGACAAGGCTACCATCCATTAGAGTAAAAAATATCTCGACAACAGACTACCTTCCATAATGACAAGGCTACCATCCATTGGAGTAACAAAAATATAAACAACAGACTACCTTGTATAATGACAAGGCTATCATCCATTGGAGTAACAAAGATATCGACAATAAACTACCTTCAATAATGACAAGGCTACCATCCATTGGAGTAACAAAAATCTAGACAAAAGACTACCTTCCATACTGACAAGGTTACCATCCATTGGAATAACAAAAATCTCGACTACAGACTATCTTCCATAATGACAAGGCTACCATCCATTGGAGTAACAAAAATCTGAACAACATACTACCTTACATAATGACAAGGCTACAATCCATTGGAGTAACAAAAATCTCAACGACAGACTACCTTCCATAATGAAAAGGTTACCATCAATTGGAGTAAAAATAATCTCGACAATAGACTACCTTCCATAATGAAAAGGCTATCATCCATTGGAGTAACAAAGATATCGGTAACATACTACCTTCAATAATGACAAGGCTACCATCCATTGGAGTAACAAAAATCTCGACAAAATACTACCATCCATAATGACAAGGCTATCATCCATTTGAGTAACAAAGATATCTACAATGGACTACCTTCAATAATGACAAGACTAACATCCATTGGAGTAACAAAAATCTCGACAAAAGACTACCTTTAATAATGATAAGGTTACCATCCATTGGAATAACAAAAATCTCGACAATATACTACCTTCCATAATGACAAGGCTACCATCCATTAGACTGACAAAAATCTCGATATAAAACTAACTTCCATAATGAATAGGCTACCATCCATAGGAATAACAAAAATCTCGACAATAGACTACCTTCCATAATGACAAGGCTACCATCTATTGGAGTAACAAAAATCTGAACAACAGACTACCTTGCATAATGACAAGGCTATCATCCATTGGAGTAACAAAGATATCGACAATAAACTACCTTAAATAATGACAAGGCTACCATCCATTGGAGTAAAAAAATGTCGACATAAGAGTACCTTCCATACTGACGAGGTTACCATCCATTGGAATAACAAAAATCTCGACTACACACTATCTTCCATAATGGCAATGCTACCATCCATTGGAGTAACAAAAATATGAACAACATACTACCTTACATAATTAGAAGGCTACAATCCATTGGAGTAACAAAAATTTCAATGACAAACTACCTTCCATAATGAAAAGGTTACCATCCATTGGAGTAAAAATAATCTCGACAATAGACTACCTTCCATAATGACAAGATTATCATCCATTGGAGTAACAAAGATATCGGTAACATACTACCTTCAATAATGACAAGGCTACCATCCATTGGAGTAACAAAAATCTCGACAAAATACTACCTTCCATAATGACAAGGCTACCATCCATTGGAGTAACAAAGATATCGACAACATACTACCTTTAATAATGACAAGGCTACCATCCATTGGAGTAACAAGAATATCAAAAAAAGACTATCTTTCATAATGACAAGGTTACCATCCATTGGAATAACAAAAATCTCGACAATAAACTACCTTCCATAATGACAAGGATACCATCCATTAGAGTAACAAAAATCTTGATAAAAAACTAACTTCCATAATGAATAGGCTACCATCCATTGGAATAACAAAAATCTCGACAATAGACTACCTTCCATAATGACAAGGCTAACATCTATTGGAGTAAAAAAAATATGAACAGCAGACTACCTTGCATAATGACAAGGCTATCATCCATTGGAGTAACAAAGATATCGACAATTGACTACCTTTAATAATGACAAGGCTACCATCTATTGGAGTAAAAAAAATCTCGACAAAAGACTACCTTCCATACTGACAAGGTTACCATCCATTGGAATAAAAAAAATCTCGACAACAGACTATCTTCCATAATGACAAGGCTACCATACATTGGAGTAACAAAAATCTGAACAACAAACCAACTTACATAATGACAGGGTTACAATCCACTGGAGTAACAAAAATCTCCACGACAAACTACCTTCCATAAAGACAAGGCTACCATCCATTGGAGTAACAAAAATCTCGACAACAGAGTACCTTCCATAATTACAAGGCTACCATCCATTGGGGTAACAAAAATATCGACAACATACTACCTTCCATAATGACAAGGTTACCATCCATTGGAGTAAAAAATATCTCGACAATAGACTACCTTCCATAATGACAAGGCTACCATCCGTTGGAGTAACAAAAATATGAACAATAGACTACCCTGCATAATGATATGGCTATCAGCCATTGGAGTAACAAAGATATCGCCCAACAGACTACCTTCAATAATGACAAGGCTACCATCCATTGGAGTAACAAAAATCTCGACAAAAGACTACCTTTCATAATGATAAGGTTACCATCCATTGGAATAACAAAAATCTCGACAATAGACTACCTTCCATAATGACAAGGCTACCATCCATTAGAGTAACAAAAATCTTGATAAAAAACTAACTTCCATAATGAATAGGCTACCATCCATTGGAATAACAAAAATCTCGACAATAGACTACCTTCCATAATGACAAGGCTACCATCCATTGGAGTAAAAAAAATCTGAACAACAGAATACCTTGCATAATGAAAAGGCTATCATCCATTGGAGTAACAAAGATAACGATAATAGACTACCTTTAATAATGACAAGGCTACCATCTATTGGAGTAAAAAAAATCTCGACAAAAGACTACCTTCCATACTGACAAGGTTACCATCCATTGGAATAACAAAAATCTCGACAACAGACTATCTTCCATAATGACAAGGCTACCATCCATTGGAGTAACAAAAATCTGAACAACAGACCACCTTACAAAATGACAGGGTTACAATCCATTAGAGTAACAAAAATCTCAACGACAGACTACCTTCCATAATGAAAAGGCTACCATCCATTGGAGTAACAAAAATCTCGACAACAGACTACTTTCCATAATTACAAGGCTACCATCCATTGGGGTAACAAAAATCTCGACAACAGACTACCTTCCATAATGACAAGGCTACCATCCATTAGAGTAAAAAAAATCTCGACAACAGACTACCTTCCATAATGACAAGGCTACCATCCATTGGAGTAACAAAAATATAAACAACAGACTACCTTGTATAATGACAAGGCTATCATCCATTGGAGTAACAAAGATATCGACAATAAACTACCTTCAATAATGACAAGGCTACCATCCATTGGAGTAACAAAAATCTAGACAAAAGACTACCTTCCATACTGACAAGGTTACCATCCATTGGAATAACAAAAATCTCGACTACAGATTATCTTCAATAATGACAAGGCTACCATCCATTGGAGTAACAAAAATCTGAACAACATACTACCTTACATAATGACAAGGCTATAATCCATCGGAGTAACAAAAATCTCAACGACAGACTACCTTCCATAATGAAAAAGGTTACCATCAATTGGAGTAAAAATAATCTCGACAATAGACTACCTTCCATAATGAAAAGGCTATCATCCATTGGAGTAACAAAGATATCGGTAACATACTACCTTCAATAATGACAAGGCCACCATCCATTGGAGTAACAAAAATCTCGACAAAATACTACCATCCATAATGACAAGGCTATCATCCATTTGAGTAACAAAGATATCTACAATGGACTACCTTCAATAATGACAAGGCTAACATCCATTGGATTAACAAAAATCTCGACAAAAGACTACCTTTAATAATGATAAGGTTACCATCCATTGGAATAACAAAAATCTCGACAATATACTACCTTCCATAATGACAAGGCTACCATCCATTAGACTAACAAAAATCTCGATAAAAAACTAACTTCCATAATGAATAGGCTACCATCCATTGGAATAACAAAAATCTCGACAATAGATTACCTTCCATAATGACAAGGCTACCATCCATTGGAGTAACAAAACTCTGAACAACAGACTACCTTGCATAATGACAAGGCTATCATCCATTGGAGTAACAAAGATATCGACAATAAACTACATTAAATAATGACAAGGCTACCATCCATTGAAGTAAAAAAATGTCGACAAAAGAGTACCTTCCATACTGACGAGGTTACCATCCATTGGAATAACAAAAATCTTGACTACACACACTATCTTCCATAATGACAAGGCTACCATCCATTGGAGTAACAAAAATATGAACAACAGACTACCATACATAATGACAAGGCTACAATCCATTGGAGTAACAAAAATTTCAATGACAAACTACCTTCCATAATGAAAAGGTTACCATCCATTGGAGTAAAAATAATCTCGACAATAGACTACCTTCCATAATGACAAGGCTATCATCCATTGGAGTAACAAAGATATCGGTAACATACTACCTTCAATAATGACAAGGCTACCATCCATTGGAGTAACAAAAATCTCGACAAAATACTACCTTCCATAATGACAAGGCTACCATCCATTGGAGTAACAAAGATATCGACAACATACTACCTTTAATAATGACAAGGCTACCATCCATTGGAGTAACAAGAATATCAAAAAAAGACTATCTTTCATAATGACAAGGTTACCATCCGTTGGAATAACAAAAATCTCGACAATAAACTACCTTCCATAATGACAAGGCTACCATCCATTAGAGTAACAAAAATCTTGATAAAAAACTAACTTCCATAATGAATAGGCTACCATCCATTGGAATAGCAAAAATCTCGACAATAGACTACCTTCCATAATGACAAGGCTAACATCTATTGGAGTAAAAAAAATATGAACAACAGACTACCTTGCATAATTACAAGGCTATCATCCATTGGAGTAACAAAGATATCGACAATAGACTACCTTTAATAATGACAAGGCTACCATCTATTGGAGTAAAAAAAATCTCGACAAAAGACTACCTTCCATACTGACAAGGTTACCATTCATTGGAATAACAAAAATCTCGACAACAGACTATCTTCCATAATGACAAGGCTACCATCCATTGGAGTAACAAAAATCTGAACAACAGACCAACTTACATAATGATAGGGTTACAATCCACTGGAGTAACAAAAATCTCCACGACAAACTACCTTCCATAAAGACAAGGCTACCATCCATTGGAGTAACAAAAATCTCGACAACAGAGTACCTTCCATAATTACAAGGCTACCATCCATTGGGGTAACAAAAATATCGACAACATACTACCTTCCATAATGACAAGGTTACCATCCATTGGAGTAAAAAATATCTCGACAACAGACTACCTTCCATAATGACAAGGCTACCATCCGTTGGAGTAACAAAAATATGAACAATAGACTACCTTGCATAATGATATGGCTATCATCCATTGGAGTAACAAAGATATCGACAACAGACTACCTTCAATAATGACAAGGCTACCATCCATTGGAGTAACAAAATTCTCGACAAAAGACTACCTTTCATAATGACAAGGTTACCATCCATTGGAATAACAAAAATCTCGAAAATAGACTACCTTCCATAATGACAATGCTACCATCCATTGGAGTAAAAAAAATCTGAACAACAGAATACCTTGCATAATGAAAAGGCTATCATCCATTGGAGTAACAAAGATATCGACAATAGACTACCTTTAATAATGACAAGGCTACCATCTATTGGAGTAAAACAAATCTCGACAAAAGACTACCTTCCATACTGACAAGGTTACCATCTATTGGAATAACAAAAATCTCGACAACAGACTATCTTCCATAATGACAAGGCTACCATCCATTGGAGTAAAAAAAATCTGAACAACAGACCACCTTACATAATGACAGGGTTACAATCCATTGGAGTAACAAAAATCTCAACGACAGACTACATTACATAATGAAAAGGCTACCATCCATTGGAGAAACAAAAATCTCGACAACAGACTACCTTCCATAATTACAAGGCTACCATCCATTGGGGTAACAAAAATCTCGACAACAGACTACCATCCATAATGACAAGGCTACCATCCATTGGAGAAAAAAAATCTCGACAACAGACTACTTTCCATAATGACAAGGCTACCATCCATTGGAGTAACAAAAATATAAACAACAGACTACCTTGCATAATGATAAGGCTATCATCCATTGTAGTAGCAAAGATATCGATAATAAACAACCTTCAATAATGATAAGGCTACAATCCATTGGAGTAACAAAAATATTGACAATAGACTACCTTTAATAATGACAAGGCTACCATCTATTGGAGTAAAAAAAATCTCGACAAAAGACTACCTTCCATACTGACAAGGTTACCATCCATTGGAATAACAAAAATCTCGACTACAGACTATCTTCCATAATGACAAGGCTACCATCCATTGGAGTAACAAAAATCTGAACAACATACTACCTTACATAATGACAAGGCTACAATCCATTGGAGTAACAAAAATCTGAACAACAGACTACCTTCCATAATGAAAAGGTTACCATCCATTGGAGTAAAAATAATCTCGATAATAGACTACTTTCCATAATGACAAGGCTATCATCCATTGGAGTAACAAAGATATCGGTAACATACTACCTTCAATAATGACAAGGCTACCATCCATTGGAGTAACAAAAATCTCGACAAAATACTACCATCCATATTGACAAGTCTATCATCCATTGGAGTAACAAATATATCGACAACGGACTTACTTCAATAATGACAAGGCTACCATCCATTGGAGTAACAAAAATCTTGACAAAAGACTACCTTTCATAATGACAAGGTTACCATCCATTGGAATAACAAAAATCTCGACAATAGACTACCTTCCATAATGACAATGCTACCATCCATTAGACTAACAAAAATCTCGATAAAAAACAAACTTCCATAATGAATAGGCTACCATCCAATGGAATAACAAAAATCTCGACAATAGACTACCTTCCATAATGACAAGGCTACCATCCATTGGAGTAACAAAAATCTGAACAACAGACTACCTTGCATAATGACAAGGCTATCATCCATTGGAGTAACAAAAATACCGACAATAGACTACCTTAAATAATGACAAGGCTACCATCCATTGGAGTAAAAAAAATCTCAACAAAAGACTACCTTCCATAATGACAAGGCTACCATCCATTGGAGTAACAAAAATCTGAACAACAGACTACCTTACATGATGACAAGGCTACAATCCATTGGAGTAACAAAATTCTCAACGACAGACTACCTTCCATAATGAAAAGGTTACCATCCATGGGATAAAAATAATCTCGACAATAGACTACCTTCCATAATGACAAGGCTATCATCCATTGGAGTAACAAAGATATCAGTAACATACTACCTTCAATAATGACAAGGCTACCATCCATTGGAGTAACAAAAATCTCGACAAAATACTACCATCCATAATGACAAGGCTATCATCCATTGGAGTAGCAAAGATATCGACAACGGACTACCTTCAATAATGACAAGGCTACCATCCATTGGAGTAACAAAAATCTCGACAATAGACTACCTTCCATAATGACAAGGCTATCATCCTATTGAATAACAAAGATATCGGTAACATACTACCTTCAATAATGACAAGGCTACCATCCATTGGAGTAACAAAAATCTCGACAAAATACTACCATGCATAATGACAAGGCTATCATCCATTGGAGTAACAAAGATATCGACAATAGACTACCTTCAATAATGACAAGGCTACCATCCATTGGAGTAACAAAAATCTCGACAAAAGACTACCTTTAATAATGACAAGCTTACCATCCATTGGAATAACAAAAATCTAGACAATAGACTACCTTCCATAATAACAAGGCTACCATCCATTAGACTAACAAAAATATCGATAAAAAACTAACTTCCATAATGAATAGGCTACCATCCATAGGAATAACAAAAATCTCGGCAATAGACTACCTTCCATAATGACAAGGCTACCATCCATTGGAGTAACAAAAATCTGAACAACAGACTACCTTGCATAATGACAAGGCTATCATCCATTGGAGTAACAAAGATATCGACAATAGACTACCTTAAATAATGACAAGGCTACCATCCATTGGAGTAAAAAAAATCTCGACAAAAGACTACCTTCCATAATGACAAGGCTACCATCCATTGGAGTAACAAAAATCTGAACAATAGACTACCTTACATGATGACAAGGCTACAATCCATTGGAGTAACAAAATTCTCAACGACAGACTACCTTCCATAATGAAAAGGTTACCATCCATGGGGTAAAAATAATCTCGACAATAGACTACTTTCTATAATGACAAGGCTATCATCCATTGGAGTAACAAAGATATCAGTAACATACTACCTTCAATAATGACAAGGCTACCATCCATTGGAGTAACAAAAATCTTGACAAAATACTACCATCCATAATGACAAGGCTATCATCCATTGGAGTAGCAAAGATATCGACAACGGACTACCTTCAATAATGACAAGGCTACCATCCATTGGAGTAACAAAAATCTCGACAATAGACTACCTTCCATAATGACAAGGCTATCATCCATTTGAGTAACAAAGATATCGGTAACATACTACCTTCAATAATGACAAGGCTACCATCCATTGTAGTAACAAAAATCTCGACAAAAGACTACCTTCCATATTGACAAGGTTACCATCCATTGGAATAGCAAAAATGTCGACAACAGACTATCTCCCATAATGACAAGGCTACCATCCATTGGAGTAACAAGAATATGAACAACAAACCAACTTACATAATGACAGGGTTACAATCCACGGGAGTAACAAAAATCTCCACGACAAACTACCTTCCATATAGACAAGGCTACCATCCATTGGAGTAACAAAAATCTCGACAACAGAGTACCTTCCATAATTACAAGGCTACCATTCATTGGGGTAACAAAAATCTCGACAACATACAACCTTCCATAATGACAAGGTTAACATCCATTGGAGTAAAAAAAATCTCGACAACAGACTACCTTCCATAATGACAAGGCTACCATCCATTGGAGTAACAAAAATATGAACAACAGACTACCTTGCACAATGACAAGGCTATCATCCATTGGAGTAACAAAGATATCGACAATAGACTACCTTCAATAATGACAAGGCTACCATCCATTGGAGTAACAAAAATCTCGACAAAAGACTACCTTCCATACTGACAAGGTTACCATCCATTGGAATAACCAAAATCTTGACTACAGACTATCTTCCATAATGACAAGGCTACCATCCATTGGAGTAACAAAAATCTGAACAACAGACTACCTTACATAATAACAAGGCTACCATCCATTGGAGTAACAAAATTCTCAAAGACAGACTACCTTCCATAATGAAAAGGTTACCATCCATTGGGGTAAAAATAATCTCGACAATAGACTACCTTCCATAATGACAAGGCTATCATCCATTGGAGTAACAAAGATATCAGTAACATACTACCTTCAATAATGACAAGGCTACCATCCATTGGAGTAACAAAAATCTCGACAAAATACTACCATCCATAATGACAAGGCTATCATCCATTGGAGTAACAAAGATATCGACAACGGACTAACTTCAATAATGACAAGGCTACCATCCATTGGAGTAACAAAAATCTTGACAAAAGACTACCTTTCATAATGACAAGGTTACCATCCATTGGAATAACAAAAATCTCGACAATAGACTACCTTCCATAATGACAAGGCTACCATCCATTAGACTAACAAAAATCTCGATAAAAAACAAACTTCCATAATTAATAGGCTATCATCCAATGGAATAACAAAAATCTCGACAATAGACTACCTTCCATAATGACAAGGCTACCATCCATTGGAGCAACAAAAATCTGAACAACAGACTACCTTGCATAATGACAAGGCTATCATCCATTGGAGTAACAAAAATACCGACAATAGACTACCTTAAATAATGACAAGGCTACCATCCATTGGAGTAAAAAAAATCTCGACAAAAGACTACCTTCCATAATGACAAGGCTACCATCCATTGGAGTAACAAAAATCTGAACAACAGACTACCTTACATGATGACAAGGCTACAATCCATTGGAGTAACAAAATTCTCAACGATAGACTACCTTCCATAATGAAAAGGTTACCATCCATGGGGTAAAAATAATCTCGACAATAGACTACCTTCCATAATGACAAGGCTATCATCCATTTGATTAACAAAGATATCAGTAACATACTACCTTCAATAATGACAAGGCTACCATCCATTGGAGTAACAAAAATCTCGACAAAATACTACCATCCATAATGACAAGGCTATCATCCATTGGAGTAGCAAAGATATCGACAACGGACTACCTTCAATAATGACAAGGCTACCATCCATTGGAGTAACAAAAATCTCGACAATAGACTACCTTCCATAATGACAAGGCTATCATCCATTTGAGTAACAAAGATATCGGTAACATACTACCTTCAATAATGACAAGGCTACCATCCATTGGAGTAACAAAAATCTCGACAAAATACTACCATGCATAATGACAAGGCTATCATCCATTGGAGTAACAAAGATATCGACAATAGACTACCTTCAATAATGACAAGGCTACCATCCATTGGAGTAACAAAAATCTCGACAAAAGACTACCTTTAATAATGACAAGCTTACCATCCATTGGAATAACAAAAATCTAGACAATAGACTACCTTCCATAATGACAAGGCTACCATCCATTAGACTAACAAAAATATCGATAAAAAACTAACTTCCATAATGAATAGGCTACCATCCATAGGAATAACAAAAATCTCGGCAATAGACTACCTTCCATAATGACAAGGCTACCATCCATTGGAGTAACAAAAATCTGAACAACAGACTACCTTGCATAATGACAAGGCTATCATCCATTGGTGTAACAAAGATATCGACAATAGACTACCTTAAATAATGACAAGGCTACCATCCATTGGAGTAAAAAAAATCTCGACAAAAGACTACCTTCCACAATGACAAGGCTACCATCCATTGGAGTAACAAAAATCTGAACAACAGACTACCTTACATGATGACAAGGCTACAATCCATTGGAGTAACAAAATTCTCAACGACAGACTACCTTCCATAATGAAAAGGTTACCATCCATGGGGTAAAAATAATCTCGACAATAGACTACCTTCCATAATGACAAGGCTATCATCCATTGGAGTAACAAAGATATCAGTAACATACTACCTTCAATAATGACAAGGCTACCATCCATTGGAGTAACAAAAATCTCGACAAAATACTACCATCCATAATGACAAGGCTATCATCCATTGGAGTAGCAAAGATATCGACAACGGACTACCTTCAATAATGAGAAGGCTACCATCCATTGGAGTAACAAAAATCTCGACAATAGACTACCTTCCATAATGACAAGGCTATCATCCATTTGAGTAACAAAGATATCGGTAACATACAACATTTAATAATGACAAGGCTACCATCCATTGGAGTAACAAAAATCTCGACAAAATACTACCATGCATAATGACAAGGCTATCATCCATTGGAGTAACAAAGATATCGACAATAGACTACCTTCAATAATGACAAGGCTACCATCCATTGGAGTAACAAAAATCTCGACAAAAGACTACCTTTAATAATGACAAGCTTACCATCCATTGGAATAACAAAAATCTAGACAATAGACTACCTTCCATAATGACAAGGCTACCATCCATTAGACTAACAAAAATATCGATAAAAAACTAACTTCCATAATGAATAGGCTACCATCCATAGGAATAACAAAAATCTCGGCAATAGACTACCTTCCATAATGACAAGGCTACCATCCATTGGAGTAACAAAAATCTGAACAACAGACTACCTTGCACAATGACAAGGCTATCATCCATTGGTGTAACAAAGATATCGACAATAGACTACCTTAAATAATGACAAGGCTACCATCCATTGGAGTAAAAAAAATCTCGACAAAAGACTAGCTTCCACAATGACAAGGCTACCATCCATTGGAGTAACAAAAATCTGAACAACAGACTACCTTACATGATGACAAGGCTACAATCCATTGGAGTAACAAAATTCTCAACGACAGACTACCTTCCATAATGAAAAGGTTACCATCCATGGGGTAAAAATAATCTCGACAATAGACTACCTTCCATAATGACAAGGCTATCATCCATTGGAGTAACAAAGATATCAGTAACATACTACCTTCAATAATGACAAGGCTACCATCCATTGGAGTAACAAAAATCTCGACAAAATACTACCATCCATAATGACAAGGCTATCATCCATTGGAGTAGCAAAGATATCGACAACGGACTACCTTCAATAATGAGAAGGCTACCATCCATTGGAGTAACAAAAATCTCGACAATAGACTACCTTCCATAATGACAAGGCTATCATCCATTTGAGTAACAAAGATATCGGTAACATACTACCTTTAATAATGACAAGGCTACCATCCATTGGAGTAACAAAAATCTCGACAAAATACTACCATGCATAATGACAAGGCTATCATCCATTGGAGTAACAAAGATATCGACAATAGACTACCTTCAATAATGACAAGGCTACCATCCATTGGAGTAACAAAAATCTCGACAAAAGACTACCTTTAATAATGACAAGCTTACCATCCATTGGAATAACAAAAATCTAGACAATAGACTACCTTCCATAATGACAAGGCTACCATCCATTAGACTAACAAAAATATCGATAAAAAACTAACTTCCATAATGAATAGGCTACCATCCATAGGAATAACAAAAATCTCGGCAATAGACTACCTTCCATAATGACAAGGCTACCATCCATTGGAGTAACAAAAATCTGAACAACAGACTACCTTGCATAATGACAAGGCTATCATCCATTGGTGTAACAAAGATATCGACAATAGACTACCTTAAATAATGACAAGGCTACCATCCATTGGAGTAAAAAAAATCTCGACAAAAGACTACCTTCCACAATGACAAGGCTACCATCCATTGGAGTAACAAAAATCTGAACAACAGACTACCTTACATGATGACAAGGCTACAATCCATTGGAGTAACAAAATTCTCAACGACAGACTACCTTCCATAATGAAAAGGTTACCATCCATGGGGTAAAAATAATCTCGACAATAGACTACCTTCCATAATGACAAGGCTATCATCCATTGGAGTAACAAAGATATCAGTAACATACTACCTTCAATAATGACAAGGCTACCATCCATTGGAGTAACAAAAATCTCGACAAAAATACTACCATCCATAATGACAAGGCTATCATCCATTGGAGTAGCAAAGATATCGACAACGGACTACCTTCAATAATGAGAAGGCTACCATCCATTGGAGTAACAAAAATCTCGACAATAGACTACCTTCCATAATGACAAGGCTATCATCCATTTGAGTAACAAAGATATCGGTAACATACTACCTTTAATAATGACAAGGCTACCATCCATTGGAGTAACAAAAATCTCGACAAAATACTACCATGCATAATGACAAGGCTATCATCCATTGGAGTAACAAAGATATCGACAATAGACTACCTTCAATAATGACAAGGCTACCATCCATTGGAGTAACAAAAATCTCGACAAAAGACTACCTTTAATAATGACAAGCTTACCATCCATTGGAATAACAAAAATCTAGACAATAGACTACCTTCCATAATGACAAGGCTACCATCCATTAGACTAACAAAAATATCGATAAAAAACTAACTTCCATAATGAATAGGCTACCATCCATAGGAATAACAAAAATCTCGGCAATAGACTACCTTCCATAATGACAAGGCTACCATCCATTGGAGTAACAAAAATCTGAACAACAGACTACCTTGCATAATGACAAGGCTATCATCCATTGGTGTAACAAAGATATCGACAATAGACTACCTTAAATAATGACAAGGCTACCATCCATTGGAGTAAAAAAAATCTCGACAAAAGACTACCTTCCACAATGACAAGGCTACCATCCATTGGAGTAACAAAAATCTGAACAACAGACTACCTTACATGATGACAAGGCTACAATCCATTGGAGTAACAAAATTCTCAACGACAGACTACCTTCCATAATGAAAAGGTTACCATCCATGGGGTAAAAATAATCTCGACAATAGACTACCTTCCATAATGACAAGGCTATCATCCATTGGAGTAACAAAGATATCAGTAACATACTACCTTCAATAATGACAAGGCTACCATCCATTGGAGTAACAAAAATCTCGACAAAATACTACCATCCATAATGACAAGGCTATCATCCATTGGAGTAGCAAAGATATCGACAACGGACTACCTTCAATAATGAGAAGGCTACCATCCATTGGAGTAACAAAAATCTCGACAATAGACTACCTTCCATAATGACAAGGCTATCATCCATTTGAGTAACAAAGATATCGGTAACATACAACATTTAATAATGACAAGGCTACCATCCATTGGAGTAACAAAAATCTCGACAAAATACTACCATGCATAATGACAAGGCTATCATCCATTGGAGTAACAAAGATATCGACAATAGACTACCTTCAATAATGACAAGGCTACCATCCATTGGAGTAACAAAAATCTCGACAAAAGACTACCTTTAATAATGACAAGCTTACCATCCATTGGAATAACAAAAATCTAGACAATAGACTACCTTCCATAATGACAAGGCTACCATCCATTAGACTAACAAAAATATCGATAAAAAACTAACTTCCATAATGAATAGGCTACCATCCATAGGAATAACAAAAATCTCGGCAATAGACTACCTTCCATAATGACAAGGCTACCATCCATTGGAGTAACAAAAATCTGAACAACAGACTACCTTGCATAATGACAAGGCTATCATCCATTGGTGTAACAAAGATATCGACAATAGACTACCTTAAATAATGACAAGGCTACCATCCATTGGAGTAAAAAAAATCTCGACAAAAGACTAGCTTCCACAATGACAAGGCTACCATCCATTGGAGTAACAAAAATCTGAACAACAGACTACCTTACATGATGACAAGGCTACAATCCATTGGAGTAACAAAATTCTCAACGACAGACTACCTTCCATAATGAAAAGGTTACCATCCATGGGGTAAAAATAATCTCGACAATAGACTACCTTCCATAATGACAAGGCTATCATCCATTGGAGTAACAAAGATATCAGTAACATACTACCTTCAATAATGACAAGGCTACCATCCATTGGAGTAACAAAAATCTCGACAAAATACTACCATCCATAATGACAAGGCTATCATCCATTGGAGTAGCAAAGATATCGACAACGGACTACCTTCAATAATGAGAAGGCTACCATCCATTGGAGTAACAAAAATCTCGACAATAGACTACCTTCCATAATGACAAGGCTATCATCCATTTGAGTAACAAAGATATCGGTAACATACTACCTTTAATAATGACAAGGCTACCATCCATTGGAGTAACAAAAATCTCGACAAAATACTACCATGCATAATGACAAGGCTATCATCCATTGGAGTAACAAAGATATCGACAATAGACTACCTTCAATAATGACAAGGCTACCATCCATTGGAGTAACAAAAATCTCGACAAAAGACTACCTTTAATAATGACAAGCTTACCATCCATTGGAATAACAAAAATCTAGACAATAGACTACCTTCCATAATGACAAGGCTACCATCCATTAGACTAACAAAAATATCGATAAAAAACTAACTTCCATAATGAATAGGCTACCATCCATAGGAATAACAAAAATCTCGGCAATAGACTACCTTCCATAATGACAAGGCTACCATCCATTGGAGTAACAAAAATCTGAACAACAGACTACCTTGCATAATGACAAGGCTATCATCCATTGGTGTAACAAAGATATCGACAATAGACTACCTTAAATAATGACAAGGCTACCATCCATTGGAGTAAAAAAAATCTCGACAAAAGACTACCTTCCACAATGACAAGGCTACCATCCATTGGAGTAACAAAAATCTGAACAACAGACTACCTTACATGATGACAAGGCTACAATCCATTGGAGTAACAAAATTCTCAACGACAGACTACCTTCCATAATGAAAAGGTTACCATCCATGGGGTAAAAATAATCTCGACAATAGACTACCTTCCATAATGACAAGGCTATCATCCATTGGAGTAACAAAGATATCAGTAACATACTACCTTCAATAATGACAAGGCTACCATCCATTGGAGTAACAAAAATCTCGACAAAATACTACCATCCATAATGACAAGGCTATCATCCATTGGAGTAGCAAAGATATCGACAACGGACTACCTTCAATAATGAGAAGGCTACCATCCATTGGAGTAACAAAAATCTCGACAATAGACTACCTTCCATAATGACAAGGCTATCATCCATTTGAGTAACAAAGATATCGGTAACATACTACCTTTAATAATGACAAGGCTACCATCCATTGGAGTAACAAAAATCTCGACAAAATACTACCATGCATAATGACAAGGCTATCATCCATTGGAGTAACAAAGATATCGACAATAGACTACCTTCAATAATGACAAGGCTACCATCCATTGGAGTAACAAAAATCTCGACAAAAGACTACCTTTAATAATGACAAGCTTACCATCCATTGGAATAACAAAAATCTAGACAATAGACTACCTTCCATAATGACAAGGCTACCATCCATTAGACTAACAAAAATATCGATAAAAAACTAACTTCCATAATGAATAGGCTACCATCCATAGGAATAACAAAAATCTCGGCAATAGACTACCTTCCATAATGACAAGGCTACCATCCATTGGAGTAACAAAAATCTGAACAACAGACTACCTTGCATAATGACAAGGCTATCATCCATTGGAGTAACAAAGATATCGACAATAGACTACCTTAAATAATGACAAGGCTACCATCCATTGGAGTAAAAATAATCTCGACAAAAGACTACCTTCCATACTGACAAGGTTACCATCCATTGGAATAAAAAATATCTCGACAACAGACTATCTTCCATAATGACAAGGCAACCATCCATTGGAGTAACAAAAATCTCGACAATAGAGTACCTTCCATAATTACAAGGCTACCATCCATTGGGGTAACAAAAATCTCGACAACATACTACCTTCCATAATGACAAGGTTATCATCCATTGGAGTAAAAAAAATCTCGACAAAAGACTACCTTCCATAATGACAAGGCTACCATCCATTGGAGTAACAAAAATATGAACAATAGACATCCTTGCATAATGACAAGTCTATCATCCATTGGAGTAACAAATATATTGACAATAGACTACCTTCAATTATGACAAGGCTACCATCCATTGGAGTAACAAAAATATCGACAAAAGACTACCTTCCATACTGACAAGGTTACCATCCATTGGAATAACAAAAATCTCGACTACAAATTATCTTCCATAAGGACAAGGCTACCATCCATTGGAGTAACAAAAATCTGAACAACAGACTACCTTACATAATGACAAGGCTACAATCCATTGGAGTAACAAAATTTTCAACGACAGACTACCTTCCTTAATGAAAAGGTTACCATCCATTGGGGTAAAAATAATCTCGACAATAGACTACCTTCCATAATGACAAGGCTATCATCCATTGGAGTAACAAAGATATCAGTAACATACTACCTTCAATAATGATAAGGCTACCATCCATTGGAGTAACAAAAATCTCGACAAAATACTCCCATCCATAATGACTAGGCTATCATCCATTGGAGTAACAAAGATATCGATAACGGACTACCTTCAATAATGACAAGGCTACCATCCATTGGAGTAACAAAAATCTCGACAAAAGACTACCTTTCATAATGACAAGGTTACCATCCATTGGAATAACAAAAATCTCGATAATAGACTACCTTCCATAATGACAAAGCTACCATCCATTAGACCAACAAAAATCTCGATAAAAAACAAATTTCCATAATGAATAGGCTACCATCCAATTGAATAAAAAAAATCACGATAATAGACTACCTTCCATAATGACAAGGCTACCATCCATGGGAGTAACAAAAATGTGAACAACAGACTACCTTGCATAATGACAAGGCTATCATCCATTGGAGTAACAAAGATATCGACAATAGACTACCTTAAATAATGACAAGGTTACCATCCATTGGAGTAAAAAAAATTTCGACAAAAGACTACCTTCCATACTGACAAGGTTACCATCCATTGGAATAACAAAAATCTCGACAACAGACTATCTTCCATAATGACAAGGCTATCATCCATTGGAGTAACAAAAATCTGAACAACAAACCAACTTACATAATGACAGGGTTACAATCCACGGGAGTAACAAAGATATCGACAATAGACTACCTTCCATAATGACAAGGCTACCATCCGTTGGAGTAACAAAAATATGAACAATAGACTACCTTGCATAATGACAAGGCTATCATCCATTGGAGTAACAAAGATATCGACAATAGACTACCTTCAATAATGACAAGGCTACCATCCATTGGAGTAACAAAAATCTCGACAAAAGACTACCTTTAATAATGACAAGCTTACCATCCATTGGAATAACAAAAATCTAGACAATAGACTACCTTCCATAATGACAAGGCTACCATCCATTAGACTAACAAAAATATCGATAAAAAACTAACTTCCATAATGAATAGGCTACCATCCATAGGAATAACAAAAATCTCGGCAATAGACTACCTTCCATAATGACAAGGCTACCATCCATTGGAGTAACAAAAATCTGAACAACAGACTACCTTGCATAATGACAAGGCTATCATCCATTGGTGTAACAAAGATATCGACAATAGACTACCTTAAATAATGACAAGGCTACCATCCATTGGAGTAAAAAAAATCTCGACAAAAGACTACCTTCCACAATGACAAGGCTACCATCCATTGGAGTAACAAAAATCTGAACAACAGACTACCTTACATGATGACAAGGCTACAATCCATTGGAGTAACAAAATTCTCAACGACAGACTACCTTCCATAATGAAAAGGTTACCATCCATGGGGTAAAAATAATCTCGACAATAGACTACCTTCCATAATGACAAGGCCATCATCCATTGGAGTAACAAAGATATCAGTAACATACTACCTTCAATAATGACAAGGCTACCATCCATTGGAGTAACAAAAATCTCGACAAAATACTACCATCCATAATGACAAGGCTATCATCCATTGGAGTAGCAAAGATATCGACAACGGACTACCTTCAATAATGAGAAGGCTACCATCCATTGGAGTAACAAAAATCTCGACAATAGACTACCTTCCATAATGACAAGGCTATCATCCATTTGAGTAACAAAGATATCGGTAACATACTACCTTTAATAATGACAAGGCTACCATCCATTGGAGTAACAAAAATCTCGACAAAATACTACCATGCATAATGACAAGGCTATCATCCATTGGAGTAACAAAGATATCGACAATAGACTACCTTCAATAATGACAAGGCTACCATCCATTGGAGTAACAAAAATCTCGACAAAAGACTACCTTTAATAATGACAAGCTTACCATCCATTGGAATAACAAAAATCTAGACAATAGACTACCTTCCATAATGACAAGGCTACCATCCATTAGACTAACAAAAATATCGATAAAAAACTAACTTCCATAATGAATAGGCTACCATCCATAGGAATAACAAAAATCTCGGCAATAGACTACCTTCCATAATGACAAGGCTACCATCCATTGGAGTAACAAAAATCTGAACAACAGACTACCTTGCATAATGACAAGGCTATCATCCATTGGAGTAACAAAGATATCGACAATAGACTACCTTAAATAATGACAAGGCTACCATCCATTGGAGTAAAAATAATCTCGACAAAAGACTACCTTCCATACTGACAAGGTTACCATCCATTGGAATAAAAAATATCTCGACAACAGACTATCTTCCATAATGACAAGGCAACCATCCATTGGAGTAACAAAAATCTCGACAATATAGTACCTTCCATAATTACAAGGCTACCATCCATTGGGGTAACAAAAATCTCGACAACATACTACCTTCCATAATGACAAGGTTATCATCCATTGGAGTAAAAAAAATCTCGACAAAAGACTACCTTCCATAATGACAAGGCTACCATCCATTGGAGTAACAAAAATATGAACAATAGACATCCTTGCATAATGACAAGTCTATCATCCATTGGAGTAACAAATATATTGACAATAGACTACCTTCAATTATGACAAGGCTACCATCCATTGGAGTAACAAAAATATCGACAAAAGACTACCTTCCATACTGACAAGGTTACCATCCATTGGAATAACAAAAATCTCGACTACAAATTATCTTCCATAAGGACAAGGCTACCATCCATTGGAGTAACAAAAATCTGAACAACAGACTACCTTACATAATGACAAGGCTACAATCCATTGGAGTAACAAAATTTTCAACGACAGACTACCTTCCTTAATGAAAAGGTTACCATCCATTGGGGTAAAAATAATCTCGACAATAGACTACCTTCCATAATGACAAGGCTATCATCCATTGGAGTAACAAAGATATCAGTAACATACTACCTTCAATAATGATAAGGCTACCATCCATTGGAGTAACAAAAATCTCGACAAAATACTCCCATCCATAATGACTAGGCTATCATCCATTGGAGTAACAAAGATATCGATAACGGACTAACTTCAATAATGACAAGGCTACCATCCATTGGAGTAACAAAAATCTCGACAAAAGACTACCTTTCATAATGACAAGGTTACCATCCATTGGAATAACAAAAATCTCGATAATAGACTACCTTCCATAATGACAAAGCTACCATCCATTAGACCAACAAAAATCTCGATAAAAAACAAATTTCCATAATGAATAGGCTACCATCCAATTGAATAAAAAAAATCACGATAATAGACTACCTTCCATAATGACAAGGCTACCATCCATGGGAGTAACAAAAATGTGAACAACAGACTACCTTGCATAATGACAAGGCTATCATCCATTGGAGTAACAAAGATATCGACAATAGACTACCTTAAATAATGACAAGGTTACCATCCATTGGAGTAAAAAAAATTTCGACAAAAGACTACCTTCCATACTGACAAGGTTACCATCCATTGGAATAACAAAAATCTCGACAACAGACTATCTTCCATAATGACAAGGCTATCATCCATTGGAGTAACAAAAATCTGAACAACAAACCAACTTACATAATGACAGGGTTACAATCCACGGGAGTAACAAAGATATCGACAATAGACTACCTTCCATAATGACAAGGCTACCATCCGTTGGAGTAACAAAAATATGAACAATAGACTACCTTGCATAATGACAAGGCTATCATCCATTGGAGTAACAAAGATATCGACAATAGACTACCTTCAATAATGACAAGGCTACCATCCATTGGAGTAACAAAAATCTCGACAAAAGACTACCTTTAATAATGACAAGCTTACCATCCATTGGAATAACAAAAATCTAGACAATAGACTACCTTCCATAATGACAAGGCTACCATCCATTAGACTAACAAAAATATCGATAAAAAACTAACTTCCATAATGAATAGGCTACCATCCATAGGAATAACAAAAATCTCGGCAATAGACTACCTTCCATAATGACAAGGCTACCATCCATTGGAGTAACAAAAATCTGAACAACAGACTACCTTGCATAATGACAAGGCTATCATCCATTGGTGTAACAAAGATATCGACAATAGACTACCTTAAATAATGACAAGGCTACCATCCATTGGAGTAAAAAAAATCTCGACAAAAGACTACCTTCCACAATGACAAGGCTACCATCCATTGGAGTAACAAAAATCTGAACAACAGACTACCTTACATGATGACAAGGCTACAATCCATTGGAGTAACAAAATTCTCAACGACAGACTACCTTCCATAATGAAAAGGTTACCATCCATGGGGTAAAAATAATCTCGACAATAGACTACCTTCCATAATGACAAGGCTATCATCCATTGGAGTAACAAAGATATCAGTAACATACTACCTTCAATAATGACAAGGCTACCATCCATTGGAGTAACAAAAATCTCGACAAAATACTACCATCCATAATGACAAGGCTATCATCCATTGGAGTAGCAAAGATATCGACAACGGACTACCTTCAATAATGAGAAGGCTACCATCCATTGGAGTAACAAAAATCTCGACAATAGACTACCTTCCATAATGACAAGGATATCATCCATTTGAGTAACAAAGATATCGGTAACATACTACCTTTAATAATGACAAGGCTACCATCCATTGGAGTAACAAAAATCTCGACAAAATACTACCATGCATAATGACAAGGCTATCATCCATTGGAGTAACAAAGATATCGACAATAGACTACCTTCAATAATGACAAGGCTACCATCCATTGGAGTAACAAAAATCTCGACAAAAGACTACCTTTAATAATGACAAGCTTACCATCCATTGGAATAACAAAAATCTAGACAATAGACTACCTTCCATAATGACAAGGCTACCATCCATTAGAATAACAAAAATATCGATAAAAAACTAACTTCCATAATGAATAGGCTACCATCCATAGGAATAACAAAAATCTCGGCAATAGACTACCTTCCATAATGACAAGGCTACCATCCATTGGAGTAACAAAAATCTGAAC
This sequence comes from Vicia faba, assembly GCA_948472305.1. NCBI lineage: Eukaryota > Viridiplantae > Streptophyta > Magnoliopsida > Fabales > Fabaceae > Vicia > Vicia faba. The sequence continues at coordinate 582,391,842 of OX451739.1, read as the reverse complement.
CACAGACTACCTTGCATAATGACAAGGCTATCATCCATTGGAGTAACAAAGATATCGACAATAGACTACCTTAAATAATGACAAGGCTACCATCCATTGGAGTAAAAATAATCTCGACAAAAGACTACCTTCCATACTGACAAGGTTACCATCCATTGGAATAAAAAATATCTCGACAACAGACTATCTTCCATAATGACAAGGCAACCATCCATTGGAGTAACAAAAATCTCGACAATAGAGTACCTTCCATAATTACAAGGCTACCATCCATTGGGGTAACAAAAATCTCGACAACATACTACCTTCCATAATGACAAGGTTATCATCCATTGGAGTAAAAAAAATCTCGACAAAAGACTACCTTCCATAATGACAAGGCTACCATCCATTGGAGTAACAAAAATATGAACAATAGACATCCTTGCATAATGACAAGTCTATCATCCATTGGAGTAACAAATATATTGACAATAGACTACCTTCAATTATGACAAGGCTACCATCCATTGGAGTAACAAAAATATCGACAAAAGACTACCTTCCATACTGACAAGGTTACCATCCATTGGAATAACAAAAATCTCGACTACAAATTATCTTCCATAAGGACAAGGCTACCATCCATTGGAGTAACAAAAATCTGAACAACAGACTACCTTACATAATGACAAGGCTACAATCCATTGGAGTAACAAAATTTTCAACGATAGACTACCTTCCTTAATGAAAAGGTTACCATCCATTGGGGTAAAAATAATCTCGACAATAGACTACCTTCCATAATGACAAGGCTATCATCCATTGGAGTAACAAAGATATCAGTAACATACTACCTTCAATAATGATAAGGCTACCATCCATTGGAGTAACAAAAATCTCGACAAAATACTCCCATCCATAATGACTAGGCTATCATCCATTGGAGTAACAAAGATATCGATAACGGACTACCTTCAATAATGACAAGGCTACCATCCATTGGAGTAACAAAAATCTCGACAAAAGACTACCTTTCATAATGACAAGGTTACCATCCATTGGAATAACAAAAATCTCGATAATAGACTACCTTCCATAATGACAAAGCTACCATCCATTAGACCAACAAAAATCTCGATAAAAAACAAATTTCCATAATGAATAGGCTACCATCCAATTGAATAAAAAAAATCACGATAATAGACTACCTTCCATAATGACAAGGCTACCATCCATGGGAGTAACAAAAATGTGAACAACAGACTACCTTGCATAATGACAAGGCTATCATCCATTGGAGTAACAAAGATATCGACAATAGACTACCTTAAATAATGACAAGGTTACCATCCATTGGAGTAAAAAAAATTTCGACAAAAGACTACCTTCCATACTGACAAGGTTACCATCCATTGGAATAACAAAAATCTCGACAACAGACTATCTTCCATAATGACAAGGCTATCATCCATTGGAGTAACAAAAATCTGAACAACAAACCAACTTACATAATGACAGGGTTACAATCCACGGGAGTAACAAAGATATCGACAATAGACTACCTTCCATAATGACAAGGCTACCATCCGTTGGAGTAACAAAAATATGAACAATAGACTACCTTGCATAATGACAAGGCTATCATCCATTGGAGTAACAAAGATATCGACAATAGACTACCTTCAATAATGACAAGGCTACCATCCATTGGAGTAACAAAAATATCGACAATAGACTACCTTCCATACTGACAAGGTTACCATCCATTGGAGTAAAAAAAATCTCGACTACAGACTACCTTCTATAATGACAAGGCTACCATCCATTGGAATAACAAAAATCTGAACAACAGACGAACTTACATAATGACAGGGTTACAATCCACTGGAGTAACAAAAATCTCCACGAAAAACTACCTTCCATAAAGACAAGGCTACGATCCATTGGAGTAACAAAAATCTCGACAACAGAGTACCTTCCATAATTACAAGGCTACCATCCATTGGGGTAACAAAAATCTCGACAACATACTACCTTCCATAATGACAAGGCTACCATCCATTGGAGTAACAAAAATATGAACAATAGACATCCTTGCATAATGATAAGGCTATCATCCATTGGAATAACAAATATATCGATAATAGACTACCTTCAATTGTGACAAGGCTACCATCCATTGGAGTAACAAAAATAACGACAAAAGACTACCTTCCATACTGACAAGGTTACCATCCATTGGAATAACAAAAATCTTGACTACAGACTATCTTCCATAATGACAAGGCTACCATCCATTGGAGTAACAAAAATCTGAACAACAGACTACCTTACATAATGACAAGGCTACAATCCATTGGAGTAACAAAATTCTCAACGACAGACTACCCTCCATAATGAAAAGGTTACCATCCATTGGGGTAAAAATAATCTCGACAATAGACTACCTTCCATAATGACAAGGCTATCATCCATTGGAGTAACAAAGATATCAGTAACATACTACCTTTAATAATGACAAGGCTACCATCCATTGGAGTAACAAAAATCTCGACAAAAGACTACCTTTCATAATGACAAGGTTTCCATCCATTGGAATAACAAAAATCTCGACAATAGACTACCTTCCATAATGACAAGGCTACCATCCATTAGACCAACAAAAGTAAAAAACAAATTTCCATAATGAATAGGCTACCATCCAATGGAATAACAAAAATCTCGACAATAGACTACCTTCCATAATGACAAGGCTACCATCCATTGGAGTAACAAAAATCTGAACAACAGACTACCTTGCATAATGACAAGGCTATCATCCATTGGAGTAACGAAGATATTGACAATAGACTACCTTAAATAATGACAAGGCTACCATCCATTTGATTAAAAAAAATCTCGACAAAAGACTACCTTCCATACTGACAAGGTTACCATCCATTGGAATAACAAAAATCTCGACAGCAGACTATCTTCCATAATGACAAGGCTACCATCCATTGGAGTAAGAAAAATCTGAACAACAGACCAACTTACATAATGACAGGGTTACAATCCACGGGAGTAACAAAAATCTCCACGTCAAACTACCTTCCATAAAGACAAGGCTACCATCCATTGGAGTAACAAAAATCTCGACAACAGAGTACCTTCCATAATTATAAGGCTACCATCCATTGGGGTAACAAAAATCTCGACAACATACTACCTTCCATAATGACAAGGTTACCATCCATTGGAGTAAAAAAAATCTCGACAACAGACTACCTTCCATAATGACAAGGCTACCATCCATTCGAGTAACAAAAATATGAACAATAGACATCCTTGCATAATGACAAGGCTATCATCCATTGGAGTAACAAATATATCGATAATAGACTACCTTCAATTATGACAAGGCTACCATCCATTGGAGTAACCAAAATAACGACAAAAGACTACCTTCCATACTGACAAGGTTACCATCCATTGGAATAACAAAAATCTCGACTATAGACTATCTTCCATAATGACAAGGCTACCATCCATTGGAGTAACAAAAATATCAGTAACATACTACCTTCAATAATGACAAGGCTACCATCCATTGGAGTAACAAAAATCTCGACAAAATACTCCCATCCATAATGACAAGGCTATCATCCATTGGAGTAACAAAGATATCGACAACGGACTACCTTCAATAATGACAAGGCTACCATCCATTGGAGTAACAAAAATCTCGACAAAAGACTACCTTTCATAATGACAAGGTTACCATCCATTGGAATAACAAAAATCTCGATAATAGACTACCTTCCATAATGACAAAGCTACCATCCATTAGACCAACAAAAATCTCGATAAAAAACAAATTTCCATAATGAATAGGCTACCATCCAATTGAATAACAAAAATCACGATAATAGACTACCTTCCATAATGACAAGGCTACCATCCATGGGAGTAATAAAAATGTGAACAACAGACTACCTTGCATAATGACAAGGCTATCATCCATTGGAGTAACAAAGATATCGACAATAGACTACCTTAAATAATGACAAGGTTACCATCCATTGGAGTAACAAAAATCTTGACAAAAGACTACCTTCCATACTGACAAGGTTACCATCCATTGGAATAACAAAAATCTCGACAACAGACTATCTTCCATAATGACAAGGCTATCATCCATTGGAGTAACAAAAATCTGAACAACAGACCAACTTACATAATGACAGGGTTACAATCCACGGGAGTAACAAAGATATCGATAATAGACTACCTTCCATAATGACAAGGCTACCATCCATTGGAGTAACAAAAATATGAACAATAGACTACATTGCATAATGACAAGGCTATCATCCATTGGAGTAACAAAGATATCGACAATAGACTACCTTCAATAATGACAAGGCTACCATCCATTGGAGTAACAAAAATCTCGACAAAAGACTACCTTCCATACTGACAAGGTTACCATCCATTGGAATAACAAAAATCTAGACAATAGACTACCTTCCATAATGACAAGGCTACCATCCATTGGAGTAACAAAAATCTGAACAACAGACCAACTTACATAATGACAGGGTTACAATCCATTGGAGTAACAAAAATCTCGACAACAGAGTACCTTCCATAATTACAAGGCTACCATCCATTAGGGTAACAAAAATCTCGACAACATACTACCTTCCATAATGACAAGGTTACCATCCATTGGAGTAAAAAAAATCTCGACAAAAGACTACCTTCCATAATGACAAGGCTACCATCCATTGGAGTAACAAAAATATGAACAATAGACATCCTTGCATAATGACAAGGCTATCATCCATTGGAGTAACAAAAATATCGACAAAAGACTACCTTCCATATTGACAAGGTTACCATCCATTGGAATAACAAAAATCTCGACTACAAATTATCTTCCATAAGGACAAGGCTACCATCCATTGGAGTAACAAAAATCTGAACAACAGACTACCTTACATAATGACAAGGCTACAATCCATTGGAGTAACAAAATTCTCAACGACTGACTACCTTCCTTAATGAAAAGGTTACCATCCATTGGGGTAAAAATAATCTCGACAATAGACTACCTTCCATAATGACAAGGCTATCATCCATTGGAGTAACAAAGATATCAGTAACATACTACCTTCAATAATGACAAGGCTACCATCCATTGGAGTAACAAAAATCTCGACAAAATACTCCCATCCATAATGACAAGGCTATCATCCATTGGAGTAACAAAGATATCGACAACGGACTACCTTCAATAATGACAAGGCTACCATCCATTGGAGTAACAAAAATCTCGACAAAAGACTACCTTTCATAATGACAAGGTTACCATCCATTGGAATAACAAAAATCTCGATAATAGACTACCTTCCATAATGACAAAGCTACCATCACTTAGACCAATAAAAATCTCGATAAAAAACAAATTTCCATAATGAATAGGCTACCATCCAATTGAATAACAAAAATCACGATAATAGACTACCTTCCATAATGACAAGGCTACCATCCATGGGAGTAACAAAAATGTGAACAACAGACTACCTTGCATAATGACAAGGCTATCATCCATTGGAGTAACAAAGATATCGATAATAGACCACCTTAAATAATGACAAGGTTACCATCCATTGGAGTAAAAAAAATCTCGACAAAAGACTACCTTCCATACTGACAAGGTTACCATCCATTGGAATAACAAAAATCTCGACAACAGACTATCTTCCATAATGACAAGGCTATCATCCATTAGAGTAACAAAAATCTGAACAACAGACCAACTTACATAATGACAGGGTTACAATCCACGGGAGTAACAAAGATATCGACAATAGACTACCTTCCATAATGACAAGGCTTCCATCCATTGGAGTAACAAAAATATGAACAATAGACTACCTTGCATAATGACAAGGCTATCATCCATTGGAGTAACAAAGATATCGACAATAGACTACCTTCAATAATGACAAGGCTACCATCCATTGGAGTAACAAAAATCTCGACAATAGACTACATCTCATACTGACATGGTTACCATCCATTGGAGTAAAAAAAATCTCGACTACAGACTACCTTCCATAATGACAAGGCTACCATCCATTGGAGTAACAAAAATCTGAACAACAGACTACCTTACATAATGACAAGGCTACAATCCATTGGAGTAACAAAATTCTCAACGACAGACTACCTTCCATAATGAAAAGGTTACCATCCATTGGGGTAAAAATAATCTCGACAATAGACTACCTTCCATAATGACAAGGCTATCATCCATTGGAGTAACAAAGATATCAGTAACATACTACCTTCAATAATGACAAGGCTACCATCCATTGGAGTAACAAAAATCTCGACAAAATACTACCATCCATATTGACAAGGCTATCATCCATTGGAGTAAAAAATATATCGACAACGGACTACCTTCAATAATGACAAGGCTACCATCCATTGGAGTAACAAAAATCTCGACAAAAGACTAACTTTCATAATGACAAGGTTTCCATCCATTGGAATAACAAAAATCTCGACAATAGACTACCTTCCATAATGACAAGGCTACCATCCATTAGACCAACAAAAGTCTCGATAAAAAACAAATTTCCATAATGAATAGGCTACCATCCAATGGAATAACAAAAATCTCGACAATAGACTACCTTCCATAATGACAAGGCTACCATCAATTGGAGTAACAAAAATCTGAACAACATACCAACTTACATAATGACAGGGTTACAATCCACTGGAGTAACAAAAATCTCCACGACAAACTACCTTCCATAAAGACAAGGCTACCATCCATTGGAGTAACAAAAATCTCGACAACAGAGTACCTTCCATAATTACAAGGCTACCATCCATTGGGGTAACAAAAATCTCGACAACATACTACCTTCCATAATGACAAGGTTACCATCCATTGGAGTAAAAAAAATCTCGACAACAGACTACCTTCCATAATGACAAGTCTACCATCCATTGGAGTAACAAAAATATGAACAATAGACATCCTTGCATAATGACAAGGCTATCATCCATTGGAGTAACAAATATATCGACAATAGACTACCTTCAATTATGACAAGGCTACCATCCATTGCAGTAACAAAAATATCGACAAAAGACTACCTTCCATACTGACAAGGTTACCATCCATTGGAATAACAAAAATATCGACTATAGACTATCTTCCATAATGACAAGGCTACCATCCATTGGAGTAACAAAAATCTGAACAATAGACTACCTTACATAATGACAAGGCTACAATCCATTAGAGTAACAAAATTCTCAATGACAGACTACCTTCCATAATGAAAAGGTTACCATCCATTGGGGTAAAAATAATCTCGACAATAGACTACCTTCCATAATGGCAAGGCTATCATCCATTGGAGTAACAAAGATATCAGTAACATACTACCTTCAATAATGACAAGGCTACCATCCATTGGAGTAACAAAAATCTCGACGAAATACTACCATCCATATTGACAAGGCTATCATCCATTGGAGTAACAAATATATCGACAACGGACTACCTTCAATAATGACAAGGCTACCATCCATTGGAGTAACAAAAATCTCGACAAAAGACTACCTTTCATAATGACAAGGTTACCATCCATTGGAATAACAAAAATATCGACAATAGACTACCTTCCATAATGACAAGGCTACCATCCATTAGACCAACAAAAATCTCGATAAAAAACAAATTTCCATAATGAATAGGCTACCATCCAATGGAATAACAAAAATCTCGACAATAGACTACCTTCCATAATGACAAGGCTACCATCCATTGGAGTAACAAAAATCTGAACAACATACTACCTTGCATAATGACAAGGCTATCATCCATTGGAGTAACGAAGATATCGACAATAGACTACCTTAAATAATGACAAGGCTACCATCCATTGGATTAAAAAAAATCTCGACAAAAGACTACCTTCCATACTGACAAGGTTACCATCCATTGGAATAACAAAAATCTCGACAGCAGACTATCTTCCATAATGACAAGGCTACCATCCATTGGAGTAAGAAAAATCCGAACAACAGACCAACTTACATAATGACAGGGTTACAATCCACGGGAGTAACAAAAATCTCCACGACAAACTACCTTCCATAAAGACAAGGCTACCATCCATTGGAGTAACAAAAATCTCGACAACAGAGTACCTTCCATAATTATAAGGCTACCATCCATTGGGGTAACAAAAATCTCGACAACATACAACCTTCCATAATGACAATTTTACCATCCATTGGAGTATAAAAAATCTCGACAACAGACTACCTTCCATAATGACAAGGCTACCATCCATTGGAGTAACAAATATATGAACAATAGACTACCTTGCATAATGACAAGGCTATCATCCATTGGAGTAACAAGGATATCGAAAATAGACTACCTTCAATAATGACAAGGCTACCATCCATTGAAGTAACAAAAATCTCGACAAAAGACTACCTTCCATACTGACAAGGTTACCATCCATTGGAATAACCAAAATCTCGACTACAGACTATCTTCCATAATGACAAGGCTACCATCCATTGGAGTAACAAAAATCTGAGCAACAAACTACCTTACATAATGACAAGGCTACAATCCATTGGAGTAACAAAATTCTCAACGACAGACTACCTTCCATAATGAAAAGGTTACCATCCATTGGGGTAAAAATAATCTCGACAATAGACTACCTTCCATAATGACAAGGCTATCATCCATTGGAGTAACAAAGATATCAGTAACATACTACCTTCAATAATGGCAAGGCTACCATCCATTGGAGTAACAAAAATCTTGACAAAATACTACCATCCATAATGACAAGGCTATCATCCATTGGAGTAACAAAGATATCGACAACGGACTACCTTCAATAATGACAAGGCTACCATCCATTGGAGTAACAAAAATCTCGAAAAAACTCTACCTTTCATAATGACAAGGTTACCATCCATTGGAATAACAAAAATCTCGACAATAGACTACCTTCCATAATGACAAGGCTACCATCCATTGGAGTAACAAAAATCTGAACAACAGACTACCTTGCATAATGACAAGGTTATCATCCATTGGAGTAACAAAGATATCGATAATAGACTACCTTAAATAATGACAAGGCTACCATCCATTGGATTAAAAAAAATCTCGACAAAAGACTACCTTCCATACTGACAAGGTTACCATCCATTGGAATAACAAAAATCTCGACAACAGACTATCTTCCATAATAAAAAGGCTACCATCCATTGGAGTAACAAAAATCTGAACAACATACCAACTTACATAATGACAGGGTTACAATCCACTAGAGTAACAAAAATCTCCACGACAAACTACCTTCAATAAAGACAAGGCTACCATCCATTGGAGTAACAAAAATCTCGACAACAGAGTACCTTCCATAATTACAAGGCTACCATCCATTGGGGTAACAAAAATCTCGACAACATACTACCTTCCATAATGAAAAGGTTACCATCCATTGTGGTAAAAATAATCTCGACAATAGACTACCTTCCATAATGACAAGGCTACCATCCATTGGAGTAACAAAAATATGAACAATAAACTACCTTGCATAATGACAAGGCTATCATCCATTGGAGTAACAAAGATATCGACAATAGACTACCTTCAATAATGACAAGGCTACCATCCATTGGAGTAACAAAAATCTAGACAAAAGACTACATTCCATACTGACAAGGTTACCATCCATTGGAATAACAAAAATCTCGACTACAGACTATCTTCCATAATGACAAGGCTACCATCCATTTGAGTAACAAAAATCTGAACAACAAACTACCTTACATAATGACAAGGCTACAATCCATTGGAGTAACAAAATTCTCAACGACAGACTACCTTCCATAATGAAAAGGTTACCATCCATTGGGGTAAAAATAATCTCGACAATAGACTACCTTCCATAATGACAAGGCTATCATCCATTGGAGTAACAAAGATATCAGTAACATACTACCTTCAATAATGGCAAGGCTACCATCCATTGGAGTAACAAAAATCTTGACAAAATACTACCATCCATAATGACAAGGCTATCATCCATTGGAGTAACAAAGATATCGACAACGGACTACCTTCAATAATGACAAGGCTACCATCCATTGGAGTAACAAAAATCTCGAAAAAACTCTACCTTTCATAATGACAAGGTTACCATCCATTGGAATAACAAAAATCTCGACAATAGACTACCTTCCATAATGACAAGGCTACCATCCATTGGAGTAACAAAAATCTGAACAACAGACTACCTTGCATAATGACAAGGTTATCATCCATTGGAGTAACAAAGATATCGATAATAGACTACCTTAAATAATGACAAGGCTACCATCCATTGGATTAAAAAAAATCTCGACAAAAGACTACCTTCCATACTGACAAGGTTACCATCCATTGGAATAACAAAAATCTCGACAACAGACTATCTTCCATAATAAAAAGGCTACCATCCATTGGAGTAACAAAAATCTGAACAACATACCAACTTACATAATGACAGGGTTACAATCCACTAGAGTAACAAAAATCTCCACGACAAACTACCTTCAATAAAGACAAGGCTACCATCCATTGGAGTAACAAAAATCTCGACAACAGAGTACCTTCCATAATTACAAGGCTACCATCCATTGGGGTAACAAAAATCTCGACAACATACTACCTTCCATAATGAAAAGGTTACCATCCATTGTGGTAAAAATAATCTCGACAATAGACTACCTTCCATAATGACAAGGCTACCATCCATTGGAGTAACAAAAATATGAACAATAGACTACCTTGCATAATGACAAGGCTATCATCCATTGGAGTAACAAAGATATCGACAATAGACTACCTTCAATAATGACAAGGCTACCATCCATTGGAGTAACAAAAATCTAGACAAAAGACTACATTCCATACTGACAAGGTTACCATCCATTGGAATAACAAAAATCTCGACTACAGACTATCTTCCATAATGACAAGGCTACCATCCATTTGAGTAACAAAAATCTGAACAACAAACTACCTTACATAATGACAAGGCTACAATCCATTGGAGTAACAAAATTCTCAACGACAGACTACCTTCCATAATGAAAAGGTTACCATCCATTGGGGTAAAAATAATCTCGACAATAGACTACCTTCCATAATGACAAGGCTATCATCCATTGGAGTAACAAAGATATCAGCAACATACTACCTTCAATAATGACAAGGCTACCATCAATTGGAGTAACAAAAATCTCGACAAAATACTACCATCCATAATGACAAGGCTATCATCCATTGGAGTAGTAGAGATATTGACAATGGACTACCTTCAATAATGACAAGGCTACCATCCGTTGGAGTAAAAAAAATCTCGACAAAAGACTACCTTTCATAATGACAAGGTTACCATCCATTGGAATAACAAAAATGTCGACAATAGACTACCTTCCATAATGACAAGGTTATCATCCAATGGAATAACAAAAATCTCGACAATAGACTACCTTCCATAATGACAAGGATACCATCCATTGGAGTGACAAAAATCTAAACAACAGACTACCTTGCATAATGACAAGGCTATCATCCGTTGGAGTAACAAAGATATCGACAATAGACTACCTTAAATAATGACAAGGCTACCATCCATTGGAGTAAAAAAAATCTCGAAAAAACACAACCATCCTTACTGACAAGGTTACCATCCACTTGAATAACAAAAATCTCGACAACAGACTATCTTCCATAATGACAAGGCTACCATCCATTGGAGTAACAAAAATTTGAACAACAGACCAACTTACATAATGACAGGGTTACAATCCATTGGAGTAACAAAAATATCAACGACAAACTACTTTCCATAAAGACAAGGCTACCATCCATTGGAGTAACAAAAATCTCGACAACAGAATACCTTCCATAATTACAAGGCTACCATCCATTGGGGTAACAAAAATCTGGACAACATACTACCTTCCATAATGACAAGGCTACCATCCATTGGAGTAAAAAAAATCTCGACTACTGACAATCTTCCATAATGACAAGGCTACCATCCATTGGAGTAACAAAAATCTGAACAACAGACTACCTTACATAATGACAAGGCTAAAATCCATTGGAGTAACAAAAATCTCAACGACAGACTACCTTCCATAATTACAAGGTTACCATCCATTGGAGTAAAAATAATCTCGACAATAGACTACCTTCCATAATGAAAAGGCTATCATCCATTGGAGTAACAAAGATATCAGTAACATACTACCTTCAATAATGACAAGGCTACCATCCATTGGAGTAACAAAAATCTCGTCAAAATACTACCTTCCATAATGACAAGGCTACCATCCATTAGAGTAACAAAGATATCGATAATAGAATACCTTCAGTAATGACAAGGCTACCATCCATTGGATTAACAAAAATCTGAACCACAAACTACCTTGCATAATGACAAGGCTATCATCCATTGCAGTAACAAAGATATCGACAATAGACTACCTTAAATAATGACAAGGCTGCCATCCATTGGATTAAAAAAATCTCGACAAAAGACTACCTTCCATACTGACAAGGTTACCATCCATTGGAATAACAAAAATCTCGACAACGGACTATCTTCCATAATGACAAGGCTAACATCCATTGGAGTAACAAAAATTTGAACAACAGACCAACTTACATAATGATAGGGTTAAAATCTATTGGAGTAACAAAAATCTCAACGACAAACTACCTTCCATAAAGACAAGGCTACCATCCATTGGAGTAACAAAAATCTCGACAACAGACTACCTTCCATAATTACAAGCCTACCATCCATTGGGGTAACGAAAATCTCGACAACATACTACCTTCCATAATGACAAGGCTACCATCCATTGGAGTAAAAAAATCTCGACTACAGACTATCTTCCATAATGACAAGGCTACCATCCATTAGAGTAACAAAAATATCGATAAAAAACTAACTTCCATACTGATAAGGCTACCATCCATTAGAATAACAAAAATCTCGACAACGGACTATCTTCCATAATGACAAGGCTACCATCCATTGGAGTAATAAAAATATGAACAACAGACTACCTTACATATTGACAAGGCTACAATCCATTGGAATAACAAAAATCTCAATGACTGACTACCTTCCATAATGACAAGGTTACCACCCATTGGAGTAAAAATAATCTCGACAATAGACTACCTTCCATAATGACAAGGCTATCATCTATTGGAGTAACAAAGATATCGATAACATACTACCTTCAATAATGACAAGGCTACCATCCATTGGAGTAACAAAAATCTTGTCAAAATACTACCTTCCATAATGACAAGGCTACCATCCATTAGAGTAACAAAGATATCGACAATAGACTACCTTTAGTAATGACAAGGCTACCATCCATTGGGGTAACAAAAATCTCGACAACATACTACCTTCCATACTAACAAGGTTACCATACATTGGAATAACAAAAATCTCGACTACAGACTATCTTCAATAATGACAAGGCTACCATCCATTGGAGTAACAAAAATCTGAACAACAGACTACCTTACATAATGACAAGGCTACAATGCATTGGAGTAACAAAATTCTCAATGACAGACTACCTTCCATAATGAAAAGGTTACCATCCATTGGGGTAAAAATAATCTCGACAATAGACTACCTTCCATAATGACAAGGCTATCAGCCATTGGAGTAACAAAGATATCAGTAACATACTACCTTCAATAATGACAAGGCTACCATCCATTGGAGTAACAAAAATCTCGACAAAATACTACCATCCATAATGACAAGGCTATCATCCATTGGAGTAACAAAGATATCGACAACGGACTACCTTCAATAATGACAAGGCTACCGTCCATTGGAGTAACAAAAATCTCGACAAAAGACTACTTGTCATAATTTCAAGGTTACCATCCATTGGAATAACAAAAATCTCGACAATAGACTACCTTCCATAATGACAAGGCTACCATCCATTGGAGTAACAAAAATCGGAACAACAAACTAACTTGCATAATGACAAGGCTATCATCCATTGGAGTAACAAAGATATCGACAATAGACTACCTTAAATAATGACAAGGCTACCATCCATTGGAGTAAAAAAAATCTCGACAAAAGACTACCTTCCATACTGACAAGGTTACCATCCATTGGAATAACAAAAATCTCGACAACAAACTATCTTCCATAATGACAAGGCTACCATCCATTGGAGTAACAAAAATTTGAACAACAGACCAACTTACATAATGATAGGGTTACAATCTATTGGAGCAACAAAAATCTCAACGACAAACTACCTTCCATAAAGACAAGGCTACCATCCATTGGAGTAACAAAAATCTCGACAAGAGACTACCTTCCATAATTACAAGGCTACCATCCATTGGGGTAACAAAAATCTCGACAACATACTACCTTCCATAATGACAAGGCTACCATCCATTGGAGTAAAAAAATCTCGACTACAGACTATCTTCCATAATGACAAGGCTACCATCCATTGGAGTAACAAAAATCTGAACAACAGACTACCTTACATAATGACAAGGCTACAATCCATTGGAGTAACAAAAATCTCAACGACTGACTACCTTCCATAATGACAAGGTTACCATCCATTGGAGTAAAAATAATCTAGACAATAGACTACCTTCCATAATGACAAGGCTATCATCCATTGGAGTAACAAAGATATCAGTAACATACTACCTTCAAAAATGACAAGGCTACCATCCATTGGAGTAACAAAAATCTCGTCAAAATACTACCTTCCATAATGACAAGGCTACCATCCATTAGAGTAACAAAGATATCGATAATAGACTACCTTCAGTAATGACAAGGCTACCATCAATTGGATTAACAAAAATCTCGACAAAAGACTACCTTCCATACTAACAAGGTTACCATACATTGGAATAACAACAATCTCAACTATAGACTATCTTCCATAATGACAAGGCTACCATCCATTGGAGTAACAAAAATCTGAACAACAGACTACCTTACATAATGACAAGGCTACAATCCATTGGAGTAACAAAATTCTCAACGACAGACTACCTTCCATAATGAAAAGGTTACCATCCATTGTGGTAAAAATAATCTCGACAATAGACTACCTTCCATAATGACAAGGCTACCATCCATTGGAGTAACAAAAATCTCGACAAAATACTACCATCCATAATGACAAGGCTATCATCCATTGGAGTAACAAAGATATCGACAACGGACTACCTTCAATAATGACAAGGCTACCATCCATTGGAGTAACAAAAATCTCGACAAAAGACTACCTTTCATAATTTCAAGGTTACCATCCATTGGAATAACAAAAATCTCGACAATAGACTACCTTCCATAATGACAAGGCTACCATCCATTAGACTAACAAGAATCTCGATAAAAAACAAACTTCCATAATGATTAGGCTACCATTCAATGGAATAACAAAAATCTCGACAATAGACTACCTTCCATAATGACAAGGCTACCATCCATTGGAGTAACAAAAATCTGAACCACAAACTACCTTGCATAATGACAAGGCTATCATCCATTGGAGTAACAAAGATATCAACAATAGACTACCTTAAATAATGACAAGGCTACCATCCATTGGAGTAAAAAAAATCTCGACAAAAGACTACCTTCCATACTGACAAGGTTACCATCCATTGGAATAACAAAAATCTCGACAACGGACTATCTTCCATAATGACAAGGCTACCATCCATTGGAGTAACAAAAATTTAAACAACTGACCAACTTACATATTGATAGGGTTAAAATCTATTGGAGTAACAAAAATCTCAACGACAAACTACCTTCCATAAAGACAAGGCTACCATCCATTGGAGTAACAAAAGTCTTGACAACAGACTACCTTCCATAATTACTAGCCTACCATCCATTGGGGTAACAAAAATCTCGACAACATACTACCTTCCATAATGACAAGGCTACCATCCATTGGAGTAAAAAAAATCTCGACTACAAACTATCTTCCATAATGACAAGGCTACCATCCATTAGAGTAACAAAAATATCGAAAAAAACCTAACTTCCATACTGATAAGGCTACCATCCATTGGAATAACAAAAATCTCGACAACGGACTATCTTCCATAATGACAAGGCTACCATCCATTGGAGTACCAAAAATATGAACAACAGACTACCTAACATATTGACAAGGCTACAATCCATTGGAGTAACAAAAATCTCAATGACTGACTACCTTCCATAATGACAAGGTTACCACCCATTGGAGTAAAAATAATCTCGACAATAGACTACCTTCCATAATGACAAGGCTATCATCTATTGGAGTAACAAAGATATCCATAACATACTACCTTCAATAATGACAAGGCTACCATCCATTGGAGTAACAAAAATCTCGTCAAAATACTACTTTCCATAATGACAAGGCTACCATCCATTAGAGTAACAAAGATATCGACAATAGACTACCTTTAGTAATGACAAGGCTACCATCCATTGGGGTAACAAAAATCTCGACAACATACTACCTTCCATACTAACAAGGTTACCATACATTGGAATAACAAAAATCTCGACTACAGACTATCTTCCATAATGACAAGGCTACCATCCATTGGAGTAACAAAAATCTGAACAACAGACTACCTTACATAATGACAAGGCTACAATGCATTGGAGTAACAAAATTCTCAACGACAGACTACCTTCCATAATGAAAAGGTTACAATCCATTAGGGTAAAAATAATCTCGACAATAGACTACCTTCCATAATGACAAGGCTATCAGCCATTGGAGTAACAAAGATATCAGTAACATACTACCTTCAATAATGACAAGGCTACCATCCATTGGAGTAACAAAAATCTCGACAAAATACTACCATCCATAATCACAAGGCTATCATCCATTGGAGTAACAAAGATATCGACAACGGACTACCTTCAATAATGACAAGGCTACCGTCCATTGGAGTAACAAAAATCTCGACAAAAGACTACCTGTCATAATTTCAAGGTTACCATCCATTGGAATAACAAAAATCTCGACAATAGACTACCTTCCATAATGACAAGGCTACCATCCATTGGAGTAACAAAAATCGGAACAACAAACTAACTTGCATAATGACAAGGCTATCATCCATTGCAGTAACAAAGATATCGATAATAGACTACCTTAAATACTGACAAGGCTACCATCCATTGGAGTAAAAAAAATCTCGACAAAAGACTACCTTCCATACTGACAAGGTTACCATCCATTGGAATAACAATAATCTCGACAACAAACTATCTTCCATAATGACAAGGCTACCATCCATTGGAGTAACAAAAATTTGAACAACAGACCAACTTACATAATGATAGGGTTACAATCTATTGGAACAACAAAAATCTCAACGACAAACTACCTTCCATAAAGACAAGGCTACCATCCATTGGAGTAACAAAAATCTCGACAACAGACTACCTTCCATAATTACAAGGCTACCATCCATTGGGGTAACAAAAACCTCGACAACATACTACCTTCCATAATGACAAGGCTATCATCCATTGGAGTAAAAAAATCTCGACTACAGACTATATTCCATAATGACAAGGCTACCATCCATTGGAGTAACAAAAATCTGAACAACAGACTACCTTACATAATGACAAGGCTACAATCCATTGGAGTAACAAAAATCTCAACGACAGACTACCTTCCATAATGACAAGGTTACCATCCATTGGAGTAAAAATAATCTCGACAATAGACTACCTTCCATAATGACAAGGCTATCATCCATTGGAGTAACAAAGATATCAGTAACATACTACCTTCAATAATGACAAGGCTACCATCCATTGGAGTAACAAAAATCTCGTCAAAATACTACCTTCCATAATGACAAGGCTACCATCCATTAGAGTAACAAAGATATCGATAATAGACTACCTTCAGTAATGACAAGGCTACCATCCATTGGATTAACAATAATATCGACAAAAGACTACCTTCCATACTAACAAGGTTACCATACATTGGAATAACAAAAATCTCGACAATAGACTACCTTCCATAATGACAAGGCTACCATCCATTGGAGTAACAAAAATCTGAACAACAGACTACCTTGCATAATGACAAGGCTATCATCCATTGGAGTAACAAAGATATCGACAATAGACTACCTTAAATAATGACAAGGCTACCATCCATTGGAGTAAAAAAAATCTCGACAAAAGACTACCTTCCATACTGACAAGGTTACCATCCATTGAAATAACAAAAATCTCGACAACAGACTATCTTCCATAATGACAAGGCTACCATCCATTGGAGTAACAAAAATTTTAACAACAAACCAACTTACATAATGACAGGGTTACAATCCATTGGAGTAACAAAAATCTCAACGACAAACTACCTTCCATAAAGACAAGGCTACCATCCATTGGAGTATCAAAAATCTCGACAACAGACTACCTTCCATAATTACAAGGCTACCATCCATTGGAGTAAAAAAAATCTCGACAACAGACTACCTTTAATAATGACAAGGCTACCATCCATTGGAGTAACAAAAATATGAACAACAGGCTACCTTGCATAATGACAAGGCTATCATCCATTGGAGTAACAAAGATATCGATAATAGAATACCTTCAATAATGACAAGGCTACCATCCATTGGAGTAACAAAAATCACGACAAAAGACTACCTTCCATACTAACAAGGTTACCATCCATTGGAATAACAAAAATCTCGACTACAGACTATCTTCCATAATGACAAGGCTACCATCCATTGGAGTAACAAAAATCTGAACAAAAGACTACCTTACATAATGACAAGGCTACAATCCATTGGAGTAACAAAAATCTCAATGACAGAATACCTTCCATAATGAAAAGGTTACCATCCATTGGAGTAAAAATAATCTCGACAATAGACTACCATCCATAATGACAAGGCTATCATCCATTGGAGTAACAAAGATATCGATAACATACTACCTTCAATAATGACAAGGCTACCATCCATTGGAGTAACAAAAATCTCGACAAAAGACTACCTTCCATAATGACAAGGTTACCATCCATTGGAATAACAAACATCTCGACAATAGACTACCTTCCATAATGACAAGGCTACCACCTATTGGAGTAACAAAAATCTCGACAATAGACTACCTTCCATAATGACAAGGCTACCATCCATTGGAGTAACAAAAATATGAACAACAAACTACCATCCATAATGACAAGGCTATAATCCATTGGAGTAACAAAAATCTCAACGACAGACTACCTTCCATAATGACAAGGTTACCATCCATTGGAGTAAAAATAATCTCGACAATAGACTACCTTCCATAATGACAAGGCTATCATCCATTGGAGTAACAAAGATATCGATAACAGACTACCTTCAATAATGACAAGGCTACCATCCATTGGAGTAATAAAAATCTCGACAAAATACTACCTTCCATAATGACAAGGCTACCATCCATTGAAGTAACAAAGATATCGACAACAGACTACCTTCAATAATGACAAGGCTACCATCCATTGGATTAACAAAAATCTCGACAAAAGACTACCTTTCATAATGACAAGGTTACCATCCATTGGAATAACAAAAATCTCGACAATAGACTACCTTCCATAATGACAAGGCTACCATCCATTGGAGTAACAAAAATCTCGATAAAAAACAAATTTCCATAATGAATAGGCTATTATCCGTTGGAATAACAAAAATCTCGACAATAGCCTACCTTCCATAATGACAAGGCTACCATCCATTGGAGTAACAAAAACCTGAACAACAGACTACCTTGCATAATGACAAGGCTATCATCCATTGGAGTAACAAAGATATCGACAATAGACTACCTTAAATAATGACAAGGCTACCATCCATTGGAGTAACAAAAATCTCGACAAAAGACTACCTTCCATACTGACAAGATTACCATCCATTGGAATAATTAAAATCTCGACAATACACTATCTTCCATAATGGCAAGTCTACAATCCATTGGAGTAACAAAAATCTGAACAACAGACTACCTTACATAATGAAAAGGCTACCATCCATTGGAGTAACAAAAATCTCGAAAACAGACTACCTTCCATAATTACAAGGCTACCAGCCATTGGGGTAACGCAAATCTCGACAATATACTACCTTCCATAATGACAAGGATAACATCCATTGGAGTAAAAAAAATATTGACAACCGACTACCTTCCATAATGACAAGGTTACCATCCATTGGAGTAACAAAAATATGAAGAACAGACTACCTTGCATAATGACAAGGCTATCATCCATTGGATTAACAAAGATATCGACAATAGACTACCTTCCAAAATGACAAGGCTACCATCCATTGCAGTAACAAAAATCTCGACAAAAGACTACCTTCCATACTAACAAGGTTACAATCCATTGAAATAACAAAAATCTCGACTACAGACTATCTTCCATAATGACAAGGCTACCATCCATTGGAGTAACAAAAATCTGAACAACAGACTACCTTTCATAATGACAAGGCTACAATCCATTAGAGTAACAGAAATCTCAACAATAGACTACCTTCCATAATGACAAGGCTACAATCCATTGGAGTAACAGAAATCTCAATGACAGACTACCTTCCATAATGCCAAGGTTACAATCTTTTGGAGTAACAAAAATCTCGACAGAAGACTACCTTCCCTAATTACAAGGCTACCATCCATTGGGGTAACAAAAATCTCGACAACAGACTACCTTCCATAATGACATGGCTACCATCCATTGGAGTAAGAAAAATCTCAACAAAAAACTACCTTCCATAATGACAAGGCTACCATTCATTGGAATAACAAAAATCTCAACAATAGACTACCTTCCATAATGACAAGGCTACCATCCATTGGAGTAACAAAATATCGACTACAGACTATCTTCCATAATGACAAGGCTACAATCCATTGGAGTTACATTAATCTCAAAAACAGACTACCTTCCATTATGACAAGGTTACCATCCATTGGAGTAACAAAAATCTCGACAAAAGACTACCTTCCATAATTACAAGGCTACCATCCATTGGGGTAACAAAAATCTCGACAACAGACTACCTTCCATAATGACAAGGCTACCATCCATTGGAGTAACAAAAATCTCAACAAAAAACTGCCTTCCATAATGACAAGGCTACCATCCATTGGAATAAAAAAAATCTCAACAATAGACTACCTTCCATAATGAAAAGGCTACCATCCATTGGAGTAACAAAAATCTCCATAAAAAACTACCTTCCATAATAATAAGGCTACCATCCATTGGAATTACAAACATCTCGACAATAGACTACCTTCCATAATGACAAGGCTACCATCCATTGGAGTAAGAAAAATATGAATAACAAACTACCTTCTATAGTGACAAGGCTACCATCCATTGGAGTAACAAAAATCTCGACAACAGACTACCTTCCATAATTACAAGGCTACCATCCATAGGAGTAACAAAAATATGAACAACAGACTACCTTGCATAATGACAAGGCTATCATCCTTTGGAGTAACAAAGATATCGACAATAGACTACCTTCAATAATGACAAGGCTACCATCCATTGTAGTAACAAAAATCTCGACAAAAGACTACTATCCATACTGACAAGGTTACCATCCATTGGAATAACAAAAATCTCGACTACAGTCTATCTTCCATAATGACAAGGCTACCATCCATTGGAGGAACAAAAATTTGAACAACAGACTAACTTACATAATGACAAGGCTACAATCCATTGGAGTAACAGAAATCTCAACGACAGACTACCTTCCATAATGACAAGGCTACAATCCATTGGAGTAACAGAAATCTCAACGACAGACTACCTTCCATAATTACAAGGCTACCATCCATTGGAGTAACAAAAATCTCAACAAAAAACTGGATTCCATAATGACAAGGCTACCATCCATTGGAATACGAAAAATCTCAACAATAGACTACCTTAAATAATGACAAGGCTACCATCCGTTGGAGTAACAAAAATCTCGACAAAAGACTACCTTCCATACTGACAAGGTTACCATCCATTGGAATAACAAAAATCTCGACAACAGACTATCATCCATAATGACAAGGCTACCATCCATTGGAGCAACAAAAATCTGAACAACGGACTACCTTACATAATGACAAGGCTACAATCCATTGGAGTAACAAAAATATCAACGACAAACTACCTTCCATAATGACAAGGCTACCATCCATTGGAGTAACAAAAATCTCGACAACAGATTACCTTCCATAATTACAAGGCTACCATCCACTGGGGTAACATAAATCTCGAAAATATACTACCTTAAATAATGACAAGGCTACCATCCGTTGGAGTTACAAAAATCTCGACAAAAGACTACCTTCCATACTGACAAGGTTACCATCCATTGGAATAACAAAAATCTCGACGATAGACTACCTTCCATAATGACAAGGTTACCATCCATTGGAGTAACAAAATTCTGAACAACTGACTACCTTACATAATGACAAGGCTACCATCCATTGGAGTAACAAAAATCTCGACAACATACTACCTTCCATAATTACAAGGCTACCAGCCATTGGGGTAACACAAATCTCGACAATATACTACCTTCCATAATGACAAGGCTACCATCCATTGGAGTAAAAAAAATCTCGACAACAGACTACCTTCCATAATGACATGGCTACCATCCATTGGAGTAACAAAAATATGAACAACAGACTACCTTGCATAATGACAAGGCTATCATCCATTGGATTAACAAAGATATCGACAATAGACTACCTTTAAAAATGACAAGGCTATCATCCATTGGAGTAACAAAAATCACGACAAAAGACTACCTTCCATACTAACAAGGTTACAATCCATTGAAATAACAAAAATCTCGACTACAGACTATCTTCCATAATGACAAGGCTACCATCCATTGGAGTAACAAAAATCTGAACAACAAACTACCTTACATAATGACAAGGATACAATCCATTGGAGTAACAGAAATCTCAACAACAAACTACCTTCCATAATGACAAGGCTACAATCCATTGGAGTAACAGAACTCTCAATGACAGACTACCTTCCATAATGACAAGGTTACCATCTTTTGGAGTAACAAAAATCTCGACAAAAGACTACCTTCCATAATTACAAGGCTACCATCCATTGGGGAAACAAAAATCTCGACAACAAACTACCTTCCATAATGACAAGGCTACAATCCATTGGAGTAAGAAAAATCTCAACAAAAAACTACCTTCCATAATAACAAGGCTACCATCCATTGGAGTAACATAAATCTCGACTACAGACTATCTTCCATAATGACAAGGCTACAATCCATTGGAGTAACATTAATCTCAACAACAGACTACCTTTCATTATGACAAGGTTACCATCCATTGGAGTAACAAAAATCTCAACAAAAAACTGCCTTCCATAATGACAAGGTACCATCCATTGGAATAACAAAAATCTCAACAATAGACTACCTTCCATAATGAAAAGGCTATCATCCATTTGAGTAACAAAACATCTCGACAATAGACTACCTTCCATAATGACAAGGCTACCATCTAGTGGTGTAACAAAAATCTCGATAAAAAACTACCTTCCATAATGATAAGGCTACCATCCATTGGAATAACAAAAATCTTGACAATAGACTACTTTCCATAATGACAAGGCTACCATCAATTGGAGTAACAAAAATATGAACAACAGACTACCTTCCATAATGACAAGGCTACCATCCATTGGAGTAACAAAAATCTCGACAACAGACTACCTTCCATAATGACAAGGCTACCATCCATAGGAGTAACAAAAATATGAACAACATACTACCTTGCATAATGACAAGGCTATCATCCATTGGAGTAACAAAGATATCAACAATAGACTACCTTCAATAATGACAAGGCTACCATCCATTGGAGTAACAAAAATCTCGACAAAAGACTACCTTCCATTCTGACAAGGTTACCATCCATTGGAATAACAAAAATCTCGACTACAGTCTATCTTCCATAATGACAAGGCTACCATCCATTGGAGTAACAAAAATTTGAATAACAAACTACCTTACATAATGACAAGGCTACAATCCATTGGAGTAACAGAAATCTCAACGACAGACTACCTTCCATAATGACAAGGCTACAATCCATTGGAGTAACAGAAATCTCAACGCCAGACTACCTTCCATAATGACAAGGTTACCATCCATTGGAATAACAAAAATCTCGACAACAGACTATCTTCCATAATGACAAGGCTACCATCCATTGGAGTTACAAAAATCTAAACAACAGACTACCTTACATAATGACAAGGCTACAATCCATTGGAGTAACAAAAATATCAACGACAAACTGCCTTCCATAATGACAAGGCTACCATCCATTGGAGTAACAAAAATCTCGACAACCGACTACCTTCCATAATTACAAGGCTACCATCCATTGGGGTAACATAAATCTCGACAATATACTACCTTAAATAATGACAAGGCTACCATCCGTTGGAGTAACAAAAATCTCGACAAAAGACTACCTTCCATACTGACAAGGTTACCATCCATTGGAATAACAAAAATCTCGACAATAGACTACCTTCCATAATGACAAAGCTACCATCCATTGGAGAAACAAAAACCTGAACAACAGAATACCTTGCATAATGACAAGGCTACCATCCATTGGAGTAACAAAGATATCGATAATAGACTACCTTAAATAATGACAAGGCTACCATCCATTGGAGTAACAAAAATCTCGACAAAAGACTACCTTCCATACTGACAAGGTTACCATCCATTGGAAAAACAAAAATCTAGACAATAGACTATCTTCCATAATGGCAAGGCAACGATACATTGGAGTAACAAAAATCTGAACAACAGACTACCTTACATAATGACAAGGCTACCATCCGTTGGAGTAACAAAAATCTCGACAACAGACTACCTTCCATAATTACAAGGCTACCAGCCATTGGGGTAACACAAATCTCGACAATATACTACCTTCCATAATGACAAGGCTACCTTCCATTGGAGTAAAAAAAATCTCGACAACAGACTACCTACCATAATGACAAGGCTACCTTCCATTGGAGTAACAAAAATATGAACAACAGACTATCTTCCATAATGACAAGGCTACCATCCATTGGAGTAACAAAAATCTGAACAACAGACTAACTTACATAATAACAAGGATACAATCCATTGGAGTAACAGAAATCTCAACAACATACTACCTTTCATAATGACAAGGCTACAATCCATTGGAGTAACAAAAATCTCAATGACAGACTACCTTCCATAATGACAAAGTTACCATCTATTGGAGTAACAAAAATCTCGACAAAAGACTACCTTCCATAATTACAAGGCTACCATCCATTAGGGTAACAAAAATCTCGACAACAGACTACCTTCCATAATGACAAGGCTACCATCCATTGGAGTAACAAAAATCTCAACAAAAAACTACCTTCCATAATAACAAGGCTACCATCCATTAGAATAACAAAAATCTCAACAATAGACTACCTTCCATACTGACAAGGTTACCATCCATTGGAAAAACAAAAATCTAGACAATAGACTATCTTCCATAATGGCAAGGCTACCATCCATTAGAGTAACAAAAATATGAACAACAGACTACCTTACATAATGACAAGGCTACCATCCATTGGAGTAACAAAAATCTCGACAACAGACTACCTTCCATAATGACAAGGCTACCATCCATTGCAGTAACAAAAATATGAACAACATACTACCTTGCATAATGATAAGGCTATCATCCATTGGAGTAAAAAAGATATCGACAATAGACTACCTTCAATAATGACAAGGCTACCATCCATTGGAGTAACAAAAATCTCAACAAAACACTACCTTCCATACTGACAAGTTTACCATCCATTGGAATAACAAAAATCTCGACTATAGACCAGCTTCCATAATGGCAAGGCAACCATCCATTGGAGTAACAAAAATCTGAACAACAGACTACCTTATATAATGACAAGGCTACCATCCATTGGAGTAACCAAAATCTGACCAATAGTCTACCTTACATAATGACAAGGCTATAATACATTGGAGTTACAGAAATCTCAACGAGAGACTACCTTCCATAATGACAAGGCTACAATCCATTGGAGTAACAAAAATCTCAACGACATACTACCTTCCATAATGACAAGGCTACCATCCATTGGAGTAACAAAAATCTCAACAAAAAACTGGATTCCATAATGACAAGGCTACCATCCATTGGAATAAGAAAAATCTCAACAATAGACTACCTTCCATAATGAAAAGGCTACCATCCATTGGAGTGACAAAAATCTCCGTAAAAAACTACCTTCCATAATAATAAGGCTACCATCCATTGGAATAACAAACAACTCGACAATAGACTACCTTCCATAATGACAAAGCTACCATCTATTTGAGTAACAAAAATATCGATAAAAAACTACATTACATAATGACAAGGCTACAATCCATTGGAGTAACAAAAATATCAACGACAAACTACCTTCCATAATGACAAGGCTACCATCCATTGGAGTAACAAAAATCTCGACAACCGACTACCTTCCATAATGACAAGGCTACCATCCATTGGGGTAACATAAATCTCGACAATATACTACCTTAAATAATTACAAGGCTACCATCCGTTGGAGTAACAAAAATCTCGACAAAAGACTACCTTCCATACTGACAAGGTTACCATCCGTTGGAATAACAAAAATCTCGACAATAGACTACCTTCCATAATGACAAAGCTACCATCCATTGGAGAAACATAAACCTGAACAACAGAATACGTTGCATAATGACAAGGCTACCATCCATTGGAGTAACAAAGATATCGATAATAGACTACCTTAAATAATGACAAGGCTACCATCCATTGGAGTAACAAAAATCTCGACAAAAGACTACCTTCCATACTGACAAGGTTACCATCCATTGGAAAAACAAAAATCTAGACAATACACTATCTTCCATAATGGCAAGGCAACGATACATTGGAGTAACAAAAATCTGAACAACAGACTACCTTACATAATGACAAGGCTACCATCCGTTGGAGTAACAAAAATCTCGACAACAGACTACCTTCCATAATTACAAGGCTACCAACCATTGGGGTAACACAAATCTCGACAATATACTACCTTCCATAATGACAAGGCTACCTTCCATTGGAGTAAAAAAAATCTCGACAACAGACTACCTACCATAATGACAAGGCTACCTTCCATTGGAGTAACAAAAATATGAACAACAGACTACCTTGCATAATGACAAGGCTATCATCCATTGGATTAACAAAAATCTCGACTACAGATTATCTTCCATAATGACAAGGCTACCATCCATTAGAGTAACAAAAATCTGAACAACAGACTAACTTACATAATAACAAGGATACAATCCATTGGAGTAACAGAAATCTCAACAACATACTACCTTCCATAATGACAAGGCTACAATCCATTGGAGTAACAAAAATCTCAATGACAGACTACCTTCCATAATGACAAACTTACCATCTATTGGAGTAACAAAAATCTCGACAAAAGACTACCTTCCATAATTACAAGGCTACCATCCATTAGGGTAACAAAAATCTCGACAACAGACTACCTTCCATAATGACAAGGCTACCATCCATTGGAGTAACAAAAATCTCAACAAAAAACTACCTTCCATAATAACAAGGCTACCATCCATTAGAATAACAAAAATCTCAACAATAGACTACCTTCCATACTGACAAGGTTACCATCCATTGGAAAAACAAAAATCTAGACAATAGACTATCTTCCATAATGGCAAGGCTACCATCCATTAGAGTAACAAAAATATGAACAACAGACTACCTTACATAATGACAAGGCTACCATCCATTGGAGTAACAAAAATCTCGACAACAGACTACCTTCCATAATGACAAGGCTACCATCCATTGCAGTAACAAAAATATGAACAACATACTACCTTGCATAATGATAAGGCTATCATCCATTGGAGTAAAAAAGATATCGACAATAGACTACCTTCAATAATGACAAGGCTACCATCCATTGGAGTAACAAAAATCTCGACAAAAGACTACCTTCCATACTGACAAGTTTACCATCCATTGGAATAACAAAAATCTCGACTATAGACCAGCTTCCATAATGGCAAGGCAACCATCCATTGGAGTAACAAAAATCTGAACAACAGACTACCTTATATAATGACAAGGCTACCATCCATTGGAGTAACAAAAATCTGAATAATAGACTACCTTACATAATGACAAGGCTATAATACATTGGAGTTACAGAAATCTCAACGAGAGACTACCTTCCATAATGACAAGGCTACAATCCATTGGAGTAACAAAAATCTCAACGACATACTACCTTCCATAATGACAAGGCTACCATCCATTAGAGTAACAAAAATCTCAACAAAAAACTGGATTCCATAATGACAAGGCTACCATCCATTGGAATAAGAAAAATCTCAACAATAGACTACCTTCCATAATGAAAAGGCTACCATCCATTGGAGTGACAAAAATCTCCGTAAAAAACTACCTTCCATAATAATAAGGCTACCATCCATTGGAATAACAAACAACTCGACAATAGACTACCTTCCATAATGACAAAGCTACCATCTATTTGAGTAACAAAAATATCGATAAAAAACTACCTTCCATAATGACAAGGCTACCATCCATTGGAATAACATAAATCTCGACAATATACTACCTTCCATAATGACAAGGCTACCATCCATTGGAGTAACAAAAATATGAACAACAGACTACCTTCCATAATGACAAGGCTACCATCCATTGGAGTAACAAAAATCTCGACAACAGACTACCTTCCATAATGACAAGGCTACCATCCATAGGAGTAACAAAAATATGAACAACAGACTATGTTGCATAATGACAAGGCTGTCATCCATTGGAGTAACAAAGATATCAATAATAGACTACCTTTAATAATGACAAGGCTACCATCCATTGGAGTAACAAAAATCTTGACAAAAGACTACCTTCCGTACTGACAAGGTTACCATCCATTGGAATAACAAAAATCTCTTCTACAGACTATCTTCCACAATGACAAGGCTACCATCCATTGGAGTAACAAAAATTTGAATAACAGACTACCTTACATAATGAAAAGGCTACAATCCATTGGAGTAACAGAAATCTCAACGACAGACTACCTTCCATAATAACAAGGCTACAATCCATTGGAGTAACAGAAATCTCAACGACAGACTACCTTCCATAATTACAAGGCTACCATCCATTGGGGTAACACAAATCTCGACAATATACTATCTTCCATAATGACAAGGCTACCATTCATTGGAGTAAAAAAAATCTAGACAACAGACTACCTTCCATAATTACAAGGCTACCATCCATTGAAGTGACAAAGATATCGACAATAGACTACCTTCAAAAATGACAAGGCTACCATCCATTGGAATAACAAAAATCTCGAATACA
This sequence comes from Vicia faba, assembly GCA_948472305.1. Lineage (NCBI taxonomy): Eukaryota > Viridiplantae > Streptophyta > Magnoliopsida > Fabales > Fabaceae > Vicia > Vicia faba. The sequence goes on along the minus strand of OX451739.1, from coordinate 582,362,113 downwards.
TACTAACAAGGCTACCATCCATTGAAATAACAAAAATCTCGACTACATACTATCTTCCATAATGACAAGGCTACCATCCATTGGAGTAACAAAAATCTGAACAACAGACTACCTTACATAATGACAAGGCTACAATCCATTGGAGTAACAGAAATCTCAACATAAGACTACCTTCCATAATGACAAGGCTACAATCCATTGGAGTAACAGAAATCTCAACGACAGAGTACCTTCTATAATTACAAGGCTACCATCCATTGGGGTAACAAAAATCTCGACAACATACTACCTTCCATAATGACAAGGCTACCATCCATTGGAGTAACAAAAATCTCAATAAAAAACTACCTTCCATAATGACAAGGCTACCATCCATTGGAATTACAAAAATCTCAACAATAGACTACCTTCCATAATGACAAGGCTACCATCCATTGGAGTAACAATAATCTCCATAAAAAACTACCTTCCATAATAATAAGGCTATCATCCATTGGAGTAACAAAGATATCGATAATAGAGTACCTTCCCTAATGACAAGGCTTTCATCCATTAGAGTAACAAAAATCTTGATAAAAAATTACCTTCCATAATGATAAGGCTACCATCCATTGGAATAACAAAAATCTCGACAATAGACTACCTTCCATAATGACAAGGCTACCATACATTGGAATAACAAAAATCTCGACAACAAACTATCTTCCATAATGACAAGGCTACCATCCATTGGAGTAACAAAAATCTGAACAACAGACTACCTTACATAATGACAAGGCTACAATCCATTGGAGTAATAAAAATCTCAACGACAAACTACCTTCCATAATGACAAGGCTACCATCCATTGGAGTAACAAAAATCTCGAAAACAAACTACCTTCCATAATTACAAGGCTACCATTCATTGGGGTAACAAAAATCTCGAGAACAGACTACCTTCCATAATGACAAGGCTACCATCCATTGGAGTAAAAAAAATATCGACAACAGACTACGTTCCATAATGACAAAGCTTCCATCCATAGGAGTAACAAAAATATGAACAACAAACTAACTTGCATAATGACAAGGCTATCATCCGTTGGAGTAACAAAGATATCGACAATAGACTACCTTGAAAAATGACAAGGCTACCATCCATTGGAGTAACAAAAATCTCGACAAAAGACTACCTTCCATACTGACAAGTTTACCATCCATTGGTATAACAAAAATCTCGACTATAGACCAGCTTCCATAATGACAAGGCTACTATCAATTACAGTAACAAAAATCTGAACAATAGACTACATTACATAATGACAAGGCTATAATCCATTGGAGTTACAGAAATCTCAACGAGAGACTAACTTCCATAATGAGAAAGCTACAATCCATTGGAGTAACAAAAATCTCAACGACAGACTACCTTCCATAATGACAAGGTTACCATCCATTGGAGTAACAAAAATCTCGACAAAAGACTACCTTCCATAATTACAAGGCTACCACGCATTGGGGTAACAAAAATCTCGACAATAGACTACCTTTCATAATGACAAGGCTACTATCCATTGGAGTAACATAAATCTCAACAAAAAACAACCTTCCATAATGACAAGGCTACCATCCATTTGAATAACAAAAATCTCAACAATAGACTACCTTCCATAATGACAAGGCTAACATCCATTAGAGTAACAAAAATCTCCATAAAAAACTACCTTCCATAATGATAAGGCTACCATCCATTGGAATAACAAACATCTCGACAATAGACTACCTTCCATAATGACAAAGCTACCATTTATTTGAGTAACAAAAATATCGATAAAAAACTACCTTCCATAATGACAAGGCTACCATCCATTGGAATAACATAAATCTCGACAATATACTACCTTCCATAATGACAAGGCTACCATCCATTGGAGTAACAAAAATATGAACAACAGACTACCTTCCATAATGACAAGGCTACCATCCATTGGAGTAACAAAAATCTCGACAACAGACTACCTTCCATAATGACAAGGCTACCATCCATAGGAGTAACAAAAATATGAACAACAGACTATGTTGCATAATGACAAGGCTGTCATCCATTGGAGTAACAAAGATATCAATAATAGACTACCTTTAATAATGACAAGGCTACCATCCATTGGAGTAACAAAAATCTTGACAAAAGACTACCTTCCATACTGACAAGGTTACCATCCATTGGAATAACAAAAATCTCTTCTACAGACTATCTTCCACAATGACAAGGCTACCATCCATTGGAGTAACAAAAATTTGAATAACAGACTACCTTACATAATGAAAAGGCTACAATCCATTGGAGTAACAGAAATCTCAACGACAGACTACCTTCCATAATAACAAGGCTACAATCCATTGGAGTAACAGAAATCTCAACGACAGACTACCTTCCATAATTACAAGGCTACCATCCATTGGGGTAACACAAATCTCGACAATATACTATCTTCCATAATGACAAGGCTACCATTCATTGGAGTAAAAAAAATCTAGACAACAGACTACCTTCCATAATTACAAGGCTACCATCCATTGAAGTGACAAAGATATCGACAATAGACTACCTTAAAAAATGACAAGGCTACCATCCATTGGAATAACAAAAATCTCGAATACATACTAACAGGGCTACCATCCATTGAAATAACAAAAATCTCGACTACATACTATCTTCCATAATGACAAGGCTACCATCCATTGGAGTAACAAAAATCTGAACAACAGACTACCTTACATAATGACAAGGCTACAATCCATTGGAGTAACAGAAATCTCAACATAAGACTACCTTCCATAATGACAAGGCTACAATCCATTGGAGTAACAGAAATCTCAACGACAGAGTACCTTCTATAATGACAAGGTTACCATCCATGGGAGTAACAAAAATCTCGACAAAAGACTACCTTCCATAATTACAAGGCTACCATCCATTGGGGTAACAAAAATCTCGACAACATACTACCTTCCATAATGACAAGGCTACCATCCATTGGAGTAACAAAAATCTCAATAAAAAACTACCTTCCATAATGACAAGGCTACCATCCATTGGAATTACAAAAATTTTAACAATAGACTACCTTCCATAATGACAAGGCTACCATCCATTGGAGTAACAATAATCTCCATAAAAAACTACCTTCCATAATAATAAGGCTATCATCCATTGGAGTAACAAAGATATCGATAATAGAGTACCTTCCCTAATGACAAGGCTTTCATCCATTAGAGTAACAAAAATCTTGTTAAAAAATTACCTTCCATAATGATAAGGCTACCATCCATTGGAATAACAAAAATCTCGACAATAGACTACCTTCCATAATGACAAGGCTACCATACATTGGAATAACAAAAATCTCGACAACAAACTATCTTCCATAATGACAAGGCTACCATTCATTGGAGTAACAAAAATCTGAAAAACAGACTACATTACATAATGACAAGGCTACAATCCATTGGAGTAACAAAAATCTCAACGACAAACTACCTTCCACAATTACAAGGCTACCATCCATTGGAATAACAAAAATATCAACAACAGACTATCTTCCATAATGACAAGGCTACCATCCATTGGAGTAACAAAAATCTGAACAACAGACTACCTTACATAATGACAAGGCTACAATCCATTGGAGTAATAAAAATCTCAACGACAAACTACCTTCCATAATGACAAGGCTACCATCCATTGGAGTAACAAAAATCTCGAAAACAAACTACCTTCCATAATTACAAGGCTACCATTCATTGGGGTAACAAAAATCTCGAGAACAGACTACCTTCCATAATGACAAGGCTACCATCTATTGGAGTAAAAAAAATATCGACAACAGACTACCTTCCATAATGACAAAGCTTCCATCCATAGGAGTAACAAAAATATGAACAACAAACTAACTTGCATAATGACAAGGCTATCATCCGTTGGAGTAACAAAGATATCGACAATAGACTACCTTGAAAAATGACAAGGCTACCATCCATTGGAGTAACAAAAATCTCGACAAAAGACTACCTTCCATACTGACAAGTTTACCATCCATTGGTATAACAAAAATCTCGACTATAGACCAGCTTCCATAATGACAAGGCTACTATCAATTACAGTAACAAAAATATGAACAATAGACTACATTACATAATGACAAGGCTATAATCCATTGGAGTTACAGAAATCTCAACGAGAGACTAACTTCCATAATGAGAAAGCTACAATCCATTGGAGTAACAGAAATCTCAACGACAGACTACCTTCCATAATGACAAGGTTACCATCCATTGGAGTAACAAAAATCTCGACAAAAGACTACCTTCCATAATTACAAGGCTACCACGCATTGGGGTAACAAAAATCTCGACAATAGACTACCTTTCATAATGACAAGGCTACTATCCATTGGAGTAACATAAATCTCAACAAAAAACAACCTTCCATAATGACAAGGCTACCATCCATTTGAATAACAAAAATCTCAACAATAGACTACCTTCCATAATGACAAGGCTAACATCCATTAGAGTAACAAAAATCTCCATAAAAAACTACCTTCCATAATGATAAGGCTACCATCCATTGGAATAACAAACATCTCGACAATAGACTACCTTCCATAATGACAAGGCTACCATCCATTGGAGTAACAAAAATATGAACAAGAGACTACCTTCCATAATGACAAGGCTACCATCCATTGGAGTAACAAAAATCTCGACAACAAACTACCTTCCATAATGACAACGCTACCATCCATTGTAGTAACCAAAATATGAACAACATACTACCTTGCATAATGACAAGGCTATCATCCATTGGAGTAAACAAGATATCGACAATAGACTACCTTCAATAATGACAAGGCTACCATCCATTGGAGTAACAAAAATCTCGACTAAAGACTACCTTCCACACTGACAAGTTTACCATCCATTGGAATAACAAAAATCTCGACTATAGACCAGCTTCCATAATGACAAGGCTACCATCCATTGGAGTTACAAAAATCTGAACAATAGACTACCTTACATAGTGACAAGGCTATAATCAATTGAATTTACAGAAATCTCAACCAGAGACTACCTTCCATAATGACAAGGCTACAATCCATTGGAGTAACAAAAATCTCAATGACAGACTACCTTCCATAATGACAAGGCTACCATCCATTGGAGTAACAAAAATCTCAACAAAAAAGTGCCTTCCATAATGACAAGGCTACCATCCATTGGAATAACAAAATTCTCAACAATAGACTACCTTCCATAATGAAAAGGCTATCATCCATTGGAGTAACAAAAATCTCCATAAAAAACTACTTTCCATAATAATTAGGTTACCATCCATTGGAATAACAAACATCTCGACAATAGACTACCTTCCATAATGACAAGGCTACCATCTATTTGAGTAACAAAAATCTCGATAAAAAACTAACTTCCATAATGATAAGGCTACCATCCATTGGAATAACAAAAATCTCGACAATTGACTACCTTCCATAATGACAAGGCTACCATCCATTGGAGTAACAAAAATATGAACAACAAACTACCTTCCATAATGACAAGGCTACAATCCATTGGAGTAAAAAAAATCTAGACAACAGACTACCTTCCATAATTATAAGGCTACCATCCATTGAAGTGACAAAAATATGAACAACAGACTACCTTGCATAATGACAAGGCTATCATCCATTGGAGTAAAAAAGATATCGACAATAGACTACCTTCCCAACTAACAAGGTTACAATCCTTTGAAATAACAAAAATCTCGACTACATACTATCTTCCATAATGACAAGGCTACCATCCATTGGAGTAACAAAAATATGAACAACAGCCTACCTTACATAATGACAAGGCTACAATCCATTTGAGTAACAGAAATCTCAACATCAGACTACCTTCCATAATGACAAGGCTACTATCAATTGGAGTAACAAAAATCTCAACAACAGAGTACCTTCCATAATGACAAGGTTACCATCCATGGGAGTAACAAAAATCTCGACAAAAGACTACCTTCCATAATTACAAGGCTACCATCCATTGGAATAACAAAAATCTCAACAATAGACTACCTTCCATAATGACAAGGCTACCATCCATTGGAGTAACAAAAATCTCCATAAAAAACTACCTTCCATAATAATAAGGCTATCATCCATTGGAGTAACAAAGATATCGACAATAGAGTACCTTCCCTAATGAAAAAGCTATCATCCATTAGAGTAACAAAAATCTTTATAAAAAACTACCTTCCATAATGATAAGGCTACCATCCATTGGAATAACAAAAATCTCGACAATAGACTACCTTCCATAATGACAAGGCTACCATACATTGGAATAACAAAAATCTCGACAACAAACTATCTTCCATAATGACAAGGCTACCATCCATTGGAGTAACACAAATCTGAAAAACAGACTACATTATATAATGACAAGGCTACAATCCATTGGAGTAACAAAAATCTCAACGACAAACTACCTTCCACAATTACGAGGCTACCATCCATTGGAATAACAAAAATATCAACAACAGACTATCTACCATAATGACAAGGCTACCATCCATTGGAGTAACAAAAATCTGAACAACAGACTACCTTACATAATGACAAGGCTAAAATCCATTGGAGTAATAAAAATCTCAACGACAAACTACCTTCCATAATGACAAGGCTACCATCCATTGGAGTAACAAAAATCTCGAAAACAAACTACCTTCCATAATTACAAGGCTACCATCCATTGGGGTAACAAAAATCTCGAGAACAGACTACCTTCCATAATGACAAGGCTACCATCCATTGGAGTAAAAAAAATATCGACAACAGACTACCTTCCATAATGAGAAAGCTACCATCCATAGGAGTAACAAAAATATGAACAACAAACTAACTTGCATAATGACAAGGCTATCATCCATTGGAGTAACAAAGATATCGACAATAAACTACCTTGAAAAATGACAAGGCTACCATCCATTGGAGTAACAAAAATCTCGACAAAAGACTACCTTCCATACTGACAAGTTTACCATCCATTGGAATAACAAAAATCTCGACTATAGACCAGCTTCCATAATGACAAGGCTACCATCCATTGGAGTTACAAAAATCTGAACAATAGACTACATTACATAATGACAAGGCTATAATCCATTGGAGTTACAGAAATCTCAACGACAGACTACCTTCCATAATGACAAGGTTAACATCCATTGGAGTAACAAAAATCTCGACAAAAGACTACCTTCCATAATTACAAGGCTACCACGCATTGGGGTAACAAAAATCTCGACAATAGACTACCTTTCATAATGACAAGGCTACTATCCATTGGAGTAACATAAATCTCAACAAAAAACAACCTTCCATAATGACAAGGCTACCATCCATTGGTATAACAAACATCTCGACAATAGACTACCTTCCATAATGACAAGGCTACCATCTAATTGAGTAACAAAAATCTCGATAAAAAACTAACTTCAATAATGACAAGGCTACCATCCATTGGAATAACAAAAATCTCGACAATAGACTACCTTCCATAATGACAAGGCTACCATCCATTGGAGTAACAAAAATATGAACAACAGACTATGTTGTATAATGACAAGGCTATCATCCATTGGAGTAACAAAGATATCAACAATAGACTACCTTCAATAATGACAAGGCTACCATCCATGGGAGTAAAAAAAATATCCACAAAAGACTACCTTCCATACTGACAAGGTTACCATCCATTGGAATAACAAAAATTTGAACAACAGACTACCTTACATAATGAAAAGGCTACAATCCATTAGAGTAACAGAAATCTCAACGACAGACTACCTTCCATAATGACAAGGCTACAATCCATTGGAGTAACAGAAATCTCAACGACAGACTACCTTCCATAATTACAAGGCTACCATCCATTGGGGTAAGATAAATCTCGAAAATATACTACCTTAAATAATGACAAGGCTACAATCCATTGGAGTAACAAAAATCTTGACAAAAGACTACCTTCCATACTGACAAGGTTACAATCCATTGGAATAACAGAAATCTCGACAACAGACTAACTTCCATAATGGCAAGGCTACAATCCATTGGAGTAACAAAAATCTCAACGACAAACTACCTTCCATAATGACAAGGCTACCATCCGTTGGAGTAACAAAAAACTCGACAAAAGACTACCTTCCATAACTACAAGGCTACCATGCATTGGGGTAAGAAAAATCTCGACAATAGACTACCTTTCATAATGACAAGGCTACTATCCATTGGAGTAACATAAATCTCAACAAAAAACAACCTTCCATAATGACAAGGCTACCATCCATTTGAATAACAAAAATCTCAACAATAGACTACCTTCCATAATGACAAGGCTAACATCCATTGGAGTAACAAAAATCTCCATAAAAAACTACCTTCCATAATGATAAGGCTACCATCCATTGGAATAACAAACATCTCGACAATAGACTACCTTCCATAATGACAAGGCTACCATCCATTGGAGTAACAAAAATATGAACAAGAGACTACCTTCCATAATGACAAGGGTACCATCCATTGGAGTAACAAAAATCTCGACAACAGACTACCTTCCATAATGACAAGTCTACCATCCATTGCAATAACAAAAATATGAACAACATACTACCTTGCATAATGATAAGGCTATCATCCATTGGAGTAAAAAAGATATCGACAATAGACTACCTTCAATAATGACAAGGCTACCATCCATTGGAGTAACAAAAATCTCGACAAAAGACTACCTTCCATACTGACAAGTTTACCATCCATTGGAATAACAAAAATCTCGACTATAGACCAGATTCCATAATGACAAGGCTACCATCCATTGGAGTCACAAAAATCTGAACAATAGACTATCTTATATAATGACAAGGCTATAATACATTGGAGTTACAAAAATCTCAACGAGAGACTACCTTCCATAACGACAAGGCTACAATCCATTGGAGTAACAAAAATCTCAACGGCAGACTACTTTCCATAATGACAAGGCTACCATCCATTGGAGTAACAAAAATCTCAACAAAAAACTGCCTTCCATAATGACAAGGCTACCATCCATTGGAATAACAAAAATCTCACCAATAGACTACCTTCCATAATGAAAAGGCTACCATCCATTGGAGTAACAAAAATCTCCATAAAAAACTACCTTCCATGATAATAAGGCTACCATCCATTGGAATAATAAACATCTCGACAATAGACTACCTTCCATAATGACAAGGCTACCATCCGTTGGAGTAACAAAAATCTCGACAACAGATTACCTTCCATAATTACAAGGCTACCATCCATTGGGGTAACACAAATCTCGGCAATATACTACCTTCCATAATGACAAGGCTACCATCCATTGGAGTAAAAAAAATCTCGACAACAGACTACCTTCCATAATTACAAGGCTACCATCCATTGAAGTGACAAAAATATGAACAACAGACTACCTTGCATAATGACAAGGCTATCATCCATTGGAGTAAAAAAGATATCGACAATAGACTACCTTCAAAAATGACAAGGCTACCATCCATTGGAGTAACAAAAATCTTGACAAAAGACTACCTTCCATACTAACAAGGTTACAATCCATTGGAATAACAAAAATCTCGACTACAGACTATCTTCCATAATGACAAGGCTACCATCCATTGGAGTAACAAAAATCTGAACAACAGACTACCTTACATAATGACAAGGCTACAATCCATTGGAGTAACAGAAATCTCAACGACAGACTACCTTCCATAATGACAAGGCTACAATCCATTGGAGTAACAGAAATCTCAACGACATACTACCTTCCATAATTAAAAGGCTACCATCCATTGGGGTAACATAAATCTCGACAATATACTACCTTAAATAATGACAAGGCTATCATCCGTTGGAGTAACAAAAATATCGACAAAAGACTACCTTCCATACTAACAAGGTTACCATCCATTGGAATAACAAAAATCTCGACAAGAGACTATCTTCCATAATGACAAGGCTACAATCCATTGGAGTAACAAAAATCTCAACGACAAACTACCTTCCATAATGACAAGGCTACCATCCATTGGAGTAACAAAAATCTCGACAACAGACTACCTTCCATAATTACAAGGCTACCATCCATTGGGGTAACACAAATCTCGACAATATACTACCTTCCATAATGACAAGGCTACCATCCATTAGAGTAAAAAAAATATCGAGAACAGACTACCTTCCATAATTACAAGGCTACCATCCATTGAAGTGACAAAAATATGAACAACAGACTACCTTGCATAATGACAAGTCTATCATCCATTGGAGTAAAAAAGATATCGACAATAGACTACCTTCAAAAATGACAAGGCTACCATCCATTGGAGTAACAAAAATCTTGACAAAAGACTACCTTCCATACTAACAAGGTTACAATCCATTGAAATAACAAAAATCTCGACTACAGACTATCTTCCATAATGACAAGGCTACCATAAATTGTAGTAACAAAAAACTGAACAACAGACTACCTTACATAATGACAAGGCCAGAATCCATTGGAGTAACAGAAATCTCAACATAAGACTACCTTCCATAATGACAAGGCTACAATCCATTGGAGTAACAGAAATCTCAACATAAGACTACCTTCCATAATGACAAGGCTACAATCCATTGGAGTAACAGAAATCTCAACGACAAACTACCTTCCATAATGACAAGGTTACCATCCATTGGGGTAACAAAAATCTCGACAACAGACTACCTTCCATAATGACAAAGCTACCATCATTGGAATAACAAAAATCTCAACAATAGACTACCTTCCATAATGACAAGGCTACCATCCATTGGAATAACAAAAATCTCCATAAAAAACTACCTTCCATAATAATAAGGCTATCATCCATTGGAGTAACAAAGATATCGACAATAGAGTACCTTCCCTAATGACAAGGCTATCATCCATTGGAGTAACAAAAATCTCGATAAAAAACTACCTTCCATAATGATAAGGCTACCATCCATTGGAATAACAAAAATCTCGACAATACACTACCTTCCATAATAACAAGGCTACCATCCATTGGAATAACAAAAATCTCGACAACAAACTATCTTCCATAATGACAAGGCTACCATCCACTGGAGTAACAAAAATCTGAAAAACAGACTACATTACATAATGACAAGGCTACAATCCATTGGAGTAACAAAAATCTCAACGACAAACTACCTTCCATAATGACAAGGCTACCATCCATTGGAATAATAAAAATCTCAACAACAGACTATCTTCCATAATGACAAGGTTACCATCCATTGGAGTAACAAAAATCTGAACAACAGACTACCTTTCATAATGACAAGGCTACAATCCATTGGAGTAACAAAAATCTCAACGACAAACTACCTTCCATAATTACAAGGCTACCATCCATTGGAGTAATAAAAATCTCGAAAACGAACTACCTTCCATAATTACAAGGCTACCATCCATTGGGGTAACAAAAATCTCGACAACAGACTACCTTCCATAATGACAAGGCTACCATCCATAGGAGTAACAAAAATATGAACAACAAACTAACTTGCATAATGACAAGGCTATCATTCATTGGAGTAACAAAGATATCGACAATAGACTACCTTGAAAAATGACAAGGCTACCATCCATTGGAGTAAAAAAAATCTCGACAAAAGACTACCTTCCATACTGACAAGTTTACCATCCATTGGAATAACAAAAATTTCGACTATGGACCAGCTTCCATAATGACAAGGCTACCATCCATTGGAGTAACAAAAATCTGAACAATAGACTACCTTACATAATGACAAGGCTATAATCCATTGGAGTTACAAAAATCTCAACGAGAGACTACCTTCCATAATGACAAAGCTACAATCCATTGGAGTAACAGAAATCTCAACGACAGACTACCTTCCATAATGACAAGGTTACCATCCATTGGAGTAACAAAAATCTCGACAAAAGACTACCTTCCATAATTACAAGGCTACCACGCATTGGGGTAACAAAAATCTCGACAATAGACTACCTTTCATAATGACAAGGCTACTATCCATTGGAGTAACATAAATCACAACAAAAAACAACCTTCCATAATGACAAGGCTACCATCCGTTTGAATAACAAAAATCTCAACAATAGACTACCTTCCATAATGACAAGGCTAACATCCATTGGAGTAACAAAAATCTCCATAAAAAACTACCTTCCATAATGATAAGGCTACCATCCATTGGAATAACAAACATCTCGACAATAGACTACCTTCCATAATGACAAGGCTACCATCCATTGGAGTAACAAAAATCTCGATAAAAAACTACCTTCCATAATGACAAGGCTACCATCCATTGGAGTAACAAAAATCTCAACAATAGACTACCTTAAATACTGACAAGTTTACCATCCATTGGAATAAAAAAAATCTCGACTATAGACCAGCTTCCATAATGACAAGGCTACCATCCATTGGAGTAACAAAAATCTGAACAATAGACTACCTTACATAATGACAAGGCTATAATCCATTGGAGTTACAGAAATCTCAACGAGAGACTACCTTCCATAATGACAAGGCTACAATCCATTGGAGTAACAGAAATCTCAACGACAGACTACCTTCCATAATGACAAGGTTACCATCCATTGGAGTAACAAAAATCTCGACAAAAGACTACCTTCCATAATTAGAAGGCTACCATGCATTGGGGTAACAAAAATCTCGACAATAGACTACCTTTCATAATGACAAGGCTACCATCCTTTGGAGTAACAAAAATCTCCATAAACAACTTCCTTCCATAATGATAAGGCTACCATCCATTGGAATAACAAACATCTCGACAATAGACTACCTTCCATAATGACAAGGCTACCATCCATTGGAGTAACAAAATCTCGATAAAAATCTACCTTCCATAATGATAAGGCTAGCATCCATTGGAATAACAAAACTCTCGACAACAGACTACCTTCCATAATGACAAGGCTACCATCCATTGGAGTAAAAAAAATCTCAACAACAGACTACCTTCCATTATGACAAGGCTACCATCCATTGGAGTAACAAAAATCTCGACAATAGACTACCTTCCAAAATGACGAGGCTACCATCCATTAGAGTAACAAAAATATGAAAAACAGACTACCTTGCATAATGACAAGGCTACCATCCATTTGAGTAACAAAGATATCGACAATAGACTACCTTCAATAATGAAAAGGCTAACATCCATTGGAGTAACAAAAATCTCGACGAAAGACTACCTTCCCTACTGACAAGGTTACCATCCATTGGAATAACAAAAATCTCGACTACAAACTATCTTCCATAACGACAAGGCTACCATCCATTGGAGTAACAAAAATCTGAACAACAGACTACCTTACATAATGACAAGGCTACAATCCATTGGAGTAACAGAAATCTCAACGACAGACTACCTTCCATAATGACAAGGATACAATCCATTGGAGTAACAGAAATCTCAACGACAGACTACCTTCCATAATGATAATGTTACCATCCATTGGAGTAACAAAAATCTCGACAAAAGACTACCTTCCATAATTACAAGGCTACCATCCATTGTGGTAACAAAAATCTCAACAACAGACTACCTTCCATAATGACAAGGCTACCATCCATTGGAGTAACAAAAATCTCAACAAAAAACTACCTTCCATAATGACAAGGCTACCATCCATTAGAATAACAAAAATATCAACAACAGACTACCTTCAATAATGACAAGGCTACCATCCATTATAGTAACAAAAATCTCCATAAAAAAATACCTTCCATAATGATAAGGCTACCATCCATTGGAATAACAAACATCTCGACAACAGACTACCTTCAATAATGACAAGGCTACCATCCATTGGACTAACAAAAATCTCGATAAAAAACTACCTTCCATAATGATAAGGCTACCATCCATTGGAATAACAAAAATCTCAATAATAGACTACCTTAAATAATGACAAGGCCACCATCCATTGGAGTGACAAAAATCTCGACAAAAGACAACCTTCCATACTGACAAGGTTACCATCCATTGAAATAACAGAAATCTCGACAACAAATTATCTTCCATAATGACAAGGCTACTATCCATTGGAGTAACAAAAATCTGAACAACAGATCACCATACATAATGACAGGGCTACAATCCATTGGAGTAACAAAAATCTGAACGACAAACTACCTTCCATAATGACAAGGCTACCATCCATTAGAGTAACAAAAATCTCGACAATAGACTACCTTCCATAATTACAACGCTACCATCCATTGGGGTAACAAAATCTCGACAACATACTACCTTCCATAATGACAAGGCTACCATCCATTGGAGTAAAAAAATATCTCGACAACAGACTACCCTCCATAATGACAAGGCTACCATCCATTGGAGTAACAAAAATATGAACAACAGATTACCTTTCATAATGACAAGGCTATCATCCAATGGAGTAACAAAGATCTCGACAAAAGACTACCTTCCATACTGACAAGGTTACCATCCATTGGAATAACAAAAATCTCGACTATAGACTATCTTCCATAACGACAAGGCTACCATCCATTGGATTAACAAAAATCTGAACAACAGACTACCTTCCGTAATGACAAGGCTACAATCCATTGGAGTAACAAAAATCTCTACGACAGACTACCTTCCATGATGACAAGGCTATAATCCATTGGAGTAACAGAAATCTCAACGACAGACTACCTTCCATAATGATAATGTTACCATCCATTGGAGTAACAAAAATCTCGACAAAAGACTACCTTCTATAATTACAAGGCTACCATCCATTGGGGTAACAAAAATCTTGCAAACAGACTACCTTCCATAATGACAAGGCTACCATCCATTGGAGTAACAAAAATCTCAACAAAAAACTACCTTCGATTATGACAAGGCTACCATCCATTAGAATAACAAAAATCTCAACAACAAACTACCTTCAATAATGAAAAGGCTACCATCCATTGTAGTAACAAAAATCTCCATAAAAAAATACCTTCCATAATTATAAGGCTACCATCCATTGGAATAACAAACATCTCGACAACAAGCTACCTTCAATAATGACAAGGCTACCATCCATTGGAGTAACAAAAATCTCGATAAAAAACTACCTTCCATAATGATAAGGCTACCATCCATTGGAATAACAAAAATCTCGACAATAGACTACCTTAAATAATGACAAGGCCACCATCCATTGGAGTGACAAAAATCTCGACAAAAGACAACCTTCCATACTGACAAGGTTACCATCCATTGGAATAACATAAATCTCGACAACAGATTATCTTCCATAATGACAAGGCTACCATCCATTGGAGTAACAAAAATATGAACAACATACTACCATACATAATGACAGGGCTACCATCCATTGGAGTAACAAAAATCTCGACAACAGACTACCTTCCATAATTAAAAGGCTACCATCCATTGGGGTAACAAAATCTCAACAACAGACTACCTTCCATAATGATAAGGTTACCATCCATTGGAGTAAAAAAAATCTCGACAACAAACTATCTTCCATAATGACAAGGCTACCTTCCATTGGAGTAACAAAAATATGAACAACAGATTACCTTGCATAATGACAAGGCTATCATCCGTTGGAGTAACAAAGATATCGACAATAGACTACCTTCAATAATGACAAGGCTACCATCCAATGGAGTAACAAAGATCTCGACAACAGACTACCTTCCATAATGACCAAGGCTAACATCCATTGGGATAACAAAAATCTCGACTACAGACTATTTTCCATAATGACAATGCTACCATCCATTGGAGTAACAAAAATCTGGACAACAGACAAACTTACATAATGACAAGGCTACAATCCATTGGAGAAATAGAAACCTCAACGACAGACTACCTTCCATAATGACAAGGCTACCATCCATTGGAGTAACAAAAATCTGAACAACAGACTACCTTCCGTAATGACAAGGCTATAATCCATTGGAGTAACAGAAATCTCAACGACAGACTACCTTCCATAATGACAAGGTTACCATCCATTCGAGTAACAAAAATCTCGACAACAGACTACCTTCCATAATTACAAGGCTACCATCCATTGGGGTAACAAAAATCTTGACAACAGACTACCTTCCATAAAGACAAGGCTACCATCCATTGGAATAACAAAAATCTCGACTATAGACTATCTTCCATAATGACAATGCTACAATCCATTGGAGTAACAAAAATCAGGACAACAGACATACTTACATAATGACAAGGCTACAATCCATTGGAGAAATAGAAACCTTAACGACAGACTACCTTCCATAATGACAAGGTTACCATCCATTGGAGTAACAAAAATATCGACAACAGACTACCTTCCATAATTACAAGGCTACCATCCATTGGGGTAACAAAAATCTTGACAACAGACTACCTTCCATAATGACAAGGCTACAAACCATTGGAGTAACAGAAACCTCAACGACAGACTACCTTCCATAATGACAAGGTTACCATCCATGGGAGTAAAAAAAATCTCGACAACAGACTACCTTCCATAATTACAAGGCTACAATCCATTGGGGTATCAAAAATCTCAACAACAGACTACCTTCTATAATGATAAGGCTACCATCCATTAGAGTAACAAAAATATGGACAACAGACTACCTTCCATAATGACAAGGCTACCATCCATTGGAGTAATAAAAATATCAACAAGAGACTAGCTTCCATAATGACAAGGCTACCATCCATTGGAGTAACCAAAATCTCGACAACGGACTACCTTCCATAATGACAAGGCTACCATCCATTGGAGTAACAAAAATCTAGAAAATAGACTACCTTCCATAATGACAAGGCTACCATCCAATGGAGTAACAAAAATCTCGACAACATACTACCTTCCATAATGACAAGGCTACCATCCATTGTAGTAACAAAAATCTTGACAACAAACTACCTTCCATAATCATAAGGCTACCATACATTATAGTAAAAAAAATCTGAACAACAGACTACCTTCTATAATGACAAGGCTACCATCCGTTGGAGTAACAAAGATATCGACAACGGATTACCTTTCATAATGACAAGGATATCTTTCATTGGAATAACAAAAATCTCGTCAACAGACTACCTTCCATAATGACATGGATACCATCCATTGGAGTAACAAAAATCTCGACAACATACTACCTTCCATAATGATAAGGCTACAATCCATTGTAGTAACAAAGATATCTACAACATACTAACTTCCATAATGACAAGGCTACCATCCATTGGAGTAACAAAAATCTCGACAACAGACTACCTTCCATAATGACAAGGCTACCATCAATTGTAGTAACAAAGATATCGACAACATACAACCTTCCATAATGACAAGGCTTCCATCCAATGGAGTAATAAAAATATCGACAATAGACTATCTTCCATAACGACAAGGCTACCATCCAGTTGAGTAACAAAAATCTCAACAACAGACTACCTTCCATAATGACAAGGGTACCATCCATTCGAGTAACAAAAATATCCATAAGAGACAAACTTCCATAATGACAAGGATGCCATTCATTGGAATAACAAAAATCTTGATAATAGACTACCTTCCATAACGACAAGGATAACATCCATTGGAGTAACATAAATCTCGACAACAGACTACCTTCCATAATTACAAGGCTACCATCCATTGGGGTAACAAAAATCTCGACAACAGACTACCTTCCATAATGACAAGGCTAACATCCATTGGAGTAAAAAAAATCTCAACAACAGACTATCTTCCATAATGACAAGGCTACCATCCATTGGAGTAACAAAAATCTCGACAACAGACTACCTTCCATAATGACAAGGCTACCATCCATTGGAGTAACAAAAATATGAACAACAAACTACCTTGCATAATGACAAGGCTATAATCCATTGGAGTAACAAAGATATCAACAATAGACTACCTTCAATAATGACAAGGCTACCATCCATTGGAGTAACAAAAATCTCGACAAAAGACTACCTTCCATACTGACAAGGTTACCATCCATTGGAATAACAAAAATCTCGACTACAAACTATCTTCCATAATGACAAGGCCACCATCCATTGGAGTAAAAAAAATTTAAACAAAATACTACCTTACATAATGACAAGGCTACAATCCATTGGAGAAACAAAAATCTCCATAAAAAACTACCTTCCATAATTATAAGGCTACCATCCATTGGAACAACAAACATCTCGACAGTAGACTACCTTCCATAATGACAAGGCTACCATCCATTGGAGTAACAAAAATCACGATAAAAAACTACCTTCCATAATGATAAGGATACCATCTATTGGAATAACAAAAATATCGACAATAGACTACCTTCCATAATGACAAGGCTACCATCCATTGGAGTAACAAAAATCTCAATGACAGACTACCTTCCATAATGACAAGGTTACCATCCATTGGAGTAACAAAAATCTCGATAACAGACTACCTTCCATATTTACAAGGCTACCATCCATTAGGGTAACAAAAATCTTAACAACAGACTACCTTCCATAATGACAAGGCTACCATCTATTTTATTAACAAAGATATCGACAACATACAACCTTCCATAATGACAAGGCTTCCATCCAATGGAGTAATAAAAATATCGACAATAGACTATCTTCCATAACGACAAGGCTACAATCCATTAGAGTAACAGAAACCTCAATGACAGACTACCTTCCATAATGACAAGGTTCCCATCCATTGGAGTAAAAACAATCTCGACAACAGACAACCTTCCATAATTACAAGGCTACCATCCATTGGGGTAACAAAAATCTCGACAATAGAATACCTTCCATAATGATAAGGCTACCATCCATTAGAGTAACAAAAATATGGACAACAGACTACCTTCCATAATGACAAGTCTACCATCCATTGGAGTAATAAAAACATCAACAAGAGACTACCTTCCATAATGACAAGGCTACCATCCTATGGAGTAACAAAAATCTAGAAAATAGACTACCTTCCATAATGACTAGGCTACCATCCATTGGAATAACAAAAATCTCGACAACATACTACCTTCCATAATGACAAGGCTACCATCCAATGGAGTAACAAAAATCTCGACAACATACTACCTTCCATAATGACAAGGCTACCATCCATTGTAGTAACAAAAATCTTGACAACAGACTACCTTCCATAATGACAAGGATACCATCATTTGAAGTAACAAATATCTCTACAACAGACTAACTTCCCTAATGACTAGGCTACCATCCACTGGAGTAACAAAGATATCGACAACAGATTACCTTTCATAATGACAAGGATATCTTCCATTTTAATAACAAAAATCTCGTCAACACACTACCTTCCATAATGACATGGATACCATCCATTGGAGTAACAAAAATCTCGACAACATACTACCTTCCATAATGATAAGGCTACAATCCATTGTAGTAACAAAGATATCTACAACATACTAACTTCCATAATGACATGGCTACCATCCATTGGAGTAACAAAAATCTCGACAACAGACTACCTTCCATAATGACAAGGCTACGATCCATTATAGTAACAAAGATATCTACAACATATAACCTTCCATAATGACAAGGCTTCCATCCAATGGAGTAATAAAAATATCGACAATAGACTATCTTCCATAACGACAAGGCTACCATCCAGTGGAGTAACAAAAATCTCGACAACAGGTGACCTTCCATAATGACAAGGGTACCATCCATTGGAGTAACAAAAATATCCATAAGAGACAAACTTCCATAATGACAAGGCTGCCATTCATTGGAGTAACAAAAATCTAGATAACAGACTACCTTCCATAACGACAAGGCTAACATCCATTGGAGTAACATAAATCTCGACAACAGACTACCTTCCATAAATACAAGGCTACCATCCATTGGGGTAACAAAAATCTCGACAACAGACTAACTTCCATAATGACAAGGCTAACATCCATTGGAGTAAAAAAAATCTCAACAACAGACTACCTTCCATAATGACAAGGCTACCATCCATTGCAATAACAAAAATATCGACAACAGACTACCTTCCATAATGACAAGGCTACCATCCATTGGAGTAACAAAAATATGAACAACAAACTACCTTGCATAATGACAAGACTATAATCCATTGGAGTAACAAACATATCGACAATAGACTACCTTCAATAATGACAAGGCTACCATCCATTGGAGTAACAAAAATCTCGACAAAAGACTACCTTCCATACTGACAAGGTTACCATCCATTGGAATAACAAAAATCTCGATTACAGACTATCTTCCATAATGACAAGGCCACCATCCATTGGAATAACAAAAATCTAAACAAAATACTACCTTACATAATGATAAGGCTACAATCCATTGGAGTAACAAAAATCTCCATAAAAAACTACCTTCCATAATGATAAGGATACCATCCATTGGAATAACAAACATCTCGACAATAGACTACCTTCCATAATGACAAGGCTACCATCCATTGGAGTGAAAAAATCACGATAAAAAACTACCTTCCATAATGATAAGGCTACCATCTATTGGAATAACAAAAATATGCACAACAGAATACCTACCATAATGACAAGGTTACCATCCATTGGAGTAACAAAAATCTCAATGACAGACTACCTTCCATAATGACAAGGTTACCATGCATTGGAGTAACAAAAATCTCGATAACAGACTACCTTCCATATTTACAAGGCTACCATCCATTGGGGTAACAAATATCTTAACAACAGACTACCTTCTATAATTACAAGGCTTCCATCCAATGGAGTAATAAAAATATCGAAAATAGAATATCTTCCATAACGACAAGGCTACAATCCATTGGAGTAACAGAAACCTTAACGACAAACTACCTTCCATAATGACAGGGTTACCATCCATTGGAGTAAAAAAAATCTCGACAACAGACTACCTTCCATAATTACAAGGCTACCATCCATTGGGGTAACAAAAATCTCGACAACAGACTACCTTCCATAATGATAAGGCTACCATCCATTAGAGTAACAAAAATATGCACAACAGACTACCTTCCATAATGACACGTCTACTATCCATTGGAGTAATAAAAATATCAACAAGAGACTAGCTTCCATAATGACAAGGCTACCATCCATTGGAGTAACAAAAATCTGAACAACAGACTACCTTCCGTAATGACAAGGCTATAATCCATTGGTGTAACAGAAATCTCAACGACATACTACCTTCCATAATGAGAAGGTTACCATCCATTCGAGTAACAAAAATCTCGAGAATAGACTACCTTCCATAATTACAAGGCTAAAATCCATTGGGGTAACAAAAATCTCAACAACAGACTACCTTCCATAATGACAAGGCTACCATCCATTGGAGTAACAAAAATCTCAACAAAAAACTACCTTCCATAATGACAAGGCTACCATCCATTAGAATAACAAAAATATCAACAACAGACTACCTTCAATAATGACAAGGCTACCATCCATTATAGTAACAAAAATCTCCATAAAAAAATACCTTCCATAATGATAAGGCTACCATCCATTGGAATAACAAACATCTCGACAACAGACTACCTTCAATAATGACAAGGCTACCATCCATTGGACTAACAAAAATCTCGATAAAAAACTACCTTCCATAATGACAAGGCTACCATCCATTGGAATAACAAAAATCTCAATAATAGACTACCTTAAATAATGACAAGGCCACCATCAATTGGAGTGACAAAAATCTCGACAAAAGACAACCTTCCATACTGACAAGGTTACCATCCATTGGAATAACAGAAATCTCGACAACAGATTATCTTCCATAATGACAAGGCTACTATCCATTGGAGTAACAAAAATCTGAACAACAGACCACCATACATAATGACAGGGCTACAATCCATTGGAGTAACAAAAATCTGAACGACAAACTACCTTCCATAATGACAAGGCTACCATCCATTAGAGTAACAAAAATCTCGACAATAGACTACCTTCCATAATTACAACGCTACCATCCATTGGGGTAACAAAATCTCGACAACATACTACCTTCCATAATGACAAGGCTACCATCCATTGGAGTAAAAAAATATCTCAACAACAGACTACCCTCCATAATGACAAGGCTACCATCCATTGGAGTAACAAAAATATGAACAACAGATTACCTTTCATAATGACAAGGCTATCATCCAATGGAGTAACAAAGATCTCAACAAAAGACTACCTTCCATACTGACAAGGTTACCATCCATTGGAATAACAAAAATCTCGACTATAGACTATCTTCCATAACGACAAGGCTACCATCCATTGGATTAACAAAAATCTGAACAACAGACTACCTTCCGTAATGACAAGGCTACAATCCATTGGAGTAACAAAAATCTCTACGACAGACTACCTTCCATGATGACAAGGCTATAATCCATTGGAGTAACAGAAATCTCAACGACAGACTACCTTCCATAATGATAATGTTACCATCCATTGGAGTAACAAAAACTCGACAAAAGACTACCTTCCATAATTACAAGGCTACCATCCATTGGGGTAACAAAAATCTTGCAAACAGACTACCTTCCATAATGACAAGGCTACCATCCATTGGAGTAACAAAAATCTCAACAAAAAACTACCTTCGATTATGACAAGGCTACCATCCATTAGAATAACAAAAATCTCAACAACAGACTACCTTCAATAATGACAAGGCTACCATCCATTGTAGTAACAAAAATCTCCATAAAAAAATACCTTCCATAATTATAAGGCTACCATCCATTGGAATAACAAACATCTCGACAACAGACTACCTTCAATAATGACAAGGCTACCATCCATTGGAGTAACAAAAATCTCGATAAAAAACTACCTTCCATAATGATAAGGCTACCATCCATTGGAATAACAAAAATCTCGACAATAGACTACCTTAAATAATGACAAGGCCACCATCCATTGGAGTGACAAAAATCTCGACAAAAGACAACCTTCCATACTGACAAGGTTACCATCCATTGGAATAACAGAAATCTCGACAACAGATTATCTTCCATAATGACAAGGCTACCATCCATTGGAGTAACAAAAATATGAACAACATACTACCATACATAATGACAGGGCTACCATCCATTGGAGTAACAAAAATCTCGACAACAGACTACCTTCCATAATTAAAAGGCTACCATCCATTGGGGTAACAAAATCTCGACAACAGACTACCTTCTATAATGATAAGGCTACCATCCATTGGAGTAAAAAAAATCTCGACAACAAACTGTCTTCCATAATGACAAGGCTACCTTCCATTGGAGTAACAAAAATATGAACAATAGATTACCTTGCATAATGACAAGGCTATCATCCGTTGGAGTAACAAAGATATCGACAATAGACTACCTTCAATAATGACAAGGCTACCATCCAATGGAGTAACAAAGATCTCGACAACAGACTACCTTCCATAATGACCAAGGCTAACATCCATTGGAATAACAAAAATCTCGACTACAGACTATCTTCCATAATGACAATGCTACCATCCATTGGAGTAACAAAAATCTGGACAACAGACAAACTTACATAATGACAAGGCTACAATCCATTGGAGAAATAGAAACCTCAACGACAGACTACCTTCCATAATGACAAGGCTACCATCCATTGGAGTAACAAAAATCTGAACAACAGACTACCTTCCGTAATGACAACGCTATAATCCATTGGAGTAACAGAAATCTCAACGACAGACTACCTTCCATAATGACAAGGTTACCATCCATTCGAGTAACAAAAATCTCGACAACAGACTAACTTCCATAATTACAAGGCTACCATCCATTGGGGTAACAAAAATCTTGACAACAGACTACCTTCCATAAAGACAAGGCTACCATCCATTGGAATAACAAAAATCTCGACTACAGACTATCTTCCATAATGACAATGCTACAATCCATTGGAGTAACAAAAATCAGGACAACAGACATACTTACATAATGACAAGGCTACAATCCATTGGAGAAATAGAAACCTTAACGACAGACTACCTTCCATTATGACAAGGTTACCATCCATTGGAGTAACAAAAATCTCGACAATAGACTACCTTCCATAATTACAAGGCTACCATCCATTGGGGTAACAAAAATCTCGACAACAGACTACCTTCCATAATGACAAGGCTACAAACCATTGGAGTAACAGAAACCTCAACGAAAGACTACCTTCCATAATGACAAGGTTACCATCCATTGGAGTAAAAAAAATCTCGACAACAGACTACCTTCCATAATTACAAGGCTACCATCCATTGGGGTATCAAAAATCTCAACAACAGACTACCTTCTATAATGATAAGGCAACCATCCATTAGAGTAACAAAAATATGGACAACAGACTACCTTCCATAATGACAAGGCTACCATCCATTGGAGTAATAAAAATATCAACAAGAGACTAGCTTCCATAATGACAAGGCTACCATCCATTGGAGTAACCAAAATCTCGACAACGGACTACCTTCCATAATGACAAGGCTACCATCCATTGGAGTAACAAAAATCTAGAAAATAGACTACCTTCCATAATGACAAGGCTACCATCCAATGGAGTAACAAAAATCTCGACAACATACTACCTTCCATAATGACAAGGCTACCATCCATTGTAGTAACAAAAATCTTGACAACAAACTACCTTCCATAATCACAAGGCTACCATACATTATAGTAAAAAAAATCTGAACAACAGACTACCTTCTATAATGACAAGGCTACCTTCCGTTGGAGTAACAAAGATATCCACAACGGATTACCTTTCATAATGACAAGGATATCTTTCATTGGAATAATAAAAATCTCGTCAACAGACTACCTTCCATAATGACATGGATACCATCCATTGGAGTAACAAAAATCTCGACAACATACTACCTTCCATAATGATAATGCTACAATCCATTGTAGTAACAAAGATATCTACAACATACTAACTTCCATAATGACAAGGCTACCATCCATTGGAGTAACAAAAATCTCGACAACACACTACCTTCCATAATGACAAGGCTACCATCAATTGTAGTAACAAAGATATCGACAACATACAACCTTCCATAATGACAAGGCTTCCATCCAATGGAGTAATAAAAATATCGACAATAGACTATCTTCCATAACGACAAGGCTACCATCCAGTTGAGTAACAAAAATCTCAACAACAGACTACCTTCCATAATGACAAGGGTACCATCCATTCGAGTAACAAAAATATCCATAAGAGACAAACTTCCATAATGACAAGGATGCCATTCATTGGAGTAACAAAAATCTTGATAATAGACTACCTTCTATAACGACAAGGATAACATTCATTGGAGTAACATAAATCTCGACAACAGACTACCTTCCATAATTACAAGGCTACCATCCATTGGGGTAACAAAAATCTCGACAACAGACTAGCTTCCATAATGACAAGGCTAACATCCATTGGAGTAAAAAAAATCTCAACAACAGACTACCTTCCATAATGACAAGGCTACCATCCATTGGAGTAACAAAAATCTCGACAACAGACTACCTTCCATAATGACAAGGCTACCATCCATTGGAGTAACAAAAATATGAACAACAAACTACCTTGCATAATGACAAGGCTATAATCCATTGGAGTAACAAAGATATCAACAATAGACTACCTTCAATAATGACAATACTACCATCCATTGGAGTAACAAAAATCTCGACAAAAGACTACCTTCCATACTGACAAGGTTACCATCCATTTGAATAACAAAAATCTCGACTACAAACTATCTTCCATAATGACAAGGCCACCATCCATTGGAGTAACAAAAATCTAAACAAAATACTACCTTACATAATGACAAGGCTACAATCCATTGGAGAAACAAAAATCTCCATAAAAAACTACCTTCCATAATTATAAGGCTACCATCCATTGGAACAACAAACATCTCGACAATAGACTACCTTCCATAATGACAAGGCTACCATCCATTGGAGTAACAAAAATCACGATAAAAAACTACCTTCCATAATGATAAGGATACCATCTATTGGAATAACAAAAATATCGACAATAGACTACCTTCCATAATGACAAGGCTACCATCCATTGGAGTAACAAAAATCTCAATGACAGACTACCTTCCATAATGACAAGGTTACCATCCATTGGAGTAACAAAAATCTCGATAACAGACTACCTTCCATATTTACAAGGCTACCATCCATTAGGGTAACAAAAATCTTAACAACAGACTACCTTCCATAATGACAAGGCTACCATCTATTGTATTAACAAAGATATCGACAACATACAACCTTCCATAATGACAAGGCTTCCATCCAATGGAGTAATAAAAATATCGACAATAGACTATCTTCCATAACGACAAGGCTACAATCCATTGGAGTAACAGAAACCTCAATGACAGACTACCTTCCATAATGACAAGGTTACCATCCATTGGAGTAAAAACAATCTCGACAACAGACAACCTTCCATAATTACAAGGCTACCATCCATTGGGGTAACAAAAATCTCGACAACAGAATACCTTCCATAATGATAAGGCTACCATCCATTAGAGTAACAAAAATATGGACAACAGACTACCTTCCATAATGACAAGTCTACCATCCATTGGAGTAATAAAAACATCAACAAGAGACTACCTTCCATAATGACAAGGCTACCATCCATTGGAGTAACAAAAATCTAGAAAATAGACTACCTTCCATAATGACTAGGCTACCATCCATTGGAATAACAAAAATCTCGACAACATACTACCTTCCATAATGACAAGGCTACCATCCAATGGAGTAACAAAAATCTCGACAACATACTACCTTCCATAATGACAAGGCTACCATCCATTGTAGTAACAAAAATCTTGACAACAGACTACCTTCCATAATGACAAGGATACCATCATTTGAAGTATCAAATATCTCTACAACAGACTAACTTCCCTAATGACTAGGCTACCATCCACTGGAGTAACAAAGATATCGACAACGGATTACCTTTCATAATGACAAGGATATCTTCCATTTTAATAACAAAAATCTCGTCAACACACTACCTTCCATAATGACATGGATACCATCCATTGGAGTAACAAAAATCTCGACAACATACTACCTTCCATAATGATAAGGCTACAATCCATTGTAGTAACAAAGATATCTACAACATACTAACTTCCATAATGACAAGGCTACGATCCATTGTAGTAACAAAGATATCGACAACATATAACCTTCCATAATGACAAGGCTTCCATCCAATGGAGTAATAAAAATATCGACAATAGACTATCTTCCATAACGACAAGGCTACCATCCAGTGGAGTAACAAAAATCTCGACAACAGGCGACCTTCCATAATGACAAGGGTACCATCCATTGGAGTAACAAAAATATCCATAAGAGACAAACTTCCATAATGACAAGGCTGCCATTCATTGGAGTAACAAAAATCTAGATAACAAACTACCTTCCATAACGACAAGGCTAACATCCATTGGAGTAACATAAATCTCGACAACAGACTACCTTCCATAAATACAAGGCTACCATCCATTGGGGTAACAAAAATCTCGACAACAGACTAACTTCCATAATGACAAGGCTAACATCCATTGGAGTAAAAAAAATCTCAACAACAGACTACCTTCCTTAATGACAAGGCTACCATCCATTGCAATAACAAAAATATCGACAACAGACTACCTTCCATAATGACAAGGCTACCATCCATTGGAGTAACAAAAATATGAACAACAAACTACCTTGCATAATGACAAGACTATAATCCATTGGAGTAACAAACATATCGACAATAGACTACCTTCAATTATGACAAGGCTACCATCCATTGGAGTAACAAAAATCTCGACAAAAGACTACCTTCCATACTGACAAGGTTACCATCCATTGGAATAACAAAAATCTCGACTACAAACTATCTTCCATAATGACAAGGCCACCATCCATTGGAGTAACAAAAATCTAAACAAAATACTACCTTACATAATGACAAGGCTACAATCCATTGGAGTAACAAAAATCTCCATAAAAAACTACCTTCCATAATGATAAGGATACCATCCATTGGAATAACAAACATCTCGACAATAGACTACCTTCCATAATGACAAGGCTACCATCCATTGGAGTGACAAAAATCACGATAAAAAACTACCTTCCATAATGATAAGGCTACCATCTATTGGAATAACAAAAATATGCATAACAGACTACCTACCATAACGACAAGGTTACCATCCATTGGAGTAACAAAAATCTCAATGACAGACTACCTTCCATAATGACAAGGTTACCATCCATTGGAGTAACAAAAATCTCGATAACAGACTACCTTCCATATTTACAAGGCTACCATCCATTGGGGTAACAAATATCTTAACAACAGACTACCTTCCATAATGACAAGGCTTCCATCCAATGGAGTAATAAAAATATCGACAATAGAATATCTTCCATAACGACAAGGCTACAATCCATTGGAGTAACAGAAACCTTAACGACAAACTACCTTCCATAATGACAGGGTTACCATCCATTGGAGTAAAAAAAATCTCGACAACAGACTACCTTCCATAATTACAAGGCTACCATCCATTGGGGTAACAAAAATCTCGACAACAGACTACCTTCCATAATGATAAGGCTACCATCCATTAGAGTAACAAAAATATGCACAACAGACTACCTTCCATAATGACACGTCTACTATCCATTGGAGTAATAAAAATATCAACAAGAGACTAGCTTCCATAATGACAAGGCTACCATCCATTGGAGTAACAAAAATCTGAACAACAGACTACCTTCCGTAATGACAAGGCTATAATCCATTGGTGTAACAGAAATCTCAACGACATACTACCTTCCATAATGAGAAGGTTACCATCCATTCGAGTAACAAAAATCTCGACAATAGACTACCTTCCATAATTACAAGGCTAAAATCCATTGGGGTAACAAAAATCTCGACAACAGACTACCTTCCATAATGACAAGGCTACCATCCATTGGAATAACAAAAATCTCGACTACAGACTATCTTGCATAATGACAATGCTACCATCCATTGGAGTAACAAATATTTGAACAACAGACAAACTTACATAATGACAAGGCTACAATCCATTGGAGAAATAGAAACCTCAACGACAGACTACCTTCCATAATGGCAAGGTTACCATCTATTGGAGTAACAAAAATCTCGACAACAGACTACCATACATAATTACAACGCTACCATCCATTGGGGTAACAAAAATCTCGACAACAGACTACCTTCCATAATGACAAGGCTACAATCCATTGGAGTAACAGAAACCTCAATGATAGACTACCTTCCATAATGACAAGGTTAACATCAATTGGAGTAAAAAAAAACTCTAAAATAGACTACCTTCCATAATTACAAGGCTACCATCCATTGGGGTGACAAAAATCTCGACAACAGACTACCTTCCATAATGATAAGGCTACCATCCATTAGAGTAACAAAAATATGGACAACATACTACCTTCCATAATGACAAGACTACCATCCATTGGAGTAATAAAAATATCAACAAGAGACTAGCTTCCATAATGACAAGGCTACCATCCATTGGAGTAACAAAAATCTCGACAACGGACTACCTTCCATAATGACAAGGCTACCATCCATTGGAGTAACAAAAATCGAGAAAATAGACTACCTTCCATAATGACTAGGCTACCATCCATTGGAATAACAAAACTCTCGACAACATACTACCTTCCATAATGACAAGGGTACCATCCAATGGAGTAACAAAAATCTCGACAACATACTACCTTACATAATGACAAGGCTACCATCCATTGTAGTAACAAAAATCTGGACAACAGACTACCTTTTATAATCACAAGGCTACCATACATTGTAGTTAAAAAAAATCTGAACAACAAACTACCTTCCATAATGACAAAGATACCATCCATTGAAGTAATAAATATCTCTACAACAGACTACCTTCCCTAATGACAAGGCTACCATCCATTGGAGTAACAAAGATATCGACAGCAGACTACCTTCCATAATGACTAGGCTACCATCCATTGGAGTAACAAAGATATCGACAACGGACTACCTTTCATAATGACAAGGATATCTTCCATTGAAATAACAAAAATCTCGACAACAGAGTACCTTCCATAATGACAAGGATACCATCCATTGGAATAAAAAAAATCTCGACAACATACTACCTTCCATAATGACAAGGCTAGCATCCATTGTAGTAACAAAGATATCGACAACATACAACCTTCCCTAATGACAAGGCTTCCATCCAATGGAGTAATAAAAATATCGAAAATAGACTATCTTCCATAACGACAAGGCTACCATCCAGTGGAGTAACAAAAATCTAGACAACAGACTACCTTCCATAATGACAAGGTTACCATCCATTGGAGTAACAAAAATCTCGATAACAGATTACCTTCCATAATTATAAGGCTACCATCCATTGGGGTAACAAAAATCTCGACAACAGACTACCTTCCATAATGACAAGGCTACCATCCATTGTAGCAACAAAGATATCGACAACATAAAACCTTCCATAATTACAAGGTTTCCATCCAATGGAGTAATAAAATTATCGACAATAGACAATCTTCCATAACGACAAGGCTACCATCCATTGGAGTACCAAAAATCTCGACAGCAGACTACCTTCCATAATGACAAGGGTATCATCCATTGGAGTAACAAAAATATCCACAAGAGACAAACTTCCATAATGACAAGGCTACCATCCATTGGAGTAACAAAAATCTAAACAACAGACTACCTTCCATAATGACAAGGCTACCATCCATTGGAGTAACAAAAATATGAACAACAAACTACCTTGCATGATGACAAGGCTATCATCCATTAGAGTAACAAAGATATCGACAATAGACTACCTTCAATAATGACAAGGCTACCATCCATTGGAGTAACAAAAATATCGACAAAAGACTACCTTCCATACTGACAAGGTTACCATCCATTGGAGTAACAAAAATCTTGACAACAGACTACCTTCCATTATTACAAGGCTACCATCCATGGGGTAACAAAAATCTCGATAACAGACTACCTTCCATAATAACAAGGCTACCAACCATTGGAGTAAAAAAAATCTCAACAACAGACTACCTTTCATAATGACAAGGCTACCATCCATTGGAGTAACAAAAATATGAACAACAGACTACCTTGCGTATTGACAAGGCTGTCATCCATTGGAGTAACAAAGATATCGACAATAGACTACCTTCAATAATGACAAGGCTACCATCCATTGGAGTAACAAAAATCTCGACAAAATACTACCTTTCCTACTGACAAGGTTACCATCCATTGGAATAAAAAAATTTCGACTACAGACTATCTTCCATAATGGCAAGGCTACCATCCATCGGAGTAATAAAAATCTAAACAACAGACTACCTTACATAATGAAAAGGCTACAATCCATTGGAGTAACAAAAATCTCCATAAAAAACTACTTTCCATAATGATAAGGGTACCATCCATTGGAAAAACAAACATCTCGACAATAGACTACCTTCCATAATGACAAGGCTACCATCCATTGGAGTAAAAAAAATCTCAATAAAAAACTACCTTCCATAATGATAAGGCTACCATCCATTGGAATAACAAAAATCTCGACAATAGACTACCTTCCATAATGACAAGGCTACCATCCATTGGAGTAAAAAAAATCTCAACGACAGACTACCTTCCATAATGACAAGGTTACCATCCATTGGAGTAAAAAAAATCTCGACAACATACTACCTTCCATAATTACAAGGCTACCATCCATTGGGGTAACAAAAATCTCGACAACAGACTACCTTCCATAATGACATGGCTACCATCCATTGGAGTAAAAAAAATCTCAACAACAGACTACCTTCCATAATGACAAGGCTACCATCCATTGGAGTAACACAAATCTCCATAAAAAACTACCTTCCATAATGATAAGGCTACCATTAATTGGAGTAACAAACATCTCGACAATAGACTACCTTCCATAATGACAAGGCTACCATCCATTGGAGTAACAAAAATCTCGATAAAAAACTACCTTCCATAATGATAAGGCTACCATACATTGGAATAAAAAAATATCAACAACAGACTACCTTCCATAATGACAAGGCTACCATCCATTGGGGTAACAAAAATCTCGACAACAGACTACCTTCCATAATAACAAGCCTACCATCCATTGGAGTAAAAAAAATATGAACAACAAACTACCTTGCATAATCAAAAGGCTATCATCCACTGGAGTAACAAAGATATCGACAATAGACTACCTTCAATAATGACAAGGCTACCATCCATTGGAGTAACAAAAATCTCGACCAAAGACTATCTTCCATACTGACAAGGTTACCATCCATTGGAATAACAAAAATCTCTACTACAAACTATCTTCCATAATGACAAGGCTACCATCCATTGGAGTAACAAAAATCTGAACAACAGACTACCTTACATAATGACAAGGCTACAATCTATTGGAGTAACAGAAATCTCAATGACAGACTACCTTCCATAATGACAAGGTTACCATCCATTGGAGTAACAAAAATCTCGACAACAGACTACTTTCCATAATTAGAAGGCTACCATCCATTGGGGTAACAAAAATCTCGAAAACAGACTACCTTCCATAATGACAAGGCTACCATCCATTGGAATAAAAAAAATATCAACAACAGACTACCTTCCATAATGACAAGGCTACCATCCATTGGAGTAAGAAAAATATCGGCAATGGACTACCTTCCATAATAACAAGGCTACCATCCATTGGAGTAAAAAAAATATGAACAACAGACTACCTTGCATAATCAAAAGGCTACCATCCATTGGAGTAACAAAGATATCGACAATAGACTACCTTCAATAATGACAAGGCTACCATCCATTGGAGTAACAAAAATCTCGACAAAAGACTACCTTCCATGGTGACAAGGTTACCATCCATTGGAATAACAAAAATCTCTACTACAAAGTATCTTCCATAATGACAAGGCTACCATCCATTTGAGTAACAAAAATCTGAACAACAGACTAACTTACACAATGAGAAGGCTACAATCCATTGGAGTAACAAAAATCTCAACGACAGACTACCTTCCATAATGACAAGGTTACCATCCATTGGAGTAAAAAAAATCTCGACAACATACTACCTTCCATAATTACAAGGCTACCATCCATTGGGGTAACAAAAATCTCGACAACAGACTACCTTCCATAATGACATGGCTACCATCCATTGGAGTAAAAAAAATCTCAACAACAGACAACCTTCCATAATGACAAGGCTACCATCCATTGGAGTAACACAAATCTCCATAAAAAACTACCTTCCATAATGATAAGGCTACCATTAATTGGAGTAACAAACATCTCGACAATAGACTACCTTCCATAATGACAAGGCTACCATCCATTGGTGTAACAAAAATCTCGATAAAAAACTACCTTCCATAATGATAAGGCTACCATACATTGGAATAAAAAAATATGAACAACAGACTACCTTCCATAATGACAAGGCTACCATCCATTGGGGTAACAAAAATCTCGACAACAGACTACCTTCCATAATAACAAGCCTACCATCCATTGGAGTAAAAAAATATGAACAACAAACTACCTTGCATAATCAAAAGGCTATCATCCACTGGAGTAACAAAGATATCGACAATAGACTACCTTCAATAATGACAAGGCTACCATCCATTGGAGTAACAAAAATCTCGACCAAAGACTACCTTCCATACTGACAAGGTTACCATCCATTGGAATAACAAAAATCTCTACTACAGACTATCTTCCATAATGACAAGGCTACCATCCATTGGAGTAACAAAAATCTGAACAACAGACTACCTTACATAATGACAAGGCTACAATCTATTGGAGTAACAGAAATCTCAATGACAGACTACCTTCCATAATGACAAGGTTACCATCCATTGGAGTAACAAAAATCTCGACAACAGACTACTTTCCATAATTACAAGGCTACCATCCATTGGGGTAACAAAAATCTCGAAAACAGACTACCTTCCATAATGACAAGGCTACCATCCATTGGAATAAAAAAAATATCAACAACAGACTACCTTCCATAATGACAAGGCTACCATCCATTGGAGTAAGAAAAATCTCGACAACGGACTACCTTCCATAATAACAAGGCTACCATCCATTGGAGTAAAAAAAATATGAACAACAGACTACCTTGCATAATCAAAAGGCTATCATCCATTGGAGTAACAAAGATATCGACAATAGACTACCTTCAATAATGACAAGGCTACCATCCATTGGAGTATCAAAAATCTCGACAAAAGACTACCTTCCATGGTGACAAGGTTACCATCCATTGGAATAACAAAAATCTCTACTACAGAGTATCTTCCATAATGACAAGGCTACCATCCATTAGAGTAACAAAAATCTGAACAACAGACTAACTTACACAATGAGAAGGCTACAATCCATTGGAGTAACAAAAATCTCAACGACAGACTACCTTCCATAATGACAAGGTTACCATCCATTGGAGTAACAAAAATCTCGACAACAGACTACCTTCCATAATTACAAGGCTACCATCCATTGGGGTAACAAAAATCTCGATAACAGACTACCTTCCATAATGACAAGGCTAACATCCATTGGAGTAAAAAAAATCTCAACAACAGACTACCTTCCATAATGACAAGGCTACCATCCATTGGAGTAACAAAAATCTCGACAACAGACTACCTTCCATAATGACAAGGCTACCATCCATTGGAGTAACAAAAATATGAACAACAAACTACCTTGCATAATGACAAGGCTATAATCCATTGGAGTAACAAAGATATCGACAATAGACTACCTTCAATAATGACAAGGTTACCATCCATTGGAGTAACAAAAATATCGACAACAGACTATCTTCCATAATGACAAGGCCACCATCCATTAGAGTAACAAAAATATGAACAACAGACTACCTTACATAATGACAAGGCTACAATCCATTGGAGTAACCTAAATCTCCATAAAAAACTACCTTCCATAATTATAAGGCTACCATCCATTGGAATAACAAACATCTCGACAATAGACTACCTTCCATAATGACAAGGCTACCATCCATTGGAGAAACAAAAATCTCGATAAAAAACTACCTTCCATAATGATAAGGCTACCATCCATTGGAATAACAAAAATATCGACAATAGACTACCTTCCATAATGACAAGGCTACCATCCATTGGAGTAACAAAAATCTCAACGACAGACTACCTTCCATAATGACAAGGTTACCATCCATTGAAGTAACAAAAATCTCGATAACAGACTACCTTCCATAATTACAAGGCTACCATCCATTGGGGTAACAAAAATCTCGACAACAGACTACGTTCCATAATGACAAGGCTACCATCCATTGTAGTAACAAAGATATCGACAACATACAACCTTCCATAATGACAAGGCTTCCATCCAATGGAGTAATAAAAATATCGACATTAGACTATCTTCCATAAAGACAAGGCTACCATCCATTGGAGTATCAAAAATCTCGACAACAGACTACCTTCCATAATGACAAGGGTATCATCCATTGGAGTAACAAAAATATCCACAAGTAACAAACTTCCATAATGACAAGGCTACCGTCCATTGGAGTAACAAAAATCTCAACAACAGACTACCTTCCATAATGACAAGGCTACCATCCATTGGAGTAACAAAAATATGAACAACAGACTACCTTGCATGATGACAAGGCTATCATCCATTGGAGTAACAAAGATATCGACAATAGACTACCTTCAATAATAAAAAGGCTACCATCCATTTGAGTAACAAAAATATCGACAAAATACTACCTTCCATACTGACAAGGTTACCATCCATTGGAGTAACAAAAATCTCGACAACAGACTACCTTCCATAATTACAAGGCTACCATCCATGGGGTAAGAAAAATATGGACAACAGACTACCTTCCATAATAACAAGGCTACCATCCATTGGAGTAAAAAAAATCTCAACAACAGACTACCTTCCATAATGACAAGTCTACCATCCATTGGAGTAATAAAAATATGAACAACAGACTACCTTGCATAATGACAAGGTTGTCATCGATTGGAGTAATAAAGATATCGACAATAGACTACCTTCAATAATGACAAGGCTACCATCCATTGGAGTAACAAAAATCTCGACAAAAGACTACCTTCCGTACTGACAAGGTTACCATCCATTGGAATAACAAAAATCTCGACTATAGACTATCTTCCATAATGGCAAGGCTACCATCCATCGGAGTAATAAAAATCTGAATAACAGACTACCTTACATAATGAAAAGGCTACAATCCATTGGAGTAACAAAAATCTCCATAAAAAACTACTTTCCATAATGATAAGGCTACCACCTATTGGAATAACAAACATCTCGACAATAGACTACCTTCCATAATGACATGGCTACCATCCATTGGAGTAAAAAAAATATCAACAACAGACTACCTTTCATAATGACAAGGCTAATATCCATTGGAGTAACACAAATCTCCATAAAAAACCACCTTCCATAATGATAAGGCTACCATTCATTGGAGTAACAAACATCTCGACAACAGACTACCTTCCATAATGACAAGGCTACCATCCATTGGAGTAACAAAAATCTCGATAAAAAACTACCTTCCATAATGATAAGGCTACCATCCATTGGAATAACAAAAATCTCCACAATAGACTACCTTCCATAATGACAAGGCTACCATCCATTGGAGTAACAAAAATCTGAACAACAGATTACCTTGCATAATGACAAGGCTATCATCCATTGGAGTAACAAAGATATCGACAATAAACTATCTTAAATAATGACAAGGCTACCATCCATTGGAGTAACAAAAATATCGACAACAGACTACCTTCCATAATTACAAGGCTACCATCCATTCGGGTAAAAAAAATCTTGACAACAGACTACCTTCAATAATAACAACGCTACCATCCATTGGAGTAAAAAAAATCTCAACAACAGACTATCTTCAATAATGGCAAGGCTTCCATCCATTGGAGTAACAAAAATATGAACAACAAACTACCTTTCATAA
Source organism: Vicia faba (assembly GCA_948472305.1). Classification (NCBI taxonomy): domain Eukaryota; kingdom Viridiplantae; phylum Streptophyta; class Magnoliopsida; order Fabales; family Fabaceae; genus Vicia; species Vicia faba. The sequence goes on along the minus strand of OX451739.1, from coordinate 582,324,666 downwards.
TGACAAGGCTATCATCCGTTGGAGTAACAAAGATATCGACAATAGACTACCTTCAATAATGACAAGGCTACCATCCATTGGAGTAACAAAAATCTCGACAAAAGACTACCTTCCGTACTGACAAGGTTACCATCCATTGGAATAACAAAAATCTCGACTATAGACTATCTTCCATAATGGCAAGGCTACCATCCATCGGAGTAATAAAAATCTGAACAACAGACTACCTTACATAATGAAAAGGCTATAATCCATTGGGGTAACAAAAATCTCCATAAAAAACTACTTTCCATAATGATAAGGCTACCACCTATTGGAATAACAAACATCTCGACAATAGACTACCTTCCATAATGACAAGGCTACCATCCATTGAAGTAAAAAAATCTCAATAAAAAACTACCTTCCATAATGATAAGGCTACCATCCATTGGAATAACAAAAATCTCGACAATAGACTACCTTCCATAATGACAAGGCTACCATCCATTGGAGTAAAAAAAATCTCAACGACAGACTACCTTCCATAATGACAAGGTTACCATCCATTGGAGTAAAAAAAATCTCGACAACATACTACCTTCCATAATTACAAGGCTACCATCCATTGGGGTAACAAAAATCTCGACAACAGACTACCTTCCATAATGACATGGCTACCATCCATTGGAGTAAAAAAATCTCAACAACAGACTACCTTCCATAATGACAAGGCTACCATCCATTGGAGTAACACAAATCTCCATAAAAAACTACCTTCCATAATGATAAGGCTACCATTAATTGGAGTAACAAACATCTCGACAATAGACTACCTTCCATAATGACAAGGCTACCATCCATTGGAGTAACAAAAATCTCGATAAAAAACTACCTTCCATAATGATAAGGCTACCATACATTGGAATAAAAAAATATCGACAACAGACTACCTTCCATAATGACAAGGCTACCATCCATTGGGGTAACAAAAATCTCGACAACAGACTACCTTCCATAATAACAAGCCTACCATCCATTGGAGTAAAACAAATATGAACAACAAACTACCTTGCATAATCAAAAGGCTATCATCCACTGGAGTAACAAAGATATCGACAATAGACTACCTTCAATAATGACAAGGCTACCATCCATTGGAGTAACAAAAATCTCGACCAAAGACTACCTTCCATACTGACAAGGTTACCATCCATTGGAATAACAAAAATCTCTACTACAGACTATCTTCCATAATGACAAGGCTACCATCCATTGGAGTAACAAAAATCTGAACAACAGACTACCTTACATAATGACAAGGCTACAATCTATTGGAGTAACAGAAATCTCAATGACAGACTACCTTCCATAATGACAAGGTTACCATCCATTGGAGTAACAAAAATCTCGACAACAGACTACTTTCCATAATTACAAGGCTACCATCCATTGGGGTAACAAAAACTCGAAAACAGACTACCTTCCATAATGACAAGGCTACCATCCATTGGAATAAAAAAAATATCAACAACAGACTACCTTCCATAATGACAAGGCTACCATCCATTGGAGTAAGAAAAATCTTGACAACGGACTACCTTCCATAATCACAAGGCTACCATCCATTGGAGTAAAAAAAACATGAACAACAGACTACCTTGCATAATCAAAAGGCTATCATCCATTGGAGTAACAAAGATATCGACAATAGACTACCTTCAATAATGACAAGGCTACCATCCATTGGAGTAACAAAAATCTCGACAAAAGACTACCTTCCATGGTGACAAGGTTACCATCCATTGGAATAACAAAAATCTCTACTACAGAGTATCTTCCATAATGAGAAGGCTACCATCCATTAGAGTAACAAAAATCTGAACAACAGACTAACTTACACAATGAGAAGGCTACAATCCATTGGAGTAACAAAAATCTCAACGACAGACTACCTTCCATAATGACAAGGTTACCATCCATTGGAGTAACAAAAATCTCGACAACAGACTACCTTCCATAATTACAAGGCTACCATCCATTGGGGTAACAAAAATCTCGATAACAGACTACCTTCCATAATGACAAGGCTAACATCCATTGGAGTAAAAAAAATCTCAACAACGGACTACCTTCCATAATGACAAGGCTACCATCCATTGGAGTAACAAAAATCTCGACAACAGACTACCTTCCATAATGACAAGGCTACCATCCATTGGAGTAACAAAAATATGAACAACAAACTACCTTGCATAATGACAAGGCTATAATCCATTGGAGTAACAAAGATATCGACAATAGACTACCTTCAATAATGACAAGGTTACCATCCATTGGAGTAACAAAAATATCGACAACAGACTATCTTCCATAATGACAAGGCCACCATCCATTGGAGTAAGAAAAATATGAACAACAGACTACCTTACATAATGACAAGGCTACAATCCATTGGAGTAACCTAAATCTCCATAAAAAACTACCTTCCATAATTATAAGGCTACCATCCATTGGAATAACAAACATCTCAACAATAGACTACCTTCCATAATGACAAGGCTACCATCCATTGGAGAAACAAAAATCTCGATAAAAAACTACCTTCCATAATGATAAGGCTACCATCCATTGGAGTAACAAAAATATGAACAACAGACTACCTTACATAATGACAAGGCTACAATCCATTGGAGTAACTTAAATCTCCATAAAAAACTACCTTCCATAATTATAAGGCTACCATCCATTGGAATAACAAACATCTCGACAATAGACTAACTTCCATAATGACAAGGCTACCATCCATTGGAGAAACAAAAATCTCGATAAAAAACTACCTTCCATAATGATAAGGCTACCATCCATTGGAATAACAAAAATATCGACAATAGACTTCCTTCCATAATGACAAGGCTACCATCCATTGGAGTAACAAAAATCTCAACGACAGACTACCTTCCATAATGACAAGGTTACCATCCATTGGAGTAACAAAAATCTCGATAACAGACTACCTTCGATAATTACAAGGCTACCATCCATTGGGGTAACAAAAATCTCGACAACAGACTACCTTCCATAATGACAAGGCTACCATCCATTGTAGTAACAAAGATACCGACAACATACAACCTTCCATAATGACAAGGCTTCCATCCAATGGAGTAATAAAAATATCGACATTAGACTATCTTCCATAAAGACAAGGCTACCATCCATTGGAGTATCAAAAATCTCGACAACAGACTACCTTCCATAATGACAAGGGTATCATCCATTGGAGTAACAAAAATATCCACAAGTAACAAACTTCCATAATGACAAGGCTACCGTCCATTGGAGTAACAAAAATCTCAACAACAGACTACCTTCCATAATGACAAGGCTACCATCCATTGGAGTAACAAAAATATGAACAACAGACAACCTTGCATGATGACAAGGCTATCATCCATTGGAGTAACAAAGATATCGACAATAGACTACCTTCAATAATGACAAGGCTACCATCCATTTGAGTAACAAAAATATCGACAAAAGACTACCTTCCATACTGACAAGGTTACCATCCATTGGAGTAACAAAAATCTCGACAACAGACTACCTTCCATAATTACAAGGCTACCATCCATGGGGTAACAAAAATCTCGACAACAGACTACCTTCCATAATAACAAGGCTACCATCCATTGGAGTAAAAAAAATCTCAACAACAGACTACCTTCTATAATGACAAGGCTACCATCCATTGGAGTAATAAAAATATGAACAACTGACTACCTTGCATAATGACAAGGTTGTCATCCATTGGAGTAATAAAGATATCGACAATAGACTACCTTCAATAATGACAAGGCTACCATCCATTGGAGTAACAAAAATCTCGACAAAAGACTACCTTCCGTACTGACAAGGTTACCATCCAATGGAATAACAAAAATCTCGACTATAGACTATCTTCCATAATGGCAAGGCTACCATCCATCAGAGTAATAAAAATCTGAACAACAGACTACCTTACATAATGAAAAGGCTACAATCCATTGGAGTAACGAAAATCTCCATAAAAAACTACTTTCCATAATGATAAGGCTACCACCTATTGGAATAACAAACATCTCGACAATAGACTACCTTCCATAATGACAAGGCTACCATCCATTGGAGTAAAAAAAATATCAATAAAAAACTACCTTCCATAATGATAAGGCTACCATCCATTGGAATAACAAAAATCTCGAGAATAGACTACCTTCCATAATGACAAGGCTACCATCCATTGGAGTAAAAAAAATCTCAACGACTGACTACCTTCAATAATGACAAGGCTACCATCCATTGGAGTAACAAAAATCTCGACAAAAGACTACCTTCCGTACTGACAAGGTTACCATCCATTGGAATAACAAAAATCTCGACTATAGACTATCTTCCATAATGGCAAGGCTACCATCCATCGGAGTAATAAAAATCTGAACAACAGACTACCTTACATAATGAAAAGGCTACAATCCATTGGAGTAACAAAAATCTCCATAAAAAACTACTTTCCATAATGATAAGGCTACCACCTATTGGAATAACAAACATCTCGACAATAGACTACCTTCCATAATGACAAGGCTACCATCCATTGGAGTAACAAAAATCTCGATAAAAAACTACCTTCCATAATGATAAGGCTACCATCCATTGGAATAACAAAAATCTCCACAATAGACTTCCTTCCATAATGACAAGGCTACCATCCATTGGAGTAAAAAAAATCTGAACAACAGACTACCTTGCATAATGACAAGGCTATCATCCATTGGAGTAACAAAGATATCGACAATAAACTATCTTAAATAATGACAAGGCTACCATCCATTGGAGTAACAAAAATATCGACAACAGACTACCTTCCATAATTACAAGGCTACCATCCATTCGGGTAAAAAAAATCTCGACAAAAGACTACCTTCATTAATAACAACGCTACCATCCATTGGAGTAAAAAAAATCTCAACAACAGACTATCTTCAATAATGACAAGGCTTCCATCCATTGGAGTAACAAAAATATGAACAACAAACTACCTTTCATAATGACAAGGCTATCATCCGTTGGAGTAACAAAGATATCGACAATAGACTACCTTCAATAATGACAAGGCTACCATCCATTGGAGTAACAAAAATCTCGACAAAAGACTACCTTCCGTACTGACAAGGTTACCATCCATTGGAATAACAAAAATCTCGACTATAGACTATCTTCCATAATGGCAAGGCTACCATCCATCGGAGTAATAAAAATCTGAACAACAGACTACCTTACATAATGAAAAGGCTACAATCCATTGGAGTAACAAAAATCTCCATAAAAAACTACTTTCCATAATGATAAGGCTACCACCTATTGGAATAACAAACATCTCGACAATAGACTACCTTCCATAATGACAAGGCTACCATCCATTGGAGTAAAAAAAATATCAATAAAAAACTACCTTCCATAATGATAAGGCTACCATCCATTGGAATAACAAAAATCTCGAGAATAGACTACCTTCCATAATGACAAGGCTACCATCCATTGGAGTAAAAAAAATCTCAACGACAGACTACCTTCCATAATGACAAGGTTACCATCCATTGGAGTAAAAAAAATCTCGACAACATACTACCTTCCATAATTACAAGGCTACCATCCATTGGGGTAACAAAAATCTCGACAACAGACTACCTTCCATAATGACATGGCTATCATCCATTGGAGTAAAAAAAATATCAACAACAGACTACCTTCCATAATGACAAGGCTAATATCCAATGGAGTAACACAAATCTCCATAAAAAACTACCTTCCATAATGATAAGGCTACCATTCATTGGAGTAACAAACATCTCGACAACAGACTACCTTCCATAATGACAAGGCTACCATCCATTGGAGTAACAAAAATCTCGACAAAAAACTACCTTCCATAATGATAAGGCTACCATCCATTGGAATAACAAAAATCTCCACAATAGACTACCTTCCATAATGACAAGGCTACCATCCATTGGAGTAAAAAAAATCTGAACAACAGACTACCTTGCATAATGACAAGGCTATCATCCATTGGAGTAACAAAGATATCGATAATAAACTATCTTAAATAATGACAAGGCTACCATCCATTGGAGTAACAAAAATATCGACAACAACCTACCTTCCATAATTACAAGGCTACCATCCATTCGGGTAAAAAAAATCTCGACAACAGACTACCTTCATTAATAACAACGCTACCATCCATTGGAGTAAAAAAAATCTCAACAACAGACTATCTTCAATAATGACAAGGCTTCCATCCATTGGAGTAACAAAAATATGAACAACAAACTACCTTTCATAATGACAAGGCTATCATCCGTTGGAGTAACAAATATATCGACAATAGACTACCTTCAATAATGACAAGGCTACCATCCATTGGAGTAACAAAAATCTCGACAAAAGACTACCTTCCGTACTGACAAGGTTACCATCCATTGGAATAACAAAAATCTCGACTATAGACTATCTTCCATAATGGCAAGGCTACCATCCATCGGAGTAATAAAAATCTGAACAACAGACTACCTTACATAATGAAAAGGCTATAATCCATTGGAGTAACAAAAATTTCCATAAAAAACTACTTTCCATAATGATAAGGCTACCACCTATTGGAATAACAAACATCTCGACAATAGACTACCTTCCATAATGACAAGGCTACCATCCATTGAAGTAAAAAAATCTCAATAAAAAACTACCTTCCATAATGATAAGGCTACCATCCATTGGAATAACAAAAATCTCGACAATAGACTACCTTCCATAATGACAAGGCTACCATCCATTGGAGTAAAAAAAATCTCAACGACAGACTACCTTCCATAATGACAAGGTTACCATCCATTGGAGTAAAAAAAATCTCGACAACATACTACCTTCCATAATTACAAGGCTACCATCCATTGGGGTAACAAAAATCTCGACAACAGACTACCTTCCATAATGACATGGCTACCATCCATTGGAGTAAAAAAAATCTCAACAACAGACTACCTTCCATAATGACAAGGCTAATATCCATTGGAGTAACACAAATCTCCATAAAAAAACTACCTTCCATAATGATAAGGCTACCATTCATTGGAGTAACAAACATCTCGACAAAAGACTACCTTCTATAATGACAAGGCTACCATCCATTGGAGTAACAAAAATCTCGATAAAAAACTACCTTCCATAATGATAAGGCTACCATCCATTGGAATAACAAAAATCTCCATAATAGACTACCTTCCATAATGACAAGGCTACCATCCATTGGAGTAACAAAAATCTGAACAACAGACTACCTTGCATAATGACAAGGCTATCATCCATTGGAGTAACAAAGATATCGACAATAAACTATCTTAAATAATGACAAGGCTACCATCCATTGGAGTAACAAAAATCTCGACAATAGACTACCTTCCATAATTACAAGGCTACCATCCATTCGGGTAAAAAAAATCTCGACAACAGACTACCTTCAATAATAACAACGCTACCATCCATTGGAGTAAAAAAAATCTCAACAACAGACTATCTTCAATAATGACAAGGCTTCCATCCATTGGAGTAACAAAAATATGAACAACAAACTACCTTTCATAATGACAAGGCTATCATCCGTTGGAGTAACAAAGATATCGACAATAGACTACCTTCAATAATGACAAGGCTGCCATCCATTGGAGTAACAAAAATCTCGACAAAAGACTACCTTCCATACTGACAAGGTTACCATCCATTAGAATAACAAAAATCTCGACTACAGACTATCTTCCATAATGACAAGGCAACCATCCATTGGAGTAACAAAAATGTGAAGAACAGACTACCTTACGTAATGACAAGGCTAGAATCCATTGGAGTAACAGAAATCTCAACGACAGACTACCTTCCATAATGACAAGGTTACCATCCATTGGAGTAACAAAAATCTCGACAACAGACTACCTTCCATAATTAAAAGGCTACCATCCATTGGGGTAACAAAAATCTCGACAACAGACTACCTTCCATAATGACAAGGCTACCATCCATTGGAATAACAAAAATCTTGACTACAAACTATCTTCCATAATTACAAGGCTACCATCCATTGGAGTAACAAAAATATCGATAAAAAACTACCTTCCATAATGATAAGGCTACCATCCATTGGAATAACAAAAATCTCTACAATAGACTCCCTTCCATAATGACAAGGCTACCATCCATTGGAGTAACAAAAATCTGAACAATAGACTACATTGCATAATGACAAGGCTATCCTCCATTGGAGTAACAAAGACATCGACAATAGACTATCTTAAATAATGACAAGGCTAGCATCCATTGGGGTAACAAAAATCTCGACAACAGACTACCTTCCATATTTACAAGGCTACCATCCATTTTGGTAACAAAAATCTCGACAACAGACTACCTTCCATAATGACAAGGCTACCATCCATTGGAATAACAAAAATCTCGACTACAGACTATCTTCCATAATTTAAAGACTACCATCCATTGGAGTAACAAAAATCTGAACAACAGACAAACTTACATAATGATAAGGCTACAATCCATTGGAGTAACAGAAATCTCAACGACAGACTACCTTCCATAATGACAAGGTTACCATCCATTGGAGTAACAAAAATCTCGACAACAGACTACCTTCCATAATTACAAGGCTACCATCCATTGGGGTAACAAAAATCTCGACAACAGACTACCTTCCATAATGACAAGGCTACATTCCATTGGAGTAAAAAAAATCTCAACAACAGACTACCTTCCATAATGACAAGGCTACCATCCATTGGAGTAACAAAAATCTCCATAAAAAACTAACTTCCATAATGATAAGGCTACCATACATTGGAATAACAAACATCTCGACAATAGACTACCTTCCATAATGACAAGGCTACCATCCATTGGAGTAACAAAAATCTCGATAAAAAACTACCTTCCATAATGATAAGGCTACCATCCATTGGAATACCAAAAATATCGACAATAGACTACCTTCCATAATGACAAGGCTACCATCCATTGGAGTAACAAAAATATGAACAACAGACAACCTTCCATAATGACAAGTTTACCATCCATTGGACTAAAAAAAATCTCGACAATAGACTACCTTCCACAATGACAAGGCTATCATCCATTGGAGTAACAAAGATCTCGATAACAGACTACCTTCAATAATGACAAGGCTACCATCCATTGGAGTAACAAAAATCTCGACAAAATACTACCTTCCATAATGACAAGGCTACCATCCATTGGAGTAACAAAGATATCGACAACAGACTACCTTCAATAATGACAAGGCTACTATCCATTGGAGTAACAAAAATCTCGATAAAAAAGTAACTTCCATAATGACAAGGCTACCATCCATTGGAATAACAAAAATCTCGACAACAGACTACCTTCCATAATTACAAGGCTACCATCCATTGGGGTAACGAAAATCTCTGCAACAGACTACCTTCCATAATGACAAGGCTACCATCCATTGGAGTAAAAAAAATTCTCAGCAACAGACTACATTCCATAATGACAAGGCTACCATCCATTGGAGTAACAAAAATATGAACAACATAATGACAAGGTTATCATCCATTAGAGTAACAAAGATATCGACAATAGACTACCTTCAATAATGACAAGGCTACCATCCATTGGAGTAAATAAAACCTCGACAAAAGACTACCTTCCATAATGACAAGGCTACCATCCATAGGAGTAAAAAAAATCTCGACAACAGACTACCTTCCATAATCACAAGACTACCATCCATTGGAGTAACAAAAATCTCAATAAAAAACTACCTTCCGTAATTACAAGGCTACCATCCATTGGGGTAACAAAAATCTCGACAACATACTACCTTCCATAATGACAAGGCTACCATCCATTGGAGTAACAAAAATCTCAACAAAAAACTACCTTCCATAATGACAAGGCTACCATCCATTGGAATAACAAAAATCTCAACAATAGACTACCTTCCATAATGTTAAGGCTACCATCCATTGGAGTAACAAAAATCTCCACAAAAAAATACCTTACATAATGATAAGGCTACCATCCATTGGAATAACAAACATCTCGACAATAGACTACCTTCCATAATGACAAGGCTACCATCCATTCGAGTAAAAAAAATGACGTCAAAAGACTACCTTCCATACTGACAAGGTTACCATCCATTGGAATAACAAAAATCTCAACAACAAACTATCTTCCATAATGACAAGGCTACCATCCATTGGAGTAACAAAAATCTGAACAACAGACTACCTTACATAATTACAAGGCTACAATCCATTGGAGTAACAAAAATCTAAACGACAGCCAACCTTCCATAATGACAAGGTTACCATCCATTGGAGTAAAAAAATCTCGACAATAGACTACCTTCCATAATGACAAGGCTATCATCCATTGGAGTAACAAAGATAACGATAATAGACTACCTTCAATAATGACAAGGCTACCATCCTTTGGAGTAACAAAAATCTCAACAAAATACTACCTTCCATAATGACAAGGATACCATCCATTGGAGTAACAAAGATATCGACAACAGACTACCTTCAATAATGACAAGGATACCATCCATTCGAGTAACAAAAATCTCGACAAAAGACTACCTTCCATAATGACAAGGCTACCACCCATTGGAGTAACAAAAATCTCGATAACAAAGTAACTTCCATAATGATAAGGCTACCATCCATTGGATTAACAAAAATCTCGACAATAGACTACCTTCCATAATTACAAAGCTACCATCCATTGGGGTAACAAAAATCTCGACAACAGACTACCTTCCATAATGACAAGGCTACCATCCATTGGAGTAAAAAAAATCTCGACAACAGACTACCTTCCATAATGACAAGGCTACCATCCATTAGAGTGACAAAGATATCGATAATAGACTACCTTAAAAAATGACAAGGCTATAATCCATTAGAGTAACAAATATATCGACAATAGACTACCTTCAATAATGACAAGGCTACCATCAATTGGATTAACAAAAATCTCGACAAAAGACTACCTTCCATAATGACAAGGTTACCATCCATTGGAGTAACACAAATCTCGACAATAGACTACCTTCCATAATTACAAGGCTACCATCCATTGGGGTAACAAAAATCTCGACATCATACTACCTAATTACAAGGCTACCATCCATTGGACTAAAAAATATCTCGATAATAGACTACCTTCCATAATGACAAGGCTACCATCCATTAGAGTAACAAAACTAACGTCAAAAGACTACCTTCCATACTGACAAGGTTACCATCCATTGGAATAACAAATATCTCGACAATAGACTACCTTCCATAATGACAAAGCTACCATCCATTGGAGTAACAAAAATGACGTCAAAAGACTACCTTCCATACTAACAAGGTTACCATCCATTGGAATAACAAACATCTCGACAATAGACTACCTTCCATAATGACAAGGCTACCATCCATTGGAGTAACAAAAATGACGTCAAAAGACTACCTTCCATACTGATAAGGTTACCATCCATTGGAATAACAAACATCTTGACAATAGACTACCTTCCATAATGACAAGGCTACCATCAATTGGAATAACAAAAATGACATCAAAAGACTACCTTCCATACTGACAAGGTTACCATCCATTGGAATAACAAACATCTCGACAATAGACTACCTTCCATAATGACAAGGCTACCATCCATTGGAGTAACAAAAATGACGTCAAAAGACTACCTTCCATACTGACAAGGTTACCATCCATTGGAATAACAAACATCTCGACAATAGACTACCTTCCATAATGACAAGGTTACCATCCATTGGAGTAACAAAAATGACGTCAACAGACTACCTTCCATAATGACAAGGCAACCATCCATTAGTGTAACAAAAATCTTAACAAAAGACTACCTTCCATAATTACAAGGCTACCATCCATTGGGGTAACAAAAATCTCAATGATAGACTACCTTCCATAATGACAAGGTTACCATCCATTGGAGTAACACAAATCTCGACAACAGACTACCTTCCATAATTACAAGGCTACCATCCATTGGGGTAACAAAAATCTCGACATCAGACTATCTAATTACAAGGCTACCATCTATTGGAATAACAAACATCTCGATAATAGACTACCTTCCATAATGACAAGGCTACCATCCATTGGAGTAACAAAAATTTCGTCAAAAGACTACCTTCCATACTGACAAGGTTACCATCCATTGGAATAACAAACATCTCGACAATAGACTACCTGTCATAATGACAAGGCTACCATCCATTGGAGTAACAAAAATGACGTCAAAAGACTACCTTCCATACTGACAAGGTTACTATCCATTGGAATAACAAACAACTCGACAATAGACTACCTTCCATAATGACAAGGCTACCATCCATTGGAGTAACAAAAATGACGTCAAAAGACTACCTTCCATACTGACAAGGTTACCATCCATTGGAATAACAAACATCTCGACAATAGACTACCTTCCATAATGACAAGGCAACCATCCATTGGTGTAAAAAAAATCTCAACAAAAGACTACCTTCCATAATTACAAGGCTACCATCCATTGGGGTAACAAAAATCTCGACAACAGACTACCTTCCATAATGACAAGGCAACCATCCATTAGTGTAACAAAAATCTTAACAAAAGACTACCTTCCATAATTACAAGGCTACAATCCATTGGGGTAACAAAAATCTCAATGATAGACTACCTTCCATAATGACAATGTTACCATCCATTGGAGTAACAAAAATTTCGACAAAAGAATACCTTTCATAATTACAAGGCTACCATCCATTGGGGTAACAAAAATCGTGACAATAGACTACCTTCCATAATGACAAGGCAACCATCCATTGGTGTAACAAAAATCTCAAAAAAAGACTACCTTCCATAATTACAAGGCTACCATCAATTGGGGTAACAAAAATCTCAACAACAGACTACCTTCCATAATGAGAAGGCTACCATCCTTTAGAGTAACAAAAATCTCAACAAAAAACTACCTTCCATAATGACAAGGCTACCATCCATTGGAATAACAAAAATCTCAACAATAGACTACCTTCCATAATGACAAGGCTACCATCCATTGGAATAACAAAAATCTCCATAAAAAACTACCTTCCATAATGATAAGGCTACCATCCATTGGAATAACAAACATCTCGACAATAGACTACCTTCCATAATGACAAGGCTGCCATCCATTGGAATAACAAAAATGACGTCAAAAGACTACCTTCCATACTGACAAGGTTACCATCCATTGGAATAACAAAAATCTCGACAACAGACTATCTTCCATAATGACAAGGCAATTATCCAATAAAGTAACAAAAATCTGAACAACAGACTACCTTACATAATGACAAGGCTACAATCCATTGGAGTAACAAAAATCAAAATGACAGACAACCTTTCATAATGACAAGGTTACCATCCATTGGAGTAAAAAAATCTCGACAATAGACTACCTTCCATAATGACAAGGCTATCATACATTGGAGTAACAAAGATATCGATAACAGACTACCTTCAATAATGAAAGGGCTACCATCCATTGGAGTAACAAAAATCTCGACAAAATACTACCTTCCATAATGACAAGGCTACCATCCATTGGTGTAACAAAGATATCGACAACAGACTACCTTCAATAATGACAAGGCTACCATCCATTCGAGTAACAAAAAACTCGACAATAGACTACCTTCCATAATTACAAGGCTACCATCCATTAGGGTAACAAAAATCTCGACAAAAGACTACCTTCCATAATTACAAGGCTACCATCCATTGGGGTAACAAAAATCTCGACAAAAGACTACCTTCAATAATGACAAGGCTACCATGCATTGGAGTAACAAAAATCTCAACAAAAAACTACCTTCCATATTTACAAGGCTACCATCCATTGGGGTAACAAAAATCTCGACAATAGACTACCTTCCATAATGACAAGGCTACCATCCATTGGAGTAACAAAAATATCCATAAAAAACTACCTTCCATAATGATAAGGCTACCATCCATTGGAATAACAAACATCTCGACAATAGACTACCTTCCATAATGACAAGGCTACCATCCATTGGAGTAACAAAAATGACGTCAAAACACTACCTTCCATACTGACAAGGTTACCATCCATTGGAATAACAAAAATCTCGACAACAAACTATCTTCCATAATGACAAGGCTACCATCCATTGGAGTAACAAAAATCTGAACAACAGACTACCTTACATAATGACAAGGCTACAATCCATTGGAGTAAGAAAAATATAAACGACAAACAACCTTCCATAATGACAAGTTTACCATCCATTGGACTAAAAAAAATCTCGACAATAGACTACCTTCCACAATGACAAGGCTATCATCCATTGGAGTAACAAAGATATCGATAACAGACTACCTTCAATAATGACAAGGCTACCATCCATTGGAGTAACAAAAATCTCGACAAAATACTACCTTCCATAATGACAAGGCTACCATCCATTGGAGTAACAAAGATATCGACAACAGACAACCTTCAATAATGACAAGGCTACCATCCATTCGAGTAACAAAAATCTTGACAAAAGACTACCTTCCATAATGACAAGGTTACCATCCATTAGAATAACAAAAATCTCGACAACAGACTACCTTCCATAATGACAAGGCTACCATCCATTGGAGTAACAAAAATCTCGATAAAAAAGTAACTTCCATAATGATAAGGCTACCATCCATTGGAATAACAAAAATCTCGACAACAGACTACCTTCCATAATTACAAGGCTACCATCCATTGGGGTAACAAAAATCTCTGCAACAGACTACCTTCCATAATGACAAGGCTACCATCCATTGGAGTAAAAAAAAATCTCAGCAACAGACTACCTTCCATAATGACAAGGCTACCATCCATTGGAGTAACAAAAATATGAACAACATACTACCTTGCATAATGAAAAGGTTATCATCCATTAGAGTAACAAAGATATCGACAATAGACTACCTTCAATAATGACAAGGCTACCATCCATTGGAGTAATAAAAATCTCGACAAAAGACTACCTTCCATAATGACAAGGCTACCATCCATAGGAGTAAAAAAAATCTCGACAACAGACTACCTTCCATAATCACAAGGCTACCATCCATTGGAGTAACAAATTCTCAATAAAAAACTACCTTCCATAATTACAAGGCTACCATCCATTGGGGTAACAAAAATTTCGACAACATACTACCTTCCATAATGACAAGGCTACCATCCATTGGAGAAACAAAAATCTCAACAAAAAACTACCTTCCATAATGACAAGGCTACCATCCATTGGAATAACAAAAATCTCAACAATAGACTACCTTCCATAATGTTAAGGCTACCATCCATTGGAGTAACAAAAATCTCCACAAAAAAATACCTTCCATAATGATAAGGCTACCATCCATTGGAATAACAAACATCTCGACAATAGACTACCTTCCATAATGACAAGGCTACCATCCATTCGAGTAACAAAAATGACGTCAAAAGACTACCTTCCATACTGACAAGGTTACCATCCATTGGAATAACAAAAATCTCAACAACAAACTATCTTCCATAATGACAAGGCTACCATCCATTGGAGTAACAAAAATCTGAACAACAGACTACCTTACATAATGACAAGGCTACAATCCATTGGAGTAACAAAAATCTAAACGACAGCCAACCTTCCATAATGACAAGGTTACCATCCATTGGAGTAAAAAAATCTCGACAATAGACTACTTTCCATAATGACAAGGATACCATCCATTGGAGTAACAAAGATATCGACAACAGACTACCTTCAATAATGACAAGGATACCATCCATTCGAGTAACAAAAATCTCGACAAAAGACTACCTTCCATAATGACAAGGTTACCATCCATTGGAGTAAGAAAAATCTCGACAATAGACTACCTTCCATAATGACAAGGCTACCACCCATTGGAGTAACAAAAATCTCGATAACAAAGTAACTTCCATAATGATAAGGCTACCGTCCATTGGATTAACAAAAATCTCTACAATAGACTACCTTCCATAATTACAAAGCTACCATCCATTGGGGTAACAAAAATCTCGACAACAGACTACCTTCCATAATGACAAGGCTACCATCCATTGGAGTAAAAAAAATCTCAACAACAGACTACCTTCCATAATGACAAGGCTACCATCCATTAGAGTGACAAAGATATCGATAATAGACTACCTTAAAAAATGACATGGCTATAATCCATTAGAGTAACAAATATATCGACAATAGACTACCTTAAATAATGACCAGGCTACCATCAATTGGATTAACAAAAATCTCGACAAAAGAATACCTTCCATAATGACAAGGTTACCATCCATTGGAGTAACACAAATCTCGATAACAGACTACCTTCCATAATTACAAGGCTACCATCCATTGGGGTAACAAAAATCTCGACATCATACTACCTAATTACAAGGCTACCATCCATTGGAATAACAAACATCTCGACAATAGACTACCTTCCATAATGACAAGGCTGCCATCCATTGGAATAACAAAAATGACGTCAAAAGACTACCTTCCATACTGACAAGGTTACCATCCATTGGAATAACAAAAATCTCGACAACAGACTATCTTCCATAATGACAAGGCAATTATCCATTAAAGTAACAAAAATCTGAACAACAGACTACCTTACATAATGACAAGGCTACAATCCATTGGAGTAACAAAAATATAAATGACAGACAACCTTTCATAATGACAAGGTTACCATCCATTGTAGTAAAAAAATCTCGACAATAGACTACCTTCCATAATGACAAGGCTATCATACATTGGAGTAACAAAGATATCGATAACAGACTACCTTCAATAATGAAAGGGCTACCATCCATTGGAGTAACAAAAATCTCGACAAAATACTACCTTCCATAATGACAAGGCTACCATCCATTGGTGTAACAAAGATATCGACAACAGACTACCTTCAACAATGACAAGGCTACCATCCATTCGAGTAACAAAAAACTCGACAATAGACTACCTTCCATAATTACAAGGCTACCATCCATTAGGGTAACAAAAATCTCGACAAAAGACTACCTTCCATAATTACAAGGCTACCATCCATTGGGGTAACAAAAATCTCGACAAAAGACTACCTTCAATAATGACAAGGCTACCATGCATTGGAGTAACAAAAATCTCAACAAAAAACTACCTTCCATATTTACAAGGCTACCATCCATTGGGGTAACAAAAATCTCGACAATAGACTACCTTCCATAATGACAAGGCTACCATCCATTGGAGTAACAAAAATATCCATAAAAAACTACCTTCCATAATGATAAGGCTACCATCCATTGGAATAACAAACATCTCGACAATAGACTACCTTCCATAATGACAAGGCTACCATCCATTGGAGTAACAAAAATGACGTCAAAACACTACCTTCCATACTGACAAGGTTACCATCCATTGGAATAACAAAAATCACGACAACAAACTATCTTCCATAATGACAAGGCTATCATCCATTGGAGTAACAAAAATCTGAACAACAGACTACCTTACATAATGACAAGGCTACAATCCATTGGAGTAAGAAAAATATAAACGACAAACAACCTTCCATAATGACAAGTTTACCATCCATTGGACTAAAAAAAATCTCGACAATAGACTACCTTCCACAATGACAAGGCTATCATCCATTGGAGTAACAAAGATATCGATAACAGACTACCTTCAATAATGACAAGGCTACCATCCATTGGAGTAACAAAAATCTCGACAAAATACTACCTTCCATAATGACAAGGCTACCATCCATTGGAGTAACAAAGATATCGACAACAGACAACCTTCAATAATGACAAGGCTACCATCCATTCGAGTAACAAAAATCTTGACAAAAGACTACCTTCCATAATGACAAGGTTACCATCCATTAGAATAACAAAAATCTCGACAACAGACTACCTTCCATAATGACAAGGCTACCATCCATTGGAGTAACAAAAATCTCGATAAAAAAGTAACTTCCATAATGATAAGGCTACCATCCATTGGAATAACAAAAATCTCGACAACAGACTACCTTCCATAATTACAAGGCTACCATCCATTGGGGTAACAAAAATCTCTGCAACAGACTACCTTCCATAATGACAAGGCTACCATCCATTGGAGTAAAAAAAAATCTCAGCAACAGACTACCTTCCATAATGACAAGGCTACCATCCATTGGAGTAACAAAAATATGAACAACATACTACCTTGCATAATGAAAAGGTTATCATCCATTAGAGTAACAAAGATATCGACAATAGACTACCTTCAATAATGACAAGGCTACCATCCATTGGAGTAATAAAAATCTCGACAAAAGACTACCTTCCATAATGACAAGGCTACCATCCATAGGAGTAAAAAAAATCTCGACAACAGACTACCTTCCATAATCACAAGGCTACCATCCATTGGAGTAACAAAAATCTCAATAAAAAACTACCTTCCATAATTACAAGGCTACCATCCATTGGGGTAACAAAAATCTCGACAACATACTACCTTCCATAATGACAAGGCTACCATCCATTGGAGAAACAAAAATCTCAACAAAAAACTACCTTCCATAATGACAAGGCTACCATCCATTGGAATAACAAAAATCTCAACAATAGACTACCTTCCATAATGTTAAGGCTACCATCCATTGGAGTAAATAAAACCTCCACAAAAAAATACCTTCCATAATGATAAGGCTACCATCCATTGGAATAACAAACATCTCGACAATAGACTACCTTCCATAATGACAAGGCTACCATCCATTCGAGTAACAAAAATGACGTCAAAAGACTACCTTCCATACTGACAAGGTTACCATCCATTGGAATAACAAAAATCTCAACAACAAACTATCTTCCATAATGACAAGGCTACCATCCATTGGAGTAACAAAAATCTGAACAACAGACTACCTTACATAATGACAAGGCTACAATCCATTGGAGTAACAAAAATCTAAACGACAGCCAACCTTCCATAATGACAAGGTTACCATCCATTGGAGTAAAAAAATCTCGACAATAGACTACCTTCCATAATGACAAGGATACCATCCATTGGAGTAACAAAGATATCGACAACAGACTACCTTCAATAATGACAAGGATACCATCCATTCGAGTAACAAAAATCTCGACAAAAGACTACCTTCCATAATGACAAGGTTACCATCCATTGGAGTAACAAAAATCTCGACAATAGACTACCTTCCATAATGACAAGGCTACCACCCATTGGAGTAACAAAAATCTCGATAACAAAGTAACTTCCATAATGATAAGGCTACCGTCCATTGGATTAACAAAAATCTCTACAATAGACTACCTTCCATAATTACAAAGCTACCATCCATTGGGGTAACAAAAATCTCGACAACAGACTACCTTCCATAATGACAAGGCTACCATCCATTGGAGTAAAAAAAATCTCAACAACAGACTACCTTCCATAATGACAAGGCTACCATCCATTAGAGTGACAAAGATATCGATAATAGACTACCTTAAAAAATGACATGGCTATAATCCATTAGAGTAACAAATATATCGACAATAGACTACCTTAAATAATGACAAGGCTACCATCAATTGGATTAACAAAAATCTCGACAAAAGAATACCTTCCATAATGACAAGGTTACCATCCATTGGAGTAACACAAATCTCGATAACAGACTACCTTCCATAATTACAAGGCTACCATCCATTGGGGTAACAAAAATCTCGACATCATACTACCTAATTACAAGGCTACCATCCATTGGACTAAAAAATATCTCGACAATAGACTACCTTCCATATTGACAAGGCTACCATCCATTAGAGTAACAAAACTGACGTCAAAAGACTACCTTCCATACTGACAAGGTTACCATCCATTGGAATAACAAACATCTCGACAATAGACTACCTTCCATAATGACAAAGCTACCATCCATTGGAGTAACAAAAATGACGTCAAAAGACTACCTTCCATACTGACAAGGTTACCATCCATTGGAATAACAAACATCTCGACAATAAACTACCTTCCATAATGACAAGGCTACCATCCATTGGAGTAACAAAAATGACGTCAAAAGACTACCTTCCATACTGATAAGGTTACCATCCATTGGAATAACAAACATCTCGACAATAGACTACCTTCCATAATGACAAGGCTACCATCAATTGGAATAACAAAAATGACATCAAAAACTACCTTCCATACTGACAAGGTTACCATCCATTGGAATAACAAACATCTCGACAATAGACTACCTTCCATAATGACAAGGCTACCATCCATTGGAGTAACAAAAATGACGTCAAAAGACTACCTTCCATACTGACAAGGTTACCATCCATTGGAATAACAAACATCTCGATAATAGACTACCTTCCATAATGACAAGGCTGCCATCCATTGGAGTAACAAAAATGACGTCAAAAGACTACCTTCCATACTGACAAGGTTACCATCCATTGGAATAACAAACATCTCGACAATAGACTATCTTCCATAATGACAAGGCTACCATCCATTGGAGTAGCAAAAATGACGTCAAAAGACTACCTTCCATACTGACAAGCTTACCATCCATTGGAATAACAAACATCTCGACAATAGACTACCTTCCATAATGACAAGGCAACCATCCATTGGTGTAACAAAAATCTCAAAAAAAGACTACCTTCCATAATTACAAGGCTACCATCCATTGGGGTAACAAAAATGTCGACAACAGACTACCTTCCATAATGACAAGGCAACCATCCATTAGTGTAACAAAAATCTTAACAAAAGACTACCTTCCATAATTACAAGGCTACCATCCATCGGAGTAACAAAAATCTCAATGATAGACTACCTTCCATAATGACAAGGTTACCATCCATTGGAGTAACACAAATCTCGACAACAGGCTACCTTCCATAATTACAAGGCTACCATCCATTGGGGTAACAAAAATCTCGACATCAGACTATCTAATTACAAGGCTACCATCCATTGGAATAACAAACATCTCGATAATAGACTACCTTCCATAATGACAAGGCTACCATCCATTGGAGTAACAAAAATGACGTCGAAAGACTACCTTCCATACTGACAAGGTTACCATCCATTGGAATAACAAACATCTCGACAATAGACTACCTGTCATAATGACAAGGCTACCATCCATTGGAGTAACAAAAATGACGTCAAAAGACTACCTTCCATACTGACAAGGTTACTATCCATTGGAATAACAAACAACTCGACAATAGACTACCTTCCATAATGATAAGGCTACCATCCCTTGGAGTAACAAAAATGACGTCAAAAGACTACCTTCCATAATGACAAGTTTACCATCCATTGGAATAACAAACATCTCGACAATAGACTACCTTCCATAATGACAAGGCTACCATCCATTGGAGTAACAAAAATGAAGTCAAAAGACTACTTTCCATACTGACAAGGTTACCATCCATTGGAATAACAAACATCTCGACAATAGACTACCTTCCATAATGACAAGGCTACCATCCATTAGAGTAACAAAAATGACGTCAAAAGACTACCTTCCATACTGACAAGGTTACCATCCATTGGAATAACAAACATCTCGACAATAGACTACCTTCCATAATGACAAGGCTACCATCCATTGGAGTAATAAAAATGACGTCAAAAGACTACCTTACATACTGACAAGGTTACCATCCATTGGAATAACAAACATCTCGACAATAGACTATCTTCCATAATGACAAGGCTACCATCCATTGGAGTAACAAAAATGACGTCAAAAGACTACCTTCCATACTGACAAGGTTACCATCCATTGGAATAACAAACATCTCGACAATAGACTACCTTCCATAATGACAAGGCAACCATCCATTGTTGTAACAAAAATTTCGACAAAAGACTACCTTTCATAATTACAAGGCTACCATCCATTGGGGTAACAAAAATATGGACAATAGACTACCTTCCATAATGACAAGGCAACCATCCATTGGTGTAACAAAAATCTCAAAAAAAGACTACCTTCCATAATTACAAGGCTACCATCAATTGGGGTAACAAAAATCTCGACAACAGACTACCTTCCATAATGACAAGGCTACCATCCATTAGAGTAACAAAAATGACGTCAAAAGACTACCTTCCATACTGACAAGGTTACCATCCATTGGAATAACAAACATCTCGACAATAGACTACCTTCCATAATGACAAGGCTACCATCCATTGGAGTAACAAAAATGACGTCAAAAGACTACCTTCCATACTGATAAGGTTACCATCCATTGGAATAACAAACATCTCGACAATAGACTACCTTCCATAATGACAAGGCTACCATCAATTGGAATAACAAAAATGACATCAAAAGACTACCTTCCATACTGACAAGGTTACCATCCATTGGAATAACAAACATCTCGACAATAGACTACCTTCCATAATGACAAGGCTACCATCCATTGGAGTAACAAAAATGACGTCAAAAGACTACCTTCCATACTGACAAGGTTACCATCCATTGGAATAACAAACATCTCGACAATAGACTACCTTCCATAATGATAAGGCTACCATCCCTTGGAGTAACAAAAATGACGTCAAAAGACTACCTTCCATAATGACAAGTTTACCATCCATTGGAATAACAAACATCTCGACAATAGACTACCTTCCATAATGACAAGGCTACCATCAATTGGAATAACAAAAATGACATCAAAAACTACCTTCCATACTGACAAGGTTACCATCCATTGGAATAACAAACATCTCGACAATAGACTACCTTCCATAATGACAAGGCTACCATCCATTGGAGTAACAAAAATGACGTCAAAAGACTACCTTCCATACTGACAAGGTTACCATCCATTGGAATAACAAACATCTCGATAATAGACTACCTTCCATAATGACAAGGCTGCCATCCATTGGAGTAACAAAAATGACGTCAAAAGACTACCTTCCATACTGACAAGGTTACCATCCATTGGAATAACAAACATCTCGACAATAGACTATCTTCCATAATGACAAGGCTACCATCCATTGGAGTAGCAAAAATGACGTCAAAAGACTACCTTCCATATTGACAAGCTTACCATCCATTGGAATAACAAACATCTCGACAATAGACTACCTTCCATAATGACAAGGCAACCATCCATTGGTGTAACAAAAATCTCAAAAAAAGACTACCTTCCATAATTACAAGGCTACCATCCATTGGGGTAACAAAAATGTCGACAACAGACTACCTTCCATAATGACAAGGCAACCATCCATTAGTGTAACAAAAATCTTAACAAAAGACTACCTTCCATAATTACAAGGCTACCATCCATCGGAGTAACAAAAATCTCAATGATAGACTACCTTCCATAATGACAAGGTTACCATCCATTGGAGTAACACAAATCTCGACAACAGGCTACCTTCCATAATTACAAGGCTACCATCCATTGGGGTAACAAAAATCTCGACATCAGACTATCTAATTACAAGGCTACCATCCATTGGAATAACAAACATCTCGATAATAGACTACCTTCCATAATGACAAGGCTACCATCCATTGGAGTAACAAAAATGACGTCGAAAGACTACCTTCCATACTGACAAGGTTACCATCCATTGGAATAACAAACATCTCGACAATAGACTACCTGTCATAATGACAAGGCTACCATCCATTGGAGTAACAAAAATGACGTCAAAAGACTACCTTCCATACTGACAAGGTTACTATCCATTGGAATAACAAACAACTCGACAATAGACTACCTTCCATAATGATAAGGCTACCATCCCTTGGAGTAACAAAAATGACGTCAAAAGACTACCTTCCATAATGACAAGTTTACCATCCATTGGAATAACAAACATCTCGACAATAGACTACCTTCCATAATGACAAGGCTACCATCCATTGGAGTAACAAAAATGAAGTCAAAAGACTACTTTCCATACTGACAAGGTTACCATCCATTGGAATAACAAACATCTCGACAATAGACTACCTTCCATAATGACAAGGCTACCATCCATTAGAGTAACAAAAATGACGTCAAAAGACTACCTTCCATACTGACAAGGTTACCATCCATTGGAATAACAAACATCTCGACAATAGACTACCTTCCATAATGACAAGGCTACCATCCATTGGAGTAATAAAAATGACGTCAAAAGACTACCTTACATACTGACAAGGTTACCATCCATTGGAATAACAAACATCTCGACAATAGACTATCTTCCATAATGACAAGGCTACCATCCATTGGAGTAACAAAAATGACGTCAAAAGACTACCTTCCATACTGACAAGGTTACCATCCATTGGAATAACAAACATCTCGACAATAGACTACCTTCCATAATGACAAGGCAACCATCCATTGTTGTAACAAAAATTTCGACAAAAGACTACCTTTCATAATTACAAGGCTACCATCCATTGGGGTAACAAAAATCTGGACAATAGACTACCTTCCATAATGACAAGGCAACCATCCATTGGTGTAACAAAAATCTCAAAAAAAGACTACCTTCCATAATTACAAGGCTACCATCAATTGGGGTAACAAAAATCTCGACAACAGACTACCTTCCATAATGACAAGGCTACCATCCATTAGAGTAACAAAAATGACGTCAAAAGACTACCTTCCATACTGACAAGGTTACCATCCATTGGAATAACAAACATCTCGACAATAGACTACCTTCCATAATGACAAGGCTACCATCCATTGGAGTAACAAAAATGACGTCAAAAGACTACCTTCCATACTGATAAGGTTACCATCCATTGGAATAACAAACATCTCGACAATAGACTACCTTCCATAATGACAAGGCTACCATCAATTGGAATAACAAAAATGACATCAAAAGACTACCTTCCATACTGACAAGGTTACCATCCATTGGAATAACAAACATCTCGACAATAGACTACCTTCCATAATGACAAGGCTACCATCCATTGGAGTAACAAAAATGACGTCAAAAGACTACCTTCCATACTGACAAGGTTACCATCCATTGGAATAACAAACATCTCGACAATAGACTACCTTCCATAATGACAAGGCTGCCATCCATTGGAGTAACAAAAATGACGTCAAAAGACTACCTTCCATACTGACAAGGTTACCATCCATTAGAATAACAAACATCTCGACAATAGACTATCTTCCATAATGACAAGGCTACCATCCATTGGAGTAGCAAAAATGACGTCAAAAGACTACCTTCCATACTGACAAGCTTACCATCCATTGGAATAACAAACATCTCGACAATAGACTATCTTCCATAATGACAAGGCAACCATCCATTGGTGTAACAAAAATCTCAAAAAAAGACTACCTTCCATAATTACAAGGCTACCATCCATTGGGGTAACAAAAATGTCGACAACAGACTACCTTCCATAATGACAAGGCTACCATCCATCAGAGTAACAAAAATCTCAATGATAGACTACCTTCCATAATGACAAGGTTACCATCCATTGGAGTAACACAAATCTCGACAACAGGCTACCTTCCATAATTATAAGGCTACCATCCATTGGGGTAACAAAAATCTCGACATCAGACTATCTAATTACAAGGCTACCATCCATTGGAATAACAAACATCTCGATAATAGACTACCTTCCATAATGACAAGGCTACCATCCATTTGAGTAACAAAAATGACGTCAAAAGACTACCTTCCATGCTGACAAGGTTACCATCCATTGGAATAACAAACATCTCGACAATAGACTACCTGTCATAATGACAAGGCTACTATCCATTGGAGTAACAAAAATGACGTCAAAAGACTACCTTCCATACTGACAAGGTTACTATCCATTGGAATAACAAACAACTCGACAATAGACTACCTTCCATAATGATAAGGCTACCATCCCTTGGAGTAACAAAAATGACGTCAAAAGACTACCTTCCATAATGACAAGTTTACCATCCATTGGAATAACAAACATCTCGACAATAGACTACCTTCCATAATGACAAGGCTACCATCCATTGGAGTAACAAAAATGAAGTCAAAAGACTACCTTCCATACTGACAAGGTTACCATCCATTGGAATAACAAACATCTCGACAATAGACTACCTGTCATAATGACAAGGCTACCATCCATTGGAGTAACAAAAATGACGTCAAAAGACTACCTTCCATACTGACAAGGTTACCATCCATTGGAATAACAAACAACTCGACTATAGACTACCTTCCATAATGATAAGGCTACCATCCCTTGGAGTAACAAAAATGACGTCAAAAGACTACCTTCCATAATGACAAGTTTACCATCCATTGGAATAACAAACATCTCGACAATAGACTACCTTCCATAATGACAAGGCTACCATCCATTGGAGTAACAAAAATGAAGTCAAAAGACTACCTTCCATACTGACAAGGTTACCATCCATTGGAATAACAAACATCTCGACAATAGACTACCTTCCATAATGACAAGGCTACCATCCATTAGAGTCACAAAAATGACGTCAAAAGACTACCTTTCATAATTACAAGGCTACCATCCATTGGGGTAACAAAAATCTGGACAATAGACTACCTTCCATAATGACAAGGCAACCATCCATTGGTGTAACAAAAATCTCAAAAAAAGACTACCTTCCATAATTACAAGGCTACCATCAATTGGGGTAACAAAAATCTCGACAACAGACTACCTTCCATAATGACAAGGCTACCATCCATTAGAGTAACAAAAATCTCAACAAAAAACTACCTTCCATAATGACAAGGCTACCATCCATTGGAATAACAAAAATATCAACAATAGACTACCTTCCATAATGACAAGGCTACCATCCATTAGAGTAACTACCTTCCATAATGATAAGGCTACCATCCATTGGAATAACAAACATCTCGACAATAGACTACCTTCCATAATGACAAGGCTGCCATCCATTGGAATAACAAAAATGACGTCAAAAGACTACCTTCCATACTGACAAGGTTACCATCCATTGGAATAACAAAAATCTCGACAACAGACTATCTTCCATAATGACAAGGCTACTATCCATTAAAGTAACAAAAATCTGAACAACAGACTACCTTACATAATGACAAGGCTACAATCCATTGGAGTAACAAAAATCTAAATGACAGACAACCTTCCATAATGACAAGGTTACCATCCATTGGAGTAAAAAAATCTCGACAATAGACTACCTTCCATAATGACAAGGCTATCATACATTGGAGTAACAAAGATATCGATAACAGACTACCTTCAATAATTAAAGGGCTACCATCCATTGGAGTAACAAAAATCTCGATAAAATACTACCTTCCATAATGACAAGGCTACCATCCATTGGTGTAACAAAGATATCGACAACAGACTACCTTCAATAATGACAAGGCTACCATCCATTCGAGTAACAAAAAACTCGACAATAGACTACCTTCCATAATTACAAGGCTACCATCCATTAGGGTAACAAAAATCTCGACAACAGTCTACCTTACATAATGACAAGGCTACCATCCATTGGAGTAAAAAAAATCTCGACAACAGACTACCTTCCATAATGACAAGGCTAACATCCATTGGAGTAACAAAAATATGAACAACAGACTACCTTGCATAATGACAAGGCTATCATTCATTAGAGTAACAAAGATATCGACAATAGACTACCTTAAAAAATGACAAGGCTATCATCCATTAGAGTAACAAAGATATCGACAATAGACTACCTTCAATAATGACAAGGATACCATCCATTGGATTAACAAAAATCTCGACAAAAGACTACCTTCCATAATTACAAGGCTACCATCCATTGGGGTAACAAAAATCTCGACATCAGACTACCTAATTACAAGGCTACCATCCATTGGACTAAAAAATATCTCGACAATAGACTACCTTCCATAATGACAAGGCTACAATCCATTGGAGTAACAAAAATGACGTCAAAAGACTACCTTCCATACTGACAAGGTTACCATCCATTGGAATAACAAACATCTCGACAATAGACTACCTTCCATAATGAGAAGGCTACCATCCATTGGAGTAACAAAAATGACGTCAAAAGACTACCTTCCATACTGACAAGGTTACCATCCATTGGAATAACAAACATATCGACAATAGACTACCTTCCATAATGACAAGGCTACCATCCACTGGACTAACAAAAATGACGTCAAAAGACTACCTACCCTACTGACAAGCTTACCATCCATTGGAATAACAAACATCTCGACAATAGACTACCTGTCATAATGACAAGGCTACCATCCATTTGAGTAACAAAAATGACGTCAAAAGACTACTTTCCATACTGACAAGGTTACTATCCATTGGAATAACAAACAACTCGACAATAGACTACCTTCCATAATGACAAGGCTACCATCCATTGGAGTAACAAAAATGACGTCAAAAGACTACCTTCCATACTGACAAGGTTACCATCCATTGGAATAACAAACATCTCGACAATAGACTACCTTCCATAATGACAAGGCTACCATCCACTGGACTAACAAAAATGACGTCAAAAGACTACCTACCCTACTGACAAGCTTACCATCCATTGGAATAACAAACATCTCGGCAATAGACTACCTTCCATAATGACAAGGCAACCATCCATTGGTGTAACAAAAATCTCAACAAAAGACTACCTTCCATAATTACAAGGCTACCATCCATTGGGGTAACAAAATCTCGACAACAGACTACCTTCCATAATGACAAGGCAACCATCCATTAGTGTAACAAAAATCTTAACAAAAGACTAGCTTCCATAATTACAAGGCTACCATCCATTGGGGTAACAAAAATCTCAATGATAGACTACCTTCCATAATGACAAGGTTACCATCCATTGGAGTAACACAAATCTCGACAACAGACTACCTTCCATAATTACAAGGCTACCATCCATTGGGGTAACAAAAATCTCGACATCAGACTACCTAATTACAAGGTTACCATCCATTGGACTAAAAAATATCTCGATAATAGACTACCTTCCATAATGACAAGGCTACCATCCATTGGAGTAACAAAAATGACGTCAAAAGACTACCTTCCATACTGACAAGGTTACCATCCATTGGAATAACAAACATCTCGACAATAGACTACCTTTCATAATGACAAGGCTACCATCCATTGGAGTAACAAAAATGACGTCAAAAGACTACCTTCCATACTGACAAGGTTACCATCCATTGGAATAACAAACATCTCGACAATAGACTACCTTCCATAATGAAAAGGTTACCATCCATTGGAGTAAAAAAAATCTCTACAATAGACTACCTTCCATAATGACAAGGCTATCATACATTGGAGTAACAAAGATATCGATAACAGACTACCTTCAATAATGACAAGGCTACCATCCATTGGAGTAACAAAAATCTCGACAAAATACTAACTTCCATAATGACAAGGCTACCATCCATTGGAGTAACAAAGATATCGACAATAGACTACCTTCAATAATGACAAGGCTACCATCCATTAGAGTAACAAAAATCTCGACAAAAGACTACATTCCATAATGACAAGGTTACCATTCATTGGAATAACAAAAATTTCGACAACAGACTACCTTCCATACTGACAAGGTTACCATCCATTGGAATAACAAACATCTCGACAATAGACTACCTTCCATAATGATAAGGCTACCATCCATTGGAATAACAAAAATCTCGTCAAAAGACTATCTGTCATAATGACAAGGCTACCATCCATTGGAGTAACAAAAATGACGTCAAAAGACTACCTTCCATACTGACAAGGTTACTATCCATTGGAATAACAAACAACTCGACAATAGACTACCTTCCATAATGACAAGGCTACCATCCATTGGAGTAACAAAAATGACGTCAAAAGACTACCTTCCATACTGACAAGGTTACCATCCATTGGAATAACAAACATCTGGACAATAGACTACCTTCCATAATGACAAGGCTACCATCCACTGGACTAACAAAAATGGCGTCAAAAGACTACCTACCCTACTGACAAGCTTACCATCCATTGGAATAACAAACATCTCGACAATAGACTACCTTCCATAATGACAAGGCAACCATCCATTGGTGTAACAAAAATCTCAACAAAAGACTACCTTCCATATTTACAAGGCTACCATCCATTGGGGTAACAAAAATCTCGACAACAGACTACCTTAAATAATGACAAGGCAACCATCCATTAGTGTAACAAAAATCTTAACAAAAGACTACCTTCCATAATTACAAGGCTACCATCCATTGGGGTAACAAAAATCTCAATGATAGACTACCTTCCATAATGACAAGGTTACCATCCATTGGAGTAACACAAAACTCGACAACAGACTACCTTCCATAATTACAAGGCTACCATCCATTGGAGTAACAAAAATCCCAATGATAGACTATCTTCCATAATGACAAGGTTACCATCCATTGGAGTAACACAAATCTCGACAACAGACTACATTCCATAATTACAAGGCTACCATCCATTGGAGTAACAAAAATCTCGACATCAGACTACCTAATTACAAGGCTACCAGCCATTGGACTAAAAAATATCTCGATAATAGACTACCTTCCATAATGACAAGGCTACCATCCATTGGAGTAACAAAAATGACGTCAAAAGACTACCTTCCATACTAACAAGGTTACCATCCATTGGAATAACAAACATCTCGACAATAGGCTACCTTCCATAATGACAAGGCTACCATCCATTGGAGTAACAAAAATGACGTCAAAAGACTACCTTCCATACTGACAAGGTTACCATCCATTGGAATAACAAACATCTCGACAATAGACTACCTTCCATAATGACAAGGCTACCATCCATTGGAGTAAAAAAAATGACGTCAAAAGACTACCTTCCATACTGACAAGGTTACCATCCATTGGACTAACAAAAATCTAAATGACAGACAACCTTCCATAATGACAAGGTTACCATCCATTGGAGTAAAAAAAATCTCGACAATAGACTACCTTCCATAATGACAAGGCTACCATCCATTAGAGTAACTACCTTCCATAATGATAAGGCTACCATCCATTGGAATAACAAACATCTCGACAATAGACTACCTTCCATAATGACAAGGCTGCCATCCATTGGAATAACAAAAATGACGTCAAAAGACTACCTTCCATACTGACAAGGTTACCATCCATTGGAATAACAAAAATCTCGACAACAGACTATCTTCCATAATGACAAGGCTACTATCCATTAAAGTAACAAAAATCTGAACAACAGACTACCTTACATAATGACAAGGCTACAATCCATTGGAGTAACAAAAATCTAAATGACAGACAACCTTCCATAATGACAAGGTTACCATCCATTGGAGTAAAAAAATCTCGACAATAGACTACCTTCCATAATGACAAGGCTATCATACATTGGAGTAACAAAGATATCGATAACAGACTACCTTCAATAATTAAAGGGCTACCATCCATTGGAGTAACAAAAATCTCGATAAAATACTACCTTCCATAATGACAAGGCTACCATCCATTGGTGTAACAAAGATATCGACAACAGACTACCTTCAATAATGACAAGGCTACCATCCATTCGAGTAACAAAAAACTCGACAATAGACTACCTTCCATAATTACAAGGCTACCATCCATTAGGGTAACAAAAATCTCGACAACAGTCTACCTTACATAATGACAAGGCTACCATCCATTGGAGTAAAAAAAATCTCGACAACAGACTACCTTCCATAATGACAAGGCTAACATCCATTGGAGTAACAAAAATATGAACAACAGACTACCTTGCATAATGACAAGGCTATCATTCATTAGAGTAACAAAGATATCGACAATAGACTACCTTAAAAAATGACAAGGCTATCATCCATTAGAGTAACAAAGATATCGACAATAGACTACCTTCAATAATGACAAGGATACCATCCATTGGATTAACAAAAATCTCGACAAAAGACTACCTTCCATAATGACAAGGTTACCATCCAATGGAGTAACACAAATCTCGACAACAGACTACCTTCCATAATTACAAGGCTACCATCCATTGGGGTAACAAAAATCTCGACATCAGACTACCTAATTACAAGGCTACCATCCATTGGACTAAAAAATATCTCGACAATAGACTACCTTCCATAATGACAAGGCTACAATCCATTGGAGTAACAAAAATGACGTCAAAAGACTACCTTCCATACTGACAAGGTTACCATCCATTGGAATAACAAACATCTCGACAATAGACTACCTTCCATAATGAGAAGGCTACCATCCATTGGAGTAACAAAAATGACGTCAAAAGACTACCTTCCATACTGACAAGGTTACCATCCATTGGAATAACAAACATATCGACAATAGACTACCTTCCATAATGACAAGGCTACCATCCACTGGACTAACAAAAATGACGTCAAAAGACTACCTACCCTACTGACAAGCTTACCATCCATTGGAATAACAAACATCTCGACAATAGACTACCTGTCATAATGACAAGGCTACCATCCATTTGAGTAACAAAAATGACGTCAAAAGACTACTTTCCATACTGACAAGGTTACTATCCATTGGAATAACAAACAACTCGACAATAGACTACCTTCCATAATGACAAGGCTACCATCCATTGGAGTAACAAAAATGACGTCAAAAGACTACCTTCCATACTGACAAGGTTACCATCCATTGGAATAACAAACATCTCGACAATAGACTACCTTCCATAATGACAAGGCTACCATCCACTGGACTAACAAAAATGACGTCAAAAGACTACCTACCCTACTGACAAGCTTACCATCCATTGGAATAACAAACATCTCGGCAATAGACTACCTTCCATAATGACAAGGCAACCATCCATTGGTGTAACAAAAATCTCAACAAAAGACTACCTTCCATAATTACAAGGCTACCATCCATTGGGGTAACAAAATCTCGACAACAGACTACCTTCCATAATGACAAGGCA
This sequence comes from Vicia faba, assembly GCA_948472305.1. Taxonomy (NCBI): domain Eukaryota; kingdom Viridiplantae; phylum Streptophyta; class Magnoliopsida; order Fabales; family Fabaceae; genus Vicia; species Vicia faba. The sequence continues at coordinate 582,291,381 of OX451739.1, read as the reverse complement.
ACCATCCATTAGTGTAACAAAAATCTTAACAAAAGACTAGCTTCCATAATTACAAGGCTACCATCCATTGGGGTAACAAAAATCTCAATGATAGACTACCTTCCATAATGACAAGGTTACCATCCATTGGAGTAACACAAATCTCGACAACAGACTACCTTCCATAATTACAAGGCTACCATCCATTGGGGTAACAAAAATCTCGACATCAGACTACCTAATTACAAGGTTACCATCCATTGGACTAAAAAATATCTCGATAATAGACTACCTTCCATAATGACAAGGCTACCATCCATTGGAGTAACAAAAATGACGTCAAAAGACTACCTTCCATACTGACAAGGTTACCATCCATTGGAATAACAAACATCTCGACAATAGACTACCTTTCATAATGACAAGGCTACCATCCATTGGAGTAACAAAAATGACGTCAAAAGACTACCTTCCATACTGACAAGGTTACCATCCATTGGAATAACAAACATCTCGACAATAGACTACCTTCCATAATGAAAAGGTTACCATCCATTGGAGTAAAAAAAATCTCTACAATAGACTACCTTCCATAATGACAAGGCTATCATACATTGGAGTAACAAAGATATCGATAACAGACTACCTTCAATAATGACAAGGCTACCATCCATTGGAGTAACAAAAATCTCGACAAAATACTAACTTCCATAATGACAAGGCTACCATCCATTGGAGTAACAAAGATATCGACAATAGACTACCTTCAATAATGACAAGGCTACCATCCATTAGAGTAACAAAAATCTCGACAAAAGACTACATTCCATAATGACAAGGTTACCATTCATTGGAATAACAAAAATTTCGACAACAGACTACCTTCCATACTGACAAGGTTACCATCCATTGGAATAACAAACATCTCGACAATAGACTACCTTCCATAATGATAAGGCTACCATCCATTGGAATAACAAAAATCTCGTCAAAAGACTATCTGTCATAATGACAAGGCTACCATCCATTGGAGTAACAAAAATGACGTCAAAAGACTACCTTCCATACTGACAAGGTTACTATCCATTGGAATAACAAACAACTCGACAATAGACTACCTTCCATAATGACAAGGCTACCATCCATTGGAGTAACAAAAATGACGTCAAAAGACTACCTTCCATACTGACAAGGTTACCATCCATTGGAATAACAAACATCTCGACAATAGACTACCTTCCATAATGACAAGGCTACCATCCACTGGACTAACAAAAATGGCGTCAAAAGACTACCTACCCTACTGACAAGCTTACCATCCATTGGAATAACAAACATCTCGACAATAGACTACCTTCCATAATGACAAGGCAACCATCCATTGGTGTAACAAAAATCTCAACAAAAGACTACCTTCCATATTTACAAGGCTACCATCCATTGGGGTAACAAAAATCTCGACAACAGACTACCTTAAATAATGACAAGGCAACCATCCATTAGTGTAACAAAAATCTTAACAAAAGACTACCTTCCATAATTACAAGGCTACCATCCATTGGGGTAACAAAAATCTCAATGATAGACTACCTTCCATAATGACAAGGTTACCATCCATTGGAGTAACACAAAACTCGACAACAGACTACCTTCCATAATTACAAGGCTACCATCCATTGGAGTAACAAAAATCCCAATGATAGACTATCTTCCATAATGACAAGGTTACCATCCATTGGAGTAACACAAATCTCGACAACAGACTACATTCCATAATTACAAGGCTACCATCCATTGGAGTAACAAAAATCTCGACATCAGACTACCTAATTACAAGGCTACCAGCCATTGGACTAAAAAATATCTCGATAATAGACTACCTTCCATAATGACAAGGCTACCATCCATTGGAGTAACAAAAATGACGTCAAAAGACTACCTTCCATACTAACAAGGTTACCATCCATTGGAATAACAAACATCTCGACAATAGGCTACCTTCCATAATGACAAGGCTACCATCCATTGGAGTAACAAAAATGACGTCAAAAGACTACCTTCCATACTGACAAGGTTACCATCCATTGGAATAACAAACATCTCGACAATAGACTACCTTCCATAATGACAAGGCTACCATCCATTGGAGTAAAAAAAATGACGTCAAAAGACTACCTTCCATACTGACAAGGTTACCATCCATTGGACTAACAAAAATCTAAATGACAGACAACCTTCCATAATGACAAGGTTACCATCCATTGGAGTAAAAAAAATCTCGACAATAGACTACCTTCCATAATGACAAGGCTATCATACATTGGAGTAACAAAGATATCGATAACAGACTACCTTCCATAATGACAAGGCTACCATCCATTGGGGTAACAAAAATCTCGACAACAGACTACCTTCCATAATGACAAGGCTACCATCCATTAGAGTAACAAAAATATCAACAAAAAACTACCTTCCATAATGACAAGGCTACCATCCATTGGAATAACAAAAATCTCAACATTAGACTACCTTCCATAATGACAAGGATACCATCCATTGGAGTAACAAAAATCTCCATAAAAAACTACCTTCCATAATGATAAGGCTACCATCCATTGGAATAACAAACGTCTCGACAATAGACTACCTTCCATAATGACAAGGCTGCCATCCATTGGAATAACAAAAATGACATCAAATAACTACCTTCCATACTGACAAGGTTACCATCCATTGGAATAACAAAAATCTCGACAACAGACTATCTTCCATAATGACAAGGCTACCATTCATTGGAGTAACAAAAATCTGAACAACAGACTACCTTACATAATGACAAGGCTACAATCCATTGGAGTAACAAAAATCTAAATGACAGACAACCTTCCATAATGAAAAGGTTACCATCCATTGGAGTAAAAAAAATCTCGACAATAGACTACCTTCCATAATGACAAGGCTATCATACATTGGAGTAACAAAGATATCGATAACAGACTACCTTCAATAATGACAAGGCTACCATCCATTGGAGTAACAAAAATCTCGACAAAATACTACCTTCCATAATGACAAGGCTACCATCCATTGGGGTAACAAAAATCTCGACAACAGACTACCTTCCATAATGACAAGGCTACCATCCATTAGAGTAACAAAAATATCAACAAAAAACTACCTTCCATAATGACAAGGCTACCATCCATTGGAATAACAAAAATCTCAACAATAGACTACCTTCCATAATGACAAGGATACCATCCATTGGAGTAACAAAAATCTAAACAAAAAACTACCTTCCATAATGACAAGGCTACCATCCATTGGAATAACAAAAATCTCAACAATAGACTACCTTCCATAATGACAAGGATACCATCCATTGGAGTAACAAAAATCTCCATAAAAAACTACCTTCCATAATGATAAGGCTACCATCCATTGGAATAACAAACGTCTCGACAATAGACTACCTTCCATAATGACAAGGCTGCCATCCATTGGAATAACAAAAATGACATCAAATAACTACCTTCCATACTGACAAGGTTACCATCCATTGGAATAACAAAAATCTCGACAACAGACTATCTTCCATAATGACAAGGCTACCATTCATTAGAGTAACAAAAATCTGAACAACAGACTACCTTACATAATGACAAGGCTACAATCCATTGGAGTAACAAAAATCTAAATGACAGACAACCTTCCATAATGAAAAGGTTACCATCCATTGGAGTAAAAAAAATCTCGACAATAGACTACCTTCCATAATGACAAGGCTATCATACATTGGAGTAACAAAGATATCGATAACAGACTACCTTCAATAATGACAAGGCTACCATCCATTGGAGTAACAAAAATCTCGACAAAATACTAACTTCCATAATGACAAGGCTACCATCCATTGGAGTAACAAAGATATCGACAATAGACTACCTTCAATAATGACAAGGCTACCATCCATTAGAGTAACAAAAATCTCGACAAAAGACTACATTCCATAATGACAAGGTTACCATTCATTGGAATAACAAAAATTTCGACAACAGACTACCTTCCATACTGACAAGGTTACCATCCATTGGAATAATAAAACATCTCGACAATAGACTACCTTCCATAATGATAAGGCTACCATCCATTGGAATAACAAAAATCTCGTCAAAAGACTATCTGTCATAATGACAAGGCTACCATCCATTGGAGTAACAAAAATGACGTCAAAAGACTACCTTCCATACTGACAAGGTTATTATCCATTGGAATAACAAACAACTCGACAATAGACTACCTTCCATAATGACAAGGCTACCATCCATTGGAGTAACAAAAATGACGTCAAAAGACTACCTTCCATACTGACAAGGTTACCATCCATTGGAATAACAAACATCTCGACAATAGACTACCTTCCATAATGACAAGGCTACCATCCACTGGACTAACAAAAATGGCGTCAAAAGACTACCTACCCTACTGACAAGCTTACCATCCATTGGAATAACAAACATCTCGACAATAGACTACCTTCCATAATGACAAGGCAACCATCCATTGGTGTAACAAAAATCTCAACAAAAGACTACCTTCCATATTTACAAGGCTACCATCCATTGGGGTAACAAAAATCTCGACAACAGACTACCTTCCATAATGACAAGGCAACCATCCATTAGTGTAACAAAAATCTTAACAAAAGACTACCTTCCATAATTACAAGGCTACCATCCATTAGGGTAACAAAAATCTCGACAACAGACTACCTTCCATAATGACAAGGCTACCATCCATTAGAGTAACAAAAATATCAACAAAAAAATACCTTCCATAATGACAAGGCTACCATCCATTGGAATAACAAAAATCTCAACAATAGACTACCTTCCATAATGACAAGGATTCCATCCATTGGAGTAACAAAAATCTAAACAAAAAACTACCTTCCATAATGACAAGGCTACCGACCATTGGAATAACAAAAATCTCAACAATAGACTACCTTCCATAATGACAAGGATACCATCCATTGGAGTAACAAAAATCTCCATAAAAAACTACCTTCCATAATGATAAGGCTACCATCCATTGGAATAACAAACGTCTCGACAATAGACTACCTTCCATAATGACAAGGCTGCCATCCATTGGAATAACAAAAATGACATCAAATAACTACCTTCCATACTGACAAGGTTACCATCCATTGGAATAACAAAAATCTCGACAACAGACTATCTTCCATAATGACAAGGCTACCATTCATTAGAGTAACAAAAATCTGAACAACAGACTACCTTACATAATGACAAGGCTACAATCCATTGGAGTAACAAAAATCTAAATGACAGACAACCTTCCATAATGAAAAGGTTACCATCCATTGGAGTAAAAAAAATCTCGACAATAGACTACCTTCCATAATGACAAGGCTATCATACATTGGAGTAACAAAGATATCGATAACAGACTACCTTCAATAATGACAAGGCTACCATCCATTGGAGTAACAAAAATCTCGACAAAATACTAACTTCCATAATGACAAGGCTACCATCCATTGGAGTAACAAAGATATCGACAATAGACTACCTTCAATAATGACAAGGCTACCATCCATTAGAGTAACAAAAATCTCGACAAAAGACTACATTCCATAATGACAAGGTTACCATTCATTGGAATAACAAAAATTTCGACAACAGACTACCTTCCATACTGACAAGGTTACCATCCATTGGAATAATAAAACATCTCGACAATAGACTACCTTCCATAATGATAAGGCTACCATCCATTGGAATAACAAAAATCTCGTCAAAAGACTATCTGTCATAATGACAAGGCTACCATCCATTGGAGTAACAAAAATGACGTCAAAAGACTACCTTCCATACTGACAAGGTTACTATCCATTGGAATAACAAACAACTCGACAATAGACTACCTTCCATAATGACAAGGCTACCATCCATTGGAGTAACAAAAATGACGTCAAAAGACTACCTTCCATACTGACAAGGTTACCATCCATTGGAATAACAAACATCTCGACAATAGACTACCTTCCATAATGACAAGGCTACCATCCACTGGACTAACAAAAATGGCGTCAAAAGACTACCTACCCTACTGACAAGCTTACCATCCATTGGAATAACAAACATCTCGACAATAGACTACCTTCCATAATGACAAGGCAACCATCCATTGGTGTAACAAAAATATCAACAAAAGACTACCTTCCATATTTACAAGGCTACCATCCATTGGGGTAACAAAAATCTCGACAACAGACTACCTTCCATAATGACAAGGCAACCATCCATTAGTGTAACAAAAATCTTAACAAAAGACTACCTTCCATAATTACAAGGCTACCATCCATTGGGGTAACAAAAATCTCAATGATAGACTACCTTCCATAATGACAAGGTTACCATCCATTGGAGTAACACAAATCTCGACAACAGACTACCTTCCATAATTACAAGGCTACCATCCATTGGAGTAACAAAAATCCCAATGATAGACTATCTTCCATAATGACAAGGTTACCATCCATTGGAGTAACACAAATCTCGACAACAGACTACATTCCATAATTACAAGGCTACCATCCATTGGAGTAACAAAAATCTCGACATCAGACTACCTAATTACAAGGCTACCAGCCATTGGACTAAAAAATATCTCGATAATAGACTACCTTCCATAATGACAAGGCTACCATCCATTGGAGTAACAAAAATGACGTCAAAAGACTACCTTCCATACTAACAAGGTTACCATCCATTGGAATAACAAACATCTCGACAATAGGCTACCTTCCATAATGACAAGGCTACCATCCATTGGAGTAACAAAAATGACGTCAAAAGACTACCTTCCATACTGACAAGGTTACCATCCATTGGAATAACAAACATCTCGACAATAGACTACCTTCCATAATGACAAGGCTACCATCCATTGGAGTAACAAAAATGACGTCAAAAGACTACCTTCCATACTGACAAGGTTACCATCCATTGGACTAACAAAAATCTAAATGACAGACAACCTTCCATAATGACAAGGTTACCATCCATTGGAGTAAAAAAAATCTCGACAATAGACTACCTTCCATAATGACAAGGCTATCATACATTGGAGTAACAAAGATATCGATAACAGACTACCTTCAATAATGACAAGGCTACCATCCATTGGAGTAACAAAAATCTCGACAAAATACTACTTTCCATAATGACAAGGCTACCATCCATTGGGGTAACAAAAATCTCGACAACAGACTACCTTCCATAATGACAAGGCTACCATCCATTAGAGTAACAAAAATATCAACAAAAAACTACCTTCCATAATGACAAGGCTACCATCCATTGGAATAACAAAAATCTCAACATTAGACTACCTTCCATAATGACAAGGATACCATCCATTGGAGTAACAAAAATCTCCATAAAAAACTACCTTCCATAATGATAAGGCTACCATCCATTGGAATAACAAACGTCTCGACAATAGACTACCTTCCATAATGACAAGGCTGCCATCCATTGGAATAACAAAAATGACATCAAATAACTACCTTCAATACTGACAAGGTTACCATCCATTGGAATAACAAAAATCTCGACAACAGACTATCTTCCATAATGACAAGGCTACCATTCATTGGAGTAACAAAAATTTGAACAACAGACTACCTTACATAATGACAAGGCTACAATCCATTGGAGTAACAAAAATCTAAATGACAGACAACCTTCCATAATGAAAAGGTTACCATCCATTGGAGTAAAAAAAATCTCGACAATAGACTACCTTCCATAATGACAAGGCTATCATACATTGGAGTAACAAAGATATCGATAACAGACTACCTTCAATAATGACAAGGCTACCATCCATTAGAGTAACAAAAATCTCGACAAAAGACTACATTCCATAATGACAAGGTTACCATTCATTGGAATAACAAAAATTTCGACAACAGACTACCTTCCATACTGACAAGGTTACCATCCATTGGAATAACAAACATCTCGACAATAGACTACCTTCCATAATGATAAGGCTACCATCCATTGGAATAACAAAAATCTCGTCAAAAGACTATCTGTCATAATGACAAGGCTACCATCCATTGGAGTAACAAAAATGACGTCAAAAGACTACCTTCCATACTGACAAGGTTACTATCCATTGGAATAACAAACAACTCGACAATAGACTACCTTCCATAATGACAAGGCTACCATCCATTGGAGTAACAAAAATGACGTCAAAAGACTACCTTCCATACTGACAAGGTTACCATCCATTGGAATAACAAACATCTCGACAATAGACTACCTTCCATAATGACAAGGCTACCATCCACTGGACTAACAAAAATGGCGTCAAAAGACTACCTACCCTACTGACAAGCTTACCATTCATTGGAATAACAAACATCTCGACAATAGACTACCTTCCATAATGACAAGGCAACCATCCATTGGTGTAACAAAAATCTCAACAAAAGACTACCTTCCATATTTACAAGGCTACCATCCATTGGGGTAACAAAAATCTCGACAACAGACTACCTTCCATAATGACAAGGCAACCATCCATTAGTGTAACAAAAATATTAACAAAAGACTACCTTCCATAATTACAAGGCTACCATCCATTGGGGTAACAAAAATCTCAATGATAGACTACCTTCCATAATGACAAGGTTACCATCCATTGGAGTAACACAAATCTCGACAACAAACTACCTTCCATAATTACAAGGCTACCATCCATTGGAGTAACAAAAATCCCAATGATAGACTATCTTCCATAATGACAAGGTTACCATCCATTGGAGTAACACAAATCTCGACAACAGACTACATTCCATAATTACAAGGCTACCATCCATTGGAGTAACAAAAATCTCGACATCAGACTACCTAATTACAAGGCTACCAGCCATTGGACTAAAAAATATCTCGATAATAGACTACCTTCCATAATGACAAGGCTACCATCCATTGGAGTAACAAAAATGACGTCAAAAGACTACCTTCCATACTAACAAGGTTACCATCCATTGGAATAACAAACATCTCGACAATAGGCTACCTTCCATAATGACAAGGCTACCATCCATTGGAGTAACAAAAATGACGTCAAAAGACTACCTTCCATACTGACAAGGTTACCATCCATTGGAATAACAAACATCTCGACAATAGACTACCTTCCATAATGACAAGGCTACCATCCATTGGAGTAACAAAAATGACGTCAAAAGACTACCTTCCATACTGACAAGGTTACCATCCATTGGACTAACAAAAATCTAAATGATAGACAACCTTCCATAATGACAAGGTTACCATCCATTGGAGTAAAAAAAATCTCGACAATAGACTACCTTCCATAATGACAAGGCTATCATACATTGGAGTAACAAAGATATCGATAACAGACTACCTTCAATAATGACAAGGCTACCATCCATTGGAGTAACAAAAATCTCGAAAAAATACTACCTTCCATAATGACAAGGCTACCATCCATTGGGGTAACAAAAATCTCGACAACAGACTACCTTCCATAATGACAAGGCTACCATCCATTAGAGTAACAAAAATATCAACAAAAAACTACCTTCCATAATGACAAGGCTACCATCCATTGGAATAACAAAAATCTCAACATTAGACTACCTTCCATAATGACAAGGATACCATCCATTGGAGTAACAAAAATCTCCATAAAAAACTACCTTCCATAATGATAAGGCTACCATCCATTGGAATAACAAACGTCTCGACAATAGACTACCTTCCATAATGACAAGGCTGCCATCCATTGGAATAACAAAAATGACATCAAATAACTACCTTCCATACTGACAAGGTTACCATCCATTGGAATAACAAAAATCTCGACAACAGACTATCTTCCATAATGACAAGGCTACCATTCATTGGAGTAACAAAAATCTGAACAACAGACTACCTTACATAATGACAAGGCTACAATCCATTGGAGTAACAAAAATCTAAATGACAGACAACCTTCCATAATGAAAAGGTTACCATCCATTGGAGTAAAAAAAATCTCGACAATAGACTACCTTCCATAATGACAAGGCTATCATACATTGGAGTAACAAAGATATCGATAACAGACTACCTTCAATAATGACAAGGCTACCATCCATTGGAGTAACAAAAATCTCGACAAAATACTAACTTCCATAATGACAAGGCTACCATCCATTGGAGTAACAAAGATATCGACAATAGACTACCTTCAATAATGACAAGGCTACCATCCATTAGAGTAACAAAAATCTCGACAAAAGACTACATTCCATAATGACAAGGTTACCATACATTGGAATAACAAAAATTTCGACAACAGACTACCTTCCATACTGACAAGGTTACCATCCATTGGAATAACAAACATCTCGACAATAGACTACCTTCCATAATGATAAGGCTACCATCCATTGGAATAACAAAAATCTCGTCAAAAGACTATCTATCATAATGACAAGGCTACCATCCATTGGAGTAACAAAAATGACGTCAAAAGACTACCTTCCATACTGACAAGGTTACTATCCATTGGAATAACAAACAACTCGACAATAGACTACCTTCCATAATGACAAGGCTACCATCCATTGGAGTAACAAAAATGACGTCAAAAGACTACCTTCCATACTGACAAGGTTACCATCCATTGGAATAACAAACATCTCGACAATAGACTACCTTCCATAATGACAAGGCTACCATCCACTGGACTAACAAAAATGGCGTCAAAAGACTACCTACCCTACTGACAAGCTTACCATCCATTGGAATAACAAACATCTCGACAATAGACTACCTTCCATAATGACAAGGCAACCATCCATTGGTGTAACAAAAATCTCAACAAAAGACTACCTTCCATATTTACAAGGCTACCATCCATTGGGGTAACAAAAATCTCGACAACAGACTACCTTCCATAATGACAAGGCAACCATCCATTAGTGTAACAAAAATCTTAACAAAAGACTAGCTTCCATAATTACAAGGCTACCATCCATTGGGGTAACAAAAATCTCAATGATAGACTACCTTCCATAATGACAAGGTTACCATCCATTGGAGTAACACAAATCTCGACAACAGACTACTTTCCATAATTACAAGGCTACCATCCATTGGGGTAACAAAAATCTCGACATCAGACTACCTAATTACAAGGCTACCATCCAGTGGACTAAAAAATATCTCGATAATAGACTACCTTCCATAATGACAAGGCTACCATCCATTGGAGTAACAAAAATGACGTCAAAAGACTACCTTGAATACTGACAAGGTTACCATCCATTGGAATAACAAACATCTCGACAATAGACTACCTTTCATAATGACAAGGCTACCATCCATTGGAGTAACAAAAATGACGTCAAAAGACTACCTTCCATACTGACAAGGTTACCATCCATTGGAATAACAAACATCTCGACAATAGACTACCTTCCATAATGACAAGGCTACCATCCATTGGAGTAACAAAAATGAAGTCAAAAGACTACCTTCCATACTGACAAGGTTACCATCCATTGGAATAACAAACATCTCGACAATAGACTACCTTCCATAATGACAAGGCTACCATCCATTAGAGTAACAAAAATGACGTCAAAAGACTACCTTCCATACTGACAAGGTTACCATCCATTGGAATAAAAAAAATCTCGACAATAGACTACCTTCCATAATGACAAGGCTACCATCCATTGGAGTAACAAAAATGACGTCAAAAGACTACCTTCCATACTGACAAGGTTACCATCCATTGGAATAACAAACATCTCGACAATAGACTACCTTCCATAATGACAAGGCTACCATCCATTGGAGTAAAAAAATGACGTCAAAAGACTACCTTCCATACTGACAAGGTTACCATCCATTGGAATAACAAACATCTCAACAATAGACTATCTTCCATAATGACAAGGCTATCATCCATTGGAGTAACAAAAATGACGTCAAAAGACTACCTTCCATACTAACAAGCTTACCATCCATTGGAATAACAAACATCTCGACAATAGACTACCTTCCATAATGACAAGGCAACCATCCATTGGTGTAACAAAAATCTTAACAAAAGACTACCTTCCATAATTACAAGGCTACCATCCATTAGGGTAACAAAAATCTCGACAACAGACTACCTTCCATAATGACAAGGCAACCATCCATTAGTGTAACAAAAATCTTAACAAAAGACCTCCTTCCATAATTACAAGGCTACCATCCATTGGGGTAACAAAAATCTCAATGATAGACTACCTTCCATAATGACAAGGTTACCATCCATTGGAGTAACACAAATCTCGACAACAGACTACCTTCCATAATTACAAGGCTACCATCCATTGGAGTAACAAAAATCCCAATGATAGACTATCTTCCATAATGACAAGGTTACCATCCATTGGAGTAACACAAATCTCGACAACAGACTACATTCCATAATTACAAGGCTACCATCCATTGGAGTAACAAAAATCTCGACATCAGACTACCTAATTACAAGGCTACCAGCCATTGGACTAAAAAATATCTCGATAATAGACTACCTTCCATAATGACAAGGCTACCATCCATTGGAGTAACAAAAATGACGTCAAAAGACTACCTTCCATACTAACAAGGTTACCATCCATTGGAATAACAAACATCTCGACAATAGGCTACCTTCCATAATGACAAGGCTACCATCCATTGGAGTAACAAAAATGACGTCAAAAGACTACCTTCCATACTGACAAGGTTACCATCCATTGGAATAACAAACATCTCGACAATAGACTACCTTCCATAATGACAAGGCTACCATCCATTGGAGTAACAAAAATGACGTCAAAAGACTACCTTCCATACTGACAAGGTTACCATCCATTGGAATAACAAACATCTCGACAATAGACTACCTTCCATAATGACAAGGCTACCATCCATTGGAGTACCAAAAACGAAGTCAAAAGACTACCTTCCATACTGACAAGGTTACCATCCATTGGAATAACAAACATCTCGACAATAGACTACCTTCCATAATGACAAGGCTACCATCCATTAGAGTAACAAAAATGACGTCAAAAGACTACCTTCCATACTGACAAGGTTACCATCCATTGGAATAACAAACATCTCGACAATAGACTACCTTCCATAATGACAAGGCTACCATCCATTGGAGTAACAAAAATGACATCAAAAGACTACCTTCCATACTGACAAGGTTACCATCCATTGGAATAACAAACATCTCGACAATAGACTATCTTCCATAATGACAAGGCTACCATCCATTGGAGTAACAAAAATGACGTCAAAAGACTACCTTCCATACTGACAAGGTTACCATCCATTGGAATAACAAACATCTCGACAATAGACTACCTTCCATAATTACAAGGCAACCATCCATTGGTGTAACAAAACTCTCAACAAAAGAATACCTTCCATTATTACAAGGCTACCATCCATTGGGGTAACAAAAATCTCGACAAAAGACTACATTCCATAATGACAAGGCTACCATTCATTGGAGTAACAAAAATCTGAACAACAGACTACCTTACATAATGACAAGGCTACAATCCATTGGAGTAACAAAAATCTAAATGTCAGACAACCTTCCATAATGACAAGGTTACCATCCATTGGAGTAAAAAAAATCTCGACAATAGACTACCTTCCATAATGACAAGGCTATCATACATTGGAGTAACAAAGATATCGATAACAGACTACCTTCAATAATGACAAGGCTACCATCCATTGGAGTAACAAAAATCTCGACAAAATACTACCTTCCATAATGACAAGGCTACCATCCATTGGGGTAACAAAAATCTCGACAACAGACTACCTTCCATAATGACAAGGCTACCATCCATTAGAGTAACAAAAATATCAACAAAAAACTACCTTCCATAATGACAAGGCTACCATCCATTGGAATAACAAAAATCTCAACAATAGACTACCTTCCATAATTACAAGGATACCATCCATTGGAGTAACAAAAATCTCCATAAAAAACTACCTTCCATAATGATAAGGCTACCATCCATTGGAATAACAAACGTCTCGACAATAGACTAGCTTCCATAATGACAAGGCTGCCATCCATTGGAATAACAAAAATGACATCAAAACACTACCTTCCATACTGACAAGGTTACCATCCATTGGAATAACAAAAATCTCGACAACAGACTATCTTCCATAATGACAAGGCTACCATTCATTGGAGTAACAAAAATCTGAACAACATACTACCTTACATAATGACAAGGCTACAATCCATTGGAGTAACAAAAATCTAAATGACAGACAACCTTCCATAATGAAAAGGTTACCATCCATTGGAGTAAAAAAAATCTCGACAATAGACTACCTTCCATAATGACAAGGCTATCATACATTGGAGTAACAAAGATATCGTTAACAGACTACCTTCAATAATGACAAGGCTACCATCCATTGGAGTAACAAAAATCTCGACAAAATACTAACTTCCATAATGACAAGGCTACCATCCATTGGAGTAACAAAGATATCGACAATAGACTACCTTCAATAATGACAAGGCTACCATCCATTAGAGTAACAAAAATCTCGACAAAAGACTACATTCCATAATGACAAGGTTACCATTCATTGGAGTAACAAAAATCTCGACAACAGACTACCTTCCATACTGACAAGGTTACCATCCATTGGAATAACAAACATCTCGACAATAGACTACCTTCCATAATGATAAGGCTACCATCCATTGGAATAACAAAAATCTCGGCAACAGACTACCTTCCATAATTACAAGGCTACCATCCATTGGGGTAACAAAAATCTCGACAACAGACTACCTTCCATAATGACAAGGCTACCATCCATTAGAGTAACAAAAATGACGTCAAAAGACTACCTTCCATACTGACAAGGTTACCATCCATTGGAATAACAAACATCTCGACAATAGACTACCTTCCATAATGACAAGGCTACCATCCATTGGAGTAACAAAAATGACATCAAAAGACTACCTTCCATACTGACAAGGTTACCATCCATTGGAATAACAAACATCTCGACAATAGACTATCTTCCATAATGACAAGGCTACCATCCATTGGAGTAACAAAAATGACGTCAAAAGACTACCTTCCATACTGACAAGGTTACCATCCATTGGAATAACAAACATCTCGACAATAGACTACCTTCCATAATTACAAGGCAACCATCCATTGGTGTAACAAAACTCTCAACAAAAGAATACCTTCCATTATTACAAGGCTACCATCCATTGGGGTAACAAAAATCTCGACAAAAGACTACATTCCATAATGACAAGGCTACTATTCATTGGAGTAACAAAAATCTGAACAACAGACTACCTTACATAATGACAAGGCTACAATCCATTGGAGTAACAAAAATCTAAATGTCAGACAACCTTCCATAATGACAAGGTTACCATCCATTGGAGTAAAAAAAATCTCGACAATAGACTACCTTCCATAATGACAAGGCTATCATACATTGGAGTAACAAAGATATCGATAACAGACTACCTTCAATAATGACAAGGCTACCATCCATTGGAGTAACAAAAATCTCGACAAAATACTACCTTCCATAATGACAAGGCTACCATCCATTGGGGTAACAAAAATCTCGACAACAGACTACCTTCCATAATGACAAGGCTACCATCCATTAGAGTAACAAAAATATCAACAAAAAACTACCTTCCATAATGACAAGGCTACCATCCATTGGAATAACAAAAATCTCAACAATAGACTACCTTCCATAATGACAAGGATACCATCCATTGGAGTAACAAAAATCTCCATAAAAAACTACCTTCCATAATGATAAGGCTACCATCCATTGGAATAACAAACGTCTCGACAATAGACTAGCTTCCATAATGACAAGGCTGCCATCCATTGGAATAACAAAAATGACATCAAAACACTACCTTCCATACTGACAAGGTTACCATCCATTGGAATAACAAAAATCTCGACAACAGACTATCTTCCATAATGACAAGGCTACCATTCATTGGAGTAACAAAAATCTGAACAACATACTACCTTACATAATGACAAGGCTACAATCCATTGGAGTAACAAAAATCTAAATGACAGACAACCTTCCATAATGAAAAGGTTACCATCCATTGGAGTAAAAAAAATCTCGACAATAGACTACCTTCCATAATGACAAGGCTATCATACATTGGAGTAACAAAGATATCGTTAACAGACTACCTTCAATAATGACAAGGCTACCATCCATTGGAGTAACAAAAATCTCGACAAAATACTAACTTCCATAATGACAAGGCTACCATCCATTGGAGTAACAAAGATATCGACAATAGACTACCTTCAATAATGACAAGGCTACCATCCATTAGAGTAACAAAAATCTCGACAAAAGACTACATTCCATAATGACAAGGTTACCATTCATTGGAGTAACAAAAATCTCGACAACAGACTACCTTCCATACTGACAAGGTTACCATCCATTGGAATAACAAACATCTCGACAATAGACTACCTTCCATAATGATAAGGCTACCATCCATTGGAATAACAAAAATCTCGGCAACAGACTACCTTCCATAATTACAAGGCTACCATCCATTGGGGTAACAAAAATCTCGACAACAGACTACCTTACATAATGACAAGGCTACCATCCATTGGAGTAAAAAAAATCTCGACAACAGACTACCTTCCATAATGACAAGGCTACCATCCATTGGAGTAACAAAAATTTAAACAACAGACTACCTTCCATAATGACAAGGCTATCATCCATTAGAGTAACAAAGATATCGACAACAGACTACCTTCAATAATGACAAGGCTACAATCCATTGGAGTAACAAAAATGAAGTCAAAAGACTACCTTCCATACTGACAAGGTTACCATCCATTGGAATAACAAACATCTCGACAATAGACTACTTTCCATAATGACAAGGCTACCATCCATTAGAGTAACAAAAATGACGTCAAAAGACTACCTTCCATACTGACAAGGTTACCATCCATTGGAATAACAAACATCTCGACAATAGACTACCTTCCATAATGACAAGGCTACCATCCATTGGAGTAACAAAAATGACGTCAAAAGACTACCTTCCATACTGACAAGGTTACCATCCATTGGAATAACAAACATCTCGACAATAGACTACCTTCCATAATGACAAGGCTACCATCCATTGGAGTAACAAAAATGACGTCAAAAGACTACCTTCCATACTGACAAGGTTACCATCCATTGGAATAACAAACATCTCGACAATAGACTATCTTCCATAATGACAAGGCTACCATCCATTGGAGTAACAAAAATGACGTCAAAAGACTACCTTCCATACTGACAAGGTTACCATCCATTGGAATAACAAACATCTCGACAATAGACTACCTTCCATAATTACAAGGCAACCATCCATTGGTGTAACAAAAATCTCAACAAAAGACTACCTTCCATTATTATAAGGCTACCATCCATTGGGGTAACAAAAATCTCGACAAAAGACTACATTCCATAATGACAAGGCTACCATTCATTGGAGTAACAAAAATCTGAACAACAGACTACCTTACATAATGACAAGGCTACAATCCATTGGAGTAACAAAAATCTAAATGACAGACAACCTTCCATAATGACAAGTTTACCATCCATTGGAGTAAAAAAAATCTCGACAATAGACTACCTTCCATAATGACAAGGCTATCATACATTGGAGTAACAAAGATATCGATAACAGACTACCTTCAATAATGACAAGGCTACCATCCATTGGAGTAACAAAAATCTCGACAAAATACTACCTTCCATAATGACAAGGCTACCATCCATTGGGGTAACAAAAATCTCGACAACAGACTACCTTCCATAATGACAAGGCTACCATCCATTAGAGTAACAAAAATATCAACAAAAAACTACCTTCCATAATGACAAGGCTACCATCCATTGGAATAACAAAAATCTCAACAATAGACTACCTTCCATAATGACAAGGATACCATCCATTGGAGTAACAAAAATCTCCATAAAAAACTACCTTCCATAATGATAAGGCTACCATCCATTGGAATAACAAACGTCTCGACAATAGACTACCTTCCATAATGACAAGGTTACCATCCATTGGAATAACAAACATCTCGACAATCGACTACCTTCCATAATGATAAGGCTACCATCCATTGGAATAACAAAAATCTCGGCAATAGACTACCTTCCATAATTACAAGGCTACCATCCATTGGGGTAACAAAAATCTCGACAAAAGACTACATTCCATAATGACAAGGCTACCATTCATTGGAGTAACAAAAATCTGAACAACAGACTACCTTACATAATGACAAGGCTACAATCCATTGGAGTAACAAAAATCTAAATGACAGACAACCTTCCATAATGACAAGTTTACCATCCATTGGAGTAAAAAAAATCTCGACAATAGACTACCTTCCATAATGACAAGGCTATCATACATTGGAGTAACAAAGATATCGATAACAGACTACCTTCAATAATGACAAGGCTACCATCCATTGGAGTAACAAAAATCTCGACAAAATACTACCTTCCATAATGACAAGGCTACCATCCATTGGGGTAACAAAAATCTCGACAACAGACTACCTTCCATAATGACAAGGCTACCATCCATTAGAGTAACAAAAATATCAACAAAAAACTACCTTCCATAATGACAAGGCTACCATCCATTGGAATAACAAAAATCTCAACAATAGACTACCTTCCATAATGACAAGGATACCATCCATTGGAGTAACAAAAATCTCCATAAAAAACTACCTTCCATAATGATAAGGCTACCATCCATTGGAATAACAAACGTCTCGACAATAGACTACCTTCCATAATGACAAGGTTACCATCCATTGGAATAACAAACATCTCGACAATCGACTACCTTCCATAATGATAAGGCTACCATCCATTGGAATAACAAAAATCTCGGCAATAGACTACCTTCCATAATTACAAGGCTGCCATCCATTGGAATAACAAAAATGACGTCAAAATACTACCTTCCATACTGACAAGGTTACCATCCATTGGAATAACAAAAATCTCGACAACAGACTATCTTCCATAATGACAAGGCTACCATTCATTGGAGTAACAAAAATCTGAACAACAGACTACCTTACATAATGACAAGGCTACAATCCATTGGAGTAACAAAAATCTAAATGACAGACAACCTTCCATAATGAAAAGGTTACCATCCATTGGAGTAAAAAAATCTCGACAATAGACTACCTTCCATAATGACAAGGCTATCATACATTGGAGTAACAAATATATCGATAACAGACTACCTTCAATAATGACAAGGCTACCATCCATTGGAGTAAGAAAAATCTCGACAAAATACTAACTTCCATAATGACAAGGCTACCATCCATTGGAGTAACAAAAATATCGACAATAGACTACCTTCAATAATGACAAGGCTACCATCCATTAGAGTAACAAAAATCTCGACAAAAGACTACATTCCATAATGACAAGGTTACCATTCATTGGAGTAACAAAAATCTCGACAACAGACTACCTTCCATACTGACAAGGTTACCATCCATTGGAATAACAAACATCTCGACAATCGACTACCTTCCATAATGATAAGGCTACCATCCATTGGAATAACAAAAATCTCGGCAATAGACTACCTTCCATAATTACAAGGCTACCATCCATTGGGGTAACAAAAATCTCGACAACAGACTACCTTACATAATGACAAGGCTACCATCCATTGGAGTAAAAAAAATCTCGACAACAGACTACCTTCCATAATGACAAGGCTACCATCCATTGGAGTAACAAAAATATGAACAACAGACTACCTTGCATAATGACAAGGCTATCATCCATTAGAGTAACAAAGATATCGACAATAGACTACCTTCAATAATGACAAGGCTACCATCCATTGGAGTAACAAAAATCTCGACAAAAGACTACCTTCCATAATGACAAGGCTACCATCCATAGGAGTAAAAACAATCTCGACAACATACTACCTTCCATAATGACAAGGCTACCATCCATTGGAGTAACAAAAATATGAACAACAGACTACCTTGCATAATGGCAAGGCTATCATTCATTAGAGTAAAAAAGATGTCGACAATAGACTACCTTCAATAATGACAAGGCTATCATCCATTAGAGTAACAAAGATATCGACAATAGACTACCTTCAATAATGACAAGGCTACCATCCATTGAAGTAACAAAAATCTCGACAAAAGACTACCTTCCACAATGACAAGGTTACGATCCATTGGAGTAACAAAAATCTCCACAACATACTACCTTCCATAATTACAAGGCTACCATCCATTGGGGTAACAAAAATCTCGACAACAGACTACCTAATTACAAGGCTACCATCTATTGGACTATAAAATATCTCGACAATAGACTACCTTCAATAATGACAAGGCTACCATCCATTGGAGTAACAAAAATCTCGACAAAAGACTATCTTCCATACTGACAAGGGTACCATCCATTGGAGTAACAAAAATATCCACAAGAGACAATCTTCCATAATGACAAGGCTACCATCCATTGGAGTAACAAAAATCTCAACAACAGACTACCTTCCATAATGACAAGGCTAACATCCATTGGAGTAACAAAAATATGAACAACAGACTACCTTGCATAATGACAAGGCTATCATCCATTAGAGTAACAAAGATATCGACAATAGACTACCTTCAATAATGACAAGGCTACCATCCATTGGAGTAACAAAAATATCGACAAAAGACTACCTTCCATACTGACAAGGTTACCATCCATTGGAATAACAAAAATCTCGACAACAGACTATCTTCCATAATGACAAGGCTACCATTCATTGGAGTAACAAAAATCTGAACAACAGACTACCTTACATAATGACAAGGCTACAATCCATTGGAGTAACAAAAATCTAAATGACAGACAACCTTCCATAATGAAAAGGTTACCATCCATTGGAGTAAAAAAAATCTCGACAATAGACTACCTTCCATAATGACAAGGCTATCATACATTGGAGTAACAAATATATCGATAACAGACTACCTTCAATAATGACAAGGCTACCATCCATTGGAGTAAGAAAAATCTCGACAAAATACTAACTTCCATAATGACAAGGCTACCATCCATTGGAGTAACAAAAATATCGACAATAGACTACCTTCAATAATGACAAGGCTACCATCCATTAGAGTAACAAAAATCTCGACAAAAGACTACATTCCATAATGACAAGGTTACCATTCATTGGAGTAACAAAAATCTCGACAACAGACTACCTTCCATACTGACAAGGTTACCATCCATTGGAATAACAAACATCTCGACAATCGACCACCTTCCATAATGATAAGGCTACCATCCATTGGAATAACAAAAATCTCGGCAATAGACTACCTTCCATAATTACAAGGCTACCATCCATTGGGGTAACAAAAATCTCGACAACAGACTACCTTACATAATGACAAGGCTACCATCCATTGGAGTAAAAAAAATCTCGACAACAGACTACCTTCCATAATGACAAGGCTACCATCCATTGGAGTAACAAAAATATGAACAACAGACTACCTTGCATAATGACAAGGCTATCATCCATTAGAGTAACAAAGATATCGACAATAGACTACCTTCAATAATGACAAGGCTACCATCCATTGGAGTAACAAAAATCTCGACAAAAGACTACCTTCCATAATGACAAGGCTACCATCCATAGGAGTAAAAACAATCTCGACAACAGACTACCTTCCATAATGACAAGGCTACCATCCATTGGAGTAACAAAAATATGAACAACAGACTACCTTGCATAATGGCAAGGCTATCATTCATTAGAGTAAAAAAGATGTCGACAATAGACTACCTTCAATAATGACAAGGCTATCATCCATTAGAGTAACAAAGATATCGACAATAGACTACCTTCAATAATGACAAGGCTACCATCCATTGAAGTAACAAAAATCTCGACAAAAGACTACCTTCCACAATGACAAGGTTACGATCCATTGGAGTAACAAAAATCTCCACAACATACTACCTTCCATAATTACAAGGCTACCATCCATTGGGGTAACAAAAATCTCGACAACAGACTACCTAATTACAAGGCTACCATCTATTGGACTACAAAATATCTCGACAATAGACTACCTTCAATAATGACAAGGCTACCATCCATTGGAGTAACAAAAATCTCGACAAAAGACTATCTTCCATACTGACAAGGGTACCATCCATTGGAGTAACAAAAATATCCACAAGAGACAATCTTCCATAATGACAAGGCTACCATCCATTGGAGTAACAAAAATATCAACAACAGACTACCTTCCATAATGACAAGGCTAACATCCATTGGAGTAACAAAAATATGAACAACAGACTACCTTGCATAATGACAAGGCTATCATCCATTAGAGTAACAAAGATATCGACAATAGACTACCTTCAATAATGACAAGGCTACCATCCATTGGAGTAACAAAAATATCGACAAAAGACTACCTTCCATACTGACAAGGTTACCATCCATTGGAATAACAAAAACCTTGATTACATACTATCTTCCATAATGAAAAGGCTACCATCCATTGGAGTAACAAAAATATGAACAACAGACTACCTTGCATAATGACAAGGCTACCATCCATTGGGGTAACAAAAATCTCGACAAATGACTACCTTCAATAATGACAAGGCTACCATGCATTGGAGTAACAAAAATCTCAACAAAAAACTACCTTCCATAATTACAAGGCTACCATCCATTGGGGTAACAAAAATCTCGACAATAGACTACCTTCCATAATGACAAGGCTACCATCCTATGGAGTAACAAAAATATCAACAAAAAACTACCTTCCATAATGACAAGGCTACCATCCATTGGAATAACAAAAATCTCAACAACAGACTACCTTACATAATGACAAGGCTACAATCCATTGGAGTAACAAAAATCTCCATAAAAAACTACTTTCCATAATGATAAGGCTACCATCCATTGGAATAACAAACATCTCGACAATAGACTACCTTCGATAATGATAAGGCTACCATCCATTGGAATAACAAAAATCTCTACAACTGACTACCTTCCATAATGACAAGGCTACCATCCATTGGAGTAAAAAAAATCTCAACGATAGACTACCTTCCATAAAGACAAGGTTACCATCCATTGGAGTAAAAAAAATCTCGACAACAGACTACCTTCCATAATTACAAGGCTACCATCCATTGGGGTAACAAAAATCTCGACAACAGACTACCTTCCATAATGACAAGGCTACCATTCATTGGAGTAAAAAAAATCTCAACAACAGACTACCTTCCATAATGACAAGGCTATCATCCATTGGAGTAACACAAATATCCATAAAAACTACCTTTCATAATGATAAGGCTACCATTCATTGGAGTAACAAACATCTCAACAATAGACTACCTTCCATAATGACAAGGCTACCATCAATTGGAGTAACAAAAATCTCGATAAAAAACTACCTTCCATAATGATAAGGCTACCATCCATTGGAATAACAAAAATCTCCACAATAGACTACCTTCCATAATGACAAGGCTACCATCCATTGGAGTAACAAAGATATCGACAATAGACTATCTTAAATAATGACAAGGCTACCATCCATTGGAGTCACAAAAATATCGACAACAGACTACCTTCCATAATTACAAGGCTACCATCCATTCGGGTAACAAAAATCTCGACAACAGACTACCTTCCATAATGACAACGCTACCATCCATTGGAGTAAAAAAAATCTCAACAACAGACTATTTTCAATAATGACAAGGCTACCATCCATTGGAGTAACAAAAATATGAACAACAAACTACCTTGCATAATGACATGGTTATCATCCGTTGGAGTAACAAAGATATCGACAATAGACTAACTTCAATAATGACAAGGCTACCATCCATTGGAGTAACAAAAATCTCGACAAAAGACTACCTTCCATACTGACAAGGTTACCATCCATTGGAATAACAAAAATCTCGACTACAGACTATCTTCCATAATGACAAGGCAACCATCCATTGGAGTAACAAAAATGTGAACAACAGACTACCTTACGTAATGACAAGGCTAGAATCCATTGGAGTAATAGAAATCTCAACGACAAACTACCTTCCATTATGACAAGGTTACCATCCATTGGAGTAACAAAAATCTCGACAACAGACTACCTTCAATAATTACAAGGCTACCATTCAGTGGGGTAACAAAAATCTCGACAACAAACTAACTTCCATAATGACAAGGCTACCATCCATTGGAGTAAAAAAAATTTCAACAACATACTACCTTCCATAATGACAAGGCTACCATCCATTGGAATAACAAAAATCTCCCTAAAAAACTAACTTTCATAATGATAAGGCTACCATACATTGGAATAACAAACATCTCGACAATAGACTACCTTCCATAATGACAAGGCTACCATCCATTGGAGTAACAAAAATCTCGATAAAAAACTACCTTCCATAATGATAAGGCTACCATCCATTGGAATAACAAAAATCTCGACAATAGACTACCTTCCATAATGACAAGGCTACCATCCATTAGAGTAACAAAAATATGAACAACAAACTACCTTGCATAATGACAAGGCTATCATCCATTGGAGTAACAAAGATATCGACAATAGACTACCTTAAATAATGACAAGGCTACCATCCATTGTAGTAACAAAAATATCGACAACAGACTACCTTCCATAATTACAAGGCTACCATCCATTGGGGTAACAAAAATCTTGATAACAAACTACCTTCCATAATGACAAGGCTACCATCCATTGGAGTAAAAAAAATGTCGACAACAGACTACCTTCCATAATGACAAGGCTATCATCCATTGGAGTAACAAAAATATGAAAAATAGACTACCTTGCATAATGACAAGGCTATCATCCATTGGAGTAACAAAGATATCGACAATAGACTACCTTCAATAATGATAAGGCTACCATCCATTGGAATAACAAAAATATCGAGAATAGACTACCTTCCATAATGACAAGGCTACCATCCATTGGAGTAACAAAAATCTCAAAGACAGACTACCTTCCATAAAGACAAGGTTACCATCCATTGGAGTAACAAAAATCTTGATAACAGACAACCTTGCATAATTACAAGGCTACCATCCATTGGGGTAACAAAATTCTCGACAACAGACTACCTTCCATAATGAAAAGGCTACAATCCATTGTAGTAACAAAGATATCGACAACATACAACCTTCCATAATGACAAGGCTTCCATCCAATGGAGTAATAAAAATATCGACAATAGACTATCTTCCATAACGACAAGGCTACCATCCATTGGAGTAACAAAAATCTCGACAACAGACTACCTTCCATAATGACAAGGGTACCATCCATTGGAGTAACAAAAATATCCACAAGAGACAAACTTCCATAATGACAAGGCTACCATCTATTGGAGTAACAAAAATCTCAATATCAGACTACCTTGCATAATGACAATGCTATCATCCATTGGAGTAACAAAGATACCGATAATAGACTAACTTCAATAATGACATGGCTACCATCCATTGGAGTAACAAAAATGTCGACAAAAGACTACCTTCCATACTGACAAGGTTACCATCCATTGGAATAACAAAAATCTCGACTATAGACTATCTTCCATAATGACAAGGCTACCATCCATTGAAGTAACAAAAATCTGAACAGACTACCTTACATAATGACAAGGATAAAATCCATTGGAGTAACAAAAATCTCATTGACAGACAACCTTCCATAATGAGAAGGTTACAATCCATTGGAGTAATAGAAATCTCAACGACAGACTACCTTCCATAATGACAAGGTTACCCTCCATTAGAGTAACAAAAATCTCGACAAAAGACTACCTTCCATAATTACAAGGCTACCATCCATTGGGGTAACAAAAATCTCGACAAATGACTACCTTCAATAATGACAAGGCTACCATGCATTGGAGTAACAAAAATCTCAACAAAAAACTACCTTCCATAATTACAAGGCTACCATCCATTGGGGTAACAAAAATCTCGACAATAGACTACCTTCCATAATGACAAGGCTACCATCCTATGGAGTAACAAAAATATCAACAAAAAACTACCTTCCATAATGACAAGGCTACCATCCATTGGAATAACAAAAATCTCAACAACAGACTACCTTACATAATGACAAGGCTACAATCCATTGGAGTAACAAAAATCTCCATAAAAAACTACTTTCCATAATGATAAGGCTACCATCCATTGGAATAACAAACATCTCGACAATAGACTACCTTCGATAATGATAAGGCTACCATCCATTGGAATAACAAAAATCTCTACAACTGACTACCTTCCATAATGACAAGGCTACCATCCATTGGAGTAAAAAAAATCTCAACGATAGACTACCTTCCATAAAGACAAGGTTACCATCCATTGGAGTAAAAAAAATCTCGACAACAGACTACCTTCCATAATTACAAGGCTACCATCCATTGGGGTAACAAAAATCTCGACAACAGACTACCTTCCATAATGACAAGGCTACCATTCATTGGAGTAAAAAAAATCTCAACAACAGACTACCTTCCATAATGACAAGGCTATCATCCATTGGAGTAACACAAATATCCATAAAAACTACCTTTCATAATGATAAGGCTACCATTCATTGGAGTAACAAACATCTCAACAATAGACTACCTTCCATAATGACAAGGCTACCATCAATTGGAGTAACAAAAATCTCGATAAAAAACTACCTTCCATAATGATAAGGCTACCATCCATTGGAATAACAAAAATCTCCACAATAGACTACCTTCCATAATGACAAGGCTACCATCCATTGGAGTAACAAAGATATCGACAATAGACTATCTTAAATAATGACAAGGCTACCATCCATTGGAGTCACAAAAATATCGACAACAGACTACCTTCCATAATTACAAGGCTACCATCCATTCGGGTAACAAAAATCTCGACAACAGACTACCTTCCATAATGACAACGCTACCATCCATTGGAGTAAAAAAAATCTCAACAACAGACTATTTTCAATAATGACAAGGCTACCATCCATTGGAGTAACAAAAATATGAACAACAAACTACCTTGCATAATGACATGGTTATCATCCGTTGGAGTAACAAAGATATCGACAATAGACTAACTTCAATAATGACAAGGCTACCATCCATTGGAGTAACAAAAATCTCGACAAAAGACTACCTTCCATACTGACAAGGTTACCATCCATTGGAATAACAAAAATCTCGACTACAGACTATCTTCCATAATGACAAGGCAACCATCCATTGGAGTAACAAAAATGTGAACAACAGACTACCTTACGTAATGACAAGGCTAGAATCCATTGGAGTAATAGAAATCTCAACGACAAACTACCTTCCATTATGACAAGGTTACCATCCATTGGAGTAACAAAAATCTCGACAACAGACTACCTTCAATAATTACAAGGCTACCATTCAGTGGGGTAACAAAAATCTCGACAACAAACTAACTTCCATAATGACAAGGCTACCATCCATAGGAGTAAAAAAAATTTCAACAACATACTACCTTCCATAATGACAAGGCTACCATCCATTGGAATAACAAAAATCTCCCTAAAAAACTAACTTCCATAATGATAAGGCTACCATACATTGGAATAACAAACATCTCGACAATAGACTACCTTCCATAATGACAAGGCTACCATCCATTGGAGTAACAAAAATCTCGATAAAAAACTACCTTCCATAATGATAAGGCTACCATCCATTGGAATAAGAAAAATCTCGACAATAGACTACCTTCCATAATGACAAGGCTACCATCCATTAGAGTAACAAAAATATGAACAACAAACTACCTTGCATAATGACAAGGCTATCATCCATTGGAGTAACAAAGATATCGACAATAGACTACCTTAAATAATAACAAGGCTACCATCCATTGTAGTAACAAAAATATCGACAACAGACTACCTTCCATAATTACAAGGCTACCATCCATTGGGGTAACAAAAATCTTGATAACAAACTACCTTCCATAATGACAAGGTTACCATCCATTGGAGTAAAAAAAATGTCGACAACAGACTACCTTCCATAATGACAAGGCTATCATCCATTGGAGTAAAAAAAATATGAAAAATAGACTACCTTGCATAATGACAAGGCTATCATCCATTGGAGTAACAAAGATATCGACAATAGACTACCTTCAATAATGATAAGGCTACCATCCATTGGAATAACAAAAATATCGAGAATAGACTACCTTCCATAATGACAAGGCTACCATCCATTGGAGTAACAAAACTCT
Source organism: Vicia faba (assembly GCA_948472305.1). Lineage (NCBI taxonomy): Eukaryota > Viridiplantae > Streptophyta > Magnoliopsida > Fabales > Fabaceae > Vicia > Vicia faba. Next base: position 582,262,785 of record OX451739.1, on the reverse strand, counting down.
CAAAGACAGACTACCTTCCATAAAGACAAGGTTACCATCCATTGGAGTAACAAAAATCTCGATAACAGACAACCTTGCATAATTACAAGGCTACCATCCATTGGGGTAACAAAATTCTCGACAACAGACTACCTTCCATAATGAAAAGGCTACAATCCATTGTAGTAACAAAGATATCGACAACATACAACCTTCCATAATGACAAGGCTTCCATCCAATGGAGTAATAAAAATATCGACAATAGACTATCTTCCATAACGACAAGGCTACCATCCATTGGAGTAACAAAAATCTCGACAACAGACTACCTTCCATAATGACAAGGGTACCATCCATTGGAGTAACAAAAATATCCACAAGAGACAAACTTCCATAATGACAAGGCTACCATCTATTGGAGTAACAAAAATCTCAATATCAGACTACCTTGCATAATGACAATGCTATCATCCATTGGAGTAACAAAGATACCGATAATAGACTAACTTCAATAATGACATGGCTACCATCCATTGGAGTAACAAAAATGTCGACAAAAGACTACCTTCCATACTGACAAGGTTACCATCCATTGGAATAACAAAAATCTCGACTATAGACTATCTTCCATAATGACAAGGCTACCATCCATTGAAGTAACAAAAATCTGAACAGACTACCTTACATAATGACAAGGATAAAATCCATTGGAGTAACAAAAATCTCAATGACAGACAACCTTCCATAATGAGAAGGTTACAATCCATTGGAGTAATAGAAATCTCAACGACAGACTACCTTCCATAATGACAAGGTTACCCTCCATTAGAGTAACAAAAATCTCGACAAAAGACTACCTTCCATAATTACAAGGCTACCATCCATTGGGGTAACAAAAATCTCGACAAATGACTACCTTCAATAATGACAAGGCTACCATGCATTGGAGTAACAAAAATCTTAACAAAAAACTACCTTCCATAATTACAAGGCTACCATCCATTGGGGTAACAAAAATCTCGACAATAGACTACCTTCCATAATGACAAGGCTACCATCCTATGGAGTAACAAAAATATCAACAAAAAACTACCTTCCATAATTACAAGGCTACCATCCATTGGAATAACAAAAATCTCAACAATAGACTACCTTCCATAATGACAAGGCTACCATCCATTGGAGTAACAAAAATCTCCAAAAAAAACTACCTTCCATAATGATAAGGCTACCATCTGTTGGAATAACAAACATCTCGACAATAGACTACCTTCCATAATGACAAGGCTACCATCCATTGGAGTAACAAAAATGACGTCAAAAGACTACCTTCCGTACTGACAAGGTTACCATCCATTGGAATAACAAAAATCTCGACAACAGACTATCTTCCATAATAACAAGGCTACCATCCATTGTAGTAACAAAAATCTGAACAACAGACTACCTTATATAATCACAAGGCTACAATCCATTGGAGTAACAAAAATCTAAACGACAGACAACCTTCCATTAATGACAAGGCTACAATCCATTGGAGTAACAAAAATCTAAACGACAGACAACCTTCCATTAATGACAAGGCTACCATTCATTGGAGTAACAAAAATCTCGACAAAATACTACCTTCCATAATGACAAGGCTACCATCCATTGGAGTAACAAAGATATCGACAACAGACTACCTTCAATAATGACAAGGATACCATCCATTCGAGTAACAAAAATCTCGACAAAAGACTACCTTCCATAATGACAAGGCTACAATCCATTGTAGTAACAAAGATATCGAAAACATACAACCTTCCATAATGACAAGGCTTCCATCCAATGGAGTAATAAAAATATCGACAATAGACTATCTTCCATAACGACAAGGCTACCATCCATTGGAGTAACAAAAATCTCGACAACAAACTACCTTCCATAATGACAAGGGTACCATCCATTGGAGTAACAAAAATATCCACAAGAGACAAACTTCCATAATGACAAGGCTACCATCCATTGGAGTAACAACAGACTACCTTCCATAATGACAAGGCTACCATACATTGCAGTAACAAAAATATGAACAACAGACTACCTTGCATAATGACAAGGCTATCATCCATTGGAGTAACAAAGATATCGACAATAGACTACCTTCAATAATGACATGGCTACCATCCATTGGAGTAACATAAATGTCGACAAAAGACTACCTTCCATACTGACAAGGTTACCATCCATTGGAATAACAAAAATCTCGACTATAGACTATCTTCAATAATGACAAGGCTACCATTCATTGGAGTAACAAAAATCTGAACAGACTAGCTTACATAATGACAAGGCTACAATCCATTGGAGTAACAGAAATCTCAATGACAGACAACCTTCCATAATGAGAAGGCTACAATCCATTGGAGTAATAGAAATCTCAACGACAAACAACCTTCCATAATGACATTGTTACCATCCATTGGAGTAACAAAAATCTCGACAAAAGACTACCTTCCATAATTACAAGGCTACCATCCATTGCGGTAACAAAAATCTCGACAAAAGACTACCTTCAATAATGACAAGGCTACCATGCATTGGAGTAACAAAAATCTCAACAAAAAACTACCTTCCATAATTACAAGGCTACCATCCATTGGGGTAACAAAAATCTCGACAATAGACTACCTTCCATAATGACAAGGCTACCATCCATTGGAGTAAATAAAATATCAACAAAAAACTACCTTCCATAATGACAAGGCTACCATCCATTGGAATAACAAAAATCTCAACAATAGACTACCTTCCATAATGATAAGGCTACCATCCATTGGAGTAACAAAAATATCCATAAAAAACTACCTTCCATATTGATAAGGCTACCATCCGTTGGAATAACAAACATCTCGACAATAGACTACTTTCTATAATGACAAGGCTACCATCCATTGCAGTAACAAAAATGACGTCAAAAGACTACCTTCCATACTGACAAGGTTACCATCCATTGGAATAACAAAAATCTCGACAACAGACTATCTTCCATAATGACAAGGCTACCATCCATTGGAGTAAAAAAAATTTGAACAACAAACTACCTTACATAATGACAAGGCTACAATCCATTGGAGTAACAAAAATCTAAACGACAGACAAACTTCCATAATGACAAGGATACCATCCATTGGACTAAAAAAAATCTCGACAATAGACTACCTTCCATAATGACAAGGCTATCATCTATTGGAGTAACAAAGATATCGATAATAGACTACCTTCATAAATGACAAGGCTACCATTCATTGGAGTAACAAAAATCTCAACAAAATACTACCTTGCATATTGACAAGGCTACCATCCATTGGAGTAACAACGATATCGACAATAGACTACCTTCAATAATGACAAGGCTACCATCCATTCGAGTAACAAAAATCTCGACAAAAGACTACCTTCCATAATGACAAGGTTACCATCCATTGGAGTAAAAAAAATCTCGACAACAGACTACCTTCCATAATGACAAGGCTACCATCCATTGGAGTAACAAAAATCTCAACAACTGACTACCTTCCATAATGACAAGGCTACCATCCATTGGAGTAACACAAATCTCCATAAAAAACTACCTTCCATAATAATAAGGCTACCATTCATTGGAGTAATAAACATCTCGACAATAGAATACCTTCCATAATGACAAAGCTACCATCCATTGGAGTAACAAAAATATCGATAAAAAACTACCTTCCATAATGATAAGGCTACCATCCATTGGAATAAAAAAAATCTCCACAATAGACTACCTTCCATAATGACAAGGCTACCATCCATTGGAGTAACAAAAATCTGAACAACAGACTACCTTGCATAATGACAAGGCTATCATCCATTGGAGTAACAAAGATATCGACAATAGACTATCTTAAATAATGACAAGGCTACCATCCATTGGAGTAACAAAAATCTCGACAACAGACTACCTTCCATAATTACAAGGCTACCATCCATTCGGGTAACAAAAATCTCGACAACAGACTACCTTCCATAATGACAACGCTACTATCCATTGGAGTAAAAAAAATCTCAACAACAAACTATCTTCAATAATGACAAGGCTACCATCCATTGGAGTAACAAAAATATGAACAACAAACTACCTTGCATAATGATAAGGCTATCATCCGTTGGAGTAACAAAGATATCGAAAATAGACTACCTTCAATAATGACAAGGCTACCATCCATTGGAGTAACAAAAATCTCGACAAAAGACTACCTTCCATACTGACAAGGTTACCATCCATTGGAATAACAAAAATATCGACTACAGACTATCTTCCATAATGACAAGGCAAACATCCATTGGAGTAACAAAAATGTGAACAACAAACTACCTTACGTAATGACAAGGCTAGAATCCATTGGATTAATAGAAATCTCAACGACAGACTACCTTCCATAATGACAAGGTTACCATCCATTGGAGTAACACAAATCTCCATAAAAAACTACCTTCCATAATGATAAGGCTACCATTCATTGGAGTAATAAACATCTCAACAATAGACTACCTTCCATAATGAGAAGGCTACCATCCATTGGAGTAATAAAAATCTCGATAAAAAACTACCTTCCATAATGATAAGGCTACCATCCATTGGAATAACAAAAATCTCGACAATAGACTACCTTCCATAATGACAAGGCTACCATCCATTGGAGTAACAAAAATATGAACAACAGACTACCTTGCATAATGACAAGGCTATCAGCCATTGGAGTAACAAAGATATCGATAACAGACTATCTTAAATAATGACAAGGCTACCATCCATTGGAGTAACAAAAATCTCGACAACAGACTACCTTCCATAATTACAAGGCTACCATCCATTGGGGTAACAAAAATTTCGACAACACACTACCTTCATTAATGACAAGTCTACCATCCATTGGAGTAAAAAAAATCTCGACAACAGACTACCTTCCATATTGAAAAGGCTACAATCCATTAGAGTAACAAAAATATGAACAATAGACTACCTTGCATAATGACAAGGCTATCATCCATTGGAGTAACAAAGATATCGACAATAGACCACCTTCAATAATGACAGGGCTACCATCCATTGGAGTAACAAAAATCTCGATAAAAAACATCCTTCCATAATGATAAGGCTACCATCCATTGGAATAACAAAAATATCGACAATAGACTACCTTCCATAATGACAAGGCTACCATCCATTGGAGTAACAAAAATATCAACGATAGACTACCTTCCATAATGACAGAGTTACCATCCATTGGAGTAACAAAAATCTCGATAACAGACAACCTTCCATAATTACATGGCTACCATCCATTGGGGTAACAAAAATCTCGACAATAGACTACCTTCCATAATGATAAGGCTACCATACATTGGGGTAACAAAAATCTCGACTACAGACTATCTTCCATAATTACAAGGCTACCATCCATTGGTGTAACAAAAATCTGAACAACAGACAAACTTACATAATGATAAGGCTACAATCCATTGGAATAACAGAAATCTCAACGACAGACTACCTTCCATAATGACAAGGCTACCATCCATTCGAGTAACAAAAATCTCGACAAAAGACTACCTTCCATAATGACAAGGTTACCATCCATGGGAGTAACAAAAATCTCGACAATAGACTACCTTCCATAATGACAAGGCTACAATCCATTGGAGTAACAAAAATCTCAACAACAGACTACCTTCCATAATGACAAGGCTACCATCCATTGGAGTAACACAAATCTCCATAAAAAACTACCTTCCATAATGATAAGGCTACCATTCATTGGAGTAATAAACATCTCGAAAATAGACTACCTTCCATAATGAGAAGGCTACCATCCATTGGAGTAATAAAAATCTCGATAAAAAACTACCTTCCATAATGATAAGGCTACCATCCATTGGAATAACAAAAATCTCGACAATAGACTACCTTCCATAATGACAAGGCTACCATCCATTGGAGTAACAAAAATATGAACAACAGACTACCTTGCATAATGACAAGGCTATCAGCCATTGGAGTAACAAAGATATCGATAACAGACTATCTTAAATAATGACAAGGCTACCATCCATTGGAGTAACAAAAATCTCGACAACAGACTACCTTCCATAATTACAAGGCTACCATCCATTGGGGTAACAAAAATTTCGACAACACACTACCTTCATTAATGACAAGTCTACCATCCATTGGAGTAAAAAAAATCTCGACAACAGACTACCTTCCATATTGAAAAGGCTACAATCCATTAGAGTAACAAAAATATGAACAATAGACTACCTTGCATAATGACAAGGCTATCATCCATTGGAGTAACAAAGATATCGACAATAGACCACCTTCAATAATGACAGGGCTACCATCCATTGGAGTAACAAAAATCTCGATAAAAAACATCCTTCCATAATGATAAGGCTACCATCCATTGGAATAACAAAAATATCGACAATAGACTACCTTCCATAATGACAAGGCTACCATCCATTGGAGTAACAAAAATATCAACGATAGACTACCTTCCATAATGACAGAGTTACCATCCATTGGAGTAACAAAAATCTCGATAACAGACAACCTTCCATAATTACATGGCTACCATCCATTGGGGTAACAAAAATCTCGACAATAGACTACCTTCCATAATGATAAGGCTACCATACATTGGGGTAACAAAAATCTCGACTACAGACTATCTTCCATAATTACAAGGCTACCATCCATTGGTGTAACAAAAATCTGAACAACAGACAAACTTACATAATGATAAGGCTACAATCCATTGGAATAACAGAAATCTCAACGACAGACTACCTTCCATAATGACAAGGCTACCATCCATTCGAGTAACAAAAATCTCGACAAAAGACTACCTTCCATAATGACAAGGTTACCATCCATGGGAGTAACAAAAATCTCGACAATAGACTACCTTCCATAATGACAAGGCTACAATCCATTGGAGTAACAAAAATCTCAACAACAGACTACCTTCCATAATGACAAGGCTACCATCCATTGGAGTAACACAAATCTCCATAAAAAACTACCTTCCATAATGATAAGGCTACCATTCATTGGAGTAATAAACATCTCGAAAATAGACTACCTTCCATAATGAGAAGGCTACCATCCATTGGAGTAATAAAAATCTCGATAAAAAACTACCTTCCATAATGATAAGGCTACCATCCATTGGAATAACAAAAATCTCGACAATAGACTACCTTCCATAATGACAAGGCTACCATCCATTGGAGTAACAAAAATATGAACAACAGACTACCTTGCATAATGACAAGGCTATCAGCCATTGGAGTAACAAAGATATCGATAACAGACTATCTTAAATAATGACAAGGCTACCATCCATTGGAGTAACAAAAATCTCGACAACAGACTACCTTCCATAATTACAAGGCTACCATCCATTGGGGTAACAAAAATTTCGACAACACACTACCTTCATTAATGACAAGTCTACCATCCATTGGAGTAAAAAAAATCTCGACAACAGACTACCTTCCATATTGAAAAGGCTACAATCCATTAGAGTAACAAAAATATGAACAATAGACTACCTTGCATAATGACAAGGCTATCATCCATTGGAGTAACAAAGATATCGACAATAGACCACCTTCAATAATGACAGGGCTACCATCCATTGGAGTAACAAAAATCTCGATAAAAAACATCCTTCCATAATGATAAGGCTACCATCCATTGGAATAACAAAAATATCGACAATAGACTACCTTCCATAATGACAAGGCTACCATCCATTGGAGTAACAAAAATATCAACGATAGACTACCTTCCATAATGACAGAGTTACCATCCATTGGAGTAACAAAAATCTCGATAACAGACAACCTTCCATAATTACATGGCTACCATCCATTGGGGTAACAAAAATCTCGACAATAGACTACCTTCCATAATGATAAGGCTACCATACATTGGGGTAACAAAAATCTCGACTACAGACTATCTTCCATAATTACAAGGCTACCATCCATTGGTGTAACAAAAATTTGAACAACAGACAAACTTACATAATGATAAGGCTACAATCCATTGGAATAACAGAAATCTCAACGACAGACTACCTTCCATAATGATAAGGCTACCATCCATTCGAGTAACAAAAATCTCGACAAAAGACTACCTTCCATAATGACAAGGTTACCATCCATGGGAGTAACAAAAATCTCGACAATAGACTACCTTCCATAATGACAAGGCTACAATCCATTGGAGTAACAAAAATCTCAACAACAGACTACCTTCCATAATGACAAGGCTACCATCCATTGGAGTAACACAAATCTCCATAAAAAACTACCTTCCATAATGATAAGGCTACCATTCATTGGAGTAATAAACATCTCGAAAATAGACTACCTTCCATAATGACAAGGCTACCATCCATTGGAGTAAAAAAAATCTCGATAAAAAACTACCTTCCATAATGATAAGGCTACCATTCATTGGAATAACAAGAATCTCGACAATAGACTACCTTCCATAATGACAACGCTACCATCCATTGGAGTAACAAAAGTATGAACAACAGACTACCTTGCATAATGACAAGGCTATCATCCATTGGAGTAACAAAGATATCGATAATAGACTACCTTAAATAATGACAAGGCTACCATCCATTGGAGTAACAAAAATCTCGACAACAGACTACCATCCATAATTACAAGGCTACCATTCATTGGGGTAACAAAAATCTCGACAACAGACTACGTTCCATAATGACAAGTCTACCATCCATTGGAGTAAAAAAAATCTCGACAACAGACTACCTTCCATATTGAAAAGGATACAATCCATTAGAGTAACAAAAATATGAACAATAGACTACCTTGCATAATGACAAGGCTATCATCCATTGGAGTAACAAAGATATCGACAATAGACCACCTTCAATAATGACAAGGCTACCATCCATTGGAGTAACAAAAATCTCGATAAAAAACATCCTTCCATAATGATAAGGCTACAATCCATTGGAATAACAAAAATATCGATAACAGACTACCTTCCATAATGACAAGGCTACCATCCATTGGAGTAACAAAAATATCAACGACAGACTACCTTCCATAATGACAAGGTTACCATCCATTGGAGTAACAAAAATATCGATAACAGACAACCTTCCGTAATTACAAGGCTACCATCCATTGGGGTAACAAAAATCTCGACAATAGACTACCTTCCATAATGACAAGGCTACCATCCATTGGAGTAACAAAAATATCAACAAAAAACTACCTTCCATAATGACAAGGCTACCATCCATTGGAATAACAAAAATCTGAACAATAGACTACCTTCCATAATGACAAGGCTACCATCCATTGGAGTAACAAAAATATCCATAAAAAACTACCTTCCATAATGATTAGGCTACCATCCGTTGGAATAAAAAACATCTCGACAATAGACTACCTTCCATAATGACAAGGCTACCATCCATTGGAGTAACAAAAATGACGTCAAAAGACTACCTTCCATACTGACAAGGTTACCATCCATTGGAATAACAAAAATCTCGACAACAGACTATCTTCCATAATGACAAGGCTACCATCCATTGGAGTACAAAAATATGAACAACAGACTACCTTACATAATCACAAGGCTACAATCCATTGGAGTAACAAAAATCTAAACGACAGACAACCTTCCATAATGAGAAGGTTACCATCCATTGGACTAAAAAAAATCTCGACAATAGACTACCTTCCATAATGACAAGGCTATCATCCATTGGAGGAACAAAGATATCGATAACAGACTACCTTCATTAATGACAAGGCTACCATTCATTGGAGTAACAAAAATCTCGACAAAATACTACCTTCCATAATGACAAGGCTACCATCCATTGGAGTAACAAAGATATCGACAACAGACTACCTTGAATAATGACAAGGCTACCATCCATTCGAGTAACAAAAATCACGACAAAAGACTACCTTCCATAATGACAAGGCTACAATCCATTGTAGTAACAAAGATATCGAAAACATACAACCTTCCATAATGACAAGGCTTCCATCCAATGGAGTAATAAAAATATCGACAAAAGACTACCTTCCATAATGACAAGGGTACCATCCATTAGAGTAACAAAAATATCCACAAGAGACAAACTTCCATAATGACAAGGCTACCATCCATTGGAGTAACAAAAATCTCAACAACAGACTACCTTCCATAATGACAAGGCTACCATCCATTGGAGTAACAAAAATATGAACAACAGACTACCTTGCATAATGACAAGGCTATCATCCATTGGAGTAACAAAGATATCGATAATAGACTACCTTCAATAATGACATGGCTACCATCCATTGGAGTAACAAAAATGTCGACAAAATACTACCTTCCATACTGACAAGGTTACCATCCATTGGAATAACAAAAATCTCGACTATAGACTGTCTTCAATAATGACAAGGCTACTTATCCATTTGAGTAACAAAAATCTGAACAGACTACCTTACATAATGACAAGGCTACAATCCATTGGAGTAACGGAAATCTCAATGACAGACAACCTTCCATAATGACAAGGCTACAATCCATTGGAGTAATAGAAATATCAACGACAGACTACCTTCCATAATGACAAGGTTACCATCCATTGGAGTAACAAAAATCTCGACAAAAGACTACCTTCCATAATTACAAGGCTATCATCCATTGCGGTAACAAAAATCTCGACAAAAGACTACCTTCAATAATGACAAGGCTACCATCCATTGGAGTAACAAAAATCTCCATAAAAAACTACCTTCCATAATGATAAGGCTACCATCCTTTGGAATAACAAACATCTCGACAATAGACTACCTTCCATAATGACAAGGCTACCATCCATTGCAGTAACAAAAATGACGTCAAAAGACTACCTTCCATACTGACAAGGTTACCATCCATTGGAATAAAAAAAATCTCGACAACAGACTATCTTCCATAATGACAAGGCTATCATCCATTGGAATAACAAAAATCTGAACAACAGACTACCTTACATAATGACAAGGCTACAATCCATTGGAGTAACAAAAATCTAAATGACAGACAACCTTCCATAATGACAAGGTTACCATCCATTGGACTAAAAAAAATCTCGACAATAGACTACCTTCCATAATGACAAGGCTATCATCCATTGGAGTAACAAAGACATCGATAATAGACTGCCTTCATTAATGACAAGGCTACCATTCGTTGGAGTAACAAAAATCTCGACAAAATACTACCTTGCATAATGACAAGGCTACCATCCATTGGAGTAACAAAGATATAGACAATAGACTACCTTCAATAATGACAAGGCTAGCATCCATTCGAGTAACAAAAATCTCGACAAAAGACTACCTTTCATAATGACAATGTTACCATCCATTAGAGTAAAAAAAATCTCGAAAACAGACTACCTTCCATAATGACAAGGCTACCATCCATTGGAGTAACAAAAATCTCAACAACAGACAACCTTCCATAATGACAAGGCTACCATCCAATGGAGTAACACAAATCTCCATAAAAAAATACCTTCCATAATGATAAGGCTACCATTCATTGGAGTAATAAACATCTCGACAATAGAACACCTTCCATAATTACAAGGCTGCCATCCATTGGAGTAACAAAAATCACGATAAAAAACTACCTTCCATAATGATAAGGCTACCATCCATTGGAATAACAAAAATCTCCATAATAGACTACCTTCCATAATGACAAGGCTACCATCCATTGGAGTAACAAAAATCTCGACAACAGACTACCTTCCATAATAACAACGCTACTATCCATTGGAGTAAAAAAAATATCAACAACAGACTATCTTCAATAATGACAAGGCTACCATCCATTGGAGTAACAAAAATATGAACAACAAACTACCTTGCATAATGACAAGGCTATCATCCGTTGGAGTAACAAAGATATCGACAATAGACTACCTTCAATAATGACAAGGCTACCATCCATTGGAGTAACAAAAATCTCGACAAAAGACTACCTTCCATACTGACTAGGTTACCATCCATTGGAATAACAAAAATATCGACTACAGACTATCTTCCATAATGACAAGGCAACCATCCATTGGAGTAACAAAAATGTGAACAACAGACTACCTTACGTAATGACAAGTCTAGAATCCATTGGATTAACAGAAATCTCAACGACAGACTACCTTCCATAATGACAAGGTTACCATCCATTGGAGTAACAAAAATCTCGACAACAGACTACCTTCCATAATTACAAGGCTACCATACAATGGGGTAACAAAAATCTCGACTACATACTATCTTCCATAATTACAAGGCTACCATCCATTGGAGTAACAAAAATCTGAACAACATACAAACTTACATAATGATAAGGCTACAATCCATTGGAGTAACAGAAATCTCAACGACAGACTACCTTCCATAATGACAAGGCTACCATCCAATCGATTAACAAAAATCTCGACCAAAGACTACCTTCCATAATGACAAGGTTACCATCAATTGGAGTAACAAAAATCTCGACAACAGACTACCTTCCATAATGACAAGGCTACCATCCATTGGAGTAACAAAAATGTCAACAACAGACTACCTTCCATAATGACAAGGCTACCATCCATTGGAGTAACACAAATCTCCATAAAAAACTACCTTCCATAATGATAAGGCTACCATTCATTGGAGTAATAAACATCTCGACAATAGACTACCTTCCATAATGACAAGGCTACCATCCATTGGAGTAACAAAAATCTCGATAAAAAACTACCTTCCATAACGACAAGACTACCATCCATTGGAGTAACAAAAATCTCGACAACAGACTACAATCCATAATGAAAAGGGTACCATCCATTGGAGTAACAAAAATATGAACAATAGACTACCTTGCATAATGACAAGGCTATCATCCATTGGAGTAACAAAAATATCGATAATAGACTACCTTAAATAATGACAAGGCTACCATCCATTGGAGTAACAAAAATCTCGACAACAGACTACCATCCATAATTACAAGGCTACCATACAATGGGGTAACAAAAATCTCGACTACATACTATCTTCCATAATTACAAGGCTACCATCCATTGGAGTAACAAAAATCTGAACAACAGACAAACTTACATAATGATAAGGCTACAATCCATTGGAGTAACAGAAATCTGAACGACAGACTACCTTCCATAATGACAAGGCTACCATCCAATCGAGTAACAAAAATCTCGACCAAAGACTACCTTCCATAATGACAAGGTTACCATCAATTGGAGTAACAAAAATCTCGACAATAGACTACCTTCCATAATGATAAGGCTACCATCCATTGGAGTAACGAAAATCTCAACAAAAGACTACCTTCCATAATGACAAGGCTACCATCCATTGGAGTAACACAAATCTCCATAAAAAACTACCTTCCATAATGATAAGGCTACCATTCATTGGAGTAATAAACATCTCGACAATAGACTACCTTCCATAATGACAAGGCTACCATCCATTGGAGTAACAAAAATCTCGATAAAAAACTACCTTCCGTAACGACAAGACTACCATCCATTGGAGTAACTAAAATCTCGACAACAGACTACCTTCCATAATGACAAGGGTACCGTCCATTGGAGTAACAAAAATATGAACAACAGACTACCTTGCATAATGACAAGGCTATCATCCATTGGAGTAACAAAGATATCGATAATAGACTACCTTAAATAATGACAAGGCTACCATCCATTGGAATAACAAAAATCTCGACAACAGACTACCATCCATAATTACAAGGCTACCATCCATTGGGGTAACAAAAATCTCGACAACAGACTACCTTCCATAATGACAAGTCTACCATCCATTGGAGTAAAAAAAATCTCGACAACAGACTACCTTCCATAATGACAAGGCTACAATCCATTGGAGTAACAAAAATATGAACAATAGACAACCTTGCATAATGACAAGGCTATCATCCATTGGAGTAACAAAAATATCGATAATAGACTACCTTAAATAATGACAAGGCTACCATCCATTGGAGTAACAAAAATCTCGACAACAGACTACCATCCATAATTACAAGGCTACCATACAATGGGGTAACAAAAATCTCGACTACATACTATCTTCCATAATTACAAGGCTACCATCCATTGGAGTAACAAAAATCTGAACAACAGACAAACTTACATAATGATAAGGCTACAATCCATTGGAGTAACAGAAATCTGAACGACAGACTACCTTCCATAATGACAAGGCTACCATCCAATCGAGTAACAAAAATCTCGACCAAAGACTACCTTCCATAATGACAAGGTTACCATCAATTGGAGTAACAAAAATCTCGACAACAGACTACCTTCCATAATGATAAGGCTACCATCCATTGGAGTAACGAAAATCTCAACAACAGACTACCTTCCATAATGACAAGGCTACCATCCATTGGAGTAACACAAATCTCCATAAAAAACTACCTTCCATAATGATAAGGCTACCATTCATTGGAGTAATAAACATCTCGACAATAGACTACCTTCCATAATGACAAGGCTACCATCCATTGGAGTAACAAAAATCTCGATAAAAAACTACCTTCCGTAACGACAAGACTACCATCCATTGGAGTAACTAAAATCTCGACAACAGACTACCTTCCATAATGACAAGGGTACCGTCCATTGGAGTAACAAAAATATGAACAACAGACTACCTTGCATAAGGACAAGGCTATCATCCATTGGAGTAACAAAGATATCGATAATAGACTACCTTAAATAATGACAAGGCTACCATCCATTGGAATAACAAAAATCTCGACAACAGACTACCATCCATAATTACAAGGCTACCATCCATTGGGGTAACAAAAATCTCGACAACAGACTACCTTCCATAATGACAAGTCTACCATCCATTGGAGTAAAAAAAATCTCGACAACAGACTACCTTCCATAATGACAAGGCTACAATCCATTGGAGTAACAAAAATATGAACAATAGACTACCTTGCATAATGACAAGGCTATCATCCATTGGAGTAACAAAGATATCGACAATAGACAACCTTCAATAATGACAAGGCTACCATCCATTGGAGTAATAAAAATCTCGATAAAAAACATCCTTCCATAATGATAAGGCTACCATCCATTGGAATAACAAAAATATCGACAATAGACTACCTTCCATAATGACAAGGCTACCATCCATTGGAGTAACAAAAATATCATCGACAGACTACCTTCCATAATGACAAGGTTACAATCCATTGGAGTAACAAAAATCTCGATAACAGACAACCTTCCATAATTACAAGGCTACCATCCATTGGGGTAACAAAGATCTCGACAACAGACTACCTTTCATAATGACAAGGCTACAATCCATTGTAGTAACAAAGATATCGACAACATACAACCTTCCATAATGACAAGGCTTCCATCCAATGGAGTAATAAAAATGTCGACAATAGACTATCTTCCATAACGACAAGACTACCATCCATTGGAGTAACAAAAATCTCGACAACAGACTACCTTCATTAATGACAAGGGTACCATCCATTGGAGTAACAAAAATATGAACAACAGACTACCTTGCATAATGACAAGGCTATCATCCATTGGAGTAACAAAGATATTGATAATAGACTACCTTAAATAATGACAAGGCTACCATCCATTGGAGTAACAAAAATCTCGACAACAGACTACCATCCATAATTACAAGGCTACCATCCATTGGGGTAACAAAAATATCGACAACAGACTACCTTCCATAATGACCAGTCTACCATCCATTGGAGTAAAAAAAATCTCGACAAAAGACTACCTTCCATAATGACAAGGCTACAATCCATTGGAGTAACAAAAATATGAACAATAGACTACCTTGCATAATGACAAGGCTATCATCCATTGGAGTAACAAAGATATCGACAATAGACAACCTTCAATAATTACAAGGCTACCATCCATTGGAGTAACAAAAATCTCGATAAAAAACATCCTTCCGTAATGATAAGGCTACCATCCATTGGAATAAGAAAAATATCAACAATAGACTACATTCCATAATGACAAGGCTACCATCCATTGGCGTAATAAAAATATCATCGACAGACTACCTTCCATAATGACAAGGTTACAATCCATTGGAGTAACAAAAATCTCGATAACAGACAACCTTCCATAATTACAAGGCTACCATCCATTGGGGTAACAAAGATCTCGACAACAGACTACCTTTCATAATGACAAGGCTACAATCCATCGTAGTAACAAAGATATCGACAACATACAACCTTCCATAATGACAAGGCTTCCATCCAATGGAGTAATAAAAATATCGACAATAGACTATCTTCCATAACGACAAGACTACCATCCATTGGAGTAACAAAAATCTGAACAACAGATTACCTTCCATAATGACAAGGGTACCATCCATTGGAGTAACAAAAATATAAACAACAGACTACCTTGCATAATGACAAGGCTATCATCCATTGGAGTAACAAAGATATCGATAATAGACTACCTTAAATAATGACAAGGCTACCATCCATTGGAGTAACAAAAATCTCGACAACAGACTACCATCCATAATTACAAGGCTACCATCCATTGGGGTAACAAAAATCTCGACAACAGACTACCTTCCATAATGACAAGTCTACCATCCATTGGAGTAAAAAAAATCTCGACAATAGACTACCTTCCATAATGACAAGGCTACAATCCATTGGAGTAACAAAAATATGAACAATAGACTACATTGCATAATGACAAGGCTATCATCCATTGGAGTAACAAAGATATCGACAATAGACAACCTTCAATAATGACAAGGCTACCATCCATTGGAGTAACAAAAATCTCGATAAAAAACATCCTTCCATAATGATAAGGCTACCATCCATTGGAATAACAAAAATATCGACAATAGACTACCTTCCATAATGACAAGGCTACCATCCATTGGAGTAACAAAAATATCATCAACAGACTACCTTCCATAATGACAAGGTTACAATCCATTGGAGTAACAAAAATCTCGATAACAGACAACCTTCCATAATTACAAGGCTACCATCTATTGGGGTAACAAAGATCTCGACAACAGACTACCTTTCATAATGACAAGGCTACAATCCATTGTAGTAACAAAGATATCGACAACATACATCCTTCCATATTGACAAGGCTTCCATCCAATGGAGTAATAAAAATATCGACAATAGACTATCTTCTATAACGACAAGACTACCATCCATTGGAGTAACAAAAATCTCGACAACAGACTACCTTCCATAATGACAAGGGTACCATCCATTGGAGTAACAAAAATATGAACAACAGACTACCTTGCATAATGACAAGGCTATCATCCATTGGAGTAACAAAGATATCGATAATAGACTACCTTAAATAATGACAAGGCTACCATCCATTGGAGTAACAAAAATCTCGACAACAGACTACCATCCATAATTACAAGGCTACCATCCATTCGGGTAACAAAAATCTCGACAACAGACTACCTTCCATAATGACAAGTCTACCATCCATTGGAGTAAAAAAAATCTCGACAAAAGACTACCTTCCATAATGACAAGGCTACAATCCATTGGAGTAACAAAAATATGAACAATAGACTACCATGCATAATGACAAGGCTATCATCCATTGGAGTAACAAAGATATCGACAATAGACAACCTTCAATAATGACAAGGCTACCATCTATTGGAGTAACAAAAATCTCGATAACAAACATCCTTCCATAATTATAAGGCTACCATCCATTGGAATAACAAAAATATCGACAATAGACTACCTTCCATAATGACAAGACTACCATCCATTGGAGTAACAAAAATATCAATGACAGACTACCTTCCATAATGACAAGGTTACCATCCATTGGAGTAACAAAAATCTCGATAACAGACAACCTTCCATAATTACAAGGCTACCATCCATTGGGGTAACAAAGATCTCGACAACAGACTACCTTCCATAATGACAAGGCTACATTCCATTGTAGTAACAAAGATATCGACAACATACAACCTTCCATATTGACAAGGCTTCCATCCAATGGAGTAATAAAAATATCGACAATAGACTATCTTCCATAATGACAAGGCTACCATCCATTGGAGTAACAAAAATCTCGACAACAGACTAACTTCCATAATGACAAGGGTACCATCTATTGGAGTAACAAAAATATGAACAACAGACTACCTTGCATAATGACAAGGCTATCATCCATTGGAGTAACAAAGATATCGATAATAGACTACCTTAAATAATGACAAGGCTACCATCCATTGGAGTAACAAAAATCTCGACAACAAACTACCATCCATAATTACAAGGCTACCATCCATTGGGGTAACAAAAATATCGACAACAGACTACCTTCCATAATGACAAGTCTACCATCCATTGGAGTAAAAAAAATCTCAACAAAAGACTACCTTCCATAATGACAAGGCTACAATCCATTGGAGTAACAAAAATATGAACAATAGACTACCTTGCATAATGACAAGGCTATCATCCATTGGAGTAACAAAGATATCGACAATAGACAACCTTCAATAATGACAAGGCTACCATCCATTGGAGTAACAAAAATCTCGATAAAAAACATCCTTCCATAATGATAAGGCTACCATCCATTGGAATAAGAAAAATATCGACAATAGACTACCTTCCATAATGACAAGGCTACCATCCATTGGATTAACAAAAATATCATCGACAGACTACCTTCCATAATGACAAGGTTACAATCCATTGGAGTAACAAAAATCTGGATAACAGACAACCTTCCATAATTACAAGGCTACCATCCATTGGGGTAACAAAGATCTCGACAACAGACTACCTTTCATAATGACAAGGCTACAATCCATCGTAGTAACAAAGATATCGACAACATACAACCTTCCATAATGACAAGGCTTCCATCCAATGGAGTAATAAAAATATCGACAATAGACTATCTTCCATAACGACAAGACTACCATCCATTGGAGTAACAAAAATCTCGACAACAGACTACCTTCCATAATGACAAGGGTACCATCCATTGGAGTAACAAAAATATGAACAACAGACTACCTTGCATAATGACAAGGCTATCATCCATTGGAGTAACAAAGATATCGATAATAGACTACCTTAAATAATGACAAGGCTACCATCCATTGGAGTAACAAATATCTCGACAACAGACTACCATTCATAATTACAAGGCTACCATCCATTCGGGTAACAAAAATCTCGACAACAGACTACCTTCCATAATGACAAGTCTACCATCCATTGGAGTAAAAAAAATCTCGACAAAAGACTACCTTCCATAATGACAAGGCTACAATCCATTGGAGTAACAAAAATATGAACAATAGACTACCATGCATAATGACAAGGCTATCATCCATTGGAGTAACAAAGATATCGACAATAGACAACCTTCAATAATGACAAGGCTACCATCTATTGGAGTAACAAAAATCTCGATAAAAAACTTCCTTCCATAATTATAAGGCTACCATCCATTGGAATAACAAAAATATCGACAATAGACTACCTTCCATAATGACAAGACTACCATCCATTGGAGTAACAAAAATATCAACGACAGACTACCTTCCATAATGACAAGGTTACCATCCATTGGAGTAACAAAAATCTCGATAATAGACAACCTTCCATAATTACAAGGCTACCATCCATTGGGGTAACAAAGATCTCGACAACAGACTACCTTCCATAATGACAAGGCTACAATCCATTGTAGTAACAAAGATATCGACAACATACAACCTTCCATAATGACAAGGCTTTCATCCAATGGAGTAATAAAAATATCGACAATAGACTATCTTCCATAACGACAAGGCTACCATCCATTGGAGTAACAAAAATCTCGACAACAGACTACCTTCCATAATGACAAGGGTACCATCTATTGGAGTAACAAAAATATGAACAACAGACTACCTTGCATAATGACAAGGCTATCATCCATTGGAGTAACAAAGATATCGATAATAGACTACCTTAAATAATGACAAGGCTACCATCCATTTGAGTAACAAAAATCTCGACAACAGACTACCATCCATAATTACAAGGCTACCATCCATTGGGGTAACAAAAATCTCGACAACAGACTACCTTCCATAATGACAAGTCTACCATCCATTGGAGTAAAAAAAATCTTGACAAAAGACTACCTTCCATAATGACAAGGCTACAATCCATTGGAGTAACAAAAATATGAACAATAGACTACCTTGCATAATGACAAGGCTATCATCCATTGGAGTAACAAAGATATCGACAATAGACAACCTTCAATATTGACAAGGCTACCATCCATTGGAGTAACAAAAATCTCGATAAAAAACATCCTTCCATAATGATAAGGCTACCATCCATTGGAATAACAAAAATATCGACAATAGACTACGATCCATAATGACAAGGCTACCATCCATTGGAGTAACAAAAATATCAACGACAGACTACCTTCCATAATGACAAGGTTACCATCCATTGGAGTAACAAAAATCTCGATAACAGACAACCTTCCATAATTACAAGGCTACCATCCATTGGGGTAACAAAAATCTCGACAACAGACTACCTTCCATAATGATAAGGCTACAATCCATTGTAGTAACAAAGATATCGACAACATACAACCTTCCATAATGACAAGGCTTCCATCCAATGGAGTAATAAAAATATCGACAATAGACTATCTTCCATAACAACAAGGCTACCATCCATTGGAGTAACAAAAATCTCGACAACAGACTACCTTCCATAATGACAAGGGTACCATCCAATGGAGTAACAAAAATATGAACAACAGACTACCTTGCGTAATGACAAGGCTATCATCCATTGGAGTAACAAAGATATCGATAATAGACTACCTTAAATAATGACAAGGCTACCATCCATTGGAGTAACAAAAATCTCGACAACAGACTACCATCCATAACTACAAGGCTACCATCCATTGGGGTAACAAAAATCTCGACAACAGACTACCTTCCATAATGACAAGTCTACCATCCATTGGAGTAAAAAAAATCTCGACAAAAGACTACCTTCCATAATGACAAGGCTACAATCCATTGGAGTAACAAAAATATGAACAATAGACTACCTTGCATAATGACAAGGCTATCATCCATTGGAGTAACAAAGATATCGACAATAGACAACCTTTAATATTGACAAGGCTACCATCCATTGGAGTAACAAAAA
The DNA here is from genome assembly GCA_948472305.1 of Vicia faba. Taxonomy (NCBI): domain Eukaryota; kingdom Viridiplantae; phylum Streptophyta; class Magnoliopsida; order Fabales; family Fabaceae; genus Vicia; species Vicia faba. Next base: position 582,241,390 of record OX451739.1, on the reverse strand, counting down.
TCTCGATAAAAAACATCCTTCCATAATGATAAGGCTACCATCCATTGGAATAACAAAAATATCGACAATAGACTACCTTCCATAATGACAAGGCTACCATCCATTGGAGTAACAAAAATATCAACGACAGACTACCTTCCATAATGACAAGGTTACCATCCATTGGAGTAACAAAAATCTCGATAACAGACAACCTTCCATAATTACAAGGCTACCATCCATTGGGGTAACAAAAATCTCGCAAACAGACTACCTTCCATAATGACAAGGCTACAATCCATTGTAGTAACAAAGATATCGACCACATACAACCTTCCATAATGACAAGGCTTCCATCCAATGGAGTAATAAAAATATCGACAATAGACTATCTTCCATAACGACAAGGCTACCATCCATTGGAGTAACAAAAATCTCGACAACAGACTACCTTCCATAATGACAAGGGTACCATCCATTGGAGTAACAAAAATATGAACAACAGACTACCTTGCATAATGACAAGGCTATCATCCATTGGAGTAACAAAGATATCGATAATAAACTACCTTAAATAATGACAAGGCTACCATCCATTGGAGTAACAAAAATCTCGACAACAGACTACCATCCATAATTACAAGGCTACCATCCATTGGGGTAACAAAAATCTCGACAACAGACTACCTTCCATAATGACAAGTCTACCTTCCATTGGAGTAAAAAAAATCTCGACAACAGACTACCTTCCATAATGACAAGGCTACAATCCATTGGAGTAACAAAAATATGAACAATAGACTACCTTGCATAATGACAAGGCTATCATCCATTGGAGTAACAAAGATATCGACAATAGACAACCTTAAATATTGACAAGGCTACCATCCATTGGAGTAACAAAAATCTCGATAAAAAACATCCTTCCATAATGATAAGGCTACCATCCATTGGAATAACAAAAATATCGACAATAGACTACCTTCCATAATGACAAGGCTACCATCCATTGGAGTAACAAAAATATCAACGACAGACTACCTTCCATAATGACAAGGTTACCATCCATTGGAGTAACAAAAATCTCGATAACAGACAACCTTCCATAATTACAAGGCCACCATCCATTGGGGTAACAAAAATCTCGACAACAGACTACCTTCCATAATGATAAGGCTACAATCCATTGTAGTAACAATGATATCGACAACATACAACCTTCCATAATGACAAGGCTTCCATCCAATGGAGTAATAAAAATATCGACAATAGACTATCTTCCATAACAACAAGGCTACCATCCATTGGAGTAACAAAAATCTCGACAACAGACTACCTTCCATATTGACAAGGGTACCATCCATTGGAGTAACAAAAATATGAACAACAGACTACCTTGCATAATGACAAGGCTATCATCCATTGGAGTAACAAAGATATCGATAATAGACTACCTTAAATAATGACAAGGCTACCATCCATTGGAGTAACAAAAATCTCGACAACAGACTACCATCCATAACTACAAGGCTACCATCCATTGGGGTAACAAAAATCTCGACAACTGACTACCTTCCATAATGACAAGTCTACCATCCATTGGAGTAAAAAAAATCTTGACAAAAGACTACCTTCCATAATGACAAGGCTACAATCCATTGGAGTAACAAAAATATGAACAATAGACTACCTTGCATAATGACAAGGCTATCATCCATTGGAGTAACAAAGATATCGACAATAGACAACCTTTAATATTGACAAGGCTACCATCCATTGGAGTAACAAAAATTTCGATAAAAAACATCCTTCCATAATGATAAGACTACCATCCATTGGAATAACAAAAATATCGACAATAGACTACCTTCCATAATGACAAGGCTACCATTCATTGGAGTAACAAAAATATCAACGACAGACTACCTTCCATAATGACAAGGTTACCATCCATTGGAGTAACAAAAATCTCGATAACAGACAACCTTCCATAATTACAAGGCTACCATCCATTGGGGTAACAAAAATCTCGCAAACAGACTACCTTCCATAATGACAAGGCTACAATCCATTGTAGTAACAAAGATATCGACAACATACAACCTTCCATAATGACAAGGCTTCCATCCAATGGAGTAATAAAAATATCGACAATAGACTATCTTCCATAACGACAAGGCTACCATCCATTGGAGTAACAAAAATCTCGACAACAGACTACCTTCCATAATGACAAGGGTACCATCCATTGGAGTAACAAAAATATGAACAACAGACTACCTTGCATAATGACAAGGCTATCATCCATTGGAGTAACAAAGATATCGATAATAAACTACCTTAAATAATGACAAGGCTACCATCCATTGGAGTAACAAAAATCTCGACAACAGACTACCATCCATAATTAGAAGGCTACCATCCATTGGGGTAACAAAAATCTCGACAACAGACTACCTTCCATAATGACAAGTCTACCTTCCATTGGAGTAAAAAAAATCTCGACAACAGACTACCTTCCATAATGACAAGGCTACAATCCATTGGAGTAACAAAAATATGAACAATAGACTACCTTGCATAATGACAAGGCTATCATCCATTGGAGTAACAAAGATATCGACAATAGATAACCTTCAATAATGACAAGGCTACCATCCATTGGAGAAACAAAAATCTCGATAAAAAACATCCTTCCATAATGATAAGGCCACCATCCAGTGGAATAACAAAAATATCGACAATAGACTACCTTCCATAATGACAAGGCTACCATCCATTGGAGTAACAAAAATATCAACGACAGACTACCTTCCATAATGACAAGGTTACCATCCATTGGAGTAACAAAAATCTCGATAACAGATAACCTTCCATAATTACAAGGCTACCATCCATTGGGGTAACAAAAATCTCAACAACAGACTACCTTCCATAATGATAAGGCTACAATCCATTGTAGTAACAATGATATCGACAACATACAACCTTCCATAATGACAAGGCTTCCATCCAATGGAGTAATAAAAATATCGACAATAGACTATCTTCCATAACAACAAGGCTACAATCCATTGGAGTAACAAAAATCTCGACAACAGACTACCTTCCATAATGACAAGGGTACCATCCATTGGAGTAACAAAAATATGAACAACAGACTACCTTGCATAATGACAAGGCTATCATCCATTGGAGTAACAAAGATATCGATAATAGACTACCTTAAATAATGACAAGGCTACCATCCATTGGAGTAACAAAAATCTCGACAACAAACTACCATCCATAATTACAAGGCTACCATCCATTGGGGTAACAAAAATATCGACAACAGACTACCTTCCATAATGACAAGTCTACCATCCATTGGAGTAAAAAAAATCTCAACAAAAGACTACCTTCCATAATGACAAGGCTACAATCCATTGGAGTAACAAAAATATGAACAATAGACTACCTTGCATAATGACAAGGCTATCATCCATTGGAGTAACAAAGATATCGACAATAGACAACCTTCAATAATGACAAGGCTACCATCCATTGGAGTAACAAAAATCTCGATAAAAAACATCCTTCCATAATGATAAGGCTACCATCCATTGGAATAAGAAAAATATCGACAATAGACTACCTTCCATAATGACAAGGCTACCATCCATTGGATTAACAAAAATATCATCGACAGACTACCTTCCATAATGACAAGGTTACAATCCATTGGAGTAACAAAAATCTGGATAACAGACAACCTTCCATAATTACAAGGCTACCATCCATTGGGGTAACAAAGATCTCGACAACAGACTACCTTTCATAATGACAAGGCTACAATCCATCGTAGTAACAAAGATATCGACAACATACAACCTTCCATAATGACAAGGCTTCCATCCAATGGAGTAATAAAAATATCGACAATAGACTATCTTCCATAACGACAAGACTACCATCCATTGGAGTAACAAAAATCTCGACAACAGACTACCTTCCATAATGACAAGGGTACCATCCATTGGAGTAACAAAAATATGAACAACAGACTACCTTGCATAATGACAAGGCTATCATCCATTGGAGTAACAAAGATATCGATAATAGACTACCTTAAATAATGACAAGGCTACCATCCATTGGAGTAACAAATATCTCGACAACAGACTACCATTCATAATTACAAGGCTACCATCCATTCGGGTAACAAAAATCTCGACAACAGACTACCTTCCATAATGACAAGTCTACCATCCATTGGAGTAAAAAAAATCTCGACAAAAGACTACCTTCCATAATGACAAGGCTACAATCCATTGGAGTAACAAAAATATGAACAATAGACTACCATGCATAATGACAAGGCTATCATCCATTGGAGTAACAAAGATATCGACAATAGACAACCTTCAATAATGACAAGGCTACCATCTATTGGAGTAACAAAAATCTCGATAAAAAACTTCCTTCCATAATTATAAGGCTACCATCCATTGGAATAACAAAAATATCGACAATAGACTACCTTCCATAATGACAAGACTACCATCCATTGGAGTAACAAAAATATCAACGACAGACTACCTTCCATAATGACAAGGTTACCATCCATTGGAGTAACAAAAATCTCGATAATAGACAACCTTCCATAATTACAAGGCTACCATCCATTGGGGTAACAAAGATCTCGACAACAGACTACCTTCCATAATGACAAGGCTACAATCCATTGTAGTAACAAAGATATCGACAACATACAACCTTCCATAATGACAAGGCTTTCATCCAATGGAGTAATAAAAATATCGACAATAGACTATCTTCCATAACGACAAGGCTACCATCCATTGGAGTAACAAAAATCTCGACAACAGACTACCTTCCATAATGACAAGGGTACCATCTATTGGAGTAACAAAAATATGAACAACAGACTACCTTGCATAATGACAAGGCTATCATCCATTGGAGTAACAAAGATATCGATAATAGACTACCTTAAATAATGACAAGGCTACCATCCATTTGAGTAACAAAAATCTCGACAACAGACTACCATCCATAATTACAAGGCTACCATCCATTGGGGTAACAAAAATCTCGACAACAGACTACCTTCCATAATGACAAGTCTACCATCCATTGGAGTAAAAAAAATCTTGACAAAAGACTACCTTCCATAATGACAAGGCTACAATCCATTGGAGTAACAAAAATATGAACAATAGACTACCTTGCATAATGACAAGGCTATCATCCATTGGAGTAACAAAGATATCGACAATAGACAACCTTCAATATTGACAAGGCTACCATCCATTGGAGTAACAAAAATCTCGATAAAAAACATCCTTCCATAATGATAAGGCTACCATCCATTGGAATAACAAAAATATCGACAATAGACTACGATCCATAATGACAAGGCTACCATCCATTGGAGTAACAAAAATATCAACGACAGACTACCTTCCATAATGACAAGGTTACCATCCATTGGAGTAACAAAAATCTCGATAACAGACAACCTTCCATAATTACAAGGCTACCATCCATTGGGGTAACAAAAATCTCGACAACAGACTACCTTCCATAATGATAAGGCTACAATCCATTGTAGTAACAAAGATATCGACAACATACAACCTTCCATAATGACAAGGCTTCCATCCAATGGAGTAATAAAAATATCGACAATAGACTATCTTCCATAACAACAAGGCTACCATCCATTGGAGTAACAAAAATCTCGACAACAGACTACCTTCCATAATGACAAGGGTACCATCCAATGGAGTAACAAAAATATGAACAACAGACTACCTTGCGTAATGACAAGGCTATCATCCATTGGAGTAACAAAGATATCGATAATAGACTACCTTAAATAATGACAAGGCTACCATCCATTGGAGTAACAAAAATCTCGACAACAGACTACCATCCATAACTACAAGGCTACCATCCATTGGGGTAACAAAAATCTCGACAACAGACTACCTTCCATAATGACAAGTCTACCATCCATTGGAGTAAAAAAAATCTCGACAAAAGACTACCTTCCATAATGACAAGGCTACAATCCATTGGAGTAACAAAAATATGAACAATAGACTACCTTGCATAATGACAAGGCTATCATCCATTGGAGTAACAAAGATATCGACAATAGACAACCTTTAATATTGACAAGGCTACCATCCATTGGAGTAACAAAAATCTCGATAAAAAACATCCTTCCATAATGATAAGGCTACCATCCATTGGAATAACAAAAATATCGACAATAGACTACCTTCCATAATGACAAGGCTACCATCCATTGGAGTAACAAAAATATCAACGACAGACTACCTTCCATAATGACAAGGTTACCATCCATTGGAGTAACAAAAATCTCGATAACAGACAACCTTCCATAATTACAAGGCTACCATCCATTGGGGTAACAAAAATCTCGCAAACAGACTACCTTCCATAATGACAAGGCTACAATCCATTGTAGTAACAAAGATATCGACCACATACAACCTTCCATAATGACAAGGCTTCCATCCAATGGAGTAATAAAAATATCGACAATAGACTATCTTCCATAACGACAAGGCTACCATCCATTGGAGTAACAAAAATCTCGACAACAGACTACCTTCCATAATGACAAGGGTACCATCCATTGGAGTAACAAAAATATGAACAACAGACTACCTTGCATAATGACAAGGCTATCATCCATTGGAGTAACAAAGATATCGATAATAAACTACCTTAAATAATGACAAGGCTACCATCCATTGGAGTAACAAAAATCTCGACAACAGACTACCATCCATAATTACAAGGCTACCATCCATTGGGGTAACAAAAATCTCGACAACAGACTACCTTCCATAATGACAAGTCTACCTTCCATTGGAGTAAAAAAAATCTCGACAACAGACTACCTTCCATAATGACAAGGCTACAATCCATTGGAGTAACAAAAATATGAACAATAGACTACCTTGCATAATGACAAGGCTATCATCCATTGGAGTAACAAAGATATCGACAATAGACAACCTTAAATATTGACAAGGCTACCATCCATTGGAGTAACAAAAATCTCGATAAAAAACATCCTTCCATAATGATAAGGCTACCATCCATTGGAATAACAAAAATATCGACAATAGACTACCTTCCATAATGACAAGGCTACCATCCATTGGAGTAACAAAAATATCAACGACAGACTACCTTCCATAATGACAAGGTTACCATCCATTGGAGTAACAAAAATCTCGATAACAGACAACCTTCCATAATTACAAGGCCACCATCCATTGGGGTAACAAAAATCTCGACAACAGACTACCTTCCATAATGATAAGGCTACAATCCATTGTAGTAACAATGATATCGACAACATACAACCTTCCATAATGACAAGGCTTCCATCCAATGGAGTAATAAAAATATCGACAATAGACTATCTTCCATAACAACAAGGCTACCATCCATTGGAGTAACAAAAATCTCGACAACAGACTACCTTCCATATTGACAAGGGTACCATCCATTGGAGTAACAAAAATATGAACAACAGACTACCTTGCATAATGACAAGGCTATCATCCATTGGAGTAACAAAGATATCGATAATAGACTACCTTAAATAATGACAAGGCTACCATCCATTGGAGTAACAAAAATCTCGACAACAGACTACCATCCATAACTACAAGGCTACCATCCATTGGGGTAACAAAAATCTCGACAACTGACTACCTTCCATAATGACAAGTCTACCATCCATTGGAGTAAAAAAAATCTTGACAAAAGACTACCTTCCATAATGACAAGGCTACAATCCATTGGAGTAACAAAAATATGAACAATAGACTACCTTGCATAATGACAAGGCTATCATCCATTGGAGTAACAAAGATATCGACAATAGACAACCTTTAATATTGACAAGGCTACCATCCATTGGAGTAACAAAAATTTCGATAAAAAACATCCTTCCATAATGATAAGACTACCATCCATTGGAATAACAAAAATATCGACAATAGACTACCTTCCATAATGACAAGGCTACCATTCATTGGAGTAACAAAAATATCAACGACAGACTACCTTCCATAATGACAAGGTTACCATCCATTGGAGTAACAAAAATCTCGATAACAGACAACCTTCCATAATTACAAGGCTACCATCCATTGGGGTAACAAAAATCTCGCAAACAGACTACCTTCCATAATGACAAGGCTACAATCCATTGTAGTAACAAAGATATCGACAACATACAACCTTCCATAATGACAAGGCTTCCATCCAATGGAGTAATAAAAATATCGACAATAGACTATCTTCCATAACGACAAGGCTACCATCCATTGGAGTAACAAAAATCTCGACAACAGACTACCTTCCATAATGACAAGGGTACCATCCATTGGAGTAACAAAAATATGAACAACAGACTACCTTGCATAATGACAAGGCTATCATCCATTGGAGTAACAAAGATATCGATAATAAACTACCTTAAATAATGACAAGGCTACCATCCATTGGAGTAACAAAAATCTCGACAACAGACTACCATCCATAATTAGAAGGCTACCATCCATTGGGGTAACAAAAATCTCGACAACAGACTACCTTCCATAATGACAAGTCTACCTTCCATTGGAGTAAAAAAAATCTCGACAACAGACTACCTTCCATAATGACAAGGCTACAATCCATTGGAGTAACAAAAATATGAACAATAGACTACCTTGCATAATGACAAGGCTATCATCCATTGGAGTAACAAAGATATCGACAATAGATAACCTTCAATAATGACAAGGCTACCATCCATTGGAGAAACAAAAATCTCGATAAAAAACATCCTTCCATAATGATAAGGCCACCATCCAGTGGAATAACAAAAATATCGACAATAGACTACCTTCCATAATGACAAGGCTACCATCCATTGGAGTAACAAAAATATCAACGACAGACTACCTTCCATAATGACAAGGTTACCATCCATTGGAGTAACAAAAATCTCGATAACAGATAACCTTCCATAATTACAAGGCTACCATCCATTGGGGTAACAAAAATCTCAACAACAGACTACCTTCCATAATGATAAGGCTACAATCCATTGTAGTAACAATGATATCGACAACATACAACCTTCCATAATGACAAGGCTTCCATCCAATGGAGTAATAAAAATATCGACAATAGACTATCTTCCATAACAACAAGGCTACAATCCATTGGAGTAACAAAAATCTCGACAACAGACTACCTTCCATAATGACAAGGGTACCATCCATTGGAGTAACAAAAATATGAACAACAGACTACCTTGCATAATGACAAGGCTATCATCCATTGGAGTAACAAAGATATCGATAATAGACTACCTTAAATAATGACAAGGCTACCATCCATTGGAGTAACAAAAATCTCGACATTAGACTACCATCCATAACTACAAGGCTACCATCCATTGGGGTAACAAAAATCTCGACAACTGACTACCTTCCATAATGACAAGTCTACCATCCATTGGAGTAAAAAAAATCTTGACAAAAGACTACCTTCCATAATGACAAGGCTACAATCCATTGGAGTAACAAAAATATAAATAATAGACTACCTTGCATAATGACAAGGCTATCATCCATTGGAGTAACAAAGATATCGACAATAGACAACCTTTAATATTGACAAGGCTACCATCCATTGGAGTAACAAAAATTTCGATAAAAAACATCCTTCCATAATGATAAGACTACCATCCATTGGAATAACAAAAATATCGACAATAGACTACCTTCCATAATGACAAGGCTACCATTCATTGGAGTAACAAAAATATCAACGACAGACTACCTTCCATAATGACAAGGTTACCATCCATTGGAGTAACAAAAATCTCGATAACAGACAACCTTCCATAATTACAAGGCTACCATCCATTGGGGTAACAAAAATCTCGCAAACAGACTACCTTCCATAATGACAAGGCTACAATCCATTGTAGTAACAAAGATATCGACAACATACAACCTTCCATAATGACAAGGCTTCCATCCAATGGAGTAATAAAAATATCGACAATAGACTATCTTCCATAACGACAAGGCTACCATCCATTGGAGTAACAAAAATCTCGACAACAGACTACCTTCCATAATGACAAGGGTACCATCCATTGGAGTAACAAAAATATGAACAACAGACTACCTTGCATAATGACAAGGCTATCATCCATTGGAGTAACAAAGATATCGATAATAAACTACCTTAAATAATGACAAGGCTACCATCCATTGGAGTAACAAAAATCTCGACAACAGACTACCATCCATAATTAGAAGGCTACCATCCATTGGGGTAACAAAAATCTCGACAACAGACTACCTTCCATAATGACAAGTCTACCTTCCATTGGAGTAAAAAAAATCTCGACAACAGACTACCTTCTATAATGACAAGGCTACAATCCATTGGAGTAACAAAAATATGAACAATAGACTACCTTGCATAATGACAAGGCTATCATCCATTGGAGTAACAAAGATATCGACAATAGATAATCTTCAATAATGACAAGGCTACCATCCATTGGAGTAACAAAAATCTCGATAAAAAACATCCTTCCATAATGATAAGGCCACCATCCAGTGGAATAACAAAAATATCGACAATAGACTACCTTCCATAATGACAAGGCTACCATCCATTGGAGTAACAAAAATATCAACGACAGACTACCTTCCATAATGACAAGGTTACCATCCATTGGAGTAACAAAAATCTCGATAACAGACAACCTTCCATAATTACAAGGCTACCATCCATTGGGGTAACAAAAATCTCGACAACAGACTACCTTCCATAATGACAAGGCTACAATCCATTGTAGTAACAAAGATATCGACAACATACAACCTTCCATAATGATAAGGCTTCTATCAAATGGAGTAATAAAAATATCGATAATAGACTATCTTCCATAACGACAAGGCTACCATCCATTGGAGTAACAAAAATCTCGACAACAGACTACCTTCCACAATGACAAGGGTACCATACATTGGAGTAACAAAAATATCCAAAAGAGACAAACTTCCATAATGACAAGGCTATCATCCATTGGAATAACAAAAATCTCAACAACAGACTACCTTCCATAATGACAAAGCTACCATCCATTGGAGTAACAAAAATATGAACAACATACTACATTGCATAATGACAAGGCTATCATCCATTGGAGTAACAAAGATATCGACAATAGACTACCTTCCATACTGACAAGGTTATCATCCATTGGAATAACAAAAATCTTTTCTATAGACTATCTTCCATAATGACAAGGCTACCATCCATTGGAGTAACAAAAATCTCAATGACAAACTACCTTCCATAATGACACGGCTACAATCCATTGTAGTAATAGAAATCTCAACGACAGACTACCTTCCATAATGACAAGGTTACCATCCATTCGAGTAACAAAAATTTCGACAAAATACTACCTTCCATAATGACAAGGCTACCATCCATTGGAGTAACAAAAATATCAACAAAAAACTACCTTCCATAATGACAAGGCTACCCTCCATTGGAATAACAAAAATCTCGACAATAGACTACCTTCCATAATGACAAGGCTACCATCCACTGGAGTAACAAAAATCTCCATAAAAAACTACCTTCCATAATGATAAGGCTACCATCCATTGGAATAACAAACATCTCGACAATAGACTACCTTCCATAATGACAAGGCTACCATACATTGGAGTAACAAAAATGACGTCAAAAGACTACCTTCCATACTGACAAGGTTACCATCCATTGGACTAAAAAAATCTCGCCAATAGAATACCTTCCATAATGACAAGGCTATCATCCATTGGAGTAACAAAGATATCGATAACAGACTACCTTCATTAATGACAAGGCTACCATCCATTGGAGTAACAAAAATCTCGACAAAATACTACTTTCCATAATGACAAGGCTACCATCCATTGGAGTAACAAAGTTATCAACAACATACTACCTTCAATAATGACAAGGCTACCATCCATTCGAGTAACAAAAATCTCCACAAAAGACTACCTTCAATAATGACAAGGCTACCATCCATTGGAGTAACAAAAATCTCGACAAAATACTACCTTCCATAATGACAAGGCTACCATCCATTGGAGTAACAAAAATCTAGATAAAAAAGTAACTTCCATAATTATAAGGCTACCATCCATTGGAATAAAAAAAATCTCGACAACAGACTACCTTCCATAATTACAAGGCTACCATCCATTGGAGTAACAAAAATCTCGACAACATACTACCTTCTATAATGACAAGGCTACCATCCATTGGAGTAAAAAAAATCTCGACAACAGACTACCTTCCATAATAACAAGGCTACCATCCATTGGAGTAACAAAAATATGAACAACAGACTACCTTGCATAATGACAAGGCTATCATCCATTAGAGTAACAAAGATATCGACAATAGACTACCTTCAATAATGACAAGGCTACCATCCATTGGAGTAATAAAAATCTCGACAAAAGACTACCTTCCATAATGACAAGGCTACCATCCATAGGAGTAAAAAAAATCTTGACAACAGACTACCTTCCATAATGACAAGGCTACTATTAATTGGAGTAACAAAAATCTCAACAAAAAACTACCTTCCATAATTACAAGGATACCATCCATTGGGGTAACAAAAATCTCGACAACAGACTACCTTCCATAATGACAAGGCTACCATCCGTTGGAGTAACAAAAATCTCAACAAAAAACTACCTTCCATAATGACAAGCTACCATCCATTGGAATAACAAAAATCTCAACAATAGACTACCTTCCATAATGTTAAGGCTACCATCCATTGGAGTAACAAAAATCTCCATAAAAAACTACCTTCCATAATGATAAGGCTACCATCCATTGGAATAACAAACATCTCGACAATAGACTACCTTCCATAATGACAAGGCTACCATCCATTCGAGTAACAAAAATGACGTCAAAAGACTACCTTCCATACTGACAAGGTTACCATCCATTGGAATAACAAAAATCTCAACAACAAACTATCTTCCATAATGACAAGGCTACCATCCATTGGAGTAACAAAAATCTGAACAACAGACTACCTTACATAATGACAAGGCTACAATCCATTGGAGTAACAAAATTCTAAACGACAGACAACCTTCCATAATGACAAGGTTACCATCCATTGGAGTAAAAAAAATCTCGACAATAGACTACCTTCCATAATGACAAGGCTATAATCCATTGGAGTAACAAAGATATCGATAACAGACTACCTTCAATAATGACAAGGCTACCATCCATTGAAGTAAAAAAAATCTCAACAAAATACAACCTTCCATAATGACAAGGCTACCATCCATTGGAGTAACAAAGATATCGACAACAGACTACCTTCAATAATGACAAGGCTACCATCCATTCGAGTAATAAAAATCTCGACAAAAGACTACCTTCCATAATGACAAGGCTACCTTCCATTGGTGTAACAAAAATCTCAACAACAGACTACCTTCCATAATGACAAGGCTACCATCCATTGGAGTAACACAAATCTCCATAAAAAACTACTTTCCATAATGATAAGGCTACCATTCATTGGAGTATTAAACATCTCGACAATAGACTACCTTCCATAATGACAAGGCTACCATCCATTGGAGTAACAAAAATCTCGATAAAAAACTACCTTCCATAATGATAAGGCTACCATCCATTGGAATAACAAAAATCTCGACAATAGATTACCTTCCATAATGACAAGGCTACCATCCATTGGATTAACAAAAATATGAACGACAGACTACCTTGCATAATGACAAGGCTATCATCCATTGGAGTAACAAAGATATCGATAATAGACTACCTTAAATAATGACAAGGCTACCATCCATTGGAGTAACAAAAATCTCGACAACAGACTACCATCCATAATTACAAGGCTACCATCCATTGGGGTAACGAAAATCTCGACAACAGACTACCTTCCATAATGACAAGTCTACCATCCATTGGAGTAAAAAAAATCTCGACAAAAGACTACCTTCCATAATGACAAGGCTACCATCCATTGGAGTAACAAAAATATGAACAATAGACTACCTTGCATAATGACAAGGCTATCATCCATTGGAGTAACAATGATATCGACAATAGACAAACTTCAATAATGACAAGGCTACCATCCATTGGAGTAACAAAAATCTCGATAAAAAACTACCTTCCATAATGATAAGGCTACCATCCATTGGAATAACAAAAATATCGACAATATACTACCTTCCATAATGACAAGGCTACCATCCATTGGAGTAACAAAAATCTCAACGACAGACTACCTTCCATAATGACAAGGTTACCATCCATTGGAGTAACAAAAATCTCGATAACAGATAACCTTCCATAATGACAAGGCTACAATCCATTGTAGTAACAAAGATATCGACAACATACAACCTTCCATAATGACAAGGCTTCCATCCAATGGAGTAATAAAAATATCGACAATAGACTATCTTCCATAACGACAAGGCTACCATCCATTGGAGTAACAAAAATCTCGACAACAGACTACCTTCCATAGTGACAAGGGTACCATCCATTGGAGTAACAAAAATATCAAAAAGAGACAAACTTCCATAATGACAAGGCTACCATCCATTGGAGTAACAAAAATCTCAACAACAGACTACCTTCCATAATGACAAGGCTATCATCCATTGGAGTAACAAAAATATGAACAACAGACTACCTTGCATAATGACAAGGCTATCATCCATTGGAGTAACAAAGATATCGACAATAGACTACCTTCAATAATTACATGGCTACCATCCATTGGAGTAACAAAAATGTCAACAAAAGACTACCTTCCATACTGACAAGGTTACCATCCATTGGAATAACAAAAATCTCGACTATAGACTATCTTCCATAATGACAAGGCTACCATCCATTGGAGTAACAAAAATTTGAACAAACTACCTTACATAATGACAAGGATACAATCCATTGGAGTAACAGAAATCTCAATGACAGACTACCTTCCATAATGACAAGGCTACAATCCATTGTAGTAATAGAAATCTCAACGACAGACTACCTTCCATAATGACAAGGTTACCATCCATTGGAGTAACAAAAATTTCGACAAAAGACTACCTTCCATAATTACAAGGCTACCATCCATTACGGTAACAAAAATCTCGACAAAAGACTACCTTCCATAATTACAAGGCTACCATCCATTACGGTAACAAAAATCTCGACAAAAGACTACCTTCAATAATGACAAGGCTACCATGCATTGGAGTAACAAAAATCTCAACAAAAAGCAAACTTCCATAATTACAAGGCTACCATCCATTGGGGTAACAAAAATCTCGACAATAGACTACCTTCCATAATGACAAGGCTACCATCCATTGGAGTAACAAAAATATCAACAAAAAACTACCTTCCATAATGACAAGGCTACCATCCATTGGAATAACAAAAATCTCAACAATAGACTACCTTCCATAATGACAAGGCTACCATCCACTGGAGTAACAAAAATCTCCATAAAAAACTACCTTCATAATGATAAGGCTACCATCCATTGGAATAACAAACATCTCGACAATAGACTACCTTCCATAATGACAAGGCTACCATCCATTGGAGTAACAAAAATGACGTCAAAAGACTACCTTCCATACTGACAAGGTTACCATCCATTGGACTAAAAAAAATCTCGACAATAGAATACCTTCCATAATGACAAGGCTATCATCCATTGGAGTAACAAAGATATCGATAACATACTACCTTCATTAATGACAAGGCTACCATCCATAGGAGTAACAAAAATCTCGACAAAATACTACCTTCCATAATGACAAGGCTACCATCCATTGGAGTAACAAAGATATCAACAACAGACTACCTTCAATAATGACAAGGCTACCATCCATTCGAGTAACAAAAATCTCGACAAAAGACTACCTTCCATAATGACAAGGTTACCATCCATTGGAGTAACAAAAATCTCGACAACAGACTACCTTCCATAATGACAAGGCTACCATCCATTGGAGTAACAAAAATCTCGATAAAAAAGTAACTTCCATAATGATAAGGCTACCATCCATTGGAATAACAAACATCTCGACAATAGACTACCTTCCATAATGACAAGGCTACCATCCATTCGAGTAACAAAAATGACGTCAAAAGACTACTTTCCATACTGACAATGTTACCATCCATTGGAATAACAAAAATCTCAACAACAGACTATCTTCCATAATGACAAGGCTAACATCCATTGGAGTAACAAAAATATGAACAACAGACCACCTTACATAATGACAAGGCTACAATCCATTGGAGTAACAAAATTCTAAACGACAGACAACCTTCCATAATGACAAGGTTACCATCAATTGGAGTAAAAAAATATCGACAATAGACTACCTTCCATAATGACAAGGCTATCATCCATTGGAGTAACAAAGATATCGATAAGAGACTACCTTCAATAATGACAAGGCTACCATCCATTGAAGTAAAAAAAATCTCAACAAAATACTACCTTCCATAATGACAAGTCTACCATCCATTAGAGTAACAAAGATATTGACAACAGAGTACCTTCAATAATGACAAGGCTACCATCCATTCAAGTAATAAAAATCTCGACAAAAGACTACCTTCCATAATGACATGGTTACCATCCATTGGAGTAACAAAAATCTCGACAATAAACTACCTTCCATAATGACAAGGCTATCATCCATTAGAGTAACAAAAATCTCGATAAAAAAGTAACTTCCATAATGATAAGGCTACCATCCATTGGAATAACAAAAATCTCGACAACAGACTACCTTCCATAATTACAAGGCTACCATCCATTGGGGTAACAAAAATCTCGACAATAGACTACCTTCCATAATGACAAGGCTACCATCCATTGGAGTAAAAAAAATCTCGACAACAGACTACCTTCCATAATGACAAGGCCACCATCCATTGGAGTAACAAAAATATGAACAACAGACTACCTTGCATAATGACAAGGCTATCATCCATTAGAGTAACAAAGATATCGACAATAGACTACCTTCAATAATGACAAGGCTACCATCGGTTGGAGTAATAAAAATCTCGACAAAGGACTACCTTCCATAATGACAAGGCTACCATCCATAGGAGTAAAAAAAATCTCGACAACAGACTACCTTCCATAATGACAAGGCTACCATCCATTGGAGTAACAAAACTATGAACAACAGACTACCTTGCATAATGACAAGGCTATACCCATTAGAGTAACAAAGAGATCGAAAATAGACTTCCTTAAATAATGACAAGGCTATCATCCATTAGAGTAACAAAGATATCGACAATAGACTACATTCAATAATGACAAGGCTACCATCCATTGGAGTAACAAAAATCTCGACAAAAGACTACCTTCCATAATGACAAGGTTACCATCCATTGGAGTAACAAAAATCTCGACAACAGACTACCTTCCATAATTACAAGGCTACCATCCATTGGGGTAACAAAAATCTCGACATCAGACTACCTAATTACATGGCTACCATCCATTGGACTAAAAAATATCTCGACAATAGACTACCTTCCATAATGACAAGGCTACCATCCATTGGAGTAACAAAAATGACGTCAAAAGACTACCTTCCATACTGACAAGGTTACCATCCATTGGAATAACAAACATCTCGACAATAGACTACCTTCCATAATGACAAGGCTACCATCCATTGGAGTAACCAAAATGACGTCAAAAGGCTACCTTCCATACTGACAAGGTTAACATCCATTGGAATAACAAACATCTCGACAATAGACTACCTTCCATAATGTCAAGGCTACTATCCATTGGAGTAACAAAAATAACATCGAGAGACTACCTTCCATACTGACAAGGTTACCACCCATTGAAATAACAAACATCTCGACAATAGACTACCTTCAATAATGACAAGGCTACCATCCATTGGAGTAACAAAAATAACGTCAAAATACTACCTTCTATACTGACAAGGTTACCATCCATTAGAATAACAAACATCTCTACAATAGACTACCTTCCATAATGACAAGGCTACCATCCATTGGAGTAACAAAAATAACGTCAAAAGACTACCTTCCATACTGACAAGGTTACCATCCATTGGAATAATAAACATCTCGATAATAGTTTACCTTCCATAATGACAAGGCTACCATCCATTGTAGTAACAAAAATGACGATAAAAGACTACCTTCCATACTGACAAGGTTACCATCCATTGGAATAACAAACATCTCGACAATAGACTACCTTCCATAATGACAAGGCTACCATCCATTGGAGTAACAAAAATGACATCAAAAGACTAACTTCCATACTGACAAGGTTACCATTCATTGGAATAACAAACATCTCGACAATAGACTACCTTCCATAATGACAAGGCTATCATCCATTGGAGTAACAAAAATGACGTCAAAAGACTACCTTCCATACTGACAAGGTTACCATCCATTGGAATAACAAACATCTCGACAATAGACTACCTTCCATAATGACAAGGCAACCATCCATTGGTGTAACAAAAATCTCAACAAAAGACTACCTTCCATAATTACAAGGCTACCATCCATTGGGGTAACAAAAATCTCGACAACAGACTACCTTCCATAATGACAAGGCTACCATCCATTGGAGTAACAAAAATCTCAACAAAAAACTACCTTCCATAATGACAAGGCTACCATCCATTGGAATAACAAAAATCTCAACAATAGACTACTTTCCATAATGTTAAGGCTACCATCCATTGGACTAACAAAAATCTCAACAAAAAACTACCTTCCATAATGACAAGGCTACCATCCATTGGAATAACAAAAATCTCCATAAAAAACTGCCTTCCATAATGATAAGGCTACCATCCATTGGAATAAAAAACATCTCGACAATAGACTACCTTCCATAATGACAAGGCTACCATCCATTCGAGTAACAAAAATGACGTCAAAAGACTACCTTCCATACTGACAAGGTTACCATCCATTGAAGTAAAAAAAATCTCAACAAAATACTACCTTCCATAATGACAAGGCTACCATCCATTGGAGTAACAAAGATATCGACAACAGAGTACCTTCAATAATGACAAGGCTACCATCCATTGGAGTAAGAAAAATCTCGACAACAAACTACCTTCCATAATGAAAAGACTACCATCCATTGGAGTAACAAAAATCTCGATAAAAAAGTAACTTCCATAATGATAAGGCTACCATCCATTGGAATAACAAAAATCTCGACAACAGACTACCTTCCATAATTACAAGGCTACCATCCATTGGGGTGACAAAAATCTCAACAATAGACTACCTTCCATAATGACAAGGCTACCATCCATTGGAGTAAAAAAAATCTCGACAACAGACTACCTTTCATAATGACAAGGCTACCATCCATTGGAGTAACAAAAATATGAACAACAGACTACCTTGCATAATGACAAGGCTATCATCCATTAGAGTAACAAAGATATCGATAATAGACTACCTTCAATAGTGACAAGGCTACCATCCGTTGGAGTAATAAAAATCTCGACAAAAGACTACCTTCCGTAATGACAAGGCTACCATCCATAGGAGTAAAAAAAATCTCGACAACATACTACTCTCCATAATGACAAGGCTACCATCCATTAGAGTAACAAAACTATGAACAACATACTACCTTGCATAATGACAAGGCTATCATCCATTAGAGTAACAAAGAGATTGACAATAGACTACCTTAAATAATGACAAGGCTATCATCCATTAGAGTAACAAAGATATCGACAATAGACTACCTTCAATAATGACAAGGCTACCATCCATTCGAGTAATAAAAATCTCGACAAAAGACTACCTTCCATAATGACAAGGTTACCATCCATTGGAGTAACAAAAATCTCGACAACAGACTACCTTCCATAATGACAAGGCTACCATCCATTGGAGTAACAAAAATCTCGATAAAAAAGTAACTTCCATAATGATAAGGCTACCATCCATTGGAATAACAAAAATCTCGACAACAGATTACCTTCCATAATTACAAGGCTACCATCCATTGGGGTGACAAAAATCTCGACAACAGACTACCTTCCATAGTGACAAGGCTACCATCCATTGGAGTAAAAAAAATCTCGACAACAGACTACCTTCCATAATGACAAAGCTACCATCCATTGGAGTAACAAAAATATGAACAACAGACTACCTTGCATAATGACAAGGCTATCATCCATTAGAGTAACAAAGATATCGACAATAGACTACCTTCAATAATGACAAGGCTACCATCCGTTGGAGTAACAAAAATCTGAACAACAGACTACCTTACATAATGACAAGGCTACAATCCATTGGAGTAACAAAATTCTAAACGACAGACAACCTTCTATAATGACAAGGTTACCATCCATTGGAGTAAAAAAAATCTCGACAATAGACTACCTTCCATAATGACAAGGCTATCATCTGTTGGAGTAATAAAGATTTCGATAACAGACTACCTTCAATAATGACAAGGCTACCATCCATTGAAGTAAAAAAAATCTCAACAAAATACAACCTTCCATAATGACAAGGCTACCATCCATTGGAGTAACAAAGATATCGACAACAGACTACCTTCAATAATGACAAGGCTACCATCCATTCGAGTAATAAAAATCTTGACAAAAGACTACCTTCCATAATGACAAGGTTACTATCCATTGGAGTAACAAAAATCTCGACTACAGACTACCTTTCATAATGACAAGGCTACCATCCATTGGAGTAACAAAAATCTCAACAACAGACTACCTTCCATAATGACAAGGCTAGCATCCATTTGAGTAACACAAATCTCCATAAAAAACTACCTTCCATAATGATAAGGCTACCATTCATCGGAGTAATAAACATCTCGACAATAGACTACCTTCCATAATGACAAGGCTACCATCCATTGGAGTAACAAAAATCTCGATGAAAAACTACCTTCCATAATGATAAGGCTACCATCCATTGGAATAACAAAAATCTCGACAATAGACTACCTTCCATAATGACAAGGCTACCATCCATTGGAGTAACAAAAATATAAACAACAGACTACCTTGCATAATGACAAGGCTATCATCCATCGGAGTAACAAAGATATCGATAATAGACTACCTTAAATAATGACAAGGCTACCATCCATTGGAGTAACAAAAATCTCGACAACAGACTACCATCCATAATTACAAGGCTACCATCCATTGGGGTAACAAAAATCTCGACAACAGACTACCTTCCATAATGACAAGTCTACCATCCATTGGAGTAAAAAAAATCTCGACAACAGACTACCTTCCATAATGACAAGGCTACCATCCATTGGAGTAACAAAAATATGTACAATAGACTACCTTGCATAATGACAAGGCTATCATCCATTGGAGTAACAAAGATATCGACAATAGACAACCTTCAATAATGACAAGGCTACCATCCATTGGAGTAACAAAAATCTCGATAAAAAACTACCTTCCATAATGATAAGGCTACCATCCATTGGGGTAACAAAAATCTCAACGACAGACTACCTTCCATAATGACAAGGTTACCATCCATTGGAGTAACAAAAATCTCGATAATAGATAACCTTCCATAATGAAAAGGCTACAATCCATTGTAGTAACAAAGATATCGACAACATACAACCTTCCATAATGACAAGGCTTCCATACAATGGAGTAATAAAAATATCGACAATAGACTATCTTCCATAACGACAAGGCTACCATCCATTGGAGTAACAAAAATCTCGACAACAGACTACCTTCCCTAGTGACAAGGTTACCATCCATTGGAGTAACAAAAATATCCAAAAGAGACAAACTTCCATAATGACAAGGCTACCATCCATTGGAGTAACAAAAATCTCAACAACAGACTACCTTCCATAATGAGAAGGCTACCATCCATTGGAGTAACAAAAATATGAACAACAGACTACCTTGCATAATGACAAGGCTATAATCCATTGGAGTAACAAAGATATCGACAATAGACTACCTTCAATAATGACATGGCTACCATCCATTGGAGTAACAAAAATGTCAACAAAAGACTACCTTCCATACTGACAAGGTTACCATCCATTGGAATAACAAAAATCTCGACTATAGACTATCTTCCATAATGACAAGGCTACCATCCATTGGAGTAACAAAAATTTGAACAAACTACCTTACATAATGACAAGGATACAATCCATTGGAGTAACAGAAATCTCAATGACAGACTACCTTCTATAATGACAAGGCTACAATCCATTGTAGTAATAGAAATCTCAACGACAGACTACCTTCCATAATGACAAGGTTACCATCCATTGGAGTAAAAAAAATTTCGACAAAAGACTACCTTCCATAATTACAAGGCTACCATCCATTACGGTAACAAAAATCTCGACAAAAGACTACCTTCAATAATGACAAGGCTACCATCCATTGGAATAACAAAAATCTCAACAATAGACTACCTTCAATAATGACAAGGCTACCATCCACTGGAGTAACAAAAATGACGTCAAAAGACTACCCTCCATACTGACAAGGTTACCATCCATTGGACTAAAAAAAATCTCGACAATAGAATACCTTCCATAATGACAAGGCTATCATCCATTGGAGTAACAAAGATATCGATAACATACTACCTTCATTAATGACAAGGCTACCATCCATAGGAGTAACAAAAATCTCGTCAAAATACTACCTTCCATAATGACAAGGCTAACATCCATTGGAGTAACAAAGATATCGACAACAGACTACCTTCAATAATGACAAGGCTACCATCCATTCGAGTAACAAAAATCTCGACAAAAGACTACCTTCCATAATGACAAGGTTACCATCCATTGGAGTAACAAAAATCTCGACAACAGACTACCTTCCATAATGACAAGGCTACCATCCATTGGAGTAAAAAAAATCTCGATAAAAAAGTAACTTCCATAATGATAAGGCTACCAACCATTGGAGTAACAAAAATATGAACAACAGACTACCTTGCATAATGACAAGGCTATCATCCATTAGAGTAACAAAGATATCGACAATAGACTACCTTCAATAATGACAAGGCTACCATCCATTGGAGTAATAAAAATCTCGACAAAAGACTACCTTCAATAATGACAAGGCTACCATCCATAGGAGTAAAAAAAATCTCGACAAAAGACTACCTTCCATAATGACAAGGCTACCATCCATTGGAGTAACAAAAATATGTACAATAGACTACCTTGCATAATGACAAGGCTATCATCCATTGGAGTAACAAAGATATCGACAATAGACAACCTTAAATATTGACAAGGCTACCATCCATTGGAGTAACAAAAATCTCGATAAAAAACTACCTTCCATAATGATAAGGCTACCATCCATTGGAATAACAAAAATAACGACAATATACTACCTTCCATAATGACAAGGCTACCATCCATTGGAGTAACAAAAATCTCAACGACAGACTACCTTCCATAATGACAAGGTTACCATCCATTGGAGTAACAAAAATCTCGATAACAGATAACCTTCCATAATGACAAGGCTACAATCCATTGTAGTAACAAAGATATCGACAACATACAACCTTCCATAATGACAAGGCTTCCATCCAATGGAGTAATAAAATATCGACAATAGACTATCTTCCATAACGACAAGGCTACCATCCATTAGAGTAACAAAAATCTCGACAACAGACTACCTTCCATAGTGACAAGGGTACCATCCATTGGAGTAACAAAAATATCCAAAAGAGACAAACTTCCATAATGACAAGGCTACCATCCATTGGAGTAACAAAAATCTCAACAACAGACTACCTTCCATAATGAGAAGGCTACCATCCATTGGAGTAACAAAAATATGAACAACAGACTACCTTGCATAATGACAAGGCTATAATCCATTGGATTAACAAAGATATCGACAATAGACTACCTTCAATAATGACATGGCTACCATCCATTGGAGTAACAAAATTGTCAACAAAAGACTACCTTCCATACTGACAAGATTACCATCCATTGGAATAACAAAAATCTCGACTATAGACTATCTTCCATAATGACAAGGCTACCATCCATTGGAGTAACAAAAATTTGAACAAACTACCTTACATAATGACAAGGATACAATCCATTGGAGTAACAGAAATCTCAATGACAGACTACCTTCCATAATGACAAGGCTACAATCCATTGTAGTAATAGAAATCTCAACGACAGACTACCTTCCATAATGACAAGGTTACCATCCATTGGAGTAACAAAGATTTCGACAAAAGACTACCTTCCATAATTACAAGGCTACCATCCATTACGGTAACAAAAATCTCGACAAAAGACTACCTTCAATAATGACAAGGCTACCATGCATTGGAGTAACAAAAATCTCAACAAAAAACAACCTTCCATAATTACAGGGCTACCATCCATTGGGGTAACAAAAATCTCGACAATAGACTACCTTCCATAATGTCAAGGCTACCATCCATTGGAGTAACAAAAATATCAACAAAAAACTACCTTCCAAAATGACAAGGCTACCATCCATTGGAATAAGAAAAATCTCAACAATAGACTACCTTCAATAATGACAAGGCTACCATCCACTGGAGTAACAAAAATCTCCATAAAAAACTACCTTCCATAATGATAAGGCTACCATCCATTGGAATAACAAACATCTCGACAATAGACTACCTTCCATAATGACAAGGCTACCATCCATTGGAGTAACAAAAATGACGTCAAAAGACTACCTTCCATACTGACAAGGTTACCATCCATTGGACTAAAAAAAATCTCGACAATAGAATACCTTCCATAATGACAAGGCTATCATCCATTGGAGAAACAAAGATATCGATAACTTACTACTTTCATTAATGACAAGGCTACCATCCATAGGAGTAACAAAAATCTCGATAAAATACTACCTTCCATAATGACAAGGCTACCATCCATTGGAGTAACAAAGATATCGACAACAGACTACCTGCAATAATGAAAAGGCTACCATCCATTCGAGAAACAAAAATCTCGACAAAAGACTACCTTCCATAATGACAAGGTTACCATCCATTGGAGTAACAAAAATCTCGACAACAGACTACCTTCCATAATGACAAGGCTACCATCCATTGGAGTAAAAAAAATCTCGATAAAAAAGTAACTTCCATAATGATAAGGCTACCAACCATTGGAGTAACAAAAATATGAACAACAGACTACCTTGCATAATGACAAGGCTATCATCCATTAGAGTAACAAAGATATCGACAATAGACTACCTTCAATAATGACAAGGCTACCATCCATTGGAGTAATAAAAATCTCGACAAAAGACTACCTTCCATAATGACAAGGCTACCATCCATAGGAGTAAAAAAAATATCGACAAAAGACTACCTTCCATAATGACAAGGCTACCATCCATTGGAGTAACAAAAATATGTACAATAGACTACCTTGCATAATGACAAGGCTATCATCCATTGGAGTAACAAAGATATCGACAATAGACAACCTTAAATATTGAGAAGGCTACCATCCATTGGAGTAACAAAAATCTCGATAAAAAACTACCTTCCATAATGATAAGGCTACCATCCATTGGAATAACAAAAATATCGACAATATACTACCTTCCATAATGACAAGGCTACCATCCATTGGAGTAACAAAAATCTCAACGACAGACTACCTTCCATAATGACAAGGTTACCATCCATTGGAGTAACAAAAATCTCGATAACAGATAACCTTCCATAATGACAAGGCTACAATCCATTGTAGTAACAAAGATATCGACAACATACAACCTTCCATAATGACAAGGCTTCCATCCAATGGAGTAATAAAAATATCGACAATAGACTATCTTCCATAACGACAAGGCTACCATCCATTGGAGTAACAAAAATCTCGACAACAGACTACCTTCCATAGTGACAAGGGTACCATCCATTGGAGTAACAAAAATATCCAAAAGAGACAAACTTCCATAATGACAAGGCTACCATCCATTGGAGTAACAAAAATCTCAACAACAGACTACCTTCCATAATGAGAAGGCTACCATCCATTGGAGTAACAAAAATATGAACAACAGACTACCTTGCATAATGACAAGGCTATAATCCATTGGATTAACAAAGATATCGACAATAGACTACCTATAATAATGACATGGCTACCATCCATTGGAGTAACAAAATTGTCAACAAAAGACTACCTTCCATACTGACAAGATTACCATCCATTGGAATAACAAAAATCTCGACTATAGACTATCTTCCATAATGAGAAGGCTACCATCCATTGGAGTAACAAAAATTTGAACAAACTACCTTACATAATGACAAGGATACAATCCATTGGAGTAACAGAAATCTCAATGACAGACTACCTTCCATAACGACAAGGCTACAATCCATTGTAGTTATAGAAATCTCAACGACAGACTACCTTCCATAATGACAAGGTTACCATCCATTGGAGTAACAAAGATTTCGACAAAAGACTACCTTCCATAATTACAAGGCTACCATCCATTACGGTAACAAAAATCTCGACAAAAGACTACCTTCAATAATGACAAGGCTACCATGCATTGGAGTAACAAAAATCTCAACAAAAAACAACCTTCCATAATTACAAGGCTACCATCCATTGGGGTAACAAAAATCTCGACAATAGACTACCTTCCATAATGTCAAGGCTACCATCCATTGGAGTAACAAAAATATCAACAAAAAACTACCTTCCAAAATGACAAGGCTACCATCCATTGGAATAAGAAAAATCTCAGCAATAGACTACCTTCAATAATGACAAGGCTACCATCCACTGGAGTAACAAAAATCTCCATAAAAAACTACCTTCCATAATGATAAGGCTACCATCCATTGGAATAACAAACATCTCGACAATAGACTACCTTCCATAATGACAAGGCTACCATCCATTGGAGTAACAAAAATGACGTCAAAAGACAACCTTCCATACTGACAAGGTTACCATCCATTGGACTAAAAAAAATCTCGACAATAGAATACCTTCCATAATGACAAGGCTATCATCCATTGGAGTAACAAAGATATCGATAACTTACTACCTTCATTAATGACAAGGCTACCATCCATAGGAGTAACAAAAATCTCGATAAAATACTACCTTCCATAATGACAAGGCTACCATCCATTGGAATAACAAAGATATCGACAACAGACTACCTTCAATAATGAAAAGGCTACCATCCATTCGAGTAACAAAAATCTCGACAAAAGACTACCTTCCATAATGACAAGGTTACCATCCATTGGAGTAACAAAAATCTCGACAACAGACTACCTTCCATAATGACAAGGCTACCATCCATTGGAGTAAAAAAAATCTCGATAAAAAAGTAACTTCCATAATGATAAGGCTACCAACCATTGGAGTAACAAAAATATGAACAACAGACTACCTTGCATAATGACAAGGCTATCATCCATTAGAGTAACAAAGATATCGACAATAGACTACCTTCAATAATGACAAGGCTACCATCCATTGGAGTAATAAAAATCTCGACAAAAGACTACCTTCCATAATGACAAGGCTACCATCCATAGGAGTAAAAAAAATCTCGACAAAAGACTACCTTCCATAATGACAAGGCTACCATCCATTGGAGTAACAAAAATATGTACAATAGACTACCTTGCATAATGACAAGGCTATCATCCATTGGAGTAACAAAGATATCGACAATAGACAACCTTAAATATTGACAAGGCTACCATCCATTGGAGTAACAAAAATCTCGATAAAAAACTACCTTCCATAATGATAAGGCTACCATCCATTGGAATAACAAAAATATCGACAATATACTACCTTCCATAATGACAAGGCTACCATCCATTGGAGTAACAAAAATCTCAACGACAGACTACCTTCCATAATGACAAGGTTACCATCCATTGGAGTAACAAAAATCTCGATAACAGATAACCTTCCATAATGACAAGGCTACAATCCATTGTAGTAACAAAGATATCGACAACATACAACCTTCCATAATGACAAGGCTTCCGTCCAATGGAGTAATAAAAATATCGACAATAGACTATCTTCCATAACGACAAGGCTACCATCCATTGGAGTAACAAAAATCTCGACAACAGACTACCTTCCATAGTGACAAAGGTACCATCCATTGGAGTAACAAAAATATCCAAAAGAGACAAACTTCCATAATGACAAGGCTACCATCCATTGGAGTAACAAAAATCTCAACAACAGACTACCTTCCATAATGAGAAGGCTACCATCCATTGGAGTAACAAAAATATGAACAACAGACTACCTTGCATAATGACAAGGCTATAATCCATTGGATTAACAAAGATATCGACAATAGACTACCTTCAATAATGACATGGCTACCATCCATTGGAGTAACAAAAATGTCAACAAAAGACTACCTTCCATACTGGCAAAATTACCATCCATTGGAATAACAAAAATCTCGACTATAGACTATCTTCCGTAATGACAAGGCTACCATCCATTGGAGTAACAAAAATTTGAACAAACTACCTTACATAATGACAAGGATACAATCCATTGGAGTAACAGAAATCTCAATGACAGACTACCTTCCATAATGACAAGGCTACAATCCATTGTAGTAATAGAAATCTCAACGACAGACTACCTTCCATAATGACAAGGTTACCATCCATTGGAGTAACAAAAATTTCGACAAAAGACTACCTTCCATAATTACAAGGCTACCATCCATTACGGTAACCAAAATCTCGACAAAAGACTACCTTCAATAATGACAAGGCTACCATGCATTGGAGTAACAAAAATCTCAACAAAAAACAACCTTCCATAATTACAAGGCTACCATCCATTGGGCAAACAAAAATCTCGACAATAGACTACCTTCCATAATGTCAAGGCTACCATCCATTGGAGTAACAAAAATATCAACAAAAAACTACCTTCCAAAATGACAAGGCTACCATCCATTGGAATAACAAA
Organism: Vicia faba; assembly: GCA_948472305.1. NCBI lineage: Eukaryota > Viridiplantae > Streptophyta > Magnoliopsida > Fabales > Fabaceae > Vicia > Vicia faba. The sequence continues at coordinate 582,212,154 of OX451739.1, read as the reverse complement.
AATCTCAACAATAGACTACCTTCCATAATGACAAGGCTACCATCCAATGGAGTAACAAAAATCTCCATAAAAAACTACCTTCATTAATGACAAGGCTACCATCCATAGGAGTAACAAAAATCTCGACAAAATACTACCTTCCATAATGACAAGGCTACCATCCATTGGAGTAACAAAGATATCGACAATAGACTACCTTCAATAATGACAAGGCTACCATCCATTCGAGTAACAAAAATCTCGACAAAAGACTACCTTCCATAATGACAAGGTTACCATCCATTGGAGTAACAAAAATCTCGACAACTGACTACCTTCCATAATGACAAGGCTACCATCCATTGGAGTAAAAAAAATCTCGATAAAAAAGTAACTTCCATAATGATAAGGCTACCAACCATTGGAGTAACAAAAATATGAACAACAGACTACCTTGCATAATGACAAGGCTATCATCCATTAGAGTAACAAAGATATCGACAATAGACTACCTTCAATAATGACAAGGCTACCATCCATTGGAGTAATAAAAATCTCGACAAAAGACTACCTTCCATAATGACAAGGCTACCATCCATAGGAGTAAAAAAAATCTCGACAAAAGACTACCTTCAATAATGACAAGGCTACCATGCATTGGAGTAACAAAAATCTCAACAAAAAACAACCTTCCATAATTACAAGGCTAAGATCCATTGGGGTAACAAAAATCTTGACAATAGACTACCTTCCATAATGTCAAGGCTACCATCCATTGGAGTAACAAAAATATCAACAAAAAACTACCTTCCATAATGACAAGGCTACCATCCATTGGAATAACAAAAATCTCAACAATAGACTACCTTCCATAATGTTAAGGCTACCATCCATTGGAGTAACAAAAATCTCCATAAAAAACTACCTTCCATAATGATAAGGTTACCATCCATTCCAGTAACAAAAATGACGTCAAAAGACTACCTTCTATACTGACAAGGTTACCATCCATTGGAATAACAAAAATCTCAACAACAGACTATCTTCCATAATGACAAGGCTAACATCCATTGGAGTAACAAAAATATGAACAACAGACTACCTTACATAATAACAAGGCTACAATCCATTGGAGTAACAAAATTCTAAACGACAGACAACCTTCCATAATGACAAGGTTACCATCCATTGGAGTAAAAAAAATATCGACAATAGACTACCTTCCATAATGACAAGGCTATCATCCATTGGAGTAACAAAGATATCGATAACAGACTACCTTCAATAATGACAAGGCTACCATCCATTGAAGTAAAAAAAATCTCAACAAAATACTACCTTCCATAATGACAAGGCTACCATCCATTGGAGTAACAAAGATATAGACAACAGAGTACCTTCAATAATGACAAGGCTACCATCCATTCTAGTAATAAAAATCTCGACAAAAGACTACCTTCCATAATGACAAGGTTACCATCCATTGGAGTAACAAAAATCTCGACAATAAACTACCTTCCATAATGACAAGGCTACCATCCATTGCAGTAACAAAAATCTCGATAAAAAAGTAACTTCCATAATGATAAGGCTACCATCCATTGGAATAACAAAAATCTCGACAACAGACTACCTTCCATAATTACAAGGCTACCATCCATTGGGGTAACAAAAATCTCGACAACAGACTACCTTGCATAATGACAAGGCTACCATCCATTGGAGTAAAAAAAATCTCGACAACAGACTACCTTCCATAATGAAAAGGCCACCATCCATTGGAGTAACAAAAATATGAACAACAGACTACCTTGCATAATGACAAGGCTATCATCCATTAGAGTAACAAAGATATCGATAATAGACTACCTTCAATAATGACAAGGCTACCATCCGTTGGAGTAATAAAAATCTCGACAAAGGGCTACCTTCCATAATGACAAGGCTACCATCCATAGAAGTAAAAAAAATCTCGACAACAGACTACCTTCCATAATGACAAGGCTACCATCCATTGGAGTAACAAAACTATGAACAATAGACTACCTTGCATAATGACAAGGCTATACTCATTAGAGTAACAAAGAGATCGAAAATAGACTACCTTAAATAATGACAAGGCTATCATCCATTAGAGTAACAAAGATATCGACAATAGACTACATTCAATAATGACAAGGCTACCATCCATTGGAGTAACAAAAATCTCGACAAAAGACTACCTTCCATAATGACAAGGTTACCATCCATTGGAGTATCAAAAATCTCGACAACAGACTACCTTCCATAATTACAAGGCTACCATCCATTGGGGTAACAAAAATCTCGACATCAGACTACCTAATTACATGGCTACCATCCATTGGACTAAAAAATATCTCGACAATAGACTACCTTCCATAATGACAAGGCTACCATCCATTGGAGTAACAAAAATGACGTCAAAAGACTACCTTCCATACTGACAAGGTTACCATCCATTGGAATAACAAACATCTCGACAATAGACTACCTTCCATAATGACAAGGCTACCATCCATTGGAATAACAAAAATGACGTCAAAAGGCTACCTTACATACTGACAAGGTTACCATCCATTGGAATAACAAACATCTCGACAATAGACTACCTTCCATAATGTCAAGGCTACCATCCATTGGAGTAACAAAAATGACGTCGAGAGACTACCTTCCATACTGACAAGGTTACCATCCATTGGAATAACAAACATCTCGACAATAGACTACCTTCCATAATGACAAGGCTACCAACCATTGGAGTAACAAAAATAACGTCAAAAGACTACCTTCCATACTGACGAGGTTACCATCCATTGGAATAACAAACATCTCGACAATAGACTACCTTCCATAATGTTAAGGCTACCATCCATTGGAATAACAAAAATCTCCATAAAAAACTACCTTCCATAAAGATAAGGCTACCATCCATTGGAATAACAAACATCTCGACAATAGACTACCTTCCATAATGACAAGGCTACCATCCATTCGAGTAACAAAAATGACGTCAAAAGACTACCTTCCATACTGACAAGGTTACCATCCATTGGAATAACAAAAATCTCAACAACAGACTATCTTCCATAATGACAAGGCTACCATCCATTGGAGTAACAAAAATCTGAAGAACAGACTACCTTACATAATGACAAGGCTACAATCCATTGGAGTAACAAAATTCTAAACGACAGACAACCTTCCATAATGACAAGGTTACCATCCATTGGAGTAAAAAAAATCTCGACAGTAGACTACCTTCCATAATTACAAGGCTATCATCAATTGGAGTAACAAAGATATCGATAACAGACTACCTTCAATAATGACAAGGCTACCATCCATTGAAGTAAAAAAAATCTCAACAAAATACTACCTTCCATAATGACAAGGCTACCATCCATTGGAGTAACAAAGATATCGACAACAGAGTGCCTTCAATAATGACAAGGCTACCATCCATTCGAGTAATAAAAATCTCGACAAAAGACTACCTTCCATAATGACAAGGTTACCATCCATTGGAGTAACAAAAATCTCGACAACAAACTACCTTCCATAATGACAAGACTACCATCCATTGGAGTAACAAAAATCTCGATAAAAAAGTAACTTCCATAATGATAAGGCTACCATCCATTGGAATAACAAAAATCTCGACAACAGACTACCTTCCATAAATACAAGGCTACCATCCAGTGGGGTGACAAAAATCTCAACAATAGACTACCTTCCATAATGACAAGGCTACCATCCATTGGAGTAAAAAAAATCTCGACAACAGACTACCTTTCATAATGACAAGGCTACCATCCATTGGAGTAACAAAAATATGAACAACAGACTACCTTGCATAATGACAAGGCTATCATCCATTAGAGTAACAAATATATCGATAATAGACTACCTTCAATAGCGTCAAGGCTACCATCCATTGGAGTAATAAAAATCTCGAAAAAAGACTACCTTCCATAATGACAAGGCTACCATCCATAGGAGTAAAAAAAATCTCGACAACATACTACCTTCCATAATGACAAGGCTACCATCCATTAGAGTAACAAAACTATGAACAATAGACTACCTTGCATAATGACAAGGCTATCATCCATTAGAGTAAAAAAGAGATTGATAATAGACTACCTTAAATAATGACAAGGCTATCATCCATTAGAGTAACGAAGATATCGACAATAGACTACCTTCAATAATGACAAGGCTACCATCCATTCGAGTAATAAAAATCTCGACAAAAGACTACCTTCCATCATGACAAGGTTACCATCCATTGGAGTAACAAAAATCTCGACAACAGACTACCTTCCATAATGACAAGGCTACCATCCTTTGGAGTAACAAAAATCTCGATAAAAAAGTAACTTCCATAATGATAAGGCTACCATCCATTGGAATAACAAAAATCTCGACAACAGACTACCTTCCATAATTACAAGGCTACCATCCATTGGGGTAACAAAAATCTCGACAACAGACTACCTTCCATAATGACAAGGCTACCATGCATTGGAGTAAAAAAAATCTCAACAAAAAACAACCTTCCATAATTACAAGGCTACCATCCATTGGAGTAACAAAAATATGAACAACAGACTACCTTCCATAATGTCAAGGCTATCATCCATTGGAGTAACAAAGATATCGACAATAGACTACCTTCAATAATGACAAGGCTACCATCCGTTGGAGTAATAAAAATCTCGACAAAGGACTACCTTCCATAATGACAAGGCTACCATCCATAGGAGTAAAAAAAATCTCGACAACAGACTACCTTACATAATGACAAGGCTACCATCCATTGGAGTAACAAAACTATGAACAACAGACTACCTTGCATAATGACAAGGCTATACCCATTAGAGTAACAATGAGATCGACAATAGACTACCTTAAATAATGACAAGGCTATCATCCATTAGAGTAACAAAGATATCGACAATAGACTACATTCAATAATGACAAGGCTACCATCCATTGGAGTAACAAAAATCTCGACAAAAGACTACCTTCCATAATGACAAGGTTACCATCCATTGGAGTAACAAAAATCTCGACAACTGACTACCTTCCATAATTACAAGGCTACCATCCATTGGGGTAACAAAAATCTCGACATCAGACTACCTAATTACAAGGCTACCATCCATTGGACTAAAAAATATCTCGACAATAGACTACCTTCCATAATGACAAGGCTACCATCCATTGGAGTAACAAAAATGACGTCAAAAGACTACCTTCCATACTGACAAGGTTACCATCCATTGGAATAACAAACATCTCGACAATAGACTACCTTCCATAATGACAAGGCTACCATCAATTGGAGTAACAAAAATGACGTCAAAAGACTACCTTCCATACTGACAAGGTTACCATTCATTGGAATAACAAACATCTCGACAATAGACTACCTTCCATAATGACAAGGCTACCATCCATTGGAGTAACAAAATTGACGTCGAGAGACTACCTTCCATACTGACAAGGTTACCATCCATTGGAATAACAAACATCTAGACAATAGACTACCTTCCATAATGACAAGGCTACCATCCATTGGAGTAACAAAAATAACGTCAAAAGACTACCTTCCATACTGACAAGGTTACCATCCATTGGAATAAAAAACATCTCGACAATAGACTACCTTCCATAATGACAAGGCTACCATCCATTGGAGTAACAAAAATGACGTCAAAAGACTACCTTCCATACTGACAAGGTTACCATCCATTGGAATAACAAACATCTCGACAATAGACTACCTTCCATAATGACAAGGCTACCATCCATTGTAGTAACAAAAATAACGTTAAAAGACTACCTTCCATACTGACAAGGTTACCATCCATTGGAATAACAAACATCTCGACAATAGACTACCTTCCATAATGACAAGGCTACCATCCATTGCAGTAACAAAAATGACATCAAAAGACTACCTTCCATACTGACAAGGTTACCATCCATTGGAATAACAAACATCTCGACAATAGACTACCTTCCATATTGACAAGGCTACCATCCATTGGAGTAACAAAAATGACGTCAAAAGACTGCCTTCCATAATGACAAGGTTACCATCCATTGGAATAACAAACATCTCGACAATAGACTACCTTCAATAATGACAAGGCAACCATCCATTGGTGTAACAAAAAGTTCAACAAAAGACTACATTCCATAATTACAAGGCTACCATCCATTGGGGTAACAAAAATCTCGACAACAGACTACCTTCCATAATGACAAGGCCACCATCCATTGGAGTAACAAAAATCTCATCAAAAAACTACCTTCCATAATGACAAGGCTACCATCCATTGGAATAACCAAAATCTCAATAATAGACTACTTTCCATAATGTTAAGGCTACCATCCATTGAAGTAATAAATATCTCAACAAAAAAATACTTTCCATAATGACAAGGCTACCATCCATTGGAATAACAAAAATCTCAACAATAGACTACCTTCCATAATGTTAAGGCTACCATCCATTGGAGTAACAAAAATATCCATAAAAAACTACCTTCCATAATGATAAGGCTATCATCCATTGGAATAACAAACATCTCGACAATAGACTACCTTCCATAATGACAAGGCTACCATCCATTCGAGTAACAAAAATGACGTCAAAAGACTACCTTCCATACTGACAAGGTTACCATCCATTGGAATAACAAAAATCTCAACAACAGACTATCTTCCATAATGACAAGGCTACCATCCATTGGAGTAACAAAAATCTGAACAACAGACTACCTTACATAATGACAAGGTTACAATCCATTGGAGTAACAAAATTCTAAACGACAGACAACCTTCCATACTGACAAGGTTACCATCCATTGGAGTAAAACAAATCTCGACAATAGACTACCTTCAATAATGACAAGGCTATTATCCATTGGAGTAACAAAGATATCGATAACAGACTACCTTCAATAATGACAAGGCTACCATCCATTAAAGTAAAAAAAATCTCAACAAAATACTACCTTCCATAATGACAAGGCTACCATCCATTGGAGTAACAAAGATATCGACAACAGAGTACCTTCCATAATGACAAGGCTACCATCCATTGGAGTAACAAAAATCTCGATAAAAAAGTAACTTCCATAATGATAAGGCTACCATCCATTGGAATAACAAAAATCTCGACAACAAACTACCTTCCATAATTACAAGGCTACCATCCATTGGGGTAACAAAAATCTCGACAACAGACTACCTTCCATAATGACAAGGCTACCATGCATTGGAGTAAAAAAAATCTCAACAAAAAACAACCTTCCATAATTACAAGGCTACCATCCATTGGAGTAACAAAAATATGAACAACAGACTACCTTCCATAATGTCAAGGCTATCATCCATTGGAGTAACAAAGATATCGACAATAGACTACCTTCAATAATGACAAGGCTACCATCCGTTGGAGTAATATAAATCTCGACAAAGGACTACCTTCCATAATGACAAGGCTACCATCCATAGGAGTAAAAAAAATCTCGACAACAGACTACCTTACATAATGACAAGGCTACCATCCATTGGAGTAACAAAACTATGAACAACAGACTACCTTGCATAATGACAAGGCTATACCCATTAGAGTAACAATGAGATCGACAATAGACTACCTTAAATAATGACAAGGCTATCATCCATTAGAGTAACAAAGATATCGACAATAGACTACATTCAATAATGACAAGGCTACCATCCATTGGAGTAACAAAAATCTCGACAAAAGACTACCTTCCATAATGACAAGGTTACCATCCATTGGAGTAACAAAAATCTCGACAACAGACTTCCTTCCATAATTACAAGGCTACCATCCATTGGGGTAACAAAAATCTCGACATCAGACTACCTAATTACAAGGCTACCATCCATTGGACTAAAAAATATCTCGACAATAGACTACCTTTCATAATGACAAGGCTACCATCCATTGGAGTAACAAAAATGACGTCAAAAGACTACCTTCCATACTGACAAGGTTACCATCCATTGGAATAACAAACATCTCGACAATAGACTACCTTCCATAATGACAAGGCTATCATCCATTGGAGTAACAAAAATGACGTCAAAAGACTACCTTCCATACTGACAAGGTTACCATTCATTGGAATAACAAACATCTCGACAATAGACTACCTTCCATAATGACAAGGCTACCATCCATTGGAGTAACAAAATTGACGTCGAGAGACTACCTTCCATACTGATAAGGTTACCATCCATTGGAATAACAAACATCTAGACAATAGACTACCTTCCATAATGACAAGGCTACCATCCATTGGAGTAACAAAAATAACGTCAAAAGACTACCTTCCATACTGACAAGGTTACCATCCATTGGAATAAAAAACATCTCGACAATAGACTACCTTCCATAATGACAAGGCTACCATCCATTGGAGTAACAAAAATGACGTCAAAAGACTACCTTCCATACTTACAAGGTTACCATCCATTGGAATAACAAACATCTCGACAATAGACTACCTTCCATAATGACAAGGCTACCATCCATTGTAGTAACAAAAATGACGTTAAAAGACTACCTTCCATACTGACAAGGTTTCCATCCATTGGAATAACAAACATCTCGACAATAGACTACCTTCCATAATGACAAGGCTACCATCCATTGCAGTAACAAAAATGACATCAAAAGACTACCTTCCATACTGACAAGGTTACCATCCATTGGAATAACAAACATCTCGACAATAGACTACCTTCCATATTGACAAGGCTACCATCCATTGGAGTAACAAAAATGACGTCAAAACACTACCTTCCATATTGACAAGGTTACCATCCATTGGAATAAAAAACATCTCGACAATAGACTACCTTCCATAATGACAAGGCAACCATCCATTGGTGTAACAAAAAGTTCAACAAAAGACTACATTCCATAATTACAAGGCTACCATCCATTGGGGTAACAAAAATCTCGACAACAGACTACCTTCCATAATGACAAGGCTACCATCCATTGGAGTAACGGAAATCTCAACAAAAAACTACCTTCCATAATGACAAGGCTACCATCCATTGGAATAACAAAAATCTCAACAATAGACTACTTTCCATAATGTTAAGGCTACCATCCATTGGAGTAACAAATATCTCAACAAAAAAATACCTTCCATAATGACAAGGCTACCATCCATTGGAATAACAAAAATCTCAACAATACACTACCTTCCATAATGTTAAGGCTACCATCCATTGGAGTAACAAAAATATCCATAAAAAACTACCTTCCATAATGATAAGGCTACCATCCATTGGAATAACAAACATCTCGACAATAGACTACCTTCCATAATGACAAGGCTACCATCCATTCGAGTAACAAAAATGACGTCAAAAGACTACCTTCCATACTAACAAGGTTACCATCCATTGGAATAACAAAAATCTCAACAACAGACTATCTTCCATAATGACAAGGCTACCATCCATTGGAGTAACAAAAATCTGAACAACAGACTACCTTACATAATGACAAGGCTACAATCCATTGGAGTAACAAAATTCTAAACGACAGACAACCTTCCATAATGACAAGGTTACCATCCATTGGAGTAAAAAAAATCTCAACAATAGACTACCTTCCATAATGACAAGGCTATTATCCATTGGAGTAACAAAGATATCGATAACAAACTACCTTCATTAATGACAAGGCTACCATCCATTGAAGTAAAAAAAATCTCAACAAAATACTACCTTCCATAATGACAAGGCTACCATCCATTGGAGTAACAAAGATATCGACAACAGAGTACCTTCAATAATGACAAGGCTACCATCCATTCGAGTAATAAAAATCTCGACAAAAGACTACCTTCCATAATGACAAGGTTACCATCCATTGGAGTAACAAAAATCTCGACAACAAACTACCTTCCATAATGACAAGGCTACCATCCATTGGAGTAACAAAAATCTCGATAAAAAAGTAACTTCCATAATGATAAGGCTACCATCCATTGGAATAACAAAAATCTCGACAACATACTACCTTCCATAATTATAAGGCTACCATCCATTGGGGTGACAAAAATCTCGACAACAGACTACCTTCCATAATGACAAGGCTACCATCCATTGGAGTAAAAAAACATCTCGACAACAGACTACCTTTCATAAAGACAAGGCTAGCATCCATTGGAGTAACAAAAATATGAACAACAGACTACCTTGCATAATGACAAGGCTATCATCCATTAGAGTAACAAAGATATCGACAATAGACAACCTTCAATAGTGACAAGGCTACCATCCGTTGGAGTAATAAAAATCTCGTCAAAAGACTACCTTCCATAATGACAAGGCTACCATCCATAGGAGTAAAAAAAATCTAGACAACAGACTACCTACCATAATGACAAGGCTACCATCCATTGGAGTAACAAAACTATGAACAACAGACTACCTTGCATAATGACAAGGCTATCATCCATTAGAGTAACAAAGAGATTGACAATAGACTACCTTAAATAATGACAAGGCTATCATCCATTAGAGTAACAAAGATATCGACAATAGACTACCTTCAATAATGACAAGGCTACCATCCATTGGAGTAACAAAAATCTCGACAAATAACTACCTTCCATAATGACAAGGTTATCATCCATTGGAGTAACAAAAATCTAGACAACAGACTACCTTCCATAATTACAAGGCTACCATCCATTAGGGTAACAAAAATATCGACATCAGAATACCTAATTACAAGGCTACCATCCGTTGGACTAAAAAATATCTCGACAATAGACTACCTTCCATAATGAAAAGGCTACCATCCATTGGAGTAACAAAAATGACGTCAAAAGACTACCTTCCATACTGACAAGGTTACCATCCATTGGAATAACAAACATCTCGACAATAGACTACCTTCCATAATGACAAGGCTACCATCCATTGGAATAACAAAAATGACGTCAAAAGACTACCTTCCATACTGACATGGTTACCATCCATTGGAATAACAAACATCTCGACAATAGACTACCTTCCATAATGACAAGGCAACCATCCGTTGGTGTAACAAAAAGTTCAACAAAAGACTACCTTCCATAATTACAAGGCTACCATCCATTGGGGTAACAAAAATCTCGACAACAGACTACCTTCCATAATGACAAGGCTACCATCCATTGGAGTAACAAAAATCTCAACAAAAAACTACCTTCCATAATGACAAGGTTACCATCCATTGGAATAACAAAAATCTCAACAATAGACTACTTTCCATAATGTTAAGGCTACCATCCATTGGAGTAACAAATATCTCAACAAAAAAATACCTTCCATAATGACAAGGCTACCATCCATTGGAATAACAAAAATCTCAACAATAGACTACCTTCCATAATGTTAAGGCTACCATCCATTGGAGTAACAAAAATATCCATAAAAAACTACCTTCCATAATGATAAGGCTACCATCCATTGGAATAACAAACATCTCAACAATAGACTACCTTCCATAATGACAAGGCTACCATCCATTCGAGTAACAAAAATGACGTAAAAAGACTACCTTCCATACTGACAAGGTTACCATCCATTGGAATAACAAAAATCTCAACAACAGACTATCTTCCATAATGACAAGGCTACCATCCATTGGAGTAACAAAAATCTGAACAACAGACTACCTTACATAATGACAAGGTTACAATCCATTGGAGTAACAAAATTCTAAACGACAGACAACCTTCCATACTGACAAGGTTACCATCCATTGGAGTAAAACAAATCTCGACAATAAACTACCTTCCATAATGACAAGGCTATTATCCATTGGAGTAACAAAGATATCGATAACAGACTACCTTCAATAATGACAAGGCTACCATCCATTGAAGTAAAAAAAATCTCAACAAAATACTACCTTCCATAATGACAAGGCTACCATCCATTGGAGTAACAAAGATATCGACAACAGAGTACCTTCCATAATGACAAGGCTACCATCCATTGGAGTAACAAAAATCTCGATAAAAAAGTAACTTCCATAATGATAAGGATACCATCCATTGGAATAACAAAAATCTCGACAACAAACTACCTTCCATAATTACAAGGCTACCATCCATTGGGGTAACAAAAATCTCGACAACAGACTACCTTCCATAATGACAAGGCTACCATGCATTGGAGTAAAAAAAATCACAACAAAAAGCAACCTTCCATAATTACAAGGCTACCATCCATTGCAGTAACAAAAATATGAACAACAGACTACCTTCCATAATGTCAAGGCTATCATCCATTGGAGTAACAAAGATATCGACAATAGACTACCTTCAATAATGACAAGGCTACCATCCGTTGGAGTAATAAAAATCTCGACAAAGGACTACCTTCCATAATGACAAGGCTACCATCCATAGGAGTAAAAAAAATCTAGACAACAGACTACCTTACATAATGACAAGGCTACCATCCATTGGAGTAACAAAACTATGAACAACAGACTACCTTGCATAATGACAAGGCTATACCCATTAGAGTAACAAAGAGATCGACAATAGAATACCTTAAATAATGACAAGGCTATCATCCATTAGAGTAACAAAGATATCGACAATAGACTACATTCAATAATGACAAGGATACCATCCATTGGAGTAACAAAAATCTCGACAAAAGACTACCTTCCATAATGACAAGGTTACCATCCATTGGAGTAACAAAAATCTCGACAACAGACTTCCTTCCATAATTACAAGGCTACCATCCATTGGGGTAACAAAAATCTCGACATCGGACTACCTAATTACAAGTCTACCATCCATTGGACTAAAAAATATCTCGACAATAGACTACCTTCCATAATGACAAGGCTACCATCCATTGGAGTAACAAAAATGACGTCAAAAGACTACCTTCCATACTGACAAGGTTACCATCCATTGGAATAACAAACATCTCGACAATAGACTACCTTCCATAATGACAAGGCTACCATCCATTGGAGTAACCAAAATGACGTCAAAAGACTACCTTCCATACTGACAAGGTTACCATTCATTGGAATAACAAACATCTCGACAATAGACTACCTTCCATAATGACAAGGCTACCATCCATTGGAGTAACAAAATTGACGTCGAGAGACTACCTTCCATACTGACAAGGTTACCATCCATTGGAATAACAAACATCTAGACAATAGACTACCTTCCATAATGACAAGGCTACCATCCATTGGAGTAACAAAAATAACGTCAAAAGACTACCTTCCATACTGACAAGGTTACCATCCATTGGAATAAAAAACATCTCGACAATAGACTACCTTCCATAATGACAAGGCTACCATCCATTGGAGTAACAAAAATGACGTCAAAAGACTACCTTCCATACTTACAAGGTTACCATCCATTGGAATAACAAACATCTCGACAATAGACTACCTTCCATAATGACAAGGCTACCATCCATTGTAGTAACAAAAATGACGTTAAAAGACTACCTTCCATACTGACAAGGTTACCATCCATTGGAATAACAAACATCTCGACAATAGACTACCTTCCATAATGACAAGGCTACCATCCATTGCAGTAACAAAAATGACATCAAAAGACTACCTTCCATACTGACAAGGTTACCATCCATTGGAATAACAAACATCTCGACAATAGACTACCTTCCATAATGACAAGGAAACCGTCCATTGGTGTAACAAAAATATCAACAAAAGACTACCTTCCATAATTACAAGGCTACCATCGATTGGGGTAACAAAAATCTCAAGGATAGACTACCTTCCATAATGACAAGGTTACCATCCATTGGAGTACAAAAATTTCGACAAAAGACTACCTTTCATAATTACAAGGCAACAATCCATTGGGGTAACAAAAATCTCGACAACAGACTACTTTCCATAATGACAAGGCAACCATCGATTGGTGTAAGAAAAATCTCAACAAAAGACTACCTTCCATAATTACAAGGCTACCCTCAATTGGGGTAACAAAAATCTCGACAACAGACTACCTTCCATAATGACAAGGCTACCATCCATTAGAGTAACACAAATCTCAACAAAAAACTACCTTCCATAATGACAAGGCTACCATCCATTGGAATAACAAAAATCTCAACAATAGACTACCTTCCATAATGACAAGGCTACCATCCATTGGAGTAACAAAAATCACCATAAAAAACTACCTTCCATAATAATAATGCTACCATCCATTGGAATAACAAACATCTCGACAATAGACTACCTTCAATAATGACAAGGCTACCATCCATTGGAGTAACAAAAATGATGTCAAAAGACTACCTTCCATACTGACAAGGTTACCATCCATTGGAATAACAAAAATCTCGACAACAGACTATCTTCCATAATGACAAGGCTACCATCCATTGGAGTAACAAAAATCTGAACAACAGACTACGTTACATAATGACAAGGCTGAAATCCATTGGAGTAACAAAAATCTAAAGGACAGACAACCTTCCATAATGACAAGGTTACCATCCATTGGAGTAAAAAAAATCTCGACAATAGACTACCTTCCATAATGACAAGGCTATCATCCATTGGAGTAACAAAGATATCGATAACAGACAACCTTCAATAATGACAAGGCTACCATCCATTGGAGTAACAGAAATCTCGACAAAATTCTACCTTCCATAATGACAAGGCTACCATCCATTGGAGTAAGAAAGATATCGACAACAGACTACCTTCAATAATGACAAGGCTACCATCCATTCGAGTAACAAAAATCTCGACAAAAGACTACATTCCATAATGACAAGGTTACCATCCATTGGAGTAACAAACATCTCGACAATAGACTACCTTCCATAATGACAAGGCTACCATCCATTGGAGTAACAAAAATGACGTCAAAAGACTACCTTCCATACTGAAAAGGTTACCATCCATTGGAATAACAAACATCTTGACAATAGACTACCTTCCATAATGACAAGGTTACCTTCCATTGGAGTAACAAAAATGACGTCAAAAGACTACTTTCCATACTGACAAGGTTACCATGCATTGGAATAACAAACATCTCGACAATAGACTACCTTCCATAATGACAAGGCTACCATCCATTGGAGTAACAAAAATGACGTCAAAAGACTACCTTCCATACTGACAAGGTTACCATCCATTGGAATAATAAACATCTCGACAATAGACTACCTTCCATAATGACAAGGCAACCGTCCATTGGTGTAACAAAAATATCAACAAAAGAATACCTTCCATAATTACAAGGCTACCATCGATTGGGTTAACAAAAATCTCAACGATAGACTACCTTCCATAATGACAAGGTTACCATCCATTGGAGTAACATAAATTTCGACAAAAGACTACCTTTCATAATTACAAGGCTACCATCCCTTGGGGTAACAAAAATCTCGACAACAGACTACTTTTCATAATGACAAGGCAACCACCATTGGGGTAAGAAAAATCTCAACAAAAGACTACCTTCCATAATTACAAGGCTACCCTCAATTGGGGTAACAAAAATCTCGACACAAGACTACCTTTCAAAATGACAAGGCTACCATCCATTAGAGTAACAAAAATCTCAACAAAAAACTACCTTCCATAATGACAAGGCTACCATCCATTGGAATAACAAAAATCTCAACAATAGACTACCTTCCATAATGACAAGGCTACCATCCATTGGAGTAACAAAAATCACCATAAAAAACTACCTTCCATAATGATAAGGTTACCATCCATTGGAATAACAAAAATCTCGACAACAGACTATCTTCCATAATGACAAGGCTACCATCCATTGGAGTAACAAAAATCTGAACAACAGACTACCTTACATAATGACAAGGCTACAATCCATTGGAGTAACAAAAATCTAAAGGACAAACTACCTTCTAGAATGACAAGGCAACCGTCCATTGGTGTAACAAAAATATCAACAAAAGACTACCTTCCGTAATTACAAGGCTACCATCGATTGGGGTAACAAAAATCTCAACGATAGACTACCTTCCATAATGATAAGGTTACCATCCATTGGAGTACAAAAATTTCGACAAAAGACTACCTTTCATAATTACAAGGCTACAATCCATTGGGGTAACAAAAATCTCGACAACAGACTACTTTCCATAATGACAAGGCAACCATCCATTGGTGTAAGAAAAATCTCAACAAAAGACTACCTTCCATAATTACAAGGCTACCCTCAATTGGGGTAACAAAAATCTCGACAACAGACTACCTTCCATAATGACAAGGCTACCATCCATTAGAGTAACAAAAATCTCAACAAAAAACTACCTTCCATAATGAAAAGGCTACCATCCATTTGAATAACAAAAATCTCAACAATAGACTACCTTCCATAATGACAAGGCTACCATCCATTGGAGTAACAAAAATCACCATAAAAAACTACCTTCCATAATGATAAGGCTACCATCCATTGGAATAACAAACATCTCGACAATAGACTACCTTCCATAATGACAAGGCTACCATCCAACGGAGTAACAAAAATGATGTCAAAAGACTACCTTCCATACTGACAAGGTTACCATCCATTGGAATAACAAAAATCTCAACAACTGACTATCTTCCATAATGACAAGGCTACCATCCATTGGAGTAACAAAAATCTGAACAACAGACTACGTTACATAATGACAAGGCTACAATCCATTGGAGTAACAAAAATCTAAAGGACACACAACCTTCCATAATGACAAGGTTACCATCCATTGGAGTAAAAAAAATCTCGACAATAGACTACCTTCCATAATGACAAGGTTATCATCCATTGGAGTAACAAAGATATCGATAACAAACTACCTTCAATAATGACAAGGCTACCATCCATTGGAGTAACAAAAATCTCGACAAAATACTACCTTCCATAATGACAAGGCTACCATCCATTGGAGTAACAAAGATATCGACAACAAACTACCTTCAATAATGACAAGGCTACCATCCATTCGAGTAAAAAAAATCTCGACAAAAGACTACATTCCATAATGACAAGGTTGCCATCCATTGGAGTAACAAACATCTCGGCAATAGACTATCTTCCATAATGACAAGGCTACCATCCATTGGAGTAACAAAAATGACGTTAAAAGACTACCTTCCATACTGAAAAGGTTACCATCCATTGGAATAACAAACATCTCGACAATAGACTACCTTCCATAATGACAAGGCTACCATCCATTGGAGTAACAAAAATGACGTCAAAAGACTACTTTCCATACTGACAAGGTTACCATGCATTGGAATAACAAACATCTCGACAATAGACTACCTTCCATAATGACAACGCTACCATCCATTGGAGTAACAAAAATGACGTCAAAAGACTACCTTCCATACTGACAAGGTTACCATCCATTGGAATAATAAACATCTCGACAATAGACTACATTCCATAATGACAAGGCAACCGTCCATTGGTGTAACAAAAATATCAACAAAAGACTACCTTCCATAATTACAAGGCTACCATCGATTGGGGTAACAAAAATCTCAACGATAGACTACCTTCCATAATGACGAGGTTACCATCCATTGGAGTAACAAAAATTTCGACAAAAGACTACCTTTCATAATTACAAGGCTACCATCCATTGGTGTAACAAAAATATCGACAATAGACTACTTTCCATAATGACAAGGCAACCATCCATTGGGGTAAGAAAAATCTCAACAAAAGACTACCTTCCATAATTACAAGGCTACCCTCAATTGGGGTAACAAAAATCTCGACAACAGACTACCTTCCATAATGACAAGGCTATCATCCATTAGAGTAACAAAAATCTCAACAAAAAACTACCTTCCATAATGACAAGGCTACCATCCATTGGAATAACAAAAATCTCAACAATAGACTACCTTCCATAATGACAAGGCTACCATCCATTGGAGTAACAAAAATCACCATAAAAAACTACCTTCCATAATGATAAGGTTACCATCCATTGGAATAACAAAAATCTCGACAACAGACTATCTTCCATAATGACAAGGCTACCATCCATTGGAGTAACAAAAATCTGAACAACAGACTACCTTACATAATGACAAGGCTACAATCCATTGGAGTAAAAAAAATCTAAAGGACAGACAACCTTCCATAATGACAAGGCTACCATCCATTGGAGTAACAAAAATGACGTCAAAAGGCTACTTTCCATACTGACAAGGTTACCATGCATTGGAATAACAAACATCTCGACAATAGACTACCTTCCATAATGACAAGGCTACCATCCATTGGAGTAACAAAAATCTCGACAAAATACTACCTTCCATAATGACAAGGCTACCATCCATTGGAGTAACAAAGATATCGACAACAGACTACCTTCAATAATGACAAGGCTACCATCCATTCGAGTAACAAAAGTCTCGACAAAAGACTACATTCCATAATGACAAGGTTAGCATCCATTGGAGTAACAAAAATCTCGACAACAAACTACCTTCCATAATGACAAGGCTACCATCCATTGGAGTAACAAAAATCTTGATAAAAAAGTAACTTCCATAATGATAAGGCTACCATCCATTGGAATAACAAAAATCTCGGCAATAGACTACCTTCCATAATTACAAGGCTACCATCCATTGGGGTAACAAAAATATCGACAACAGACTACCTTCCATAATGACAAGGCTACCATCCATTGGAGTAAAAAAAATCTCGACAACAGACTACCTTCCATAATGACAAGGCTACCATCCATTGGAGTAACAAAAATATGAACAACAGACTACCTTGCATAATGACAAGACTATCATCCATTATAGTAACAAAGATATCAACAATAGACTACCTTCAATAATGACAAGGCTACCATCCATTGGAATAACAAAAATCTCGAAAAAAGACTACCTTCCATAATGATAAGGCTACCATCCATAGGAGTAAAAAAAATCTCGACAACAGACTACCTTCCATAATGACAAGGCTACCATCCATTGGAGTAACAAAAATATGAACAACAGACTACCTTGCATAATGACAAGGCTATCATCCATAAGAGTAAAAAAGATATCAACAATAGACTACATTCAATAATGACAAGCCTATCATCCATTAGAGTAACAAAGATATCGACAATAGACTACCTTCAATAATGATAAGGCTACCATCCATTGGAATAACAAACATCTCGACCATAGACTACCTTCCATAATGACAAGGCTACCATCCATTGGGGTAACAAAAATCTCGACAACAGACTACCTAATTACAGGGCTACCATCTATTGGACTACAAAATATCTCAACTATAGACTACCTTCCGTAATGACAAGGCTACCATCCATTGGAGTAACAAAGATATCGATAAAAAACTACCTTTAATAATGACAAGGCTACCATCCATTGGAGTAACAAAAATCTCGACAAAATACTACCTTCCATAATGACAAGGCTACCATCCATTGGAGTAACAAAAATATGAACAACAGACTACATTGCATAATGACAAGGCTATCATCCATTGGAGTAACAAAAATCTCGACAAAAGACTACCTTCCATAATTACAAGGCTACCATCCAGTGGGGTAAAAAAAATCTCGACAACAGACTACCTTCCATAATGACAAGGCTACCATCCATTGGAGTAACAAAAATCTCAACAAAAAACTACCTTCCATAATGACAAGGCTACCATCCATTGGAATAACAAAAATATCAACAATAGACTACCTTCCATAATGACAATGCTACCATCCATTGGAGTAACAAAGATATCGACAACGGACTACCTTCAATAATGACAAGGCTACCATCCATTCGAGTAACAAAAATATCGACAAAAGACTACCTTCCATAATGACAAGGTTATCATCCATTGGAGTAACAAAGATATCGATAACAAACTACCTTCAATAATGACAAGGCTACCATCCATTGGAGTAACAAAAATCTCGAAAAAATACTACCTTCCATAATGACAAGGCTACCATCCATTGGAGTAACAAAAATATGAACAACAGACTACGATGCATAATTACAAGGCTATCATCCATTGGAGTAACAAAAATCTTGACAAAATACTACCTTCCATAATTACAAGGCTACCATCCATTAGGGTAACAAAAATCTCCATAAAAAACTACCTTCCATAATGATAAGGCTACCATCCATTGGAATAACAAACATCTCGACCATAGACTACCTTCCATAATGACAAGGCTACCATCCATAGGAGTAACCAAAATCTCGATAAAAAACTACCTTCCATAATGATAAGGCTATCATCCATTACAATAAAAAAAATCTCGACAATAGACTACCTTCCATAATGACAAAGCTACCATCAATTGGAGTAACAAAAATATGAACAAAATACTACCTTGCATAATGACAAGGCCATCATCCATTGGAGTAACAAAGATATCGACAATATACTACCTTAAATAATAACAAGGCTACCATCCATTAGAGTAACAAAAATGACGTCAAAAGACTACCTGCCATACTAACAAGTTTACCATCCATTGGAATAACAAAAATCTCGACAACAGACTATCTTCCATAATGACAAGGCTACCATCCATTGGAGTAACAAAAATCTGAACAACAGACTACCTTACATAATGCCAAGGCTACAATCCATTGGAGTAAAAAAAATCTAAACAATAGACAACCTTCCATAATGACAAGGTTACCATCCATTGGAGTAAAAAATATCTCAACAATAGACTACCTTTCATAATGACAAGGTTATCATCCATTGGAGTAACAAAGATATCGACAAAAGACTACCTTCCATAATGACAAGGCTAACATCCATTGGAGTAACAAAAATATGAACAACAGACTACCTTGCATAATGATAAGGCTATCATCCATTATAGTAACAAAGATATCGACAATAGACTACCTTACATAATGACAAGGCTACCATCCATTGGAGTAACAAAAATCTCGACAAAAGACTAGCTTCCATAATGACAAGGCTACCATCCATAGGAGTAAAAAAAATCTCGACAACAGACTACCTTCAATAATGACAAGGCTACCATCCTTTGGAGTAACAAAAATATGAATAACAGACTACCTTGCATAATGGCAAGGCTATCATCCATTAGAGTAAAAAATATATCGATAATAGACTACCTTCAATAATGACAAGGCTATCATCCATTAGAGTAACAAAGATATCGACAATAGACTACCTTCAATAATGACAAGGCTACCATCCATTGAAGTAACAAAAATCTCGACAAAAGACTACTTTCCATAATGACAAGGTTACCATCCATTGGAGTAACAAAAATCTCCACAACAGACTACCTTCCATAATTACAAGGCTACCATCCATTGGGGTAACAAAAATCTCGACAACAGACTACCTAATTACAAGTCTACCATCTATTGGACTACAAAATTTCTCGACAATAGACTACCTTCCGTAATGAAAAGGCTATCATCCATTAGAGTAACAAAGTTATCGATAACAAACTACCTTTAATAATGACAAGGCTACCATCCATTGGAGTAACAAAAATATCGACAAAATACTACCTTCCATAATGACAAGGCTACCATCCATTAGAGTAACAAACATATGAACAACAGACTACGTTACATAATGACAAGGCTATCATCCATTGGAGTAACAAAAATCTCAACAAAAGACTACCTTCCATAATTACAAGGCTACAATCCATTGGGGTAACAAAAATCTCGACAACAGACTACCTTTCATAATGACAAGGCTACAATCCATTGGAGTTACAAAAATCTCAACAAAAAACTACCTTCCATAATGACAAGGCTACCATCCATTGGAATAACAAAAATCTCAACAATATACTACCTTCCATAATGACAAGGCGGTTGGAGTAACAAAAATCTCCATAAAAAACTACCTTCCATAATGATAAGGCTACCATCCATTGGAATAACAAACATCTCGACCATAGACTACCTTCCATAATGACAAGGCTACCATCCATTGGAGTAACAAAAATCTCGATAAAAAACTACCTTCCATAATGATAAGGCTATCATCCATTGGAATAACAAAAATCTCGACAATAGACTACCTTCCATAATGACAAGGCTACCTTCCATTGGAGTAATAAAAATATGAACATTAGACTACCTTGCATAATGACAAGGCCATCTTCCATTAGAGTAACAACGAAATCGACAATATACTAAGTTAAATAATGACAAGGCTACCATCCATTGGAGTAACAAAAATGACGTCAAAAGACTGCCTTGCATACAGATAAGGTTACCATCCATTGGAATAACAAAAATCTCGACAACAGACTATCTTCCATAATGACAAGGCTACCATCCATTGGAGTAACAAAAATCTGAACAACTGACTAACTTACATAATGAGAAGGCTACAATCAATTGGAGTAACAAAAATCTAAACGAAAGACAACCTTCCATAATGACAAGGTTACCATCCATTGGAGGAAAAAAAATCTCGACAATAGACTACCTTCCATAATGACAAGGCTATCATCCATTGGAGTAACAAAGATATCAATAACAGACTACCTTCAATAATGACAAGGCTACCATCCATTGGAGTAACAAAAATCTCGACAAAATACTACCCTCCATAATAACAAGGCTATCATCCATTGGAGTAACAAAGATATCAATAACAAACTACCTTCAATAATGACAAGGTTACCATCCATTGGAGTAACAAAAATCTCGATAAAAGACTACCTTCCATACTAAGAAGGTTACCATCCATTCGAATAACAAAAATCTCGACTACAGACTATCTTCCATAATGACAAGGCTACCATTCATTGGAGTAACAAAAATCTGAACAACAAACTACCTTACATAATGACAAGGCTACCATCCATTGGAGTAACAAAAATATGAACAACAGACTACGTTGAATAATGACAAGGCTATCACCCATTGGAGTAACAAAAATCTCGACAAAATACTACCTTCCATAATTACAAGGCTACCATCCATTGGGGTAACAAAAATCTCGACAACAGACTACCTTCCATAATGACAAGGCTACCATCCATTGGAGTAAGAAAAATCTCAACAAAAAACTACTTCCATAATGACAAGGCTACCATCCATTGGAATAACAAAAATCTCAACAATAGATTACCTTCCATAATGACAAGGCCACCATCCATTGGAGTAACAAAAATCTCCATAAAAAACTACCTTCCATAATGATAAGGCTACCATCCATTGGAATAACAAACATCTCGACCATAGACTACCTTCCATAATGACAAGGCTATCATCCATTGGAGTAACAAAGATATCGAAAACAAACTACCTTCAATAATGACAAGGCTACCATCCATTGGAGTAACAAAAATCTCGAAAAAATACTACCTTCCATAATGACAAGGCTACCATCCATTGGAGTAACAAAAATATGAACAACAGACTACGTTGCATAATGACAAGGCTATCATCCATTGGAGTAACAAAAATCTTGACAAAATACTACCTTCCATAATTACAAGGCTACCATCCATTAGGGTAACAAAAATCTCCATAAAAAACTACCTTCCATAATGATAAGGCTACCATCCATTGGAATATCAAACATCTCGACCATAGACTACCTTCCATAATGACAAGGCTACCATCCATAGGAGTAACCAAAATCTCGATAAAAAACTACCTTCCATAATGATAAGGCTATCATCCATTACAATAAAAAAAATCTCGACAATAGACTACCTTCCATAATGACAAGGCTACCATCAATTGGAGTAACAAAAATATGAACAACATACTACCTTGCATAATGACAAGGCCATCATCCATTGGAGTAATAAAGATTACGACAATATACTACCTTAAATAATAACAAGGCTACCATCCATTAGAGTAACAAAAATGACGTCAAATGACTACCTGCCATACTGACAAGGTTACCATCCATTGGAATAACAAAAATCTCGACAACAGACTATCTTCCATAATGACAAGGCTACCATCCATTGGAGTAACAAAAATCTGAACAACATACTACCTTACATAATGCCAAGGCTACAATCCATTGGAGTAAAAAAAATCTAAACAATAGACAACCTTCCATAATGACAAGGTTACCATCCATTACAGTAAAAAAAATCTCAACAATAGACTACCTTTCATAATGACAAGGTTATCATCCATTGGAGTAACAAAGATATCGATAACAAACTACCTTCAATAATGACAAGGCTAACATCCATTGGAGTAACAAAAATCTCGACAAAATACTACCTTCCATAATGACAAGGCTATCATCCATTGGAGTAACAAAGATATCGACAATAGATAACCTTCAATAATGACAAGGCTACCATCCATTCGAGTAACAAAAATCTCGACAAAAGACAACCTTCCATAATGACAAGGTTACCATCCATTGGAGTAACAAAAATTTCGACAACATACTACCTTCGATAATGACAAGGCTACCATCCATTGGAGTAAAAAAAATCTCGACAACAGACTACCTTCCATATTGACAAGGCTACCATCCATTGGAGTAACAAAAATATGAACAACTAAATACCTTACATAATGACAAGGCTATCATCCATTAGAGTAACAAAGATATCGACAATAGACTACCTTCCATAATGACAAGGCTACCATCCATTGGAGTAACAAAGATATCAACAATAGACTACCTTCAATGATGACAAGGCTACCATCCATTGGAGTAACAAAAATCTCGACAACAGACTACCTTACATAATGACAAGGTTAGAATCCATTGGAGTAACAAAAATCTCAACGATAGAATACCTTCCATAATGACAAGGTTACCATCCATTGGAGTAACAAAAATCTCGACAATAGACTACCTTCCATAATTACAAGGCTACCATCCAGTGGGGTAAGAAAAATCTCGACAACAGACTACCTTCCATAATTACAAGGCTACCAGCCATTGGAGTAAAAAATATCTCGACAATAGACTACCTTCCATAATGACAAGGCTATCATCCATTGGAGTAACATTGACATCAATAACAAACTACCTTCAATAATGACAAGGCTACCATCCATTGGAGTAACAAAAATCTCGACAAAATACTACTTTCCATAATGACAAGGCTACCATCCATTGGAGTAACAAAAATATGAACAACAGACTACGTTGCATAATGACAAGGCTATCATCAATTAGAGTAACAAATATATCGATAATAGACTACCTTAAATAATGACAAAGCTACAATCCAGTGGAGTAACAAAAATCTCGATAAAAGACTACCTTCCATACTGACAAGGTTACCATCCATTGGAATAAAAAAAATCTCGACTACAGACTATCTTCCACAAAGACAAGGCTATCATCCATTGGAGTAACAAAAATCGGAACAACAGACTACCTTACATAATGACAAGGCTAAAATCCATTGGAGTAACATAAATCTCAATGACAGACTACCTTCCATAATGACAAGGTAATCATCCATTCGAGTAACAAAAATCTTGACAAAAGACTACCTTCCATAATGACAAGGTTACCATCCATTGGAGTAACAAAAATCTCGACAACAGACTACCTTCCATAATGAGAAGGCTACCATCCATTGGAGTATCAAAAATCTTGATAAAAAAGTAACTTCCATAATGATAAGACTACCATCCATTGGAATAACAAAAATCTCGACAACAAACTACCTTCCATAATGACAAGGCTACCATCCATTGGGGTAACAAAAATCTCGACAATAGACTACCTTCGATAATGACAAGGCTACCATCCATTGGAGTAAAAAAAATCTCGACAACAGACTACCTTCCATATTGACAAGGCTACCATCCATTGGAGTAACAAAAATATGAACAACTAAATACCTTACATAATGACAAGGCTATCATCCATTAGAGTAACAAAGATATCGACAATAGACTACCTTCCATAATGACAAGGCTACCATCCATTGGAGTAACAAAGATATCACCAATAGACTACCTTCAATGATGACAAGGCTACCATCCATTGGAGTAACAAAAATCTCGACAAAAGACTACCTTACATAATGACAAGGCTATAATCCATTGGAGTAACAAAAATCTCAACGACAGAATACCTTCCATAATGACAAGGTTACCATCCATTGGAGTAACAAAAATCTCGACAACAGACTACCTTCCATAATTACAAGGCTACCATCCAGTGGGGTAAGAAAAATCTCGACAACAGAATACCTTCCATAATTATAAGGCTACCAGCCATTGGAGTAAAAAATATCTCGACAATAGACTACCTTCCATAATGACAAGGCTATCATCCATTGGAGTAACATTGATATCAATAACAAACTACCTTCAATAATGACAAGGCTACCATCCATTGGAGTAACAAAAATCTCGACAAAATACTACTTTCCATAATGACAAGGCTACCATCCATTGGAGTAACAAAAATACGAACAACAGACTACGTTGCATAATGACAAGGCTATCATCAATTGGAGTAACAAATATATCGATAATAGACTACCTTAAATAATGACAAAGCTACAATCCATTGGAGTAACAAAAATCTCGATAAAAGACTACCTTCCATACTGACAAGGTTACCATCCATTGGAATAACAAAAATCTCGACTACAGACTATCTTCCATAATGACAAGGCTACCATGCATTGGAGTAACAAAAATCTGAACAACAGACTACCTTCCATAATGACAAGGTAATCATCCATTGGGGTAACAAAAATCTCGACAACAGACTACCTTCCATTATGACAAGGCTACCATCCATTGGAGTAAAAAAAATCTCAACAACAGACTACCATCCATTGGAGTAACAAAAATCTCGACAACAGACTACCTTCCATAATGACAAGGCAACCATCCAGTGGAGTAAAAAAAATCTCAACAAAAGACTACCTTCCAAAATGTCAAGGCTACCATCCATTGGAGTATCAAAAATTTCGACAACAGACTTCCTTCCATAATGACAAGGCTACCATCCATTGGAGAAACACAAATTTGAACAACATACTATAGACTACCTTCAATAATGAAAAGGCTATAATCCACTGGATTAACAAACATATCGACTATAGACTACCTTCAATAATGAAAAGGCTACCATCCATTGGAGTAACAAAAATCTCGACAAAAGACTACCTTCCATACTGACAAGGTTACCATGAATTGGAATAACAAAAATATTGACTACAGACTATCTTCCATAATGACAAGGCTACCATCCATTGGAATAACAAAAATCTGAACAATAGACTAACTTACATAATGACAAGGCTACAATCCATTCGAGTAACAGATATCTCAATGACAGACTACCTTCCATAATGACAAGGTTACCATCCATTGGGGTAACAAAAATCTCGACAACAGACTACCTTCCATAATTACAAGGCTACCATCCATTGGAGTAAAAAATATCTCGACAATAGAGTACCTTCCATAATGACAAGGCTATCATCCATTGGAGTAACAAAGATATCAATAACAAACTACCTTCAATAATGACATGGCTACCATCCAATGGAGTAACAAAAATCTCGATAAAAGACTACCTTCCATACTGACAAGGTTACCATCCATTGGAATAACAAAAATCTCGACTATAGACTATCTTCCATAATGACAAGGATATCATCCATTGGAGTAACAACAATCTGAACAACAGACTACCTTACATAATGACAAGGCTACAATCCATTGGAGTAACCAAAATCTCAATGACAGACTACCTTCCATAATGACAAGGTTATCATCCATTGGAGTAACAAAAATCTCGACAACAGACTACCTTCCATAATTAAAAGGCTACCATCCATTGGGGTAACAAAAATCTGGACAACAGACTACCTTCCATAATGACATGGCTACCATCCATTGGAGTAAAAAAAATCTCAACAAAAGACTACCTTCCATAATGACAAGGCTACCATCCATTGGAGTAACAAAAATCTCGACAATAGACTACCTTCCATAATGACAAGGCTACCATCCATTGGAGTAAAAAAAATCTAACCAACAGAATACCTTCCATAATGACAAGGCTACCATCCATTGGAGTATCAAAAAACTCGACAACAGACTTCCTTCCATAATGACAAGGCTACCATCCATTGGAGTAACACAAATATGAATAACAGACTACCTTGCATAATGACAAGGCTATCATCCACTGGAGTAACAAAGATATCGACAATAGACTACCTTCAACAATGAAAAGGCTACCATCCATTGGAGTAACAAAAATCTCGACAAAAGACTACCTTCCATATTGACAAGGTTACCATCAATTGGCATAACAAAACTATCGACTACAGACTATCTTCCATAATGACAAGGCTACCATCCATTGGAGTAACAAAAATCTGAATAATAGACTAACTTACATAATGACAAGGCTACAATACATTCGAGTAACAGAAATCTCAACGACAGACTACCTTCCATAATGACAAGGTTACCATCCATTGGAGTAAGAAAAATCTCGACAACAGAATACCTTCCATAATTACAAGGCTACCATCCATTCGGGTAACAAAAATCTCGACAACAAACTACCTTCCATAATTACAAGGCTACCATCCATTGGAGTAAAAAATATCTCGTCAATAGAGTACCTTCCATAATAACAAGGCTATCATCCATTGGAGTAACAAAGATATCAATAACAAACTACCTTCAATAATGACAAGGCTACCATCCATTGGAGTAACAAAAATCTCGATAAAAGACTACCTTCCATACTAAGAAGGTTACCATCCATTGGAATAACAAAAATCTCGACTACAGACTATCTTCCATAATGACAAGGCTACCATTCATTGGAGTAACAAAAATCTGAACAACAAACTACCTTACATAATGACAAGGCTACAATCCATTGGAGTAACAGAAATCTCAATGACAGACTACCTTCCATAATGACAAGGTTTTCATCCATTGGAGTAACAAAAATCTCGACAACAGACTACCTTCCACAATTAAAAGGCTACCATCCATTGGGGTAACAAAAATATCGAAAACAGACTACCTTCCATAATGACAAGGCTACCATCCATTGGAGTAAAAAAAATCTCAACAATAGACTACCTTCCATAATGACAAGGCTACCATCCATTGGAGTAACAAAAATCTCGACAATAGACTACCTTCCATAATGACAAGGCTACCATCCATTGGAGTAAAAAAATCTAACCAACAGAATAGCTTCCATAATGACAAGGCTACCATCCATTGGAGTAACAAAAATCTCGACAATAGACTTCCTTCCATAATGACAAGGCTACCATCCATTGGAGTAATAAAAATATGAACAACACACTACCTTGCATAATGACAAGGCTATCATCCATTGGAGTAACAAAGATATCGATAATAGACTACCTTCAATAATGACAAGGCTACCATCCATTGGAGTAACAAAAATCTCGACAAAAGACTACCATCCATAATGACAAGGTTACCATCAATTGGAATAAGAAAAATATCAACTACAGACTATCTTCCATAATGACAAGGCTACCATCCATTGGAGTAACAAAAATTTGAACAACAAACTACCTTACATAATGACAGGGCAACAATCCATTGGAGTAACAAAAATCTCAACGACAGACTACCTTCCATAATGACAAGGCTACAATCCATTGGAGTAATAGAAATCTCAACGACAGACTACCTTCCATAATGACAAGGTTACCATCCATTGAAGTAACCAATATCTCGACAAAAGACTACCTTCCATAATTACAAGGATACCACCCTTTGGGGTAACAAAAATCTCGACAACAGACTACCTTCCATAATGACAAGGCTACCATCTATTGGAGTAACAAAAATCTCAACAAAAGACTACCTTCCATAATTACAAGGCTACCATCAAATAGGGTAACAAAAATCTCGACAACAAACCACCTTCCATAATGACAAGGCTACCATCCATTGGAGTAACAAAAATCTCAAGAAAAAACTACCTTCCATAATGACAAGGCTACCATCCATTGGAATAACAAAAATCTCAACAATAGACTACCTTCCAAAATGACAAGGCTACCATCCATTGGAGTAACGAAAATCTCCATAAAAAACTACCTTCCATAATGATAAGGCTACCATCCATTGGAGTAACAAAAATATGAACAACAGACTACCTTACATAATGACAAGGCTACAATCCATTGGAGTAACAAATATCTAAACGACAGACAACCTTCCATAATGACAAGGTTACCATCCATTGGAGTAAAAAAAAATCTCGACAATAGTCTTCCTTCCATAATGACAAGGCTATCATCCATTGGAGTAAGAAAGATATCGATAACAGACTACCTTCAATAATGACAAGGCTACCATCCATTGGAGTAACAAAAATCTCGACAAAATACTACCTTCCATAATGACAAGGCTACCATCCATTGGAGTAACAAAGATATCGACAACAGACTACCTTCAATAATGACAAGGCTACCATCCATTTGAGTAACAAAAATCTCGACAAAAGACTACCTTCCATAATGACAAGGTTACCATTCATTGGAGTAACAAAAATCTCGACAATAGACTACCTTCCATAATGACAAGGCTACCATCCATTCGAGTAACAAAAATCTCGATAAAAAAGTAACTTCCATAATGACAAGGCTACCTTCCATTGGGGTAACAAAAATCTCGAAACGGACTACCTAATTAAAAGGCTACCAGCCATTGGACTAAAAAATATCTCGACAAAAGACTACCTTCCATAATGACAAGGCTATCATCCATTGGAGTAACAAAGATATCGATAACAAACTACCTTCAATAATGACAAGGCTACCATCTATTGGAGTAACAAAAATCTCGACAAAATACTACCTTCCATAATGACAAGGCTACCATCCATTGGCGTAACAAAAATATGAACAACAGACTACGTTGCATAATGACAAGGCTAATATCCATTGGAGTAACAAAAATCTCGACAAAAGACTACCTTCCATAATTACAAGGTTACAATCCATTAGGGTAACAAAAATCTCGACAAAAAGATACCTTCCATAATGACAAGGCTGCCATCCATTGGAATAACAAAAATCTCAACAATAGACTACCTTCCATAATGACAAGGCTACCATCCATTGGAGTAACAAAAATCTCCATAAAAAACTACCTTCCATAATGATAAGGCTACCATCCATTTGAATAACAAACATCTCGACCATAGACTACCTTCCATAATGACAAGGCTACCATCCATAGGAGTAACAAAAATCTCGACAAAATACTACCTTCCATAATGACAAGGCTACTATCCATCGGAGTAAAAAAAATATGAACAATATACTACCTTGCATAATGACAAGGCCATCATCCATTGGAGTAACAAACATATCGACAATATACTACCTTAAATAATGACAAGGCTACCATCCATTGGAGTAACAAAAGTGACGTCAAAAGACGATCCCTTCCATACTGACAAGGTTACCATCTATTGGAGTAACAAAA
The DNA here is from genome assembly GCA_948472305.1 of Vicia faba. Taxonomy (NCBI): domain Eukaryota; kingdom Viridiplantae; phylum Streptophyta; class Magnoliopsida; order Fabales; family Fabaceae; genus Vicia; species Vicia faba. Next base: position 582,180,596 of record OX451739.1, on the reverse strand, counting down.
ATCTCGACAACAGACTATCTTCCATAATGACAAGGCTACCATCCATTGGAGTAACAAAAATCTGAACAACAGACTACCTTACATAATGACAAGGTTACAATCCATTGGAGTAACAAAAATCTAAGCGACAGACAACCTTCCATAATGACAAGGTTATCATCCATTGGAGTAAAAAAAATCTCGACAATAGACTACCTTCCATAATGACAATGCTATCATCCATTGGAGTAACATTGATATCGATAACAAACTACCTTCAATAATGACAAGGCTACCATCCATTGGAGTAACAAAAATCTCGACAAAATACTACCTTCAATAATGACAAGGCTACAATCCATTGGAGTAACAAAAATATGAACAACAGACTACATTGCATAATGACAAGGCTACCATCCATAGGAATAACAAAAATCTCGACAAAAGACTACCTTCCATAATTACAAGGTTACCATCCATTAGGGTAAAAAAAATCTCAACAACATACTACCTTCCATATTCACAAGGCTACCATCCATTGGAGTAACAAAATCCTCAACAAAAAACTACCTTTCAAAATGACAAGGCTACCATCCATTGGAATAACAAAAATCTCAACAATAGACTACCTTCCATAATGACAAGGCTACCATCCATTGCAGTAACAAAAATCTCCATAAAAAACTACCTTCCATAATGATAAGGCTACCATCCATTGGAATAACAAACATCTCGACCATAGACTACATTCCATAATGACAAGGATACCATCCATAGGAGTAACAAAAATCTCGATAAAAAACTGCCTTCCATAATGATAAGGCTATCATCCATTGGAATACAAAAAATATCGACAATAGACTACCTTGCATAATGACAAGGCTACCATCCATTGGAGTAACAAAAATATGAACAATATACTACCTTGCATAATGACAAGGCCATCATCCATTGGAGTAACAAAGATATCGACAATATACTACCTTAAATAATGACAAGGCTACCATCCATTGGAGTAACAAAAATGACGTCAAAAGACTACCTTCCATACTGACAAGGTTAACATCTATTGGAGTAAAACAAATCTCGACAACAGACTATCTTCCATAATGACAAGGCTAACATCCATTGGAGTAACAAAAATCTGAACAACAGACTACCTTACATAATGACAAGGCTATCATCCATTGGAGTAACAAAGATATCGATAATAGACTACCTTCAATAATGACAAGGCTACCATCCATTGGAGTAACAAAAATCTCGACAAAAGACTACCATCCATACTGACAAGGTTACCATCAATTGGAATAAGAAAAATATCAACTACAAACTATCTTCCATAATGACAAGGCTACCATCCATTGGAGTAACAAAAATTTGAACAACAAACTACCTTACATAATGACAGGGCAACAATCCATTGGAGTAACAAAAATCTCAACGACAGACTGCCTTCAATAATGACAAGGCTACAATCCATTGGAGTAATAGAAATCTCAACGACAGACTACCTTCCATAATGACAAGGTTACCATCCATTGAAGTAACCAATATCTCGACAAAAGACTACCTTCCATAATTACAAGGATACCACCCTTTGGGGTAACAAAAATCTCGACAACAGACTACCTTCCATAATGACAAGGCTACCATCCATTGGAGTAACTAAAATCTCAACAAAAGACTACCTTCCATAATTACAAGGCTACCATCAAATAGGGTAACAAAAATCTCGACAACAAACTACCTTCCATAATGACAAGGCTACCATCCATTGGAGTAACAAAAATCTCAAGAAAAAACTACCTTCCATAATGACAAGGCTACCATCCATTGGAATAACAAAAATCTCAACAATAGACTACCTTCCAAAATGACAAGGCTACCATCCATTGGAGTAACGAAAATCTCCATAAAAAACTACCTTCCATAATGATAAGGCTACCATCCATTGGAATAATAAACATCTCGACCATAGGCTATCTTCCATAATGACAAGGCTACCATCCATTGGAGAAACAAAAATATGAACAACAGACTACCTTACATAATGACAAGGCTACAATCCATTGGAGTAACAAAAATCTAAACGACAGACAACCTTCCATAATGACAAGGCTATCATCCATTGGAGTAACAAAGATATCGACAACAGATAACCTTCAATAATGACAAGGCTACCATCCATTCGAGTAACAAAAATATCGACAAAATACTACCTTCCATAATGAAAAGGTTACCATCCATTGGAGTAACAAAAATCTCGACAATGGAATACCTTCCATAATGACAAGGCTACCATCCATTGGAGTAACAAAAATCTCGATAAAAAAGTAACTTCCATAATGATAAGACTACCATCCATTGGAATAACAAAAATCTCGACAACAGACTACCTTCCATAATTACAAGGCTACCATCCATTGGGGTAATAAAAATCTCGACAACAGACTACCTTCCATAATGACAAGGCTACCATCCATTGGAGTAAAAAAAATCTCGACAACACACTACCTTCCATAAAGACAAGGCTACCATCCATTGGAGTAACAAAGATATCGACAATAGACTACCTTCCATAATGACAAGGCTACCATCCATTGGAGTACCAAAGATATCGACAATAGACTACCTTCAATAATGACAAGGCTACCATCCATTGGAGTAACAAAAATCTCGACAACAGACTACCTTACATAATGACAAGGCTACAATCCATTGGAGTAACAGAAATCTCAACGACATAATACCTTCCATAATGACAAGGTTACCATCCATTGGAGTAAAAAAAATCTCGACAACAGACTACCTTCCATAATTACAAGGCTACCATCCAATGGGGTAAAATAAATCTCGACAACAGACTACCTTCCATAATTACAAGGCTACCATCCATAATGACAAAGCTATCATCCATTGGAGTAACATTGATATCGATAACAAACTACCTTCAATAATGACAAGGCTACCATCCATTGGAGTAACAAAAATCTCGACAAAATACTACCTTCAATAATGACAAGGCTACAATCCATTGGAGTAACAAAAATATGAACAACAGACTACATTGCATAATGACAAGGCTACCATCCATAGGAATAACAAAAATCTCGACAAAAGACTACCTTCCATAATTACAAGGTTACCATCCATTAGGGTAACAAAAATCTCAACAACATACTACCTTCCATATTCACAAGGCTACCATCCATTGGAGTAACAAAATCCTCAACAAAAAACTACCTTTCAAAATGACAAGGCTACCATCCATTGGAATAACAAAAATCTCAACAATAGACTACCTTCCATAATGACAAGGCTACCATCCATTGCAGTAACAAAAATCTCCATAAAAAACTACCTTCCATAATGATAAGGCTACCATCCATTGGAATAACAAACATCTCGACCATAGACTACATTCCATAATGACAAGGATACCATCCATAGGAGTAACAAAAATCTCGATAAAAAACTGCCTTCCATAATGATAAGGCTATCATCCATTGGAATACAAAAAATATCGACAATAGACTACCTTGCATAATGACAAGGCTACCATCCATTGGAGTAACAAAAATATGAACAATATACTACCTTGCATAATGACAAGGCCATCATCCATTGGAGTAACAAAGATATCGACAATATACTACCTTAAATAATGACAAGGCTACCATCCATTGGAGTAACAAAAATGACGTCAAAAGACTACCTTCCATACTGACAAGGTTAACATCTATTGGAGTAAAAAAAATCTCGACAACAGACTATCTTCCATAATGACAAGGCTAACATCCATTGGAGTAACAAAAATCTGAACAACAGACTACCTTACATAATGACAAGGCTATCATCCATTGGAGTAACAAAGATATCGATAATAGACTACCTTCAATAATGACAAGGCTACCATCCATTGGAGTAACAAAAATCTCGACAAAAGACTACCATCCATACTGACAAGGTTACCATCAATTGGAATAAGAAAAATATCAACTACAAACTATCTTCCATAATGACAAGGCTACCATCCATTGGAGTAACAAAAATTTGAACAACAAACTACCTTACATAATGACAGGGCAACAATCCATTGGAGTAACAAAAATCTCAACGACAGACTGCCTTCCATAATGACAAGGCTACAATCCATTGGAGTAATAGAAATCTCAACGACATACTACCTTCCATAATGACAAGGTTACCATCCATTGAAGTAACCAATATCTCGACAAAAGACTACCTTCCATAATTACAAGGATACCACCCTTTGGGGTAACAAAAATCTCGACAACAGACTACCTTCCATAATGACAAGGCTACCATCCATTGGAGTAACAAAAATCTCAACAAAAGACTACCTTCCATAATTACAAGGCTACCATCAAATAGGGTAACAAAAATCTCGACAACAAACTACCTTCCATAATGACAAGGCTACCATCCATTGGAGTAACAAAAATCTCAAGAAAAAACTACCTTCCATAATGACAAGGCTACCATCCATTGGAATAACAAAAATCTCAACAATAGACTACCTTCCAAAATGACAAGGCTACCATCCATTGGAGTAACGAAAATCTCCATAAAAAACTACCTTCCATAATGATAAGGCTACCATCCATTGGAATAATAAACATCTCGACAATAGGCTATCTTCCATAATGACAAGGCTACCATCCATTGGAGTAACAAAAATATGAACAACAGACTACCTTACATAATGACAAGGCTACAATCCATTGGAGTAACAAAAATCTAAACGACAGACAACCTTCCATAATGACAAGGTGACCATCCATTGGAGTAAAAAAAAATCTCGACAATAGTCTACCATCCATAATGACAAGGCTATCATCCATTGGAGTAAGAAAGATATCGATAACAGACTACCTTCAATAATGACAAGACTACCATCCATTGGAGTAACAAAAATCTCGACAAAATACTACCTTCCATAATGACAAGGCTACCATCCATTGGAGTAACAAAGATATTGACAACAGACTACCTTCAATAATGACAAGGCTACCATCCATTTGAGTAACAAAAATCTCGACAAAAGACTACCTTCCATAATGACAAGGTTACCATCCATTGGAGTAACAAAAATCTCGACAATAGACTACCTTCCATAATGACAAGGCTACCATCCATTGGAGTAACAAAAATCTCGATAAAAAAGTAACTTCCATAATGATAAGGCTAACATCCATTGGAGTAACAAAAATCTAGACAAAATACTACCTTCCATAATGACAAGGCTACCATCCATTGGGGTAACAAAAATCTCGACAACGGACTACCTAATTAAAAGGCTACCAGCCATTGGACTAAAAAATATCTCGACAAAAGACTACCCTCCATAATGACAAGGCTATCATCCATTGGAGTAACAAAGATATCGATAACAAACTACCTTCAATAATGACAAGGCTACCATCTATTGGAGTAACAAAAATCTCGACAAAATACTACCTTCCATAATGACAAGGCTACCATCCATTGGCGTAACAAAAATATGAACAACAGACTACGTTGCATAATGACAAGGCTAATATCCATTGGAGTAACAAAAATCTCGACAAAAGACTACCTTCCATAATTACAAGGTTACAATCCATTAGGGTAACAAAAATCTCGACAACAGACTACCATCCATATTGACAAGGCTACCATCCATTGGAGTAACAAAAATCTCAACAAAAAACTACCTTCCATAATGATAAGGCTACCATCCATTTGAATAATAAACATCTCGACCATAGACTACCTTCCATAATGAAAAGGCTACCATCCATAGGAGTAACAAAAATCTCGATAAAAAACTACCTTCCATAATGATAAGGCTATCATCCATTGGAATAAAAAAAATCTCGACAATAGACTACCTTTCATAATGACAAGGCTACCATCCATCGGAGTAACAAAAATATGAACAATATACTACCTTGCATAATGACAAGGCCATCATCCATTAGAGTAACAAAGATATCGACAATATACTACCTTAAATAATGACAAGGCTACCATCCATTGGAGTAACAAAAATGACGTCAATAGACTACCTTCCATACTGATAAGGTTACCATCCATTGGAGTTACAAAAATCTCGACAACAGACTATCTTCCATAATGACAAGGCTATCATCCATTGGAGTAACAAAAATCTAAATGACAGACAACCTTCCATAATGACAAGGTTACCATCCATTGGAGTAAAAAAAAATCTCGACAATAGACTACCTTCCATAATAACAAGGCTATCATTCAATGGATTAACAAAGATATCGATAACAAACTACCTTCAATAATGACAAGGCTACCATCCATTGGAGTAACAAAAATCTCGACAAAATACAACCTTCCATAATGACAAGGCTATCATCCATTGGAATACAAAAAATATCGACAATAGACTACCTTGCATAATGACAAGGCTACCATCCATTGGAGTAACAAAAATATGAACAATATACTACCTTGCATAATGACAAGGCCATCATCTATTTGAGTAACAAACATAATGACAAGGCTACCATCCATTGGAGTAACAAAAGTGACGTCAAAAGACGATCCCTTCCATACTGACAAGGTTACCATCTATTGGAGTAACAAAAATCTCGACAACAGACTATCTTCCATAATGACAAGGCTACCATCCATTGGAGTAACAAAAATCTGAACAACAGACTACCTTACATAATGACAAGGCTACAATCCATTGGAGTAACAAAAATCTAGACAAAATACTACCTTCCATAATGACAAGGCTATCATCCATTGGAGTAACAAAGATATCGACAACATATAACCTTCAATAATGACAAGGCTACCATCCATTCGAGTAACAAAAATATCGACAAAATACTACCTTCCATAATGAAAAGGTTACCATCCATTGGAGTAACAAAAATCTCGACAATGGAATACCTTCCATAATGACAAGGCTACCATCCATTGGAGTAACAAAAATCTCGATAAAAAAGTAACTTCCATAATGATAAGACTACCATCCATTGGAATAACAAAAATCTCGACAACAGACTACCTTCCATAATTACAAGGCTACCATCCATTGGGGTAACAAAAATCTCGACAACAGACTACCTTCCATAATGACAAGGCTACCATCCATTGGAGTAAAACAAATCTCGACAACACACTACCTTCCATAATGACAAGGCTACCATCCATTGGAGTAACAAAGATATCGACAATAGACTACCTTCCATAATGACAAGGCTACCATCCATTGGAGTACCAAAGATATCGACAATAGACTACCTTCAATAATGACAAGGCTACCATCCATTGGAGTAACAAAAATCTCGACAACAGACTACCTTACATAATGACAAGGCTACCATCCATTGGGGTAACAAAAATCTCGACAACAGACTAACTTCCATAATGACAAGGCTACCATCCATTGGAGTAAAAAAAATCTCGACAACACACTACCTTCCATAATGACAAGGCTACCATCCATTGGAGTAACAAAGATATCGACAATAGATTACCTTCCATAATGACAAGGCTACCATCCATTGGAGTAACAAAGATATCAACAATAGACTACCTTCAATAATGACAAGGCTACCATCCATTGGAGTAACAAAAATCTGAACAACAGACTACCTTACATAATGACAAGGCTATAATCCATTAGAGTAACAAAAATCTAAACGACAGACAACCTTCCATAATGACAAGGTTACCATCCATTGGAGTAACAAAAATATCGACAAAATACTACCTTCCATAATGACAAGGCTATCATCCATTGGAGAAACAAAGATATCGACAACAGATAACCTCAATAATGACAAGGATACCATCCATTCGAGTAACAAAAATCTCGACAAAAGACTACCTTCCATAATGACAAGGTTACCATCCATTGGAGTAACAAAAATCTCGACAATGGAATACCTTCCATAATGACAAGGCGACCATCCATTGGAGTAACAAAAATCTCGATAAAAAAGTAACTTCCATAATGATAAGACTACCATCCATTGGAATAACAAAAATCTCGACAACAGACTACCTTCCATAATTACAAGGCTACCATCCATTGGGGTAACAAAAATCTCGACAACAGACTAACTTCCATAATGACAAGGATACCATCCATTGGAGTAAAAAAAATCTCGACAACACACTACCTTCCATAATGACAAGGCTACCATCCATTGGAGTAACAAAGATATCGATAATAGATTACCTTCCATAATGACAAGGCTACCATCCATTGGAGTAACAAAGATATCGACAATAGACTACCTTCAATAATGACAAGGCTACCATCCATTGGAGTAACAAAAATGTCGACAATAGACTACCTTCCATAATTACAAGTCTACCATCCAATGGGGTAACAAAAATCTGGACAACAGACTACCTTCCATAATTACAAGGCTACCATCCATAATGACAAGGCTACCATCCATTGGAGTAACAAAAATCTCGACAAAATACTACCTTCCATAATGACAAGGCTACCATCCATTGGAGTAACAAAAATAAGAACAACAGACTACGTTGCATAATGACAAGGCTATCATCAATTGTAGTAACAAATATATCGATAATAGACTACCTTCAATAATGACAAGGCTACCATCCATTGGAGTAACAAAAATCTTGATAAAAGACTACCTTCCATGCTGACAAGGTTACCATCCATTGGAGTAACAAAAATCTCGACAACAGACTATCTTCCATAATGACAAGGCTACCATCCATTGGAGTAACAAAAATCTGAACAACAGACTACCTTACATAATGACAAGGCTACAATCCATTGGAGTAACAAAAATCTAAACGACAGACAACGTTCCATAATGACAAGGTTACCATCCATTGGAGTAAAAAAAATCTCGACAATAGACTACCTTCCATAATGACAGGCTACCATCCATTGGAGTAACAAAAATCTCGACAAAATACTACCTTCCATAATGACAAGGCTATCATCCATTGAAGTAACAATGATATCGACAACAGATAACCTTCAATAATGACAAGGCTATCATCCATTCGAGTAACAAAAATCTCAACAAAAGACTACCTTCCATAATGACAAGGTTACCATCCATTGGAGTAACAAAAATCTCTACAACAGAATACCTTCCATAATGACAAGGCTACCATCCATTGGAGTAACAAAAATCTCGATAAAAAAGTAACTTCCATAATGATAAGACTACCATCCATTGGAATAATAAAAATCTCGACAACAGACTACCTTCCAAAATTACAAGGCTACCATCCATTGGGGTAACAAAAATATCGACAACAGACTACCTAATTACAAGGCTACCATCCAATGGACTAAAAAATATCTCGACATAAGACTACCTTCCATAATGACAAGGCTATCATCCATTGGAGTAACAAAGATATCGATAACAAACTACCTTCAATAATGACAAGGCTAGCATCCATTGGAGTAACAAAAATATGACCAACAGACTACGTTGCATAATGACAAGGCTATCATCCAGTGGAGTAACAAAAATCTCGACAAAAGATTACCTTCCATAATTACAAGGTTACCATCCATTAGGGTAACAAAAATCTCGACAACAGACTACCTTCCATATTGACAAGGCTACCATCCATTGAAGTAACAAAAAACTACCTTCCATAATGACAAGGCTACCATCCATCGAAATAACAAAAATCTCAACAATAGACTACCTTCCATAATGAGAAGGCTACCATCCATTAGAGTAACAAAAATCTCCATAAAAAACTACCTTCCATAATGATAAGGCTACCATCCATTGGAATAACAAACATCTCGACCATAGACTACATTCCATAATGACAAGGATACCATCCATTAGAGTAAAAAAATCTCGATAAAAAACTACCTTCCATAATGATAAGGCTATCATCCATTGGAATACAAAAAATATCGACAATAGACTACCTTGCATAATGACAAGGCTACCATCCATTGGAGTAACAAAAATATGAACAATATACTACCTTGCATAATGAAAAGGCCATTATCCATTGGAGTAACAAAGATATCGACAATATACTACCTTAAATAATGACAAGGCTACCATCCATTGGAGTAACAAAAATGACGTCAAAAGACTACCTTCCATACTAACAAGGTTACCATCTATTGGAGTAACAAAAATCTTGACAACAGACTATCTTCCATAACGACAAGGCTACCATCCATTGGAGTAACAAAAATCTGAACAACAGACTACCTTACATAATGACAAGGCTACAATCCATCAGAGTAACACAAATCTAAACGACAGACAACCTTCCATAATGACAAGGTTACCTTCCATTGTAGTAAAAAAAATCTCGACAATAGAGTACCTTCCATAATTACAAGGCTAACATCCATTGGAGTAACAAAGATATCGATAACACACTACCTTCAATAATGACAAGGCTACCATCCATTGGAGTAACAAAAATATCGACAAAATACTACCTTCCATAATGACAAGGCTATCATCCATTGGAGTAACAAAGTTATCGACAACAGATAACCTTCAATAATGACAAGGCTACCATCCATTCGAGTAATAAAAATCTCGACAAAAGACTACCTTCCACAATGACAAGGTTACCATTCATTGGAGTAACAAAAATCTCGACAACAGAATACCTTCCATAATGACAAGGCTACCATCCATTGGAGTAACAAAAATCTCGATAAAAAAGTAACTTCCATAATGATAAGACTACCATCCATTGGAATAACAAATATCTCGACAACAGACTACCTTCCATAATTACAAGGCTACCATCCATTTGGGTAACAAAAATCTCGACAACAGACTACCTTCCATAATGACAAGGCTGCCATCCATTGGAGTAAAAAAATTCTCGACAACACACTACCTTCCATAATGACAAGGCTACCATCCATTGGAGTAACAAAGATATCGACAATAGACTACCTTCCATAATGACAAGGCTACCATCCATTGGAGTAACAAAGATATCGACAATAGACTACCTTCAATAATGACAAGGCTACCATCCATTGGATTAACAGATATCTCGGCAATAGACTACCTTACATAATGACAAGGCTACAATCCATTGGAGTAACAGAAATCTCAACGACAGACTACCTTCCATAATGACAAGGTTACCATCTATTGGAGTAACAAAAATCTCGACAACAAACGACCATCCATAATTACAAGGCTACCATCCATTGGGGTAACAAAAATCTCGACAACAGACTACCTTCCATAAATACAAGGCTACCATCCATTGGAGTAAAAACTATCTCGACAATAGACTACCTTCCATAATGACAAGGCTATCATCCATTGGAGTAACAAAGATATCGATAACAAACTACCTTCAATAATGACAAGGCTACCATCCATTGGAGTAACAAAAATCTCGATAAAAGACTACCTTCCATACTGAAAAGGATACCATCCATTGGAATATCAAAAATCTCGACTATAGACTATCTTCCATAATGACAAGGCTACCATCCATTGGAGTAACAAAAATCTGAACAACAGACTACCTTAAATAATGACAAGGCTACAATCCATTGGAGTAACAGAAATCTCAATGACAGACTACCATCCATAATTACAAGGCTACCATACATTGGGGTAACAAAAATCTCGACAATAGACTACCTTCCATAATTATAAGGCTACCATCCATTGGAGTAAAAAATATCTCGACAATAGACTACCTTCCATAATGACAAGGCTATCCTCCATTGGAGTAACATTGGTATCGATAACAAACTACCATCAATAATGACAAGGCTACCATCCATTAGAGTAACAAAAATCTCGACAACAGACTACCTTGCATAATGACAAGGCTATCATCCATTGGAGTAACAAAGATATCGACATTAGACTACCTTCAATAATGACAAGGCTACCATCCATTGGAGTAACAAAAATCTCCATAAAAAACTACCTTCCATAATGATAAGGCTACCATCCATTGGAATAACAAACATCTCGACCATAGACTACATTCCATAATGACAAGGATACCATCCATTGGAGTAACAAAAATCTCGACAAAATACTACCTTCCATAATGACAAGGCTATCATCCATTGGAGTAACAAAGTTATCGACAACAGATAACCTTCAATAATGACAAGGCTACCATCCATTCGAGTAATAAAAATCTCGACAAAAGACTACCTTCCACAATGACAAGGCTACCATCCATTGGAGTAACAAAGATATCGACAATAGACTACCTTCCATAATGACAAGGCTACCATCCATTGGAGTAACAAAGATATCGACAATAGACTACCTTCAATAATGACAAGGCTACCATCCATTGGATTAACAGATATCTCGGCAATAGACTACCTTACATAATGACAAGGCTACAATCCATTGGAGTAACAGAAATCTCAACGACAGACTACCTTCCATAATGACAAGGTTACCATCTATTGGAGTAACAAAAATCTCGACAACAAACGACCATCCATAATTACAAGGCTACTATCCATTGGGGTAACAAAAATCTCGACAACAGACTACCTTCCATAAATACAAGGCTACCATCCATTGGAGTAAAAACTATCTCGACAATAGACTACCTTCCATAATGACAAGGCTATCATCCATTGGAGTAACAAAGATATCGATAACAAACTACTTTCAATAATGACAAGGCTACCATCCATTGGAGTAACAAAAATCTCGATAAAAGACTACCTTCCATACTGAAAAGGATACCATCCATTGGAGTAACAAAGATATCGACTATAGACTACCTTCTATAATGACAAGGCTACCATCCATTGGAGTAACAAAAATCTCCATAAAAAACTACCTTCCATAATGATAAGGCTACCATCCATTGGAATAACAAACATCTCGACCATAGACTACATTCCATAATGACAAGGATACCATCCATTGGAGTAAAAAAATCTCGATAAAAAACTACCTTCCATAATGATAAGGCTATCATCCATTGCAATACAAAAAATATCGACAATAGACTACCTTGCATAATGACAAGGCTACCATCCATTGGAGTAACAAAAATATGAACAATATACTACCTTGCATAATGACAAGGCCATCATCCATTGGAGTAACAAAGATATCGACAATATACTACCTTAAATAATGACAAGGCTACCATCCATTGGAGTAACAAAAATGACGTCAAAAGACTACCTTCCATACTAACAAGGTTACCATCTATTGGAGTAACAAAAATCTTGACAACAGACTATCTTCCATAACGACAAGGCTACCATCCATTGGAGTAACAATAATCTGAACAACAGACTACCTTACATAATGACAAGGCTACAATCCATCGGAGTAACAAAAATCTAAACGACAGACAACCTTCCATAATGACAAGGTTACCTTCCATTGTAGTAAAAAAAATCTCGACAATAGAGTACCTTCCATAATTACAAGGCTAACATCCATTGGAGTAACAAAGATATCGATAACAGACTACCTTCAATAATGACAAGGCTACCATCCATTGGAGTAACAAAAATCTCGACAAAATACTACCTTCCATAATGACAAGGCTATCATCCATTGGAGTAACAAAGTTATCGACAACAGATAACCTTCAATAATGACAAGGCTACCATCCATTCGAGTAATAAAAATCTCGACAAAACACTACCTTCCATAATGACAAGGTTACCATTCATTGGAGTAACAAAAATCTCGACAGCAGAATACCTTCCATAATGACAAGGCTACCATCCATTGGAGTAACAAAAATCTCGATAAAAAAGTAACTTCCATAATGATAAGACTACCATCCATTGGAATAACAAAAATCTCGACAACAGACTACCTTCCATAATTACAAGGCTACCATCCATTTGGGTAACAAAAATCTCGACAACAGACTACCTTCCATAATGACAAGGCTGCCATCCATTGGAGTAAAAAAAATCTCGACAACACACTACCTTCCATAATGACAAGGCTACCATCCATTGGAGTAACAAAGATATCGACAATAGACTACCTTCCATAATGACAAGGCTACCATCCATTGGAGTAACAAAGATATCGACAATAGACTACCTTCAATAATGACAAGGCTACCATCCATTGGATTAACAGATATCTCGGCAATAGACTACCTTACATAATGACAAGGCTACAATCCATTGGAGTAACAGAAATCTCAACGACAGACTACCTTCCATAATGACAAGGTTACCATCTATTGGAGTAAAAACTATCTCGACAATAGACTACCTTCCATAATGACAAGGCTATCATCCATTGGAGTAACAAAGATATCGATAACAAACTACCTTCAATAATGACAAGGCCACCATCCATTGGAGTAACAAAAATCTCGATAAAAGACTAACTTCCATACTGAAAAGTATACCATCCATTGGAATAACAAAAATCTCGACTATAGACTATCTTCCATAATGACAAGGCTACCATCCATTGGAGTAACAAAAATCTGAACAACAGACTACCTTACATAATGACAAGGCTACAATCCATTGGAGTAACAGAAATCTCAATGACAGACTACCATCCATAATTACAAGGCTACCATACATTGGGGTAACAAAAATCTCGACAACAGACTACCTTCCATAATTATAAGGCTACCATCCATTGGAGTAAAAAATATCTCGACAATATACTACCTTCCATAATGACAAGGCTATCCTCCATTGGAGTAACATTGATATCGATAACAAACTACCATCAATAATGACAAGGCTACCATCCATTAGAGTAACAAAAATCTCGACAACAGACTACCTTGCATAATGACAAGGCTATCATCCATTGGAGTAACAAAGATATCGACATTAGACTACCTTCAATAATGACAAGGCTACCATCCATTGGAGTAACAAAAATCTCGACAAAAGACTACCTTCCATACTGACAAGGTTACCATCAATTGGAATAACAAAAATATTGACTACAGACTATCTTCCATAATGACAACGCTACAATCCATTGGAGTAACAAAAATATGAACAATAGATTTACTTACATAATGACAAGGCTACAATCCATTGGAGTAACAAAAATCTCAACGACAGACTACCCTCCATAATGACAAGGTTACCATCCATTGGAGTAACAAAAATCTCGACAACAGACTACCTTCCATAATTACAAGGCTACCATCCATTGGGGTAACAAAAATCTCGACAACATACTACCTTCCATAATTACAAGGTTACCATCCTTTGGAGTAACAAAAATCTCGACAATAGACTACCTTCCATAATGACAAGGCTACCATCCATTGGGGTAACAAAAATCTCGACAACATACTACCTTTAATAATGATAAGGCTACCATCCATTGGAGTAACAAAATACTCGATAAAAGACTACCTTTCATACAGACAAGGTTCCCATCCATTGGAATAACAAAAATCTCGATTACATAATATCTTCCATAATGACAAGGCTACCATCCATTGGAGTAACAAAAATCTGAACAATAGACTAACTTACATAATGACAAGGCTACAATCCATTGGAGTAACAGAAATCTCAACGACAGACTACCTTCCATAATGACAAGGTTACCATCCATTGGAGTTACAAAAATCTCGACAACAGACTACCATCCATAATTACAAGGCTACCATCCATTGGGGTAACAAAAATCTTGACAACAGACTACCTTCCATAATTACAAGGCTACCATCCATTGGAGTAAAAAATATCTCGACAATAGACTACCTTCCATAATGACAAGGCTATCATCCATTGGAGTAACAAAGATATCGATAACAAACTACCTTCAATAATGTCAAGGCTACCATCCATTGGAGTAACAATAATCTCGATAAAAGACTACCTTCCATAATGACAAGGTTACCATCCATTGGAATAACAAAAATCTCGATTATAGACTATCTTCCATAATGACAAGGCTACCATCCATTGGAGTAACAAAAATCTGAACAACAGACTACCTTACATAATGACAAGGCTACAATCCATTGGAGTAACAGAAATCTCAATGACAGACTACCTTCCATAATGACAAGGTTATCGTCCATTGGAGTAACAAAAATCTCGACAACAGACTACCTTCCATAATTACAAGGCTACCATCCATTGGGGTAACAAAAATCTCGACAACAGACAACCTTTCATAATTACAAGGCTTCCATCCATTGGAGTAAAAAATATCTCGACAATAGACTACCTTCCATAATGACAAGGCTATCATCCATTGGAGTAACATTGATATCCATAACTAACTACCTTCAATAATGACAAGGCTACCATCCATTGGAGTAACAAAAATCTCAACAAAGTACTACCTTCCATAATGACAAGGCTATCATCCATTGGAGTAACAAAAATATGAACAACAAACTATGTTGCATAATGACAAGGCTATCATCAATTGTAGTAACAAATATATCGATAATAGACTACCTTCAATAATGACAAGGCTACCATCCGTTGGAGTAACAAAAATCTCGATAAAAGACTACCTTCCATACTGACAAGGTTACCATCCATTGGAGTAACAAAAATCTCGACTACATACTATCATCCATAATGACAAGGCTACCATCCATTGGAGTAACAAAAATCTGAACAACAGACTACCTTACATAATGACAAGGCTACAATCCATTGGAGTAACAAAAATCTCAATGACAGACTACCTTCCATAATGACAAGGTTATCATCCATTGGAGTAACAAAAATCTCGACAACAAACTACCTTCCAGAATTACAAGGCTATCATCCATTGGGGTAACAAAAATCTCGACAACAGACTACCTTCCATAATGACAAGGCTACCATCCATTGGAGTAAAAAAAATTTCAACAACAGACTACCTTCCATAATGACAAGGCTACCATCCATTGGAGTAACAAAATTCTCGACAACAGACTACCTTCCATAATGACAAGGCTACCATCCATTGGAGTAAAAAAAATCTCAACAACAGACTACCTTCCATAATGACAAGGCTACCATGCATTAGAGTAACAAAAATCTCGACAACAGACTTCCTTCCATAATGACAAGGCTACCATCCATTGGAGTAACAAAAATATGAACAACAGCCTACCTTGCATAATGACAAGGCTATCATCCATTAGAGTAACAAAGATATCGACAGTAGACTACCTTCAATAATGACAAGGCTACCATCCATTGGAGTAACAAAAATCTCGACAAAAGACTACCTTCCATACTGACAAGGTTACCATTAATTGGAATAACAAAAATATCGACTACAGACTATCTTCCATAATGACAAGGCTACCATCCATTGGAGTAACAAAAATCTGAATAATAGACTAACTTACATAATGACAAGGCAACAATCCATTGGAGTAACAGAAATCTCAACGACAGACAACCTTCCATAATGGCAAGGTTACCATCCATTGGAGTAACAAAAATCTCGACAACGGACTACCTTCCATAATTTCAAGGCTATCATCAATTGTAGTAACAAAAATCTCGACAACAGACTACCTTTAATAATGACAAGGCTACCATCCATTGGAGTAACAAAAATCTCGATAAAAGACTACCTTCCATACTGACAAGGTTCCCATCCATTGGAATAACAAAAATCTCGAATACAGACTATCTTCCATAATGACAAGGCTACCATCCATTAGAGTAACAAAAATATGAACAATAGACTACCTTACATAATGACAAGGCTACAATCCATTGGAGTAACAGAAATCTCAATGACAGAGTACCTTCCATAATGATAAGGTTATCATCCATTGAAGTAACAAAAATCTCGACAACAGACTACCTTCCATAATTACAAGGCTACCATTCATTGGGGTAACAAAAATCTCGACAACAGACTACCTTCCATAATGACAAGGCTACCATCCATTGGGGTAACAAAAATCTCGACAACAGACTACCTTCCATAATGACATGGCTACCATCCATTGGAGTAAGAAAAATCTCGACAACAGACTACCTTCCATACTGCCAAGGTTACCATCAATTGGAATAACAAAAATATCGACTACAAACTATCTTCCATAATGACAAGGCTAACATCCATTGGAGTAACAAAAATTTGAACAATAGACTAACTTACATAATGATAAGGCTACAATCCATTGGAGTAACATAATTCTCAACGACAGACTACCATCCATAATGACAAGGTTACCATCCATTAGAGTAACAAAAATCTCGACAACAAACTACCTTCCATAATTACAAGGCTACCATCCATTGGGGTAACAAAAATCTCCACAATAGACTACCTTCCATAATTACAAGGCTACCATCCATTGGAGTAAAAAATATCTCGACAATAGACTACCTTCCATAACGACAAAGCTATCATCCATTGGAGTAACAAAAATCTCGACAACAAACTACCTTCCATAATTACAAGGCTACCATCTATTGGGGTAACAAAAATCTCCACAATAGACTACCTTCCATAATTACAAGGCTACCATCCATTGGAGTAAAAAATATCTCGACAATAGACTACCTTCTATAACGACAAGGCTATCATCCATTGGAGTAACAAAGATATCGATAACAAACTACCTTCAATAATGACAAGGCTACCATCCATTGGAATACCAAAAATCTTGACTATAGACTCTCTTCCATAATGAGAAGGCTACCATCCATTGGAATAACAAAAATATCGACAAAAGACTACCTTCCATACTGAAAAGGTTACCATCAATTGGAATAACAAAAATGTCGACTACAGATTATCTTCCATAATGACAAGGCTACCATCCATTGGAGTAACAAAAATCTGAACAATAGACTAACTTACATAATGACAAGGCAACAATCCATTGGAGTAAAAGAAATCTCAACGACAGACTACCTTCCATAATGACAAGGTTACCATCCATTGGAGTAACAAAAATCTCGACAACAGACTACCTTCCATAATTACAAGGCTACCATCCATTGGGGTAACAAAAATCTCCACAATAGACTACCTTCCATAATTACAAGGCTAACATCCATTGGAGTAAAAAATATCTCGACAATAGACTACCTTCCATAACGACAAAGCTATCATCCATTGGAGTAACAAAAATCTCGATAAAAGACGACCTTCCATTTTGACAAGGTTACCATCCATTGGAATACCAAAAATCTTGACTATAGACTCTCTTCCATAATGAGAAGGCTACCATCCATTGGAATAACAAAAATCTGAACAACAGACTACATTACATAATGACAAGGATACAATCCATTGGAGTAACCGAAATCTCAATGACAGACTACCTTCCATAATGACAAGGTTATCATCCATTGGAGTAACAAAAATCTCGACAACAGACTACCTTCCATAATTACAAGGATACCATCTATTGGGGTAACAAAAATCTCGACAATAGACTACCTTCCATAATGACAAGGCTACCATCCGTTGGAGTAAAAAAAATCTCAACAACAGACTACCTTCCATAATGACAAGGCTACCATCCATTGGAGTAACAAAAATCTCGACAACAGACTACCTTCTATAATGACAAGGCTACCATCCATTGGAGTAAAAAAAATCTCAACAACAGACTACCTTCCATAATGACAAGGCTACATCCATTGGAGTAACAAAAATATCGACAATAGACTTCCTTCCATAATGACGAGGCTACCATCCATTGGAGTAACAAAAATATGAACAACACACTACCTTGCATAATGACAAGGCTATCATCCATTGGAGTAACAAAGATATCGACAATAGACTACCTTCAATAATGACAAGGCTACCATCCATTGGAGTAACAAAAATCTCGACAAAAGACTACCTTCCATACTGACAAGGTTACCATCAATTGGAATAACAAAAATGTCGACTACAGATTATCTTCCATAATGACAAGGCTACCATCCATTGGAGTAACAAAAATCTGAACAATAGACTAACTTACATAATGACAAGGCAACAATCCATTGGAGTAAAAGAAATCTCAACGATAGACTACCTTCCATAATGACAAGGTTACCATCCATTGGAGTAACAAAAATCTCGACAACAGAATACCTTCCATAATTACAAGGCTACCATCCATTGGGGTAACAAAAATCTCGACAACAGACTACCTTCCATAATTACAAAGTTACCATCCTTTGGAGTAACAAAAATCTCGACAACAGACGTCCTTCCATAATGACAAGGCTACCATCCATTGGGGTAACAAAAATCTCGACAACAGACTACCTTTAATAATGACAAGGCTACCATCCATTGGAGTAACAAAAATCTCGATAAAAGACTACCTTCCATACTGACAAGGTTCCCATCCATTGGAATAACAAAAATCTCGACTACAGACTATCTTCCATAATGACAAGGCTACCATCCATTCGAGTAACAAAAATCTGAACAATAGACTACCCTACATAATGACAAGGCTACAATCCATTGGAGTAACAGAAATCTCAATGACAGAGTACCTTACATAATGACAAGGTTATCATCCATTGAAGTAACAAAAATCTCGACAACAGACTACCTTCCATAATTACAAGGCTACCATCCATTGGGGTAACAAAAATCTCGACAACAGACTACCTTCCATAATGACAAGGCTACCATCCATTGGAGTAAGAAAAATCTCGACAACAGACTACCTTCCATACTGACAAGGTTACCATCAATTGGAATAACAAAAATATCGACTACAAACTATCTTCCATAATGACAAGGCTAACATCCATTGGAGTAACAAAAATCTGAACAATAGACTAACTTACATAATGACAAGGCTACAATCCATTGGAGTAACATAATTCTCAACGACAGACTACCATCCATAATGACAAGGTTACCATCCATTGGAGTAACAAAAATCTCGACAAGAAACTACCTTCCATAATTACAAGGCTACCATCCATTGGGGTAACAAAAATATCCACAATAGAGTACCTTCCATAATTACAAGGCTACCATCCATTGGAGTAAAAAATATCTCGACAATAGACTACCTTCCATAACGAAAAAGCTATCATCCATTGGAGTAACAAAAATCTCGACAACAAACTACCTTCCATAATTACAAGGCTACCATCTATTGAGGTAACAAAAATCCCCACAATAGACTACCTTCAATAATTACAAGGCTACCATCCATTGGAGTAAAAAATATCTCGACAATAGACTACCTTCCATAACGACAAAGCTATCATCCATTGGAGTAACAAAAATCTCGATAAAAGACTACCTTCCATACTGACAAGGTTATCATCCATTGGAATACCAAAAATCTTGACTATAGACTATCTTCCATAATGAGAAGGCTACCATCCATTGGAATAACAAAAATCTGAACAACAGAATACCTTACATAATGACAAGGATACAATCCATTGGAGTAACAGAAATCTCAATGACAGACTACCTTCCATAATGACAAGGTTATCATCCATTGGAGTAACAAAAATCTCGACAACAGACTACCTTCCATAATTACAAGGATACCATCCATTGGGGTAACAAAAATCTCGACAATAGACTACCTTCCATAATGACAAGGCTACCATCCATTGGAGTAAAAAAAATCTCAACAACAGACTACCTTCCATAATGACAAGGCTACCATCCATTGGAGTAACAAAAATCTCGACAATAGACTACCTTCTATAATGACAAGGCTACCATCCATTGGAGTAAAAAAAATCTAAACAACAGACTACCTTCCATAATGACAAGGCTACATCCATTGGAGTAACAAAAATATCGACAATAGACTTCCTTCCATAATGACGAGGCTACCATCCATTGGAGTAACAAAAATATGAACAACACACTACCTTGCATAATGACAAGGATATCATCCATTGGAGTAACAAAGAATACGACAATAGACTACCTTCAATAATGACAAGGCTACCATCAATTGGAGTAACAAAAATCTCGACAAAAGACTACCTTCCATACTGACAAGGTTACCATCAATGGGAATAACAAAAATATCGACTACAGTCTATCTTCCATAATGACAAGGCTGCCATCCATTGGAGTAACAAAAATCTGAACAATAGACTAACTTACATAATGACAAGGCTACAATCCATTGGAGTAACAGAAATCTCAACGACAAACTACCTTCCATAATGACAAGGTTACCATCCATTGGAGTAACAAAAATCTCGACAACAGACTACCTTCCATAGTTACAAGGCTATAATCCATTGGGGTAACAAAAGTCTCGACAACAGACTACCTTCCATAATTACAAGGATACCATCCATTGGAGTAAAAAATATCTCGACAATAGACGACCTTCCATAATGACAAGGCTATCATCCATTGCAGTAAGAAAGATATCGATAACAAACTACCTTCAATAATGACAAGGATACCATCCGTTAGAGTAACAAAAATCTCGACAAAATACTACCTTCCATAATGAGAAGGCTACCATCCATTGGAGTAACAAAAATATGAACAATAGACTATGTTGCATAATGACAAGGCTATCATCCATTGGAGTAACAAAGATATCGCTAATAAACTACCTTCAATAATGACAAGGCTAGCATCCATTGGAGTAACAAAAATCTCGATAAAAGACTACCTTCCATACTGACAAGGTTACCATCCATTGGAATAACAAAAATCTCGACAATAGACTACCTTCCATAATGACAAGGCTACCATTCATTGGAGTAAAAAGAATCTCAACAACAGACTACCTTCCATAATGACAAGGCTACCATCCATTGGAGTAAAAAAAATCTCAACGACATACTACCTTCCATAATGACAAGGCTACATCCATTGGAGTAACAAAAATATCGACAATAGACTTCCTTCCATAATGACGAGGCTACCATCCATTGGAGTAACAAAAATATGAACAACACACTACCTTGCATAATGACAAGGCTATCATCCATTGGAGTAACAAAGATATCGACAATAGACTACCTTGAATAATGACAAGGCTACCATCCATTGGAGTAACAAAAATCTCGACAAAAGACTACCTTCCATACTGACAAGGTTACCATCAATTGGAATAACAAAAATGTCGACTACAGATTATCTTCCATAATGACAAGGCTACCATCCATTGGAGTAACAAAAATCTGAACAATAGACTAACTTACATAATGACAAGGCAACAATCCATTGGAGTAAAAGCAATCTCAACGACAGACTACCTTCCATAATGACAAGGTTACCATCCATTGGAGTAACAAAAATCTCGACAACAGAATACCTTCCATAATTACAAGGCTACCATCCATTGGGGTAACAAAAATCTCGACAACAGACTACCTTCCATAATTACAAAGTTACCATCCTTTGGAGTAACAAAAATCTCGACAACAGACTACCTTCCATAATGACAAGGCTACCATCCATTGGGGTAACAAAAATCTCGACAACAGACTACCTTTAATAATGACAAGGTTACCATCCATTGGAGTAACAAAAATCTCGATAAAAGACTACCTTCCATACTGACAAGGTTCCCATCCATTGGAATAACAAAAATCACGACTACAGACTATCTTCCATAATGACAAGGCTACCATCCATTCGAGTAACAAAAATCTGAACAATAGACTACCTTACATAATGACAAGGCTACAATCCATTGGAGTAACAGAAATCTCAATGACAGAGTACCTTCCATAATGACAAGGTTATCATCCATTGAAGTAACAAAAATCTCGACAACAGACTACCTTCCATAATTACAAGGCTACCATCCATTGGGGTAACAAAAATCTCGACAACAGACTACCTTCCATAATGACAAGGCTACCATCCATTGGAGTAAGAAAAATCTCGACAACAGACTACCTTCCATACTGACAAGGTTACCATCAATTGGAATAACAAAAATATTGACTACAAACTATCTTCCATAATGACAAGGCTAACATCCATTGGAGTAACAAAAATCTGAACAATAGACTAACTTACATAATGACAAGGCTACAATCCATTGGAGTAACATAATTCTCAACGACAGACTACCATCCATAATGACAAGGTTACCATCCATTGGAGTAACAAAAATCTCGACAAGAAACTACCTTCCATAATTACAAGGCTACCATCCATTGGGGTAACAAAAATATCCACAATAGACTACCTTCCATAATTACAAGGCTACCATCCATTGGAGTAAAAAATATCTCGACAATAGACTACCTTCCATAACGAAAAAGCTATCATCCATTGGAGTAACAAAAATCTCGACAACAAACTACCTTCCATAATTACAAGGCTACCATCTATTGAGGTAACAAAAATCTCCACAATAGACTACCTTCCATAATTACAAGGCTACCATCCATTGGAGTAAAAAATATCTCGACAATAGACTACCTTCCATAACGACAAAGCTATCATCCATTGGAGTAACAAAAATCTCGATAAAAGACTACCTTCCATACTGACAAGGTTATCATCCATTGGAATACCAAAAATCTTGACTATAGACTATCTTCCATAATGAGAAGGCTACCATCCATTGGAATAACAAAAATCTGAACAACAGAATACCTTACATAATGACAAGGATACAATCCATTGGAGTAACAGAAATCTCAATGACAGACTACCTTCCATAATGACAAGGTTATCATCCATTGGAGTAACAAAAATCTCGACAACAGACTACCTTCCATAATTACAAGGATACCATCCATTGGGGTAACAAAAATCTCGACAATAGACTACCTTCCATAATGACAAGGCTACCATCCATTGGAGTAAAAAAAATCTCAACAACAGACTACCTTCCATAATGACAAGGCTACCATCCATTGGAGTAACAAAAATCTCGACAATAGACTACCTTCTATAATGACAAGGCTACCATCCATTGGAGTAAAAAAAATCTAAACAACAGACTACCTTCCATAATGACAAGGCTACATCCATTGGAGTAACAAAAATATCGACAATAGACTTCCTTCCATAATGACGAGGCTACCATCCATTGGAGTAACAAAAATATGAACAACACACTACCTTGCATAATGACAAGGCTATCATCCATTGGAGTAACAAAGAATACGACAATAGACTACCTTCAATAATGACAAGGCTACCATCAATTGGAGTAACAAAAATCTCGACAAAAGACTACCTTCCATACTGACAAGGTTACCATCAATGGGAATAACAAAAATATCGACTACAGTCTATCTTCCATAATGACAAGGCTGTCATCCATTGGAGTAACAAAAATCTGAACAATACACTAACTTACATAATGACAAGGCTACAATCCATTGGAGTAACAGAAATCTCAACGACAAACTACCTTCCATAATGACAAGGTTACCATCCATTGGAGTAACAAAAATCTCGAAAAAAGACTACCTTCCATAGTTACAAGGCTATAATCCATTGGGGTAACAAAAATCTCGACAAAACAGACTACCTTCCATAATTACAAGGCTACCATCCATTGGAGTAAAAAATATCTCGACAATAGACTACCTTCCATAATGACAAGGCTATCATCCATTGGAGTAACACAGATATCGATAACAAACTACCTTCAATAATGACAAGGCTACCATCCATTGGAGTAACAAAAATCTCGACAAAATACTACCTTCCATAATGACAAGGTTACCATCCATTGGAATAACAAAAATCTCGACTGCAAACTATCTTCCATAATGACAAGGCTACCATCCATTGGAGTAACAAAAATCTGAACAACAGACTACCTTACATAATGACAAGGCTAAAATCCATTGGAGTAACAAAAATCTCAATGACAGACCACCTTCCATAATGACAAGGTTATCATCCATTAGGGTAACAAAAATCTCTACAACGTACTACATTCCATAATTACAAGGCTACCATCCATTGGGGTATCAAAAATATCGACAACAGATTACCTTCCATAATGACAAGGCTACCATCCATTGGAGTAAAAAAAATCTCAACAACAGACTACCTTCCATAATGACAAGGCTACCATCCATTGGAGTAACAAAAATCTCGACAACAGACTTCCTTCCATAATGACAACGCTACCATCCATTGGAGTAACAAAAATATGAACAACAGACTACCTTGCCTAATGACAAGGCTATCATCCATTTGAGTAACAAAGATATCGACAATAGACTACCTTCAATAATGACAAGGCTACCATCCATTGGAGTAACAAAAATCACGACAAAAGGTTACCTTCCATACTGACAAGGTTACCATCAATTGGAATAACAAAAATATCGACTACAGACTATCTTCCATAATGACAAGGCTGCCATCCATTGGAGTAACAAAAATCTGAACAATAGACTAACTTACATAATGACAAGGCTACAATCCATTGGAGTAACAGAAATCTCAACGACAGACTACCTTCCATAATGACAAGGTTACCATCCATTGGAGTAACAAAAATCTCGACAACAGACTACCTTCCATAGTTACAAGGCTATAATCCATTGGGGTAACAAAAGTCTCGACAACAGACTACCTTCCATAATTACAAGGATACCATCCATTGGAGTAAAAAATATCTCGACAATAGACGACCTTCCATAATGACAAGGCTATCATCCATTGCAGTAAGAAAGATATCGATAACAAACTACCTTCAATAATGACAAGGCTACCATCCGTTAGAGTAACAAAAATCTCGACAAAATACTACCTTCCATAATGACAAGGCTACCATCCATTGGAGTAACAAAAATATGAACAATAGACTATGTTGCATAATGACAAGGCTATCATCCATTGGAGTAACAAAGATATCGATAATAAACTACCTTCAATAATGACAAGGCTAGCATCCATTGGAGTAACAAAAATCTCGATAAAAGACTACCTTCCATACTGACAAGGTTACCATCCATTGGAATAACAAAAATCTCGACAACAGACTACCTTCCATTATGACAAGGCTACCATTCATTGGAGTAAAAAAAATCTCAACAACAGACTACCTTCCATAATGACAAGGCTACCATCCATTGGAGTAACAAAAATCTCGACAACAGACTACCTTCCATAATGACAAGGCTAACATCCATTGGAGTAAAAAAAATCTCAACAGACTACCATCAATAATGACAAGGCTACCATCCATTGGAGTAACAAAAATCTCGACAACAGACTACCTTGCCTAATGACAAGGCTATCATCCATTTGAGTAACAAAGATATCGACAATAGACTACCTTCAATAATGACAAGGCTACCATCCATTGGAGTAACAAAAATCTCGACAAAATACTACCTTCCATAATGACAAGGCTACCATCCATTGGAGTAACAAAAATATGAACAATAGACTATGTTGCATAATGACAAGGCTATCATCCATTGGAGTAACAAAGATATCGACAATAGACTACCTTCAATAATGACAAGGCTAGCATCCGTTGGAGTAATAAAAATCTCGATAAAAGACTACCTTCCATACTGACAAGGTTACCATCCATTGGAATAACAAAAATGTCGACAACAGACTACCTTCCATAATGACAAGGCTACCATCCATTGGAGTAAAAAAAATCTCAACAACATACTAACTTCCATAATGATAAGGCTACCATCCATTGGAGTAACAAAAATCTCGATAACAGACTACCTTCCATAATGACAAGGCTAACATCGATTGGAGTAAAAAAATCTCAACAACAGACTACCATCAATAATGACAAGGCTACCATCCATTGGAGTAACAAAAATCTCGACAACAGACTTCCTTCCATAATGACAAGGCTACCATCCATTGGAGTAACAAAAATATGAACAACAGACTACCTTGCCTAATGACAAGGCTATCATCCATTTGAGTAACAAAGATATCGACAATAGACTACCTTCAATAATGAAAAGGCTACCATCCATGGGAGTAACAAAAATCTCGAAAAAAGACTACCTTACATACTGACAAGGTTACCATCAATTGGAATAAAAAAAATATGGACTACAGACTATCTTCCATAATGACAAGGCTGCCATCCATTGGAGTAACAAAAATCTGAACAATAGACTAACTTACATAATGACAAGGCTACAATCCATTGGAGTAACAGAAATCTCAACGACAGACTACCTTCCATAATGACAAGGTTACCATCCATTGGAGTAACAAAAATCTCGACAACAGACTACCTTCCATAGTTACAAGTCTATAATCCATTGGGGTAACAAAAATCTCGACAACAGACTAACTTCCATAATTACAAGGCTACCATCCATTGGAGTAAAAAATATCTCGACAACAGACAACCTTCCATAATGACAAGGCATCATCCATTGGAGTAACAAATATATCGATAACAAACTACCTTCAATAATGACAAGGCTACCATCCAATGGAGTAACAAAAATATCGACAAAATACAACCTTCCATAATGACAAGGCTACCATCCATTGGAGTAACAAAAATATGAACAATAGACTATGTTGCATAATGACAAGGCTATCATCCATTGGAGTAACAAAGATATCGACAATAGACTACCTTCAATAATGACAAGGCTAGCATCCATTGGAGTAACAAAAATCTCGATAAAAGACTACCTTCCATACTGACAAGGTTACCATCCATTGGAATAACAAAAATCTCGACAACAGACTACCTTCCATAATGACAAGGCTACCATCCATTGGAGTAAAAAAAATCTCAACAACAGACTACCTTCCATAATGACAAGGCTACCATCCATTGGAGTAACAAAAATCTCGACAACAGACTACCTTCCAAAATGACAAAGCTAACATCCATTGGAGTAACAAAAATATGAACAACAGACTACCTTGCCTAATGACAAGGCTATCATCCATTTGAGTAACAAAGATATCGACAATAGACTACCTTCAATAATGTTAAGGCTACCATCCACTGGAGTAACAAAAATCTCGACAAAAGACTACCTTCCATACTGACAAGGTTACCATCAATTGGAATAACAAAAATATTGACTACAAACTATCTTTCATAATGACAAGGCTGCCATCCATTGGAGTAACAAAAATCTGAACAATAGACTAACTTACATAATGACAAGGCTACAATCCATTGGAGTAACAGAAATCTCAATGACAGACTACCTTCCATAATGGCAAGGTTACCATCCATTGGAGTAACAAAAATCTCGACAACAGACTACCTTTCATAGTTACAAGTCTATAATCCATTGGGGTAACAAAAATCTCGACAACAGACTACCTTCCATAATTACAAGGATACCATCCATTGGAGTAAAAAATATCTCGACAATAGACAACCTTCCATAATGACAAGGCTATCATCCATTAGAGTAATAAATATATCGATAACAAACTACCTTCAATAATGACAAGGCTACCATCCATTGGAGTAACAAAAATATCGACAAAATACTACCTTCCATAATGACAAGGATACCATCCATTGGAGTAACAAAAATATGAACAATAGACTATGTTGCATAATGACAAGGCTATCATCCATTGGAGTAACAAAGATATCGACAATAGACTACCTTCAATAATGACAAGGCTAGCATCCATTGGAGTAACAAAAATCTCGATAAAAGACTACCTTACATAATGACAAGGCTAAAATCCATTGGAGTAACAAAAATCTCAATGACAAACTACCTTCCATAATGACAAGGTTATCATCCATTGGGGTAACAAAAATCTCGACAATAGACTACCTTCCATAATTACAAGGCTACCATCCATTGGGGTAACAAAAATCTCGATAACAGACTACCTTCCATAATGACAAGGATACCATCCATTGGAGTAAACAAAATCTCAACAACCGACTACCTTCCATAATGACAAAGCTACCATCCATTGGAGTAACAAAAATCTCGACAACAGACTACCTTCCATAATGACAAGGCTACCATCCATTGGCGTAAAAAAAATCTCAACAACAGACTACCATCAATAATGACAAGGCTACAATCCATTGGAGTAACAAAAATCTCGACAACAGACTTCCTTCCATAATGACAAGGCTACCATCCATTGGAGTAACAAAAATATGAACAACAGACTGCCTTGCATAATGACAAGGCTATCATCCCTTTGAGTAACAAAGATATCGACAATAGACTACATTATATAATGTCAAGGCTACCATCCATTAGAGTAACAAAAATCTCGAAAAAAGACTACCTTCCACACTGACAAGGTTACCATCAATTGGAGTAACAGAAATCTCAACAACAGACTACCTTCCATAATGACAAGGTTACCATCCATTGGAGTAACAAAAAACTCGAAAACAGACTACCATCCATAATTACAAGGCTACCATTCATTGGGGTAACAAAAATCTCGACAACAGACTACCTTCCATAATTACAAGGCTACCATCCATTGGGGTAACAAAAATCTCGACAACAGAATACCTTCCATAATGACAAGGCTACCATCCATTGGAGTAACAAAAATCTCGACAACAGACTACCTTCCATAATGACAAGGCTACCATCCATTGGAGTAAAAAAATCCTCAACAACAGACTACCTTCCATAATGACAAAGCTACCATCCATTGGAGTAACAAAAATCTCGACAACAGACTACCTTCCATAATGACAAGGCTACCATCCATTGGAGTAAAAAAATCTCAACAACAGACTACCATCAATAATGACAAGTCTACCATCCATTAGAGTAACAAAAATCTCGACAACAGACTTCCTTCCATAATGACAAGGCTACCATCTATTGGAGTAACAAAAATATGAACAACAGACTACCTTGCATAATGACAAGGCTATCATTCATTTGAGTAACAAAGATATCGACAATAGACTACCTTCAATAAAGTCAAGGTTACTATCAATTGGAGTAACAAAAATCTCGAAAAAAGACTACCTTCCATACTGACAAGGTTACCATCAATTGGAGTAACAGAAATCTCAACGACAGACTACCATCCATAATTACAAGGATACCATTCATTGGGGTAAGAAAAATCTCGACAACAGACTACCTTCCATAATTACAAGGCTACCATCCATTGGGGTAACAAAAATCTCGACAACACACTACCTTCCATAATGATAAGGCTACCATCCATTGGAGTAACAAAAATATGAACAACAGACTACCTTGCATAATGACAAGGCTATCATCCGTTGGAGTAACCAAGATATTGACAATAGACTACCTTCAATAATGACAAGGCTACCATCCATTGGAGTAACAAAAATATCGACAAAAGACTACCTTCCATACTGACAAGGTTACCATCCATTGGAATAATAAAGATCTCGACTACAGACTATCTTCCATAATGACAAGGCTACCATCCATTGGAGTAACAAAAATCTGAACAACAGACTACCTTACACAATGACAAGGCTACAATCCATTGGAGTAATAGAAATCTCAACGACAGAATACCTTACATAATGACAAGGCTACCATCCACTGGAGTAACAAAAATCTCGACAACAGACTACCTTCCATAATTACAAGGCTCTCATCCACTGGGGTAACAAAAATCTCGACAACAGACTACCTTCCATAATGACAAGGCTACCATCCATTAGAGTAAAAAAAATCTCGACAACACACTACCTTCTGTAATGACAAGGCTACCATCCATTGCAGTAAAAAAAATATGAACAACAGACTACCTTGCATAATGACAAGGCTATCATCCATTGGAGTAACAAAGATATCGACAATAGACTACCTTCAATAATGACAAGGCTACCATCCATTGGAGTAACAAAAATCTCGACAAAAGACTACTTTCCATACTGACAAGGTTACCATCAATTGGAGTAAAAGAAATCTCAACGACAGACTAACTTTCATAATGACAACGCTACCATCCATTGGAGTAACAAAAATCTGAACAATAGACTACCTTATATAATGACAAGTCAACAATCCATTAGAGTAACAAAAATCTCAACGACAGACTACCTTCCATAATGACAAGGCTACCATCCATTGGAGTAACAAAAATCTCGACAACATACTACCTTCCATAATTATAAGGCTACCATCCATTGGGGTAACAAAAATCTCAACAATAGACTACCTTCCATAATGACAAGGCTAACATCCATTGGAGTAAAAAACATCTCGACAACAAACTACCTTTTGTAATGACAAGGCTACCATCCATTGCAGTAAAAAAAATATGAACAACAGACTACCTTGCATAATGACAAGGCTATCATCCATTGGATTAACAAAGATATCAACAATAGTCTACCTTCAATAATGACAAGGCTACCATCCATTGGAGTAACAAAAATCTCGACAAAAGACTACCTTCCATACTGACAAGGTTACCATCAATTGGAGTAACAGAAATCTCAACGACAGACTAACTTTCATAATGAAAAGGTTACCATCCATTGGAGTAACAAAAATCTCGACAACAGACTACCTTCCATAATTACAAGGCTACCATTCATTGGGGTAAAAAAATCTCGACAACAGACTACTTTCCATAATTACAAGGCTACCATCCATTGGGGTAACAAAAATCTCGGCAACAGACTACCTTCCATAATGACAAGGCTACCATCCATTGGAGTAACAAAAATCTCGACAAAAGACTACCTTCCATACTGACAAGCTTACCATCCATTGGAATAACAAATATCTCGACTACAGACTGTCTTGCATAATGACAAGGCTACCATCCATTGGAGTAACAAAAATCTGAACAACAGACTACCTTACATAATGACAAGGCTACAATCCATTGGAGTAACAAAAATCTCAACGACAGTCTACCTTCCATAATGACAAGGCTACCATCCATTGGAGTAAAAAAATCAAGACAACAGACTACCTACCATAATTACAAGGCTACAATCCATTGGGGTATCAAAAATCACGACAACAGACTACCTTCCATTATGACAAGGCTAACATCCATTGGAGTATAAAAAATCTCGACAACAGACTACCTTCCATAATGACTAGGCTACCATCCATTGAAGTAACAAAAATCTCGACAAAAGACTACCATCTATACTGACAAGGTTACCATCCATTGGAATAATAAAAATCTCGACTACAAACTATCTTCCATGATAACAAGGCTACCATCCATTGGAGTAACAAAAATCTGAACAATAGACTACCTTACATAATGACAAGGCTATAATCCATTGGAGTAACAGAAATCTCAACGACAGAATACCTTACATAATGACAAGGCTACCATCCATTAGAGTAACAAAAATCTCGACAACAGACTACCTTCCATAATTACAAGGCTCTCATCCATTGGGGTGACAAAAATCTCGACAACAGATTACCTTCCATAATTACAAGGCTACCATCCATTGGGGTAACAAAAATCTCGACAACAGACTACCTTCCATAATTACAAGGCTACCATCCATTGGGGTAACAAAAATCTCGACAACAGACTACCTTCCATAATGACAAGGCTAACATCCATTGGAGTAAAAAAAATCTCGACAACAAACTACCTTTTGTAATGACAAGGCTACCATCCATTGCAATAAAAAAAATATGAACAACAGACTACCTTGCATAATGACAAGGCTATCATCCATTGGAGTAACAAAGAAATCAACAATAGACTACCTTCAATAATGACAAGGCTACCATCCATTGGAGTAACAAAAATCTCGACAAAAGTCTACCTTCCATACTGACAAGGTTACCATCAATTGGAGTAACAAAAATCTCAACGACAGACTAACTTCCATAATGACAAGGTTACCATTCATTGGAGTAATAAAAATCTCGACAACAGACTACCTTCCATAATTACAAGGCTACCATTCATTGGGGTAAAAAAATCTCGACAACAGACTACTTTCCATAATTACAAGGCTACCATCCATTGGGGTAACAAAAATCACGACAACAGACTACCTTCCATAATGACAAGGCTACCATCCATTGGAGTAACAAAAATATGAATAACAGACTACCTTGCATAATGACAAGGCTATCATCCATTGGAGTAACAAAGATATCGACAATAGACTACCTTCAATAATGACAAGGCTACCATCCATTGGAGTAACAAAAATCTCGACAAAAGACTACCTTCCATACTGATAAGCTTACCATCCATTGGAATAACAAATATCTCGACTACAGACTCTCTTCCATAATGACAAGGCTACCATCCATTGGAGTAACAAAAATCTGAACAATAGACTACCTTACATAATGACAAGGCTACAATCCATTGGAGTAACAAAAATCTCAACGACAGACTACCTTCCATAATGACAAGGCTACCATCCATTGGAGTAAAAAAAATCACGACAACAGACTACCTACCATAATTACAAGGCTACCATCCATTGGGGTAACAAAAATCTCGACAACAGACAACCGTCCATAATAACAAGGCAACCATCCATTGGAGTAACAAAAATATGAACAACAGACTACCTTGCATAATGACAAGGCTATCAACCATTGGAGTAACAAAGATATCGACAATAGACTACCTTCAATAATGACAAGGCTACTATCCATTGGAGTAACAAAAATCTCGACAAAAGACTACCTTCCATACTGACAAGTTTACCATCCATTGGAATAACAAAAATCTCGACAATAGACCTTCCATAATGACAAGGCTACAATCCATTGGAGTAACAAAAATATCGATAAAAAACTACCTTCCATAATGATAAAGCTACCATCCATTGTAATAACAAAAATCATGACAATAGACTACCTTCCATAATGACAAGGCTACCATCCATTGGAGTAACAAAAATCTGAACAACTGACTACCTTGCATAATGACAAGGTTATCATCCATTGGAGTTACAAAGACATCAACAATAGACTACCTTAAATAATGACAAGGCTACCATCCATTGGAGTAACAAAAATCTCGACAAAAGACTACCTTCCATACTGACAAGGTTACCATCCATTGAAATTACAAAAATCTCAACAACAGACTATCTTCTATAATGACAAGGCTACCATCCATTGGACTAACAAAAATCTGAACAACATACTACCTTACATAATGACAAGGCTACAATCCATTGGAGTAACAAAAATCTCAACGACATACTACCTTCCATAATGACAAGGCTACCATCCATTGGAGTAACAAAAATCTCGATAACAGACTACCTTCCATAATTACAAGGCTACCATCCATTGGGGTAACAAAAATCTCAACAACTGACTACCTTCCATAATTACAAGGCTACAATCCATTGGGGTAACAAAAATCTCGACAACAGACTACCTTCTATAATGACAAGGCTACCATCCATTGGAGTATAAAAAATCTCGAAAACAGACTACCTTCCATAATGACAAGGCTACCATCCATTGGAGTAACAAAAATATGAACAATAGACTACCTTTCATAATGACAAGGCTATCATCCATTAGAGTAACAAAGATATCGACAATAGACTACCTTCAATAATGACTAGGCTACAATCCATTGGAGTAACAAAAATCTCGACAAAAGACTACCTTCTATACTGACAAGGTTACCATCCATTGGAATAATAAAAATCTCGACTACAGACTATCTTCCATAATGAGAAGCCTACCATCCATTAGAGTAACAAAAATCTGAACAACAAACTACCTTACATAATGACAAGGCTACAATCCATTGGAGTAACAAAAATCTCAACGATAGACTACCTTCCATAATGACAAGGCTACCATCCATTGGAGTAACAAAAATCTCGACAACAGACTACCTTCCATAATTACAAGGCTACCATCCATTGGGGTAACAAAAATCTTGACAACAAACTACCTTCCATAATGACAAGGCTACCATCCATTGGAGTAAAAAAAATCTCGACAATAGACTACCTTCAGTAATGACAAGGCTATCATCCATTGCAGTAAAAAAAATATGAACAACAGACTACCTTGCATAATGACAAGGCTACCATCCATTGGAGTAACAAAGATATCGACAATAGACTACCTTCAATAATGACAAGGCTACCATCCATTGGAGTAACAAAAATCTCGACAAAAGACTACCTTCCATACTGAAAAGATTACCATCCATTGGAATAACAAAAATCTCGACAATAGACTACCTTCCATAATGACAAGACTACAATCCATTAGAGTAACAAAAATCTCGATAAAAAACTACCTTCCATAATTACAAGGCTACAATCCATTGGGGTAACAAAAATCTCGACAACAGACTACCTACCATAATTACAAGGCTACCATCCATTGGGGTATCAAAAATCTCGACAACAGACTACCTTCCTTAATGACAAGGCTACCATCCATTGGAGTAACAAAAATATCAACAACGGACTACCTTGCATAATGACAAGGCTATCAACCATTGGAGTAACAAAGATATCGATAATAGACTACCTTCAATAATGACAAGGCTACTATCCATTGGAGTAACAAAAATCTCGACAAAAGACTACCTTCCATACTGAAAAGGTTACCATCCATTGGAATAACAAAAATCTCGACAATAGACTACCTTCCATAATGACAAGGCTACAATCCATTGGAGTAACAAAAATATCGATAAAAACTACCTCCATAATGATAAAGCTACCAT
This sequence comes from Vicia faba, assembly GCA_948472305.1. Lineage (NCBI taxonomy): Eukaryota > Viridiplantae > Streptophyta > Magnoliopsida > Fabales > Fabaceae > Vicia > Vicia faba. The sequence continues at coordinate 582,144,111 of OX451739.1, read as the reverse complement.
CCATTGGAATAACAAAAATCATGACAATAGACTACCTTCCATAATGACAAGGCTACCATCCATTGGAGTAACAAAAATCTGAACAACAGTCTACCTTGCATAATTACAAGGCTATCATCCATTGGAGTAACAAAGACATCAACAATAGACTACCTTAAATAATGACAAGGCTACCATCCATTAGAGTAACAAAAATCTCGACAAAAGACTACCTTCCATACTGACAAGGTTACCATCCATTGAAATTACAAAAATCTCAACAACAGACTATCTTCCATAATGACAAGGCTACCATCCATTGGACTAACAAAAATCTGAACAGACTACCTTACATGATGACAAGGCTACAATCCATTGGAGTAACAAAAATTTCAACGACATACTACCTTCCATAATGACAAGGCTACCATCCATTGGAGTAACAAAAATCTCGATAACAGACTACCTTCCATAATGACAAGGCTACCATCCATTGGAGTAACAAAAATATGAACACCAGACTACCTTGCATAATGACAAGGCTATCATCCATTGGAGTAACAAAGATATCGACAATATACTACCTTCAATAATGACAAGGCTACCATCCGTTGGAGTAACAAAAATATCGACAAAAGACTACCTTCCATACTAACAAGGTTACCATCCATTGGAATAACCAAAATCTCGACTACAAACTCTCTTCCATAATGACAAGCCTACCATCCATTGGAGTAACAAAAATCTGAACAACAGACTACCTTACATAATGACAAGGCTACAATCCATTGGAGTAACAAAAATCTCAACGACAGACTACCTTCAATAATGACAAGGCTACCATCCATTGGAGTAACAAAAATCTCGACAACAGACTACCTTCCATAATGACAAGGCTACCATCCATTGGAGTAAAAAAAATCTCGACAACAAACTACCTTCCGTAATGACAAGGCTACCATCCATTGCAGTAAAAAAAATATGAACAACAGACTACCTTGCATAATGACAAAGCTATCATCCATTGGAGTACCAAAGATATCGACAATAGACTACCTTCAATAATGACAAGGCTACCATCCATTGGAGTAACAAAAATATCGACAAAATACTACCTTCCATACTGACAAGGTTACCATTCATTGGAATAACAAAAATCTCGACAATAGACTACCTTCCATAATGACAAGGCTACAATCCATTGGAGTAACAAAAATCTCGATAAAAAACTACCTTCCATAATTACAAGGCTACAATCCATTGGGGTAACAAAAATCTCGGCAAAAGACTACCTTCCATAATGACAAGGCTACCATCCATTCGAGTAACAAAAATATGAACAACAGACTACGTTGCATAATGACAAGGCTATCATCCATTGGAGTACCAAAGATATCGACAATAGACTACCTTTAATAATTGCAAGGCTACCATCCATTGGAGTAACAAAAATCTCGACAAAAGACTACCTTCCATACTGACAAGGTTACCATCCATTGGAATAACAAAAATCTCGGCAAAAGACTACCTTCCATAATTGCAAGGCTACCATCCATTGGAGTAACAAAAATCTGAACAATAAACTACGTTGCATAATGACAAGGCTATCATCCATTGGAGTAACAAAGACATCGACAATAGAGTACTTTAAATAATGACAAGGCTACCATCCATTGGAGTAACAAAAATCTCGACAAAAGACTACCTTCCACACTCACAAGGTTACCATCCATTGGAATAACAAAAATCTCAACAACATACTATCTTCCATAATGACAAGGCTACCATCCATTGGACTAACAAAAATATGAATAACAGACTAACTTACATAATGACAAGGCTACAATCCATTGGAGTAACAAAAATCTAAACGACAGACTACCTTCCATAATGACAAGGCTACCATCCATTGGAGTAACAAAAATCTCGACAACAGATTACCTTCCATAATTACAAGGCTACCATCCATTGGGGTAACAAAAATCTCGACAACTGACTACCTTCCATAATGACAAGGCTACCATCCATTGGAGTAACAAAAATCTCGATAACAGACTACCTTCCATAATGACAAGGCTACCATCCATTGGAGTATAAAAAATCTCGACAACAGACTACCTTCCATAATGACAAGGCTACCATCCATTGGAGTAACAAAAATATGAACAATAGACTACCTTGCATAATGACAAGGCTATCATCCATTGGAGTAACAAAGATATCGACAATAGACTACCTTCAATAATGACTAGGCTACCATATATTGGAGTAACAAAAATCTCGACAAAAGACTACCTTCTATAATGACAAGGTTACCATCCATTGGAATAATAAAAATCTCGACTACAGACTATCTTCCATAATGACAAGGCTACCATCCATTGTAGTAACAAAAATCTGAACAATAGACTACCTTACATAATGACAAGGCTATCATCCATTGGAATAACAAAAATCTCAACAACATACTATCTTCCATAATGACAAGGCTACCATCCATTGGACTAACAAAAATATGAACAACAAACTAACTTACATAATGACAAGGCTACAATCCATTGGAGTAACAAAAATCTAAACGACAGACTACCTTCCATAATGACAAGGCTACCATCCATTGGAGTAACAAAAATCTCGACAAAAGATTACCTTCCATAATTACAAGGCTACAATCCATTGGAGTAACAAAAATCTCGACAACAGACTACCTTCCATAATTACAAGGCTCTCATCCATTGGGGTGACAAAAATCTCGACAACAGACTACCTTCCATAATTACAAGGCTACCATCCATTGGGGTAACAAAAATCTCGACAACAGACTACCTTCCATAATTACAAGGCTACCATCCATTGGGGTAACAAAAATCTCGACACCAGACTACCTTCCATAATGACAAGGCTAACATCCATTGGAGTAAAAAATATCTCGACAACAAACTACCTTTTGTAATGACAAGGCTACCATCCATTGAAATAAAAAAATATGAACAACAGACTACCTTGCATAATGACAAGGCTATCATCCATTGGAGTAACAAAGATATCAACAATAGACTACCTTCAATAATGACAAGGCTACCATCCATTGGAGTAACAAAAATCTCGACAAAAGACTACCTTCCACACTCACAAGGTTACCATCCATTGGAATAACAAAAATCTCAACAACATACTATCTTCCATAATGACAAGGCTACCATCCATTGGACTAACAAAAATATGAACAACAGACTAACTTACATAATGACAAGGCTACAATCCATTGGAGTAACAAAAATCTAAACGACAGACTACCTTCCATAATGACAAGGCTACCATCCATTGGAGTAACAAAAATCTCGACAACAGATTACCTTCCAAAATTACAAGGCTACCATCCATTGGGGTAACAAAAATATCGACAAGTGACTACCTTCTATAATGACAAGGCTACCATCCATTGGAGTAACAAAAATCTCGATAACAGACTACCTTCCATAATGACAAGGCTACCATCCATTGGAGTATAAAAAATCTCGACAACAGACTACCTTCCATAATGACAAGGCTACCATCCATTGGAGTAACAAAAATATGAACAATAGACTACCTTGCATAATGACAAGGCTATCATCCATTGGAGTAACAAAGATATCGACAATAGACTACCTTCAATAATGACTAGGCTACCATCTATTGGAGTAACAAAAATCTCGACAAAAGACTACCTTCTATAATGACAAGGTTACCATCCATTGGAATAATAAAAATCTCGACTACAGACTATCTTCCATAATGACAAGGCTACCATCCATTGGATTAACAAAAATTTGAACAATAGACTACCTTACATAATGACAAGGCTATAATCCATTGGAGTAACAAAAATCTCAACGACAGAATACCTTACATAATGACAAGGCTACCATCCATTGGAGTAACAAAAATCTCGACAACAGACTACCTTCCATAATTACAAGGCTCTCATCCATTAGGGTGACAAAAATGTCGACAAAAGACTACCTTCCATAATGACAAGGCTACCATCCATTGGAGTAAAAAAAATCTCGACAATAGACTACCTTCCGTAATGACAAGGCTACCATCCATTGCAGTAAAAAAAATATGAACAACAGACTACCTTGCATAATGACAAGGCTATCATCCATTGGAGTAACAGAGATATCGATAATATACAACCTTCAATAATGACAAGGCTACCATCCGTTGGAGTAACAAAAATATCGACAAAAGACTACCTTCCATACTAACAAGTTTACCATCCATTGGAATAACCCAAATCTCGACTACAGACTCTCTTCCATAATGACAAGCCTACCATCCATTGGAGTAACAAAAATCTGAACAACAGACTACCTTACATAATGACAAGGCTACAATCCATTGGAGTAACAAAAATCTCAACGACAGACTACCTTCCATAATGACAAGGCTACTACCAATTGGAGTAACAAAAATCACGACAACAGACTACCTTCCATAATTACAAGGCTACCATCCATTGGGGTAACAAAAATCTCGGCAACAGACTACCTTCCATAATGACAAGGCTACCATCCATTGGAGTACCAAAAATCTGAACAACAGACTACGTTGCATAATGACAAGGCTATCATCCATTGGAGTAACAAAGACATCGACAATAGAGTACTTTAAATAATGACAAGGCTACCATCCATTGGAGTATCAAAAATCTCGACAAAAGACTACCTTCCACACTCACAAGGTTACCATCCATTGGAATAACAAAAATCTCAACAACATACTATCTTCCATAATGACAAGGCTACCATCCATTGGACTAACAAAAATATGAACAACAGACTAACTTACATAATGACAAGGCTACAATCCATTGGAGTAACAAAAATCTAAACGACAGACTACCTTCCATAATGACAAGGCTACCATCCATTGGAGTAACAAAAATCTCGACAACAGATTACCTTCCATAATTACAAGGCTACAATCCATTGGAGTAACAAAAATCTCGACAACAGACTAACTTCCATAATTACAAGGCTCTCATCCATTGGGGTGACAAAAATCTCGACAACAGACTACCTTCCATAATTACAAGGCTACCATCCATTGGGGTAACAAAAATCTCGACAACAGACTACCTTCCATAATTACAAGGCTACCATCCATTGGGGTAACAAAAATCTCGACAACAGACTACCTTCCATAATGACAAGGCTAACATCCATTGGAGTAAAAAATATCTCGACAACAAACTACCTTTTGTAATGACAAGGCTACCATCCATTGAAATAAAAAAAATATGAACAACAGACTACCTTGCATAATGACAAGGCTATCATCCATTGGAGTAACAAAGATATCAACAATAGACTACCTTCAATAATGACAAGGCTACCATCCATTGGAGTAACAAAAATCTCGACAAAAGACTACCTTCCACACTCACAAGGTTACCATCCATTGGAATAACAAAAATCTCAACAACATACTATCTTCCATAATGACAAGGCTACCATCCATTGGACTAACAAAAATATGAACAACAGACTAACTTACATAATGACAAAGCTACAATCCATTGGAGTAACAAAAATCTAAACGACAGACTACCTTCCATAATGACAAGGCTACCATCCATTGGAGTAACAAAAATCTCGACAACAGATTACCTTCCAAAATTACAAGGCTACCATCCATTGGGGTAACAAAAATATCGACAAGTGACTACCTTCTATAATGACAAGGCTACCATCCATTGGAGTAACAAAAATCTCGATAACAGACTACCTTCCATAATGACAAGGCTACCATCCATTGGAGTATAAAAAATCTCGACAACAGACTACCTTCCATAATGACAAGGCTACCATCCATTGGAGTAACAAAAATATGAACAATAGACTACCTTGCATAATGACAAGGCTATCATCCATTGGAGTAACAAAGATATCGACAATAGACTACCTTCAATAATGACTAGGCTACCATCTATTGGAGTAACAAAAATCTCGACAAAAGACTACCTTCTATAATGACAAGGTTACCATCCATTGGAATAATAAAAATCTCGACTACAGACTATCTTCCATAATGACAAGGCTACCATCCATTGGATTAACAAAAATTTGAACAATAGACTACCTTACATAATGACAAGGCTATAATCCATTGGAGTAACAAAAATCTCAACGACAGAATACCTTACATAATGACAAGGCTACCATCCATTGGAGTAACAAAAATCTCGACAACAGACTACCTTCCATAATTACAAGGCTCTCATCCATTAGGGTGACAAAAATGTCGACAACAGACTACCTTCCATAATGACAAGGCTACCATCCATTGGAGTAAAAAAAATCTCGACAATAGACTACCTTCCGTAATGACAAGGCTACCATCCATTGCAGTAAAAAAAATATGAACAACAGACTACCTTGCATAATGACAAGGCTATCATCCATTGGAGTAACAGAGATATCGATAATATACAACCTTCAATAATGACAAGGCTACCATCCGTTGGAGTAACAAAAATATCGACAAAAGACTACCTTCCATACTAACAAGGTTACCATCCATTGGAATAACCCAAATCTCGACTACAGACTCTCTTCCATAATGACAAGCCTACCATCCATTGGAGTAACAAAAATCTGAACAACAGACTACCTTACATAATGACAAGGCTACAATCCATTGGAGTAACAAAAATCTCAACGACATACTACCTTCCATAATGACAAGGCTACTACCAATTGGAGTAACAAAAATCTCGACAACAGACTACCTTCCATAATTACAAGGCTACCATCCATTGGGGTAACAAAAATCTCGACAACAGACTACCTTCCATAATGACAAGGCTACCATCCATTAGAGTAAAAAAAATCTCGACAACAGACTACCTTCCGTAATGACAAGGCTACCATCCATTGCAGTAAAAAAAATATGAACAACAGACTACCTTGCATAATGACAAGGCTATCATCCATTGGAGTACCAAAGATATCGACAATAGACTACCTTCAATAATGACAAGGCTACCATCCATTGGAGTAACAAAAATATCGACAAAATACTACCTTCCATACTGACAAGGTTACCATTCACTGGAATAACAAAAATCTCGACAATAGACTACCTTCCATAATGACAAGGCTACAATCCATTGGAGTAACAAAAATCTCGATAAAAAACTACCTTCCATAATTACATGGCTACAATCCATTGGGGTAACAAAAATCTCGGCAACAGACTACCTTCCATAATGACAAGGCTACCATCCATTGGAGTAACAAAAATATGAACAACAGACTACGTTGCATAATGACAAGGCTATCATCCATTGGAGTACCAAAGATATCGACAATAGACTACCTTTAATAATTGCAAGGATACCATCCATTGGAGTAACAAAAATCTCGACAAAAGACTACCTTCCATACTGACAAGGTTACCATCCATTGGAATAACAAAAATCTCGACAATAGACTACCTTCCATAATGACAAGGCTACAATCCATTGGAGTAACAAAAATCTCGATAAAAAACTACCTTCCATAATGATAAAGCTACCATCCATTGGAATAACAAAAATCTCGACAATAGACTACCTTCCATAATGACAAGGCTACCATCCATTGGAGTAACAAAAATCTGAACAACAAACTACGTTGCATAATGACAAGGCTATCATCCATTGGAGTAACAAAGACATCGACAATAGAGTACTTTAAATAATGACAAGGCTACCATCCATTGGAGTAACAAAAATCTCGACAAAAGACTACCTTCCACACTCACAAGGTTACCATCCATTGGAATAACAAAAATCTAAACAACATACTATCTTCCATAATGACAAGGCTACCATCCATTGGACTAACAAAAATATGAACAACAGACTAACTTACATAATGACAAGGCTACAATCCATTGGAGTAACAAAAATCTAAACGACAGACTACCTTCCATAATGACAAGGCTACCATCCATTGGAGTAACAAAAATCTCGACAACAGATTACCTTCCATAATTACAAGGCTACAATCCATTGGAGTAACAAAAATCTCGACAACAGACTACCTTCCATAATTACAAGGCTCTCATCCATTGGGGTGACAAAAATCTCGACAACAGACTACCTTCCATAATTACAAGGCTACCATCCATTGGGGTAACAAAAATCTCGACAACAGACTACCTTCCATAATTACAAGGCTACCATCCATTGGGGTAACAAAAATCTCGACAACAGACTACCTTCCATAATGACAAGGCTAACATCCATTGGAGTAAAAAAAATCTCGACAACAAACTACCTTTTGTAATGACAAGGCTACCATCCATTGAAAAAAAAAATATGAACAACAGACTACCTTGCATAATAACAAGGCTATCATCCATTGGAGTAACAAAGATATCAACAATAGACTACCTTCCATACTGACAAGGTTACCATCAATTGGAGTAACATAAATCTCAACGACAGACTAACTTCCATAATGACAAGGTTACCATTCATTGGAGTAATAAAAATCTCGACAACAGACTACCTTCCATAATTACAAGGCTACCATTCATTGGGGTAAAAAAATCTCGACAACAAACTACCTTCCATAATTACAAGGCTACCATCCATTGGGGTAACAAAAATCACGACAACAGACTACCTACCATAATGACAAGGCTACCATCCATTGGAGTAACAAAAATATGAACAACAGACTACCTTGCATAATGACAAGGCTATCATCCATTGGAGTAACAAAGATATCGACAATAGACTACCTTCAATAATGACAAGGCTACCATCCATTGGAGTAAGAAAAATGTCGACAAAAGACTACCTTCCATACTGATAAGCTTACCATCCATTGGAATAACAAATATCTCGACTACAGACTCTCTTCCATAATGACAAGGCTACCATCCATTGGAGTAACAAAAATCTGAACAACAGACTACCTTACATAATGACAAGGCTACAATCCATTGGAGTAACAAAAATCTCAACGACAGACTACCTTCCATAATGACAAGGCTACCATCCATTGGAGTATAAAAAATCACGACAACAGACTAGCTACCATAATTACAAGGCTACCATCCATTGGGGTAACAAAAATCTCGACAACAGACAACCTTCCATAATGACAAGGCTACCATCCATTGGAGTAACAAAAATATGAACAACAGACTACCTTGCATAATGACAAGGCTATCAACCATTGGAGTAACAAAGATATCGACAATAGACTACCTTCAATAATGACAAGGCTACTTTCCATTGGAGTAACAAAAATCTCGACAAAAGACTACCTTCCATACTGACAAGGTTACCATCCATTGGAATAACAAAAACTCGACAATAGACTACCTTCCATAATGACAAGGCTACAATCCATTGGAGTAACAAAAATATCGATAAAAAACTACCTTCCATAATGATAAAGCTACCATCCATTGGAATAACAAAAATCATGACAATAGACTACCTTCCATAATGACAAGGCTACCATCCATTGGAGTAACAAAAATCTGAACAACTGACTACCTTGCATAATGACAAGGTTATCATCCATTGGAGTAACAAAGACATCAACAATAGACTACCTTAAATAATGACAAGGCTACCATCCATTGGAGTAACAAAAAACTCGACAAAAGACTACCTTCCATACTGACAAGGTTACCATCCATTGAAATTACAAAAATCTCAACAACTGACTATCTTCCATAATGACAAGGCTACCATCCATTGGACTAACAAAAATCTGAACAACATACTACCTTTCATAATGACAAGGCTACAATCCATTGGAGTAACAAAAATCTCAACGACATACTACCTTCCATAATGACAAGGCTACCATCCATTGGAGTAACAAAAATCTCGATAACAGACTACCTTCCATAATTACAAGGCTACCATCCATTGGGGTAACAAAAATCTCAACAACTGACTACCTTCCATAATTACAAGGCTACAATCCATTGGGGTAACTAAAATCTTGAGAACAGACTACCTTCTATAATGACAAGGCTACCATCCATTGGAGTATAAAAAATCTCGAAAATAGACTACCTTCCATAATGACAAGGCTACCATCCATTGGAGTAACAAAAATATGAACAATAGCCTACCTTTCATAATGACAAGGCTATCATCCATTAGAGTAACAAAGATATCGACAATAGACTACCTTCAATAATGACTAGGCTACAATCCATTAGAGTAACAAAAATCTCGACAAAAGACTACCTTCTATACTGACAAGGTTACCATCCATTGGAATAATAAAAATCTCGACTACAGACTATCTTCCATAATGAGAAGCCTACCATCCATTGGAGTAACAAAAATATGAACAACAGACTACCTTACATAATGACAAGGCTACAATCCATTGGAGTAACAAAAATCTCAACGATAGACTACCTTCCATAATGACAAGGCTACCATCCATTGGAGTAACAAAAATCTCGACAACAGACTACCTTCCATAATTACAAGGCTACCATCCATTAGGGTAACAAAAATGTTGACAACAGACTACCTTCCATAATGACAAGGCTACCATCCATTGGAGTAAAAAAAATCTCGACAACATACTACCTTCCGTAATGACAAGGCTATCATCCATTGCAGTAAAAAAAATATGAACAACAGACTACCTTGCATCATGACAAGGCTATCATCCATTGGAGTAAGAAAGATATCCACAATAGACTACCTTCAATAATGACAAGGCTACCATCCATTGGAGTAACAAAAATCTCGACAAAAGACTACCTTCCATACTGACAAGATTACCATCCATTGGAATAACAAAAATCTCGACAATAGACTACCTTCCATAATGACAAGACTACAATCCATTGGAGTAACAAAAATCTCGATAAAAAACTACCTTCCATAATTACAAGGCTACAATCCATTGGGGTAACAAAAATCTCGACAACAGACTACCTACCATAATTACAAGGCTACCATCTATTGGGGTATCAAAAATCTCGACAACAGACTACCTTCTTTAATGACAAGGCTACCATCCATTGGAGTAACAAAAATATGAACAACGGACTACCTTGCATAATGACAAGGCTATCAACCATTGGAGTAACAAAGATACCGATAATAGACTACCTTCAATACTGACAAGGCTACTATCCATTGGAGTAACAAAAATCTCGACAAAAGACTACCTTCCATACTGAAAAGGTTACCATCCATTGGAATAACAAAAATCTCGACAATAGACTACCTTCCATAATGATAAGGCTACAATCCATTGGAGTAACAAAAATATCGATAAAAAACTACCTTCCATAATGATAAAGCTACCATCCATTGGAATAACAAAAATCATGACAATAGACTACCTTCCATAATGACAAGGCTACCATCCATTGGAGTAACAAAAATCTGAACAACTGACTACCTTGCATAATGACAAGGTTATCATCCATTGGAGTAACAAAGACATCAACAATAGACTACCTTAAATAATGACAAGGCTACCATCCATTGGAGTAACAAAAAACTCGACAAAAGACTACCTTCCATACTGACAAGGTTACCATCCATTGAAATTACAAAAATCTCAACAACTGACTATCTTCCATAATGACAAGGCTACCATCCATTGGACTAACAAAAATCTGAACAACATACTACCTTTCATAATGACAAGGCTACAATCCATTGGAGTAACAAAAATCTCAACGACATACTACCTTCCATAATGACAAGGCTACCATCCATTGGAGTAACAAAAATCTCGATAACAGACTACCTTCCATAATTACAAGGCTACCATCCATTGGGGTAACAAAAATCTCAACAACTGACTACCTTCCATAATTACAAGGCTACAATCCATTGGGGTAACTAAAATCTTGAGAACAGACTACCTTCTATAATGACAAGGCTACCATCCATTGGAGTATAAAAAATCTCGAAAATAGACTACCTTCCATAATGACAAGGCTACCATCCATTGGAGTAACAAAAATATGAACAATAGCCTACCTTTCATAATGACAAGGCTATCATCCATTAGAGTAACAAAGATATCGACAATAGACTACCTTCAATAATGACTAGGCTACAATCCATTGGAGTAACAAAAATCTCGACAAAAGACTACCTTCTATACTGACAAGGTTACCATCCATTGGAATAATAAAAATCTCGACTACAGACTATCTTCCATAATGAGAAGCCTACCATCCATTGGAGTAACAAAAATATGAACAACAGACTACCTTACATAATGACAAGGCTACAATCCATTGGAGTAACAAAAATCTCAACGATAGACTACCTTCCATAATGACAAGGCTACCATCCATTGGAGTAACAAAAATCTCGACAACAGACTACCTTCCATAATTACAAGGCTACCATCCATTAGGGTAACAAAAATCTTGACAATAGACTACCTTCCATAATGACAAGGCTACCATCCATTGGAGTAAAAAAAATCTCGACAACATACTACCTTCCGTAATGACAAGGCTATCATCCATTGCAGTAAAAAAAATATGAACAACAGACTACCTTGCATCATGACAAGGCTATCATCCATTGGAGTAAGAAAGATATCCACAATAGACTACCTTCAATAATGACAAGGCTACCATCCATTGGAGTAACAAAAATCTCGACAAAAGACTACCTTCCATACTGACAAGATTACCATCCATTGGAATAACAAAAATCTCGACAATAGACTACCTTCCATAATGACAAGACTACAATCCATTGGAGTAACAAAAATCTCGATAAAAAACTACCTTCCATAATTACAAGGCTACAATCCATTGGGGTAACAAAAATCTCGACAACAGACTACCTACCATAATTACAAGGCTACCATCCATTGAGGTATCAAAAATCTCGACAACAGACTACCTTCTTTAATGACAAGGCTACCATCCATTGGAGTAACAAAGATATCGACAATAGACTACCTTCAATAATGACAAGGCTACCATCCATTGGAGTAACAAAGATATCGATAATAGACTACCTTCAATACTGACAAGGCTACTATCCATTGGAGTAACAAAAATCTCGACAAAAGACTACCTTCCATACTGAAAAGGTTACCATCCATTGGAATAACAAAAATCTCGACAATAGACTACCTTCCATAATGACAAGGCTACAATCCATTGGAGTAACAAAAATATCGATAAAAAACTACCTCCATAATGATAAAGCTACCATCTATTGGAATAACAAAAATCATGACAATAGACTACCTTCCATAATGACAAGGCTACCATCCATTGGAGTAACAAAAATCTGAACAACAGTCTACCTTGCAAAATGTCAAGGCTATCATCCATTGAAGTAACAAAGACATCAACAATAGACTACCTTAAATAATGACAAGGCTACCATCCATTGGAGTAACAAAAATCTCGACAAAAGACTACCTTCCATACTGACAAGGTTACCATCCATTGAAATTACAAAAATCTCAACAACACACTATCTTCCATAATGACAAGGCTACCATCCATTGGACTAACAAAAATCTGAACATACTACCTTACATGATGACAAGGCTACAATCCATTGGAGTAACAAAAATTTCAATGACATACTACCTTCCATAATGACAAGGCTACCATCCATTGGAGTAACAAAAATCTCGATAACAGACTACTATCCATAATGACAAGGCTACCATCCATTGGAGTATAAAAAATCTCGACAACAGACTACCTTCCATAATGACAAGGCTACCATCCATTGGAGTAACAAAAATATGAACAACAGACTACCTTGCATAATGACAAGGCTATCATCCATTGGAGTAACAAAGATATCGACAATAGACTACCTTCAATAATGACTAGGCTACCATCTATTGGAGTAACAAAAATCTGAACAACTGACTACCTTGCATAATGACAAGGTTATCATCCATTGGAGTAACAAAGACATCAACAATAGACTACCTTAAATAATGACAAGGCTACCATCCATTGGAGTAACAAAAAACTCGACAAAAGACTACCTTCCATACTGACAAGGTTACCATCCATTGAAATTACAAAAATCTCAACAACTGACTATCTTCCATAATGACAAGGCTACCATCCATTGGACTAACAAAAATCTGAACAACATACTACCTTTCATAATGACAAGGCTACAATCCATTGGAGTAACAAAAATCTCAACGACATACTACCTTCCATAATGACAAGGCTACCATCCATTGGAGTAACAAAAATCTCGATAACAGACTACCTTCCATAATTACAAGGCTACCATCCATTGGGGTAACAAAAATCTCAACAACTGACTACCTTCCATAATTACAAGGCTACAATCCATTGGGGTAACTAAAATCTTGAGAACAGACTACCTTCTATAATGACAAGGCTACCATCCATTGGAGTATAAAAAATCTCGAAAATAGACTACCTTCCATAATGACAAGGCTACCATCCATTGGAGTAACAAAAATATGAACAATAGCCTACCTTTCATAATGACAAGGCTATCATCCATTAGAGTAACAAAGATATCGACAATAGACTACCTTCAATAATGACTAGGCTACAATCCATTGGAGTAACAAAAATCTCGACAAAAGACTACCTTCTATACTGACAAGGTTACCATCCATTGGAATAATAAAAATCTCGACTACAGACTATCTTCTATAATGAGAAGCCTACCATCCATTGGAGTAACAAAAATATGAACAACAGACTACCTTACATAATGACAAGGCTACAATCCATTGGAGTAACAAAAATCTCAACGATAGACTACCTTCCATAATGACAAGGCTACCATCCATTGGAGTAACAAAAATCTCGACAACAGACTACCTTCCATAATTACAAGGCTACCATCCATTGGGGTAACAAAAATCTTGACAACAGACTACCTTCCATAATGACAAGGCTACCATCCATTGGAGTAAAAAAAATCTCGACAACATACTACCTTCCGTAATGACAAGGCTATCATCCATTGCAGTAAAAAAAATATGAACAACAGACTACCTTGCATCATGACAAGGCTATCATCCATTGGAGTAAGAAAGATATCCACAATAGACTACCTTCAATAATGACAAGGCTACCATCCATTGGAGTAACAAAAATCTCGACAAAAGACTACCTTCCATACTGACAAGATTACCATCCATTGGAATAACAAAAATCTCGACAATAGACTACCTTCCATAATGACAAGACTACAATCCATTGGAGTAACAAAAATCTCGATAAAAAACTACCTTCCATAATTACAAGGCTACAATCCATTGGGGTAACAAAAATCTCGACAACAGACTACCTACCATAATTACAAGGCTACCATCTATTGGGGTATCAAAAATTTCGACAACAGACTACCTTCTTTAATGACAAGGCTACCATCCATTGGAGTAACAAAAATATGAACAACGGACTACCTTGCATAATGACAAGGCTATCAACCATTGGAGTAACAAAGATACCGATAATAGACTACCTTCAATACTGACAAGGCTACTATCCATTGGAGTAACAAAAATCTCGACAAAAGACTACCTTCCATACTGAAAAGGTTACCATCCATTGGAATAACAAAAATCTCGACAATAGACTACCTTCCATAATGATAAGGCTACAATCCATTGGAGTAACAAAAATATCGATAAAAAACTACCTTCCATAATGATAAAGCTACCATCCATCGGAATAACAAAAATCATGACAATAGACTACCTTCCATAATGACAAGGCTACCATCCATTGGAGTAACAAAAATCTGAACAACTGACTACCTTGCATAATGACAAGGTTATCATCCATTGGAGTAACAAAGACATCAACAATAGACTACCTTAAATAATGACAAGGCTACCATCCATTGGAGTAACAAAAAACTCGACAAAAGACTACCTTCCATACTGACAAGGTTACCATCCATTGAAATTACAAAAATCTCAACAACTGACTATCTTCCATAATGACAAGGCTACCATCCATTGGACTAACAAAAATCTGAACAACATACTACCTTTCATAATGACAAGGCTACAATCCATTGGAGTAACAAAAATCTCAACGACATACTACCTTCCATAATGACAAGGCTACCATCCATTGGAGTAACAAAAATCTCGATAACAGACTACCTTCCATAATTACAAGGCTACCATCCATTGGGGTAACAAAAATCTCAACAACTGACTACCTTCCATAATTACAAGGCTACAATCCATTGGGGTAACTAAAATCTTGAGAACAGACTACCTTCTATAATGACAAGGCTACCATCCATTGGAGTATAAAAAATCTCGAAAATAGACTACCTTCCATAATGACAAGGCTACCATCCATTGGAGTAACAAAAATATGAACAATAGCCTACCTTTCATAATGACAAGGCTATCATCCATTAGAGTAACAAAGATATCGACAATAGACTACCTTCAATAATGACTAGGCTACAATCCATTGGAGTAACAAAAATCTCGACAAAAGACTACCTTCTATACTGACAAGGTTACCATCCATTGGAATAATAAAAATCTCGACTACAGACTATCTTCCATAATGAGAAGCCTACCATCCATTGGAGTAACAAAAATATGAACAACAGACTACCTTACATAATGACAAGGCTACAATCCATTGGAGTAACAAAAATCTCAACGATAGACTACCTTCCATAATGACAAGGCTACCATCCATTGGAGTAACAAAAATCTCGACAACAGACTACCTTCCATAATTACAAGGCTACCATCCATTAGGGTAACAAAAATCTTGACAATAGACTACCTTCCATAATGACAAGGCTACCATCCATTGGAGTAAAAAAAATCTCGACAACATACTACCTTCCGTAATGACAAGGCTATCATCCATTGCAGTAAAAAAAATATGAACAACAGACTACCTTGCATCATGACAAGGCTATCATCCATTGGAGTAAGAAAGATATCCACAATAGACTACCTTCAATAATGACAAGGCTACCATCCATTGGAGTAACAAAAATCTCGACAAAAGACTACCTTCCATACTGACAAGATTACCATCCATTGGAATAACAAAAATCTCGACAATAGACTACCTTCCATAATGACAAGACTACAATCCATTGGAGTAACAAAAATCTCGATAAAAAACTACCTTCCATAATTACAAGGCTACAATCCATTGGGGTAACAAAAATCTCGACAACAGACTACCTACCATAATTACAAGGCTACCATCCATTGAGGTATCAAAAATCTCGACAACAGACTACCTTCTTTAATGACAAGGCTACCATCCATTGGAGTAACAAAGATATCGACAATAGACTACCTTCAATAATGACAAGGCTACCATCCATTGGAGTAACAAAGATATCGATAATAGACTACCTTCAATACTGACAAGGCTACTATCCATTGGAGTAACAAAAATCTCGACAAAAGACTACCTTCCATACTGAAAAGGTTACCATCCATTGGAATAACAAAAATCTCGACAATAGACTACCTTCCATAATGACAAGGCTACAATCCATTGGAGTAACAAAAATATCGATAAAAAACTACCTCCATAATGATAAAGCTACCATCTATTGGAATAACAAAAATCATGACAATAGACTACCTTCCATAATGACAAGGCTACAATCCATTGGAGTAACAAAAATCTGAACAACAGTCTACCTTGCAAAATGTCAAGGCTATCATCCATTGAAGTAACAAAGACATCAACAATAGACTACCTTAAATAATGACAAGGCTACCATCCATTGGAGTAACAAAAATCTCGACAAAAGACTACCTTCCATACTGACAAGGTTACCATCCATTGAAATTACAAAAATCTCAACAACACACTATCTTCCATAATGACAAGGCTACCATCCATTGGACTAACAAAAATCTGAACATACTACCTTACATGATGACAAGGCTACAATCCATTGGAGTAACAAAAATTTCAATGACATACTACCTTCCATAATGACAAGGCTACCATCCATTGGAGTAACAAAAATCTCGATAACAGACTACTATCCATAATGACAAGGCTACCATCCATTGGAGTATAAAAAATCTCGACAACAGACTACCTTCCATAATGACAAGGCTACCATCCATTGGAGTAACAAAAATATGAACAACAGACTACCTTGCATAATGACAAGGCTATCATCCATTGGAGTAACAAAGATATCGACAATAGACTACCTTCAATAATGACTAGGCTACCATCTATTGGAGTAACAAAAATCTGAACAACTGACTACCTTGCATAATGACAAGGTTATCATCCATTGGAGTAACAAAGACATCAACAATAGACTACCTTAAATAATGACAAGGCTACCATCCATTGGAGTAACAAAAAACTCGACAAAAGACTACCTTCCATACTGACAAGGTTACCATCCATTGAAATTACAAAAATCTCAACAACTGACTATCTTCCATAATGACAAGGCTACCATCCATTGGACTAACAAAAATCTGAACAACATACTACCTTTCATAATGACAAGGCTACAATCCATTGGAGTAACAAAAATCTCAACGACATACTACCTTCCATAATGACAAGGCTACCATCCATTGGAGTAACAAAAATCTCGATAACAGACTACCTTCCATAATTACAAGGCTACCATCCATTGGGGTAACAAAAATCTCAACAACTGACTACCTTCCATAATTACAAGGCTACAATCCATTGGGGTAACTAAAATCTTGAGAACAGACTACCTTCTATAATGACAAGGCTACCATCCATTGGAGTATAAAAAATCTCGAAAATAGACTACCTTCCATAATGACAAGGCTACCATCCATTGGAGTAACAAAAATATGAACAATAGCCTACCTTTCATAATGACAAGGCTATCATCCATTAGAGTAACAAAGATATCGACAATAGACTACCTTCAATAATGACTAGGCTACAATCCATTGGAGTAACAAAAATCTCGACAAAAGACTACCTTCTATACTGACAAGGTTACCATCCATTGGAATAATAAAAATCTCGACTACAGACTATCTTCTATAATGAGAAGCCTACCATCCATTGGAGTAACAAAAATATGAACAACAGACTACCTTACATAATGACAAGGCTACAATCCATTGGAGTAACAAAAATCTCAACGATAGACTACCTTCCATAATGACAAGGCTACCATCCATTGGAGTAACAAAAATCTCGACAACAGACTACCTTCCATAATTACAAGGCTACCATCCATTGGGGTAACAAAAATCTTGACAACAGACTACCTTCCATAATGACAAGGCTACCATCCATTGGAGTAAAAAAAATCTCGACAACATACTACCTTCCGTAATGACAAGGCTATCATCCATTGCAGTAAAAAAAATATGAACAACAGACTACCTTGCATCATGACAAGGCTATCATCCATTGGAGTAAGAAAGATATCCACAATAGACTACCTTCAATAATGACAAGGCTACCATCCATTGGAGTAACAAAAATCTCGACAAAAGACTACCTTCCATACTGACAAGATTACCATCCATTGGAATAACAAAAATCTCGACAATAGACTACCTTCCATAATGACAAGACTACAATCCATTGGAGTAACAAAAATCTCGATAAAAAACTACCTTCCATAATTACAAGGCTACAATCCATTGGGGTAACAAAAATCTCGACAACAGACTACCTACCATAATTACAAGGCTACCATCCATTGGGGTATCAAAAATCTCGACAACAGACTACCTTCCTTAATGACAAGGCTACCATCCATTGGAGTAACAAAAATATGAACAACGGACTACCTTGCATAATGACAAGGCTATCAACCATTGGAGTAACAAAGATATCGATAATAGACTACCTTCAATACTGACAAGGCTACTATCCATTGGAGTAACAAAAATCTCGACAAAAGACTACCTTCCATACTGAAAAGGTTACCATCCATTGGAATAACAAAAATCTCGACAATAGACTACCTTCCATAATGACAAGGCTACAATCCATTGGAGTAACAAAAATATCGATAAAAAACTACCTCCATAATGATAAAGCTACCATCTATTGGAATAACAAAAATCATGACAATAGACTACCTTCCATAATGACAAGGCTACCATCCATTGGAGTAACAAAAATCTGAACAACAGTCTACCTTGCATAATGTCAAGGCTATCATCCATTGAAGTAACAAAGACATCAACAATAGACTACCTTAAATAATGACAAGGCTACCATCCATTGGAGTAACAAAAATCTCGACAAAAGACTACCTTCCATACTGACAAGGTTACCATCCATTGAAATTACAAAAATCTCAACAACACACTATCTTCCATAATGACAAGGCTACCATCCATTGGACTAACAAAAATCTGAACAGACTACCTTACATGATGACAAGGCTACAATCCATTGGAGTAACAAAAATTTCAATGACATACTACCTTCCATAATGACAAGGCTACCATCCATTGGAGTAACAAAAATCTCGATAACAGACTACCTTCCATAATGACAAGGCTACCATCCATTGGAGTATAAAAAATCTCGACAACAGACTACCTTCCATAATGACAAGGCTACCATCCATTGGAGTAACAAAAATATGAACAACAAACTACCTTGCATAATGACAAGGCTATCATCCATTGGAGTAACAAAGATATCGACAATAGACTACCTTCAATAATGACTAGGCTACCATCTATTGGAGTAACAAAAATCTCGACAAAAGACTACCTTCTATAATGACAAGGTTACCATCCATTGGAATAATAAAAATCTCGACTACAGACTATCTTCCATAATGACAAGGCTACCATCCATTGGAGTAACAAAAATCTGAACAATAGACTACCTTACATAATAACAAGGCTATAATCCATTGGAGTAACAAAAATCTCAACGACAGAATACCTTACATAATGACAAGGCTACCATCTATTGGAGTAACAAAAATCTCGACAACAGACTACCTTCCATAATTACAAGGCTCTCATCCATTAGGGTGACAAAAATGTCGACAACAGACTACCTTCCATAATGACAAGGCTACCATCCATTGCAGTAAAAAAAATCTCGATAATAGACTACCTTCCGTAATGAGAAGGCTACCATCCATTGCAGTAAAAAAAATATGAACAACAGACTACCTTGCATAATGACAAGGCTATCATCCATTGGAGTAACAAAGATATCGACAATATACTACCTTCAATAATGACAAGGCTACCATCCGTTGGAGTAACAAAAATATCGACTAAATACTACCTTCCATACTGACAAGGTTACCATTCATTGGAATAACAAAAATCTCGACAATAGACTACCTTCCATAATGACAAGGCTACAATCCATTGGAGTAACAAAAATCTCGATAAAAAACTACCTTCCATAATTACAAGGCTACAATCCATTGGGGTAACAAAAATCTCGGCAACAGACTACCTTCCATACTAACAAGGTTACCATCCATTGGAATAACCAAAATCTCGACTACAGACTCTCTTCCATAATGACAAGCCTACCATCCATTGGAGTAACAAAAATCTGAACAACAGACTACCTTACATAATGACAAGGCTACAATCCATTGGAGTAACAAAAATCTCAACGACAGACTACCTTCCATAATGACAAGGCTACCATCCATTGGAGTAACAAAAATCTCGACAACAGACTACCTTCCATAATTACAAGGCTACCATCCATTGGGGTAACAAAAATCTCGACAACAGACTACCTTCCATATTAACAAGGCTACCATCCATTGGAGTAAAAAAAATCTCGACAACATACTACCTTCCGTAATGACAAGGCTACCATCCATTGCAGTAAAAAAAATATGAACAACAGACTACCTTGCATAATGACAAGGCTATCATCCATTGGAGTACCAAAGATATCGACAATAGACTACCTTCAATAATGACAAGGCTACCATCCATTGGAGTAACAAAAATATCGACTAAATACTACCTTCCATACTGACAAGGTTACCATTCATTGGAATAACAAAAATCTCGACAATAGACTACCTTCCATAATGACAAGGCTACAATCCATTGGAGTAACAAAAATCTCGATAAAAAACTACCTTCCATAATTACAAGGCTACAATCCATTGGGGTAACAAAAATCTCGGCAACAGACTACCTTCCATAATGACAAGGCTACCATCCATTGGAGTATAAAAAATCTCGACAACATACTACCTTCCATAATGACAAGGCTACCATCCATTGGAGTATAAAAAATCTCGACAACAGACTACCTTCCATAATGACAAGGCTACCATCCATTGGAGTAACAAAAATATGAACAACAGACTACGTTGCATAATGACAAGGCTATCATCCATTGGAGTACCAAAGATATCGACAATAGACTACCTTTAATAATTGCAAGGCTACCATCCATTGGAGTAACAAAAATCTCGACAAAAGACTACCTTCCATACTGACAAGGTTACCATCCATTGGAATAACAAAAATCTCGACAATAGACTACCTGTCATAATGACAAGGCTACCATCCATTGGAGTAACAAAAATCTCGATAAAAAACTACCTTCCATAATGATAAAGCTACCATCCATTGGAATAACAAAAATCTCGACAATAGACTATCTTCCATAATGACAAGGCTACCATCCATTGGAGTAACAAAAATCTGAACAACAAACTACGTTGCATAATGACAAGGCTATCATCCATTGGAGTAACAAAGACATCGACAATAGAGTACTTTAAATAATGACAAGGCTACCATCCATTGGAGTAAAAAAAATCTCGACAAAAGACTACCTTCCACACTCACAAGGTTACCATCCATTGGAATAACAAAAATCTCAACAACATACTATCTTCCATAATGACAAGGCTACCATCCATTGGACTAACAAAAATATGAACAACAAACTAACTTACATAATGACAAGGCTACAATCCATTGGAGTAACAAAAATCTAAACGACAGACTACCTTCCATAATGACAAGGCTACCATCCATTGGAGTAACAAAAATCTCGACAACAGATTACCTTCCATAATTACAAGGCTACCATCCATTGGGGTAACAAAAATCTCGACAACTGACTACCTTCCATAATGACAAGGCTACCATCCATTGGAGTAACAAAAATCTCGATAACAGATTACCTTCCATAATGACAAGGCTACCATCCATTGGAGTATAAAAAATCTCGACAACAGACTACCTTCCATAATGACAAGGCTATCATCCATTGGAGTAACAAAAATATGAACAACAGACTACCTTGCATAATGACAAGGCTATCATCCATTGGAGTAACAAAGATATCGACAATAGACTACCTTCAATAATGACTAGGCTACCATCTATTGGAGTAACAAAAATCTCGACAAAAGACTACCTTCTATAATGACAAGGTTACCATCCATTGGAATAATAAAAATCTCGACTACAGACTATCTTCCATAATGACAAGGCTACCATCCATTGGAGTAACAAAAATCTGAACAATAGACTACCTTACATAATGACAAGGCTATAATCCATTGGAGTAACAAAAATCTCAATGACATAATACCTTACATAATGACAAGGCTACCATCCATTGGAGTAACAAAAATCTCGACAACAGACTACCTTCCATAATTACGAGGCTACCATCCATTGGGGTAACAAAAATCTCGACAACAGACTACCTTCCATAATGACAAGGCTACCATCCATTGGAGTAAAAAAAATCTCGACAACAGACTACCTTCCGTAATGACAAGGCTACCATCCATTGCAGTAAAAAAAATATGAACAACAGACTACCTTGCATAATGACAAGGCTATCATCCATTGGAGTACCAAAGATATCGACAATAGACTACCTTCAATAATGACAAGGCTACCATCCATTGGAGTAACGAAAATATCGACAAAATACTACCTTCCATACTGACAAGGTTACCATTCATTGGAATAACAAAAATCTCGACAATAGACTACCTTCCATAATGACAAGGCTACAATCCATTGGAGTAACAAAAATCTCGATAAAAAACTACCTTCCATAATTACAAGGCCACAATCCATTGGGGTAACAAAAATCTCGGCAACAGACTACCTTCCATAATGACAAGGCTACCATCCATTGGAGTATAAAAACTCTCGACAACATACTACCTTCCATAATGACAAGGCTACCATCCATTGGAGTATAAAAAATCTCGACAACAGACTACCTTCCATAATGACAAGGCTACCATCCATTGGAGTAACAAAAATATGAACAACAGACTACGTTGCATAATGACAAGGCTATCATCCATTGGAGTACCAAAGATATCGACAATAGACTACCTTTAATAATTGCAAGGCTACCATCCATTGGAGTAACAAAAATCTCGACAAAAGACTACCTTCCATACTGACAAGGTTACCATCCATTGGAATAACAAAAATCTCGACAATAGACTACCTTCCATAATGACAAGGCTACCATCCATTGGAGTAACAAAAATCTCGATAAAAAACTACCTTCCATAATGATAAAGCTACCATCCATTGGAATAACAAAAATCTCGACAATAGACTACCTTCCATAATGACAAGGCTACCATCCATTGGAATAACAAAAATCTGAACAACAAACTACGTTGCATAATGACAAGGCTACCATCCATTGGAGTAACAAAAATCTGAACAACAAACTACGTTGCATAATGACAAGGCTATCATCCATTGGAGTAACAAAGACATCGACAATAGAGTACTTTAAATAATGACAAGGCTACCATCCATTGGAGTAACAAAAATCTCGACAAAAGACTACCTTCCACACTCACAAGGTTACCATCCATTGGAATAACAAAAATCTCAACAACATACTATCTTCCATAATGACAAGGCTACCATCCATTGGACTAACAAAAATATGAACAACAAACTAACTTACATAATGACAAGGCTACCATCCATTGGAGTAACAAAAATCTGAACAATAGACTACCTTACATAATAACAAGGCTATAATCCATTGGAGTAACAAAAATCTCAACGACAGAATACCTTACATAATGACAAGGCTACCATCTATTGGAGTAACAAAAATCTCGACAACAGACTACCTTCCATAATTACAAGGCTCTCATCCATTAGGGTGACAAAAATGTCGACAACAGACTACCTTCCATAATGACAAGGCTACCATCCATTGGAGTATAAAAAATCTCGACAACAGACTACCTTCCATAATGACAAGGCTACCATCCATTGGAGTAACAAAAATATGAACAACAGACTACCTTGCATAATGACAAGGCTATCATCCATTGGAGTACCAAAGATATCGACAATAGACTACCTTCAATAATGACAAGGCTACCATCCATTGGAGTAACAAAAATATCGACAAAATACTACCTTCCATACTGACAAGGTTACCATTCATTGGAATAACAAAAATCTCGACAATAGACTACCTTCCATAATGACAAGGCTACAATCCATTGGAGTAACAAAAATCTCGATAAAAAACTACCTTCCATAATTACAAGGCCACAATCCATTGGGGTAACAAAAATCTCGGCAACAGACTACCTTCCATAATGACAAGGCTACCATCCATTGGAGTATAAAAACTCTCGACAACATACTACCTTCCATAATGACAAGGCTACCATCCATTGGAGTATAAAAAATCTCGACAACAGACTACCTTCCATAATGACAAGGCTACCATCCATTGGAGTAACAAAAATATGAACAACAGACTACGTTGCATAATGACAAGGCTATCATCCATTGGAGTACCAAAGATATCGACAATAGACTACCTTTAATAATTGCAAGGCTATCATCCATTGGAGTAACAAAAATCTCGACAAAAGACTACCTTCCATACTGACAAGGTTACCATCCATTGGAATAACAAAAATCTCGACAAAAGACTACCTTCCATAATGACAAGGCTACCATCCATTGGAGTAACAAAAATCTCGATAAAAAACTACCTTCCATAATGATAAAGCTACCATCCATTGGAATAACAAAAATCTCGACAATAGACTACCTTCCATAATGACAAGGCTACCATCCATTGGAGTAACAAAAATCTGAACAACAAACTACGTTGCATAATGACAAGGCTACCATCCATTGGAGTAACAAAAATCTGAACAACAAACTACGTTGCATAATGACAAGGCTATCATCCATTGGAGTAACAAAGACATCGACAATAGAGTACTTTAAATAATGACAAGGCTACCATCCATTGGAGTAACAAAAATCTTGACAAAAGACTACCTTCCACACTCACAAGGTTACCATCCATTGGAATAACAAAAATCTCAACAACATACTATCTTCCATAATGACAAGGCTACCATCCATTGGACTAACAAAAATATGAACAACAAACTAACTTACATAATGACAAGGCTACAATCCATTGGAGTAACAAAAATATAAACGACAGACTACCTTCCATAATGACAAGGCTACCATCCATTGGAGTAACAAAAATCTCGACAACAGATTACCTTCCATAATTACAAGGCTACCATCCATTGGGGTAACAAAAATCTTGACAACTGACTACCTTCCATAATGTCAAGGCTACCATCCATTGGAGTAACAAAAATATCGATAACAGACTACCTTCCATAATGACAAGGCTACCATCCATTGGAGTATAAAAAATCTCGACAACAGACTACCTTCCATAATGACAAGGCTACCATCCATTGGAGTAACAAAAATATGAACAACAGACTACCTTGCATAATGACAAGGCTATCATCCATTTGAGTACCAAAGATATCGACAATAGACTACCTTCAATAATGACAAGGCTACCATCCATTGGAGTAACAAAAATCTCGATAACAGACTACCTTCCATAATGACAAGGCTACCATCCATTGGAGTAAGAAAAATCTTGACAATAGACTACCTTCCGTAATGACAAGGCTACCATCCATTGCAGTAAAAAAAATATGAACAACAGACTACCTTGCATAATGACAAGGCTATCATCCATTGGAGTAACAAAGATATCGACAATATACTACCTTCAATAATGACAAGGCTACCATCCGTTGGAGTAACAAAAATATCGACAAAAGACTACCTTCCATACTAACAAGGTTACCATCCATTGGAAAAACCAAAATCTCGACTACAGACTCTCTTCCATAATGACAAGCCTACCATCCATTGGAATAACAAAAATCTGAACAACAGACTACCTTACATAATGACAAGGCTACAATCCATTGGAGTAACAAAAATCTCAACGACAGACTACCTTCCATAATGACAAGGCTACCATCCATTGGAGTAACAAAAATCTCGACAACAGACTACCTTCCATAATTACAAGGCTACCATCCATTGGAGTAACAAAAATCTCGACAACAGACTACCTTCCATAATGACAAGGCTACCATCCATTGGAGTAAAAAAAATCTCAACAACAGACTACCTTCCGTAATGACAAGGCTACCATCCATTGCAGTAAAAAAAATATGAACAACAGACTACCTTGCATAATGACAAGGCTATCATCCATTGGAGTACCAAAGATATCGACAATAGACTACCTTCAATAATGACAAGGCTACCATCCATTGGAGTAACAAAAATATCGACTAAATACTACCTTCCATACTGACAAGGTTACCATTCATTGGAATAACAAAAATCTCGACAATAGACTACCTTCCATAATGACAAGGCTACAATCCATTGGAGTAACAAAAATCTCGATAAAAAACTACCTTCCATAATTACAAGGCTACAATCCATTGGGGTAACAAAAATCTCGGCAACAGACTACCTTCCATAATGACAAGGCTACCATCCATTGGAGTATAAAAAATCTCGACAACATACTACCTTCCATAATGACAAGGCTACCATCCATTGGAGTATAAAAAATCTCGACAACAGACTACCTTCCATAATGACAAGGCTACCATCCATTGGAGTAACAAAAATATGAACAACAGACTACATTGCATAATGACAAGGCTATCATCCATTGGAGTACCAAAGATATCGACAATAGACTACCTTTAATAATTGCAAGGCTACCATCCATTGGAGTAACAAAAATCTCGACAAAAGACTACCTTCCATACTGACAAGGTTACCATCCATTGGAATAACAAAAATCTCGACAATAGACTACCTTCCATAATGACAAGGCTACCATCCATTGGAGTAACAAAAATCTCGATAAAAAACTACCTTCCATAATGATAAAGCTACCATCCATTGGAATAACAAAAATCTCGACAATAGACTACCTTCCATAATGACAAGGCTACCATCCATTGGAGTAACAAAAATCTGAACAACAAACTACGTTGCATAATGACAAGGCTATCATCCATTGGAGTAACAAAGACATCGACAATAGAGTACTTTAAATAATGACAAGGCTACCATCCATTGGAGTAACAAAAATCTCGACAAAAGACTACCTTCCACACTCACAAGGTTACCATCCATTGGAAGAACAAAAATCTCAACAACATACTATCTTCCATAATGACAAGGCTACCATCCATTGGACTAACAAAAATATGAACAACAAACTAACTTACATAATGACAAGGCTACAATCCATTGGAGTAACAAAAATCTAAACGACAGACTACCTTCCATAATGACAAGGCTACCATCCATTGGAGTAACAAAAATCTCGACAACAAATTACCTTCCATAATTACAAGGCTACCATCCATTGGGGTAACAAAAATCTCGACAACTGACTACCTTCCATAATGACAAGGCTACCATCCATTGGAGTAACAAAAATCTCGATAACAGACTACCTTCCATAATGACAAGGCTACCATCCATTGGAGTATAAAAAATCTCGACAACAGACTACCTTCCATAATGACAAGGCTATCATCCATTGGAGTAACAAAAATATGAACAACAGACTACCTTGCATAATGACAAGGCTATCATCCATTGGAGTAACAAAGATATCGACAATAGACTACCTTCAATAATGACTAGGCTACCATCTATTGGAGTAACAAAAATCTCGACAAAAGACTACCTTCTATAATGACAAGGTTACCATCCATTGGAATAATAAAAATCTCGACTACAGACTATCTTCCATAATGACAACGCTACCATCCATTGGAGTAACAAAAATCTGAACAATAGACTACCTTACATAATGACAAGGCTATAATCCATTGGAGTAACAAAAATCTCAACGACATAATACCTTACATAATGACAAGGCTACCATCCATTGGAGTAACAAAAATCTCGACAACAGACTACCTTCCATAATTACAAGGCTACCATCCATTGGGGTAACAAAAATCTCGACAACAGACTACCTTCCATAATGACAAGGCTACCATCCATTGGAGTAAAAAAAATCTCGACAACAGACTACCTTGCATAATGACAAGGCTACCATCCATTGCAGTAAAAAAATATGAACAACAGACTACCTTGCATAATGACAAGGCTATCATCCATTGGAGTACCAAAGATATCGACAATAGACTACCTTCAATAATGACAAGGCTACCATCCATTGGAGTAACGAAAATATCGACAAAATACTACCTTCCATACTGACAAGGTTACCATTCATTGGAATAACAAAAATCTCGACAATAGACTACCTTCCATAATGACAAGGCTACAATCCATTGGAGTAACAAAAATCTCGATAAAAAACTACCTTTCATAATTACAAGGCCACAATCCATTGGGGTAACAAAAATCTCGGCAACAGACTACCTTCCATAATGACAAGGCTACAATCCATTGGAGTATAAAAACTCTCGACAACATACTACCTTCCATAATGACAAGGCTACCATCCATTGGAGTATAAAAAATCTCGACAACAGACTACCTTCCATAATGACAAGGCTACCATCCATTGGAGTAACAAAAATATGAACAACAGACTACGTTGCATAATGACAAGGCTATCATCCATTGGAGTACCAAAGATATCGACAATAGACTACCTTTAATAATTGCAAGGCTACCATCCATTGGAGTAACAAAAATCTCGACAAAAGACTACCTTCCATACTGACAAGGTTACCATCCATTGGAATAACAAAAATCTCGACAATAGACTACCTTCCATAATGACAAGGCTACCATCCATTGGAGTAACAAAAATCTCGATAAAAAACTACCTTCCATAATGATAAAGCTACCATCCATTGGAATAACAAAAATCTCGACAATAGACTACCTTCCATAATGACAAGGCTACCATCCATTGGAGTAACAAAAATCTGAACAACAAACTACGTTGCATAATGACAAGGCTATCATCCATTGGAGTAACAAAGACATCGACAATAGAGTACTTTAAATAATGACAAGGCTACCATCCATTGGAGTAACAAAAATCTCGACAAAAGACTACCTTCCACACTCACAAGGTTACCATCCATTGGAATAACAAAAATCTCAACAACATACTATCTTCCATAATGAGAAGGCTACCATCCATTGGACTAACAAAAATATGAACAACAGACTAACTTACATAATGACAAGGCTATAATCCATTGGAGTAACAAAAATCTAAAAGACAGACTACCTTCCATAATGACAAGGCTACCATCCATTGGAGTAACAAAAATCTCGACAACAGATTACCTTCCATAATTACAAGGCTACCATCCATTGGGGTAACAAAAATCTCGACAACTGACTACCTTCCATAATGACAAGGCTACCATCCATTAGAGTAACAAAAATCTCGATAATAGACTACCTTCCATAATGACAAGGCTACCATCCATTGGAGTATAAAAAATCTCGACAACAGACTACCTTCCATAATGACAAGGCTACCGTCCATTGGAGTAACAAAAATATGAACAACAGACTACCTTGCATAATGATAAGGCTATCATCCATTGGAGTAACAAAGATATCGACAATAGACTACCTTCAATAATGACTAGGCTACCATCTATTGGAGTAACAAAAATCTCGACAAAAGACTACCTTCTATAATGACAAGGTTACCATCCATTGGAATAATAAAAATCTCGACTACAGACTATCTTCCATAATGACAAGGCTACCATCCATTGGAGTAACAAAAATCTGAACAATAGACTACCTTACATAATGACAAGGCTATAATCCATTGGAGTAACAAAAATCTCAACGACAGAATAACTTACATAATGACAAGGCTACCATCCATTGGAGTAACAAAAATCTCGACAACAGACTACCTTCCATAATTACAAGGCTCTCATCCATTAGGGTGACAAAAATGTCGACAACAAACTACCTTCCATAATGACAAGTCTACCATCCATTGGAGTAAAAAAAATCTCGACAATAGACTACCTTCCGTAATGACAAGGCTACCATCCATTGCAGTAAAAAAATATGAACAATAGACTACCTTGCATAATGACAAGGCTATCATCCATTGGAGTAACAAAGATATCGATAATATACTACCTTCAATAATGACAAGGCTACCATTCGTTGGAGTAACAAAAATATCGACAAAAGACTACCTTCCATACTAACAAGGTTACCATCCATTGGAATAACCAAAATCTCGACTACAGACTCTCTTCCATAATGACAAGCCTACCATCCATTGGAGAAACTAAAATCTGAACAACAGACTACCTTACATAATGACAACGCTACAATCCATTGGAGTAACAAAAATCTCAACGACAGACAACCTTCCATAATGACAAGGCTACCATCCATTGGAGTAACAAAAATCTCGACAACAGACTACCTTCCATAATTACAAGGCTACCATCCATTGGGGTAACAAAAATCTCGACAACAGACTACCTTCCATAATGACAAGGCTACCATCCATTGGAGTAAAAAAAATATCGACAACAGACTACCTTCCGTAATGACAAGGCTACCATCCATTGCAGTAAAAAAAATATGAACAACAGACTCACTTGCATAATGACAAGGCTATCATCCATTGGAGTACCAAAGATATCGACAATAGACTACCTTTAATAATGACAAGGCTACCATCCATTGGAGTAACAAAAATATCGACAAAATACTACCTTCCTTACTGACAAGGTTACCATTCATTGGAATAACAAAAATCTCGACAATAGACTACCTTCCATAATGACAAGGCTACAATCCATTGGAGTAACAAAAATCTCGATAAAAAACTACCTTCCATAATTACAATGCTAGAATCCATTGGGGTAACAAAAATCTCGGCAACAGACTACCTTCCATAATGACAAGGCTACCATCCATTGGAGTAACAAAAATATGAACAACAGACTACGTTGCATAATGACAAGGCTATCATCCATTGGAGTACCAAAGATATCGACAATAGACTACCTTTAATAATTGCAAGGCTACCATCCATTGGAGTAACAAAAATCTCGACAAAAGACTACCTTCCATACTAACAAGGTTACCATCCATTGGAATAACAAAAATCTCGACAATAGACTACCTTCCATAATGACAAGGCTACAATCCATTAGAGTATCAAAAATCTCGATAAAAAACTACATTCCATAATGATAAAGCTACCATCCATTGGAATAACAAAAATCTCGACAATAGACTACCTTCCATAATGACAAGGCTACCATCACTTGGAGTAACAAAAATCTGAACAACAAACTACGTTGCATAATGACAAGGCTATCATCCATTGGAGTAACAAAGACATCGACAATAGAATACTTTAAATAATGACAAGGCTACCATCCATTGGAGTAACAAAAATCTCGACAAAAGACTACCTTCCACACTCACAAGGTTACCATCCATTGGAATAACAAAAATCTCAACAATATACTATCTTCCATAATGACAAGGCTACCATCCATTGGACTAACAAAAATATGAACAACAGACTAACTTACATAATGACAAGGCTACAATCCATTGGAGTAACAAAAATCTAAACGACAGACTACCTTCCATAATGACAAGGCTACCATCCATTGGAGTAACAAAAATCTCGACAACAGATTACCTTCCATAATTACAAGGCTACCATCCAATGGGGTAACAAAAATCTCGACAACTGACTACCTTCCATAATGACAAGGCTACCATCCATTGGAGTAACAAAAATCTCGATAACAGACTACCTTCCATAATGACAAGGCTACCATCCATTGGAGTATAAAAAATCTCGACAACAGACTACCTTCCATAATGACAAGGCTACCATCCATTGGAGTAACAAAAATATGAACAACAGACTACCTTGCATAATGACAAGGCTATCATCCATTGGAGTAACAAAGATATCGACAATAGACTACCTTCAATAATGACTAGGCTACCATCTATTGGAGTAACAAAAATCTCGACAAAAGACTACCTTCTATAATGACAAGGTTACCATCCATTGGAATAATAAAAATCTCGACAATAGACTACCTTCCGTAATGACAAGGCTACCATCCATTGGAGTAACAAAAATCTGAACAATAGACTACCTTACATAATGACAAGGCTATAATCCATTGGAGTAACAAAAATCTCAACGACAGAATACCTTACATAATGACAAGGCTACCATCCATTGGAGTAACAAAAATCTCGACAACAGACTACCTTCCATAATTACAAGGCTCTCATCCATTAGGGTGACAAAAATGTCGACAACAGACTACCTTCCATAATGACAAGTCTACCATCCATTGGAGTAAAAAAAATCTCGACAATAGACTACCTTCCGTAATGACAAGGCTACCATCCATTGCAGTAAAAAAAATATGAACAACAGACTACCTTGCATAATGACAAGGCTATCATCCATTGGAGTAACAAAGATATCGACAATATACTACCTTCAATAATGACAAGGCTACCATCCGTTGGAGTAACAAAAATATCGACAAAAGACTACCTTCCATACTAACAAGGTTACCATCCATTGGAATAACCAAAATCTCGACTACAGACTCTCTTCCATAATGACAAGCCTACCATCCATTGGAGAAACTAAAATCTGAACAACAGACTACCTTACATAATGACAACGCTACAATCCATTGGAGTAACAAAAATCTCAACGACAGACAACCTTCCATAATGACAAGGCTACCATCCATTGGAGTAACAAAAATCTCGACAACAGACTACCTTCCATAATTACAAGGCTACCATCCATTGGGGTAACAAAAATCTCGACAACAGACTACCTTCCATAATGACAAGGCTACCATCCATTGGAGTAAAAAAAATATCGACAACAGACTACCTTCCGTAATGACAAGGCTACCATCCATTGCAGTAAAAAAAATATGAACAACAGACTCACTTGCATAATGACAAGGCTATCATCCATTGGAGTACCAAAGATATCGACAATAGACTACCTTTAATAATGACAAGGCTACCATCCATTGGAGTAACAAAAATATCGACAAAATACTACCTTCCTTACTGACAAGGTTACCATTCATTGGAATAACAAAAATCTCGACAATAGACTACCTTCCATAATGACAAGGCTACAATCCATTGGAGTAACAAAAATCTCGATAAAAAACTACCTTCCATAATTACAATGCTAGAATCCATTGGGGTAACAAAAATCTCGGCAACAGACTACCTTCCATAATGACAAGGCTACCATCCATTGGAGTAACAAAAATATGAACAACAGACTACGTTGCATAATGACAAGGCTATCATCCATTGGAGTACCAAAGATATCGACAATAGACTACCTTTAATAATTGCAAGGCTACCATCCATTGGAGTAACAAAAATCTCGACAAAAGACTACCTTCCATACTAACAAGGTTACCATCCATTGGAATAACAAAAATCTCGACAATAGACTACCTTCCATAATGACAAGGCTACAATCCATTAGAGTATCAAAAATCTCGATAAAAAACTACATTCCATAATGATAAAGCTACCATCCATTGGAATAACAAAAATCTCGACAATAGACTACCTTCCATAATGACAAGGCTACCATCACTTGGAGTAACAAAAATCTGAACAACAAACTACGTTGCATAATGACAAGGCTATCATCCATTGGAGTAACAAAGACATCGACAATAGAATACTTTAAATAATGACAAGGCTACCATCCATTGGAGTAACAAAAATCTCGACAAAAGACTACCTTCCACACTCACAAGGTTACCATCCATTGGAATAACAAAAATCTCAACAATATACTATCTTCCATAATGACAAGGCTACCATCCATTGGACTAACAAAAATATGAACAACAGACTAACTTACATAATGACAAGGCTACAATCCATTGGAGTAACAAAAATCTAAACGACAGACTACCTTCCATAATGACAAGGCTACCATCCATTGGAGTAACAAAAATCTCGACAACAGATTACCTTCCATAATTACAAGGCTACCATCCAATGGGGTAACAAAAATCTCGACAACTGACTACCTTCCATAATGACAAGGCTACCATCCATTGGAGTAACAAAAATCTCGATAACAGACTACCTTCCATAATGACAAGGCTACCATCCATTGGAGTATAAAAAATCTCGACAACAGACTACCTTCCATAATGACAAGGCTACCATCCATTGGAGTAACAAAAATATGAACAACAGACTACCTTGCATAATGACAAGGCTATCATCCATTGGAGTAACAAAGATATCGACAATAGACTACCTTCAATAATGACTAGGCTACCATCTATTGGAGTAACAAAAATCTCGACAAAAGACTACCTTCTATAATGACAAGGTTACCATCCATTGGAATAATAAAAATCTCGACAATAGACTACCTTCCGTAATGACAAGGCTACCATCCATTGGAGTAACAAAAATCTGAACAATAGACTACCTTACATAATGACAAGGCTATAATCCATTGGAGTAACAAAAATCTCAACGACAGAATACCTTACATAATGACAAGGCTACCATCCATTGGAGTAACAAAAATCTCGACAACAGACTACCTTCCATAATTACAAGGCTCTCATCCATTAGGGTGACAAAAATGTCGACAACAGACTACCTTCCATAATGACAAGTCTACCATCCATTGGAGTAAAAAAAATCTCGACAATAGACTACCTTCCGTAATGACAAGGCTACCATCCATTGCAGTAAAAAAAATATGAACAACAGACTACCTTGCATAATGACAAGGCTATCATCCATTGGAGTAACAAAGATATCGACAATATACTACCTTCAATAATGACAAGGCTACCATCCGTTGGAGTAACAAAAATATCGACAAAAGACTACCTTCCATACTAACAAGGTTACCATCCATTGGAATAACCAAAATCTCGACTACAGACTCTCTTCCATAATGACAAGCCTACCATCCATTGGAGAAACAAAAATCTGAACAACAGACTACCTTACATAATGACAAGGCTACAATCCATTGGAGTAACAAAAATCTCAACGACAGACTACCTTCCATAATGACAAGGCTACCATCCATTGGAGTAACAAAAATCTCGACAACAGACTACCTTCCATAATTACAAGGCTACCATCCATTGGGGTAACAAAAATCTCGACAACAGACTACCTTCCATAATGACAAGGCTACCATCCATTGGAGTAAAAAAAATCTCGACAACAAACTACCTTCCGTAATGACAAGGCTACCATCCGTTGCAGTAAAAAAAATATGAACAACAGACTCACTTGCATAATGACAAGGCTATCATCCATTGGAGTACCAAAGATATCGACAATAATCTACCTTTAATAATGACAAGGCTACCATCCATTGGAGTAACAAAAATATCGACAAAATACTACCTTCCTTACTGACAAGGTTACCATTCATTGGAATAACAAAAATCTAGACAATAGACTACCTTCCATAATGACAAGGCTACAATCCATTGGAGTAACAAAAATCTCGATAAAAAACTACCTTCCATAATTACAAGGCTACAATCCATTGGGGTAACAAAAATCTCGGCAACAGACTACCTTCCATAATGACAAGGCTACCATCCATTGGAGTAACAAAAATATGAACAACAGACTACGTTGCATAATGACAAGGCTATCATCCATTGGAGTACCAAAGATATCGACAATAGACTACCTTTAATAATTGCAAGGCTACCATCCATTGGAGTAACAAAAATCTCGACAAAAGACTACCTTCCATACTGACAAGGTTACCATCCATTGGAATAACAAAAATCTAGACAATAGACTACCTTCCATAATGACAAGGCTACAATCCATTAGAGTAACAAAAATCTCGATAAAAAACTACCTTCCATAATGATAAAGCTACCATCCATTGGAATAACAAAAATCTCGACAATAGACTACCTTCCATAATGACAAGGCTACCATCCATTGGAGTAACAAAAATCTGAACAACAAACTATGTTGCATAAAGACAAGGCTATCATCCATTGGAGTAACAAAGACATCGACAATAGAGTACTTTAAATAATGACAAGGCTACCATCCATTGGAGTAACAAAAATCTCGACAAAAGACTACCTTCCACACTCACAAGGTTACCATCCATTGGAATAACAAAAATCTCAACAACATACTATCTTCCATAATGACAAGGCTACCATCCATTGGACTAACAAAAATATGAACAACAGACTAACTTACATAATGACAAGGCTACAATCCATTGGAGTAACAAAAATCTGAACGACAGACTACCTTCCATAATGACAAGGCTACCATCCATTGGAGTAACAAAAATCTCGACAACAGATTACCTTCCATAATTACAAGGCTACCATCCATTGGGGTAACAAAAATCTCGACAACTGACTACCTTCCATAATGACAAGGCTACCATCCATTGGAGTAACAAAAATCTCGATAACAGACTACCTTCCATAATGACAAGGCTACCATCCATTGGAGTATAAAAAATCTCGACAACAGACTACCTTCCATAATGACAAGGCTACCATCCATTAGAGTAACAAAAATATGAACAACAGACTACCTTGCATAATGACAAGGCTATCATCCATTGGAGTAACAAAGATATCGACAATAGACTACCTTCAATAATGACTAGGCTACCATCTATTGGAGTAACAAAAATCTCGACAAAAGACTACCTTCTATAATGACAAGGTTACCATCCATTGGAATAATAAAAATCTCGACTACAGACTATCTTCCATAATGACAAGGCTACCATCCATTGGAGTAACAAAAATCTGAACAATAGACTACCTTACATAATGACAAGGCTATAATCCATTGGATTAACAAAAATCTCAACGACAGAATACCTTACATAATTACAAGGCTACCATCCATTGGAGTAACAAAAATCTCGACAACAGACTACCTTCCATAATTACAAGGCTCTCATCCATTAGGGTGACAAAAATGTCGACAACAGACTACCTTCCATAATGACAAGGCTACCATCCATTGGAGTAAAAAAAATCTCGACAATAGACTACCTTCCGTAATGACAAGGCTACCATCCATTGCAGTAAAAAAAATATGAACAACATACTACCTTGCACAATGACAAGGCTATCATCCATTGGAGTAACAAAGATATCGACAATATACTACCTTCAATAATGACAAGGCTACCATCCGTTGGAGTAACAAAAATATCGACAAAAGACTACATTCCATACTAACAAGGTTACCATCCATTGGAATAACCAAAATCTCGACTACAGTCTCTCTTCCATAATGACAAGCCTACCATCCATTGGAGTAACAAAAATCTGAACAACAGACTACCTTACATAATGACAAGGCTACAATCCATTGGAGTAACAAAAATCTAAACGACAGTCTAACTTACATAATGACAAGGCTACAATCCATTGGAGTAACAAAAATCTAAACGACAGACTACCTTCCATAATGACAAGGCTACCATCCATTGGAGTAACAAAAATTTCGACAACAGATTACCTTCCATAATTACAAGGCTACCATCCATTGGGGTAACAAAAATCTCGACAACTGACTACCTTCCATAATGACAAGGCTACCATCCATTGGAGTAACAAAAATCTCGATAACAGACTACCTTCCATAATGACAAGGCTACCATTCATTGGAGTATAAAAAATCTCGACAACAGACTACCTTCCATAATGACAAGGCTACCATCCATTGGAGTAACAAAAATATGAACAACAGACTACCTTGCATAATGACAAGGCTATCATCCATTGGAGTAACAAAGATATCGACAATAGACTACCTTCAATAATGACTAGGCTACCATCTATTGGAGTAACAAAAATCTCGACAAAAGACTACCTTCTATAATGACAAGGTTACCATCCATTGGAATAATAAAAATCTCGACTACAGACTATCTTCCATAATGACAAGGCTACCATCCATTGGAGTAACAAAAATATGAACAATAGACTACCTTACATAATGACAAGGCTATAATCCATTGGAGTAACAAAAATCTCAACGACAGAATACCTTACATAATGACAAGGCTACCATCCATTGGAGTAACAAAAATCTCGACAACAGACTACCTTCAATAATTACAAGGCTCTCATCCATTAGGGTGACAAAAATGTCGACAACAGACTACCTTCCATAATGACAAGGCTACCATCCATTGGAGTAAAAAAAATCTCGACAATAGACTACCTTCCGTAATGACAAGGCTACCATCCATTGCAGTAAAAAAAATATGAACAACATAATACCTTGCACAATGACAAGGCTATCATCCATTGGAGTAACAAAGATATCGACAATATACTACCTTCAATAATGACAAGGCTACCATCCGTTGGAGTAACAAAAATATCGACAAAAGACTACATTCCATACTAACAAGGTTACCATCCATTGGAATAACCAAAATCTCGACTACCGTCTCTCTTCCATAATGACAAGCCTACCATCCATTGGAGTAACAAAAATCTGAACAACAGACTACCTTACATAATGACAAGGCTACAATCCATTGGAGTAACAAAAATCTAAACGACAGTCTAACTTACATAATGACAAGGCTACAATCCATTGGAGTAACAAAAATCTAAACGACAGACTACCTTCCATAATGACAAGGCTACCATCCATTGGAGTAACAAAAATTTCGACAACAGATTACCTTCCATAATTACAAGGCTACCATCCATTGGGGTAACAAAAATCTCGACAACTGACTACCTTCCATAATGACAAGGCTACCATCCATTGGAGTAACAAAAATCTCGATAACAGACTACCTTCCATAATGACAAGGCTACCATTCATTGGAGTATAAAAAATCTCGACAACAGACTACCTTCCATAATGACAAGGCTACCATCCATTGGAGTAACAAAAATATGAACAACAGACTACCTTTCATAATGACAAGGCTATCATCCATTGGAGTAACAAAGATATCGACAATAGACTACCTTCAATAATGACTAGGCTACCATCTATTGGAGTAACAAAAATCTCGACAAAAGACTACCTTCTATAATGACAAGGTTACCATCCATTGGAATAATAAAAATCTTGACTACAGACTATCTTCCATAATGACAAGGCTACCATCCATTGGAGTAACAAAAATCTGAACAATAGACTACGTTACATAATGACAAGGCTATAATCCATTGGAGTAACAAAAATCTCAACGACAGAATACCTTACATAATGACAAGGCTACCATCCATTGGAGTAACAAAAATCTCGACAACAGACTACCTTCAATAATTACAAGGCTCTCATCCATTAGGGTGACAAAAATGTCGACAACAGACTACCTTCCATAATGACAAGGCTACCATCCATCGGAGTAAAAAAAATCTCGATAATAGACTACCTTCCGTAATGACAAGGCTACCATCCATTGCAGTAAAAAAAATATGAACAACAGACTACCTTGCATAATGACAAGGCTATCATCCATTGGAGTAACAAAGATATCGACAATATACTACCTTCAATAATGACAAGGATACCATCCGTTGGAGTAACAAAAATATCGACAAAAGACTACATTCCATACTAACAAGGTTACCATCCATTGGAATAACCAAAATCTCGACTACAGTCTCTCTTCCATAATGACAAGCCTACCATCCATTGGAGTAACAAAAATCTGACAACAGACTACCTTACATAATGACAAGGCTACAATCCATTGGAGTAACAAAAATCTAAACGACAGACTACCTTCCATAATGACAAGGCAACCATCCATTGGAGTAACAAAAATCTCGACAACAGACTACCTTCCATAATTACAAGGCTACCATCCATTGGGGTAACAAAAATCTGGACAACAGACTACCTTCCATAATGACAAGGCTACCATCCATTAGAGTAACAAAAATATCGATAAAAACCTACCTTCCATAATGATAAGGCTACCATCCATTGGAATAACAAAAATCTCGACAATAGACTACCTTCCATAATGAAAAGGCTACCATCCAATGGAATAAAAAAATTCTCGACAACAGAATACCTTCCATAATAACAAGGCTACCATCCTTTGGAGTAACAAAAATATGAACAACAGACTACCTTGCATACTGACAAGGTTACCATTCATTGGAATAACAAAAATCTCGACAATAGACTACCTTCAATAATGACAAGGCTACCATCCATTGGAGTAACTAAAATCTCGACAAAAGACTACCTTCCATACTGACAAGGTTACCATCCATTGGAATAACAAAAATCTCGACTACAGACTATCTTCCATAATAACAAGGCTACCATCCATTGGAGTAACAAAAATCTGAACAACAGACTACCTTACATAATGACAAGGCTACAATCCATTGGAGTAACAAAAATCTCAATGATAGACTACCTTCCATAATAACAAGGCTACCATCCATTGGAGTAAAAAAAATCTCGACAACAGACTACCTTCCATAAAGACAAGGTTACCATCCATTGGAATAACAAAAACCTCGACAATAGACTACCTTAAAAAATGACAAGGCTACCATCCATTGGAGTAACAAAAATCTCGATAAAAAACTACCATCCATTATGGTAAGGCTACCATCCATTGGAATAACAAAAATTTCAACAATAGACTACCTTCCATAATGACGAGGCTACCATCCATTGGAGTAACAAAAATCTAAACAATAGACTACCTTACATAATGACAAGGCTACAATCCATTGGAGTAACAAAAATATCGACAATACACTACCTTAAATAATGACAAGGCTACCATCCATTGGAGTAACAAAAATCTCGACAAAATACTACCTTCCATAATGACAAGGCTACCATCCATTGGAGTAACAAAAATCTCGATAAAAACCTACCTTCCATAATGATAAGGCTACCATCCATTGGAATAACAAAAATCTCGATAATAGACTACCTTCCATAATGAAAAGGCTACCATCCAATGGAATAAAAAAATTCTCAACAACAGACTACCTTCCATAATGACAAGGCTACCATCCATTGGAGAAACAAAAATCTCGAAAAAAGACTACCTTCCATGCTGACATGGTTACCATCCATTGGAATAACAAAAATCTCGACTACAGACTATCTTCCATAATGACAAGGCTACCATCCATTGGACTAACAAAAATTTGAACAACAAACTACCTTACATAATGACAAGGCTACAATCCATTGGAGTAACAAAAATCTCGACAACAGACTACCTTAAATAATGACAAGGCTACCATCCATTGGAGTAACAAAAATCTCGACAAAATACTACCTTCCATACTGACAAGGTTACCATCCATTGGAGTAACAAAAATATCGACAATAGACTACCTTAAATAATGCAAAGGCTACCATCCATTGGAGTAACAAAAATCTCGACAAAATACTACCTTCCATACTGACAAGGTTACCATCCATTGGAATAACAAAAATCTCGACAATAGACTACCTTCCATAATGAAAAGGCTACCATCCAATGGAATAAAAAAATTCTCGACAACAGACTACCTTTCATAATGACAAGGCTACCATCCATTGGAGAAACAAAAATCTCGAAAAAAGACTACCTTCCATGCTGACAAGGTTACCATCCATTGGAATAACAAAAATCTCGACTACAGACTATCTTCCATAATAACAACGCTACCATCCATTGGAGTAACAAAAATCTGAACAACAAACTACCTTACATAATGACAAGGCTACAATCCATTGGAGTAACAAAAATTTCGACAACAGACTACCTTCCATAATTACAAGGCTACCATCCATTGGGGTAACAAAGATATTGACAATAGACTACCTTAAGTAATGACAAGGCTACCATCCATTGGAGTAACAAAAATCTCGACAAAATACTACCTTCCATACTGACAAGGTTACCATCCATTGGAGTAACAAAAATCTCGACAACAAACTACCTTCCATAATTACAAGGCTACCATCCATTGGGATAACAAAAATATCGACAACAGACTATCTTCCATAATGACAAGGCTACCATCCATTGGAGTAACAAAAATTTGAGCAGCAGACTACCTTACATAATGACAAGGCTACAATCCATTGGAGTAACAAAAATCTCAACGACAGACTACCTTCCATAATGACATTGCTACCATCCATTGGAGTAACAAAAATCTCGACAACCGACTACCTTCCATAATTTCAAGGCTACCATCCATTGGAGTAACAAAAATCTCGACAAAAGAGTACCTTCCATACTGACAAGGTTACCAACCATTGGAATAACAAAAATCTCGACAACAGACTATCTTCCATAATGACAAGGCTACCATCCATTGGACTAACAAAAATCTGATCGACAGACTACCTTACATAATGACAAGGCTACAATCCATTGGAGTAACAAAAATCTCAACGACAAACTACCTTCCATAATGACAAGGCTACCATCCATTGGACTAACAAAAATCTCCACAACAGACTACCTTCCATAATTACAAGGC
Organism: Vicia faba; assembly: GCA_948472305.1. Lineage (NCBI taxonomy): Eukaryota > Viridiplantae > Streptophyta > Magnoliopsida > Fabales > Fabaceae > Vicia > Vicia faba. The sequence goes on along the minus strand of OX451739.1, from coordinate 582,100,244 downwards.
TACCATCCATTGGGGTACCAAAAATCTCGACAACAGACTACCTTCCATAATGACAAGGCTAGCATCCATTGGAGTAAAAAAAATCTCGACAACAGACTACCTTCCATAATGACAAGGTTACCATCCATTGGAATAACAAAAATCTCGACAATAGACTACCTTACAAAATGACAAGGCTACCATCCATTGGAGTAACAAAAACCTAGATAAAAAACTACCTTTCATTATGAAAAGGCTACCATCCATTGGAATAACAAAAATCTCAACAATAGACTACCTTCCATAATGACAAGGCTACCATCCATTGGAGTAACAAAAATATGAACAACAGGCTACCTTGCATAATGACAAGGCTATCATCCATTGGATGAACAAAGATATCGACAATAGACTACCTTCAATAATGACAAGGCTACCATCCATTGGAGTAACAAAAATATGAACAACAGACTACCTTGCATAATGACAAGGCTATCATCCATTGGATGAACAAAGATATCGACAATAGACTACCTTCAATAATGACAAGGCTACCATCCATTGGAGTAACAAAAATCTCGACAAAAGACTACCTTCCATACTGACAAGGTTACCATCAATTGGAATAACAAAATTCTCGACTACAGACTATCTTCCATAATGACAAGGCTACCATCCATTGGAGTAACAAAAATCTGAACAACAGACTACCTTACATAATGACAAGGCTACAATCCATTAGAGTAACAAAAATCTCAACGACAGACTACCTTCCATAATGACAAGGCTACCATCCATTGGAGTAACAAAAATCTCGACAACAAACTACCTTCCATAATTACAAGGTTACCATCCATTGGGGTAACAAAAATATCGACAACAGACTATCTTCCATTATGACAAGGCTACCATCCATTGGAGTAACAAAAATTTGAACAGCAGACTACCTTACATAATGACAAGGCTACAATCCATTGGAGTAACAAAAATCTCAACGACAGACTACCTTCCATAATGACATTGCTACCATCCATTGGACTAACAAAAATCTCCACAACGACTACCTTCCATAATTACAAGGCTACCATCCATTGGGGTAACAAAAATCTCGACAACAGACTACCTTCCATAATGACAAGGCTACCATCCATTGGAGTAAAACAAATCTCGACAACAGACTACCTTCCATAATGACAAGGTTACCATCCATTGGAATAACAAAAATCTCGACAATAGACTACCTTACAAAATGACAAGGCTACCATCCATTGGAGTAACAAAAACCTCGATAAAAAACTACCTTTCATTATGAAAAGGCTACCATCCATTGGAATAACAAAAATCTCAACAATATACTACCTTCCATAATGACAAGGCTACCATCCATTGGAGTAACAAAAATATGAACAACAGGCTACCTTGCATAATGACAAGGCTATCATCCATTGGATGAACAAAGATATCGACAATAGACTACCTTCAATAATGACAAGGCTACCATCCATTGGAGTAACAAAAATCTCGTCAAAAGACTACCTTCCATACTGACAAGGTTACCATCCATTGGAATAACAAAATTTTCGACTACAGACTATCTTCCATAATGACAAGGCTACCATCCATTGGAGTAACAAAAATCTGAACAACAGACTACCTTACATAATGACAAGGCTACAATCCATTAGAGTAACAAAAATCTCAACGACAGACTACCTTCCATATTGACAAGGCTACCATCCATTGGAGTAACAAAAATCTCGACAACAAACTACCTTCCATAATTACAAGGTTACCATCCATTGGGGTAACAAAAATATCGACAACAGACTATCTTCCATAATGACAAGGCTACCATCCATTGGAGTAACAAAAATTTGAACAGCAGACTACCTTACATAATGACAAGGCTACAATCCATTGGAGTAACAAAAATCTCAACGACATACTACCTTCCATAATGACATTGCTACCATCCATTGGAGTAACAAAAATGTCGACAATAGACTACCTTCCATAATTACCAGGCTAGCATCCATTGGAGTAACAAAAATCTCGACAAAAGACTACCTTCCATACTGACAAGGTTACCATCCATTGGAATAACAAAAATCTCGACAACAGACTATCTTCCATAATGACAAGGCTACCATCCATTGGACTAACAAAAATATGATCAACAGACTACCTTACATAATGACAAGGCTATAATCCATTGGAGTAACAAAAATCTCAACGAAAAACTACCTTCCATAATGACAAGGCTACCATCCATTGGACTAACAAAAATCTCGACAACAGACTACCTTCCATAATTACAAGGCTACCATCCATTGGGGTAACAAAAATCTCGACAACAAACTACCTTCCATAATGACAAGGCTACTATCCATTGGAGTAAAAAAAATCTCGACAACAGACTACCTTCCATAAAGATAAGGTTACCATCCATTGGAATAACAAAAATCTCGACAATAGACTACCTTAAAAAATGACAAGGCTACCATCCATTGGAGTAACAAAAATCTCGATAAAAACCTACCATCCATTATGGTAAGGCTACCATCCATTGGAATAACAAAAATTTCAACAATAGACTACCTTCCATAATGACGAGGCTACCATCCATTGGAGTAACAAAAATCTGAACAACAGACTACCTTACATAATGACAAGGCTACAATCCATTGGAGTAACAAAAATATCGACAATAGACTACCTTAAATAATGACAAGGCTACCATCCATTGGAGTAACAAAAATATCGACAAAATACTACCTTTCATAGTGACAAGGTTACCATCCATTGGAATAACAAAAATCTCGACAATAGACTACCTTCCATAATGACAAGGCTACCATCCATTGGAGTAACAAAAATCTCGATAAAAACCTACCTTCCATAATGATAAGGCTACCATCCATTGGAGTAACAAAAATCTCGATAAAAAACTACCTTCCATTATGGTAAGGCTACCATCCATTGGAATAACAAAAATCTCAACAATAGACTACCTTCCATAATGACAAGGCTACCATCCATTGGAGTAACAAAAATCTGAACAACAGGCTACCTTGCATAATGACAAGGCTATCATCCATTGGATGAACAAAGATATCGACAATAGACTACCTTCAATAATGACAAGGCTACCATCCATTGGAGTAACAAAAATCTGAACAACAGACTACCTTGCATAATGACAAGGCTATCATCCATTGGATGAACAAAGATATCGACAATAGACTACCTTCAATAATGACAAGGCTACCATCCATTGGAGTAACAAAAATCTCGACAAAAGACTACCTTCCATACTGACAAGGTTACCATCCATTGGAATAACAAAATTCTCCACTATGGACTATCTTCCATAATGACAAGGCTACCATCCATTGGAGTAACAAAAATCTGAACAACAGACTACCTTACATAATGACAAGGCTACAATCCATTAGAGTAACAAAAATCTCAATGACAGACTACCTTCCATAATGACAAGGCTACCATCCATTGGAGTAACAAAAATCTCAACAACAAACTACCTTCCATAATTACAAGGTTACCATCCATTGGGGTAACAAAAATATCGACAACAGACTATCTTCCATAATGACAAGGCTACCATCCATTGGAGTAACAAAAATTTGAACAGCAGACTACCTTACATAATGACAAGGCTACAATCCATTGGAGTAACAAAAATCTCAACGACATACTACCTTCCATAATGACATTGCTACCATCCATTGGAGTAACAAAAATCTCGACAATAGACTACCTTCCATAATTACCAGGCTAGCATCCATTGGAGTAACAAAAATCTCGACAAAAGACTACCTTCCATACTGACAAGGTTACCATCCATTGGAATAACAAAAATCTCGACAACAGACTATCTTCCATAATGACAAGGCTACCATCCATTGGACTAACAAAAATATGATCAACAGACTACCTTACATAATGACAAGGCTATAATCCATTGGAGTAACAAAAATCTCAACGACAAACTACCTTCCATAATGACAAGGCTACCATCCATTGGACTAACAAAAATCTCGACAACAGACTACCTTCCATAATTACAAGGCTACCATCCATTGGGGTAACAAAAATCTCGACAACAAACTACCTTCCATAATGACAAGGCTACCATCCATTGGAGTAATAAAAATCTCGACAACAGACTACCTTCCATAAAGACAAGGTTACCATCCATTGGAATAACAAAAATCTCGACAATAGACTACCTTAAAAAATGACAAGGCTACCATCCATTGGAGTAACAAAAATCTCGATAAAAACCTACCATCCATTATGGTAAGGCTACCATCCATTGGAATAACAAAAATTTCAACAATAGACTACCTTCCATAATGACGAGGCTACCATCCATTGGAGTAACAAAAATCTGAACAACAGACTACCTTACATAATGACAAGGCTACAATCCATTGGAGTAACAAAAATATCGACAATAGACTACCTTAAATAATGACAAGGCTACCATCCATTGGAGTAACAAAAATCTCGACAAAATACTACCTTTCATACTGACAAGGTTACCATCCATTGGAATAACAAAAATCTCGACAATAGACTACCTTCCATAATGACAAGGCTACCATCCATTGGAGTAACAAAAATCTCGATAAAAACCTACCTTCCATAATGATAAGGCTACCATCAATTGGAGTAACAAAAATCTCGATAAAAAACTACCTTCCATTATGGTAAGGCTACCATCCATTGGAATAACAAAAATCTCAACAATAGACTACCTTCCATAATGACAAGGCTACCATCCATTGGAGTAACAAAAATCTGAATAACAGGCTACCTTGCATAATGACAAGGCTATCATCCATTGGATGAACAAAGATATCGACAATAGACTACCTTCAATAATGACAAGGCTACCATCCATTGGAGTAACAAAAATCTGAACAACAGACTACCTTGCATAATGACAAGGCTATCATCCATTGGATGAACAAAGATATCGACAATAGACTACCTTCAATAATGACAAGGCTACCATCCATTGGAGTAACAAAAATCTCGACAAAAGACTACCTTCCATACTGACAAGGTTACCATCCATTGGAATAACAAAATTCTCGACTACGGACTATCTTCCATAATGACAAGGCTACCATCCATTGGAGTAACAAAAATCTGAACAACAGACTACCTTACATAATGACAAGGCTACAATCCATTAGAGTAACAAAAATCTCAACGACAGACTACCTTCCATAATGACAAGGCTACCATCCATTTGAGTAACAAAAATCTCGACAACAAACTACCTTCCATAATTACAAGGTTACCATCCATTGGGGTAACAAAAATATCGAGAACATACTATCTTCCATAATGACAAGGCTACCATCCATTGGAGTAACAAAAATTTGAACAGCAGACTACCTTACATAATGAAAAGGCTACAATCCATTGGAGTAACAAAAATCTCAACGACAGACTACCTTCCATAATGACATTGCTACCATCCATTGGAGTAACAAAAATCTCGACAATAGACTACCTTCCATAATTACCAGGCTAGCATCCATTGGACTAACAAAAATATGATCAACAGACTACCTTACATAATGACAAGGCTACAATCCATTGGAGTAACAAAAATCTCAACGACAAACTACCTTCCATAATGACAAGGCTACCATCCATTGGACTAACAAAAATATGATCAACAGACTACCTTACATAATGACAAGGCTACAATCCATTGGAGTAACAAAAATCTCAACGACAAACTACCTTCCATAATGACAAGGCTACCATCCATTGGACTAACAAAAATCTCGACAACAGACTACCTTCCATAATTACAAGGCTACCATCCATTGGGGTAACAAAAATCTCGACAACAAACTACCTTCCATAATGACAAGGCTACCATCCATTGGAGTAATAAAAATCTCGACAACAGACTACCTTCCATAAAGACAAGGTTACCATCCATTGGAATAACAAAAATCTCGACAATAGACTACCTTAAAAAATGACAAGGCTACCATCCATTGGAGTAACAAAAATCTCGATAAAAACCTACCATCCATTATGGTAAGGCTACCATCCATTGGAATAACAAAATTTTTTACAATAGACTACCTTCCATAATGACGAGGCTACCATCCATTGGAGTAACAAAAATCTGAACAACAGACTACCTTACATAATGACAAGGCTACAATCCATTGGAGTAACAAAAATATCGACAATAGACTACCTTAAATAATGACAAGGCTACCATCCATTGGAGTAACAAAAATCTCGACAAAATACTACCTTTCATACTGACAAGGTTACCATCCATTGGAATAACAAAAATCTCGACAATAGACTACCTTCCATAATGACAAGGCTACCATCCATTGGAGTAACAAAAATCTCCATAAAAACCTACCTTCCATAATGATAAGGCTACCATGAATTGGAGTAACAAAAATCTCGATAAAAAACTACCTTCCATTATGGTAAGGCTACCATCCATTGGAATAACAAAAATCTCAACAATAGACTACCTTCCATACTGACAAGGTTACCATCCATTGGAATAACAAAATTCTCGACTACGGACTATCTTCCATAATGACAAGGCTACCATCCATTGGAGTAACAAAAATCTGAACAACAGACTACCTTACATAATGACAAGGCTACAATCCATTAGAGTAACAAAAATCTCAACGACAGACTACCTTCCATAATGACAAGGCTACCATCCATTGGAGTAACAAAAATCTCGACAACAAACTACCTTCCATAATTACAAGGTTACCATCCATTGGGGTAACAAAAATATCGACAACAGACTATCTTCCATAATGACAAGGCTACCATCCATTGGAGTAACAAAAATTTGAACAGCAGACTACCTTACATAATGACAAGGCTACAATCCATTGGAGTAACAAAAATCTCAACGACAAACTACCTTCCATAATGACATTGCTACCATCCATTGGAGTAACAAAAATCTCGACAATAGACTACCTTCCATAATTACAAGGCTAGCATCCATTGGAGTAACAAAAATCACGACAAAAGACTACCTTCCATACTGACAAGGTTACCATCCGTTGGAATAACAAAATTCTCGACAACAGACTATCTTCCATAATGACAAGGCTACCATCCATTGGACTAACAAAAATATGATCAACAGACTACCTTACATAATGACAAGGCAACAATCCATTGGAGTAACAAAAATCTCAACGACAAACTACCTTCCATAATGACAAGGCTACCATCCATTGGACTAACAAAAATCTCGACAACAGACTACCTTCCATAATTACAAGGCTACCATCCATTGGGGTAACAAAAATCTCGACAACAAACTACCTTCCATAATGACAAGGCTACCATCCATTGGAGTAAAAAAAATCTCGACAACAGACTACTTTCCATAATGACAAGGTTACCATCCATTGGAATAACAAAAATCTCGACAATAGACTACCTTACAAAATGACAAGGCTACCATCCATTGGAGTAACAAAAATCTCGATAAAAAACTACATTCCATTATGGTAAGGCTACCATCCATTGGAATAACAAAAATCTCAACAAGAGAGTTGCTTCAAAAATGACAAGGCTACCATCCATTGGAGTAACAAAAATCTCGACAACAGACTACCTTCCATAATGACAAGGTTACCATCCATTGGAGTAACAAAAATCTGGACAACAAACTACCTTCCATAATGACAAGGCTACCATCCATTGTAGTAACAAATATATCTACAACATACTACCTTCCATAATGACAAAGCTACCATCCATTGGAGTAACAAAAATCTCGACAACAGACTACCTTCCATAATGACAAGGCTACCATCCATTGGAGTAACAAAAAATCGACAACAGACTACCTTCCATAATGACAAGGCTACCATCCATTGTAGTAACAAAAATCTAGACAACAGACTACCTTCTATAATTACAAGGCTGCCATCCATTCGAGTAACAAAAATCTGGACAACAAACTACCTTCCATAATGACAAGGCTACCATCCATTGTAGTAACAAATATATCTACAACATACTACCTTCCATAATGACAAAGCTACCATCCATTGGAGTAACAAAAATCTCGACAACAGACTACCTTCCATAATGACAAGGCTACCATCCATTGGAGTAACAAAATACTCGACATCAAACTACCTTCCATAATGAAAAGGCTACCATCCATTGTAGTAACAAAAATCTCGACAATAGACTACCTCCCATAATGACAAAGATACCATCCATTGGATTAACAAAAATCTCGACAACGGACTACCTTCCTTAATGACAAGGGTACCATCCTTTAGAGTAACAAAAATATCCACAAGAGACAACCATCTATACTGACAAGGCTATCATCGATTTGAGTAACAAAATACTCGACAAAAGACTACCTTCCATAATTACAAGGCTACCATCCATTAGAGTAACAAAAATTTGGACAACAGACTACCTTCCATAATGACAAGGCTACCATCCATTGGAGTAACAAAAATATCAACAAGATACTAGCTTCCATAATGACAAGGCTACCATCCATTGGAGTAACAAAAATCTCGACAATAGACTACCTTCCATAATGACAAGGCTACCATACATTGTAGTAAAAAAAATCACGACAACAGACTACCTTCCTTAATGACTAGGCTACCATCCATTGGAGTAACAAAGATATCGATAACGGACTACGTTTCATAATGACAGGGATACCATCCATTGAAATAACAAAAATCTCGACAACAGACTACCTCCATAATGAAAAAGATACCATCCATTGGATTAACAAAAATCTCGACAAAAGACTGCCTTTCATAATGACAAGGCTACCATCCATTGTAGTAACAAATATATCTACAACATACTACCTTCCATAATGACAAGGCTACCATCCATTGGAGTAACAAAAATCTCGACAACAGACTACCTTCCATAATTACAAAACTACCATCCATTGTAGTAAAAAAAATCTCGACAACAGACTACCTTCCATAATTACAAGGCTACCATCCATTGCAGTAACAAAAATATCAACAAGAGACTAGCTTCCATAATGACAAGGCTACCATCCATTGGAGTAACAAAAATCTCGACAACAAACTACCTTCCATAATGACAAGGCTACCATCCATTATTGTAACAAATATATATACAACATACTACCTTCCATAATGACAAAGCTACCATCCATTGGGATAACATAAATCTCGACAACAGACTACCTTCCATAATGACAAGGCTACCATCCATTGGAGTAAAAAAAATCTCGACAACAGACTACCTTCCTTAATGACAAGGCTACCATCCATTGGAGTAACAAAAATATGAACAATAGACTATCTTGCATAATGACAAGGCTATCATACATTGGAGTAACAAAGATATCGACAATAGGCTACCTTCAATAATGACAAGGCTACCATCCATTGGAGTAACAAAAATCTCGACAAAAGACTACCTTCCATACTGATAAGGTTTCCATCCATTGGAATAACAAAAATCTCGACAATAGACTACCTTCCATAATGACATGGTTACCATCCATTGGAGTAACAAAAATCTCGATAAAAAACTACCTTCCATAATGATAAGGCTACCATCCATTTGAATAACAAAAATATCGAAAATAGACTACCTTCCATAATGACAAGGCTACCATCCATTGGAGTAACAAAAATCTTAACAACAGATTACCTTGCATAATGACAAGGCAATCATCCATTGGAGTAACAAAGATATCACAATAGACTACCTTCAATAATGACAAGGCTACCATCCATTGGAGTAACTAAAATATCGACAAAAGACTACCTTCCATACTGACAAGGTTACCATCCATTGGAATAACAAAAATCTTGACTACAGACTATCTTCCATAATGACAAGGCTACCATCCATTGGAGTAACAAAAATCTGAACAACAGACTACCTTCCATAATGACAAGGCTACAATCCATTGGAGTAACAAAAATATCAACGACAGACTACCTTCCATAATGACAAGGCTACCATCCATTGGAGTAACAAAAATCTCGACAAAAGACTACCTTCCATAATTACAAGGTTACCATCCATTGGGGTAACAAAAATATCGACAACATACTATCTTCAATAATGACAAGGCTACCATCCATTGGAGTAACAAAAATATGAACAACAGACTACCTTACATTATGACAAGGCTACAATCCATTGGAGTAACAAAAAGCTCAACGACAGACTACCTTCCATAATCACAAGGCTACCATCCATTGGAGTAACATAAATCTCGATAACAGACTACCTTCCATAATGACAAGGCTACCATCCATTGGAGTAACAAAACTCTCGACAACAGACTACCTTCCATAATGACAAGGCTACCATCCATTAGGGTAGTAAAAATATCTAAAATAGACTATGTTCCATAATGACAAGGCTACTATCCATTGTAGTAACAAAAATCTCGACAATAGACTACCTTCCATAATGACAAGGCTACCATCCATTGGAATAACAATAATCTCGACAACAAACTACCTTCCATAATGACAAGGCTACCACCCATTGGAAGTACAGAAATCACAATGACAAACTACCTTCCATAATAACAAGGATACCATCCATTGGAGTAACAAAACTCTCGACAACAAACTACCTTCCATAATGACAAGGCTACCATCCATTGGAGTAACAAAACTCTCGACAATAGACTACCTTCCATAATGACAAGGCTACTATCCATTGTAGTAACCAAAATCTCGAGAATAGACTACCTTCCATAATGACAAGGCTACCATCCATTGGAGTAACAAAAATCTCGACAACAGACTACCTTCCATAATTACAAGGCTACCATCCATTGGAGTAACAAAAATCTCGACAACAGACTACCTTCCATAATTACAAGGCTACCATCCATTGGGATAACATAAATCTCGACAACAGACTACCTTCCATAATGACAAGGCTACCATCCATTGGAGTAAAAAAAATCTCGACCACAGACTACCTTCCATAATGACAAGGCTACCATCCATTGGAGTAACAAAAATCTCGACAAAAGACTACCTTCGATACTAACAAGGTTTCCATCCATTGGAATAACAAAAATCTTGACAATATACTACCTTCCATAATGACATGGCTACCATCCATTGTAGTAACAAAAATCTCGATAAAAAACTCCCTTCCATAATGATAAGGCTACCATCCATTGGAGTATCAAAAATCTGAACAACAGACTACCTTGCATAATGACAAGGAAATCATCCATTGGAGTAACTAAAATATCGACAAAAGACTACCTTCCATACTGACAAGGTTACCATCCATTGGAATAACAAAAATCTTGACTACAGACTATCTTCCATAATGACAAGGCTACCATCCATTGGAGTAACAAAAATCTTAACAATAGACTACCTTACATAATGACAAGGCTACAATCCATTGGAGTAACAAAAATCTCAACAACAGACTAACTTCCATAATGACAAGGTTACCATCCATTGGAATAACAAAAATCTCGACTACAGACTATCTTCCATAATGACAAGGCTACCATCCATTGGAGTAACAAAAATCTGAACAACAGACTACCTTCCATAATGACAAGGCTACAATCCATTGGAGTAACAAAAATCTCAACGACTGACTACCTTCCATAATGACAAGGCTACCATCCATTGGAGTAACAAAAATCTCGACAAAAGACTACCTTCCATAATTACAAGGTTACCATCCATTAGGGTAACAAAAATATCGACAACAGACTATCTTCCATAATGACAAGGCTAACATCCATTGGAGTAACAAAAATATGAACAACAGACTACCTTACATAATGACAAGGATACCATCCATTGGAGTAACAAAAATCTCGATAACAAACTACCTTCCATAATTACAAGGCTGCCATCCATTGGAGAAACAAAAATCTCGAAAAAAGACTACCTTCCATACTGACAAGGTTACCATCCATTGGAATAACAAAAATCTCGACTACAGACTATCTTCCATAATGACAAGGCTACTATCCATTGGAGTAACGAAAATCTGAACAACAGACTACCTTACATAATGACAAGGCTACAATCGATTGGAGTAACAAAAATATCGAAAATAGACTACCTTAAATAATGACAAGGCTACAATCCATTGGAGTAACAAAAATCTCGACAAAATACTACCTTCCATACTGACAAGGTTACCATCCATTGGAATAACAAAAATCTCGACAATAGACTACCTTGCATAATGACAAGGCTACCATCCATTGGAGTAACAAAAATATGAACAACCCACTACCTTGCATAATGACAAGGCTATCATCCATTGGAGTAACAAAGATATCGACAATAGACTACCTTCAATAATGACAAGGCTTCCATCCATTGGAGTAACTAAAATCTCGACAAAAGACTACCTTCCATACTGACAAGGCTACCATCCATTGGAATAACAAAATTCTCGACTACAGACTATCTTCCATAATGACAAGGCTACAATCCATTGGAGTAACAAAAATCTGAACAACAGACTACCTTACATAATGACAAGGCTACAATCCATTGGAGTAACAAAAATCTCAATGACAGACTACCTTCCATAATGACAAGGCTACCATCCATTGGAGTAACAAAAATCTCGACAACAAAATACCTTCCATAATTACAAGGCTACCATCCATTGGGGTAACAAAAATATCGACAATAGACTATCTTCCATAATGACAAGGCTACCATCCATTGGAGTAACAAAAATCTGAACAGCAGACTACCTTACATAATGACAAGGCTACAATCCATTGGAGTAACAAAAATCTCAACGAAAGACTACCTTCCATAATGACAAGGTTACCATCCATTGGAGTAACAAAAATCTCGACAACAGACTACCTTCCATAATGACAAGGTTACCATCCATTGGAATAACAAAAATCTCGACAAAAGACTATCTTCCATAATGACAAGACTACCATTCATTGGACTAACAAAAATTTGATCAACAGACTACCTTACATAATGACAAGGCTACAATCCATTGGAGTAACAAAAATCCCAACGACAGACTACCTTCCATAATGACAAGGCTACCATCCATTGGAGTAACAAAAATATCGACAATAGACTACCTTCCATAATTACAAGGCTACCATCCATTGGGGTAACAAAAATCTCGACAACTGACTACCTTCCATAATGACAAGGCTATCATCCATTGTAGTAAGAAAAATCTCGACAACAGACTACCGTCCATAATGACAAGGCTACCACCCATTGGAGTAACAAAAATATGAACAACAGACTACCTTGCATAATGACAAGGCTATCATCCATTGGAGTAACAAAGATATCGACAATAGACTACCTTCAATAATGACAAGGATACCATCCATTGGAATAACAAAAATCTCGACTACAGACTATCTTCCGTAATGACAAGGCTACCATCAATTAGAGTAACAAAAATCTGAACAACAGACTACCTTACATAATGACAAGGCTACCATCCATTGGGGTAACAAAAATCTTGACAACAAACTATCTTCCGTAATGACAAGGCTACCATCCATTGGAGTATCAAAAATATCCACAATAAGTGCCTTCCGTAATGACAAGGATACCATCCAATGGAATAACAAAAATCTAGACAAATGACTACCTTCCATAATGACAAGGCTACCATCCATTGGAGTAACAAAAATCTGAACAACAGACTACCTTCCATAATGACAAGGGTATAATCCGTTGGAGTAACAAAAATTTTACGACAGACTACCTTCCATATTGCCAAGGCTACCATTCATTGGAGTAAAAAAAATATCGACAACAAACTACCTTCCCTAATGACAAGGCTACCATCCATTGTAGTAACAAAAATATGAACAACAGACTACCTTGCATAATGACAATGCTATCATCCATTGGAGTAACAAAGATATCGACAATAGACAACCTTCAATAATGACAAGGCTACCATCCATTAGAGTAACAAAAATCTCGACAAAAGACTACCTTCCTTACTGACAAGGTTACCATCCATTGGAATAACAAAAATCTCGACTACAGACTATCTTCCATAATTACAAGGCTACCATCCATTGGAGTAACAAAAATCTGAACAATAGACTACCTTACATAATGACAAGGCTACAATCCATTGGAGTAACAGAAATCTCGACGACAGAATACCTTCCATAATGACAAGGTTACCATCCATTGGAGTAAAAAAAAATCTCGACAACAGACTACCTTCCATAATTACAAGGCTACCATCCATTGGAGTAACAAAAATCTCGACAACATACTACCTTCCATAATTACAAGGCTACCATCCATTGGGGTAACAAAAATCTCGACAACAGACTACCTTCCATAATTTCAAAGCTACCATCCATTGGGGTAACATAAATATCGACAATAGACTACCTTCCATAATGACAAGGCTACCATCCAATGGAGTAAAAAAAATCTCGACAACAGACTACCCTCCATAATGACAAGGCTACCATCAATTGGAGTAACAAAAATATGAACAACAGACTACCTTGCATAATGACAAGGCTATCATCCATTGGAGTAACACTGATATCGACAATAGACTACCTTCAATAATGACAAGGCTACCATCCATTGGAGTAACAAAAATCTCGACAAAAGACTACCTTCCATACTGACAAGGTTTCCATCCATTGGAATAACAAAAATCTCGAAAATAGACTACCTTCCATAATGACATGGCTACCATCCATTGGAGTAACAAAAATCTCGATAAGAAACTACCTTCCATAATGATCAGGCTACCATCCATTGGAATAACAAAAATCCCGACTACAGACTATCTTCCATAATGACAAGGCTACCATCCATTGGAGTGACAAAAATCTGAACAATAGACTACCATACATAATGACAAGGCTACAATCCATTGGAGTAACAGAAATCTCAACGACAAAATACCTTCCATAATGACAAGGTTACCATCCATTGGAGTAACAAAAATCTCGACAATAGACTACCTTCCATAATTACAAAGCTACCATCCATTGGAGTAACACAAATCTCGACAACAGACTACCTTCCATAATTACAAGGCTACCATCCTTTGGGGTAACATAAATCTCGACAACAGACTACCTTCCATAATGACAAGGCTACCATCCATTGGAGTAAAAAAAATCTCGACAACAGACTACCTTCCATAATGACAAGGCTACCATCCATTGGTGTAACAAAAATATGAACAACAGACTACCTTGCATAATGACAAGGCTATCATCCATTGGAGTAACAAAGATATTGACAATATACTACCTTTAATAATGACAAGGCTACCATCCATTGGAGTAACAAAAATCTCGACAAAAGACTACCTTCCATACTTACAAGGTTTCCATCCATTGGAATAACAAAAATCTCGACAATAGACTACCTTCAATAATGACAAGGCTACCATCCATTGGACTAACAAAAATTTGAACAACAGACTACCTTGCATAATGACAAGGCTATCATCCATTGGAGTAACAAAGATATCGACAATAGATTATCTTAAATAATGACAAGGCTACCATCCATTGGAGTAACAAAAATCTCGACAAAAGACTACCTTCCATATGGACAAGGTTACCATCCATTGGAATAACAAAAATCTCGACAACAAACTATCTTCCATAATGACAAGGCTACCATCCATTGGACTAACAAAAATCTGAAAAATTGACTTCCTTACATAATGAAAAGGCTACAATCCATTGGAGTAACAAAAATCTTGACAACAGACTACCTTCCATAATCACAAGGCTACCATCCAATGGGGTAACAAGAATCTCGAAAACAGACTACCTTCCATAATGTCAAGGCTACCATCCATTGGAGTAAAAAAAATCTCGACAATAGACTACCTTCCATAATGACAAGGTTATCATCCATTGGAGTAACAAAGATATCGATAATAAACTACCTTCAATAATTACAAGGATACCATCCATTGGAGTAACATAAATTTGAACAACAGACTACCTTGCATAATGACAAGGCTATCATCCATTGGAGTAACAAAGATATCGACAATAGACTACCTTCCATAATGACAAGGTTACCATCCATTGGAGTAACAAAAATCTCGACAAAAGACTACCTTCTATAATTACAAAGCTACCATCCATTGGAATAACAAAAATCTCAACAATAGACTACCTTCCATAATGACAAGGCTATCATCCATTGGAGTAACAAAAATTTGAACAACAAACTACCTTGCATAATGACAAGGCTATCATCCATTGGAGTAAGAAAGATATCGACAATAGACTATCTTAAATAATGACAAGGCTACCATCCATTGGAGTAACAAAAATCTCGACAAAAGACTACCTTCCATACTGACAAGGTTACCATCCATTGGAATAACAAAAATCTCGACAACAAACTATCTTCCATAATGACAAGGCTACCATCCATTGGACTAACAAAAATCTGAAAAATTGACTACCTTACATAATGAAAAGGCTACAATCCATTGCAGTAACAGAAATCTCGACAACAGACTACCTTCCATAATCACAACGCTACCATCCAATGGGGTAACAAGAATCTTGAAAACAGACTACCTTCCATAATGTCAAGGCTACCATCCATTGGAGTAAAAAAAATCTCGACAATAGACTACCTTCCATAATGACAAGGCTATCATCCATTGGAGTAACAAAGATATCGATAATAGACTACCTTCAATAATGACAAGGCTACCATCCATTGGAGTAACAAAAATATCCACAAAATACTACCTTCCATAATGACAAGGCTACAATCCATTGGAGTAACAACAATCTGAACAACAGACTACCTTCCATAATGACAAGGCTACCATCCGTGGGAGTACCAAAAATCTCGACAATAGACTACCTTCCATAATTACAAGGATACCATCCATTAAGGTAACAAAAATCTCGACAACAGACTTCCTTCCGTAATGACAGGGCTACCATCCATTGGAGTAAAAAAATTATCGACAACAAACTACTTTCCATAATGACAAGGCTATCATCCATTGGAGTAACAAAGATATCGATAACAAACTACCTTCCATAATTAAAAGGCTACCATCCAATGGGGTAACAAGAATATCGACAACAGACTACCTTCCATAATGTCAAGGCTACCATCCATTGGAGTAAAAAAATCTCGACAATATACTACCTTTCATAATGACAAGGCTATCATCCATTGGAGTAACAAAGATATCGATAACAGACTACCTTCAATAATGACAAGGCTACCATCCATTGGAGTAACAAAAATCTCCACAAAATACTACCTTCCATAATGACAAGGCTACAATCCATTGAAGTAACAACAATCTGAACAACAGACTACCTTCCATAATGACAAGGCTACAATCCGTTGGAGTAACAAAAATCTCGACAATAGACTACCTTCCATAATTAGAAGGCTACCATCCATTAAGGTAACAAAAATCTCGACAACAGACTACCTTCGTAATGACAAGGCTACCATCCATTGGAGTAAAAAAATTATCGACAACATACTACCTTCCATAATGACAAGGCTATCATCCATTGGAGTAACAAAGATATCGATAATAGACTACCTTCAATAATGACAAGGCTACCATCCATTAGAGTAACAAAAATCTCGACAAAATACTACCTTCCATAATGACAAGGCTACCATCCATTGGAGTAACAAAAATCTGAACAACAGACTACCTTGCATAATGACAAGGCTATAATCCATTAGATTAATAAACATATCAACAACAGACTACCTTCAATAATGACAAGGCTACCATCCATTGGAGTAAAAAAAATCTCGTCAACAGACTACCTTCCATAATGAAAAGGCTACCATCCATTGGAATAACAAAATTCTCGACTACAGACTATCTTCCATAATGACAAGCCTACCATCCATTGGAGTAACAAAAATCTGAACAACAGAATGACAAGGCTACAATCCATTGGACAAACAGAAATCTCAACGACAAAATACCTTCCATAATGACAAGGTTACCATCCATTGGAGTAACAGAAATCTCGATAAACAACTACCTTCCATAATGATAAGGCTACCATCCATTGCAATAACAAAAATCTCGACAATAGACTACCTTCCATAATGACAAGGCTACCATCCATTGGAGTAACAAAAATCTGAACAACAGACTACCTTGCATAATGACAAGGCTACCATCCATTGGAGTAACAAAAATCTGAACAACAGACTACCTTCCATAATGACAAGGCTACAATCCATTGGAGTAACAAAAATCTCAACAACAGACTACCTTTCATACTAACAAGGCTACCATCCATTGGTATAACAAAAATATCGACAACAGACTACCTTCCATAATTACAAGACTACCATCCATTCGGGTAACAAAAATCTTGACAACAAACTTCCTTCCATAATGACAAGGCTACCATCCATTGTAGTATCAAAAATATCGACATTAAGTGACTTCCGTAATGACAAGGCTACCATCCAATTGAATAACAAAAATCTCGACAACAGACTACCTTCCATAATGACAAGGTTACCATCCATTAGAGTAAAAAAAAATCTGAACAACATACTACCTTACATAATGACAAGGCTACAATCCATTGTAGTAACAGAAATATCAACGACAAAATACCTTCCATAATGACAAGGTTACCATCCATTGGGGTAACAAAAATCTCGACAACAGTCTACCTTCCATAATTACAAGGCTACCATCCATTGGAGTAACAAAAATCTCGACAACAGACTACCTTGCATAATTACAAGGCTACCATCCATTGGGGTAACAAAAATTTCGGCAATAGACTACCATCCATAATGACAAGGCTACCATCCATTGGGGTAACAAAAATCTCGACAACAAACTACCTTCCATAATGACAAGGCTACCATCCATTGGAGTTAATGAAATCTCGACAACAGACTACCTTTCATAATAACAAGGCTACCATCCATTGGAGTAACCAAAATATGAATAACATACTACCTTGCATAATGACAAGGCTACCATCCATTGGAGTAACAAAAATCTTGATAAAAGACTACCTTCCTTACTGACAAGGTTACCATCCATTGGAATAACAAAATTCTCGACTACAGACTATCTTCCAAAATGACAAGCCTACCATCCATTGGAGTAACAAAAATCTGAACAGCAGACTACCTTACATAATGACAAGGCTACAATCCATTGGACAAACAGAAATCTCAACGACAAAATACCTTCCATAATGACAAGGTTACCATCCATTGGAGTAACAAAAATCTGGACAACAGACTACCTTCCATAATTGCAAGGCTACAATCCATTGGGTTAACAAAAATCTCGACAACAAACTACCTTCCATAATTACAAAGCTACCATCCATTGGAGTAAAAAAAATCTCGACAATAGACTACCTTCCATAATGACAAGGCTTTCATCCATTGGAGTAACAAAGATATCGATAACAAACTACCTTCAAAAATGACAAGGCTACCATCAATTGGAGTAACAGAAATCTCGACAAAATACTACCTTCCATAATGACAAGGCTACCATCCATTGGAGTAACAAAGATATCGACAACAGACTACCTTTAATAATGACAGGGATACCATCCATTGGAGTAACAAAAATCTCGACAATAGACTACCTTTCATAATGACAATGCTACCATCCATTGGAGTAACAAAAATCTCGATAAAAAACTACCTTCCATAATGATAAGGCTACCATCCATTGCAATAACAAAAATCTCGACAATAGACTACCTTCCATAATGACAAGGCTACCATCCATTGGAGTAACAAAAATCTGAACAACAGACTACCTTGCATAATGACAAGGCTACCATCCATTGGAGTAACAAAAATCTGAACAACAGACTACCTTCCATAATGACAAGGCTACAATCCATTGGAGTAACAAAAATCTCAACAACAGACTACCTTTCATACTAACAAGGCTACCATCCATTGGAATAACAAAAATATCGACAACAGACTACCTTCCATAATTATAAGACTACCATCCATTCGGGTAACAAAAATCTTGACAACAAACTTCCTTCCGTAATGACAAGGCTACCATCCATTGTAGTATCAAAAATATCGACATTAGGTGACTTCCGTAATGACAAGGCTACCATCCAATTGAATAACAAAAATCTCGACAACAGACTACCTTCCATAATGACAAGGTTACCATCCATTAGAGTAAAAAAAAATCTGAACAACATACTACCTTACATAATGACAAGGCTACAATCCATTGTAGTAACAGAAATATCAACGACAAAATACCTTCCATAATGACAAGGTTACCATCCATTGGGGTAACAAAAATCTCGACAATAGTCTACCTTCCATAATTACAAGGCTACCATCCATTGGAGTACCAAAAATCTCAACAACAGACTACCTTGCATAATTACAAGGCTACCATCCATTGGGGTAACAAAAATTTCGGCAATAGACTACCATCCATAATGACAAGGCTACCATCCATTGGGGTAACAAAAATCTCGACAACAAACTACCTTCCATAATGACAAGGCTACCATCCATTGGAGTTAAAGAAATCTCGACAACAGACTACCTTTCATAATAACAAGGCTACCATCCATTGGAGTAACCAAAATATGAATAACATACTACCTTGCATAATGACAAGGCTACCATCCATTGGAGTAACAAAAATCTTGATAAAAGACTACCTTCCTTACTGACAAGGTTACCATCCATTGGAATAACAAAATTCTCGACTACAGACTATCTTCCAAAATGACAAGCCTACCATCCATTGGAGTAACAAAAATCTGAACAACAGACTACCTTACATAATGACAAGGCTACAATCCATTGGACAAACAGAAATCTCAACGACAAAATACCTTCCATAATGACAAGGTTACCATCCATTGGAGTAACAAAAATCTGGACAACAGACTACCTTCCATAATTACAAGGCTACAATCCATTGGGTTAACAAAAATCTCGACAACAAACTACCTTCCATAATTACAAAGCTACCATCCATTGGAGTAAAAAAAATCTCGACAATAGACTACCTTCCATAATGACAAGGCTATCATCCGTTGGAGTAACAAAGATATCGATAACAAACTACCTTCAAAAATGACAAGGCTACCATCAATTGGAGTAACAGAAATCTCGACAAAATACTACCTTCCATAATGACAAGGCTACCATCCATTGGAGTAACAAAGATATCGACAACAGACTACCTTTAATAATGACAGGGATACCATCCATTGGAGTAACAAAAATCTCGACAATAGACTACCTTTCATAATGACAATGCTACCATCCATTGGAGTAACAAAAATCTCGATAAAAAACTACCTTCCATAATGATAAGGCTACCATCCATTGCAATAACAAAAATCTCGACAATAGACTACCTTCCATAATGACAAGGCTACCATCCATTGGAGTAACAAAAATCTGAACAACAGACTACCTTGCATAATGACAAGGCTACCATCCCTTGGAGTAACAAAAATCTGAACAACAGACTACCTTCCATAATGACAAGGCTACAATCCATTGGAGTAACAGAAATCTCAACAACAGACTACCTTCCATACTGACAAGGCTACCATCCATTGGAATAACAAAAATATCGACAACAGACTACCATCCATAATTACAAGACTACCATCCATTGGGGTAACAAAAATCTTGACAACAAACTTCCTTCTGTAATGACAAGGCTACCATCCATTGGAGTATAAAAAATATCGACAATAAGTGCCTTCCGTAATGACAAGGCTACCATCCAATTGAATAACAAAAATCTCGACAACAGACTACCTTCCATAATGACAAGGTTACCATCCATTAGAGTAAAAAAAAATCTGAACAACGTACTACCTTACATAATGACAAGGCTACAATCCATTTTAGTAACAGAAATATCAAAGACAAAATACCTTCCATAATGACAAGGTTACCATCCATTGGGGTAACAAAAATCTCGACAACAGTCTACCTTCCATAATTACAAGGCTACCATCCATTGGAGTAACAAAAATCTCGACAACAGACTACCTTGCATAATTACAAGGCTACCATCTATTGGGGTAACAAATATTTCGGCAATAGACTACCATCCATAATGACAAGGCTACCATCCATTGGGGTAACAAAAATCTCGACAACAGACTACCTTCCATAATGACAAGGCTACCATCCATTGGAGTTAAAGAAATCTCGACAACAGACTACCTTTCATAATAACAAGGCTACCATCCATTGGAGTAACCAAAATATGAATAACATACTACCTTGCATAATGACAAGGCTACCATCCATTGGAGTAACAAAAATCTTGATAAAAGACTACCTTCCATACTGACAAGGTTACCTTCCATTGGAATAACAAAATTCTCGACTACAGACTATCTTCCATAATGACAAGCCTACCATCCATTGGAGTAACAAAAATCTGAACAACAGACTACCTTACATAATGACAAGGCTACAATCCATTGGACAAACAGAAATCTCAACGACAAAATACCTTCCATAATGACAAGGTTACCATCCATTGGAGTAACAAAAATCTGGACAACAGACTACCTTCCATAATTACAAGGCTACAATCCATTGGGTTAACAAAAATCTCGACAACAAACTACCTTCCATAATTACAAAGCTACCATCCATTGGAGTAAAAAAAATCTCGACAATAGACTACCTTCCATAATGACAAGGCTTTCATCCATTGGAGTAACAAAGATATCGATAACAAACTACCTTCAAAAATGACAAGGCTACCATCAATTGGAGTAACAGAAATCTCGACAAAATACTACCTTCCATAATGACAAGGCTACCATCCATTGGAGTAACAAAGATATCGACAACAGACTACCTTTAATAATGACAGGGATACCATCCATTGGAGTAACAAAAATCTCGACAATAGACTACCTTTCATAATGACAATGCTACCATCCATTGGAGTAACAAAAATCTCGATAAAAAACTACCTTCCATAATGATAAGGCTACCATCCATTGCAATAACAAAAATCTCGACAATAGACTACCTTCCATAATGACAAGGCTACCATCCATTGGAGTAACAAAAATCTGAACAACAGACTACCTTGCATAATGACAAGGCTACCATCCATTGGAGTAACAAAAATATGAACAACAGACTACCTTCCATAATGACAAGGCTACAATCCATTGGAGTAACAAAAATCTCAACAACAGACTACCTTTCATACTAACAAGGCTACCATCCATTGGAATAACAAAAATATCGACAACAGACTACCTTCCATAATTACAAGACTACCATCCATTCGGGTAACAAAAATCTTGACAACAAACTTCCTTCCGTAATGACAAGGCTACCATCCATTGTAGTATCAAAAATATCGACATTAGGTGACTTCCGTAATGACAAGGCTACCATCCAATTGAATAACAAAAATCTCGACAACAGACTACCTTCCATAATGACAAGGTTACCATCCATTAGAGTTAAAAAAAATCTGAACAACATACTACCTTACATAATGACAAGGCTACAATCCATTGTAGTAACAGAAATATCAACGACAAAATACCTTCCATAATGACAAGGTTACCATCCATTGGGGTAACAAAAATCTCGACAATAGTCTACCTTCCATAATTACAAGGCTACCATCCATTGGAGTACCAAAAATCTCGACAACAGACTACCTTGCATAATTACAAGGCTACCATCCATTGGGGTAACAAAAATTTCGGCAATAGACTACCATCCATAATGACAAGGCTACCATCCATTGGGGTAACAAAAATCTCGACAACAAACTACCTTCCATAATGACAAGGCTACCATCCATTGGAGTTAAAGAAATCTCGACAACAGACTACCTTTCCTAATAACAAGGCTACCATCCATTGGAGTAACCAAAATATGAATAACATACTACCTTGCATAATGACAAGGCTACCATCCATTGGAGTAACAAAAATCTTGATAAAAGACTACCTTCCTTACTGACAAGGTTACCATCCATTGGAATAACAAAATTCTCGACTACAGACTATCTTCCAAAATGACAAGCCTACCATCCATTGGAGTAACAAAAATCTGAACAACAGACTACCTTACATAATGACAAGGCTACAATCCATTGGACAAACAGAAATCTCAACGACAAAATACCTTCCATAATGACAAGGTTACCATCCATTGGAGTAACAAAAATCTGGACAACAGACTACCTTCCATAATTACAAGGCTACAATCCATTGGGTTAACAAAAATCTCGACAACAAACTACCTTCCATAATTACAAAGCTACCATCCATTGGAGTAAAAAAAATCTCGACAATAGACTACCTTCCATAATGACAAGGCTATCATCCGTTGGAGTAACAAAGATATCGATAACAAACTACCTTCAAAAATGACAAGGCTACCATCAATTGGAGTAACAGAAATCTCGACAAAATACTACCTTCCATAATGACAAGGCTACCATCCATTGGAGTAACAAAGATATCGACAACAGACTACCTTTAATAATGACAGGGATACCATCCATTGGAGTAACAAAAATCTCGACAATAGACTACCTTTCATAATGACAATGCTACCATCCATTGGAGTAACAAAAATCTCGATAAAAAACTACCTTCCATAATGATAAGGCTACCATCCATTGCAATAACAAAAATCTCGACAATAGACTACCTTCCATAATGACAAGGCTACCATCCATTGGAGTAACAAAAATTTGAACAACAGACTACCTTGCATAATGACAAGGCTACCATCCCTTGGAGTAACAAAAATCTGAACAACAGACTACCTTCCATAATGACAAGGCTACAATCCATTGGAGTAACAGAAATCTCAACAACAGACTACCTTCCATACTGACAAGGCTACCATCCATTGGAATAACAAAAATATCGACAACAGACTACCATCCATAATTACAAGACTACCATCCATTGGGGTAACAAAAATCTTGACAACAAACTTCCTTCTGTAATGACAAGGCTACCATCCATTGGAGTATAAAAAATATCGACAATAAGTGCCTTCCGTAATGACAAGGCTACCATCCAATTGAATAACAAAAATCTCGACAACAGACTACCTTCCATAATGACAAGGTTACCATCCATTAGAGTAAAAAAAAATCTGAACAACGTACTACCTTACATAATGACAAGGCTACAATCCATTTTAGTAACAGAAATATCAACGACAAAATACCTTCCATAATGACAAGGTTACCATCCATTGGGGTAACAAAAATCTCGACAACAGTCTACCTTCCATAATTACAAGGCTACCATCCATTGGAGTAACAAAAATCTCGACAACAGACTACCTTGCATAATTACAAGGCTACCATCTATTGGGGTAACAAATATTTCGGCAATAGACTACCATCCATAATGACAAGGCTACCATCCATTGGGGTAACAAAAATCTCGACAACAGACTACCTTCCATAATGACAAGGCTACCATCCATTGGAGTTAAAGAAATCTCGACAACAGACTACCTTTCATAATAACAAGGCTACCATCCATTGGAGTAACCAAAATATGAATAACATACTACCTTGCATAATGACAAGGCTACCATCCATTGGAGTAACAAAAATCTTGATAAAAGACTACCTTCCATACTGACAAGGTTACCTTCCATTGGAATAACAAAATTCTCGACTACAGACTATCTTCCATAATGACAAGCCTACCATCCATTGGAGTAACAAAAATCTGAACAACAGACTACCTTACATAATGACAAGGCTACAATCCATTGGACAAACAGAAATCTCAACGACAAAATACCTTCCATAATGACAAGGTTACCATCCATTGGAGTAACAAAAATCTGGACAACAGACTACCTTCCATAATTACAAGGCTACAATCCATTGGGTTAACAAAAATCTCGACAACAAACTACCTTCCATAATTACAAAGCTACCATCCATTGGAGTAAAAAAAATCTCGACAATAGACTACCTTCCATAATGACAAGGCTTTCATCCATTGGAGTAACAAAGATATCGATAACAAACTACCTTCAAAAATGACAAGGCTACCATCAATTGGAGTAACAGAAATCTCGACAAAATACTACCTTCCATAATGACAAGGCTACCATCCATTGGAGTAACAAAGATATCGACAACAGACTACCTTTAATAATGACAGGGATACCATCCATTGGAGTAACAAAAATCTCGACAATAGACTACCTTTCATAATGACAATGCTACCATCCATTGGAGTAACAAAAATCTCGATAAAAAACTACCTTCCATAATGATAAGGCTACCATCCATTGCAATAACAAAAATCTCGACAATAGACTACCTTCCATAATGACAAGGCTACCATCCATTGGAGTAACAAAAATCTGAACAACAGACTACCTTGCATAATGACAAGGCTACCATCCATTGGAGTAACAAAAATCTGAACAACAGACTACCTTCCATAATGACAAGGCTACAATCCATTGGAGTAACAAAAATCTCAACAACAGACTACCTTTCATACTAACAAGGCTACCATCCATTGGAATAACAAAAATATCGACAACAGACTACCTTCCATAATTACAAGACTACCATCCATTCGGGTAACAAAAATCTTGACAACAAACTTCCTTCCGTAATGACAAGGCTACCATCCATTGTAGTATCAAAAATATCGACATTAGGTGACTTCCGTAATGACAAGGCTACCATCCAATTGAATAACAAAAATCTCGACAACAGACTACCTTCCATAATGACAAGGTTACCATCCATTAGAGTAAAAAAAAATCTGAACAACATACTACCTTACATAATGACAAGGCTACAATCCATTGTAGTAACAGAAATATCAACGACAAAATACCTTCCATAATGACAAGGTTACCATCCATTGGGGTAACAAAAATCTCGACAATAGTCTACCTTCCATAATTACAAGGCTACCATCCATTGGAGTACCAAAAATCTCGACAACAGACTACCTTGCATAATTACAAGGCTACCATCCATTGGGGTAACAAAAATTTCGGCAATAGACTACCATCCATAATGACAAGGCTACCATCCATTGGGGTAACAAAAATCTCGACAACAAACTACCTTCCATAATGACAAGGCTACCATCCATTGGAGTTAAAGAAATCTCGACAACAGACTACCTTTCATAATAACAAGGCTACCATCCATTGGAGTAACCAAAATATGAATAACATACTACCTTGCATAATGACAAGGCTACCATCCATTGGAGTAACAAAAATCTTGATAAAAGACTACCTTCCTTACTGACAAGGTTACCATCCATTGGAATAACAAAATTCTCGACTACAGACTATCTTCCAAAATGACAAGCCTACCATCCATTGGAGTAACAAAAATCTGAACAACAGACTACCTTACATAATGACAAGGCTACAATCCATTGGACAAACAGAAATCTCAACGACAAAATACCTTCCATAATGACAAGGTTACCATCCATTGGAGTAACAAAAATCTGGACAACAGACTACCTTCCATAATTACAAGGCTACAATCCATTAGGTTAACAAAAATCTCGACAACAAACTACCTTCCATAATTACAAAGCTACCATCCATTGGAGTAAAAAAAATCTCGACAATAGACTACCTTCCATAATGACAAGGCTATCATCCGTTGGAGTAACAAAGATATCGATAACAAACTACCTTCAAAAATGACAAGGCTACCATCAATTGGAGTAACAGAAATCTCGACAAAATACTACCTTCCATAATGACAAGGCTACCATCCATTGGAGTAACAAAGATATCGACAACAGACTACCTTTAATAATGACAGGGATACCATCCATTGGAGTAACAAAAATCTCGACAATAGACTACCTTTCATAATGACAATGCTACCATCCATTGGAGTAACAAAAATCTCGATAAAAAACTACCTTCCATAATGATAAGGCTACCATCCATTGCAATAACAAAAATCTCGACAATAGACTACCTTCCATAATGACAAGGCTACCATCCATTGGAGTAACAAAAATCTGAACAACAGACTACCTTGCATAATGACAAGGCTACCATCCCTTGGAGTAACAAAAATCTGAACAACAGACTACCTTCCATAATGACAAGGCTACAATCCATTGGAGTAACAGAAATCTCAACAACAGACTACCTTCCATACTGACAAGGCTACCATCCATTGGAATAACAAAAATATCGACAACAGACTACCATCCATAATTACAAGACTACCATCCATTGGGGTAACAAAAATCTTGACAACAAACTTCCTTCTGTAATGACAAGGCTACCATCCATTGGAGTATAAAAAATATCGACAATAAGTGCCTTCCGTAATGACAAGGCTACCATCCAATTGAATAACAAAAATCTCGACAACAGACTACCTTCCATAATGACAAGGTTACCATCCATTAGAGTAAAAAAAAATCTGAACAACGTACTACCTTACATAATGACAAGGCTACAATCCATTTTAGTAACAGAAATATCAACGACAAAATACCTTCCATAATGACAAGGTTACCATCCATTGGGGTAACAAAAATCTCGACAACAGTCTACCTTCCATAATTACAAGGCTACCATCCATTGGAGTAACAAAAATCTCGACAACAGACTACCTTGCATAATTACAAGGCTACCATCTATTGGGGTAACAAAAATTTCGGCAATAGACTACCATCCATAATGACAAGGCTACCATCCATTGGGGTAACAAAAATCTTGACAACAGACTACCTTCCATAATGACAAGGCTACCATCCATTGGAGTTAAAGAAATCTCGACAACAGACTACCTTTCATAATAATAAGGCTACCATCCATTGGAGTAACCAAAATATGAATAACATACTACCTTGCATAATGACAAGGCTACCATCCATTGGAGTAACAAAAATCTTGATAAAAGACTACCTTCCATACTGACAAGGTTACCTTCCATTGGAATAACAAAATTCTCGACTACAGACTATCTTCCATAATGACAAGCCTACCATCCATTGGAGTAACAAAAATCTGAACAACAGACTACCTTACATAATGACAAGGCTACAATCCATTGGACAAACAGAAATCTCAACGACAAAATACCTTCCATAATGACAAGGTTACCATCCATTGGAGTAACAAAAATCTAGACAACAGACTACCTTCCATAATTACAAAGCTACCATCCATTGGGTTAAAAAAAATCTCGACAACAAACTACCTTCCATAATTACAAGGATACCATCCATTGGAGTAAACAAAATCTCGACAATATACTACCTTCCATAATGACATGGCTATCATCCATTGGAGTAACAAAGATATCGATAACAAACTACCTTCAATAATGATAAGGTTACCATCCATTGGAGTAACAGAAATATCGACAAAATACTACCTTCCATAATGACAAGGCTACCATCCATTGAAGTAACAAAGATATCGACAACAGACTACCTTTAATAATTACAAGGATACCATCCAATTGGAGTAACAAAAATCTCGACAAAAGACTACCTTCCATAATGATAAGGTTAAACTCCATTGGAATAACAAAAATCTCGACAATAGACTACCTTTCATAAAGACAATGCTACCATCCATTGGAGTAACAAAAATCTCAATAAAAAACTACCTTCCATAATGATAAGGCTACCATCCACTGCAATAACAAAAATCTCGACAATAGACTACCTTCCATAATGACAAGGCTACCATCCATTGGAGTAACAAAAATCTGAACAACAGACTAACTTGCATAATGACAAGGCTATCATCCATTGGAGTAAAAAAAATCTCGACAAAAGACTACCTTCCATACTGAAATGGTTACCATCCATTGGAATAACAAAAATCTCGAAAACAGACTATCTTCCATAATGACAAGGCTACCATCCATTAGACAAACAAAAATCTGAACAACAGACTACCTTACATAATGACAAGGCTACAATCTATTTGAGTAACAAAAATCTCAACGACAGACTACCTTCCATAATGACAAGGCTACCATCCATTGGAGTAACAAAAATCTCGACAACAGACTTCCTTCCATAATTACAAGGCTACCATCCATTGGGGTAACAAAAATCTCGACAACAGACTACCTTCCATAATGACAAGGCTACCATCCATTGTAGTAAAAAAAATCTCCACAACAGACTACCTTCCATAATGACAAGGCTACCATCCATTGGAGTAACAAAAATATGAACAATAGACTACCTTGCATAATGACAAGGCTGTCATCCATTGGACTAACAAAGATATCGACAATAGACAACCTTCGATAATGACAAGGCTACCATCCATTGGAGTAACAAAAATCTCGACAAAAGACTACCTTCCATACTGACAAGGTTACCATCCACTGGAATAACAAAAATCTCGACAATAGACTACCTTCCAAAATGACAAGGCTACCATCCATTGGAGTAACAAAAATCTCGATAAAAAACTACCTTCAATAATGATAAGGCTACCATCCATTGGAATAACAAAAATTCTCGACAATAGACTACCTTCCATAATGACAAGGCTACCATCCATTAGAGTAACAAAAATCTAAACAAAAGACTACCTTGCATAATGACAAGGCTATCATCCATTGGAGTAACAAAGATATTTACAATAGACTATCTTAAATAATGACAAGGCTACCATCCATTGGAGTAACAAAAATCTCGACAAAAGACTACCTTCCATACTGACAAGGTTACCATCCATTGGAATAACAAAAATCTCGAAAACATACTATCTTCCATAATGACAAGGCTACCATCCATTGGACTAATAAAAATCTGAGCAACAGACTACCTTACATAATGCCAAGGCTACAATCCATTGGAGTAACAAAAAGCTCAATGACAAACTACCTTCCATAATGACAAGGCTACCATCCATTGGAGTAACAAAAATCTCGACAATCAACTACCTTCCATAATTACAAGGCTACCATCCATTGGGGTAACAAAAATCTCGACAAGTGACTACCTTCCATAATGACAAGGCTACCATCCATTGTAGTAAATCAAATCTCTACAACAGACTACCTTCCATAATGACAAGGCTACCATCCATTGGAGTAACAAAAATATGAACAACAGACTACCTTGCATAATGACAAGGCTATCATCCATTGGAGTAACAAAGATATCGACAGTAGACTTCGTTCAATAATGACAAGGCTACCATCCATTGGAGTAACAAAAATCTCGACAAAAGACTACCTTCCATACTGACAAGGTTACCATCAATTGGAATAACAAAAATCTCGACAACAAACTATCTTCCATAATGACAAGGCTACCATCCATTGGACTAACAAAAATATGAAAAATTGACTACCTTACATAATGAAAAGGCTACAATCCATTGGAGTAACAGAAATCTCGACAACAAACTACCTTCCATAATCACAAGGCTACCATCCAATGGGGTAACAAGAATCTCGAAAATAGACTACCTTCCATAATGTCAAGGCTACCATCCATTGGAGTAAAAAAAATCTCGACAATAGACTACCTTCCATAATGACAAGGCTATCATCCATTGGAGTAACAAAGATATCGATAATAGACTACCTTCAATAATGACAAGGCTACCATCCATTGGAGTATCAAAAATCTCCACAAAATACTACCTTCCATAATGACAAGGCTACAATCCATTGGAGTAACAACAATTTGAACAACAGACTACCTTCCATAATGACAAGGCTACCATCCGTTGGAGTAACAAAAATCTCGACAAAAGACTACCTTCCATACTGACAAGGTTACCATCCATTGGAATAACAAAAATCTCGAAAACAAACTATCTTCCATAATGACAAGTCTACCATCCATTGGACTAACAAAAATCTGAAAAATTGACTACCTTATTTAATGAAAAGGCTACAATCCATTGGAGTAACAGAAATCTCGACAATAGACTACCTTCCATAATCACAAGGCTACCATCCAATGGGGTAACAAGAATCTCGAAAACAGACTACCTTCCATAATGTCAAGGCTACCATCCATTGGAGTAAAAAAAATCTCGACAATAGACTACCTTCCATAATGACAAGGCTATCATCCATTGGAGTAACAAAGATATCGATAATAGACTACCTTCAATAATGACAAGGCTACCATCCATTGGAGTGAAAGAAATCACAACGACATACTACGTTCCATAATGACAAGGTTACCATCCATTGGAGTAACAAAGATCTTGACAACAGACTACCTTTCATAATGATAAGGCTACCATCCATTGGAGTAACAAAAACATCGACAACAGACGACGTTCCATAATGACCAGGCTGCCATCCATTGGAGTAACAAAATTATCGACAAAGACCACCATCCATAATGATAATGATACAATCCATTGGAGTAACAAAATTCTCGACAACAAACTACCTTCTATAACGACGAGGCTACCATCCATTGGAGTAACAAAAATCTCGACAACAAACTACCTTCCATAATGACTAGGCTACCATCTTTTGGAGTAACAAAGATATCGAGAACAGACTACCTTCCATAATGATAATACTACCATCCATTGGAGTAACAAAAATCTCGACAATAGACTACCTTCCATAATGACAAGGCTACCTTCCATTAGAGTAACAAAAATATGAACAATAGACTACCTTCCATAGTGATAAGGCTACCATCCATTGGAGTGAAAGAAATCACAACGACAAAATACCCTCCATAATGACAAGGCTAGCATCCATTGGAGTAACAAAGATCTCGACAAAAGACTACCTTCCATAATGACAAGTCTACCATCCATTGAAGTAACAAAAATCTCGACGACAGACTACCTTCCATAATGACAAGGCTACCGTCCATTGGAGTACAAAAATATCGACAACAGACTACTTTTCATAATGACAAGGCTACCATCCATTGGAATAACGAAATCTCGACTACAAACTACCTTCCATAATGACAAGGCTACCATCCATTGGAGTAACAAAATTGTCGACAATAGACTATGTTCCATAATGACAAGGCTACAATCCATTAGAGTAACAAAATTCTCGACAACAGACTACCTTCCATAATGACAAGGATACCATCCATTGAAGTAACAAAAATCGTGGCAACAGACTACCTTCCATAATGACAAGGCGACCATCTATTGGAATAACAAAAATCTCTACAACATACTACCTTCCATAATGACAAGGCTACCATCCAATGGAGTGACAAAAATCTCGACAACATTCTACCTTCCATAATGATAAGTCTACCATCCATTGGAGTAACAAAAATCTCGACAACAGACTACCTTCCATAATGACAAGGATACCATCTATTTGAATAACAAAAATTTCTAGAACAGACTGCCTTCCATAATGACAAGGCTACCATCCAATGGAATAACGAAAATCTCGACAACAGACTACCTTCCAAAATGACAAGGATACCATAAATTGGAATAACAAAAATCTCGAGAACAGACTACCTTCCATAATGACAAGGCTACCATTCAATGGAATAACAAAAATATCGACAACAAACTACCTTCCATAATGACAAGGCTACCATCCATTGGAGTGACAGAAATCACAACGACAGACTACCTTCCATAATGACAAGGTTACCATCTATTGGAGTAACAAAGATCTCGACAATAGACTACCTTCCATAAGGACAAGCCTTCCATCCATTGGAGTAACAAAAACATCGACAATAGACCACGTTCCATAAAGACCAGACTACCATCTCTTGGAGTAACAAAATTATCAACAACAGACCACCGTCCATAATGATAATGATACAATCCATTGGAGTCTCAAAAATCTCCACAACAAACTACCTTCTATAACGACAAGGCTACCATCCATTGGAGTAACAAAAATCTCGACAAAAACTACCTTCCATAATGACAAGGCTACCATCCTTTGGAGTAACAAAGATATCGAGAACGGACTACCTTCCATAATGATAATGCTAACATCCACTGGAGTAACAAAAATATCGACAACCGACTACCTTCCATAATGACAAGGCTACCATCCATGGGAATAACAAAATCTCGACAACAAACTACCTTCCATGATGACAAGGATCCCATCCATTGGAGTAACAAAATTCTCGACAACAGACTAACTTCCATAATGACAAGGATACCATCCATTGGAGTAACAAAAATCTCGGCAATAGACTACCTTTTATAATGACAAGGCGACCATCTATTGGAATAACAAAAATCTCGAGAACAGACTACCTTCCATAATGACAAGGCTACCATCCAATGGAATGCCAAAAATCTCGACAACATTCTACCTTCCATAATGACAAGTCTACCATCCATTGGAGTAACAAAAATATCGACAAATGACTACCTTCCATAATGACAAGGATGCCATCTATTGGAATAACAAAAATCTCGAGAACAAACTACCTTCCATAATGACAAGGCTACCATCCAATGGAATAACAAAAATCTCGACAACGAACTACCTTCCATAATGATAAGGATACCATCTATTGGAATAACAAAAATCTCGAGAACAGACAACCTTCCATAATGACAAGGCTACCATCCAATTGAATAACAAAAATCTCGACAACAAACTACCTTTCATTATGACAAGGCTTCCATCCATTGGAGTGACAGGAATCACATCGACAGACTACCTTCCATAATGACAAGGTTACCATCCATTGGAGTAACAAAGATCTCGACAATATACTACCTTCCATAATGACCAGGCTACCATCCATTGGAGTAACAAAATTATCGACAACAGACCACCATCCATAATGATAATGAGACAATCCGTTGAAGAAACAAAAATCTCGACAACAAACTACCTTCTATAACGACGAGGCTACCATCCATTGGAGTAACAAAAATCTCGACAACAAACTACCTTCCATAATGACTAGGCTACCATCCTTTGGAGTAACAAAGATATCGAGAACGGACTACCTTCCATAATGATAATCCTACCATCCATTGGAGTAACAAAAATCTCGACAATAGACTACCTTGCATAATGACTAGGCTACCTTCCATTGGAGTAACAAAAATATGAACAACAGACTACCTTCCATAATGACAAGGCTAACATCCAATGGAATAATAAAAATATCGACAACAAACTACCTTCCAAAATTACAAGGCTACCATCCATTGGAGTGACAGAAAACACAACGACATACTACCTTCCATAATGACAAGGTTACCATCCATTGGAGTAAGAAAGATCTCGACAACAGACTACCTTCCATAATGACAAGGCTACCATCCATTGGAGTAACAAAAACATCGACAACAGACGACGTTCCATAATGACCAGGCTACCATCCATTGGAGTAACAAAATTATCGACAACAGACCACCATCCATAATGATAATGATACAATCCATTGGAGTAACAAAAATCTTGACAACAAACTACCTTCTATAACGACAAGGCTACCATCCATTGGAGTAACAAAAATCTTGACAACAAACTACCTTCCATAATGACTATGCTACCATCCTTTGGAGTAACAAAGATATCGAGAACGGACTACCTTCCATAATGATAATGCTACCATCCATTAGAGTAATAAAAATATCGACAACCGACTACCTTCCATAATGACAAGGCTACCATCCATTTGAGTAACAAAAATATCTACAATAGACTATGTTCCATAATTGCAAGGCTACCATCCATTGTAGTAACCAAAATCTCGACAACAGACTACCTTCCATAATGA
This sequence comes from Vicia faba, assembly GCA_948472305.1. Classification (NCBI taxonomy): domain Eukaryota; kingdom Viridiplantae; phylum Streptophyta; class Magnoliopsida; order Fabales; family Fabaceae; genus Vicia; species Vicia faba. The sequence continues at coordinate 582,064,459 of OX451739.1, read as the reverse complement.
CAAGGCTACCATCCATTGGAGTAACAAAAATCTCGAAAACAGACTACCTTCCATAATGACAAGGCTACCATCCATTTGATTAACAAAAATGTTAACAATAGACTATGTTCCATAATTACAAGGCTACCATCCATTGTAGTAACCAAAATCTCTACAACAGACTACCTTCAATAATGACAAGGCTACCATCCACTGTAGTAACAAAAATATCGACAACAGACTACCTTCCATAATGACAAGGCTACCATCCATTGGAGTAACAAAAATCTCGACGACAAACTACCTTCCATAATGACAAGGCTAGCATCCATTGGAGTAACAAAAATCTCGACAACAGACTACCTTCCATAATGACAAGGCTACCATCTATTGGAATAACAAAAATCTCGCGAACAGACTACCTTACATAATGACAAGGAAACCATCCAATGGAATGAAAAAGATGTCGACAACATTCTACCTTCCATAATGACAAGGCTACCATCCATTGGAATAACAAAATTATCGACAACAGACTATGTTCCATAATGACAAGGCTATAATCCATTGGAGTAACAAAATTCTCGACAACAGTCTGCCTTCCATAATGACAAGGATACCATTCATTGGAGTAACAAAAATCTCGGCAACAGACTACCTTCCATAATGACATGGCGACCATCTATTGAAATAACAAAAATCTCGAGAACAGACTACCTTCCATAATGACAAGGCTACCATCCAATGGAATGACAAAAATCTCGACAACATTCTACCTTCCATAATGATAAGTCTACCATCCATTGGAGTAACAAAAATCTCGACAATAGAATACCTTCCATAATGACAAGGATACCATCTATTGGAATAACAAAAATATCTAGAACAGATTGCCTTCCATAATGACAAGGCTACCATCCAATGGAATGACGAAAATCTCGACAACAAACTACCTTCCATAATGACAAGGATACCATATATTAGAATAACAAAAATCTCGAGAATAGACTACCTTCCATAATGACAAGGCTACCATCCAATGGAATAATAAAAATATTGACAACAAACTACGTTCCATAATGACAAGGCTACCATCCATTGGAGTGACAGAAATCACAACGACAGACTACCTTCCATAATGACAAGGTTACCATCCATTGGAGTAACAAAGATCTCGACAACAGACTACCTTCCATAATGACAAGCCTTCCATCCATTGGAGTATCAAAAACATCGACAACAGACCACGTTCCATAATGACCAGGCTACCATCCACTGGAGTAACAAAATTATCAACAACAGACCACCGTCCATAATGATAATGATACAATCCATTGGAGTCTCAAAAATCTCGACAACAAACTACCTTCTATAACGACGAGGCTACCATCCATTGGAGTAACAAAAATGTCGACAAAAAACTACCTTCCATAATGACTAGGCTACCATCCTTTGGAGTAACAAAGATATCGAGAACGGACTACCTTCCATAATGATAATGCTACCATCCATTGGAGTAACAAAAATCTCGACAATAGACTACCTTCCATAATGACAAGGCTACCTTCCATTGGAGTAACAAAAATATGAACAACAAACTACCTTCCATAATGACAAGGCTACCATCCAATGGAATAACAAAAATATCGACAACAAACTACCTTCCAAAATGACAAGGCTACCATCCATTGGAGTGACAGAAATCACAACGACATACTACCTTCCATAATGACAAGGTTACCATTCATTGGAGTAACAAAGATCTCGACAACAGACTACCTTCCATAATGACAAGGCTACCATCCATTGGAGTAACAAAAACATCGACAACAGACGACGTTCCATAATGACCAGGCTACCATCCATTGGAGTAACAAAATTATCGACAACAGACCACCATCCATAATGATAATGATACAATCCATTAGAGTAACAAAAATCTCGACAACAAACTACCTTCTATAACGACAAGGCTACCAACCATTGGAGTAACAAAAATCTTGACAACAAACTACCTTCCATAATGACTAGGCTACCATCCTTTGGAGTAACAAAGATATCGAGAACGGACTACCTTCCATAATGATAATGCAACCATCCATTGGAGTAACAAAAATCTCGACAATAGACCACCTTCCATAATGACAAGGCTACTTTCCATTAGAGTAACAAAAATATGAACAACAGACTACCTTCCATAATTACAAGGCTACCATCCAATGGAATAACAAAAATATCGACAACAAACTACCTTCCAAAATGACAAGGCTACCATCCATTGGAGTGACAGAAATCACAACGACATACTACCTTCCATAATGACAAGGTTACCATCCATTGGAGTAACAAAGATCTCGACAACATACTACCTTCCATAATGACAAGGCTACCATCCATTGGAGTAACAAAAACATCGACAACAGACGACGTTCCATAATGACCAGGCTACCATCCATTGGAGTAACAAAATTATCGACAACAGACCACCATCCATAATGATAATGCTACAATCCATTGGAGTAACAAAAATCTCAACAACAAACTACCTTCTATAACGACAAGGCTACCATCCATTGGAGTAACAAAAATCTTGACAACAAACTACCTTCCATAATGACTAGGCTACCATCCTTTGGAGTAACAAAGATATCGAGAAAGGACTACCTTCCATAATGACAAGGCTACCATTCATTGGAGTAACAAAAATCTCGAAAACAGACTACCTTCCATAATGACAAGGCTACCATCCATTTGATTAACAAAAATGTTAACAATAGACTATGTTCCATAATTACAAGGCTACCATCCATTGTAGTAATCAAAATCTCTACAACAGACTACCTTCATTAATGACAAGGCTACCATCCTTTGTAGTAACAAAAATATCGACAACAGACTACCTTCCATAATGACAAGGCTACCATCCATTGGAGTAACAAAAATCTCAACGACAAACTACCTTCCATAATGACAAGGCTAGCATCCATTGGAGTAACAAAAATCTCGACAACAGACTACCTTCCATAATGACCAGGCTACCATCTATTGGAATAACAAAAATCTCGCGAACAAACTACCTTCCATAATGACAAGGCTACCATCCAATGGAATAACAAAAATGTCGACAACATTCTACCATCCATAATGACAAGGCTACCATCCATTGGAGTAACAAAATTATCGACAACAGACAATGTTCCATAATGACAAGGCTATAATCCATTGGAGTAACAAAATTCTCGACAACAGTCTACCTTCCATAATGACAAGGATACCATCCATTGGAGTAACAAAAATCTCGGCAACAGACTACCTTCCATAATGACAAGGTGACCATCTATTGAAATAACAAAAATCTCGAGAACAAACTACCTTCCATAATGACAAGGCTACCATCTAATGGAATGACAAAAATCTCGACAACATTCTACCTTCCATAATGATAAGTCTACCATCCATTGGAGTAACAAAAATCTCGACAATAGAATACCTTCCATAATGACAAGGATACCATCTATTGTAATAACAAAAATTTCTAGAACAAACTGCCTTCCATAATGACAAGGGTACCATCCAATGGAATAACGAAAATCTCTACAACAGACTACCTTCCATAATGACAAGGATACCATATATTAGAATAACAAAAATCTCGAGAACAAACTACCTTCCATAATGACAAGGCTACCATCCAATGGAATAATAAAAATATTAACAACAAACTACCTTCCATAATGACAAGGATACCATCCATTGGAGTGACAGAAATCACAACGACAGACTACCTTCCATAATGACAAGGTTACCATCCATTGGAGTAACAAAGATCTCGACAACAGACTACCTTCCATAATGACAAGCCTTCCATCCATTGGAGTAACAAAAACATCGACAACAGACCATGTTCCATAATGACCAGGCTACCATCCACTGGAGTAACAAAATTATCAACAACAGACCACCGTCCATAATGATAATGATACAATCCATTGGAGTCTCAAAAATCTCGACATCAAACTACCTTCTATAACGTCAAGCCTACCATCAATTGGAGTAACAAAAATCTCGACAAAAACTACCTTCCATAATGACTAGGCTACCATCCTTTGGAGTAACAAAGATATCGAGAACGGACTACCTTCCATAATTGCAAGGCTACCATCCATTGTAGTAACCAAAATCTCGACATCAGACTACCTTCCATAATGACAAGGCTACCATCCATTGGAGTAATAAAAATCTCGAAAACAGACTACCTTCCATAATGACAAGGCTACCATCCATTTGATTAACAAAAATGTTAACAATAGACTATGTTCCATAATTACAAGGCTACCATCCAATATAGTAACCAAAATCTCTACAACAGACTACCTTCAATAATGACAAGGCTACTATCCATTGTAGTAACAAAAATATCGACAATAGACTACCTTCCATAATGACAAGGCTACCATTTATTGGAGTAACAAAAATCTCAACGACAAACTACCTTCCATAATGACAAGGCTAGCATCCATTGTAGTAAAAAAAATATCGACAACAGACTACCTTCCATAATGACAAGGCTACCATCCATTGGAATAACAAAAATCTCGACAACAGACTACCTTCCATAATGACAAGGCTTCCATCCATTAGAGTAACAAAATTATCGACAACAGACTATGTTCCATAATGACAAGGCTACAATCCATTGGAGTAACAAAATTCTCGACAACAGACAACCTTCCATGATGACAAGGATACCATCCATTGGAGTAACAAAAATCCCGGCAATAGACTACCTTCTCTAATGACAAGGCTACCATCTATTGGAATAACAAAAATCTCGAGAATAGACTACCTTCCATAATGACAAGGCTACCATCCAATGGAATGACAAAAATATCGACAACATTCAACCTTCCATAATGATAAGTCTACCATCCATTGGAGTAACAAAAATCTAGATAACAGACTACCTTCCATAATGACAAGGATACCATCTATTGGAAAAACAAAAATCTCGAGAACAAACTACCTTCCATAATGACAAGCCTACCATCCAATGGAATGACAAAAATCTCGGCAACATTCTACCTTCCATAATGATAAGCCTACCATCCATTGGAGTAACAAAAATCTCGACAATAGACTACCTTCCATAATGACAAGGATACCATCTATTGGAATAATAAAAATCTCGAGAACAAACTACCTTCAATAATGACAAGGCTACCATCCATTGTAGTAACCAAAATCTGGACAACAGACTACCTTCCTTAATGACAAGGCTACCATCCATTGGATTAACAAAAATCTCTAAAACAGACTACCTTCCATAAAGACAAGGCTACCATCCATTTGAGTAACAAAAATCTCAACAATAGACTATGTTCCATAATTACAAGGCTACCATCCATTGTAGTAACAAAAATCTCTACAACAGACTACCTTCCATAATGACAAGACTACCATCAATTGTAGTAACAAAAATATCGGCAATAGACTACCTTCCATAATGACAAGGCTACCATCAATTGGAGTATCAAAAATCTCGAAAACAAACTACCTTCCAAAATGACAAGGCTACCATCCATTAGAGTAAAAAAAATCTCAATGACAGACTACCTTCCATAATGACAAGGCTAGCATCCATTGGAGTAACAAAAATCTCGACAACAGACTACCATCCATAATGACAAGGCTACCATCTATTGGAATAACAAAAATCTCGAAAACAAACTACCTTACATAATGACAAGGCTACCATCCAATGGAATGACAAAAATGTCGACAATATTCTACCTTCCATAATGATAAGTCTACCATCCATTAGAGTAACAAAAATCTCCACGAAAGACTACCTTCCATATTGACAAGGACACCATCTATTGGAATAACAAAAATATCGAGAATAAACTACCTTCCATAATGACAAGGCTACCATCCTTGTAGTAACAAAAATATCGACAACAGACTACCTTCCATAATGACAAGGCTACCATCCATTGGAATAACAAAAATCTCGACAAAAGACTACCTTCCATAATTACAAGGCTACCATCCATTGGAGTAACAAAGTTATCGACAACAGACTATGTTCCATAATGATAAGGCTACAATACATTGGAGTAACAAAATTCTCGACAACATACAACCTTCTATAATGACAAGGATACCATCCATTGGAGTAACAAAAATCTCGATAACAAACTACCTTCCATAATGACAAGGATACCTTCTATTGGAAAAACAAAAATCTCGAGAACAGACTACCTTCCATAATGACAAGGATACCATCCAATGGAATGAAAAAAATCTCGGCAACATTCTACCTTCCATAATGATAAGTCTACCATCCATTGGAGTAACAAAAATCTCGACAACAGACTACCTTCCATAATGACAAGGATACCATCTATTGGAATAATAAAAATCTCGGCAACATTCTACCTTCCATAATGACAAGGCTACCGTCCATTGTAGTAACAAAAATATCGACAACAGGCTACCTTCCCTAATTACAAGGCTATCATCTATTGGAGTATCAAAAATCTAGAAAACAGACTACCTTCCATAATAACAAGGCTACCATCCATTAGCGTAACAAAAATCTCGACAACATACAACCTTCCATGATGACAAGGCTACCATCCATTGGAGTAACACAAATCTCGACAATACACTACCTTCCATAATGACAAGGCTACCTTCCATTGCAGTGACAGAAATCACAATGACAGACTACCTTCTATAATGACAAGGCTAGCATCCATTGGAGTAACAAAAATCTCGACAACAAACTACCTTCCATAATGACAAGGCTACCATCCATTGAAGTAAGAAAAATATCAATGACAGACTACCTTCCATAATGACAAGGCTACCATCCATTGTTGTAACAAAAATATCGACAACAGAGTATGTTCCATAATGACAAGGCTACAATCCATTGGAGTAACAAAATTCTCGACAACAGACTACCATCCATAAAGATAACAATACCATCCATTGGAGTAACAAAAATATCGGCAACAGACTAACTTCCTTAATGACAACACTACCATCTATTGGAATAACAAAAATCTCAAGAACATACTACCTTCCATAATGACAAGGCTACCATACAATGGAATGACAAAAATCTCAACAACATTCTACCTTCCATAATGATAAGTCTACCATCCATTGGAGTAACAAAAATCTCGACAACAGACTACCTTCCATAATGACAAGGATACCATCTATTGGAATAACAAAAATCTAGAGAACAGACTACCTTCCATAATGACAAGGCTACCGTCCAATGGAATAACAAATATCTCGACAACAAACTACCTTCCATAATGACAAGGCTACCATCCATTGGAGTAAAAAAAATATCGACAACAGAATATGTTCCATAATGGCAAGGATACCATCTATTGGAATAACAAAAATATCGAGAACAAACTACCTTGCATATTGACAAGGCTACCATCCAATGGAATAACAAAAATCTCGACAACAAAATACCTTCCATAATGACAAGGTTACCATCCATTAGAGTGACAGAAATCACAACGACAGACTACCTTCCATAATGACAAGTTTACCATCCATTAGAGTAACAATGATCTCAACAACAAACTACCTTCCATAATGACAAGGCTACCATCCATTGGAGTAACAAAAATCTCGACAACAGACTACCTTCCATAATGACAAGGATACCATCCATTGGCGTAACAAAAATATTAACGACAGACTACCTTCCATAATGACAAGGCTACCATCTATTGGAATAAAAAAATTCTCGACAACAGACTACCTTCCATAATGACAAGGCTACCATCCATTAGAGTAACAAAAATCTCAACAACAGAAAACCTTCCATAATGACAAGGCTACCATCCATTGAAGTAAGAAAAATCACAACGACAGACTACCTTCCATAATGACAAGGCTAGCATCCATTGGAGTAACAATAATCTCGACAACAAACTACCTTCCATAATGACAAGCCTACCAACTAGAGAAGTAACAAAAATATCGACAACAGACTACCTTCCATAATGACAAGGCTACCATCCAATGGAATGACAAAAATCTCAACAACATTCTACCTTCCATAATGAAAAGTCTACCATCCATTGGAGTAACAAAAATCTCGACAACAGACTACCTTCCATAATGACAAGGATACCATCTATTGGAATAACAAAGATATCGAGAACAAACTACCTTCCATAATGACAAGGCTACCATCCAATGGAATAACAAAAATCTTGACAACAAACTACCTTCCATAATGACAAGGCTACCATCCATTGGAGTAACAAAAATCTCGACAATAGACTACCTTCCATAATGACAAGGTTACCATCCATTGGAGTAACAAAGATCTCGACAACCAACTACCTTCCATAATGACAAGGCTACCATCCATTGGAGTAACAAAAATCTCGACAACAAACTACCTTCCATAATTACAAGGATCGAACCATTGGAGTAACAAAAATATGGACAATAGACTACCATCCATAATGACAAGGCTACCATCCATTGGAATAACAAAAATCTCGACAATAGACAACCTTCCATAATTACAAGGCTACCATCCATTGGAGTAACAAAAACATCGACAACATTCTACGTCCCATAATGACAAAGCTACCATCCATTGAAGTAACAAAATTATCGACAACAGACTACCATCCATAATGATAATGATACAATCCATTGGAGTGACAAAAATCTCGACAACAAACTACCTTCTATAATGACAAGGCTACCATCCATTGGACTAACAAAAATATCGACAACAAACTACCTTCCATAATGACTAGGCTACCATCCATTGGAGTAAAAAAGATATCGAGAATGGACTACCTTCCATAATGATAATGCTACCATCCATTGGAGTAACAAAAATCTCGAAAACTGACTACCTTCCATAATGACAAGGCTACCATCCATTTGAATAACAAAAATATCTACAATAGTCTATGTTCCATAATTACAAGGCTACAATCCATTGTAGTAACCAAAATCTCGAAAACAGACTACCTTCCATAATGACAAGGCTACCATCCATTGTAGTAACAAAAATCTCGACAACAGACTACCTTCCATAATGACAAGGCTACCATCCACTAGAGTAACAAAAATCTCGAAAACAAACTACCTTCCAAAATGACAAGTCTACCATCCATTAGAGTAAAAGAATCTCGACAATAGACTACCTTCCATAATGACAAGGCTACCATCCATTGGAGTAACAAAAATATGAACAACAGACTACCTTCCATAGTGACAAGGCTACCATCCATTGGAGTGACAAAAATCAAAACGACAGACTACATTCCTTAATAACAAGGCTAGTATCCATTGGAGGAACAAAAATCTCGACAACAAACTACCTTCCATAATGACAAGGCTAGCATCCATTGAAGTAACAAAAATCTCGACGACAGGCTACCTTCCATAATGACAAGGCTACAATTCATTGGAGTAACAACAATATCGACAACAGACTACCTTCCATAATGACAAGACTACCATCCATTGGAATAACAAAAATCTCGACAACAAACTACCTTCCATAATGACAAGGCTACCATCCATTGGAGTAGCAAAAACATCGACAACAGACTATGTTCCATAATGACAAGGCTACAATCCATTGGAGTAACAAAATTCTCGACAATAGACTACCTTCTATAATGACAAGGATACCATCCATTGGATTAACAAAAATCTCGACAACTGACTACCATCCCTAATTACAAGGCTACCATCCATTGGAGTAACAAAAATCTCGAAAACAGACTACCTTCCATAATAACAAGGCTACCATCCATTAGAGTAACAAAAATCTCCACACGAGACAACCTTCCATAATGACAAGGCTACCATCCATTGGAGTAACAAAAATCTCGACAAAAGACTACCTTCCATAATGACAAGGATACCGTCTATTGGAATAACAAAAATATCGAGAACGAACTACCTTCCATAATGACAAGGCTACCATCCAATGGAATAACAAAAATCTCGACAACAAACTACCTTCCATAATGACAAGGCTACCATCCATTGGAGTAACAAAAATCTCGACAATAGACTACCTTCCATAATAACAAGGTTACCATCCATTGGAGTAACAAAGATCTCGACAACCAACTACCTTCCATAATGACAAGGCTACCATCCATTGGAGTAACAAAAATCTCGACAACGGACTACATTCCATAATGACAAGGATACCATCCATTGGAGTAACAAAAATATGGACAATAGACTACCTTCCATAATGACAAGGCTACCATCCATTGGAATAACAAAAATCTCGACAATAGACTACCTTCCATAATTACAAGGCTACCATCCATTGGAGTAACAAAAACATCGACAACATTCTACGTCCCATAATGACAAAGTTACCATCCATTGGATTAACAAAATTATCGACAACAGACTACCATCCATAATGATAATGATACAATCCATTGGAGTGACAAAATCTCGACAACAAACTACCTTCTATAACGACAAGGCTACCATCCATTGGAGTAACAAAAATATCGACAACAGACTACCTTCCATAATGATAATGCTACCATCCATTGGAGTAACAAAAATCTCGACAACCGACTACCTTCCATAATGACAAGGCTACCATCCATTTGAGTAACAAAAATATCTACAATAGACTATGTTCCATAATTACAAGGCTACAATCCATTGTAGTAACCAAAATCTCGAAAACAGACTACCTTCCATAATGACAAGGCTACAATCCATTGTAGTGACAAAAATCTCGACAACAGACTACCTTCCATAATGACAAGGCTAACATCCACTGGAGTAACAAAAATCTCAAAAACAGACTACCTTCCAAAATGACAAGTCTACCATCCATTAGAGTAAAAGAATCTCGACAATAGACTACCTTCCATAATGACAAGGCTATCATCCATTGGAGTAACAAAAATATGAACAACAGACTACCTTCCATAGTGACAAGGCTACCATCCATTGGGGTGACAAAAATCAAAACGACAGACTACATTCCTAAATAACAAGGCTAGCATCCATTGGAGGAACAAAAATATCGACAACAAACTACCTTCCATAATGACAAGGCTTCCATCCATTGAAGTAACAAAAATATCGACGACAGACTACCTTCCATAATTACAAGGCTACAATTCATTGGAGTAACAAAAATATCGACAACAGACTACCTTCCATAATGACAAGACTACCATCCATTGGAATAACAAAAATCTCGACAACAAACTACCTTCCATAATGACAAGGCTACCATCCATTGGAGTAACAAAAATCTCGACAATAGACTACCTTCCATAATAACAAGGTTACCATCCATTGGAGTAACAAAGATCTCGACAACCAACTACCTTCCATAATGACAAGGCTACCATCCATTGGAGTAACAAAAATCTCGACAACAGACTACATTCCATAATGACAAGGATACCATCGATTGGAGTAACAAAAATATGGACAATAGACTACCTTTCATAATGACAAGGCTACCATCCATTGGAATAACAAAAATCTCGACAACAGACTACCTTCCATAATGACAAGGCTACCATCCAATGGAATGACAAAAATCTCAACAACATTCTACCTTCCATAATGAGAAGTCTACCATCCATTGGAGTAACAAAAATCTCGATAACAGACTACCTTCCATAATTACAAGGATACCATCTAATGGAATAACAAAAATCTCGAGAACAAACTACCATCCATAATTACAAGGCTACCATCCATTGTAGTAACAAAAATCTCGACAATAGACTACCTTCCCTAATTACAAGGCTACCATCCGTTGGAGTAGCAAAAATCTCGAAAACAGACTACCTTCCATAACAACGAGGCTACCATCCATTAGAGTAACAAAAATCTCGAAAACAGACAACCTTCCATAATGACAAGGCTAACATTCATTGGTGTAACAAAAATTTCGACAAAAGACTACCTTGCATAATGACAAGGCTACCATCCACTATAGTAACAAAAATCTCGACAACAGACTTCCTTCCATAATGACAAGGCTACCATCTATTGGAATAACAAAAATCTCGAGAATAGACTACCTTCTATAATGACAAATCTACCATCCATTATAGTAACAAAAATATCGACAATAGACTACCTTCCCTAATTACAAGGCTACCATCCATTGGAGTAACAAAAATCTCGACAACAGACTACCTTCCAAAATGACAAGGATCCCATCCATTGGAGTAACAAAAATAATGACAACAGACTACCTTCCATAATGACAAGGCTACCATCCATTGGAATAACAAAAATCTCGACAACAGACTACCTTCCATAATGACAAGGCTACCATCCATTGGAGTAACAAAAACATCGACAACAGACTACATTCCATAATGACAAGGCTACCATCCATTGGAGTAACAAAATTATCGACAATAGACTACCATCCATAATGATAATGATACAATTCATTGGAGTAACAAAAATCTCGACAATAATATACCTTCTATAACGACAAGGCTACCATCAATTGGAGTAACAAAAATCTCGACGACAAACTACCTTCTATAATTACTAGGCTACCACCCATTGGAGTAACAAAGATATCGAGAACATACTACCTTCCATAATGATAATGCTACCATCCATTGGAGTAACAAAAATCTCGACAACCGACTACCTTCCACAATGACAAGGCTACCATCCATTTGTAGTAACCAAAATCTGGACAAAAGACTACCTTCCATAATGACAAGGCTACCATCCATTAGAGTAACAAATATCTCAACAACAGACAACCTTCCATAATGACAAGGCTACCATCCATTGGAGTAACAAAAATCTCGACAATAGACTACCTTCCATAATGATAAGGCTACCATCCAATGGAGTAACAAAAATATGAACAACAAACTACCTTCCATAGTGAAAAGCCTAGCATCCATTGGAGTGACAGAAATCACAACGACAGACTACCTTCCATAATGACAAGGCAAGCATCCATTGGAGTAACAAAAATCTCGACAACAAACTACCTTCCATAATGACAAGGCTACAATCCATTGGAGTAACAAAAATATCGACAACTGACTACCTTCCATAAAGACAAGGCTACCATACATTGGAATAACAAAAATCTCGAGAACAAACTCACTTCCATAATGACAAGGCTACCATCTATTGGAGTAACAAAAACATCGACAACAGATTATGTTCCATAATGATAAGGCTAAAATCCATTGGAGTAACAAAATTCTCGACAACATACTACCTTCCATAATGACAAGGATACCATCCATTGGAGTAACAAAAATCTCGGCAACAAACTACCTTCCATAATGACAAGGCTACCATCTATTGTTATAACAAAAATTTTGAGAACAGACTACCTTCCATAATGACAAGGCAACCATCCCATGAAATTATAAAAATCTCAACAACATTCTACCTTCCATAATGAAAAGTCTACAATCCATTGGAGTAACAAAAATCACGACAACAGACTACCTTCCATAATGACAAGGATACCATTTATTGGAATAACAAAAATCTCGAGAACATACTACCTTCCAAAATGACAAGGCTACCATCCATTGTAGTAAAAAAAATCTCGACAATAGACTACCTTCCCTAATTACAAGGCTACCATCCATTGGAGTAACAAAAATCTCGAAGACAGACTACCTTCCATAATAACAAGGCTACCATCCATTAAAGTAACAAAAATATCGAAAAGAGACAACCTTCCATAATGACAAGGCTACCATCCAATGGAGTAACAAAATTTTTGACAATAGACTATGTTCCATAATTACAAGGCTACCATCCATTGTAGTAACCAAAATCTCGACAAAAGACTACCTTGCATAATGACAAGGCTACCATCCACTATAGTAACAAAAATCTCGACAACAAACTTCCTTCCATAATGACAAGGCTACCATCCATTGGAGTAACAAAAATCTCGAAAACAGACTACCTTCCAAAATGACAAGGCTACCGTCCATTCGAGTAACAAAAATCTCAACAACAGACAACCTTCCATAATGACAAGGTTACCATCCATTGGAGTAACAAAAATCTCGACAATAGACTACCTTTCATAATGACAAGGCTACCATCCATTGGAGTAACAAAAATCTCGACAACAGACTACCTTCCATAATGACAAGGATACCATCTATTGGAATAACAAAAATCTCGAGAATAGACTACCTTCCATAATGACAAATCTACCATCTATTATAGTAACAAAAATATCGACAATAGACTACCTTCCCTAATTACAAGGATACCATCCATTGGAGTAACAAAAATATTGACAACAGACTACCTTTCATAATGACAAGGCTACCATCCATTGGAATAACAAAAATCTCGACATCAGACTACCTTCCATAATGAAAAGGCTAACATCCATTGGAGTAACAAAAACATCGACAACAGACTACATTCCATAATGACAAGGCTAACATCCATTGGAGTAACAAAATTATCGACAATAGACTACCATCCATAACGATAATGATACAATTCATTGGAGTAACAAAAATATCGACAATAAAGTACCTTCTATAACGACAAGGCTACCATCCATTGGAGTAACAAAAATCTCGACGACAAACTACCTTCTATAACGACAAGGCTACCATCAATTAGAGTAACAAAAATCTCGACGACAAACTACCTTCTATAATGACTAGGCTACCACCCATTGGAGTAACAAAGATATCGAGAACAGACTACCTTCCATAATGATAATGCTACCATCCATTGGAGTAACAAAACTCTCGACAACCGACTACCTTCCATAATGACAAGGCTACCATCCATTTGAGTAACAAAAAATCTACAACAGACTATGTTCCATAATTACAAGGCTACCATCCATTGTAGTAACCAAAATATCGACAAAAGACTACCTTGCATAATGACAAGGCTACCATCCACTATAGTAACAAAAATCTCGAAAACAGACTACCTTCCGTAATGACAAGGCTACCATCCATTGGAGTAACAAAAATCTCGACAACAGACTACCTTCCATAATGACAAGGATACCATCTATTGGAATAACAAAAATCTCGAGAATAGACTACCTTCCATAATGACAAATCTACCATCCATTATAGTAACAAAAATATCGACAATAGACTACCTTCCCTAATTACAAGGCTACCATCCATTGGAGTAACAAAAATCTCGACAACATACTACCTTCCATAATGACAAGGATCCCATCCATTGGAGTAACAAAAATATTGACAACAGACTACCTTCCATAATGACAAGGCTACCATCCATTGGAATAAAAAAAATCTCGACAACAGACTACCTTCAATAATGACAAGGCTACCATCCATTGGAGTAACAAAAACATCGACAACAGACTACATTCCATAATGACAAGGCTACCATCCATTGGAGTAACAAAATTATCGACAATAGACTACCATCCATAATGATAATGATACAATTCATTGGAGTAACAAAAATCTCGACAATAAAGTACCTTCTATAACGACAAGGCTACCATCCATTGGAGTAACAAAAATCTCGACGACAAACTACCATCTATAATGACTAGGCTACCACCCATTGGAGTAACAAAGATATCGAGAACGGACTACCTTCCATAATGATAATGCTACCATCCATGGGAGTAACAAAACTCTCGACAACCGACTACCTTCCATAAAGACAAGGCTACCATCCATTTGAGTAACAAAAAATCTACAATAGACTATGTTCCATAATTACAAGGCTACCATCCATTGTAGTAACCAAAATCTCGATAACAGACTTCCTTCCATAATGACAAGGCTACCATCCATTGGAGTAACAAAAATCTCGAAAACAGACTACCTTCTAAAATGACAAAGCTACCAACCATTAGAGTAACAAAAATCTCAACAACAGACAACCTTCCATAATGACAAGGCTACCATCCATTGGAGTAACAAAAATCTCGACAATAGACTACCTTCCATAATGATAAGGCTACCATCCATTGGAGTACCAAAAATATGAACAACAGTCTACCTTCCATAGTGACAAGCCTAAAATCCATTGGAGTGACAGAAATCACAACGACAGACTACCTTCCATAATGACAAGGCTAGCATCCATTGGAGTAACAAAAATCTCGACAACAAACTACCTTCCATAATGACAAGGCTACAATGCATTGGAGTAACAAAAATAACGACAACAGACTACCTTCCATAAAGACAAGGCTACCATACATTGGAATAACAAAAATCTCGACAACAAACTCACTTCCATAATGACAATCCTACCATCCATTGGAGTAACAAAAACATCGACAACAGATTATGTTCCATAATGATAAGGCTAAAATCCATTGGAGTAACAAAATTCTCGACAAAAGACTACCTTCCATAATGACAAGGATACCATCCATTGGAGTAACAAAAATCTCGGCAACAGACTACCTTCCATAATGACAAGGCTACCATCTATTGGAATAACAAAAATTTTGAGAACAGACTACCTTCCATAATGACAAGGCTACCATCCCATGGAATGATAAAAATCTCAACAACATTCTACCTTCCATAATGAGAAGTCTACCATCCATTGGAGTAACAAAAATCTCGACAACAGACTACCTTCCATAATGACAAGGATACCATTTATTGGAATAACAAAAATCTCGAGAACATACTACCTTCCATAATGACAAGGCTACCATCCATTGTAGTAAAAAAAATCTTGACAATAGACTACCTTCCCTAATTACAAGGCTACCATCCATTGGTGTAACAAAAATCATGAAAACAGACTACCTTCCATAATAACAAGGCTACCATCCATTAAAATAACAAAAATCTCGACAATAGACTATGTTCCATAATTACAAGGCTACCATTTATTGTAGTAACCAAAATCTCGACAAAAGACTACCTTGCATAATGACAAGGCTACCATCCACTGTAGTAACAAAAATATCGACAACAGACTTCCTTCCATAATGACAAGGCTACCATTCATTGGAGTAACAAAAATCTCGAAAACAAACTACCTTCCAAAATGACAAGGCTACCATCCATTCGAGTAACAAAAATCTCAACAACAGACAACCTTCCATAATGACAAGACTACCATCCATTGGAGTAACAAAAATCTCGACAATAGACTACCTTCCATAATGACAAGGCTACCATCCATTGGAGTAACAAAAATCTCGAAAATAGACTACCTTCCATAATGATAAGGATACCATCCATTGGAGTAACAAAAATATTGACAACAGACTACCTTCCATAATGACAAGTCTACCATCCATTGGAATAACAAAAATCTCGACAACAGACTACCTTCCATAATGACAAGGCTACCATCCATTGCAGTAACAAAAAAATCGACAACAGACTACATTCCATAATGACAAGGCTACCATCCATTGGAGTAACAAAATTATCGACAATAGACTACCATCCATAATGATAATGATACAATTCATTGGAGTAACAAAAATCTCGACAATAAAGTACCTTCTATAACGACAAGGCTACCATCCATTGGAGTAACAAAAATCTCGACAACAAACTACCTTCTATAATGACTAGGCTACCACCCATTGGAGTAACAAAGATATCGAGAACGGACTACCTTCCATAATGATAATGCTACCATCCATTGGAGTAACAAAACTCTCGACAACCGACTACCTTCCATAATGACAAGGCTACCATCCATTGGAGTAACAAAATTTTTGACAATAGACTATGTTCCATAATTACAAGGCTACCATCCATTGTAGTAACCAAAATCTCGACAAAAGACTACCTTGCATAATGACAAGGCTACCATCCACTGTAGTAACAAAAATCTCGACAATAGACTTCATTCCATAATGACAAGGCTACCATCCATTGGAGTAACAAAAATCTCGAAATCAGACTACCTTCCAAAATGACAAGGCTACCATCCATTCGAGTAACAAAAATCTCAACAAAAGACAACCTTCCATAATGACAAGGCTACCATCCATTGGAGTAACAAAAATCTCGACAATAGACTACCTTCCATAATGATAAGGCTACCATCCATTGGAGTAACAAAAATCTCGACAACAGACTACCTTCCATAATGACAAGGATACCATCTATTGGAATAACAAAAATCTCGAGAACAGACTACCTTCCATAATGACAAATCTACCATCCATTATAGTAACAAAAATATCAACAATAGACTACCTTCCCTAATTACAAGGCTAGCATCCATTGGAGTAACAAAAATCTCGACAACAGACTACCTTCCATAATGACAAGGATACCATCCATTTGAGTAACAAAAATATTGACAACAGACTACCTTCCATAATGACAAGGCTACCATCCATTGGAATAACAAAAATCTCGACAACAGACTCACTTCCATAATGACAAGGCTACGATCCATTGGAGTAACAAAAACATCGACAACAGATTATGTTCCATAATGATAAGGCTAAAATCCATTGGAGTAACAAAATTCTCGACAACAGACTACCTTCCATAATGACAAGGATACCATCAATTGGAGTAACAAAAATCTCGGCAACAAAGTACCTTCCATAATGACAAGGCTACCATCTATTGGAATAACAAAAATTTTGAGAACAGACTACCTTCCATAATGACAAGGCTACCATCCCATGGAATGATAAAAATCTCAACAACATTCTACCTTCCATAATGAGAAGTCTACCATCCATTGGAGTAACAAAAATCCGACAACAGACTACCTTCCATAATGAAGAGGATACCATTTATTGGAATAACAAAAATCTCGAGAACATACCACCTTCCATAATGACAAGGCTACCATCCATTGGAGTAACAAAAATATCTAAAAGAGACAACCTTCCATAATGACAAGGCTACCATCCATTGGAGTAACAAAAATTTCGACAATAGACTATGTTCCATAATTACAAGGCTACCATCCATTGTAGTAACCAAAATCTCGACAAAAGACTACCTTGCATAATGACAAGGCTACCATCCACTGTAGTAACAAAAATCTCGACAATAGACTTCCTTCCATAATGACAAAGCTACCATCCATTGGAGTAACAAAAATCTCGAAAATAGAATACCTTCCAAAATGACAAGGCTACCATCCATTGGAGTAACAAAAATCTCGAAAACAGACTACCTTCCAAAATGACAAGGCTACCATCCATTCGAGTAACAAAAATCTCAACAAAAGACAACCTTCCATAATGAAAAGGCTACCATCCATTGGAGAAACAAAAATCTCGACAATAGACTACCTTCCATAATGACAAACCTATCATCCATTGGAGTAACCAAATTCTCGACAACAGACTACCTTCCATAATGACAAGGATACCATCTATTGGAATAACAAAAATCTCGAGAACAAACTACCTTCCATAATGACAAATCTACCATCCATTATAGTAACAAAAATATCGACAATAGACTACCTTCCCTAATTACAAGGCTACCATCCATTGGAGTAACAAAAATCTCGACAACAGACTACCTTCCATAATGACAAGGATACCATCCATTGGAGTAACAAAAATATTGACAACAGACTACCTTACATAATGACAAGGCTACCATCCATTGGGATAACAAAAATCTCGACAACAGACTCACTTCCATAATGACAAGGCTACCATCCATTGGAGTAACAAAAACATCGACAACAAATTATGTTCCATAATGATAAGGCTAAAATCCATTGGAGTAACAAAATTCTCGACAACAGACTACCTTCCATAATGACAAGGATACCATCCATTGGAGTAATAAAAATCTCGGCAACAGACTACCTTCCATAATGACAAGGCTACCATCTATTGGAATAACAAAAATTTTTAGAACAGACTACCTTCCATAATGACAAGGCTACCATCCCATGGAATGATAAAAATCTCAACAACATTCTACCTTCCATAATGAGAAGTCTACCATCCATTGGAGTAACAAAACTCTGACAACAGACTACCCTCCATAATGACAAGGATACCATTTATTGGAATAACAAAAATCTCGAGAACATACTACCTTCCATAATGACAAGGCTACCATCCATTGGAGTAACAAAAATATCTAAAAGAGACAACCTTCCATAATGACAAGGCTACCATTCATTGGAGTAACAAAAATTTCGAAAATAGACTATGTTCCATAATTACAAGGCTACCATCCATTGTAGTAACCAAAATCTCGACAAAAGACTACCTTGCATAATGACAAGGCTACCATCCACTGTAGTAACAAAAATCTCGACAATAGACTTCCTTGCATAATGACAAAGCTACCATCCATTGGAGTAACAAAAATCTCGAAAATAGAATACCTTCCAAAATGACAAGGCTACCATCCATTGGAGTAACAAAAATCTCGAAAACAGACTACCTTCCAAAATGACAAGGCTACCATCCATCGAGTAACAAAAATCTCAACAAAAGACAACCTTCCATAATGAAAAGGCTACCATCCATTGGAGAAACAAAAATCTCGACAATAGACTACCTTCCATAATGACAAAGCTATCATCCATTGGAGTAACCAAATTCTCGACAACAGACTACCTTCCATAATGACAAGGATACCATCTATTGGAATAACAAAAATCTCGAGAACAGACTACCTTCCATAATGACAAATCTACCATCCATTATAGTAACAAAAATATCGACAATAGACTACCTTCCCTAATTACAAGGCTACCATCCATTGGAGTAACAAAAATCTCGACAACAGACTACCTTCCATAATGACAAGGATACCATCCATTGGAGTAACAAAAATATTGACAACAGACTACCTTACATAATGACAAGGCTACCATCCATTGGAATAACAAAAATCTCGACAACAGACTCACTTCCATAATGACAAGGCTACCATCCATTGGAGTAACAAAAACATCGACAACAGATTATGTTATATAATGATAAGGCTAAAATCCATTGGAGTAACAAAATTCTCGACAACAGACTACCTTCCATAATGACAAGGATACCATCCATTGGAGTAACAAAAATCTCGGCAACAAACTACCTTCCATAATGACAAGGCTACCATCTATTGGAATAACAAAAATTTTGAGAACAGACTACCTTCCATAATGACAAGGCTACCATCCCATGGAATGATAAAAATCTCAACAACATTCTACCTTCCATAATGAGAAGTCTACCATCCATTGGAGTAACAAAATCCGACAACAGACTACCTTCCATAATGAAGAGGATACCATTTATTGGAATAACAAAAATCTCGAGAACATACTACCTTCCATAATGACAAGGCTACCATCCATTGGAGTAACAAAAATATCTAAAAGAGACAACCTTCCATAATGACAAGGCTACCATCCATTGGAGTAACAAAAATTTCGACAATAGACTATGTTCCATAATTACAAGGCTACCATCCATTGTAGTAACCAAAATCTCGACAAAAGACTACCTTGCATAATGACAAGGCTACCATCCACTGTAGTAACAAAAATCTCGACAATAGACTTCCTTCCCTAATGACAAGGCTACCATCCATTGGAGTAACAAAAATCTCGAAAATAGAATACCTTCCAAAATGACAAGGCTACCATCCATTGGAGTAACAAAAATCTCGAAAACAGACTACCTTCCAAAATGACAAGGCTACCATCCATTCGAGTAACAAAAATCTCAACAAAAGACAACCTTCCATAATGAAAAGGCTACCATCCATTGGAGAAACAAAAATCTCGACAATAGACTACCTTCCATAATGACAAAGCTATCATCCATTGGAGTAACCAAATTCTCGACAACAGACTACCTTCCATAATGACAAGGATACCATCTATTGGAATAACAAAAATCTCGAGAACAGACTACCTTCCATAATGACAAATCTACCATCCATTATAGTAACAAAAATATCGACAATAGACTACCTTCCCTAATTACAAGGCTACCATCCATTGGAGTAACAAAAATCTCGACAACAGACTACCTTCCATAATGACAAGGATACCATCCATTGGAGTAACAAAAATATTGACAACAGACTACCTTACATAATGACAAGGCTACCATCCATTGGAATAACAAAAATCTCGACAACAGACTCACTTCCATAATGACAAGGCTACCATCCATTGGAGTAACAAAAACATCGACAACAGATTATGTTATATAATGATAAGGCTAAAATCCATTGGAGTAACAAAATTCTCGACAACAGACTACCTTCCATAATGACAAGGATACCATCCATTGGAGTAACAAAAATCTCGGCAACAAACTACCTTCCATAATGACAAGGCTACCATCTATTGGAATAACAAAAATTTTGAGAACAGACTACCTTCCATAATGACAAGGCTACCATCCCATGGAATGATAAAAATCTCAACAACATTCTACCTTCCATAATGAGAAGTCTACCATCCATTGGAGTAACAAAATCCGACAACAGACTACCTTCCATAATGAAGAGGATACCATTTATTGGAATAACAAAAATCTCGAGAACATACTACCTTCCATAATGACAAGGCTACCATCCATTGGAGTAACAAAAATATCTAAAAGAGACAACCTTCCATAATGACAAGGCTACCATCCATTGGAGTAACAAAAATTTCGACAATAGACTATGTTCCATAATTACAAGGCTACCATCCATTGTAGTAACCAAAATCTCGACAAAAGACTACCTTGCATAATGACAAGGCTACCATCCACTGTAGTAACAAAAATCTCGACAATAGACTTCCTTCCCTAATGACAAGGCTACCATCCATTGGAGTAACAAAAATCTCGAAAATAGAATACCTTCCAAAATGACAAGGCTACCATCCATTGGAGTAACAAAAATCTCGAAAACAGACTACCTTCCAAAATGACAAGGCTACCATCCATTCGAGTAACAAAAATCTCAACAAAAGACAACCTTCCATAATGAAAAGGCTACCATCCATTGGAGAAACAAAAATCTCGACAATAGACTACCTTCCATAATGACAAAGCTATCATCCATTGGAGTAACCAAATTCTCGACAACAGACTACCTTCCATAATGACAAGGATACCATCTATTGGAATAACAAAAATCTCGAGAACAGACTACCTTCCATAATGACAAATCTACCATCCATTATAGTAACAAAAATATCGACAATAGACTACCTTCCCTAATTACAAGGCTACCATCCATTGGAGTAACAAAAATCTCGACAACAGACTACCTTCCATAATGACAAGGATACCATCCATTGGAGTAACAAAAATATTGACAACAGACTACCTTACATAATGACAAGGCTACCATCCATTGGAATAACAAAAATCTCGACAACAGACTCACTTCCATAATGACAAGGCTACCATCCATTGGAGTAACAAAAACATCGACAACAGATTATGTTCCATAATGATAAGGCTAAAATCCATTGGAGTAACAAAATTCTCGACAACAGACTACCTTCCATAATGACAAGGATACCATCCATTGGAGTAACAAAAATCTCGGCAACAAACTACCTTCCATAATGACAAGGCTACCATCTATTGGAATAACAAAATTTTTGAGAACAAACTACCTTCCATAATGACAAGGCTACCATCCCATGGAATGATAAAAATCTCAACAACATTCTACCTTCCATAATGAGAAGTCTACCATCCATTGGAGTAACAAAATCCGACAACAGACTACCTTCCATAATGAAGAGGATACCATTTATTGGAATAACAAAAATCTCGAGAACATACTACCTTCCATAATGACAAGGCTGCCATCCATTGGAGTAACAAAAATATCTAAAAGAGACAACCTTCCATAATGACAAGGCTACCATCCATTGGAGTAACAAAAATTTCGACAATAGACTATGTTCCATAATTACAAGGCTACCATTCATTGTAGTAACCAAAATCTCGACAAAAGACTACCTTGCATAATGACAAGGCTACCATCCACTGTAGTAACAAAAATCTCGACAATAGACTTCCTTCCCTAATGACAAGGCTACCATCCATTGGAGTAACAAAAATCTCGAAAATAGAATACCTTCCAAAATGACAAGGCTACCATCCATTGGAGTAACAAAAATCTCGAAAACAGACTACCTTCCAAAATGACAAGGCTACCATCCATTCGAGTAACAAAAATCTCAACAAAAGACAACCTTCCATAATGAAAAGGCTACCATCCATTGGAGAAACAAAAATCTCGACAATAGACTACCTTCCATAATGACAAAGCTATCATCCATTGGAGTAACCAAATTCTCGACAACAGACTACCTTCCATAATGACAAGGATACCATCTATTGGAATAACAAAAATCTCGAGAACAGACTACCTTCCATAATGACAAATCTACCATCCATTATAGTAACAAAAATATCGACAATAGACTACCTTCCCTAATTACAAGGCTACCATCCATTGGAGTAACAAAAATCTCGACAACAGACTACCTTCCATAATGACAAGGATACCATCCATTGGAGTAACAAAAATATTGACAACAGACTACCTTCCATAATGACAAGGCTACCATCCATTGGAATAACAAAAATCTCGACAACAGACTCACTTCCATAATGACAAGGCTACCATCCATTGGAGTAACAAAAACATCGACAACAAATTATGTTCCATAATGATAAGGCTAAAATCCATTGGAGTAACAAAATTCTCGACAACAGACTACCTTCCATAATGACAAGGATACCATCCATTGGAGTAACAAAAATCTCGGCAACAAACTACCTTCCATAATGACAAGGCTACCATCTATTGGAATAACAAAAATTTTGAGAACAGACTACCTTCCATAATGACAAGGCTACCATCCCATGGAATGATAAAAATCTCAACAACATTCTACCTTCCATAATGAGAAGTCTACCATCCATTGGAGTAACAAAAATCCGACAACAGACTACCTTCCATAATGAAGAGGATACCATTTATTGGAATAACAAAAATCTCGAGAACATACTACCTTCCATAATGACAAGGCTACCATCCATTGGAGTAACAAAAATATCTAAAAGAGACAACCTTCCATAATGACAAGGCTACCATCCATTGGAGTAACAAAAATTTCGACAATAGACTATGTTCCATAATTACAAGGCTACCATCCATTGTAGTAACCAAAATCTCGACAAAAGACTACCTTGCTTAATTACAAGGCTACCATCCACTGTAGTAACAAAAATCTCGACAATAGACTTCCTTCCCTAATGACAAGGCTACCATCCATTGGAGTAACAAAAATCTCGAAAATAGAATACCTTCCAAAATGACAAGGCTACCATCCATTGGAGTAACAAAAATCTCGAAAACAGACTACCTTCCAAAATGACAAGGCTACCATCCATTCGAGTAACAAAAATCTCAACAAAAGACAACCTTCCATAATGAAAAGGCTACCATCCATTGGAGAAACAAAAATCTCGACAATAGACTACCTTCCATAATGACAAAGCTATCATCCATTGGAGTAACCAAATTCTCGACAACAGACTACCTTCCATAATGACAAGGATACCATCTATTGGAATAACAAAAATCTCGAGAACAGACTACCTTCCATAATGACAAATCTACCATCCATTATAGTAACAAAAATATCGACAATAGACTACCTTCCCTAATTACAAGGCTACCATCCATTGGAGTAACAAAAATCTCGACAACAGACTACCTTCCATAATGACAAGGATACCATCCATTGGAGTAACAAAAATATTGACAACAGACTACCTTACATAATGACAAGGCTACCATCCATTGGAATAACAAAAATCTCGACAACAGACTCACTTCCATAATGACAAGGCTACCATCCATTGGAGTAACAAAAACATCGACAACAAATTATGTTCAATAATGATAAGGCTAAAATCCATTGGAGTAACAAAATTCTCGACAACAGACTACCTTCCATAATGACAAGGATACCATCCATTGGAGTAACAAAAATCTCGGCAACAAACTACCTTCCATAATGACAAGGCTACCATCTATTGGAATAACAAAAATTTTGAGAACAGACTACCTTCCATAATGACAAGGCTACCATCCCATGGAATGATAAAAATCTCAACAACATTCTACCTTCCATAATGAGAAGTCTACCATCCATTGGAGTAACAAAAATCCGACAACAGACTACCTTCCATAATGAAGAGGATACCATTTATTGGAATAACAAAAATCTCGAGAACATACTACCTTCCATAATGACAAGGCTACCATCCATTGGAGTAACAAAAATATCTAAAAGAGACAACCTTCCATAATGACAAGGCTACCATCCATTGGAGTAACAAAAATTTCGACAATAGACTATGTTCCATAATTACAAGGCTACCATCCATTGTAGTAACCAAAATCTCGACAAAAGACTACCTTGCTTAATTACAAGGCTACCATCCACTGTAGTAACAAAAATCTCGACAATAGACTTCCTTCCCTAATGACAAGGCTACCATCCATTGGAGTAACAAAAATCTCGAAAATAGAATACCTTCCAAAATGACAAGGCTACCATCCATTGGAGTAACAAAAATCTCGAAAACAGACTACCTTCCAAAATGACAAGGCTACCATCCATTCGAGTAACAAAAATCTCAACAAAAGACAACCTTCCATAATGAAAAGGCTACCATCCATTGGAGAAACAAAAATCTCGACAATAGACTACCTTCCATAATGACAAAGCTATCATCCATTGGAGTAACCAAATTCTCGACAACAGACTACCTTCCATAATGACAAGGATACCATCTATTGGAATAACAAAAATCTCGAGAACAGACTACCTTCCATAATGACAAATCTACCATCCATTATAGTAACAAAAATATCGACAATAGACTACCTTCCCTAATTACAAGGCTACCATCCATTGGAGTAACAAAAATCTTGACAACAGACTACCTTCCATAATGACAAGGATACCATCCATTGGAGTAACAAAAATATTGACAACAGACTACCTTACATAATGACAAGGCTACCATCCATTGGAATAACAAAAATCTCGACAACAGACTCACTTCCATAATGACAAGGCTACCATCCATTGGAGTAACAAAAACATCGACAACAAATTATGTTCCATAATGATAAGGCTAAAATCCATTGGAGTAACAAAATTCTCGACAACAGACTACCTTCCATAATGACAAGGATACCATCCATTGGAGTAATAAAAATCTCGGCAACAGACTACCTTCCATAATGACAAGGCTACCATCTATTGGAATAACAAAAAATTTTAGAACAGACTACCTTCCATAATGACAAGGCTACCATCCCATGGAATGATAAAAATCTCAACAACATTCTACCTTCCATAATGAGAAGTCTACCATCCATTGGAGTAACAAAACTCCGACAACAGACTACCCTCCATAATGACAAGGATACCATTTATTGGAATAACAAAAATCTCGAGAACATACTACCTTCCATAATGACAAGGCTACCATCCATTGGAGTAACAAAAATATCTAAAAGAGACAACCTTCCATAATGACAAGGCTACCATCCATTGGAGTAACAAAAATTTCGACAATAGACTATGTTCCATAATTACAAGGCTACCATCCATTGTAGTAACCAAAATCTCGACAAAAGACTACCTTGCTTAATGACAAGGCTACCATCCACTGTAGTAACAAAAATCTCGACAATACACTTTCTTCCCTAATGACAAGGCTACCATCCATTGGAGTAACAAAAATCTCGAAAATAGAATACCTTCCAAAATGACAAGGCTACCATCCATTGGAGTAACAAAAATCTCGAAAACAGACTACCTTCCAAAATGACAAGGCTACCATCCATTCGAGTAACAAAAATCTCAACAAAAGACAACCTTCCATAATGAAAAGGCTACCATCCATTGGAGAAACAAAAATCTCGACAATAGACTACCTTCCATAATGACAAAGCTATCATCCATTGGAGTAACCAAATTCTCGACAACAGACTACCTTCCATAATGACAAGGATACCATCTATTGGAATAACAAAAATCTCGAGAACAGACTACCTTCCATAATGACAAATCTACCATCCATTATAGTAACAAAAATATCGACAATAGACTACCTTCCCTAATTACAAGGCTACCATCCATTGGAGTAACAAAAATCTTGACAACAGACTACCTTCCATAATGACAAGGATACCATCCATTGGAGTAACAAAAATATTGACAACAGACTACCTTACATAATGACAAGGCTACCATCCATTGGAATAACAAAAATCTCGACAACAGACTCACTTCCATAATGACAAGGCTACCATCCATTGGAGTAACAAAAACATCGACAACAGATTATGTTCCATAATGATAAGGCTAAAATCCATTGGAGTAACAAAATTCTCGACAACAGACTACCTTCCATAATGACAAGGATACCATCCATTGGAGTAATAAAAATCTCGGCAACAGACTACCTTCCATAATGACAAGGCTACCATCTATTGGAATAAAAAAAATTTTAGAACAGACTACCTTCCATAATGACAAGGCTACCATCCCATGGAATGATAAAAATCTCAACAACATTCTACCTTCCATAATGAGAAGTCTACCATCCATTGGAGTAACAAAACTCCGACAACAGACTACCCTCCATAATGACAAGGATACCATTTATTGGAATAACAAAAATCTCGAGAACATACTACCTTCCATAATGACAAGGCTACCATCCATTGGAGTAACAAAAATATCTAAAAGAGACAACCTTCCATAATGACAAGGCTACCATCCATTGGAGTAACAAAAATTTCGACAATAGACTATGTTCCATAATTACAAGGCTACCATCCATTGTAGTAACCAAAATCTCGACAAAAGACTACCTTGCATAATGACAAGGCTACCATCCACTGTAGTAACAAAAATCTCGACAGTAGACTTCCTTCCATAATGACAAGGCTACCATCCATTGGAGTAACAAAAATCTCGAAAATAGAATACCTTCCAAAATGACAAGGCTACCATCCATTGGAGTAACAAAAATCTCGAAAACAGACTACCTTCAAAAATAACAAGGCTACCATCCATTCGAGTAACAAAAATCTCAACAAAAGACAACCTTCCATAATGAAAAGGCTACCATCCATTGGAGAAACAAAAATCTCGACAATAGACTACCTTCCATAATGACAAAGCTATCATCCATTGGAGTAACCAAATTCTCGACAACAGACTACCTTCCATAATGACAAGGATACCATCTATTGGAATAACAAAAATCTCGAGAACAGACTACCTTCCATAATGACAAATCTACCATCCATTATAGTAACAAAAATATCGACAATAGACTACCTTCCCTAATTACAAGGCTACCATCCATTGGAGTAACAAAAATCTTGACAACGGACTACCTTCCATAATGACAAGGATACCATCCATTGGAGTAACAAAAATATTGACAACAGACTACCTTACATAATGACAAGGCTACCATCCATTGGAATAACAAAAATCTCGACAACAGACTCACTTCCATAATGACAAGGCTACCATCCATTGGAGTAACAAAAACATCGACAACAGATTATGTTCCATAATGATAAGGCTAAAATCCATTGGAGTAACAAAATTCTCGACAACAGACTACCTTCCATAATGACAAGGATACCATCCATTGGAGTAATAAAAATCTCGGCAACAGACTACCTTCCATAATGACAAGGCTACCATCTATTGGAATAAAAAAATTTTTTAGAACAGACTACCTTCCATAATGACAAGGCTACCATCCCATGGAATGATAAAAATCTCAACAACATTCTACCTTCCATAATGAGAAGTCTACCATCCATTGGAGTAACAAAACTCCGACAACAGACTACCCTCCATAATGACAAGGATACCATTTATTGGAATAACAAAAATCTCGAGAACATACTACCTTCCATAATGACAAGGCTACCATCCATTGGAGTAACAAAAATATCTAAAAGAGACAACCTTCCATAATGACAAGGCTACCATCCATTGGAGTAACAAAAATTTCGACAATAGACTATGTTCCATAATTACAAGGCTACCATCCATTGTAGTAACCAAAATCTCGACAAAAGACTACCTTGCATAATGACAAGGCTACCATCCACTGTAGTAACAAAAATCTCGACAATAGACTTCCTTCCATAATGACAAGGCTACCATCCATTGGAGTAACAAAAATCTCGAAAATAGAATACCTTCCAAAATGACAAGGCTACCATCCATTGGAGTAACAAAAATCTCGAAAACAGACTACCTTCAAAAATAACAAGGCTACCATCCATTCGAGTAACAAAAATCTCAACAAAAGACAACCTTCCATAATGACAAGGCTACCATCCATTGGAGAAACAAAAATCTCGACAATAGACTACCTTCCATAATGACAAAGCTATCATCCATTGGAGTAACCAAAATCTCGACAACAGACTACCTTCCATAATGACAAGGATACCATCTATTGGAATAACAAAAATCTCGAGAACAGACTACCTTCCATAATGACAAATCTACCATCCATTATAGTAACAAAAATATAGACAATAGACTACCTTCCCTAATTACAAGGCTACCATCCACTGGAGTAACAAAAATCTCGACAACAGACTACCTTCCATAATGACAAGGATACCATCCATTGGAGTAACAAAAATATTGACAACAGACTACCTTACATAATGACAAGGCTACCATCCATTGGAATAACAAAAATCTCGACAACAGACTCACTTCCATAATGACAAGGCTACCATCCATTGGAGTAACAAAAACATCGACAACAGATTATGTTCCATAATGATAAGGCTAAAATCCATTGGAGTAACAAAATTCTCGACAACAGACTACCTTCCATAATGACAAGGATACCATCCATTGCAGTAACAAAAATCTCGGCAACAGACTACCTTCCATAATGACAAGGCTACCATCTATTGGAATAACAAAATTTTTGAGAACAGACTACCTTCCATAATGACAAGGCTACCATCCATTGGAGTAACAAAAATTTCAACAATAGACTATGTTCCATAATTACAAGGCTACCATCCATTGTAGTAACCAAAATCTCGACAAAAGACTACCTTGCTTAATGACAAGGCTACCATCCACTGTAGTAACAAAAATCTCGACAATAGACTTCCTTCCCTAATGACAAGGCTACCATCCATTGGAGTAACAAAAATCTCGAAAATAGAATACCTTCCAAAATGACAAGGCTACCATACATTGGAGTAACAAAAATCTCGAAAACAGACTACCTTCCAAAATGACAAGGCTACCATCCATTCGAGTAACAAAAATCTCAACAAAAGACAACCTTCCATAATGAAAAGGCTACCATCCATTGGAGAAACAAAAATCTCGACAATAGACTACCTTCCATAATGACAAAGCTATCATCCATTGGAGTAACCAAATTCTCGACAACAGACTACCTTCCATAATGACAAGGATACCATCTATTGGAATAACAAAAATCTCGAGAACAGACTACCTTCCATAATGACAAATCTACCATCCATTATAGTAACAAAAATATCGACAATAGACTACCTTCCCTAATTACAAGGCTACCATCCATTGGAGTAACAAAAATCTTGACAACAGACTACCTTCCATAATGACAAGGATACCATCCATTGGAGTAACAAAAATATTGACAACAGACTACCTTACATAATGACAAGGCTACCATCCATTGGAATAACAAAAATCTCGACAACAGACTCACTTCCATAATGACAAGGCTACCATCCATTGGAGTAACAAAAACATCGACAACAGATTATGTTCCATAATGATAAGGCTAAAATCCATTGGAGTAACAAAATTCTCGACAACAGACTACCTTCCATAATGACAAGGATACCATCCATTGGAGTAATAAAAATCTCGGCAACAGACTACCTTCCATAATGACAAGGCTACCATCTATTGGAATAACAAAAATTTTTAGAACAGACTACCTTCCATAATGACAAGGCTACCATCCCATGGAATGATAAAAATCTCAACAACATTCTACCTTCCATAATGAGAAGTCTACCATCCATTGGAGTAACAAAACTCCGACAACAGACTACCCTCCATAATGACAAGGATACCATTTATTGGAATAACAAAAATCTCGAGAACATACTACCTTCCATAATGACAAGGCTACCATCCATTGGAGTAACAAAAATATCTAAAAGAGACAACCTTCCATAATGACAAGGCTACCATCCATTGGAGTAACAAAAATTTCGACAATAGACTATGTTCCATAATTACAAGGCTACCATCCATTGTAGTAACCAAAATCTCGACAAAAGACTACCTTGCATAATGACAAGGCTACCATCCACTGTAGTAACAAAAATCTCGACAATAGACTTCCTTCCATAATGACAAGGCTACCATCCATTGGAGTAAAAAATATCTCGAAAATAGAATACCTTCCAAAATGACAAGGCTACCATCCATTGGAGTAACAAAAATATCGAAAACAGACTACCTTCAAAAATAACAAGGCTACCATCCATTCGAGTAACAAAAATCTCAACAAAAGACAACCTTCCATAATGACAAGGCTACCATCCATTGGAGAAACAAAAATCTCGACAATAGACTACCTTCCATAATGACAAAGCTATCATCCATTGGAGTAACCAAAATCTCGACAACAGACTACCTTCCATAATGACAAGGATACCATCTATTGGAATAACAAAAATCTCGAGAACAGACTACCTTCCATAATGACAAATCTACCATCCATTATAGTAACAAAAATATAGACAATAGACTACCTTCCCTAATTACAAGGCTACCATCCATTGGAGTAACAAAAATCTCGACAACAGACTACCTTCCATAATGACAAGGATACCATCCATTGGAGTAACAAAAATATTGACAACAGACTACCTTACATAATGACAAGGCTACCATCCATTGGAATAACAAAAATCTCGACAACAGACTCACTTCCATAATGACAAGGCTACCATCCATTGGAGTAACAAAAACATCGACAACAGATTATGTTCCATAATGATAAGGCTAAAATCCATTGGAGTAACAAAATTCTCGACAACAGACTACCTTCCAAAATGACAAGGCTACCATCCATTAGAGTAACAAAAATCTCAACAACAGACAACCTTCCATAATGACAAGGCTACCATCCATTGGAATAACAAAAATTTCGACAATAGACTACCTTCCATAATGATAAGGCTACCATCCATTGGAGTAACAAAAATATGAACAACAGACTACCTTCCATAGTGATAAGGCTACCATCTATTGGAGTGATAGAAATCACAACGACAGACTACCTTCCATAATGACAAGGATACCATTTATTGGAATAACAAAAATCTCGAGAACATACTACCTTCCATAATGACAAGGCTACAATCCATTGGAGTAACAAAAATATCGACAACAGACTACCTTGCATAATGACAAGGCTACCATCCACTGTAGTAACAAAAATCTCGACAATAGACTTCCTTCCATAATGACAAGGCTACCATCCATTGGAGTAACAAAAATCTCGAAATCATACTACCTTCCAAAATGACAAGGCTACCATCCATTCGAGTAACAAAAATCTCAACAAAAGACAACCTTCTATAATGACAAGGCTACCATCCATTGGAGTAACAAAAATCTCGACAATAGACTACCTTCCATAATGACAAGGCTACCATCCATTGGAGTAACAAAAATCTCGAAAATAGAATACCTTCCAAAATGACAAGGCTACCATACATTGGAGTAACAAAAATCTCGAAAACAGACTACCTTCCAAAATGACAAGGCTACCATCCATTCGAGTAACAAAAATCTCAACAAAAGACAACCTTCCATAATGAAAAGGCTACCATCCATTGGAGAAACAAAAATCTCGACAATAGACTACCTTCCATAATGACAAAGCTATCATCCATTGGAGTAACCAAATTCTCGACAACAGACTACCTTCCATAATGACAAGGATACCATCTATTGGAATAACAAAAATCTCGAGAACAGACTACCTTCCATAATGACAAATCTACCATCCATTATAGTAACAAAAATATCGACAATAGACTACCTTCCCTAATTACAAGGCTACCATCCATTGGAGTAACAAAAATCTTGACAACAGACTACCTTCCATAATGACAAGGATACCATCCATTGGAGTAACAAAAATATTGACAACAGACTACCTTACATAATGACAAGGCTACCATCCATTGGAATAACAAAAATCTCGACAACAGACTCACTTCCATAATGACAAGGCTACCATCCATTGGAGTAACAAAAACATCGACAACAGATTATGTTCCATAATGATAAGGCTAAAATCCATTGGAGTAACAAAATTCTCGACAACAGACTACCTTCCATAATGACAAGGATACCATCCATTGGAGTAATAAAAATCTCGGCAACAGACTACCTTCCATAATGACAAGGCTACCATCTATTGGAATAACAAAAATTTTTAGAACAGACTACCTTCCATAATGACAAGGCTACCATCCCATGGAATGATAAAAATCTCAACAACATTCTACCTTCCATAATGAGAAGTCTACCATCCATTGGAGTAACAAAACTCCGACAACAGACTACCCTCCATAATGACAAGGATACCATTTATTGGAATAACAAAAATCTCGAGAACATACTACCTTCCATAATGACAAGGCTACCATCCATTGGAGTAACAAAAATATCTAAAAGAGACAACCTTCCATAATGACAAGGCTACCATCCATTGGAGTAACAAAAATTTCGACAATAGACTATGTTCCATAATTACAAGGCTACCATCCATTGTAGTAACCAAAATCTCGACAAAAGACTACCTTGCATAATGACAAGGCTACCATCCACTGTAGTAACAAAAATCTCGACAATAGACTTCCTTCCATAATGACAAGGCTACCATCCATTGGAGTAAAAAATATCTCGAAAATAGAATACCTTCCAAAATGACAAGGCTACCATCCATTGGAGTAACAAAAATATCGAAAACAGACTACCTTCAAAAATAACAAGGCTACCATCCATTCGAGTAACAAAAATCTCAACAAAAGACAACCTTCCATAATGACAAGGCTACCATCCATTGGAGAAACAAAAATCTCGACAATAGACTACCTTCCATAATGACAAAGCTATCATCCATTGGAGTAACCAAAATCTCGACAACAGACTACCTTCCATAATGACAAGGATACCATCTATTGGAATAACAAAAATCTCGAGAACAGACTACCTTCCATAATGACAAATCTACCATCCATTATAGTAACAAAAATATAGACAATAGACTACCTTCCCTAATTACAAGGCTACCATCCATTGGAGTAACAAAAATCTCGACAACAGACTACCTTCCATAATGACAAGGATACCATCCATTGGAGTAACAAAAATATTGACAACAGACTACCTTACATAATGACAAGGCTACCATCCATTGGAATAACAAAAATCTCGACAACAGACTCACTTCCATAATGACAAGGCTACCATCCATTGGAGTAACAAAAACATCGACAACAGATTATGTTCCATAATGATAAGGCTAAAATCCATTGGAGTAACAAAATTCTCGACAACAGACTACCTTCCAAAATGACAAGGCTACCATCCATTAGAGTAACAAAAATCTCAACAACAGACAACCTTCCATAATGACAAGGCTACCATCCATTGGAATAACAAAAATTTCGACAATAGACTACCTTCCATAATGATAAGGCTACCATCCATTGGAGTAACAAAAATATGAACAACAGACTACCTTCCATAGTGATAAGGCTACCATCTATTGGAGTGATAGAAATCACAACGACAGACTACCTTCCATAATGACAAGGATACCATTTATTGGAATAACAAAAATCTCGAGAACATACTACCTTCCATAATGACAAGGCTACAATCCATTGGAGTAACAAAAATATCGACAACAGACTACCTTGCATAATGACAAGGCTACCATCCACTGTAGTAACAAAAATCTCGACAATAGACTTCCTTCCATAATGACAAGGCTACCATCCATTGGAGTAACAAAAATCTCGAAATCATACTACCTTCCAAAATGACAAGGCTACCATCCATTCGAGTAACAAAAATCTCAACAAAAGACAACCTTCTATAATGACAAGGCTACCATCCATTGGAGTAACAAAAATCTCGACAATAGACTACCTTCCATAATGACAAGGCTACCATCCATTGGAGTAACAAAAATCTCGACAACAGACTACCTTACATAATGACAAGGATACCATCTATTGGAATAACAAAAATCTCGAGAACAGACTACTTTCCATAATAACAAATCTACGATCCATTATAGTAACAAAAATATCGACAATAGACTACCTTCCGTAATTACAAGGCTACCATCCATTGGAGTAACAAAAATCTCGACAGCAGACTACCTTCCATAATGACAAGGATACCATCCATTGGAGTAACAAAAATATTGACAACAGACTACCTTCCATAATGACAAGGCTATCATCCATTGGAAATACAAAAATCTCGACAACAGACTACTTTCCATAATGACAAGGCTACCATCCATTGGAGTAACAAAAACATCGACAACAGACTACATTCCATAATGACAAGGCTACCATCCATTGGAGTAACAAAAATCTCGACAATAGACTTCCTTCCATAATGATAATGATACAATTCATTAGAGTAAAAAAAATCTCGACAATAAAGTACCTTCTATAACTACAAGGCTACCATCCATTGGAGTAACAAAAATCTCGACGACAAACTACCTTCTATAATGACTAGGCTACCACCCATTGGAGTAACAAAGATATCGAGAACGGACTACCTTCCATAATGATAATGCTACCATCCATTGGAGTAACAAAAATCTCGACAACAGATTACCTTCCATAATGACAAGGATACCATCTATTGGAATAACAAAAATCTACAATAGACTACCTTCCATAATGACAAATCTACCATCCATTGTAGTAACAAAAATATCGACAATAGACTACCTTCCTTAATTACAAGGCTACCATCCATTGGAGTAACAAAAATCTCGACTACAGACTACCTTCCATAATGACAAGGATACCATCCATTGGAGTAACAAAAATATTGACAACAGACTACCTTCCATAATGACAAGGCTACCATCCATTGGAATAACAAAAATCTCAACAACAGACTACCTTCCATAATGACAAGGCTACCATCCATTGGAGTAACAAAAATCTCGGCAACAGACTACCTTCCATAATGACAAGGCTACCATCTATTGGAATAACAAAAATTTTGAGAACAGACTACCTTCCATAATGACAAGGCTACCATCCCATGGAATGATAAAAATCTCAACAACATTCTACCTTCCATAATGAGAAGTCTACCATCCATTGGAGTAACAAAAATCTCGACAACATACTACCTTCTATAATGACAAGGATACCATTTATTGGAATAACAAAAATCTCGAGAACATACTACCTTCCATAATGACAAGGCTACCATCCATTGTAGTAAAAAAAATCTCGACAATAGACTACCTTCCCTGACTACAAGGCTACCATCCATTGGAGTAACAAAAATCTCGAAAACAGACTACCTTCCTTAATAACAAGGCTACCATCCATTAGTGTAACAAAAATATCTAAAAGAGACAACCTTCCATAATGACAAGGCTACCATCCATTGGAGTAACAAAAATTTCGACAATAGACTATGTTCCATAATTACAAGGCTACCATCCATTGTAGAAACCAAAATCTCGACAAAAGACTACCTTGCATAATGACAAGGCTACCATCCACTGTAGTAACAAAAATCTCGACAATAGACTTCCTTCCATAATGACAAGGCTACCATCCATTGGAGTAAAAAAAATCTCGAAAACAGACTACCTTCCAAAATGACAAGGCTACCATCCATTCGAGTAACAAAAATCTCAACAAAAGACAACCTTCCATAATGACAAGGCTACCATCCATTGGAGTAACAAAAATCTCGACAATAGACTACCTTCCATAATGACAAGGCTACCATCCATTGGAGTAACAAAAATCTCGACAACATATTACCTTCCATAATGACAAGGATACCATCTATTGGAATAACAAAAATCTCGAGAACAGACTACCTTCCATAATGACAAATCTACCATCCATTATAGTAACAAAAATATCGACAATAGACTACCTTCCTTAATTACAAGGCTACCATCCATTTGAGTAACAAAAATCTCGACAACAGACTACCTTCCATAATGACAAGGCTACCATCCATTGGAGTAACAAAAACATCGACAACAGACTACATTCCATAATGACAAGGCTACCATCCATTGGAGTAACAAAATTATCGACAATAGACTACCATCCATAATGATAATGATACAATTCATTGGAGTAAAAAAAATCTCGACAATAAATTACCTTCTATAACGACAAGGCTACCATCCATTGGAGTAACAAAAATCTCGACGACAAACTACCTTCTATAATGACTAGGCTACCACCCATTGGAGTAACAAAGATATCGAGAACGGACTACCTTCCATAATGATAATGCTACCATCCATTGGAGTAACAAAAATCTCGACAACCGACTACCTTCCATAATGACAAGGCTACCATCCATTTGAGTAACAAAAAATCTACAATAGACTATGTTCCATAATTACAAGGCTACCATCCATTGTAGTAACCAAAATCTCGACAAATGACAACCTTGCATAATGACAAGGCTACCATCCATTGTAGTAACAAAAATCTCGACAATAGACTTCCTTCCATAATGACAAGGCTACCATGCATTGGAGTAACAAAAATCTCGAAAATAGACTACCTTCTAAAATGACAAGGCTACCATCCATTAGAGTAACAAAAATCTCAACAACAGACAACCTTCCATAATGACAAGGCTACCATCCATTGGAGTAAAAAAAATATTGACAACAGACTACCTTCCATAATGACAAGGCTATAATCCATTGGAGTAACAAAAATATGAACAACAGACTACCTTCCATAGTGACAAGGCTACCATCCATTGGAGTGATAGAAATCACAATGACAGACTACCTTCCATAATGACAAGGCTACCATCCACTGGAGTAACAAAAACATCGACAACAGATTATGTTCCATAATGATAAGGCTAAAATCCATTGGAGTAACAAAATTCTCGTCAACAGACTACCTTCCATAATCACAAGGATACCATCCATTGGAGTAACAAAAATCTCGGCAACAGACTACCTTCCATAATGACAAGGCTACCATCTATTGGAATAACAAAAATTTTGAGAACAGACTACCTTCAATAATAACAAGGCTACCATCCCATGGAATGATAAAAATCTCAACAACATTCTTCCTTCCATAATGAGAAGTCTACCATCCATTGGAGTAACAAAAATCTCCACAACAGACTACCTTCAATAATGACAAGGATACCATTTATTGGAATAACAAAAATCTCGTCAATAGACTACCTTCCCTGATTACAAGGCTACCATCCATTGGAGTAACAAAAATCTCGAAAACAAACTACCTTCCTTAATAACGAGGCTACCATCCATTAGAGTAACAAAAATATCTAAAAGAGACAACCTTCCATAATGACAAGGATACCATCCATTGGAGTAACAAAAATTTCGACAATAGACTATGCTCCATAATTACAAGGCTACCATCCATTGTAGTAACCAAAATCTCGACAAAAGACTACCTTGCATAATGACAAGGCTACCATCC
Organism: Vicia faba; assembly: GCA_948472305.1. Classification (NCBI taxonomy): domain Eukaryota; kingdom Viridiplantae; phylum Streptophyta; class Magnoliopsida; order Fabales; family Fabaceae; genus Vicia; species Vicia faba. Next base: position 582,024,647 of record OX451739.1, on the reverse strand, counting down.
ACTATAGTGACAAAAATCTCTACAATAGACTTCCTTCCATAATGACAAGGCTACCATCCATTGGAGTAACAAAAATCTCGAAAATAGACTACCTTCCAAAATGACAAGGCTACCATCCATTGGAGTAACAAAAATCTCGACAATAGACTACCTTCCATAATGACAAGGCTACAATCCATTGGAATAACAAAAATCTTGACAACAGACTACCTTCCATAATGACAAGGCTACCATCCATTGAAGTAACAATATTATCGATAATAGACTACCATCCATAATGATAATGATACAATTCATTGGAGTAACAAAAATCTCGACAACAAAGTACCTTCTATAAAGACAAGGCTACCATCCATTGGAGTAACAAAAATCTCAAAGACAAACTACCTTCTATAATGACTAGGCTACCACCCATTAGAGTAACAAAGATATCGAGAACGGACTACCTTCCATAATGATAATGCTACCATCCATTGGAGTACCAAAAATCTTGACAACCGACTACCTTCCATAATGACAAGGCTACCATCCATTGGAGTAACAAAAATCTCGACAATAGACTACCTTCCATAATGACAAGGCTACAATCCATTGGAATAACAAAAATCTCGACAAAAGACTACCTTGCATAATGACAAGGCTACCATCCACTGCAGTAACAAAAATCTCGACAACAGACTTCCTTCCATAATTACAAGGCTACCATCCATTGGAGTAACAAAAATCTCGAAAACAGACTACCTTCCAAAATGACAAGGCTACCATCCATTAGAGTAACAAAAATCTCAACAACAGACAACCTTCCATAATGACAAGGCTACCATCCATTGGAGTAACAAAAATCTCGACAATAGACTACCTTCCATAATGACAAGGCTACCATCCATTGGAGTAACAAAAATATGAACAACATACTACTTTCCATAGTGACAAGGCTACCATCCATTGGAGTGACAAAAATTACAACGACAGACTACCTTCCATAATGACAAGGCTAGTATCCATTGGAGTAAAAAAAATCTCAACAATAGACTACCTTCCCTAATTACAAGGCTACCATCCATTGGAGTAACAAAAATATCGAAAACAGACTACCTTCCATAATAACAATGCTACCATCCATTATAGTAACAAAAATCTCGAAAACAGACAACCTTCCATAATGACAAGGCTACCATCCATTGGAGTAACAAAAATCTCGACAACAGACTACCTTCCATAACGACAAGGATACCATTTATTGGAATAACAAAAATCTTGACAACAGACTACCTTCCATAATGACAAGGCTACCATCCATTGGAGTAACAATATTATCGACAATAGACTACCATCCATAATGATAATGATACAATTCATTAGAGTAACAAAAATCTCGACAACAAAGTACCTTCTATAACGACAAGGCTACCATCCATTGGAGTAACAAAAATCTCAAAGACAAACTACCTTCTATAATGACTAGGCTACCACCCATTAGAGTAACAAAGATATCGAGAACGGACTACCTTCCATAATGATAATGCTACCATCCATTGGAGTACCAAAAATCTTGACAACCGACTACCTTCCATAATGACAAGGCTACCATCCATTTCAGTAACAAAAAATCTACAATAGACTAAGTTCCATAATGAGAAGGCTACCATCCATTGTAGTAACCAAAATCTCGACAAAAGACTACCTTGCATAATGACAAGGCTACCATCCACTGCAGTAACAAAAATCTCGACAACAGACTTCCTTCCATAATGATAAGGCTACCATCCATTGGAGTAACAAAAATCTCGAGAACAGACTACCTTCCAAAATGACAAGGCTACCATCCATTAGAGTAACAAAAATCTCAACAACAGACAACCTTCCATAATGACAAGGCTACCATCCATTGGACTAACAAAAATCTCGACAATAGACTACCTTCCATAATGACAAGGCTACCATCCATTGGAGTAACAAAAATATGAACAAAATACTACTTTCCATAGTGACAAGGCTACCATCCATTGGAGTGACAAAAATTACAACGACAGACTACCTTCCATAATGACAAGGCTAGTATCCATTGGAGTAAAAAAAATCTCAACAATAGACTACCTTCCCTAATTACAAGGCTACCATCCATTGGAGTAACAAAAATATCGAAAACAGACTACCTTCCATAATAACAATGCTACCATCCATTATAGTAACAAAAATCTCGAAAACAGACAACCTTCCATAATGACAAGGCTACCATCCATTGGAGTAACAAAAATCTCGACAACAGACTACCTTCCATAACGACAAGGATACCATTTATTGGAATAACAAAAATCTTGACAACAGACTACCTTCCATAATGACAAGGCTACCATCCATTGGAGTAACAATATTATCGACAATAGACTACCATCCATAATGATAATGATACAATTCATTGGAGTAACAAAAATCTCGACAACAAAGTACCTTCTATAACGACAAGGCTACCATCCATTGGAGTAACAAAAATCTCAAAGACAAACTACCTTCTATAATGACTAGGCTACCACCCATTAGAGTAACAAAGATATCGAGAACGGACTACCTTCCATAATGATAATGCTACCATCCATTGGAGTACCAAAAATCTTGACAACCGACTACCTTCCATAATGACAAGGCTACCATCCATTTCAGTAACAAAAAATCTACAATAGACTAAGTTCCATAATGAGAAGGCTACCATCCATTGTAGTAACCAAAATCTCGACAAAAGACTACCTTGCATAATGACAAGGCTACCATCCACTGCAGTAACAAAAATCTCGACAACAGACTTCCTTCCATAATGATAAGGCTACCATCCATTGGAGTAACAAAAATCTCGAGAACAGACTACCTTCCAAAATGACAAGGCTACCATCCATTAGAGTAACAAAAATCTCAACAACAGACAACCTTCCATAATGACAAGGCTACCATCCATTGGACTAACAAAAATCTCGACAATAGACTACCTTCCATAATGACAAGGCTACCATCCATTGGAGTAACAAAAATATGAACAAAATACTACTTTCCATAGTGACAAGGCTACCATCCATTGGAGTGACAAAAATTACAACGACAGACTACCTTCCATAATGACAAGGCTAGTATCCATTGGAGTAAAAAAAATCTCAACAATAGACTACCTTCCCTAATTACAAGGCTACCATCCATTGGAGTAACAAAAATATCGAAAACAGACTACCTTCCATAATAACAATGCTACCATCCATTATAGTAACAAAAATCTCGAAAACAGACAACCTTCCATAATGACAAGGCTACCATCCATTGGAGTAACAAAAATCTCGACAACAGACTACCTTCCATAACGACAAGGATACCATTTATTGGAATAACAAAAATCTTGACAACAGACTACCTTCCATAATGACAAGGCTACCATCCATTGGAGTAACAATATTATCGACAATAGACTACCATCCATAATGATAATGATACAATTCATTGGAGTAACAAAAATCTCGACAACAAAGTACCTTCTATAACGACAAGGCTACCATCCATTGGAGTAACAAAAATCTCAAAGACAAACTACCTTCTATAATGACTTGGCTACCACCCATTAGAGTAACAAAGATATCGAGAACGGACTACCTTCCATAATGATAATGCTACCATCCATTGGAGTACCAAAAATCTTGACAACCGACTACCTTCCATAATGACAAGGCTACCATCCATTTCAGTAACAAAAAATCTACAATAGACTATGTTCCATAATTACAAGGCTACCATCCATTGTAGTAACCAAAATCTCGACAAAAGACTACCTTGCATAATGACAAGGCTACCATCCACTGCAGTAACAAAAATCTCGACAACAGACTTCCTTCCATAATGACAAGGCTACCATCCATTGGAGTAACAAAAATCTCGAAAACAGACTACCTTCCAAAATGACAAGGCTACCATCCATTAGAGTAACAAAAATCTCAACAACAGACAACCTTCCATAATGACAAGGCTACCATCCATTGGAGTAACAAAAATCTCGACAATAGACTACCTTCCATAATGACAAGGCTACCATCCAATGGAGTAACAAAAATATGAACAAAATACTACTTTCCATAGTGACAAGGCTACCATCCATTGGAGTGACAAAAATTACGACGACAGACTACCTTCCATAATGACAAGGCTAGTATCCATTGGAGTAAAAAAAATCTCAACAATAGACTACCTTCCCTAATTACAAGGCTACCATCCATTGGAGTAACAAAAATATCGAAAACAGACTACCTTCCATAATAACAATGCTACCATCCATTATAGTAACAAAAATCTCGAAAACAGACAACCTTCCATAATGACAAGGCTACCATCCATTGGAGTAACAAAAATCTCGACAACAGACTACCTTCCATAACGACAAGGATACCATTTATTGGAATAACAAAAATCTCGAGAATATACTACCTTCCATAATGACAAGGCTACCATCCAGTTTAGTAAAAAAAATCTCAACAATAGACTACCTTCCCTAATTACAAGCCTACCATCCATTGGAGTAACAAAAATCTTGAAAACAGACTACCTTCCATAATAACAAGGCTACCATCCATTAAAGTAACAAAAATCTCGAAAAGAGACAACCTTCCATAATGACAAGGCTACCATCCATTGGAGTAACAAAAATTTCGACAATAGACTATGTTCCATAATTACAAGGCTACCATCCATTAGAGTAACAAAAATCTCAACAACAGACAACCTTCCATAATGACAAGGCTACCATCCATTGGAGTAACAAAAATCTCGACAATAGACTACCTTCCATAATGACAAGGCTACCATCCATTCGAGTAACAAAAATATGAACAAAATACTACTTTCCATAGTGACAAGGCTACCATTCATTGGAGTGACAAAAATTACAACGACAGACTACCTTCCATAATGACAAGGCTAGTATCCATTGGAGTAAAAAAAATCTCAATAATAGACTACCTTCCCTAATTACAAGGCTACCATCCATTGGAGTAACAAAAATATCGAAAACAGACTACCTTCCATAATAACAATGCTACCATCCATTATAGTAACAAAAATCTCGAAAACAGACAACCTTCCATAATGACAAGGCTACCATCCATTGGAGTAACAAAAATCTCGACAACAGACTACCTTCCATAACGACAAGGATACCATTTATTGGAATAACAAAAATCTTGACAACAGACTACCTTCCATAATGACAAGGCTACCATCCATTGGAGTAACAATATTATCGACAATAGACTACCATCCATAATGATAATGATACAATTCATTGGAGTAACAAAAATCTCGACAACAAAGTACCTTCTATAACGACAAGGCTACCATCCATTGGAGTAACAAAAATCTCAAAGACAAACTACCTTCTATAATGACTAGGCTACCACCCATTAGAGTAACAAAGATATCGAGAACGGACTACCTTCCATAATGATAATGCTACCATCCATTGGAGTACCAAAAATCTTGACAACCGACTACCTTCCATAATGACAAGGCTACCATCCATTTCAGTAACAAAAAATCTACAATAGACTATGTTCCATAATTACAAGGCTACCATCCATTGTAGTAACCAAAATCTCGACAAAAGACTACCTTGCATAATGACAAGGCTACCATCCACTGCAGTAACAAAAATCTCGACAACAGACTTCCTTCCATAATGACAAGGCTACCATCCATTGGAGTAACAAAAATCTCGAAAATAGACTACCTTCCAAAATGACAAGGCTACCATCCATTAGAGTAAAAAAAATCTCAACAACAGACAACCTTCCATAATGACAAGGCTACCATCCATTGGAGTAACAAAAATCTCGATAATAGACTACCTTCCATAATGACAAGGCTACCATCCATTGGAGTAACAAAAATATGAACAAAATACTACTTTCCATAGTGACAAGGCTACCATCCATTGGAGTGACAAAAATTACAACGACAGACTACCTTCCATAATGACAAGGCTAGTATCCATTGGAGTAAAAAAAATCTCAACAATAGACTACCTTCCCTAATTACAAGGCTACCATCCATTGGAGTAACAAAAATATCGAAAACAGACTACCTTCCATAATAACAATGCTACCATCCATTATAGTAACAAAAATCTCGAAAACAGACAACCTTCCATAATGACAAGGCTACCATCCATTGGAGTAACAAAAATTTCGACAACAGACTACCTTCCATAACGACAAGGATACCATTTATTGGAATAACAAAAATATCGAGAATATACTACCTTCCATAATGACAAGGCTACCATCCAGTTTAGTAAAAAAAATCTCAACAATAGACTACCTTCCCTAATTACAAGCCTACCATCCATTGGAGTAACAAAAATCTTGAAAACAGACTACCATCCATAATAACAAGGCTATCATCCATTAAAGTAACAAAAATCTCGAAAAGAGACAACCTTCCATAATGACAAGGCTACCATCCATTGGAGTAACAAAAATTTCGACAATAGACTATGTTCCATAATGACAAGGCTACCATCCATTGGAGTAACAAAAATCTCGACAATAGACTACCTTCCATAATGACAAGGCTACCATCTATTGGAAAAACAAAAATCTCGAGAACAGACTACCTTCCATAACGAAAAATCTACCATCCATTATAGTAACAAAAATCTCGACAATAGACTACCTTCCCTAATTACAAGGCTACCTTCCATTGGAGTAACAAAAATCTCGACAACAAACTACCTTCCATAATGACAAGGATACCATCCATTAGAGTAACAAAAATATTGACAACAAACTACCTTCCGTAATGACAAGGCTACCATCCATTGGAATAACAAAAATCTCGACAACAGACTACCTTCCATAATGACAAGGCTACCATCCATTGGAGTAACAAAAACATCGACAACAGACTACATTCCATAATGACAAGGCTACCATCCATTGGAGTAACAAAATTTTCGACAATAGACTACCATCCATAATGATAATTATACAATTCATTGGAGTAACAAAAATATCGACAATAAAGTACCTTCTATAACGACAAGGCTACCATTCATTGGAGTAACAAAAATCTCGACAACCGACTACCTTCCGTAATGACAAGGATACCATCCATTTGAGTAACAAAAAATCTACAATAGACTATGTTCCATAATTACAAGGCTACCATCCATTGTAGTAACCAAAATCTCGACAAAAGACTACCTTGCATAATGACAAGGCTAACATCCACTGTAGTAACAAAAATCTCGACAACAGACTTCCTTCCATAATGACAAGGCTACCATCCATTGGAGTAACAAAAATCTCGAAAACAGACTACCTTCCAAAATGACAAGGCTACCATCCATTAGAGTAACAAAAATCTCAACAACAGACAACCTTCCATAATGACAAGGCTACCATCCATTGGAGTAACAAAAATATCGACAATAGACTACCTTCCATAATGATAAGGCTACCATCCATTGGAGTAACAAAAATATGAACAACAGACTACCTTCCATAGTGACAAGGCTACAATCCATTGGAGTGACAAAAATCACAACGAAAGACTACCTTCCATAATGAAAAGGCTAGCATCCATTGGAGTAACAAAAATCTCGACAACAAACAACCTTCCATAATGACAAGGCTACCATACATTGGAATAACAAAAATCTCGACAACAAACTCACTTCCATAATGACAAGGCTACCATCCATTGGAGTAACAAAAACATCGACAACAAATTATGTTCCATAATGATAAGGCTAAAATCCATTGGAGTAACAAAATCCTCGACAACAGACTACCTTCCATAATGACAAGGATACCATCCATTGGAGTAACAAAAATCTCGGCAACAGACTACCTTCCATAATGACAAGGCTACCATCTATTGGAATAGCAAAATTTTTGAGAATAGACTACCTTCCATAATGACAAGGCTACCATCCCATGGAATGATAAAAATCTCAACAACATTCTACCTTCCATAATGAGAAGTCTACCATCCATTGGAGTAACAAAAATCTCGAGAACATACTACCTTCCATAATGACAAGGCTACCATCCATTGTAGTAAAAAAAATCTCGACAATAGACTACCTTCCATAATTACAAGGCTACCATCCATTGAAGTAACAAAAATCTCGAAAACAGACTACCTTCCATAATAACAAGGCTACCATCCATTAGAGTAACAAAAATCACGAAAAGAGACAACCTTCCATTATTACAAGGCTACCATCCATTGGAGTAACAAAAATTTCGACAATAGACTATATTCCATAATTACAAGGCTACCATCCATTGTAGTAACCAAAATCTCGACAAAAGACTACCTTGCATAATGACAAGGCTACCATCCACTATAGTAACAAAAATCTCGACAACAAACTTCCTTCCATAATGACAAGGCTACCATCCATTGGAGTAACAAAAATCTCCAAAACAGACAACCTTCCAAAATGACAAGGCTACCATCCATTTGAGTAACAAAAATCTCAACAACAGACAACCTTCCATAATGACAAGGTTAGCATCCATTGGAGTAACAAAAATCTCGACAATAGACTACCTTCCATAATGACAAGGCTACCATCCATTGGAGTAATAAAAATCTCGACAACAGATTACCTTCCATAATGACAAGGATACCATGTATTGGAATAACAAAAATCTCGAGAACTGACTACCTTCCCTAATTACAAGGCTACCATCCATTGGAGTAACAAAAATCTCGAAAACAGACAACCTTCCATTATGACAAGGCTACCATCCATTGGAGTAACAAAAATCTCGACAACAAACTACCTTCCATAATGACAAGGATACCATCCATTGGAGTAACAAAAATGTTGACAACAGACTACCTTCCATAATGACAAAGCTACCGTCCATTGGAATAACAAAAATCTCGACAACAGACTACCTTCCATAATGACAAGGCTACCATCCATTGAAGTAACAAAAACATCAACAACAAACTACATTCCATAATGACAAGGCTACCATCCATTGGAGTAACCAAATTATCGACAATAGACTACCATCCATAATGGTAATGATACAATTCATTGGAGTAACAAAAATCTCGACAACAAAGTACCTTCTATAACGACAAGGCTACCATCCATTGGAGTAACAAAAATCTCGACGACAAACTTCCTTCTATAATGACTAGGCTACCACCCATTGGAGTAACAAAGATATCGAGAACGAACTACTTTCCATAATGATAATGCTACCATCCATTGGAGTAACAAAAATCTCGAAAACAGACTACCTTCCAAAATGACAAGGCTACCATCCATTAGAGTAACAAAAATCTCAGCAACAGACAACCTTCCATAATAACAAGGCTACCATCCATTGGAGTAACAAAAATCTCGACAATAGACTACCTTCCATAATGACAAGGCTACCATCCATTGGAGTAACAAAAATATGAACAAATGACTACCTTCCATAGTGACAAGGCTACCATCCATTGGAGTGACAGAAATCACAACGACAGACTACCTTCCATAATGACAAGGCTAGCATCCATTGGAGTAACAAAAATCTCGACAAAAAACTACCTTCCATAATGACAAGGCTACAATCCATTGAAGTAACAAAAATCTCGACGACAGACTACCTTCCATAATGACAAGGCTACAATCCATTGGAGTAACAAAAATCTCGATAACAAACTCACTTCCATAATGACAAGGCTACCATCCATTGGAGTAACAAAAACATCGACAAGAGATTATGTTCCATAATGATAAGGCTAAAATCCATTGGAGTAACAAAATTCTCGACAACAGACTACCTTTCATAATGACAAGGATACCATCTATTGGAGTAACAAATATCTCGGCAACAGACTACCTTCCATAATGACAAGGCTACCATCTATTGGAATAATAAATTTTTTGAGAAAAGACTACCTTCCATATTGACAAGGCAACCATCCAATGGAATGACAAAAATCTCAACAACATTCTACCTTCCATAATGAAAAGTCTACCATCCATTGGAGTAACAAAAATCTCGACAACAGACTACCTTCCATAATGACAAGGATACCATTTATTGGAATAACAAAAATCTCGAGAACATACTACCTTCCATAATGACAAGGCTACCATCCATTGTAGTAAAGAAAATCTTGACAATAGACTACCTTCCCTAATTACAAGGCTACCATCCATTGGAGTAACAAAAATCTCGAAAACAAACTACCTTCCATAATAACAAGGCTACCATCCATTAGAGTAACAAAAATCTCGAAAATAGACAACCTTCCATAATTACAAGGCTACCATCCATTGGAGTAACAAAAATTTCGACAACAGACTAACTTCCATAATGACAAGGCTACCATCCATTGGAGTAACAAAAATCTCGACAATAGACTACCTTCCATAATGACAAGGCTACCATCCATTGGAGTAACAAAAATCTCGAAAACAGACTACCTTCCAAAATGACAAGGCTACCATCCATTCGAGTAAAAAAAATCACAACAACAAACAACCTTCCATAATGACAAGGCTACCATCCATTGGAGTAAAAAAATCTCGACAATAGACTACCTTCCATAATGACAAGGCTACCATCCATTGGAGTAACAAAAATCTCGACAACAGACTACCTTCCATAATGACAAGGATACCATCCATTAGAGTAAGAAAAATCTCAACAATAGACAACCTTCCATAATGACAAATCTACCATCCATTATAGTAACAAAAATCTCGACAATAGACTACCTTCCATAATGACAAGGCTACCATCCATTGGAGTAACAAAAATATGAACAACTGACAACCTTCCATAATGACAAGGCAACCATCCAATGGAATGACAAAAATCTCAACAACATTCTACTTCCATAATGAGAAGTCTACCATCCATTGGAGTAACAAAAATCTCGACAACAGACTACCTTCCATAATGACAAGGATACCATTTATTAGAATAACAAAAATCTCGAGAACATACTACCTTCCATAATGACAAGGCTATCGTCCATTGTAGTAAAGAAAATCTTGACAATAGACTACCTTCCCTGTTTACAAGGCTACCATCCATTGGAGTAACAAAAATCTCGAAAACAGACTACCTTCCATAATAACAAGGCTACAATCCATTAGAGTAACAAAAATCTCGAAAACAGACAACCTTCCATAATTACAAGGCTACCATCCATTGGAGTAACAAAAATTACGACAACAGACTAACTTCCATATTGACAAGGCTACCATCCATTGGAGTAACAAAAATCTCGACAATAGACTACCTTCCATAATGATAAGGCTACCATCCATTGGAGTAACAAAAATCTCGACACAGACTTCCTTCCATAATGACAAGGCTACCATCCATTGGAGTAACAAAAATCTAGAAAACAGACTACCTTCCAAAATGACAAGGCTACCATCCATTCGAGTAAAAAAAATCACAACAACAAACAACCTTCCATAATGACAAGGCTACCATCCATTGGAGTAAAAAAAATCTCAACAATAGACTACCTTCCATAATGATAAGGCTACCATCCATTGGAGTAAAAAAAATCTCGACAACAGACTACCTTCCATAATGACAAGGATACCATCTATTGGAATAACAAAAATCTTGAGAATAGACTACCTTCCATAATGACAAATCTACCATCCATTATAGTAACAAAAATCTCGACAATAGACTACCTTCCCTTATTACAAGGCTACCATCCATTAGAGTAACAATTATATCGACAACAGACTACCTTCCATAATGACAAGGATACCATCCATTGGAGTAAAAAAAATATTGACAACATACTACCTTCCATAATGACAAGGCTACCATCCATTGGAATAACAAAAATCTCGACAACAGACTACCTTCCATAATGACAAGGCTACCATCCATTGAAGTAACAAAAACATCTACAACAGAATACATTCCATAATGACAAGGCTACCATCCATTGGAGTAACAAAATTATCGACAATAGACTACCTTCCATAATGATAATGATACAATTCATTGGAGTAACAAAAATCTCGACAATAAAGTACCTTCTATAACGACAAGGCTACCATCCATTGGAGTAACAAAAATCTCGACGACAAACTACCTTCTATAATGACTAGGCTACCACCCATTGGAGTAACAAAGATATCGAGAACGGACTACCTTCCATAATGATAATGCTACCATCCATTGGAGTAACAAAAATATCGACAACCGACTACCTTCCATAATGACAAGGCTACCATCCATTTGAGTAACAAAAAATCTACAATAGACTATGTTCCATAATTACAAGGCTACCATCCATTATAGTAACCAAAATCTCGACAAAAGACTACCTTGCATAATGACAAGGCTACCATCCACTGTAGTAAAAAAAATCTCGACAACAGACTTCCTTCCATAATGTCAAGGCTACCATCCATTGGAGTAACAAAAATCTCGAAAACAGACTACCTTCCAAAATGACAAGGCTACCATCCATTAGAGTAAGAAAAATCTCAACAACAGACAACCTTCCATAATGACAAGGCTACCATCCATTCGAGTAACAAAAATCTCGACAATAGACTACCTTCCATAATGACAAGGCTACCATCCATTGGAGTAACAAAAATATGAACAACTGACTACCTTCCATAGTGACAAGGCTACCATCCATTGGAGTGACAGAAATCACAACGACAGACTACCTTCCATAATGACAAGGCTAGCATCCATTGGAGTAACAAAAATCTCGACAAAAAACTACCTTCCATAATGACAAGGCTACAATCCATTGAAGTAAGAAAAATCTCGACGACAGACTACCTTCTATAATTACAAGGCTACAATCCATTGGAGTAACAAAAATCTCGATAACAAACTCACTTCCATAATGACAAGGCTACCATTCATTGGAGTAACAAAAACATCGACAAGAGATTATGTTCCATAATGATAAGGCTAAAATCCATTGGAGTAACAAAATTCTCGACAACAGACTACCTTTCATAATGACAAGGATACCATCCATTGGAGTAACAAAAATCTCGGCAACAGACTACCTTCCACAATGACAAGGCTACCATCTATTGGAATAACAAAATTTTTGAGAAAAGACTACCTTCCATAATGACAAGGCAACCATCCAATGGAATGACAAAAATCTCAACAACATTCTACCTTCCATAATGAGAAGTCTACCATCCATTGGAGTAACAAAAATCTCGACAATAGACTACCTTCCATAATGACAAGGATACCATTTATTGGAATAACAAAAATCTCGAGAACATACTACCTTCCATAATGACAAGGCTACCATCCATTGTAGTAAAGAAAATCTTGACAATAGACTACCTTCCCTAATTACAAGGCTACCATCCATTGGAGTAACAAAAATCTCGAAAACAGACTACCTTCCATAATAACAAGGCTACCATCCATTAGAGTAACAAAAATCTCGATAACAGACAACCTTCCATAATGACAAGGCTACCATCCATTGGAGTAACAAAAATCTCGACAATAGACTACCCTCCATAATGATAAGGCTACCATCCATTGGAGTAACAAAAATCTCGACAACAGACTTCCTTCCATAATGATAAGGCTACCATCCATTGGAGTAACAAAAATCTCGAAAATAGACTACCTTCCAAAATGACAAGGCTACCAACCATTGGAGTAACAAAAATCTCGACAACAGACTACCTTCCATAATGACAAGGATACCATCTATTAGAATAACAAAAATCTCGAGAACAAACTACCTTCCATAATGACAAATCCAACATCCATTATAGTAACAAAAATCTCGACAATAGACTACCTTCCCTAATTACAAGGCTACCATCCATTGGAGTATCAATAATCTCGACAACAGACTACCTTCCATAATGACAAGGATACCATCCATTGGAGTAAAAAAAATATTGACAACAAACTACCTTCCATAATGACAAGGCTACCATCCATTGGAATAACAAAAATCTCGACAATAGACTACCTTCCATAATGACAAAGCTACCATCCATTGAAGTAACAAAAACATCTACAACAGACTACATTCCATAATGACAAGGCTACCATCCATTGGAGTAACAAAATTATCGACAATAGACTACCATCCATAATGATAATGATACAATTCATTGGAGTAACCAATATCTGGACAATAAAGTACCTTCTATAACGACAAGGTTACCATCCATTGGAGTAACAAAAATATCTACGACTAACTACCTTCTATAATGACTAGGCTACCACCCATTGGAGTAACAAAGATATTGAGAACGGACTACCTTCCATAATGATAATGCTACCATCCATTGGAGTAATAAAAATCTCGACAACTAACTACCTTCCATAATGACAAGGCTACCATCCATTTGAGTAACAAAATATCTACAATAGACTATGTTCCATAATTACAAGGATACCATCCATTGTAGTAACCAAAATCTCGACAAAAGACTACCTTGCATAATGACAAGGCTACCATCCACTGTAGTAACAAAAATCTCGACAACAGACTTCCTTCCATAATGACAAGGCTACCATCCATTGGAGTAACAAAAATCTCGAAAACAGACTACCTTCCAAAATGACAAGGCTTCCATCCATTAGAGTAACAAAAATCTCAACAACAGACAACCTTCCATAATGACAAGGCTACCATCCATTGGAGTAACAAAAATCTCGACAATAGACTACCTTCCATAATGATAAGGCTACCATCCATTGGAGTAACAAAAATATGAACAACAGACTACCTTCCATAGTGACAAGGCTACCATCCATTGGAGTGATAGAAATCACAAAGACAGACTACCTTCCACAATGACAAGGCTAGCATCCATTAAAGTAAAAAAAATCTCGAGAACAAACTACCTTCCATAATGACAAGGCTATAATCCATTGGAGTAACAAAAATATCAACAACAGACTACCTTCCATAAAGACAAGGCTACCATACATTGGAATAACAAAAATCTCGACAACAAACTCACTTCCATAATGACAAGGCTACCAACCATTGGAGTAACAAAAACATCGACAACAGATTATGTTCCATAATGATAAGTCTAAAATCCACTGGAGTAACAAAATTCTCGACAACAGACTACCTTCCATAATGACAAGGATACCATCCATTGGAGTAACAAAAATCTCGGTAACAGACTACCTTCCATAATGACAAGGCTACCATCTATTGGAATAGCACAAATTTTGAGAACAGACTACCTTCCATAATGACAAGGCTACCGTCCCATGGAATGATAAAAATTTCAACAACATTCTACCTTCCATAATGAGAAGTCTACCATCCATTGAAGTAAAAAAAATCTAGACAATAGACTACCTTCCCTAATTACAAGGCTACCATCCATTTGAGTAACAAAAATCTCGAAAACAGACTACCTTCCATAATAACAAGGCTACCATCCATTAGAGTAACAAAAATCTCGAAAATAGACAACCTTCCATAATGACAAGGCTACCATCCATTGGAGTAACAAAAACATCGACAATAGACTATGTTCCATAATGACAAGGCTACCATCCATTGTAGTAACCAGAATCTCGACAAAAGACTACCTTGCATAATGACAAGGCTACCATCCACTGTAGTATCAAAAATCTCGACAACAGACTTCCTTCCATAATGACAAGGCTACCATCCATTGGAGTAACAAAAATCTCGAAAACAGACTACCTTCCAAAATGGCAAGGCTACCAGCCATTCGAGTAACAAAAATCTCAACAACAGACAACCTTCCATAATGACAAGGCTACCATCCATTGGAGTAACAAAAATCTCGACAATAGACTACCTTCCATAATGATAATGCTACCATCCACTGGAGTAACAAAAATCTCGACAACAGACTACCTTCCATAATGACAAGGATACCATCTATTGGAATAACAAAAATCTCGAGAACAGACTACCTTCCATAATGACAAATCTACCATCCATTATAGTAACAAAAATCTCGACAATAGACTACCTTCCCTAATTACAAGGCTACCATCCATTGGAGTAACAAAAATATCGAAAACAGACTACCTTCCGTAATAACAAGGCTACCATCCATTAGTGTAACAAAAATCTCGAAAACAGACAACCTTCCATAATGACAAGGCTACCATCCATTAGAGTAACAAAAATCTCGACAACAGACTACCTTCCATAATGACAAGGATACCATCCATTGGAGTAACAAAAATATTGACAACAGACTACCTTCCATAATGACAAGGCTACCGTCCATTGGAATAACAAAAATCTCGACAACAGACTACCTTCCTTAATGACAAGGCTACCATCCATTGGAGTAACAAAAATCACGACAACATACTACCTTCCATAATTACAAGGATACCATCCATTGGAGTAACAAAAATAACAACAAGAACTACCTTCCATAATGACAAGGCTACCATCCATTGGAGTAAAAAAAATATCAACAAGAGACTACCTTCCATAATTACAAGGCTACCATCCTTTGGAGTAACAAAAATCTCGACAACTGACTACCTTCCATAATGATAAGGCTACCATCCATTTGAGTAACAAAGATATCGAAAACATAGTACCTTCCATAATGACAAGGCTACCATCCATTGGAGTAACAAAAATCACGACAACATACTACCTTCCATAATGACAAGGCTACCTACCATTGGAGTAACAAAAATCACGACAAGAGACTACCTTCCATAATGACAAGGCTACCATCCATTGGAATAACAAAAATCTCGAAAACAAACTACCTTCCATAATGACAAGGCTACCATCCATTAGAGTAACAAAAATCTGGACAACATACTACCTTCCATAATTACAAGGCTACCATCCATTGGAATAACAACAATATCAACAATAGACTACCTTCCATAATGACAAGGTTACCATACATTGGAGTATAAAAATTTTGGACAACAGACTACCTTCCATAATGACAAGGCTACCATCCATTGGAGTTATAAAAATCTCGACAACAGACTACCTTCCATAATTACTAAGCTACCATCCATTGGAGTAACCATAATCGGGACAACAGACTACCTTCCATAATGACAAGGCTACAATCCATTGGAGTAAAAAAAATATCAACAGGAGTCTACCTTCCATAATGACAAGGCTACCATCCTTTGGAGTAACAAAAATCTCGACAACAGACAACCTTCCATAATGACATGGCTACCGTCCATTTGAGTAACAAAGATATCAACAACATAGTACCATCCATAATGACAAGGATACCATCCATTGGAGTAACATAAATCACGACAACATACTTCCTTCCATAATGACAAGGATACCATCCATTGGAGTAAAAAAATATCAACAAGAGACTACCTTCCATAATTACAAGGCTACCATCATTTGGAGTAACAAAAATCTCGACAACATACTACCTTCCATAATGACAAGGCTACCTTCCATTGGACTAACAAAAATCACGACAATAGACTACCTTCCATAATGACAAGGCTACCATCCTTTGGAATAACAAAAATATTGACAACAGACTACCTTCCAAAATGACAAGGCTACCATCCATTAGAGTAACAAAATGATGGACAACAGACTACCTTCCATAATTACAAGGCTACCATCCATTGGAATAAAAACAATATCAATAATAAACTGCCTTCCATAATGACAAGGTTACCATACATTGGAGTATAAAAATTTTGGACAACAGACTACCTTCCATAATGATAAGGCTACCATCTATTGGAGTTATAAAAATCTCGACAACTGACTACCTTCCATAATTACTTAGCTACCATCCATTGGAGTAACAAAGTTATCGACAACAGACAATCTTCCATAATTCGAGGGTACAATCCATTGGAGTAAAAATAATCGGGACAACAAACTACCTTCCATAATGACAAGGCTACCATCCATTGGAGTAACAAAAATATCAAAAAGATGAAACTTTCCATAATGACAAGGCTACCATCCTTTGGAGTAACAAAAATATCAACAAGAGACTACCTTCCATAATTACAAGGCTACCATCCTTTGGAGTAACAAAAATCTCGACAACAGACTACCTTCCATAATGATAAGGCTATCATCCATTTGAGTAACAAAGATATCTAAAACATAGTACCTTCCATAATGACAAGGCTACCATCCATTGGAGTAACAAAAATCACGACAACATACTACCTCCCATAATGACAAGGCTACCTACCATTGGAGTAACAAAAATCACGACAATAGACTACCTTCCATAATGACAAGGCTACCATCCATTGGAATAACAAAAATCTCGAAAACAGACTACCTTCCAAAATGACAAGGCTACCATCCATTAGAGTAACAAAAATCTGGACAACATACTACCTTCCATAATTACAAGGCTACCATCCATTGGAATAACAACAATATCAACAATAGACTACCTTCCATAATGACAAGGTTACCATACATTGGAGTATAAAATTTTTGGACATTAGACTACCTTCCATAATGACAAGGCTACCATCCATTGGAGTTATAAAAATCTCGAAAACAGACTACCTTCCATAATTACTAAGCTACCATCCATTGGATTAACAATGTTATCGACAACAAACTACCTTCCGTAATTACAAGGCTACAATCCATTGGAGTAACAATAATCGGGACAACAGACTACCTTCCATAATGACAAGGCTACAATCCATTGGAGTAACAAAAATATCAACAGGAGTCTACCTTCCATAATGACAAGGCTACCATCCTTTGGAGTAACAAAAATCTCGACAACAGACAACCTTCCATAATGACATGGCTACCGTCCATTTGAGTAACATAGATATCAACAACATAGTACCATCCATAATGACAAGGATACCATCCATTGGAGTAACAAAAATCACGACAACATACTTCCTTCCATAATGACAAGGATACCATCCATTGGAGTAAAAAAAAATCAACAAGAGACTACCTTCCATAATTACAAGGCTACCATCCTTTGGAGTAACAAAAATCTCGACAACAGACTACCTTCCATAATGATAAGGCTACCATCCATTTGAGTAACAAAGATATCGACAACATACTACTTTCCATAATGACAAGGCTACCATCCATTGGAGTAACAAAAATCACGACAACATACTACCTTCCATAATGACAAGGCTACCTTCCATTGGAGTAACAAAAATCACGAGAATAGACTACCTTCCATAATGACAAGACTACTTTCCATAATTACAAGGCTACCATCAATTGGAATAAAAACAATATCAACAATAGACTATCGTCCATAATGACAAGGTTACCATACATTGGAGTATAAATTTTTTGGACAACAGACTAACTTCCATAATGACAAGGCTACCATCCATTGGAGTTATAAAAATCTCGACAATGGACTACCTTCCATAATTACTAAGCTACCATCCATTGGAGTAACAATGTTATCGACAAAAGACTATCTTCCATAATTACAAGGCTATAATCCATTGGAGTAACAATAATCGGGACAATAGACTACTTTCCATAATGACAAGGATACCATCCATTGGAATAACAAAAATATCAACAATAGACTACCTTCCATAATGACAGGGCTACCATCCATTGGAGTAACAAAAATATCAACAAGAGACTACCTTCCATAATTACAAGGCTACCATCCATTGGATTAACAAAAATCACGACAACATACTACCTTACATAATGACAAGGCTACCTTCCATAGGAGTAACAAAAATCACGACAACATACTACCTTCCATAATTACAAGGCTACCATCCTTTGGAATAACAAAAATCTCGACAACAGACTACCTTCCATAACGACAAGGCTACCATCCATTAGAGTAACAAAAATATGGACAACAGACTACCTTCCATAACTACAAGGCTACCATCCATTGGAATAAAAACAATATCAATAATAGACTACCTTCCATAATGACAAGGTTACCATACATTGGAGTGTAAAAGTTTTGGACAACAGACTACCTTCCATAATGATAAGGCTACCATCCATTGGAGTTATAAAAATCTCGACAACTGACTACCTTCCATAATTACTTGGCTACCATCCATTGGAGTAACAATGTTATCGACAACAGACAATCTTCCATAATTCGAGGGTACATTCCATTGGAGTAAAAATATTCGGGACAACAAACTACCTTCCATAATGACAAGGCTACCATCCATTGGAGTAACAAAAATATCAACAAGAGTCTATCTTCCATAATGACAAGGCTACCATCCTTTGGAGTAACAAAAATCTCGACAACAGACAACCTTCCATAATGACATGGCTACTGTCCATTTGAGTAACAAAGATATCAACAACATAGTACCATCCATAATGACAAGGCTACCATCCATTGGAGTAACAAAAATCACGACAACATACTACCTTCCATAATGACAAGGCTACCATCCATTGGAGTAACAAAAATCACGACAACATACTACCTTCCATAATGACAAGGCTACCTTCCATCGGAGTAACAAAAATGAAGACAATAGACTACCTTCCATAATGAAAAGTCTACCATCCATTAGAGTAACAAAAATCTGGACAACAGACTACCTTCCATAATTACAAGGCTACCATCCATTGGAATAAAAACAATATCAACAATAGACTACTTCCATAATGACAAGGTTACCATACATTGGAGTATAAAATTTTTTGACAACCGACTACCTTCCATAATGACAAGGCTACCATCCATTGGAGTTATAAAAATCTTGGCAACAGACTACCTTCCATAATTACTAAGCTACCATCCATTGGAGTAACAATGTTATCGACAACAGACTACTTTCCATAATGACAAGGCTACCATCCTTTGGAGTAACTAAAATCTCGACAACAGACAACCTTCCATAATGACATGGCTACCGTCCATTTGAGTAACAAAGATATCGACAACATAGTACCTTCCATAATGACAAGGCTACCATCCATTGGAGTAACAAAAATTACGACAACTTACTACCTTCCATAATGACAAGGATACCATCCATTGGAGTAACAAAAATGTCAACAAGAGACTACCATCCATAATGACAGGGCTACCATCCATCGGATAACAAAAATATCAACAAGAGACTACCTTCCATAATTACAAGGCTACCATCCTTTGGAGTAACAAAAATCTCGTCAACAGAATAACTTCCATAATTATAAGGCTACCATCCATTTGAGTAACAAAGATATCAATAAAATAGTACCTTCTATAATGAAAAGGCTACCATCCATTGGAGTAACAAAAATCACGACAACATACTACCTTCCATAATGACAAGGCTACCTTCCATTGGAGTAACAAAAATCACGACAATAGACTATATTCCATAATGACAAGGATACCATCCATTGGAGTAATAAAAATCACGACAACATACTACCTTCCATAATTACAAGGATACCATCCATTGGAGTAACAAAAATATCAACAAGAGACTACCTTCCATAATGACAAGGCTACCATCCATTAGAGTAACAAAAATATCAACAAGACACTACCTTCCATAATTACAAGGCTACCATCCTTTGGAGTAACAAAAATCTCGACAATAGACTACCTTCCATAATGATAAGGCTGCCATCCATTTGAGTAACAAAGATATCGACAACATAGTACCTTCCATAATGACAAGGCTACCGTCCATTGGAGTAATAAAAATCACGACAACATACTACCTTCCATAATGACAAGGCTACCTTCCATCGGAGTAACAAAAATCACGACAATAGACTACCTTCCATAATGAAAGGTCTACCATCCATTGGAATAACTAAAATCTCGACAATAGACTACCTTCCATAATGACAAGGCTACCATCCATTAGAGTAACAAAAATTTTGACCACAGACTACCTTCCATAATGACAAGGCTACCATCCATTGGAGTTATAAAAATCTCGACAACGGACTACCTTCCATAATTACTAAGCTACCATCCGTTGGAGTAACAATGTTATCGACAACAGACTACCTTCCATAATAACAAGGCTACAATCCATTGGAGTAAAAATAATCGGGACAACAGACTACCTTCCATAATGACAAGGCTACCATCCATTGGAGTAACAAAAATATCAACAAGAGACTACTTTCCATAATGAAAAGGCTACCATCATTTGGAGTAACAAAAATCTCGACAACAGACAACCTTCCATAATGACATGGCTACCGTCCATTTGAGTAACAAAGATATCGTCAACATAGTACCTTCCATAATGATAAGGCTATCATCCATTGGAGTAACAAAAATCACGACAACATACTACCTTCCATAATGACAAGGATACCATCCATTGGAGTAACAAAAATATCAACAAGAGACTACCTTCCATAATGACAGGGCTACCATCCATTGGAATAACAAAAATATCAACAAGAGACTACCTTCCATAATTACAAGGTTACCATCCTTTGGTGTAACAATAACCTCAAAAACTGACTACCTTCCATAATGATAAGGCTACCATCCATTTGAGTAACAAAGATATCGACAACATAGTACCTTCCATAATAACAAGGCTACCATCCATAGGAGTAACAAAAATCATGACAACATACTACCTTCCGTAATGATAAGGCTACCTACCATTGGAGTAACAAAAATCACGACAATAGACTACTTTCAATAATGACAAGGCTACCATCCATTGGAATATCAAAAATCTCGACAACAGACTAACTTCCATAATGACAAGGCTACCATCCATTAGAGTAGCAAAAATCTGGACAACAGACTACCTTCCATAATTACAAGGCTACCATCCATTGGAATAACAACAATATCAACAATAGACTACCTTCCATAATGACAAAGTTACCATACATTGGAGTATAAAAGTTTTGGACAACAGACTACCTTCCATAATGACAAGGCTACCATCCATTGGAGTTATAAAAATCTCGACAACAGACTACCTTCCATAATTACTAAGCTACCATCCATTGGAGTAATAATGTTATCGACAACAAACTACCTTCCATAATTACAAGGCTACAATCCATTGGAGTAACAATAATCGGGACAACAGACTACCTTCCATAATGCAAAGGCTACCATCCATTGGAGTAACAAAAATATCAACAAGAGACTAGCTTCCATAATGACAAGGCTACCATCCTTTGGAGTTACAAAAATCTCGACAACAGACAACCTTCCATAATGACACGGCTACCGTCCATTTGAGTAACAAAGATATCGACAATATAGTACCTTCAATAATGACAAGGCTACCGTCCATTGGAGTAACAAAAATCACGACAACATACTTCCTTCCATAATGACAAGGCTACCTTCCATCGGAGTAACAAAAATCACGACAATAGACTACCTTCCATAATGAAAGGTCTACCATCCATTGGAATAACAAAAATCTCGACAATAGACTACCTTTCATAATGACAAGGCTACCATCCATTAGAGTAACAAAAATCTGGACAAAAGACTACCTTCCATAATTACAAGGCTACCATCCATTGGAATAAAAACAATATCAACAATAGACTACCTTCCATAAAGACAAGGTTACCATACATTGGAGTATAAATTTTTTTGACTCTAGACTACCTTCCATAATGACAAGGCTACCATCCATTGGAGTTACAAAAATCTCGATAACGGACTACCTTCTATAATTACTAAGCTACCATCCGTTAGAGTAACAATGTTATCGACAACAGACTACCTTCCATAATAACAAGGCTACAATCCATTGGAGTAAAAATAATCGGGACAACAGACTAACTTCCATAATGACAAGGCTACCATCCATTGGAGTAACAAAAATATCAACAAGAGACTACTTTCCATAATGACAAGGCTACCATCCTTTGGAGTAACAAAAATCTCGACAATAGACAACCTTCCATAATGACATGGCTACCGTCTATTTGAGTAACAAAGATATCGTCAACATAGTACCTTCCATAATGATAAGGCTATCATCCATTGGAGTAACAAAAATCACGACAACATACTACCTTCCATAATGACAAGGATACCATCCATTGGAGTAACAAAAATATCAACAAGAGACTACCTTCCATAATGACAGGGCTACCATCCATTGGAGTAACAAAAATATCAACAAGAGACTACCTTTCATAATTACAAGGTTACCATCCTTTGGTGTAACAATAACCTCAAAAACTGACTACCTTCCATAATGATAAGGCTACCATCCATTTGAGTAACAAAGATATCGACAACATAGTACCTTACATAAAGACAAGGCTACCATCCATAGGAGTAACAAAAATCATGACAACATACTACCTTCCATAATGACAAGGCTACCTACCATTGGAGTAACAAAAATCACGACAATAGACTACCTTCCATAATGACAAGGGTACCATCCATTGGAATATCAAAAATCTCGACAACAGACTACCTTCCATAATGACAAGGCTACCATCCGTTAGAGTAGCAAAAATCTGGACAACAGACTACCTTCCATAATTACAAGGCTACCATCCATTGGAATAACAACAATATCAACAATAGACTACCTTCCATAATGACAAGGTTACCATACATTGGAGTATAAAATTTTTGGACAACAGACTACCTTCCATAATGACAAGGCTACCATCCATTGGAGTTATAAAAATCTCGACAACAGACTACCTTCCATAATTACTAAGCTACCATCCATTGGAGTAATAATGTTATCGACAAGAGACTAGCTTCCATGATGACAAGGCTACCATCCATTGGAGTAACAAAAATATCAACAAGAGACTAGCTTCCATAATGACAAGGCTACCATCCTTTGGAGTTACAAAAATCTCGACAACAGAGAACCTTCCATAATGACATGGCTACCGTCCATTTGAGTAACAGATATCGACAATATAGTACCTTCCATAATGACAAGGCTACCATCCATTGGAGTAACAAAAATCACGACAACATACTTCCTTCCATAATGACAAGGATACCATCCATTGGAGTTATAAAAATCTCGACAACAAACTACCTTCTATAATTACTAAGCTACCATCCATTGGAGTAACAATGTTATCGACAACAAACTATCTTCCATAATTACAAGGCTATAATCCATTGGAGTAACAATAATCGGGACAATAGACTACCTTCCATAATGACAAGGCTACCATCCATTGGAGTAACAAAAATATCAACAAGAGACCACCTTACATAATGACAGGGCTTCCATCCTTTGGAGTAACAAAAATCTCGACAACAGACAACCTTCCATAGTGACATGGCTACCATCCATTTGAGTAACAAAGATATTGACAACATAGTACCTTCCATAATGACAAGGCTACCATCCATTGGAATAACAAAAATCACGACAACATACTACCTTCCATAATGACATGGATACCATCCATTGGACTAACAAAAATATCATCAAGAGAATACCTTCCATAATGACAAGGCTACCATCCATTTGAGTACCAAAATCCCAACAACGAACTACCTTCCATAATGACCAGGCTACCATCCATTATTGTAACAAAATCTCAACAACGAACTAGCTTCCGTAATCACAAGGCTATCATCCATTGGTGTAACAAAAATCTCGACAACATACTACCTTCCATAATGACAACACTACCATTCAATGAAGTAACAAACATCTATCCAACATACTACCTTCCATAATGACAAGGGTACCATGCATTGTAGTAACAAAAATCTCGACAACAGACTACCTTCCGTAATGACAAGTCTACAATCCATTGGAATAACAAAAATCTCGACACCAGACTTCCTTCCATAATGACAAGGCTACAATCCAATGGAGAAACAAAAATCTCGACAACATAATACCTTCCATAATGACATGGCTACCATCCAATGGAGTAACAAAAATCAAGACAACGAACTACCTTCCATAATGACAAGGCTACCATCCATTAGAATAACAAAAATCTCAACAAGAGACTACCTTCCATAATGACAACACATCCATCCAATGGAGTAACAAAAATATCGACAACAGACTACCTTCCATAATGACCAGGCTACCATCCATTAGAGTAACAAAAATCTGGACAACAGACTACCTTCCATAATGACAAGGCTACCATCCATTGGAGTAACAAAAATATCAAAAAGACTACCTTCCATAATGACAAGGCTACCATCCAATGGAGTAACAAAAATCTCGATAATAGACTACCATCCATAATGACTAGGATACCATCCATTGGAGTATAAAAATTTTGGACAACAAACTACCTTCCATAATGACAAGGCTACCATCCATTGGAGTAACAAAAATCTCGACGACAGACTACCTTCCATAATGACTAGGCTACCATCCATTGGAGTATAAAAAATTTGGACAACAGACTACCTTCCATAATGACAAGGCTACCATTCATTGGAGTAACTAAAATCTCGACAACAGACTACCTTCCATAATGACTAGGCTACCACCCATCGGAGTGTCAAAGATATCGATAACATACTACCTTCCATAACGACAAGGCTACAATCCATTGGAGTAACAAAAATCACGACAACAGACTACCTTCCATAATGACAAGGCTACTATCAATTGGAGTAAAAAAAATCAAGACAATAGACTACCTTCCATAATGACAAGGCTACCATCCATTGGAATAACAAAAATCTCGACAACAGACTAACTTTCATAATGACAAGGCTACCATCGAATGGAGTAACGAAAATCTAGACAACATACTACCTTCCATAATGACAAGGCTACTATCCATTGGAGTTACAAAAATCTCGACAACAGACTACCTTCCATAATGACAATGGTACCATCCATTGGAGGAAAAAAAATATCGACAATAGACTACTTTCCATAATGACAAGTCTACAATCCATTGGAATAACAAAAATCTCGACAACAGATTCCTTCCATAATGACAAGGCTACCATCGAATGGAGTAACAAAAATCTCGACAACAGACTACCTTCTATAATGAAAAGTCTACAATCTATTGGAGTAACAAAAATCTAAACAACAGACTACCTTCCATAATGACAAGCATACCATCCATTTGAGTAACAAAAATCAGGACAACAAACTACCTTCTATAATGACAAGGCTTCCAACAATTGGAGTAACAAAAATGTCAACAAGACACTACCTTCCCTAAAGACAAGGCTACCATCCATTGGAGTAACAAAGATATCGACAACATACTACCTAACATAATGACAAGGCTACAATCAATTGGAGTAACAAAAATCACGATAACAAACTACCTTCAATAATGACAAGGCTACCATCCATTGGAATAACAAAAAACTCGACAACAAACTACCATCCATAATGACAATGCTACCATCCAATGGAGTAACAAAAATATCGACAACAAATTACCTTCCATAATGACAAGGCTACCATTCATTAGAGTAACAATAATTTGGACAACAGACTACCTTCCATAATGACAAGGCTACCATCCAATGGAGTAACAAAAATCTCGACCACAGAATACATTTCATAATGATGAGGCCTACATCCATTGGAGTATAAAAAATTTGGAAAACAGACTACCTTCCATAATGTCAAGGCTACCATCCATTGGAGTAACAAAAATCTCACCAATAGACTCCCTTCCATAATTACTATGCTACCATCCATTGGAGTAACAAAGATATTGACAAAAGACTACCTTCCATAATGACAAGGATACAATACTTGTATTAATAAAAATCTCGACAACAGACTACCTTCCATAATGACAAGGCTACCATCCATTGTAGTAACAAAAATCTCGACAACAAACTACCTTCCATAATGACAAGGCTACCATCCATTGGAATAAGAAAAATCTCGACAACAGCCTACCTTCCATAATGAGAAGTCTACCATCCATTGGAATAACAAACATCTCGACAGCAGACTACCTTCCATAATGACAAGGCTACAATCCAATGGAATAACAAAAATCTCGACAACAAACTACCTTCCATAATGACAAGTCTACCATCCATTGGAGTAACTAAAATCTGAACAAGAGACTACCTTCTATAATGACAAGGCTACCATCCATTGGAGTAATAGAAATCACAACGACAAAGTACCTCCCATAATGACAAGAATACCATCCATTAGAGTAACAAAAATCGGGACAATAGACTGCCTTCCATAATGACAAGTATACCATCCATTGGAGTAACAAAAATATCAACAAGAGAATACCTTCCATAATGACAAGGCTACCATCCAATGGAGTAACAAAAATCTCGACAACATACTACTTTTCATAATGACTAGGCTACCATCCATTGGAGTATAAAAAATTTGGACAACAGATTACCTTCCATAATGATAAGGGTACCATCCATAGGAGTAACAAAAATCTCGACAAGAGACTACCTTCCATAATGACAAGTCTACCATCCATTGGAGTAACAAAAATCTGAACAACAGACTATCTTCCATAATGAGAAGGCTACCATGCATTGGAGTAATAGAATCACAACGACAGACTACCTTCCATAATGACAAGGATACCATCCATTGGAGTAACAAAAATATAAACAAGAGACTACCTTCCATAATGACAAGGGTACCATCCATTGGAGTAACAAAAATCTCGACAACAGACTACCTTCCATAATGTGAAGGCTACCATCTATTGGAGTCACAAAAATCTCGACAAAAGACTACCTTCCATAATGACAAGTCTACCATCCATTAGAGTAAAAGAAATCATAACGATAGACTACCTTCCATAATGACAAGGCTACCATCCAATTGAGTAACAAAAATATCGACAACAAACTACTTTTCATAATGACTAGGCTACCATCCATTGGAGTATAAAAAATTTGGACAACAAACTACCTTCCATAATGACAAGGGTACCATCCATTGGAGTAACAAAAATCTCGACAACATACTACCTTCCATAATGTGAAGGCTACAATCTATTGGAGTAACAAAAATATCGACAAAAGACTACCTTCCATAATGACAAGTCTACCATCCATTGGAGTAACAGAAATCACAACGATAGACTACCTTCCATAATGAAAAGACTACCATCCATTAGAGTAACAAAAATCGGGACAACAAACTACCTTCCATAATGACAAGGCTACCATCCATTGGAGTAACAAAAATCTCAACAAAAGACTACCTTCCATAATGACAAGGCTACAATCCAATGGACTAACAAAAATCTTGACAACAGAATACCTTCCATAATGACAAGTCTACCATCCATTGGAGTAACTAAAATATGAACAACAAACTACCTTCCATAATGACAAGGCTACCATCCATTGGAGTAATAGAAATCACAACGACATACTACCTTCCATAATGACAAGACTACCATCCATTAGAGTAACGAAAATCGGGACAATAGACTACCTTCCATAATGACAAGGATACCATCTATTGGAGTAACAAAAATATCAACAAGAGAATACCTTCCATAATGACAAGGCTACCATCCAATGGAGTAACAAAAATCTCGACAACAGACTACTTTTCATAATGACTAGGCTACCATCCATTGGAGTATAAAAAATTTGGACAACAGACTACCTTCCACAATGACAAGGGAACCTTCCATAGGAGTAACAAAAGTCTCGACAATAGACTACCTTCCATAATGAGAAGTCTACAATCCATTGGAGTAACAAAAATCTTAACAACTGACTATCTTCCATAATGACAAGGCTACCATGCATTGGAGTAATATAAATTACAACGACAGACAACCTTCCATAATGACAAGGATACCATCCATTGGAGTTACAAAAATATCAACAAGAGAATACCTTCCATAATGACAAGGCTACCATCCAATGGAGTAACAAAAATCTCGACAACAGACTACTTTTCATAATGACTAGGCTACCATCCATTGGAGTATAAAATTTTTTGACAACAGACTACCTTCCATAATGACAAGGGTACCATCCATAGGAGTAACAAAAATCTCGACAACAGACTACCTTCCATAATGACAAGTTTACCATCCATTAGAATAACAAAAATCTCGACAACACACTACCTTCCATACTGACAAGGCTACAATCCAATGGAGTAACAAAAATCTCGACAACTTACTACCTTCCATAATGACAAGGCTACCATCCATTGGAATAACAAAAATCTCAACAACAGACTACCTTCCATAATGACAAGGCTACCATCCGTTAGAGTAACAAAAATCTGGACAACAGAATACCTTCCAAAATTACAAGGCTACCATCCATTGGAATAACAACAATATCATTAATAGACTACCTTCCATAATGACAAGGTTACCATACATTGGAGTATAAAAATTTTGGACAACAGACTACCTTCAATAATGACAAGGCTACCATCCATTGGAGTTACAAAAATCTCGACAACAGACTACCTTGTATAATTACTAAGCTACCATCCATTGGAGTAACAATGTTATCGACAACAGACTACCTTCCATAATTACAAGGCTACAATCCATTGGAGTAACAATAATTGGGACAACAGACTACCTTCCATAATGACAAGGCTACCATCCATTGGAGTAACAAAAATATCAACAAGAGATTACTTTCCATAATGACAAGGCTACCATCCTTTGGAGTAACAAAAATCTCGACAACAGACACCCTTCCATAATGACATGGCTACGGTCCATTTGAGTAACAAAGATATCGACAACATACTACCTTCCATAATGACAAGTCTACCTTCCATTGGAGTAACAAAAATCACGACAATAGACTACCTTCCTTAATGATAAGGCTACCATCCATTGGAATAACAAATATATTGACAACAGAATACCTTCCATAATGACAAGGCTACCATCCATTAGAGTAAAAAAAATCTGGACAACAGACTACCTTCCATAATTACAAGGCTACCATCCATTGGAATAACAACAATATCAACAATAGACTATCTTCCATAATGACAAGGTTAACATCCATTGGAGTATAAAAATTTTGGACAACAGACTACCTTCCATATGACAAGGCTACCATCCATTGGAGTTACAAAAATCTCGACGAGAGACTACCTTCCATAATTACTAAGCTACCATCCATTGGAGTAACAATGTTATCGAAAACAAACTACCTTCCATAATTACAAGGCTACAATCCATTTGAGTAACAATAATCGGGACAACATACTACCTTCCATAATGACAAGGCTACCATCCATTGGAGTAACAAAAATATTAACAAGAGACTACTTTCCATAATGACAAGGCTACCATCCTTTGGAGTAACAAAAATCTCGACAACAGACACCCTTCCATAATGGCATGGCTACCGTCCATTTGAGTAACAAAGATATCGACAACATACTACCTTCCATAATGACAAGGCTACCTTCCATTGGAGTAACAAAAATCATTACAATAGACTACCTTCCATAATGACAAGGCTACCATCCATTGGAATAACAGAAATATCGACAACAGAATACCTTCCATAGTGACAAGGCTACCATCCATTAGAGTAACAAAAATTTGGACAACAGAATACCTTCCATAATTACAAGGCTACCATCCATTGGAGTAACAAAAATATCAACAATAGAATACCTTCCATAATGACAAGGTTACCATACATTAGAGTATAAAAGTTTTGGACAACAGACTACCTTCCATAATGACAAGGCTACCATCCATTGGAGTTACAAAAATCATGACAACAGACAACCTTCCATAATTACTAAGCTACCATCCATTAGAATAACAATGTTATCGACAACAGACTACCTTCCATAATTACAAGGCTACAATCCATTGGAGTAACAATAATCGGGACAACAGACTATCTTCCATAATGACAAGGCTACCATCCATTGGAGTAATAAAATATCAACAAGAGACTACCTTCCATAATGACAAGGATACCATCCTTTGGAGTAACAAAAATCTCTACAATAAACAACCTTCCATAATGACATGGCTACCGTCCATTTGAGTAACAAAGATAACGACAACATAGTCCATAATGACAAGGCTACCATCCATTGGAGTAACAAAAATCACGACAACATACTACCTTCCATAATGACAAGGATACCATCCATTGGAGTAACCAAAATATCAACAAGAGACTACCTTCCATAATGACAGGGCTACCATCCATTGGAGTAACAAAAATATCAACAAGAGACTACCTTCCATAATTACAAGGCAACCATCCTTTGGTGTAACAATAATCTCTACAACAGACTACCTTCCATAATGATAAGGCTACCATCCATTTGAGTAACAAAGATATCGACAACATAGTACCTTCCATAATGACAAGGCTACCATCCATTGGAGTAACAAAAATCACGACAACATACTACCTTCCATAATGACAAGGCTACCTTCCATTGGAGTATCAAAAATCACGACAATAGACTACCTTCCATAATGACAAGGCTACCATCCATTGGAATAACAAAAATCTCAACAACAGACTACCTTCCATAATGACAAGGCTACCATCCGTTAGAGTAACAAAAATCTGGACAACAGACTACCTTCCAAAATTACAAGGCTACCATCCATTGGAATAACAACAATATCATTAATAGACTACCTTCCATAATGACAAGGTTACCATACATTGGAGTATAAAAATTTTGGACAACAGACTACCTTCCATAATGACAAGGCTACCATCCATTGGAGTTACAAAAATCTCGACAACAGACTACCTTGCATAATTACTAAGCTACCATCCATTGGAGTAACAATGTTATCGACAACAGACTACCTTCCATAATTACAAGGCTACAATCCATTGGAGTAACAATAATCGGGACAACAGACTACCTTCCATAATGACAAGGCTACCATCCATTGGAGTAACAAAAATATCAACAAGAGACTACTTTCCATAATGACAAGGCTACCATCCTTTGGAGTAACAAAAATCTCGACAACAGACACCCTTCCATAATGACATGGCTACCGTCCATTTGAGTAACAAAGATATCGACAACATACTACCTTCCATAATGACAAGTCTACCTTCCATTGGAGTAACAAAAATCACGACAATAGACTACCTTCCTTAATGATAAGGCTACCATCCATTGGAATAACAAAAATATTGACAACAGAATACCTTCCATAATGACAAGGCTACCATCCATTAGAGTAACAAAAATCTGGACAACAGACTACCTTCCATAATTACAAGGCTACCATCCATTGTAATAACAACAATATCAACAATAGACTATCTTCCATAATGACAAGGTTAACATCCATTGGAGTATAAAAATTTTGGACAACAGACTACCTTCCATATGACAAGGCTACCATCCATTGGAGTTACAAAAATCTCGACGAGAGACTACCTTCCATAATTACTAAGCTACCATCCATTGGAGTAACAATGTTATCGAAAACAAACTACCTTCCATAATTACAAGGCTACTATCCATTTGAGTAACAATAATCGGGACAACATACTACCTTCCATAATGACAAGGCTACCATCCATTGGAGTAACAAAAATATTAACAAGAGACTACTTTCCATAATGACAAGGCTACCATCCTTTGGTGTAACAATAATCTCTACAACAGACTACCTTCCATAATGATAAGGCTACCATCCATTTGAGTAACAAAGATATCGACAACATACTACCTTCCATAATGACAAGGCTACCTTCCATTGGAGTAACAAAAATCATGACAATAGACTACCTTCCATAATGACAAGGCTACCATCCATTGGAATAACAGAAATATCGACAACAGAATACCTTCCATAGTGACAAGGCTACCATCCATTAGAGTAACAAAAATTTGGACAACAGAATACCTTCCATAATTACAAGGCTACCATCCATTGGAGTAACAAAAATATCAACAATAGAATACCTTCCATAATGACAAGGTTACCATACATTAGAGTATAAAAGTTTTGGACAACAGACTACCTTCCATAATGACAAGGCTACAATCCATTGGAGTTACAAAAATCATGACAACAGACAACCTTCCATAATTACTAAGCTACCATCCATTAGAATAACAATGTTATCGACAACAGACTACCTTCCATAATTACAAGGCTACAATCCATTGGAGTAACAATAATCGGGACAACAGACTATCTTCCATAATGACAAGGCTACCATCCATTGGAGTAATAAAATATCAACAAGAGACTACCTTCCATAATGACAAGGCTACCATCCTTTGGAGTAACAAAAATCTCTACAATAGACAACCTTCCATAATGACATGGCTACCTTCCATTTGAGTAACAAAGATAACGACAACATAGTACCTTCCATAATGACAAGGCTACCATCCATTGGAGTAACAAAAATCACGACAACATACTACCTTCCATAATGACAAGGATACCATCCATTGGAGTAACCAAAATATCAACAAGAGACTACCTTCCATAATGACAGGGCTACCATCCATTGGAGTAACAAAAATATCAACAAGAGACTACCTTCCATAATTACAAGGCAACCATCCTTTGGTGTAACAATAATCTCTACAACAGACTACCTTCCATAATGATAAGGCTACCATCCATTTGAGTAACAAAGATATCGACAACATAGTACCTTCCATAATGACAAGGCTACCATCCATTGGAGTAACAAAAATCACGACAACATACTACCTTCCATAATGACAAGGCTACCTTCCATTGGAGTATCAAAAATCACGACAATAGACTACCTTCCATAATGACAAGGCTACCATCCATTGGAATAACAAAAATCTGAACAACAGACTACCTTCCATAATGACAAGGCTACCATCCGTTAGAGTAACAAAAATCTAGAAAACAGACTACCTTCCGAAATTACAAGGCTACCATCCATTGGAATAACAACAATATCATTAATAGACTACCTTCCATAATGACAAGGTTACGATACATTGGAGTATAAAAATTTTGGACAACAGACTACCTTCCATAATGACAAGGCTACCATCCATTGGAGTTACAAAAATCTCGACAACAGACTACCTTGCATAATTACTAAGCTACCATCCATTGGAGTAACAATGTTATCGACAACAGACTACCTTCCATAATTACAAGGCTACAATCCATTGGAGTAACAATAATCGGGACAACAGACTACCTTCCATAATGACAAGGCTACCATCCATTGGAGTAACAAAAATATCAACAAGAGACTACTTTCCATAATGTCAAGGCTACCATCCTTTGGAGTAACAAAAATCTCGACAACAGACACCCTTCCATAATGACATGGCTACCGTCCATTTGAGTAACAAAGATATTGACAACATACTACCTTCCATAATGACAAGTCTACCTTTCATTGGAGTAACAAAAATCACGACAATAGACTACCTTCCTTAATGAGAAGGCTACCATCCATTGGAATAACAAAAATATTGACAACAGAATACCTTCCATAATGACAAGGCTACCATCCATTAGAGTAACAAAAATCGGGACAACAGACTACCTTCCATAATTACAAGGCTACCATCCATTGGAATAACAACAATATCAACAATAGACTATCTTCCATAATGACAAGGTTAACATCCATTGGAGTATAAAAATTTTGGACAACAGACTACCTTCCATATGACAAGGCTACCATCCATTGGAGTTACAAAAATCTCGACCATAGACTACCTTCCATAATTACTAAGCTACCATCCATTGGAGTAACAATGTTATCGACAACAGACTACCTTCCATAATTACAAGGCTACAATCCATTTGAGTAACAATAATCGGGACAACATAGTACCTTCCACAATGACAAGGCTACCATCCATTGGAGTAACAAAAATATCAACAAGAGACTACCTTCCATAATGACAAGGCTACCATCCTTTGGAGTAATAAAAATCTCGACAACAGACAACCTTCCATAATGACATGGCTACTGTCCATTTGAGTAACAAAGGTATTGACAACATAGTACCTTCACTAATGACAAGGCTTCCATCCATTCGAGTAACAAAAATCACGATAACATACTACCTTCAATAATGACAAGGATACCATCCATTGGAGTAACAAAAATATCAACAAGAGACTACCTTCTATAATGACAGGGCTACCATCCATTGGAGTAACAAAAATATCAACAAGAGACTACCTTCCATAATTACAAGACTACCATCCTTTGGAGTAACAAAAATCTCGACAACAAACTACCTTCCATAATGATAAGGCTACCATCCATTTGAGTAACAAAGATATCTACAACATAGTACCTTCCATAATGACAAGGCTACCATCCATTGGAGTAACAAAAATCACGACAACATACTACCTTCCATAATGACAAGGCTACCTTCCATTGGAGTAACAAAAATCACGACAATAGACTACCTTCCATAATGACAAGGCTACCATCCATTGGAATAAAAAAAATCTCAACAACAGACTACCTTCCATAATGACAAGGCTACCATCCGTTAGAGTAACAAAAATCTGGACAACGGACTACCTTCCATAATTACAAGGCTACCATCCATTGGAATAACAACAATATCATTAATAGACTACCTTCCATAATGACAAGGTTACCATACATTGGAGTATAAAAATTTTGGACAACAGACTACCTTCCATAATGACAAGGCTACCATCCATTGGAGTTACAAAAATCTCGATAACAGACTACCTTCCATAATTACTAATCTACCATCCATTGGGGTAACAATGTTATGGATAACAGACTACCTTCCATAATTACAAGGATACAATCCATTGGAGTAACAATAATCGGGACAACATACTACCTTCCATAATGACAAGGCTACCATCCATTGGAGTAACAAAAATATCAACAAGAGACTACTTTCCATAATGACAAGGCTACCATCCTTTGGAGTAACAAAAATTTCGACAACAGACAACCTTCCATAATGACATGGCTACCATCCATTTGAGTAACAAAGATATCGACAACATAGTACCTTCCATAATGACAAGGCTACCATCCATTGGAGTAACAAAAATCACGACAACATACTACCTTCCATAATGACAAGGCTACAATCCTTTGGAGTAACAATAATCGGGACAACAAACTACCTTCCATAATTACAAGGCTACCATCCATTGGAGTAACAAAAATATCAACAAGAGACTACCTTCCATTCTGACAAGGCTACCATCCATTGCAGTAACAAAAATCACGACAAAATACTACCTTCCATAATGACAAGGCTACCTTCCATTGGAGTAACAAAAATCTCGACAACAGAATACCTTCCATAATGACAAGGCTACCATCCATTAGAGTAACAAAAATCTGGACAACAAACTACCTTCCATAATTACAAGGCTACCATCCATCGGAATAACAACAATATCAACAATACACTATCTTCCGTAATGAGAAGGTTAACATCCATTGGAGTATAAAAATTTTGGACAACAGACTACCTTCCATATGACAAGGCTACCATCCATTGGAGTTACAAAAATCTTGACAATAGACTACCTTCCATAATTACTAAGCTACCATCCATTAGAGTAAAAATGTTATCGACAACAGACTACCTTCCATAATTATAAGGCTACAATCCATTGGAGTAACAATAATCGGGACAACAAACTACCTTCCATAATGACAAGGCTACCATCCATTGGAGTAACAAAAATATCAACAAGAGACTACCTTCCATAATGACAAGGCTACCATCCTTTGGAGTAATAAAAATCTCGACAACCGACAACCTTCCATATTTACATGGCTACCGTCCATTTGAGTAACTAAGGTATCGACAACATAGTACCTTCACTAATGACAAGGCTACCATCCATTCGAGTAATAAAAATCACGACAACATACTACCTTCAATAATGACAAGGATACCATCCATTAGAGTAACAAAAATATCAACAAGAGACTACCTTCCATAATGACAGGGCTACCATCCATTGGGGTAACAAAAATATCAACAAGAGACTACCTTCCATCATTACAAGGCTACCATCCTTTGGAGTAACAAAAATCTCGACAACAAACTACCTTCCATAATGATAAGGCTACCATCCATTTGAGTAACAAAGATATTGACAACATAGTACCTTCCATAATGACAAGGCTACCATTCATTGGAGTAACAAAAATCACGACAACATACTACCTTCCATAATGACAAGTCTACCTTCCATTGGAGTAACAAAAATCACGACAATAGACTACCTTCCTTAATGATAAGGCTACCATCCATAATTACAAGGCTACCATCCATTAGAATAACAACAATATCAACTATAGACTACCTTCCATAATGACAAGGTTACCATATGTTGGAGTATAAAAATTTTGGACAACAAACTACCTTCCATAATGACAAGGCTACCATCCATTGGAATTACAAAAATCACGACAACAGACTAAATTACTAAGCTACCATCCATTGGAGTAACAATGTTATCGACAACAGACTACCTTCCATAATTACAAGGATACAATCCATTTGAGTAACAATAATCGGGACAACATACTACCTTCCATAATGACAAGGCTACCATCCATTGGAGTAACAAAAATATCAACAAGAGACTACTTTCCATAATGACAAGGCTACCATCCTTTGGAGTAACAAAAATCTCGACAACAGACACCCTTCCATAATGACATGGCTACCGTCCATTTGAGTAACAAAGATATCGACAACATACTACCTTCCATAATGACAAGGCTACCTTCCATTGGAGTAACAAAAATCAAGATAATAGACTACCTTCCATAATTACAAGGCTACCATCCATTGGAATAACAGAAATCTCGAAAACAGAATACCTTCCATAGTGACAAGGCTACCATCCATTAAAGTAACAAAAAATTGGACAACAAAATACCTTCCATAATAACAAGGCTACCATCCATTGGAGTAACAAAAATATCATCAATAGAGTACCTTCCATAATGACAAGGTTACCATACATTAGAGTATAAAATTTTTGGACAACAGACTATCTTCCATAATGACAAGGCTACCATCCATTGGAGTTACAAAAATCATGACAACAGACAACCTTCCAAAATTACTAAGCTACCATCCATTAGAATAACAATGTTATCGACAACAGACTATCTTCCATAATTAAAAGGCTACAATTCATTGGAGTAACAATAATCGGGACAACAGACTATCTTCCATAATGACAAGGCTACCATCCATTGGAGTAATAAAATATCAACAAGAGACTACCTTCCATAATGACAAGGCTACCATCCTTTAGAGTAACAAAAATCTCTACAATAGACAACCTTCCATAATGACATGGCTACCGTCCATTTGAGTAACAAAGATAACGACAACATAGTACCTTCCATAATGACAAGGCTACCTTCCATTGGAGTAACAAAAATCACGACAACATACTACCTTCCATAATGACAAGGATACCATCCATTGGAGTAACAAAAATATCAACAAGAGACTACCTTCCATAATGACAGGGCTATCATCCATTGGAGTAACAAAAATATAAACAAGAGACTACCTTCCATAATTACAAGGAAACCATCCTTTGGTGTAACAATAATCTCTACAACAGACTACCTTCCATAATGATAAGGCTACCATCCATTCGAGTAACAAAGATATCGACAACATAGTACCTTCCATAATGACAAGGCTACCATCCATTGGAGTAACAAAAATCACGACAACATACTACCTTCCATAATGACAAGGCTACCTTCCATTGGAGTAACAAAAATCACGACAATAGACTAACTTCCATAATGACAAGGCTACCATCCATTGGAATAACAAAAATCTCAACAACAGACTACCTTCCATAATGACAAGGCTACCATCCGTTAGAGTAACAAAAATCTGGACAACAGACTAACTTCCATAATTACAAGGCTACCATCCATTGGAATAACTAAAATATCATTAATAGACTACCTTCCATAATGACAAGGTTACCATACATTGGAGTATATAAATTTTGGACAACAGACTACCTTCCATAATGACAAGGCTACCATCCATTGGAGTTACAAAAATCTCGAGATCAGACTACCTTGCATAATTACTAAGCTACCATCCGTTGGAGTACAATGTTATCGAAAACTGACTACCTTCCATAATTACAAGGATACAATCCATTGGAGTAACAATAATCGGGACAACAAACTACCTTCTATAATGACAAGGCTACCATCCATTGGAGTAACAAAAATATGAATAAGAGACTACTTTCCATAATGACAAGGCTACCATCCTTTGGAGTAACAAAAATTTCGACAACAGACAACCTTCCATAATGACATGGCTACCGTCCATTTGAGTAACAAAGATATCGACAACATAGTACCTTCCATAATGACAAGGCTACCATCCATTGGAGTAATAAAAATCACGACAACATACTACCTTCCATAATGACAAGGCTACAATCCGTTGGAGTAACAATAATCGGGACAACAGACTACCTTCCATAAGGGCAAGGCTACCATCCATTGGAGTAACAAAAATATCAACAAGAGACTACCTTCCATTCTGACAAGGCTACCATCCATTGGAGTAACAAAAATCACAACAACATACTACCTTCCATAATGACAAGGCTACCTTCCTTTGGAGTAACAAAAATCTCGACAACAGAATACCTTCCATAATGACAAGGCTACCATCCATTGGAGTAACAAAAATCACGACAACATACTACCTTCCATAATGACAAGGATACCATCCATTGGAGTAACAAAAATATCAACAAGAGACTACCTTCCATAATTACAAGGCAACCATCCTTTGGTGTAACAATAATCTCGACAACAGACTACCTTCCATAATGATAAGGCTACCATCCATTTGAGTAACAAAGATATCGACAACATAGTACCTTCCATAATGACAAGGCTACCATCCATTGGAGTTACAAAAATCTTGACAACAGACTACCTTCCATAATTACTAAGCTACCATCCATTGGAATAACAATGTTATCGACAACAGACTACCTTCCATAATTACAAGGCTACAATCTATTGCAGTAACAATAATCGGGACAACAGTCTACCTTCCATAATAACAAGGCTATCATCCATTGGAGTAAAAAAAATATCAACAGGAGACTACTTTCCATAATGACAAGGCTACCATCCTCTGGAGTAACAAAAATCTCGACAACAGACAACCTTCCATAATGACATGGCTACTGTCCATTTGAGTGACAAAGATAACGACAACATAGTACCTTCCATAATGACAAGGCTACCATCCATTGGAGTAACAAAAATCACGACAACATACTACCTTCCATAATGACAAGGATACCATCGATTGGAGTAACAAAAATATCAACAAGAGACTACCTTCCATAATGATAGGGCTACCATCCATTGGAGTAACAAAAATATCAACAAGAGACTACCTTCCATAATTACAAGGCAACCATCCTTTGGTGTAACAATAATCTCGACAACAGACTACCTTCCATAATGACAAGGCTACCATCCATTGGAGTTACAAAAATCTTGACAATGGACTACATTCCATAATTACTAAGCTATCATCCATTGGAGTAACAATGTTATCGATAATAGACTTCCTTCCATAATTACAAGGCTACAATCCATTGGAGTAACAAAAATCACGACAATAGACTACCTTCCATAATGACAAGTCTACCATCCATTGGAATAACAAAAATCTCGACAACAGACTACCTTCCATAATCACAAGGCTACCATCCTTTGGTGTAACAATAATCTCGACAACAGACTAACTTCCATAATGATAAGGCTACCATCCATTTGAGTAACAAAGATATCTACAACATAGTACCTTCCATAATGATAAGGCTACCATCCATTGGAGTAACAAAAATCACGACAGCATACTACCTTCCATAATGACAAGGCTACCGTCCATTGGAGTAACAAAAATCACGACAATAGACTACCTTCCATAATGACAAGTCTACCATCCAT
The DNA here is from genome assembly GCA_948472305.1 of Vicia faba. Taxonomy (NCBI): domain Eukaryota; kingdom Viridiplantae; phylum Streptophyta; class Magnoliopsida; order Fabales; family Fabaceae; genus Vicia; species Vicia faba. The sequence continues at coordinate 581,982,760 of OX451739.1, read as the reverse complement.
TGGAATAACAAAAATCACGACAACTTACTACCTTCCATATTGATAAGGATACCATCCATTGGAGTAACAAAAATCTTGACAACAGACAACCTTCCATAATTACCAAGCTACCATCCAGTGGAGTAACAAAAATCACGACAACATACTACCTTCCATAATGACAAGTCTACCTTCCATTGGAGTAACAAAAATCACGACAACAGACTACCTTCCATAATGACAAGGCTACCATCCATTAGAGTAACAAAAATCTGGACAACAGACTACCTTCCATAATTACAAGGCTACCATCCATTAGAATAACAACAATATAAACAATAGACTACCTTCCATAATGACAAGGTTACCATACATTGGAGTATAAAAATTTTGGACAACCTACTACCTTCCATAATAACAAGGCTACCATCCATTGGAGTTACAAAAATCTTGACAATGAACTACCTTCCATAGTTATTATGCAACCATCCATTGGAGTAACAATGTTATCAACAACAGACTACCTTCCATAATTACAAGGCTACAATCCATTGGAGTAACAATAATTGGGACAACAAACTACCTTCCATAATGACAAGGCTACCATCCATTGCAGTAACGAAAATATCAACAAGAGACTACTTTCCATAATGACAAGGCTACCATCCTTTGGAGTAACAAAAATCTCGACAACAGACAACCTTTCATAATGACAAGGCTACCATCCATTGGAGTAACAAAAATCACGACAACATACTACCTTCCATAATGATAAGGCTACCTTCCATTGGAGTAACAAAAATCTCGACAATAGACTACTTTCAATAATGACAAGTCTACCATCCATTGGAATAACAAAAATTTCGACAACATACTACCTTCCACAATGACAAGGCTACCATCCGTTAGAGTAACAAAAATCTGGACAACAGACTACCTTACATAATTACAAGCCTACCATCCATTGGAATAACAACAATATCATTAATAGACTACCTTCCATAATAACAAGGTTACCATACATTGGAGTATAAAAATTTTGGACAACAGACTACCTTCCATAATGACAAGGCTACCATCCATTGGAGTTACAAAAATATCGACAATAGACTACCTTCCATAATTACTAAGCTACCATCCATTGGAGTAACAATGTTATCAACAATAGACTACCTTCCATAATTACAAGGCTACAATCCATTGGAGTAACAATAATCGGGACAACAGACTACCTTCCATAATGACAAGGCTACCATCCATTGGAGTAACAAAAATATCAACAAGAGACTACTTTCCATAATGACAAGGCTACCATCCTTTGGAGTAACAAAAATCTCGACAACAGACAACCTTCCATAATGACATGGCTACTGTCCATTTGAGTAACAAAGATATCGACAACATAGTACCTTCCATAATGACAAGGCTACCATCCATTAGAGTAACAAAAATCATGACAACAGACTACCTTCCATAAATACAAGGCTACCATCCATTGGAATAACAAAAATATCAACAATAGACTCCCTTCCATAATGACAAGGTTAACATACATTGGAGTATAAAAAATTTGGACAACAGACTACCTTCCATAATGAAAAGGCTACCATCCATTGGAGTTACAAAAATCTTGACAACAGACTGCATTCCATAATTACTAAGCTACCATCCATTGGAGTAACAATGTTATCGACAATAGACTACCTTCCATAATTACAAGGCTACAATCCATTGGAGTAACAATAATCGGGATAACAGACTACCTTCCATAACGACAAGGCTACCATCCATTGGAGTAACAAAAATATCAACAAGAGACTACCTTCCATAATGACAAGGCTACCATCCTTTGGAGTAATAAAAATATCGACAACAGACAAGCTTCCATAATGACATGGCTATCGTCCATTTGAGTAACAAAGATATCGACAACATAGTACCTTCACTAATGACAAGGCTACCATGCATTAAAGTAACAAAAATCACGACAACATACTACCTTCCATAATGACAGGGCTACCATCCATTGGAGTAACAAAAATATCAACAAGAGACTACCTTTCATAATTACAAGACTGCCATCCTTTGGAGTAACAAAAATCTCGACAACAAACTACCTTCCATAATTATAAGGCTACCATCCATTTGAGTAACAAAGATATCGACAGCATAGTACCTTCCATAATGACAAGGCTACCATCCATTGGAGTAACAAAAATCACGACAACATACTACCTTCCATAATGACAAGTCTACCTTCCATTGGAGTAACAAAAATACCGACAACAGACTACCTTCCATAATGACAAGGCTACCATCCATTAGAGTAACAAAAATATGGACAATAGACTACCTTCCATAATTACAAGGATACCATCCATTAGAATAACAACAATATCAACAATAGACTACCTTCCATAATGACAAGGTTACCATACATTGGAGTATAAAAATTTTGGACAACCTACTACCTTCCATAATAACAAGGCTACCATCCATTGGAGTCACAAAAATCTTGACAATGAACTACCTTCCATAGTTACTATGCTACCATCCATTGGAGTAACAATGTTATCGACAACAGACTACCTTCAATAATTACAAGGCTACAATCCATTGGAGTAATAATAATTGGGACAACAGACTACCTTCCATAATGACAAGGCTACCATCCATTGGAGTAACAAAAATATCAACAAGAGACTACTTTCCATAATGACAAGGCTACCATCCTTTGGAGTAACAAAAATCTCGACAACAGACAACCTTCCATAATGACATGGATACCGTCCATTAGAGTAACAAAGATATCGACAACGTAGTACCTTCCATAATGACAAGGCTACCATGCATTGGAGTAACAAAAATCACGACAACATACTACCTTCCATAATGACAAGGCTACCTTCCATTGGAGTAACAAAAATCACGACAATAGACTACCTTCCATATTGACAAGGCTACCATCCATTGGAATAACAAAAATCTCGACAACAGACTACCTTCCAAAATGACAAGGCTACCATCCATTAGAGTAACAAAAATCTGGACAACAAACTCCCTTCCATAATTACAAGGCTACCATCCATTGGAGTAACAAAAATATCAACAATAGAATACCTTCCATAATGACAAGGATACCATACATTGGAGTATAAAAATTTTGGACAACAGACTACCTTCCATAATGACAAGGCTAACATCAATTGGAGTTACAAAAATCTTGACAACAGACTACCTTCCATAATTACTAAGCTACCATCCATTGGAATAACAATGTTATCGACAATAGACTACCTTCCATAATTACAAGGCTAAAATCCATTGCAGTAACAATAATCGGGACTACAGAATACCTTCCATAATGACAAGGCTACCATCCTTTGGAGTAACAAAAATGTCGACAACAGACAACCTTTCATAATGACATGGCTACCGTCCATTTGAGTAACAAAGATAACGACAACATAGTACCTTCCAAAATGACAAGGCTACCATCCATTGGAGTAACAAAAATCACGACAACATACTACCTTCCATAATGACAAGGATACCATCCATTGGAGTAACAAAAATATCAACAAGAGACTACCGTCCATAATGACAGGGATACCATCCTTTGGAGAAACAAAAATATCAACAAGAGACTACCTTCCATAATTACAAGGCAACCATCCTTTGGTGTAACAATAATCTCGACAACAGACTACCTTCCATAATGAGAAGGCTACCATCCATTGGAGTTATAGAAATCACGACAACATACTACCTTCCATAATGACAAGGCTACCTTACATTGGAGTAACAAAAATCACGACAATAGACTACCTTCCATAATGACAAGGCTACCATCCATTGGAATAAGAAAAATCTCGACAACAGACTACCTTCCATAATGACAAGGCTACCATCCGTTAGAGTAACAAAAATCTGGACAACAGACTACCTTCCATAATTATAAGGCTACCATCCATTGGAATAACAACAATATCAATAATAGACTACCTTTCATAATGACAAGGTTAACATACATTGGAGTATAAAATTTTTGGAAAATAGACTACCTTCCATAATGACAAGGCTACCATCCATTGGAGTTACAAAATTCTTGACAATAGACTACCTTCCATAATTACTAAGCTTCCATCCATTGGAATAACAATGTTATCGACAACAGACTACCGTCTATAATTACAAGGCTAAAATCCATTGCAGTAACAATAATCGGGACAACAGACTACCTTCCATAATGACAAGGCTACCATCCATTGGAGTAACAAAAATGACGACAACATACTACCTTCCATAATGACAAGGATACCATCCATTTGAGTAACAAAAATATCAACAAGAGACTACCTTCCATAATGACAGGGCTGCCATCCATTGGAGTAAGAACAATATCAACATTAGACTACCTTCCATAATTTGAAGGCAACCATCCTTTGGTGTAACAATAATCTCGACAATAGACTACCTTCCATAATGATAAGGCTACCATCCATTTGAGTAACAAAGATATAGACAACATAGTACCTTCCATAATGACAAGGCTACTGTGATACGGTTGGAGAACTGACTTGAGGTTTTGCGTTTGTTTTCGCAAATGTTTCGGTTGAGCAAGAATCGCCACCGACATTTTATTTTATCCTAAGGAAAGGTTAAAAAGCACAGCAAAAACCTTTGAGATGTTTTCTTGGGTTCGGGGAGTAGATTATAGAAAGGGAAGGTATTAGCTCCCTTTCTATCCATGGTTATCCACGGGCTCTTAGTTACTTTCTTAGATCAACTTGCCTTGATTTTCAATTGTTTGAAATAGTGCTTTGTGTGTGGGTTTGAAAATGTTTTGAAAAGAGGCCAATGTGGTGGCAACCTTTGTAATGATCCATGTTGGGATGTATACAAAGGTGTATGTCTTTTGAAAAGGTTTTCAATGTTTTTGAGAGTTGTTTTGAAAGTGTAGTGATGTGTGGTTTGAAAAATTGGCAAGTGTTTTGTTTTGCAAGTTTGATTCAAGTAGCTAAGAGTTTGTCTACTCCTAAATTTCTCAAAGATTTCTCCTATGTTTTTAACCCTTTTAACAATTTTGTTCCACCATTGCATTTGGTGGACAATCTTGTGTTAGGATGTGAAAGGGACGGGCGCGGGTCATCGTTTAGACCATAATTGCAATGGTGCCAAGTATCTTTGGGCAATTTTTCCTTGGAGGGACTTGATCATTTTTTAGGCAACTTTCGAAAGCGTCATCGAGGGACTATGATCATTTGATTGTTTGTTTTGCCCAAAGAGACCTAACATGCAATATGGCCCACTATTGAAGGCAACAAGTGGAATACCCTAGGGGTGCAAGTGTGATTGGTGTTGTCCATTTTCATGCTTGTTTATCTTGAGATTAGGTCAAACTATTTTTGTTGTTTTTGATTTGCATACAAACTCTAATTCTAACATGGCATATTTAGAAAGCAATAAAGTGCGAAAAATAAAGTTCCTATGTTATTACAACACAATATATGGGAAGGGGGGTACAAATGTTCAAATGGGGTTATTTTGAAAAGGAATTTAAACCAAACTATTACATCAAAATTGAATTATACAAATTATTTAATATACAATAATTAAATAAAAATGGAATAAATATGCAAGATGCAAAAAAAAAATGTTTTTTATATGTATGAAAAAAAAGTGTTTTTTATATATCAAATAAACAAAATAAAAAGTATTAATTTTTTTGGAGTTTTTATGTTTAGGGCAAAAACTCTAATTCTTTAAATAAAAGGTATTAATTATTTAATATATACAATATTTATTAGTTATGTACAAAAAATAAATAAAAAAGAAGTATATTTGTCAAAAGGTATTTTTAATGTTAAATATTAATAAAAATAAAAATGTATATATTTTGTATTTTTTTATCCTAAATATACTAATATATATATATATATATATATATATATATATATATATATATATATATATATATATATATATATATATATATATATATATATATATATATATATATATATATATATATATATGTATTTGTATTATTTACCAAATATATTGAATATATACAAAATAATAATATTTAATATTTATAAAAAAAGTATATTTTTATTATAAAATGTTTTCAAGAGATAATATGAAATAAAAGTCAGAAAAATATGTTTGTATTATTTTTTTTTAGCTATTTTAAATAATAGTATATAAGTATTTATTTATGTACAAAAACTAAATAAAGACTAATAAATATCAAAATAAATGCAAAAATTGTGGAAAAAATGATTTTTATATTTTTTCATACTTAAATAAAAATATAGAAATAAAATCAAAAGGAAAAAATGGAAAATGATAAGTAAAAATCAAAATGGGTCAGGGGGGTTCAAAAGTAAAAGCAAAGTGCAAAACGAAAAAACATTCCAGGCCCAGCCCAGAACCTATCTTCTTCAACCTCCAGCAAACCTTGTTCAAAAAACGCGCGCTTGGTACATGGATTCAAACATCCTGATTCCTGGACTTTTAATGAAAACTCACAACACAAAAAATGTAAAGCATCATCTCACGAGTTCATACATATAAAGAACATGATTTAACTCTCAGAAATGAGAGAGAGTTGCTTCTCCCCCAATTCCTAACCTAGTTTTGTTCCATGTTCAGACATCAAATTCTCATAGCACACATAACATAAATGAAAACTAATTACATGGGCATGTTCAGGGCTATGAATGTGACATAATTTCTTCACAAACCTAAAGCTAACAATGCCTGAATAGAGAGATACGAGTTCATGAACTTACCTGTTCAATTGGAATCGTATCTGGTGATGGAGGTGCTTTCAATGCAAGGTGATGGTTGGTACAGCTTCCTTGATGTCCAGGGATGCTATTCCAAGCTTTAGTTTGCTTTGAAACCAAGTGAATCGTGTTATGGAACTTCAACTCCAAAACAAGAAAATGAAAATGGTGATGTTGCTTGGGAGTGTTACAGGTCGTGTTTGAGGCTTGGAATAGTTTCAAGGGATGATGTGGGATATGTTTGAAGTGGTTTTAGCAAGAATGCATGAATGGATTGAGTTATGGAACTCAATCTGCAGCAGGTACCCTGTTTGGGCAGTTTTAGGGTGATTCTGTATTTGAGAAGGAAATGGAGATGGTTGGCTCGTGTTTCAGTTTAGGTTTGATGATTAGAAAGTGTTTGATAACTTTTCTTAAGCTCTAGTTGACAGGAATGAGAGTTGTGTGTTGTTATGCAATGTTTCTTCAACTTTAAGCAACAAAGTGTCCACTTGAGTTTTAGACTGATAGAGGCCCCCTAATATGCTGCATACCTTGGCCTTGATCAGTGTAATTAGTTCATAAACTTGTGCCAAAAGGATTTTCACTGTACTTGCTTGGATTTGCTTTTGACATAAAGCCATACTTTTCAAAAATGGATATTATGCTTTTTCTAAAAATGGCTTAATCTTCCATGTAATGCTTAAACACATAAAACAAGGACTTGGCACAATGAGTTAGCATTAAATTATTGAGTGCAAATGGGATATAGGACCTGTAATGAAGGAATGCAAGCTGAGTTCAAAATGGCACAAGTGTATGAACATGTAACTTGGCCATAAACAAAGTGACTTTTTCCCAAATTGCCAAATTCGATTCTCCCTAACCATGAGGTTATTTGATGAGTTATTGGACATTTTGGAAAGCATGGAATGTTTACTACAATCCATCTTTGAAATGCAAATTGAAATTCCAAGTGGAAGTATGTGAAAAATGGTCTTGAAGTTAGGTAAAAACCTTGCCTAAAATAGGTCAAATTTCTCTAAGTTAAGAATGGTTTGGTACCCTTGTTCCAAAAATTGTAACATGAGCTAAAAGCTTCTTTTGAGGAAACTTTGTGAATAAAAGTTGTAGATTTTGCAATGGACTACAACTTTCATGTTTTGACTTTTCCTTGAATCCAAATGCATCTTGGTGAGAAAGTAGGACAAAGTTCGGAAAAAATTAGGGTTTTTCATAACTTAGAAAAATTCTAAGTTATGAAAAATCTTCATTTGCAATTCTTGATTTCTTGATGAACAAGTTTCATGATTTGTCATGTTTTGATGAAAAATGAATCTTGACACTTGATTTTGACCAAAAAGTCAAAGTTTGACTTTTCAGTATACAGTCAAAATTGATCAATTGACTGGGAAATTCAACTGTCAATCTTGTGTATTTGGGATCTTTTGAACTTGTTGAGTATGTCAAGACAATTCCATGGGGTCCTTGAGTCCATATGTGAGTTTGGTTTGCCATTGGCTAGGTCAAACAGTCAAAAATTGCCTTTGTGCAGTCAAAACCCTAAAAATGACCATTTTGCCCTTTTGGTGATCTGATCAAATTTCTTGTGGAATTGTGATCCAAACTTGATCAAATGGTCCATGTGAGTTCATAATGTTGATGTGGGTCAATTTTCATGAGATTTGACTGTCAATTGGCCACAGTTGACTTTTTCCCCAATACAGCTGATTTCTAGGTCAACTGTCCAATTGACTGGGCAAAATTTGGAATCAAGACTTAAAACTTGGTATGGATAAACTTGGGAGTCCAAAATGAAGCATGAAAGTCATCTTAGGCATTTTAGGTCAAAATATCTTTGTGCAAACACAAACCCTAATTTGGGTCAACAGTGCAAGGAGAAGTCTTGAGCAGAGGAAACCCTAACTGGATCTTGAGCTCCAAGTGTCTTGTGATGAGAAAATGTTGAGGAAATGGGAGGGAAAATTTTGGGGTACAAAAGTTGCCCCTGTTCAATCTTCTTGAACCTGAAGAGTTAGATTGGCAAGTTTGCCTTTCGTGACTCGAGGGTAAAAGGAGATTGGACACTAGAGTGCCCGGAAATTTGCACTCGCATGCTGGAGTATCAGCAAATGTGATGTCGGGAATGGGCTTATAGATGCCATTTGGAAAGATGGTGGATAGGGAGATGGGCTTATAGATGCCATCTGAAGGCGTGACAGAACCTTGTCGGGAAATGGCTTATAGATTCCATTTGGAAGTGTGACAGAACCTTGTCAGGAATGGGCTTATAGATTCCTTAGCGATAACTTGCGTGCTTTGAGAAAGACAGATGTTTTCCTGGCTTGTTACAGGTGTTGATCTTCAATCTCTTCATGCAGATATGCCCTGGCTAGATACAGGTGTCGAATCTACAATCGGTTGCTCACAGATATGCCCTGGCTGGATACAGGAATCGAATCTGGAAATAGTCGTCAATAGATATGCCCTGGCTGGATACAGGAATTGAATCTGGAAATAGTCGTCAACAGATATGCCCTGGCTGGATACAGGAATCGAATCTTCAAACTCTTCAGATGTGCCCTGGCTAGATACAGGAATCGAATCTGGAAATAGTCGTCAACAGATATGCCCTGGCTGGATACAGGAATCGAATCTGGAAATAGTTGTCAACAGATATGCCCTTGCTGGATACAGGAATCGAATCTTCAAACTCTTCAGATGTTCCTTGGCTAGATACAGGAATCGAATCTGGAATTAGTCGTCAACAGATATGCCCTGGCTGGATACATGAATCGAATCTTCAAACTCTTCAGATGTGCCCTGGCTAGATACTGGAATTGAATCTGGAAATGTGATAGTTGAAAGTAGTTGTCTTTTGGATTGTCTTTATCCCTGAAAAGGCAAAACATCAGTTGTATGCAATGTCATGAGGTATTAAATGTATGACGTCATGATGTTCAAAATGAGATAGTGTTGTATGCACTTTATCATGTATGTAAGCAAGATGTATGAAATGTGAAATGTTTATGAATGTATTTTTGTCTAGGAAAATAAATCCTTGACGACCGGCCGGGGAATTAAATCCTGGGCTGACGTTTGAAGAGTAGAGCTCTTTGCTTCCGCTGGGGTTGATGGTTGCAAGAATACACAGGTAGGAGGAGATGACTCCGTTGGGGAATAAACTTGTTGGAGAGATTACTCTGAGGGGAATTGCTCTGTGGGAAGAGATACTTTGCTGCAGTTTGACGAGAGCTTCACTGAGGATTTCAATGATGGACTCCGTTGGGGATAATAATGATAAACTCCGCTGGGGATAACAAAGATAAACTCCTCTGGGGATGACAATGATAAACTCAGCTGGGGATTGTGTTGATAAGTTATGTTGGGGAACCTTGATGAACTCCGCTGGGGATAGGAAGAACTTCGCCGAGGGCGATCTTCCGTGGTAATTAGCTGAGGATAACTCAGTTATAAGCCCTTGTGAGGAATAACTTTGAATAAAGCTCGGGAGAGACGTCTGTACTCTGCAGGGGATAAGCTTCCAGAATCAACTGGGGAAAAGCTTCAAGACCTGCTGGGGATACTTGTTGATGAATGCCTATACTCCGTTGGGGAATGTTGATATCTTCTGGGGCTATTCAACTTCCTTTAGGCTGAACGTAGACTAACTCTTCTGGAGGGGAGTATTGCTGACTTACTAGGGGAACAGGGTGCCTATTGTAGGGCTTGATGATAGACTAACTCTTCCTGGGGGGAGTATTGTTAAATCCTGTCTTACTCTGTGGGGAGTTGAGGTAACTTGGTCACATTCTTCAGTTGAATCTGCCTTGGTACCCTGACGGACAAAGCAACTAGACTGCCTGGACAATTCTACATTGTCCCTACTTCTGATGTCACCTGTAATTAGTCTTTTTGTTTCATATGCAAGTATTTATGAATTATCAATTTAATGTCAAATGCATATATCAAAAATGAACATTGGACGTTCTTCGCAAGACAAAACAGAAAAAGGAAAAACAATTGGCAATTTGTTTGGAAAAGTGAACTTGTATTGATTTTGAAATTTGCCTGTAAATAGGCGTTTTTTGTACAAGAGGCTGACGTCCTAGTAAGAGAACGCCGCCAAATAACACAAAGTTTATACAATTTTGAAAAGGAAACAAAACAGCTATGTGCACAATATTCCCACTGGGTTCCAACTCTGCTATCGCCTTTATGTCTTCAAGCGTCTCATCACTTTGCTGCTTAGTTGAAGATGAAGCTGATTGATCGATGCCGAAGTCTGAGCCAGATAGTTGATGCCGAATTCTTGATGCAAGGTGATCCAATGAGACATAGTGTTACGCTTTATCCCTAACTTTTGCCTGGACCGCCCTTTCGGGTTTTCAGTTCCCCGGGATACCCATTTTTGCCCAAGCCGCCTTTTCAGGTTTTCGACTTGCAGGGTGTACAGATTTTTTTCATTTCATCCCTTATTTTTGCCCGAACCCTTTTGGTTCACCGAGAAGCCATTATTTTTGCCTAGGTATGTCAACCTAGCGGGTCTTTGATTCATGCGTAGTATCTTTTCACTATGTCTGCATTGGCGGGGTGAGGAAGGTCGTCACCATCCATGGTGGTTAGAATCATGGCTCCTCCTGAGAACACATGTTTAACCACAAATGGCCCTTCGTATGTAGGGGTCCATTTGCCCCTGGGATCACTTTGAGGAAGGATGATGCGTTTGATTACCAGGTCCCCAACTTGATACTCTTGTGGTCTGACTTTCTTGTTAAATGCCCTAATCATCCGTTTTTCGTACGTCTGACCATGACAGATAACGGTGAGTCTCTTTTCGTCAATTAGGTTTAATTGATCAAGTCGAGTCCGGATCCAGTCATCTTCACTCAAGTCTGCATCCTTCATTATCCGGAGAGAGGGTATCTGGACTTCAATCGGCAAGACTGCCTCCATGCCATAGACCAAGGAAAAAGGAGTTTCCCCGGTTGACGTCCTTGCTGAGGTACGGTACCCATGAAGAGCAAATGGTAACATTTCATGCCAATCTTTATAGGTCACTATCATCTTCTGCACAATCTTCTTGATGTTTTTATTTGCTGCTTCCACGGCCCCATTCATCTTCGGCCGGTAAGGAGAAGAGTTGTAGTGCTGTATCTTGAATTGCTCACAGAGCTCAGTGATCATCTTGTTGTTAAGATTGGTACCATTGTCCGTAATGATCCTTTCCGGGATGCCGTACCGACAGATCAGGTTATGCCGAATGAAACGTGCCACGACGCTCTTGGTTACCGTGGCGTAGGAAGCTGCTTCTACCCACTTCGTAAAGTAATCAATCGCTACCAAGATGAAGCGATGCCCGTTGGACGCCGTTGGTCGGATCTCGCCGATCATATCTATGCCCCACATTGCAAAAGGCCGAGGTGCCATCAGGACGTTCATAGGAACCGGAGGGATGTGCACCTTATCAGCATAGATCTGGCATTTATGACAAGTTCGAGAATGTTGGTAACAGTCGGCTTCCATTGTGGACCAGAAATATCCCGCCCGAAGGATTTTCTTTGCCATGGTGTGCCCACTGGAATGTGTTCTGAATGTACCTTCGTGTAGTTCTACCATGATCTTCTCTGCTTCAGTTTTATCCACACAACGCAGTAGAGTTGAATCATGGTTTCTTTTGTAGAGAATGCCGTTGCTGAGGAAGAATTTTGCCGCAAACCTTCTCATGAATTTCTTGTCATTGACCGATGCACCTTCAGGGTATTCCTGAGCTTCCAGATATCTCTTCACCTCATGATACCATGGTTTCTCGATTACCTCTTCGGCCTCAAGATCGCAGCAGTATGCAGGTTCGTCCAACTTCCAGATAATGATCCGGGGAGCCTCATTGTCCCATTTGACTTTGAACATTGAAGACATCGTAGCTAGTGCGTCTGCTAACTGATTCTCCTCTCTTGGGAAGTGTTCAAAAGTTATCTCTTCAAAGTGGGGAAGCAAACTCAACACATACTCCTTGTAAGGAATAAGATTTGGGTGTTTCGTATCCCACTCGCCTTTGATCTGATTGATCACGAGAGCGGAATCTCCGAAGACACTCAGAAACTTGATCCTTAAGTCGATTGCGGCTTGAAGACCCATGATACATGCCTCATATTCTGCCATGTTGTTGGTGCAGTTGAAACACAGCCGGGCGGTGAGTGGAGTATGAGTATCTTTAAGGGATATGATCACAGCGCCGATACCGTTATCCAAAACGTTGGTGGCTCCGTCAAAGTGCATAGACCATCGGGATCCTTCCTCATCTCCTTCATCCGGTCCAGGTACTTCACAATCAGTTACTACCATGATATCTTCGTCTGGAAATTCAAAGTTTAATGATTGGTAATCGTCCACAGGTTGGTGTGCCAAATGGTCTGCCAATACACTTCCCTTGATTGCTTTTTGAGTTGTGTACTGGATATCATATTCTGTCAAGATCATTTGCCATCTTGCTATTATTCCAGACAGAGCAGGCTTTTCGAATATGTACTTGATTGGATCCATCTTTGAAATCAACAGAGTAGTGTGAGTCAACATATACTGTCTCAGCCGGCGAGCAGCCCATACCAGAGCGCAACAAGTTTTATCGAGCAGTGAGTACCGAGACTCACAGTCGGTAAACTTTTTGCTCAGGTAATAAATAGCGTGCTCTTTTCGGCCAGACTCGTCATGCTGCCCCAGCACACACCCCATTGAGTTGTCAAGTACTGTCAAGTATAGTATTAGAGGTCTTCCTTCCACTGGTGGCATAAGAATGGGAGGTTCTTGGAGATATTCCTTTATCTTTTCGAAAGCGGCCTGACATTCATCGTTCCAACGTACTACTTGATCTTTCTTCAGTAATTTGAAGATTGGCTCACAGGTAGCAGTTAGATGTGAGATGAATCGGGCTATGTAATTCAGTCGTCCCAGAAAGCCTCTGACTTCTTTCTCTGTCTTGGGAGTCGGCATCTCTTGTATAGCTTTTACCTTGGCATGATCCACCTGAATACCTTTATCGCTTACAATGAAACCTAGCAATTTTCCAGACCTCACCCCAAAGGTGCATTTGTTTGGGTTCAATCTCAGCTTGTACAACTTCAGTCGGTCAAACAGCTTCCGCAGATGGTCAAGGTGTTCCTCCTCAGTTTGGGACCTTGCAATCATATCATCGACATATACTTCAATCTCATGATGGATCATGTCAAGAAACAAAGCAACCATGGCACGTTGGTAGGTTTCCCCAGCATTTTTCAACCCGAATTGCATGACCTTGTAGCAGAAGGTGCCCCACTGAGTCACAAAGGTAGTCTTTTCCATATCTTCAGGAGACATCTTGATCTGATTATACCCTGAAAAACCATCCATGAAAGAGAACACCTTGTGTTGAGCAGTATTGTCAACAAGAACGTCGATGTGAGGTAGGGGGAAGTCATCCTTGGGGCTTTCCCTGTTTAGATCCCTGTAATCGACACACATTCTGACCTTACCGTCCTTCTTCGGTACTGGCACCACGTTGGCAACCCACTGAGGGTAAGAAGTCACTGCTAGAAACCCGGCATCGAATTGCTTCATAACCTCAGCTTTGATCTTTTCGGACATCTCTAGACGCATACGGAGGACCTTTTGCTTTACCGGAGGGCAGTCTTCCTTGGTAGGCAGGTGATGAACCACAATGTCGGCATCCAAACCAGGCATGTCTTCGTAAGACCAAGCAAAGATCTCCATGTAATCATGTAGCATCTGGATCAATCGTTGCTTCACGCTGAGCTCTAGATTGGCACCAATCTTGACTTCTTTTCTATCTGTCTCAGTACCCAAGTTCACTGTTTCCACCGGCTCTTCATGCGGCTGAATGGCCCTCTCTTCCTGGAGTAGCAGTCTTGCGAGTTCACCAGGCACTTCACAATCATCTTCACCCTCGTCTTCGGCCATGTTGATCAGATTTTCGAAGTCATAACTGGCAGTAGCAGAGCTGTTACCAGTGAGATCCAGAGTGGATTGAAACCTGTATAAGTGAGTGTGTGTAAATATAGTTGTTTTGCAATATATAACACAGAAAGAAAAAGAGCACAAGATTTGAAATGCAACAAACGTCCAATGTTTTGATTAATGATATATGGAAATGTCATACAAAAAAGCCCTCACAAATGGAGCCACAGTGCCCCGGGTAGGACACCGAGCCAATAAAAGTTTCAACATATTGTTTGTTACAAATTGAAAACAAAAGAGTTAATTACTGCGTGACAAATGTAATAGGTGTAAAATCTTTTGCCGTCCAGTTGCTTGGTCCGTTGTTGGTGGTTTGATAGATCCAACTGTCAAATTCTGCTTCCTCTACGTCCTCCTCGATAGCATTCACTCTTGGGTTGGTGATGAACACCGGAGCCTTTCTGATCCTTTCCTTGTGAACAGCCCTCTGAGCCTCTGTAGTGAAGCCCAGCCCAAACCTGTCAGTCTTTTAAGTGAAGTCAGGAAGCTGACCCCAGTTTGCACACTTGCCTTTCTCGATTACATCCCGGGCATCCTTCAAGGAAGCAATCTTCAGCGGAAAGTCTTCTTCAACCACTGCCTCAGTTGACGCCAATGTTGGAGGTACTTCCTCAAAATGTTGAAAGAAGGTTTCAATAAACTCCCCGTCCATCTCGATATAACGGAATGAATTCAAGTGACTAACCATGTATTCCTCCTCACCCTGCACAGTAACAATCTTCCCTTTGACAGGGTATTTGAGCTTCTGGTTTAAAGTGGATGTTACCGCCCCGGCCTTGTGAATCCAGGGTCGACCCAGCAAACAGGAATAAGATGGTCGAATATCCATCACATAGAACGTTGAGTCAAAGACTTGGGAACCCACAAGAATAGGAATGTCTACCTCACCGTGCACCATCCTCTTAGAACCGTCGAAGGCTCTAACAATGATGTTACTAGGTTTCAATTCCAGGCCCTCATAATCTAAACGATCCAAGGCCTTCTATGGCAAAACATTCAGGGAAGAACCGGTGTCCACCAACAAGTGTGCGAGAGTAGTGCCCTGCACTCTATAGAGACATGCAGGGTATCATTGTGGTTTTTCCCTTTGGCGGTAAGGTCAGCATCCGAGAACCCCAAACCATTGTCAACTGTCAAATTAGCCACACAGTCGGTGAACTGATCTGCAGAGGTCTCCTGCGGCACATGGGTCGTTTTCAGAAATGAAATCAGGGCCTTGGCGTGGGCCTCTGAGCACAACAGCAATGATAGCATAGAGATTTTGGAGGGGGTATGCCCCAGTTGTTCAACGACATTGATGTCACTCTTTTTAATGATTTTAAGGATTTCCTCCATCTCTTGCTGGGAGGCTTCAACAACGGTCTTTTTTGGTGCCTCCGTCCGGGCAGGCAAATCGGTAGAAACTTCTTTGCCCCGAGCATTAGAGGACTCGGCGACAGTAGTAGACACAGGAACTTGATTTGGAACATGCACACTTGCGGGTGTGATGATAAGAGGTTTTCGGATAACTGGCGGTGCAATGTCAGGCGAGAAGAGCCTGCCACTGCGAGTAATCTTGGCGGGACCAGTGATGTTACTGATACTGGTACCGGTGTTGAACTCCTGCTTCACTCCAAGCACATACACGTCTGCCCCATAGTTCCATGGGACAGCCTTGTCAGACTCATAGGGGAGGGGCCTCGGAACAGTAATGGTAATGGGTGCAACAGGCATAATTTGGACTGGTTTCCTCGGGGGAGCCTTGGTAGGATTGTTGAAAATTGTGACGACAGATACTTCTTCAGTGGAAACAAACGGAACAACAGTTTTCTTAAACAGAATTTCTTTGCTATCCATCAGGCTTTGGATGCCTGATTTCAGCAGCGGACAACCGGTAGGGATAATAGCACGCAGGAGGCAACCCTTGCTACAACCCGGAAATAAACCGGCTAGCAGTACGTTCCTCTTAACAGTCAATAGAGGGGTAGCAACATCATTCACCGAAACAGCATACAAATCTTCCTCAATGGCATTTACTCTATGCTGGGGCATAGGAGCAGTTACAACATTTGGCCTCTCAGGCTCCTCAAACTGAATTTCCTTCGCATCGATAAGGTCTTGAACCTTATTTCTCAGGGCCCAGCAATCATCAGTAGTATGCCCGGGGCTATCAGAATGATAAGCACAACGGGAATTTGGGTTATACTTAGGGGATGCAGTATTCACGACCTTCGGAGCCTCTTTGATGGTCACCAAGTTGGTTGATAGAAGTTGCGGTAATATTTGTGACAAGGTCATACTCAGCCGAGTATACTTCCTCTTGGGCCTTTCACCTCTTTGTTGATTGTACTGCTGAGGAGCAACAACAGGCTTTGAAATGACCAAGGCATTGACGGTTTGGCGGCTTTCTGGCTTGACATGTCTTCTAGGACCATAGACTGCACTAGCTTCCTTCTTGAAAGACCTCTTCTCAGTACTTGCGGAGGCAGCTTTCTGTATCTTTCCTGACCTGATGCCAGCTTCTATCCTTTCACCCGTCACGATCAAATCCGTAAACCCAGCGGAGGAATTACCAACCAGATGATTGAAGAATGGACCAGACAAGGTCCCTAGAAACATGTCAACCAGTTCACGATCAGTCAATGGAGGCTGCACCCAGCCAGCCAAATCTCTCCATTTTTGCGCATATTCTTTGAACCCTTCGGCCGTTCCTAGTGACATACCCTGAAGTTGGGTACGCGTAGGAGCGAGGTCAGAATTGTATTGATATTGTCTATAAAATGCGGTTGCCAAATCTTCCCAATGTCGGATACTGGTTCCATCTAGCTGATAGAACCACTCAAGCTGTGACCCCGAAAGGCTATCTTGAAAGAAGTGAATCCAGAGGTTTTTGTCTGCCGTGTAAGGTTGGATCTTCCTTACGTACGACCTGAGATGCAGCTTTGGACAGGAAGCCCCGTCATATTTGGCAAAGGCAGGCGCCTTAAACTTGTGCGGGATTACCACCCCAGAAGATAACCCTAAATCCGAAATCCAACCCCGGCACATTCTGAATCTCCATGGCGCTCAAGCGGTCCTCTAATTTCTTGTATCGGTCAGCAGCAGGAGGGTATTGTTCATCATTGTAATCCGTCTCGTTGTCAGAGACTGCAGGACTAGGAGCTCCTCCCCCTTGGGGACTGTCTTTCTCTGCAGAGGAAGTAGTTGGATCAGCCTCGTTATGGAGTGTGTTCCCAAACCTGCATCCAGTGTTGAATAACGCAGTCCTCTTCTTCTTCTTCTTCTTTAGGAGCAGAGCCTTCAACTCTTGTTGCCCTTGGGCCAAGCTCATAACCATCTCTTGAAACTGGGCATTCTGGGCCAGGAGGGCCTTGATTGCTTGCTCACTGGATGATTCTGGATTCATGATGACTGTCCAAAATAAACAGTGAAGAAGATTAAGCAACCTGTAGAAAAAGGGTACCTGTTATGCACATGATGCATGAGATGCTGTCTATGCAATGCATTCAAGGATTTTAGAAATTCACAATTGTTGCAGACAAAAAAGAACGCACGTCATATTAATAAGAAAAGATTTGTTAGTACCTAAATGCCCCATGGGCTAAATATTACAAAAACAACTTTTCAAGGTAAAAATACGTTGCGCATCCTCTTTGGCGCAATGTAGGTGTTGAGGGCCTCTTGCTCATGGAGTCGGCGGGTGAGCTCTAAAACCTTCTTCTCGCTGGCGTAGAAGCTGGCTTCAAAAGTATTCTGTTCCTCCTTGAGTTAGATCCAACTCTTCTGCATCTCCTCCCACGATGTAGGCATGTCAGGATGTAGGATGGTGTAAGGAACCTCTCCTTCCTTGACGGGCTCTTTAATCACAGGGAGAACATGAGGATAAGGCATCATTAGACTCTGGGCTCGGGCTCGTACCCACTTGAGATAAGGCTCAAGAGGGATGGAGTTCTTGTGTCCCAGTGTCTTGCTATCAACCTTGTTGGGCATCCTCCAAGCTCTGATGAAAATTTGGCGAAGTCCTTCCGCATCATTGTCGAAGTCAAAAACTAGGTCAGGAATCAACATGTCGTGAGGGCCATCCCTCCGTGCATATCCGAATTGCCTCAAAGCTAGGCAAGGGTTGTAGGTGATACCTCCTCTGATTCCAAGTAAAGGAACATTAGGAAACTCTCCACAATGATCGATGAGGATGACATTTTCTCTAGACCGAGAACACCAATGTACATCAGAGTGAGTAAGAGTCATCAACCATTGGGACCACCTTGCGAAATAAGAGTCAAGACAGATTATGGAAGGTGCGAAATAAACCACCTTGCAAGGAGAGGAGTACAGCACATGAGAACACCCCTCTTTCTCATTGTTCGTGTGTAAAATGAGTGAAGAATGTCCCCAAGCAATGTTGGTATTGGATTTCTGGACAAGAAGATTTTGACGGCGTTGACCTCTACAAGCTGGTCAGGATTTGGGAACAAGACCAACCCATAGATAAGGAGTGCCACAATTTCTTCAAAGGCTTGTAGGTCCAATGAATTCCAACATTCTTGTGCCTTCTCAAACAAGAATTTTGCTAGGAAACCTTTGACGCCGCTTCTAGTTTCCCAATGCCCCTTGATTTCAGATGGCTTTAGATGTAATGCTCGAGCAACATCTTCATGCTTTGGTTCCTTTTCCGTACCATTGAAAGGTAGTTGATTAAGGATAGGAATTATCAGGAGTTGAGAAAATTCCTCCAAAGTGGGTACCAACTGGTAGTCAGGGAAAGTGAAACAGTGGTGAAGAGGGTCAAAGAACTGGAATAGCACTTTCATCATGTCTTCTTCAATGTTGGTGTTGACTAAGCTGAGCAGTCTACCATGTCTTTCACTGAAGGATGAGCTTTCCGGAATTCTTGAGGTGAGCTCCTTGAGTAGAGGAGGGATTCTCACAAGATTGACTTGGATGGTGTTTCTGCGAGGAATTTCCATGACCTACAAAACAAGAACAAAGATGAAGATCTAAACCCTTGAAGTGGTTAGTAAATGCATATGATGTTTTATGATGTTCATGATGTATGCACAAACATATGTACAAGCAAATCACACCAAACCCTAGTTTCAGGCTTGCATGGGGTTTCATAGGTAAGTACCCTCTTGAGTGTAGTTGGCTTAAAAACCTGTCCTATAAATAGTAACTGGGTTCTAAGGAGCTCAATATCATTGGATTGTTTTCATTGTTCATTGTTTTTGTTTAGCCACTTAACTAGCGACCAAAATATTCCAAGAAAACAACCCTCAATGAGTGTAGTATCGAGTATCTACCAACTTCGGACTGCACCAAAGTCGGTCATCTCACTACCCCTAATAAAAGGCCAAGATGGTCAAATAAGGTTCTAGGTCATTAGTGCTTAGTGACATCACTCAGCGGCCCCGTACTCTCCTTGATTGAACTCAAGGGTTACCGGTACTCACAAATATGTCGCACTAATATAGCTATTTCTTCGACCGTGTCGGTATACCCCGCATAGTTTCCACAACGTATTGCTATCTATGAATGTTTCCCAAAATCCGGGTGTAGGATTGCAAACCCAAACAAGAGAGCCAAGATATAAAGCAATCAAGACAAACAATTAATCATGCAAGAGGGTGATCTAAGCCCTAAGGTTACTCCACTTTAAATTTCTCCGCAGCAGAGTCTCCAGTTCTATGATACGGTGGGAGAACTGACTTGAGGTTTTGCGTTTGTTTTTGCAAATGTTTCGGTTGAGCAAGAGTCGCCACCGACTTTTTATTTTATCCTAAGGAAAGGTTAAAAAGCACAGCAAAAACCTTTGATATGTTTTCTTGGGTTCGGGGAGTACATTATAGAAAGGGAAGGTATTAGCACCCTTTCTATCCATGGTTATCCATGGGCTCTTAGTTACTTGCTTAGATCAACTTGCCTTGATTTTCAATTGTTTGAAATGGTGCTTTGTGTGTGGGTTTGAAAATGTTTTGAAAAGAGGCCAATGTGGTGGCAACCTTTGTAATGATCCATGTTGGGATGTATACAAAGGTGTATGTATTTTGAAAAGGTTTTCAATGTTTTTGAGAGTTGTTTTGAAAGTGTAGTGATGTGTGGTTTGAAAAATAAGCAAGTGTTTTGTTTTGCAAGTTTGATTCAAGTAGCTAAGAGTTTGTCTACCCCTAAATTTCTCAAAGATTTCTCCTCTGTTTTTAACCCTTTTAACAATTTTGTTCCACCATTGCATTTGGTGGACAATCTTGTGTTAGGATGTGAAAGGGACGGGCGCGGGTCATCGTTTAGACCATAATTGCAATGGTGCCAAGTATCTTTGGGAAATTTTTCCTTGGAGGGACTTGATCATTTTTTAGGCAACTTTCGAAAGCGTCATCGAGGGACTATGATCATTTGATTGTTTGTTTTGCCCAAAGAGACCTAACATGCAATATGGCCCATTATTGAAGGCAACAAGTGGAATACCCTAGGGGTGCAATTGTGATTGGTGTTGTCCATTTTCATGCTTGTTTATCTTGAATTTAGGTCAAACTATTTTTGTTGTTTTTGATTTGCATACAAACACTAATTCTAACATGGCATATTTAGAAAGCAATAAAGTGCGAAAAATAAAGTTCCTAAGTTATTACAACACAATATATGGGAAGGGGGGTACAAATGTTCAAATGGGGATATTTTGACAAGGAATTTAAACCTAACTATTACATCAAAATTGAATTATACAAATTATTTAATATACAATAATTAAATAAAAATGGAATAAATATGCAAGATGCAAAAAAAAAATATGTTTTTTATATGTATGAAAAAAAAGTGTTTTTTATATATCAAATAAACAAAATAAAAAGTATTAATTTTTTTGGAGTTTTTATGTTTAGGGCAAAAAGCCTAATTCTTTAAATAAAAGGTATTAATTATTTAATATATACAATATTTATTAGTTATGTACAAAAAAAAAAAAAAAGAAGTATATTTGTCAAAAGGTATTTTTAATGTTAAATATTAATAAAAATAAAAATGTATATATTTTGTATTTTGTTATCCTAAATATACTAATATATATATATATATATATATATATATATATATATATATATATATATATATATATATATATATATATATATATATATATATATATATATATATATATATATATGTATTTGTATTATTTACCAAATATATTGAATATATACAAAATAATAATATTTAATATTTATAAAAAAAGTATATTTTTATTATAAAATGTTTTCAAGAGATAATATGAAATAAAAGTCAGAAAAATATGTTTGTATTAGTTTTTTTTAGCTATTTTAAATAATAGTATATAAGTATTTATTTATGTACAAAAACTAAATAAAGACTAATAAATATCAAAATAAATGCAAAAATTGTGGAAAAAATGATTTTTATATTTTTTCATACTTAAATAAAAATATAGAAATAAAATCAAAAGGAAAAAATGGAAAATGATAAGTAATAATCAAAATGGGTCAGGGGGGTTCAAAAGTAAAAGCAAAGTGCAAAAAGAAAAAACATTCCAAGCCCAGCCCAGAACCTATCTTCTTCAACCTCCAACAAACCTTGTTCAAAAAACGCGCGCTAGGTACATGGATTCAAACATCCTGATTCCTGGACTTTTAATGAAAACTCACAACACAAAAAATGTAAAGCATCATCTCACGAGTTCATACATATAAAGAACATGATTTAACTCTCAGAAATGAGAGAGAATTTCTTCTCCCCCAATTCCTAACCTAGTTTTTGTTCCATGTTCAGACATCAAATTCTCATAGCACACATAACATAAATGAAAACTAATTACATGGGCATGTTCAGGGCTATGAATGTGATATAATTTCTTCACAAACCTAAAGCTAACAATGCCTGGATAGAGAGATACGAGTTCATGAACTTACCTGTTCAGTTGGAATCGTATCTGGTGATGGAGGTGCTTTCAATGCAAGGTGATGGTTGGTACAGCTTCCTTGATGTCCAGGGATGCTATTCCAAGCTTTAGTTTGCTTTGAAACCAAGTGAATCGTGTTATGGAACTTCAACTGCAAAACAAGAAAATGAAAATGGTGATGTTGCTTGGGAGTGTTACAGGTCGTGTTTGAGGCTTGGAATAGTTTCAAGGGATGATGTGGGATATGTTTGATTTAGTTTTAGCAAGAATGCATGAATGGATTGAGTTATGGAACTCAATCTGCAGCAGGTACCCTGTTTGGGCAGTTTTAGGGTGATTTTGTATTTGAGAAGGCAATGGAGATGGTTGGCTCGTGTTTCAGTTTAGGTTTGATGATTAGAAAGTGTTTGATAACTTTGCTTAAGCTCTGGTTGACAGGAATGAGAGTTGTGTGTTGTTATTCAATGTTTCTTAAACTTTAAGCAACAAAGTGTCCACTTGAGTTTTAGACTGATAGAGGCCCCCCTAATGTGCTTCATACCTTGGCCTTGATCAATGTAATTAGTTCATAAACTTGTGCCAAAAGGATTTGCACTGTACTTGCTTGGATTTGCTTTTGACATAAAGCCATACTTTTCAAAAATGGATATTATGCTTTTTCTAAAAATGGCTTAATCTTCCATGTAATGCTTAAACACATAAAACAAGGCCTTGGCACAATGAGTTAGCATTAAATTATTGAGTGCAAATGGGATATAGGACCTGTAATCAAGGAATGCAAGCTGAGTTCAAAATGGCACAAGTGTATGAACATGTAACTTGGCCATAAACAAAGTGACTTTTTCCCAACTTGCCAAATTCGATTCTCCCTAACCATGAGGTTGTTTGATGAGTTCTTTGACATTTTGGAAAGCTTGGAATGTGTACTACAATCCATCTTTGAAATGCAAATTGAAATTCCAAGTGGAAGTATGTGAAAAATGGTCTTGAAGTTTGGTAAAAACCTTGCCTAAAATAGGTCAAATTTCTCTAAGTTAAGAATGGGTTGGTACCCTTGTTCCAAAAATTGTAACTTGAGCTACAAGCTTCTTTTGAGGAAACTTTGTGAATCAAAGTTGTAGATTTTGCAATGGACTACAACTTTCATGTTTTGACTTTTCCTTGAATCCAAATGCATCTTGGTGAGAAAGTAGGACAAAGTTAGGAAAAAATTAGGGTTTTTCATAACTTAGAAAAATTCTAAGTTATGAAAAATCTTCATTTGCAATTCTTGATTTCTTGATGAACAAGTTTCATGATTTGGCATGAATTGATGAAAAATGAATCTTGACAGTTGATTTTGACCAAAAAGTCAAAGTTTGACTTTTCTGTATACAGTCAAAATTGATCAATTGACTGGGAAATTCAACTGTCAATCTTGTGTATTTGGGATCTTTTGAACTTGTTGAGTATGTAAAGACAATTCCATGGGGTCCTTGAGTCCATATGTGAGTTTGGTTTGCCATTGGCTAGGTCAAACAATCAAAAATTACCTTTGTGCAGTCAAAACCCTAAAAATGACCATTTTGCCCTTTTGGTGATCTGATCAAATTTCTTGTGGAATTATGATCCAAACTTGATCAAATGGTCCATGTGAGTTCATAATGTTTATGTGGGTCAATTTTCATGAGATTTGACTGTCAATTGGCCACAGTTGACTTTTTCCCCAATACAGCTAATTTCTAGGTCAACTGTCCAATTGACTGGGCAAAATTTGGAATCAAGATCTAAAACTAGGTATGGATAAACTTGGGATTCTAAGATGAAGCATGAAAGTCATCTTAGGCATTTTAGGTCAAAATATCTTTGTGCAAACACAAACCCTAATTTGGGTCAACAGTGCAAGAAGAAGTCTTGAGCAGAGGAAACCCTAACTGGATCTTGAGCTCCAAGGATCTTGTGATGAGAAAATTTTGAGGAAATGGGAGGGCAAATTTTGGGGTACAACAGCTACCATGCATTGGAGTAACAAAAATCAGGACAACATAATACCTTCTATAATGACAAGGCTACCTTCCATTGGAGTAACAAAAATCACGACAATAGACTACCTTCCATAATGACAAGGCTACCATCCATTGGAATAACAAAAATCTAGACAACAGACTACCTTCCATAATGATAAGGCTACCATCCGTTAGAGTAACAAAAATCTGGACAACAGACTACCTTCCATAATTACAAGGCTACCATCCATTGGAATAACAACAATATCAACAATAGACTACCTTCCATAATGACAAGGTTACCATACATTGGAGTATAAAAATTTTGGACAACAGACTACCTTCCATAATGACAATGCTACCATCCATTGGAGTTATAAAAATCTAAACAACAAACTACCTTCCATAATTACTAAGCTACCATCCATTGGAGTAACAATTTTAACGACAACAGACTATCTTCCATAATTACAAGGCTACAATCCGTTGGAGTAACAATAATCGGGACAATAGACTACCTTCTATAATGACAAGGCTACCATCCATTGGAGTAACAAAAATCATGACAACATACTACCTTCCATAATGACAAGGCTACCTTCCGTTGGAGTAACAAAAATCACGACAATAGACTACCTTCCATAATGACAAGGCTACCATCCATTGGAATAAGAAAAATCTCGACAACAGACTACCTTCCATAATGACAAGGCTACCATCTGTTAGAGTAACAAAAATGTGGACAACAGACTACCTTCCATAATTACAAGGCTACCATCCATTGGAATAACAACAATATCAATAATAGACTACCTTCCATAATGATAAGGTTAACATACATTGGAGTACAATTTTTTTGGAAAACAGACTACCTTCCATAATGACTTGGCTACCATCCATTGGAGTTACAAAAATCTTGACAATAGACTACCTTCCATAATTACTAAGCTACCATCCATTGGAATAACAATGTTATCGACAACAGACTACCTTCCATAATTACAAGACTACAATCCATTGGAGTAACAATAATCGAGACAACAGAGTACCTTCCATAATGACAAGGCTACCATCAATTGGAGTAACAAAAATATCAACAAGAGACTACCTTCCATAATGACAAGGCTACCATCCTTTGGCGTAACAAAAATCTCGACAACAGACAACCTTCCACAATATCATGGCTACCGTCCATTTGAGTAACAAAGATATGGACAACATAGTACCTTCCATAATGACAAGGATACCATCCATTTGAGTAACAAAAATATCAACAAGAGACTACCTTCCATAATGACAGGTTTGCCATCAATTGGAGTAAAAAAAATATCAACAAGAGACTACCTTCCATAATTACAGGCAACCATCCTTTGGTGTAACAATAATCTGGACAACAGACTGCCTTCCATAATGATAAGGCTACCATCCATTTGAGTAGCAAAGATATAGACAACATAGTACCTTCCATAATGACAAGGCTACCATTCATTGGAGTAACAAAAATCACGACAACATAGTACCTTCCATATTGACAAGGCTACCTTCCATTGGAGTAACAAAAATCACGACAATAGAATACCTTCCATAATGACAAGGCTACCATCCATTGGAATAACAAAAATCTCGACAACAAACTACCTTCCATAATGACAAGGCTACCATCCATTAGAGTAACAAAAATCTGGACAACAAACTCCCTTCCATAATTACAAGGCTACCATCTATTGGAGTAACAAAAATATCAACAATAGAATACCTTCCATAATGACAAGGATACCATACATTGGAGTATAAAAATTTTGGACAACAGACTACCTTCCATAATGACAAGGCTAACATCCATTGGAGTTACAAAAATCTTGACAACAGACTACCTTCCATAATTACTAAGCTACCATCCATTGGAATAACAATGTTATCGACAACAGACTACCTTCCATAATGACAAGGCTACCATCCGTTAGAGTAACAAAAATATCAACAAGAGACTACCTTCCATAATGACAAGGCTACCATCCTTTGGAGTAACAAAAATGTCGACAACAGACAACCTTTCATAATGACATGGCTACCGTCCATTTGAGTAACAAAGATAACGACAACATAGTACCTTCCAAAATGACAAGGCTACCATCCATTGGAGTAACAAAAATCACGACAACATACTACCTTCCATAATGACAAGGATACCATCCATTAGAGTAACAAAAATATCAACAAGAGACTACTTTCCATAATGACAGGGCTACCATCCTTTGGAGTAACAAAAATCTCGACAACGGACAACCTTCCATAATGACAAGGCTACCATCCATTGGAGTAACAAAAATCACGACAACATACTACCTTCCATAATGATAAGGCTACCTTCCATTGGAGTAACAAAAATCACGACAATAGACTACTTTCAATAATGACAAGTCTACCATCCATTGGAATAACAAAAATCTCGAAAATAGACTACCTTCCATAATGACAAGGCTACCATCCGTTAGAGTAACAAAAATCTGGACAATAGACTACCTTACATAATTACAAGCCTACCATCCATTGGAATAACAACAATATCATTA
The DNA here is from genome assembly GCA_948472305.1 of Vicia faba. Classification (NCBI taxonomy): domain Eukaryota; kingdom Viridiplantae; phylum Streptophyta; class Magnoliopsida; order Fabales; family Fabaceae; genus Vicia; species Vicia faba. The sequence goes on along the minus strand of OX451739.1, from coordinate 581,955,555 downwards.
ATAGACTACCTTCCATAATGACAAGGTTACAATACATTGGAGTATAAAAATTTTGGACAACAGACTACCTTCCATAATGACAAGGCTACCATCCATTGGAGTTACAAAAATATCGACAATAGACTACCTTCCATAATTACTAAGCTACAATTCATTGGAGTAACAATATTATCGACAACAGACTACCTTCCATAATTACACGGCTACAATCCATTGGAGTAACAATAATCGGAACAACAGACTACCTTCCATAATGACAAGGCTACCATCCATTGGAGTAACAAAAATATCAACAAGAGACTACTTTCCATATTGACAAAGCTACCATCCTTTGGAGTAACAAAAATCTCGACAACAGACAACCTTTCATAATGACATGGCTACCGTCCATTTGAGTAACAAAGGTATCGACAACATAGTACCTTCCATAATGACAAGGCTACCATCCATTGGAGTAACAAAAATCATGACAACATACTACCTTCCATAATGACAAGGCTACCATCCATTAGAGTAACCAAAATCATGACAACAGACTACCTTCCATAAATACAAGGCTACCATCCATTGGAATAACAACAATATCAACAATAGACTACCTTCCATAATGACAAGGTTAACATGCATTGGAGTATAAAAATTTTGGACAACAGACTACCTTCCATAATGACAAGGCTACCATCCATTGGAGTTACAAAAATCTTGACAACATACTACCTTCCATAATTACAAGGCTACAATCCATTGGAGTAACAATGTTATCGACAATAGACTACCTTCCATAATTACAAGGCTACAATCCATTGGAGTAACAATAATCGGGATAACATACTACCTTCCATAACAACAAGGCTACCATCCATTGGAGTAACAAAAATATCAACAAGAGACTACCTTCCATAATGACAAGGCTACCATCCTTTGGAGTAATAAAAATCTCGACAACACACAACCTTCCATAATGACATGGCTATTGTCCATTTGAGTAACAAATATATTGACAACATAGTACCTTCACTAATGACAAGGCTACCATCCATTAAAGTAACAAAAATCACAACAACATACTACCTTCCATAATGAAAGGGCTACCATCCATTGGAGTAACAAAAATATCAACAAGAGACTACCTTTCATAATTACAAGACTGCCATCCTTTAGAGTAACAAAAATCTCGACAACAAACTACCTTCCATAATGATAAGGCTACCATCCATTTGAGTAACAAAGATATCGACAACATAGTACCTTCCATAATGACAAGGCTACCATCCATTGGAGTTACAAAAATCACGACAACATACTACCTTCTATAATGACAAGTCTACCTTCCATTAGAGTAACAAAAATCTGGACAATAGACTACCTTCCATAATTACAAGGCTACCATCCATTAGAATAACAACAATATCAACAATAGACTACCTTCCATAATGACAAGGTTACCATACATTGGAGTATAAAATTTTTGGACAAACTACTACCTTACATAATAACAAGGCTACCATCCATTGGAGTTACAAAAATCTTGACAATGAACTACCTTCCATAGTTACTATGCTACCATCCATTGGAGTAACAATGTTATCGACAACAGACTACCTTCAATAATTACAATGCTACAATCCATTGGAGTAACAATAAATGGGACAACAGACTACCTTCCATAATGACAAGGCTACCATCCATTGGAGTAATAAAAATATCAACAAGAGACTAATTTCCATAATGACAAGGCTACCATCCTTTGGAGTAACAAAAATCTCGAAAACAGACAACCTTCCATAATGACATGGATACCGTCCATTTGAGTAACAAAGATATCGACAACGTAGTACCTTCCATAATGACAAGGCTACCATCCATTGGAGTAACAAAAATCACGACAACATACTACCTTCCATAATGACAAGGCTACCTTCCATTGGAGTAACAAAAATCACGACAACAGACTACCTTCCATAATGACAAGGCTACCATCCATTGGAATAACAAAATCTCGACAACAGACTACCTTCCATAATGACAAGGCTACCATCCATTAGAGTAACAAAAATCGGGACAACAAACTCCCTTCCATAATTACAAGGCAACCATCCATTGGAGTAACAAAAATATCAACAATAGAATACCTTCCATAATGACAAGGATACCATACATTGGAGTATAAAATTTTTGGACAACAGACTACCTTCCATAATGACAAGGCTAACATCCATTGGAGTTACAAAAATCTTGACAACTGACTACCTTCCATAATTACTAAGCTACCATCCATTGGAATAACAATGTTATCGACAACAGACTACCTTCCATAATTAAAAGGCTAAAATCCATTGCAGTAACAATAATCGGGACAACAAACTACCTTCCATAATGACAAGGCTACCATCCATTGGAGTAACAAAAATATCAACAAGAGACTACCTTCCATAATGAATGGCTACCATCCTTTGGAGTAACAAAAATGTCGACAACAGACAACCTTTCATAATGACATGGCTACCGTCCCTTTGAGTAACAAAGATAACGACAACATAGTACCTTCCAAAATGACAAGGCTACCATCCATTGAGTAACAAAAATCACGACAACATACTACCTTCCATAATGACAAGGATACCATCCATTGGAGTAACAAAAATATCAACAAGAGACTACCTTCCATAATGACAGGGATACCATCCTTTGGAGTAACAAAAATATCAACAAGAGACTACCTTCCATAATTACAAGGGAACCATCCTTTGGTGTAACAATAATCTCGACAACAGACTACCTTCCATAATGAGAAGGCTACCATCCATTGGAGTTATAAAAATCACGACAACATACTACCTTCCATAATGACAAGGCTACCTTACATTGGAGTAACAAAAATCACGACAATAGACTACCTTCCATAATGACAAGGCTACCATCCATTGGAATAAGAAAAATCTCGACAACAGACTACCTTCCATAATGACAAGGCTACCATCCGTTAGAGTAACAAAAATCTGGACAACAGACTACCTTCCATAATTATAAGGCTACCATCCATTGGAATAACAACAATATCAATAATAGACTACCTTCCATAATGACAAGGTTAACATACATTGGAGTATAAATTTTTTGGAAAATAGACTACCTTCGATAATGACAAGGCTACCATCCATTGGAGTTACAAAATTCTTGACAACAGACTACCTTCCATAATTACTAAGCTACCATCCATTGGAATAACAATGTTATCGACAACAGACTACCGTCCATAATTACAAGGCTAAAATCCATTGCAGTAACAATAATCGAGTCAACAGACTACCTTCCATAATGACTAGGCTACCATCCATTGGAGTAACAAAAATCACGACAACATACTACCTTCCATAATGACAAGGCTACCATCCATTGGAGTAACAAAAATATCAACAAGAGACTACCTTCCATAATGAATGGCTACCATCCTTTGGAGTAACAAAAATGTCGACAACAGACAACCTTTCATAATGACATGGCTACCGTCCATTTGAGTAACAAAGATAATGACAACATAGTACCTTCCAAAATGACAAGGCTACCATCCATTGAGTAACAAAAATCACGACAACATACTACCTTCCATAATGACAAGGATACCATCCATTGGAGTAACAAAAATATCAACAAGAGACTACCTTCCATAATGACAGGGATACCATCCTTTGGAGTAACAAAAATATCAACAAGAGACTACCTTCCATAATTACAAGGCAACCATCCTTTGGTGTAACAATAATCTCGACAACAGACTACCTTCCATAATGAGAAGGCTACCATCCATTGGAGTTATAAAAATCACGACAACATACTACCTTCCATAATGACAAGGCTACCTTACATTGGAGTAACAAAAATCACGACAATAGACTACCTTCCATAATGACAAGGCTACCATCCATTGGAATAAGAAAAATCTCGACAACAGACTACCTTCCATAATGACAAGGCTACCATCCGTTAGAGTAACAAAAATCTGGACAACAGACTACCTTCCATAATTATAAGGCTACCATCCATTGGAATAACAAAAATATCAATAATAGACTACCTTCCATAATGACAAGGTTAACATACATTGGAGTATAAAATTTTTGGAAAATAGACTACCTTCGATAATGACAAGGCTACCATCCTTTGGAGTTACAAAATTCTTGACAACAGACTACCTTCCATAATTACTAAGCTACCATCCATTGGAATAACAATGTTATCGACAACAGACTACCGTGCATAATTACAAGGCTAAAATCCATTGCAGTAACAATAATCGGGTCAACAGACTACCTTCCATAATGACAAGGCTACCATCAATTGGAGTAACAAAAATCACGACAAAATACTACCTTCCATAATGACAAGGATACCATCGATTTGAGTAACAAAAATATCAACAAGAGACTACCTTCCATAATGACAGGGCTGCCATCCATTGGAGTAAAAACAATATCAAGAAGAGACTACCTTCCATAATTACAAGGCAACCATCCTTTGGTGTACCAATAATCTCGACAATAGACTACCTTCCATAATGATAAGGCTACCATCCATTTGAGTAACAAAGATATCGACAACATAGTACCTTCCATAATGACAAGGCTACCATCCATTGGAGTTACAAAAATCACGACAACATACTACCTTCTATAATGACAAGTCTACCTTCCATTGGAGTAACAAAAATCACGACAACAGACTACCTTCCATAATGACAAGGCTACCATCCATTAGAGTAACAAAAATCTGGACAATAGACTACCTTCCATAATTACAAGGCTACCATCCATTAGAATAACAACAATATCAACAATAGACTACCTTCCATAATGACAAGGTTACCATACATTGGAGTATAAAATTTTTGGACAAACTACTACCTTACATAATAACAAGGCTACCATCCATTGGAGTTACAAAAATCTTGACAATGAACTACCTTCCATAGTTACTATGCTACCATCCATTGGAGTAACAATGTTATCGACAACAGACTACCTTCAATAATTACAATGCTACAATCCATTGGAGTAACAATAAATGGGACAACAGACTACCTTCCATAATGACAAGGCTACCATCCATTGGAGTAATAAAAATATCAACAAGAGACTAATTTCCATAATGACAAGGCTACCATCCTTTGGAGTAACAAAAATCTCGAAAACAGACAACCTTCCATAATGACATGGATACCGTCCATTTGAGTAACAAAGATATCGACAACGTAGTACCTTCCATAATGACAAGGCTACCATCCATTGGAGTAACAAAAATCACGACAACATACTACCTTCCATAATGACAAGGCTACCTTCCATTGGAGTAACAAAAATCACGACAACAGACTAGCTTCCATAATGACAAGGCTACCATCCATTGGAATAACAAAATCTCGACAACAGACTACCTTCCATAATGACAAGGCTACCATCCATTAGAGTAACAAAAATCGGGACAACAAACTCCCTTCCATAATTACAAGGCAACCATCCATTGGAGTAACAAAAATATCAACAATAGAATACCTTCCATAATGACAAGGATACCATACATTGGAGTATAAAATTTTTGGACAACAGACTACCTTCCATAATGACAAGGCTAACATCCATTGGAGTTACAAAAATCTTGACAACTGACTACCTTCCATAATTACTAAGCTACCATCCATTGGAATAACAATGTTATCGACAACAGACTACCTTCCATAATTAAAAGGCTAAAATCCATTGCAGTAACAATAATCGGGACAACAAACTACCTTCCATAATGACAAGGCTACCATCCATTGGAGTAACAAAAATATCAACAAGAGACTACCTTCCATAATGAATGGCTACCATCCTTTGGAGTAACAAAAATGTCGACAACAGACAACCTTTCATAATGACATGGCTACCGTCCCTTTGAGTAACAAAGATAACGACAACATAGTACCTTCCAAAATGACAAGGCTACCATCCATTGAGTAACAAAAATCACGACAACATACTACCTTCCATAATGACAAGGATACCATCCATTGGAGTAACAAAAATATCAACAAGAGACTACCTTCCATAATGACAGGGATACCATCCTTTGGAGTAACAAAAATATCAACAAGAGACTACCTTCCATAATTACAAGGGAACCATCCTTTGGTGTAACAATAATCTCGACAACAGACTACCTTCCATAATGAGAAGGCTACCATCCATTGGAGTTATAAAAATCACGACAACATACTACCTTCCATAATGACAAGGCTACCTTACATTGGAGTAACAAAAATCACGACAATAGACTACCTTCCATAATGACAAGGCTACCATCCATTGGAATAAGAAAAATCTCGACAACAGACTACCTTCCATAATGACAAGGCTACCATCCGTTAGAGTAACAAAAATCTGGACAACAGACTACCTTCCATAATTATAAGGCTACCATCCATTGGAATAACAACAATATCAATAATAGACTACCTTCCATAATGACAAGGTTAACATACATTGGAGTATAAATTTTTTGGAAAATAGACTACCTTCGATAATGACAAGGCTACCATCCATTGGAGTTACAAAATTCTTGACAACAGACTACCTTCCATAATTACTAAGCTACCATCCATTGGAATAACAATGTTATCGACAACAGACTACCGTCCATAATTACAAGGCTAAAATCCATTGCAGTAACAATAATCGGGTCAACAGACTACCTTCCATAATGACTAGGCTACCATCCATTGGAGTAACAAAAATCACGACAACATACTACTTTCCATAATGACAAGGCTACCATCCATTGGAGTAACAAAAATATCAACAAGAGACTACCTTCCATAATGAATGGCTACCATCCTTTGGAGTAACAAAAATGTCGACAACAGACAACCTTTCATAATGACATGGCTACCGTCCATTTGAGTAACAAAGATAATGACAACATAGTACCTTCCAAAATGACAAGGCTACCATCCATTGAGTAACAAAAATCACGACAACATACTACCTTCCATAATGACAAGGATACCATCCATTGGAGTAACAAAAATATCAACAAGAGACTACCTTCCATAATGACAGGGATACCATCCTTTGGAGTAACAAAAATATCAACAAGAGACTACCTTCCATAATTACAAGGCAACCATCCTTTGGTGTAACAATAATCTCGACAACAGACTACCTTCCATAATGAGAAGGCTACCATCCATTGGAGTTATAAAAATCACGACAACATACTACCTTCCATAATGACAAGGCTACCTTACATTGGAGTAACAAAAATCACGACAATAGACTACCTTCCATAATGACAAGGCTACCATCCATTGGAATAAGAAAAATCTCGACAACAGACTACCTTCCATAATGACAAGGCTACCATCCGTTAGAGTAACAAAAATCTGGACAACAGACTACCTTCCATAATTATAAGGCTACCATCCATTGGAATAACAAAAATATCAATAATAGACTACCTTCCATAATGACAAGGTTAACATACATTGGAGTATAAAATTTTTGGAAAATAGACTACCTTCGATAATGACAAGGCTACCATCCTTTGGAGTTACAAAATTCTTGACAACAGACTACCTTCCATAATTACTAAGCTACCATCCATTGGAATAACAATGTTATCGACAACAGACTACCGTGCATAATTACAAGGCTAAAATCCATTGCAGTAACAATAATCGGGTCAACAGACTACCTTCCATAATGACAAGGCTACCATCAATTGGAGTAACAAAAATCACGACAAAATACTACCTTCCATAATGACAAGGATACCATCGATTTGAGTAACAAAAATATCAACAAGAGACTACCTTCCATAATGACAGGGATGCCATCCATTGGAGTAAAAACAATATCAAGAAGAGACTACCTTCCATAATTACAAGGCAACCATCCTTTGGTGTACCAATAATCTCGACAATAGACTACCTTCCATAATGATAAGGCTACCATCCATTTGAGTAACAAAGATATAGACAACATAGTACCTTCCATAATGACAAGGCTACCATCCATTGGAGTAACAAAAATCACGACAACATAATACATTCCATAATGACAAGGCTACCTTCCATTGGAGTTACAAAAATCACGACAATAGACTACCTTCCATAATGACAATGCTACCATCCATTGGAATATCAAAAATCTAGACAACAGACTACCTTCCATAATGATAAGGCTACCATCCGTTAGAGTAACAAAAATCGGGACAACAGACTACCTTCCATAATTACAAGGCTACCATCCATTGGAATACCAACAATATCAACAATAGACTACCTTCCATAATGACAAGGTTACCATACATTGGAGTATAAAAATTTTGGACAATAGACTACCTTCCATAATGACAAGGCTACCATCCATTGGAGTTATAAAAATCTAGACAACAGACTACCTTCCATAATTACTAAGCTACCATCCATTGGAGTAACAATTTTAACGACAACAGACTATCTTCCATAATTACAAGGTTACAATCTGTTGGAGTAACAATAATCGGGACAATAGACTACCTTCTATAATGACAAGGCTACCATCCATTGGAGTAACAAAAATCACGACAACATACTACCTTCCATAATGACAAGGCTACCTTCCATTGGAGTAACAAAAATCACGACAATAGAGTACCTTCCATAATGACAAGGCTACCATCCATTGGTATAAGAAAAATCTCGACAACAGACTACCTTCCATAATGACAAGGCTACCATCCGTTAGAGTAACAAAAATTTGGACAACAGACTACCTTCCATAATTACAAGGCTACCATCCATTGGAATAACAACAATATCAATAATAGACTACCTTCCATAATGACAAGGTTAACATATATTGGAGTACAAATTTTTTGGAAAACAGACTACCTTCCATAATGACTTGGCTACCATCCATTGGAGTTACAAAAATCTTGAGAATAGACTACCTTCCATAATTACTAAGCTACCATCCATTGGAATAACAATGTTATCGACAACAGACTACCTTCCATAATTACAAGACTACAATCCATTGGAGTAACAATAATCGAGACAACAGAGTACCTTCCATAATGACAAGGCTACCATCAATTGGAGTAACAAAAATATCAACAAGAGACTACCTTCCATAATGACAAGGCTACCATCCTTTGGAGTAACAAAAATCTCGACAAGAGATAACCTTCCACAATATCATGGCTACCGTCCATTTGAGTAACAAAGATATGGATAACATAGTACCTTCCATAATGACAAGGCTACCATCCATTGGAGTAACAAAAATCACGACAACATACTACCTTCCATAATGACAAGGATACCATCCATTTGAGTAACAAAAATATCAACAAGAGACTACCTTCCATAATGACAGGTCTGCCATCCATTGGAGTAAAAAAAATATCAACAAGAGACTACCTTCCATAATTACAGGCAACCATCCTTTGGTGTAACAATAATCTCGACAACAGACTACCTTCCATAATGATAAGGCTACCATCCATTTGAGTAACAAAGATATAGACAACATAGTACCTTCCATAATGACAAGGCTACAATCCATTGGAGTAACAAAAATCACGACAACATACTACCTTCCATAATGACAAGGCTACCTTCCATTGGAGTAACAAAAATCACGACAATAGACTATCTTCCATAATGACAAGGCTACCATCCATTGGAATAACAAAAATCTCGACAACAGACTACCTTCCATAATGACAAGGCTACCATCCAATATAGTAACAAAAATCTGGACAACAAACTCCCTTCCATAATTACAAGGCAACCATCCATTGGAGTAACAAAAATATCAACAATAGAATACCTTCCATAATGACAAGGATACCATACATTGGAGTATAAAAATTTTGGACAACAGACTACCTTCCATAATGACAAGGCTAACATCCATTGGAGTTAAAAAAATCTTGACAACTGACTACCTTCCATAATTACTAAGCTACCATCCATTGGAATAACAATGTTATCGACAACAGACTACCTTCCATAATTAAAAGGCTAAAATCCATTGCAGTAACAATAATCGGGACAACAGACTACCTTCCATAATGACAAGGATACCATCCATTGGAGTAACAAAAAGATCAACAAGAGACTACCTTCCATAATGAATGGCTACCATCCTTTGGAGTAACAAAAATGTCGACAACAGACAACCTTTCATAATGACATGGCTACCGTCCATTTGAGTAACAAAGATAACGACAACATAGTACCTTCCAAAATGACAAGGCTACCATCCATTGAGTAACAAAAATCACGACAACATACTACCTTCCATAATGACAAGGATACCATCCATTGGAGTAACAAAAATATCAACAAGAGACTACCTTCCATAATGACAGGGATACCATCCTTTGGAGTAACAAAAATATCAACAAGAGACTACCTTCCATAATTACAAGGTAACCATCCTTTGGTGTAACAATAATCTCGACAACAGACTACCTTCCATAATGAGAAGGCTACCATCCATTGGAGTTATAAAAATCACGACAACATACTACCTTCCATAATGACAAGGCTACCTTACATTGGAGTAACAAAAATCACGACAATAGACTACCTTCCATAATGACAAGGCTACCATCCATTGGAATAAGAAAAATCTCGACAACAGACTACCTTCCATAATGACAAGGCTACCATCCGTTAGAGTAACAAAAATCTGGACAACAGACTACCTTCCATAATTATAAGGCTACCATCCATTGGAATAACAACAATATCAATAATAGACTACCTTCCATAATGACAAGGTTAACATACATTGGAGTATAAATTTTTTGGAAAATAGACTACCTTCGATAATGACAAGGCTACCATCCATTGGAGTTACAAAATTCTTGACAAAGACTACCTTCCATAATTACTAAGCTACCATCCATTGGAATAACAATGTTATCGACAACAGACTACCGTCCATAATTACAAGGCTAAAATCCATTGCAGTAACAATAATCGGGTCAACAGACTAAATTCCATAATGACTAGGCTACCATCCATTTGAGTAACAAAAATCACGACAACATACTACCTTCCATAATGACAAGGCTACCATCCATTGGAGTAACAAAAATATCAACAAGAGACTACCTTCCATAATGAATGGCTACCATCCTTTGGAGTAACAAAAATGTCGACAACAGACAACCTTTCATAATGACATGGCTACCGTCCATTTGAGTAACAAAGATAACGACAACATAGTACCTTCCAAAATGACAAGGCTACCATCCATTGAGTAACAAAAATCACGACAACATACTACCTTCCATAATGACAAGGATACCATCCATTGGATTAACAAAAATATCAACAAGAGACTACCTTCCATAATGACAGGGATACCATCCTTTGGAGTAACAAAAATATCAACAAGAGACTACCTTCCATAATTACAAGGCAACCATCCTTTGGTGTAACAATAATCTCGACAACAGACTACCTTCCATAATGAGAAGGCTACCATCCATTGGAGTTATAAAAATCACGACAACATACTACCTTCCATAATGACAAGGCTACCTTACATTGGAGTAACAAAAATCACGACAATAGACTACCTTCCACAATGACAAGGCTACCATCCATTGGAATAAGAAAAATCTCGACAACAGACTACCTTCCATAATGACAAGGCTACCATCCGTTAGAGTAACAAAAATCTGGACAACAGACTACCTTCCATAATTATAAGGCTACCATCCATTGGAATAACAACAATATCAATAATAGACTACCTTCCATAATGACAAGGTTAACATACATTGGAGTATAAAATTTTTGGAAAATAGACTACCTTCGATAATGACAAGGCTACCATCCTTTGGAGTTACAAAATTCTTGACAACAGACTACCTTCCATAATTACTAAGCTACCATCCATTGGAATAACAATGTTATCGACAACAGACTACCGTCCATAATTACAAGGCTAAAATCCATTGCAGTAACAATAATCGGGTCAACAGACTACCTTCCATAATGACAAGGCTACCATCCATTGGAGTAACAAAAATCACGACAACATACTACCTTCCATAATGACAAGGATACCATCCATTTGAGTAACAAAAATATCAACAAGAGACTACCTTCCATAATGACAGGGCTGCCATCCATTGGAGTAAAAACAATATCAAGAAGAGACTACCTTCCATAATTACAAGGCAACCATCCTTTGGTGTACCAATAATCTCGACAATAGACTACCTTCCATAATGATAAGGCTACCATCCATTTGAGTAACAAAGATATAGACAACATAGTACCTTCCATAATGACAAGGCTACCATCCATTGGAGTAACAAAAATCACGACAACATAATACCTTCCATAATGACAAGGCTACCTTCCATTGGATTAACAAAAATCACGACAATAGACTACCTTCCATAATGACAAGGCTACCATCCATTGGAATATCAAAAATCTAGACAACAGACTACCTTCCATAATGATAAGGCTACCATCCGTTAGAGTAACAAAAATCGAGACAACAGACTACCTTCCATAATTACAAGGCTACCATCCATTGGAATAACAACAATATCAACAATAGACTACCTTCCATAATGACAAGGTTACCATACATTGGAGTATAAAAATTTTGGACAACAGACTACCTTCCATAATGACAAGGCTACCATCCATTGGAGTTATAAGAATCTAGACAACAGACTACCTTCCATAATTACTAAGCTACCATCCATTGGAGTAACAATTTTAACGACAACAGACTATCTTCCATAATTACAAGGTTACAATCTGTTGGAGTAACAATAATCGGGACAATAGACTACCTTCTATAATGACAAGGCTACCATCCATTGGAGTAACAAAAATCACGACAACATACTACCTTCCATAATGACAAGGCTACCTTCCATCGGAGTAACAAAAATCACGACAATAGAGTACCTTCCATAATGACAAGGCTACCATCCATTGGTATAAGAAAAATCTCGACAACAGACTACCTTCCATAATGACAAGGCTACCATCCGTTAGAGTAACAAAAATTTGGACAACAGACTACCTTCCATAATTACAAGGCTACCATCCATTGGAATAACAACAATATCAATAATAGACTACCTTCCATAATGACAAGGTTAACATACATTGGAGTACAAATTTTTTGGAAAACAGACTACCTTCCATAATGACTTGGCTACCATTCATTGGAGTTACAAAAATCTTGACAATAGACTACCTTCCATAATTACTAAGCTACCATCCATTGGAATAACAATGTTATCGACAACAGACTACCTTCCATAATTACAAGACTACAATCCATTGGAGTAACAATAATCGAGACAACAGAGTACCTTCCATAATGACAAGGCTACCATCAATTGGAGTAACAAAAATATCAACAAGAGACTACCTTCCATAATGACAAGGCTACCATCCTTTGGAGTAACAAAAATCTCGACAAGAGATAACCTTCCACAATATCATGGCTACCGTCCATTTGAGTAACAAAGATATGGATAACATAGTACCTTCCATAATGACAAGGCTACCATCCTTTGGAGTAACAAAAATCACGACAACATACTACCTTCCATAATGACAAGGCTACCATCCATTGCAGTAACAAAAATCACGACAACATACTACCTTCCATAATGACAAGGATACCATCCATTTGAGTAACAAAAATATCAACAAGAGACTACCTTCCATAATGACAGGTCTGCCATCCATTGGAGTAAAAAAAATATCAACAAGAGACTACCTTCCATAATTACAGGCAACCATCCTTTGGTGTAACAATAATCTCGACAACAGACTACCTTCCATAATGATAAGGCTACCATCCATTTGAGTAACAAAGATATAGACAGCATAGTACCTTCCATAATGACAAGGCTACCATCCATTGGAGTAACAAAAATCACGACAACATACTACCTTCCAAAATGACAAGGCTACCTTCCATTGGAGTAACAAAAATCACGACAATAGACTATCTTCCATAATGACAAGGCTACCTTCCATTGGAATAACAAAAATCACGACAACAGACTACCTTCCATAATGACAAGGCTACCATCAAATATAGTAACAAAAATCTGGACAACAAACCCCCTTCCATAATTACAAGGCTACCATCTATTGGAGTAACAAAAATATCAACAATAGAATACCTTCCATAATGACAAGGATACAATACACTGGAGTATAAAAATTTTGGACAACAGACTACCTTCCATAATGACAAGGCTACAATCCATTGGAGTTACAAAAATCTTGACAATTGACTACCTTGCATAATTACTAAGCTACCATCCATTGGAATAACAATGTTATTGACAACAGACTACCTTCCATAATTACAAGACTACAATCCATTGGAGTAACAATAATCGGGACAACAGAGTACCTTCCATAATGACAAGGCTACCATCAATTGGAGTAACAAAAATATCAACAAGAGACTACCTTCCATAATGACAAGGCTACCATCCTTTGGAGTAACAAAAATATCGACAACAGACAACCTTCCACAATATCATGGCTACCGTCCATTTGAGTAACAAAGATATGGACAACATAGTACCTTCCATAATGACAAGGCTACCATCCATTGGAGTAACAAAAATCACGACAACATACTACCTTCCATAATGACAAGGATACCATCCAGTTGAGTAACAAAAATATCAACAAGAGACTACCTTCCATAATGACAGGTCGGCCATCCATTGGAGTAAAAAAAATATCAACAAGAGACTACCTTCCATAATTACAGGCAACCATCCTTTGGTGTAACAATTATCTCGACAACAGACTACCTTCCATAATGATAAGGCTACCATCCATTTGAGTAACAAAGATATAGACAACATAGTACCTTCCATAATGACAAGGCTACCATCCATTGGAGTAACAAAAATCACGACAACATACTACCTTCCATAATGACAAGGCTACCTTCCATTGGAGTAACAAAAATCACGACAATAGACTACCTTCCATAATGACAAGGCTACCATCCATTGGAATAACAAAAATCTCGACAACAGACTACCTTCCATAATGACAAGGCTACCATCCATTAGAGTAACAAAAATCTGGACAACAAACTCCCTTCCATAATTACAAGGCTACCATCTATTGGAGTAACAAAAATATCAACAATAGAATACCTTCCATAATGACAAGGATACCATACACTGGAGTATAAAATTTTTGGACAACAGACTACCTTCCATAATGACAAGGCTAACATCCATTGGAGTTACAAAAATCTTGACAACAGACTACCTTCCATAATTACTAAGCTACCATCCATTGGAATAACAATGTTATCGACAGCAGACTAACTTCCATAATTACAAGGCTACCATCCATTGGAGTAACAATAATCGGGACAATAGACTACCTTCCATAATGACAAGGCTACCATCCATTGGAGTAACAAAAATATCAACAAGAGACTACCTTCCATAATGACAAGGCTACCATCCTTTGGAGTAACAAAAATGTCGACAACAGACAACCTTTCATAATGACATGGCTACCGTCCATTTGAGTAACAAAGATAACGACAACATAGTACCTTCCAAAATGAAAAGGCTACCTTCCATTGGAGTAACAAAAATCACGACAACATACTACCTTCCATAATGACAAGGATACCATCCATTGGAGTAACAAAAATATCAACAAGAGACTACCTTCCATAATGACAGGGCTACCATCCTTTGGAGTAACAAAAATATCAACAAGAGACTACCTTCCATAATTACAAGGCAACCATCCTTTGGTGTAACAATAATCTCGACAACAGACTACCTTCCATAATGAGAAGGCTACCATCTATTGGAGTTATAAAAGTCACGACAACATAATACCTTCCATAATGACAAGGCTACCTTCCATTGGAGTAACAAAAATCACGACAACATACTACCTTCCATAATGACAAGGCTACCTTCCATTGGAGTAACAAAAATCACGACAATAGACTACCTTCCATAATGACAAGGCTACCATCCATTGGAATAACAAAAATCTAGACAACAGACTACCTTCCATAATGATAAGGCTACCATCCGTTAGAGTAACAAAAATCTAGACAACAGACTACCTTCCATAATTACAAGGCTACCATCCATTGGAATAACAACAATATCAACAATAGACTACCTTCCATAATGACAAGGTTACCATACATTCGAGTATAAAAATTTTTGACAACAAACTTCCTTCCATAATGACAAGGCTACCATCCATTGGAGTTATAAAAATCTCGACAACAGACTACCTTCCATAATTACTAAGCTACAATCCATTGGAGTAACAATTTTAACGACAACAAACTATCTTCCATAATTACAAGGCTACAATCGGTTGGAGTAACAATAATCGAGACAATAGAGTACCTTCTATAATGACAAGGCTACCATCCATTGGATTAACAAAAATCACGACAACATACTACCTTCCATAATGACAAGGCTACCTTCCATTGTAGTAACAAAAATCACGATAATAGACTACCTTCCATAATGACAAGGCTACCATCCATTGGAATAAGAAAAATCTCGACAACAGACTACCTTCCATAATGACAAGGCTACCATCCGTTAGAGTAACAAAAATTTGGACAACATACTACCTTCCATAATTACAAGGCTACCATCCATTGGAATAACAACAATATCAATAATAGACTACCTTCCATAATGACAAGGTTAACATACATTGGAGTACAAAAATTTTGGAAAACAGACTACCTTCCATAATGACTTGGCTACCATCCATTGGAGTTACAAAAATCTTGACAATAGACTACCTTCAATAATTACTAAGCTACCATCCATTGGAATAACAATGTTATCGACAACAGACTACCTTCCATAATTACAAGGCTACAATCCATTGGAGTAACAATAATCGGGACAACAGAGTACCTTCCATAATGACAAGGCTACCATCCTTTGGAGTAACAAAAATCTCGACAACAGACAACCTTCCATAAAGACATAGCTACCGTCCATTTGAGTTACAAAGATATGGACAACATAGTACCTTCCATAATGACAAGGCTACCATCCATTGGAGTAACAAAAATCACGACAACATACTACCTTCCATAATGACAAGGATACCATCCATTTGAGTAACAAAAATATCAACAAGAGACTACCTTCCATAATGACAGGGCTGCCATCCATTGGAGTAAAAAAATATCAACAAGAGACTACCTTCCATAATTACAAGGCAACCATCCTTTGGTGTATCAATAATCTCGACAACAGACTACCTTCCATAATGATAAGGCTACCATCCATTTGAGTAACAAAGATATAGACAACATAGTACCTTCCATAATGACAAGTCTACCATCCATTGGAGTAACAAAAATCACGACAACATACTACCTTCCATAATGACAAGGCTACCTTCCATTGGAGTAACAAAAATCACGACAATAGACTACCTTCCATAATGACAAGGCTACCATCCATTGGAATAACAAAAATCTCGACAACAGACTACCTTCCATAATGACAAGGCTACCAGTCGTTAGAGTAAGAAAAATCTGGACAATAGACTACCTTCCATAATTACAAGGCTACCATCCATTGGAATAACAACAATATCAACAATAGACTACCTTCCATAATGACAAGTTTACCATACATTGGAGTATAAAATTTTTGGACAACAAACTACCTTCCATAATGACAAGGCTACCATCCATTGGAGTTATAATAATCTCGACAACAGACTACCTTCCATAATTACTAAGCTACCATCCATTGGAGTAACAATTTTATCGACAACAGACTACCTTCCATAATTACAAGGCTACAATCCGTTGGAGTAACAATAATCGGGACAATAGACTACCTTCTATAATGACAAGGCTACCATCCATTGGAGTAACAAAAATCTTGACAACATACTACCTTTTATAATGACAAGGCTACCTTCCATTGGAGTAACAAAAACCACAACAATAGACTACCTTCCATAATGACTTGGCTACCATCCATTGGAATAACAAAAATATCGACAACAGACTACCTTCCATAATGACAAGGCTACCATCCATTAGAGTAACAAAAATCTGGACAACAAACTACCTTCCATAATTACAAGGCTACCATCCATTGGAGTAAAAAAAATATCAACAATAGACTACCTTCCATAATGACAAGGCTACCATCCATTGGAGTTACGAAAATCTTGACAACAAACTACCTTCCATAATTACTAAGCTACCATCCATTGGAATAACAATGTTATCGATAATAGACTACCTTCCATAATTACAAGGCTATAATCCATTGCAGTAACAATAATCAGGACAATAGACTACCTTCCATAATGACAAGGCTACCATCCATTGGAGTAAAAAAAATATCAACAAGAGACTACCTTCCATAATGACAAGGCTACCATCCTTTGGAGTAACAAAAATCTCGACAACAGACAACCTTCCATAATGACATGGCTACCGTCCATTTGAGTAACAAAGATAACGACAACATAGTACCTTCCAAAATGACAAGGCTACCATCCATTGGAGTAACAAAAATCACGACAACATACTACCTTCCATAATGACAAGGATACCATCCATTGGAGTAACAAAAATATCAACAAGAGACTACCTTCCATAATGACAGGGCTACCATCCATTGGAGTAACAAAAATATCAACAAGAGACTACCTTCCATAATTAAAAGGCAACCATCCTTTGGTGTAACAATAATCTTGACAACAGACTACCTTCCATAATGATAAGGCTACCATCCGTTTGAGTAACAAAGATATGGACAACATAGTACCTTCCATAATGACAAGGCTACCATCCATTGGAGTAACAAAAATCACGACAACATACTACCTTCCATAATGACAAGGCTACCTTCCATTGGAGTAACAAAAATCACGACAATAGACTACCTTCCATAATGACAAGGCTACCATCCATTGGAATAACAAAAATCTCGACAACAGACTACCTTCCATAATGACAAGGCTACCATCCGTTAGAGTAACAAAAATCTAGACAACAGACTACCATCCATAATTACAAGGCTACCATCCATTGAAATAACAAAAATATCAACAATAGACTACCTTCCATAATGACAAGGCTACCATCTGTTACAGTAACAAAAATCTAGACAACAGACTACCTTCCATAATTACAAGGCTACCATCCATTGGAATAACAACAATATCAACAATAGACTACCTTCCATAATGATAAGGCTACCATCCATTTGAGTAACAAAGATATGGACAACATAGGACCTTCCATAATGACAAGGCTACTATCCATTGGAGTAACAAAAATCACGACAACATACTACCTTCCATAATGACAAGGCTACCTTCCATTCGAGTAACAAAAATCACGATAATAGACTACCTTCCATAATGACAAGGCTACCATCCAGTGGAATAACAAAAATCTCGACAACAGACTACCTTCCATAATGACAAGCCTACCATCCATTGGAGTAACAAAAATCACGACAACATACTACCTTCCATAATGACAAGGCTACCTTCCATTGGAGTAACAAAAATCACGACAATAGACTACCTTCCATAATGACAAGGCTACCATCCATTGGAATAACAAAAATCTCGACAACAGACTACCTTCCATAATGACAAGGCTACCATCCGTTAGAGTAACAAAAATCTAGACAACAGACTACCTTCCATAATTACAAGGCTACCATCCATTGGAATAACAACAATATCAACAATAGACTACCTTCCAAAATGACAAGGCTACCATCCGTTAGAGTAACAAAAATCTAGACAACAGACTACCTTCCATAATTACAAGGCTACCATCCATTGGAATAACAACAATATCAACAATAGACTACCCTCCATAATGATAAGGCTACCATCCATTTGAGTAACAAAAATATGGACAACATAGTACCTTCCATAATGACAAGGCTACCATCCATTGGAGTAACAAAAATCACGACAACATACTACCTTCCATAATGACAAGGCTACCTTCCATTCGAGTAACAAAAATCACGACAATGGACTACCTTCCATAATGACAAGGCTACCATCCATTGGAATAACAAAAATCTCGACAACAGACTACCTTCCATAATGACAAGGCTACCATCCGTTAGAGTAACAAAAATCTAGACAACAGACTACCTTCCATAATTACAAGGCTACCATCCATTGGAATAACAACAATATCAACAATAGACTACCTTCCATAATGACAAGGCTACCATCCATTGGGATAACAAAAATCTCGACAACAGACTACCTTCCATAATGACAAGGCTACCATCCATTGGAATAACAACAATATCAACAATAGACTACCTTCCATAATGACAAGGTTACCATACATTGGAGTATAAAGATTTTGGACAATAGACTACCTTCCATAATGACAAGGCTATCATCCATTGGAGTTATAAAAATCTTGACAACAGACTACCTTCCATAATTACCATGCTACCATCCATTGGAGTAACAATTTTATCGACAACAGACTACCTTCCATAATTACAAGGCTACAATCCATTAGAGTAACAATAATCGGGACAATAGACTACCTTCTATAATGACAAGGCTACCATCCATTGGAGTAACAAAAATCATGACAACATACTACCTTCCATAATGACAAGGCTACCATCCATTGGAGTAACAAAAATATCAACAAGAGACTACCTTCCATAATGAATGGCTACCATCCTTTGGAGTAACAAAAATGTCGACAACAGACAACCTTTCATAATGACATGGCTACCGTCCATTTGAGTAACAAAGATAACGACAACATAGTACCTTCCAAAATGACAAGGCTACCATCCATTGAGTAACAAAAATCACGACAACATACTACCTTCCATAATGACAAGGATACCATCCATTGGATTAACAAAAATATCAACAAGAGACTACCTTCCATAATGACAGGGATACCATCCTTTGGAGTAACAAAAATATCAACAAGAGACTACCTTCCATAATTACAAGGCAACCATCCTTTGGTGTAACAATAATCTCGACAACAGACTACCTTCCATAATGAGAAGGCTACCATCCATTGGAGTTATAAAAATCACGACAACATACTACCTTCCATAATGACAAGGCTACCTTACATTGGAGTAACAAAAATCACGACAATAGACTACCTTCCACAATGACAAGGCTACCATCCATTGGAATAAGAAAAATCTCGACAACAGACTACCTTCCATAATGACAAGGCTACCATCCGTTAGAGTAACAAAAATCTGGACAACAGACTACCTTCCATAATTATAAGGCTACCATCCATTGGAATAACAACAATATCAATAATAGACTACCTTCCATAATGACAAGGTTAACATACATTGGAGTATAAAATTTTTGGAAAATAGACTACCTTCGATAATGACAAGGCTACCATCCTTTGGAGTTACAAAATTCTTGACAACAGACTACCTTCCATAATTACTAAGCTACCATCCATTGGAATAACAATGTTATCGACAACAGACTACCGTCCATAATTACAAGGCTAAAATCCATTGCAGTAACAATAATCGGGTCAACAGACTACCTTCCATAATGACAAGGCTACCATCCATTGGAGTAACAAAAATCACGACAACATACTACCTTCCATAATGACAAGGATACCATCCATTTGAGTAACAAAAATATCAACAAGAGACTACCTTCCATAATGACAGGGCTGCCATCCATTGGAGTAAAAACAATATCAAGAAGAGACTACCTTCCATAATTACAAGGCAACCATCCTTTGGTGTACCAATAATCTCGACAATAGACTACCTTCCATAATGATAAGGCTACCATCCATTTGAGTAACAAAGATATAGACAACATAGTACCTTCCATAATGACAAGGCTACCATCCATTGGAGTAACAAAAATCACGACAACATAATACCTTCCATAATGACAAGGCTACCTTCCATTGGATTAACAAAAATCACGACAATAGACTACCTTCCATAATGACAAGGCTACCATCCATTGGAATATCAAAAATCTAGACAACAGACTACCTTCCATAATGATAAGGCTACCATCCGTTAGAGTAACAAAAATCGAGACAACAGACTACCTTCCATAATTACAAGGCTACCATCCATTGGAATAACAACAATATCAACAATAGACTACCTTCCATAATGACAAGGTTACCATACATTGGAGTATAAAAATTTTGGACAACAGACTACCTTCCATAATGACAAGGCTACCATCCATTGGAGTTATAAGAATCTAGACAACAGACTACCTTCCATAATTACTAAGCTACCATCCATTGGAGTAACAATTTTAACGACAACAGACTATCTTCCATAATTACAAGGTTACAATCTGTTGGAGTAACAATAATCGGGACAATAGACTACCTTCTATAATGACAAGGCTACCATCCATTGGAGTAACAAAAATCACGACAACATACTACCTTCCATAATGACAAGGCTACCTTCCATCGGAGTAACAAAAATCACGACAATAGAGTACCTTCCATAATGACAAGGCTACCATCCATTGGTATAAGAAAAATCTCGACAACAGACTACCTTCCATAATGACAAGGCTACCATCCGTTAGAGTAACAAAAATTTGGACAACAGACTACCTTCCATAATTACAAGGCTACCATCCATTGGAATAACAACAATATCAATAATAGACTACCTTCCATAATGACAAGGTTAACATACATTGGAGTACAAATTTTTTGGAAAACAGACTACCTTCCATAATGACTTGGCTACCATTCATTGGAGTTACAAAAATCTTGACAATAGACTACCTTCCATAATTACTAAGCTACCATCCATTGGAATAACAATGTTATCGACAACAGACTACCTTCCATAATTACAAGACTACAATCCATTGGAGTAACAATAATCGAGACAACAGAGTACCTTCCATAATGACAAGGCTACCATCAATTGGAGTAACAAAAATATCAACAAGAGACTACCTTCCATAATGACAAGGCTACCATCCTTTGGAGTAACAAAAATCTCGACAAGAGATAACCTTCCACAATATCATGGCTACCGTCCATTTGAGTAACAAAGATATGGATAACATAGTACCTTCCATAATGACAAGGCTACCATCCTTTGGAGTAACAAAAATCACGACAACATACTACCTTCCATAATGACAAGGCTACCATCCATTGCAGTAACAAAAATCACGACAACATACTACCTTCCATAATGACAAGGATACCATCCATTTGAGTAACAAAAATATCAACAAGAGACTACCTTCCATAATGACAGGTCTGCCATCCATTGGAGTAAAAAAAATATCAACAAGAGACTACCTTCCATAATTACAGGCAACCATCCTTTGGTGTAACAATAATCTCGACAACAGACTACCTTCCATAATGATAAGGCTACCATCCATTTGAGTAACAAAGATATAGACAGCATAGTACCTTCCATAATGACAAGGCTACCATCCATTGGAGTAACAAAAATCACGACAACATACTACCTTCCAAAATGACAAGGCTACCTTCCATTGGAGTAACAAAAATCACGACAATAGACTATCTTCCATAATGACAAGGCTACCTTCCATTGGAATAACAAAAATCACGACAACAGACTACCTTCCATAATGACAAGGCTACCATCAAATATAGTAACAAAAATCTGGACAACAAACCCCCTTCCATAATTACAAGGCTACCATCTATTGGAGTAACAAAAATATCAACAATAGAATACCTTCCATAATGACAAGGATACAATACACTGGAGTATAAAAATTTTGGACAACAGACTACCTTCCATAATGACAAGGCTACAATCCATTGGAGTTACAAAAATCTTGACAATTGACTACCTTGCATAATTACTAAGCTACCATCCATTGGAATAACAATGTTATTGACAACAGACTACCTTCCATAATTACAAGACTACAATCCATTGGAGTAACAATAATCGGGACAACAGAGTACCTTCCATAATGACAAGGCTACCATCAATTGGAGTAACAAAAATATCAACAAGAGACTACCTTCCATAATGACAAGGCTACCATCCTTTGGAGTAACAAAAATATCGACAACAGACAACCTTCCACAATATCATGGCTACCGTCCATTTGAGTAACAAAGATATGGACAACATAGTACCTTCCATAATGACAAGGCTACCATCCATTGGAGTAACAAAAATCACGACAACATACTACCTTCCATAATGACAAGGATACCATCCAGTTGAGTA
The DNA here is from genome assembly GCA_948472305.1 of Vicia faba. Classification (NCBI taxonomy): domain Eukaryota; kingdom Viridiplantae; phylum Streptophyta; class Magnoliopsida; order Fabales; family Fabaceae; genus Vicia; species Vicia faba. The sequence continues at coordinate 581,931,225 of OX451739.1, read as the reverse complement.
ACAAAAATATCAACAAGAGACTACCTTCCATAATGACAGGTCGGCCATCCATTGGAGTAAAAAAAATATCAACAAGAGACTACCTTCCATAATTACAGGCAACCATCCTTTGGTGTAACAATTATCTCGACAACAGACTACCTTCCATAATGATAAGGCTACCATCCATTTGAGTAACAAAGATATAGACAACATAGTACCTTCCATAATGACAAGGCTACCATCCATTGGAGTAACAAAAATCACGACAACATACTACCTTCCATAATGACAAGGCTACCTTCCATTGGAGTAACAAAAATCACGACAATAGACTACCTTCCATAATGACAAGGCTACCATCCATTGGAATAACAAAAATCTCGACAACAGACTACCTTCCATAATGACAAGGCTACCATCCATTAGAGTAACAAAAATCTGGACAACAAACTCCCTTCCATAATTACAAGGCTACCATCTATTGGAGTAACAAAAATATCAACAATAGAATACCTTCCATAATGACAAGGATACCATACACTGGAGTATAAAATTTTTGGACAACAGACTACCTTCCATAATGACAAGGCTAACATCCATTGGAGTTACAAAAATCTTGACAACAGACTACCTTCCATAATTACTAAGCTACCATCCATTGGAATAACAATGTTATCGACAGCAGACTAACTTCCATAATTACAAGGCTACCATCCATTGGAGTAACAATAATCGGGACAATAGACTACCTTCCATAATGACAAGGCTACCATCCATTGGAGTAACAAAAATATCAACAAGAGACTACCTTCCATAATGACAAGGCTACCATCCTTTGGAGTAACAAAAATGTCGACAACAGACAACCTTTCATAATGACATGGCTACCGTCCATTTGAGTAACAAAGATAACGACAACATAGTACCTTCCAAAATGAAAAGGCTACCTTCCATTGGAGTAACAAAAATCACGACAACATACTACCTTCCATAATGACAAGGATACCATCCATTGGAGTAACAAAAATATCAACAAGAGACTACCTTCCATAATGACAGGGCTACCATCCTTTGGAGTAACAAAAATATCAACAAGAGACTACCTTCCATAATTACAAGGCAACCATCCTTTGGTGTAACAATAATCTCGACAACAGACTACCTTCCATAATGAGAAGGCTACCATCTATTGGAGTTATAAAAGTCACGACAACATAATACCTTCCATAATGACAAGGCTACCTTCCATTGGAGTAACAAAAATCACGACAACATACTACCTTCCATAATGACAAGGCTACCTTCCATTGGAGTAACAAAAATCACGACAATAGACTACCTTCCATAATGACAAGGCTACCATCCATTGGAATAACAAAAATCTAGACAACAGACTACCTTCCATAATGATAAGGCTACCATCCGTTAGAGTAACAAAAATCTAGACAACAGACTACCTTCCATAATTACAAGGCTACCATCCATTGGAATAACAACAATATCAACAATAGACTACCTTCCATAATGACAAGGTTACCATACATTCGAGTATAAAAATTTTTGACAACAAACTTCCTTCCATAATGACAAGGCTACCATCCATTGGAGTTATAAAAATCTCGACAACAGACTACCTTCCATAATTACTAAGCTACAATCCATTGGAGTAACAATTTTAACGACAACAAACTATCTTCCATAATTACAAGGCTACAATCGGTTGGAGTAACAATAATCGAGACAATAGAGTACCTTCTATAATGACAAGGCTACCATCCATTGGATTAACAAAAATCACGACAACATACTACCTTCCATAATGACAAGGCTACCTTCCATTGTAGTAACAAAAATCACGATAATAGACTACCTTCCATAATGACAAGGCTACCATCCATTGGAATAAGAAAAATCTCGACAACAGACTACCTTCCATAATGACAAGGCTACCATCCGTTAGAGTAACAAAAATTTGGACAACATACTACCTTCCATAATTACAAGGCTACCATCCATTGGAATAACAACAATATCAATAATAGACTACCTTCCATAATGACAAGGTTAACATACATTGGAGTACAAAAATTTTGGAAAACAGACTACCTTCCATAATGACTTGGCTACCATCCATTGGAGTTACAAAAATCTTGACAATAGACTACCTTCAATAATTACTAAGCTACCATCCATTGGAATAACAATGTTATCGACAACAGACTACCTTCCATAATTACAAGGCTACAATCCATTGGAGTAACAATAATCGGGACAACAGAGTACCTTCCATAATGACAAGGCTACCATCCTTTGGAGTAACAAAAATCTCGACAACAGACAACCTTCCATAAAGACATAGCTACCGTCCATTTGAGTTACAAAGATATGGACAACATAGTACCTTCCATAATGACAAGGCTACCATCCATTGGAGTAACAAAAATCACGACAACATACTACCTTCCATAATGACAAGGATACCATCCATTTGAGTAACAAAAATATCAACAAGAGACTACCTTCCATAATGACAGGGCTGCCATCCATTGGAGTAAAAAAATATCAACAAGAGACTACCTTCCATAATTACAAGGCAACCATCCTTTGGTGTATCAATAATCTCGACAACAGACTACCTTCCATAATGATAAGGCTACCATCCATTTGAGTAACAAAGATATAGACAACATAGTACCTTCCATAATGACAAGTCTACCATCCATTGGAGTAACAAAAATCACGACAACATACTACCTTCCATAATGACAAGGCTACCTTCCATTGGAGTAACAAAAATCACGACAATAGACTACCTTCCATAATGACAAGGCTACCATCCATTGGAATAACAAAAATCTCGACAACAGACTACCTTCCATAATGACAAGGCTACCAGTCGTTAGAGTAAGAAAAATCTGGACAATAGACTACCTTCCATAATTACAAGGCTACCATCCATTGGAATAACAACAATATCAACAATAGACTACCTTCCATAATGACAAGTTTACCATACATTGGAGTATAAAATTTTTGGACAACAAACTACCTTCCATAATGACAAGGCTACCATCCATTGGAGTTATAATAATCTCGACAACAGACTACCTTCCATAATTACTAAGCTACCATCCATTGGAGTAACAATTTTATCGACAACAGACTACCTTCCATAATTACAAGGCTACAATCCGTTGGAGTAACAATAATCGGGACAATAGACTACCTTCTATAATGACAAGGCTACCATCCATTGGAGTAACAAAAATCTTGACAACATACTACCTTTTATAATGACAAGGCTACCTTCCATTGGAGTAACAAAAACCACAACAATAGACTACCTTCCATAATGACTTGGCTACCATCCATTGGAATAACAAAAATATCGACAACAGACTACCTTCCATAATGACAAGGCTACCATCCATTAGAGTAACAAAAATCTGGACAACAAACTACCTTCCATAATTACAAGGCTACCATCCATTGGAGTAAAAAAAATATCAACAATAGACTACCTTCCATAATGACAAGGCTACCATCCATTGGAGTTACGAAAATCTTGACAACAAACTACCTTCCATAATTACTAAGCTACCATCCATTGGAATAACAATGTTATCGATAATAGACTACCTTCCATAATTACAAGGCTATAATCCATTGCAGTAACAATAATCAGGACAATAGACTACCTTCCATAATGACAAGGCTACCATCCATTGGAGTAAAAAAAATATCAACAAGAGACTACCTTCCATAATGACAAGGCTACCATCCTTTGGAGTAACAAAAATCTCGACAACAGACAACCTTCCATAATGACATGGCTACCGTCCATTTGAGTAACAAAGATAACGACAACATAGTACCTTCCAAAATGACAAGGCTACCATCCATTGGAGTAACAAAAATCACGACAACATACTACCTTCCATAATGACAAGGATACCATCCATTGGAGTAACAAAAATATCAACAAGAGACTACCTTCCATAATGACAGGGCTACCATCCATTGGAGTAACAAAAATATCAACAAGAGACTACCTTCCATAATTAAAAGGCAACCATCCTTTGGTGTAACAATAATCTTGACAACAGACTACCTTCCATAATGATAAGGCTACCATCCGTTTGAGTAACAAAGATATGGACAACATAGTACCTTCCATAATGACAAGGCTACCATCCATTGGAGTAACAAAAATCACGACAACATACTACCTTCCATAATGACAAGGCTACCTTCCATTGGAGTAACAAAAATCACGACAATAGACTACCTTCCATAATGACAAGGCTACCATCCATTGGAATAACAAAAATCTCGACAACAGACTACCTTCCATAATGACAAGGCTACCATCCGTTAGAGTAACAAAAATCTAGACAACAGACTACCATCCATAATTACAAGGCTACCATCCATTGAAATAACAAAAATATCAACAATAGACTACCTTCCATAATGACAAGGCTACCATCTGTTACAGTAACAAAAATCTAGACAACAGACTACCTTCCATAATTACAAGGCTACCATCCATTGGAATAACAACAATATCAACAATAGACTACCTTCCATAATGATAAGGCTACCATCCATTTGAGTAACAAAGATATGGACAACATAGGACCTTCCATAATGACAAGGCTACTATCCATTGGAGTAACAAAAATCACGACAACATACTACCTTCCATAATGACAAGGCTACCTTCCATTCGAGTAACAAAAATCACGATAATAGACTACCTTCCATAATGACAAGGCTACCATCCAGTGGAATAACAAAAATCTCGACAACAGACTACCTTCCATAATGACAAGCCTACCATCCATTGGAGTAACAAAAATCACGACAACATACTACCTTCCATAATGACAAGGCTACCTTCCATTGGAGTAACAAAAATCACGACAATAGACTACCTTCCATAATGACAAGGCTACCATCCATTGGAATAACAAAAATCTCGACAACAGACTACCTTCCATAATGACAAGGCTACCATCCGTTAGAGTAACAAAAATCTAGACAACAGACTACCTTCCATAATTACAAGGCTACCATCCATTGGAATAACAACAATATCAACAATAGACTACCTTCCAAAATGACAAGGCTACCATCCGTTAGAGTAACAAAAATCTAGACAACAGACTACCTTCCATAATTACAAGGCTACCATCCATTGGAATAACAACAATATCAACAATAGACTACCCTCCATAATGATAAGGCTACCATCCATTTGAGTAACAAAAATATGGACAACATAGTACCTTCCATAATGACAAGGCTACCATCCATTGGAGTAACAAAAATCACGACAACATACTACCTTCCATAATGACAAGGCTACCTTCCATTCGAGTAACAAAAATCACGACAATGGACTACCTTCCATAATGACAAGGCTACCATCCATTGGAATAACAAAAATCTCGACAACAGACTACCTTCCATAATGACAAGGCTACCATCCGTTAGAGTAACAAAAATCTAGACAACAGACTACCTTCCATAATTACAAGGCTACCATCCATTGGAATAACAACAATATCAACAATAGACTACCTTCCATAATGACAAGGCTACCATCCATTGGGATAACAAAAATCTCGACAACAGACTACCTTCCATAATGACAAGGCTACCATCCATTGGAATAACAACAATATCAACAATAGACTACCTTCCATAATGACAAGGTTACCATACATTGGAGTATAAAGATTTTGGACAATAGACTACCTTCCATAATGACAAGGCTATCATCCATTGGAGTTATAAAAATCTTGACAACAGACTACCTTCCATAATTACCATGCTACCATCCATTGGAGTAACAATTTTATCGACAACAGACTACCTTCCATAATTACAAGGCTACAATCCATTAGAGTAACAATAATCGGGACAATAGACTACCTTCTATAATGACAAGGCTACCATCCATTGGAGTAACAAAAATCATGACAACATACTACCTTCTATAATGACAAGGCTACCTTCCATTGGAGTAACAAAAACCACGACAATAGACTACCTTCCGTAATGACAAGGCTACCATCCATTGGAATAACAAAAATATCGACAATAGACTACCTTCCATAATGACAAGGCTAACATCCATTAGAGTAACAAAAATCTGGACAACATACTACCTTCCATAATTACAAGGCTACCATCCATTGGAGTAACAAAAATATCAACAATAGACTACCTTCCATAATGACAAGGCTACCATCCATTGGAATAACAAAAATCTCGACAACAGACTACCTTCCATAATGACAAGGCTACCATCCGTTAGAGTAACAAATATCTAGACAACAGACTACCTTCCATAATTACAAGGCTACCATCCATTTGAATAACAACAATATCAACAATAGACTACGTTCAATAATGACAAGGCTACCATCCATTGGAATAAAAAAAATCTCGACAACAGACTACCTTCCATAATGACAAGGCTACCATCCGTTAGAGTAACAAAAATCTGGACAACAGACTACCTTCTATAATTACAAGGCTACCATCCATTGGAATAACAACAATATCAACAATAGACTACCTTCCATAATGACAAGGCTACCATCCATTGGAGTTACCAAAATCTTGACAACAAACTACCTTCCATAATTACTAAGCTACCATCCATTGGAATAACAATGTTATCGACAATAGACTACCTTCCATAATTACAAGGCTATAATCCATTGCAGTAACAATAATCGGGACAACAGACTACCTTCCATAATGACAAGGCTACCATCCATTGGAGTAAAAAAAATATCAACAAGAGACTACCTTCCATAATGACAAGGCTATCATCCTTTGGAGTAACAAAAATCTCGACAACAGACAACCTTCCATAATGACATGGCTACCGTCCATTTGAGTAACAAAGATAACGACAACATAGTACCTTCCAAAATGACAAGGCTACCATCCATTGGAGTAACAAAAATCACGACAACATACTACCTTCCATAATGACAAGGATACCATCCATTGGAGTAACAAAAATATCAACAAGAGACTACCTTCCATAATGACAGGGCTACCGACCATTGGAGTAACAAAAATATCAACAAGAGACTACCTTCCATAATTACAAGGCAACCATCCTTTGGTGTAACAATAATCTTGACAACAGACTACCTTCCATAATGATAAGGCTACCATCCGTTTGAGTAACAAAGATATGGACAACATAGTACCTTCCATAATGACAAGGCTACCATCCATTGGAGTAACAAAAATCACGACAACATACTACCTTCCATAATGACAAGGCTACCTTCCATTGGAGTAACAAAAATCACGACAATAGACTACCTTCCATAATGACAAGGCTACCATCCATTGGAATAACAAAAATCTCGACAACAGACTACCTTCCATAATGACAAGGCTACCATCCGTTAGAGTAACAAAAATCTAGACAACAGACTACCATCCATAATTACAAGGCTACCATCCATTGGAATAACAAAAATATCAACAATAGACTACCTTCCATAATGATAAGGCTACCATCTGTTACAGTAACAAAAATCTAGACAACAGACTACCTTCCATAATTACAAGGCTACCATCCATTGGAATAACAACAATATCAACAATAGACTACCTTCCATAATGATAAGGCTACCATCCATTTGAGTAACAAAGATATGGACAACATAGGACCTTCCATAATGACAAGGCTACCATCCATTGGAGTAACAAAAATCACGACAACATACTACCTTCCATAATGACAAGGCTACCTTCCATTCGAGTAACAAAAATCACGATAATAGACTACCTTCCATAATGACAAGGCTACCATCCAGTGGAATAACAAAAATCTCGACAACAGACTACCTTCCATAATGACAAGCCTACCATCCATTGGAGTAACAAAAATCACGACAACATACTACCTTCCATAATGACAAGGCTACCTTCCATTGGAGTAACAAAAATCACGACAATAGACTACCTTCCATAATGACAAGGCTACCATCCATTGGAATAACAAAAATCTCGACAACAGACTACCTTCCATAATGACAAGGCTACCATCCGTTAGAGTAACAAAAATCTAGACAACAGACTACCTTCCATAATTACAAGGCTACCATCCATTGGAATAACAACAATATCAACAATAGACTACCTTCCAAAATGACAAGGCTACCATCCGTTAGAGTAACAAAAATCTAGACAACAGACTACCTTCCATAATTACAAGGCTACCATCTATTGGAATAACAACAATATCAACAATAGACTACCCTCCATAATGATAAGGCTACCATCCATTTGAGTAACAAAAATATGGACAACATAGTACCTTCCATAATGACAAGGCTACCATCCATTGGAGTAACAAAAATCACGACAACATACTACCTTCCATAATGACAAGGCTACCTTCCATTCGAGTAACAAAAATCACGACAATGGACTACCTTCCATAATGACAAGGCTACCATCCATTGGAATAACAAAAATCTCGACAACAGACTACCTTCCATAATGACAAGGCTACCATCCGTTAGAGTAACAAAAATCTAGACAACAGACTACCTTCCATAATTACAAGGCTACCATCCATTGGAATAACAACAATATCAACAATAGACTACCTTCCATAATGACAAGGCTACCATCCATTGGGATAACAAAAATCTCGAAAACAGACTACCTTCCATAATGACAAGGCTACCATCCATTGGAATAACAACAATATCAACAATAGACTACCTTCCATAATGACAAGGTTACCATACATTGGAGTATAAAGATTTTGGACAATAGACTACCTTCCATAATGACAAGGCTACCATCCATTGGAGTTATAAAAATCTTGACAACATAATACCTTCCATAATTACCATGCTACCATCCATTGGAGTAACAATTTTATCGACAACAGACTACCTTCCATAATTACAAGGCTACAATCCATTAGAGTAACAATAATCGGGACAATAGACTACCTTCTATAATGACAAGGCTACCATCCATTGGAGTAACAAAAATCATGACAACATACTACCTTCTATAATGACAAGGCTACCTTCCATTGGAGTAACAAAAACCACGACAATAGACTACCTTCCGTAATGACAAGGCTACCATCCATTGGAATAACAAAAATATCGACAATAGACTACCTTCCATAATGACAAGGCTAACATCCATTAGAGTAACAAAAATCTGGACAACATACTACCTTCCATAATTACAAGGCTACCATCCATTGGAGTAACAAAAATATCAACAATAGACTACCTTCCATAATGACAAGGCTACCATCCATTGGAATAACAAAAATCTCGACAACAGACTACCTTCCATAATGACAAGGCTACCATCCGTTAGAGTAACAAATATCTAGACAACAGACTACCTTCCTTAATTACAAGGCTACCATCCATTTGAATAACAACAATATCAACAATAGACTACCTTCCATAATGACAAGGCTACCATCCATTGGAATAAAAAAAATCTCGACAACAGACTACCTTCCATAATGACAAGGCTACCATCCGTTAGAGTAACAAAAATCTGGACAACAGACTACCTTTTATAATTACAAGGCTACCATCCATTGGAATAGCAACAATATCAACAATAGACTACCTTCCATAATGACAAGGCTACCATCCATTGGAGTTACCAAAATCTTGACAACAAACTACCTTCCATAATTACTAAGCTACCATCCATTGGAATAACAATGTTATCGACAATAGACTACCTCCCATAATTACAAAGGCTATAATCCATTGTAGTAACAATAATCGGGACAACAGACTACCTTCCATAATGACAAGGCTACCATCCATTGGAGTAAAAAAAATATCAACAAGAGACTACCTTCCATAATGACAAGGCTACCATCCTTTGGAGTAACAAAAATCTCGACAACAGACAACCTTCCATAATGACATGGCTACCGTCCATTTGAGTAACAATGATAACGACAACATAGTACCTTCCAAAATGACAAGGCTACCATCCATTGGAGTAACAAAAATCACGACAACATACTACCTTCCATAATGACAAGGATACCATCCATTGGAGTAACAAAAATATCAACAAGAGACTACCTTCCATAATGACAGGGCTACCATCCATTGGAGTAACAAAAATATCAACAAGAGACTACCTTCCATAATTACAAGCCAACCATCCTTTGGTGTAACAATAATCTTGACAACAGACTACCTTCCATAATGATAAGGCTACCATCCGTTTGAGTAACAAAGATATGGACAACATAGTACCTTCCATAATGACAAGGCTACCATCCATTGGAGTAACAAAAATCACGACAACATACTACCTTCCATAATGACAAGGCTACCTTCCATTGGAGTAACAAAAATCACGACAATAGACTACCTTCCATAATGACAAGGCTACCATCCATTGGAGTAACAAAAATCATGAGAACATACTACCTTCCATAATGACAAGGCTACCATCCGTTGGAGTAACAAAAATCACGACAATAGACTACCTTCCATAATGACAAGGCTACCATCTATTGGAATAACAAAAATCTCCACAATAGACTACCTTCCAAAATGACAAGGCTACCATCCGTTAGAGTAACAAAAATCTAGACAACAGACTACCTTCCATAATTACAAGGCTACCATCCATTGGAATAACAACAATATCAACAATAGACTACCTTCCATAATGATAAGGCTACCATCCATTTGAGTAACAAAGATATGGACAACATAGGACCTTCCATAATGACAAGGCTACTATCCATTGGAGTAACAAAAATCACGACAACATACTACCTTCCATAATGACAAGGTTACCTTCCATTCGAGTAACAAAAATCACGATAATAGACTACCTTCCATAATGACAAGGCTACCATCCAGTGGAATAACAAAAATCTCGACAACAGACTACCTTCCATAATGACAAGCCTACCATCCATTGGAGTAACAAAAATCACGACAACATACTACCTTCCATAATGACAAGGCTACCATCCATTGGAATAACAACAATATCAACAATAGACTACCTTCCATAATGACAAGGTTACCATACATTGGAGTATAAAGATTTTGGACAATAGACTACCTTCCATAATGACAAGGCTACCATCCATTGGAGTTATAAAAATCTTGACAACATACTACCTTCCATAATTACCATGCTACCATCCATTGGAGTAACAATTTTATCGACAACAGACTACCTTCCATAATTACAAGGCTACAATCCATTAGAGTAACAATAATCGGGACAATAGACTACCTTCTATAATGACAAGGCTACCATCCATTGGAGTAACAAAAATCATGACAACATACTACCTTCTATAATGACAAGGCTACCTTCCATTGGAGTAACAAAAACCACGACAATAGACTACCTTCCGTAATGACAAGGCTACCATCCATTGGAATAACAAAAATATCGACAATAGACTACCTTCCATAATGACAAGGCTAACATCCATTAGAGTAACAAAAATCTGGACAACATACTACCTTCCATAATTACAAGGCTACCATCCATTGGAGTAACAAAAATATCAACAATAGACTACCTTCCATAATGACAAGGCTACCATCCATTGGAATAACAAAAATCTCGACAACAGACTACCTTCCATAATGACAAGGCTACCATCCGTTAGAGTAACAAATATCTAGACAACAGACTACCTTCCTTAATTACAAGGCTACCATCCATTTGAATAACAACAATATCAACAATAGACTACCTTCCATAATGACAAGGCTACCATCCATTGGAATAAAAAAAATCTCGACAACAGACTACCTTCCATAATGACAAGGCTACCATCCGTTAGAGTAACAAAAATCTGGACAACAGACTACCTTTTATAATTACAAGGCTACCATCCATTGGAATAGCAACAATATCAACAATAGACTACCTTCCATAATGACAAGGCTACCATCCATTGGAGTTACCAAAATCTTGACAACAAACTACCTTCCATAATTACTAAGCTACCATCCATTGGAATAACAATGTTATCGACAATAGACTACCTTCCATAATTACAAAGGCTATAATCCATTGTAGTAACAATAATCGGGACAACAGACTACCTTCCATAATGACAAGGCTACCATCCATTGGAGTAAAAAAAATATCAACAAGAGACTACCTTCCATAATGACAAGGCTACCATCCTTTGGAGTAACAAAAATCTCGACAACAGACAACCTTCCATAATGACATGGCTACCGTCCATTTGAGTAACAAAGATAACGACAACATAGTACCTTCCAAAATGACAAGGCTACCATCCATTGGAGTAACAAAAATCACGACAACATACTACCTTCCATAATGACAAGGATACCATCCATTGGAGTAACAAAAATATCAACAAGAGACTACCTTCCATAATGACAGGGCTACCATCCATTGGAGTAACAAAAATATCAACAAGAGACTACCTTCCATAATTACAAGCCAACCATCCTTTGGTGTAACAATAATCTTGACAACAGACTACCTTCCATAATGATAAGGCTACCATCCGTTTGAGTAACAAAGATATGGACAACATAGTACCTTCCATAATGACAAGGCTACCATCCATTGGAGTAACAAAAATCACGACAACATACTACCTTCCATAATGACAAGGCTACCTTCCATTGGAGTAACAAAAATCACGACAATAGACTACCTTCCATAATGACAAGGCTACCATCCATTGGAGTAACAAAAATCATGAGAACATACTACCTTCCATAATGACAAGGCTACCATCCGTTGGAGTAACAAAAATCACGACAATAGACTACCTTCCATAATGACAAGGCTACCATCTATTGGAATAACAAAAATCTCCACAATAGACTACCTTCCAAAATGACAAGGCTACCATCCGTTAGAGTAACAAAAATCTAGACAACAGACTACCTTCCATAATTACAAGGCTACCATCCATTGGAATAACAACAATATCAACAATAGACTACCTTCCATAATGATAAGGCTACCATCCATTTGAGTAACAAAGATATGGACAACATAGGACCTTCCATAATGACAAGGCTACTATCCATTGGAGTAACAAAAATCACGACAACATACTACCTTCCATAATGACAAGGTTACCTTCCATTCGAGTAACAAAAATCACGATAATAGACTACCTTCCATAATGACAAGGCTACCATCCAGTGGAATAACAAAAATCTCGACAACAGACTACCTTCCATAATGACAAGCCTACCATCCATTGGAGTAACAAAAATCACGACAACATACTACCTTCCATAATGACAAGGCTACCTTCCATTGGAGTAACAAAAATCACGACAATAGACTACCTTCCATAATGACAAGGCTACCATCCATTGGAATAACAAAAATCTCGACAACAGACTACCTTCCATAATGACAAGGCTACCATCCGTTAGAGTAACAAAAATCTAGGCAACAGACTACCTTCCATAATTACAAGGCTACCATCCATTGGAATAACAACAATATCAACAATAGACTACCTTCCATAATGACAAGGCTACCATCCGTTAGAGTAACAAAAATCTAGACAACAGACTACCTTCCATAATTACAAGGCTACCATCCATTGGAATAACAACAATATCAACAATAGACTACCCTCCATAATGATAAGGCTACCATCCATTTGAGTAACAAAAATATGGACAACATAGTACCTTCCATAATGACAAGGCTACCATCCATTGGAGTAACAAAAATCACGACAACATACTACCTTCCATAATGACAAGGCTACCTTCCATTCGAGTAACAAAAATCACGACAATAGACTACCTTCCATAATGACAAGGCTACCATCCATTGGAATAACAAAAATCTCGACAACAGACTACCTTCCATAATGACAAGGCTACCATCCGTTAGAGTTACAAAAATCTAGACAACAGACTACCTTCCATAATTACAAGGCTACCATCCATTGGAATAACAACAATATCAACAATAGACTACCTTCCATAATGACAAGGCTACCATCCATTGGGATAACAAAAATCTCGACAACAGACTACCTTCCATAATGACAAGGCTACCATCCATTGGAATAACAACAATATCAACAATAGACTACCTTCCATAATGACAAGGTTACCATACATTGGAGTATAAAGATTTTGGACAATAGACTACCTTCCATAATGACAAGGCTACCATCCATTGGAGTTATAAAAATCTTGACAACAGACTACCTTCCATAATTACCAAGCTACCATCCATTGGAGTAACAATTTTATCGACAACAGACTACCTTCCATAATTACAAGGCTACAATCCATTAGAGTAACAATAATCGGGACAATAGACTACCTTCTATAATGACAAGGCTACCATCCAATGGAGTAACAAAAATCATGACAACATACTACCTTCTATAATGACAAGGCTACCTTCCATTGGAGTAACAAAAACCACGACAATAGACTACCTTCCGTAATGACAAGGCTACCATCCATTGGAATAACAAAAATATCGACAATAGACTACCTACCATAATGACATGGCTAACATCCATTAGAGTAACAAAAATCTGGACAACATACTACCTTCCATAATTACAAGGCTACCATCCATTGGAGTAACAAAAATATCAACAATAGACTACCTTTCATAATAACAAGGCTACCATCCATTGGAATAACAAAAATCTCGACAACAGACTACCTTCCATAATGACAAGGCTACCATCCGTTAGAGTAACAAATATCTAGACAACAGACTACCTTCCATAATTACAAGGCTACCATCCATTTGAATAACAACAATATCAACAATAGACTACCTTCCATAATGACAAGGCTACCATCCATTGGAATAAAAAAAATCTCGACAACAGACTACCTTCCATAATGACAAGGCTACCATCCGTTAGAGTAACAAAAATCTGGACAACAGACTACCTTCTATAATTACAAGGCTACCATCCATTGGAATAACAACAATATCAACAATAGACTACCTTCCATAATGACAAGGTTACCATACATTGGAGTATAAAAATTTTGGACAATAGACTACCTTCCATAATGACAAGGCTACCATCCATTGGAGTTATAAAAATCTCGACAAGAGACAACCTTCCATAATTACTAAGCTACCTTCCATTGGAGTAACAATTTTATCGACAATATACTACCTTCCATAATTACAAGGCTACAATCCATTGGAGTAACAATAATCAGGACAATAGACTACCTTTTATAATGACAAGGCTACCATCCATTGGAGTAACAAAAATCATGACAACATACTACCTTCTATAATGACAAGGCTACCTTCCATTGGAGTAAAAAAAACCACGACAATAGACTACCTTCCATAATGACAAGGCTACCATCCATTGGAATAAAAAAAATATCGACAATAGACTACCTTCCATAATGACAAGGCTACCATCCATTAGAGTAACAAAAATCTGGACAACATACTACCTTCCATAATTACAAGGCTACCAGCCATTGGAGTAACAAAAATATCAACAATAGACTACCTTCCATAATGACAAGGCTACCATCCATTGGAGTTACAAAAATCTTGACAACAGACTACCTTCCATGATTACTAAGCTACCATCCATTGGAATAACAATGTTATCGACAACAGACTACCTTCCATAATTACAAGGCTAAAATCCATTGCAGTAACAATAATCGGGACAACAGACTACATTCCATAATGATAAGGCTATCATCCATTGGAGTAACAAAAATATCAACAAGAGACTACCTTCCATAATGACAAGGCTACCATCCTTTGGAGTAACAAAAATCTCGACAACAGACAACCTTCCATAATGACATGGCTACCATCCATTTGAGTAACAAAGATAACGACAAAATAGTACCTTCCAAAATGACAAGGCTACCATCAATTGGAGTAACAAAAATCACGACAACATACTACCTTCCATAATGAAAAGGATACCATCCATTGGAGTAACAAAAATATCAACAAGAGACTACCTTCCATAATGACAGGGCTACCATCCATTAGAGTAACAAAAATATCAACAAGTGACTACCTTCCATAATTACAAGGCAACCATCCTTTGGTGTAACAATAATCTCGACAACAGACTACCTTCCATAATGATAAGGCTACCATCCATTTGAGTAACAAAGATATCAACAACATAGTACCTTCCATAGTGACAAGGCTACCATCCATTGGAGTAACAAAAATCATGACAACATACTACCTTCCATAATGACAAGGCTACCTTCCATTGGAGTAACAAAAATCACGACAATAGACTACCTTCCATAATGACAAGGCTACCATCTATTGGAATAACAAAAATCTCGACAATAGACTACCTTCCAAAATGACAAGGCTACCATCCGTTAGAGTAACAAAAATCTGGACAATAGACTACCTTCCAAAATTATAAGGCTACCATCCATTGGAATAACAACAATATCAACAATAGACTACCTTCCATAATGACAAGATTTCCATACATTGGAGTATAAAATTTTTGGACAACAGACTACCTTCCATAATGACAAGGCTACCATCCATTGGAGTTATAAAAATCTCGACAACAAACTACCTTCCATAATTACTAATCTACCATCCATTGGAGTAACAATGTTATCGACAACAGACTACCTACCATAATTACAAGGCTACAATCCATTGGAGTAACAATAATCGGGACAATAGACTACCTACTATAATGAAAAGGCTAAGATCCATTGGAGTAACAAAAATCATGACAACATACTACCTTCTATAATGACAAGGCTACCTTCCATTGGATTACCAAAAACCACGACAATAGACTACCTTCCATAATGACAAGGCTACCATCCATTGGAATAACAAAAATATCGACAACAAACTACCTTCCATAATGACAAGGTTACCATACATTGGAGTATAAAATTTTTGCACAACAGAATACCTTCCATAATGACAAGGCTACCATCCTTTGGAGTTACAAAATTCTGAACAACAGATTACCTTCCATAATTACTAAGCTACCATCCATTGGAGTAACAGATTACTTTCCATAATTACTAAGTTATCGTCAATAGACAACAGACTACCTTCTATAATGACAAGGCTATAATCCATTGGAGTAACAATAATCGAGACAACAGACTACCTTCTATAAAGACAAGGCGACCATCCATTGGAGTAACAAAAATATCAACAAGAGACTACCTTCCATAATGACAAGGCTACCATCCTTTGGAGTAACAAAAATCTTGACAACAGACAACCTTCCATAATGACATGGCTATCGTCCATTTGAGTAACAAAGATATCGACAACATAGTACCTTCCATAATGACAAGGCTACCATCCATAGGAGTAACAAAAATCACGGCAACATACTACCTTCCATAATGACAAGGATACCATCCATTTGAGTAACAAAAATATCAACAAGAGACTACCTTCCATAATTACAAGGCTACCATCCTTTGGAGTAACAAAAATCTCGACAACAGACTACCTTCCATAACGATAAGGCTACCATCCATTTTTGTAGCAAAGATATCGACAACATTGTACCTTCCATAATGACAAGGCTACCATCCATTGGAGTAACAAAAATCACGACAACATACTACCTTCCATAATGAAAAGGTTACCTTCCATTGGAGTAACAAAAATCACGACAATAGACTACCTTCCATAATGACAAGGCTACCATCCATTGGAATAACAAAAATCTCAACAACAGACTACCTTCCATAATGACAAGGCTACCATCCATTAGAGTAACAAAAATCTGGACAACAGACTACCTTCCATAATGACAAGGTTACCATACATTGGAGTATAAAAATTTTGGACAACAGACTACCTTCGATAATGACAAGGCTACCATCCATTGGAGTTACAAAAATCTCGACAACAGACTACCTTCAATAATTAATAAGCTACCATCCATTGGAGTAACAAAGTTATCGACAATAGACTACCTTCTAAAATGACAAGGCTACAATCCATTGGAGTAAAAATAATTGGGACAACGAACTACCTTCCACAATGACAAGGCTACCATCCATTGGAGTAACAAAAATATCAACAAGAGAAAACCTTCCATAATGATAAGGCTACCATCATTTGGAGTAACAAAATTCTCGACAACAAACTACCTTTCATAATGACAAGGCTACCGTCCATTTGAGTAACAAAGATATCGACAACATAGTACCTTCTATAATGACAAGGCTACCATCCATTGGAGTAACAAAAATCACGACAACATACTACCTTCCATAATGACAAGGATACCATCCATTGGAGTAACAAAAATATCAACAAGAGACTACCTTCCATAATGACCGGTCAACCATCCATTGGAGTAACAAAAATATCAACAAGAGACTACCTTCTATAATTACAAGGCTACCATCCTTTGGAGTAACAAAAATCTCGACAACAGACTACCTTCCATAATGACAAGGCTACCATCAATTTGAGTAACAAAGATATCGACAACGTAGTACCTTCCATAATGACAAGGCTACCATCCATTGCAGTAACAAAAATAACGACAACATACTACCTTCCATAATGACAAGGCTACCTTCCATTGGATTAACAAAAATCACGACAATAGACTACCTTCTATAATGACAAGGCTACCATCCATTGGAATAACAAAAATCTCGACAACAGACTACCTTCCATAATGACAAGGCTACCATCCATTAGAGAAAAAAAAATCTAGACAACAGACTACCTTCCATAATTACAACGCTACCATCCATTGGAGTAAACAAATATCAACAATAGAATACCTTCCATAATGACAAGGTTACCATACATTGGAGTATAAAAAGTTTGGACAATAGACTACCTTACATAATGATAAGGCTACCATCCATTGGAGTTACAAAAATCTCGACAACAGACTACCTTCCATAATTACCAAGCTACCATCCATTGAAGTAACAAAGTTATCGACAACAGACTACCTTCCATAATGACAAGGCTACAATCCATTGGAGTAACAATAATTGGGACAACATAGTACCTTCCATAATGACAAGGCTACCATCCTTTGGAGTAAGAAGAATCTCGAAAACACACTACCTTCCATAATGACAAGTCTACCGTCCATTTGAGTAACAAAGATATCGAAAACATAGTACCTTCCATAATGACAAGGATACAATCCATCTGAGTAACAAAAATCTCGAAAATAGACTACCTTTCATAATGACAACGCTACCATCCATTGGAATAACAAAAATCTCGACAATAGACTATGTTCCATAATGACAACGGTACCATACATTGGAGTAACAAAAATCTCGAAAAAAGACTACCTTTCATAATGACAAGGCTACCATCCATTGGAGTAACGAAGAAATCGACGACATACTACCTTCCATAATGACAAGGCTACCTTCCATTGGAGTAATGAAAATCACAACAATAGACTACCTTCCATAATGACAAGGCTACCATCCATTGGAATAACAAAAATCTCGATAACAGACTACCTGCCATAATGACAAGGCTACCATACAATAGAGTAACAAAAATCTCGACAACAGACTACCTTCCATAATTACAAGGCTACCATCCATTGGAGTAACAAAAAAATCAACAATAGACTACCTTCCATAATGACAAGGCTACCATCCATTTGAGTAACAAAAATCTCTACAATAGACTACCTTCCATAATTACTAAGCTACCATCCATTGGAGTAACAAAGTTATCGACAACAGACTACCTTCCATAGAGACAAGGCTACAATCCATTGGAGTAACAATAATCGGGACAACAAACTACCTTCCATAATGACAAGGCTACCATGCATTGGAGTAACAAAAATATCAACAAGAGACAACCTTCCATAATGACAAGGCTACCATCAATTGGAGTAACAAAAATCTCGACAACAGACTACCTTCCATAATGACAAGGCTACCATCCAGTTGAGTAACAAAGATATCGATAACATAGTACCTTCCATAATGACAAGGCTACCATCCATTGGAGTAACAAAAATCAAGACAACATACTACCTTCCATAATGACAAGGATACCATCCATTGGAGTAACAAAAATATCAACAAGAGACTACCTTCCATAATGACAGGGCTAAAATCCATTGGAGTAACAAAAATATCAACAAGAGACTACCTTCCATAATTACAAGGCAACCATCCTTTGGTGTAACAATAATCTCGACAGCAGACTACCTTCCATAATGATAAGGCTACCATCCATTTGAGTAACAAAGATATAGACAACATAGTACCTTTCATAATGACAAGGCTACCATCCTTTGGAGTAACAAAAATAACGACAACATACTACCTTCCATAATGACAAGGCTACCTTCCATTGGATTAACAAAAACCACGACAATAGACTACCTTCCATAATGACAAGGCTACCATCCATTGGAATAACAAAAATCTTTACAACAAACTACCTTCCATAATGACAAGGCTACCATCCATTAGAGAAAAAAAAATCTAGACAACAGACTACCTTCCATATTTACAAGGCTACCATCCATTGGAGTAACAAAAATATCAACAATAGAATACCTTCCATAATGACAAGGTTATCATACATTGGAGTATAAAAAGTTTGGACAACAGACTACCTTCCATAATGACAAGGCTACCATCCATTGGAGTTACAAAAATATCGACAACAGACTACCTTCCATAATTACTAAGCTACCATCCATTGGAGTAACAAAGTTATCGACAACAGACTACCTTCCATAATGATAAGATTACAATCCATTGGAGTAACAATAATCGGGACAATAGAGTACCTTCCATAATGACAAGGCTACCATCCTTTGGAGTAACAAAAATCTCGACAACACACAACCTTCCATAATGACAAGGCTACCATCCATTTGAGTAACAAAGATATCGACAACATAGTACCTTCCATAATGACAAGGATACCATCCATTGGAGTAACAAAAATATCAACAAGAGACGACAACATACTACCTTCCATAATGACAGGGCTACCATCCATTGGAGTAACCAAAATCTCGACAAAAGACTACCTTCCATAATGTCAAGGCTACCATCCATTGGAGTAACAAAAATCTCAACAATAGACTACCTTCCATAATGATAAGGCTACCATCTATTGGAGTAACAAATATATCGATAATAGACTAACTTCCATAATGACAAGTCTACAATCAATTGTAGTTACAAAAATCTCGACAAAAGACTACCTTCCATAATAACAAGGCAACCATCCATTGTAGTAACAAAAATCTCGACAACAGACTACCTTCAATATTGACAAGGCTACCATCCATTAGAGTAACAAAAATATCGAAAACAAACTACCTTCCATAATAACAAGGATACAATCCATTTTAGTAACAAAAATCTCAACAATAGACTACCTTTCATAATGACAAGGCTACCATCCATTGGAATAACAAAAATCTCGACAATAGACTACGTTCCATAATGACAAGGGTACCATACATTGGAGTAACAAAAATCTCGACAAAAGACTACCTTCCATAGTGACAAGGATACCATCCATTGGAGTAACAAAGAAATCGACAACATACTACCTTCCATAATGACAAGGCTACTTCCATTGGAGTAACAAAAATCACAACAATAGACTACCTTCCATAATGACAAGGCTACCATCCATTGGAATAACAAAAATCTCGACAATAGACTACCTGCCATAATGACAAGCCTACCATACAATAGAGTAACAAAAATCTCGACAACAGACTGCCTTCCATAATTACAAGGCTACCATCCATTGGAGTAACAAAAAAATCAACAATAGACTACCTTCCATAATGACAAGGCTACCATCAATTTAAGTGACAAAAATCTCGACAATAGACTACCTTCCATAATTACTAAGCTACCATCCATTGGAGTAACAAAGTTGTCGATAACAGACTACCTTCCATAATGACAAGGCTACAATCCATTGGAGTAACAATAATCGGGACAACAAACTACCTTCCATAATGACAACGCTACCATCCATTGGAGTAACAAAAATATCAACAAGAGACAACCTTCCATATTTACAAGGCTACCATCCATTGGAGTAACAAAAATCTCGACAACAGACTACCTTCCATAATGACAAGGCTACCATCCATTTGAGTAACAAAGATATCGACAACATAGTACCTTCCATAATGACAAGGCTACCATCCATTGGAGTAACAAAAATCACGACAACATACTACCCTCCATAATGACAAGGATACCATCCATTGGAGTAACAAAAATATCAACAAGAGACTACCTTCCATAATGACAGGGCTACCATCCATTGGAGTAACAAAAATATCAACAAGAGACTACCTTCCATAATGACAAGGCTACCAGCCGTTAGAGTAACATAAATCTGGACAACAGACTACCTTCCATAATTACAAGGCTACAATCCATTGCAGTAATAATAATCGGGACAACAAACTACCTTTCATAATGACAAGGCTACCATCCATTGGAGTAACAAAAATATCAACAAGAGACAACCTTCCATAATGACAAGGCTACCATCCTTTGGAGTAACAAAAATCTCGACAACAGACAACCTTCCATAATGACATGGCTATCGTCCATTTGAGTAACAAAGATAACGACATCATAGTACCTTCCATAATGACAAGGCTACCATCCAATAGAATAACAAAAATCACGACAACATACTACCTTCCATAATGACAAGGATACCATCCATTGGAGTAACAAAAATATCAACAACAGACTACCTTCCATAATGACAGGGCTACCATCCATTGGAGTAACAAAAATATCAACAAGGGACTACCTTCCATAATTACAAGGCAACCATCCTTTGGTGTAACAATAATCTCGACAACAGACTACCTTCCACAATGAGAAGGCTACCATCAATTTGAGTAACAAAGATATCGACACCATAGAACCTTCCATAATGACAAGGATACCATCCATTGGAGTAACAAAAATCATGACAACATACTACCTTCCATAATGACAAGGCTATCTTCCATTGGAGTAACAAAAATCACGACAATATACTACCTTCCATAATGACAAGGCTACCATCCATTGGAATGACAAAAATCTCGACAACAGACTACCTTCCATAATGACAAGGCTACCATCCATTGGAATAACAACAATATCAGTAATAGACTACCTTCCATAATGAAAAGGTTACCATACATTAGAGTATAAAAATTTTGGGCAACAAACTACCTTCTATCATGACAAGGCTACCATCCATTGGAGTTACAAAAATCTCGACAACAGACTACCTTCCATAATTACTAAGCTACCATCCATTGGAGTAACAATGTTATCGACAACAGACTACCTTCCATAATTACAAGGCTACAATCCATTGGAGTAACAATAATCGGGACAACAAACTACCTTCCATAATGACAAGGCTACCATCCATTGGAGTAACAAAAATATCAACAAGAGACTACTTTCCATTATGACAAGGCTACCAACCTTTGGAGTAACAAAAATATCGACAACAGACAACCTTCCATAATGACATGGCTCCCGTCCATTTGAGTAACAAAGATATCGACAACATAATACCTTCCATAATGACAAGGCTACCATCCATTGGAGTAACAAAAATCACGACAACATACTACCTTCCATAATGACAAGGCTACATTCTATTGGAGTAAGAAAAATCACGACAATAGACTACCTTCCATAATGGCAAGGCTAGCATCCATTGGAATAAAAAAAATCTCGACAACAGACTACCTTCCATAATGACAAGGCTACCATCCATTAGAGTATCAAAAATCTGGACAACAGACTTCCTTCCATAATTACAAGGCTACCATCCATTGGAGTAACAAAAATATCAACAATATACTACCTTCCATAATGACAAGGCTACCATCCATTGGAGTTACAAAAATCTTGACAACAGACTACCTTCCATAATTACTAACTTCCCTAATTACTAACAATGTTATCGACAACAGACTAACTTCCCTAATTACAAGGCTACAATCCATTGGAGTAACAATAATCGGGACAACAGAGTACCTTCTATAATGACAAGGCTACCATCAATTGGAGTAACAAAAATATCCACAAGAGACTACCTTCCATAATGACAAGGCTACCATCCTTTGGAGTAACAAAAATCTTGACAACAGACAACCTTCCATAATGACATGGCTACCGTCCATTTGAGTAACAAAGATATCGACAACATAGTACCTTCCATAATGACAAGGCTACCATCCATTGGAGTAACAAAAATCACGACAACATACTACCTTCCATAATGACAAGGATACCATCCATTGGAGTAAGAATAATCGGGACAAGAGACTACCTTCCATAATGACAGGGCTACCATCCATTGGAGTAAAAAAAATATCAACAAGAGACTACCTTCCATAATTACAAGGCAACCATCCTTTGGTGTAACAATAATATCGACAACAGACTACCTTCCATAATGATAAGGCTACCATCCATTTGAGTAACAAAGATATCGACAACATATTACCTTTCATAATGACAAGGCTACCATCCATTGGAGTAACAAAAATCACGACAACATACTACCTTCCATAATGACAAGGCTATCTTCCATCGGAGTAACAAAAATCACGACAAAAGACTACCTTCCATAATGACAAGGCTACCATCCATTGGAATAAAAAAAATCTCGACAACAGACTACCTTCCATAATGACAAGGCTACCATCCATTAGAGTAACAAAAATCTGGACAACAGACTACCTTCCATAATTACAAGGCTACCATCCATTGGAGTAACAAAAATATCAATAATAAACTACCTTCTATAATGACAAGGTTACCATACATTGGAGTATAAAAATTTTGGACAACAGACTACCTTCCATAATGACAAGGCTACCATCCATTGGAGTTACAAAAATGTTGACAATAGACTACCTTCCATAATTACTAAGCTACCATCCATTGGAATAACAATGTTATCGACCACAGACTACCTTCCATAATTACAAGGCTACAATCCATTGGAGTAACAATAATCGGGACAACAGAGTACCTTCCATAATGACAAGGCTACCATCAATTGGAGTAAAAAAAATATCCACAAGAGACTACCTTCCATAATGACAAGGCTACTATCCTTTGGAGTAACAATAATCTCGACAACAGACAACCTTCAATAATGACATGGCTACCGTCCATTTGAGTAACAAAGATATCGACAACATAATACCTTCCATAATGACAAGGCTACCATCCATTGGAGTAACAAAAATCACGACAACGTACTACCTTCCATAATGACAAGGCTACCTTCCATTGGAGTAACAAAAATCACGACAATAGACTACCTTCCATAATGACAAGACTACCATCCATTGGAATAAAAATAATCTCGACAACAGACTACCTTCCATAATGACAAGGCTACCATCCATTAGAGTAACAAAAATTTGGACAACAGACTACCTTCCATAATTACAAGGCTACCATCCATTAGAGTAACAAAAATATCAACAATAGACTACCTTCCATAATGACAAGGTTACCATACATTGGAGTATAAAAATTTTGGACAACAGACTACCTTCCATAATGACAAGGCTACCATCCATTGGAGTTACAAAAATCTTGACAACAGACTACCTTCCATAATTACTATGCTACCATCCATTGGAATAACAATGTTATCGACAACAGACTAACTTCCATAATTACAAGGCTACAATCCATTGGAGTAACAATAATCGGGACAACAGAGTACCTTCTATAATGACAAGGCTAACATCAATTGGAGTAACAAAAATATCCACAAGAGACTACCTTCCATAATGACAAGGCTACCATCCTTTGGAGTAACAAAAATCTCGACAAAAATCTCGACAACAGACAACCTTTCATAATGACATGGCTACCGTCCATTTGAGTAACAAAGATATCGACAACATAGTACCTTCCATAATGACAAGGCTACCATCCATTGGAGTAACAAAAATCATGACAACATACTACCTTCCATAATGACAAGGATACCATCCATTGGAGTAAGAATAATCGGGACAAGAGACTACCTTCCATAATGACAGGGCTACCATCCATTGGAGTAAAAAAAATATCAACAAGAGACTACCTTCCATAATTACAAGGCAACCATCCTTTGGTGTAACAATAATATCGACAACAGACTACCTTCCATAATGATAAGGCTACCATCCATTTGAGTAACAAAGATATCGACAACATATTACCTTTCATAATGACAAGGCTACCATCCATTGGAGTAACAAAAATCACGACAACATACTACCTTCCATAATGACAAGGCTATCTTCCATCGGAGTAACAAAAATCACGACAAAAGACTACCTTCCATAATGACAAGGCTACCATCCATTGGAATAAAAAAAATCTCGACAACAGACTACCTTCCATAATGACAAGGCTACCATCCATTAGAGTAACAAAAATCTGGACAACAGACTACCTTCCATAATTACAAGGCTACCATCCATTGGAGTAACAAAAATATCAATAATAAACTACCTTCTATAATGACAAGGTTACCATACATTGGAGTATAAAAATTTTGGACAACAGACTACCTTCCATAATGACAAGGCTACCATCCATTGGAGTTACAAAAATGTTGACAATAGACTACCTTCCATAATTACTAAGCTACCATCCATTGGAATAACAATGTTATCGACCACAGACTACCTTCCATAATTACAAGGCTACAATCCATTGGAGTAACAATAATCGGGACAACAGAGTACCTTCCATAATGACAAGGCTACCATCAATTGGAGTAAAAAAAATATCCACAAGAGACTACCTTCCATAATGACAAGGCTACCATCCTTTGGAGTAACAATAATCTCGACAACAGACAACCTTCAATAATGACATGGCTACCGTCCATTTGAGTAACAAAGATATCGACAACATAATACCTTCCATAATGACAAGGCTACCATCCATTGGAGTAACAAAAATCACGACAACGTACTACCTTCCATAATGACAAGGCTACCTTCCATTGGAGTAACAAAAATCACGACAATAGACTACCTTCCATAATGACAAGACTACCATCCATTGGAATAAAAATAATCTCGACAACAGACTACCTTCCATAATGACAAGGCTACCATCCATTAGAGTAACAAAAATTTGGACAACAGACTACCTTCCATAATTACAAGGCTAC
The DNA here is from genome assembly GCA_948472305.1 of Vicia faba. Classification (NCBI taxonomy): domain Eukaryota; kingdom Viridiplantae; phylum Streptophyta; class Magnoliopsida; order Fabales; family Fabaceae; genus Vicia; species Vicia faba. The sequence goes on along the minus strand of OX451739.1, from coordinate 581,903,997 downwards.
CATCCATTAGAGTAACAAAAATATCAACAATAGACTACCTTCCATAATGACAAGGTTACCATACATTGGAGTATAAAAATTTTGGACAACAGACTACCTTCCATAATGACAAGGCTACCATCCATTGGAGTTACAAAAATCTTGACAACAGACTACCTTCCATAATTACTATGCTACCATCCATTGGAATAACAATGTTATCGACAACAGACTAACTTCCATAATTACAAGGCTACAATCCATTGGAGTAACAATAATCGGGACAACAGAGTACCTTCTATAATGACAAGGCTAACATCAATTGGAGTAACAAAAATATCCACAAGAGACTACCTTCCATAATGACAAGGCTACCATCCTTTGGAGTAACAAAAATCTCGACAAAAATCTCGACAACAGACAACCTTTCATAATGACATGGCTACCGTCCATTTGAGTAACAAAGATATCGACAACATAGTACCTTCCATAATGACAAGGCTACCATCCATTGGAGTAACAAAAATCATGACAACATACTAACTTCCCTAATGACCAGGATACCATCCATTGAAGTAACAAAAATATCAACAAGAGACTACCTTCCATAATGACAGTGCTACCATCCATTAGAGTAAAAAAAATATCAACAAGAGACTACCTTCCATAATTACAAGGCAACCATCCTTTGGTGTATCAATAATCTCGACAACAGACTACCTTCCATAATGACAAGGCTACCTTCCATTGGAGTAACAAAAATCACGACAACATACTACCTTCCATAATGACAAGGCTACCTTCCATTGGAGTAACAAAAATCATGAAAATAGACTACCTTCCATAATGATAAGGATCCATCCATTGGAATAACAAAAATCTCGACAACAGACTACCTTCCATAATGACAAGGCTAACATCCGTCAGAGTAACAAAAATCTAGACAACAGACTACCATCCATTGGAGTATAAAAATTTTGGACAACAATAGACTACCTTCCATAATGACAAGGTTACCATACATTGGAGTATAAAAATTTTGGACAACAAACTACCTTCCATAATGACAAGGCTACCAACCATTGGAGTTATAAAAATCTCGACAATAGACTACCTTCCATAATTACTAAGCTACCATCCATTGGAGTAACAATGTTATCGACAACAAACTACCTTCCATAATTACAAGGCTACAATCCATTGGAGTAACAATAATCGGGACAATAGACTACCTTCTATAATGACAAGGCTACCATCCATTGGAGTAACAAAAATCACGACAACATACTACCTTCTATAATGACAAGGCTACCTCCCATTGGAGTAACAAAAACCACGACAATAGACTACCTTCCATAATGACAAGGCTACCATCCATTTGAATAACAAAAATATCGACAACAAACTACCTTCCATAATGACAAGGCTACCATCCATTAGAGTAACAAAAATCTGGACAACAGACTGCCTTCCATAATTCCAAGGCTACAATCCATTGGAGTAACAAAAATATCAACAATAGAATACCTTCCATAATTACTAAGCTACCATCCATTGGAGTAAAAAAGTTATCGACAATAGACTACCTTCCATAATGATAAGGCTACCTTCCATTGGAGTAACAAAAATCACGACAATAGACTACCTTCCATAATGACAAGACTACCATCCATTGGAATAAAAAAAATCTCGACAACAGACTACCTTCCATAATGACAAGGCTACCATCCATTAGAGTAACAAAAATCTGGACAACAGACTACCTTCCATAATTACAAGGCTACCATCCATTGGAGTAACAAAAATATCAACAATAGACTACCTTCCATAATGACAAGGTTACCATACATTGGAGTATAAAAATTTTGGACAACAGACTACCTTCCATAATGACAAGGCTACCATCCATTGGAGTTACAAAAATCTTGACAGCAGACTACCTTCCATAATTACTAAGCTACCATCCATTGGAATAACAATGTTATCGACAACAGACTAACTTCCATAATTACAAGGCTACAATCCATTGGAGTAACAATAATCGGGACAACAGAGTACCTTCTATAATGACAAGGCTAACATCAATTGGAGAAACAAAAGTATCCACAAGAGACTACCTTCCATAATGACAAGGCCACCATCCTTTGGAGTAACAAAAATCTCGACAATAGACAACCTTCCATAATGACATTGCTACCGTCCATTTGAGTAACAAAGATATCGACAACATAGTACCTTCTATAATGACAAGGCTACCATCCATTGGAGTACCAAAAATCACGACAACATACTACCTTCTATAATGACAAGGCTACCTCCCATTGGAGTAACAAAAACCACGACAATAGACTACCTTCCATAATGACAAGGCTACCATCCATTTGAATAACAAAAATATCGACAACAAACTACCTTCCATAATGACAAGGCTACCATCCATTAGAGTAACAAAAATATGGACAACTGACTACCTTCCATAATTACAAGGCTACCATCCATTGGAGTAACAAAAATATCAACAATAGAATACCTTCCATAATGACAAGGTTACCATAAATTGGAGTATAAAAAGTTTGGACAACAAACTACCTTCCATAATGACAAGGCTACCATCCATTGGAGTTACAAAAATCTCGACAACAGACTACCTTCCATAATTACTAAGCTACCATCCATTGGAGTAAAAAACTTATCGACAACAGACTACCTTCCATAATGATAAGGCTACCTTCCATTGGAGTAACAAAAATCACGACAATAGACTACCTTCCATAATGACAAGACTACCATCCATTGGAATAAAAAAAATCTCGACAACAGACTACCTTCCATAATGACAAGGCTACCATCCATTAGAATAACAAAAATCTCGACAACAGACTACATTCCATAATTATAATGCTACCATCCATTGGAATAACAACAATATCAGTAATAGACTACCTTCCATAATGACAAGGTTACCATACATTGGAGTATAAAAATTTTGGACAACAAACTACCTTCCATAATGACAAGGCTACCATCCATTGGAGTTACAAAAATCTCGACAACAGACTACCTTCCATAATTACTAAGCTACCATCCATTGGAGTAACAATGTTATCGACAACTGACTACCTTCTATAATTACAAGGCTACAATCCATTGGAGTAACAATAATTGGGACAAGAGACTACCTTCCATAATGACAAGGCTAACATCAATTGGAGTAACAAAAATATCCACAAGAGACTACCTTCCATAATGACAAGGCTACCATCCTTTGGAGTAACAAAAATCTCGACAAAAGACAACCTTCCATAATGACATTGCTACCGTCCATTTGAGTAACAAAGATATCGACAACATAGTACCTTCCATAATGACAAGGCTACCATCCATTAGAGTAACAAAAATCACGACAACATACTACCTTCCATAGTGACAAGGCTACCTTCCATTGGACTAACAAAAATCATGACAATAGACTACCTTCCATAATGACAAGGCTACCATCCATTGGAATAAAAAAAATCTCGACAACAAACTACTACCTTCCATAATGACAAGGCTACCATCCATTAGAGTAACAAAAATCTGGACAACAGACTACCTTCCATAATTACAAGGCTACCATCCATTGGAGTAACAAAAATATCAACAATAGACTACCTTCCATAATGACAAGGTTACCATACATTGGAGTATAAAAATTTTGGACAACAGACTACCTTCCGTAATGACAAGGCTACCATCCATTGGAGTTACAAAAATATCGACAACAGACTACCTTCCATAATTACTAAGCTACCATCCATTGGAGTAACAATGTTATCAACAACAGACTACCTTCCATTATTACAAGGCTACAATCCATTGGAGTAACAATAATCGGGACAACAGACTACCTTCCATAATGACAAGGCTACCATCCATTGGAGTAACAAAAATATCAACAAGAGACTACTTTCCATAATGACAAGGCTACCATCCTTTGGAGTAACAAAAATATCGACCACAGAAAACCTTCCATAATGACATGGCTCCCATCCATTTGAGTAACAAAGATATCGACAACATAGTACCTTCCATAATGACAAGGCTACCATCCATTAGAGTAACAAAAATCACGACAACATACTACCTTCCATAGTGACAAGGCTACCTTCCATTGGACTAACAAAAATCATGACAATAGACTACCTTCCATAATGACAAGGCTACAATCCATTGGTATAACAAAAATCTCGACAACAAACTACTACCTTCCATAATGACAAGGCTACCATCCATTAGAGTAACAAAAATCTGGACAACAGACTACCTTCCATAATTACAAGGCTACCATCCATTGGAGTAACAAAGATATCGACAACATAGTACCTTCCATAATGACAAGGTTACTATACATTGGAGTATAAATATTTTGGACAACAGACTACCTTCCATAATGACAAGGCTACCATCCATTGGAGTTACAAAAATCTTGACAACAGACTACCTTCCATAATTACTGTGCTACCATCCATTGGAATAACAATGTTATCGACAACAGACTAACTTCCAAAATTACAAGGCTACAATCTATTGGAGTAACAATAATTGGGACAACAGACTACCTTCCATAATGACAAGGCGACCATCCATTGGAGTAAAAAAAATATCAACAAGAGACTACCTTCCATAATGACAAGGCTACCATCCTTTGGAGTAACAAAAATCTGGACAACAGACAACCTTCCATAATGACATGGCAATAATCCATTGGAGTAACAAAAATCACGACAACATACTACCTTCCATAATGACAAGGATACCATCCATTGGAGTAACAAAAATATCAACAAGAGACTACCTTCCATAATGACAGGGCTACCATCCATTGGAGTAACAAAAATATCAACAAGAGACTACCTTCCATAAATACAAGGCAACCATCCTTTGGTGTAACAATAATCTCGACAACAGACTACCTTCCATAATGATCAAGCTACCATCCATTTGAGTAACAAAGATATCGACAACATAGTACCTTCCATAATGACAAGGCTACCATCCATTGGAGTAACAAAAATCACGACAACATACTACCTTCCATAATGACAAGGCTACCTTCCATTGGAGTAACCAAAATCATGACAATAGACTACCTTCCATAATGACAAGGCTACCATCCATTGGAATAACAAAAATCTCGACAACAGACTACCTTCCATAATGACAAGGTTACCATACATTGGAGTATAAAAATTTGGGACAACAGACTACCTTCCATAATGACAAGGCTACCATCCATTGGAGTTATAAAAATATCGACAACAGACTACCTTCCCTAATTACTAAGCTACCATCCATGGGAGTAACAATGTTATCGACAACAGACTACCTTCCATAATTACAAGGCTACAATCCATTGGAGTAACAATAATCGGGACAATAGACTACCTTTTATAATGACAAGGCTACCATCCATTGGAGTAACAAAAATCACGACAACATACTACCTTCTATAATGACAATGCTACCTCGCAATGGAGTAACAAAAACCATGACAATAGACTACCTTCCATAATGACAAAGTTACCATACATTGGAGTATAAAAATTTTGGAGAATAGACTACCTTCCATAATGACAAGGCTACCATCCATTGGAGTTACAAAATTCTCGACAACAGACTACCTTCCATAATTACTAAGCTACTATCCATTGGGGTAACAAAGTTATCAACAATAGACTACCTTCCATAATGACAAGGCTACAATCCATTGGAGTAACAATAATCGGGACAATAGACTACCTTCCATAATGACAAGGCGACCATCCATTGGAGTAACAAAAATATCAACAAGAGACTACCTTCCATAATGACAAGGCTACCATCCTTTGGAGTAACAAAAATCTTGACAACAAACAACCTTCCATAATGACATGGCTACCATCCATTTGAGGAACAAAGATATCGACCACATAGTACCTTCCATAATGACATGGCTACCATCCATTGGAGTAACAAAAATCACGACAACATACTACCTTCCATAATGACAAGGATACCATCCATTGGAGTAACAAAAATATCAACAAGAGACTACCTTCCATAATGACAGGGCTACCATCCATTGGAGTAACAAAAATATCAACAAGAGACTACCTTCCATAATTATAAGGCTACCATCCTTTGGACTAACAAAAATCTCGACAACAGACTACCATCCATAATGAGAAGGCTACCATCCATTTGAGTAACAAAGATATCGACAACATAGTACCTTCCATAATGACAAGGCTACCATCCATTGGAGTAACAAAAATAACGACAACATACTACCTTCCATAATGACAAGGCTACCTTCCATTGGATTAACAAAAATCACGACAATAGACTACCTTCCATAATGACAAGGCTACCATCCATTGGAATAACAAAAATCTCGACAACAGACTACATTCCATAATGACAAGGCTACCATCCATTAGAGAGAAAAAAATCTGGACAACAGACTACCTTCCATAATTACAAGGCTACCATCCATTGGAGTAACAAAAATATCGACAATAGAATACCTTCCATAATGACAAGGTTACCATACATTGCAGTATAAAAAGTTTGGACAATAGACTACCTTCCATAATGAAAAGGCTACCATCCATTGGAGTTACAAAAATCTCGACAACAAACTACCTTCCATAATTACTAAGCTACCATCCATTGGGGTACCAAAGTTATCCACAACAGACTACCTTCCATAATGACAAAGCTACAATCCATTGGAGTAACAATAAACGGGACAACAGACTACCTTCCATAATTACAAGGCTACCATCCTTTGGAGTAACAAAAATATCGACAACACACTACCTTCCATAATGACAAGGCTACCATCCATTTGAGTAACAAAGATATCGACAACATAGTACCTTCCATAATTACTAAGCTACCATCCATTGGAGTAACAAAAATCACGAAAACATACTACCTACCATAGTGACAAGGCTACCTTCCATTGGTCTAACAAAAATCACGACAATAGACTACCTTTCATAATGACAAGGCTACCATCCATTGGAATAAAAAAAATCTCGATAACAGACTATCTTTCATAATGACAAGGCTACCATCAATTAGAGTAACAAAAATCTGGACAACAGACTACCTTCTATAATTACAAGGCTACCATCCATTGGAGTAACAAAAATATCAACAATAGACTACCTTCCATAATGACAAGGTTTCCATACATTGGAGTATAAATATTTTGGACAACAAACTACCTTCCATAATGACAAGGCTACCATCCATTGGAGTTATAAAAAGCTTGACAATAGACTACCTTCCATAATTACTAAGATACCGTCCATTGGAATAACAATGTTATCGACAACAGACTAACTTCCATAATTACAAGGCTACAATCCATTGGAGTAACAATAATCGGGACAACAGACTACCTTCCATAATGACAAGGCGACCATCCATTGGAGTACCAAAAATATCAACAAGAGACTACCTTCCATAATGACAAGGCTACCATCCTTTGGAGTAACAAAAATCTTGACAACAGACAACCTTCCATAATGACATGGCTACCGTCCATTTGAGTAACAAAGATATCGACAACATAGTACCTTCCATAATGAAAAGGCTACCATCCATTGGAGTAACAAAAATCACGACAACATACTACCTTCCATAATGACAAGGATACCATCCATTGGAGTAAAAAAAATATCAACAAGAGACTACCTTCCACAATGACAGGGCTACCATCCAATGGAGTAACAAAAATATCAACAAGAGACTACCTTCCATAATTACATGGCAACCATCCTTTGGTGTAACAATAATCTCGACAACAGACTACCTTCCATAATGATCAGGCTACCATCCATTTGAGTAACAAAGATATCGACAACATAGTACCTTCCATAATTACAAGGCTACCATCCATTGGAGTAACAAAAATCACGACAACATACTACCTTCCATAATGACAAGGCTACCTTCCATTGGAGTAACCAAAATCATGAGAATAGACTACCTTCCATAATAACAAGGCTACCATCCATTGGAATAACAAAAATCTCGACAACAAACTACCTTCCATAATGAAAATGCTACCATCAGTTAGAATAACAAAAATCTGGACAACAGACTACCTTCCATAATTACAAGGCTACCATCCATTGGAATAACAACAATATCAACAATATACTACCTTACATAATGACAAGGTTACCATATATTGGAGTATAAAAATTTTGGACAACAGACTACCTTCCATAATGACAAGGCTACCATCCATTGGAGTTATAAAAATCTCGACAACAGTCTACCTTCCATAATTACTAAGCTACACTCCATTGGAGTAAAAAAAATCACGACAACATACTACCTTCTATAATGACAAGGCTACCTCCCATTGGAGTAACAAAAACCACGACAATAGACTACCTTCCATAATGACAAAGTTACCATACATTGGAGTATAAAAATTTTGGACAACAGACTACTTTCCATAATGACAAGGCTACCATCCATTGGGGTAACAAAGTTATCAAAAATAAACTACCTTCCATAATGACAAGGCTACAATCCATTGGAGTAACAATAATCGGGACAACAGACTACCTTCCATAATGACAAGGCGACCATCCATTGGAGTAACAAAAATATGAACACGAGACTACCTTCCCTAATGACAAGACTACCATCCTTTGGAGTAACAAAAATCACGACAACAGACTACCTTCCATAATGATAAGGATACCATCCATTTGAGTAACAAAGACATCGACAACAGAGTACCTTCCATAATGACAAGGCTACCATCCATTGGAGTAACAAAAATCACGACAACATACTACCTTCTATAATGACAAGGCTACCTTCCATTGGAGTAACAAAAATCACGACAACATACTACCTTCCATAATGACAAGGATACCATCCATTAGAGTAACAAAAATATCAACAAGAGACTACCTTCCACAATGACAGGGCTACCATCCAATGGAGTAACAAAAATATCAACAAGAGACTACCTTCCATAATTACAAGGCAACCATCCTTTGGTGTAACAATAATCTCGACAACAGACTACCTTACATAATGATCAGGCTACCATCCATTAGAATAACAAAAATCTGGACAACAGACTACCTTCCATAATTACAAGGCTACCTTCCATTGGAGTAATAAAAATTTCAACAATAGACTACATTCCATAATGACAAGGTTACCATACATTGGAGTATAAAAATTTTGGACAACAAACTACCTTCCATAATGACAAGGCTACCATCCATTGGAGTTACAAAAATCTCGAAAACAAACTACCTTCCATAATTACTAAGCTACCATCCATTGGAGTAACAAAGTTATCGACAACAAACAACCTTCCATAATGAGAAGGCTACAATCCATTTGAGTAAAAATAATAGGGACAACGGACTACCTTCCACAATGACAAGGCTACCATCCATTGGAGTAACAAAAATATCAACAAGAGAAAACCTTCCATAATGATAAGGCTACCATCCTGTGGAGTAACAAAATTCTCGACAACAGACTACCTTTCATAATGACAAGGCTACCGTCCATTTGAGTAACAAAGATATCGACAACATAGTACCTTCCATAATGACAAGGCTACCATCCATTGGAGTAACAAAAATCACGACAACATACTACCTTCCATAATGACAAGGATACCATCAATTGGAGTAACAAAAATATCAACAAGAGACTAACTTCCATAATGACAGGGCTACCATCCATTGGAGTAACAAAAATATCAACAAGAGACTACCTTCCATACTTACAAGGCTACCATCCTTTGGAGTAACAAAAATCTCGACAACAGACTACCTTCCATAATGACAAGGCTACCATCCATTTGAGTAACAAAGATATCGACAACATAGTACCTTCCATAATGACAAGGCTACCATCCATTGGAGTAACAAAAATAACGACAACATACTACCTTCTATAATGACAAGGCTACCTTCCATTGGATTAACAAAAATCACGACAATAGACTACCTTCCATAATGACAAGGCTACCATCCATTGGAATAACAAAAATCTCGACAACAGACTACATTCCATAATGACAAGGCTACCATCCATTAGAGAAAAAAAACTGGACAATAGACTACCTTCCATAATTACAAGGCTACCATCCATTGGAGTAACAAAAATATCAACAATAGAATATCTTCCATGATGACAAGGTTACCATACATTGCAGTATAAAAAGTTTTGACAACAGACTACCTTCCATAATGAAAAGGCTACCATCCATTGGAGTTACAAAAATCTCGACAACAGACTACCTTCCATAATTACTAAACTACCATCCATTGGAGAAACAAAGTTATCGATAACAGACTACATTCCATAATGAAAGGCTACAATCCATTGGAGTAACAATAATCGGGACAACAGACTACCTTCTATAATGACAAGGCTACCATCCTTTGGAGTAACAAAAATCTCGACAACACACTACCTTCCATAATGACAAGGCTACCGTCCATTTGAGTAACAAAGATATCGAAACATAGTACCTTCCATAATGACAAGGCTACCATCCATAGGAGTAACAAAAATCACGACAACATACTACCTTCCATAATGACAAGGATACCATCCATTGGAGTAACAAAAATATCAACAAGAGACTACCTTCCATAATGACAGGGCTACCATCCATTGGAGTAACCAAAATCTCGACCAAACACTACCTTCCATAATGACAAGGTTACTATCCATTGGAGTAATAAAAATTTCAACAATAGACTGCCTTCCATAATGACAAGGTTACCATACATTGGAGTATAAAAATTTTGGACAACAGACTACCTTCCATAATAACAAGGCTACTATCCATTGGAGTTACAAAAATCTCGACAACAGACTACCTTCCATAATTACTAAGCTACCATCCATTGGAGTAACAAAGTTATCGACAACAAACTACCTTCCATAATGAGAAGGCTACAATCCATTTGAGTAAAAATAATAGGGACAACGGACTACCTTCCACAATGACAAGGCTACCATCCATTGGAGTAACAAAAATATCAACAAGAGAAAACCTTCCATAATGATAAGGCTACCATCCTTTGGAGTAACAAAATTCTCGACAACAGACTACCTTTCATAATGACAAGGCTACCGTCCATTTGAGTAACAAAGATATCGACAACATAGTACCTTCCATAATGACAAGGCTACCATCCATTGGAGTAACAAAAATCACGACAACATACTACCTTCCATAATGACAAGGATACCATCAATTGGAGTAACAAAAATATCAACAAGAGACTACCTTCCATAATGACAGGGCTACCATCCATTGGAGTAACAAAAATATCAACAAGAGACTACCTTCCATACTTACAAGGCTACCATCCTTTGGAGTAACAAAAATCTCGACAACAGACTACCTTCCATAATGACAAGGCTACCATCCATTTGAGTAACAAAGATATCGACAACATAGTACCTTCCATAATGAAAAGTCTACCATCCATGGGAGTAACAAAAATAACGACAACATACTACCTTCCATAATGACAAGGCTACCTTCCATTGGATTAACAAAAATCACGACAATCGACTACCTTCCATAATGACAAGGCTACCATCCATTGGAATAACAAAAATCTCGACAACAGACTACATTCCATAATGACAAGGCTACCATCCATTAGAGAAAAAAAAATCTGGACAACATACTACCTTCCATAATTACAACGCTACCATCCATTGGAGTAACAAAAATATCAACAATAGAATACCTTCCATAATGACAAGGTTACCATACATTGCAGTATAAAAAGTTTTGACAACAGACTACCTTCCATAATGAAAAGGCTACCATCCATTGGAGTTACAAAAATCTCGACAACAGACTACCTTCCATAATTACTAAACTACCATCCATTGGAGTAACAAAGTTATCGATAACAGACTACATTCCATAATGAAAGGCTACAATCCATTGGAGTAACAATAATCGGGACAACAGACTACCTTCTATAATGACAAGGCTACCATCCTTTGGAGTAACAAAAATCTCGACAACACACTACCTTCCATAATGACAAGGCTACCGTCCATTTGAGTATCAAAGATATCGAAACATAGTACCTTCCATAATGACAAGGCTACCATCCATTGGAGTAACAAAAATCACGACAACATACTACCTTCCATAATGACAAGGATACCATCCATTGGAGTAACAAAAATATCAACAAGAGACTACCTTCCATAATGACAGGGCTACCATCCATTCGAGTAACAAAAATCTCGACAAAACACTACCTTCCATAATGACAAGGTTACTATCCATTGGAGTAATAAAAATTTCAACAATAGACTACCTTCCATAATGACAAGGTTACCATACATTGGAGTATAAAAATTTTGGATAACAGACTACCTTCCATAATGACAAGGCTACCATCCATTGGAGTTACAAAAATCTCGACAACAGACTACCTTCCATAATTACTAAGCTACCATCCATTAGAGTAACAAAGTTATCGACAACAAACTACCTTCCATAATGAGAAGGCTACAATCCATTTGAGTAAAAATAATAGGAACAACGGACTACCTTCCACAATGACAAGGCTACCATCCATTGGAGTAACAAAAATATCAACAAGAGAAAACCTTCTATAATGATAAGGCTATCATCCTTTGGAGTAACAAAATTATCGACAACAGACTACCTTTCATAATGACAAGGCTACCGTCCATTTGAGTAACAAAGATATCGACAACATAGTACCTTCCATAATGACAAGGCTACCATCCATTGGAGTAACAAAAATCACGACAACATACTACCTTCCATAATGACAAGGATACCATCAATTGGAGTAACAAAAATATTAAGAAGAGACTACCTTCCATAATGACAGGGCTACCATCCATTGGAGTAACAAAAATATCAACAAGAGACTACCTTCCATAATTACAAGGCTACCATCCTTTGGAGTAACAAAAATCTCGACAACAGACTACCTTCCATAATGAGAAGGCTACCATCCATTTGAGTAACAAAGATATCGACAACATAGTACCTTCCATAATGACAAGGCTACCATCCATTGGAGTAACAAAAATAACGACAACATACTACCTTCCATAATGACAAGGCTACCTTCCATTGGATTAACAAAAATCACAACAATAGACTACCTTCCATAATGACAAGGCTACCATCCATTGGAATAACAAAAATCTCGACAACAGACTACATTCCATAATGACAAGGCTACCATCCATTAGAGAAAAAAAATCTGGACAACAGACTACCATCCATAATTACAAGGCTACAATCCATTGGAGTAACAAAAATATCAACAATAGAATACCTTCCATAATGACAAGGTTACCATACATTGCAGTATAAAAAGTTTTGACAACAGACTACCTTCCATAATGAAAAGGCTACCATCCATTGGAGTTACAAAAATCTCGACAACAGACTACCTTCCATAATTACTAAACTACCATCCATTGGAGTAACAAAGTTATTGATAACAGACTACATTCCATAATGAAAGGCTACAATCCATTGGAGTAACAATAATCGGGACAACAGACTACCTTCTATAATGACAAGGCTACCATCCTTTGGAGTAACAAAAATCTCGACAACACACTACCTTCCATAATGACAAGGCTACCGTCCATTTGAGTATCAAAGATATCGAAACATAGTACCTTCCATAATGACAAGGCTACCATCCTTTGGAGTAACAAAAATCACGACAACATACTACCTTCCATAATGACAAGGATACCATCCATTGGAGTAACAAAAATATCAACAAGAGACTACCTTCCATAATGACAGGGCTACCATCCATTCGAGTAACAAAAATCTCGACAAAACACTACCTTTCATAATGACAAGGTTACTATCCATTGGAGTAATAAAAATTTCAACAATAGACTACCTTCCATAATGACAAGGTTACCATACATTGGAGTATAAAAATTTTGGACAACAGACTACCTTCCATAATGACAAGGCTACCATCCATTGGAGTTACAAAAATCTCGACAACAGACTACCTTCCATAATTACTAAGCTACCATCCATTGGAGTAACAAAGTTATCGACAACAAACTACCTTCCATAATGAGAAGGCTACAATCCATTTGAGTAAAAATAATAGGAACAACGGACTACCTTCCACAATGACAAGGCTACCATCCATTGGAGTAACAAAAATATCAACAAGAGAAAACCTTCTATAATGATAAGGCTATCATCCTTTGGAGTAACACAATTATCGACAACAGACTACCTTTCATAATGACAAGGCTACCGTCCATTTGAGTAACAAAGATATCGACAACATAGTACCGTCCATAATGACAAGGCTACCATCCATTGGAGTAACAAAAATCACGACAACATACTACCTTCCATAATGACAAGGATACCATCAATTGGAGTAACAAAAATATCAAGAAGAGACTACCTTCCATAATGACAGGGCTACCATCCATTGGAGTAACAAAAATATCAACAAGAGACTACCTTCCATAATTACAAGGCTACCATCCTTTGGAGTAACAAAAATCTCGACAACAGACTACCTTCCATAATGAGAAGGCTACCATCCATTTGAGTAACAAAGATATCGACAACATAGTACCTTCCATAATGACAAGGCTACCATCCATTGGAGTAACAAAAATAACGACAACATACTACCTTCCATAATGACAAGGCTACCTTCCATTGGATTAACAAAAATCACAACAATAGACTACCTTCCATAATGACAAGGCTACCATCCATTGGAATAACAAAAATCTCGACAACAGACTACATTCCATAATGACAAGGCTACCATCCATTAGAGAAAAAAAATCTGGACAACAGACTACCATCCATAATTACAAGGCTACAATCCATTGGAGTAACAAAAATATCAACAATAGAATACCTTCCATAATGACAAGGTTACCATACATTGCAGTATAAAAAGTTTTGACAACAGACTACCTTCCATAATGAAAAGGCTACCATCCATTGGAGTTACAAAAATCTCGACAACAGACTACCTTCCATAATTACTAAACTACCATCCATTGGAGTAACAAAGTTATTGATAACAGACTACATTCCATAATGAAAGGCTACAATCCATTGGAGTAACAATAATCGGGACAACAGACTACCTTCTATAATGACAAGGCTACCATCCTTTGGAGTAACAAAAATCTCGACAACACACTACCTTCCATAATGACAAGGCTACCGTCCATTTGAGTATCAAAGATATCGAAACATAGTACCTTCCATAATGACAAGGCTACCATCCTTTGGAGTAACAAAAATCACGACAACATACTACCTTCCATAATGACAAGGATACCATCCATTGGAGTAACAAAAATATCAACAAGAGACTACCTTCCATAATGACAGGGCTACCATCCATTCGAGTAACAAAAATCTCGACAAAACACTACCTTTCATAATGACAAGGTTACTATCCATTGGAGTAATAAAAATTTCAACAATAGACTACCTTCCATAATGACAAGGTTACCATACATTGGAGTATAAAAATTTTGGACAACAGACTACCTTCCATAATGACAAGGCTACCATCCATTGGAGTTACAAAAATCTCGACAACAGACTACCTTCCATAATTACTAAGCTACCATCCATTGGAGTAACAAAGTTATCGACAACAAACTACCTTCCATAATGAGAAGGCTACAATCCATTTGAGTAAAAATAATAGGAACAACGGACTACCTTCCACAATGACAAGGCTACCATCCATTGGAGTAACAAAAATATCAACAAGAGAAAACCTTCTATAATGATAAGGCTATCATCCTTTGGAGTAACACAATTATCGACAACAGACTACCTTTCATAATGACAAGGCTACCGTCCATTTGAGTAACAAAGATATCGACAACATAGTACCTTCCATAATGACAAGGCTACCATCCATTGGAGTAACAAAAATCACGACAACATACTACCTTCCATAATGACAAGGATACCATCAATTGGAGTAACAAAAATATCAAGAAGAGACTACCTTCCATAATGACAGGGCTACCATCCATTGGAGTAACAAAAATATCAACAAGAGACTACCTTCCATAATTACAAGGCTACCATCCTTTGGAGTAACAAAAATCTCGACAACAGACTACCTTCCATAATGAGAAGGCTACCATCCATTTGAGTAACAAAGATATCGACAACATAGTACCTTCCATAATGACAAGGCTACCATCCATTGGAGTAACAAAAATAACGACAACATACTACCTTCCATAATGACAAGGCTACCTTCCATTGGATTAACAAAAATCACGACAATAGACTACCTTCCCTAATGACAAGGCTACCATCCATTGGAATAACAAAAATCTCGACAACAGACTACATTCCATAATGACAAGGCTACCATCCATTAGAGAAAAAAAATCTGGACAACAGACTACCTTCCATAATTACAAGGCTACCATCCATTGGAGTAACAAAAATATCAACAATAGAATACCTTCCATAATGACAAGGTTACCATACATTGCAGTATTAAAAGTTTTGACAACAGACTACCTTCCATAATGAAAAGGCTACCATCCATTGGAGTTACAAAAATCTCGACAACAGACTACCTTCCATAATTACTAAACTAGCATCCATTGGAGTAACAAAGTTATTGATAACAGACTACATTCCATAATGAAAGGCTACAATCCATTGGAGTAACAATAATCGGGACAACAGACTACCTTCTATAATGACAAGGCTACCATCCTTTGGAGTAACAAAAATCTCGACAATAGACTACCTTCCATAATGACAAGGCTACCGTCCATTTGAGTAACAAAGATATCGAAACATAGTACCTTCCATAATGACAAGGCTACCATCCATTGGAGTAACAAAAATCACGACAACATACTACCTTCCATAATGACATGGATACCATCCATTGGAGTAACAAAAATATCAACAAGAGACTACCTTCCATAATGACAGGGCTACCATCCATTGGAGTAACCAAAATCTCGACAAAACACTACCTTCCATAATGACAAGGCTACTATCCATTGGAGTAACAAAAATCTCAACAATAGACTACCTTCCATAATGATAAGGCTACCATCCATTGGAGTAACAAAGATATCGATAATAGACAAACTTCCATAATGACAAGGCTACAATCAATTGTAGTTACAAAAATCTCGACAACAACCTACCTTCCATAATGACAAGGATACCATCCATTGTAGTAACAAAAATCTCGACAACAGACTTCCATATTGACAAGGCTACCATCCATTGGAGTAACAAAAATATCGAAAACAAACTACCTTACATAATGACAAGGATACAATCCATTTGAGTAAAAAAAATCTCGACAACAGACTACCTTTCATAATGACAAGCCTACCATCCATTGGAATAACAAAAATCTCGACAATAAACTATGTTCCATAATGACAAGGGTACCATACATTGGAGTAACAAAAATCTCGACAAAAGACTACCTTCCATAATGACAAGGCTACCATCCATTGGAGTAACAAAGAAATCGACAACATACTACCTTCCATAATGACAAGGCTACCTTCCATTGGAGTAACAAAAATCTCGACAATAGACTACCTTCCATAATGACAAGGCTATCATCCATTGGAATAACAAAAATCTCGACAACAGACTACCTTCCATAATGACAAGGCTACCATACAATAGAGTAACAAAAATCTCGACAACAGACTACCTTCCATAATTACAAGGCTACCATCCATTGGAGTAACAAAAAAATCAACAATAGACTACCTTCCATAATGACAAGGCTACCATCCATTTGAGTAACAAAAATCTCGACAATAGACTACCTTCCATAATTACTAAGCTACCATCCATTGGAGTAACAAAGTTATCGACAACAGACTACCTTCCATAATGACAAGGCTGAAGAAGTGAAAAACACAAGAAGGGGGGTTGAATTGTAAAACTTGAAATCAAATGCAGACAACACATTATTTTTATCCTGGTTCGTTTGATCTCAAACTACTCCAGTCCACCCGTCAAGGTGATTTCGCCTCTCTCCAACGAGGTCTTAATCCACTATATTCAACTGAATATTACAACTGCTTTAACAACTTCTAAAGCCTTCTTGAGTCTAAACCACAGACCGGTTTCTCAAGGAAATTCATTCTTACAGATAAATGAATACTATGTGTGTTGAATGTTTTCTACAAAAACTTTATATCACAACTGTGATAATACACAAATTAAGCTTATGTGGAACTAGGATGCTATGACTATAGAGTAAACAATTTGAGAGATATAGCAAGTTGTATGAGTGAGGATGAAGATGATTTGCTTTAGGCGTGTCAAGAGTTGTAGAGCATTAGCCAATTCATTTCTCACTGACTTGTTTATATAGCCTTGGAAAAGATTAGTTGTAGTCAATTATTCCATTTCAATGCCCATTACGTTCTTTCCATATTGAGAAGATCTTTGTCTTGGAATACAGCCGTTGGTAATAAAGTGTGTTGAATGCATAGTACCGTTGTCAATTAAGCGTGTTATTGGCTTTGGCTTATTCTGACGCTTCTAGGTGCTGATGATATTGTTTTGGTCTTGATCAGAGTTTAGAGTATGTTAAGCGCAAATCTGTTCATCAAGCTTCAGCGTAAGCACATGCTTTGATCTTCTGATGTTGGCATATGATATTTCATCTTCTGATGCTAGCATATGATATTTCATCTTCTGATGTTGATGTTGACATTCTTATGCTGATATCCATTAGAGTTTCTGTAAATGAACAATATAATTTTTAGGTAGCATATATGTCTCATATGAATTATACAATTTATTTAATCTAGCATTCTGTTATCATCAAAACTTTAACTTAGGGTAGTAGATTCAAACTTTGTTCTAAAAATCTCCCCCTTTTTGATGATGACAAAAACCGGATATTTTCAATTGAAATTTAAAGAAAAAAATATCAGAGATACCCAAATAATAAATTTGTATCAACGATAAACAGAAAGGTATCAAAGATAAGAAGATAGGGAATAGAAAGGTATCAGAGATATGATCAGAAAGACTCCCCCTGAGTTTATTACTTCCCTTTTAATTCCATGATTCCTTTATCATCAGATCTTTATTGAACTTTCTTTGAGCATCAGATCTTTCCTTTACTAGAGCAGAGCTTTAGTGTATTAGAGTTCATCAGATTCTTGTACCTGTAAGCTTATGCAGAACAAAGAAACATTCAAGTATATCAGAGTGTTTGAATGTTTGAGACTTTTGTCTAGTAATCCGTTATTGAAAAATAACATTCTTTCTCCCCCTTTTTGTCAGCAATCAAAAAGTGCAAATAATTGAAGTTAAAAACGATCAGTACAGAAAAACGATTATACTCAGTTCAGAGCTCAGAAAATATTACAAATAACATGTAAAGAAAACAGTGAAAAAATCACGAATCAAAATCTAAGAATGGGGAGGAAGGCGTGTGAACAGAGCTTCTAGCATGTTCTTAATCTGATCAGTGGTTTCCTTCTGCTGATGCACCATGCTGACTACTGAGTCAATCTTACTATCCTGAACATCCATCCTTTCCTTCATTCATTGATCATTCTCATCCATTCTCTCCTGCAGTCGAAGATCATTTTGCTTCAGCTCTTCAAGAGTCTGCCTGTCCAATGCAGCTTAAGAGATGTCAGAATCAGGATGCTTCTGAGAGCTTTCTGCAATAACTTCTTCTTGACTTAAATCTTCAGCTGGAATCGTTTGTTCTTCTGCTGGTTGAACTGTTGAAGCTAGACGCTTTTCAGACCAAGGCTCACTGTCCAGAAGAAGAACTTTATCCTTCAGCAGACCTTCAATTTCTTTCAGCAGATTGCTGAAGTTCTGTTGAGCATGTCCATAGCTTTGGTCTTGCAGCTTAAAGGTTTCAGCGCATACCCACCTTCTGAATTGTGTCTAGAGGTGGTCTGAAACAGCAGGATCAATCACTTCCAGACTAGCCTGTTTTAGAGAAGAAATACACTTCTACATGTCTATTTCAAAATTCAATATGCTAGAACCAACATCTTGTTGTTTGGGTTTGGGAATGGCGGTTTTATTTTTAATGGCAGCAAGGCGTTCAAGGATTGTTAGATCAATGAAGGTCTTGTTGTGGTCATCTGGATTTTGCTTGGGTGATGGAGTAGGAGAATCAAGAATGATTATTGGACTGGATGGGGTATTAGGTGGAGTAATTTCTGGTGAGGATGGTAGTTGAGGGATATTAACAGTGGTACCACCGGGAAAATGAATGGCTAAGGGGTTTGGTTCAGCGGATTCAGATGATTGAGGTTCAGGGGATTGAGCCTCAGAGTGTTGAGACTCAGGTTGTGGAGATGATTCATGTTGAGGTGAAGGTGGATTAAGTTCTGGTTGTGGTGATGAAGGTTGTGGAATTTCTGGTTCTGGTGAGTGTGGATCTTCTGGTATTGGTGACAGTGTAGTTTCTGGTTGAGGTGAGTGGGGAGTTTCTGGTTGTGGTGAATGGGGAGTTTCTGGTTGAGGATTTGGATTTTCTTTATGGGGAGCAGAAGAGTGTTGATCTATTTCTGAAAGAAGTTTTTCAAGTTCTGGTTCTGTTGTGGTTGTAGGTTTTGGATTGTGAGGTTTGGCGCGGGATCTTCTGAGGGTTAATGACTCAGAAGGGTCAAACTCAGGTTCAGTATCATCAATGTTGGAATGGGAATTGGGATTTCAAATAAAGCTGGGGTTGGAATAAATGTTGGAACAGCAGATGAATTTAAAACATTAATAGAAGACAAATTACCTATTTTCTTTGGGGTTTGCAGAGACGATCCTTCTGATGCAACCTTTCTCTTCTTAGTCTTCTTCAGAGTAACTTCTGGTGTTTGCTGGTGCAGATCTTTAATGTTCAGATCAGGATCTGTGCCATCAGCTTTACAAGCATCCAAGTATTTGAGAACAATGACTAGTTTAAAGTCAATCTCAGAGAATATAGGAAAGTTGTCTAGAGGGACTCTTCTGCTAGTGATTTCAGCATGAGGAGTGACGCTGGGCTCCTTCCTTATGTTCTCTATCAGCTTCATCTTCTTCAGATTCTTGGCATTCAGCTGCTTGCCAACAGAAGGTTCTAGAGAGCTTATTTCCTGTGCCTCTGTCAAGTGTTCAATCAACCTATTCTCCGTTAGAATATTTGATATCAATCTGCCGAAGGGTATCCAATCCCTTTTAGTCCTTTCTTCTTCTCTCGTTTCCTTGACGCTTGTCTTCAGATGATTGAACATAAGATGAGCTAGGTTGATCTTGGACTTATTTGCAATAAAATAAATCAGAAATTGCTGATCTATGTTTATATAGTCAGGAGAGCTTGTAGGCTTCCTGTGGTTGAAGCAGCCCAGAATAATCTTTGCCCATATTCGGTGTTGATCTTTCAAATCTCTTATTTTGCTGGAGGGAACCCCATGTGTGAAAATCTCTCTTGCAACTAGGGCAGAGTTTGCACATCTATCTGCCATGTCAATACAGCGGATACCACCACCAGTGTATCCAATCAGCCTTGCAATGTGATCTTCAGTAATCACTATCTTCTTTCCCATGATATACGAAGTAACCTGATGAGTTGAGGAAGACGCATGTATCCAGAATTATTTAACCAAAATGGGGAACGTTGGACCCACCAACCTATCAAAGTACCTTTCCCAACCTTGTGCCTTAATTTCTTCAGACAAATCAAAGCCATTTTCCTTCAAGCTGTTGAAATCTACTATCAATTCTGACAGAACTTCCAAGTTCTTAACCGGAGTAAGGAGCGTTCTGAAAGGAATCTGATATTGTTTAGAAGAAGCATCTTGCTGGGAACCTGCAGAAGGAGTGCTAGAAGATGCCATGTTCACAGAAGGGTTTTTGAGAAAAAGCTTGAAAAGGGTTTCTTTGAGAAAAAGATGATCACACAGTAAGAACACAGAAAAATGTTGAAGATTGTAAGTGACGGTAAAAATGAATGAATGATGTTTAAGGAGTTTAAATAGGTTTCAAAAATGTTTTGAAAATATAAACGTTTTAGAGAGAGAATTAAATCATGATTACTCGCATTTAATGTTGGCTTATTTTGGGGGATTTAGAAAGATATTTGGAATGGTTACCCATGACATGTGTTTCAATGCATCCAATCAGCGCTTTGCCTTCTCAGAAGCGTGCACGCGTGTTTTGCCTCAGGAATTAGCTGATGACTGGATGACACTTGTTTGATTTAGTGAACAACACATCTATCCTTGAAATGAAACGCTCAGATCTTTATGGATAGAATCTGATACAATTTGCATGTCTAAATTTCTGAAAGAAGATTGATCAGAAGTTCACAGTAAAATAAAACAAATTCTAAAGGTTAATATATAAAATTAAAACATTTTCACTCTGGGCAGAGCTTCATGCTGAGATGTTTCAGAATGAAGTTGAACCTATCTTCAGAAAGTGGTTTTGTGAAAATATCAGCCCATTGATGGTCTGTATCAATAAATTTTAAGTTTAAAATGCGTTTCTGAATATAGACCCTAATGAAATGATGTTTTATTTCTATATGCTTAGCCCTAGAATGCAAAATTGGATTTTTACTTAAGCAAATGGCAGAAGTGTTGTCACAGAGTATAGGAATGTTACTCTCAAATATCTGGAAGTCTTCAAGCTGACTTTTCATCCAGAGCATTTGTGTGCTGCATCCTGCTGCTGCTATGTATTAAGCTTCTGCTGTTGATAGCACAATTGTGGATTGCCTTTTGCTGGACCAAGAGATCAGATTTTCTCCCAGAAACTGGCAGCTTCCAGAAGTACTTTTACGCTCTACTCTGTCTCCAGCAAAGTCAACATCACAGTAACCTACTAAGTTGTAATCACTAGATTTTCTATAAAATAAACCCAGATTAGTAGTACCTTTCAGATACTTGTAAATTCGCTTAACAGCTGTTAAGTGAGATTCTCTAGGATCTGATTGGAATCTTGCACAAATGCATACACTGAATAAAATATCAGGCCTTGAAGCCGTCAGATAAAGAAGAGAACCAATCATACCTCTGTAGACCTTCTGTTGTACCTTTTTGCTTACCTCTTCTCTTTCCAGAATGCACGTGGGATGCATTGGAATCTTTGATGACTTACATTCTGAGAGATCAAATTTCTTCAGAAGTTCTCTGACATATTTGCTCTGATGAATGTAAGTTCCCTCTGGAGTTTGATTGATCTGAATTCCCATAAAGAATTTCAGTTCCCCCATGAGGCTCATCTCAAATTCTGCCTGCATACACTTAGCAAATTTTCTTCCAAGAGAAGGATTAGTAGATCCAAATATAATATCGTCAACATAAATCTGACACACTTAACTGTCTTACAGAATAAGGTTGTGTCCACTTTCCCTCTGGTGAATTCCTTTTCTAATAGAAAGTTACTTAGTCTTTCATACCAAGATCTGGGAGCTTGTTTCAGACCATACAGTGACTTCTTTAGTTTGAAAACATACTCTGGATTTTTTGTACTTTCAAAACCAGGGGGTTGGTGCACATAGACCTCTTCTTCTATATAGCCATTTAAGAATGCACTCTTGACATCGATCTGATATAGAGTGATGCCTTTATTAACAGCAAAATAAATTAAAAGTCTGATAGATTCTAACCTGGCGACTAGAGCAAAGGTTTTTGTATAGTCTATCCCCTCTTGCTGACTATAACCTTGTGCTACCAGTCGTGCTTTGTTTCTGATGACTTCACCTTGTTCGTTCAGTTTGTTTCTGAACACCCATTTTGTTCCAATGACGTTGAATCCTTTTGGTCTGGGAACTAGATCCCACACGTCATTTCTGGTGAATTGATTCAGCTCTTCTTGCATTGCTAGAATCCAGTCGTTTTCCAGAAGTGCTTCATCAATTGAAGAAGGTTCAATCAGAGAAACAAGTCCCATGAGGGATTCTTTAGAGTTTCTGAAGTTGGCTCTTATTCTGATTGGATCTTCCCTTCTTCCTAAGATTGTTTCTTCTGGGTGATCCATGCTGCTTCTGGGTAGTCTTTTCTGAGGTTGATCAACAGATGTTGCTGGATTGCTCACAGTGCCTCTTTCTGATGTTGAAAGAGTGTCTTTGTTGAGAGCTTCTGATGACTTGTCTTCAGAACCTGTGAATTCAACTTCCATACCTGCAAAGACTTCATTCTCCTTTGACTTTTCAGAGTTAAGCTTATCATCAAAATGAACACTGATTGATTCTTCCACAATCTGTGTTTCTGTATTGTATACTTTGTACCCTCTTGAGCGTTCATAGTATCCTAACATAATACACTTCTGTGCTTTAGAGTCAAACTTGTTCAAATATTTTTTTGTGTTTAACATAAAACAAGTACATCCAAATGGATGAAAATATGAAATGTTGGGCTTTCTGTTCTTCCACAATTCATATGGAGTCTTTTCCAGAATAGGTCTTATGGAGATTCTATTCTGAATGTAGCACATTGTATTTATTGCCTCTGCCCAGAAGATCTTAGCAACTTTTGTCTCATTGATCATGGTTCTGGCCATTTCTTGTAATGTTCTGTTCTTTCGTTCTACAACTCCATTTTGTTGGGGAGTTCTAGGACAAGAGAAATCATGCAGAATGCCTCTGTCATTAAAGAATGACTCAAAATCTTTGTTTTCAAGTTCTCCACCATGATCACTTCTGACTTTAACGATTCTATGATCCTTTTCATTCTGAACTTGGTTACAGAAGGTGACAAACACATAGTGTGACTCGTCCTTGTGTCTTAAGAATTTTACCCATGTCCATCTGCTATAGTCATCTACGATTACTAACTCGTACTTCTTGCCACTGACTGAAGCAGTTTTAACTGGTCCAAATAAGTCAATGTGCAGAAGTTCTAATGGCTTAGAGGTGGAAACAACGTTTTTAGATTTGAAAGCAGGTTTTGCAAACTTGCCTTTCTGACATGCTTCACACAAAGCATCTGAATTGAACTTCAGATTAGGAAGTCCTCTGACCAGATTGAGTTTGTTAATCTGAGATAATCTTCTCATACTAACATGCCCCAATCTTCTGTGCCAGATCCATTGCTCGTTGTTAACAGACAGAAGACACTTTACATTATGACTTTTCAGTTCAGAAAGTTTGATTTTATAAATGTTGTTTTTCGTCTTTCCCTTAAATAGGATAGTCCTATCTTTCTGACTAACAACTTTACATGATTTTTGATTAAAGATTATATCATAACTGTTATCACTTAATTGACTTATGGATAACAGATTATGCATTAATCCATCTACTAATAGAACATTATTTATAGAGGGAAGATTTCCATTACCTACTGTTCCATAGCCAATGATCTTTCCCCTCTGATTGCCTCCAAAGCCTACGTGGCCTCCAGGCTTAAGTTCCAGGCTTTGGAACATATGCCTTCTTCCCGTCATGTGTCGTGAGCAGCCATAGTCCAGGTACCATGACAGGTGTTTCTGATTTGCTGCTAAAGATATGTGCAACATGTATTATTTTATCCTTAGGTACCCATATTTTCTTGGGTCCTGATTTGTTAGCTTTACCAAAACTCTGGTTGAATTTTGGTTTCACAGAATAATTACTACTAGTATATTTAATGTCATGTGTGTGACCATACACAAAGTGTGAATTCAGAGGAGTGCGTTTAATAATTAGATCCATGGCATTCTTTGGTGTAGGTACCTTACCTTGGTATCCTATTCCCTTTCTGCCGTTTCTGCTAACTCCATAGATCATTGAAGCCATTTTGCTTCTATATATGCTTTTAGCAAGGAACTTCTTAAAGTTGTGATCATACTCCTTGATGATCTCATTAGCGCTGCTGGGAGTTTCAGAAATTGTTTCCTTCTGAGAGTTTTGTAAAAGATTTTCTAATTTTGAAATTTTATTTTTCAACTCAGAATTTTCCAATTTAAGACTCTCAGTTTTATCAAAGTCAGAATCAAGATTCCTTTTCAGGTTTCTGAATTTAACTCTGATCTGCTGATATCTTTCCAGAATTTCGTTAAGGCTTTCAGCAAGTTCAGCCTTAGTCAAATTAATTGCAAAGTCAGGGAATACCTCTTCGGTGTCTGATTCAGAGTCTGATTCAGAAGCTTCACTGTCTTCTGATATGTTAGCCATGAGAGCTATGTTTGCTCTCTCATCATCTGATTCTGAGTCAGCTTCAGACGAGTCATAGTCATCCCATGTAGCCATGAGACTCTTCTTCTTTTCCTTTCCAAACTTCTTTTTGGGATTTTCCCTCTGAAGCTTTGGACAATCACTCTTGTAGTGTCCTTGCTTGTTTCATTCATAGTAGATGATGTCCTTGGTGTTTGGCTTTCTGCTTCCTGAAGAGCCTTCATATTTTCTGTATCCAGAGGAGGAGTCTGACCTTCTGTATCTGGAGGAGGTCTCATTCTGATTGGATCTTCTGGTATTCCTGAACTTTCTTTTCCTCTGCTTCCATAGTTGATTCACTCTTCTCGAAAGGAGGGAAAGTTCGTCTTCTTCTGATGAGGACCCATCAGAGGTTTCTTCAACAGCCTGCAAAATTTTGGAGTCAGATTTTCTGTTAGATTTTAAAGCTAAAGGCTTACCTTGCTTCTGACAGTCATCAGCTTCTAGATCTATCTCGTGACTTCTGAGGGAGCTGATAAGTTCCTCCAGAGAGATTTTGTTGAGATCTTTAGTTAGCTTCAGCGCTGTAATCATTGGCCTCCACTGTTTTGGCAAGCTTCTGATGATCTTCTTGACATGATCAGCAGTAGAATACCCTTTGTCCAGAACATTGAGACCAGCCACCAGAATTTGAAATCTTGAGAACATCGTTTCAATTGATTCACTTTCTTCCATTTTGAATGCCTCATACTTCTGAATGAGCGCATGAGCTTTAGTTTCTTTGACCTGAATGTTGCCTTCATGCGTCATTCTGAGAGAGTCAAACATACTCTTTGCAGTGTCTCTGATAGATATCTTTTCATATTCAGCGTAAGAGATGGCGCTGAGGAGAATAGTTCTGGCCTTGTGGTGATTTTTGAAGTCACGCTTTTGTTGATCAGACATTTCCTTCCTGTCAATCTTCTGACCACTTGCATTCACTGGGTGCGTGTATCCATCTGTCACCATGTCCCACAGATCAGCATCATGTGCCAGAAAGAAGCTTTCAATTCTGTCTTTCCAGTAATCAAAATTCTCTCCATCAAAGACTGGAGGTTTGCCGCTGAATCTGTCTCTATCTTCATTATTGTCATTGCTGGTGTGTTGATATGTTCCTGCCATTGTGTTTTTCTGATGCTAGATCTTGTACTGACACGGTTAAGTGTTTTAGCTCAGAATTAGGCGCTCTAATTCCAATTGAAGAAGTGAAAAACACAAGAAGGGGGGTTGAATTGTAAAACTTGAAATCAAATGCAGACAACACGTTATTTTTATCCTGGTTCTTTTGATCTCAAACTACTCCAGTCCACCCGTCAAGGTGATTTCGCCTCTCTCCAACGAGGTCTTAATCCACTATATTCAACTGAATATTACAACTGCTTTAACAACTGAATATTACAACTGCTTTAACAACTGAATATTACAACTGCTTTAACAACTGAATATTACAACTGCTTTAACAAAAATCTCAACAACAGACTACATTCCGTAATGACAAGGTTACCATCCATTGGAGTAACAAAAATCAGGACAACAGACTCCCTTCCATAATGACAAGGCTACCATACAATAGAGTAACAAAAATATAAACAAGAGACTACCATCCATATGACTAGGCGACCGTCCATTGGAGTAACAAAAATCTCGACAAAAGACTACCTTCCATAATGACAAGGCTACCATCCATTAGAGTAACAAAAATCACGACAACAGACTACCTTCCATAATTACTAAGCTACCATCCATTGGAGTAACAAAGTTATCGACAACAGACTACCTTCCATTATGACAAGGCTACAATCCATTGGAGTAACAATAATCGGGACAACAGACTACCTTCCATAATGACAAGGCTACCATCCATTGGAGTAACAAAGATATCGGCAAAATTCTACCATCCATAATGCCAAGGCTACCTTCCATTGGAGTAACAAAAATAACGACTATAGACTACCTTCCATAATGACAAGGCTACCATCCATTGGAATAACAAAATTCTAGACAACAGACTACCTTCCATAATGACAAGGCTACCATACAATAGAGTAACAAAAATATCAACAAGAGACTACCATCCATATGACTAGGCGACCATCCATTGGAGTAACAAAAATCTCGACAAAAGACTACCTTCCATATTGACAAGTTTACCATCCATTGGAGTAACAGAAATCCCAAGGACAGACTACCATCCATTAGAGTAACAAAAATCGGGACAACTGACTACCTTTAATAATGACAAGGCTACCATCCATTGGAGTAACAAAAATCACGACAATAGACTACCTTCCATAATTACTAAGCTACCATCCATTGGAGTAACAAAGTTATCGACAACAGACTACCTTCCATTATGACAAGGCTACAATGCATTGGAGTAACAATAATCGGGACAACAGACTACCTTCCATAATGACAAGGCTACCATCGATTGGAGTAACAAAAATATCAACAAGAGACTACCTTCCATAATGACAAGGCTACCATCCATTTGTGTAACAAAAATCTCGACAAAAGACTACCTTCCATAATGACAAGGCTACCATCCATTGGAGTAACAAAGATATCGGCAAAATTCTATCTTCCATAATGCCAAGGCTACCTTCCATTGGAGTAACAAAAATCACGACTATAGACTACCTTCCATAGTGACAAGGCTACCATCCATTGGAATAACAAAATTCTCGATAACAGACTACCTTCCATAATGACAAGGCTACCATACAATAGAGTAACAAAAATATCAACAAGAGACTACCATCCATATGACTAGGCGACCGTCCATTAGAGTAACAAAAATCGGGACAACTGAGTACCTTCAATAATGACAAGGCTACCATCCATTGGAGTAACAAAAATCTCGACAATAGACTACCTTCCATAATGACAAGGCTACCATACAATAGAGTAACAAAAATATCGACAACAGACTACCTTCCATAATGCCAAGGCTACCAACCATTAGAGTAACAAAAATATGGACAACAGACTACCTTCCATAATTACAAGGCTACCATCTATTGGAGTAACAAAAATATCAACAATAGACTACCTTCCATAATGACAAGGTTACCATCCATTGGAGTATAAATTTTTTTAACAACAGACTACCTTCCATAATGACAAGGCTACCATCTATTAGAGTAACAAAAATCACGACAACAGTCTACCTTCCATAATTACTAAGCTACCATCCATTGGAGTAACAAAGTTATCGACAACAGACTATCTTCCATTATGACAAGGCTACAATCCATTGGAGTAACAATAATCGGGACAACAGACTACCTTCCATAATGACAAGGCTACCATCAATTGGAGTAACAAAAATATCAACAAGTGACTACCATCCATAATGACAAGGCTACCATCCATTTGTGTAAAAAAATCTCGACAAAAGACTACCTTCCATAATGACAAGGCTACCATGCATTGGAGTAACAAAGATATCGACAAAATTCTACCTTCCATAATGCCAAGGCTACCTTCCATTGGAGTAACAAAAATCACGACTATAGACTACCTTCCATAAAGACAAGGCTACCATCCATTGGAATAACAAAATTCTCGACAACAGACTACATTCCATAATGACAAGGCTACCATACAATAGAGTAACAAAAATATCAACAAGAGACTACCTTCCATATGACAAGGCTACCATCCATTGGAGTAACAAAGATCTCGACAAAAGACTACCTTCCATATTGAGAAGTCTACCATCCATTGGAGTAACAGAAACCACAAGGACAGACTACCATCCATTAGAGTAACAAAAATCACGACTATAGACTACCTTCCATAATGATAAGGCTACCATCCATTAGAATAACAAAATTCTCGACAACAGACTACCTTCCATAATGACAAGGCTACCATACAATAGAGTAACAAAAATCTCTACAACAGACTACCTTCCATAATGACAAGGCTACCAACCATTAGAGTAACAAAAATATGGACAACAGACTACCTTCCATAATTACAAGGCTACCATCCATTGGAGTAACAAAAATATCGACAATAGACTACCTTCCATAATGACAAGGCTACCATCCATTGGAGTAACAAAGATATCGACAAAATTCCACCTTCCATAATGCCAAGGCTACCTTCCATTGGAGTAACAAAAATCACGACAAAAGACTACCTTCCATATTGACAAGTCTACCATCCATTGGAGTAACATAAATCACAAGGACAGACTACCATCCATTAGAGTAACAAAAATCACGACTATAGACTACCTTCCATAATGACAAGGCTACCATCCATTAGAATAACAAAATTCTTGAAAACAGACTACCTTCCATAATGACAAGGTTACCATCCATTGGAGTAACAAAGATATCAACAACATAATACCTTCCATAATGACTAGGCTACCATCCATTGGAGTAAAAAAAATCTCGACAACAGACTAACTTCCATAATGAAAAGGCTACCATCCATTGGAGTAACAAAAATAACGATAACATACTACCTTCCCTAATGACAAGGATACCATCCATTGGAGTAACAAAAATATCAACAAGAGACTACCTTCCATAATGACAAGGCTACCATCCATTGTAGTAACAAAATTCTCGACAAAAGACTACTTTCCATAATGACAAGGCTACCATCCATTGGAGTAACAAAGATATCTACAACAGACTACCTTCCATAATGACAAGGCTACCATCCATTGGAGTAACAAAAATATCAACAAGAGACTACCTTCCATAATGACAAGGCTACCATCCATTGGAGTATAAAAAATTTAGACAATAGACTACCTTCCATAATGAGAAGGCTACCATCCATTAGAGTAACCAAAAATCTCGACAAGAGACTACATTCCATAATGATAAGGCTACCATCCATTGGAGTAACAAAGATAACGATACTAGACTAACTTCCATAATGACAAGGCTACAATCAATTGTGGTAACAAAAATATCGACAACAGACTACCTTCCATAATGACAAGGCTACCATCCATTAGAATAACAAATATCTCGACAATAGACTACCTTCCATAATGACAAGGCTACCATCCAATGGAGTAACGAAAATTTCAACAACAGACTACCTTCCATAATGACAAGGGTACAATCCATTGGAGTAAAAAAAATCTCGACAACAGACTACCATCCATAATGACATGTCTACCATCCATTGGAGTAACAAAAATCTGAACAACAAACAAACTTCCATAATGACAAGGCTACCATCCAATGGAGTAACAAAAATCTCAACATCAGACTACCTTCCTTAATTACAAGGTTACCATCCATTGGAGTAACACAAATAGGGAGAACAGACTCCTTTCCATAATGACTAGGATACGATCCATTGGAGTAACAAAAATATCAACAAGAGACTACCTTCCATAATGACAAGGCTACCATCCATTGAAGTAACAAAAATCTCGACAAAAGACTACGTTCCATATTAACAAGACTACTATCCATTGGAGTAACAGAAATCGGGGCAACAGACTACCTTCAATAATGACAAGGATATCATCCATTGGTGTAACAAAAATCTCGACAAAATACTACCTTCCATAATGACAAGGCTACCATTCATTGGAGTAACAAAGATATCGATAACATACAACCTTCCATAATGCCAATGCTACCTTCCATTGGAGTAACAAAAATTACGACTATAGAAAACCTTCCATAATGACAAGGCTACCATCCATTGGAATAACAAAATTCTCGACAACAGACTACCTTCCATAATGGCAAGGCTACCATACAATAGAGTAACAAAAATCTCGACAAAAGACTACTTTCCATAATGACAAGGCTACCATACATTGGAGTAACAAAGATATCGATAACAAACTACCTTCCATAATGACAAGGCTACCATCCATTGGAGTAACAAAAATATCAACAAGAGACTACCTTCAATAATAACAAGGCTACCATCCATTGGAGTATAAAAAATTTGGACAACAGACTAACTTCCATAATGACAAGGCTACCATCCATTAGAGTAACAGAAATCACAACGACAGACTACCTTCCATAATGACAAGACTACCAACCATTAGAGTAACAAAAATCGGGACAACAGACTCCCTTCCATAATGACAAGGATACCAACCATTGGAGTAACAAAAATATCAACAAGAGACTACCTTCCATAATAACAAGGCTACCATCCATTAGACTAACAAAAATCGGGACAATAGACTCCCTTCCATAATTACAAGGATACCATCCATTGGAGTAACTAAAATATCAACGAGAGACTACCTTCCATAATGACAAGGCTACCATCCATTGGAGTAACAAAAATCTCGACAAAAGACTACCTTCCATATTGACAAGTCTACCATCCATTGGAGTAATAGAAATCACAAGGACAAACTACCTTCCATAATGAAGAGGTTACCATCCATTGGAGTAACAAAGATATCGACAACATACAACCTTCCATAATGACTAGGATACCTTCCATTGGAGTAACAAAAATATCAACAAGAGACTACCTTCCATAATGACAAGGCTTTCATCGATTGGAATAACAAAATTCTCGACAACAAGATACTACCTTCCATAATGACAAGGCTACCATCCATTAGAGTAACAAAAATCGGGACAAAAGACTACCTTCCATAATTACAAGGATACCATCCATTGGAGTAACAAAAACATCAACAAGAGACTACCTTCCATAATGACAAGGCTACCATCCATTGGAGTAACAAAAATATCAACAAGAGATTACCTTCCATAATGACAAGGCTACCATCCATTGGAGTATAAAAATTTGGACAACAGACTAACTTCCATAATGACACGGCTACCATCCATTAGAGTAACAGAAATCATAACGACAGACTACCTTCCATAATGACAAGACTACCAACCATTAGAGTAACAAAAATCGGGACAACAGACTCCCTTCCATAATGACAAGGATATCATCCATTGGAGTAACAAAAATATCAACAAGAGACTACCTTCCATAATGACAAGGCTACCATCCATTAGAGTAACAAAAATAGGGACAATAGACTCCCTTCCATGATTATAAGGATACCATCCATTGGAGTAACAAAAATATCAACAAGTAACTACCTTCCATAATGACAAGTCTACCATCCATTAGAGTAACAAAAATCTCGACAAAAGACTACCTTGCATATTGACAAGTCTACCATCCATTGTAGTAACAGAAATCACAAGGACAGTCTACCTTCCATAATGACAAGACTACCATCCATTAGAGTTACAAAAATCGGGACAACAGACTACCTTCAATAATGACAAGGATACCATCCATTGGAGTAAAAAAAATATCAACAAGAGACTACCTTCCATAATGAAAAGGCTACCATCCATTGGAATACCAAAATTCTCGACAACAGACTACCTTCCATAATGATAAGGCTACCATCTATTAGAGTAACAAAAATATGGACAACAGACTACCTCCCATAATTACAATGCTACCATCCATTGGAGTAACAAAAATATCAACAATAGACTACCTTCCATAATGAAAAGGTTACCATCCATTGGAGTATAAATTTTTTTAACAACACACTACCTTCCATAATGACAAGGCTACCATCCACTAGAGTAACAAAAATCACGACAATAGACTACCTTCCATAATTACTAAGCTACCATCCATTGGAGTAAAAAAGTTATTGACAAAAGACTACCTTCCATAATGACAAGGCTACCATCCATTGGAGTAACAAAAATATCAACAAGAGACTACCTTCCATAATGACAAGGCTACCATCCATTGGAGTAACAAAAATCACGACAACAGACTACCTTCCATAATGACAATGTTACCAATCATTGGAGTAAAAAAGATATCAACAACATAGTACCTTCCATAATGACTAGGCTACCATCCATTGGAGTAACAAAAATGTCGACAACAGATTACCTTCCATAATGACAAGGCTACCATCCATTGGAGTAACAAAAATAACGATAACATACTACCTTCCCTAATGACAAGGATACCATCCATTGGAGTAACAAAAATATCAACAAGAGACTACCTTCCATAATGACAAGGCTACCATCCATTGTAGTAACAAAAATCTCGACAAAAGACTACTTTCCATAATAACAACGCTACCATCCATTGGAGTAACAAAGATATCGACAACAGACTAACTTCCATAATGACAAGGCTACAATCAATTGTGGTAACAAAAATCTCGATAACAGACTACCTTCCATAATGACAAGGGTAGCATCCATTAGAGTAACAAAAATCTCGACAAGAGACTACCTTCAATAATGATAAGGCTACCATCCATTGGAGAAACAAAGATATCGATAATAGTCTAACTTCCATAATGACAAGGCTACAATCAATTGTGGTAACAAAAATCTCGACAACAGACTACCTTCCATAATGACAAGGCTACCATCCATTAGAATAACAAATATCTCGACAATAGACTACCTTCCATAATGACAAGGCTACCATCCAATGGAGTAACGAAAATTTCAACAACAGACTACCTTCCATAATGACAAGGTTACCATCCATTGGAGTTACAAAAGTATCGACAATAGACTGTCTTCCATAATGACAAGGGTATAATCCATTGGAGTAAAAAAAATCTCGACAACAGACTACCTTCCATAATGACAAGGCTACCATCCATTGGAGTAACAAAGATATCGATAATAGAGTAACTTCCATAATGACAAGTCTACAATCAATTGTGGTAACGAAAATCTCGACAACATACTACCTTTCATAATGATAACGCTACCATCCATTGGAATAACAAATATCTCGACAATAGACTACCTTCCATAATGATAAGGCTACCATCCAATGGAGTAACGAAAATCTCAACAACAGACTACCTTCCATAATGACAAGGTTACCATCCATTGGAGTAACAAAAGTATCGACAATAGACTATCTTCCATAATGACAAGGGTACAATACATTGGAGTAAAAAAAATCTCGACAACAGACTACCTTCCATAATGACAAGTCTACCATCCATTGGAGTAACAAAAATCTGAACAACAAACTAACTTCCATAATGACAAGGCTACCATCCAATGGAGTAACAAAAATCTCAACAATAGACAACCTTCCTTAATGACAAGGTTACCATCCATTGGAGTTACAAAAATCTCGACAAAAGACTACGTTCCATATTGACAAGTCTACCATCCATTGGAGTAACATAAATCACAAGGACATACTACCTTCCATAATGACAAGACAACCATCCATTAGAGTAACAAAAATAGGGACAACAGACTACCTTCCCTAATGACAAGGATACCATCCATTGGAGTAACAAAAATATCAACAAGAGACTACCTTCCATAATGACAAGGCTACCATCCATTGTAGTAACAAAAATCTCGACAAAAGACTACTTTCCATAATGACAACGCTACCATCCATTGGAGTAACAAAGATATCGACAACAGACTACCTTCCATAATGACAAGGATACAATCAATTGTGGTAACAAAAATCTCGACAACAGACTACCTTCCATAATGACAAGGCTACCATCCATTAGAGTAACAAAAATCTCGACAAGAGACTACCTTCCATAATGATAAGGCTACCATCCATTGGAGTAACAAAGATATCAATAATAGACTAACTTCCATAATGACAAGGCTACAATCAATTGTGGTAACAAAAATCTCGACAACACACTACCTTCCATAATGACAAGGCTACCATTCATTAGAATAACAAATATCTCGACAATAGACTACCTTCCATAATAACAAGGCTACCATCCAATGGAGTAACAAAAATTTCAACAACAGACTACCTTCCATAATGACAAGGTTACCATCCATTGGAGTAACAAAAGTATCGACAATAGACTATCTTCCATAATGACAAGGGTACAATCCATTGGAGTAAAAAAAATCTCGACAACAGACTACCTTCCATAATGACAAGGATACCATCCATTGGAGTAACAAAGATATCGATAATAGACTAACTTCCATAATGACAAGGCTACAATCAATTGTGGTAACGAAAATCTCGACAACAGACTACCTTTCATAATGATAACGCTACCATCCATTGGGATAACAAATATCTCGACAATAGACTACCTTCCATAATGACAAGGCTACCATCCAATGGAGTAACGAAAATCTCAACAACAGACTACCTTCCATAATGACAAGGTTACCATCCATTGGAGTAACAAAAGTATCGACAATAGACTATCTTCCATAATGACAACGGTACAATCCATTGGAGTAAAAAAATCTCGACAACAGACTACCTTCCATAATGACAAGTCTACCATCCATTGGAGTAACAAAAATCTGAACAACAAACTAACTTCCATAATGACAAGGCTACCATCCAATGGAGTAACAAAAATCTCAACAATAGACAACCTTCCTTAATGACAAGGTTACCATCCATTGGAGTTACAATAATCTCGACAAAAGACTACGTTCCATATTGACAAGTCTACCATCCATTGGAGTAACAGAAATCAGAAGGACATACTACCTTCCATAATGACAAGACAACCATCCATTAGAGTAAAAAAAATCGGGTCAACAGACTACCTTCAATAATGACAAGGATACCATCCATTGGAGTAACAAAAATATCAACAAGAGACTACCTTCCATAATGACCAGGCTACCATCCATTGGTGTAAGAAAAATCTCGACAAAATACTACCTTCTATAATGACAAGGCTACCATCCATTGGAGTAACAAAGATATCGACAACAGACTACCTTCCATAATGACAAGGCTACAATCAATTGTGGTAACAAAAATCTCGACAACAGACTACCTTCCATAATGACAAGGCTACCATCCATTAGAATAAAAATATCTCGACAATAGACTACCTTCCATAATGACAAGGCTACCATCCAATGGAGTAACGAAAATTTCAACAACAGACTACCTTCCATAATGACAAGGTTACCATCCATTGGAGTAACAAAAGTATCGACAATAGACTGTCTTCCATAATGACAAGGGTATAATCCATTGGAGTAAAAAAAATCTCGACAACAGACTACCTTCCATAATGACAAGGCTACCATCCATTGGAGTAACAAAGATATCGATAATAGAGAAACTTCCATAATGACAAGGCTACAATCAATTGTGGTAACGAAAATCTCGACAACAGACTACCTTTCATAATGATAACGCTACCATCCATTGGAATAACAAATATCTCGACAATAGACTACCTTCCATAATGACAAGGCTACCATCCAATGGAGTAACGAAAATCTCAACAACAGACTACCTTCCATAATGACAAGGTTACCATCCATTGGAGTAACAAAAGTATCGACAATAGACTATCTTCCATAATGACAAGGGTACAATACATTGGAGTAAAAAAAATCTCGACAACAGACTACCTTCCATAATGACAAGTCTACCATCCATTGGAGTAACAAAAATCTGAACAACAAACTAACTTCCATAATGACAAGGCTACCATCCAATGGAGTAACAAAAATCTCAACAATAGACAACCTTCCTTAATGACAAGGTTACCATCCATTGGAGTTACAAAAATATCGACAAAAGACTACGTTCCATATTGACAAGTCTACCATCCATTGGAGTAACAGAAATCACAAGGACATACTACCTTCCATAATGACAAGACAACCATCCATTAGAGTAACAAAAATAGGGACAACAGACTACCTTCCCTAATGACAAGGATACCATCCATTGGAGTAACAAAAATATCAACAAGAGACTACCTTTCATAATGACAAGGCTACCATCCATTGTAGTAACAAAAATCTCGACAAAAGACTACTTTCCATAATGACAACGCTACCATCCATTGGAGTAACAAAGATATCGACAACAGACTACCTTCCATAATGACAAGGATACAATCAATTGTGGTAACAAAAATCTCGACAAGAGACTACCTTCCATAATGACAAGGCTACCATCCATTAGAGTAACAAAAATCTCGACAAGAGACTACCTTCCATAATGATAAGGCTACCATCCATTGGAGTAACAAAGATATCAATAATAGACTAACTTCCATAATGACTAGGCTACAATCAATTGTGGTAACAAAAATCTCGACAACACACTACCTTCCATAATGACAAGGCTACCATTCATTGGAGTATATAAAATTTGGACAATCGACTAACTTCCATAATGACAAGGCTACCATCCATTAGAGGAACAAAAATCTCGACAAGAGACTACCTTCCATAATGATAAGGCTACCTTCCATTGGAGTAACAAAGATATCGATAATAGACTAACTTCCATAATGACAAGGCTACAATCAATTGTGGTAACAAAAATCTCGACAATAGACTACCTTTCATAATGATAAGGCTACCATCCATTGGAGTAACAAAGATATCGATAATATACTAACTTCCATAATGACAAGGCTACAATCAATTATGGTAAAAAAATTCACGACAACGGACTACTTTCCATAATGACAAGGCTACCATCCATTGGAGTAACAAAGATATTGATAACATACTACCTTCCAAAATGAAAAGGCTACCATCCATTGGAGTAACGAAAATCTCGACAACAGACTACCTTTCATAATGATAACGCTACCATCCATTGGAATAACAAATATCTCGACAATAGACTACCTTCCATAATGACAAGGCTACCATCCAATGGAGTAACGAAAATCTCAACAACAGACTACCTTCCATAATGACAAGGTTACCATCCATTAGAGTAACAAAAGTATTGACAATAGACTATCTTCCATAATGACAAGGGTACAATCCATTGGAGTAAAAAAAATCTCGACAACAGACTACCTTCCTTAATGACAAGTCTACCATCCATTGGAGTAACAAAAATCTCAACAACATACTAACTTCCATAATGACAAGGCTACCATCCAATGGAGTAACAAAAATCTCAACAATAGACTACCTTCCTTAATTACAAGGTTACCATCCATTGGAGTAACAAAAAACGGGACAACAGACTCCCTTCCATAATGACAAGTATACCATCCATTGGAGTAACAAAAATATCAACAAGAGACTACCTTCCATAATGACAAGGCTACCTTCCATTGGAGTAACAAAAATATCAACAAAAGACTACGTTCCATATTGACAAGTCTACCATCCATTGGAATAACAGAAATCACAAGGACATACTACCTTCCATAATGACAAGACTACCATCCATTAGAGTAACAAAAATCGGGACAACATACTACCTTCAATAATGACAAGGATACCATCCATTGGAGTAACAAAAATATCAACAAGAGACTACCTTCCATAATGACTAGGCTACCATCCATTGGTGTAACAAAAATCTCGACAAAATACTACCTTCCATAATGACAAAGCTACCATCCATTGGAGTAACAAAGATATCGACAACAAACTATCTTCCATAATGCCAAAGCTACATTCCATTGGAGTAACAAAAATTACGACTCTAGACAACCTTCCATAATGACAAGGCTACCATCCATTGGAATAACAAAATTCTCGAAAACAGACTACCTTCCATAATGACAAGGCTACCATACAATAGACTAACAAAAATCTCGACAAAGACTACTTTCCATAATGACAAGGCTACCATCCATTGGAGTAACAAAGATATCGACAACAGACTACCTTCCATAATGACAAGGATACCATCCATTGGAGTAACAAAAATATCAACAAGAGACTACCTTCCATAATGACAAGGCTACCATTCATTGGAGTATAAAAAATTTGGACAATAGACTACCTTCCATAATGACAAGGCTACCATCCATTAGAGTAACAAAAATCTCGACAAGAGACTACCTTTCATAATGATAAGGCTACCATCCATTGGAGTAACAAAGATATCGATAATAGACTAACTAACATAATGACAAGGCTACAATCAATTGTGGTAACAAAAATCTCGACAACAGACTACCTTCAATAATGACAAGGCTACCATCCATTGGAGTAACAAAGCTATTGACAACATACTACCTTCCATAATGACAAGGCTACCATCCATTGAAGTAACGAAAATCTCGACAACAGACTACCTTTCATAATGATAACGCTACCATCCATTGGAATAACAAATATCTCGACAATAGACTACCTTCCATAATGACAAGGCTACCATCCAAGGGAGTAACGAAAATCTCAACAATAGACTACCTTCCATAATGACAAGGATACCATCCATTGGAGTAACAAAAGTATCGACAATAGACTATCTTCCATAATGACAAGGGTACAATCCATTGGAGTAAAAAAAATCTCGACAACAGACTACCTTCCATAATGACAAGTCTACCATCCATTGGAGTAACAAAGAAATCGACAAAAGACTACTTTCCATAATAACAACGCTACCATCCATTGGAGTAACAAAGATATCGACAACAGACTACCTTCCATAATGACAAGGCTACGATCAATTGTGGTAACAAAAATCTCGACAACAGACTACCTTCCATAATGACAAGGCTACCATCCATTAGAGTAACAAAAATCTCGACAAGAGACTACTTTCCATAATGATAAGGCTACCATCCATTGGAGTGACAAAGATATTGATAATAGACTAACTTCCATAATGACAAGGCTATAATCAATTGTGGTAACAAAAATCTCGACAACAGACTACCTTCCATAATGACAAGGCTACCATCCATTAGAATAACAAATATCTCGACAATAGACTACCTTCCTTAATGACAAGGCTACCATCCAATGGAGTAACGAAAATTTCAACAACATACTACCTTCCATAATGACAAGGTTACCATCCATTGGAGTAACAAAAGTATCGACAATAGACTATCTTCCATAATAACAAGGGTACAATCCATTAGAGTAAAAAAAATCTCGACAACAGACTACCTTCCATAATGACAAGGCTACCATCCATTGGAGTAACAAAGATATCGATAATAGACTAACTTCCATAATGACAAGGCTACAATCAATTGTGGTAACGAAAATCTCGACAACAGACTACCTTTCATAATGATAACGCTACCATCCAATTGAATAACAAATATCTCGACAATAGACTACCTTCCATAATGACAAGGCTACCATCCAATGGAGTAACGAAAATCTCAACAACAGACTACCTTCCATAATGACAAGGTTACCATCCATTGGAGTAACAAAAGTATCGACAATAGACTATCTTCCATAATGACAAGGGTACAATCCATTGGAGTAAAAAAAATCTCGTCAACAGACTACCTTCCATAATGACAAGTCTAACATCCATTGGAGTAACAAAAATCTGAACAACAAACTAACTTCCATAATGACAAGGCTACCATCCAATGGAGTAACAAAAATCTCAACAATAGACAACATTCCTTAATGAAAAGGTTACCATCCATTGGAGTTACAAAAATCTCGACAAAAGACTACGTTCCATATTGACAAGTTTACCATCCATTGTAGTAACAGAAATCACAAGGACATACTACCTTCCATAATGACAAGACAACCATCCATTAGAGTAACAAAAATCGGGACAACAGACTACCTTCAATAATGACATGGATACCATCCATTGGAGTAACGAAAATATCAACAAGAGACTACCTTCCATAATGACCAGGCTACCATCCATTGGTGCAACAAAAATCTCGACAAAATACTACCTTCTATAATGACAAGGCTACCATCCATTGGAGTAACAAAGATATAAACAACATACTACCTTCCATAATGCCAAAGCTACCTTCCATTGGAGTAACAAAAATTACGACTATAAACAACCTTCCATAATGACAAGTCTACCATCAATTGGAATAACAAAATTCTCGACAACAGACTACCTTCCATAATGACAAGGCTACCATACAATAGAGTAACAAAAATCTCGACAAAAGACTACTTTCCATAATGACAAGGCTACCATCCATTGGACTAACAATGATATCGACAACATACTACCTTCCATAATGACAAGGCTACCATCCATTGGAGTAACAAAAATATCAACAAGAGACTACCTTCCATAATGACTAGGCTACCATTCATTGGAGTATAAAAAATTTGGACAATAGACTACCTACCATAATGACAAGGCTACCAACCATTAGAGTAACAAAAATCTCGACAAGAGACTACCTTCCATAATGCCAAAGCTACATTCCATTGGAGTAACAAAAATTACGACTCTAGACAACCTTCCATAATGACAAGGCTACCATCCATTGGAATAACAAAATTCTCGAAAACAGACTACCTTCCATAATGACAAGGCTACCATACAATAGACTAACAAAAATCTCGACAAAGACTACTTTCCATAATGACAAGGCTACCATCCATTGGAGTAACAAAGATATCGACAACAGACTACCTTCCATAATGACAAGGATACCATCCATTGGAGTAACAAAAATATCAACAAGAGACTACCTTCCATAATGACAAGGCTACCATTCATTGGAGTATAAAAAATTTGGACAATAGACTACCTTCCATAATGACAAGGCTACCATCCATTAGAGTAACAAAAATCTCGACAAGAGACTACCTTTCATAATGATAAGGCTACCATCCATTGGAGTAACAAAGATATCGATAATAGACTAACTAACATAATGACAAGGCTACAATCAATTGTGGTAACAAAAATCTCGACAACAGACTACCTTCAATAATGACAAGGCTACCATCCATTGGAGTAACAAAGCTATTGACA
Source organism: Vicia faba (assembly GCA_948472305.1). Lineage (NCBI taxonomy): Eukaryota > Viridiplantae > Streptophyta > Magnoliopsida > Fabales > Fabaceae > Vicia > Vicia faba. The sequence continues at coordinate 581,861,107 of OX451739.1, read as the reverse complement.
ACATACTACCTTCCATAATGACAAGGCTACCATCCATTGAAGTAACGAAAATCTCGACAACAGACTACCTTTCATAATGATAACGCTACCATCCATTGGAATAACAAATATCTCGACAATAGACTACCTTCCATAATGACAAGGCTACCATCCAAGGGAGTAACGAAAATCTCAACAATAGACTACCTTCCATAATGACAAGGATACCATCCATTGGAGTAACAAAAGTATCGACAATAGACTATCTTCCATAATGACAAGGGTACAATCCATTGGAGTAAAAAAAATCTCGACAACAGACTACCTTCCATAATGACAAGTCTACCATCCATTGGAGTAACAAAGAAATCGACAAAAGACTACTTTCCATAATAACAACGCTACCATCCATTGGAGTAACAAAGATATCGACAACAGACTACCTTCCATAATGACAAGGCTACGATCAATTGTGGTAACAAAAATCTCGACAACAGACTACCTTCCATAATGACAAGGCTACCATCCATTAGAGTAACAAAAATCTCGACAAGAGACTACTTTCCATAATGATAAGGCTACCATCCATTGGAGTGACAAAGATATTGATAATAGACTAACTTCCATAATGACAAGGCTATAATCAATTGTGGTAACAAAAATCTCGACAACAGACTACCTTCCATAATGACAAGGCTACCATCCATTAGAATAACAAATATCTCGACAATAGACTACCTTCCTTAATGACAAGGCTACCATCCAATGGAGTAACGAAAATTTCAACAACATACTACCTTCCATAATGACAAGGTTACCATCCATTGGAGTAACAAAAGTATCGACAATAGACTATCTTCCATAATAACAAGGGTACAATCCATTAGAGTAAAAAAAATCTCGACAACAGACTACCTTCCATAATGACAAGGCTACCATCCATTGGAGTAACAAAGATATCGATAATAGACTAACTTCCATAATGACAAGGCTACAATCAATTGTGGTAACGAAAATCTCGACAACAGACTACCTTTCATAATGATAACGCTACCATCCAATTGAATAACAAATATCTCGACAATAGACTACCTTCCATAATGACAAGGCTACCATCCAATGGAGTAACGAAAATCTCAACAACAGACTACCTTCCATAATGACAAGGTTACCATCCATTGGAGTAACAAAAGTATCGACAATAGACTATCTTCCATAATGACAAGGGTACAATCCATTGGAGTAAAAAAAATCTCGTCAACAGACTACCTTCCATAATGACAAGTCTAACATCCATTGGAGTAACAAAAATCTGAACAACAAACTAACTTCCATAATGACAAGGCTACCATCCAATGGAGTAACAAAAATCTCAACAATAGACAACATTCCTTAATGAAAAGGTTACCATCCATTGGAGTTACAAAAATCTCGACAAAAGACTACGTTCCATATTGACAAGTTTACCATCCATTGTAGTAACAGAAATCACAAGGACATACTACCTTCCATAATGACAAGACAACCATCCATTAGAGTAACAAAAATCGGGACAACAGACTACCTTCAATAATGACATGGATACCATCCATTGGAGTAACGAAAATATCAACAAGAGACTACCTTCCATAATGACCAGGCTACCATCCATTGGTGCAACAAAAATCTCGACAAAATACTACCTTCTATAATGACAAGGCTACCATCCATTGGAGTAACAAAGATATAAACAACATACTACCTTCCATAATGCCAAAGCTACCTTCCATTGGAGTAACAAAAATTACGACTATAAACAACCTTCCATAATGACAAGTCTACCATCAATTGGAATAACAAAATTCTCGACAACAGACTACCTTCCATAATGACAAGGCTACCATACAATAGAGTAACAAAAATCTCGACAAAAGACTACTTTCCATAATGACAAGGCTACCATCCATTGGACTAACAATGATATCGACAACATACTACCTTCCATAATGACAAGGCTACCATCCATTGGAGTAACAAAAATATCAACAAGAGACTACCTTCCATAATGACAAGGCTACCATTCATTGGAGTATAAAAAATTTGGACAATAGACTACCTACCATAATGACAAGGCTACCAACCATTAGAGTAACAAAAATCTCGACAAGAGACTACCTTCCATAATGATAAGGCTACCATCCATTGGAGTAACAAAGATATCGATAATAGACTAACTTCCATAATGACAAGGCTACAATCAATTGTGGTAACAAAAATCTCAACAACAGACTACCTTCCATAATGATAAGGCTACCATCCATTGGAGTAACAAAGATATCGATAATATACTAACTTCCATAATGACAAGGCTACAATCAATTGTGGTAACAAAATTCTCGACAACAGACAACCTTCCATAATGACAAGGCTACCATCCATTGGAGTAACAAAGATATTGATAACATACTACCTTCCAATATGACAAGGCTACCATCCATTGGAGTAACGAAAATCTCGAAACAAGACTACCTTTCATAATGATAACGCTATCATCCATTGGAATAACAAATATCTCGACAATAGACTACCTTCCATAATGACAAGGCTACCATCCAATGGAGTAACGAAAATCTCAACAACAGACTACCTTCCATAATGACAAGGTTACCATCCATTGGAGTAACAAAAGTATCGACAATAGACTATCTACCATAATAACAAGGGTACAATCCATTGGAGGAAATAAAATCTCGACAACAGACTACCTTCCTTAATGACAAGTCTACCATCCATTGGAGTAACAAAAATCTCAACAAGAGACTAACTTCCATAATGACAAGGCTACCATCCAATGGAGTAACAAAAATCTCAACAATAGACAACCTTCCTTAATGACAAGGTTACCAATCATTGGAGTAACAAAAATCGGGACAACAGACTCCCTTCCATAATCACAAGTATACCATCCATTGGAGTAACAAAAATATCAACAAGAGACTACCTTCCATAATGACAAGGCTACCTTCCATTGGAGTAACAAAAATCTCAACAAAAGACTACGTTCCATATTGACAAGTCTACCATCCATTGGAATAACAGAAATCACATGGACATACTACCTTCCATAATGACAAGACTACCATCCATTAGAGTAACAAAAATCGGGACAACACACTACCTTCAATAATGACAAGGATACCATCCATTGGAGTAACAAAAATATCAACAAGAGACTACCTTCCATAATGAATAGGCTACCATCCATTGGTGTAACAAAAATCTCGACAAAATACTACCTTCCATAATGACAAAGCTACCATCCATTGGAGTAACAAAGATATCGACAACATACTATCTTCCATAATGCCAAAGCTACATTCCATTGGAGTAACAAAAATTACGACTATAGACAACCTTCCATAATGACAAGGCTACCATCCCTTGGAATAACAAAATTCTCGAAAACAGACTACCTTCCATAATGACAAGGCTACCATACAATAGACTAACAAAAATCTCGACAAAAGACTACTTTCCATAATGACAATGCTACCATCCATTGGAGTAACAAAGATATCGAGAACAAACTACCTTCCATAATGACAAGGCTACCATCCATTGGAGTAACAAAAATATCAACAAGAGACTACCTTCCATAATGACAAGGCTACCATTCATTGGAGTATAAAAAATACGGACAATAGACTACCTTCCATAATGACAAGGCTACCATCCATTAGAGTAACAAAAATCTCGACAAGAGACTACCTTTCATAATGATAAGGCTACCATCCATTGGAGTAACAAACATATCGATAATAGACTAACTTCCATAATGACAAGGCTACAATCAATTATGGTAACAAAAATCTCGACAACAGACTACCTTCCATAATAATAAGGCTACCATCCATTGGAGTAACAAAGATATCGATAATAGACTAACTTCCATAATGACAAGGCTACAATCAATTGTGGTAACAAAAATCTCGACAACAGACTACCTTCCATAATGACAAGGCTACCATCCATTGGAGTAACAAAGCTATTGACAACATACTACCTTCCATAATGACAAGGCTACCATCCATTGGAGTAACGAAAATCTCGACAACAGACTACCTTTCATAATGATAACGCTACCATCCATTGGAATAACAAATATCTCGACAATAGACTACCTTCCATAATGACAAGGCTACCATCCAAGGGAGTAACGAAAATCTCAACAATAGACTACTTTCCATAATGACAAGGATACCATCCATTGGAGTAACAAAAGTATCGACAATAGACTATCTTCCATAATGACAAGGGTACAATCCATTGGAGTAAAAAAAATCTCGACAACAGACTACCTTCCATAATGACAAGTCTACCATCCATTGGAGTAACAAAGATATCGACAAAAGACTACTTTCCATAATAACAACGCTACCATCCATTGGAGTAACAAAGATATCGACAACAGACTACCTTCCATAATGACAAGGCTACCATCCATTAGAGTAACAAAAATCTCGACAAGAGACTATCTTCCATAATGATAAGGCTACCATCCATTGGAGTGACAAAGATATTGATAATAGACTAACTTCCATAATGACAAGGCTATAATCAATTGTGGTAACAAAAATCTCGACACCAGACTACCTTCCATAATGACAAGGCTACCATCCATTAGAATAACAAATATCTCGACAATAGACTACCTTCCTTAATGACAAGGCTACCATCCAATGGAGTAACGAAAATTTCAACAACATACTACCTTCCATAATGACAAGGTTACCATCCATTGGAGTAACAAAAGTATCGACAATAGACTATCTTCCATAATAACAAGGGTACAATCCATTAGAGTAAAAAAAATCTCGACAGCAGACTACCTTCCATAATGACAAGGCTACCATCCATTGGAGTAACAAAGATATCGATAATAGACTAACTTCCATAATGACAAGGCTACAATCAATTGTGGTAACGAAAATCTCGACAACAGACTACCTTTCATAATGATAACGCTACCATCCATTGGAATAACAAATATCTCGACAATAGACTACCTTCCATAATGACAAGGCTACCATCCAATGGAGTAACGAAAATCTCAACAACAGACTACCTTCCATAATGACAAGGTTACCATCCACTGGAGTAAGAAAAGTATCGACAATAGACTATCTTCTATAATGACAAGGGTACAATCCATTGGAGTAAAAAAAATCTCGACAACAGACTACCTTCCATAATGACAAGTCTAACATCCATTGGAGTAACAAAAATCTGAACAACAAACTAACTTCCATAATGACAAGGCTACCATCCAATGGAGTAACAAAAATCTCAACAATAGACAACCTTCCTTAATGAAAAGGTTACCATCCATTGGAGTTACAAAAATCTAGACAAAAGACTACGTTCCATATTGACAAGTTTACCATCCATTGTAGTAACAGAAATCAGAAGGACATACTACCTTCCATAATGACAAGACAACCATCCATTAGAGTAACAAAAATAGGGGCAACAGACTACCTTCAATAAAGACATGGATACCATCCATTCGAGTAACAAAAATATCAACAAGAGACTACCTTCCATAATGACCAGGCTACCATCCATTGGTGTAACAAAAATCTCGACAAAATACTACCTTCTATAATGACAAGGCTACCATCCATTGGAGTAACAAAGATATCAACAACATACTACCTTCCATAATGCCAAAGCTACCTTCCATTGGAGTAACAAAAATTACGACTATAAACAACCTTCCATAATGACAAGGCTACCATCCATTGGAATAACAAAATTCTCGACAACAGACTACCTTCCATAATGACAAGGCTACCATACAATAGAGTAACAAAAATCTCGACAAAAGACTACTTTCCATAATGACAAGGCTACCATCCATTGGACTAACAATGATATCGACAACATACTACCTTCCATAATGACAAGGCTACCATCCATTGGAGTAACAAAAATATCAACAAGAGACTACCTTCCATAATGACAAGGCTACCATTCATTGGAGTATAAAAAATTTGGACAATAGACTACCTTCCATAATGACAAGGCTACCATCCATTAGAGTAACAAAAATCTCGACAAGAGACTACCTTCCATAATGATAAGGCTACCATCCATTGGAGTAACAAAGATATCGATAATAGACTAACTTCCATAATGACAAGGCTACAATCAATTGTGGTAACAAAAATCTCAACAACAGACTACCTTCCATAATGATAAGGCTACCATCCATTGGAGTAACAAAGATATCGATAATATACTAACTTCCATAATGACAAGGCTACAATCAATTGTGGTAACAAAATTCTCGACAACAGACTACCTTCCATAATGACAAGGCTACCATCCATTGGAGTAACAAAGATATTGATAACATACTACCTTCCAATATGACAAGGCTACCATCCATTGGAGTAACGAAAATCTCGACAAAAGACTACCTTTCATAATGATAACGCTACCATCCATTGGAATAACAAATATCTCGACAATAGACTACCTTCCATAATGACAAGGCTACCATCCAATGGAGTAAAGAAAATCTCAACAACAGACTACCTTCCATAATGACCAGGTTACCATCCATTGGAGTAACAAAAGTATCGACAATAGACTATCTTCCATAATGACAAGGGTACAATCCATTGGAGTAAATAAAATCTCGACAACAGACTACCTTCCTTAATGACAAGTCTACCATCCATTGTAGTAACAAAAATCTCAACAACAGACTAACTTCCATAATGACAAGGCTACCATCCAATGGAGTAACAAAAATCTCAACAATAGACTACCTTCCTTAATGACAAGGTTACCAATCATTGGAGTAACAAAAATCGGGACAACAGACTCCCTTCCATAATGACAAGTATACCATCCATTGGAGTAACAAAAATATCAACAAGAGACTACCTTCCATAATGACAAGGCTACCTTCCATTGGAGTAACAAAAATCTCAACAAAAGACTACGTTCCATATTGACAAGTCTACCATCCATTGGAATAACAGAAATCACAAGGACATACTACCTTCCATAATGACAAGACTACCATCCATTAGAGTAACAAAAATCGGGACAACACACTACCTTCAATAATGACAAGGATACCATCCATTGGAGTAACAAAAATATCAACAAGAGACTACCTTCCATAATGACTAGGCTACCATCCATTGGTGTAACAAAAATATCGACAAAATACTACCTTCCATAATGACAAAGCTACCATCCATTGGAGTAACAAAGATATCGACAACATACTATCTTCCATAATGCCAAAGCTACATTCCATTGGAGTAACAAAAATTACGACTATAGACAACCTTCCATAATTACAATGCTACCATCCATTGGAATAACAAAATTCTCGAAAACAGACTACCTTCCATAATGACAAGGCTACCATACAATAGACTAACAAAAATCTCGACAAAAGACTACTTTCCATAATGACAAGGCTACCATCCATTGGAATAACAAAGATATCGACAACAGACTACCTTCCATAATGACAAGGCTACCATCCATTGGAGTAACAAAAATCTCAACAACAGACTAACTTCCATAATGACAAGGCTACCATCCAATGGAGTATAAAAAATTTGGACAATAGACTACCTTCCATAATGACAAGGCTACCATCCATTAGAGTAACAAAAATCTCGACAAGAGACTACCTTTCATAATGATAAGGCTACCATCCATTGGAGTAACAAAGATATCGATAATAGACTAACTTCCATAATGACAAGGCTACCTTCCATTGGAGTAACAAAAATGTCAACAAAAGACTACCTTCCATAATGATAAGGCTACCATCCATTGGAGTAACAAAGATATCGATAATATACTAACTTCCATAATGACAAGGCTACAATCAATTGTGGTAACAAAATTCTCGACAACAGACTACCTTCCATAATGACAAGGCTACCATCCATTGGAGTAACAAAGATATTGATAACATACTACCTTCCAATATGACAAGGCTACCATCCATTGGAGTAACGAAAATCTCGACAACAGACTACCTTTCATAATGATAACGCTACCATCCATTGGAATAACAAATATCTCGACAATAGACTACCTTCTATAATGACAAGGCTACCATCCAATGGAGTAACGAAAATCTCAACAACAGACTACCTTCCATAATGACAAGGTTACCATCCATTGGAGTAACAAAAGTATCGACAATAGACTATCTTCCATAATGACAAGGGTACAATCCATTGGAGTAAATAAAATCTCGACAACAGACTACCTTCCTTAATGACAAGTCTACCATCCATTGGAGTAACAAAAATCTCAACAACAGACTAACTTCCATAATGACAAGGCTACCATCCAATGGAGTAACAAAAATCTCAACAATAGACTACCTTCCTTAATGACAAGGTTACCAATCATTGGAGTAACAAAAATCGGGACAACAGACTCCCTTCCATAATGACAAGTATACCATCCATTGGAGTAACAAAAATATCAACAAGAGACTACCTTCCATAATGACAAGGCTACCTTCCATTGGAGTAACAAAAATCTCAACAAAAGACTACGTTCCATATTGACAAGTCTACCATCCATTGGAATAACAGAAATCACAAGGACATACTACCTTCCATAATGACAAGACTACCACCCATTAGAGTAACAAAAATCGGGACAACAGACTACCTTCAATAATGACAAGGATACCATCCATTGGAGTAACAAAAATATCAACAAGAGACTACCTTCCATAATGACTAGGCTACCATCCATTGGTGTAACAAAAATATCGACAAAATTCTACCTTCTATAATGACAAAGCTACCATCCATTGGAGTAACAAAGATATCGACAACATACTATCTTCCATAATGCCAAAGCTACATTCAATTGGAGTAACAAAAATTACGACTATAGACAACCTTCCATAATGACAAGGCTACCATCCATTGGTGTAACAAAAATCTCGATAATAGACTACCTTCCATAATGACAAGGCTACCATACAATAGACTAACAAAAATCTCGACAAAAGACTACTTTCCATAATGACAAGGCTACTATCCATTGGAGTAACAAAGATATCGACAACAGACTACCTTCCATAATGACAAGGCTACCATCCATTGGAGTAACAAAAATATCAACAAGAGACTACCTTCCATAATTACAAGGCTATCATTCATTGGAGTATAAAAAATTTGGACAATAGACTACCTTCCATAATGACAAGGCTACCATCCATTAGAGTAACAAAAATCTCGACAAGAGACTACCTTCCATAATGATAAGGCTACCATCCATTGGAGTAACAAAGATATCGATAATAGACTAACTTCCATAATGACAAGGCTACAATCAATTGTGGTAACAAAAATCTCAACAACAGACTACCTTCCATAATGATAAGGCTACCATCCATTGGAGTAACAAAGATATCAATAATATACTAACTTCCATAATGACAAGGCTACAATCAATTGTGGTAACAAAATTCTCGACAACAGACTACCTTCCATAATGACAAGGCTACCATCCATTGGAGTAACAAAGATATTGATAACATACTACCTTCCAATATGACAAGGCTACCATCCATTGGAGTAACGAAAATCTCGACAACAGACTACCTTTCGTAATGATAACGCTACCATCCATTGGAATAACAAATATCTCGACAATAGACTACCTTCTATAATGACAAGGCTACCATCCAATGGAGTAACGAAAATCTCAACAACAGACTACCTTCCATAATGACAAGGTTACCATCCATTGGAGTAACAAAAGTATCGACAATAGACTATCTTACATAATGACAAGGGTACAATCCATTGGAGTAAATAAAATCTCGACAACATACTACCTTCCTTAATGACAAGTCTACCATCCATTGGAGTAACAAAAATCTCAACAACAGACTAACTTCCATAATGACAAGGCTACCATCCAATGGAGTAACAAAAATCTCAACAATAGACTACCTTCCTTAATGACAAGGTTACCAATCATTGGAGTAACAAAAATCGGGACAACAGTCTCCCTTCCATAATGACAAGTATACCATCCATTGGAGTAACAAAAATATCAACAAGAGACTACCTTCCATAATGACAAGGCTACCTTCCATTGGAGTAACAAAAATGTCAACAAAAGACTACGTTCCATATTGACAAGTCTACCATCCATTGGAATAACAGAAATCACAAGGACATACTACCTTCCATAATGACAAGACTACCATCCATTAGAGTAACAAAAATCGGGACAACAGACTACCTTCAATAATGACAAGGATACCATCCATTGGAGTAACAAAAATATCAACAAGAGACTACCTTCCATAATGACTAGGCTACCATCCATTGGTGTAACAAAAATATCGACAAAATACTACCTTCCATAATGACAAAGCTACCATCCATTGGAGTAACAAAGATATCGACAACATACTATCTTCCATAATGCCAAAGCTACATTCCATTGGAGTAACAAAAATTACGACTATAGACAACCTTCCATAATTACAAGGCTACCATCCATTGGAATAACAAAATTCTCGAAAACAGACTACCTTCCATAATGACAAGGCTACCATACAATAGACTAACAAAAATCTCGACAAAAGACTACTTTCCATAATGACAAGGCTACCATCCATTGGAGTAACAAAGATATCGACAACAGACTACCTTCCATAATGACAAGGCTACCATCCATTGGAGTAACAAAAATATCAACAAGAGACTACCTTCCATAATGACAAGGCTTTCATTCATTGGAGTATAAAAAATTTGGACAATAGACTACCTTCCATAATGACAAGGCTACCATCCATTAGAGTAACAAAAATCTCGACAAGAGACTACCTTTCATAATGATAAGGCTACCATCCATTGGAGTAACAAAGATATCGATAATAGACTAACTTCCATAATGACAAGGCTACAATCAATTGTGGTAACAAAAATCTTGATAACAGACTACCTTCCATAATGATAAGGCTACCATCCATTGGAGTAACAAAGATATCGATAATAGAGTAACTTCCATAATGACAAGGCTAAAATCAATTGTGGTAACAAAAATCTCGACAACAGACTACCTTCCATAATGACAAGGCTACCATCCATTGGAGTAACAAAGCTATTGACAACATACTACCTTCCATAATGACAAGGCTACCATCCATTGGAGTAACGAAAATCTCGACAACAGACTACCTTTCGTAATGATAACGCTACCATCCATTGGAATAACAAATATCTCGACAATAGACTACCTTCCATAATGACAAGGCTACCATCCAAGGGAGTAACGAAAATCTCAACAATAGACTACCTTCCATAATGACAAGGTAACCATCCATTGGAGTAACAAAAGTATCGACAATAGACTATCTTCCATAATGACAAGGGTACAATCGATTGAAGTAAAAAAAATCTCGACAACAGACTACCTTCCATAATGACAAGTCTACCATCCATTGGAGTAACAAAAATCTGAACAACAGTCTAACTTCCATAATGACAAGGCTACCATCCAATGGAGTAACAAAAATCTCAACAATAGACTACCTTCCTTAATGACAAGGTTACCATCCATTGGAGTAACAAAAATCGGGACAACAGATTCCCTTCAATAATGACAAGGATACCATCCATTGGAGTAACAAAAATATCAACAAGAGACTACCTTTCATAATGACAAGGCTACCATCCATTGGAGTAACATAAATCACAACGACAGACTACCTTCCATAATGACAAGACTACCATCCATTAGAGTAACAAAAATCGGGACAACAGACTTCCTTCAATAATGACAAGGATACCATCCATTAGAGTAACAAAAATATCAACAAGAGACTACCTTCCATAATGACCAGGCTACCATCCATTGGTGTAACAAAAATCTCGACAAAAGACTACCTTTCATAATGACACGGCTACCATCCATTGGAGTAACAAAGATATCGACAACATACTACCTTCCATAATGCCAAGGCTACCTTCCATTGGAGTAACAAAAATTACGACTATAGACAACCTTCCATAATGACAAGGCTACCATCCATTGGAATAACAAAATTCTCGACAATAGACTACCTTCCATAATGACAAGGCTACCATACAATAGAGTAACAAAAATCCCGACAACAGACTACCTTCCATAATGACAAGGCTACCACCCATTAGAGTAACAAAAATATGGACAACAGACTACCTTCCATAATTACAAGGCTACCATCAATTGGAGTAACAAAAATATCAACAATAGACTACCTTCCATGATGATAAGGTTACCATCCATTGGAGTATAAAGTTTTTTAACAACCGACTACCTTCCATAATGACAAGGCTACCATCCATTGGAGTAACAAAAATCACGACAATAGACTACCTTCCATAATTACTAAGCTACCATCCATTGGAGTAACAAAGTTATCGACAACATACTACCTTCCATAATAACAAGGCTACAATCCATTGGAGTAACAATAATCGGGACAACAGACTACCTTCCATAATGAAAAGGCTACCATCCAATGGAGTAACAAAAATCTCGACAACAAACTACCTTCCATAATGACAAGGCTACCATCCATTTGAGTAACAATGATATCGACAACATAGTAACTTCCATAATGACAAGGCTAACATCCATTGGAGTAACAAAAATATCGACAATAGACTATCTTCGATAATGACAAGGGTACAATCCATTGGAGTAAAAAAAATCTCGACAACAGACTACCTTCCATAATGACAAGTCTATCATCCGTTAGAGTAACAAAAATCTGAACAATAGACTAACTTCCATAATGACAAGGCTACCATCCATTAGAGTAATAGAAATCACAACGACAAACTACCTTCCATAATGACAAGACTACCATCCACTAGAGTAACAAAAATCGGGACAACAGACTCCCTTCCATAATGACAAGGATAACATCCATTGGAGTAACAAAAATATCAACAAGAAACTACCTTTCATAATGACCAGGCTACCATCCATTGGTGTAATAAAAATCTCGACAAAAGACTACCTTCCATAATGACAAGGCTACCATCCATTGGAGTAACAAAGATATCAACAACATACTACCTTCCATAATGCCAAGGCTACCTTCCATTGGAGTAACAAAAATCACGACTATAGACTACCTTCCATAATGACAAGGCTACCATCCATTGGAATAACAAAATTCTCGACAACAAACTACCTTCCATAATGACAAGGCTACCATACAATAGAGTAACAAAAATCATGACAAAAGACTACCTTCCATAATGATAAGGCTACCATCTATTGGAGTAACAAAAATATGGACAACAGACTACCTCCCATAATTATAAGGCTACCATCCATTGGAGTAACAAAAATATCAACAATAGACTACCTTAAATAATGACAAGGCTACCATCCATTGGAGTAACAAAAATCACGACAATAGACTACCTTCCATAATTACTAAGCTACCATCAACTGGAGTAACAAAGTTATCGAAAACAGACTACCTTCTATAATGACAAGGCTACAATCCATTGGAGTAACAATAATCGGGACAACAAACTACCTTCTATAATGACAAGGCTACCATCCATTGGAGTAACAAAAATATCAACAAAAGACTACCTTCCATAATGACAAGGCTACCATCCATTGTAGTAACAAAAATCTTGACCACAGACTACCTTCCATAATGACAAGGTTACAATCCATTGGAGTAACAAAGATATCAACAACATAGTACCTTCCATAATGACTAGGCTACCATCCATTGGAGTAACAAAAATCTCGACAACAGACTACCTTCCATAATGACAAGGCAACCATCCATTTGAGTAACAATGATATCGACAACATAGTAACTTCCATAATGACAAGGCTAAAATCCATTGGAGTAAAAAAAATAACGATAACATACTACATTCCCTAATGACAAGGATACCATCCATTGGAGTAACAAAAATATCAACAAGAGACTACCTTCCATAATGACAAGGCTACCATCCATTGTAGTAACAAAAATCTCGACAAAAGACTAATTTCCATAATAACAAGGCTACCATCCATTGTAGTAACAAATATATCGACAAGAGACTACCTTCCATAATGACAAGGCTACCATCCATTGGAGTATAAAAAATTTATACAATAGACTACCTTCCATAATGACAAGGCTACCATCAATTAGAGTAACAAAAATCTCGACAAGAGACTACCTTTCATAATGATAAGGCTACCATCCATTGGAGTAACAAAGATATCGATAATAGACTAACTTCCATAATGACAAGGCTACAATCAATTGTGGTAACAAAAATCTCGACAACAGACTACCTTCCATAATGATAAGGCTACCATCCATTGGAGTAACAAAGATATCGATAATAGACCAACTTCCATAATGACAAGGCTACAATCAATTGTGGTAACAAAAATATCGACAACAGACTACCTTCCATAATGAAAAGGCTACCATCCATTGGAGTAATATAGATATTGACAACATACTACCTTCCATAATGACAAGGCTACCATCCATTGGAGTAACGAAAATATCGTCAACAAACTACCTTTCATAATGATAACGCTACCATCCATTGGAATAACAAATATCTCGACAATAGACTACCTTCCATAATGACAAGGCTACCATCCAATGGAGTAACGAAAATCTCAACAATAGACTACCTTCCATAATGACAAGGTTACCATCCATTGTAGTAACAAAAGTATCGACAATAGACTATCTTTTATAATGACAAGGGTACAATCCATTGGAGTAAAAAAAATGTCGACAACAGACTACCTTCCATAATGACAAGTCTACCATCCATTGGAGTAACAAAAATCTGAACAACAGACTAACTTCCATAATGACAAGGCTACCATCCAATGGAGTAACAAAAATCTCAACAATAGACTACCTTCCTTAGTGACAAGGATACCATCCATTGGAGTAACAAAAATATCAACAAGAGACTACCTTCCATAATGACAAGGCTACCATCCATTGGTGTAACAAAAATCTCGATAATAGACTACCTTCCATAATGACAAGGCTATCATCCATTGGAGTAACAAAGATATCGACAACATACTACCTTCCATAATGCCAAGGCTACCATCCATTGGAGTAACAAAAATCTCTACAAAAGACTACCTTCCATAATGACAAGGTTACCATCCATTGGAATAACAAAATTATCGACAACAGACTACCTTCCATAATGACAAGGCTACCATACAATAGAGTAACAAAAATCTTGACAAAAGACTACCTTCCATAATGATAAGGCTACCATCTATTAGATTAACAAAAATATGGACAACAGACTACCTCCCATAATTACAAGGCTACCATCCATTGGAGTAACAAAAATATCAACAATAGACTACCTTAAATAATGACAAGGCTACCATCCATTGGAGTAACAAAAATCACGACAATAGACTACCTTCCATAATTACTAAGCTACCATCCATTGGAGTAACAAAGTTATCGACAACAGACTACCTTCTATAATGACAAGGCTACAATCCATTGGAGTAACAATAATCGGGACAACAAAATACCTTCTATAATGACAAGGCTACCATCCATTGGATTAACAAAAATATCAACAAAAGACTACCTTCCATAATGACAAGGCTACCATCCATTGGAGTAACAAAAATCTTGACAACAGACTACCTTCCATAATGACAAGGTTACCATCCATTGGAGTAACAAAGATATCAACAACATAGTAGCTTCCATAATTACTAGGCTACCATCCATTGGAGTAACAAAAATCTCGACAATAGACTACCTTCCATAATGACCAGGCTACCATCCATTTGAATAACAATGATATCGACAACATAGTAACTTCCATAATGACAAGGCTAACTTCCATTGGAGTAACAAAAATAACGATAACATACTACATTCCCTAATGACAAGGCTACCATTCATTGTAGTAACAAAAATCTCGACAAAAGACTAATTTCCATAATAACAAGGCTACCATCCATTGGAGTAACAAATATATCGACAACAGACAACCTTCCATAATTACAAGGCTACCATCCATTGGAGTAACAAAAATATCAACAAGAGACTACCTTCCATAATGACAAGGCTACCATCCATTGGAGTAACAAAAATCTTGACAAAAGACTATGTTCCATATTGACAAGTCTACCATCCATTGGAGTAACAGAAACAACAAGGACAGACTACCTTCCATAATGACAAGACTACCATCCATTAGAGTAACAAAAATCAGGACAACAGACTACCTTCAATAATGACAAGGATACCATCCATTGGAGTAACAAAAATATCAACAAGAGACTACCTTCCATAATGACCAGGCTACCATCCATTGGTGTAACAAAAATCTCGACAAAAGACTACCTTCCATAATGACAAGGCTACCATCCATTGGAGTAACAAAGATATCGACAACATACTACCTTCCATAATGCCAAGGCTACCTTCCATTGGAGTAACAAAAATTACGACTATAGACAACCTTTCATAATGACAAGGCTACCATCCATTGGAATAACAAAATTCTCGACAACAGACTACCTTCCATAATGATAAGGCTACCATACAATAGAGTAACAAAAATCTGAACAACAGACTACCTTCTATAATGACAAGGCTACCATCCATTAGAGTAACAAAAATATGGACAACAAACTACCTTCCATAATTACAAGGCTACCATCAATTGGAGTAACAAAAATATCAATAATAGACTACCTTCCATGATGATAAGGTTACCATCCATTGGAGTATAAAGTTTTTTAACAACAGACTACCTTCCATAATGACAAGGCTACCATCCATTGGAGTAACAAAAATCACGACAATAGACTACCTTCCATAATTACTAAGCTACCATCCATTGGAGTAACAGATTTATCGACAACAGACTACCTTCCATAATAACAAGGCTACAATCCATTGGAGTAACAATAATCGGGACAACAGACTACCTTCCATAATGACAAGGCTACCATCCATTGGAGTAACAAAAATATCAACAAGAGACTACCTTCCATAATGACAAGGCTACCATCCATTGGAGTAACAAAAATCTCGACAACATACTACCTTCCATAATGACAAGGTTACCATCCATTAGAGTAACAAAGATATCAACAACATAGTACCTTCCATAATGAAAAGGCTACCATCCAATGGAGTAACAAAAATCTCGACAACAGACTACCTTCCATAATGACAAGGCTACCATCCATTTGAGTAACAATGATATCGACAACATAATAACTTCCATAATGACAAGGCTAACATCCATTGGAGTAACAAAAATATCGACAATAGACTATCTTCCATAATGACAAGGGTACAATCCATTGGAGTAAAAAAAATCTCGACAACAGACTATCTTCCATAATGACAAGTCTAACATCCATTAGAGTAACAAAAATCTGAACAACAGACTAACTTCATTAATGACAAGGCTACCATCCATTAGAGTAATAGAAATCACAACGACAAACTACCTTCCATAATGACAAGACTACCATCCATTAGAGTAACAAAAATCGGGACAACAGACTCCCTTCCCTAATGACAATGATACCATCCATTGGAGTAACTTAAATATCAACAAGAGACTACCTTCCATAATGACAAGGTTACCATCCATTGGAGTAACAAAAATCGGAACAATAGACTCCCTTCCATAATGACCAGGATACCATCCATTGGAGTAACAAAAATATCAACAACATACTACCTTCCATAATGACAAGGCTACCATCCATTGGAGTAACAAAAATCTCGACAAAAGACTACCTTCAATATTGACAAGTCTACCATCCATTGGAGTAACAGAAATCACAAGGACAAACTACCTTCCATAATGACAAGACTACCATCCATTAGAGTAACAAAAATCGGGACAATAGACTACCTTCAATAATGACAAGGATACCATCCATTGGAGTAAAAAAAATATCAACAAGAGACTACCTTCCATAATGACAAGGCTACCATCCATTGGTGTAATAAAAATCTCGACAAAAGACTACCTTCCATAATGACAAGGCTACCATCCATTGAAGTAACAAAGATATCAAAGACATACTACCTTCCATAATGCCAAGGCTACCTTCCATTGGAGTAACAAAAATCACGAGTATAGACTACCTTCCATAATGACAAGGCTACCATCCATTGGAATAACAAAATTCTCGACAACAGACTACCTTCCATAATGACAAGGCTACCATACAATAGAGTAATAAAAATCTTGATAAAAGCCTACCTTCCATAATGATAAGGCTACCATCTATTAGAGTAACAAAAATATGGACAACAGACTACCTCCCATAATTACAAGGCTACCATCCATTGGAGTAACAAAAATCACGACAATAGACTACCTTCCATAATTACTAAGCTACCTTCCATTGGAGTAACAAAGTTATCGACAACAGACTACCTTCTATAATGACAAGGCTACAATCCATTGGAGTAACAATAATCGAGACAACAAACTACCTTCTATAATGACAAGGCTACCATCCATTGGAGTAACAAAAATATTAACAAAAGACTACCTTCCATAATGACAACGCTACCATCCATTGGAGTAACAAAAATCTTGACAACAGACTACCTTCCATAATGACAAGGTTACCATCCATTGGAGTAACAAAGATATCAACAACATAGTACCTTCCATAATGACTAGGCTACCATACATTGGAGTAACAAAAATCTCAACAATAGACTACCTTCCATAATGATAAGGCTACCATCCATTTGACTAACAATGATATCGACAACATAATAACTTCCATAATGACAAGGCTAACTTCCATTGTAGTAACAAAAATAACGATAACATACTACATTCCCTAATGAGAAGGATACCATCCATTGGAGTAACAAAAATATCAACAAGACACTACCTTCCATAATGACAAGGCTACCATCCATTGTAGTAACAAAAATCTCGACAAAACACTAATTTCCATAATAACAAGGCTACCATCCATTGGAGTAACAAATATATCGACAACAGACTACCTTCCAAAATTACAAGGCTACCTTCCATTGGAGTAACAAAAATATCAACAAGAGACTACCTTCCATAATGACAAGTCTACCATCCATTGGAGTATAAAAAATTTGGACAATAGATTACCTTCCATAATGACAAGGCTACCATCCATTAGAGTAACAAAAGTATCGACAAGAGACTACCTTCCATAATGATAAGGCTACCATCCATAGGACTAACAAAGATATCGATAATAGACTAATTCCATTATGACAAGGCTACAATCAATTGTGGTAACAAAAATCTCGACAACAGACTACCTTCCATAATGACAAGGCTACCATCCATTGTAGTAACAAAAATCTCGACAACAAACTACCTTCCATATTGACAAGGCGACCATCCATTGGAGTAACAAAAATATCAACAACAGACTACCTTCCATAATGACAAGGATACAACCCATTTGAGTAACAAAAATATCGACAACAAACTACCTTCCAAAATGACAAGGCTAACATCCATTTGATTAACAAATATATCGAGAACATAGTACGTTCCATAATGACAAGGCTACCATCCATTGGAGTAACAAAAATCACGAAAACATACTACCTTCCATAATGACAAGGATACCATCCATTAGAGTAACAAAAATATCGACAACAGACTACCTTCCATAATGACAAGGTTACCATCCATTGGAGTAACAAAGATATCAACAACATAGTACCTTCCATAATGACTAGTCTACCATCCATTGGAGTAACAAAAATATCAACAAGAGACTGCCTTCCATAATGACAAGGCTACCATCCATTGTAGTAACAAAAATCTCGACAAAAGACTACCTTCCATAATGACAAGGCTACCATCCATCGGAGTAACAAAGATATCGACAACAAACTACCTTCCATAATGACATGGCTAGCATCCATTGGAGTAACAAAAATATCAACAAGAGACTACCTTCCATAATGGCAAGGCTACCATCCATTGGAGTATAAAAAATTTGGACAATAGACTACCTTCCATAATGACAAGGCTACCATCCATTAGAGTAACAAAAATCTCAACAATAGACTACCTTCCATAACGATAAGGCTACCATCCATTGGAGTAACAAAGATATCGATAATAGACTAACTTCCATAATGACAAGGCTACAATCAATTGTGGTAAGAAAAATCTCGACAACAGACTACCTTCCATAATGACAAGGCTACCATCCATTGTAGTAACAATAAACTACCTTCCATATTGATAAGGCGACCATCCATTGGAGTAACAAAAATATCAACAACAGACTACTTTCCATAATGACAAGGATACAATCCATTGGAGTAACAAAAATAACGATAACATACTACCTTCCCTAATGACAAGGATACCCTCCATTGGAGTAACAAAAATATCAACAAGAGACTACCTTCCATAATGACAAGGCTACCATCCATTGTTGTAACAAAAATCTCTACAAAAGACTACCTTCCATAATGATAAGGCTACCATCCATTGGAGTAACAAAGATATCGACAACAGACTACCTTCCATAATGACAAGGCTACCATCCATTGGAGTAACAAAAATATCAACAAGAAACTACCTTCCATAATGACAAGGCTACCATCCATTGGAGTATAAAAAACTTGGACTATAGAGTACCTTCCATAAGGACAAGGCTACCATCCATTAGAGTAACAAAAATCTCGACAATAGACCACCTTCCATAATGATAAGGCTACCATCCATTAGAGTAACAAAGATATCGATAATAGACTAACTTGCATAATGACAAGGATACAATCAATTGTGGTAACAAAAATATCGATAACAGACTACCTTCCATAATGACAAGGCTACCATCCATTGTAGTAACAACAAACTACCTTCCATATTGACAAGGCGACCATCCATTGGAGTAACAAATATCTCGACAATAGACTACCTTCCATAATGACAAGGCTACTATCCATTTGAGTAACAATGATATCGACAACATAGTAACTTCCATAATGACAAGACTACCATCCATTGGAGTAACAAAAATAACGATAACATACTACCTTCCCTAATGACAAGGATACCATCCATTGGAGTAACAAAAATATCAACAAGAGACTACCTTCCATATTGACAAGGCTACCATCCATTGTTGTAACAAAAATCTCTACAAAAGACTACCTTCCATAATGATAAGGCTACCATCCATTGGAGTAACAAAGATATCGACAACAGACAACCTTCCATAATGACAAGGCTACCATCCATTGGAGTAACAAAAATATCAACAAGAAACTACCTTCCATAATGACAAGGCTACCATCCATTGGAGTATAAAAAATTTCTACAATAGAGTACCTTCCATAATGACAAGGCTACAATCCATTAGAGTAACAAAAATCTCGACAATAGACCACCTTCCATAATGATAAGGCTACCATCCATTAGAGTAACAAAGATATCGATAATAGACTAACTTCCATAATGACAAGGCTACAATCAATTGTGGTAACCAAATCTCGACAATAGACTACCTTCCGTAATGACAAATCGACCATCCATTGGGGTAACAAAAATATCGACAACAAACTACCTTCCATAATGAGAAGGATACAATCCCTTTGAGTAACAAAAATATCAATAACAATCTACCTTCCATAATGGCAAGGCTAACATCCATTTGATTAACAAAGATATCGACAACATAGTACTTTCCATAATGACAAGGCTACCATCCATTGGAGTAACAAAAATCACGAAAACATACTACCTTTCATAATGACAAGGATACCATCCATTGGAGTAAAAAAAATATCAACAAGAGACTACCTTCCATAATGACAAGGCTACCATCCATTGGAGTAACAAATATCTCGACAACAAACTACCTTCCATAATGACAAGGTTACCATCCATTGGAATAACAAAAATTTCGACAACAGCCTAGCTTCCATAATGACAAGGCTACCATCCATTGGGCTAACAAAGATATTGAAAACATACTACCTTCCATAATGACAAGGCTACCATCCATTGGAGTAATGAAAATCTCGACAACAGTCTACCTTCCATAATGACAAGGTTACCATCCATTGGAGTAACAAAAATATCGATAATAGATTATCTTCCATAATGACAAGGGTATAATCCATTGGAGTAAAAAAAATCTCGACAACAGACTACCTTCCATAATGACAAGTCTACCATCCATTGGAGTAACAAAAATCTGAACAGCAGACTACATTCCATAATGACAATACTACCATCCATTAGAGTAACAAAAATCGGGACAACAGACTACCTTCCATAATGACAAGGATATTATCCATTGGAGTAAGAAAAATATCAACAATTGAATACCTTCCATAATGACAAGGCTACCATCCATGGGAGTAACAAAAATCTCCACAACAGACTACCTTCCATAATGACAAGGCTACCATCCATTTGAGTAACAAAGATATCGACAACATAGTACTTTCCATAATGAAAAGGCTACCATACATTGGAGTAACAAAAATCATGACAACATACTACCTTCCATAATGATAAGGATATCATTCATTGGAGTAACAAAAATATCAACAAGAGACTACCTTCCATAATGACAAGGCTACCATTCATTGTAGTAACAAAAATCTCGACAAAAGACTAACTTCCATAATGACAAGGCTACCATCCATTAGAGTAACAAAGATATCGACAACAGACTACCTTCCATAATGACAAGGCTACAATCCAATGGAGTAAAAAAAATATCAACAAGAGACTACCTTCCATAATGACAAGGCTACCATCCATTAGAGTAAAAAAAATCGGGACAACAGACTACCTACCATAATGACAAGGCTACCATCAATTGGAATAACAAAAATGTTAACAAGAGACTACCTTCCATAATGACAAGGTTACCATTCATTAGAGTAACAAAAATTGGGACAACATACTACCTACCATTATGAAAAGGCTACCATCCATTGGAATAACAAAAATGTTAACAAGAGACTACCTTCCATAATGACAAGGCTACCATCCATTAGAGTAACAAAAATCGGGACAACAGACTACCTACCATAATGACAAGGCTAACATCCATTGGAATAACAAAAATGTTAACAAGAGACTACCTTCCATAATGACAAGGCTACAATCCATTGGAGTAACATAAATCACGACAACAGACTACCTTCCATAATGACAAGGCTACCATCCATTGGAATAACAAAAATCTCGACAATAGACTACCTTCTATAATGACAAGTCTACCATCCATTGGAGTAACAAATATATTGACAACATACTACCTTCCATAATGACAAGGCTACTATCCATCGAGGTAACGAAAATCTTGACAATAGACTACCTTCCATAATGACAAGGCTACCATCCAATGGAGTAACAAAAATCTCAACAACAGACTACCTTCCATAATGACAAGGTTACTATCCATTGGAGTAACAAAAATATCGACAATATACTATCTTCCATAATGACAAGGGTACAATCCATTGGAGTAAAAAAAATATCGACAACAAACTACCTTCCAGAATGACAAGTCTACCATCCATTGGAGTAACAAAACTATGAACAAAAGACTAACTTCCATAATGACAAGGCTACCATATATTGGAGTAACAGAAATCAGAACGATAGACTATCTTCCATAATGACAAGACTACCATCTATTAGAGTAACAAAAATCGGGACAACAGACTACCTTCCATAATGACAAGGATACTATCCCTTGGAGTAACAAAAATATCAACTAGAGACTACCTTCCATAATGACAAGGCTACCATCCATTGGAGTAACAAAAATCTCGACAAAAGACTACCTTCCATATTGACAAGTCTACCATCCATTGGAGTAACAGAAATCACAAGGACAGACTACCTTTCATAATGACAAGGCTACTGTCCATTGGTGTAACAAAAATATCAATAAGAGACTACCTTCCATAATGACTAAGCTACCATCCATTGGAGTAACAAAAATCTCGACAACAGACTACCTTCCATAATGACAAGGCGACCATCCATTTGAGTAACAAAGATATCGGCAACATAGTATTTTCCATAATGAAAAGGCTACCATCCATTGGAGTAACAAAAATCATGACAACATACTACCTTCCATAATGATAAGGATACCATCCATTGGAGTAACAAAAATCTCGACAAAAGACTACCTTCAATAATGACAAGGCTACCATCCATTGGAGTAACAAAGATATCGACAACAGACTACCTTCCATAATTACAAGGCTACCATCCATTGGAGTAACAAAAATATCAACAAGAGACTACCTTCCATAATGACAAGGCTACCATCCATTAGAGTAACAAAAATCAGGACAACAGACTACCTTCCATAATGACAAGGTTACCATCCATTGGAGTAACCAAAATATCGTCAATAGATTATCTTCCATAATGACAAGGGTATAATCCATTGGAGTAAAAAATATCTCGACAACAGACTACCTTCCATAATGACAAGTCTACCATCCATTGGAGTAACAAAAATCGGGACAACAGACTACCTACCATAATGACAAGGCTACCATCCATTGCAATAACAAAAATGTTAACAAGAGACTACCTTCCATAATGAAAAGGCGACAATCCATTGGAGTAACATAAATCAGGACAACAGACTACCTTCCATAATGACAAGGCTACCATCCATTGAAATAAAAAAAATCTCGACAATAGACTACCTTCTATAATGACAAGTCTACCATCCATTGGTGTAACAAAGATATTGACAACATATTACCTTCAATAATGACAAGGCTACCATCCATTGAGGTAACGAAAATCTCGACAACAGACTACCTTCCATAATGATAACGCTACCATCCATTGGAATAACAAATATCTCGACAATAGACTACCTTCCATAATGACAAGGCTACCATCCAATGGAGTAACAAAAATCTCAACAACAGACTACCTTCCATAATGACAAGGTTACCATCCATTGGAGTAACAAAAATATCGACAATGGACTATCTTCCATAATGACAAGGGTACAATCCATTGGAGTAAAAAAAATCTCGACAACAGACTACCTTCCAGAATGACAAGTCTACCATCCATTGGAGTAACAAAAATGTGAACAACAAACTAACTTCCATAATGACAAGGCTACCATATATTGGAGTAACAGAAATCACAACGACAAACTACCTTCCATAATGACAAGACTACCATCCATTAGAGTAACAAAAATCGGGACAACAGACTACCTTCCATAATGACAAGGATACTATCCATTGGAGTAACAAAAATATCAACAAGAGACTACCTTCCATAATGACAAGGCTACCATCCATTAGAGTAACAAAAATCTCGACAAAAGACTACCTTCCATATTGACAAGTCTACCATCCATTGGAGTAACAAAAATCACAAGGACAAACTACCTTTCATAATGACAAGGCTACCATTCATTGGAGTAACAAAAATCTCGACAACAGACTATCTTCCATAATGACAAGGCTACCATCCATTTGAGTAACAAAGATATCGGCAACATAGTACTTTCCGTAATGAAAATGCTACCATCCATTGGAGTAACAAAAATCACGACAACAAACTACCTTCCATAATGACAAGGCTACCATCCACTGGAATAACAAAAATCTCGACAATAGACTACCTTATATAATGACAAGTCTACCATCCATTGGAGTAACAAAGATATTGACAACATACTACCTTCCATAATGACAAGGCTACCATCCATTGAGGTAACGAAAATCACGACAACAGACTACCTTCCATAATGATAATGCTACCATCCATTGGAATAACAAATATCTCGACAATAGACTACCTTCCGTAATGACAAGGCTACCATCCAATGGAGTAACAAAAATCTCAACAACAGACTACATTCCATAATGACAATGTTACCATCCATTGGAGTAACAAAAATATCGACAATAGACTATCTTCCATAATGACAAGGGTACAATCCATTGGAGTAAAAAAAATCTCGACAACAGACTACCTTCCAGAATGACAAGTCTACCATCCATTAGAGTAACAAAAATATGAACAACAGACTAACTTCCATAATGACAAGGCTACCATATATTGGAGTAACATAAATCACAATGACAGACTACCTTCCATAATGACAAGACTACCATCCATTAGAGTAACAAAAATCGGGACAACAGACTACCTTCCATAATGACAAGGATACTATCCATTGGAGTAACAAAAATATCAACAAGAGACTACATTCCATAATGACAAGGCTACCATCCATTGGGGTAACAAAAATATCGACAAGAGACTACATTCCATAATGACAAGGCTACCATCCATTGAGGTAACGAAAATCACGACAACAGACTACCTTCCATAATGATAATGCTACCATCCATTGGAATAACAAATATCTCGACAATAGACTACCTTCCGTAATGACAAGGCTACCATCCAATGGAGTAACAAAAATCTCAACAACAGACTACCTTCCATAATGACAGGGTTACCATCCATTGGAGTAACAAAAATATCGACAATGGACTATCTTCCATAATGAATAGGGTACCATATATTAGAGTAACAGAAATCACAACGACAGACTACCTTCCATAATGACAAGGCTACCATCCATTAGAGTAACAAAAATCGGGACAACAGACTACCTTCCATAATGACAAGGATACTATCCATTGTAGTAACAAAAATATCAACAAGAGACTACCTTCCATAATGACAAGGCTACCATCCATTGGAGTAACAAAAATCTCGACAAAAGACTACCTTCCATATTGACAAGTCTACCATCCATTGGAGTAACAGAAATCACAAGGACATACTACCTTTCATAATGACAAGGCTATCATCCATTGGAGTTACAAAAATATCAATAAGAGACTACCTTCCATAATGACAAGGCTACCATCCAATGGAGTAAGAAAAATATCGGCAATAGACTATCTTCCATAATGACAAGGGTACAATCCATTGGAGTAAAAAAAATATCGACAACTGACTACCTTCCAGAATGACAAGTCTACCATCCATTAGAGTAACAAAAATATGAACAACAAACTAACTTCCATAATGACAAGGCTACCATATATTGGAGTAACATAAATCACAATGACAGACTACCTTCCATAATGACAAGACTACCATCCATTAGAGTAACAAAAATCGGGACAACAGACTACCTTCCATAATGACAAGGATACTATCCATTGGAGTAACAAAAATATCAACAAGAGACTACCTTCCATAATGACAAGGCTACCATCCATTGGGGTAACAAAAATATCGACAAAAGACTACCTTCCATATTGACAAGTCTACCATCCATTGGAGTAACAGAAATCACAAGGACATACTACCTTTCATAATGACAAGGGTACCATCCATTGGAGTAAAAAAAATATCAATAAGAAACTACCTTCCATAATGACAAGGCTACCATCCATTGGAGTAACAAAAATCTCGACAATAGACTACCTTCTATAATGACAAGCCTACCATCCATTTGAGTAAAAAGATATCGGCAACATAGTACTTTCCATAATGAAATTGCTACCATCCATTGGAGTAACAAAAATCACGACAACAGACTACCTTCCATAATGACAAGGCTACCATCCATTGGAATAACAAAAATCTCGACAATAGACTACCTTATATAATGATAATGCTACCATCCATTGGAATAACAAAGATATTGACAACATACTACCTTCCATAATGACAAGGCTACCATCCATTGAGGTAACGAAAATCACGACAACAGACTACCTTCCATAATGATAATGCTACCATCCATTGGAATAACAAATATCTCGACAATAGACTACCTTCCGTAATGACAAGGCTACCATCCAATGGAGTAACAAAAATCTCAACAACAAACTACATTCCATAATGACAAAGTTACCATCCATTGGAGTAACAAAAATATCGACAATGGACTATCTTCCATAATGAATAGGGTACCATATATTAGAGTAACAGAAATCACAACGACAGACTACCTTCCATAATGACAAGGCTACCATCCATTAGAGTAACAAAAATCGGGACAACAGACTACCTTCCATAATGACAAGGATACTATCCATTGGAGTAACAAAAATATCAACAAGAGACTACCTTCCATAATGACAAGGCTACCATCCATTAGAGTAACAAAAATCTCGACAAAAGACTACCTTCCATATTGACAAGTCTACCATCCATTTGAGTAACAAATATATCGGCAACATAGTACTTTCCATAATGAAATTGCTACCATCCATTGGAGTAACAAAAATCACGACAACAGACTACCTTCCTTAATGACAAGGCTACCATCCATTGGAATAGCAAAAATCTCGACAATAGACTACCTTATATAATGACAAGTCTACCATCCATTGGAGTAACAAAGATATTGACAACATACTACCTTCCATAATGACAAGGCTACCATCCGTTGAGGTAACGAAAATCTCGACAACAAACTACCTTCCATAATAATAATGTTACCATCCATTGGAATAACAAATATCTCGACAATAGACTACCTTCCATAATGACAAGGCTACCATCCTATGGAGTAACAAAAATCTCAACAACAAACTACCTTCCATAATGACACGGTTACCATCCATTGGAGTAACAAAAATATCGACAATAGACTATCTTCC
Organism: Vicia faba; assembly: GCA_948472305.1. Taxonomy (NCBI): domain Eukaryota; kingdom Viridiplantae; phylum Streptophyta; class Magnoliopsida; order Fabales; family Fabaceae; genus Vicia; species Vicia faba. The sequence goes on along the minus strand of OX451739.1, from coordinate 581,832,387 downwards.
ATAATGACAAGGCTACCATCCATTGGAGTAACAAAAATATGAACAACAGACTAACTTCCATAATGACAAGGCTACCATATATTGGAGTAACAGAAATCACAATGACAGACTACCATCCATAATGACAAGACTACCATCCATTAGAGTAAAAAAATCGGGACAACAGACTACCTTCCATAATGACAAGGATATTATCTATTGGAGTAACAAAAATATCAACAAGAGACTACCTTCCATAATGACAATGCTACCATCCATTGGAGTAACAAAAATCTCGACAAAAGACAACCTTCCATATTGACAAGTCTACCATCCATTGGAGTAACAGAAATCACAAGGACAGACTACCTTTCATAATGACAAGGCTACCATCCATTGGAGTAACAAAAATATCAATGAGAGACTACCTTCCATAATGACAAGGCTACCATCCATTGGAGTAATAAAAATCTCGACAACAGACTACCTTCCATAATTACAAGGCTACCATCCGTTTGAGTAACAAAGATATCGACAACATAGTACTTTCCATAATGAAAAGGCTACAATCCATTGGAGTAACAAAAATCATGACAACATACTACCTTCCATAATTATAAGGATACCATCCATTGGAGTAACAAAAATATCAACAAGAGACTACCTTACATAATGACAAGGCTAACATCCATTGTAGTAATAAAAATCTCGAAAAAAGACTACCTTCAATAATGACAAGGCTACCATCCATTGGAGTAACAAAGATATCGACAACAGACTACCTTCCATAATGATAAGGCTACAATCCATTGGAGTTACAAAAATATCAACAAGAGACTACCTTCCATAATGACAAGGCTACCATCCATTAGAGTAACAAAAATTGGGACAACAAACTACCTACCATAATGACAAGGCTACCATCCATTGGAATAACAAAAATGTTAACAAGAGACTACCTTCCATATTGACAAGGCTACCATCCATTAGAGTAACAAAAATCGAGACAACAGACTACCTACCATAATGACAAGGCTACCATCCATTGTAATAACAAAAATGTTAACAAGAGACTACCTTCCATAATGACAAGGCTAGCATCCATTAGAGTAACAAAAATTGGGACAACAGACTACCTACCATAATGACAAGGCTACCATCCATTGGAATAACAAAAATGTTAACAAGAGACTACCTTCCATAATGAAAAGGCGACAATCCATTAGAGTAACATAAATCAGGACAACAGACTACCGTCCATAATGACAAGGCTACCATCCATTGGAATAAAAAAAATATCGATAATAGACTACCTTCTATAATGACAAGTCTACCATCCATTGGTGTAACAAAGATATTGACAACATACTACCTTCCATAATGACAAGGCTACCATCCATTGAGGTAACAAAAATCTCGACAACAGACAACCTTCCATAATGATAACGCTACCATCCATTGGAATAACAAATATCTCGACAAGAGACTACCTTCCATAATGATAGGGTTACCATCCATTGGAGTAAAAAAAATATCGACAATGGAGTATCTTCCATAATGAAAAGGGTACCATATATTGGAGTAACAGAAATCACAACGACAGACTACCTTCCATAATGACAAGGCTACCATCCATTAGAGTAACAAAAATCGGGACAAAAGACTACCTTCCATAATGACAAGGATACTATCCATTGTAGTAACAAAAATATCAACAAGAGACTACCTTCCATAATGACAAGGCTACCATCCATTGGAGTAACAAAAATCTCGACAAAAGACTACCTTCCATATTGACAAGTCTACCATCCATTGGAGTAGCAGAAATCACAAGGACATACTACCTTTCATAATGACAAGGCTACCATCCATTGGAGTAACAAAAATATCAATAAGAGACTACCTTCCATAATGACAAGGCTACCATCCATTGGAGTAACAGAAATATCGACAATAGACTATCTTCCATAATGCCAAGGGTACAATCCATTGGAGTAAAAAAAATCTCGACAACAGACTACCTTCCAGAATGACAAGTCTACCATCCATTAGAGTAACAAAAATATGAACAACAAACTAACTTCCATAATGACAAGGCTACCATATATTGGAGTAACATAAATCACAATGACAGACTACCTTCCATAATGACAAGACTACCATCCATTAGAGTAACAAAAATCGGGACAACAGACTACCTTCCATAATGACAAGGATACTATCCATCGGAGTAACAAAAATATCAACAAGAGACTACCTTCCATAATGACAAGGCTACCATCCATTGGAGTAACAAAAATATCGACAAAAGACTACCTTCCATATTGACAAGTCTACCATCCATTGGAGTAACATAAATCACAAGGACAGACTACCTTTCATAATGACAAGGCTACCATCCATTGGAGTAACAAAAATATCAATAAGAGACTACCTTCCATAATGACAAGGCTACCATCCATTGGAGTAACAAAAATCTCGACAACAGACTACCTTCCATAATGACAAGCCTACCATCCATTTGAGTAACAAAGATATCGGCAACATAGTACTTTCCATAATGAAATTGCTACCATCCATTGGAGTAACAAAAATCACGACAACAGACTACCTTCCATAATGACAAGGCTACCATCCATTGGAATAACAAAAATCTCGACAATAGACTACCTTATATAATGACAAGTCTACCATCCATTGGAGTAACAAAGATATTGACAACATACTACCTTCCATAATGACAAGGCTACCATCCATTGAGGTAACGAAAAACTCGACAATAGACTACCTTCCATAATGACAAGGCTACCATCCATTGAGGTAACAAAAATATCGATAACAGACTACCTTCCATAATGATAACGCTACCATCCATTGGAATAACAAATATCTCGACAATAGACTACCTTCCATAATGACAAGGCTACCATCCAATGGAGTAACAAAAATCTCAACAACAGACTACCTTCCATAATGACAAGGTTACCATCCATTGGAGTAACAAAAATCTGAACAACAGACTAACTTCCATAATGACAAGGCTAGCATATATTGGAGTAACAGAAATCACAATGACAGACTACCTTCGATAATGACAAGACTACCATCAATTAGAGTAACAAAAATCGGGACAACAGGCTACCTTCCATAATGACAAGGATACCATCCATTGGAGTAACAAAAATATCAACAAGAGACTACCTTCCATAATGACAAGCCTACCATCCATTGGAGTAACAAAAATCTCGACAAAAGACTACCTTCCATATTGACAAGTCTACCATCCATTGGAGTAACAGAAATCACAAGGACATACTACCTTTCATAATGACAAGGCTACCATCCATTGGAGTAACAAAAATATCAATAAGAGACTACCTTCCATAATGACAAGGCTACCATCCATTGGAGTAACAAAAATCTCGACAACAGACTACCTTCCATAATGACAAGGCTACCATCCATTTGAGTAACAAAGATAACGGCAACATAGTACTTTCCATAATGAAAAGGCTACCATCCATTGGAGTAACAAAAATCATGACAACATACTACCTTCCATAATGATAAGGATACCATCCATTGGAGTAACAAAAATATCAACAAGAGACTACCTTACATAATGACAAGGCTACCATCCATTGTAGTAATAAAAATCTCGAAAAAAGACTACCTTCAATAATGACAAGGCTACCATCCATTGGAGTAACAAAGATATCGACAACAGACTAACTTCCATAATGACAAGGCTACCATCCATTAGAGTTACAAAAATATCAACAAGAGACTACCATCCATAATGATAAGGCTACCATCCATTAGAGTAACAAAAATTGGGACAGCAAACTACCTACTATAATGACAAGGCTACCATCCATTGGAATAACAAAAATGTTAACAAGAGACTACCTTCCATATTGACAAGGCTACCATCCATTAGAGTAACAAAAATCGGGACAACAGAGTACCTACCATAATGACAAGGCTACCATCCATTGGAATAACAAAAATGTTAACAAGAAACTACCTTCCATAATGACAAGGCTACAATCCATTGGAGTAACAAAAATCTCGACAACATACTACCTTCCATAATGACAAGTCTACCATCCGTTGGAGTAACAATGATATTGACAACATAATACCTTCCATAATGACAAGGCTATCATCCATTGAGGTAACGAAAATCTCGACAACATACTACCTTCCATAATGATAATGCTACCATCCATTAGAATAACAAATATCTCGACAATAGACTACCTTCCATAATGACAAGGCTACCATCCAATGGAGTAACAAAAATTTCAACAACCGACTACCTTCCATAATGACAAGGATACCATCCATTGAGTAACAAAAATATCGACAATAGACTATCTTCCATAATGACAAGGGTACAATCCATTGGAGAAAAGAAAATCTCGACAACAGACTACCTTCCAAAATGATAACGCTACCATCCATTGGAATAACAAATATCTCGACAATAGACTACCTTCCATAATGACAAGGCTACCATCCATTGGAGTAACAGAAATCACAACGACAAACTACCTTCCATAATGACAAGACTATCATCTATTAGAGTAACAAAAATGGAGACAACAGACTACCTTCCATAATGACAAGGATACCATCCATTGGAGTAACAAAAATATAACCAAGAGACTACCTTACATAATGACAAGGCTACCATCCATTGTAGTAATAAAAATCTCGAAAAAAGACTACCTTCAATAATGACAAGGCTACCATCCATTGGAGTAACAAAGATATCGACAACAGACTAACTTCCATAATGACAAGGCTACCATCCATTGGAGTTACAAAAATATCAACAAGAGACTACCTTCCTTATTGACAAGGCTACCATCCATTAGAGTAACAAAAATTGGGACAACAAACTACCTACCATAATGACAAGGCTACAATCCATTCGAATAACAAAAATGTTAACAGGAGACTACCTTCCATATTGACAAGGCTACCATCCATTAGAGTAACAAAAATCGGGACAACAGACTACCTATCATAATGACAAGGCTACCATCCATTGGAATAACAAAAATGTTAACAAGAAACTACCTTCCATAATGACAAGGCTACAATCCATTGGAGGAACAAAAATCACGACAACAGACTACCTTCCAAATTGACAAGGCTACCATCCATTGGAATAACAAAAATCTCGACAACAGACTACCTTCCATAATGACAAGTCTACCATCCGTTGGAGTAACAATGATATTGACAACATAATACCTTCCATAATGACAAGGCTATCATCCATTGAGGTAACATACTACCTTCCATAATGATAACGCTACCATCCATTGGAATAACAAATATCTCGACAATAGACTACCTTCCATAATGACAAGGCTACCATCCAATGGAGTAACAAAAATCTCAACAACAGACTACCTTCCATAATGACAAGGATACCATCCATTGAGTAACAAAAATATCGACAATAGACTATCTTCCATAATGACAAGGGTACAATCCATTGGAGAATAAAAAATCTCGACAACAGACTACCTTCCATAATTACAAGTCTACCATCCATTAGAGTAACGAAAATATCGACAACAGACTACCTTCAAAAATGATAACGCTACCATCCATTGGAATAACAAATATCTCGACAATAGACTACCTTCCATAATGACAAGGCTACCATCCAATGGAGTAACAAAAATCTCAACAACAGACTACCTTCCATAATGACAAGGATACCATCGATTGGAGTAACAAAAATCTGAACAACAAACTAACTTCCATAATGACAAGGCTACCATCCATTTGAGTAACATAAATCACAACGAAAGACTACCTTTCATAATGACAAGACTACCATCCATTAGAGTAACAAAAATTGGTACAACAGACTACCCTCCATAATGACAAGGATACCATCCATTGGACTAACAAAAATATCAACAAGAGACTACCTTCCATGATGAAAAGACTACCATCCATTAGAGTAACAAAAATCTCGACAAAAGACTACCTTCCATATTGACAAGTCTACCATCCATTGGAGTAACAGAAATCACAAGGACAAACTACCTTTCATAATGACAAGGCTATCAGCCATTGGAGTAACAAAAATATCAACAAGAGACTACCTTCCATAATGACAAGGCTACCATCCATTGGAGTAACAAAAATCTCGACAACAGACTACCTTCCATAATGACAAGGCTACCATCAATTGGAATAACAAATATCTCGACAATAGACTACCTTCCATAATGACAAGGCTACCATCTAATGGAGTAACAAATATCTCAACAACAGACTACCTTCCATAATGACAAGGTTACCATCCATTGGAGTAACAGAAATCACAACGAAAAACTACCTTCCATAATGACAAGACTATCATCTATTAGAGTAACAAAAATCGGGACAACAGACTACCCTCCATAATGACAAGGATACCATCCATCTGAGTAACAAAAATATAAACAAGAGACTACCTTCCATAATGACAAGGCTACCATTAATTGGAGTAACAAAAATCTCGACAAAAGACTACCTTCCATATTGACAAGTCTACCATCCATTGGAGTAACAGAAATCACGAGGACAAACTACCTTTCATAATGACAAGGCTACCATCCATTGGAGTAACAAAGATATAAACAAGAGACTACCTTCCATAATGACAAGGCTACCATCTATTGGAGTAACAAAAATCTCGACAACAGACTAGCTTCCATAATGACAAGGCTACCATCCATTTCAGTAACAAAGATATCGTCAACATAGTACTTTCCATAATGAAAAGGCTACCATCCATTGGAGTAACAAAAATCATGACAACAAGGATACCATCCATTGGAGTAACAAAAATATCAACAAGAGACTACCTTCCATAATGACAAGGCTACGATCCATCGGATTAACAAAGATATCGACAACAGACTACCTTCTATAATGACAAGGCTACCTTCCATTGGAGTAACAAAAATCACGACACCAGACTCCCTTCCATAATGACAAGGCTACCATCCATTGGAATAACAAAAATCTCGACAACAGACTACCTTCCATAATGATAAGTCTACCATCCATTGGAGTAACAAAGATATTGACAACATACTACCTTCCATAATGACAAGGCTACCATCCATTGAGGTAATGAAAATCTTGACAACAGACTACCTTCCATAATGATAACGCTACCATCCATTGGAATAACAAATATCTCGACAATAGACTACCTTCCATAATGACAAGGCTACCATCCAATGGAGTAACAAATATCTCAACAACAGACTACCTTCCATAATGACAAGGTTACCATCCATTGGAGTAACAAAAATCTAAACAACAAACTAACTTCCATAATGACAAGGCTACCATCCATTGGAGTAACATAAATCACAACGATGGACTACCTTCCATAATGAAAGGACTACCATCCCTTAGAGTAACAAAAATCGGGACAACAGACTACCTTCCATAATGAGAATGATACCATCCATTGGAGTAACAAAAATATCAACAAGAGACTACCTTCCATAATGACTAGGCTACCATCGATTGGAGTAACAAAAATATCGACAAAAGTCTACCTTTCATATTGACAAGTATACCATCCATTGGAGTAACAGAAATCAAAAGGACAAACTACCTTTCATAATGACAAGGATACCATCCATTGGAGTAACAAAAATATCAACAAGAGACTACCTTCCATAATTAAAAGGATACCATCCATTAGAGTAACAAAAATATCGACAAAAGACTACCTTCCATATTGACAAGTCTACCATCAATTGGAGTAACAGAAATAAAAAGGACAAACTACCTTCCATAATGACAAGGCTACGATCCATCGGATTAACAAAGATATCGACAACAGACTACCTTCTATAATGACAAGGCTACCTTCCATTGGAGTAACAAAAATCACGACACCAGACTCCCTTCCATAATGACAAGGCTACCATCCATTGGAATAACAAAAATCTCGACAACAGACTACCTTCCATAATGATAAGTCTACCATCCATTGGAGTAACAAAGATATTGACAACATACTACCTTCCATAATGACAAGGCTACCATCCATTGAGGTAATGAAAATCTTGACAACAGACTACCTTCCATAATGATAACGCTACCATCCATTGGAATAACAAATATCTCGACAATAGACTACCTTCCATAATGACAAGGCTACCATCCAATGGAGTAACAAATATCTCAACAACAGACTACCTTCCATAATGACAAGGTTACCATCCATTGGAGTAACAAAAATCTAAACAACAAACTAACTTCCATAATGACAAGGCTACCATCCATTGGAGTAACATAAATCACAACGATGGACTACCTTCCATAATGAAAGGACTACCATCCCTTAGAGTAACAAAAATCGGGACAACAGACTACCTTCCATAATGAGAATGATACCATCCATTGGAGTAACAAAAATATCAACAAGAGACTACCTTCCATAATGACTAGGCTACCATCGATTGGAGTAACAAAAATATCGACAAAAGTCTACCTTTCATATTGACAAGTATACCATCCATTGGAGTAACAGAAATCAAAAGGACAAACTACCTTTCATAATGACAAGGATACCATCCATTGGAGTAACAAAAATATCAACAAGAGACTACCTTCCATAATTAAAAGGATACCATCCATTAGAGTAACAAAAATATCGACAAAAGACTACCTTCCATATTGACAAGTCTACCATCAATTGGAGTAACAGAAATAAAAAGGACAAACTACCTTCCATAATGACAAGGCTACCATCCATTGGAGTAACAAAAATCTCGACAACAGACTACCTTACATAATGACAAGGCTACCATCAATTGGAATAACAAATATCTCGACAATAGACTACCTTCCATAATGACAAGGCTACCATCTAATGGAGTAACAAATATGTCAACAACAGACTACCTTCCATAATGACAAGGTTACCATCCATTGGAGTAACAGAAATCACAACGAAAAACTACCTTCCATAATGACAAGACTATCATCTATTAGAGTAACAAAAATCGGGACAACAGACTACCCTCCATAATGACAAGGATACCATCCATCTGAGTAACAAAAATATAAACAAGAGACTACCTTCCATAATGACAAGGCTACCATTAATTGGAGTAACAAAAATCTCGACAAAAGACTACCTTCCATATTGACAAGTCTACCATCCATTGGAGTAACAGAAATCACCAGGACAAACTACCTTTCATAATGACAAGGCTACCATCCATTGGAGTAACAAAGATATAAACAAGAGACTACCTTCCATAATGACAAGGCTACCATCTATTGGAGTAACAAAAATCTCGACAACAGACTACCTTCCATAATGACAAGGCTACCATCCATTTCAGTAACAAAGATATCGTCAACATAGTACTTTCCATAATGAAAAGGCTACCATCCATTGGAGTAACAAAAATCATGACAACAAGGATACCATCCATTGGAGTAACAAAAATATCAACAAGAGACTACCTTCCATAATGACAAGGCTACCATCCATTGGATTAACAAAGATATCAACAACAGACTACCTTCCATAATGACAAGGCTACCTTCCATTGGAGTAACAAAAATCACGACAACAGACTCCCTTCCATAATGACAAAGCTACCATCCATTGGAATAACAAAAATCTCGAAAATAGACTACCTTCCATAATGATAAGTCTACCATCCATTGGAGTAACAAAGATATTGACAACATACTACCTTCCATAATGACAAGGCTACCATCCATTGAGGTAATGAAAATCTTGACAACATACTACCTTCCATAATGATAACGCTACCATCCATTGGAATAACAAATATCTCGACAATAGACTACCTTCCATAATGACAAGGCTACCATCCAATGGAGTAACAAATATCTCAACAACAGACTACCTTCCATAATGACAAGGTTACCATCCATTGGAGTAACAAAAATCTAAACAACAAACTAACTTCCATAATGACAAGGCTACCATCCATTGGAGTAACATAAATCACAACGATGGACTACCTTCCATAATGAAAGGACTACCATCCCTTAGAGTAACAAAAATCGGGACAACAGACTACCTTCCATAATGAGAATGATACCATCCATTGGAGTAACAAAAATATCAACAAGAGACTACCTTCCATAATGACTAGGCTACCATCGATTGGAGTAACAAAAATCTCGACAAAAGACTACCTTTCATATTGACAAGTATACCATCCATTGGAGTAACAGAAATCAAAAGGACAAACTACCTTTCATAATGACAAGGATACCATCCATTGGAGTAACAAAAATATCAACAAGAGACTACCTTCCATAATAAAAAGGATACCATCCATTAGAGTAACAAAAATATCGAAAAAAGACTACCTTCCATATTGACAAGTCTACCATCAATTGGAGTAACAGAAATAAAAAGGACAAACTACCTTCCATAATGACAAGGTTACCATTCATTGGAATAACAAAAATATCAACAAGAGACTACCTTCAACAATGACAAGGCTACCATCCATTGGAGTAACAAAAATCTCGACAAGAGACTACCTTCCATAATGACAAGGCTACCGTCCATTAGAGTAACGAAAATCAGGACAACAGACTACCTACCATAATGACAAGGCTACCATCCATTGGAATAACAAAAATGTTAACAAGAGACTACCTTCCATAATGACAAGGCTACCATCCATTGGAGTAACAAAGATATCGACAACATACTACCTTCCATAATGACAAGGCTACAATCCATTGGAATAATGAAAATCTCGACAACAGACTACCTTGCATAATGAGAAGGCTACCATCCATTGGAATAACAAAAATCTCGACAACAGACTACCTACCATAATGACAAGTCTACCATCCATTGGAGTAACAAAGATATTGATATCATACTACCTTCCATAATGACAAGGCTACCATCCATTGGAGTAACGAAAATATCGACAACAGACTACATTCCAAAATGATAACGCTACCATCCATTGGAATAACAAATATCTCGACAATAGACTACCTTCCATAATGACAAGGCTACCATCCAATGGAGTAACAAAAATCTCAACAACAAACTACCTTCCATAATGACAAGGTTACCATCCATTGGAGTAACGAAAATATCGAGAATAGACTATCTTCTATAATGACAAGGGTACAATCCATTGGAGTAAAAAAAATCTCGACAACAGACTACCTTCCATAATGACAAGTCTACCATCGATTGGAGTAACAAAAATCTGAACAACAAACTAACTTCCATAATGACAAGGCTACCATCCATTGGAGTAACATAAATCACAACGAAAGACTACCTTTCATAATGACAAGACTACCATCCATTAGAGTAACAAAAATTGGTACAACAGACTACCCTCCATAATGACAAGGATACCATCCATTGGACTAACAAAAATATCAACAAGAGACTACCTTCCATGATGAAAAGGCTACCATCCATTAGAGTAACAAAAATATCGACAAAAGACTACCTTCCATATTGACAAGTCTACCATCCATTGGAGTAACAGAAATCACAAGGACAAACTACCTTTCATAATGACAAGGCTATCAGCCATTGGAGTAACAAAAATATCAACAAGAGACTACCTTCCATAATGACAAGGCTACCATCCATTGGAGTAACAAAAATCTCGACAACAGACTACCTTCCATAATGACAAGGCTACCATCAATTGGAATAACTAATATCTCGACAATAGACTACCTTCCATAATGACAAGGCTACCATCCAATGGAGTAACAAATATCTCAACAACAGACTACCTTCCATAATGACAAGGTTACCATCAATTGGAGTAACAGAAATCACAACGAAAAACTACCTTCCATAATGACAAGACTATCATCTATTAGAGTAACAAAAATCGGGACAACAGACTACCCTCCATAATGACAAGGATACCATCCATCTGAGTAACAAAAATATAAACAAGAGACTACCTTCCATAATGACAAGGCTACCATTAATTGGAGTAACAAAAATCTCGACAAAAGACTACCTTCCATATTGACAAGTCTACCATCCATTGGAATAACAGAAATCACGAGGACAATCTACCTTTCATAATGACAAGGCTACCATCCTTTGGAGTAACAAAGATATAAACAAGAGACGACCTTCCATAATGACAAGGCTACCATCTATTGGAGTAAGAAAAATCTCGACAACAGACTACCTTCCATAATGACAAGGCTACCATCCATTTCAATAACAAAGATATCGACAACATAGTACCTTCCATAATGAAAAGGCTACCATCCATTGGAGTAACAAAAATCATGACAACATAATACCATCCATCATGACAAGGATACCATCCATTGAGGTACCGAAAATCTCGACAACAGACTACCTTCCATAATGATAACGCTACCATCAATTGGAATAACAAATATCTCGACAATAGACTACCTTCCATAATGACAAGGCCACCATCCAATGGAGTAACAAATATCTCAAAAACAGACTACCTTCCATAATGACAAGGTTACCATCCATTGGAGTAACATAAATCACAACGAAAAACTACCTTCCATAATGACAAGACTATTATCTATTAGAGTAACAAAAATCGGGACAACAAATTACCTTCCATAATGACAAGGATACCATCCATTGGAGTAACAAAAATATAAACAAGAGACTACCTTCCATAATGACAAGGCTACCATCCATTGGAGTAACAAAAATCTCGACAAAAGACTACCTTCCATATTGACAAGTCTACCATCCATTGGAGTAACAGAAATCACGAGGACAAACTACCTTTCATAATGACAAGGCTACCATCCATTGGAGTAACAAAAATATCAACAAGAGACTACCATAATGACAAGGCTACCATCCATTGGAGTAACAAAAATCTTGACAACAGACTACCTTCCATAATGACAAGGCTACCATCCATTAGAGTAACAAAAATCTCGACAAAAGACTACCTTCCATATTGACAAGTCTACCATCCATTGGAGTAACAGAAATCACAAGGACAAACTACCTTTCATAATGACAAGGCTATCAGCCATTGGAGTAACAAAAATATCAACAAGAGACTACCTTCCATAATGACAAGGCTACCATCCATTGGAGTAACAAAAATCTCGACAACAGACTACCTTCCATAATGACAAGGCTACCATCAATTGGAATAACTAATATCTCGACAATAGACTACCTTCCATAATGACAAGGCTACCATCCAATGGAGTAACAAATATCTCAACAACAGACTACCTTCCATAATGACAAGGTTACCATCCATTGGAGTAACAGAAATCACAACGAAAAACTACCTTCCATAATGACAAGACTATCATCTATTAGAGTAACAAAAATCGGGACAACAGACTACCCTCCATAATGACAAGGATACCATCCATCTGAGTAACAAAAATATAAACAAGAGACTACCTTCCATAATGACAAGGCTACCATTAATTGGAGTAACAAAAATCTCGACAAAAGACTACCTTCCATATTGACAAGTCTACCATCCATTGGAATAACAGAAATCACGAGGACAATCTACCTTTCATAATGACAAGGCTACCATCCTTTGGAGTAACAAAGATATAAACAAGAGACGACCTTCCATAATGACAAGGCTACCATCTATTGGAGTAAGAAAAATCTCGACAACAGACTACCTTCCATAATGACAAGGCTACCATCCATTTCAATAACAAAGATATCGACAACATAGTACCTTCCATAATGAAAAGGCTACCATCCATTGGAGTAACAAAAATCATGACAACATAATACCATCCATCATGACAAGGATACCATCCATTGAGGTACCGAAAATCTCGACAACAGACTACCTTCCATAATGATAACGCTACCATCAATTGGAATAACAAATATCTCGACAATAGACTACCTTCCATAATGACAAGGCCACCATCCAATGGAGTAACAAATATCTCAAAAACAGACTACCTTCCATAATGACAAGGTTACCATCCATTGGAGTAACAGAAATCACAACGAAAAACTACCTTCCATAATGACAAGACTATCATCTATTAGAGTAACAAAAATCGGGACAACAGATTACCTTCCATAATGACAAGGATACCATCCATTGGAGTAACAAAAATATAAACAAGAGACTACCTTCCATAATGACAAGGCTACCATCCATTGGAGTAACAAAAATCTCGACAAAAGACTACCTTCCATATTGACAAGTCTACCATCCATTGGAGTAACAGAAATCACGAGGACAAACTACCTTTCATAATGACAAGGCTACCATCCATTGGAGTAACAAAAATATCAACAAGAGACTACCATAATGACAAGGCTACCATCCATTGGAGTAACAAAAATCTTGACAACAGACTACCTTCCATAATGACAAGGCTACCATCCATTAGAGTAACAAAAATCTCGACAAAAGACTACCTTCCATATTGACAAGTCTACCATCCATTGGAGTAACAGAAATCACAAGGACAAACTACCTTTCATAATGACAAGGCTATCAGCCATTGGAGTAACAAAAATATCAACAAGAGACTACCTTCCATAATGACAAGGCTACCATCCATTGGAGTAACAAAAATCTCGACAACAGACTACCTTCCATAATGACAAGGCTACCATCCATTGGAATAACTAATATCTCGACAATAGACTACCTTCCATAATGACAAGGCTACCATCCAATGGAGTAACAAATATCTCAACAACAGACTACCTTCCATAATGACAAGGTTACCATCCATTGGAGTAACAGAAATCACAATGAAAAACTACCTTCCATAATGACAAGACTATCATCTATTAGAGTAACAAAAATCGGGACAACAGACTACCCTCCATAATGACAAGGATACCATCCATCTGAGTAACAAAAATATAAACAAGAGACTACCTTCCATAATGACAAGGCTACCATTAATTGGAGTAACAAAAATCTCGACAAAAGACTACCTTCCATATTGACAAGTCTACCATCCATTGGAATAACAGAAATCACGAGGACAATCTACCTTTCATAATGACAAGGCTACCATCCTTTGGAGTAACAAAGATATAAACAAGAGACGACCTTCCATAATGACAAGGCTACCATCTATTGGAGTAAGAAAAATCTCGACAACAGACTACCTTCCATAATGACAAGGCTACCATCCATTTCAATAACAAAGATATCGACAACATAGTACCTTCCATAATGAAAAGGCTACCATCCATTGGAGTAACAAAAATCATGACAACATAATACCATCCATCATGACAAGGATACCATCCATTGAGGTACCGAAAATCTCGACAACAGACTACCTTCCATAATGATAACGCTACCATCAATTGGAATAACAAATATCTCGACAATAGACTACCTTCCATAATGACAAGGCCACCATCCAATGGAGTAACAAATATCTCAAAAACAGACTACCTTCCATAATGACAAGGTTACCATCCATTGGAGTAACAGAAATCACAACGAAAAACTACCTTCCATAATGACAAGACTATCATCTATTAGAGTAACAAAAATCGGGACAACAGATTACCTTCCATAATGACAAGGATACCATCCATTGGAGTAACAAAAATATAAACAAGAGACTACCTTCCATAATGACAAGGCTACCATCCATTGGAGTAACAAAAATCTCGACAAAAGACTACCTTCCATATTGACAAGTCTACCATCCATTGGAGTAACAGAAATCACGAGGACAAACTACCTTTCATAATGACAAGGCTACCATCCATTGGAGTAACAAAAATATCAACAAGAGACTACCATAATGACAAGGCTACCATCCATTGGAGTAACAAAAATCTTGACAACAGACTACCTTCCATAATGACAAGGCTACCATCCATTAGAGTAACAAAAATCTCGACAAAAGACTACCTTCCATATTGACAAGTCTACCATCCATTGGAGTAACAGAAATCACAAGGACAAACTACCTTTCATAATGACAAGGCTATCAGCCATTGGAGTAACAAAAATATCAACAAGAGACTACCTTCCATAATGACAAGGCTACCATCCATTGGAGTAACAAAAATCTCGACAACAGACTACCTTCCATAATGACAAGGCTACCATCAATTGGAATAACTAATATCTCGACAATAGACTACCTTCCATAATGACAAGGCTACCATCCAATGGCGTAACAAATATCTCAACAACAGACTACCTTCCATAATGACAAGGTTACCATCCATTGGAGTAACAGAAATCACAACGAAAAACTACCTTCCATAATGACAAGACTATCATCTATTAGAGTAACAAAAATCGGGACAACAGACTACCCTCCATAATGACAAGGATACCATCCATCTGAGTAACAAAAATATAAACAAGAGACTACCTTCCATAATGACAAGGCTACCATTAATTGGAGTAACAAAAATCTCGACAAAAGACTACCTTCCATATTGACAAGTCTACCATCCATTGGAATAACAGAAATCACGAGGACAATCTACCTTTCATAATGACACGGCTACCATCCTTTGGAGTAACAAAGATATAAACAAGAGACGACCTTCCATAATGACAAGGCTACCATCTATTGGAGTAAGAAAAATCTCGACAACAGACTACCTTCCATAATGACAAGGCTACCATCCATTTCAATAACAAAGATATCGACAACATAGTACCTTCCATAATGAAAAGGCTACCATCCATTGGAGTAACAAAAATCATGACAACATAATACCATCCATCATGACAAGGATACCATCCATTGAGGTACCGAAAATCTCGACAACAGACTACCTTCCATAATGATAACGCTACCATCAATTGGAATAACAAATATCTCGACAATAGACTACCTTCCATAATGACAAGGCCACCATCCAATGGAGTAACAAATATCTCAAAAACAGACTACCTTCCATAATGACAAGGTTACCATCCATTGGAGTAACAGAAATCACAACGAAAAACTACCTTCCATAATGACAAGACTATCATCTATTAGAGTAACAAAAATCGGGACAACAGATTACCTTCCATAATGACAAGGATACCATCCATTGGAGTAACAAAAATATAAACAAGAGACTACCTTCCATAATGACAAGGCTACCATCCATTGGAGTAACAAAAATCTCGACAAAAGACTACCTTCCATATTGACAAGTCTACCATCCATTGGAGTAACAGAAATCACGAGGACAAACTACCTTTCATAATGACAAGGCTACCATCCATTGGAGTAACAAAAATATCAACAAGAGACTACCATAATGACAAGGCTACCATCCATTGGAGTAACAAAAATCTCGACAACAGACTACCTTCAATAATGACAAGGCTACCATCCATTTCAGTAACAAAGATATCGACAACATAGTACTTTCCATAATGAAAAGGCTACCATCCATTGGAGTAACAAAAATCATGACAACAAGGATACCATCCATTGGAGTAACAAAAATATCAACAAGAGACTACCTTCCATAATGACAAGGCTACCATCCATTGGATTAACAAAGATATCGACAACAGACTACCTTCCATAATGACAAGGCTACCATCCATTGGAGTAACAAAAATATCAACAAGAGACTACCTTCCATAATGACAAGGCTACCATCCATTGGAATAACAAAAATCTCGACAACAAACTACCTTCCATAATGATAAGTCTACCATCCATTGGAGTAACAAAGATATTGACAACATACTACCTTCCATAATGACAAGGCTACCATCTATCGAGGTAACGAAAATCTCGACAATAGACTACCTTCCATAATGATAACGCTACCATCCATTGGAATAACAAATATCTCGACAATAGACTACCTTCCATAATGGCAAGGCTACCATCCATTGTAGTAACAAAAATCTCGACAAAAGACTACCTTCCGTAATGATAAGACTACCATACATTGGAGTAACAAAAATATAAATAAGAGACTACCTTCCATAATGACAAGGCTACCATCCATTGGAGTAACAAAAATCTCGACAAAAGACTACCTTCCATATTGACAAGTCTACCATCCATTGGAGTAACAGAAATCACGAGGACAGACTACCTTTCATAATGACAAGGCTACCATCCATTGGAGTAACAAAAATTTTAACAAGAGACTACCTTCCATAATGACAAGGCTACCATCCATTGGAGTAACAAAAATATCGACAACAGACTACCTTCCATAATGACAAGGCTACCATCCATTTCCGTAACAAAGATATCAACAACATAGTACCTTCCATAATGAAAAGGCTACCATCCATTGGAGTAACAAAAATCATGACAACATAATACCTTCCATCATGAAAAGGATACCATCCATTGAGGTACCGAAAATCTCGACAACATACTACCTTCCATAATGATAACGCCACCATCAATTGGAATAACAAATATCTCGACAATAGACTACCTTCCATAATGACAAGGCTACCATCCAATGGAGTAACAAATATCTCAACAACAGACTAACTTCCATAATGACAAGGCTACCATCCATTGGAGTAACATAAATCACAATGATGGACTACCTTCCATAATGACAAGACTATCATTTATTAGAGTAACAAAAATCAGGACAACAGACTACCTTCCATAATGACAAGGATACCATCCATTGGAGTAACAAAAATATAAACAAGAGACTACCTTCCATAATGACAAGGCTACCATCCATTGGAGTAACAAAAATCTCGACAAAAGACTACCTTCCATATTGACAAGTCTACCATCCATTGGAGTAACAGAAATCACGAGGACAAACTACCTTTCATAATGACAAGGCTACCATCCATTGGAGTAACAAAAATATCAACAACAGACTACCTTCCATAATGACAAGGCTACCATCCATTGGAATAACAAAAATCTCGACAACAGACAACCTTCCATAATGATAAGTCTACCATCCATTGGAGTAACAAGGATATTGACAACATACTACCTTCCATAATGACAAGGCTACCATCCATTGAGGTAATGAAAATCTTGACAACAGACTACCTTCCATAATGATAACGCTACCATCCATTGGAATAACAAATATCTCGACAATAGACTACCTTCCATAATGACAAGGCTACCATCCAATGGAGTAACAAATATCTCAACAACAAACTACCTTCCATAATGACAAGGTTACCATCCATTGGAGTAACAAATATCTAAACAACAAACTAACTTCCATAATGACAAGGTTACCATCCATTGGAGTAACATAAATCACAACGATGGACTACCTTCCATAATGAAAAGACTTCCATCCCTTAGAGTAACAAAAATCGGGATAACATACTACCTTCCATAATGAGAATGATACCATCCATTGGAGTAACAAAAATATCAACAAGAGACTACCTTCCATAATGACTAGGCTACCATCGATTGGAGTAACAAAAATCTCGACAAAAGACTACCTTTCATATTGACAAGTATACCATCCGTTGGAGTAACAGAAATCAAAAGGACAAACTACCTTTCATAATGACAAGGATACCATCCATTGGAGTAACAAAAATATCAACAAGAGACTACCTTCCATAATAAAAAGGATACCATCCATTAGAGTAACAAAAATATCGACAAAAGACTACCTTCCATATTGACAAGTCTACCATCCATTGGAGTAACAGAAATAAAAAGGACAAACTACCTTCCATAATGACAAGGATACCATTCATTGGAATAACAAAAATATCAACAAGAGACTACCTTCAACAATGACAAGGCTACCATCCATTGGAGTAACAAAAATCTCGACAAGAGACTACCTTCCATAATGACAAGGCTACCATACATTAGAGTAACAAAAATCGGGACAACAGACTACCTACCATAATGACAAGGCTACCATCCATTGGAATAACAAAAATGTTAACAAGAGACTACATTCCATAATGACAAGGCTACCATCCATTGGAGTAACAAAGATATCGACAACATACTACCTTCCATAATGACAAGGCTACAATCCATTGGAATAATGAAAATCTCGACAACGGACTACCTTGCTTAACGAGAAGGCTACCATCCATTGGAATAACAAAAA
This sequence comes from Vicia faba, assembly GCA_948472305.1. Lineage (NCBI taxonomy): Eukaryota > Viridiplantae > Streptophyta > Magnoliopsida > Fabales > Fabaceae > Vicia > Vicia faba. The sequence goes on along the minus strand of OX451739.1, from coordinate 581,812,325 downwards.
TCTCGACAACAGACTACCTACCATAATGACAAGTCTACCATCCATTGGAGTAACAAAGATATTGATAACATACTACCTTCCATAATGACAAGGCTACCATCCATTGGAGTAACGAAAATATCGACAACAGACTACCTTCCAAAATGATAACGCTACCATCCATAGGAATAACAAATATCTCTACAATAGACTACCTTCCATAATGACAAGGCTACCATCCAATGGAGTAACAAATATCTCAACAACAAACTACCTTCCATAATGACAAGGTTACCATCCATTGGAGTAACAAAAATCTAAACAACAAACTAACTTCCATAATGACAAGGTTACCATCCATTGGAGTAACATAAATCACAACGATGGACTACCTTCCATAATGAAAAGACTTCCATCCCTTAGAGTAACAAAAATCGGGATAACATACTACCTTCCATAATGTGAATGATACCATCCATTGGAGTAACAAAAATATCAACAAGAGACTACCTTCCATAATGACTAGGCTACCATCGATTGGAGTAACAAAAATCTCGACAAAAGACTACCTTTCATATTGACAAGTATACCATCCGTTGGAGTAACAGAAATCAAAAGGACAAACTACCTTTCATAATGACAAGGATACCATCCATTGGAGTAACAAAAATATCAACAAGAGACTACCTTCCATAATAAAAAGGATACCATCCATTAGAGTAACAAAAATATCGACAAAAGACTACCTTCCATATTGACAAGTCTACCATCCATTGGAGTAACAGAAATAAAAAGGACAAACTACCTTCCATAATGACAAGGATACCATTCATTGGAATAACAAAAATATCAACAAGAGACTACCTTCAACAATGACAAGGCTACCATCCATTGGAGTAACAAAAATCTCGACAAGAGACTACCTTCCATAATGACAAGGCTACCATACATTAGAGTAACAAAAATCGGGACAACAGACTACCTACCATAATGACAAGGCTACCATCCATTGGAATAACAAAAATGTTAACAAGAGACTACATTCCATAATGACAAGGCTACCATCCATTGGAGTAACAAAGATATCGACAACATACTACCTTCCATAATGACAAGGCTACAATCCATTGGAATAATGAAAATCTCGACAACGGACTACCTTGCTTAACGAGAAGGCTACCATCCATTGGAATAACAAAAATCTCGACAACAGACTACCTACCATAATGACAAGTCTACCATCCATTGGAGTAACAAAGATATTGATAACATACTACCTTCCATAATGACAAGGCTACCATCCATTGGAGTAACGAAAATATCGACAACAGACTACCTTCCAAAATGATAACGCTACCATCCATAGGAATAACAAATATCTCTACAATAGACTACCTTCCATAATGACAAGGCTACCATCCAATGGAGTAACAAAAATCTCAACAACAGACTACCTTCCATAATGACAAGGTTACCATCCATTGGAGTAACGAAAATATCGAGAATAGACTATCTTCTATAATGACAAGGGTACAATCCATTGGAGTAAAAAAAATCTCGACAACAGACTACCTTCCATAATGACAAGTCTACCATCGATTGGAGTAACAAAAATCTGAACAACAAACTAACTTCCATAATGACAAGGCTACCATCCATTGGAGTAACATAAATTACAACGAAAGACTACCTTTCATAATGACAAGACTACCATCCATTAGAGTAACAAAAATCGGTACAATAGACTACCCTCCATAATGACAAGGATACCATCCATTGGACTAACAAAAATATCAACAAGAGACTACCTTCCATGATGAAAAGGCTACCATCCATTAGAGTAACAAAAATCTCGACAAAAGACTACCTTCCATATTGACAAGTCTACCATCCATTGGAGTAACAGAAATCACAAGGAAAAACTACCTTTCATAATGACAAGGCTATCAGCCATTGGAGTAACAAAAATATCAACAAGAGACTACCTTCCATAATGACAAGGCTACCATCCATTGGAGTAACAATAATCTCGACAACAGACTACCTTCCATAATGACAAGGCTACCATCCATTTGAGTAACAAAGATATCGAGAACATAGTACTTTCCATAATGAAAAGGCTACCATCCATTGGAGTAACAAAAATCATGAAAACATACTACCTTTCATAATGATAAGGATACCATCCATTGGAGTAACAAAAATATCAACAAGATACTACCGTCCATAATGACAAGGCTACCATCCACTGTAGTAACAAAAATATTGACAAAAGACTACCTTCCATAATGATAAGGCTACCATCCATTGGAGTAACAAAGATATCGACAACAGACTACCTTCCATAATGACAAGGCTACCATCCATTGGAGTAACAAAAATATCAACAAGAGACTACCTTCCATAATGACAACTCTACCATCCATTGGAGTAACAAAGATATCGACAACAGACTACCTTCCATAATGACAAGGCTACCATCCATTGGAGTAACAAAAATGTTAACAAGAGACTACCTTGCATAATGACATGGCTACCATCCATTAGAGTAACAAAAATCGGGACAACAGACTACCTACCATAATGACAAGGCTACCATCCATTGGAATAACAAAATTGTTAACAAGAAACTACCTTCCATAATTACAAGGCTACAATCCATTGGAATAACAAAAATCACGACAACATCCTACCTTCCAAATTGACAAGGCTACCATCCATTGGAATAACAAAAATCTCGACAACAAACTACCTTCCATAATGACAAGTCTAGTATCCATTGGAGTAACAAAGATATTGACAACATACTACCTTCCATAATGACAAGGCTACCATCTATCGAGGTAACGAAAATCTCGACAACAGACTACCTTCCATAATGATAACGCTACCATCCATTGGAATAACAAATATCTCAACAATAGACTACCTTCCATAATGGTAAGGCTACCATACATTGTAGTAACAAAAATCTCGACAAAAGACTACCTTCCATAATGATATGGCTACCATCCATTGGAGTAACAAAAATCTCGACAAAAGACTACCTTCCATATTGACAAGTCTACCATCCATTGGAGTAACAGAAATCATAAGGACAAACTACCTTTAATAATGACAAGGCTACCATCCATTGGAGTAACAAAAATTTCAACAAGAGACTACCTTCCATAATGATAGGGCTACCATCCATTGGAGTAACAAAAATATCGACAACAGACTACCTACCATAATGACAAGGCTACCATCCATTTGAGTAACAAAGATATCAACAACATATTACTTTCCATAATGAAATGGCTACCATCCATTGGTGTAACAAAAATCATGACAACATACTACCTTCCATAATGATAAGGATACCATCCATTGGAGTAACAAAAATATCAACAAGAGACTACCTTCCATAATGACAAGGCTACCATCCATTGTAGTAACAAAAATCTCGACAAAAGACTACCTTCCATAATGATAAGGCTACCATCCATTGGAGTAACAAAAATATCGACAACAAACTAACTTCCATAATGACAAGGCTACCATCCATTGGAGTAATAAAAATATCAACAAGAGACTACATTCTATAATGACAAGGCTACCATCCATTAGAGTAACAAAAATCGGAACAACAGACTACCTACCATAATGACAAGGCTACCATCCATTGGAATAACAAAAATTTTCACAAGAGACTACCTTCCATAATGGCAAGGCTACCATCCATTAGAGTAACAAAAATCGGGACAACAGTCTACCTACCATAATGACAAGGCTACCATCCATTGGAATAACAAAAATGTTAACAAGAGACTACCTTCCATAATGACAAGGCTACAATCCATTGGAGTAACAAAAAATCACGACAACAGACTCCCTTCCATAATGACAAGGCTACCATCCATTGGAATAACAAAAATCTCGACAACAAACTACCTTCCATAATGATTAGTCTACCATCCATTGGAGTAACAAAGATATTGACAACATACTACCTTCCATACTGACAAGGCTACCATCTATCGAGGTAACGAAAATCTCGACAACAGACTACCTTCCATAATGATAATGCTACCATCCATTGGAATAAAAAATATCTCGACAATAGACTACCTTCCATAATGGCAAGGCTAACATCCATTGTAGTAATAAAAATCTCGACAAAAGACTACCTTCCATAATGATAAGGCTACCATCCATTGGAGTAACAAAGATATCCACAACAGACTACCTTCCATAATGACAAGTCTACCATCCATTGGAGTAACAAAAATATCAACAAGAGACTACCTTCCATAATGACAAGTCTACCATCCATTGGGGTAACAAAGAGATCGACAACAAACTACCTTCCATAATGAAAAGGCTACCATCCATTGGAGTGACAAAAGAATCAACAAGAGACTTCCTTCCATCATTACAAGGCTACCATCCATTAGAGTAACAAAAATCGGGACAACAGACTACCTACCATAATGACAAGGCTACCATCCATTGGAATAACAAAAAAGTTAACAAGAGACTACCTTCCATAATTACAAGGCTACCATCCATTAGAGTAACAAAAATCAGGACAACAGACTACCTACCAAAATGACAAGGCTACCATCCATTGGAATAACAAAAATTTTAACAAGAAACTACCTTCCATAATGACAAGGCTCCAATCCATTGGAGTAACAAAAATCACGGCAGCAGACTACCTTCAAAGTTGACAAGGCTACCATCCATTGGAATAACAAAAATCTTGACAACAGACTACCTTCCATAATGACAAGTCTACCATCCATTGGAGTAACAAAGATATTGACAACATACTACCTTCCATAATGACAAGGCTACCATCTATCGAGGTAACGAAAATCTCGACAATAGACTACCTTCCATAATGATAACGCTACCATCCATTGGAATAACAAATATCTCGACAATAGACTCCCTTCCATAATGGCAAGGCTACCATCCATTGTAGTAACAAAAATCTCGACAAAAGACTACCTTCCGTAATGATAAGACTACCATACATTGGAGTAACAAAAATATAAATAAGAGACTACCTTCCATAATGACAAGGCTACCATCCATTGGAGTAACAAAAATCTCGACAAAAGACTACCTTCCATATTGACAAGTCTACCATCCATTGGAGTAACAGAAATCACGAGGACAGACTACCTTTCATAATGACAAGGCTACCATCCATTGGAGTAACAAAAATTTTAACAAGAGACTACCTTCCATAATGACAAGGCTACCATCCATTGGAGTAACAAAAATATCGACAACAGACTACCTTCCATAATGACAAGGCTACCATCCATTTCCGTAACAAAGATATCAACAACATAGTACCTTCCATAATGAAAAGGCTACCATCCATTGGAGTAACAAAAATCATGACAACATAATACCTTCCATCATGACAAGGATACCATCCATTGAGGTACCGAAAATCTCGACAACATACTACCTTCCATAATGATAACGCCACCATCAATTGGAATAACAAATATCTCGACAATAGACTACCTTCCATAATGACAAGGCTACCATCCAATGGAGTAACAAATATCTCAACAACAGACTAACTTCCATAATGACAAGGCTACCATCCATTGGAGTAACATAAATCACAATGATGGACTACCTTCCATAATGACAAGACTATCATTTATTAGAGTAACAAAAATCAGGACAGCAGACTACCTTCCATAATGACAAGGATACCATCCATTGGAGTAACAAAAATATAAACAAGAGACTACCTTCCATAATGACAAGGCTACCATCCATTGGAGTAACAAAAATCTCGACAAAAGACTACCTTCCATATTGACAAGTCTACCATCCATTGGAGTAACAGAAATCACGAGGACAAACTACCTTTCATAATGACAAGGCTACCATCCATTGGAGTAACAAAAATATCAACAAGAGACTACCTTCCATAATGACAAGGCTACCATCCATTGGAGTAACAAAAATCTCAACAACAGACTACCTTCCATAATGACAAGGCTACCATCCATTTCTGTAACAAAGATATCGACAACATAGTACTTTCCATAATGAAAAGGCTACCATCCATTGGAGTAACAAAAATCATGACAACAAGGATACCATCCATTAGAGTAACAAAAATATCAACAAGAGACTACCTTCCATAATGACAAGGCTACCATCCATTGGATTAACAAAGATATCGACAACAGACTACCTTCCATAATGACAAGGCTACCATCCATTGGAGTAACAAAAATCACGACAACAGACTCTCTTCCATAATGACAAGCCTAACATCCATTGGAATAACAAAAATCTCGACAACAGACTACCTTCCATAATGATAAGTCTACCATCCATTGGAGTAACAAAGATATTGACAACATACTACCTTCCATAATGACAAGGCTACCATCCATTGAGGTAATGAAAATCTTGACAACAGACTACCTTCCATAATGATAACGCTACCATCCATTGGAATAACAAATATCTCGACAATAGACTACCTTCCATAATGACATGGCTACCATCCAATGGAGTAACAAATATCTCAACAACAGACTACGTTCCATAATGACAAGGTTACCATCCATTGGAGTAACAAAAATCTGAACAACAGACTAACTTCCATAATGACAAGGCTATCATCCATTGGAGTAACATAAATCACAATGATGGACTACCTTCCATAATGACAAGACTACCATCCCTTAGAGTAACAAAAATCGGGACAACAGACTACCTTCCATAATGAGAATGATACCATCCATTGGAGTAACAAAAATATCAACAAGAGAATACCTTCCATAATGACAAGGCTACCATCCATTGGAGTAACAAAAATCTCGACAAAAGACTACCTTTCATATTGACAAGTATACCATCCATTGGAGTAACAGAAATCAAAAGGACAAACTACCTTTCATAATGACAAGGATACCATCCATTGGAGTAACAAAAATATCAATAAGAGACTACCTTCCATAATAAAAAGGATACCATCCATTGGAGTAACAAAATTCTCGACAAGAGACTACCTTCCATATTGACAAGTCTACCATCCATTGGAGTAATAGAAATAAAAAGGACAGACTACCTTCCATAATGACAAGGATACCATTCATTGGAATAACAAAAATATCAACAAGGGACTACCTTCCACAATGACAAGGCTACCATCCATTGGAGTAACAAAAATCTCGACAAAAGACTACCTTCCATAATGACAAGGCTACCTTCCATTGGAGTAACAAAGATATTGACAACAGACTACCTTCTTTAATGACAAAGCTACCATCCATTGGAGTAACAAAAATATCAACAAGAGACTACCTTCCATAATGACAAGGCTACCATCCATTAGAGTAACAAAAATCGGGACAACAGACTACCTACCATAATGACAAGGCTACCATCCATTGGAATAACAAAAATGTTAACAAGAGACTACCTTCCATAATGACAAGGCTACCATCCATTGGAGTACCAAAGATATCGACAACATACTACCTTCCATAATGACAAGGCTACAATCCATTGGAATAATGAAAATCTCGACAACAGACTACCTTGCATAATGAGAAGGCTACCATCCATTGGAATAACAAAAATCTCGACAACAGACTACCTTCCATAATGACAAGTCTACCATCCAGTGGAGTAACAAAGATATTGACAACATACTACCTTCCATAATGACAAGGTTACCATCCATTGGAGTAACGAAAATATCGACAACAGACTACCTTCCATAATGATAACGCTACCATCCATTGGAATAACAAATATCTCGACAATAGACTACCTTCCATAATGACAAGGCTACCATCCAATGGAGTGACAAAAATCTCAACAACAGACTACCTTCCATAATGACAAGGGTACAATCCATTGGAGTAAAAAAAATCTCGACAACAGACTACCTTCCATAATGACAAGTCTACCATCGATTGGAGTAACAAAAATCTGAACAACAAACTAACTTCCATAATGACAAGGCTACCATTCATTGGAGTAACATAAATCACAACGAAAGACTACCTTTCATAATGACAAGACTACCATCCATTAGAGTAACAAAAATCGGTACAACAGACTACCCTCCATAATGACAAGGATACCATCCATTGGACTAACAAAAATATCAACAAGAGACTACCTTCCATGATGAAAAGGCTACCATCCATTAGAGTAACAAAAATCTCGACAAAAGACTACCTTCCATATTGACAAGTCTACCATCCATTGGAGTAACAGAAATCACAAGGACAAACTACCTTTCATAATGACAAGGCTATCAGCCATTGGAGTAACAAAAATATCAACAAGAGACTACCTTCCATAATGACAAGGCTACCATCCATTGGAGTAACAAAAATCTCGACAACAGACTACCTTCCATAATGACAAGGCTACCATCCATTTGAGTAACAAAGATATCGAGAACATAGTACTTTCCATAATGAAAAGGCTACCATCCATTGGAGTAACAAAAATCATGACAACATACTACCTTTCATAATGATAAGGATACCATCCATTGGAGTAACAAAAATATCAACAAGAGACTACCGTCCATAATGACAAGGCTACCATCCATTGTAGTAACAAAAATCTAGACAAAAGACTACCTTCCATAATGATAAGGCTACCATCCATTGGAGTAACAAAGATATCGACAACAGACTACCTTCCATAATGACAAGGCTACCATCCATTGGAGTAACAAAAATATAAACAAGAGACTACCTTCCATAATGACAAGTCTACCATCCATTGGAGTAACAAAGATATCGACAACAGACTACCTTCCATAATGAGAAGGCTACCATCCATTGGAGTAACAAAAATGTTAACAAGAGACTACCTTGCATAATGACAAGGCTACCATCCATTAGAGTAACAAAAATTGGGACAACAGACTACCTACCATAATGACAAGGCTACCATCCATTGGAATAACAAAAATGTTAACAACAAACTACCTTCCATAATTACAAGGCTACAATCCATTGGAGTAACAAAAATCACGACCACAACCTACCTTCCAAATTGACAAGGCTACCATCCATTGGAATAAGAAAAATATCGACAACAAACTACCTTCCATAATGACAAGTCTACTATCCATTGTAGTAACAACAATATTGACAACATACTACCTTCCATAATGACAAGGCTACCATCTATCGAGGTAGAGAAAATCTCGACAACAGGCTATCTTCCATAATGATAACGCTACCATCCATTGGAATAACAAATATCACGACAATAGACTACCTTCCATAATGGCAAGGCTACCATCCATTGTAGTAACAAAAATCTCGACAAAAGACTACCATCCATAATGATAAGGCTACCATCCATTGGAGTAACAAAAATATAAATAAGAGACTACTTCCATAATGACAAGGCTACCATCCATTGGAGTAACAAAAATCTCGACAAAAGACTACCTTCCATAGTGACAAGTCTACCATCCATTGGAGTAACAGAAATCATAAGGACAAACTACCTTTAATAATGACAAGGCTACCATCCATTGGAGTAACAAAAATTTCAACAAGAGACTACCTTCCATAATGACAAGGCTACCATCCATTGGAGTAACAAAAATATCAACAACAGACTACCTTCCATAATGACAAGGCTACAATCCATTTGAGTAACAAAGATATCAACAACATAGTACTTTCCATAATGAAATGGCTACCATCCATTGGTGTAACAAAAATCATGACAACATACTACCTTCCATAATGATAAGGATACCATCCATTGGAGTAACAAAAATATCAACAAGAGACTACCTTCCATAATGACAAGGCTACCATCCATTCCAGTAACAAAAATCTCGACAAAAGACTAACTTCCATAATGATAAGGCTACCATCCATTGGAGTAACAAAGATATCGACAACAAACTAACTTCCATAATGACAAGGCTTCCATCCATTGGAGTAACAAAAATATCAACAAGAGACTACCTTCCATAATGACAAGGCTAGCATCCATTAAAGTAACAAAAATCAGGACAATAAACTACCTACCATAATGACAAGGCTACCATCCATTGGAATAACAAAAATGTTCACAAGAGACTACCTTTCATAATGGAAAGGCTACCATCCATTAGAGTAACAAAAATCGGGACAACAGTCTACCTACCATAATGACAAGGCTACCATCCATTGGAATAACAAAAATGTTAACAAGAGACTACCTTCCATAATGACAAGGCTACAATCCATTGGAGTAACAAAAATCACGACAACAAACTCCCTTCCATAATGAAAAGGCTACCATCCATTGGAATAACAAAAATCTCGACAATAGACTACCTTCCATAATGATAAGTCTAACATCCATTGGAGTAACAAAGATATTGACAACATACTACCTTCCATAATGACAAGGCTACCATCTATCGAGGTAACGAAAATCTCGACAACAGACTACCTTCCATAATGATAATGCTACCATCCATTGGAATAACAAATATCTCGACAATAGACTACCTTCCATAATGGCAAGGCTACCATCCATTGTAGTAATAAAAATCTCGACAAAAGACTACCTTCCATAATGATAAGGCTACCATCCATTGGAGTAACAAAGATATCGATAATAGACTACCTTCCATAATGACAAGGCTACCATCCATTGGAGTAACAAAAATATCAACAAGAGACTACCTTCCATAATGACAAGTCTACCATCCATTGAAGTAACAAAGATATCGACAACAGACTACCTTCCATAATGACAAGGCTACCATCCATTGGAGTGACAAAAGAATCAACAAGAGACTTCCTTCCATAATGACAAGGCTACCATCCATTAGAGTAACAGAAATCGGGACAACAGACTACCTACCATAATGACAAGGCTACCATCCATTGGAATAACAAAAAAGTTAACAAGAGACTACCTTCCATAATGACAAGGCTACCATCCATTAGAGTAACAAAAATCAGGACAACGGACTACCTACCATAATGACAAGGCTACCATCCATTGGAATAACAAAAATTTTAACAAGAAACTACCTTCCATAATGACAAGGCTCCAATCCATTGGAGTAACAAAAATCACGGCAGCAGACTACCTTCCATAATGACAAGGCTACCATCTATCGAGGTAACAAAAATCTCGACAACAGACTACCGTCCATAATGATAACGCTACCATCCATTGGAATAACAAATATCTCGACAATAGACTACCTTCCATAATGGCAAGGCTACCATCCATTGTAGTAACAAAAATCTCGACAAAAGACTACCTTCCATAATGATAAGGCTACCATCCATTGGAGTAACAAAAATATAAATAAGAGACTACCTTCCATAATGACAAGGCTACCATCCATTGGAGTAACAAAAATCTCGACAAAAGACTACCTTCCATATTGACAAGTCTACCATCCATCGGAGTAACAGAAATCATAAGGACAAACTACCTTTAATAATGACAAGGCTACCATCCATTGGAGTAACAAAAATTTCAACAAGAGACTACCTTCCATAATGACAAGGCTACCATCCATTGGAGTAACAAAAATATCGACAACAGACTACCTTCCATAATGACAAGGCTACAATCCATTTGAGTAACAAAGATATCAACAACATAGTACTTTCCATAATGAAATGGCTACCATCCATTGGTGTAACAAAAATCATGACAACATACTACCTTCCATAATGATAAGGATACCATCCATTGGAGTAACAAAAATATCAACAAGAGACTACCTTCCATAATGACAAGGCTACCATCCATTCCAGTAACAAAAAGCTCGACAAAAGACTACCTTCCATAATGATAAGGCTACCATCCATTGGAGTAACAAAGATATCGACAACAAACTAACTTCCATAATGACAAGGCTACCATCCATTAGAGTAACAAAAATATCAACAAGAGACTATCTTCCATAATGACAAGGCTACCATCCATTAGAGTAACAAAAATCGGGACAACAGACTACCTACCATAATGACAAGGCTACCATCCATTGGAATAACAAAAATGTTCACAAGAGACTACCTTCCATAATGGCAAGGCTACCATCCATTAGAGTAACAAAAATCGGGACAACAGTCTACCTACCATAATGACAAGGCTACCATCCATTGGAATAACAAAAATGTTAACAAGAGACTACCTTCCATAATGACAAGGCTACAATCCATTGGACTAACAAAAATCAGGACAACAAACTCCCTTCCATAATGACAAGGCTACCATCCATTGGAATAACAAAAATCTCGACAACAGACTACCTTCCATAATGATAAGTCTAACATCCATTGGAGTAACAAAGATATTGACAACATACTACCTTCCATAATGACAAGGCTACCATCTATCGAGGTAACGAAAATCTCGACAACAGACTACCTTCCATAATGATAATGCTACCATCCATTGGAATAACAAATATCTCGACAATAGACTACCTTCCATAATGGCAAGGCTACCATCCATTGTAGTAATAAAAATCTCGACAAAAGACTACCTTCCATAATGATAAGGCTACCATCCATTGGAGTAACAAAGATATCGACAACAGAGTACCTTCCATAATGACAAGGCTACCATCCATTGGAGTAACAAAAATATCAACAAGAGACTACCTTCCATAATGACAAGTCTACCATCCATTGAAGTAACAAAGATATCGACAACAGACTACCTTCCATAATGACAAGGCTACCATTAATTGGAGTGACAAAAGAATCAACAAGAGACTTCCTTCCATATTGACAAGTCTACCATCCGTTGGAGTAACAGAAATAAAAAGGACAAACTACCTTCCATAATGACAAGGATACCATTCATTGGAATAACAAAAATATCAACAAGAGACTACCTTCAACAATGACAAGGCTACCATCCATTGGAGTAACATAAATCTCGACAAGAGACTACCTTCCATAATGACAAGGCTACCATACATTAGAGTAACAAAAATCGGGACAACAGACTACCTACCATAATGACAAGGCTACCATCCATTGGAATAACAAAAATGTTAACAAGAGACTACATTCCATAATGACAAGGCTACCATCCATTGGAGTAACAAAGATATCGACAACATACTACCTTCCATAATGACAAGGCTACAATCCATTGGAATAATGAAAATCTCGACAACGGACTACCTTGATTAACGAGAAGGCTACCATCCATTGGAATAACAAAAATCTCGACAACAGACTACCTACCATAATGACAAGTCTACCATCCATTGGAGTAACAAAGATATTGATAACATACTACCTTCCATAATGACAAGGCTACCATCCATTGGAGTAACGAAAATATCGACAACAGACTACCTTCCAAAATGATAACGCTACCATCCATAGGAATAACAAATATCTCTACAATAGACTACCTTCCATAATGACAAGGCTACCATCCAATGGAGTAACAAAAATCTCAACAACAGACTACCTTCCATAATGACAAGGTTACCATCCATTGGAGTAACGAAAATATCGAGAATAGACTATCTTCTATAATGAAAAGGGTACAATCCATTGGAGTAAAAAAAATCTCGACAACAGACTACCTTCCATAATGACAAGTCTACCATCGATTGGAGTAACAAAAATCTGAACAACAAACTAACTTCCATAATGACAAGGCTACCATCCATTGGAGTAACATAAATTACAACGAAAGACTACCTTTCATAATGACAAGACTACCATCCATTAGAGTAACAAAAATCGGTACAATAGACTACCCTCCTTAATGACAAGGATACCATCCATTGGACTAACAAAAATATCAACAAGAGACTACCTTCCATGATGAAAAGGCTACCATCCATTAGAGTAACAAAAATCTCGACAAAAGACTACCTTCCATATTGACAAGTCTACCATCCATTGGAGTAACAGAAATCACAAGGAAAAACTACCTTTCATAATGACAAGGCTATCAGCCATTGGAGTAACAAAAATATCAACAAGAGACTACCTTCCATAATGACAAGGCTACCATCCATTGGAGTAACAATAATCTCGACAACAGACTACCTTCCATAATGACAAGGCTACCATCCATTTGAGTAACAAAGATATCGAGAACATAGTACTTTCCATAATGAAAAGGCTACCATCCATTGGAGTAACAAAAATCATGAAAACATACTACCTTTCATAATGATAAGGATACCATCCATTGGAGTAACAAAAATATCAACAAGATACTACCGTCCATAATGACAAGGCTACCATCCATTGTAGTAACAAAAATATTGACAAAAGACTACCTTCCATAATGATAAGGCTACCATCAATTGGAGTAACAAAGATATCGACAACAGACTACCTTCCATAATGACAAGGCTACCATCCATTGGAGTAACAAAAATATCAACAAGAGACTACCTTCCATAATGACAACTCTACCATCCATTGGAGTAACAAAGATATCGACAACAGACTACCTTCCATAATGACAAGGCTACCATCCATTGGAGTAACAAAAATGTTAACAAGAGACTACCTTGCATAATGACATGGCTACCATCCATTAGAGTAACAAAAATCGGGACAACAGACTACCTACCATAATGACAAGGCTACCATCCATTGGAATAACAAAATTGTTAACAAGAAACTACCTTCCATAATTACAAGGCTACTATCCATTGGAGTAACAAAAATCACGACAACATCCTACCTTCCAAATTGACAAGGCTACCATCCATTGGAATAACAAAAATCTCGACAACAAACTACCTTCCATAATGACAAGTCTAGTATCCATTGGAGTAACAAAGATATTGACAACATACTACCTTCCATAATGACAAGGCTACCATCTATCGAGGTAACGAAAATCTCGACAACAGACTACCTTCCATAATGATAACGCTACCATCCATTGGAATAACAAATATCTCAACAATAGACTACCTTCCATAATGGCAAGGCTACCATACATTGTAGTAACAAAAATCTCGACAAAAGACTACCTTCCATAATGATAAGGCTACCATCCATTGGTGTAACAAAAATCTCGACAAAAGACTACCTTCCATATTGACAAGTCTACCATCCATTGGAGTAACAGAAATCATAAGGACAAACTACCTTTAATAATGACAAGGCTACCATCCATTGGAGTAACAAAAATTTCAACAAGAGACTACCTTCCATAATGATAAGGCTACCATCCATTGGAGTAACAAAAATATCGACAACAGACTACCTTCCATAATGACAAGGCTACCATCCATTTGAGTAACAAAGATATCAACAACATATTACTTTCCATAATGAAATGGCTACCATCCATTGGTGTAACAAAAATAATGACAACATACTACCTTCCATAATGATAAGGATACCATCCATTGGAGTAACAAAAATATCAACAAGAGACTACCTTCCATAATGACAAGGCTACCATCCATTGTAGTAACAAAAATCTCGACAAAAGACTACCTTCCATAATGATAAGGCTACCATCCATTGGAGTAACAAAAATATCGACAACAAACTAACTTCCATAATGACAAGGCTACCATCCATTGGAGTAATAAAAATATCAACAAGAGACTACATTCTATAATGACAAGGCTACCATCCATTAAAGTAACAAAAATCGGAACAACAGACTACCTACCATAATGACAAGGCTACCATCCATTGGAATAACAAAAATTTTCACAAGAGACTACCTTCCATAATGGCAAGGCTACCATCCATTAGAGTAACAAAAATCGGGACAACAGTCTACCTACCATAATGACAAGGCTACCATCCATTGGAATAACAAAAATGTTAACAAGAGACTACCTTCCATAATGACAAGGCTACAATCCATTGGAGTAACAAAAAATCACGACAACAGACTCCCTTCCATAATGACAAGGCTACCATCCATTGGAATAACAAAAATCTCGACAACAAACTACCTTCCATAATGATTAGTCTACCATCCATTGGAGTAACAAAGATATTGACAACATACTACCTTCCATAATGACAAGGCTACCATCTATCGAGGTAACGAAAATCTCGACAACAGACTACCTTCCATAATGATAATGCTACCATCCATTGGAATAACAAATATCTCGACAATAGACTACCTTCCATAATGGCAAGGCTAACATCCATTGTAGTAATAAAAATCTCGACAAAAGACTACCTTCCATAATGATAAGGCTACCATCCATTGGAGTAACAAAGATATCCACAACAGACTACCTTCCATAATGACAAGGCTACCATCCATTGGAGTAACAAAAATATCAACAAGAGACTACCTTCCATAATGACAAGTCTACCATCCATTGGGGTAACAAAGAGATCGACAACAAACTACCTTCCATAATGAAAAGGCTACCATCCATTGGAGTGACAAAAGAATCAACAAGAGACTTCCTTCCATCATTACAAGGCTACCATCCATTAGAGTAACAAAAATCGGGACAACAGACTACCTACCATAATGACAAGGCTACCATCCATTGGAATAACAAAAAAGTTAACAAGAGACTACCTTCCATAATTACAAGGCTACCATCCATTAGAGTAACAAAAATCAGGACAACAGACTACCTACCAAAATGACAAGGCTACCATCCATTGGAATAACAAAAATTTTAACAAGAAACTACCTTCCATAATGACAAGGCTCCAATCCATTGGAGTAACAAAAATCACGGCAGCAGACTACCTTCAAAGATGACAAGGCTACCATCCATTGGAATAACAAAAATCTTGACAACAGACTACCTTCCATAATGACAAGTCTACCATCCATTGGAGTAACAAAGATATTGACAACATACTACCTTCCATAATGACAAGGCTACCATCTATCGAGGTAACGAAAATCTCGACAATAGACTACCTTCCATAATGATAACGCTACCATCCATTGGAATAACAAATATCTCGACAATAGACTCCCTTCCATAATGGCAAGGCTACCATCCATTGTAGTAACAAAAATCTCGACAAAAGACTACCTTCCGTAATGATAAGACTACCATACATTGGAGTAACAAAAATATAAATAAGAGACTACCTTCCATAATGACAAGGCTACCATCCATTGGAGTAACAAAAATCTCGACAAAAGACTACCTTCCATATTGACAAGTCTACCATCCATTGGAGTAACAGAAATCACGAGGACAGACTACCTTTCATAATGACAAGGCTACCATCCATTGGAGTAACAAAAATTTTAACAAGAGACTACCTTCCATAATGACAAGGCTACCATCCATTGGAGTAACAAAAATATCGACAACAGACTACCTTCCATAATGACAAGGCTACCATCCATTTCCGTAACAAAGATATCAACAACATAGTACCTTCCATAATGAAAAGGCTACCATCCATTGGAGTAACAAAAATCATGACAACACAATACCTTCCATCATGACAAGGATACCATCCATTGAGGTACCGAAAATCTCGACAACATACTACCTTCCATAATGATAACGCCACCATCAATTGGAATAACAAATATCTCGACAATAGACTACCTTCCATAATGACAAGGCTACCATCCAATGGAGTAACAAATATCTCAACAACAGACTAACTTCCATAATGACAAGGCTACCATCCATTGGAGTAACATAAATCACAATGATGGACTACCTTCCATAATGACAAGACTATCATTTATTAGAGTAACAAAAATCAGGACAGCAGACTACCTTCCATAATGACAAGGATACCATCCATTGGAGTAACAAAAATATAAACAAGAGACTACCTTCCATAATGACAAGGCTACCATCCATTGGAGTAACAAAAATCTCGACAAAAGAGTGCCTTCCATATTGACAAGTCTACCATCCATTGGAGTAACAGAAATCACGAGGACAAACTACCTTTCATAATGACAAGGCTACCATCCATTGGAGTAACAAAAATATCAACAAGAGACTACCTTCCATAATGACAAGGCTACCATCCATTGGAGTAACAAAAATCTCGACAACAGACTACCTTCCATAATGACAAGGCTACCATCCATTTCTGTAACAAAGATATCGACAACATAGTACTTTCCATAATGAAAAGGCTACCATCCATTGGAGTAACAAAAATCATGACAACAAGGATACCATCCATTAGAGTAACAAAAATATCAACAAGAGACTACCTTCCATAATGACAAGGCTACCATCCATTGGATTAACAAAGATATCGACAACAGACTACCTTCCATAATGACAAGGCTACCATCCATTGGAGTAACAAAAATCACGACAACAGACTCCCTTCCATAATGACAAGCCTAACATCCATTGGAATAACAAAAATCTCGACAACAGACTACCTTCCATAATGATAAGTCTACCATCCATTGGAGTAACAAAGATATTGACAACATACTACCTTCCATAATGACAAGGCTACCATCCATTGAGGTAATGAAAATCTTGACAACAGACTACCTTCCATAATGATAACGCTACCATCCATTGGAATAACCAATATCTCGACAATAGACTACCTTCCATAATGACATGGCTACCATCCAATGGAGTAACAAATATCTCAACAACAGACTACGTTCCATAATGACAAGGTTACCATCCATTGGAGTAACAAAAATCTGAACAACAGACTAACTTCCATAATGACAAGGCTACCATCCATTGGAGTAACATAAATCACAATGATGGACTACCTTCCATAATGACAAGACTACCATCCCTTAGAGTAACAAAAATCGGGACAACAGACTACCTTCCATAATGAGAATGATACCATCCATTGGAGTAACAAAAATATCAACAAGAGAATACCTTCCATAATGACAAGGCTACCATCCATTGGAGTAACAAAAATCTCGACAAAAGACTACCTTTCATATTGACAAGTATACCATCCATTGGAGTAACAGAAATCAAAAGGATAAACTACCTTTCATAATGACAAGGATACCATCCATTGGAGTAACAAAAATATCAATAAGAGACTACCATCCATAATAAAAAGGATACCATCCATTGGAGTAACAAAATTCTCGACAAGAGACTACCTTCCATATTGACAAGTCTACCATCCATTGGAGTAATAGAAATAAAAAGGACAGACTACCTTCCATAATGACAAGGATACCATTCATTGGAATAACAAAAATATCAACAAGGGACTACCTTCCACAATGACAAGGCTACCATCCATTGGAGTAACAAAAATCTCGACAAAAGACTACCTTGCATAATGAGAAGGCTACCATCCATTGGAATAACAAAAATCTCGACAACAGACTACCTTCCATAATGACAAGTCTACCATCCATTGGAGTAACAAAGATATTGACAACATACTACCTTCCATAATGACAAGGTTACCATCCATTGGAGTAACGAAAATATCGACAACAGACTACCTTCCATAATGATAACGCTACCATCCATTGGAATAACAAATATCTCGACAATAGACTACCTTCCATAATGACAAGGCTACCATCCAATGGAGTGACAAAAATCTCAACAACAGACTACCTTCCATAATGACAAGGGTAAAATCCATTGGAGTAAAAAAAATCTCGACAACAGACTACCTTCCATAATGACAAGTCTACCATCGATTGGAGTAACAAAAATCTGAACAACAAACTAACTTCCATAATGACAAGGCTACGATTCATTGGAGTAACATAAATCACAACGAAAGACTACCTTTCATAATGACAAGACTACCATCCATTAGAGTAACAAAAATCGGTACAACAGACTACCCTCCATAATGACAAGGATACCATCCATTGGACTAACAAAAATATCAACAAGAGACTACCTTCCATGATGAAAAGGCTACCATCCATTAGAGTAACAAAAATCTCGACAAAAGACTACCTTCCATATTGACAAGTCTACCATCCATTGGAGTAACAGAAATCACAAGGACAAACTACCTTTCATAATGACAAGGCTATCAGCCATTGGAGTAACAAAAATATCAACAAGAGACTACCTTCCATAATGACAAGGCTACCATCCATTGGAGTAACAAAAATCTCGACAACAGACTACCTTCCATAATGACAAGGCTACCATCCATTTGAGTAACAAAGATATCGAGAACATAGTACTTTCCATAATGAAAAGGCTACCATCCATTGGAGTAACAAAAATCATGACAACATACTACCTTTCATAATGATAAGGATACCATCCATTGGAGTAACAAAAATATCAACAAGAGACTACCGTCCATAATGACAAGGCTACCATCCATTGTAGTAACAAAAATCTAGACAAAAGACTACCTTCCATAATGATAAGGCTACCATCCATTGGAGTAACAAAGATATCGACAACAGACTACCTTCCATAATGACAAGGCTACCATCCATTGGAGTAACAAAAATATCAACAAGAGACTACCTTCCATAATGACAAGTCTACCATCCATTGGAGTAACAAAGATATCGACAACAGACTACCTTCCATAATGAGAAGGCTACCATCCGTTGGAGTAACAAAAATGTTAACAAGAGATTACCTTGCATAATGACAAGGCTACCATCCATTAGAGTAAAAAAAATTGGGACAACAGACTACCTACCATAATGACAAGGCTACCATCCATTGGAATAACAAAAATGTTAACAAGAAACTACCTTCCATAATTACAAGGCTACAATCCATTGGAGTAACAAAAATCACGACCACAACCTACCTTCCAAATTGACAAGGCTACCATCCATTGGAATAACAAAAATATCGACAACAAACTACCTTCCATAATGACAAGTCTACTATCCATTGTAGTAACAAAGATATTGACAACATACTACCTTCCATAATGACAAGGCTACCATCTATCGAGGTAGAGAAAATCTCGACAACAGGCTATCTTCCATAATGATAACGCTACCATCCATTGGAATAACAAATATCACGACAATAGACTACCTTCCATAATGGCAAGGCTACCATCCATTGTAGTAACAAAAATCTCGACAAAAGACTACCTTCCATAATGATAAGGCTACCATCCATTGGAGTAACAAAAATATAAATAAGAGACTACTTCCATAATGACAAGGCTACCATCCATTGGAGTAACAAAAATCTCGACAAAAGACTACCTTCCATAGTGACAAGTCTACCATCCATTGGAGTAACAGAAATCATAAGGACAAACTACCTTTAATAATGACAAGGCTACCATCCATTGGAGTAACAAAAATTTCAACAAGAGACTACCTTCCATAATGACAAGGCTACCATCCATTGGAGTAACAAAAATATCAACAACAGACTACCTTCCATAATGACAAGGCTACAATCCATTTGAGTAACAAAGATATCAACAACATAGTACTTTCCATAATGAAATGGCTACCATCCATTGGTGTAACAAAAATCATGACAACATACTACCTTCCATAATGATAAGGATACCATCCATTGGAGTAACAAAAATATCAACAAGAGACTACCTTCCATAATGACAAGGCTACCATCCATTCCAGTAACAAAAATCTCGACAAAAGACTAACTTCCATAATGATAAGGCTACCATCCATTGGAGTAACAAAGATATCGACAACAAACTAACTTCCATAATGACAAGGCTTCCATCCATTGGAGTAACAAAAATATCAACAAGAGACTACCTTCCATAATGACAAGGCTACCATCCATTAAAGTAACAAAAATCAGGACAATAGACTACCTACCATAATGACAAGGCTACCATCCATTGGAATAACAAAAATGTTCACAAGAGACTACCTTTCATAATGGAAAGGCTACCATCCATTAGAGTAACAAAAATCGGGACAACAGTCTACCTACCATAATGACAAGGCTACCATCCATTGGAATAACAAAAATGTTAACAAGAGACTACCTTCCATAATGACAAGGCTACAATCCATTGGAGTAACAAAAATCACGACAACAAACTCCCTTCCATAATGAAAAGGCTACCATCCATTGGAATAACAAAAATCTCGACAACAGACTACCTTCCATAATGATAAGTCTAACATCCATTGGAGTAACAAAGATATTGACAACATACTACCTTCCATAATGACAAGGCTACCATCTATCGAGGTAACGAAAATCTCGACAACAGACTACCTTCCATAATGATAATGCTACCATCCATTGGAATAACAAATATCTCGACAATAGACTACCTTCCATAATGGCAAGGCTACCATCCATTGTAGTAATAAAAATCTCGACAAAAGACTACCTTCCATAATGATAAGGCTACCATCCATTGGAGTAACAAAGATATCGACAATAGACTACCTTCCATAATGACAAGGCTACAATCCATTGGAGTAACAAAAATCACGACAACATACTACCTTCCAAATCGACAAGGCTACCATCCATTGGAATAACAAAAATCTCGACAACAAACTACCTTCCATAATGACAAGTCTACCATCCATTGGAGTAACAAAGATATTGACAACATACTACCTTCCATAATGACAAGGCTACCATCCATTGAGGTAACAAAAATCTCGACAACAGACTACCTTCCATAATGATAACGCTACCATCCATTGGAATAACAAATATCTCGACAATAGACTACCTTCCATAATGGCAAGGCTACCATCCATTAAAGTAACAAAGATATTGACCACATACTACCTTCCATAATGACAAGGCTACCATCTATCGAGGTAACAAAAATATCGACAACAGACTACCTTCCATAATGATAACGCTACCATCCATTGGAATAACAAATATCTCAACAATAGACTACCTTCCATAATGGCAAGGCTACCATCCATTGTAGTAACAAAGATCTCGACAAAATACTACCTTCCATAATGACAAGGCTACCATCTATCGAAGTAACAAAAATATCGACAACAGACTACCTTCCAGAATGATAACGCTACCATCCATTGGAATAACAAATATCTCGACAATAGACTACCTTCCATAATGGCAAAGCTACCATCCATTGTAGTAATAAAAATCTCGACAAAAGACTACCTTCAATAATGATAAGGCTACCATCCATTGGAGTAACAAAGATATCGACAACAGACTACCTTCCATAATGACAAGGCTACCATCCATTGGAGTAATAAAAATATCAACAAGAGACTACCTTTCATAATGACAAGTCTACCATCCATTGGAGTAACAAAGATATCGACAACAGACTACCTTCCTAATGACAAGACTACCATCCATTGGAGTAACAAAAATATCAACAAGAGACTTCCTTCCATAATGACAAGGCTACCATCCATTAGAGTAACAAAAATCGGGACAATAGACTACCTACCATAATGACAAGGCTACCATCCATTGGAATAACAAAAATGTTAACAAGAAACTACCTTCCATAATGACAACGCTATAATCCATTGGAGTAACAAAAATCACGACAACATACTACCTTCCAAATTGACAAGGCTACCATCAATTGGAGTAACAAAGATATTGACAACATACTACCTTCCATAATGGCAAGGCTACCATCCATTGAGGTAATAAAAATGTCGACAACAAACTACCTTCCATAATGATAACGCTACCATCCATTGGAATAACAAATATCTCGACAATAGACTACCTTCCATAATGGCAAAGCTACCATCCATTGTAGTAATAAAAATCTCGACAAAAGACTACCTTCAATAATGATAAGGCTACCATCCATTGGAGTAACAAAGATATCGAGAACAAACTACCTTCCATAATGACAAGGCTACCATCCATTGGAGTAACAAAAATATCAACAAGAGACTACCTTCCATAATGACAAGTCTACCATCCATTGGAGTAACAAAGATATCGACAACAGACTACCTTCCATAATGACAAGGCTACCATCCATTTGAGTAACAAAAATATCAACAAGAGACTTCCTTCCATAATGACAAAGCTACCATCCACTAGAGTAACAAAAATCGGGACAACAGACTACCTACCATAATGACAAGGCTACCATCCATTGGAATAACAAAAAAGTTAACAAGAGACTACCTTCCATAATGACAAGGCTACCATCCATTGGAATAACAAAAATGTTAACAAGAAACTACCTTCCATAATGACAAGGCTCCAATCCATTGGAGTAACAAAAATCACGGCAGCAGACTACCTTCCAAATTGACAAGGCTACCATCCATTGGAATAACAAAAATCTCGACAACAAACTACATTCCATAATGACAAGTCTACCATCCATTGGACTAACAAAGATATTGATAACATACTACCTTCCATTATGACAAGGCTACCATCCATTGAGGTAACGAAAATCTCGACAACAGACTACCTTCCATAATGATAATGCTACCATCCATTTGTATAACAAATATCTCCACAATAGACTACCTTCCATAATGGCAAGGCTACCATCCATTGTAGTAACAAAAATCTCGACAAAAGACTACCTTCCATAATGATAAGGCTACCATCCGTTGGAGTAACAAAGATATCGACAACAGACTACCTTCAATAATGACAAGGATACCATCCATTGGAGTAAAAACAATATCAACAAGAGACTACCTTCCATAATGACAAGTCTACCATCCATTGGAGTAACAAAGATATCGACAACAAACTACCTTCCATAATGACAAGGCTACCATCCATTAGAGTAACAAAAATCGGGACAACAGACTACCTACCATAATGACAAGCCTACCATCCATTGGAATAACAAAAATGTTAACAAGAGACTACCTTTCATAATGACAAGGCTACCATCCATTAGAGTAAGAAAAAACGAGACAACAGACTACCTACCATAGTGACAAGGCTACCATCCATTGGAATAACAAAATTGTTAAGAAGAAACTACCTTCCATAATGACAAGGCTACAATCCATTGGAGTAACAAAAATCACGACAACATACTACCTTCCAAATCGACAAGGCTACCATCCATTGGAATAACAAAAATCTCGACAACAAACTACCTTCCATAATGACAAGTCTACCATCCATTGGAGTAACAAAGATATTGACAACATACTACCTTCCATAATGACAAGGCTACCATCCATTGAGGTAACAAAAATCTCGACAACAGACTACCTTCCATAATGATAACGCTACCATCCATTGGAATAACAAATATCTCGACAATAGACTACCTTCCATAATGGCAAGGCTACCATCCATTAAAGTAACAAAGATATCGACAACATACTACCTTCCATAATGACAAGGCTACCATCTATCGAGGTAACAAAAATATCGACAACAAACTACCTTCCATAATGACAAGGCTACCGTCCATTGGAGTAACAAAAATATCAACAAGAGACTACCTTCCATAATGACAAGTCTACCATCCATTGGAGTAACAAAGATATCGACAACAGACTACCTTCCATAATGACAAGGCTACCATCCATTGGAGTAACAAAAATATCAACAAGAGACTTCCTTCCATAATGACAAGGTTGCCATCCATTAGAGTAACAAAAATTGGGACAACAGACTACCTACCATAATGACAA
Organism: Vicia faba; assembly: GCA_948472305.1. NCBI lineage: Eukaryota > Viridiplantae > Streptophyta > Magnoliopsida > Fabales > Fabaceae > Vicia > Vicia faba. Next base: position 581,786,846 of record OX451739.1, on the reverse strand, counting down.
GGCTACCATCCATTGGAATACATAAAAAGTTAACAAGAGACTACCTTCCATAATGACAAGGCAACCATCCATTAGAGTAACAAAAATTGGGACAACAGACTACCTACCATAATGACAAGGCTACCATCCATTGGAATAACAAAAATGTTAACAAGAAACTACCTTCCATAATGACAAGGCCCCAATCCATTGGAGTAACAAAAATCACGGCAGCAGACTACCTTCCAAATTGACAAGGCTACCATCCATTGGAATAACAAAAATCTTGACAACAGACTACCTTCCATAATGACAAGTCTACCATCCATTGGAGTAACAAAGATATTGACAACATACTACCTTCCATAATGACAAGGCTACCATCCATTGAGGTAACGAAAATCTCGACAACAAACTACCTTCCATAATGATAACGCTACCATCCATTGGAATAAAAAATATCTCGACAATAGACTACCTTCCATAATGGCAAGGCTACCATCCATTGTAGTAACAAAAATCTCGACAAAAGACTACCTTCCATAATGATAAGGCTACCATCCGTTGGAGATACAAAGATATTGACAACAGACTACCTTCCATAATGACAAGGATACCATCCATTGGAGTAAAAAAAATATCAACAAGAGACTACCTTCCATAATGACAAGTCTACCATCCATTGGAGTAACAAAGAAATCGACAACAAACTACCTTCCATAATGACAAGGCTACCATCCATTAGAGTAACAAAAATCAGGACAACAGACTACCTACCATAATGACAAGCCTACCATCCATTGGAATAACAAAAATGTTAACAAGAGACTACCTTTCATAATGACAAGGCTACCATCCATTAGAGTAAGAAAAAACGAGACAACAGACTACCTACCATAGTGACAAGGCTACCATCCATTAGAATAACAAAATTGTTAAGAAGAAACTACCTTCCATAATGACAAGGCTACAATCCATTGGAGTAACAAAAATCACGACAACATACTACCTTCCAAATTGACAAGGCTACCATCCATTGGAATAACAAAAATCTCGACAACAAACTACCTTCCATAATGACAAGTCTACCATCCATTGGAGTAACAAAGATATTGACAACTTACTACCTTCCATAATGACAAGGCTACCATCCATTGAGGTACCAAAAATCTCGACAAAAGACTACCTTCCATAATGATAACGCTACCATCCATTGGAATAACAAATATCTCGACAATAGACTACCTTCCATAATGGCAAGGCTACCATCCATTAAAGTAACAAAGATATTGACAACATACTACCTTCCATAATGACAAGGCTACCATCTATCGAGGTAACAAAAATATCGACAACAGACTACCTTCCATAATGATAACGCTACCATCCATTGGAATAACAAATATCTCAACAATAGACTACCTTCCATAATGGCAAGTCTACCATCCATTGTAGTAACAAAAATCTCGACAAAATACTACCTTCCATAATGATAAGGCTACCATCCATTGGAGTAACAAAAATATCAACAAGAGACTACCTTCCATAATGACAAGTCTACCATCCATTGGAGTAACAAAGATATCGACATTAGACTACCTTCCATAATGACAAGGCTACCATCCATTGGAGTAACAAAAATATCAACAAGAGACTTCCTTCCATAATTACAAGGCTACCATCCACTAGAGTAACAAAAATCGGGACAACAGACTACCTACCATAATGACAAGGCTACCATCCATTGGAATAAAAAAAAAGTTAACAAGAGACTACCTTCCATAATGACAAGGCTACCATCCATTGGAATAACAAAAATGTTAACAAGAAACTACCTTCCATAATGACAAGGCTCCAATCCATTGGAGTAACAAAAATCACGGCAGCAGACTACCTTCCAAATTGACAAGGCTACCATCCATTGGAATAACAAAAATCTCGACAACAGACTACCTTCCATAATGACAAGTCTACCATCCATTGGAGTAACAAAGATATTGATAACATACTACCTTCCATTATGACAAGGCTACCATCCATTGAGGTAACGAAAATCTCGACAACAGACTACCTTCCATAATGATAATGCTACCATCCATTGGTATAACAAATATCTCGACAATAGACTACCTTCCATAATGGCAAGGCTACCATCCATTGTAGTAACAAAAATCTCGACAAAAGACTACCTTCCATAATGATAAGGCTACCATCCGTTGGAGTAACAAAGATATCGACAACAGACTACCTTCCATAATGACAAGGATACCATCCATTGGAGTAAAAACAATATCAACAAGAGACTACCTTCCATAATGAAAAGTCTACCATCCATTGGAGTAACAAAGATATCGACAACAAACTACCTTCCATAATGACAAGGCTACCATCCATTAGAGTAACAAAAATCGGGACAACAGACTACCTTCCATAATGACAAGGCTACCATCCATTGGAGTAACAAAAATGTTAACAAGAAACTACCTTCCATATTGACAAGGCTACAATCCATTAGAGTAACAAAAATCACGACAACATACTTCCTTCCAAATTGACAAGGCTACCATCCATTGGAAAAACAAAAATCTCGACAACAGACTACCTTCCATAATGACAAGTCTACCATCCATTGGAGTAACAAAGATATTGACAACATACTACCTTCCATAATGACAAGGCTACCATCCATTGAGGTAACAAAAATCTCGACAACAGACTACCTTCCATAATGATAACGCTACAATCCATTGGAATAACAAATATCTCGACAATAGACTACCTTCCATAATGGCAAGGCTACCATCCATTGTAGTAATAAAAATCTCGACAAAATACTACCTTCCATAATGATAAGGCTACCATCCATTGGAGTAACAAAGATATCGAGAATAGACTACCTTCCATAATGGCAAGGCTACCATCCATTGGAGTAACAAAAATATCAACAAGAGACTACCTTCCATAATGACAAGTCTACCATCCATTGGAGTAACAAAGATATCGACAACAGACTACCTTCCATAATGACAAGGCTACCATCCATTGGAGTAACAAAAATATCAATAAGAGACTTCCTTCCATAATGACAAGGCTGCCATCCATTAGAGTAACAAAAATCGGGACAACAGACTACCTACCATAATGACAAGGCTACCATCCATTGGAATAAATAAAAAGTTAACAAGAGACTACCTTCCATAATGACAAGGCTACCATCCATTAGAGTAACAAAAATCGGGACAACAGACTACCTACCATAATGACAAGGCTACCATCCATTGGAATAACAAAAATGTTAACAACACACTACCTTCCATAATGACAAGGCCACACTCCATTAGAGTAACAAAAATCACGACAACATACTACCTTCCAAATTGACAAGGCTACCATCCATTGGAAAAACAAAAATCTCGACAACAGACTACCTTCCATAATGACAAGTCTACCATCCATTGGAGTAACAAAGATATTGACAACATACTACCTTCCATAATGACAAGGCTACCATCCATTGAGGTAACAAAAATCTCGACAACAGACTACCTTCCATAATGATAACGCTACCATCCATTGGAATAACAAATATCTCGACAATAGACTACCTTCCATAATGGCAAGGCTACCATCCATTGTAGTAATAAAAATATCGACAAAATACTACCTTCCATAATGATAAGGCTACCATCCATTGGAGTAACAAAGATATCGAGAACCGACTACCTTCCATAATGACAAGGCTACCGTCCATTGGAGTAACAAAAATATCAACAAGAGACTACCTTCCATAATGACAAGTCTACCATCCATTGGAGTAACAAAGATATCGACAACAGACTACCTTCCATAATGACAAGGCTACCATCCATTGGAGTAACAAAAATATCAACAAGAGACTTCCTTCCATAATGACAAGGTTGCCATCCATTAGAGTAACAAAAATTGGGACAACAGACTACCTACCATAATGACAAGGCTACCATCCATTGGAATACATAAAAAGTTAACAAGAGACTACCTTCCATAATGACAAGGCTACCATCCATTAGAGTAACAAAAATTGGGACAACAGACTACCTACCATATTGACAAGGCTACCATCCATTGGAATAACAAAAATGTTAACAAGAAACTACCTTCCATAATGACAAGGCCCCAATCCATTGGAGTAACAAAAATCACGGCAGCAGACTACCTTCCAAATTGACAAGGCTACCATCCATTGGAATAACAAAAATCTTGACAACAGACTACCTTCCATAATGACAAGTCTACCATCCATTGGAGTAACAAAGATATTGACAACATACTACCTTCCATAATGACAAGGCTACCATCCATTGAGGTAACGAAAATCTCGACAACAAACTACCTTCCATAATGATAACGCTACCATCCATTGGAATAAAAAATATCTCGACAATAGACTACCTTCCATAATGGCAAGGCTACCATCCATTGTAGTAACAAAAATCTCGACAAAAGACTACCTTCCATAATGATAAGGCTACCATCCGTTGGAGATACAAAGATATTGACAACAGACTACCTTCCATAATGACAAGGATACCATCCATTGGAGTAAAAAAAATATCAACAAGAGACTACCTTCCATAATGACAAGTCTACCATCCATTGGAGTAACAAAGAAATCGACAACAAACTACCTTCCATAATGACAAGGCTACCATCCATTAGAGTAACAAAAATCGGGACAACAGACTACCTACCATAATGACAAGCCTACCATCCATTGGAATAACAAAAATGTTAACAAGAGACTGCCTTTCATAATGACAAGGCTACCATCCATTAGAGTAAGAAAAAACGAGACAACAGACTACCTACCATAGTGACGAGGCTACCATCCATTAGAATAACAAAATTGTTAAGAAGAAACTACCTTCCATAATGACAAGGCTACAATCCATTGGAGTAACAAAAATCACGACAACATACTACCTTCCAAATTGACAAGGCTACCATCCATTGGAATAACAAAAATCTCGACAACAAACTACCTTCCATAATGACAAGTCTACCATCCATTGGAGTAACAAAGATATTGATAACTTACTACCTTCCATAATGACAAGGCTACCATCCATTGAGGTACCAAAAATCTCGACAACAGACTACCTTCCATAATGATAACGCTACCATCCATTGGAATAACAAATATCTCGACAATAGACTACCTTCCATAATGGCAAGGCTACCATCCATTAAAGTAACAAAGATATTGACAACATACTACCTTCCATAATGACAAGGCTACCATCTATCGAGGTAACAAAAATATCGACAACAGACTACCTTCCATAATGATAACGCTACCATCCATTGGAATAACAAATATCTCAACAATAGACTACCTTCCATAATGGCAAGGCTACCATCCATTGTAGTAACAAAAATCTCGACAAAATACTACCTTCCATAATGATAAGGCTACCATCCATTGGAGTAACAAAAATATCAACAAGAGACTACCTTCCATAATGACAAGTCTACCATCCATTGGAGTAACAAAGATATCGACAATAGACTACCTTCCATAATGACAAGGCTACCATCCATTGGAGTAACAAAAATATCAACAAGAGACTTCCTTCCATAATTACAAGGCTACCATCCACTAGAGTAACAAAAATCGGGACAACAGACTACCTACAATAATGACAAGGCTACCATCCATTGGAATAACAAAAAAGTTAACAAGAGACTTCCTTCCATAATGACAAGGTTTCCATCCATTAGAGTAACAAAAATTGGGACAACAGACTACCTACCATAATGACAAGGCTACCATCCATTGGAATACATAAAAAGTTAACAAGAGACTACCTTCCATAATGACAAGGCTACCATCCATTAGAGTAACAAAAATTGGGACAACAGACTACCTACCATAATGACAAGGCTACCATCCATTGGAATAACAAAATTGTTAACAAGAAACTACCTACCATAATGACAAGGCCCCAATCCATTGGAGTAACAAAAATCACGGCAGCAGACTACCTTCCAAATTGACAAGGCTACCATCCATTGGAATAACAAAAATCTTGACAACAGACTACCTTCCATAATGACAAGTCTACCATCCATTGGAGTAACAAAGATATTGACAACATACTACCTTCCATAATGACAAGGCTACCATCCATTGAGGTAACGAAAATCTCGACAACAAACTACCTTCCATAATGATAACGCTACCATCCATTGGAATAAAAAATATCTCGACAATAGACTACCTTCCATAATGGCAAGGCTACCATCCATTGTAGTAACAAAAATCTCGACAAAAGACTACCTTCCATAATGATAAGGCTACCATCCGTTGGAGATACAAAGATATTGACAACAGACTACCTTCCATAATGACAAGGATACCATCCATTGGAGTAAAAAAAATATCAACAAGAGACTACCTTCCATAATGACAAGTCTACCATCCATTGGAGTAACAAAGAAATCGACAACAAACTACCTTCCATAATGACAAGGCTACCATCCATTAGAGTAACAAAAATCGGGACAACAGACTACCTACCATAATGACAAGCCTACCATCCATTGGAATAACAAAAATGTTAACAAGAGACTACCTTTCATAATGACAAGGCTACCATCCATTAGAGTAAGAAAAAACGAACAACAGACTACCTACCATAGTGACGAGGCTACCATCCATTAGAATAACAAAATTGTTAAGAAGTAACTACCTTCCATAATGACAAGGCTACAATCCATTGGAGTAACAAAAATCACGACAACATACTACCTTCCAAATTGACAAGGCTACCATCCATTGGAATAACAAAAATCTCGACAACAAACTACCTTCCATAATGACAAGTCTACCATCCATTGGAGTAACAAAGATATTGATAACTTACTACCTTCCATAATGACAAGGCTACCATCCATTGAGGTACCAAAAATCTCGACAACAGACTACCTTCCATAATGATAACGCTACCATCCATTGGAATAACAAATATCTCGACAATAGACTACCTTCCATAATGGCAAGGCTACCATCCATTAAAGTAACAAAGATATTGACAACATACTACCTTCCATAATGACAAGGCTACCATCTATCGAGGTAACAAAAATATCGACAACAGACTACCTTCCATAATGATAACACTACCATCCATTGGAATAACAAATATCTCAACAATAGACTACCTTCCATAATGGCAAGGCTACCATCCATTGTAGTAACAAAAATCTCGACAAAATACTACCTTCCATAATGATAAGGCTACCATCCATTGGAGTAACAAAAATATCAACAAGAGACTACCTTCCATAATGACAAGTCTACCATCCATTGGAGTAACAAAGATATCGACAATAGACTACCTTCGATAATGACAAGGCTACCATCCATTGGAGTAACAAAAATATCAACAAGAGACTTCCTTCCATAATTACAAGGCTACCATCCATTGGAATAACAAAAAAGTTAACAAGAGACTACCTTCCATAATGACAAGGCTACCATCCATTGGAATAACAAAAATGTTAACAAGAAACTACCTTCCATAATGACAAGGCTCCAATCCATTGGAGTAACAAAAATCACGGCAGCAGACTACCTTCCAAATTGACAAGGCTACCATCCATTGGAATAACAAAAATCTCGACAACAGACTACCTTCCATAATGACAAGTCTACCATCCATTGGAGTAACAAAGATATTGATAACATACTACCTTCCATTATGACAAGGCTACCACCCATTGAGGTAACGAAAATCTCGACAACAGACTACCTCCCATAATGATAATGCTACCATCCATTGGTATAACAAATATCTCGACAATAGACTACCTTCCATAATGGCAAGGCTACCATCCATTGTAGTAACAAAAATCTCGACAAAAGACTACCTTCCATAATGATAAGGCTACCATCCGTTGGAGTAACAAAGATATCGACAACAGACTACCTTCCATAATGACAAGGATACCATCCATTGGAGTAAAAACAATATCAACAAGAGACTACCTTCCATAATGAAAAGTCTACCATCCATTGGAGTAACAAAGATATCGACAACAAACTACCTTCCATAATGACAAGGCTACCATCCATTAGAGTAACAAAAATCGGGACAACAGACTACCTTCCATAATGACAAGGCTACCATCCATTGGAGTAACAAAAATATCAACAAGAGACTTCCTTTCATAATGACAAGGCTACCATCCATTAGAGTAACAAAAATCGGGACAACAGACTACCTACCATAATGACAAGGCTACCATCCATTGGAATAACAAAAATGTTAACAAGAAACTACCTTCCATAATGACAAGGCTACAATCCATTAGAGAAACAAAAATCACGACAACATACTTCCTTCCAAATTGACAAGGCTACCATCCATTGGAAAAACAAAAATCTCGACAACAGACTACCTTCCATAATGACAAGTCTACCATCCATTGGAGTAACAAAGATATCGACAATAGACTACCTTCCATAATGACAAGGCTACCATCCATTGGAGTAACAAAAATATCAACAAGAGACTTCCTTCCATAATTACAAGGCTACCATCCACTAGAGTAACAAAAATCGGGACAACAGACTACCTACAATAATGACAAGGCTACCATCCATTGGAATAACAAAAAAGTTAACAAGAGACTTCCTTCCATAATGACAAGGTTTCCATCCATTAGAGTAACAAAAATTGGGACAACAGACTACCTACCATAATGACAAGGCTACCATCCATTGGAATACATAAAAAGTTAACAAGAGACTACCTTCCATAATGACAAGGCTACCATCCATTAGAGTAACAAAAATTGGGACAACAGACTACCTACCATAATGACAAGGCTACCATCCATTGGAATAACAAAATTGTTAACAAGAAACTACCTACCATAATGACAAGGCCCCAATCCATTGGAGTAACAAAAATCACGGCAGCAGACTACCTTCCAAATTGACAAGGCTACCATCCATTGGAATAACAAAAATCTTGACAACAGACTACCTTCCATAATGACAAGTCTACCATCCATTGGAGTAACAAAGATATTGACAACATACTACCTTCCATAATGACAAGGCTACCATCCATTGAGGTAACGAAAATCTCGACAACAAACTACCTTCCATAATGATAACGCTACCATCCATTGGAATAAAAAATATCTCGACAATAGACTACCTTCCATAATGGCAAGGCTACCATCCATTGTAGTAACAAAAATCTCGACAAAAGACTACCTTCCATAATGATAAGGCTACCATCCGTTGGAGATACAAAGATATTGACAACAGACTACCTTCCATAATGACAAGGATACCATCCATTGGAGTAAAAAAAATATCAACAAGAGACTACCTTCCATAATGACAAGTCTACCATCCATTGGAGTAACAAAGAAATCGACAACAAACTACCTTCCATAATGACAAGGCTACCATCCATTAGAGTAACAAAAATCGGGACAACAGACTACCTACCATAATGACAAGCCTACCATCCATTGGAATAACAAAAATGTTAACAAGAGACTACCTTTCATAATGACAAGGCTACCATCCATTAGAGTAAGAAAAAACGAACAACAGACTACCTACCATAGTGACGAGGCTACCATCCATTAGAATAACAAAATTGTTAAGAAGTAACTACCTTCCATAATGACAAGGCTACAATCCATTGGAGTAACAAAAATCACGACAACATACTACCTTCCAAATTGACAAGGCTACCATCCATTGGAATAACAAAAATCTCGACAACAAACTACCTTCCATAATGACAAGTCTACCATCCATTGGAGTAACAAAGATATTGATAACTTACTACCTTCCATAATGACAAGGCTACCATCCATTGAGGTACCAAAAATCTCGACAACAGACTACCTTCCATAATGATAACGCTACCATCCATTGGAATAACAAATATCTCGACAATAGACTACCTTCCATAATGGCAAGGCTACCATCCATTAAAGTAACAAAGATATTGACAACATACTACCTTCCATAATGACAAGGCTACCATCTATCGAGGTAACAAAAATATCGACAACAGACTACCTTCCATAATGATAACACTACCATCCATTGGAATAACAAATATCTCAACAATAGACTACCTTCCATAATGGCAAGGCTACCATCCATTGTAGTAACAAAAATCTCGACAAAATACTACCTTCCATAATGATAAGGCTACCATCCATTGGAGTAACAAAAATATCAACAAGAGACTACCTTCCATAATGACAAGTCTACCATCCATTGGAGTAACAAAGATATCGACAATAGACTACCTTCGATAATGACAAGGCTACCATCCATTGGAGTAACAAAAATATCAACAAGAGACTTCCTTCCATAATTACAAGGCTACCATCCATTGGAATAACAAAAAAGTTAACAAGAGACTACCTTCCATAATGACAAGGCTACCATCCATTGGAATAACAAAAATGTTAACAAGAAACTACCTTCCATAATGACAAGGCTCCAATCCATTGGAGTAACAAAAATCACGGCAGCAGACTACCTTCCAAATTGACAAGGCTACCATCCATTGGAATAACAAAAATCTCGACAACAGACTACCTTCCATAATGACAAGTCTACCATCCATTGGAGTAACAAAGATATTGATAACATACTACCTTCCATTATGACAAGGCTACCACCCATTGAGGTAACGAAAATCTCGACAACAGACTACCTCCCATAATGATAATGCTACCATCCATTGGTATAACAAATATCTCGACAATAGACTACCTTCCATAATGGCAAGGCTACCATCCATTGTAGTAACAAAAATCTCGACAAAAGACTACCTTCCATAATGATAAGGCTACCATCCGTTGGAGTAACAAAGATATCGACAACAGACTACCTTCCATAATGACAAGGATACCATCCATTGGAGTAAAAACAATATCAACAAGAGACTACCTTCCATAATGAAAAGTCTACCATCCATTGGAGTAACAAAGATATCGACAACAAACTACCTTCCATAATGACAAGGCTACCATCCATTAGAGTAACAAAAATCGGGACAACAGACTACCTTCCATAATGACAAGGCTACCATCCATTGGAGTAACAAAAATATCAACAAGAGACTTCCTTTCATAATGACAAGGCTACCATCCATTAGAGTAACAAAAATCGGGACAACAGACTACCTACCATAATGACAAGGCTACCATCCATTGGAATAACAAAAATGTTAACAAGAAACTACCTTCCATAATGACAAGGCTACAATCCATTAGAGAAACAAAAATCACGACAACATACTTCCTTCCAAATTGACAAGGCTACCATCCATTGGAAAAACAAAAATCTCGACAACAGACTACCTTCCATAATGACAAGTCTACCATCCATTGGAGTAACAAAGATGTTGACAACATACTACCTTCCATAATGACAAGGCTACCATCCATTGAGGTAACAAAAATCTCGACAACAGACTACCTTCCATAATGATAACGCTACCATCCATTGGAATAACAAATATCTCGACAATAGACTACCTTCCATAATGGCAAGGCTACCATCCATTGTAGTAATAAAAATCTCGACAAAATACTACCTTCCATAATGATAAGGCTACCATCCATTGGAGTAACAAAGATATCGAGAATAGACTACCTTCGATAATGGCAAGGCTACCATCCATTGGAGTAACAAAAATATCAACAAGAGACTACCTTCCATAATGACAAGTCTACCATCCATTAGAGTAACAAAGATATCGACAACAGACTACCTTCCATAATGACAAGGCTACCATCCATTGGAGTAACAAAAATATCAATAAGAGACTTCCTTCCATAATGACAAGGCTGCCATCCATTAGAGTAACAAAAATCGGGACAACAGACTACCTACCATAATGACAAGGCTACCATCCATTGGAATAAATAAAAAGTTAACAAGAGACTACCTTCCATAATGACAAGGCTACCATCCATTAGAGTAACAAAAATCTGGACAACAGACTACCTACCATAATGACAAGGCTACCATCCATTGGAATAACAAAATTGTTAACAAGACACTACCTTCCATAATGACAAGGATCCAATCCATTGGAGTAACAAAAATCACGGCAGCAGACTACCTTCCAAATTGACAAGGCTACCATCCATTGGAATAACAAAAATCTTGACAACAGACTACCTTCCATAATGACAAGTCTACCATCCATTGGAGTAACAAAGATATTGACAACATACTACCTTCCATAATGACAAAGCTACCATCCATTGAGGTAACGAAAATCTCGACAACAAACTACCTTCCATAATGATAACGCTACCATCCATTGGAATAAAAAATATCTCGACAATAGACTACCTTCCATAATGGCAAGGCTACCATCCATTGTAGTAACCAAAATCTCGACAAAAGACTACCTTCCATAATGATAAGGCTACCATCCGTTGGAGTAACAAAGATATTGAGAACAGACTACCTTCCATAATGACAAGGATACCATCCATTGGAGTAAAAAAAAATCAACAAGAGACTACCTTCCATAATGACAAGTCTACCATCCATTGGAGTAACAAAGAAATCGACAACAAATTACCTTCCATAATGACAAGGCTACCATCCATTAGAGTAACAAAAATCGGGACAACAGACTACCTACCATAATGACAAGCCTACCATCCATTGGAATAACAAAAATGTTAACAAGAGACTACCTTTCATAATGACAAGGCTACCATCCATTAGAGTAAGAAAAAACGAGACAACAGACTACCTACCATAGTGACAATGCTACCATCCATTGGAATAACAAAATTGTTAAGAAGAAACTACCTTCCATAATGACAAGGCTACAATCCATTGGAGTAACAAAAATCACGACATCATACTACCTTCCAAATTGACAAGGCTACCATCCATTGGAATAACAAAAATCTCGACAACAAACTACCTTCCATAATGACAAGTCTACCATCCATTGGAGTAACAAAGATATTGACAACATACTACCTTCCAAAATGACAAGGCTACCATCCATTGAGGTAACAAAAATCTCGACAACAGACTACCTTCCATAATGATAACGCTACCATCCATTGGAATAACAAATATCTCGACAATAGACTACCTTCCATAATGACAAGGCTACCATCCATTAAAGTAACAAAGATATTGACAACATACTACCTTCCATAATGACAAGGCTACCATCTATCGAGGTTACAAAAATATCGACAACAGACTACCTTCCATAATGATAACGCTACCATCCATTGGAATAACAAATATCTCAACAATAGACTACCTTCCATAATGGCAAGGCTACCATCCATTGTAGTAACAAAAATCTCGACAAAATACTACCTTCCATAATGATAAGGCTACCATCCATTGGAGTAACAAAGATATCGAGAACAGACTACCTTCAATAATGACAAGGCTACCATCCATTGGAGTAACAAAAATATCAACAAGAGACTACCTTCCATAATGACAAGTCTACCATCCATTGGAGTAACAAAGATATCGACAACAGACTACCTTCCAAAATTACAAGGCTACCATCCATTGGAGTAACAAAAATATCAACAAGAGACTTCCTTCCATAATGACAAGGCTACCATCCACTAGAGTAACAAAAATCGGGACGACAGACTACCTACCATAATGACAAGGCTACCATCCATTGGAATAACAAAAAAATTAACAAGAGACTACCTTCCATAATGACAAGGCTACCATCCATTGGAATAACAAAAATGTTAACAAGAAACTAACTTCCATAATGACAAGGCTATTATCCATTGTAGTAACAAAAATCACGGCAGCAGACTACCTTCCAAATTGACAAGGCTATTATCCATTGGAATAACAAAAATCTCGACAACAGACTACCTTCCATAATGACAAGTCTACCATCCATTGGAGTAACAAAGATATTGATAACATACTACCTTCCATAATGACAAGACTACCATCCATTGAGGTAACGAAAATCTCGACAACAGACTACCTTCCATAATGATAACGCTACCATCCATTGGAATAACAAATATCTCTACAATAGACTACCTTCCATAATGGCAAGGCTACCATCCATTGTAGTAACAAAAATCTCGACAAAAGACTACCTTCCATAATGATAAGGCTACCATCCGTTGGAGTAACAAAGATATCGACAACATACTACCTTCCATAATGACAAGGATACCATCCATTGGAGTAAAAACAATATCAAAAAGAGACTACCTTCCATAATGACAAGTCTACCATCCATTGGAGTAACAAAGATATCGACAACAAACTACCTTCCATAATGACAAGGCTACCATCCATTAGAGTAACAAAAATCGGGACAACAGACTACCTTCCATAATGACAAGGCTACCATCCATTGGAATAACAAAAAAGTTAACAAGAGACTACCTTTCATAATGACAAGGCTACCATCCATTAGAGTAACAAAAATTGGGCAACAGACTACCTACCATAATGACAAGGCTACCATCCATTGGAATAACAAAAATGTTAACAAGAAACTACCTTCCATAATGACAAGGCCACAATCCATTAGAGTAACAAAAATCACGACAACATACTACCTTCCAAATTGACAAGGCTACCATCCATTGGAAAAACAAAAATCTCGACAACAGACTACCTTCCATAATGACAAGTCTACCATCCATTGGAGTAACAAAGATATTGACAACATACTACCTTCCATAATGACAAGGCTACCATCCATTGAGGTAACAAAAATCTCGACAACAGACTACCTTCCATAATGATAACGCTACCATCCATTGGAATAACAAATATCTCGACAATAGACTACCTTCCATAATGACAAGGCTACCATCCATTGGAGTAACAAAAATATCAACAAGAGACTACCTTCCATAATGACAAGTCTACCATCCATTGGAGTAACAAAGATATCGACAACAGACTACCTTCCATAATGACAAGGCTACCATCCATTGGAGTAACAAAAATATCAACAAGAGACTTCCTTCCATAATGACAAAGCTACCATCCACTAGAGTAACAAAAATCGGGACAACAGACTACCTACCATAATGACAAGGCTACCATCCATTGGAATAACAAAAAAGTTAACAAGAGACTACCTTCCATAATGACAAGGCTACCATCCATTGGAATAACAAAAATGTTAACAAGAAACTACCTTCCATAATGACAAGGCTCCAATCCATTGGAGTAACAAAAATCACGGCAGCAGACTACCTTCCAAATTGACAAGGCTACCATCCATTGGAATAACAAAAATCTCGACAACAAACTACATTCCATAATGACAAGTCTACCATCCATTGGAGTAACAAAGATATTGATAACATACTACCTTCCATTATGACAAGGCTACCATCCATTGAGGTAACGAAAATCTCGACAACAGACTACCTTCCATAATGATAATGCTACCATCCATTTGTATAACAAATATCTCCACAATAGACTACCTTCCATAATGGTAAGGCTACCATCCATTGTAGTAACAAAAATCTCGACAAAAGACTACCTTCCATAATGATAAGGCTACCATCCGTTGGAGTAACAAAGATATCGACAACAGACTACCTTCCATAATGACAAGGATACCATCCATTGGAGTAAAAACAATATCAACAAGAGACTACCTTCCATAATGACAAGTCTACCATCCATTGGAGTAACAAAGATATCGACAACAAACTACCTTCCATAATGACAAGGCTACCATCCATTAGAGTAACAAAAATCGGGACAACAAACTAGCTTCCATAATGACAAGGCTACCATCCATTGGAATAACAAAAAAGTTAACAAGAGACTACCTTTCATAATGACAAGGCTACCATCCATTAGAGTAACAAAAATTGGGCAACAGACTACCTACCATAATGACAAGGCTACCATCCATTGGAATAACAAAAATGTTAACAAGAAACTACCTTCCATAATGACAAGGCCACAATCCATTAGAGTAACAAAAATCACGACAACATACTACCTTCCAAATTGACAAGGCTACCATCCATTGGAAAAACAAAAATCTCGACAACAGACTACCTTCCATAATGACAAGTCTACCATCCAATGGAGTAACAAAGATATTGACAACATACTACCTTCCATAATGACAAGGCTACCATCCATTGAGGTAACAAAAATCTCGACAACAGACTACCTTCCATAATGATAACGCTACCATCCATTGGAATAACAAATATCTCGACAATAGACTACCTTCCATAATGGCAAGGCTACCATCCATTGTAGTAATAAAAATATCGACAAAATACTACCTTCCATAATGATAAGGCTACCATCCATTGGAGTAACAAAGATATCGAGAACCGACTACCTTCCATAATGACAAGGCTACCGTCCATTGGAGTAACAAAAATATCAACAAGAGACTACCTTCCATAATGACAAGTCTACCATCCATTGGAGTAACAAAGATATCGACAACAGACTACCTTCCATAATGACAAGGCTACCATCCATTGGAGTAACAAAAATATCAACAAGAGACTTCCTTCCATAATGACAAGGTTGCCATCCATTAGAGTAACAAAAATTGGGACAACAGACTACCTACCATAATGACAAGGCTACCATCCATTGGAATACATAAAAAGTTAACAAGAGACTACCTTCCATAATGACAAGGCTACCATCCATTAGAGTAACAAAAATTGGGACAACAGACTACCTACCATAATGACAAGGCTACCATCCATTGGAATAACAAAAATGTTAACAAGAAACTACCTTCCATAATGACAAAGCCCCAATCCATTGGAGTAACAAAAATCACGGCAGAAGACTACCTTCCAAATTGACAAGGCTACCATCCATTGGAATAACAAAAATCTTGACAACAAACTACCTTCCATAATGACAAGTCTACCATCCATTGGAGTAACAAAGATATTGACAACATACTACCTTCCATAATGACAAGGCTACCATCCATTGAGGTAACGAAAATCTCGACAACAAACTACCTTCCATAATGATAACGCTACCATCCATTGGAATAAAAAATATCTCGAAAATAGACTACCTTCCATAATGGCAAGGCTACCATCCATTGTAGTAACAAAAATCTCGACAAAAGACTACCTTCCATAATGATAAGGCTACCATCCGTTGGAGATACAAAGATATTGACAACAGACTACCTTCCATAATGACAAGGATACCATCCATTGGAGTAAAAAAAATATCAACAAGAGACTACCTTCCATAATGACAAGTCTACCATCCATTGGAGTAACAAAGAAATCGACAACAAACTACCTTCCATAATGACAAGGCTACCATCCATTAGAGTAACAAAAATCGGGACAACAGACTACCTACCATAATGACAAGCCTACCATCCATTGGAATAACAAAAATGTTAACAAGAGACTACCTTTCATAATAACAAGGCTATCATCCATTAGAGTAAGAAAAAACGAGACAACAGACTACCTACCATAGTGACAAGGCTACCATCCATTAGAATAACAAAATTGTTAAGAAGAAACTACCTTCCATAATGACAAGGCTACAATCCATTGGAGTAACAAAAATCACGACAACATACTACCTTCCAAATTGACAAGGCTACCATCCATTGGAATAACAAAAATCTCGACAACAAACTACCTTCCATAATGACAAGTCTACCATCCATTGGAGTAACAAAGATATTGACAACTTACTACCTTCCATAATGACAAGGCTACCATCCATTGAGGTACCAAAAATCTCGACAACAGACTACCTTCCATAATGATAACGCTACCATCCATTGGAATAACAAATATCTCGACAATAGACTACCTTCCATAATGGCAAGGCTACCATCCATTAAAGTAACAAAGATATTGACAACATACTACCTTCCATAATGACAAGGCTACCATCTATCGAGGTAACAAAAATATCGACAACAGACTACCTTCCACAATGATAACGCTACCATCCATTGGAATAACAAATATCTCAACAATAGACTACCTTCCATAATGGCAAGGCTACCATCCATTGTAGTAACAAAAATCTCGACAAAATACTACCTTCCATAATGATAAGGCTCCCATCCATTGGAGTAACAAAAATATCAACAAGAGACTACCTTCCATAATGACAAGTCTACCATCCATTGGAGTAACAAAGATATCGACAATAGACTACCTTCCGTAATGACAAGGCTACCATCCATTGGAGTAACAAAAATATCAACAAGAGACTTCCTTCCATAATTACAAGGCTACCATCCACTAGAGTAACAAAAATCGGGACAACAGACTTCCTACCATAATGACAAGGCTACCATCCATTGGAATAACAAAAAAGTTAACAAGAGACTACCTTCCATAATGACAAGGCTACCATCCATTGGAATAACAAAAATGTTAACAAGAAACTACCTTCCATAATGACAAGGCTCCAATCCATTGGAGTAACAAAAATCACGGCAGCAGACTACCTTCCAAATTGACAAGGCTACCATCCATTGGAATAACAAAAATCTCGACAACAGACTACCTTCCATAATGACAAGTCTACCATCCATTGGAGTAACAAAGATATTGATAACATACTACCTTCCATTATGACAAGGCTACCATCCATTGAGGTAACGAAAATCTCGACAACAGACTACCTTCCATAATGATAATGCTACCATCCATTGGTATAACAAATATCTCGACAATAGACTACCTTCCATAATGGCAAGGCTACCATCCATTGTAGTAACAAAAATCTCGACAAAAGACTACCTTCCATAATGATAAGGCTACCATCCGTTGGAGTAACAAAGATATCGACAACAGACTACCTTCCATAATGACAAGGATACCATCCATTGGAGTAAAAACAATATCAACAAGAGAGTACCTTCCATAATGACAAGTCTACCATCCATTGGAGTAACAAAGATATCGACAACAAACTACCTTCCATAATGACAAGGCTACCATCCATTAGAGTAACAAAAATCGGGACAACAGACTACCTTCCATAATGACAAGGCTACCATCCATTGGAGTAACAAAAATATCAACAAGAGACTTCCTTTCATAATGACAAGGCTACCATCCATTAGAGTAACAAAAATCGGGACAACAGACTACCTTCCATAATGACAAGTCTACCATCCATTGGAGTAATAAAGATATTGACAACATACTACCTTCCATAATGACAAGGCTACCATCCATTGAGGTAACGAATATCTCGACAATAGACTACCTTCCATAATGGCAAGGCTACCATCCATTGTAGTAACAAAAATCTCGACAAAAGACTACCTTCCATAATTATAAGGCTACCATCCGTTGGAGATACAAAGATATTGACAACAGACTACCTTCCATAATGACAAGGATACCATCCATTGGAGTAAAAAAAATATCAACAAGAGACTACCTTCCATAATGACAAGTCTACCATCCATTGGAGTAACAAAGAAATCGACAACAAACTACCTTCCATAATGACAAGGCTACCATCCATTAGAGTAACAAAAATCGGGACAACAGACTACCTACCATAATGACAAGCCTACCATCCATTGGAATAACAAAAATGTTAACAAGAGACTACCTTTCATAATGACAAGGCTACCATCCATTAGAGTAAGAAAAAAGGAGACAACAGACTACCTACCATAGTGACGAGGCTACCATCCATTAGAATAACAAAATTGTTAAGAAGAAACTACCTTCCATAATGACAAGGCTACAATCCATTGGAGTAACAAAAATCACGACAACATACTACCTTCCAAATTGACAAGGCTACCATCCATTGGAATAACAAAAATCTCGACAACAAACTACCTTCCATAATGACAAGTCTACCATCCATTGGAGTAACAAAGATATTGACAACTTACTACCTTCCATAATGACAAGGCTACCATCCATTGAGGTACCAAAAATCTCGACAACAGACTACCTTCCATAATGATAACGCTACCATCCATTGGAATAACAAATATCTCGACAATAGACTACCTTCCATAATGGCAAGGCTACCATCCATTAAAATAACAAAGATATTGACAACATACTACCTTCCATAATGACAAGGCTACCATCTATCGAGGTAACAAAAATATCGATAACAGACTACCTTCCATAATGATAACGCTACCATCCATTGGAATAACAAATATCTCAACAATAGACTACCTTCCATAATTGCAAGGCTACCATCCATTGTAGTAACAAAAATCTCGACAAAATACTACCTTCCATAATGATAAGGCTACCATTCATTGGAGTAACAAAAATATCAACAAGAGACTACCTTCCATAATGACAAGTCTACCATCCATTGGAGTAACAAAGATATCGACAATAGACTACCTTCCATAATGACAAGGCTACCATCCATTGGAGTAACAAAAATATCAACAAGAGACTTCCTTCCATAATGACAAGGCTACCATCCATTGGAATAACAAAAAAGTTAACAAGAGACTACCTTCCATAATGACAAGGCTACCATCCATTGGAATAACAAAAATGTCAACAAGAAACTACCTTCCATAATGACAAGGCTCCAATCCATTGGAGTAACAAAAATCACGGCAGCAGACTACCTTCCAAATTGACAAGGCTACCATCCATTGGAATAACAAAAATCGCAACAACAGACTACCTTCCATAATGACAAGTCTACCATCCATTGGAGTAACAAAGATATTGATAACATACTACCTTCCATTATGACAAGGCTACCATCCATTGAGGTAACGAAAATCTCGACAACAGACTACCTCCCATAATGATAATGCTACCATCCATTGGTATAACAAATATCTCGACAATAGACTACCTTCCATAATGGCAAGGCTACCATCCATTGTAGTAACAAAAATCTCGACAAAAGACTACCTTCCATAATGATAAGGCTACCATCCGTTGGAGTAACAAAGATATCGACAACAGACTACCTTCCATAATGACAAGGATACCATCCATTGGAGTAAAAACAATATCAACAAGAGACTACCTTCCATAATGACAAGTCTACCATCCATTGGAGTAACAAAGATATCGATAACAAACTACCTTCCATAATGACAAGGCTACCATCCATTAGAGTAACAAAAATCGGGACAACAGACTACCTTCCATAATGACAAGGCTACCATCCATTGGAGTAACAAAAATATCAACAAGAGACTTCCTTTCATAATGACAAGGCTACCATCCATTAGAGTAACAAAAATCGGGACAACAGACTACCTACCATAATGACAAGGCTACCATCCATTGGAATAACAAAAATGTTAACAAGAAACTACCTTCCATAATGACAAGGCTACAATCCATTAGAGTAACAAAAATCACGACAACATACTTCCTTCCAAATTGACAAGGCTACCATCCATTGGAAAAACAAAAATCTCGACAACAGACTACCTTCCATAATGACAAGTCTACCATCCATTGGAGTAACAAAGATATTGACAACATACTACCTTCCATAATGACAAGGCTACCATCCATTGAGGTAACAAAAATCTCGACAACAGACTACCTTCCATAATGATAACGCTACCATCCATTGGAATAACAAATATCTCGACAATAGACTACCTTCCATAATGGCAAGGCTACCATCCATTGTAGTAATAAAAATCTCGACAAAATACTACCTTCCATAATGATAAGGCTACCATCCATTGGAGTAACAAAGATATCGAGAATAGACTACCTTCGATAATGGCAAGGCTACCATCCATTGGAGTAACAAAAATATCAACAAGAGACTACCTTCCATAATGACAAGTCTACCATCCATTGGAGTAACAAAGATATCGACAACAGACTACCTTCCATAATGACAAGGCTACCATCCATTGGAGTAACAAAAATATCAATAAGAGACTTCCTTCCATAATGACAAGGCTGCCATCCATTAGAGTAACAAAAATCGGGACAACAGACTACCTACCATAATGACAAGGCTACCATCCATTGGAATAAATAAAAAGTTAACAAGAGACTACCTTCCATAATGACAAGGCTACCATCCATTAGAGTAACAAAAATCGGGACAACAGACTACCTACCATAATGACAAGGCTACCATCCATTGGAATAACAAAAATGTTAACAAGACACTACCTTCCATAATGACAAGGATCCAATCCATTGGAGTAACAAAAATCTCGACAAAAGACTACCTTCCATAATGATAAGGCTACCATCCGTTGGAGTAACAAAGATATCGACAACAGACTACCTTCCATAATGACAAGGATACCATCCATTGGAGTAAAAACAATATCAACAAGAGACTACCTTCCATAATGACAAGTCTACCATCCATTGGAGTAACAAAGATATCGATAACAAACTACCTTCCATAATGACAAGGCTACCATCCATTAGAGTAACAAAAATCGGGACAACAGACTACCTTCCATAATGACAAGGCTACCATCCATTGGAGTAACAAAAATATCAACAAGAGACTTCCTTTCATAATGACAAGGCTACCATCCATTAGAGTAACAAAAATCGGGACAACAGACTACCTACCATAATGACAAGGCTACCATCCATTGGAATAACAAAAATGTTAACAAGAAACTACCTTCCATAATGACAAGGCTACAATCCATTAGAGTAACAAAAATCACGACAACATACTTCCTTCCAAATTGACAAGGCTACCATCCATTGGAAAAACAAAAATCTCGACAACAGACTACCTTCCATAATGACAAGTCTACCATCCATTGGAGTAACAAAGATATTGACAACATACTACCTTCCATAATGACAAGGCTACCATCCATTGAGGTAACAAAAATCTCGACAACAGACTACCTTCCATAATGATAACGCTACCATCCATTGGAATAACAAATATCTCGACAATAGACTACCTTCCATAATGGCAAGGCTACCATCCATTGTAGTAATAAAAATCTCGACAAAATACTACCTTCCATAATGATAAGGCTACCATCCATTGGAGTAACAAAGATATCGAGAATAGACTACCTTCGATAATGGCAAGGCTACCATCCATTGGAGTAACAAAAATATCAACAAGAGACTACCTTCCATAATGACAAGTCTACCATCCATTGGAGTAACAAAGATATCGACAACAGACTACCTTCCATAATGACAAGGCTACCATCCATTGGAGTAACAAAAATATCAATAAGAGACTTCCTTCCATAATGACAAGGCTGCCATCCATTAGAGTAACAAAAATCGGGACAACAGACTACCTACCATAATGACAAGGCTACCATCCATTGGAATAAATAAAAAGTTAACAAGAGACTACCTTCCATAATGACAAGGCTACCATCCATTAGAGTAACAAAAATCGGGACAACAGACTACCTACCATAATGACAAGGCTACCATCCATTGGAATAACAAAAATGTTAACAAGACACTACCTTCCATAATGACAAGGATCCAATCCATTGGAGTAACAAAAATCACGGCAGCAGACTACCTTCCAAATTGACAAGGCTACCATCCATTGGAATAACAAAAATCTTGACAACAGACTACCTTCCATAATGACAAGTCTACCATCCATTGGAGTAACAAAGATATTGACAACATACTACCTTCCATAATGACAAGGCTACCATCAATTGAGGTAACGAAAATCTCGACAACAAACTACCTTCCATAATGATAACGCTACCATCCATTGGAATAAAAAATATCTCGACAATAGACTACCTTCCATAATGGCAAGGCTACCATCCATTGTAGTAACCAAAATCTCGACAAAAGACTACCTTCCATAATGATAAGGCTACCATCCGTTGGAGTAACAAAGATATTGAGAAGAGACTACCTTCCATAATGACAAGGATACCATCCATTGGAGTAAAAAAAAATCAACAAGAGACTACCTTCCATAATGACAAGTCTACCATCCATTGGAGTAACAAAGAAATCAACAACAAACTACCTTCCATAATGACAAGGCTACCATCCATTAGAGTAACAAATATCGGGACAACAGACTGCCTACCATAATGACAAGCCTACCATCCATTGGAATAACAAAAATGTTAACAAGAGACTACCTTTCATAATGACAAGGCTACCATCCATTAGAGTAAGAAAAAACGAGACAACAGACTACCTACCATAGTGACAAGGCTACCATCCATTGGAATAACAAAATTGTTAAGAAGAAACTACCTTCCATAATGACAAGGCTACAATCCATTGGAGTAACAAAAATCACGACATCATACTACCTTCCAAATTGACAAGGCTACCATCCATTGGAATAACAAAAATCTTGACAACAGACTACCTTCCATAATGACAAGTCTACCATCCATTGGAGTAACAAAGATATTGACAACATACTACCTTCCATAATGACAAGGCTACCATCCATTGAGGTAACAAAACTCTCGACAACAAACTACCTTCCATAATGATAACGCTACCATCCATTGGAATAACAAATATCTCGAAAATAGACTACCTTCCATAATGACAAGGCTACCATCCATTAAAGTAACAAAGATATTGACAACAACTACCTTCCATAATGACAAGGCTACCATCTATCGAGGTAACAAAAATCTCGATAACAGACTACCTTCCATAATGATAACGCTACCATCCATTGGAATAACAAATATCTCAACAATAGACTACCTTCCATAATGGCAAGGCTACCATCCATTGTAGTAACAAAAATCTCGACAAAATACTACCTTCCATAATGATAAGGCTACCATCCATTGGAGTAACAAAGATATCGAGAACAGACTACCTTCAATAATGACAAGGCTACCATCCATTGGAGTAACAAAAATATCAACAAGAGACAACCTTCCATAATGACAAGTCTACCATCCATTGGAGTAACAAAGATATCGACAACAGACTACCTTCCAAAATGACAAGGCTACCATCCATTGGAGTAACAAAAATATCAACAAGAGACTTCCTTCCATAATGACAAGGCTACCATCCACTAGAGTAACAAAAATCGGGACAACAGACTACCTACCATAATGACAAGGCTACCATCCATTGGAATAACAAAAAAGTTAACAAGAGACTACCTTCCATAATGACAAGGCTACCATCCATTGGAATAACAAAAATGTTAACAAGAAACTACCTTCCATAATGACAAGGCTATTATCCATTGTAGTAACAAAAATCACGGCAGTAGACTACCTTCCAAATTGACAAGGCTATTATCCATTGGAATAACAAAAATCTCGACAACAGACTACCTTCCATAATGACAAGTCTACCATCCATTGGAGTAACAAAGATATTGATAACATACTACCTTCCATAATGACAAGGATACCATCCATTGAGGTAACGAAAATCTCGACAACAGACTACCTTCCATAATGATAACGCTACCATCCATTGGAATAACAAATATCTCTACAATAGACTACCTTCCATAATGGCAAGGCTACCATCCATTGTAGTAACAAAAATCTCGACAAAAGACTACCTTCCATAATGATAAGGCTACCATCCGTTGGAGTAACAAAGATATCGACAACATACTACCTTCCATAATGACAAGGTTACCATCCATTGGAGTAAAAAAAATATCAACAAGAGACTACCTTCCATAATGACAAGTCTACCATCCATTGGAGTAACAAAGATATCGACAACAAACTACCTTCCATAATGACAAGGCTACCATCCATTAGAGTAACAAAAATCGGGACAACAGACTACCTACCATAATGACAAGGCTACCATCCATTGGAATAACAAAAATGTTAACAAGAGACTACCTTTCATAATGACAAGGCTACCATCCATTAGAGTAACAAAAATCGGGACAACAAACTACCTACCATAGTGACAAGGCTACCATCCATTGGAATAACAAAATTGTTAACAAGAAACTACCTTCCATAATGACAAGGCTCCAATCCATTGGAGTAACAAAAATCACGGCAGCAGACTACCTTCCAAATTGACAAGGCTACCATCCATTGGAATAACAAAAATCTCGACAACAAACTACCTTCCATAATGACAAGTCTACCATCCATTGGAGTAACAAAGATATTGACAACATACTACCTTCCATAATGACAAGGCTACCATCCATTGAGGTAACAAAATTATCGACAACAAACTACCTTCCATAATGATAACGCTACCATCCATTGGAATAACAAATATCTCGAAAATAGACTACCTTCCATAATGACAAGGCTACCATCCATTAAAGTAACAAAGATATTGACAACAACTACCTTCCATAATTACAAGGCTACCATCTATCGAGGTAACAAAAATCTCGACAACAGACTACCTTCCATAATGATAACGCTACCATCCATTGGAATAACAAATATCTCAACAATAGACTACCTTCCATAATGGCAAGGCTACCATCCATTGTAGTAACAAAAATCTCGACAAAATACTACATTCCATAATGATAAGGCTACCATCCATTGGAGTAACAAAGATATCGAGAACATACTACCTTCCATAATGACAAGGCTACCATCCATTGGAGTAACAAAGATATCAACAACATAGTACTTTCCATAATGAAATGGCTACCATCCATTGGTGTAACAAAAATCATGACAACATACTACCTTCCATAATGACAAGGCTACCATCCATTGGAGTAACAAAAATATCAACAAGAGACTTCCTTCCATAATGACAAGGCTACCATCCACTAGAGTAACAAAAATCGGGACAACAGACTACCTACCATAATGACAAGGCTACCATCCATTGGAATAACAAAAAAGTTAACAAGAGACTACCTTCCATAATGACAAGGCTACCTTCCATTGGAATAACAAAAATGTTAACAAGAAACTACCTTCCATAATGACAAGGCTCCAATCCATTGGAGTAACAAAAATCACGGCAGCAGACTACCTTCCAAATTGACAAGGCTACCATCCATTGGAATAACAAAAATCTCGACAACAGACTACCTTCCATAATGACAAGTCTACCATCCATTGGAGTAACAAAGATATTGACAACATACTACCTTCCATAATGACAAGGCTACCATCCATTGAGTTAACGAAAATCTCGACAACAGACTAACTTCCATAATCATAACGCTACCATCCATTGGAATAACAAATATCTCGACAATAGACTACCTTCCATAATGGCAAGGCTACCATCCATTGTAGTAACAAAAAACTCGACAAAAGACTACCTTCCATAATGATAAGGCTACCATCCGTTGGATTAACAAAGATATCGACAACAGACTACCTTCCATAATGACAAGGATACCATCCATTGGAGTAGAAAAAATATCAACAAGAGACTACCTTCCATAATGACAAGTCTACCATCCATTGGAGTAACAAAGATATCGACAACAAACTACCTTCTATAATGACAAGGCTACCATCCATTAGAGTAACAAAAATCGGGACAACAGACTACCTACCATAATGACAAGGCTACCATCCATTGGAATAACAAAAATGTTAACAAGAGACTACCTTTCATAATGACAAGGCTACCATCCATTAGAGTAACAAAAATCGGGACAACAAACTACCTACCATAGTGACAAGGCTACCATCCATTGGAATAACAAAATTGTTAACAAGAAACTACCTTCCATAATGACAAGGCTACAATCCATTGTAGTAACAAAAATCACGACAACATACTACCTTCCAAATTGACAAGGCTACCATCCATTGGAATAACAAAAATCTCGACAACAAACTACCTTCCATAATGACAAGTCTACCATCCATTGGAGTAACAAAGATATTGACAACATACTACCTTCCATAATGACAAGGCTACCATCCATTGAGGTAACAAAATTCTCGACAACAAACTACCTTCCATAATGATAACGCTACCATCCATTGGAATAACAAATATCTCGAAAATAGACTACCTTCCATAATGACAAGGCTACCATCCATTAAAGTAACAAAGATATTGACAACAACTACCTTCCATAATGACAAGGCTACCATCTATCGAGGTAACAAAAATCTCGACAACAGACTACCTTCCATAATGATAACGCTACCATCCATTGGAATAACAAATATCTCAACAATAGACTACCTTCCATAATGGCAAGGCTACCATCCATTGTAGTAACAAAAATCTCGACAAAATACTACATTCCATAATTATAAGGCTACCATCCATTGGAGTAACAAAGATATCGAGAACAGACTACCTTCCATAATGACAAGGCTACCATCCATTGGAGTAACAAAGATATCAACAACATAGTACTTTCCATAATGAAATGGCTACCATCCATTGGTGTAACAAAAATCATGACAACATACTACCTTCCATAATGACAAGGCTACCATCCATTGGAGTAACAAAAATATCAACAAGAGACTTCCTTTCATAATGACAAGGCTACCATCCACTAGAGTAACAAAAATAGGGACAACAGACTACCTACCATAATGACAAGGCTACCATCCATTGGAATAACAAAAAAGTTAACAAGAGACTACCTTCCATAATGACAAGGCTACCTTCCATTGGAATAACAAAAATGTTAACAAGAAACTACCTTCCATAATGACAAGGCTCCAATCCATTGGAGTAACAAAAATCACGGCAGCAGACTACCTTCCAAATTGACAAGGCTACCATCCATTGGAATAACAAAAATCTCGACAACAGACTACCTTCCATAATGACAAGTCTACCATCCATTGGAGTAACAAAGATATTGACAACATACTACCTTCCATAATGACAAGGCTACCATCCATTGAGTTAACGAAAATCTCGACAACAGACTAACTTCCATAATGATAACGCTACCATCCATTGGAATAACAAATATCTCGACAATAGACTACCTTCCATAATGGCAAGGCTACCATCCATTGTAGTAACAAAAATCTCGACAAAAGACTACCTTCCATAATGATAAGGCTACCATCCGTTGG
Source organism: Vicia faba (assembly GCA_948472305.1). NCBI lineage: Eukaryota > Viridiplantae > Streptophyta > Magnoliopsida > Fabales > Fabaceae > Vicia > Vicia faba. The sequence continues at coordinate 581,757,870 of OX451739.1, read as the reverse complement.
AGTAACAAAGATATCGACAACATACTACCTTCCATAATGACAAGGTTACCATCCATTGGAGTAAAAAAAATATCAACAAGAGACTACCTTCCATAATGACAAGTCTACCATCCATTGGAGTAACAAAGATATCGACAACAAACTACCTTCCATAATGACAAGGCTACCATCCATTAGAGTAACAAAAATCGGGACAACAGACTACCTACCATAATGACAAGGCTACCATCCATTGGAATAACAAAAATGTTAACAAGAGACTACCTTTCATAATGACAAGGCTACCATCAATTAGAGTAACAAAAATCGGGACAACAAACTACCTACCATAGTGACAAGGCTACCATCCATTGGAATAACAAAATTGTTAACAAGAAACTACCTTCCATAATGACAAGGCTCCAATCCATTGGAGTAACAAAAATCACGGCAGCAGACTACCTTCCAAATTGACAAGGCTACCATCCATTGGAATAACAAAAATCTCGACAACAGACTACCTTCCATAATGACAAGTCTACCATCCATTGGAGTAACAAAGATATTGACAACATACTACCTTCCATAATGACAAGGCTACCATCCATTGAGGTAACAAAATTCTCGACAACAAACTACCTTCCATAATGATAACGCTACCATCCATTGGAATAACAAATATCTCGAAAATAGACTACCTTCCATAATGACAAGGCTACCATCCATTAAAGTAACAAAGATATTGACAACAACTACCTTCCATAATTACAAGGCTACCATCTATCGAGGTAACAAAAATCTCGACAACAGACTACCTTCCATAATGATAACGCTACCATCCATTGGAATAACAAATATCTCAACAATAGACTACCTTCCATAATGGCAAGGCTACCATCCATTGTAGTAACAAAAATCTCGACAAAATACTACATTCCATAATGATAAGGCTACCATCCATTGGAGTAACAAAGATATCGAGAACAGACTACCTTCCATAATGACAAGGCTACCATCCATTGGAGTAACAAAGATATCAACAACATAGTACTTTCCATAATGAAATGGCTACCATCCATTGGTGTAACAAAAATCATGACAACATACTACCTTCCATAATGACAAGGCTACCATCCATTGGAGTAACAAAAATATCAACAAGAGACTTCCTTCCATAATGACAAGGCTACCATCCACTAGAGTAACAAAAATCGGGACAACAGACTACCTACCATAATGACAAGGCTACCATCCATTGGAATAACAAAAAAGTTAACAAGAGACTACCTTCCATAATGACAAGGCTACCTTCCATTGGAATAACAAAAATGTTAACAAGAAACTACCTTCCATAATGACAAGGCTCCAATCCATTGGAGTAACAAAAATCACGGCAGCAGACTACCTTCCAAATTGACAAGGCTACCATCCATTGGAATAACAAAAATCTCGACAACAGACTACCTTCCATAATGACAAGTCTACCATCCATTGGAGTAACAAAGATATTGACAACATACTACCTTCCATAATGACAAGGCTACCATCCATTGAGTTAACGAAAATCTCGACAACAGACTAACTTCCATAATCATAACGCTACCATCCATTGGAATAACAAATATCTCGACAATAGACTACCTTCCATAATGGCAAGGCTACCATCCATTGTAGTAACAAAAATCTCGACAAAAGACTACCTTCCATAATGATAAGGCTACCATCCGTTGGATTAACAAAGATATCGACAACAGACTACCTTCCATAATGACAAGGATACCATCCATTGGAGTAAAAAAAATATCAACAAGAGACTACCTTCCATAATGACAAGTCTACCATCCATTGGAGTAACAAAGATATCGACAATAAACTACCTTCTATAATGACAAGGCTACCATCCATTAGAGTAACAAAAATCGGGACAACAGACTACCTACCATAATGACAAGGCTACCATCCATTGGAATAACAAAAATGTTAACAAGAGACTACCTTTCATAATGACAAGGCTACCTTCCATTAGAGTAACAAAAATCGGGACAACAAACTACCTACCATAGTGACAAGGCTACCATCCATTGGAATAACAAAATTGTTAACAAGAAACTACCTTCCATAATGACAAGGCTACAATCCATTGTAGTAACAAAAATCACGACAACATACTACCTTCCAAATTGACAAGGCTACCATCCATTGGAATAACAAAAATCTCGACAACAAACTACCTTCCATAATGACAAGTCTACCATCCATTGGAGTAACAAAGATATTGACAACATACTACCTTCCATAATGACAAGGCTACCATCCATTGAGGTAACAAAATTCTCGACAACAAACTACCTTCCATAATGATAACGCTACCATCCATTGGAATAACAAATATCTCGAAAATAGACTACCTTCCATAATGACAAGGCTACCATCCATTAAAGTAACAAAGATATTGACAACAACTACCTTCCATAATGACAAGGCTACCATCTATCGAGGTAACAAAAATCTCGACAACAGACTACCTTCCATAATGATAACGCTACCATCCATTGGAATAACAAATATCTCAACAATAGACTACCTTCCATAATGGCAAGGCTACCATCCATTGTAGTAACAAAAATCTCGACAAAATACTACATTCCATAATTATAAGGCTACCATCCATTGGAGTAACAAAGATATCGAGAACAGACTACCTTCCATAATGACAAGGCTACCATCCATTGGAGTAACAAAGATATCAACAACATAGTACTTTCCATAATGAAATGGCTACCATCCATTGGTGTAACAAAAATCATGACAACATACTACCTTCCATAATGACAAGGCTACCATCCATTGGAGTAACAAAAATATCAACAAGAGACTTCCTTCCATAATGACAAGGCTACCATCCACTAGAGTAACAAAAATAGGGACAACATACTACCTACCATAATGACAAGGCTACCATCCATTGGAATAACAAAAAAGTTAACAAGAGACTACCTTCCATAATGACAAGGCTACCTTCCATTGGAATAACAAAAATGTTAACAAGAAACTACCTTCCATAATGACAAGGCTCCAATCCATTGGAGTAACAAAAATCACGGCAGCAGACTACCTTCCAAATTGACAAGGCTACCATCCATTGGAATAACAAAAATCTCGACAACAGACTACCTTCCATAATGACAAGTCTACCATCCATTGGAGTAACAAAGATATTGACAACATACTACCTTCCATAATGACAAGGCTACCATCCATTGAGTTAACGAAAATCTCGACAACAGACTAACTTCCATAATGATAACGCTACCATCCATTGGAATAACAAATATCTCGACAATAGACTACCTTCCATAATGGCAAGGCTACCATCCATTGTAGTAACAAAAATCTCGACAAAAGACTACCTTCCATAATGATAAGGCTACCATCCGTTGGAGTAACAAAGATATCGACAACATACTACCTTCCATAATGACAAGGTTACCATCCATTGGAGTAAAAAAAATATCAACAAGAGACTACCTTCCATAATGACAAGTCTACCATCCATTGGAGTAACAAAGATATCGACAACAAACTACCTTCCATAATGACAAGGCTACCATCCATTAGAGTAACAAAAATCGGGACAACAGACTACCTACCATAATGACAAGGCTACCATCCATTGGAATAACAAAAATGTTAACAAGAGACTACCTTTCATAATGACAAGGCTACCATCCATTAGAGTAACAAAAATCGGGACAACAAACTACCTACCATAGTGACAAGGCTACCATCCATTGGAATAACAAAATTGTTAACAAGAAACTACCTTCCATAATGACAAGGCTCCAATCCATTGGAGTAACAAAAATCACGGCAGCAGACTACCTTCCAAATTGACAAGGCTACCATCCATTGGAATAACAAAAATCTCGACAACAGACTACCTTCCATAATGACAAGTCTACCATCCATTGGAGTAACAAAGATATTGACAACATACTACCTTCCATAATGACAAGGCTACCATCCATTGAGGTAACAAAATTCTCGACAACAAACTACCTTCCATAATGATAACGCTACCATCCATTGGAATAACAAATATCTCGAAAATAGACTACCTTCCATAATGACAAGGCTACCATCCATTAAAGTAACAAAGATATTGACAACAACTACCTTCCATAATTACAAGGCTACCATCTATCGAGGTAACAAAAATCTCGACAACAGACTACCTTCCATAATGATAACGCTACCATCCATTGGAATAACAAATATCTCAACAATAGACTACCTTCCATAATGGCAAGGCTACCATCCATTGTAGTAACAAAAATCTCGACAAAATACTACATTCCATAATGATAAGGCTACCATCCATTGGAGTAACAAAGATATCGAGAACAGACTACCTTCCATAATGACAAGGCTACCATCCATTGGAGTAACAAAGATATCAACAACATAGTACTTTCCATAATGAAATGGCTACCATCCATTGGTGTAACAAAAATCATGACAACATACTACCTTCCATAATGACAAGGCTACCATCCATTGGAGTAACAAAAATATCAACAAGAGACTTCCTTCCATAATGACAAGGCTACCATCCACTAGAGTAACAAAAATCGGGACAACAGACTACCTACCATAATGACAAGGCTACCATCCATTGGAATAACAAAAAAGTTAACAAGAGACTACCTTCCATAATGACAAGGCTACCTTCCATTGGAATAACAAAAATGTTAACAAGAAACTACCTTCCATAATGACAAGGCTCCAATCCATTGGAGTAACAAAAATCACGGCAGCAGACTACCTTCCAAATTGACAAGGCTACCATCCATTGGAATAACAAAAATCTCGACAACAGACTACCTTCCATAATGACAAGTCTACCATCCATTGGAGTAACAAAGATATTGACAACATACTACCTTCCATAATGACAAGGCTACCATCCATTGAGTTAACGAAAATCTCGACAATAGACTAACTTCCATAATCATAACGCTACCATCCATTGGAATAACAAATATCTCGACAATAGACTACCTTCCATAATGGCAAGGCTACCATCCATTGTAGTAACAAAAATCTCGACAAAAGACTACCTTCCATAATGATAAGGCTACCATCCGTTGGATTAACAAAGATATCGACAACAGACTACCTTCCATAATGACAAGGATACCATCCATTGGAGTAAAAAAAATATCAACAAGAGACTACCTTCCATAATGACAAGTCTACCATCCATTGGAGTAACAAAGATATCGACAATAAACTACCTTCTATAATGACAAGGCTACCATCCATTAGAGTAACAAAAATCGGGACAACAGACTACCTACCATAATGACAAGGCTACCATCCATTGGAATAACAAAAATGTTAACAAGAGACTACCTTTCATAATGACAAGGCTACCTTCCATTAGAGTAACAAAAATCGGGACAACAAACTACCTACCATAGTGACAAGGCTACCATCCATTGGAATAACAAAATTGTTAACAAGAAACTACCTTCCATAATGACAAGGCTACAATCCATTGTAGTAACAAAAATCACGACAACATACTACCTTCCAAATTGACAAGGCTACCATCCATTGGAATAACAAAAATCTCGACAACAAACTACCTTCCATAATGACAAGTCTACCATCCATTGGAGTAACAAAGATATTGACAACATACTACCTTCCATAATGACAAGGCTACCATCCATTGAGGTAACAAAATTCTCGACAACAAACTACCTTCCATAATGATAACGCTACCATCCATTGGAATAACAAATATCTCGAAAATAGACTACCTTCCATAATGACAAGGCTACCATCCATTAAAGTAACAAAGATATTGACAACAACTACCTTCCATAATGACAAGGCTACCATCTATCGAGGTAACAAAAATCTCGACAACAGACTACCTTCCATAATGATAACGCTACCATCCATTGGAATAACAAATATCTCAACAATAGACTACCTTCCATAATGGCAAGGCTACCATCCATTGTAGTAACAAAAATCTCGACAAAATACTACATTCCATAATTATAAGGCTACCATCCATTGGAGTAACAAAGATATCGAGAACAGACTACCTTCCATAATGACAAGGCTACCATCCATTGGAGTAACAAAGATATCAACAACATAGTACTTTCCATAATGAAATGGCTACCATCCATTGGTGTAACAAAAATCATGACAACATACTACCTTCCATAATGACAAGGCTACCATCCATTGGAGTAACAAAAATATCAACAAGAGACTTCCTTCCATAATGACAAGGCTACCATCCACTAGAGTAACAAAAATAGGGACAACAGACTACCTACCATAATGACAAGGCTACCATCCATTGGAATAACAAAAAAGTTAACAAGAGACTACCTTCCATAATGACAAGGCTACCTTCCATTGGAATAACAAAAATGTTAACAAGAAACTACCTTCCATAATGACAAGGCTCCAATCCATTGGAGTAACAAAAATCACGGCAGCAGACTACCTTCCAAATTGACAAGGCTACCATCCATTGGAATAACAAAAATCTCGACAACAGACTACCTTCCATAATGACAAGTCTACCATCCATTGGAGTAACAAATATATTGACAACATACTACCTTCCATAATGACAAGGCTACCATCCATTGAGTTAACGAAAATCTCGACAATAGACTAACTTCCATAATCATAACGCTACCATCCATTGGAATAACAAATATCTCGACAATAGACTACCTTCCATAATGGCAAGGCTACCATCCATTGTAGTAACAAAAATCTCGACAAAAGACTACCTTCCATAATGATAAGGCTACCATCCGTTGGATTAACAAAGATATCGACAACAGACTACCTTCCATAATGACAAGGATACCATCCATTGGAGTAAAAAAAATATCAACAAGAGACTACCTTCCATAATGACAAGTCTACCATCCATTGGAGTAACAAAGATATCGACAATAAACTACCTTCTATAATGACAAGGCTACCATCCATTAGAGTAACAAAAATCGGGACAACAGACTACCTACCATAATGACAAGGCTACCATCCATTGGAATAACAAAAATGTTAACAAGAGACTACCTTTCATAATGACAAGGCTACCATCCATTAGAGTAACAAAAATCGGGACAACAAACTACCTACCATAGTGACAAGGCTACCATCCATTGGAATAACAAAATTGTTAACAAGAAACTACCTTCCATAATGACAAGGCTACAATCCATTGTAGTAACAAAAATCACGACAACATACTACCTTCCAAATTGACAAGGCTACCATCCATTGGAATAACAAAAATCTCGACAACAAACTACCTTCCATAATGACAAGTCTACCATCCATTGGAGTAACAAAGATATTGACAACATACTACCTTCCATAATGACAAGGCTACCATCCATTGAGGTAACAAAATTCTCGACAACAAACTACCTTCCATAATGATAACGCTACCATCCATTGGAATAACAAATATCTCGAAAATAGACTACCTTCCATAATGACAAGGCTACCATCCATTAAAGTAACAAAGATATTGACAACAACTACCTTCCATAATGACAAGGCTACCATCTATCGAGGTAACAAAAATCTCGACAACAGACTACCTTCCATAATGATAACGCTACCATCCATTGGAATAACAAATATCTCAACAATAGACTACCTTCCATAATGGCAAGGCTACCATCCATTGTAGTAACAAAAATCTCGACAAAATACTACATTCCATAATTATAAGGCTACCATCCATTGGAGTAACAAAGATATCGAGAACAGACTACCTTCCATAATGACAAGGCTACCATCCATTGGAGTAACAAAGATATCAACAACATAGTACTTTCCATAATGAAATGGCTACCATCCATTGGTGTAACAAAAATCATGACAACATACTACCTTCCATAATGACAAGGCTACCATCCATTGGAGTAACAAAAATATCAACAAGAGACTTCCTTCCATAATGACAAGGCTACCATCCACTAGAGTAACAAAAATAGGGACAACAGACTACCTACCATAATGACAAGGCTACCATCCATTGGAATAACAAAAAAGTTAACAAGAGACTACCTTCCATAATGACAAGGCTACCTTCCATTGGAATAACAAAAATGTTAACAAGAAACTACCTTCCATAATGACAAGGCTCCAATCCATTGGAGTAACAAAAATCACGGCAGCAGACTACCTTCCAAATTGACAAGGCTACCATCCATTGGAATAACAAAAATCTCGACAACAGACTACCTTCCATAATGACAAGTCTACCATCCATTGGAGTAACAAAGATATTGACAACATACTACCTTCCATAATGACAAGGCTACCATCCATTGAGTTAACGAAAATCTCGACAACAGACTAACTTCCATAATGATAACGCTACCATCCATTGGAATAACAAATATCTCGACAATAGACTACCTTCCATAATGGCAAGGCTACCATCCATTGTAGTAACAAAAATCTCGACAAAAGACTACCTTCCATAATGATAAGGCTACCATCCGTTGGAGTAACAAAGATATCGACAACAGACTACCTTCCATAATGACAAGGATACCATCCATTGGAGTAAAAAAAATATCAACAAGAGACTACCTTCCATAATGACAAGTCTACCATCCATTGGAGTAACAAAGATATCGACAACAAACTACCTTCCATAATGACAAGGCTACCATCCATTAGAGTAACAAAAATCGGGACAACAGACTACCTACCATAATGACAAGGCTACCATCCATTGGAATAACAAAAATGTTAACAAGAGACTACCTTTCATAATGACAAGGCTACCATCCATTAGAGTAACAAAAATCGGGACAACAAACTACCTACCATAGTGACAAGGCTACCATCCATTGGAATAACAAAATTGTTAACAAGAAACTACCTTCCATAATGACAAGGCTCCAATCCATTGGAGTAACAAAAATCACGGCAGCAGACTACCTTCCAAATTGACAAGGCTACCATCCATTGGAATAACAAAAATCTCGACAACAGACTACCTTCCATAATGACAAGTCTACCATCCATTGGAGTAACAAAGATATTGACAACATACTACCTTCCATAATGACAAGGCTACCATCCATTGAGGTAACAAAATTCTCGACAACAAACTACCTTCCATAATGATAACGCTACCATCCATTGGAATAACAAATATCTCGAAAATAGACTACCTTCCATAATGACAAGGCTACCATCCATTAAAGTAACAAAGATATTGACAACAACTACCTTCCATAATGACAAGGCTACCATCTATCGAGGTAACAAAAATCTCGACAATAGACTACCTTCCATAATGATAACGCTACCATCCATTGGAATAACAAATATCTCAACAATAGACTACCTTCCATAATGGCAAGGCTACCATCCATTGTAGTAACAAAAATCTCGACAAAATACTACATTCCATAATGATAAGGCTACCATCCATTGGAGTAACAAAGATATCGAGAACAGACTACCTTCCATAATGACAAGGCTACAATCCATTGGAGTAACAAAGATATCAACAACATAGTACTTTCCATAATGAAATGGCTACCATCCATTGGTGTAACAAAAATCATGACAACATACTACCTTCCATAATGACAAGGCTACCATCCATTGGAGTAACAAAAATATCAACAAGAGACTTCCTTCCATAATGACAAGGCTACCATCCACTAGAGTAACAAAAATCGGGACAACAGACTACCTACCATAATGACAAGGCTACCATCCATTGGAATAACAAAAAAGTTAACAAGAGACTACCTTCCATAATGACAAGGCTACCTTCCATTGGAATAACAAAAATGTTAACAAGAAACTACCTTCCATAATGACAAGGCTCCAATCCATTGGAGTAACAAAAATCACGGCAGCAGACTACTGACCAAATTGACAAGGCTACCATCCATTGGAATAACAAAAATCTCGACAACAGACTACCTTCCATAATGACAAGTCTACCATCCATTGGAGTAACAAAGATATTGACAACATACTACCTTCCATAATGACAAGGCTACCATCCATTGAGTTAACGAAAATCTCGACAACAGACTAACTTCCATAATGATAACGCTACCATCCATTGGAATATCAAATATCTCGACAATAGACTACCTTCCATAATGGCAAGGCTACCATCCATTGTAGTAACAAAAATCTCGACAAAAGACTACTTTCCATAATGATAAGGCTACCATCCGTTGGAGTAACAAAGATATCGACAACAGACTACCTTCCATAATGACAAGGATACCATCCATTGGAGTAAAAAAAATATCAACAAGAGACTACCTTCCATAGTGACAAGTCTACCATCCATTGGAGTAACAAAGATATCGACAACAAACTACCTTCCATAATGACAAGGCTACCATCCATTAGAGTAACAAAAATCGGGACAACAGACTACCTACCATAATGACAAGGCTACCATCCATTGGAATAACAAAAATGTTAACAAGAGACTACCTTTCATAATGACAAGGCTACCATCCATTAGAGTAACAAAAATCGGGACAACAGACTACCTACCATAGTTACAAGGCTACCATCCATTTGAATAACAAAATCGTTAACAAGAAACTACCTTCCATAATGACAAGGCTACAATCCATTGGAGTAACAAAAATCACGACAACATACTACCTTCCAAATTGACAAGGCTACCTTCCATTGGAATAAAAAAAATCTCGACAACAAACTACCTTCCATAATGACAAGTCTACCATCCATTGGAGTAACAAAGATATTGACAACATACTACCTTCCATAATGACAAGGCTACCATCCATTGAGGTAACAAAAATCTCGTCAACAGACTACCTTCCATAATGATAACGCTACCATCCATTGGAATAACAAATATCTCGACAATAGACTACCTTCAATAATGACAAGGCTACCATCCATTAAAGTAACAAAGATATTGACAACATACTACCTTCCATAATGACAAGGCTACCATCTATCGAGGTAACAAAAATCTCGACAACAGACTACCTTCCATAATGATAACGCTACCATCCATTGGGATAACAAATATCTCAACAATAGACTACCTTCCATAATGGCAAGTCTACCATCCATTGTAGTAACAAAAATCTCGACAAAATACTACCTTCCATAATGATAATGCTACCATCCATTGGAGTAACAAAGATATCGAGAATAGACTACCTTCCATAATGACAAGGCTACAATCCATTGGAGTAACAAAAATTTTAACAAGAGACTACCTTCCATAATGACAAGTCTACCATCCATTGGAGTAACAAAGATATCGACAACAGACTACCTTCCATAATGACAAGGCTACCATCCATTGGAGTAAAAAAAAATATTAACAAGGGACTTCCTTCCATAATGACAAGGCTACCATCCACTAGAGTAACAAAAATCGGGACAACAGACTACCTACCATAATACAAGGCTACCATCCATTGGAATAACAAAAAAGTTAACAAGAGACTACCTTCCATAATGACAAGGCTACCATCCATTGGAATAACAAAAATGTTAACAAGAAACTACCTTCCATAATGACAAGGCTCCAATCCATTGGAGTAACAAAAATCACGGTAGTAGACTACCTTCCAAATTGACAAGGCTACCGTCCATTGGAATAACAAAAATCTCGACAACAGACTACCTTCCATAATGAGAAGTCTACCATCCATTGGAGTAACAAAGATATTGATAACATACTACCTTCCATAATGACAAGGCTACCATCCATTGAGGTAACAAAAATCTCGACAACAGACTACCTTCCATAATGATAACGCTACCATCCATTGGAATAGCAAATATCTCGACAATAGACTACCTTCCATAATGGCAAGGCTACCATCCATTGTAGTAACAAAAATCTCGAAAAAGACTACCTTCCATAATGATAAGGCTACCATCCGTTGGAGTAACAAAGATATCGACAACAGACTACCTTCCATAATGACAAGGATACCATCCATTGGAGTAAAAAAAATATCAACAAGAGACTACCTTCCATAATGACAAGTCTACCATCCATTGGAGTAACAAAGATATCGACAACAAACTACCTTCCATAATGACAAGGCTACCATCCATTAGAGTAAAAACAATCGGGACAACAGACTACCTACCATAATGACAAGGCTACCATCCATTGGAATAACAAAAATGTTAACAAGAGACTACCTTTCATAATGACAAGGCTACCATCCATTAGAGTAACAAAAATCGGGACAACAGACTACCTACCATAGTGATAAGGCTACCATCCATTGGAATAACAAAATTGTTAACAAGAAACTACCTTCCATAATGACAAGGCTCCAATCCATTGGAGTAACAAAAATCACGGCAGCAGACTACCTTCCAAATTGACAAGGCTACCATCCATTGGAATAACAAAAATCTCGACAACAGACTACCTTCCATAATGACAAGTCTACCATCCATTGGAGTAACAAAGATATTGACAACATACTACCTTCCATAATGACAAGGCTACCATCCATTGAGGTAACGAAAATCTCGACAACAGACTACCTTCCATAATGATAACGCTACCATCCATTGGAATAACAAATATCTCGACAATAGACTACCTTCCATAATGGCAAGGCTACCATCCATTGGAGTAACAAAGATATTGACAACATACTACCTTCCATAATGACAACGCTACCATCTATCGAGGTAACGAAAATCTCGACAACAGACTACCTTCCATAATGATAACGCTACCATCCATTGGAATAACAAATATCTCGACAATAGACTACCTTCCATAATGGCAAGGCTACCATCCATTGTAGTAACAAAAATCTCGACAAAAGACTACCTTCCATAATGATAAGGCTACCATCCATTGGAGTAACATAGATATCGACAACAGACTACCTTCCATAATGACAAGGCTACCATCCATTGGAGTAACAAAAATATCAAAAAGAGACTACCTTCCATAATGACAAGGCTACCATCCATTGAGGTAACAAAAATCTCGACAAAAGACTACCTTCCATAATGATAACGCTATCATCCATTGGAATAACAAATATCTCGACAATAGACTACCTTCCAAAATGACAAGGCTACCATCCAATGGAGTAACAAAAATCTCAACAACAGACTACCTTCCATAATGACAAGAATACCATCCATTGGAGTAACAAAAATATCGACAATAGACTATCTTCCATAATGACAAGGGTACAATCCATTAGAGTAAAAAAAATCTCGACAACAGACTACCTTCCATATTGACAAGTCTACCATCCATTGGAGTAACAAAAATCTGAACAATAGACTAACTTCCTAAATGACAAGGCTACCATCCTTTGGAGTAACAGAAATCACAACGACATACTACCTTACATAATGACAAGACTACCATCAATTAGAGTAACAAAAATCGGGACAACAAACTACCTTCCATAATGACAAGGATACAATCCATTGGAGTAACAAAAATATAAACAAGAGACTACCTTCCATAATGACAAGGCTACCATCCATTGGAGTAACAGAAATCATAAGGACAAACTACATTTAATAATGACAAGGCTACCATCCATTGGAGTAACAAAAATTTCAACAAGAGACTACCTTCCATATTGACAAGGCTACCATCCATTTGAGTAACAAAGATATCAACAACATAGTACATTCCATAATGAAATGGCTACCATCCATTGGAGTAACAAAAATCATTACAACATACTACCTTACATAATGATAAGGATACCATCCATTGGAGTAACAAAAATATCAACAAGAGACAACCTTCCATAATGATAAGGCTACCATATATTCGAGTAACAAAGATATCGACAATAAACTACCTTCCATAATGACAAGGCTACCATCCATTGGAGTAACAAAAATATCAACAAGAGACTACCTTCCATAATGACAAGGCTACCATCCATTAGAGTAACAAAAATCAGGACAACAGACTACCTACCATAATGACAAGGCTACCATCCATTGGAATAACAAAAATGTTCACAAGAGACTACCTTCGATAATGGCAAGGCTACCATCCATTAGAGTAACAAAAATCGGGACGACAGTCTACCTACCATAATGACAAGGCTACCATCCATTGCAATAACAAAAATGTTAACAAGAGACTACCTTCCATAATGACAAGGCTACAAACCATTGGAGTAACAAAAATCACGACAACAGACTCCCTTCCATAATGACAAGGCTACCATCCATTGGAATAAGAAAAATCTCGACAACAAACTACCTTCCATAATGATAAGTCTACCTTCCATAATGACAAGGATACCATCCATTGGAGTAACAAAAATATAAACAACAGACTACCTTCTATAATGACAAGGCTACCATCCATTGTAGTAAGAAAAATCTCGACAAAAGACTACCTTCCATAATGATAAGGCTTCTATCCATTGGAGTAACAAACATATCGACAACAAACTACCTTCCATAATGACAAGGTTAAAATCCATTGGAGTAACAAAAATATCAACAAGAGACTACCTTCCATAATGACAAGTCTACCATCCATTGGAGTAACAAAGATATCGACAACAGACTACCTTCCATAATGACAAGGCTTCCATCCATTGGAGTAACAAAAATATCAACAAGAGACTACCTTCCCTAATGACAAGGCTACCATCCACTAGAGTAACAAAAATCGGGACAACAGACTACCTACCATAGTGACAAGGCTACCATCCATTGGAATAACAAAAATGTTAACAAGAAACTACCTTCCATAATGACAAGGCTACAATCCATTGGAGTGATAAAAATCACGACAACATACTACGTTCCTAATTGACAAGGTTAGCATCCATTGGAATAACAAAAATCTCGACAACAGACTACCTTCCATAATGACAAGTCTACCATCCATTGTAGTAACAAAGATATTGACAACATACTACCTTCCATAATGGCAAGGATACCATCCATTGCGGTAACAAAAATCTCGATAACAGACTACATTCCATAATGATAACGCTACCATCCATTGGAATAACAAAAATAGACTACCTTCCATAATGACAAGGCTACCATCCAATGGAGTAAGAAAAATCTCAACAACAGACTACCTTCCATAATGACAAGGATACCATCCATTGGAGTAACAAAAATATCGACAATAGACTATCTTCCATAATGACAAGGGTACAATCCATTGGAGTAAAAAAATATCGACAACAGACTACCTTACATAATGACAAGTCTACCATCCATTGGAGTAACAAAAATCTGAACAACAGACTAAATTCCATAATGACAAGGCTACCATCCATTGGAGTTACAGAAATCACAACGACAGACTACCTTTCCTAATGACAAGACTACCATCTGTTAGAGTAACAAAAATCGGGACAATAGACTACCTTCCATAATGACAAGGATACCATCCATTGGAGTAACAAAAATATAAACAAGAGGCTACCTTCTATAATGACAAGGCTACCATCCATTGTAGTAAGAAAAATCTCGACAAAAGACTACCTTCCATAATGATAAGGCTTCCATCCATTGGAGTAACAAAGATAACGACAACAGAATACCTTCTATAATGACAAGGTTAACATCCATTGGAGTAACAAAAATATCAACAAGAGACTACCTTCCTTAATGACAAGTCTACGATCCATTGGAATAACAAAAATATCGACAACAAACTACCTTCCATAATGACAAGGCTACCGTCCATTGGAGTAACAAAGATATTGACAACATACTACCTTCCATAATGACAAGGCTACCATCCATTGGAGTAACAAAAATCTCGACAATAGACTACCTTCCATAATGAGAAGGCTATCATCCATTGGAATAACAAAAATCTCGACAACAGACTACCTTCCATAATGACAAGTCTACCATCCATTGGAGTAACAACGATATTCACAACATACTACCTTCCATAATGACAAGGCTACCATCCATTGGAGTAACATAAATCACATAGAAAGACTACCTTCCATAATGACAAGGCTACCATCCATTAGAGTAACAAAAATCAGGACAACAGACTACCTACCATAAATACAAGGCTACCATCCATTGGAATAAAAAAAATGTTAACAAGAGACTACCTTCCATAATGACAAGGCTACTATCCATTGGAGTAACAAAAATATCGACAATAGACTATCTTCCATAATGACAAGGGTACAATCCATTGGAGTAAAAAAAATCTCGACAACATACTACCTTCCTTAATGAAAAGTCTACCATCCATTGGAGTAACAAAAATCTGAACAACAGACTAACTTCCATAATGACAAGGCTACCATCCATTGGAGTAACATAAATCACATAGAAAGACTACCTTTCATAATGACAAGACTACCATCCATTAGAGTAACAAAGATCGGGACAACAGACTACCTTCCATAATGATAAGGATACCATCCATTGGAGTAACAAAAATATCAACAAGAATAATGAAAAGGCTACCATCCATTGGAGTTACAAAAATCTCGACAAAAGACTACCTTTCATATTGACAAGTATACCATCCATTGGAGTAACAGAAATCACATGGACAGACTACCTTTCATAATGACAAGGCTACCATCCATTGGTGTAACAAAAATATCAACAAGAGACTACCTTCCACAATGACAAGGCTACCATCCATTGGAGTAACAAAAATATCAACAAGAGACTACCTTCTATAATGACAAGGCTACCATCCATTGGAGTAACAAAAATCTCGACAACAGACTACCTTCCATAATGACAAAGCTACCATCCATTGGAGTAACAAAGATATCGACAACAGACTACCTTCCATAATGAAAAGGATACCATCCATTGGAGTAACAAAAATATCAACAAGAGACTACCTTCAATAATGGCAAGGCTACCATCCATTAGAGTAACAAAAATCGGGACAACAGACTACCTACCATAATGACAAGGCTACCATCCATTGGAATAAAAAAAATGTTAACAAGAGACCACCTTCCATAATGACAAGGCTACCATCCATTGTAGTAAAAAAATATCGACAACAGACTACCTTCCATAATGTGAAGGCTACCATCCATTGGAGTAACAAAGATATCGACAACATATTACCTTCTATAATGACAAGGCTACA
This sequence comes from Vicia faba, assembly GCA_948472305.1. NCBI lineage: Eukaryota > Viridiplantae > Streptophyta > Magnoliopsida > Fabales > Fabaceae > Vicia > Vicia faba. Next base: position 581,740,718 of record OX451739.1, on the reverse strand, counting down.
ATACATTGGAGTAACAAAAATGACGACAACAAACTACCTTCCATAATGACAAGGCTACCATCCATTGGAATAACAAAAATCTTGACAACAGACTACCTTCCATAATGACAACTCTACCATCCATTGGAGTAACAAAGATATTGACAACATACTACCATCCATAATGACAAGGCTACCATCCATTGGAGTAACAAAAATCTGGACAACAGACTATCTTCCATAATGATAACGCTAACATCCATTGGAATAACAAATATCTCGACAATAGACTACCTTCCATAATGACAAGGCTACCAACCAATGGAGTAACAAAAATCTCAACAATAGACTACCTTCCATAATGACATGGTTACCATCCATTGGAGTAACAAAAATATCGACAATAGACTATCTTCCATAATGACAAGGGTACAATCAATTGGAGTAAAAAAAATCTCGACAACAGACTACCTTTCCTAATGAAAAGTCTACCATCCATTGGAGTAACAAAAATCTGAACAACAGACTAACTTCCATAATGACAAGGCTACCATCCATTGGAATAACATAAATCACATAGAAAGACTACCTTTCATAATGACAAGACTACCATCCATTAGAGTAACAAAGATCGGGACAACAAACTACCTTCCATAATGACAAGGATACCATCCATTGGAGTAACAAAAATATCAACAAGAGACTAACTTCCATAATGAAAAGGCTACCATCCATTGGAGTAACAAAAATCTCGACAAAAGACTACCTTCCATATTAACAAGTCTACCATCCATTGGAGTAACAGAAATCACAAGGACAGACTACCTTTCATAATGACAATGCTTCCATCCATTGGTGTAACAAAAATATCAACAAGAGACTACCTTCCACAATGACAAGGCTACCATCCATTGGAGTAACAAAAATCTCGACAACAGACTACCTTCCATAATGACAAGGCTACCATCCATTTGAGTAACAAAGATATCGACAACATAGTACTTTCCATAATGAAAAGTCTACCATTCATTGGAATAATAAAAATCATGACAACATACTACCTTCCATAATGACAAGGATACCATCCATTGGAGTAACAGAAATATCAACAAGAGACTACCTTCCATAATGACAAGGCTACCATCCATTGTAGTAACAAAAATCTCGACAAAAGACTACCTTCCATAATGACAAGGCTACCATCCATTGGAGTAACAAAGATATCGACAACAGACTACCTTCCATAATGACAAGGCTACCATCCATTGGAGTAACAAAAATATCAACAAGAGACTACCTTCCATAATGACAAGGCTACCATCCATTAGAGTAAAAAAAATCAGAACAACAGACTACCTACAATAATGACAAGGCTACCATCCATTGGAATAACAAAAATGTTAACAAGAGACTACCTTCCATAATGACAAGGGTACCATCCATTGGAGTAACAAAAATCTCGACAACAGACTATCTTCCATAATGAGAAGGCTACCATCCATTAGAGTAACAAGGATATCGACAACATACTACCTTCCATAATGATAAGGCTACAATCCATTGGAGTAACAAAAATCACGACAACAGACTACCTTCCATAATGACAAGGCTACCATCCATTGGAATAACAAAAATATCGACAACAAACTACCTTCCATAATGACAAGGCTACCATCCATTGGAGTAACAAAGATATTGACAACATACTACCTTCCATAATGGCAAGGCTACCATCCATTGGAGTAACGAAAATCTCGACAATAGAGTACCTTCCATAATGAGAAGGCTATCATCCATTGGAATAACAAAAATCTAGACAACAGACTACCTTCCATAATGACAAGTCTACCATCCATTGGAGTAACAAAGATATTGACAACATACTACCTTCCATAATGACAAGGCTACCATCCATTAGAGTAACGAAAATATCGAAAACAAAATACCTTCCATAATGATAACGCTACCATCCATTGGAATAACAAATATCTCGACAATAGACTACCTTCCATAATGATAAGGCTACCATCCAATGGAGTAACAAAAATCTCAACAACAGACTACCTTCCATAATGACAAGGTTACCATCCATTGGAGTAACAAAAATATAGACAATAGACTATCTTCCATAATGACAAGGGTACAATCCATTGGAGTAAAAAAAATCTCGATAACAGACTACCTTCCTTAATGAAAAGTCTACCATCCATTGGAGTAACAAAAATCTGAACAACAGACTAACTTCCATAATGACAAGGCTACCATCCATTGGAATAACATAAATCACATAGAAAGACTACCTTTCATAATGACAAGACTACCATCCATTAGAGTAACAAAGATCGGGACAACAGACTACCTTCCATAATGACAAGGATACCATCCATTGGAGTAACAAAAATATCAACAAGAGACTAACTTCCATAATGAAAAGGCTACCATCCTTTGGAGTAACAAAAATCTCGACAAAAGACTACCTTCCATATTGACAATTCTACCATCCATTGGAGTAACAGAAATCACAAGGAAAGACTACCTTTCATAATGACAAGGCTACCATCCATTGGTGTAACTAAAATATCAAAAGAGACTACCTTCCACAATGACAAGGCTACCATCCATTGGAGTAACAAAAATCTCGACAACAGACTACCTTCCATAATGACAAGGCTACCATCCATTTGAGTAACAAAGATATCGACAACATAGTACTTTCCATAATGAAAAGGCTACCATCCATTGGAATAATAAAAATCATTACAACATACTACCTTCCATAATGACAAGGATACCATCCATTGGAGTAACAAAATTATCAACAAGAGACTACCTTCCATAATGACAAGGCTACCATCCATTGTAGTAACAAAAATCTCGACAAAAGACTACATTCCATAATGACAAGGCTACCATCCGTTGGAGTAACAAAGATATCGACAACAGACTACCTTCCATAATGACAAGGCTACCATCAATTGGAGTAAGAAAAATATCAACAAGAGACTACCTTCCATAATGACAAGGCTACCATCCATTAGAGTAACAAAAATCAGAACAACAGACTACCTACAATAATGACAAGGCTACCATCCATTGGAATAACAAAAATGTTAACAAGAGACTACCTTCCATAATGACAAGGGTACCATCCATTGGAGTAACAAAAAATCTCGACAACAGTCTATCTTCCATAATGAGAAGGCTACCATCCATTGGAGTAACAAAGATATCCACAACGTACTACCTTCCATAATGACAAGGCTACAATCCATTGGAGTGACAAAAATCACGACAACAGACTACCTTCCATAATGAGAAGGCTACCATCCATTGGAATAACAAAAATATCGACAACAAACTACCTTCCATAATGACAAGGCTACCATCCATTGGAGTAACAAAGATATTGACAACATACTACCTTCCATAATGACAAGGCTACCATCCATTGGAGTAACGAAAGTCTCGACAATAGACTACCTTCCATAATGAGAAGGCTATCATCCATTGGAATAACAAAAATCTAGACAACAGATTACCTTTCATAATGACAAGTCTACCATCCATTGGAGTAACAAAGATAATGACAAAATACTACCTTCCATAATGACTAGGCTACCATTCATTGGAGTAACGAAAATCTCGACAACAAAATACCTTCCATAATGATAACACTACCATCCATTGGAATAACAAATATCTCGACAATAGACTACCTTCCATAATGATAAGGCTACCATCCAATGGAGTAACAAAAATCTCAACAACAGACTACCTTCCATAATGACAAGGTTACCATCCATTGGAGTAACAAAAATATCGACAATAGACTATCTTCCATAATGACAAGGGTACAATCCATTGGAGTAAAAAAAATCTCGATAACAGACTACCTTCCTTAATGAAAAGTCTACCATCCATTGGAGTAACAAAAATCTGAACAACAGACTAACTTCCATAATGACAAGGCTACCATCCATTGGAATAACATAAATCACATAGAAAGACTACCTTTCATAATGACAAGACTACCATCCATTAGAGTAACAAAGATCGGGATAACAAACTACCTTCCATAATGACAAGGATACCATCCATTGGAGTAACAAAAATATCAACAAGAGAATAACTTCCATAATGAAGAGGCTACCATCCATTGGAGTAACAAAAATCTCGACAAAAGACTACCTTCCATATTGACAAGTCTACCATCCATTGGAGTAACAGAAATCACAAGGATAGACTACCTTTCCTAATGACCTGGCTACCATCCATTAGTGTAACAAAAATATCAACAAGAGACTACCTTCCACAATGACAAGGCTACCATTCATTGGAGTAACAAAAATCTCGACAATAGACTACCTTCCATAATGACAAGGCTACCATCCATTTGAGTAACAAAGATATCGACAACATAGTACTTTCCATAATGAAAAGGCTACCATCCATTGGAATAATAAAAATCATGACAACATACTACCTTCCATAATGACAAGGATACCATCCATTGGAGTAACAAAAATATCAACAAGAGACTACCTTCCATAATGACAAGGCTACCATCCATTAGAGTAACAAAAATCAGAACAACAGACTACCTACAATAATGACAAGGCTACCATCCATTGGAATAACAAAAATGTTAACAAGAGACTACCTTCCATAATGACAAGGGTACCATCCATTGGAGTAACAAAAATCTCGACAACAGACTATCTTTCATAATGAGAAGGCTACCATCCATTGGAGTAACAAAGATATCGACAACATACTACCTTCCATAATGACAAGGCTACAATCCATTGGAGTAACAAAAATCACGACAACAGACTACCTTTCATAATAACAAGGCTACCATCCATTGGAATAACAAAAATATCGACAACAAACTACCTTCCATAATGACAAGGCTACCATCCATTGGAGTAACAAAGATATTGACAACATACTACCTTCCATAATGACAAGGCTACCATCCATTGGAGTAACGAAAGTCTCGACAATAGACTACCTTCTATAATGAGAAGGCTATCCTCCATTGGAATAACAAAAATCTAGACAACAGATTACCTTCCATAATGACAAGTCTACCATCCATTGGAGTAACAAAGATAATGACAACATACTACCTTCCATAATGACAAGGCTACCATCCATTGGAGTAACGAAAATCTCAACAACAAAATACCTTCCATAATGATAACGCTACCATCCATTGGAATAACAAATATCTCGACAATAGACTACCTTACATAATGATAAGGCTACCATCCAATGGAGTAACCAGAATCTCAACAACAGACTACCTTCCATAATGACAAGGTTACCATCCATTGGAGTAACAAAAATATCGACAATAGACTATCTTCCATAATGACAAGGGTACAATCCATTGGATTAAAAAAAATCTCGACAACAGACTACCTTCCTTAATGAAAAGTCTACCATCCATTGGAGTAACAAAAATCTGAACAACAGACTAACTTCCATAATGACAAGGCTACCATCCATTGGAATAACATAAATCACATAGAAAGACTACCTTTCATAATGACAAGACTACCATCCATTAGAGTAACAAAGATCGAGACAACAAACTACTTTCCATAATGACAAGGATACCATCCATTGGAGTAACAAAAATATCAACAAGAGACTAACTTCCATAATGAAAAGGCTACCATCCATATTGACAAGTCTACCATCCATTGGAGTAACAGAAATCACAAGGATAGACTACCTTTCATAATGACAAGGCTACCATCCATTGGTGTAACAAAAATATCAACAAGAGACTACCTTCCACAATGACAAGGCTACCATCAATTGGAGTAACAAAAATCTCGACAACAGACTACCTTCCATAATGACAAGGCTACCATCCATTTGAGTAACAAAGATATCGACAACATAGTACTTTCCATAATGAAAAGGCTACCATCCATTGGAATAATAAAAATCATGACAACATACTACCTTCCATACTGATAAGGATACTATCCATTGGAATAACAAAAATATCAACAAGAGACTACCTTCCATAATGACAAGGCTACCATCCATTGTAGTAACAAAAATCTCGACAAAAGACTACCTTCCATAATGACAAGGCTACCATCCATTGGAGTAACAAAGATATCGACAACAGACTACCTTCCATAATGACAAGGCTACCATCCATTGGAGTAACAAAAATATCAACAAGAGACTACCTTCCATAATGACAAGGCTACTATCCATTAGAGTAAAAAAAATCAGAACAACAGACTACCTACAATAATGACAAGGCTACCATCCATTGGAATAACAAAAATGTTAACAAGAGACTACCTTCCATAATGACAAGGGTACCATCCATTGGAGTAACAAAAATCTCGACAACAGACTATCTTCCATAATGAGAAGGCTACCATCCATTGGAGTAACAAGGATATCGACAACATACTACCTTCCATAATGACAAGGCTACAATCCATTGGAGTAACAAAAATCAAGACAACAGACTACCTTCCATAATGACAAGGCTACCATCAATTGGAATAACAAAAATATCGACAACAAACTACCTTCCATAATGACAAGGCTACCATCCATTAGAGTAACAAAGATATTGACAACATACTACCTTCCATAATGACAAGGCTACCATCCATTGGAGTAACGAAAATCTCGACAATAGACTAACTTCCATAATGAGAAGGCTATCATCCATTGGAATAACAAAAATCTAGACAACAGACTACCTTTCATAATGACAAGTCTACCATCCATTGGAGTAACAAAGATATTGACAACATACTACCTTCCATAATGACAAGGCTACCATCCATTGGAGTAACGAAAATCTCGACAACAAAATACCTTCCATAATGATAACGCTACCATCCATTGGAATAACAAATATCTCGACAATAGACTACCTTCCATAATGATAAGGCTACCATCCAATGGAGTAACAAAAATCTCAATAACAGACTACCTTCCATAATGACAAGGTTACCATCCATTGGAGTAACAAAAATATCAACAATAGACTATCTTCCATAATGACAAGGGTACAATCCATTGGAGTAAAAAAAATCTCGACAATAGACTACCTTCCTTAATGAAAAGTCTACCATCCATTGGAGTAACAAAAATCTGAACAACAGACTGACTTCCATAATGACAAGGCTTCCATCTATTGGAATAACATAAATCACATAGAAAGACTACCTTTCATAATGACAAGACTACCATCCATTAGAGTAACAAAGATCGGGACAACAGACTACCTTCCATGATGACAAGGATACCATCCATTGGAGTAACAAAAATATCAACAAGAGACTAACTTCCATAATGAAAAGGCTACTATCCATTGGAGTAACAAAAATCTCGACAAAAGACTACCTTCCATATTGACAAGTCTGCCATCCATTGGAGTAACAAAAATATCAACAAGAGACTACCTTCCACAATGACAAGGCTACCATCCATTGGAGTAACAAAAATCTCGACAACAGACTACCTTCCATAATGACAAGGCTACCATCCATTTGAGTAACAAAGATATCCACAACATACTACCTTCCATAATGACAAGGCTACAATCCATTGGAGTGACAAAAATCACGACAATAGACTACCTTCCATAATGACAAGGCTACCATCCATTGGAATAACAAAAATATCGACAACAAACTACCTTCCATAATGACAAGGCTACCATCCATTGGAGTAACAAAAATCAGAACAACAGACTACCTACAATAATGACAAGGCTACCATACATTGGAATAACAAAAATGTTAACAAGAGACTACCTTCCATAATGACAAGGGTACCATCCATTGGAGTAACAAAAATCTCGACAACAGACTACCTTCCATAATGACAAGGCTACCATCCATTGGAATAACAAAAATATCGACAACAAACTACCTTCCATAATGACAAGGCTACCATCCATTGGAGTAACAAAAATCAGAACAACAGACTACCTACAATAATGACAAGGCTACCATACATTGGAATAACAAAAATGTTAACAAGAGACTACCTTCCATAATGACAAGGGTACCATCCATTGGAGTAACAAAAATCTCGACAACAGACTACCTTCCATAATGACAAGGCTACCATCCATTGGAATAACAAAAATATCGACAACAAACTACCTTCCATAATGACAAGGCTACAATCCATTGGAGTAACAAAAATCACGACAACAGACTACCTTCCATAATGACAAGGCTACCATCCATTGGAATAACAAAAATATCGACAACAAACTACCTTCCATAATGACAAGGCTACCATCCATTGGAGTAACAAAGATATTGACAACATACTACCTTCCATAATGACAAGGCTACCATCCATTGGAGTAACGAAAGTCTCGACAATAGACTACCTTCCATAATGAGAAGGCTATCCTCCATTGGAATAACAAAAATCTAGACAACAAATTACCTTCCATAATGACAAGTCTACCATCCATTGGAGTAACAAAGATAATGACAACATACTACCTTCCATAATGACAAGGCTACCATCCATTGGAGTAACGAAAATCTCAACAACAAAATACCTTCCATAATGATAACGCTACCATCCATTGGAATAACAAATATCTCGACAATAGACTACCTTACATAATGATAAGGCTACCATCCAATGGAGTAACCAGAATCTCAACAACAGACTACCTTCCATAATGACAAGGTTACCATCCATTGGAGTAACAAAAATATCGACAATAGACTATCTTCCATAATGACAAGGGTACAATCCATTGGAGTAAAAAAAATCTCGACAACAGACTACCTTCCTTAATAAAAAGTCTACCATCCATTGGAGTAACAAAAATCTGAACAACAGACTAACTTCCATAATGACAAGGCTACCATCCATTGGAATAACATAAATCACATAGAAAGACTACCTTTCATAATGACAAGACTACCATCCATTAGAGTAACAAAGATCGAGACAACAAACTACCTTGCATAATGACAAGGATACCATCCATTGGAGTAACAAAAATATCAACAAGAGACTAACTTCCATAATGAAAAGGCTACCATCCATATTGACAAGTCTACCATCCATTGGAGTAACAGAAATCACAAGGATAGACTACCTTTCATAATGACAAGGCTACCATCCATTGGTGTAACAAAAATATCAACAAGAGACTACCTTCCACAATGACAAGGCTACCATCCATTGGAGTAACAAAAATCTCGACAACAGACTACCTTCCATAATGACAAGGCTACCATCCATTTGAGTAACAAAGATATCGACAACATAGTACTTTCCATAATGAAAAGGCTACCATCCATTGGAATAATAAAAATCATGACAACATACTACCTTCCATACTGACAAGGATACTATCCATTGGAATAACAAAAATATCAACAAGAGACTACCTTCCATAATGACAAGGCTACCATCCATTGTAGTAACAAAAATCTCGACAAAAGACTACCTTCCATAATGACAAGGCTACCATCCATTGGAGTAACAAAGATATCGACAACAGACTACCTTCCATAATGACAAGGCTACCATCCATTGGAGTAACAAAAATATCAACAAGAGACTACCTTCCATAATGACAAGGCTACCATCCATTAGAGTAAAAAAAATCAGAACAACAGACTACCTACAATAATGACAAGGCTACCATCCATTGGAATAACAAAAATGTTAACAAGAGACTACCTTCCATAATGACAAGGGTACCATCCATTGGAGTAACAAAAATCTCGACAACAGACTATCTTCCATAATGAGAAGGCTACCATCCATTGGAGTAACAAGGATATCGACAACATACTACCTTCCATAATGACAAGGCTACAATCCATTGGAGTAACAAAAATCAAGACAACAGACTACCTTCCATAATGACAAGGCTACCATCAATTGGAATAACAAAAATATCGACAACAAACTACCTTCCATAATGACAAGGCTACCATCCATTAGAGTAACAAAGATATTGACAACATACTACCTTCCATAATGACAAGGCTACCATCCATTGGAGTAACGAAAATCTCGACAATAGACTAACTTCCATAATGAGAAGGCTATCATCCATTGGAATAACAAAAATCTAGACAACAGACTACCTTTCATAATGACAAGTCTACCATCCATTGGAGTAACAAAGATATTGACAACATACTACCTTCCATAATGACAAGGCTACCATCCATTGGAGTAACGAAAATCTCGACAACAAAATACCTTCCATAATGATAACGCTACCATCCATTGGAATAACAAATATCTCGACAATAGACTACCTTCCATAATGATAAGGCTACCATCCAATGGAGTAACAAAAATCTCAATAACAGACTACCTTCCATAATGACAAGGTTACCATCCATTGGAGTAACAAAAATATCAACAATAGACTATCTTCCATAATGACAAGGGTACAATCCATTGGAGTAAAAAAAATCTCGACAACAGACTACCTTCCTTAATGAAAAGTCTACCATCCATTGGAGTAACAAAAATCTGAACAACAGACTAACTTCCATAATGACAAGGCTTCCATCTATTGGAATAACATAAATCACATAGAAAGACTACCTTTCATAATGACAAGACTACCATCCATTAGAGTAACAAAGATCGGGACAACAGACTACCTTCCATGATGACAAGGATACCATCCATTGGAGTAACAAAAATATCAACAAGAGACTAACTTCCATAATGAAAAGGCTACTATCCATTGGAGTAACAAAAATCTCGACAAAAGACTACCTTCCATATTGACAAGTCTGCCATCCATTGGAGTAACAAAAATATCAACAAGAGACTACCTTCCACAATGACAAGGCTACCATCCATTGGAGTAACAAAAATCTCGACAACAGACTACCTTCCATAATGACAAGGCTACCATCCATTTGAGTAACAAAGATATCCACAACATACTACCTTCCATAATGACAAGGCTACAATCCATTGGAGTGACAAAAATCACGACAATAGACTACCTTCCATAATGACAAGGCTACCATCCATTGGAATAACAAAAATATCGACAACAAACTACCTTCCATAATGACAAGGCTACCATCCATTGGAGTAACAAAAATCAGAACAACAGACTACCTACAATAATGACAAGGCTACCATACATTGGAATAACAAAAATGTTAACAAGAGACTACCTTCCATAATGACAAAGGTACCATCCATTGGAGTAACAAAAATCTCGACAACAGACTACCTTCCATAATGACAAGGCTACCATCCATTGGAATAAAAAAAATATCGGCAACAAACTACCTTCCATAATGACAAGGCTAACATCCATTGGAGTAACAAAGATATTGACAACATACTACCTTCCATAATGACAAGGCTACCATCCATTGGAGTAAGGAAAGTCTCGACAATAGACTACCTTCCATAATGAGAAGGCTATCATCCATTGGAATAATAAAAATCTAGACAACAGATTACCTTCCATAATGACAAGTCTACCATCCATTGGAGTAACAAAGATAATGACAACATACTACCTTCCATAATGACAAGGCTACCATCCATTGGAGTAACGAAAATCTCAACAACAAAATACCTTCCATAATGATAACGCTACCATCCATTGGAATAACAAATATCTCGACAATAGACTACCTTACATAATGATAAGGCTACCATCCAATGGAGTAACCAGAATCTCAACAACAGACTACCTTCCATAATGACAAGGTTACCATCCATTGGAGTAACAAAAATATCGACAATAGACTATCTTCCATAATGACAAGGGTACAATCCATTGGAGTAAAAAAAATCTCGACAGCAGACTACCTTCCTTAATGAAAAGTCTACCATCCATTGGAGTAACAAAAATCTGAACAACAGACTAACTTCCATAATGACAAGGCTACCATCCATTGGAATAACATAAATCACATAGAAAGACTACCTTTCATAATGACAAGACTACCATCCATTAGAGTAAGAAAGATCGGGACAACAAACTACCTTCCATAATGACAAGGATACCATCCATTGGAGTAACAAAAATATCAACAAGAGACTAACTTCCATAATGACAAGGCTACCATCCATTGGAGTAACAAAAATCTCGACAACAGACTACCTTCCATAATGACAAGGCTACCATCCATTTGAGTAACAAAGATATCGACAACATAGTACTTTCCATAATGAAAAGGCTACCATCCATTGGAATAATAAAAATCATGACAACATACTACCTTCCATACTGACAAGGATACTATCCAGTGGAATAACAAAAATATCAACAAGAGACTACCTTCCATAATGACAAGGCTACCATCCATTTTAGTAACAAAAATCTCGACAAAAGACTACCTTCCATAATGACAAGGCTACCATCCATTGGAGTAACAAAGATATCGACAACAGACTACCTTCCATAATGACAAGGCTACCATCCATTGGAGTAACAAAAATATCAACAAGAGACTACCTTCCATAATGACAAGGCTACCATCCATTAGAGTAAAAAAAATCAGAACAACAGACTACCTACAATAATGACAAGGCTACCATCCATTGGAATAACAAAAATCTTAACAAGAGACTACCTTCCATAATGACAAGGGTACCATCCATTGGAGTAACAAAAATCTCGACAACAGACTATCTTCCATAATGAGAAGGCTACCATCCATTGGAGTAACAAGGATATCGACAACATACTACCTTCCATAATGACAAGGCTACAATCCATTGGAGTAACAAAAATCAAGACAACAGACTACCTTCCATAATGACAAGGCTACCATCAATTGGAATAACAAAAATATCGACAACAAACTACCTTCCATAATGACAAGGCTACCATCCATTGGAGTAACAAAGATATTGACAACATACTACCTTCCATAATGACAAGGCTACCATCCATTGGAGTAACGAAAATCTCGACAATAGACTAACTTCCATAATGAGAAGGCTATCATCCATTGGAATAACAAAAATCTAGACAACAGACTACCTTTCATAATGACAAGTCTACCATCCATTGGAGTAACAAAGATATTGACAACATACTACCTTCCATAATGACAAGGCTACCATCCATTGGAGTAACGAAAATCTCGACAACAAAATACCTTCCATAATGATAACGCTACCATCCATTGGAATAACAAATATCTCGACAATAGACTACCTTCCATAATGATAAGGCTACCATCCAATGGAGTAACAAAAATCTCAATAATAGACTACCTTCCATAATGACAAGGTTACCATCCATTGGAGTAACAAAAATATCGACAATAGACTATCTTCCATAATGACAAGGGTACAATCCATTGGAGTAAAAAAAATCCCGACAACAGACTACCTTCCTTAATGAAAAGTCTACCATCCATTGGAGTAACAAAAATCTGAACAACAGACTAACTTCCATAATGACAAGGCTACCATCCATTGGAATAACATAAATCACATAGAAAGACTACCTTTCATAATGACAAGACTACCATCCATTAGAGTAACAAAGATCGGGACAACAGACTACCTTCAATGATGACAAGGATACCATCCATTGGAGTAACAAAATTATCAACAAGAGACTAACTTCCATAATGAAAAGGCTACCATCCATTGGAGTAACAAAAATCTCGACAAAAGACTACCTTCCATATTGACAAGTCTGCCATCCATTGGAGTAACAGAAATCACAAGGATAGACTACCTTTCATAATGACAAGGCTACCATCCATTGGTGTAACAAAAATATCAACAAGAGACTACCTTCCACAATGACAAGGCTACCATCCATTGGAGTAACAAAAATCTCGACAACAGACTACCTTCCATAATGACAAGGCTACCATCCATTTGAGTAACAAAGATATCCACAACATACTACCTTCCATAATGACAAGGCTACAATCCATTGGAGTGACAAAAATCACGACAATAGACTACCTTCCATAATGACAAGGCTACCATCCATTGGAATAACAAAAATATCGACAACAAACTACCTTCCATAATGACAAGGCTACCATCCATTGGAGTAACAAAAATCAGAACAACAGACTACCTACAATAATGACAAGGCTACCATCCATTGGAATAACAAAAATGTTAACAAGAGACTACCTTCCATAATGACAAGGGTACCATCCATTGGAGTAACAAAAATCTCGACAACAGACTATCTTCCATAATGAGAAGGCTACCATCCATTGGAGTAACAAGGATATCGACAACATACTACCTTCCATAATGACAAGGCTACAATCCATTGGAGTAACAAAAATCAAGACAACAGACTACCTTCCATAATGACAAGGCTACCATCAATTGGAATAACAAAAATATCGACAACAAACTACCTTCCATAATGACAAGGCTACCATCCATTGGAGTAACAAAGATATTGACAACATACTACCTTCCATAATGACAAGGCTACCATCCATTGGAGTAACGAAAATCTCGACAATAGACTAACTTCCATAATGAGAAGGCTATCATCCATTGGAATAACAAAAATCTAGACAACATACTACCTTTCATAATGACAAGTCTACCATCCATTGGAGTAACAAAGATATTGACAACATACTACCTTCCATAATGACAAGGCTACCATCCATTGGAGTAACGAAAATCTCGACAACAAAATACCTTCCATAATGATAACGCTACCATCCATTGGAATAACAAATATCTCGACAATAGACTACCTTCCATAATGATAAGGCTACCATCCAATGGAGTAACAAAAATCTCAATAACAGACTACCTTCCATAATGACAAGGTTACCATCCATTGGAGTAACAAAAATATCGACAATAGACTATCTTCCATAATGACAAGGGTACAATCCATTGGAGTAAAAAAAATCTCGACAACAGACTACCTTCCTTAATGAAAAGTCTACCATCCATTGGAGTAACAAAAATCTGAACAACAGACTAACTTCCATAATGACAAGGCTACCATCCATTGGAATAACATAAATCACATAGAAAGACTACCTTTCATAATGACAAGACTACCATCCATTAGAGTAACAAAGATCGGGACAACAGACTACCTTCAATGATGACAAGGATACCATCCATTGCAGTAACAAAATTATCAACAAGAGACTAACTTCCATAATGAAAAGGCTACCATCCATTGGAGTAACAAAAATCTCGACAAAAGACTACCTTCCATATTGACAAGTCTGCCATCCATTGGAGTAACAGAAATCACAAGGATAGACTACCTTTCATAATGACAAGGCTACCATCCATTGGTGTAACAAAAATATCAACAAGAGACTACCTTCCACAATGACAAGGCTACCATCCATTGGAGTAACAAAAATCTCGACAACAGACTACCTTCCATAATGACAAGGCTACCATCCATTTGAGTAACAAAGATATCCACAACATACTACCTTCCATAATGACAAGGCTACAATCCATTGGAGTGACAAAAATCACGACAATAGACTACCTTCCATAATGACAAGGCTACCATCCATTGGAATAACAAAAATATCGACAACAAACTACCTTCCATAATGACAAGGCTACCATCCATTGGAGTAACAAAAATCAGAACAACAGACTACCTACAATAATGACAAGGCTACCATCCATTGGAATAACAAAAATGTTAACAAGAGACTACCTTCCATAATGACAAGGGTACCATCCATTGGAGTAACAAAAATCTCGACAACAGACTATCTTCCATAATGAGAAGGCTACCATCCATTGGAGTAACAAAGATATCAACAACATACTACCTTCCATAATGACAAGGCTACAATCCATTGGAGTAACAAAAATCACGACAACAGACTACCTTCCATAATGACAAGGCTACCATCCATTGGAATAACAAAAATATCGACAACAAACTACCTTCCATAATGACAAGGCTATCATCCATTGGAGTAACAAAGATATTGATAACATACTACCTTCCATAATGACAAGGCTACCATCCATTGGAATAACAAAAATATCGACAACAAACTACCTTCCATAATGACAAGGCTATCATCCATTGGAGTAACAAAGATATTGATAACATACTACCTTCCATAATGACAAGGCTACCATCCATTGGAATAACGAAAGTCTCGACAATAGACTACCTTCCATAATGAGAAGGCTATCATCCATTGGAATAACAAAAATCTAGACAACAGATTACCTTCCATAATGACAAGTCTACCATCCATTGGAGTAACAAAGATAATGACAACATACTACCTTCCATAATGACAAGGCTACCATCCATTGGAGTAACGAAAATCTCGACAACAAAATACCTTCCATAATGATAACGCTACCATCCATTGGAATAATAAATATCTCGACAATAGACTACCTTACATAATGATAAGGCTACCATCCAATGGAGTAACCAAAATCTCAACAACAGACTACCTTCCATAATGACAAGGTTACCATCCATTGGAGTAACAAAAATATCGACAATAGACTATCTTCCATAATGACAAGGGTACAATCCATTGGAGTAAAAAAAATCTCGACAACAGACTACCTTCCTTAATGAAAAGTCTACCATCCATTGGAGTAACAAAAATCTGAACAACAGACTAACTTCCATAATGACAAGGCTACCATCCATTGGAATAACATAAATCACATAGAAAGACTACCTTTCATAATGACAAGACTACCATCCATTAGAGTAACAAAGATCGGGACAACAAACTACCTTCCATAATGACAAGGATACCATCCATTGGAGTAACAAAAATATCAACAAGAGACTAACTTCCATAATGAAAAGGCTACCATCCATTGGAGTAACAAAAATCTCGACAAAAGACTACCTTCCATATTGACAAGTCTACCATCCATTGGAGTAACAAAAATCTCGACAACAGACTACCTTCCATAATGACAAGGCTACCATCCATTTGAGTAACAAAGATATCGACAACATAGTACTTTCCATAATGAAAAGGCTTCCATCCATTGGAATAATAAAAATCATGACAACATACTACCTTCCATAATGACAAGGATACCATCCATTGGAATAACAAAAATATCAACAAGAGACTACCTTCCATAATGACAAGGCTACCATCCATTGTAGTAACAAAAATCTCGACAAAAGACTACCTTCCATAATGACAAGGCTACCATCCATTGGAGTAACAAAGATATCGACAACAGACTACCTTCCATAATGACAAGGCTACCATCCATTGGAGTAACGAAAATCTCGACAACAAAATACCTTCCATAATGATAACGCTACCATCCATTGGAATAACAAATATCTCGACAATAGACTACCTTACATAATGATAAGGCTACCATCCAATGGAGTAACCAAAATCTCAACAACAGACTACCTTCCATAATGACAAGGTTACCATCCATTGGAGTAACAAAAATATCGACAATAGACTATCTTCCATAATGACAAGGGTACAATCCATTGGAGTAAAAAAAATCTCGACAACAGACTACCTTCCTTAATGAAAAGTCTGCCATCCATTGGAGTAACAAAAATCTGAACAACAGACTAACTTCCATAATGACAAGGCTACCATCCATTGGAATAACATAAATCACATAGAAAGACTACCTTTCATAATGACAAGACTACCATCCATTAGAGTAACAAAGATCGGGACAACAAACTACCTTCCATAATGACAAGGATACCATCCATTGGAGTAACAAAAATATCAACAAGAGACTAACTTCCATAATGAAAAGGCTACCATCCATTGGAGTAACAAAAATCTCGACAAAAGACTACCTTCCAAATTGACAAATCTACCATCCATTGGAGTAACAGAAATCACAAGGATATACTACCTTTCATAATGACAAGGCTACCATCCATTGGTGTAACAAAAATCTCGACAACAGACTACCTTCCATAATGACAAGGCTACCATCCATTTGAGTAACAAAGATATCGACAACATAGTACTTTCCATAATGAAAAGGCTACCATCCATTGGAATAATAAAAATCATGAAAACATACTACCTTCCATAATGACAAGTCTACCATCCATTGGAGTAACAAAAATCTCGACAACAGACTACCTTCCATAATGACAAGGCTACCATCCATTTGAGTAACAAAGATATCGACAACATACTACCTTCCATAATGACAAGGCTACAATCCATTGGAGTGACAAAAATCACGACAACAGACTACCTTCCATAATGACAAGGCTACCATCCATTGGAATAACAAAAATATCGACAACAAACTACCTTCCATAATGACAAGGCTACCATCCATTGGAGTAACAAAAAACAGAACAACAGACTACCTACAATAATGACAAGGCTACTATCCATTGGAATAACAAAAATGTTAACAAGAGACTACCTTCCATAATGACAAGGGTACCATCCATTGGAGTAACAAAAATCTCGACAATAGACTATCTTCCATAATGAGAAGGCTACCATCCATTGGAGTAACAAAGATATCGACAACATACTACCTTCCATAATGACAAGGCTACAATCCGTTGGAGTAACAAAAATCACGACAACAGACTACCTTCCATAATGACAAGGCTACCATCCATTGGAATAACAAAATATCGACAACAAACTACCTTCCATAATGACAAGGCTACCATCCATT
This sequence comes from Vicia faba, assembly GCA_948472305.1. NCBI lineage: Eukaryota > Viridiplantae > Streptophyta > Magnoliopsida > Fabales > Fabaceae > Vicia > Vicia faba. Next base: position 581,722,085 of record OX451739.1, on the reverse strand, counting down.
GGAGTAACAAAGATATTGACAACATACTACCTTCCATAATGACAAGGCTACCATCCATTGGAGTAACGAAAGTCTCGACAATAGACTACCTTCCATAATGAGAAGGCTATCATCCATTGGAATAACAAAAATCTAGACAACAGATTACCATCCATAATGACAAGTCTACCATCCATTGGAGTAACAAAGATAATGACAACATACTACCTTCCATAATGACAAGGCTACCATCCATTGGAGTAACGAAAATCTCGACAACAAAATACCTTCCATAATGATAACGCTACCATCCATTGGAATAACAAATATCTCGATAATAGACTACCTTACATAATGATAAGGCTACCATCCAATGGAGTAACCAAAATCTCAACAACAGACTACCATCCATAATGACAAGGTTACCATCCATTGGAGTAACAAAAATATCGACAATAGACTATCTTCCATAATGACAAGGGTACAATCCATTGGAGTAAAAAAAATCTCGACAACAGACTACCTTCCTTAATGAAAAGTCTACCATCCATTGGAGTAACAAAAATCTGAACAACAGACTAACTTCCATAATGACAAGGCTACCATCCATTGGAATAACATAAATCACATAGAAAGACTACCTTTCATAATGACAAGACTACCATCCATTAGAGTAACAAAGATCGGGACAACAAACTACCTTCCATAATGACAAGGATACCATCCATTGGAGTAACAAAAATATCAACAAGAGACTAACTTCCATAATGAAAAGGCTACCATCCATTGGAGTAACAAAAATCTCGACAAAAGACTACCTTCCATATTGACAAGTCTACCATCCATTAGAGTAACAGAAATCACAAGGATATACTACCTTTCATAATGACAAGGCTACCATCCATTGGTGTAACAAAAATCTCGACAACAGACTACCTTCCATAATGACAAGGCTACCATCCATTTGAGTAACAAAGATATCGACAACATAGTACTTTCCATAATGAAAAGGCTACCATCCATTGGAATAATAAAAATCATGACAACATACTACCTTCCATAATGACAAGGATACCATCCATTGGAATAACAAAAATATCAACAAGAGACTACCTTCCATAATGACAAGGCTACCATCCATTGTAGTAACAAAAATCTCGACAAAAGACTACCTTCCATAATGACAAGGCTACCATCCATTGGAGTAACAAAGATATCGACAACAGACTACCTTCCATAATGATAAGGCTACCATCCATTGGAGTAACAAAAATATCAACAAGAGACTACCTTCCATAATGACAAGGCTACCATCCATTAGAGTAAAAAAAATCAGAACAACAGACTACCTACAATAATGACAAGGCTACCATCCATTGGAATAACAAAAATGTTAACAAGAGACTACCTTCCATAATGACAAGGGTACCATCCATTGGAGTAACAAAAATCTCGACAACAGACTATCTTCCATAATGAGAAGGCTACCATCCATTGGAGTAACAAGGATATCGACAACATACTACCTTCCATAATGACAAGGCTACAATCCATTGGAGTAACAAAAATCACGACAACAGACTACCTTCCATAATGACAAGGCTACCATCCATTGGAATAACAAAAATATCGACAACAAACTACCTTCCATAATGACAAGGCTACCATCCATTGGAGTAACAAAGATATTGACAACATACTACCTTCCATAATGACAAGGCTACCATCCATTGGAGTAACGAAAATCTCGACAATAGACTAACTTCCATAATGAGAAGGCTATCATCCATTGGAATAACAAAAATCTAGACAACAGACTACCTTCCATAATGACAAGTCTACCATCCATTGGAGTAACAAAGATATTGACAACATACTACCTTCCATAATGACAAGGCTACCATCCATTAGAGTAACGAAAATCTCGAAAACAAAATACCTTCCATAATGATAACGCTACCATCCATTGGAATAACAAATATCTCGACAATAGACTACCTTCCATAATGATAAGGCTACCATCCAATGGAGTAACAAAAATCTCAACAACAGACTACCTTCCATAATGACAAGGTTACCATCCATTGAAGTAACAAAAATATCGACAATAGACTATCTTCCATAATGACAAGGGTACAATCCATTGGAGTAAAAAAAATCTCGACAACAGACTACCTTCCTTAATCAAAAGTCTACGATTCATTGGAGTAACAAAAATCTGAACAACAGACTAACTTCCATAATGACAAGGCTACCATCCATTGGAATAACATAAATCACATAGAAAGACTACCTTCCATAATGACAAGACTACCATCCATTAGAGTAACAAAGATCGGGACAACAGACTACCTTCCATGATGACAAGGATACCATCCATTGGAGAAACAAAAATATCAACAAGAGACTAACTTCCATAATGAAAAGGCTACCATCCATTGGAGTAACAAAAATCTCGACAAAAGACTACCTTCCATATTGACAAGTCTGCCATCCATTGGAGTAACATAAATTACAAGGATAGACTACCTTTCATAATGACAAGGCTACCATCCATTGGTGTAACAAAAATATCAACAAGAGACTACCTTCCACAATGACAAGGCTACCATCCATTGGAGTAACAAAAATCTCGACAACAGACTACCTTCCATAATGACAAGGCTACCATCCATTTGAGTAACAAAGATATCGACAACATACTACCTTCCATAATGACAAGGCTACAATCCATTGGAGTGACAAAAATCACGACAACAGACTACCTTCCATAATGACAAGGCTACCATCCATTGGAATAACAAAAATATCGACAATAAACTACCTTCCATAATGACAAGGCTACCATCCATTGGAGTAACAAAAAACAGAACAACAGACTACCTACAATAATGACAAGGCTACCATCCATTGGAATAACAAAAATGTTAACAAGAGACTACCTTCCATAATGACAAGGGTACCATCCATTGTAGTAACAAAAATCTCGACAATAGACTATCTTCCATAATGAGAAGGCTACCATCCATTGGAGTAACAAAGATATCGACAACATACTACCTTCCATAATGACAAGGCTACAATCCATTGGAGTAACAAAAATCACGACAACAGACTACCTTCCATAATGACAAGGCTACCATCCATTGGAATAACAAAAATATCGACAACAAACTACGTTCCATAATGACAAGGCTACCATCCATTGGAGTAACAAAGATATTGACAACATACTACCTTCCATAATGACAAGGCTACCATCCATTGGAGTAACGAAAGTCTCGACAATAGACTACCTTCCATAATGAGAAGGCTATCATCCATTGGAATAACAAAAATCTAGACAACAGACTACCTTCCATAATGACAAGTCTACCATCCATTGGAGTAACAAAGATATTGACAACATACTACCTTCCATAATGACAAGGCTACCATCCATTGGAGTAACGAAAATCTCGAAAACAAAATACCTTCCATAATGATAACGCTACCATCCATTAGAATAACAAATATCTCGACAATAGACTACCTTCCATAATGATAAGGCTACCATCCAATGGAGTAACAAAAATCTCAACAACAGACTACCTTCCATAATGACAAGGTTACCATCCATTGGAGTAACAAAGATATCGACAACATAGTACTTTCCATAATGAAAAGGCTACCATCCATTGGAATAACATAAATCACATAGAAAGACTACCTTCCATAATGACAAGTCTACCATCCATTGGAGTAACAAAGATATTGACAACATACTACCTTCCATAATGACAAGGCTACCATCCATTGGAGTAACGAAAATCTCGAAAACAAAATACCTTCCATAATGATAACGCTACCATCCATTAGAATAACAAATATCTCGACAATAGACTACCTTCCATAATGATAAGGCTACCATCCAATGGAGTAACAAAAATCTCAACAACAGACTACCTTCCATAATGACAAGGCTACCATCCATTTGAGTAACAAAAATCTCAACAATAGACTACCTTCCATAATGACAAGGATACCATGCATTGGAATAACAAAAATATCAACAAGAGACTACCTTCCATAATGACAAGGCTACCATCCATTTTAGTAACAAAAATCTCGACAAAAGACTACCTTCCATAATGACAAGGCTACCATCCATTGGAGTAACAAAGATATCGACAACAGACTACCTTCCATAATGACAAGGCTACCATCCATTGGAGTAACAAAAATATCAACAAGAGACTACCTTCCATAATGACAAGGCTACCATCCATTAGAGTAAAAAAAATCAGAACAACAGACTACCTACAATAATGACAAGGCTACCATCCATTGGAAAAACAAAAATGTTAACAAGAGACTACCTTCCATAATGACAAGGGTACCATCCATTGGAGTAACAAAAATCTCGACAACAGACTATCTTCCATAATGAGAAGGCTACCATCCATTGGAGTAACAAGGATATCGACAACATACTACCTTCCATAATGACAAGGCTACAATCCATTGGAGTAACAAAAATCAGGACAACAGACTACCTTCCATAATGACAAGGCTACCATCCATTGGAATAACAAAAATATCGACAACAAACTACCTTCCATAATGACAAGGCTACCATCCATTGGAGTAACAAAGATATTGACAACATACTACCTTCCATAATGACAAGGCTACCATCCATTGGAGTAACGAAAATCTCGACAATAGACTAACTTCCATAATGAGAAGGCTATCATCCATTGGAATAATAAAAATCTAGACAACAGACTACCTTCCATAATGACAAGTCTACCATCCATTGGAGTAACAAAGATATTGACAACATACTACCTTCCATAATGACAAGGCTACCATCCATTGGAGTAACGAAAATCTCGAAAACAAAATACCTTCCATAATGATAACGCTACCATCCATTAGAATAACAAATATCTCGACAATAGACTACCTTCCATAATGATAAGGCTACCATCCAATGGAGTAACAAAAATCTCAACAACAGACTACCTTCCATAATGACAAGGTTACCATCCATTGGAGTAACAAAAATATCGACAATAGACTATCTTCCATAATGACAAGGGTACAATCCATTGGAGTAAAAAAAATCTCGACAACATACTATCTTCCTTAATGAAAAGTGTACCATCCATTGGAGTAACAAAAATCTGAACAACAGACTAACTTCCATAATGACAAGGCTACCATCCATTGGAATAACATAAATCACATAGAAAGACTACCTTTCATAATGACAAGACTACCATCCATTAGAGTAACAAAGATCGGGACAACAGACTACCTTCCATGATGACAAGGATACCATCCATTGGAGTAACAAAAATATCAACAAGAGACTAACTTCCATAATGAAAAGGCTACCATCCATTGGAGTAACAAAAATCTCGACAAAAGACTACCTTCCATATTGACAAGTCTGCCATCCATTGGAGTAACAGAAATCACAAGGATAGAATACCTTTCATAATGACAAGGCTACCATCCATTGGTGTAACAAAAATATCAACAAGAGACTACCTTCCACAATGACAAGGCTACCATCCATTGGAGTAACAAAAATCTTGACAACAGACTACCTTCCATAATGACAAGGCTACCATCCATTTGAGTAACAAAGATATCGACAACATAGTACTTTCCATAATGAAAAGGCTACCATCCATTGGAATAATAAAAATCATGACAACATACTACCTTCCATAATTACAAGGATACCATCCATTGGAGTAACAAAAATATCAACAAGAGACTACCTTCTATAATGACAAGGCTACCATCCATTGTAGTAACAAAAATCTCGATAAAAGACTACCTTCCATAATGACAAGGCTACCATCCATTGGAGTAACAAAAATATCAACAACCGACTACCTTCCATAATGACAAGGCTACCATCCATTGGAGTAACAAAAATATCAACAAGAGACTACCTTCTATAATGACAAGGCTACCATCCATTAGAGTAAAAAAAATCAGAACAACAGACTACCTACAATAATGACAAGGCTACCATCCATTGGAATAACAAAAATGTTAACAAGAGACTACCTTCCATAATGACAAGGGTACCATCCATTAGAGTAACAAAAATCTCGACAACAAACTATCTTCCATAATGAGAAGGCTACCATCCATCGGAGTAACAAGGATATCGACAACATACTACCTTCCATAATGACAAGGCTACAATCCATTGGAGTAACAAAAATGACGACAACAGACTACCTTCGATAATGACAAGGCTACCATCCATTGGAATAACAAAAATATCGACAACAAACTACCTTCCATAATGACAAGGCTACCATCCATTAGGGTAACAAAGATATTGACAACATACGACCTTCCATAATGACAAGGCTACCATCCATTGGAGTAACGAAAATCTCGACAATAGACTACCTTCCATAATGAGAAGGCTATCATCCATTGGAATAACAAAAATCTAGACAACAGACTACCTTCCATAATGACAAGTCTACCATCCATCTGAGTAACAAAGATATTGACAACATACTACCTTCCATAATGACAAGGCTACCATGCATTGGAGTAACGAAAATCTCGAAAACAAAATACCTTCCATAATGATAACGCTACCATCCTTTGGAATAACAAATATCTCGACAATAGACTACCTTCCATAATGATAAGGCTACCATCCAATGGAGTAACAAAAATCTCAACAACAGACTACCTTCCATAATGACAAGGTTACCATCCATTGGAGTAACAAAAATATCGACAATACACTATCTTCCAAAATGACAAGGGTACAATCCATTGGAGTAAAAAAAATCTCGACAACAGACTACCTTGCTTAATGAAAAGTCTACCATCCATTGGAGTAACAAAAATCTGAACAAAAGACTAACTTCCATAATGGCAACTCCACCATCCATTGGAATAACATAAATCACATAGAAAGACTACCTTTCATAATGAAAAGACTACCATCCATTAGAGTAACAAAGATCGGGACAACAGACTACCTTCCATAATGACAAGGATACCATCCATTGGAGTAACAAAAATGTCAACAAGAGACTAACTTCCATAATGAAAAGGCTACCATCCATTGGAGTAACAAAAATCTCGACAAAAGACTACCTTCCATATTGACAAGTCTACCATCCATTGGAGTAACAGAAATCACAAGGATAGACTACCTTTCATAATGACAAGGCTACCATCCATTGGTGTAACAAAAATATCAACAAGAGACTACCTTCCACAATGACAAGGCTACCATCCATTGGAGTAACAAAAATCTCGACAACAGACTACCTTCCATAATGACAAGGCTACCATCCATTTGAGTAACAAAGATATCGACAACATAGTACTTTCCATAATGAAAAGGCTACCATCCATTGGAATAATAAAAATCATGACAACATACTACCTTCCATAATGACAAGGATACCATCCATTGGAGTAACAAAAATATCAACAAGAGACTACCTTCCATAATGACAAGGCTACCATCCATTGTAGTAACAAAAATCTCGACAAAAGACTACCTTCCATAATGACAAGGCTACCATCCATTGGAGTAACAAGGATATTGACAACAGACTACCTTCCATAATGACAAGGCTACCATCTATTGGAGTAACAAAAATATCAACAAGCGACTACCTTCCATAATGACAAGGCTACCATCCATTAGAGTAACAAAAATCAGAACAACAGACTACCTACAATAATGACAAGTCTACCATCCATTGGAATAACAAAAATGTTAACAAGAGACTACCTTCCATAATGACAAGGGTACCATCCATTAGAGTAACAAAAATCTCGACAACAGACCATCTTCCATAATGAGAAGGCTACCATCTATTGGAGTAACAAATATATCGACAACATACTACCTTCCATAATGACAAAGCTACAATCTATTGGAGTAACAAAAATCACGACAACGGACTAACTTCCATAATGACAAGGCTACCATCCATTGGAATAACAAACATATTGACATAATAATACCTTCCATAATGACAAGGCTACCATCCATTGGAGTAACGAAAATCTCGACAATAGACTACCTTCCATAATGAGAAGGCTATCATCCATTGGTATAACAAAAATCTAGACAACAGACTACCTTCCATAATGACAAGTCTACCATCCATTGGAGTAACAAAGATATTGACACATAGTACTTTCCATAATTAAAAGGCTACCATCCATTGGAATAATAAAAATCATGACAACATACTACCTTCCATAGTGACAAGGATACCATCCATTGGAGTAACAAAAATATCAACAAGAGACTACCTTCCATAATGACAAGGCTACCATCCATTAGAGTAACAAAAATCGGGACAACAAACTACCTACCATAATGACAAGGCTACCATCCATCGGAGTAACATAAATATCAACAAGAGACTACCTTCCACAATGACAAGGCTACCATCCATTGGAGTAACAAAAATCTCGACAAAAGACTACCTTCCATAATGACAAGGCTACCATCAATTTGAGTAACAAAGATATCGACATATAGTACTTTCCATAATTAAAAGGCTACCATCCATTGGAATAATAAAAATCATGACAACATACTACCTTCCATAATGACAAGGATACCATCCATTGGAGTAACAAAAATATCAACAAGAGACTACCTTCCATAATGACAAGGCTACCATCCATTAGAGTAACAAAAATCGGGACAACAAACTACCTACCATAATGACAAGGCTACCATCCATTGGAATAACAAAAATGTTAACAAGAGACTACCGTCCATAATGACAAGGCTACCATCCATTGGAGTAACAAAAATCTCGACAACAGACTACCTTCCATAATGAGAAGGCTACCATCTATTGGAGTAACAAAGATATCGACAACATACTACCTTCCATAATGACAAGGCTACAATCCATTGGAGTAACAAAAATCACGACAACAAACTACCTTCCATAATGACAAGGCTACCATCCATTAGAATAACAAAAATCTCGACAACAGACTACCTTCCATAATGACAAGTCTACCATCAATTGGAGTAACAAAGATATTGACAACATACTACCTTCCATAATGACAAGGCTACCATCCATTGGAGTAACGAAAATCTGGAAAACAGACTATCTTCCATAATGATAATGCTACCATCCATTGGAATAACAAATATCTCGACAATAGACTACCTTCCATAATGACAAGGCTACCAACCAATGGAGTAACAAAAATCTCAACAACAGACTACCTTCCATAATGACAAGGTTACCATCCATTGGAGTAACAAAAATATCAACAATAGACTATCTTCCATAATGACAAGGGTACAATCCATTGGAGTAAAAAAAATCTCGACAACAGACTACCTTCCTTAATGAAAAGTCTACCATCCATTGGAGTAACAAAAATTTGAACAACAGACTAACTTCCATAATGACAAGGCTACCATCCATTGGAGTAACATAAATCACATAGAAAGACTACCTTTCATAATGAAAAGACTACCATCCATTAGTGTAACAAAGATCGGGACAACAGACTACCTTCCATAATGACAAGGATACCATCCATTGGAGTAACAAAAATATCAACAAGAGACTAACTTCCATAATGAAAAGGCTACCATCCATTGGAGTAACAAAAATCTCGACAACATAGTACTTTCCATAATGAAAAGGCTACCATCCATTGGAATAATAAAAATCATGACAACATACTACCTTCCATAATGACAAGGATACCATCCATTGGAGTAACAAAAATATCAACAAGAGACTACCTTCCATAATGACAAGGCTACCATCCATTGTAGTAACAAAAATCTCGACAAAAGACTACCTTCCATAATGACAAGGCTACCATCCATCAGAGTAACAAGGATATTGACAACATACTACCTTCCATAATGACAAGGCTACCATCCATTGGAGTAACAAAAATATCAACAAGAGACTACCTTCCATAATGACAAGGTTACCATTCATTAGAGTAACAAAAATCAGAACAACAGACTACCTACCATAATGATAAGGCTACCATCCATTGGAATAATAAAAATGTTAACAACAGACTACCTTTCATAATGACAAGGCTACCATCCATTGGAGTAACAAAAATCTCGACAACAGACTATCTTTTATAATGAGAAGGCTACCATCCATTGGAGTAACAAAGATATCAACAACATACTACCTTCCATAATGACAAGGCTACAATCCATTGGAGTAACAAAAATCACGACAACAGACTACCTTTCATAATGACAAGGCTACCATCCATTGGAATAACAAAAATATCCACAACAAACTACCTTCCATAATGACAAGGCTTCCATCCATTGGAGTAACAAAGATATTGACAACATACTACCTTCCATAATGACAAGGCTACCATCCATTGGAGTAACGAAAATCTCGACAATAGACTACCTTCCATAATGAGAAGGCTACCATCCATTGGAATAAAAAAAATCTAGACAACAAACTACCTTCCATAATGACAAGTCTACCATCCATTGGAGTAACAAAGATATTGACAACAAACTACCTTCCATAATGACAAGGCTACCATCCATTGGAGTAACGAAAATCTCGACAACAAACTACCTTCCATAATGATAACGCTACCATCCATTGGAATAACAAATATCTCGACAATAGACTACCTTCCATAATGATAAGGCTACCATCCAATGGAGTAACAAAAATCTCAACAACAGACTACCTTCCATAATGACAAGGCTACCATCCATTGGAGTAACAAGGATATCGACAACAGACTACCTTCCATAATGACAAGGCTACCATCCATTGGAGTAACAAAAATATCAACAAGAGACTACCTTCCATAATGACAAGGTTACCATTCATTAGAGTAACAAAAATCAGAACAACAGAATGCCTACCATAATGATAAGGCTACCATCCATTGGAATAATAAAAATGTTAACAACAGACTACCTTCCATAATGACAAGGCTACCATCCATTGGAGTAACAAAAATCTCGACAACAGACTATCTTCCATAATGAGAAGGCTACCATCCATTGGAGTAACAAGGATATCGACAACATACTACCTTCCATAATGACAAGGCTACCATCCATTGGAGTAACAAAAATGTCAACAAGAGACTACCTTCCATAATGACAAGGTTACCATTCATTAGAGTAACAAAAATCAGAACAACAGACTACCTACCATAATGATAAGGCTACCATCCATTGGAATAATAAAAATGTTAACAACAGACTACCTTCCATAATGACAAGGCTACCATCCATTGGAATAACAAAAATCTCGACAACAGACTATCTTCCATAATGAGAAGGCTACCATCCATTGGAGTAACAAGGATATCGACAACATACTACCTTCCATAATGACAAGGCTACAATCCATTGGAGTAACAAAAATCACGACAACAGACTACCTTCCATAATGACAAGGCTACCATCCATTGGAATAACAAAAATATCGACAACAAACTACCTTCCATAATGACAAGGCTACCATCCATTGGAGTAACAAAAATATTGACAACATACTACCTTCCATAATGACAAGGCTACCATCCATTGGAGTAACGAAAATCTCAACAATAGACTACCTTCCATAATGAGAAGGCTATCATCCATTGGAATAACAAAAATCTAGACAACAGACTACCTTCCATAATGACAAGTCTACCATCCATTGGAGTAACAAAGATATTGACAACATACTACCTTCCATAATGACAAGGCTACCATCCATTGGAGTACTGAAAATCTCGAAAACAAAATACCTTCCATAATGATAACGCTACCATCCATTGGAATAACAAATATCTCGACAATAGACTACCTTCCATAATGATAACGCTACCATCCAATGGAGTAACAAAAATCTCAACAACAGACTACCTTCCATAATGACAAGGTTACCATCCATTGGAGTAACAAAAATATCGACAATACACTATCTTCCATAATGACAAGGGTAAAATCCATTGGACTAAAAAAAATCTCGACAACAGACTACCTTGCTTAATGAAAAGTCTACCATCCATTGGAGTAACAAAATTCTGAACAACAGACTAACTTCCATAATGACAACTCCACCATCCATTGGAATAACATAAATCACATAGAAAGACTACCTTTCATAATGACAAGACTACCATCCATTAGAGTAACAAAGATCGGGACAAAAGACTACCTTCCATAATGACAAGGATACCATCCATTGGAGTAACAAAAATATCAACAAGAGACTAACTTCCATAATGAAAAGGCTACCATCCATTGGAGTAACAAAAATCTCGACAAAAGACTACCTTCCATAATGAGAAGGCTACCATCTATTGGAGTAACAAAGATATCGACAACATACTACCTTCCATAATGACAAGGCTACAATCCATTGGAGTAACAAAAATCACGACAACAAACTACCTTCCATAATGACAAGGCTACCATCCATTGGAATAACAAAAATCTCGACAATAGACTACCTTCCATAATGACAAGTCTACCATCAATTGGAGTAACAAAGATATTGACAACATACTACCTTCCATAATGACAAGGCTACCATCCATTGGAGTAACGAAAATCTGGACAACAGACTATCTTCCATAATGATAATGCTACCATCCATTGGAATAACAAATATCTCGACAATAGACTACCTTCCATAATGACAAGGCTACCAACCAATGGAGTAACAAAAATCTCAACAACAGACTACCTTCCATAATGATAAGGTTACCATCCATTGGAGTAACAAAAATATCAACAATAGACTATCTTCCATAATGACAAGGGTACAATCCATTGGAGTAAAAAAAATCTCGACAACAGACTACCTTCCTTAATGAAAAGTCTACCATCCATTGGAGTAACAAAAATTTGAACAACAGACTAACTTCCATAATGACAAGGCTACCATCCATTGGAGTAACATAAATCACATAGAAAGACTACCTTTCATAATGAAAAGACTACCATCCATTAGTGTAACAAAGATCGGGACAACAGACTACCTTCCATAATGACAAGGATACAATCCATTGGAGTAACAAAAATATCAACAAGAGACTAACTTCCATAATGAAAAGGCTACCATCCATTGGAGTAACAAAAATCTCGACAACATAGTACTTTCCATAATGAAAAGGCTACCATCCATTGGAATAATAAAAATCATGACAACATACTACCTTCCATAATGACAAGGATACCATCCATTGGAGTAACAAAAATATCAACAAGAGACTACCTTCCATAATGACAAGGCTACCATCCATTGTAGTAACAAAAATCTCGACAAAAGACTACCTTCCATAATGACAAGGCTACCATCCATCAGAGTAACAAGGATATTGACAACATACTACCTTCCATAATGACAAGGCTACCATCCATTGGAGTAACAAAAATATCAACAAGAGACTACCTTCCATAATGACAAGGTTACCATTCATTAGAGTAACAAAAATCAGAACAACAGACTACCTACCATAATGATAAGGCTACCATCCATTGGAATAATAAAAATGTTAACAACAGACTACCTTTCATAATGACAAGGCTACCATCCATTGGAGTAACAAAAATCTCGACAACAGACTATCTTTTATAATGAGAAGGCTACCATCCATTGGAGTAACAAAGATATCGACAACATACTACCTTCCATAATGACAAGGCTACAATCCATTGGAGTAACAAAAATCACGACAACAGACTACCTTTCATAATGACAAGGCTACCATCCATTGGAATAACAAAAATATCCACAACAAACTACCTTCCATAATGACAAGGCTTCCATCCATTGGAGTAACAAAGATATTGACAACATACTACCTTCCATAATGACAAGGCTACCATCCATTGGAGTAACGAAAATCTCGACAATAGACTACCTTCCATAATGAGAAGGCTACCATCCATTGGAATAAAAAAAATCTAGACAACAAACTACCTTCCATAATGACAAGTCTACCATCCATTGGAGTAACAAAGATATTGACAACAAACTACCTTCCATAATGACAAGGCTACCATCCATTGGAGTAACGAAAATCTCGACAACAAACTACCTTCCATAATGATAACGCTACCATCCATTGGAATAACAAATATCTCGACAATAGACTACCTTCCATAATGATAAGGCTACCATCCAATGGAGTAACAAAAATCTCAACAACAGACTACCTTCCATAATGACAAGGCTACCATCCATTGGAGTAACAAGGATATCGACAACAGACTACCTTCCATAATGACAAGGCTACCATCCATTGGAGTAACAAAAATATCAACAAGAGACTACCTTCCATAATGACAAGGTTACCATTCATTAGAGTAACAAAAATCAGAACAACAGAATACCTACCATAATGATAAGGCTACCATCCATTGGAATAATAAAAATGTTAACAACAGACTACCTTCCATAATGACAAGGCTACCATCCATTGGAGTAACAAAAATCTCGAGAACAGGCTATCTTCCATAATGAGAAGGCTACCATCCATTGGAGTAACAAGGATATCGACAACATACTACCTTCCATAATGACAAGGCTACCATCCATTGGAGTAACAAAAATATCAACAAGAGACTACCTTCCATAATGACAAGGTTACCATTCATTAGAGTAACAAAAATCAGAACAACAGATTACCTACCATAATGATAAGGCTACCATCCATTGGAATAATAAAAATGTTAACAACAGACTACCTTCCATAATGACAAGGCTACCATCCATTGGAATAACAAAAATCTCGACAACAGACTATCTTCCATAATGAGAAGGCTACCATCCATTGGAGTAACAAGGATATCGACAACATACTACCTTCCATAATGACAAGGCTACAATCCATTGGAGTAACAAAAATCACGACAACAGACTACCTTCCATAATGACAAGGCTACCATCCATTGGAATAACAAAAATATCGACAACAAACTACCTTCCATAATGACAAGGCTACCATCCATTGGAGTAACAAAAATATTGACAACATACTACCTTCCATAATGACAAGGCTACCATCCATTGGAGTAACGAAAATCTCAACAATAGACTACCTTCCATAATGAGAAGGCTATCATCCATTGGAATAACAAAAATCTAGACAACAGACTACCTTCCATAATGACAAGTCTACCATCCATTGGAGTAACAAAGATATTGACAACATACTACCTTCCATAATGACAAGGCTACCATCCATTGGAGTACTGAAAATCTCGAAAACAAAATACCTTCCATAATGATAACGCTACCATCCATTGGAATAACAAATATCTCGACAATAGACTACCTTCCATAATGATAACGCTACCATCCAATGGAGTAACAAAAATCTCAACAACAGACTACCTTCCATAATGACAAGGTTACCATCCATTGGAGTAACAAAAATATCGACAATACACTATCTTCCATAATGACAAGGGTAAAATCCATTGGACTAAAAAAAATCTCGACAATAGACTACCTTGCTTAATGAAAAGTCTACCATCCATTGGAGTAACAAAATTCTGAACAACAGACTAACTTCCATAATGACAACTCCACCATCCATTGGAATAACATAAATCACATAGAAAGACTACCTTTCATAATGACAAGACTACCATCCATTAGAGTAACAAAGATCGGGACAAAAGACTACCTTCCATAATGACAAGGATACCATCCATTGGAGTAACAAAAATATCAACAAGAGACTAACTTCCATAATGAAAAGGCTACCATCCATTGGAGTAACAAAAATCTCGACAAAAGACTACCTTCCATAATGAGAAGGCTACCATCTATTGGAGTAACAAAGATATCGACAACATACTACCTTCCATAATGACAAGGCTACAATCCATTGGAGTAACAAAAATCACGACAACAAACTACCTTCCATAATGACAAGGCTACCATCCATTGGAATAACAAAAATCTCGACAATAGACTACCTTCCATAATGACAAGTCTACCATCAATTGGAGTAACAAAGATATTGACAACATACTACCTTCCATAATGACAAGGCTACCATCCATTGGAGTAACGAAAATCTGGACAACAGACTATCTTCCATAATGATAATGCTACCATCCATTGGAATAACAAATATCTCGACAATAGACTACCTTCCATAATGACAAGGCTACCAACCAATGGAGTAACAAAAATCTCAACAACAGACTACCTTCCATAATGATAAGGTTACCATCCATTGGAGTAACAAAAATATCAACAATAGACTATCTTCCATAATGACAAGGGTACAATCCATTGGAGTAAAAAAAATCTCGACAACAGACTACCTTCCTTAATGAAAAGTCTACCATCCATTGGAGTAACAAAAATTTGAACAACAGACTAACTTCCATAATGACAAGGCTACCATCCATTGGAGTAACATAAATCACATAGAAAGACTACCTTTCATAATGAAAAGACTACCATCCATTAGTGTAACAAAGATCGGGACAACAGACTACCTTCCATAATGACAAGGATACAATCCATTGGAGTAACAAAAATATCAACAAGAGACTAACTTCCATAATGAAAAGGCTACCATCCATTGGAGTAACAAAAATCTCGACAACATAGTACTTTCCATAATGAAAAGGCTACCATCCATTGGAATAATAAAAATCATGACAACATACTACCTTCCATAATGACAAGGATACCATCCATTGGAGTAACAAAAATATCAACAAGAGACTACCTTCCATAATGACAAGGCTACCATCCATTGTAGTAACAAAAATCTCGACAAAAGACTACCTTCCATAATGACAAGGCTACCATCCATCAGAGTAACAAGGATATTGACAACATACTACCTTCCATAATGACAAGGCTACCATCCATTGGAGTAACAAAAATATCAACAAGAGACTACCTTCCATAATGACAAGGTTACCATTCATTAGAGTAACAAAAATCAGAACAACAGACTACCTACCATAATGATAAGGCTACCATCCATTGGAATAATAAAAATGTTAACAACAGACTACCTTTCATAATGACAAGGCTACCATCCATTGGAGTAACAAAAATCTCGACAACAGACTATCTTTTATAATGAGAAGGCTACCATCCATTGGAGTAACAAAGATATCGACAACATACTACCTTCCATAATGACAAGGCTACAATCCATTGGAGTAACAAAAATCACGACAACAGACTACCTTTCATAATGACAAGGCTACCATCCATTGGAATAACAAAAATATCCACAACAAACTACCTTCCATAATGACAAGGCTTCCATCCATTGGAGTAACAAAGATATTGACAACATACTACCTTCCATAATGACAAGGCTACCATCCATTGGAGTAACGAAAATCTCGACAATAGACTACCTTCCATAATGAGAAGGCTACCATCCATTGGAATAAAAAAAATCTAGACAACAAACTACCTTCCATAATGACAAGTCTACCATCCATTGGAGTAACAAAGATATTGACAACAAACTACCTTCCATAATGACAAGGCTACCATCCATTGGAGTAACGAAAATCTCGACAACAAACTACCTTCCATAATGATAACGCTACCATCCATTGGAATAACAAATATCTCGACAATAGACTACCTTCCATAATGATAAGGCTACCATCCAATGGAGTAACAAAAATCTCAACAACAGACTACCTTCCATAATGACAAGGCTACCATCCATTGGAGTAACAAGGATATCGACAACAGACTACCTTCCATAATGACAAGGCTACCATCCATTGGAGTAACAAAAATATCAACAAGAGACTACCTTCCATAATGACAAGGTTACCATTCATTAGAGTAACAAAAATCAGAACAACAGAATACCTACCATAATAATAAGGCTACCATCCATTGGAATAATAAAAATGTTAACAACAGACTACCTTCCATAATGACAAGGCTACCATCCATTGGAGTAACAAAAATCTCGAGAACAGGCTATCTTCCATAATGAGAAGGCTACCATCCATTGGAGTAACAAGGATATCGACAACATACTACCTTCCATAATGACAAGGCTACCATCCATTGGAGTAACAAAAATATCAACAAGAGACTACCTTCCATAATGACAAGGTTACCATTCATTAGAGTAACAAAAATCAGAACAACAGATTACCTACCATAATGATAAGGCTACCATCCATTGGAATAATAAAAATGTTAACAACAGACTACCTTCCATAATGACAAGGCTACCATCCATTGGAATAACAAAAATCTCGACAACAGACTATCTTCCATAATGAGAAGGCTACCATCCATTGGAGTAACAAGGATATCGACAACATACTACCTTCCATAATGACAAGGCTACAATCCATTGGAGTAACAAAAATCACGACAACAGACTACCTTCCATAATGATAAGGCTACCATCCATTGGAATAACAAAAATATCGACAACAAACTACCTTCCATAATGACAAGGCTACCATCCATTGGAGTAACAAAAATATTGACAACATACTACCTTCCATAATGACAAGGCTACCATCCATTGGAGTAACGGAAATCTCGACAATAGACTACCTTCCATAATGAGAAGGCTATCATCCATTGGAATAACAAAAATCTAGACAACAGACTACCTTCCATAATGACAAGTCTACCATCCATTGGAGTAACAAAGATATTGACAACATACTACCTTCCATAATGACAAGGCTACCATCCATTGGAGTACTGAAAATCTCGAAAACAAAATACCTTCCATAATGATAACGCTACCATCCATTGGAATAACAAATATCTCGACAATAGACTACCTTCCATAATGATAACGCTACCATCCAATGGAGTAACAAAAATCTCAACAACAGACTACCTTCCATAATGACAAGGTTACCATCCATTGGAGTAAAAAAAATATCGACAATACACTATCTTCCATAATGACAAGGGTAAAATCCATTGGACTAAAAAAAATCTCGACAACAGACTACCTTGCTTAATGAAAAGTCTACCATCCATTGGAGTAACAAAAATCTGAACAACAGACTAACTTCCATAATGACAACTCCACCATCCATTGGAATAACATAAATCACATAGAAAGACTACCTTTCATAATGACAAGACTACCATCCATTAGAGTAATAAAGATCGGGACAAAAGACTACCTTCCATAATGACAAGGATACCATCCATTGGAGTAACAAAAATATCAACAAGAGACTAACTTCCATAATGAAAAGGCTACCATCCATTGGAGTAACAAAAATCTCGACAAAAGACTACCTTCCATATTGACAAGTCTACCATCCATTGGAGTAACAGAAATCACAAGGATAGACTACCTTTCATAATGACAAGGCTACCATCCATTGGTGTAACAAAAATATCAACAAGAGACTACCTTCCACAATGACAAGGCTACCATCCATTGGAGTAACAAAAATCTCGACAACAGACTACCTTCCATAATGAGAAGGCTACCATCCATTTGAGTAACAAAGATATCGACAACATAGTACTTTCCATAATGAAAAGGCTACCATCCATTGGAATAATAAAAATCATGACAACATACTACCTTCCATAATGACAAGGATACCATCCATTGGAGTAACAAAAATATCAACAAGAGACTACCTTCCATAATGACAAGGCTACCATCCATTGTAGTAACAAAAATCTCGACAAAAGACTACCTTCCATAATGACAAGGCTACCATACATTGGAGTAACAAGGATATTGACAACATACTACCTTCCATAATGACAAGGCTACCATCCATTGGAGTAACAAAAATATCAACAAGAGACTACCTTCCATAATGACAAGGTTACCATTCATTAGAGTAACAAAAATCAGAACAACAGACTACCTACCATAATGATAAGGCTACCATCCATTGGAATAATAAAAATGTTAACAACAGACTACCTTCCATAATGACAAGGCTACCATCCATTGGAGTAACAAAAATCTCGACAACAGACTATCTTTTATAATGAGAAGGCTACCATCCATTGGAGTAACAAAGATATCGACAACATACTACCTTCCATAATGACAAGGCTACAATCCATTGGAGTAACAAAAATCACGACAACAGACTACCTTTCATAATGACAAGGCTACCATCCATTGGAATAACAAAAATATCCACAACAAACTACCTTCCATAATGACAAGGCTACCATCCATTGGAGTAACGAAAATCTCGACAATAGACTACCTTCCATAATGAGAAGGCTACCATCCATTGGAATAACAAAAATCTAGACAACAGACTACCTTCCATAATGACAAGTCTACCATCCATTGGAGTAACAAAGATATTGACAACAAACTACCTTCCATAATGACAAGGCTACCATCCATTGGAGTAACGAAAATCTCGACAACAAACTACCTTCCATAATGATAACGCTACCATCCATTGGAATAACAAATATCTCGACAATAGACTACCTTCCATAATGATAAGGCTACCATCTAATGGAGTAACAAAAATCTCAACAACAGACTACCTTCCATAATGACAAGGTTACCATCCATCAGAGTAACAAAAATATCGACAATAGACTATCTTCCTTAATGACAAGGGTACAATCCATTGGAGTAAAAAAAATCTCGACAACGAACTACCTTACATAATGACAAGTCTACCATCCATTGGAGTAACAAAAATATGACCAACAGACTAACTTCCATAATGACAAGGCTACCATCCATTGGAGTAACATAATTCACAATGAAAGACAACCTTTCAATATTACAAGGCTACCATCCATTGGAGTAAAAAAAATCTCGACAACAGACTACCTTCCATAATGACAAGGCTACCATCTATTTGAGTAACAAAGATATCGACAACATAGTACTTTCTATAATGAAAAGGCTACCATCCATTGGAATAATAAAAATCATGACAACATACTACCTTCAATAATGACAAGGATACCATCCATTGGAGTAACAAAAATATCAACAAGAGACTACCTTCCATAATGACAAGGCTACCATCCATTGGAGTAACAAAGATATCGACAATAGACTACCTTTCTTAATGACAAGGCTACCATCCATTGGAGTAACAAAAATATCAACAAGAGACTACCTTCCATAATGACAAGGCTACCATCCATTAGAGTAACAAAAATCAGGACAACAGACTACCTACCATAATGACAAGGCTAGCATCCATTTAAATAACAAAAATGTTAATAAGAGACTACCTTCCATAATGACAAGGCTACCATCCATTGGAGTTACAAAAATCTCGACAACAGACTACCTTCCATAATGAGAAGGCTACCATCCATTGGAGTAACAACGATATCAACAACATACTACCTTCCATAATGACAACGCTACAATCTATTGGAGTAACAAAAATCACGACAACAGACTACCTTCCATAATGACAAGGCTACCATCCATTGGAATAACAAAAATATCGATAACAAACTACCTTCCATAATGACAAGGCTACCATCCATTGGAGTAACAAAGATATTGACAACATACTACCTTCCATAATGACAAGGCTACCATCCATTGCAGTAACGAAAATCTCGACAACAGACTACCTTCCATAATGAGAAGGCTACCATCCATTTGAATAACAAAAATCTCGACAACAGACTACCTTCCATAATGACAAGTCTACCATCCATTGGAGTAACAAAGATATTGACAACATACTACCTACCAAAATGACAAGGCTACCATGCATTGGAGTAACGAAAATCTCGACAACAGACTACCTTCCATAATGATAACGCTACCATCCATTGGAATAACAAATATCTCGACAATAGACTACCTTCCATAATGACGAGGCTACCATCCAATGGAGTAACAAAAATCTCAACAACAGACTACCTTCCATAATGACAAGTCTACCATCCATTGGAGTAACAAAAATCTGAACAACAGACAAACTTCCATAATGACAAGGCAACCATCCATTGGAGTAACATAAATCACAACGAAAGACTACCTTTCATAATGACAAGACTACCATCCATTAGAATAACAAAAATCTGGACAACAGACTACCTTCCATAATGACAAGGATACAATCCATTCGAGTAACAAAAATATCAATAAGAGACTACCTTCCATAATGAAAAGGCTACCATCCATTCGAGTAACAAAAATCAGAACAACAGACTACCTACCATAATGATAAGGCTACCATCCATTGGAATAACAAAAATGTTAACAACAGACTACCTTCCATAATGACAAGGCTACCATCAATTGGAGTAACAAAAATCTCGACAACAGACTATCTTCCATAATGAGAAGGCTACCATCCATTGGAGTAACAAAGATATCGACAACATACTACCTTCCATAATGACAAGGCTACAATCCATTGGAGTAACAAAAATCACGACAACAGACTACCTTCCATAATGACAAGCCTACCATCCATTGGAATAACAAAAATATCGACAACAAACTACTTCCATAATGACAAGGCTACCATCCATTTGAGTAACAAAGATATTGACAACATACTACCTTCCATAATGACAAGGCTGCCATCCATTGGAGTAACGAAAATCTCGACAATAGACTACCTTCCATAATGAGAAGGCTACCATCCATTGGAATAACAAAAGTCGAGATAACAGACTACCTTCCATAATGACAAGTCTACCATCCATTAGAGGACTAAAGATATTGACAACATACTACCTTCCATAATGACAAGGCTACCATCCATTGGAGTAACGAAAATCTCGAAAACAAACTACCTTCCATAATGATAACGCTACCATCCATTGGAATAACAAATATCTCGACAATAGACTACCTTCCATAATGATAAGGCTACCATCCAATGGAGTAAAAAAAATCTCAACAACAGACTACCTTCCATAATGACAAGGTTACCATCCATCGGAGTAACAAAAATATCGACAATAGACTATCTTCCATAATGACAAGGGTACAATCCATTCGAGTAAAAAAAATCTCGACAACAGACTACCTTCCATAATGACAAGTCTACCATCCATTAGAGTAACAAAAATCTGAACAACAGACTAACTTCCATAATGACAAGGCTACCATCCATTGGAGTAACATAAATCACAACAAAAGACTACCTTCCATATTGACAAGTCTACCATCCATTGGAGTAACAGAAATCACAAGGACAGACTACCTTTCATAATGACAAGGATACCATCCATTGGAGTAACAAAAATATCAACAAGAGACTACCTTCCACAATGACAAGGCTACCATCCATTGGAGTAACATAAATCACATCGAAAGACTACCTTTCATAATGACAAGACTACCATCCATTAGAATAACAAAAATCGGGACAAAAGACTACCTTCCATAATGACAAGGATACCATCCATTGTAGTAACAAAAATATAAACAAGAGACTAACTTCCATAATGAAAAGGCTACCATCCATTGGAGTAACAAAAATCTCGACAAAAGACTACCTTCCATATTGACAAGTCTATCATCCATTTGAGTAACAGAAATCTCGATAACAGACTACCTTCCATAATGACAAGGCTACCATCCATTTGAGTAACAAAGATATCGACAACATAGTACTTTCCATAATGAAAAGGCTACCATCCATTGGAATAATAAAAATCATGACAACATACTACCTTCCATAATGACAAGGCTACCATCCATTGTAGTAACAAAAATCTCGACAAAAGACTACCTTCCATAATGACAAGGCTACCATCAATTGGAGTAACAAAGATATCGACAATAGACTACCTTCCATAATGACAAGGCTACCATCCATTGGAGTAACAAAAATATCAACAAGAGACTACCTTCCATAATGACAAGGCCACCATCCATTAGAGTAACAAAAATCAGGACAACAGACTACCTACCATAATGACAAGGCTAGCATCCATTGGAATAACAAAAATGTTAACAAGAGACTACCTTCCATAATGACAAGGCTACCATCCATTGGAGTAACAAAAATCTCGACAACAGACTACCTTCCATAATAAGAAGGCTACCATCCATTGGAGTAACAAAGATATCGACAACATACTACCTTCCATAATGACAAGGCTACAATCCATTGGAGTAACAAAAATCACGACAACAAACTACCTTCCATAATGACAAGGCTACCATCCATTGGAATAACAAAAATATCGACAACAGACTACCTTCCATAATGACAAGGCTACCATCCATTGGAGTAACAAAGATATTGACAACATACTACCTTCCATAATGACAAGGCTACCATCCATTGGAGTAACAAAAATCTCGACAACAGACTACCTTCCATAATGAGAAGGCTACCATCCATTGGAATAACAAAAATCTCGACAACAAACTACCTTCCATAATGACAAGTCTACCATCAATTGGAGTAACAAAGATATTGACAACATACTACCTTCCATAATGACAAGGCTACCATGCATTGGAGTAACGAAAATCTCAACAACAGACTACCTTCCACAATGATAACGCTACCATCCATTGGAATAACAAATATCTCGACAATAGACTACCTTCCATAATGACAAGGCTACCATCCAATGGAGTAACAAAAATCTCAACAAAAGACTACCTTCCATAATGACAAGTCTACCATCCATTGGAGTAACAAAAATCTGGACAACAGACTACCTTCCATAATGACAAGGATACCATCCATTGGAGTAACAAAAATATCAACAAGAGACTACCTTCCATAATGAAAAGGCTACCATCCATTGGAGTAACAAAAATCTCGACAAAAGACTAACTTCCATATTGACAAGTCTACCATCCATTGGAGTAACAAAAATCTGAACAACAGACTAACGTCCATAATGACAAGGCTACCATCCATTGGAGTAACATAAATCACAACGAAAGACTACCTTTCATAATGACAAGGCTACCATCCATTGGAGTAACAAAAATATCAACAAGAGACTACCTTCCACAATGACAAGGCTGCCATCCATTAGAGTAACAAAAATCAGAACAACAGACTACCTACCATAATGATACGGCTACCATCCATTGGAATGACAAAAATGTTAACAACAAACTACCTTCCATAATGACAAGGCTACCATCCATTGGAGTAACAAAAATCTCGACAACAGACTATCTTCCATAATGAGAAGGCTACCATCTATTGGAGTAACAAAGATATCGACAACATACTACCTTCCATAATGACAAGGCTACAATTCATTGGAGTAACAAAAATCACGACAACAGACTACCTTCCATAATGACAAGCCTACCATCCATTGGAATAACAAAAATATCGACAACAAACTACCTTCCATAATGACAAGGCTACCATCCATTAGAGTAACAAAGATATTGTCAACATACTACCTTCCATAATGACAATGCTACCATCCATTGGAGTAACGAAAATCTCGACAATAGACTACCTTCCATAATGAGAAGGCTACCATCCATTGGAATAACAAAAGTCTAGACAACAGACTACCTTCCATAATGACAAGTCTACCATCCATTAGAGTAACAAAGATATTGACAACATACTACCTTCCATAATGACAAGGCTACCATCCATTGGAGTAACGAAAATCTCGAAAACAAACTACCTTCCATAATGATAACGCTACCATCCATTACAATAAAAAATATCTCGACAACAGACTACCTTCCATAATGACAAGGCTACCATCCATTAGAGTAACAAAAATCTGGACAACAGACTACCTTCCATAATTACAAGGCTACCATCCATTGGAGTAACAAAAATATCAACAATAGACTTCCTTCCCTAATGACAAGGTTACCATCCTTTGGAGTATAAAATTTTTGGACAACAGACTACCTTCCATAATGACAAGGCTACCATCCATTGGAGTAACAAAAATCACGACCACAGACTACCTTCCATAATGAGATGGCTACCATCCATTGGAGTAACAAAGATATCGACAACACACTACCTTCAATAATGACAAGGCTACAATCCAATGGAGTAACAAATATCTCGACAAAAGAATACCTTCCATAATGACAAGTCTACCATCCATAGGAGTAACAAAAATATCAACAAGAGACTACCTTCCATAATGACAAGGCTACCATCCAGTGGATTATAAAAAATTTGGACAACATACTACCTTCCATAATGATAAGGCTAACATCCATTGGAGTAACATAAATCTCGACAATAGACTACCTTCCATAATGATAAGGCTACCATACAATAGAGTAACAGAAATCTCGAGAACATACTACCTTCCATAATGACAAGGCTACCATCCATTAGAGTAACAAAAATCATGACAACAGACTACCTTCCATAATTACAAGGCTACCATCCTTTGGAGTAACAAAAATATCAACAATAGACTACCTTCCATAATGACAAGGCTACCATCCATTGGAATATAAAATTTTTTAACAACAAACTACCTTCCATAATGAAAACGCTACCATCCATTGGAGTAACAAAGTTATCAACAACAGACTACATTATATAATGACAAGGCTACAATCCATTGGAGTAACAATAATTAGGACAACAGACTACCTTCCATAATGACAAGGCTACCATCCATTGGAGTACCAAAAATATCAACAAGAGACTACCTTCCATAATGACAAGGCTACCATCCATTAGAGTAACAAAAATCGGGACAACAGACTACCTTCCATAATGACAAGGCTAGCATCCATTGGAATAACTAAAATGTTAAGAAGAGACTACCTTCCATAATGACAAGGCTACCATCCATTTGAGTAACAAAAATCTCGACAACAGACTACCTTCCATAATGAGAAGGCTACCATCCATTGGAATAAGAAAAATACTAATAAAAGACTACCTCCCATAATGACAAGGCTACCATCCATTGGAGTAACAAAGATATCGACAAAATATTACCTTCCATAATGCCAAGGCTACCTTCCATTGGAGTAACAAAAATCACGACTATAGACTACCTTCCATAATGATAAGGCTACCATCCATTGGAATAACAAAAATCTCGACAACAGACTACATTTCATAATGACAAGGGTACCATACAATAGAGTAACAAAAATCTCGACAACAGACTACCTTCCATAATGACAAGGATACCATCCATTAGAGTAACAAAAATCAGGACAACAAACTACCTTCCATAATTACAAGGCTACCATCCATTGGAGTAACAAAAATATCAACAATAGACTACCTTCCATAATGACAAGGTTACCATCCATTGGAGTATAAAATTTTTGGCCAACAGAATACCTTCCATAATGACAAGGCTACCATCCATTGGAGTAACAAAAATCACGACAACAGACTACCTTCCATAGTTACTAAGCTACCATCCATTGGAGTAACAAAGATATCGACAACATACTACCTTCCATAATGCCAAGGCTACCTTCCATTGGAGTAACAAAAATCACGACTATAGACTACATTCCATAATGACAAGGCTACCATCCATTGGAAATATTAAAAATCTCAACAACAGATTACCTTCCATAATGACAAGGCTACCATACAATAGAGTAACAAAAATCTCGACAACAGACTACCTTCCATAATGACAAGGCTACCATCCATTAGAGTAACAAAAATCTGGACAACAGACTACCTTCCATAATTACAAGGCTACCATCCATTGGAGTAACAAAAATATCAACAATAGACTACCTTCCATAATGACAAGGTTACCATCCATTGGAGTATAAAATTTTTGGACAACAGACTACCTTCCATAATGACAAGGCTACCATCCATTGGAGTAACAAAAATCACGACAACAAACTTCCTTCCATAATTACTAAGCTACCATCTATTTAAGTAACAAAGATATCGATAACATACTACCTTCCATAATGCCAAGGCTACCTTCCATTGGAGTAACAAAAATCACGACTATAGACTACCTTCCATAATGACAAGGGTACCATCCATTGGAGTAACAAAAATCACGACAACAGACTACCTTCCAAAATTACTAAGCTACCATCCATTGGAGTAACAAAGTTATCAACAACAGACTACCTTCCATAATGACAAGGCTACCATCCATTGGAGTAACAAAAATATCAACAAGAGACTACCTTCCATAATGACAAGGCTAGCCTCCATTAGAGTAACAAAAATCTCTACAACAGACTACCTTCCATAATGACAAGGATACCATCCATTGGAGTAACAAAAATATCAACAAGAGACTACCTTCCATAATGAGAAGGCTACCATCCATTGGAGTATAACAAATTTGTAAAACATACTACCTTCCATAATGACAAGGCTAATATCCATTGGAGTAAACAAAAATCTCGACAATAGACTAGCTTCCATAATGATAAGGCTACCATTCATTGGAGTAACAGAAATCACAACGACAGACTACCTTCCATAATGACAAGGCTACCATCCATTAGAGTAACAAAAATCGGGACAACATACTACCTTCCATAATGACAAGGCTACCATCCATTGGAATAACAAAAATGTTAACAAGAGACTACCTTCCATAATGACAAGGCTACCATCCATTGGAGTAACAAAAATCTCGACAACAGACTACCTTCCAAAATGAGAAGGCTACCATCCATTGGAGTAACAAAGATATCGACAACACACTACCTTCCATAATGATAAGGCTACAATCCAATGGAGTAACAAATATCTCGACAAAACACTACCTTCCATAATGACAAGTCTACCATCCATTGGAGTAATAAAAATATCAACAAGAGACTACCTTACATAATGACAAGGCTACCATCCAGTGGATTATAAAAAATTTGGACAACAGACTACCTTCCATAATGACAAGGCTAACATCCATTGGAGTAACATAAATCTCGACAATAGACTACCTTCCATAATGATAAGGCTACCATCCATTGGAGTAACAAAAATCACAACGACAGAGTACCTTCCATAATGACAAGGCTACCATCCATTAGAGTAACAAAAATTGGGACAATAGACTACCTTCCATAATGACAAGGCTACCATCCATTGGAATAACAAAAATGTTAACAAGAGACTACCTTCCATAATGACAAGGCTACCATCCATTAGAGTAACAAAAATCTCGAAATCAAACTACCTTCCATAATGAGAAGGCTATCATCCATTGGAGTAACAAAAATCTTGACAAAAGACTACCTTCCATAATGAGAAGGCTACCATCCATTGGAGTAACAAAGATATCGACAACATATTACTTTCCATAATGCCAAGTCTACCATCCATTGGAGTAACAAAAATCACGACTATAGACTACCTTCAATAATGACAAGGCTACCATCCATTGGAATAACAAAAATCTCGAAAACAGACTACCTTCCATAATGACAAGGCTACCATCCATTAGAGTAACAAAGATATTGTCAACATACTACCTTCCATAATGACAATGCTACCATCCGTTGGAGTAACGAAAATCTCGACAATAGACTACCTTCCATAATGAGAAGGCTACCATCCATTGGAATAACAAAAGTCTAGACAACAGACTACCTTCCATAATGACAAGTCTACCATCCATTAGAGTAACAAAGATATTGACAACATACTACCTTCCATAATGACAAGGCTACCATCCATTGGAGTAACGAAAATCTCGAAAACAAACTACCTTCCATAATGATAACGCTACCATCCATTAGAATAAAAAATATCTCGACAACAGACTACCTTCCATAATGACAAGGCTACCATCCATTAGAGTAACAAAAATCTGGACAACAGACTACCTTCCATAATTACAAGGCTACCATCCATTGGAGTAACAAAAATATCAACAATAGACTTCCTTCCCTAATGACAAGGTTACCATCCTTTGGAGTATAAAATTTTTGGACAACAGACTACCTTCCATAATGACAAGGCTACCATCCATTGGAGTAACAAAAATCACGACCACAGACTACCTTCCATAATGAGATGGCTACCATCCATTGGAGTAACAAAGATATCGACAACACACTACCTTCAATAATGACAAGGCTATAATCCAATGGAGTAACAAATATCTCGACAAAAGAATACCTTCCATAATGACAAGTCTACCATCCATAGGAGTAACAAAAATATCAACAAGAGACTACCTTCCATAATGACAAGGCTACCATCCAGTGGATTATAAAAAATTTGGACAACATACTACCTTCCATAATGATAAGGCTAACATCCATTGGAGTAACATAAATCTCGACAATAGACTACCTTCCATAATGATAAGGCTACCATACAATAGAGTAACAGAAATCTCGAGAACATACTACCTTCCATAATGACAAGGCTACCATCCATTAGAGTAACAAAAATCATGACAACAGACTACCTTCCATAATTACAAGGCTACCATCCTTTGGAGTAACAAAAATATCAACAATAGACTACCTTCCATAATGACAAGGCTACCATCCATTGGAATATAAAATTTTTTAACAACAAACTACCTTCCATAATGAAAACGCTACCATCCATTGGAGTAACAAAGTTATCAACAACAGACTACATTATATAATGACAAGGCTACAATCCATTGGAGTAACAATAATTAGGACAACAGACTACCTTCCATAATGACAAGGCTACCATCCATTGGAGTACCAAAAATATCAACAAGAGACTACCTTCCATAATGACAAGGCTACCATCCATTAGAGTAACAAAAATCGGGACAACAGACTACCTTCCATAATGACAAGGCTAGCATCCATTGGAATAACTAAAATGTTAAGAAGAGACTACCTTCCATAATGACAAGGCTACCATCCATTTGAGTAACAAAAATCTCGACAACAGACTACCTTCCATAATGAGAAGGCTACCATCCATTGGAATAAGAAAAATACTAATAAAAGACTACCTCCCATAATGACAAGGCTACCATCCATTGGAGTAACAAAGATATCGACAAAATATTACCTTCCATAATGCCAAGGCTACCTTCCATTGGAGTAACAAAAATCACGACTATAGACTACCTTCCATAATGATAAGGCTACCATCCATTGGAATAACAAAAATCTCGACAACAGACTACATTTCATAATGACAAGGGTACCATACAATAGAGTAACAAAAATCTCGACAACAGACTACCTTCCATAATGACAAGGATACCATCCATTAGAGTAACAAAAATCAGGACAACAAACTACCTTCCATAATTACAAGGCTACCATCCATTGGAGTAACAAAAATATCAACAATAGACTACCTTCCATAATGACAAGGTTACCATCCATTGGAGTATAAAATTTTTGGCCAACAGAATACCTTCCATAATGACAAGGCTACCATCCATTGGAGTAACAAAAATCACGACAACAGACTACCTTCCATAGTTACTAAGCTACCATCCATTGGAGTAACAAAGATATCGACAACATACTACCTTCCATAATGCCAAGGCTACCTTCCATTGGAGTAACAAAAATCACGACTATAGACTACATTCCATAATGACAAGGCTACCATCCATTGGAAATATTAAAAATCTCAACAACAGATTACCTTCCATAATGACAAGGCTACCATACAATAGAGTAACAAAAATCTCGACAACAGACTACCTTCCATAATGACAAGGCTACCATCCATTAGAGTAACAAAAATCTGGACAACAGACTACCTTCCATAATTACAAGGCTACCATCCATTGGAGTAACAAAAATATCAACAATAGACTACCTTCCATAATGACAAGGTTACCATCCATTGGAGTATAAAATTTTTGGACAACAGACTACCTTCCATAATGACAAGGCTACCATCCATTGGAGTAACAAAAATCACGACAACAAACTTCCTTCCATAATTACTAAGCTACCATCTATTTAAGTAACAAAGATATCGATAACATACTACCTTCCATAATGCCAAGGCTACCTTCCATTGGAGTAACAAAAATCACGACTATAGACTACCTTCCATAATGACAAGGGTACCATCCATTGGAGTAACAAAAATCACGACAACAGACTACCTTCCAAAATTACTAAGCTACCATCCATTGGAGTAACAAAGTTATCAACAACAGACTACCTTCCATAATGACAAGGCTACCATCCATTGGAGTAACAAAAATATCAACAAGAGACTACCTTCCATAATGACAAGGCTAACATCCATTAGAGTAACAAAAATCTCTACAACAGACTACCTTCCATAATGACAAGGATACCATCCATTGGAGTAACAAAAATATCAACAAGAGACTACCTTCCATAATGAGAAGGCTACCATCCATTGGAGTATAACAAATTTGTAAAACATACTACCTTCCATAATGACAAGGCTAATATCCATTGGAGTAAACAAAAATCTCGACAATAGACTAGCTTCCATAATGATAAGGCTACCATTCATTGGAGTAACAGAAATCACAACGACAGACTACCTTCCATAATGACAAGGCTACCATTCATTAGAGTAACAAAAATCGGGACAACATACTATCTTCCATAATGACAAGGCTACCATCCATTGGAATAACAAAAATGTTAACAAGAGACTACCTTCCATAATGACAAGGCTACCATCCATTGGAGTAACAAAAATCTCGACAACAGACTACCTTCCAAAATGAGAAGGCTACCATCCATTGGAGTAACAAAGATATCGACAACACACTACCTTCCATAATGATAAGGCTACAATCCAATGGAGTAACAAATATCTCGACAAAACACTACCTTCCATAATGACAAGTCTACCATCCATTGGAGTAATAAAAATATCAACAAGAGACTACCTTACATAATGACAAGGCTACCATCCAGTGGATTATAAAAAATTTGGACAACAGACTACCTTCCATAATGACAAGGCTAACATCCATTGGAGTAACATAAATCTCGACAATAGACTACCTTCCATAATGATAAGGCTACCATCCATTGGAGTAACAAAAATCACAACGACAGAGTACCTTCCATAATGACAAGGCTACCATCCATTAGAGTAACAAAAATTGGGACAATAGACTACCTTCCATAATGACAAGGCTACCATCCATTGGAATAACAAAAATGTTAACAAGAGACTACCTTCCATAATGACAAGGCTACCATCCATTAGAGTAACAAAAATCTCGAAATCAAACTACCTTCCATAATGAGAAGGCTATCATCCATTGGAGTAACAAAAATCTTGACAAAAGACTACCTTCCATAATGACAAGGCTACCATCCATTGGAGTAACAAAGATATCGACAACATATTACTTTCCATAATGCCAAGTCTACCATCCATTGGAGTAACAAAAATCACGACTATAGACTACCTTCAATAATGACAAGGCTACCATCCATTGGAATAACAAAAATCTCGAAAACAGACTACCTTCCATAATGACAAGGCTACCATCCATTAGAGTAACAAAAATCTGGACAACAGACTACCTTCCATAATTATAAGGCTACCATCCATTGGAGTAACAAAAATATCAACAATAGACTTCCTTCCCTAATGACAAGGTTACCATCCATTGGAGTATAAAATTTTTGGACAACAGACTACCTTACATAATGACAAGGCTACCATCCATTGGACTAACAAAAATCACGACAACGGACTACCTTCCATAATGAGAAGGCTACCATCCATTGAAGTAACAAAGATATCAACAACACACTACCTTCCATAATTACAAGGCTACAATCCAATGGAGTAACAAATATCTCGACAAAAGACTACCTTCCATAATGACAAGTCTACCATCCATTGGAGTAACAAAAATATTAACAAGAGACTACCTTCCATAATGACAAGGCTACCATCCAGTTGATTATAAAAAATTTGGACAACAGACTCCCTTCCGTAATGACAAGGCTAACATCCATTGGAGTAACATAAATCTCGACAATAGACTACCTTCCATAATGATAAGGCTACCATCCATTGGAGTAACAGAAATCACAACGACAGACTACCTTCCATAATGACAAGGCTACCATCCATTGGAG
This sequence comes from Vicia faba, assembly GCA_948472305.1. Lineage (NCBI taxonomy): Eukaryota > Viridiplantae > Streptophyta > Magnoliopsida > Fabales > Fabaceae > Vicia > Vicia faba. The sequence continues at coordinate 581,688,155 of OX451739.1, read as the reverse complement.
TAACAAAAATATCAACAATAGACTTCCTTGTCTAATGACAAGGTTACCATCCATTGGAGTATAAAATTTTTTGACAACAGACTACCTTCCATAATGACAAGGCTACCATTCATTGGAGTAACAAAAATCACGACAACGGACTACCTTCCATAATGAGAAGGCTACCATCCATTGAAGTAACAAAGATATCGACAACACACTACCTTCCATAATTACAAGGCTACAATCCAATGGAGTAACAAATATCTCGACAAAAGACTATCTTCCATAATGACAAGTCTACCATCCATTGGAGTAACAAAAATATCAACAAGAGACTACCTTCCATAATGACAAGGCTACCATCCAGTGGATTATAAAAAATTTGGACAACAGACTACCTTCCATAATGACAAGGCTAACATCCATTGGAGTAACATAAATCTCGACAATAGACTACCTTCCATAATGATAAGGCTACTATCCATTGGAGTAACAGAAATCACAACGATAGACTACCTTCCATAATGACAAGGCTACCATCCATTAGAGTAACAAAAATTTGGACAACACACTACCTTCCATAATGACAAGGCTACCATCCATTGGAATAACAAAAATGTTAACAAGAGACTACCTTCCATAATGACAAGGCTACCATCCATTAGAGTAACAAAAATCTCGAAAGCAAACTACCTTCCATAATGAGAAGGCTATCATCCATTGGAGTAACAAAAATCTTGACAAAAGACTACCTTCCATAATGACAAGGCTACCATCCATTGGAGTAACAAAGATATCGACAACATATTACCTTCCATAATGCCAAGGCTACCATCCATTGGAGTAACAAAAATCACGACTATAGACTACCTTCAATAATAACAAGGCTACCATCCATTGGAATAACAAAAATCTCGAAAACAGACTACCTTCCATAATGACAAGGCTACCATATAATACAGTAACAAAAATCTCGACAACAGACTACCTTCCATAATGACAAGGCTACCATCCATTAGAGTAACAAAAATCTGGACAACACACTACCTTCCATAATTACAAGGCTACCATCCATTGGAGTAACAAAAATATCAACAATAGACTTCCTTCCCTAATGACAAGGTTACCATCCATTGGAGTATAAAATTTTTGGACAACAAACTACCTTACATAATGACAAGGCTACCATCCATTTGACTAACAAAAATCACGACAACGGACTACCTTCCATAATGAGAAGGCTACCATCCATTGGAGTAACAAAGATATCGACAACACACTACCTTCCATAATTACAAGGCTACAATCCTATGGAGTAACAAATATCTCGACAAAAGACTACCTTCCATAATGACAAGTCTACCATCCATTGGAGTAACAAAAATATTAACAAGACACTACCTTCCATAATGACAAGGCTACCATCCAGTTGATTATAAAAAATTTGGACAACAGACTACCTTCCGTAATGACAAGGCTAACATCCATTGGAGTAACATAAATCTCGACAATAGACTACCTTCCATAATCATAAGGCTACCATCCATTGGAGTAACAGAAATCACAACGACAGACTACCTTCCATAATGACAAGGCTACCATCCATTGGAGTAACAAAAATATCAACAATAGACTTCCTTCCCTAATGACAAGGTTACCATCCATTGGAGTATAAAATATTTTGACAACAGACTACCTTCCATAATGACAAGGCTACCATTCATTGGAGTAACAAAAATCACGACAACGGACTACCTTCCATAATGAGAAGGCTACCATCCATTGGAGTAACAAAGATATCGACAAAACACTACCTTCCATAATTACAAGGCTACAATCCAATGGAGTAACAAATATCTCGACAAAAGACTACCTTCCATAATGACAAGTCTACCATCCATTGGAGTAACAAAAATATCAACAAGAGACTACCTTCCATAATGACAAGGCTACCATCCAGTGGATTATAAAAAATTTGGACAACAGACTACCTTCCATAATGACAAGGCTAACATCCATTGGAGTAACATAAATCTCGACAATAGACTACCTTCCATAATGATAAGGCTACTATCCATTGGAGTAACAGAAATCACAATGATAGACTACCTTCCATAATGACAAGGCTACCATCCATTAGAGTAACAAAAATTTGGACAACAGACTACCTTCCATAATGACAAGGCTACCATCCATTGGAATAACAAAAATGTTAACAAGAGACTACCTTCCATAATGACAAGGCTACCATCCATTAGAGTAACAAAAATCTCGAAAGCAAACTACCTTCCATAATGAGAAGGCTATCATCCATTGGAGTAACAAAAATCTTGACAAAAGACTACCTTCCATAATGACAAGGCTACCATCCATTGGAGTAACAAAGATATCGACAACATATTACCTTCCATAATGCCAAGGCTACCATCCATTGGAGTAACAAAAATCACGACTATAGACTACCTTCAATAATGACAAGGCTACCATCCATTAGAATAACAAAAATCTCGAAAACAGACTACCTTCCATAATGACAAGGCTACCAAATAATACAGTAACAAAAATCTCGACAACAGACTACCTTCCATAATGACAAGGCTACCATCCATTAGAGTAACAAAAATCTGGACAACAGACTACCTTCCATAATTACAAGGCTACCATCCATTGGAGTAACAAAAATATCAACAATAGACTTCCTTCCCTAATGACAAGGTTACCATCCATTGGAGTATAAAATTTTTGGACAACAGACTACCTTACATAATGACAAGGCTACCATCCATTGGACTAACAAAAATCACGACAACGGACTACCTTCCATAATGAGAAGGCTACCATCCATTGGAGTAACAAAGATATCGACAACACACTACCTTCCATAATTACAAGGCTACAATCCAATGGAGTAACAAATATCTCGACAAACGACTACCTTCCATAATGACAAGTCTACCATCCATTGGAGTAACAAAAATATTAACAAGAGACTACCTTCCATAATGAGAAGGCTACCATCCATTGGAATAAGAAAAATACTAATAAAAGACTACCTCCCATAATGACAAGGCTACCATCCATTGGAGTAACAAAGATATCGACAAAATATTACCTTCCATAATGCCAAGGCTACCTTCCATTGGAGTAACAAAAATCACGACTATAGACTACCTTCCATAATGATAAGGCTACCATCCATTGGAATAACAAAAATCTCGACAACAGACTACCTTTCATAATGACAAGGCTACCATACAATAGAGTAACAAAAATCTCGACAACAAACTACCTTCCATAATGACAAGGATACCATCCATTAGAGTAACAAAAATCAGGACAACAAACTACCTTCCATAATTACAAGGCTACCATCCATTGGAGTAACAAAAATATCAACAATAGACTACCTTCCATAATGACAAGGTTACCATCCATTGGAGTATAAAATTTTTGGCCAACTGACTACCTTCCATAATGACAAGGCTACCATCCATTGGAGTAACAAAAATCACAACAACAGACTACCTTCCATAGTTACTAAGCTACCATCCATTGGAGTAACAAAGATATCGACAACATACTACCTTCCATAATGCCAAGGCTACCTTCCATTGGAGTAACAAAAATCACGACTATAGACTACCTTCCATAATGACAAGGCTACCATCCATTGGAAATATTAAAAATCTCGACAACAGACTACCTTCCATAATGACAAGGCTACCATACAATAGAGTAACAAAAATCTCGACAACAGACTACCTTCCATAATGATAAGGCTACCATCCATTAGAGTAACAAAAATCTGGACAACAGAATACCTTCCATAATTACAAGGCTACCATCCATTGGAGTAACAAAAATATCAACAATAGACTACCTTCCATAATGACAAGGTTACCATCCATTGGAGTATAAACTTTTTGGACAACAAACTACCTTCCATAATGACAAGGCTACCATCCATTGGAGTAACAAAAATCACGACAACAAACTTCCTTCCATAATTACTAAGCTACCATCTATTTAAGTAACAAAGATATCGATAACATACTACCTTCCATAATGCCAAGGCTACCTTCCATTGGAGTAACAAAAATCACGACTATAGACTACCTTCCATAATGACAAGGGTACCATCCATTGGAGTAAGAAAAATCACGACAACAGACTACCTTCCATAATTACTAAGCTACCATCCATTGGAGTAACAAAGTTATCAACAACAGACTACCTTCCATAATGACAAGGCTACCATCCATTGGAGTAACAAAAATATCAACAAGAGACTACCTTCCATAATGACAAGGCTAGCATCAATTAGAGTAACAAAAATCTCTACAACAGACTACCTTCCATAATGACAAGGATACCATCCATTGGAGTAACAAAAATATCAACAAGAGACTACCTTCCATAATGAGAAGGCTACCATCCATTGGAGTATAACAAATTTGTAAAACATACTACCTTCCATAATGACAAGGCTAATATCCATTGGAGTAAACAAAAATCTCGACAATAGACTAGCTTCCATAATGATAAGGCTACCATTCATTGGAGTAACAGAAATCACAACGACAGACTACCTTCCATAATGACAAGGTTACCATCCATTAGAGTAACAAAAATCGGGACAACATACTACCTTCCATAATGACAAGGCTACCATCCATTGGAATAACAAAAATGTTAACAAGAGACTACCTTCCATAATGACAAGGCTACCATCCATTGGAGTAACAAAAATCTCGACAACAGACTACCTTCCAAAATGAGAAGGCTACCATCCATTGGAGTAACAAAGATATCGACAACACACTACCTTCCATAATGACAAGGCTACAATCCAATGGAGTAACAAATATCTCGACAAAAGACTACCTTCCATAATGACAAGTCTACCATCCATTGGAGTAATAAAAATATCAACAAGAGACTACCTTACATAATGACAAGGCTACCATCCAGTGGATTATAAAAAATTTGGAAAACAGACTACCTTCCATAATGACAAGGCTAACATCCATTGGAGTAACATAAATCTCGACAATAGACTACCTTCCATAATGATAAGGCTACCATCCATTGGAGTAACAAAAATCACAACGACAGAGTACCTTCCATAATGACAAGGCTACCATCCATTAGAGTAACAAAAATTGGGACAATAGACTACCTTCCATAATGACAAGGCTACCATCCATTGGAATAACAAAAATGTTAACAAGAGACTACCTTCCATAATGACAAGGCTACCATCCATTAAACTAACAAAAATCTCGAAATCAAACTACCTTCCATAATGAGAAGGCTATCATCCATTGGAGTAACAAAAATCTTGACAAAAGACTACCTTCCATAATGACAAGGCTACCATCCATTGGAGTAACAAAGATATCGACAACATATTACCTTCCATAATGCCAAGGCTACCATCCATTGGAGTAACAAAAATCACGACTATAGACTACCTTCAAAAATGACAAGGCTACCATCCATTGGAATAACAAAAATCTCGAAAACAGACTACCTTCCATAATGACAAGGCTACCATATAATACAGTAACAAAAATCTCGACAACAGACTACCTTCCATAATGACAAGGCTACCATCCATTAGAGTAACAAAAATCTGGACAACAGACTACCTTCCATAATTACAAGGCTACCATCCATTGGAGTAACAAAAATATCAACAATAGACTTCCTTCCCTAATGACAAGGTTACCATCCATTGGAGTATAAAATTTTTGGACAACAGACTACCTTACATAATGACAAGGCTACCATCCATTTGACTAACAAAAATCACGACAACGGACTACCTTCCATAATGAGAAGGCTACCATCCATTGGAGTAACAAAGATATCGACAACACACTACCTTCCATAATTACAAGGCTACAATCCTATGGAGTAACAAATATCTCGACAAAAGACTACCTTCCATAATGACAAGTCTACCATCCATTGGAGTAACAAAAATATTAACAAGACACTACCTTCCATAATGACAAGGCTACCATCCAGTTGATTATAAAAAATTTGGACAACAGACTACCTTCCGTAATGACAAGGCTAACATCCATTGGAGTAACATAAATCTCGACAATAGACTACCTTCCATAATCATAAGGCTACCATCCATTGGAGTAACAGAAATCACAACGACAGACTACCTTCCATAATGACAAGGCTACCATCCATTGGAGTAACAAAAATATCAACAATAGACTTCCTTCCCTAATGACAAGGTTACCATCCATTGGAGTATAAAATATTTTGACAACAGACTACCTTCCATAATGACAAGGCTACCATTCATTGGAGTAACAAAAATCACGACAACGGACTACCTTCCATAATGAGAAGGCTACCATCCATTGGAGTAACAAAGATATCGACAAAACACTACCTTCCATAATTACAAGGCTACAATCCAATGGAGTAACAAATATCTCGACAAAAGACTACCTTCCATAATGACAAGTCTACCATCCATTGGAGTAACAAAAATATCAACAAGAGACTACCTTCCATAATGACAAGGCTACCATCCAGTGGATTATAAAAAATTTGGACAACAGACTACCTTCCATAATGACAAGGCTAACATCCATTGGAGTAACATAAATCTCGACAATAGACTACCTTCCATAATGATAAGGCTACTATCCATTGGAGTAACAGAAATCACAATGATAGACTACCTTCCATAATGACAAGGCTACCATCCATTAGAGTAACAAAAATTTGGACAACAGACTACCTTCCATAATGACAAGGCTACCATCCATTGGAATAACAAAAATGTTAACAAGAGACTACCTTCCATAATGACAAGGCTACCATCCATTAGAGTAACAAAAATCTCGAAAGCAAACTACCTTCCATAATGAGAAGGCTATCATCCATTGGAGTAACAAAAATCTTGACAAAAGACTACCTTCCATAATGACAAGGCTACCATCCATTGGAGTAACAAAGATATCGACAACATATTACCTTCCATAATGCCAAGGCTACCATCCATTGGAGTAACAAAAATCACGACTATAGACTACCTTCAATAATGACAAGGCTACCATCCATTAGAATAACAAAAATCTCGAAAACAGACTACCTTCCATAATGACAAGGCTACCAAATAATACAGTAACAAAAATCTCGACAACAGACTACCTTCCATAATGACAAGGCTACCATCCATTAGAGTAACAAAAATCTGGACAACAGACTACCTTCCATAATTACAAGGCTACCATCCATTGGAGTAACAAAAATATCAACAATAGACTTCCTTCCCTAATGACAAGGTTACCATCCATTGGAGTATAAAATTTTTGGACAACAGACTACCTTACATAATGACAAGGCTACCATCCATTGGACTAACAAAAATCACGACAACGGACTACCTTCCATAATGAGAAGGCTACCATCCATTGGAGTAACAAAGATATCGACAACACACTACCTTCCATAATTACAAGGCTACAATCCAATGGAGTAACAAATATCTCGACAAACGACTACCTTCCATAATGACAAGTCTACCATCCATTGGAGTAACAAAAATATTAACAAGAGACTACCTTCCATAATGAGAAGGCTACCATCCATTGGAATAAGAAAAATACTAATAAAAGACTACCTCCCATAATGACAAGGCTACCATCCATTGGAGTAACAAAGATATCGACAAAATATTACCTTCCATAATGCCAAGGCTACCTTCCATTGGAGTAACAAAAATCACGACTATAGACTACCTTCCATAATGATAAGGCTACCATCCATTGGAATAACAAAAATCTCGACAACAGACTACCTTTCATAATGACAAGGCTACCATACAATAGAGTAACAAAAATCTCGACAACAAACTACCTTCCATAATGACAAGGATACCATCCATTAGAGTAACAAAAATCAGGACAACAAACTACCTTCCATAATTACAAGGCTACCATCCATTGGAGTAACAAAAATATCAACAATAGACTACCTTCCATAATGACAAGGTTACCATCCATTGGAGTATAAAATTTTTTGCCAACTGACTACCTTCCATAATGACAAGGCTACCATCCATTGGAGTAACAAAAATCACAACAACAGACTACCTTCCATAGTTACTAAGCTACCATCCATTGGAGTAACAAAGATATCGACAACATACTACCTTCCATAATGCCAAGGCTACCTTCCATTGGAGTAACAAAAATCACGACTATAGACTACCTTCCATAATGACAAGGCTACCATCCATTGGAAATATTAAAAATCTCGACAACAGACTACCTTCCATAATGACAAGGCTACCATACAATAGAGTAACAAAAATCTCGACAACAGACTACCTTCCATAATGATAAGGCTACCATCCATTAGAGTAACAAAAATCTGGACAACAGAATACCTTCCATAATTACAAGGCTACCATCCATTGGAGTAACAAAAATATCAACAATAGACTACCTTCCATAATGACAAGGTTACCATCCATTGGAGTATAAACTTTTTGGACAACAAACTACCTTCCATAATGACAAGGCTACCATCCATTGGAGTAACAAAAATCACGACAACAAACTTCCTTCCATAATTACTAAGCTACCATCTATTTAAGTAACAAAGATATCGATAACATACTACCTTCCATAATGCCAAGGCTACCTTCCATTGGAGTAACAAAAATCACGACTATAGACTACCTTCCATAATGACAAGGGTACCATCCATTGGAGTAAGAAAAATCACGACAACAGACTACCTTCCATAATTACTAAGCTACCATCCATTGGAGTAACAAAGTTATCAACAACAGACTACCTTCCATAATGACAAGGCTACCATCCATTGGAGTAACAAAAATATCAACAAGAGACTACCTTCCATAATGACAAGGCTAGCATCAATTAGAGTAACAAAAATCTCTACAACAGACTACCTTCCATAATGACAAGGATACCATCCATTGGAGTAACAAAAATATCAACAAGAGACTACCTTCCATAATGAGAAGGCTACCATCCATTGGAGTATAACAAATTTGTAAAACATACTACCTTCCATAATGACAAGGCTAATATCCATTGGAGTAAACAAAAATCTCGACAATAGACTAGCTTCCATAATGATAAGGCTACCATTCATTGGAGTAACAGAAATCACAACGACAGACTACCTTCCATAATGACAAGGTTACCATCCATTAGAGTAACAAAAATCGGGACAACATACTACCTTCCATAATGACAAGGCTACCATCCATTGGAATAACAAAAATGTTAACAAGAGACTACCTTCCATAATGACAAGGCTACCATCCATTGGAGTAACAAAAATCTCGACAACAGACTACCTTCCAAAATGAGAAGGCTACCATCCATTGGAGTAACAAAGATATCGACAACACACTACCTTCCATAATGACAAGGCTACAATCCAATGGAGTAACAAATATCTCGACAAAAGACTACCTTCCATAATGACAAGTCTACCATCCATTGGAGTAATAAAAATATCAACAAGAGACTACCTTACATAATGACAAGGCTACCATCCAGTGGATTATAAAAAATTTGGAAAACAGACTACCTTCCATAATGACAAGGCTAACATCCATTGGAGTAACATAAATCTCGACAATAGACTACCTTCCATAATGATAAGGCTACCATCCATTGGAGTAACAAAAATCACAACGACAGAGTACCTTCCATAATGACAAGGCTACCATCCATTAGAGTAACAAAAATTGGGACAATAGACTACCTTCCATAATGACAAGGCTACCATCCATTGGAATAACAAAAATGTTAACAAGAGACTACCTTCCATAATGACAAGGCTACCATCCATTAAACTAACAAAAATCTCGAAATCAAACTACCTTCCATAATGAGAAGGCTATCATCCATTGGAGTAACAAAAATCTTGACAAAAGACTACCTTCCATAATGACAAGGCTACCATCCATTGGAGTAACAAAGATATCGACAACATATTACCTTCCATAATGCCAAGGCTACCATCCATTGGAGTAACAAAAATCACGACTATAGACTACCTTCAAAAATGACAAGGCTACCATCCATTGGAATAACAAAAATCTCGAAAACAGACTACCTTCCATAATGACAAGGCTACCATATAATACAGTAACAAAAATCTCGACAACAGACTACCTTCCATAATGACAAGGCTACCATCCATTAGAGTAACAAAAATCTGGACAACAGACTACCTTCCATAATTACAAGGCTACCATCCATTGGAGTAACAAAAATATCAACAATAGACTTCCTTCCCTAATGACAAGGTTACCATCCATTGGAGTATAAAATTTTTGGACAACAGACTACCTTACATAATGACAAGGCTACCATCCATTGGACTAACAAAAATCACGACAACGGACTACCTTCCATAATGAGAAGGCTACCATCCATTAGAGTAACAAAGATATCGACAACACACTACCTTCCATAATTACATGGCTACAATCCAATGGAGTAACAAATATCTCGACAAAAGACTACCTTCCATAATGACAAGTCTACCATCCATTGGAGTAACAAAAATATTAACAAGAGACTACCTTCCATAATGACAAGGCTACCATCCAGTTGATTATAAAAAATTTGGACAACAGACTCCCTTCCGTAATGACAAGGCTAACATCCATTGGAGTAACATAAATCTCGACAATAAACTACCTTCCATAATGATAAGGCTACCATCCATTGGAGTAACAGAAATCACAACGACAGACTACCTTCCATAATGACAAGGCTACCATCCATTGGAGTAACAAAAATATCAACAATAGACTTCCTTCCCTAATGACAAGGTTACCATCCATTGGAGTATAAAATTTTTTGACAACAGAATACCTTCCATAATGACAAGGCTACCATTCATTGGAGTAACAAAAATCACGACAATGGACTACCTTCCATAATGAGAAGGCTACCATCCATTGGAGTAACAAAGATATCGACAACACACTACCTTCCATAATTACAAGGCTACAATCCAATGGAGTAACAAATATCTCGACAAAAGACTACCTTCCATAATGACAAGTCTACCATCCATTGGTGTAACAAAAATATCAACAAGAGACTACCTTCCATAATGACAAGGCTACCATCCAGTGGATTATAAAAAATTTGGACAACAGACTACCTTCCATAATGACAAGGCTAACATCCATTGGAGTAACATAAATCTCGACAATAGACTACCTTCCATAATGATAAGGCTACTATCCATTGGAGTAACAGAAATCACAACGATAGACTACCTTCCATAATGACAAGGCTACCATCCATTAGAGTAACAAAAATTTGGACAACAGACTACCTTCCATAATGACATGGCTACCATCCATTGGAATAACAAAAATGTTAACAAGAGACTACCTTCCATAATGACAAGGCTACCATCCATTAGAGTAACAAAAATCTCGAAAGCAAACCACCTTCCATAATGAGAAGGCTATCATCCATTGGAGTAACAAAAATCTTGACAAAAGTCTACCTTCCATAATGACAAGGCTACCATCCATTGGAGTAACAAAGATAGCAATAACATATTACCTTCCATAATGCCAAGGCTACCATCCATTGGAGTAACAAAAATCACGACTATAGACTACCTTCAATAATGACAAGGCTACCATCCATTGGAATAACAAAAATCTCAAAAATAGACTACCTTCCATAATGACAAGGCTACCATGTAATACAGGAACAAAAATCTCGACAACAGACTACCTTCAATAATGACAAGGCTACCATCCATTAGAGTAACAAAAATCTGGACAACAGACTACCTTCCATAATTACAAGGCTACCATCCATTGGAGTAACAAAAATATAAACAATAGATTTCCTTCCCTAATGACAAGGTTACCATCCATTGGAGTATAAAATTTTTGGACAACAGACTACCTTACATAATGACAAGGCTACCATCCATTGGACTAACAAAAATCACGACAACGGACTACCTTCCATAATGAGAAGGCTACCATCCATTGGAGTAACAAAGATATCGACAACACACTACCTTCCATAATTACAAGGCTACAATCCAATGGAGTAACAAATATCTCGCCAAAAGACTACCTTCCATAATGACAAGTCTACCATCCATTGGAGTAACAAAAATATTAACAAGAGACTACCTTCCATAATGACAAGGCTACCATCGAGTTGATTATAAAAAATTTGGACAACAGACTACCTTCCGTAATGACAAGGCTAACATCCATTGGAGTAACATAAATCTCGACAATAGACTACCTTCCATAATGATAAGGCTACCATCCATTGGAGTAACAGAAATCACAACGACAGACTACCTTCCATAATGACAAGGCTACCATCCATTGGAGTAACAAAAATATCAACAATAGACTTCCTTCCCTAATGACAAGGTTACCATCCATTGGAGTATAAATGTTTTTGACAATAGACTACCTTACATAATGACAAGGCTACCATCCATTGGACTAACAAAAATCACGATAACGGACTACCTTCCATAATGAGAAGGCTACCATCCATTGGAGTAACAAAGATATCGACAACACACTACCTTCCATAATTACAAGGCTACAATCCAATGGAGTAACAAATATCTCGACAAAAGACTACCTTCCATAATGACAAGTCTACCATCCATTGGAGTAACAAAAATATCAACAAGAGACTACCTTCCATAATGACAAGGCTACCATCCAGTGGATTATAAAAAATTTGGACAACAGACTACCTTCCATAATGACAAGGCTAACATCCATTGGAGTAACATAAATCTCGACAATAGACTACCTTCCATAATGATAAGGCTACTATCCATTGGAGTAACAGAAATCACAACGATAGACGACCTTCCATAATGACAAGGCTACCATCCATTAGAGTAACAAAAATTTGGACAACAGACTACCTTCCATAATGACAATGCTACCATCCTTTGGAATAACAAAAATGTTAACAAGAGACTACCTTCCATAATGACAAGGCTACCATCCATTAGAGTAACAAAAATCTCGAAAGCAAACTACCTTCCATAATGAGAAGGCTATCATCCATTGGAGTAACAAAAATCTTGACAAAAGTCTACCTTCCATAATGACAAGGCTACCATCCATTGGAGTAACAAAGATAGCAATAACATATTACCTTCCATAATGCCAAGGCTACCATCCATTGGAGTAACAAAAATCACGACTATAGACTACCTTCAATAATGACAAGGCTACCATCCATTGGAATAACAAAAATCTCGAAAATAGACTACCTTCCATAATGACAAGGCTACCATATAATACAGTAACAAGAATCTCGACAAAAGACTACCTTCCATAATGACAAGGCTACCATCCATTAGAGTAACAAAAATCTGGACAACAGACTACCTTCCATAATTACAAGGCTACCATCCATTGGAGTAACAAAAATATAAACAATAGATTTCCTTCCCTAATGACAAGGTTACCATCCATTGGAGTATAAAATTTTTGGACAACAGACTACCTTACATAATGACAAGGCTACCATCCATTGGACTAACAAAAATCACGACAACGGACTACCTTCCATAATGAGAAGGCTACCATCCATTGGAGTAACAAAGATATCGACAACACACTACCTTCCATAATTACAAGGCTACAATCCAATGGAGTAACAAATATCTCGACAAAAGACTACCTTCCATAATGACAAGTCTACCATCCATTGGAGTAACAAAAATATCAACAAGAGACTACCTTCCATAATGACAAGGCTACCATCCAGTTGATTATAAAAAATTTGGACAACAGACTACCTTTCATAATGACAAGGCTAACATCCATTGGAGTAACATAAATCTCGAAAATAGACTACCTTCCATAATGATAAGGCTACCATCCAATGGAGTAACAGAAATCACAACGACAGACTACCTTCCATAATGACAAGGCTACCATCCATTGGAGTAACAAAAATATCAACAATAGACTTCCTTCCCTAATGACAAGGTTACCATCCATTGGAGTATAAATGTTTTTGACAACAGACTACCTTACATAATGACAAGGCTACCATCCATTGGACTAACAAAAATCACGACAACGGACTACCTTCCATAATGAGAAGGTTACCATCCATTGGAGTAAGAAAGATATCGACAACACACTACCTTCCATAATTACAAGGCTACAATCCAATGGAGTAACAAATATCTCGACAAAAGACTACCTTCCATAATGACAAGTCTACCATCCATTGGAGTAACAAAAATATAAACAAGAGACTACCTTCCATAATGACAAGGCTACCATCCAGTGGATTATAAAAAATTTGGACAACAGACTACCTTCCATAATGACAAGGCTAACATCCATTGGAGTAACATAAATCTCGACAATAGACTACCTTCCATAATGATAAGGCTAATATCCATTGGAGTAACCGAAATCACAACGATAGACTACCTTCCATAATGACAAGGCTACCATCCATTAGAGTAACAAAAATTTGGACAACAGACTACCTTCCATAATGACAAGGCTACCATCCATTGGAATAACAAAAATGTTAACAAGAGACTACCTTCCATAATGACAAGCCTACCATCCATTAGAGTAACAAAAATCTCGAAAGCAAACTACCTTCCATAATGAGAAGGCTATCATCCATTGGAGTAACAAAAATCTTGACAAAAGTCTACCTTCCATAATGACAAGGCTACCATCCATTGGAGTAACAAAGATAGCAATAACATATTACCTTCCATAATGCCAAGGCTACCATCCATTGGAGTAACAAAAATCATGACTATAGACTACCTTCAATAATGACAAGGCTATCATCCATTGGAATAACAAAAATCTCAAAAATAGACTACCTTCCATAATGACAAGGCTACCATATAATACAGTAACAAAAATCTCGACAACAGACTACCTTCCATAATGACAAGGCTACCATCCATTAGAGTAACAAAAATCTGGACAACAGAATACATTCCATAATTACAAGGCTACCATCCATTGGAGTAACAAAAATATCAACAATAGATTTCCTTCCCTAATGACAAGGTTACCATCCATTGGAGTATAAAATTTTTGGACAACAGACTACCTTACATAATGACAAGGCTACCATCCATTGGACTAACAAAAATCACGACAACGGACTACCTTCCATAATGAGAAGGCTAACATCCATTGGAGTAACAAAGATATCGACAACACACTACCTTCCATAATTACAAGGCTACAATCCAATGGAGTAACAAATATCTCGACAAAAGACTACCTTCCATAATGACAAGTCTACCATCCATTGGAGTAACAAAAATATCAACAAGAGACTACCTTCCATAATGACAAGGCTTCCATCCAGTGGATTATAAAAAATTTGGACAACAGACTACCTTCCATAATGACAAGGCTAACATCCATTGGAGTAACATAAATCTCGACAATAGACTACCTTCCATAATGATAAGGCTACTATCCATTGGAGTAACCGAAATCACAACGATAGACTACCTTCCATAATGACAAGGCTACCATCCATTAGAGTAACAAAAATTTGGACAACAGACTACCTTCCATAATGACAAGGCTACCATCCATTGGAATAACAAAAATGTTAACAAGAGACTACCTTCCATAATGACAAGCCTACCATCCATTAGAGTAACAAAAATCTCGAAAGCAAACTACCTTCCATAATGAGAAGGCTATCATCCATTGGAGTAACAAAAATCTTGACAAAAGTCTACCTTCCATAATGACAAGGCTACCATCCATTGGAGTAACAAAGATAGCAATAACATATTACCTTCCATAATGCCAAGGCTACCATCCATTGGAGTAACAAAAATCATGACTATAGACTACCTTCAATAATGACAAGGCTACCATCCATTGGAATAACAAAAATCTCAAAAATAGACTACCTTCCATAATGACAAGGCTACCATATAATATAGTAACAAAAATCTCGACAACAGACTACCTTCCATAATGACAAGGCTACCATCCATTAGAGTAACAAAAATCTGGACAACAGACTACATTCCATAATTACAAGGTAACCATCCATTGGAGTAACAAAAATATCAACAATAGATTTCCTTCCCTAATGACAAGGTTACCATCCATTGGAGTATAAAATTTTTGGACAACAGACTACCTTACATAATGACAAGGCTACCATCCATTGGACTAACAAAAATCACGACAACGGACTACCTTCCATAATGAGAAGGCTACCATCCATTGGAGTAACAAAGATATCGACAACACACTACCTTCCATAATTACAAGGCTACAATCCAATGGAGTAACAAATATCTCGACAAAAGACTACCTTCCATAATGAGAAGTCTACCATCCATTGGAGTAACAAAAATATCAACAAGAGACTACCTTCCATAATGACAAGGCTACCATCCAGTTGATTATAAAAAATTTGGACAACAGACTACCTTTCATAATGACAAGGATAACATCCATTGGAGTAACATAAATCTCGAAAATAGACTACCTTCCATAATGATAAGGCTACCATCCAATGGAGTAACAGAAATAACAACGACAAAATACCTTCCATAATGACAAGGCTACCATCCATTGGAGTAACAAAAATATCAACAATAGACTTCCTTCCCTAATGACAAGGTTACCATCCATTGGAGTATAAATGTTTTTGACAACAGACTACCTTACATAATGACAAGGCTACCATCCATTGGACTAACAAAAATCACGACAACGGACTACCTTCCATAATGAGAAGGCTACCATCCATTGGAGTTAGAAAGATATCGACAACACACTACCTTCCATAATTACAAGGCTACAATCCAATGGAGTAACAAATATCTCGACAAAAGACTACCTTCCATAATGACAAGTCTACCATCCATTAGAGTAACAAAAATATCAACAAGAGACTACCTTCCATAATGACAAGGCTACCATCCAGTGGATTATAAAAAATTCGGACAACAGACTACCTTCCATAATGACAAGGCTAACATCCATTGGAGTAACATAAATCTCGACAATAGACTACCTTCCATAATGATAAGGCTATTATCCATTGGAGTAACAGAAATCACAACGATAGACTACCTTCCATAATGACAAGGCTACCATCCATTAGAGTAACAAAAATTTGGACAACAGACTACCTTCCATAATGACAAGGCTACCATCCATTGGAATAACAAAAATGTTAACAAGAGACTACCTTCCATAATGACAAGGCTACCATCCATTAGAGTAACAAAAATCTCGAAAGCAAACTACCTTCCATAATGAGAAGGCTATCATCAATTGGAGTAACAAAAATCTTGACAAAAGTCTACCTTCCATAATGACAAGGCTACCATCCATTGGAGTAACAAAGATATCGATAACATATTACCTTCCATAATGCCAGAGCTACCATCCATTGGAGTAACAAAAATCACGACTATAGACTACCTTCAATAATGACAAGGCTACCATCCATTGGAATAACAAAAATCTCGAAAATAGACTACCTTCCATAATGACAAGGCTACCATATAATACAGTAACAAAAATCTCGACAACAGACTACCTTCCATAATGACAAGGCTACCATCCATTAGAGTAACAAAAATCTGGACAACAGACTACCTTCCATAATTATAAGGCTACCATCCATTGGAGTAACAAAAATATCAACAATAGATTTCCTTCCCTAATGACAAGGTTACCATCCATTGGAGTATAAAATTTTTGGACAACAGACTACCTTACATAATGACAAGGCTACCATCCATTGGACTAACAAAAATCACGACAACGGACTACCTTCCATAATGAGAAGGCTACCATCCATTGGAGTAACAAAGATATCGACAACACACTACCTTCCATAATTACAAGGCTACAATCCAATGGAGTAACAAATATCTCGACAAAAGACTACCTTCCATAATGACAAGTCTACCATCCATTGGAGTAACAAAAATATCAACAAGAGACTACCTTCCATAATGACAAGGCTACCATCCAGTTGATTATAAAAAATTTGGACAACAGACTACCTTTCATAATGACAAGGCTAACATCCATTGGAGTAACATAAATCTCGAAAATAGACTACCTTCCATAATGATAAGGCTACCATCCAATGGAGTAACAGAAATCACAACGACAGACTACCTTCCATAATGACAAGGCTACCATCCATTGGAGTAACAAAAATATCAACAATAGACTTCCTTCCCTAATGACAAGGTTACCATCCATTGGAGTATAAATGTTTTTGACAACAGACTACCTTACATAATGACAAGGCTACCATCCATTGGACTAACAAAAATCACGACAACGGACTACCTTCCATAATGAGAAGGCTACCATCCATTGGAGTAACAAAGATATCGACAACACACTACCTTCCATAATTACAAGCCTACAATCCAATGGAGTAACAAATATCTCGACAAAAGACTACCTTCCATAATGACAAGTCTACCATCCATTGGAGTAACAAAAATATTAACAAGACACTACCTTCCATAATGACAAGGCTACCATCCAGTTGATTATAAAAAATTTGGACAACAGACTACCTTCCGTAATGACAAGGCCTACATCCATTGGAGTAACATAAATCTCGACAATAGACTACCTTCCATAATCATAAGGCTACCATCCATTGGAGTAACAGAAATAACAACGACAGACTACCTTCCATAATGACAAGGCTACCATCCATTGGAGTAACAAAAATATCAACAATAGACTTCCTTCCCTAATGACAAGGTTACCATCCATTGGAGTATAAATTTTTTTGACAACAGACTACCTTCCATAATGACAAGGCTACCATCCATTGGAGTAACAAAAATCACGACAACGGACTACCTTCCATAATGAGAAGGCTACAATCCATTGGAGTAACAAAGATATCGACAACACACTACTTTCCATAATTACAAGGCTACAATCCAATGGAGTAACAAATATCTCGACAAAAGACTACCATCCGTAATTACAAGTCTACCATCCATTGGAGTAACAAAAATATCAACAAGAGACTACCTTCCATAATGACAAGGCTACCATCCAGTGGATTATAAAAAATTTGGACAACAGACTACCTTCCATAATGACAAGGCTAACATCCATCGGAGTAACATAAATCTCGACAATAGACTACCTTCCATTTGATAAGGCTACCATCCATTGGAGTAATAGAAATCACAACGACAGACTACCTTCCATAATGACAAGGCTATCGTCCATTAGAGTAACAAAAATTTGGACAAAAGACTACCTTCCATAATGAGAAGGCTACCATCCATTGGAGTAACAAAGATATCGACAACACACTACCTTCCATAATAACAAGGATACAATCCAATGGAGTAACAAAAATCTCGACAACAGACTACATTCCATAATGACAAGTCTACCATCCATTGGAGTAACAAAAATATCAACAAGAGACTACCTTCCATAATGACAAGGCTACCATCCATTGGATTATTAAAAATTTGGACAACAGACTACCTTCCGTAATGACAAGGCTAACATCCATTGGAGTAACAAAAATCTCATTAATGGACTACCTTCCATAATGATAAGGCTACCATCCATTGGAGTAACAGAAATCACAACGACAGACTACCTTCCATAATGACAAGGCTATCGTCCATTAGAGTATCAAAAATCTCGAAAACAGACTACCTTCTATAATGACAAGGCAACTATACAATAGAGTAACAAAAATCTCGACAACAGACTACCTTCCATAATGACAAGGCTACCATCCATTGGACTAACAAAAATAACGACAACAGACTACCTTCCATAATGAGAAGGCTACCATCCATTGGAGTAACAAAGATATCGACAACACACTACCTTCCATAATTACAAGGCTACAATCCAATGAAGTAACAAATATCTCGACAAAAGACTACCTTCCATAATGACAAGTCTACCATCCATTGGAGTAACAAAAATATCAACAAGAGACTACCTTCCATAATGACAAGGCTACCATCCAGTTGATTATAAAAAATTTGGACAACAGACTACCTTTCATAATGACAAGGCTAACATCCATTGGAGTAACATAAATCTCGAAAATAGACTACCTTCCATAATGATAAGGCTACCATCCAATGGAGTAACAGAAATCACA
The DNA here is from genome assembly GCA_948472305.1 of Vicia faba. NCBI lineage: Eukaryota > Viridiplantae > Streptophyta > Magnoliopsida > Fabales > Fabaceae > Vicia > Vicia faba. Next base: position 581,667,960 of record OX451739.1, on the reverse strand, counting down.
ACGACAGACTACCTTCCATAATGACAAGGCTACCATCCATTGGAGTAACAAAACTATCAACAATAGACTTCCTTCCCTAATGACAAGGTTACCATCCATTGGAGTATAAATGTTTTTGACAACAGACTACCTTACATAATGACAAGGCTACCATCCATTGGACTAACAAAAATCACGTCAACGGACTACCTTCCATAATGAGAAGGCTACCATCCATTGGAGTAACAAAGATATCGACAACACACTACCTTCCATAATTACAAGGCTACAATCCAATGGAGTAACAAATATCTCGACAAAAGACTACCTTCCATAATGACAAGTCTACCATCCATTGGAGTAACAAAAATATCAACAAGAGACTACCTTCCATAATGACAAGGCTACCATCCAGTTGATTATAAAAAATTTGGACAACAGACTACCTTCCGTAATGACAAGGCTAACATCCATTGGAGTAACATAAATCTCGAAAATAGACTACCTTCCATAATGATAAGGCTACCATCCAATGGAGTAACAGAAATCACAACGACAGACTACCTTCCATAATGACAAGGCTACCATCCATTGGAGTAACAAAAATATCAACAATAGACTTCCTTCCCTAATGACAAGGTTACCATCCATTGGAGTATAAATTTTTTTGACAACAGACTACCTTCCATAATGACAAGGCTACCATCCATTGGAGTAACAAAAATCACGACAACGGACTACCTTCCATAATGAGAAGGCTACCATCCATTGGAGTAACAAAGACATCGACAACACACTACCTTCCATAATTACAAGGCTACAATCCAATGGAGTAACAAATATCTCGACAAAAGACTACCATCCATAATGACAAGTCTACCATCCATTGGAGTAACAAAAATATCAACAAGAGACTACCTTCCATAATGACAAGGCTACCATCCAGTGGATTATAAAAAATTTGGACAACAGACTACCTTCCATAATGACAAGGCTAACATCCATCGGAGTAACATAAATCTCGACAATAGACTACCTTCCATTTGATAAGGCTACCATCCATTGGAGTAATAGAAATCACAACGACAGACTACCTTCCATAATGACAAGGCTATCGTCCATTAGAGTAACAAAAATTTGGACAAAAGACTACCTTCCATAATGAGAAGGCTACCATCCATTGGAGTAACAAAGATATCGACAACACACTACCTTCCATAATAACAAGGATACAATCCAATGGAGTAACAAAAATCTCGACAACAGACTACATTCCATAATGACAAGTCTACCATCCATTGGAGTAACAAAAATATCAACAAGAGACTACCTTCCATAATGACAAGGCTACCATCCATTAGATTATTAAAAATTTGGACAACAGACTACCTTCCATAATGACAAGGCTAACATCCATTGGAGTAACAAAAATCTCGTTAATGGACTACCTTCCATAATGATAAGGCTACCATCCATTGGAGTAACATAAATCACAACGACAAACTACCTTCCATAATGACAAGGCTATCGTCCATTAGAGTAACAAAAATCTCGACAACAGACTACCTTCTATAATGACAAGGCAACTATACAATAGAGTAACAAAAATCTCGACAACAGACTACCTTCCATAAAGTCAAGGCTACCATCCATTGGACTAACAAAAATCACGACAACGGACTACCTTCCATAATGAGAAGGCTACCATCCATTGGAGTAACAAAGATATCGACAACACACTACCTTCCATAATTACAAGGCTACAATCCAATGGAGTAACAAATATCTCGACAAAATACTACCTTCCATAATGACAAGTCTACCATCCATTGGAGTAACAAAAATATCAACAAGAGACTACCTTCCATAATGACAAGGCTACCATCCAGTTGATTATAAAAAATTTGGACAACAGACTACCTTCCATAATGACAAGGCTAACATCTATTGGAGTAACATAAATCTCGACAATAGACTACCTTCAAAATGACAAGTCTACCATCCATTGGAGTAACAAAAATATCAACAAGAGACTACCTTCCATAATGGCAAGGCTACCATCCATTAGAGTAACAAAAATCGGGACAACAGACTACCTTCCATAATGTCAAGGCTACCGTCCATTGGAATAACAAAAATGTTAACAAGAGACTACCTTCCATAATGAAAAGGCTACCATCCATTGGAGTAACAGAAATCTCCACAACAGAAAACCTTCCATAACGAGAAGGCTACCATCCATTGGAGTAACAAAGATATCAACAACATACTACCTTCCATAATGACAAGACTACAATCCATTAGAGTAACAAAAATCACGACAACAAACTACCTTCCATAATGATAAGGCTACCATCCATTGGAATAACAAAAATCTCGACAATAGACTATCTTACCTTAATTACAAGGCTACCATCCATTGGAGTAATAAAGATATTGACAATATACTACCTTCTGTAATGACAAGGCTACTATCCATTGGAGTAACAAAAATCTCGACAACAGACTACCTTCCATAATGATAACGCTACCATCTATTGGAATAACAAATATCTCGACAATAGACTACCTTACATAATGACAAGGCTACCATCCAATGGAGTAACAAAAATCTCGTCAACAGACTTCCTTCCATAATGACAAGGTTACCATCCATTGGAGTAATAAAAATGTCGATAATAGACTACCTTCCATAATGACAAGGCTATCATCCATTGGAGTAACAAAAATCTGGACAACAGACTACCTTCCATAATGATAAGGCTACCATCCATTGGAGTAACAAAAATAAGAACAACAAACTACCTTCCATAATGGCAAGGCTACCATCCATTAGAGTAAAAAAAATCGGGACAACAGACTACCTTCCATAATGTCAAGGCTACCGTCCATTGGAATAACAAAAATGTTAACAAGAGACTACCTTCCATAATCACAAGGCTACCATCCTTCGGAGTAACAAAAATCTCGACAACAGACTACCTTCCATAATGACAAGGATACAATCCATTGGAGTAACAAAAATCACAACAACAAACTACATTCCATAATGACAAGGCTACCATCCATTGGAATAACAAAAATCTCGGCAGCAGACTACCTTCCATAATTACAAGGCTACCATCCATTGGAGTAATAAAGATATTGACAATATACTACCTTCCATAATGACAAGGCTACTATCCATTGGAGTAACGAAAATCTCGACAATAGACTACCTTCCATAATGATAACGCTACCATCTATTGGAATAACAAATATCTCGACAATAGACTACCTTACATAATGACAAGGCTACCATCCAATGGAGTAACATAAATCTCGGCAACATACTACCTTCCATAATGACAGGGTTACCATCCATTGGATTAACAAAAATATTGATAATAGACTACCTTCCATAATTACAAGGGTACAATCCATTGGAGTAACAATAATATCAACAACAGACTACCTTCCATAATGACAAGTCTACCATCCATTGGAATAACAAAAATCTTGACAACACACTACCTTCCATAATGACAAGGCTACAATCCAATAGAGTAACAAAAATCTCGACAACAGAATACATTCCATAATGACAAGTCTACCATCCATTGGAGTATCAAAAATATCAACAAGAGACTACCTTCCATAATGACATGGCTACAATCCATTGGAGTAACAATAATCATGACAACAGACTACCTTCCATAATGATAAGGCTTCCATCCATTGGAGTAACAAAAATATCAACAAGAGACTACCTTCCATAATGACAAGGCTACCATCTATTGGAGTATAAAAAATTTGGACAACATACTACCTTCCATAATTACAAGGCTAACATCCATTGGAGTAACAGAAATCACAACGGTAGACTACCTTCCATAATGGAAAGGCTACCATCCATTAGAGTAACAAAAATCGGGACAACATACTACCTTCCATAATGTCAAGGCTACCATCCATTGGAATAACAAAAATGTTAACAAGAGACTACCTTCCATAATGACAAGGCTACCATCCATTGGAGTAACAAAAATCTCCACAAAAGACTACCTTCCATAATGAGAAGGCTACCATCCATTGGAGTAAGAAAGATTTAAACAACATACTACCTTCCATAATGACAAGGCTACAATCCATTGTAGTAACAAAAATCATGACAACAAACTACCTTCCATAATGACAAGGCTACCATCCATTGGAGTAATAAAGATATTGACAATATACTACCTTCCATAATGAAAAGGCTACTATCCATTGGAGTAACGAAAATCTCGACAACAGACTACCTTCCATAATGATAAGGTTACCATCCATTGGAGTAAGAAAAATATCGATAATAGACTACCTTCCTTAATGACAAGGCTATCATCAATTGGAGTAACAAAAATCTCGACAACAGATTACCTTCCATAATGATAAGGCTACCATCCATTGGAGTAACAGAAATAAGAACAACAGACTACATTCCATAATGACAAGGCTACTATCTATTGGAATAACAAATATCTCGACAATAGACTACCTTACATAATGACAAGGCTACCATCCAATGGAGTAACAAAAATCTCGACAATAGACTACCTTCCATAATGACAAGGTTACCATCCATTGGAGTAAGAAAAATATGGATAATAGACTACCTTCCATAATGACAAGGCTACCATCCATTGGAATAACAGAAATCACAACGATAGACTACCTTCCATAATGGCAAGGATACCATCCATTAGAGTAACAAAAATCGGGACAACAGACTACCTTCCATAATGTCAAGGCTACCGTCCATTGGAATAAAAAAAATGTTAACAAGACACTACCTTCAATAATGACAAGGCTACCATCCATTAGAGTAACAAAAATATCGACAACAGACTACCTTCCATAATGAAAAGGCTACCATCCATTGGAGTAACAAAGATATCGACAACATACTAACTTCCATAATAAAAAGGCTAAAATCTATTGGAGTAACAAAAATCACGACAATAGACTAGCTTCCATAATGACAAGGCTACCATCCAATGGAGTAACAAAAATCACGACAGCAGACTACCTTCCATTATGACAAGGTTACCATCCATTGGAGTAACAAAAATATCGATAATAGACTACCTTCCATAATTACAAGGGTACAATCCATTGGAGTAACAATAATATCGACAACAGACTACCTTCCATAATGACAAGTCTACCATCCATTGGAATAACAAAAATCTCGACTACACACGACCTTCCATAATGACAAGGCTGCAATCTAATAGAGTAACAAAAATCTCAACAACTGACTACCTTCCATAATGAAAAGTCTACCATCCATTGGAGTAACAAAAATATCAACAATAGACTACCTTCCATAATGACAAGGTTACCTTCCATTGGAGTATAAAATTTTTGGACAACAGACTACCTTCCATAATGATAAGGCTACCATCCATTGGACTAACAAAAGTCACGACAACAGACTACCTTCCATAATGACTAAGCTACCATCCATTGGAGTAACAAAGTTATTGACAACAGACTACCTTCAATAATGAGAAGGCTACAATCCGTTGGAGTAACAATATTCGGGACAACATACTACCTTCCATAAAGACAAGGCTACCATCCATTGGATTAACAAAAATATCAAGAACAGACTACCTTCCATGATGACAATGCTACCATCCATTGGAGTAACAAAAATCTAGTAACAAAAATATCGACAACAGACTACCTTCCATAATGACAAGGATACCATCCATTGGAGTAACAAAAATATCAACAAGAGACTACCTTCCATAATGACAATGCTACCATCCATTGGAGTATAAAAAATTTGGACAACATACTACCTTCCATATTGACAAGGCTAACATCCATTGGAATAACAAAAATCTCGACTATTGACTACCTTCCATAATGATAAGGCTACCATCCATTGGAGTAACAGAAATCACAACGACAAACTACCTTCCATAATGTCAAGGCTACCATCCATTGGAATAACAAAAATCACGACAACATACTACCTTCCATAATGACAAGGCTACCATCCATTGGAATAACAAAAATCTCGACAACAGACTACCTTCCATAATTACAAGGCTACCATTCATTGGAGTAATAAAGATATTGAAAATATACTACATTCCATAATGACAAGGCTACTATCCATTGGAGCAACAAAAATCTCGACAATAGACTACCTTCCATAATGATAACGCTGCCATCTATTGGAATAACAAATATCTCGACAATAGACTACCTTACATAATGACAAGGCTACCATCCAATGGAGTAACAAAAATCTCGACAGCAGACTACCTTCCATTATGACAAGGTTACCATCCATTGGAGTAACAAAAATATCGATAATAGACTACCTTCCATAATTACAAGGGTACAATCCATTAGAGTAACAATAATATCGACAACAGACTACCTTCCATAATGACAAGTCTACCATCCATTGGAATAACAAAAATCTCGACTACACACGACCTTCCATAATGACAAGGCTGCAATCTAATAGAGTAACAAAAATCTCGACAACTGACTACCTTCCATAATGAAAAGTCTACCATCCATTGGAGTAACAAAAATATCAACAATAGACTACCTTCCATAATGACAAGGTTACCTTCCATTGGAGTATAAAATTTTTGGACAACAGACTACCTTCCATAATGATAAGGCTACCATCCATTGGACTAACAAAAGTCACGACAACAGACTACCTTCCATAATGACTAAGCTACCATCCATTGGAGTAACAAAGTTATTGACAACAGACTACCTTCAATAATGAGAAGGCTACAATCCGTTGGAGTAACAATATTCGGGACAACATACTACCTTCCATAAAGACAAGGCTACCATCCATTGGATTAACAAAAATATCAAGAACATACTACCTTCCATGATGACAATGCTACCATCCATTGGAGTAACAAAAATCTAGTAACAAAAATATCGACAACAGACTACCTTCCATAATGACAAGGATACCATCCATTGGAGTAACAAAAATATCAACAAGAGACTACCTTCCATAATGACAATGCTACCATCCATTGGAGTATAAAAAATTTGGACAACATACTACCTTCCATATTGACAAGGCTAACATCCATTGGAATAACAAAAATCTCGACTATTGACTACCTTCCATAATGATAAGGCTACCATCCATTGGAGTAACAGAAATCACAACGACAAACTACCTTCCATAATGTGAAGGCTACCGTCCATTGGAATAACAAAAATCACGACAACATACTACCTTCCATAATGACAAGGCTACCATCCATTGGAATAACAAAAATCTCGACAACAGACTACCTTCCATAATTACAAGGCTACCATCCATTGGAGTAATAAAGATATTTGAAATATACTACATTCCATAATGACAAGGCTACTATCCATTGGAGCAACAAAAATCTCGACAATAGACTACCTTCCATAATGATAACGCTGCCATCTATTGGAATAACAAATATCTCGACAATAGACTACCTTACATAATGACAAGGCTACCATCCAATGGAGTAACAAAAATCTCGACAACAGAATACCTTCCATAATGACAAGGTTACCATCCATAGGAGTAACAAAAAATATCGACAACAGACTACCTTCCATAATGACAAGTCTACCATCCATTGGAATAACAAAAATCTCGACAACACACTACTTTCCATAATGACATGGCTACAATCCAATAGAGTAACAAAAATCTCGATAATAGACTACCTTCCATAATGGTAAGGCTACCATCCATTGGAGTAACAAAAATCACAACGACAGACTACCTTCCATAATTACAAGGCTACCATCCATTAAATTAACAAAAATCGGGACAACAGACTACCTTCCATAATGTTAAGGCTACCATCCATTGGAATAACAAAAATGTTAACAAGAGACTACCTTCCATAATGACAAGGCTACCATCCATTGGAGTAACAAAAAACTCGACAACAAACTACCTTCCATAATGAGAAGGCTACCATCCATTGGAGTAACAAAGATATCGACAACATACTACCTTCCATAATGAGAAGGCTACAATCCATTGGATTAACAAAAATCACGACAACAGACTACCTTCCATAATGACAAGGCTACAATCATTTGGAATAAAAAAAATCTTGACAACAAACTACCTTCCATAATTACAAGGCTACCATCCATTGGAGTAACAAAGATGTTGACAACATACAACCTTCCATAATGACAAGGCTACCATCCATTGGAGTAACGAAAATCTCGACAACAGACTACCTTCCATATTGACAAGTCTACCATCCTTTAGAGTAGAAGAAATCACAAGGACACACTACCTTCCATAATGACAAAACTACAATCCATTAGAGAAACAAAAATCGGGACAGCAGACTACCTTCTATAATGACAAGGCTACCATCCATTGGAGTAACAAAAATATCAAGAAGAGACTATCTTCCATAATGACAAGGCAACCATCCATTGGTGTAACAAAAATCTCGACAAAGACTACCTTCCATAATGACAAGGATACCATCCATTGGAGTAACAAAAATATCAACAAGAGACTACCTTCCATAATGACAAGGCTACCATCCATTGGAGTATAAAAAATTTGGACAACATAATACCTTCCATATTGACAAGGCTAACATCCATTGGAGTAACAAAAATCTCGACAGTAGACTACCTTCCATAATGATAAGGCTACCATCCATTGGAGTAACAGAAATCACAACGACAAACTCCCTTCCATAATGTCAAGGCTACCATCCATTGGAATAACAAAAATATCGACAACAGACTACCTTCCATAATTACAAGGCTACCATCCATTGGAGTAATAAAGATATTGAAAATATACTACCTTCCATAATGACAAGGCTACTATCCATTGGAGTAACGAAAATCACGACAACAGACTACCTTCCATAATGATAACGCTGCCATCTATTGGAATAACAAATATCTCGACAATAGACTACCTTACATAATGACAAGGCTACCATCCAATGGAGTAACAAAAATCTCGACAACAGAATACCTTCCATAATGACAAGGTTACCATCCATAGGAGTAACAAAAAATATCGATAATAGAATACCTTCCATAATTACAAGGGTACAATCCATTGGATTAACAATAATATCGACAACAGACTACCTTCCATAATGACAAGTCTACCATCCATTGGAATAACAAAAATCTCGACAACACACTACCTTCCATAATGACATGGCTACAATCCAATAGCGTAACAAAAATCTCGACAATAGACTACCTTCCATAATGATAAGGCTACCATCCATTGGAGTAACAAAAATCACAACGACAGACTACCTTCCATAATTACAAGACTACCATCCATTGGAGTAACAAAGATATCGACAACATACTACCTTCCATAATGAGAAGGCTACAATCCATTGGATTAACCAAAATCACGACAACAGACTACCTTCCATAATGACAAGGCTACCATCATTTGGAATAAAAAAAATCTTGACAACAAACTACCTTCCATAATTAAAAGGCTACCATCCATTGGAGTAACAAAGATGTTGACAACATACAACCTTCCATAATGACAAGGCTACCATCCATTGGAGTAACGAAAATCTCGACAACAGACTACCTTCCATATTGACAAGTCTACCATCCTTTGGAGTAACAGAAATCACAAGGACACACTACCTTCCATAATGACAAGACTACAATCCATTAGAGAAACAAAAATCGGGACAACAGACTACCTTCTATAATGACAAAGCTACCATCCATTGGAGTAACAAAAATATCACGAAGAGACTACCTTCCATAATGACAAGGCAACCATCCATTGGTGTAACAAAAATCTCGAAAAAAGACTACCTTCCATAATGACAAGGCTACCATCCATTGGAGTAACAAAGATATCGACAACATACTACCTTCCATAATGCCAAGGCTATCTTCCATTGGACTAACAAAAATCATGACTATAGACTACCTTCCATAATGACAAGGCTACCATCCATTGGAATAACAAAAGTATCGATAACAGACTACCTTCCATATTGACAAGGCTACCATACAATAGAGTAACAAAAATCTCGACAACAGACTACTTTCCATAATGACAAGGCTACCATCCATTAGAGTAACAAAAATCTGGACAACAGAATACCTTCCATAATTGCAAGGCTACCATCCATTGGAGTAACAAAAATATCAACAATAGACTACCCTTCATAATGACAAGGTTACCATCCATTGGAGTATAAATTTTTTTAATAATAGACTACCTTCCATAATTACAAGGCTACCATCCATTGGAGTAACAAAAATCATGACAACAGACTACCTTCCGTAATTACTAAGCTACCATCCATTGGAGTAACAGAGTTATCGACAACTGACTACCTTCAATATTGACAAGGATAGAATCCATTGGAGTAACAATAATCGGGACAAAAGACTACCTTCCATAATGACAGGGCTACCATCCATTGGAGTAACAAAAATATCAACAAGAGACTACCTTCCATAATGACAAGGCTACCATCCATTGGAGTAACAGAAATCACGACAACAGACTACCTTCCATAATGATAAGGCTACCGTCCATTAGAGTAACAAAAATCGGGACAACAGACTACCTTCCATAATGACAGGGCTACCATCCATTGGAATAACAAAAATGTTAACAAGAGACTACCTTCCATAATGACAAGGCTACGATCCATTTGAGTAACAAAAATCACGACAACAGACTACCTTCCATAATGACAAGGATACCATCCATTGGAGTAACAAAAATATCAACAAGACACTACCTTCCACAATGACAAGGCTACCATCCATTGGAGTATAACAAATTTGGAAAACAGACTACCTTCCATAATGACAAGGATAATATCCATTGGAGTAGCAAAAATCTCGACAATAGACTAGCTTCCATAATGATAAGGCTACCATCCATTGCAGTAACAGAAATCACAACGACATACTACCTTCCATAATGATAAGGCTACCGTCCATTAGAGTAACAAATATCGGGACAACAGACTACCTTCCATAATGACAAGGCTACCATCCATTGGAATAACAAAAATGTTAACAAGAGACTACCTTCCATAATGACAAGGCTACGATCCATTGGAGTAACAAAAATCTCGACAAAAGACTACCATCCATAATGACAAGGCTACCATCCATTGGAATAACAAAAATCTTGACAACAGACTACTTTCCATAATTACAAGGCTACCATCCATTGGAGTAACAAAGATATTGACAACATACTACCTTCCATAATGACAAGGTTACCATCCATTGGAGTAACGAAAATCTCGACAACAGACTACCTTCCATAATGACAAGTCAACCATCTATTGGACAACACACTACCTTCCATAATGACAAGGCTACAATCTAATGGAGTAACTAAAATCTCTACAACAGACTACCTTCCATAATGACAACTCTACCATCCATTGGAGTAACAAAAATCTGAACAACATACTACCTTCCATAATGACAAGGCTACCATCCATTGGAGTAACAGAAATCACAATGACAGACTACCTTCCATAATGACAAGACTACCATCCATTAGAGTAACAAAAATTGGGACAACCGACTACCTTTCATAATGACAAGGATACCATCCATTGGAGTAACAAAAATATAAACAAGAGACTACCTTCCATAATGACAAGGCTACCATCCATTGGAGTAACAAAAATCTCGACAAAAGACTACCTTCCATATTGAAAAGTCTACCATCCATTGGGGTAACACAAATTACAACGACATACTACCTTCCATAATGACAAGACTACCAACCATTAGAGTAACAAAAATATGGACAACAGACTACCTTCCATAATGACAAGGCTACCATCCATCGGATTTACAAAAATATCAATAAGAGACTACCTTCCATAATGACAAGGCTACCATCCATTGGAGTAACCAAAATCTCGACAAAAGACTACCTTCCATATTGACAAGTCTACCATCCATTGGTGTAACAGAAATTACAACGACATACTACCTTCCATAATGACAAGACTACCAACCATTAGAGTAACAAAAATTTTGACAACAGACTACCTTCCATAATGAAAAGGCTACCATCCATTGGAGTAACAAAAATATCAATAAGAGACTACCTTCCATAAATGACAAGGCTACTATCCATTGGAGTAACAAAAATCTCGACAAAAGACTACCTTCCATAATGACAAGGCTACCATCCATTGGAGTAATAAAGATATCGACAACATACTACCTTCCATAATGCCAAGGCTAACTTCCATTGGAGTATCAAAAATCACGACTATAGACTACATTCCATAATGACAAGGCAACCATCCATTGGAATAACAAAAATCTCGACAATAGACTACCTTCCATATTTAAAAGGCTACCATCCATTGGAGTAACAAAAATATCAACAATAGACTACCTTCCATAATGACAAGGTTACCATCCATTGGAGTATAAAATTTTTGGACAATGGACTGCCTTTCATAATGAAAAGGCTACCATCCATTGAAGTAACCAAAATCTTGACAACAGACTACCTTCCATAATGACAAGGTTACCATCCATTGGAGTAACAGATATCACAACGACAGACTACCTTCCATAATGACAAGACTACCATCCATTAGAGTATCAAAAATCGGGACAACAAACTACCTTTCATAATGACAAGGATACCATCCATTGGAGTAACAAAAATATCAACAAGAGACTACCTTCCATAATGACAAGTCTACCATCCATTGGAGTAACAAAAATCTCGACAAAAGACTACCTTCCATATTGACAAGTCTACCATCCATTGGAGTAACAGAAATCCCAACGACAAACTACCTTCCATAATGACAAGGATACCATCCATTGGAGTAACAAAAATATCAACAAGAGACTACCTTCCACAAATGACAAGGCTACCATCCATTGGAGTAACAAAAATCTTGACAAAAGACTACCTTCCATAATGACAAGGCTACCATCCATTGGAGTATCAAAGATATCGACAACATACTACCTTCCATAATGCCAAGGCTAACTTCCATTGGAGTATCAAAAATCACGACTATAGACTACTTTCCATAATGACAAGGCTAACATCCATTGGAATAACAAAAAACTCGGCAAAAGACTACCTTCCCTAATGACAAGGCTACCGTCCAATGGAGTAACAATAATCTCGGCAACAGACTACCTTCCATAATGACAAGGCTTCCATCCATTAGAGTAACAAAAATCTGGACAACAGACTATCTTCCATATTTACAAGGATACCATCCATTGGAGTAACAAAATGATCAACAATAGACTACCTTCTATAATGACAAGGTTACCATCTATTGGTGTATAAAAATTTTGGACAACGGTCTACCTTCCATAATGACAAGGCTACCATCCATTGGAGTAACAAAAATCTCGACAACAGACTACCTTCCATAATGGCAAGGCTACCATCCATTGGAGTAACATAAATCACAACGATAGACTATCTTCCATAATGACAAGACTACCATCCATTAGAGTAACAAAAATTAGGACAACAAACTACCTTTCATAATGACAAGGATACCATCCATTGGATTAACAAAAATCTCGACAAAAGACTACCTTCCATAATGACAAGGCTACCGTCCATTGGAGTAACAAAGATATCGACAACATACTACCTTCCATAATGCCAAGGCTAACTTTCATTGGAGTATCAAAAATAAAGACTATAGACTACATTCCATAATGACAAGGCTACAATCCATTGGAATAACAAAAATCTCGGCAACAGACTACCTTCCCTAATGACAAGGCTACCGTCCAATGGAGTAACAAAAGTCTCGACCACAGACTACCTTCCATAATGACAAGGCTTCCATCCATTAGAGTAACAAATATCTAGACAACAAACTACGTTCCATATTTACAAGGCTACCATCAATTGGAGTAACAAAAATCTCGACAACAGACTACCTTCCATAATGACAAGGCTACCATCCATTGGAGTAACAGAAATCACTATGACAGACTATCTTCCAAAATGACAAGACTACCATCCATTAGAATAACAAAAATCGGGACAACAGACTACCTTTCATAATGACAAGGATACCATCCATTGGAGTAACAAAAATATCAACAAGAGACTACCATCCATAATGACAAGGCTACCATCAATTAGAGTATCAAAAATCTCGACAAAAGATTACCTTCCATATTGACAAGTCTACTATCCATTGGAGTAACAGAAATCAGAATGACAGACTACCTTCCATAATGACAAGACTACTAACCATTAGAGTAACAAAAATATGGACAACAGACTACCTTCCATAATGACAAGGATACCATCCATTCGAGTAACACAAATATCAACAAGAGACTACCTTCCATAAATGATAAGGCTACCATCCATTGGAGTAACAAAAATCTCGACAAAAGACTATCTTCCATAATGACAAGGCTACCATCCATTGGAGTAACAAAGATATCGACAACATACTACCTTCCATAATGCCAAGGCTAACTTCCATTGGAGTATCAAAAATCACGACTATAGACTACATTCCATAATGACAAGGCTACCATCCATTGGAATGACAAAAATCTACACAACAAACTACCTTTCATAATGACAATGCTACCATCCAATGGAGTAACAAAAATCTCGACAACAGACTACCTTCCATAATGACAAGGCTTCCATCCATTAGAGTAACAAAAATCTGGACAACAGACTACCTTCCATATTTACAAGGCTACCATCCATTGGAGTAACAAAAATATCAATAATAGACTACCTTCCATAATGACAAGGTTACCATCCATTGGAGTATAAAAATTTTGGACAACGGACTACCTTCCATAATGAAAAGGCTACCATCCATTGGAGTAACAAAAATCTCGACAACAGACTACCTTCCATAATGACAAGGCTACCATCCATTGGAGTAACCCAAATCACAATGACAAACTACCTTCCATAGTGAAAAGACTACCATCCATTAGAGTAACAAAAATCGGGACAACATACTACCTTTCATAATGACAAGGATACCATCCATTGGAGTAACAAAAATATCAACAAGAGACTACCTTCCATAATGACAAGGCTACCATCCATTGGAGTAACTGAAATCACAACGACAAACTACCTTCAA
The DNA here is from genome assembly GCA_948472305.1 of Vicia faba. Classification (NCBI taxonomy): domain Eukaryota; kingdom Viridiplantae; phylum Streptophyta; class Magnoliopsida; order Fabales; family Fabaceae; genus Vicia; species Vicia faba. The sequence goes on along the minus strand of OX451739.1, from coordinate 581,652,823 downwards.
TAATGACAAGACTACCAACCATTAGAGTAACAAAAATATCAACAAGAGACTACCTTCCATAAATGACAAGGCTACCATCCATTGGAGTAACAAAAATCTAAACAAAAGACTACCTTCCATGATGACAAGGCTACCATCCATTGGAGTAACAAAGATATCGAAAACATACTACATTCCATAATGCCAAGGCTAACTTCCATTGGAGTATCCAAAATCACGACTATAGACTACTTTCCATAATGACAAGGCTACCATCCATTGGAATAACAAAAATCTCAGCAACCGACTACCTTCCATAATGACAAAGCTACCGTCGAATGGAGTAACAAAAATCTCGGCAATAGACTACCTTCCATAATGACAAGGCTTCCATCCATTAGAGTAACAAAAATCTGGATAACAGACTACCTTCCATATTTACAAGGCTACTATCCATTGGAGTAACAAAAATATCAACTATAGACTACCTTCCATGATGACAAGGATACCATCCATTGGAGAATAAAAATTTTGGACAACAGACAACCTTCCATAATGACAAGGCTACCATCCATTGGAGTAACAAAAATCTCGGCAACAGACTACCTTCCATAATGACAAGGCTACCATCCATTGGAATAACAAAAATCTCGACAACATAATACCTTCCATAATCACAAGGTTACCATCCATTGGAGTAACAAAAATATCAATAAGAGATTACCTTCCATAAATGATAAGGCTACCATCCATTGGAGTAACAAAAATCTCGACAAAAGACTACCTTCCATAATGACAAGGCTACCATCCATTGGAGTAACAAAGATATCGACAACATACTACCTACCATAATGCCAAGGCTAAATTCCATTGGAGTATCAAAAATCACGACTATAAACTACATTCCATAATGACAAGCCTACCATCCATTGGAATAACAAAAATCTTGGCAACAGACTACCTTCCATAATGACAAGGCTACCGTCCAATGGAGTAACAAAAATCTCTACAATAGACTACCTTCCATAATGACAAGGCTTCCATCCATTAGAGTAACAAAAATATGGACAATAGACTACCTTCCATATTTACAAGGCTACCATCCATTGGAGTAACAAAAATATCAATAATAGACTACCTTCCATAATGACAAGGTTACCATCCATTGGAGTATAAAAATTTTGGACAACGGACTACCTTCCATAATGAAAAGGCTACCATCCATTGGAGTAACAAAAATCTCGACAACAGACTACCTTCCATAATAACAAGGCTACCATCCATTGGAGTAACAGAAATCACAATGACAGACTACCTTCCATAATGACAAGACTACCATCCATTAGAGTAACAAAAATCGGGACAACATACTACCTTTCATAATGATAAGGATACCATCCATTGGAGTAACAAAAATGTCAACAAGAGACTACCTTCCATAATGACAAGGCTACCATCCATTAGAGTAACAAAAATCTCGACAAAAGATTACCTTCCATATTGACAAGTCTACCATCCATTGGAGTAACAGAAATCACAACGACAGACTACCTTCCATAATGACAAGACTACTAACCATTAGAGTAACAAAAATATGGACAACAGACTACCTTCCATAATGACAAGGATACCATCCATTCGAGTAACACAAATATCAACAAGAGACTACCTTCCATAAATGATAAGGCTACCATCCATTGGAGTAACAAAAATCTCGACAAAAGACTATCTTCCATAATGACAAGGCTACCATCCATTGGAGTAACAAAGATATCGACAACATACTACCTTCCATAATGCCAAGGCTAACTTCCATTGGAGTATCAAAAATCACGACTATAGACTACATTCCATAATGACAAGGCTAACATCCATTGGAATAACAAAAATTTCGACAACAAACTACCTTTCATAATGACAAGGCTACCATCCAATGGAGTAACAAAAATCTCGACAACAAACTACCTTCCATAATGACAAGGCTTCCATCCATTAGAGTAACAAAAATCTGGAAAACAGACTACCTTCCATATTTACAAGGCTACCATCCATTGGAGTAACAAAAATATCAATAATAGACTACCTTCCATAATGACAAGGTTACCATCCATTGGAGTATAAAAATTTTGGACAACGGACTACCTTCCATAATGAAAAGGCTACCATCCATTGGAGTAACAAAAATCTCGACAACAGACTACCTTCCATAATGACAAGTATACCATCCATTCGAGTAACACAAATATCAACAAGAGACTACCTTCCATAAATGATAAGGCTACCATCCATTGGAGTAACAAAAATCTCGACAAAAGACTATATTCCATAATGACAAGGCTACCATCCATTGGAGTAACAAAGATATCGACAACATACTACCTTCCATAATGCCAAGGCTAACTTCCATTGGAGTTTCAAAAATCACGACTATAGACTACATTCCATAATGACAAGGCTACCATCCATTAGAATAACAAAAATCTCCACAACAAACTACCTTTCATAATGACAATGCTACCATCCAATGGAGTAACAAAAATCTCGACAACAGACTACCTTCCATAATGACAAGGCTTCCATCCATTAGAGTAACAAAAATCTGGACAACAGACTACCTTCCATATTTACAAGGCTACCATCCATTGGAGTAACAAAAATATCAATAATAGACTACCTTCCTTAATGACAAGGTTACCATCCATTGGAGCATAAAAATTTTGGACAACGGACTACCTTCCATAATGAAAAGGCTACCATCCATTGGAGTAACAAAAATCTCGACAACAGACTACCTTCCATAATGACAAGGCTACCATCCATTGGAGTAACCCAAATCACAATGACAAACTACCTTCCATAGTGAAAAGACTACCATCCATTAGAGTAACAAAAATCGGGACAACATACTACCTTTCATAATGACAAGGATACCATCCATTGGAGTAACAAAAATATCAACAAGAGACTACCTTCCATAATGACAAGGCTACCATCCATTGGAGTAACTGAAATCACAACGACAAACTACCTTCAATAATGACAAGACTACCAACCATTAGAGTAACAAAAATATGGACAATAGACTAAATTTCATAATGACAGGATACCATCCATTGGAGTAACAAAAATATCAACAAGAGACTACCTTCCATAAATGACAAGGCTACCATCCATTGGAGTAACAAAAATCTAAACAAAAGACTACCTTCCATGATGACAAGGCTACCATCCATTGGAGTAACAAAGATATCGAAAACATACTACATTCCATAATGCCAAGGCTAACTTCCATTGGAGTATCCAAAATCACGACTATAGACTACTTTCCATAATGACAAGGCTACCATCCATTGGAATAACAAAAATCTCAGCAACCGACTACCTTCCATAATGACAAAGCTACCGTCCAATGGAGTAACAAAAATCTCGGCAATAGACTACCTTCCATAATGACAAGGCTTCCATCCATTAGAGTAACAAAAATCTGGATAACAGACTACCTTCCATATTTACAAGGCTACCATCCATTGGAGTAACAAAAATATCAACTATAGACTACCTTCCATGATGACAAGGATACCATCCATTGGAGAATAAAAATTTTGGACAACAGACAACCTTCCATAATGACAAGGCTACCATCCATTGGAGTAACAAAAATCTCGGCAACAGACTACCTTCCATAATGACAAGGCTACCATCCATTGGAATAACAAAAATCTCGACAACATAACACCTTCCATAATCACAAGGTTACCATCCATTGGAGTAACAAAAATATCAATAAGAGATTACCTTCCATAAATGATAAGGCTACCATCCATTGGAGTAACAAAAATCTCGACAAAAGACTACCTTCCATAATGACAAGGCTACCATCCATTGGAGTAACAAAGATATCGACAACATACTACCTTCCATAATGCCAAGGCTAACTTCCATTGGAGTATCAAAAATCACGACTATAAACTACATTCCATAATGACAAGCCTACCATCCATTGGAATAACAAAAATCTTGGCAACAGACTACCTTCCATAATGACAAGGCTACCGTCCAATGGAGTAACAAAAATCTCTACAATAGACTACCTTCCATAATGACAAGGCTTCCATCCATTAGAGTAACAAAAATATGGACAATAGACTACCTTCCATATTTACAAGGCTACCATCCATTGGAGTAACAAAAATATCAATAATAGACTACCTTCCATAATGACAAGGTTACCATCCATTGGAGTATAAAAATTTTGGACAACGGACTACCTTCCATAATGAAAAGGCTACCATCCATTGGAGTAAAAAAAATCTCGACAACAGACTACCTTCCATAATAACAAGGCTACCATCCATTGGAGTAACAGAAATCACAATGACAGACTACCTTCCATAATGACAAGACTACCATCCATTAGAGTAACAAAAATCGGGACAACATACTACCCTTCATAATGATAAGGATACCATCCATTGGAGTAACAAAAATGTCAACAAGAGACTACCTTCCATAATGACAAGGCTACCATCCATTAGAGTAACAAAAATCTCGACAAAAGATTACCTTCCATATTGACAAGTCTACCATCCATTCGAGTAACAGAAATCACAACGACAGACTACCTTCCATAATGACAAGACTACTAACCATTAGAGTAACAAAAATATGGACAACAGACTACCTTCCATAATGACAAGGATACCATCCATTCGAGTAACACAAATATCAACAAGAGACTACCTTCCATAAATGATAAGGCTACCATCCATTGGAGTAACAAAAATCTCGACAAAAGACTATCTTCCATAATGACAAGGCTACCATCCATTGGAGTAACAAAGATATCGACAACATACTACCTTCCATAATGCCAAGGCTAACTTCCATTGGAGTATCAAAAATCACGACTATAGACTACATTCCATAATGACAAGGCTAACATCCATTGGAATAACAAAAATTTCGACAACAAACTACCTTTCATAATGACAAGGCTACCATCCAATGGAGTAACAAAAATCTCGACAACAAACTACCTTCCATAATGACAAGGCTTCCATCCATTAGAGTAACAAAAATCTGGAAAACAGACTACCTTCCATATTTACAAGGCTACCATCCATTGGAGTAACAAAAATATCAATAATAGACTACCTTCCATAATGACAAGGTTACCATCCATTGGAGTATAAAAATTTTGGACAACGGACTACCTTCCATAATGAAAAGGCTACCATCCATTGGAGTAACAAAAATCTCGACAACAGACTACCTTCCATAATGACAAGGATACCATCCATTCGAGTAACACAAATATCAACAAGAGACTACCTTCCATAAATGATAAGGCTACCATCCATTGGAGTAACAAAAATCTCGACAAAAGACTATCTTCCATAATGACAAGGCTACCATCCATTGGAGTAACAAAGATATCGACAACATACTACCTTCCATAATGCCAAGGCTAACTTCCATTAGAGTATCAAAAATCACGACTATAGACTACATTCCATAATGACAAGGCTACCATCCATTGGAATAACAAAAATCTCGACAACAAACTACCTTTCATAATGACAAGGCTACCATCCAATGGAGTAAATAAAATCTCGACAACAGACTACCTTCCATAATGACAAGGCTTCCATCCATTAGAGTAACAAAAATCTGGACAACAGACTACCTTCCATATTTACAAGGCTACCATCCATTGGAGTAACAAAAATATCAATAATAGACTACCTTCCATAATGACAAGGTTACCATCCATTGGAGTATAAAAATTTTAGACAACGGACTACCTTCCATAATGAAAAGGCTACCATCCATTGGAGTAACAAAAATCTCGACAACAGACTACCTTCCATAATGACAAGCCTACCATTCATTGGAGTAACACAAATGACAACGACAAACTACCTTCCATAGTGAAAAGACTACCATCCATTAGAGTAACAAAAATCAGGACAACATACTACCTTTCATAATGACAAGGATACCATCCATTGGAGTAACAAAAATATCAACAAGAGACTACCTTCCATAATGACAAGGCTATCATCCATTGGAGTAACTGAAATCACAACGACAAACTACCTTCAATAATGACAAGACTACCAACCATAAGAGTAACAAAAATATGGACAATAGACTAAATTTCATAATGACAAGGATACCATCCATTGGAGTAACAAAAATATCAACAAGAGACTACCTTCCATAAATGACAAGGCTGCCATCCATTGGAGTAACAAAAATCTAAACAAAAGACTACCTTCCATGATGACAAGGCTACCATCCATTGGAGTAACAAAGATATTGAAAACATACTACCTTCCATAATGCCAAGGCTAACTTCCATTGGAGTATCCAAAATCACGACTATAGACTACTTTCCATAATGACAAGGCTACCATCCATTGGAATAACAAAAATCTCAGCAACCGACTACCTTCCATAATGACAAGGCTACCGTCCAATGGAGTAACAAAAATCTCGGCAATAGACTACCTTCCATAATGACAAGGCTTCCATCCATTAGAGTAACAAAAATCTGGATAACAAACTACCTTCCATATTTACAAGGCTACCATCCATTGGAGTAACAAAAATATCAACTATAGACTACCTTCCATGATGACAAGGATACCATCCATTGGAGAATAAAAATTTTGGACAACAGACAACCTTCCATAATGACAAGGCTACCATCCATTGGAGTAACAAAAATCTCGGCAACAGACTACCTTCCATAATGACAAGGCTACCATCCATTGGAATAACAAAAATCTCGACAACATAATACCTTCCATAATCACAAGGTTACCATCCATTGGAGTAACAAAAATATCAATAAGAGATTACCTTCCATAAATGATAAGGCTACCATCCATTGGAGTAACAAAAATCTCGACAAAAGACTACCTTCCATAATGACAAGGCTACCATCCATTGGAGTAACAAAGATATCGACAACATACTACCTTCCATAATGCCAAGGCTAACTTCCATTGGAGTATCAAAAATCACGACTATAAACTACATTCCATAATGACAAGCCTACCATCCATTGGAATAACAAAAATCTTGGCAACAGACTACCTTCCATAATGACAAGGCTACCGTCCAATGGAGTAACAAAAATCTCTACAATAGACTACCTTCCATAATGACAAGGCTTCCATCCATTAGAGTAACAAAAATATGGACAATAGACTACCTTCCATATTTACAAGGCTACCATCCATTGGAGTAACAAAAATATCAATAATAGACTACCTTCCATAATGACAAGGTTACCATCCATTGGAGTATAAAAATTTTGGACAACGGACTACCTTCCATAATGAAAAGGCTACCATCCATTGGAGTAAAAAAAATCTCGACAACAGACTACCTTCCATAATAACAAGGCTACCATCCATTGGAGTAACAGAAATCACAATGACAGACTACCTTCCATAATGACAAGACTACCATCCATTAGAGTAACAAAAATCGGGATAACATACTACCCTTCATAATGATAAGGATACCATCCATTGGAGTAACAAAAATGTCAACAAGAGACTACCTTCCATAATGACAAGGCTACCATCCATTAGAGTAACAAAAATCTCGACAAAAGATTACCTTCCATATTGACAAGTCTACCATCCATTCGAGTAACAGAAATCACAACGACAGACTACCTTCCATAATGACAAGACTACTAACCATTAGAGTAACAAAAATATGGACAACAGACTACCTTCCATAATGACAAGGATACCATCCATTCGAGTAACACAAATATCAACAAGAGACTACCTTCCATAAATGATAAGGCTACCATCCATTGGAGTAACAAAAATCTCGACAAAAGACTATCTTCCATAATGACAAGGCTACCATCCATTGGAGTAACAAAGATATCGACAACATACTACCTTCCATAATGCCAAGGCTAACTTCCATTGGAGTATCAAAAATCACGACTATAGACTACATTCCATAATGACAAGGCTAACATCCATTGGAATAACAAAAATTTCGACAACAAACTACCTTTCATAATGACAAGGCTACCATCCAATGGAGTAACAAAAATCTCGACAACAAACTACCTTCCATAATGACAAGGCTTCCATCCATTAGAGTAACAAAAATCTGGAAAACAGACTACCTTCCATATTTACAAGGCTACCATCCATTGGAGTAACAAAAATATCAATAATAGACTACCTTCCATAATGACAAGGTTACCATCCATTGGAGTATAAAAATTTTGGACAACGGACTACCTTCCATAATGAAAAGGCTACCATCCATTGGAGTAACAAAAATCTCGACAACAGACTACCTTCCATAATGACAAGGATACCATCCATTCGAGTAACACAAATATCAACAAGAGACTACCTTCCATAAATGATAAGGCTACCATCCATTGGAGTAACAAAAATCTCGACAAAAGACTATCTTCCATAATGACAAGGCTACCATCCATTGGAGTAACAAAGATATCGACAACATACTACCTTCCATAATGCCAAGGCTAACTTCCATTAGAGTATCAAAAATCACGACTATAGACTACATTCCATAATGACAAGGCTACCATCCATTGGAATAACAAAAATCTCGACAACAAACTACCTTTCATAATGACAAGGCTACCATCCAATGGAGTAAATAAAATCTCGACAACAGACTACCTTCCATAATGACAAGGCTTCCATCCATTAGAGTAACAAAAATCTGGACAACAGACTACCTTCCATATTTACAAGGCTACCATCCATTGGAGTAACAAAAATATCAATAATAGACTACCTTCCATAATGACAAGGTTACCATCCATTGGAGTATAAAAATTTTAGACAACGGACTACCTTCCATAATGAAAAGGCTACCATCCATTGGAGTAACAAAAATCTCGACAACAGACTACCTTCCATAATGACAAGCCTACCATTCATTGGAGTAACACAAATGACAACGACAAACTACCTTCCATAGTGAAAAGACTACCATCCATTAGAGTAACAAAAATCAGGACAACATACTACCTTTCATAATGACAAGGATACCATCCATTGGAGTAACAAAAATATCAACAAGAGACTACCTTCCATAATGACAAGGCTATCATCCATTGGAGTAACTGAAATCACAACGACAAACTACCTTCAATAATGACAAGACTACCAACCATAAGAGTAACAAAAATATGGACAATAGACTAAATTTCATAATGACAAGGATACCATCCATTGGAGTAACAAAAATATCAACAAGAGACTACCTTCCATAAATGACAAGGCTGCCATCCATTGGAGTAACAAAAATCTAAACAAAAGACTACCTTCCATGATGACAAGGCTACCATCCATTGGAGTAACAAAGATATTGAAAACATACTACCTTCCATAATGCCAAGGCTAACTTCCATTGGAGTATCCAAAATCACGACTATAGACTACTTTCCATAATGACAAGGCTACCATCCATTGGAATAACAAAAATCTCAGCAACCGACTACCTTCCATAATGACAAGGCTACCGTCCAATGGAGTAACAAAAATCTCGGCAATAGACTACCTTCCATAATGACAAGGCTTCCATCCATTAGAGTAACAAAAATCTGGATAACAAACTACCTTCCATATTTACAAGGCTACCATCCATTGGAGTAACAAAAATATCAACTATAGACTACCTTCCATGATGACAAGGATACCATCCATTGGAGAATAAAAATTTTGGACAACAGACAACCTTCCATAATGACAAGGCTACCATCCATTGGAGTAACAAAAATCTCGGCAACAGACTACCTTCCATAATGACAAGGCTACCATCCATTGGAATAACAAAAATCTCGACAACATAATACCTTCCATAATCACAAGGTTACCATCCATTGGAGTAACAAAAATATCAATAAGAGATTACCTTCCATAAATGATAAGGCTACCATCCATTGGAGTAACAAAAATCTCGACAAAAGACTACCTTCCATAATGACAAGGCTACCATCCATTGGAGTAACAAAGATATCGACAACATACTACCTTCCATAATGCCAAGGCTAACTTCCATTGGAGTATCAAAAATCACGACTATAAACTACATTCCATAATGACAAGCCTACCATCCATTGGAATAACAAAAATCTTGGCAACAGACTACCTTCCATAATGACAAGGCTACCGTCCAATGGAGTAACAAAAATCTCTACAATAGACTACCTTCCATAATGACAAGGCTTCCATCCATTAGAGTAACAAAAATATGGACAATAGACTACCTTCCATATTTACAAGGCTACCATCCATTGGAGTAACAAAAATATCAATAATAGACTACCTTCCATAATGACAAGGTTACCATCCATTGGAGTATAAAAATTTTGGACAACGGACTACCTTCCATAATGAAAAGGCTACCATCCATTGGAGTAAAAAAAATCTCGACAACAGACTACCTTCCATAATAACAAGGCTACCATCCATTGGAGTAACAGAAATCACAATGACAGACTACCTTCCATAATGACAAGACTACCATCCATTAGAGTAACAAAAATCGGGATAACATACTACCCTTCATAATGATAAGGATACCATCCATTGGAGTAACAAAAATGTCAACAAGAGACTACCTTCCATAATGACAAGGCTACCATCCATTAGAGTAACAAAAATCTCGACAAAAGATTACCTTCCATATTGACAAGTCTACCATCCATTCGAGTAACAGAAATCACAACGACAGACTACCTTCCATAATGACAAGACTACTAACCATTAGAGTAACAAAAATATGGACAACAGACTACCTTCCATAATGACAAGGATACCATCCATTCGAGTAACACAAATATCAACAAGAGACTACCTTCCATAAATGATAAGGCTACCATCCATTGGAGTAACAAAAATCTCGACAAAAGACTATCTTCCATAATGACAAGGCTACCATCCATTGGAGTAACAAAGATATCGACAACATACTACCTTCCATAATGCCAAGGCTAACTTCCATTGGAGTATCAAAAATCACGACTATAGACTACATTCCATAATGACAAGGCTAACATCCATTGGAATAACAAAAATTTCGACAACAAACTACCTTTCATAATGACAAGGCTACCATCCAATGGAGTAACAAAAATCTCGACAACAAACTACCTTCCATAATGACAAGGCTTCCATCCATTAGAGTAACAAAAATCTGGAAAACAGACTACCTTCCATATTTACAAGGCTACCATCCATTGGAGTAACAAAAATATCAATAATAGACTACCTTCCATAATGACAAGGTTACCATCCATTGGAGTATAAAAATTTTGGACAACGGACTACCTTCCATAATGAAAAGGCTACCATCCATTGGAGTAACAAAAATCTCGACAACAGACTACCTTCCATAATGACAAGGATACCATCCATTCGAGTAACACAAATATCAACAAGAGACTACCTTCCATAAATGATAAGGCTACCATCCATTGGAGTAACAAAAATCTCGACAAAAGACTATCTTCCATAATGACAAGGCTACCATCCATTGGAGTAACAAAGATATCGACAACATACTACCTTCCATAATGCCAAGGCTAACTTCCATTAGAGTATCAAAAATCACGACTATAGACTACATTCCATAATGACAAGGCTACCATCCATTGGAATAACAAAAATCTCGACAACAAACTACCTTTCATAATGACAAGGCTACCATCCAATGGAGTAAATAAAATCTCGACAACAGACTACCTTCCATAATGACAAGGCTTCCATCCATTAGAGTAACAAAAATCTGGACAACAGACTACCTTCCATATTTACAAGGCTACCATCCATTGGAGTAACAAAAATATCAATAATAGACTACCTTCCATAATGACAAGGTTACCATCCATTGGAGTATAAAAATTTTAGACAACGGACTACCTTCCATAATGAAAAGGCTACCATCCATTGGAGTAACAAAAATCTCGACAACAGACTACCTTCCATAATGACAAGCCTACCATTCATTGGAGTAACACAAATGACAACGACAAACTACCTTCCATAGTGAAAAGACTACCATCCATTAGAGTAACAAAAATCAGGACAACATACTACCTTTCATAATGACAAGGATACCATCCATTGGAGTAACAAAAATATCAACAAGAGACTACCTTCCATAATGACAAGGCTATCATCCATTGGAGTAACTGAAATCACAACGACAAACTACCTTCAATAATGACAAGACTACCAACCATAAGAGTAACAAAAATATGGACAATAGACTAAATTTCATAATGACAAGGATACCATCCATTGGAGTAACAAAAATATCAACAAGAGACTACCTTCCATAAATGACAAGGCTGCCATCCATTGGAGTAACAAAAATCTAAACAAAAGACTACCTTCCATGATGACAAGGCTACCATCCATTGGAGTAACAAAGATATTGAAAACATACTACCTTCCATAATGCCAAGGCTAACTTCCATTGGAGTATCCAAAATCACGACTATAGACTACTTTCCATAATGACAAGGCTACCATCCATTGGAATAACAAAAATCTCAGCAACCGACTACCTTCCATAATGACAAGGCTACCGTCCAATGGAGTAACAAAAATCTCGGCAATAGACTACCTTCCATAATGACAAGGCTTCCATCCATTAGAGTAACAAAAATCTGGATAACAAACTACCTTCCATATTTACAAGGCTACCATCCATTGGAGTAACAAAAATATCAACTATAGACTACCTTCCATGATGACAAGGATACCATCCATTGGAGAATAAAAATTTTGGACAACAGACAACCTTCCATAATGACAAGGCTACCATCCATTGGAGTAACAAAAATCTCGGCAACAGACTACCTTCCATAATGACAAGGCTACCATCCATTGGAATAACAAAAATCTCGACAACATAATACCTTCCATAATCACAAGGTTACCATCCATTGGAGTAACAAAAATATCAATAAGAGATTACCTTCCATAAATGATAAGGCTACCATCCATTGGAGTAACAAAAATCTCGACAAAAGACTACCTTCCATAATGACAAGGCTACCATCCATTGGAGTAACAAAGATATCGACAACATACTACCTTCCATAATGCCAAGGCTAACTTCCATTGGAGTATCAAAAATCACGACTATAAACTACATTCCATAATGACAAGCCTACCATCCATTGGAATAACAAAAATCTTGGCAACAGACTACCTTCCATAATGACAAGGCTACCGTCCAATGGAGTAACAAAAATCTCTACAATAGACTACCTTCCATAATGACAAGGCTTCCATCCATTAGAGTAACAAAAATATGGACAATAGACTACCTTCCATATTTACAAGGCTACCATCCATTGGAGTAACAAAAATATCAATAATAGACTACCTTCCATAATGACAAGGTTACCATCCATTGGAGTATAAAAATTTTGGACAACGGACTACCTTCCATAATGAAAAGGCTACCATCCATTGGAGTAAAAAAAATCTCGACAACAGACTACCTTCCATAATAACAAGGCTACCATCCATTGGAGTAACAGAAATCACAATGACAGACTACCTTCCATAATGACAAGACTACCATCCATTAGAGTAACAAAAATCGGGATAACATACTACCCTTCATAATGATAAGGATACCATCCATTGGAGTAACAAAAATGTCAACAAGAGACTACCTTCCATAATGACAAGGCTACCATCCATTAGAGTAACAAAAATCTCGACAAAAGATTACCTTCCATATTGACAAGTCTACCATCCATTCGAGTAACAGAAATCACAACGACAGACTACCTTCCATAATGACAAGACTACTAACCATTAGAGTAACAAAAATATGGACAACAGACTACCTTCCATAATGACAAGGATACCATCCATTCGAGTAACACAAATATCAACAAGAGACTACCTTCCATAAATGATAAGGCTACCATCCATTGGAGTAACAAAAATCTCGACAAAAGACTATCTTCCATAATGACAAGGCTACCATCCATTGGAGTAACAAAGATATCGACAACATACTACCTTCCATAATGCCAAGGCTAACTTCCATTGGAGTATCAAAAATCACGACTATAGACTACATTCCATAATGACAAGGCTAACATCCATTGGAATAACAAAAATTTCGACAACAAACTACCTTTCATAATGACAAGGCTACCATCCAATGGAGTAACAAAAATCTCGACAACAAACTACCTTCCATAATGACAAGGCTTCCATCCATTAGAGTAACAAAAATCTGGAAAACAGACTACCTTCCATATTTACAAGGCTACCATCCATTGGAGTAACAAAAATATCAATAATAGACTACCTTCCATAATGACAAGGTTACCATCCATTGGAGTATAAAAATTTTGGACAACGGACTACCTTCCATAATGAAAAGGCTACCATCCATTGGAGTAACAAAAATCTCGACAACAGACTACCTTCCATAATGACAAGGATACCATCCATTCGAGTAACACAAATATCAACAAGAGACTACCTTCCATAAATGATAAGGCTACCATCCATTGGAGTAACAAAAATCTCGACAAAAGACTATCTTCCATAATGACAAGGCTACCATCCATTGGAGTAACAAAGATATCGACAACATACTACCTTCCATAATGCCAAGGCTAACTTCCATTAGAGTATCAAAAATCACGACTATAGACTACATTCCATAATGACAAGGCTACCATCCATTGGAATAACAAAAATCTCGACAACAAACTACCTTTCATAATGACAAGGCTACCATCCAATGGAGTAAATAAAATCTCGACAACAGACTACCTTCCATAATGACAAGGCTTCCATCCATTAGAGTAACAAAAATCTGGACAACAGACTACCTTCCATATTTACAAGGCTACCATCCATTGGAGTAACAAAAATATCAATAATAGACTACCTTCCATAATGACAAGGTTACCATCCATTGGAGTATAAAAATTTTAGACAACGGACTACCTTCCATAATGAAAAGGCTACCATCCATTGGAGTAACAAAAATCTCGACAACAGACTACCTTCCATAATGACAAGCCTACCATTCATTGGAGTAACACAAATGACAACGACAAACTACCTTCCATAGTGAAAAGACTACCATCCATTAGAGTAACAAAAATCAGGACAACATACTACCTTTCATAATGACAAGGATACCATCCATTGGAGTAACAAAAATATCAACAAGAGACTACCTTCCATAATGACAAGGCTATCATCCATTGGAGTAACTGAAATCACAACGACAAACTACCTTCAATAATGACAAGACTACCAACCATAAGAGTAACAAAAATATGGACAATAGACTAAATTTCATAATGACAAGGATACCATCCATTGGAGTAACAAAAATATCAACAAGAGACTACCTTCCATAAATGACAAGGCTGCCATCCATTGGAGTAACAAAAATCTAAACAAAAGACTACCTTCCATGATGACAAGGCTACCATCCATTGGAGTAACAAAGATATTGAAAACATACTACCTTCCATAATGCCAAGGCTAACTTCCATTGGAGTATCCAAAATCACGACTATAGACTACTTTCCATAATGACAAGGCTACCATCCATTGGAATAACAAAAATCTCAGCAACCGACTACCTTCCATAATGACAAGGCTACCGTCCAATGGAGTAACAAAAATCTCGGCAATAGACTACCTTCCATAATGACAAGGCTTCCATCCATTAGAGTAACAAAAATCTGGATAACAAACTACCTTCCATATTTACAAGGCTACCATCCATTGGAGTAACAAAAATATCAACTATAGACTACCTTCCATGATGACAAGGATACCATCCATTGGAGAATAAAAATTTTGGACAACAGACAACCTTCCATAATGACAAGGCTACCATCCATTGGAGTAACAAAAATCTCGGCAACAGACTACCTTCCATAATGACAAGGCTACCATCCATTGGAATAACAAAAATCTCGACAACATAATACCTTCCATAATCACAAGGTTACCATCCATTGGAGTAACAAAAATATCAATAAGAGATTACCTTCCATAAATGATAAGGCTACCATCCATTGGAGTAACAAAAATCTCGACAAAAGACTACCTTCCATAATGACAAGGCTACCATCCATTGGAGTAACAAAGATATCGACAACATACTACCTTCCATAATGCCAAGGCTAACTTCCATTGGAGTATCAAAAATCACGACTATAAACTACATTCCATAATGACAAGCCTACCATCCATTGGAATAACAAAAATCTTGGCAACAGACTACCTTCCATAATGACAAGGCTACCGTCCAATGGAGTAACAAAAATCTCTACAATAGACTACCTTCCATAATGACAAGGCTTCCATCCATTAGAGTAACAAAAATATGGACAATAGACTACCTTCCATATTTACAAGGCTACCATCCATTGGAGTAACAAAAATATCAATAATAGACTACCTTCCATAATGACAAGGTTACCATCCATTGGAGTATAAAAATTTTGGACAACGGACTACCTTCCATAATGAAAAGGCTACCATCCATTGGAGTAAAAAAAATCTCGACAACAGACTACCTTCCATAATAACAAGGCTACCATCCATTGGAGTAACAGAAATCACAATGACAGACTACCTTCCATAATGACAAGACTACCATCCATTAGAGTAACAAAAATCGGGATAACATACTACCCTTCATAATGATAAGGATACCATCCATTGGAGTAACAAAAATGTCAACAAGAGACTACCTTCCATAATGACAAGGCTACCATCCATTAGAGTAACAAAAATCTCGACAAAAGATTACCTTCCATATTGACAAGTCTACCATCCATTCGAGTAACAGAAATCACAACGACAGACTACCTTCCATAATGACAAGACTACTAACCATTAGAGTAACAAAAATATGGACAACAGACTACCTTCCATAATGACAAGGATACCATCCATTCGAGTAACACAAATATCAACAAGAGACTACCTTCCATAAATGATAAGGCTACCATCCATTGGAGTAACAAAAATCTCGACAAAAGACTATCTTCCATAATGACAAGGCTACCATCCATTGGAGTAACAAAGATATCGACAACATACTACCTTCCATAATGCCAAGGCTAACTTCCATTGGAGTATCAAAAATCACGACTATAGACTACATTCCATAATGACAAGGCTAACATCCATTGGAATAACAAAAATTTCGACAACAAACTACCTTTCATAATGACAAGGCTACCATCCAATGGAGTAACAAAAATCTCGACAACAAACTACCTTCCATAATGACAAGGCTTCCATCCATTAGAGTAACAAAAATCTGGAAAACAGACTACCTTCCATATTTACAAGGCTACCATCCATTGGAGTAACAAAAATATCAATAATAGACTACCTTCCATAATGACAAGGTTACCATCCATTGGAGTATAAAAATTTTGGACAACGGACTACCTTCCATAATGAAAAGGCTACCATCCATTGGAGTAACAAAAATCTCGACAACAGACTACCTTCCATAATGACAAGGATACCATCCATTCGAGTAACACAAATATCAACAAGAGACTACCTTCCATAAATGATAAGGCTACCATCCATTGGAGTAACAAAAATCTCGACAAAAGACTATCTTCCATAATGACAAGGCTACCATCCATTGGAGTAACAAAGATATCGACAACATACTACCTTCCATAATGCCAAGGCTAACTTCCATTAGAGTATCAAAAATCACGACTATAGACTACATTCCATAATGACAAGGCTACCATCCATTGGAATAACAAAAATCTCGACAACAAACTACCTTTCATAATGACAAGGCTACCATCCAATGGAGTAAATAAAATCTCGACAACAGACTACCTTCCATAATGACAAGGCTTCCATCCATTAGAGTAACAAAAATCTGGACAACAGACTACCTTCCATATTTACAAGGCTACCATCCATTGGAGTAACAAAAATATCAATAATAGACTACCTTCCATAATGACAAGGTTACCATCCATTGGAGTATAAAAATTTTGGACAACGGACTACCTTCCATAATGAAAAGGCTACCATCCATTGGAGTAACAAAAATCTCGACAACAGACTACCTTCCATAATGACAAGCCTACCATTCATTGGAGTAACACAAATGACAACGACAAACTACCTTCCATAGTGAAAAGACTACCATCCATTAGAGTAACAAAAATCAGGACAACATACTACCTTTCATAATGACAAGGATACCATCCATTGGAGTAACAAAAATATCAACAAGAGACTACCTTCCATAATGACAAGGCTATCATCCATTGGAGTAACTGAAATCACAACGACAAACTACCTTCAATAATGACAAGACTACCAACCATAAGAGTAACAAAAATATGGACAATAGACTAAATTTCATAATGACAAGGATACCATCCATTGGAGTAACAAAAATATCAACAAGAGACTACCTTCCATAAATGACAAGGCTGCCATCCATTGGAGTAACAAAAATCTAAACAAAAGACTACCTTCCATGATGACAAGGCTACCATCCATTGGAGTAACAAAGATATTGAAAACATACTACCTTCCATAATGCCAAGGCTAACTTCCATTGGAGTATCCAAAATCACGACTATAGACTACTTTCCATAATGACAAGGCTACCATCCATTGGAATAACAAAAATCTCAGCAACCGACTACCTTCCATAATGACAAGGCTACCGTCCAATGGAGTAACAAAAATCTCGGCAATAGACTACCTTCCATAATGACAAGGCTTCCATCCATTAGAGTAACAAAAATCTGGATAACAAACTACCTTCCATATTTACAAGGCTACCATCCATTGGAGTAACAAAAATATCAACTATAGACTACCTTCCATGATGACAAGGATACCATCCATTGGAGAATAAAAATTTTGGACAACAGACAACCTTCCATAATGACAAGGCTACCATCCATTGGAGTAACAAAAATCTCGGCAACAGACTACCTTCCATAATGACAAGGCTACCATCCATTGGAATAACAAAAATCTCGACAACATAATACCTTCCATAATCACAAGGTTACCATCCATTGGAGTAACAAAAATATCAATAAGAGATTACCTTCCATAAATGATAAGGCTACCATCCATTGGAGTAACAAAAATCTCGACAAAAGACTACCTTCCATAATGACAAGGCTACCATCCATTGGAGTAACAAAGATAACGACAAGATACTACCTTCCATAATGCCAAGGCTAACTTCCATTGGAGTATCAAAAATCACGACTATAAACTACATTCCATAATAACAAGCCTACCATCCATTGGAATAACAAAAATCTTGGCAACAAACTACCTTCCATAATGACAAGGCTACCGTCTAATGGAGTAACAAAAATCTCTACAACAAACTACCTTCCATAATGACAAGGCTTCCATCCATTAGAGTAACAAAAATATGGATAATAGACTACCTTCCATATTTACAAGGCTACCATCCATTGTAGTAACAAAAATATCAATAATAGACTACCTTCCATAATGACAAGGTTACCATCCATTGGAGTATAAAAATTTTGGACAACGGACTACCTTCCATAATGAAAAGGCTAACATCCATTGGAGTAACAAAAATCTCGACAACAGACTACCTTCCATAATGACAAGGCTACCATCCATTGGAGTAACAGAAATCACAATGACAGACTACCTTCCATAATGACAAGACTACCATCCATTAGAGTAACAAAAATCGGGACAGCATACTACCTTTCATAATGATAAGGATACCATCCATTGGAGTAACAAAATTGTCAACAAGAGACTACCTTCCATAATGACAAGGCTACCATCCATTAGAGTAACAAAAATCTCGACAAAAGATTACCTTCCATATTGACAAGTCTACCGTCCATTGGAGTAACAGAAATCACAACGACAGACTACCTTCCATAATGACAAGACTACTAACCATTAGAGTAACAAAAATATGGACAACTGACTACCTTCTATAATGACAAGGATACCATCCATTCGAGTAACACAAATATCAACAAGAGACTACCTTCCATAAATGATAAGGCTACCATCCATTGGAGTAACAAAAATCTCGACAAAAGACTATCTTCCATAATGACAAGGCTACCATCCATTGGAGTAACAAAGATATCGACAACATACTACCTTCCATAATGCCAAGGCTAACTTCCATTGGAGTATCAAAAATCACGACTATAGACTACATTCCATAATGACAAGGCTACCATCCATTGGAATAACAAAAATCTCGACAACAAACTACCTTTCATAATGACAATGCTACCATCCAATGGAGTAAATAAAATCTCGACAACAGACTACCTTCCATAATGACAACGCTTCCATCCATTAGAGTAACAAAAATCTGGACAACAGACTACCTTCCATATTTACAAGGCTACCATCCATTGGAGTAACAAAAATATCAATAATAGACTACCTTCCATAATGACAAGGTTACCATCCATTGGAGTATAAAAATTTTGGACAACGGACTACCTTCCATAATGAAAAGGCTACCATCCATTGGAGTAACAAAAATCTCGACAACAGACTACCTTCCATAATGACAAGGCTACCATCCATTGGAGTAACAGAAATCACAACGACAAACTACCTTCCATAGTGAAAAGACTACCATCCATTAGAGTAACAAAAATCGGGACAACATACTACCTTTCATAATGACAAAGATACCATCCATTGGAGTAACAAAAATATCAACAAGAGACTACCTTCCATAATGACAAGGCTATCATCCATTGGAGTAACTGAAATCACAACGACAAACTACCTTTAATAATGACAAGACTACCAACCATTAGAGTAACAAAAATATGGACAATAGACTAAATTTCATAATGACAAGGATACCATCCATTGGTGTAACAAAAATATCAACAAGAGACTACCTTCCATAAATGACAAGGCTACCATCCATTGGAGTAACAAAAATCTAAACAAAAGACTACCTTCCATGATGACAAGGCTACCATCCATTGGAGTAACAAAGATATCGAAAACATACTACCTTCCATAATGCCAAGGCTAACTTCCATTGGAGTATCCAAAATCACGACTATAGACTACTTTCCATAATGACAAGGCTACCATCCATTGGAATAACAAAAATCTCAGCAACCGACTACCTTCCATAATGACAAGGCTACCGTCCAATGGAGTAACAAAAATCTCGGCAATAGACTACCTTCCATAATAACAAGGCTTCCATCCATTAGAGTAACAAAAATCTGGATAACAGACTACCTTCCATATTTACAAGGCTACCATCCATGGGAGTAACAAAAAATCAACTATAGACTACCTTCCATGATGACAAGGATACCATCCATTGGAGAATAAAAATTTTGGACAACAGACAACCTTCCATAATGACAAGGCTACCATCCATTGGAGTAACAAAAATCTCGGCAACAGACTACCTTCCATAATGACAAGGCTACCATCCATTGGAATAACAAAAATCTCGACAACATAATACCTTCCATAATCACAAGGTTACCATCCATTGGAGTAACAAAAATATCAATAAGAGATTACCTTCCATAAATGATAAGGCTACCATCCATTGGAGTAACAAAAATCTCGACAAAAGACTACCTTCCATAATGACAAGGCTACCATCCATTGGAGTAACAAAGATATCGACAAGATACTACCTTCCATAATGCCAAGGCTAACTTCCATTGGAGTATCAAAAATCACGACTATAAACTACATTCCATAATGACAAGCCTACCATCCATTGGAATAACAAAAATCTTGGCAACAGACTACCTTCCATAATGACAAGGCTACCGTCCAATGGAGTAACAAAAAGCTCTACAACAGACTACCTTCCATATTGACAAGGCTTCCATCCATTAGAGTAACAAAAATATGGACAATAGACTACCTTCCATATTTACAAGGCTACCATCCATTGGAGTAACAAAAATATCAATAATAGACTACCTTCCATAATGACAAGGTTACCATCCATTGGAGTATAAAAATTTTGGACAACGGACTACCTTCCATAATGAAAAGGCTACCATCCATTGGAGTAACAAAAATCTCGACAACAGACTACCTTCCATAATGACAAGGCTACCATCCATTGGAGTAACAGAAATCACAACGACAAACTACCTTCCATAGTGTAAAGACTACCATCCATTAGAGTAACAAAAATCGGGACAACATACTACCTTTCATAATGACAAGGATACCATCCATTGGAGTAACAAAAATATCAACAAGAGACTACCTTCCATAATGACAAGGCTATCATCCATTGGAGTAACTGAAATCACAACGACAAACTACCTTCAATAATGACAAGACTACCAACCATTAGAGTAACAAAAATATGGACAATAGACTAAATTTCATAATGACAAGGATACCATCCATTGGAGTAACAAAAATATCAACAAGAGACTACCTTCCATAAATGACAAGGCTACCATCCATTGGAGTAACAAAAATCTAAACAAAAGACTACCTTCCATGATGACAAGGCTACCATCCATTGGAGTAACAAAGATATCGAAAACATACTACCTTCCATAATGCCAAGGCTAACTTCCATTGGAGTATCCAAAATCACGACTATAGACTACTTTCCATAATGACAAGGCTACCATCCATTGGAATAACAAAAATCTCAGCAACCGACTACCTTCCATAATGACAAGACTACCGTCCAATGGAGTAACAAAAATCTCGGCAATAGACTACCTTCCATAATGACAAGGCTACCGTCCAATGGAGTAACAAAAATCTCGGCAATAGACTACCTTCCATAATAACAAGGCTTCCATCCATTAGAGTAACAAAAATCTGGATAACAGACTACCTTCCATACTTACAAGGCTACCATCCATTGGAGTAACAAAAATATCAACTATAGACTACCTTCCATGATGACAAGGATACCATCCATTGGAGAATAAAAATTTTGGACAACAGACAACCTTCCATAATGACAAGGCTACCATCCATTGGAGTAACAAAAATCTCGGCAACAGACTACCTTCCATAATGACAAGGCTACCATCCATTGGAATAACAAAAATCTCGACAACAGAATACCTTCCATAATCACAAGGTTACCATCCATTGGAGTAATAAAGATATTGTCAATATACTACCTTCCATAATGACAAGGCTACTATCCATTGGAGTAACGAAAATCTAGACAACAGACTACCTTCCATCATGATAATGCTACCATCCATTGGAATAACAAATATCTCGACAGTAGACTACCTTACTTAATGACAAGGCTACAAACCATTGGAGTAACATAAATCACAATGACATACTACCTTCCATAATGACAAGACTACCAACCATTAGAGTAACAAAAATAAGGACAACAGACTACCTTCCATAATGACAAGGATACCATCCATTGGAGTAACAAAAATATCAACAAGAGACTACCTTCCATAAATGACAAGGCTACCATCCATTGGAGTAATAAAAATCTCGACAAAAGACTACCTTCCATAATGACAAGGGTACCATCCATTGGAGTAACAAAGATATCGACAACATACTACCTTACATAATGCCAAGGCTAACTTCCGTTGGAGTATCAAAAATCACGACGTACTTTCCATAATGACAAGGCTACCATCCATTGGAATAACAAAAATCTCGGCAATAGACTACCTTCCATAATGAAAAGGCTACCGTCCAATGGAGTAACAAAAATCTCGACAACAGACTACCTTCCATAATGACAAGGCTTCCATCCATTAGAGTAACAAAAATCTGGACAACAGACTACCTTCCATATTTACAAGGCTACCATCCATTGGAGTAACAAAAATATCAATAATAGACTACCTTCCATAATGACAAGGTTACCATCCATTGGAGTATAAAAATTTTGGACAACGGACTACCTTCCATAATGAAAAGGCTACCATCCATTGGAGTAACAAAAATCTCGACAACAGACTACCTTCCATAATGACAAGGCTACCATCCATTGGAGTAACAGAAATCACAACGACAAACTACCTTCCATAGTGTAAAGACTACCATCCATTAGAGTAACAAAAATCGGGACAACATACTACCTTTCATAATGACAAGGATACCATCCATTGGAGTAACAAAAATATCAACAAGAGACTACCTTCCATAATGACAAGGCTATCATCCATTGGAGTAACAGAAATCACAACGACAAACTACCTTCAATAATGACAAGACTACCAACCATTAGAGTAACAAAAATATGGACAATAGACTAAATTTCATAATGACAAGGATACCATCCATTGGAGTAACAAAAATATCAACAAGAGACTACCTTCCATAAATGACAAGGCTACCATCCATTGGAGTAACAAAAATCTAAACAAAAGACTACCTTCCATGATGACAAGGCTACCATCCATTGGAGTAACAAAGATATCGAAAACATATTACCTTCCATAATGCCAAGGCTAACTTCCATTGGAGTATCCAAAATCACGACTATAGACTACTTTCCATAATGACAAGGCTACCATCCATTGGAATAACAAAAATCTCAGCAACCGACTACCTTCCATAATGACAAGGCTACCGTCCAATGGAGTAACAAAAATCTCGGCAATAGACTACCTTCCATAATGACAAGGCTTCCATCCATTAGAGTAACAAAAATCTGGATAACAGACTACCTTCCATATTTACAAGGCTACCATCCATTGGAGTAACAAAAATATCAACTATAGACTACCTCCCATGATGACAAGGATACCATCCATTGGAGAATAAAAATTTTGGACAACAGACAACCTTCCATAATGACAAGGCTACCATCCATTGGAGCAACAAAAATCTCGGCAACAGACTACCGTCCATAATGACAAGGCTACCATCCATTGGAATAACAAAAATCTCGACAACAGAATACCTTCCATAATCACAAGGTTACCATCCATTGTAGTAACAAAAATATCAATAAGAGATTACCTTCCATAAATGACAAGACTACCAACCATTAGAGTAACAAAAATATGGACAACAGACTAAATTTCATAATGACAAGGATACCATCCATTGGAGTAACAAAGATATCGACAACATACTACCTTCCATAATGCCAAGGCTAACTTCCATTGGAGTATCAAAAATCACGACTACAAACTACATTCCATAAAGACAAGCCTACAATCCATTGGAATAACAAAAATCTTGGCAACAGACTACCTTCCATAATGACAAGGCTACCGTCCAATGGAGTAACAAAAATCTCTACAACAGACTACCTTCCATAATGACAAGGCTTCCATCCATTAGAGTAACAAAAATATGGACAATAGACTACCTTCCATATTTACAAGGCTACCATCCATTGGAGTAACAAAAATATCAATAATAGACTACCTTCCATAATGACAAGGTTACCATCCATTGGAGTATAAAAATTTTGGACAACGGACTACCTTCCATAATGAAAAGGCTACCATCCATTGGAGTAACAAAAATCTCGACAACAGACTACCTTCCATAATGACAAGGCTACCATCCATTGGAGTAACAGAAATCACAATGACAGACTACCTTCCATAATGACAAGACTACCATCCATTAGAGTAACAAAAATCGGGACAACATACTACCTTTCATAATGACAAGGATACCATCCATTGGAGTAACAAAAATGTCAACAAGAGACTACCTTCCATAATGACATGGCTATCATCCATTGGAGTAAGAAAAATCTTGACAAAAGACTACCTTCCATATTGACAAGTCTACCATCCATTGGAGTAACAGAAATCACAACGACAAACTACCTTCAATAATGACAAGACTACCAACCATTAGAGTAACAAAAATATGGACAACAAACTAAATTTCATAATGACAAGGATACCATCCATTGGAGTATCAAAAATATCAACAAGAGACTACCTTTCATAAATGAAAAGGCTACCATCCATTGGAGTAACAAAGATATCGAAAACATACTATCTTCCATAATGCCAAGGCTAACTTCCATTGGAGTATCCAAAATCACGACTATAGACTACTTTCCATAATGACAAGGCTACCATCCATTGGAATAACAAAAATCTCAGCAACCGACTACCTTCCATAATGACAAGGCTACCGTCCAATGGAGTAACAAAAATCTCGGCAATAGACTACCTTCCATAATAACAAGGCTTCCATCCATTAGAGTAACAAAAATCTGGATAACAGACTACCTTCCATATTTACAAGGCTACCATCCATGGGAGTAACAAAAAATCAACTATAGACTACCTTCCATGATGACAAGGATACCATCCATTGGAGAATAAAAATTTTGGACAACAGACAACCTTCCATAATGACAAGGCTACCATCCATTGGAGTAACAAAAATCTCGGCAACAGACTACCTTCCATAATGACAAGGCTACCATCCATTGGAATAACAAAAATCTCGACAACATAATACCTTCCATAATCACA
Organism: Vicia faba; assembly: GCA_948472305.1. Classification (NCBI taxonomy): domain Eukaryota; kingdom Viridiplantae; phylum Streptophyta; class Magnoliopsida; order Fabales; family Fabaceae; genus Vicia; species Vicia faba. Next base: position 581,626,299 of record OX451739.1, on the reverse strand, counting down.
AGGTTACCATCCATTGGAGTAACAAAAATATCAATAAGAGATTACCTTCCATAAATGATAAGGCTACCATCCATTGGAGTAACAAAAATCTCGACAAAAGACTACCTTCCATAATGACAAGGCTACCATCCATTGGAGTAACAAAGATATCGACAAGATACTACCTTCCATAATGCCAAGGCTAACTTCCATTGGAGTATCAAAAATCACGACTATAAACTACATTCCATAATGACAAGCCTACCATCCATTGGAATAACAAAAATCTTGGCAACAGACTACCTTCCATAATGACAAGGCTACCGTCCAATGGAGTAACAAAAAGCTCTACAACAGACTACCTTCCATATTGACAAGGCTTCCATCCATTAGAGTAACAAAAATATGGACAATAGACTACCTTCCATATTTACAAGGCTACCATCCATTGGAGTAACAAAAATATCAATAATAGACTACCTTCCATAATGACAAGGTTACCATCCATTGGAGTATAAAAATTTTGGACAACGGACTACCTTCCATAATGAAAAGGCTACCATCCATTGGAGTAACAAAAATCTCGACAACAGACTACCTTCCATAATGACAAGGCTACCATCCATTGGAGTAACAGAAATCACAACGACAAACTACCTTCCATAGTGTAAAGACTACCATCCATTAGAGTAACAAAAATCGGGACAACATACTACCTTTCATAATGACAAGGATACCATCCATTGGAGTAACAAAAATATCAACAAGAGACTACCTTCCATAATGACAAGGCTATCATCCATTGGAGTAACTGAAATCACAACGACAAACTACCTTCAATAATGACAAGACTACCAACCATTAGAGTAACAAAAATATGGACAATAGACTAAATTTCATAATGACAAGGATACCATCCATTGGAGTAACAAAAATATCAACAAGAGACTACCTTCCATAAATGACAAGGCTACCATCCATTGGAGTAACAAAAATCTAAACAAAAGACTACCTTCCATGATGACAAGGCTACCATCCATTGGAGTAACAAAGATATCGAAAACATACTACCTTCCATAATGCCAAGGCTAACTTCCATTGGAGTATCCAAAATCACGACTATAGACTACTTTCCATAATGACAAGGCTACCATCCATTGGAATAACAAAAATCTCAGCAACCGACTACCTTCCATAATGACAAGACTACCGTCCAATGGAGTAACAAAAATCTCGGCAATAGACTACCTTCCATAATGACAAGGCTACCGTCCAATGGAGTAACAAAAATCTCGGCAATAGACTACCTTCCATAATAACAAGGCTTCCATCCATTAGAGTAACAAAAATCTGGATAACAGACTACCTTCCATACTTACAAGGCTACCATCCATTGGAGTAACAAAAATATCAACTATAGACTACCTTCCATGATGACAAGGATACCATCCATTGGAGAATAAAAATTTTGGACAACAGACAACCTTCCATAATGACAAGGCTACCATCCATTGGAGTAACAAAAATCTCGGCAACAGACTACCTTCCATAATGACAAGGCTACCATCCATTGGAATAACAAAAATCTCGACAACAGAATACCTTCCATAATCACAAGGTTACCATCCATTGGAGTAATAAAGATATTGTCAATATACTACCTTCCATAATGACAAGGCTACTATCCATTGGAGTAACGAAAATCTAGACAACAGACTACCTTCCATCATGATAATGCTACCATCCATTGGAATAACAAATATCTCGACAGTAGACTACCTTACTTAATGACAAGGCTACAAACCATTGGAGTAACATAAATCACAATGACATACTACCTTCCATAATGACAAGACTACCAACCATTAGAGTAACAAAAATAAGGACAACAGACTACCTTCCATAATGACAAGGATACCATCCATTGGAGTAACAAAAATATCAACAAGAGACTACCTTCCATAAATGACAAGGCTACCATCCATTGGAGTAATAAAAATCTCGACAAAAGACTACCTTCCATAATGACAAGGGTACCATCCATTGGAGTAACAAAGATATCGACAACATACTACCTTACATAATGCCAAGGCTAACTTCCGTTGGAGTATCAAAAATCACGACGTACTTTCCATAATGACAAGGCTACCATCCATTGGAATAACAAAAATCTCGGCAATAGACTACCTTCCATAATGAAAAGGCTACCGTCCAATGGAGTAACAAAAATCTCGACAACAGACTACCTTCCATAATGACAAGGCTTCCATCCATTAGAGTAACAAAAATCTGGACAACAGACTACCTTCCATATTTACAAGGCTACCATCCATTGGAGTAACAAAAATATCAATAATAGACTACCTTCCATAATGACAAGGTTACCATCCATTGGAGTATAAAAATTTTGGACAACGGACTACCTTCCATAATGAAAAGGCTACCATCCATTGGAGTAACAAAAATCTCGACAACAGACTACCTTCCATAATGACAAGGCTACCATCCATTGGAGTAACAGAAATCACAACGACAAACTACCTTCCATAGTGTAAAGACTACCATCCATTAGAGTAACAAAAATCGGGACAACATACTACCTTTCATAATGACAAGGATACCATCCATTGGAGTAACAAAAATATCAACAAGAGACTACCTTCCATAATGACAAGGCTATCATCCATTGGAGTAACAGAAATCACAACGACAAACTACCTTCAATAATGACAAGACTACCAACCATTAGAGTAACAAAAATATGGACAATAGACTAAATTTCATAATGACAAGGATACCATCCATTGGAGTAACAAAAATATCAACAAGAGACTACCTTCCATAAATGACAAGGCTACCATCCATTGGAGTAACAAAAATCTAAACAAAAGACTACCTTCCATGATGACAAGGCTACCATCCATTGGAGTAACAAAGATATCGAAAACATATTACCTTCCATAATGCCAAGGCTAACTTCCATTGGAGTATCCAAAATCACGACTATAGACTACTTTCCATAATGACAAGGCTACCATCCATTGGAATAACAAAAATCTCAGCAACCGACTACCTTCCATAATGACAAGGCTACCGTCCAATGGAGTAACAAAAATCTCGGCAATAGACTACCTTCCATAATGACAAGGCTTCCATCCATTAGAGTAACAAAAATCTGGATAACAGACTACCTTCCATATTTACAAGGCTACCATCCATTGGAGTAACAAAAATATCAACTATAGACTACCTCCCATGATGACAAGGATACCATCCATTGGAGAATAAAAATTTTGGACAACAGACAACCTTCCATAATGACAAGGCTACCATCCATTGGAGCAACAAAAATCTCGGCAACAGACTACCGTCCATAATGACAAGGCTACCATCCATTGGAATAACAAAAATCTCGACAACAAAATACCTTCCATAATCACAAGGTTACCATCCATTGTAGTAACAAAAATATCAATAAGAGATTACCTTCCATAAATGACAAGACTACCAACCATTAGAGTAACAAAAATATGGACAACAGACTAAATTTCATAATGACAAGGATACCATCCATTGGAGTAACAAAGATATCGACAACATACTACCTTCCATAATGCCAAGGCTAACTTCCATTGGAGTATCAAAAATCACGACTACAAACTACATTCCATAAAGACAAGCCTACAATCCATTGGAATAACAAAAATCTTGGCAACAGACTACCTTCCATAATGACAAGGCTACCGTCCAATGGAGTAACAAAAATCTCTACAACAGACTACCTTCCATAATGACAAGGCTTCCATCCATTAGAGTAACAAAAATATGGACAATAGACTACCTTCCATATTTACAAGGCTACCATCCATTGGAGTAACAAAAATATCAATAATAGACTACCTTCCATAATGACAAGGTTACCATCCATTGGAGTATAAAAATTTTGGACAACGGACTACCTTCCATAATGAAAAGGCTACCATCCATTGGAGTAACAAAAATCTCGACAACAGACTACCTTCCATAATGACAAGGCTACCATCCATTGGAGTAACAGAAATCACAATGACAGACTACCTTCCATAATGACAAGACTACCATCCATTAGAGTAACAAAAATCGGGACAACATACTACCTTTCATAATGACAAGGATACCATCCATTGGAGTAACAAAAATGTCAACAAGAGACTACCTTCCATAATGACATGGCTATCATCCATTGGAGTAAGAAAAATCTTGACAAAAGACTACCTTCCATATTGACAAGTCTACCATCCATTGGAGTAACAGAAATCACAACGACAAACTACCTTCAATAATGACAAGACTACCAACCATTAGAGTAACAAAAATATGGACAACAAACTAAATTTCATAATGACAAGGATACCATCCATTGGAGTATCAAAAATATCAACAAGAGACTACCTTTCATAAATGAAAAGGCTACCATCCATTGGAGTAACAAAGATATCGAAAACATACTATCTTCCATAATGCCAAGGCTAACTTCCATTGGAGTATCAAAAATAATGACTATAGACTACTTTCCATAATGACAAGGCTACCATCCATTGGAATAACAAAAATCTCGGCAACAAACTACCTTCCATAATGAAAAGGCTACCGTCCAATGGTGTAACAAAAATCTCGACAACAGACTACCTTCCATAATGACAAGGCTTCCATCCATTAGAGTAACAAAAATCTGGACAACAGACTACCTTCCATATTTACAAGGCTACCATCCATTGGAGTAACAAAAATATCAATAATAGACTACCTTCCATAATGACAAGGTTACCATCCATTGGAGTATAAAAATTTTGGACAACGGACTACCTTCCATAATGAAAAGGCTACCATCCATTGGAGTAACAAAAATCTCGACAACAGACTACCTTCCATAATGACAAGGCTACCATCCATCGGAGTAACAGAAATCACAACGACAAACTACCTTCCATAGTGTAAAGACTACCATCCATTAGAGTAACAAAAATCAGGACAACATACTACCTTTCATAATGACAAGGATACCATCCATTGGAGTAACAAAAATATCAACAAGAGACTACCTTCCATAATGACAAGGCTATCATCCATTGGAGTAACAGAAATCACAACGACAAACTACCTTCAATAATGACAAGACTACCAACCATTAGAGTAACAAAAATATGGACAATAGACTAAATTTCATAATGACAAGGATACCATCCATTGGAGTAACAAAAATATCAACAAGACACTACCTTCCATAAATGACAAGGCTACCATCCATTGGAGTAACAAAAATCTAAACAAAAGACTACCTTCCATGATGACAAGGCTACCATCCATTGGAGTAACAAAGATATCGAAAACATATTACCTTCCATAATGCCAAGGCTAACTTCCATTGGAGTATCCAAAATCACGACTATAGACTACTTTCCATAATGACAAGGCTACCATCCATTGGAATAACAAAAAACTCAGCAACCGACTACCTTTCATAATGACAAGGCTACCGTCCAATGGAGTAACAAAAATCTTGGCAATAGACTACCTTCCATAATTACAAGGCTTCCATCCATTAGAGTAACAAAAATCTGGATAACAGACTACCTTCCATATTTACAAGGCTACCATCCATTTGAGTAACAAAAATATCAACTATAGACTACCTTCCATGATGACAAGGATACCATCCATTGGAGAATAAAAATTTTGGACAACAGACAACCTTCCATAATGACAAGGCTACCATCCATTGGAGCAACAAAAATCTCGGCAATAGACTACCGTCCATAATGACAAGGCTACCATCCATTGGAATAACAAAAATCTCGACAACAAAATACCTTCCATAATCACAAGGTTACCATCCATTGTAGTAAAAAAAATATCAATAAGAGATTACCTTCCATAAATGATAAGGCTACCATCCATTGGAGTAACAAAAATCTCGACAAAAGACTACCTTCCATAATGACAAGGCTACCATCCATTGGAGTAACAAAGATATCGACAACATACTACCTTCCATAATGCCAAGGCTAACTTCCATTGGAGTATCAAAAATCACGACTACAAACTACATTCCATAAAGACAAGCCTACCATCCATTGGAATAACAAAAATCTTGGCAACAGACTACCTTCCATAATGACAAGGCTACCGTCCAATGGAGGAACAAAAATTTCTACAACAGACTACCTTCCATAATGACAAGGCTTCCATCCATTAGAGTAACAAAAATATGGACAATAGACTACCTTCCATATTTACAAGGCTACCATCCATTGGAGTAACAAAAATATCAATAATAGACTACCTTCCATAATGACAAGGTTACCATCCATTGGAGTATAAAAATTTTGGACAACGGACTACCTTCCATAATGAAAAGGCTACCATCCATTGGAGTAACAAAAATCTCGACAACAGACTACCTTCCATAATGACAAGGCTACCATCCATTGGAGTAACAGAAATCACAATGACAGACTACCTTCCATAATGACAAGACTACCATCCATTAGAGTAACAAAAATCGGGACAACATACTACCTTTCATAATGACAAGGATACCATCCATTGGAGTAACAAAAATGTCAACAAGAGACTACCTTCCATAATGACATGGCTGTCATCCATTGGAGTAAGAAAAATCTTGACAAAAGACTACCTTCCATATTGACAAGTCTACCATCCATTGGAGTAACAGAAATCACAACGACAAACTACCTTCAATAATGACAAGACTACCAACCATTAGAGTAACAAAAATATGGACAACAGACTAAATTTCATAATGACAAGGATACCATCCATTGGAGTAACAAAGATATCGACAACATACTACCTTCCATAATGCCAAGGCTAACTTCCATTGGAGTATCAAAAATCACGACTACAAACTACATTCCATAAAGACAAGCCTACAATCCATTGGAATAACAAAAATCTTGGCAACAGACTACCTTCCATAATGACAAGGCTACCGTCCAATGGAGTAACAAAAATCTCTACAACAGACTACCTTCCATAATGACAAGGCTTCCATCCATTAGAGTAACAAAAATATGGACAATAGACTACCTTCCATATTTACAAGGCTACCATCCATTGGAGTAACAAAAATATCAATAATAGACTACCTTCCATAATGACAAGGTTACCATCCATTGGAGTATAAAAATTTTGGACAACGGACTACCTTCCATAATGAAAAGGCTACCATCCATTGGAGTAACAAAAATTTCGACAACAGACTACCTTCCATAATGACAAGGCTACCATCCATTGGAGTAACAGAAATCACAATGATAGACTACCTTCCATAATGACAAGACTACCATCCATTAGAGTAACAAAAATCGGGACAACATACTACCTTTCATAATGACAAGGATACCATCCATTGGAGTAACAAAAATGTCAACAAGAGACTACCTTCCATAATGACATGGCTATCATCCATTGGAGTAAGAAAAATCTTGACAAAAGACTACCTTCCATATTGACAAGTCTACCATCCATTGGAGTAACAGAAATCACAACGACAAACTACCTTCAATAATGACAAGACTACCAACCATTAGAGTAACAAAAATATGGACAACAAACTAAATTTCATAATGACAAGGATACCATCCATTGGAGTATCAAAAATATCAACAAGAGACTACCTTTCATAAATGAAAAGGCTACCATCCATTGGAGTAACAAAGATATCGAAAACATACTATCTTCCATAATGCCAAGGCTAACTTCCATTGGAGTATCAAAAATAATGACTATAGACTACTTTCCATAATGACAAGGCTACCATCCATTGGAATAACAAAAATCTCGGCAACAAACTACCTTCCATAATGAAAAGGCTACCGTCCAATGGTGTAACAAAAATCTCGACAACAGACTACCTTCCATAATGACAAGGCTTCCATCCATTAGAGTAACAAAAATCTGGACAACAGACTACCTTCCATATTTACAAGGCTACCATCCATTGGAGTAACAAAAATATCAATAATAGACTACCTTCCATAATGACAAGGTTACCATCCATTGGAGTATAAAAATTTTGGACAACGGACTACCTTCCATAATGAAAAGGCTACCATCCATTGGAGTAACAAAAATCTCGACAACAGACTACCTTCCATAATGACAAGGCTACCATCCATCGGAGTAACAGAAATCACAACGACAAACTACCTTCCATAGTGTAAAGACTACCATCCATTAGAGTAACAAAAATCAGGACAACATACTACCTTTCATAATGACAAGGATACCATCCATTGGAGTAACAAAAATATCAACAAGAGACTACCTTCCATAATGACAAGGCTACCATCCATTGGAATAACAAAAATCTCGACAACAAAATACCTTCCATAATCACAAGGTTACCATCCATTGTAGTAAAAAAAATATCAATAAGAGATTACCTTCCATAAATGATAAGGCTACCATCCATTGGAGTAACAAAAATCTCGACAAAAGACTACCTTCCATAATGACAAGGCTACCATCCATTGGAGTAACAAAGATATCGACAACATACTACCTTCCATAATGCCAAGGCTAACTTCCATTGGAGTATCAAAAATCACGACTACAAACTACATTCCATAAAGACAAGCCTACCATCCATTGGAATAACAAAAATCTTGGCAACAGACTACCTTCCATAATGACAAGGCTACCGTCCAATGGAGGAACAAAAATCTCTACAACAGACTACCTTCCATAATGACAAGGCTTCCATCCATTAGAGTAACAAAAATATGGACAATAGACTACCTTCCATATTTACAAGGCTACCATCCATTGGAGTAACAAAAATATCAATAATAGACTACCTTCCATAATGACAAGGTTACCATCCATTGGAGTATAAAAATTTTGGACAACGGACTACCTTCCATAATGAAAAGGCTACCATCCATTGGAGTAACAAAAATCTCGACAACAGACTACCTTCCATAATGACAAGGCTACCATCCATTGGAGTAACAGAAATCACAATGACAGACTACCTTCCATAATGACAAGACTACCATCCATTAGAGTAACAAAAATCGGGACAACATACTACCTTTCATAATGACAAGGATACCATCCATTGGAGTAACAAAAATGTCAACAAGAGACTACCTTCCATAATGACATGGCTGTCATCCATTGGAGTAAGAAAAATCTTGACAAAAGACTACCTTCCATATTGACAAGTCTACCATCCATTGGAGTAACAGAAATCACAACGACAAACTACCTTCAATAATGACAAGACTACCAACCATTAGAGTAACAAAAATATGGACAACAGACTAAATTTCATAATGACAAGGTTACCATCCATTGGAGTAACAAAGATATCGACAACATACTACCTTCCATAATGCCAAGGCTAACTTCCATTGGAGTATCAAAAATCACGACTACAAACTACATTCCATAAAGACAAGCCTACAATCCATTGGAATAACAAAAATCTTGGCAACAGACTACCTTCCATAATGACAAGGCTACCGTCCAATGGAGTAACAAAAATCTCTACAACAGACTACCTTCCATAATGACAAGGCTTCCATCCATTAGAGTAACAAAAATATGGACAATAGACTACCTTCCATATTTACAAGGCTACCATCCATTGGAGTAACAAAAATATCAATAATAGACTACCTTCCATAATGACAAGGTTACCATCCATTGGAGTATAAAAATTTTGGACAACGGACTACCTTCCATAATGAAAAGGCTACCATCCATTGGAGTAACAAAAATCTCGACAACAGACTACCTTCCATAATGACAAGGCTACCATCCATTGGAGTAACAGAAATCACAATGACAGACTACCTTCCATAATGACAAGACTACCATCCATTAGAGTAACAAAAATCGGGACAACATACTACCTTTCATAATGACAAGGATACCATCCATTGGAGTAACAAAAATGTCAACAAGAGACTACCTTCCATAATGACATGGCTATCATCCATTGGAGTAAGAAAAATCTTGACAAAAGACTACCTTCCATATTGACAAGTCTACCATCCATTGGAGTAACAGAAATCACAACGACAAACTACCTTCAATAATGACAAGACTACCAACCATTAGAGTAACAAAAATATGGACAACAAACTAAATTTCATAATGACAAGGATACCATCCATTGGAGTATCAAAAATATCAACAAGAGACTACCTTTCATAAATGAAAAGGCTACCATCCATTGGAGTAACAAAGATATCGAAAACATACTATCTTCCATAATGCCAAGGCTAACTTCCATTGGAGTATCAAAAATAATGACTATAGACTACTTTCCATAATGACAAGGCTACCATCCATTGGAATAACAAAAATCTCGGCAACAAACTACCTTCCATAATGAAAAGGCTACCGTCCAATGGTGTAACAAAAATCTCGACAACAGACTACCTTCCATAATGACAAGGCTTCCATCCATTAGAGTAACAAAAATCTGGACAACAGACTACCTTCCATATTTACAAGGCTACCATCCATTGGAGTAACAAAAATATCAATAATAGACTACCTTCCATAATGACAAGGTTACCATCCATTGGAGTATAAAAATTTTGGACAACGGACTACCTTCCATAATGAAAAGGCTACCATCCATTGGAGTAACAAAAATCTCGACAACAGACTACCTTCCATAATGACAAGGCTACCATCCATCGGAGTAACAGAAATCACAACGACAAACTACCTTCCATAGTGTAAAGACTACCATCCATTAGAGTAACAAAAATCAGGACAACATACTACCTTTCATAATGACAAGGATACCATCCATTGGAGTAACAAAAATATCAACAAGAGACTACCTTCCATAATGACAAGGCTATCATCCATTGGAGTAACAGAAATCACAACGACAAACTACCTTCAATAATGACAAGACTACCAACCATTAGAGTAACAAAAATATGGACAATAGACTAAATTTCATAATGACAAGGATACCATCCATTGGAGTAACAAAAATATCAACAAGACACTACCTTCCATAAATGACAAGGCTACCATCCATTGGAGTAACAAAAATCTAAACAAAAGACTACCTTCCATGATGACAAGGCTACCATCCATTGGAGTAACAAAGATATCGAAAACATATTACCTTCCATAATGCCAAGGCTAACTTCCATTGGAGTATCCAAAATCACGACTATAGACTACTTTCCATAATGACAAGGCTACCATCCATTGGAATAACAAAAAACTCAGCAACCGACTACCTTTCATAATGATAAGGCTACCGTCCAATGGAGTAACAAAAATCTTGGCAATAGACTACCTTCCATAATTACAAGGCTTCCATCCATTAGAGTAACAAAAATCTGGATAACAGACTACCTTCCATATTTACAAGGCTACCATCCATTTGAGTAACAAAAATATCAACTATAGACTACCTTCCATGATGACAAGGATACCATCCATTGGAGAATAAAAATTTTGGACAACAGACAACCTTCCGTAATGACAAGGCTACCATCCATTGGAGCAACAAAAATCTCGGCAACAGACTACCGTCCATAATGACAAGGCTACCATCCATTGGAATAACAAAAATCTCGACAACAAAATACCTTCCATAATCACAAGGTTACCATCCATTGTAGTAAAAAAAATATCAATGAGAGATTACCTTCCATAAATGATAAGGCTACCATCCATTGGAGTAACAAAAATCTCGACAAAAGACTACCTTCCATAATGACAAGGCTACCATCCATTGGAGTAACAAAGATATCGACAACATACTACCTTCCATAATGCCAAGGCTAACTTCCATTGGAGTATCAAAAATCACGACTACAAACTACATTCCATAAAGACAAGCCTACCATCCATTGGAATAACAAAAATCTTGGCAACAGACTACCTTCCATAATGACAAGGCTACCGTCCAATGGAGGAACAAAAATCACTACAACAGACTACCTTCCATAATGACAAGGCTTCCATCCATTAGAGTAACAAAAATATGGACAATAGACTACCTTCCATATTTACAAGGCTACCATCCATTGGAGTAACAAAAATATCAATAATAGACTACCTTCCATAATGACAAGGTTACCATCCATTGGAGTATAAAAATTTTGGACAACGGACTACCTTCCATAATGAAAAGGCTACCATCCATTGGAGTAACAAAAATCTCGACAACAGACTACCTTCCATAATGACAAGGCTACCATCCATTGGAGTAACAGAAATCACAATGACAGACTACCTTCCATAATGACAAGACTACCATCCATTAGAGTAACAAAAATCGGGACAACATACTACCTTTCATAATGACAAGGATACCATCCATTGGAGTAACAAAAATGTCAACAAGAGACTACCTTCCATAATGACATGGCTGTCATCCATTGGAGTAAGAAAAATCTTGACAAAAGACTACCTTCCATATTGACAAGTCTACCATCCATTGGAGTAACAGAAATCACAACGACAAACTACCTTCAATAATGACAAGACTACCAACCATTAGAGTAACAAAAATCTCGACAAAAGACTACCTTCCATAATGACAAGGCTACCATCCATTGGAGTAACAAAGATATCGACAACATACTACCTTCCATAATGCCAAGGCTAACTTCCATTGGAGTATCAAAAATCACGACTACAAACTACATTCCATAAAGACAAGCCTACAATCCATTGGAATAACAAAAATCTTGGCAACAGACTACCTTCCATAATGACAAGGCTACCGTCCAATGGAGTAACAAAAATCTCTACAACAGACTACCTTCCATAATGACAAGGCTTCCATCCATTAGAGTAACAAAAATATGGACAATAGACTACCTTCCATATTTACAAGGCTACCATCCATTGGAGTAACAAAAATATCAATAATAGACTACCTTCCATAATGACAAGGTTACCATCCATTGGAGTATAAAAATTTTGGACAACGGACTACCTTCCATAATGAAAAGGCTACCATCCATTGGAGTAACAAAAATCTCGACAACAGACTACCTTCCATAATGACAAGGCTACCATCCATTGGAGTAACAGAAATCACAATGACAGACTACCTTCCATAATGACAAGACTACCATCCATTAGAGTAACAAAAATCGGGACAACATACTACCTTTCATAATGACAAGGATACCATCCATTGGAGTAACAAAAATGTCAACAAGAGACTACCTTCCATAATGACATGGCTATCATCCATTGGAGTAAGAAAAATCTTGACAAAAGACTACCTTCCATATTGACAAGTCTACCATCCATTGGAGTAACAGAAATCACAACGACAAACTACCTTCAATAATGACAAGACTACCAACCATTAGAGTAACAAAAATATGGACAACAAACTAAATTTCATAATGACAAGGATACCATCCATTGGAGTAACAAAAATATCAACAAGAGACTACCTTTCATAAATGAAAAGGCTACCATCCATTGGAGTAACAAAGATATCGAAAACATACTATCTTCCATAATGCCAAGGCTAACTTCCATTGGAGTATCAAAAATAATGACTATAGACTACTTTCCATAATGACAAGGCTACCATCCATTGGAATAACAAAAATCTCGGCAACAAACTACCTTCCATAATGAAAAGGCTACCGTCCAATGGTGTAACAAAAATCTCGACAACAGACTACCTTCCATAATGACAAGGCTTCCATCCATTAGAGTAACAAAAATCTGGACAACAGACTACCTTCCATATTTACAAGGCTACCATCCATTGGAGTAACAAAAATATCAATAATAGACTACCTTCCATAATGACAAGGTTACCATCCATTGGAGTATAAAAATTTTGGACAACGGACTACCTTCCATAATGAAAAGGCTACCATCCATTGGAGTAACAAAAATCTCGACAACAGACTACCTTCCATAATGACAAGGCTACCATCCATTGGAGTAACAGAAATCACAACGACAAACTACCTTCCATAGTGTAAAGACTACCATCCATTAGAGTAACAAAAATCAGGACAACATACTACCTTTCATAATGACAAGGATACCATCCATTGGAGTAACAAAAATATCAACAAGAGACTACCTTCCATAATGACAAGGCTATCATCCATTGGAGTAACATAAATCACAACGACAAACTACCTTCAATAATGACAAGACTACCAACCATTAGAGTAACAAAAATATGGACAATAGACTAAATTTCATAATGACAAGGATACCATCCATTGGAGTAACAAAAATATCAACAAGAGACTACCTTCCATAAATGACAAGGCTACCATCCATTGGAGTAACAAAAATCTAAACAAAAGACTACCTTCCATGATGACAAGGCTACCATCCATTGGAGTAACAAAGATATCGAAAACATATTACCTTCCATAATGCCAAGGCTAACTTCCATTGGAGTATCCAAAATCACGACTATAGACTACTTTCCATAATGACAAGGCTACCATCCATTGGAATAACAAAAAACTCAGCAACCGACTACCTTTCATAATGACAAGGCTACCGTCCAATGGAGTAACAAAAATCTTAGCAATAGACTACCTTCCATAATTACAAGGCTTCCATCCATTAGAGTAACAAAAATCTGGATAACAGACTACCTTCCATATTTACAAGGCTACCATCCATTTGAGTAACAAAAATATCAACTATAGACTACCTTCCATGATGACAAGGATACCATCCATTGGAGAATAAAAATTTTGGACAACAGACAACCTTCCATAATGACAAGGCTACCATCCATTGGAGCAACAAAAATCTCGGCAACAGACTACCGTCCATAATGACAAGGCTACCATCCATTGGAATAACAAAAATCTCGACAACAAAATACCTTCCATAATCACAAGGTTACCATCCATTGTAGTAAAAAAAATATCAATAAGAGATTACCTTCCATAAATGATAAGGCTACCATCCATTGGAGTAACAAAAATCTCGACAAAAGACTACCTTCCATAATGACAAGGCTACCATCCATTGGAGTAACAAAGATATCGACAACATACTACCTTCCATAATGCCAAGGCTAACTTCCATTGGAGTATCAAAAATCACGACTACAAACTACATTCCATAAAGACAAGCCTACCATCCATTGGAATAACAAAAATCTTGGCAACAGACTACCTTCCATAATGACAAGGCTACCGTCCAATGGAGTAACAAAAATCTCTACAACAGACTACCTTCCATAATGACAAGGCTTCCATCCATTAGAGTAACAAAAATATGGACAATAGACTACCTTCCATATTTACAAGGCTACCATCCATTGGAGTAACAAAAATATCAATAATAGACTACCTTCCATAATGACAAGGTTACCATCCATTGGAGTATAAAAATTTTGGACAACGGACTACCTTCCATAATGAAAAGGCTACCATCCATTGGAGTAACAAAAATCTCGACAACAGACTACCTTCCATAATGACAAGGCTACCATCCATTGGAGTAACAGAAATCACAATGACAGACTACCTTCCATAATGACAAGACTACCATCCATTAGAGTAACAAAAATCGGGACAACATACTACCTTTCATAATGACAAGGATACCATCCATTGGAGTAACAAAAATGTCAACAAGAGACTACCTTCCATAATGACATGGCTGTCATCCATTGGAGTAAGAAAAATCTTGACAAAAGACTACCTTCCATATTGACAAGTCTACCATCCATTGGAGTAACAGAAATCACAACGACAAACTACCTTCAACAATGACAAGACTACCAACCATTAGAGTAACAAAAATATGGACAACAGACTAAATTTCATAATGACAAGGATACCATCCATTGGAGTAACAAAAATATCAACAAGAGACTACCTTTCATAAATGAATAGGCTACCATCCATTGGAGTAACAGAAATCACAACGACAAACTACCTTCCATAGTGTAAAGACTACCATCCATTAGAGTAACAAAAATCGGGACAACATACTACCTTTCATAATGACAAGGATACCATCCATTGGAGTAACAAAAATATCAACAAGAGACTACCTTCCATAATGACAAGGCTATCATCCATTGGAGTAACAGAAATCACAACGACAAACTACCTTCAATAATGACAAGACTACCAACCATTAGAGTAACAAAAATATGGACAATAGACTAAATTTCATAATGACAAGGATACCATCCATTGGAGTAACAAAAATATCAACAAGAGACTACCTTCCATAAATGACAAGGCTACCATCCATTGGAGTAACAAAAATCTAAACAAAAGACTACCTTCCATGATGACAAGGCTACCATCCATTGGAGTAACAAAGATATCGAAAACATATTACCTTCCATAATGCCAAGGCTAACTTCCATTGGAGTATCCAAAATCGCGACTATAGACTACTTTCCATAATGACAAGGCTACCATCCATTGGAATAACAAAAATCTCAGCAACCGACTACCTTCCATAATGACAAGGCTACCGTCCAATGGAGTAACTAAAATCTCGGCAATAGACTACCTTCCATAATGACAAGGCTTTCATCCATTAGAGTAACAAAAATCTGGATAACAGACTACCTTCCATATTTATAAGGCTATCATCCATTAGAGTAACAAAAATATCAACTATAGACTACCTTCCATGATGACAAGGATACCATCCATTGGAGAATAAAAATTTTGGACAACAGACAACCTTCCATAATGACAAGGCTACCATCCATTGGAGCAACAAAAATCTCGGCAACAGACTATCGTCCATAATGACAAGGCTACCATCGATTGGAATAACAAAAATCTCGACAACAGAATACCTTCCATAATCACAAGGTTACCATCCATTGTAGTAAAAAAAATATCAATAAGAGATTACCTTCCATAAATGATAAGGCTACCATCCATTGGAGTAACAAAAATCTCGACAAAAGACTACCTTCCATAATGACAAGGCTACCATCCATTGGAGTAACAAAGATATCGACAACATACTACCTTCCATAATGCCAAGGCTAACTTCCATTGGAGTATCAAAAATCACGACTACAAACTACATTCCATAAAGACAAGCCTACCATCCATTGGAATAACAAAAATCTTGGCAACATACTACCTTCCATAATGACAAGGCTACCGTCCAATGGAGTAACAAAAATCTCTACAACAGACTACCTTCCATAATGACAAGGCTTCCATCCATTAGAGTAACAAAAATATGGACAATAGACTACCTTCCATATTTACAAGGCTACCATCCATTGGAGTAACAAAAATATCAATAATAGACTACCTTCCATAATGACAAGGTTACCATCCATTGGAGTATAAAAATTTTGGACAACGGACTACCTTCCATAATGAAAAGGCTACCATCCATTGGAGTAACAAAAATCTCGACAACAGACTACCTTCCATAATGACAAGGCTACCATCCATTGGAGTAACATAAATCACAATGACAGACTACCTTCCATAATGACAAGACTACCATCCATTAGAGTAACAAAAATCGGGACAACATACTACCTTTCATAATGACAAGGATACCATCCATTGGAGTAACAAAAATGTCAACAAGAGACTACCTTCCATAATGACATGGCTGTCATCCATTGGAGTAAGAAAAATCTTGACAAAAGACTACCTTCCATATTGACAAGTCTACCATCCATTGGAGTAACAGAAATCACAACGACAAACTACCTTCAATAATGACAAGACTACCAACCATTAGAGTAACAAAAATATGGACAACAGACTAAATTTCATAATGACAAGGATACCATCCATTGGAGTAACAAAAATATCAACAAGAGACTACCTTTCATAAATGAATAGGCTACCATCCATTGGAGTAACAGAAATCACAACGACAAACTACCTTCCATAGTGTAAAGACTACCATCCATTAGAGTAACAAAAATCGGGACAACATACTACCTTTCATAATGACAAGGATACCATCCATTGGAGTAACAAAAATATCAACAAGAGACTACTTTCCATAATGACAAGGCTATCATCCATTGGAGTAACAGAAATCACAACGACAAACTACCTTCAATAATGACAAGACTACCAACCATTAGAGTAACAAAAATATGGACAATAGACTAAATTTCATAATGACAAGGATACCATCCATTGGAGTAACAAAAATATCAACAAGAGACTACCTTCCATAAATGACAAGGCTACCATCCATTGGAGTAACAAAAATCTAAACAAAAGACTACCTTCCATGATGACAAGGCTACCATCCATTGGAGTAACAAAGATATCGAAAACATATTACCTTCCATAATGCCAAGGCTAACTTCCATTGGAGTATCCAAAATCGCGACTATAGACTACTTTCCATAATGACAAGGCTACCATCCATTGGAATAACAAAAATCTCAGCAACCGACTACCTTCCATAATGACAAGGCTACCGTCCAATGGAGTAACTAAAATCTCGGCAATAGACTACCTTCCATAATGACAAGGCTTTCATCCATTAGAGTAACAAAAATCTGGATAACAGACTACCTTCCATATTTACAAGGCTATCATCCATTAGAGTAACAAAAATATCAACTATAGACTACCTTCCATGATGACAAGGATACCATCCATTGGAGAATAAAAATTTTGGACAACAGACAACCTTCCATAATGACAAGGCTACCATCCATTGGAGCAACAAAAATCTCGGCAACAGACTATCGTCCATAATGACAAGGCTACCATCGATTGGAATAACAAAAATCTCGACAACAGAATACCTTCCATAATCACAAGGTTACCATCCATTGTAGTAACAAAAATATCAATAAGAGATTACCTTCCATAAATGATAAGGCTACCATCCATTGGAGTAACAAAAATCTCGACAAAAGACTACCTTCCATAATGACAAGGCTACCATCCATTGGAGTAACAAAGATATCGACAACATACTACCTTCCATAATGCCAAGGCTAACTTCCATTGGAGTATCAAAAATCACGACTACAAACTACATTCCATAAAGACAAGCCTACCATCCATTGGAATAACAAAAATCTTGGCAACAGACTACCTTCCATAATGACAAGGCTACCGTCCAATGGAGTAACAAAAATCTCTACAACAGACTACCTTCCATAATGACAAGGCTTCCATCCATTAGAGTAACAAAAATATGGACAATAGACTACCTTCCATATTTACAAGGCTACCATCCATTGGAGTAACAAAAATATCAATAATAGACTACCTTCCATAATGACAAGGTTACCATCCATTGGAGTATAAAAATTTTGGACAACGGACTACCTTCCATAATGAAAAGGCTACCATCCATTGGAGTAACAAAAATCTCGACAACAGACTACCTTCCATAATGACAAGGCTACCATCCATTGGAGTAACATAAATCACAATGACAGACTACCTTCCATAATGACAAGACTACCATCCATTAGAGTAACAAAAATCGGGACAACATACTACCTTTCATAATGACAAGGATACCATCCATTGGAGTAACAAAAATGTCAACAAGAGACTACCTTCCATAATGACATGGCTGTCATCCATTGGAGTAAGAAAAATCTTGACAAAAGACTACCTTCCATATTGACAAGTCTACCATCCATTGGAGTAACAGAAATCACAACGACAAACTACCTTCAATAATGACAAGACTACCAACCATTAGAGTAACAAAAATATGGACAACAGACTAAATTTCATAATGACAAGGATACCATCCATTGGAGTAACAAAAATATCAACAAGAGACTACCTTTCATAAATGAATAGGCTACCATCCATTGGAGTAACAGAAATCACAACGACAAACTACCTTCCATAGTGTAAAGACTACCATCCATTAGAGTAACAAAAATCGGGACAACATACTACCTTTCATAATGACAAGGATACCATCCATTGGAGTAACAAAAATATCAACAAGAGACTACCTTCCATAATGACAAGGCTATCATCCATTGGAGTAACAGAAATCACAACGACAAACTACCTTCAATAATGACAAGACTACCAACCATTAGAGTAACAAAAATATGGACAATAGACTAAATTTCATAATGACAAGGATATCATCCATTGGAGTAACAAAAATATCAACAAGAGACTACCTTCCATAAATGACAAGGCTACCATCCATTGGAGTAACAAAAATCTAAACAAAAGACTACCTTCCATGATGACAAGGCTACCATCCATTGGAGTAACAAAGATATCGAAAACATATTACCTTCCATAATGCCAAGGCTAACTTCCATTGGAGTATCCAAAATCGCGACTATAGACTACTTTCCATAATGACAAGGCTACCATCCATTGGAATAACAAAAATCTCAGCAACCGACTACCTTCCATAATGAAAAGGCTACCGTCCAATGGAGTAACTAAAATCTCGGCAATAGACTACCTTCCATAATGACAAGGCTTCCATCCATTAGAGTAACAAAAATCTGGATAACAGACTACCTTCCATATTTACAAGGCTACCATCCATTGGAGTAACAAAAATATCAACTATAGACTACCTTCCATGATGACAAGGATACCATCCATTGGAGAATAAAAATTTTGGACAACAGACAACCTTCCATAATGACAAGGCTACCATCCATTGGAGCAACAAAAATCTCGGCAACAGACTACCGTCCATAATGACAAGGCTACCATCGATTGGAATAACAAAAATCTCGACAACAGAATACCTTCCA
The DNA here is from genome assembly GCA_948472305.1 of Vicia faba. Classification (NCBI taxonomy): domain Eukaryota; kingdom Viridiplantae; phylum Streptophyta; class Magnoliopsida; order Fabales; family Fabaceae; genus Vicia; species Vicia faba. Next base: position 581,605,580 of record OX451739.1, on the reverse strand, counting down.
TAATCACAAGGTTACCATCCATTGTAGTAACAAAAATATCAATAAGAGATTACCTTCCATAAATGATAAGGCTACCATCCATTGGAGTAACAAAAATCTCGACAAAAGACTACCTTCCATAATGACAAGGCTACCATCCATTGGAGTAACAAAGATATCGACAACATACTACCTTCCATAATGCCAAGGCTAACTTCCATTGGAGTATCAAAAATCACGACTACAAACTACATTCCATAAAGACAAGCCTACAATCCATTGGAATAACAAAAATCTTGGCAACAGACTACCTTCCATAATGACAAGGCTACCGTCCAATGGAGTAACAAAAATCTCTACAACAGACTACCTTCCATAATGACAAGGCTTCCATCCATTAGAGTAACAAAAATATGGACAATAGACTACCTTCCATATTTACAAGGCTACCATCCATTGGAGTAACAAAAATATCAATAATAGACTACCTTCCATAATGACAAGGTTACCATCCATTGGAGTATAAAAATTTTGGACAACGGACTACCTTCCATAATGAAAAGGCTACCATCCATTGGAGTAACAAAAATCTCGACAACAGACTACCTTCCATAATGACAAGGCTACCATCCATTGGAGTAACAGAAATCACAATGACAGACTACCTTCCATAATGACAAGACTACCATCCATTAGAGTAACAAAAATCGGGACAACATACTACCTTTCATAATGACAAGGATACCATCCATTGGAGTAACAAAAATGTCAACAAGAGACTACCTTCCATAATGACATGGCTATCATCCATTGGAGTAAGAAAAATCTTGACAAAAGACTACCTTCCATATTGACAAGTCTACCATCCATTGGAGTAACAGAAATCACAACGACAAACTACCTTCAATAATGACAAGACTACCAACCATTAGAGTAACAAAAATATGGACAACAGACTAAATTTCATAATGACAAGGATACCATCCATTGGAGTAACAAAAATATCAACAAGAGACTACCTTTCATAAATGAAAAGGCTACCATCCATTGGAGTAACAAAGATATCGAAAACATACTATCTTCCATAATGCCAAGGCTAACTTCCATTGGAGTATCAAAAATAATGACTATAGACTACTTTCCATAATGACAAGGCTACCATCCATTGGAATAACAAAAATCTCGGCAACAAACTACCTTCCATAATGAAAAGGCTACCGTCCAATGGTGTAACAAAAATCTCGACAACAGACTACCTTCCATAATGACAAGGCTTCCATCCATTAGAGTAACAAAAATCTGGACAACAGACTACCTTCCATATTTACAAGGCTACCATCCATTGGAGTAACAAAAATATCAATAATAGACTACCTTCCATAATGACAAGGTTACCATCCATTGGAGTATAAAAATTTTGGACAACGGACTACCTTCCATAATGAAAAGGCTATCATCCATTGGAGTAACAAAAATCTCGACAACAGACTACCTTCCATAATGACAAGGATACCATCCATTGGAGTAACAGAAATCACAACGACAAACTACCTTCCATAGTGTAAAGACTACCATCCATTAGAGTAACAAAAATCGGGACAACATACTACCTTTCATATTGACAAGGATACCATCCATTGGAGTAACAAAAATACCAACAAGAGACTACCTTCCATAATGACAAGGCTATCATCCATTGGAGTAACAGAAATCACAACGACAAACTACCTTCAATAATGACAAGACTACCAACCATTAGAGTAACAAAAATATGGACAATAGACTAAATTTCATAATGACAAGGATACCATCCATTGGAGTAACAAAAATATACACAAGAGACTACCTTCCATAAATGACAAGGCTACCATCCATTGGAGTAACAAAAATCTAAACAAAAGACTACCTTCCATGATGACAAGGCTACCATCCATTGGAGTAACAAAGATATCGAAAACATATTACCTTCCATAATGCCAAAGCTAACTTCCATTGGAGTATCCAAAATCACGACTATAGACTACTTTCCATAATGACAAGGCTACCATCCATTGGAATAACAAAAATCTCAGCAACCGACTACCTTTCATAATGACAAGGCTACCGTCCAATGGAGTAACAAAAATCTCGGCAATAGACTACCTTCCATAATTACAAGGCTTCCATCCATTAGAGTAACAAAAATCTGCATAACAGACTACCTTCCATATTTACAAGGCTACCATCCATTTGAGTAACAAAAATATCAACTATAGACTACCTTCCATGATGACAAGGATACCATCCATTGGAGAATAAAAATTTTGGACAACAGACAACCTTCCATAATGACAAGGCTACCATCCATTGGAGAAACAAAAATCTCGGCAACAGACTACCGTCCATAATGACAAGGCTACCATCCATTGGAATAACAAAAATCTCGACAACAGAATACCTTCCATAATCACAAGGTTACCATCCATTGTAGTAAAAAAAATATCAATAAGAGATTACCTTCCATAAATGATAAGGCTACCATCCATTGGAGTAACAAAAATCTCGACAAAAGACTACCTTCCATAATGACAAGGCTACCATCCATTGGAGTAACAAAGATATCGACAACATACTACCTTCCATAATGCCAAGGCTAACTTCCATTGGAGTATCAAAAATCACGACTACAAACTACATTCCATAAAGACAAGCCTACCATCCATTGGAATAACAAAAATCTTGGCAACAGACTACCTTCCATAATGACAAGGCTACCGTCCAATGGAGTAACAAAAATCTCTACAACAGACTACCTTCCATAATGACAAGGCTTCCATCCATTAGAGTAACAAAAATATGGACAATAGACTACCTTCCATATTTACAAGGCTACCATCCATTGGAGTAACAAAAATATCAATAATAGACTACCTTCCATAATGACAAGGTTACCATCCATTGGAGTATAAAAAATTTGGACAACGGACTACCTTCCATAATGAAAAGGCTACCATCCATTGGAGTAACAAAAATCTCGACAACAGACTACCTTCCATAATGACAAGGCTACCATCCATTGGAGTAACATAAATCACAATGACAGACTACCTTCCATAATGACAAGACTACCATCCATTAGAGTAACAAAAATCGGGACAACATACTACCTTTCATAATGACAAGGATACCATCCATTGGAGTAACAAAAATGTCAACAAGAGACTACCTTCCATAATGACATGGCTTTCATCCATTGGAGTAAGAAAAATCTTGACAAAAGACTACCTTCCATATTGACAAGTCTACCATCCATTGGAGTAACAGAAATCACAACGACAAACTACCTTCAATAATGACAAGACTACCAACCATTAGAGTAACAAAAATATGGACAACAAACTAAATTTCATAATGACAAGGATACCATCCATTGGAGTAACAAAAATATCAACAAGAGACTACCTTTCATAAATGAAAAGGCTACCATCCATTGGAGTAACAAAGATATCGAAAACATACTATCTTCCTTAATGCCAAGGCTAACTTCCATTGGAGTATCAAAAATAATGACTATAGACTACTTTCCATAATGACAAGGCTACCATCCATTGGAATAACAAAAATCTCGGCAACAAACTACCTTCCATAATGACAAGGCTACCGTCCAATGGAGTAACAAAAATCTCGGCAATAGACTACCTTCCATAATGACAAGGCTTCCATCCATTAGAGTAACAAAAATCTGGATAACAGACTACCTTCTATATTTACAAGGCTACCATCCATTGGAGTAACAAAAATATCAACTATAGACTATCTTCCATGATGACAAGGATACCATCCATTGGAGAATAAAATTTTTGGACAACAGACTACCTTCCATAATGACAAGGCTACCATCTATTGGAGTAACAAAAACTCGAAAATAGACTACCTTCCATAATGACATGGCTACCATCCATTGGAATAACAAAAATCTCGACAACAGACTACTTTCCATAATTACAAGGCTACCATCCATTGGAGTAATAAAGATTTTGAAAATGAACTACCTTCCTTAATGACAAGGCTACTATCCATTGGAGTAACGAAAATCTCGACAACAGACTACCTTCCATAATGATAACGCTACCATCCATTGGAATAACAAATATCTCGACAATACACTACCTTCTATAATGACAAGGATACCATCCAATGGAGTAACAAAAATCTCGAAAACAGACTACCTTCCATAATCAATGGGTTACCATCCATTGGAGTAACAAAAATATCGACAATAGACTACCTTCCATAATGACAAGGGTACAATCCATTGGAGTAACAATAATATCGACAACAGACTACCTTCCATAATGACAAGTCTACCATCCATTGGAATAAAAAAAATCTCGACAACACACTACCTTACATAATGACAAGGCTACTGTCCAATGGAGTAACAAAAATCTCGACAACAGACTACCTTCAATAATGACAAGTCTACCATCCATTGGAGTAACAAAAATATCAACAATAGACTACCTTCTGTAATGACAAGGTTAACATCCATTGGAGTATAAAAACTTTGGACAACGAACGACCTTCCATAATGACAAGGCTACCATCCATTGGAGTAACAAAAATCTCGACAACAGACTACCTCCCATAATGACAAGGCTACCATCCGTTGGAATAACAAAAATCTCGACAACAGACTACCTTCCATAATTACAAGGCTACCATCCATTGGAGTAATAAAGATATTGACAATATACTACCTTCCATAATGACAAGGCTACTATCCATTGGAGTAACGAAAATCTCGACAACAGACTACCTTCCATAATGATAATGCTACCATCCATTGGAATAACAAATATCTCAACAGTAGACTACCTTACTTAATGACAAGGCTACAATCCAACGGAGTAACGAAAATCTCGACAACAGACTACCTTCCATAATGACAAGTCTACCAACCATTGGAGTAACAGAAATCACAACGACATACTACCTTCCATAATGACAAGACTACCAACCATTAGAGTAACAAAAATAAGGACAACAGACTACCTTCCATAATGACAAGGATACCATCCATTGGAGTAACAAAAATATCAACAAGAGACTACCTTCCATAAATGACAAGGCTACCATCCATTGGAGTAATAAAAATCTCGACAAAAGACTACCTTCCATAATGACAAGGGTACCATCCATTGGAGTAACAAAGATATCGACAACATACTACCTTCCATAATGCCAAGGCTAACTTCCGTTGGAGTATCAAAAATCACGACGTACTTTCCATAATGACAAGGCTACCATCCATTGGAATAACAAAAATCTCGGCAATAGACTACCTTCCATAATGAAAAGGCTATCGTCTAATGGAGTAACAAAAATCTCGACAACAGACTACCTTCCATAATGACAAGGCTTCCATCCATTAGAGTAACAAAAATCTGGACAACAGACTACCTTCCATATTTACAAGGCTACCATCCATTGGAGTAACAAAAATAACAACAATAGACTACCTTCCATAATGACAAGGTTACCATCCATTGGAGTAAAAAAATTTTGGACAACGGACTACCTTTCATAATGACAAGGCTACCATCCATCAGAGTAACAAAAATCTCGACAACAGACTACCATCCATAATGACATGGCTACCATCCATTGGAGTAACAGAAATCACAATGACAAACTACCTTCCATAATGACAAGACTACCATCCATTAGAGTAAAAAAAATCGGGACAACATACTACCTTTCACAATGACAAGGATACCATCCGTTGGAGTAACAAAAATATCAACAACAGACTACCTTCCATAATGACAAGGCTACCATCCATTGGAGTAACAAAAATCTCGACAAAAGACTACCTTCCATATTGACAAGTCTACCATCCATTGAAGTAATAGAAATCACAAAGACAGACTACCTTCCATAATGACAAGACTACCAACCATTAGAGTAACAAAAATATGGACAACAAACTACCTTCCATAATGACAAGGATACCATCCATTGGAGTAACACAAATATCAACAAGAGACTACCTTCCATAAATGACAATGCTACCATCCATTGGAGTAACAAAAATCTCGACAAAAGACTACCTTCCATAATGACAAGGCTACCGTCAATTGGAGTAACAAAGATATCGACAATATACTACCTTCCATAATGCCAAGGCTAACTTCCATTGGAGTATCAAAAATCACGACTTACTTTCCATAATGACAAGGCTACCATCCATTGGAATAACAAAAATCTCGGCAATAGACTACCTTCCATAATGAAAAGGCTACCGTCCAATGGAGTAACAAAAATCTCGACAACAGACTACCTTCCATAATGACAAGGCTTCTATCCATTAGAGTAACAAAACTCTGGACAACAGACTACCTTCCATATTTACAAGGCTACCATCCATTGGAGTAACAAAAATAACAACAATAGACTACCTTCCATAATGACAAGGTTACCATCCATTGGAGTATAAAAATTTTGGACAACGGACTACCTTTCATAATGACAAGGCTACCATCCATCGGAGTAACAAAAATCTCGACAACAGACTACCATCCATAATGACATGGCTACCATCCATTGGAGTAACAGAAATCACAATGACAAACTACCTTCCATAATGACAAGACTACCATCCATTAGAGTAAAAAAAATCGGGACAACATACTACCTTTCACAATGACAAGGATACCATGCGTTGGAGTAACAAAAATATCAACAAGAGACTACCTTCCATAATGACAAGGCTACCATCCATTGGAGTAACAAAAAACTCGACAAAAGACTACCTTCCATATTGACAAGTCTACCATCCATTGAAGTAATAGAAATCACAAAGACAGACTACCTTCCATAATGACAAGACTACCAACCATTAGAGTAACAAAAATATGGACAACAGACTACCTTCCATAATGACAAGGATACCATCCATTGGAGTAACACAAATATCAACAAGAGACTACCTTCCATAAATGACAATGCTACCATCCATTGGAATAACAAAAATCTCGACAAAAGACTACCTTCCATAATGACAAGGCTACCTTCAATTGGAGTAACAAAGATATCGACAATATACTACCTTCCATAATGCCAAGGCTAACTTCCATTGGAGTATCAAAAATCACGACTTACTTTCCATAATGACAAGGCTACCATCCATTGGAATAACAAAAATCTCGGCAATAGACTACCTTCCATAATGAAAAGGCTACCGTCCAATGGAGTAACAAAAATCTCGACAACAGACTACCTTCCATAATGACAAGGCTTCCATCCATTAGAGTAACAAAAATCTGGACAACAGACTACCTTCCATATTTACAAGGCTACCATCCATTGGAGTAACAAAAATATCAACAATAGACTACCTTCCATAATGACAAGGTTACCATCCATTGGAGTATAAAAATTTTGGACAACGGACTACCTTTCATAATGACAAGGCTACCATCCATCGGAGTAACAAAAATCTCGACAACAGACTACCATCCATAATGACATGGCTACCATCCATTGGAGTAACAGAAATCACAATGACATACTACCTTCCATAATGACAAGACTACCATCCATTAGAGTAACAAAAATCGGGACAACATACTACCTTCCATAATGACAAGGATACCATCCATTGGAGTAACAAAAATATCAACAAGAGACTACCTTCCATAAATGAAAATGCTACCATCCATTGGAGTAACAAAAATCTCGACAAAAGACTACCTTCCATAATGACAAGGCTACCGTCAATTGGAGTAACAAAGATATCGACAATATACTACCTTCCATAATGCCAAGGCTAACTTCCATTGGAGTATCAAAAATCACGACTATAGACTACTTTCCATAATGACAAGGCTACCATCCATTGGAATAACAAAAATCTCGGCAGCAGACTACCTTCCCTAATGACAAAGCTACCGTCCAATGGAGTAACAAAAATCTAGACAACAAACTACCTTCCATATTTACAAGGCTACCATCCATTGGAGTGACAAAAATATCTACAATAGACTACCTTCCATAATGACATGGTTACAATCCCTTGGAGTATAAAAATTTTGGACAACGGACTACCTTCCATAATGAAAAGGCTACCATCCATTGGAGTAACAAAAATTTCGACAATAGACTACCTTCTATAATGACAAGGCTACCATCCATTGGAGTAACAGAAATCACAATGATAGACTACCTTCCATAATGACAAGACTACCATCCATTAGAGTAACAAAAATCGGGGCAACATACTACCTTTCATAATGACAAGGATACCATCCATTGGACTAACAAAAATATCAACAAGAGACTACCTTCCATAAGGACAAGGCTATCATCCATTGGAGTAACAAAAATCTCGACAAAATACTACCTTCCATATTGACAAGTCTACCATCCATTGGAGTAACAGAAATCACAATGATAGACTACCTTCAATAATGACAAGACTACCAACCATTAGAGTAACAAAAATATGGACAACAGACTACCTTTCATAATGACAAGGATACCATCCATTGGAGTAACAAAAATATTAACTAGAGAGTACCTTCCATAAATGACAATGCTACCATCCATTGGAGTAACAAAAATCTCGACAAAAGACTACCTTCAATAATGACAAGGCTACCATCCATTGGAGTAACAAAGATATCGAAAACGTACTACCTTCAATAATGCCAAGGCTAACTTCCATTGGAGTATCAAAAATCAAGACTATATACTACTTTCCATAATGACTAGCCTACCATCCATTGGAATAAAAACAATCTCGGCAACAGACTACCTTCCATAATGACAAGGCTACCGTCCAATGGAGTAACAAAAATCCCGACAACAAACTACCTTCCATAATGACAAGGCTTCCTTCCATTAGAGTAACAAAAATTTGGACAACAGACTACCTTCCATATTTACAAGGCTACCATCCATTGGAGTAACAAAAATATCAACAATAGACTACCTTCCATGATGACAAGGATACCATCCATTGGTGAATAAAAATTTTGGACAACAGACTACCTTCCATTATGACAAGGCTACCATCCATTGGAATAACAAAAATCTCGACAACAGACCACTTTCCATAATTACAAGGCTAGCATCCATTGGAGTAATAAAGATTTTGACAATATACTACCTTCCATAATGACAAGGCTACTATCCATTGGAGTAACGAAAATCTCGACAACAGACTACCTTTCATAATGATAACGCTACCATCCATTGGAATAACAAATATCTCGACAACAGACTACCTTCCATAATCACAAGGTTACCATCCATTGGAGTAACAAAAATATCGACAATAGACTACCTTCCATAATGACAAGGGTACAATCCATTGGAGTAACAATAATATCGACAACAGACAACCTTCCATGATGACAAGTCTACCATCAATTGGAGTAACAAAAATATCAACAATAAACTACCTTCCGTAATGACAAGGTTAACATCCATTGGAGTATAAAAATTTTGGACAACAAACTACCTTCCATAATTACAAGGCTACCATCCATTAGAGTAACAAAAATCTCGACAACACACTACCTTCCATAATGACAAGGCTACCATCCATTGGAATAACAAAAATCTCAACAACAGACTACCTTCCATAATTACAAGGCTACCATCCATTGGAGTAATAAAGATATTGACAATATACTACCTTCCATAATGACAAGGCTATTATCCATTGGAGTAATGAAAATCTCGACAACAAACTACCTTCCATAATGATAATTCTACCATCCATTGGAATAACAAATATCTCGACAGTAGACTACCTTACATAATGACAAGGCTACAATCCAATGGAGTAACAAAAATCTTGACAACAGACTACCTTCAATAATGACAAGTCTACCATCCATTGGAGTAACAGAAATCACAACGACAGACTACCTTCCATAATGACAAGACTACCAACCATTAGAGTAACAAAAATATTGACAACATACTACCTTCCATAATGACAAGGATAGCTTCCATTGGAGTAACAAAAATATCAACAAGAAACAACCTTCCATAAATGACAAGGCTACCATCCATTGGAGTAACAAAAATCTCGACAAAAGACTACCTTCCATAATGACAAGGGTACCATCCATTGGAGTAACAAAGATATCAACAACATACTACCTTCCATAATGCCAAGGCTAACTTCCATTGGAGTATCAAAAATCACGACTTACTTTCCATAATAACAAGGCTACCATCCATTGGAATAACAAAAATCTCGGCAACAGACTACCTTCAATAATGAGAAGGCTACCGTCCAATGGAGTAACAAAAATTTCGAAAACAAACTACCTTTCATAATGACAAGGCTTCCATCCATTAGAGTAACAAAAATATGGACAACAAACTACCTTCCATATTTACAAGGCTACCATCCATTGGAGTAACAAAAATATCAACAATAGACTACCTTCCATAATGACAAGGTTACCATCCATTGGAGTAACAAAAATCTCGACAATAGACTACCTTCCATAATGACAAGGATACCATCCATTGGAGTAACAGAAATCACAACGACAGACTACCTTCCATAATGACAAGACTACCATCCATTAGAGTAACAAAAATCGGGACAACATACTACCTTTCATAATGACAAGGATACCATCCATTGGAGTAACAAAAATATCAACAAGAGACTACCTTCCATAATGACAAGGCTATCATCCATTGGAGTTACAAAAATCTCGACAAAAGACTACCTTCCATATTGACAAGTCTACCATCCATTGGAGTAACAGGAATCACAACGACAGACTACCTTCAATAATGACAAGACTACCAACCATTAGAATAACAAAAATATGGACAACATACTACGTTTCATAATGACAAGGATACCATCCATTGGAGTAACAAAAATATCAACAAGAGACTACCTTCCATAAATGACAATGCTACCATCCATTGGAGTAACAAAAATCTCGACAAAAGACTACCTTCCATAATGACAAGGATACCATCCATTGGAGTAACACAAATATCAACAAGAGACTACCTTCCATAAATGACAATGCTACCATCCATTGGAATAACAAAAATCTCGACAAAAGACTACCTTCCATAATGACAAGGCTACCGTCAATTGGAGTAACAAAGATATCGACAATATACTACCTTCCATAATGCCAAGGCTAACTTCCATTGGAGTATCAAAAATCACGACTTACTTTCCATAATGACAAGGCTACCATCCATTGGAATAACAAAAATCTCGGCAATAGACTACCTTCCATAATGAAAAGGCTACCGTCCAATGGAGTAACAAAAATCTCGACAACAGACTACCTTCCATAATGACAAGGCTTCCATCCATTAGAGTAACAAAAATCTGGACAACAGACTACCTTCCATATTTACAAGGCTACCATCCATTGGAGTAACAAAAATATCAACAATAGACTACCTTCCATAATGACAAGGTTACCATCCATTGGAGTATAAAAATTTTGGACAACGGACTACCTTTCATAATGACAAGGCTACCATCCATCGGAGTAACAAAAATCTCGACAACAAACTACCATCCATAATGACATGGCTACCATCCATTGGAGTAACAGAAATCACAATGACATACTACCTTCCATAATGACAAGACTACCATCCATTAGAGTAACAAAAATCGGGACAACATACTACCTTCCATAATGACAAGGATACCATCCATTGGAGTAACAAAAATATCAACAAGAGACTACCTTCCATAAATGAAAATGCTACCATCCATTGGAGTAACAAAAATCTCGACAAAAGACTACCTTCCATAATGACAAGGCTACCGTCAATTGGAGTAACAAAGATATCGACAATATACTACCTTCCATAATGCCAAGGCTAACTTCCATTGGAGTATCAAAAATCACGACTATAGACTACTTTCCATAATGACAAGGCTACCATCCATTGGAATAACAAAAATCTCGGCAGCAGACTACCTTCCCTAATGACAAAGCTACCGTCCAATGGAGTAACAAAAATCTAGACAACAAACTACCTTCCATATTTACAAGGCTACCATCCATTGGAGTGACAAAAATATCTACAATAGACTACCTTCCATAATGACATGGTTACAATCCCTTGGAGTATAAAAATTTTGGACAACGGACTACCTTCCATAATGAAAAGGCTACCATCCATTGGAGTAACAAAAATTTCGACAATAGACTACCTTCTATAATGACAAGGCTACCATCCATTGGAGTAACAGAAATCACAATGATAGACTACCTTCCATAATGACAAGACTACCATCCATTAGAGTAACAAAAATCGGGGCAACATACTACCTTTCATAATGACAAGGATACCATCCATTGGACTAACAAAAATATCAACAAGAGACTACCTTCCATAAGGACAAGGCTATCATCCATTGGAGTAACAAAAATCTCGACAAAATACTACCTTCCATATTGACAAGTCTACCATCCATTGGAGTAACAGAAATCACAATGATAGACTACCTTCAATAATGACAAGACTACCAACCATTAGAGTAACAAAAATATGGACAACAGACTACCTTTCATAATGACAAGGATACCATCCATTGGAGTAACAAAAATATTAACTAGAGAGTACCTTCCATAAATGACAATGCTACCATCCATTGGAGTAACAAAAATCTCGACAAAAGACTACCTTCAATAATGACAAGGCTACCATCCATTGGAGTAACAAAGATATCGAAAACGTACTACCTTCAATAATGCCAAGGCTAACTTCCATTGGAGTATCAAAAATCAAGACTATATACTACTTTCCATAATGACTAGCCTACCATCCATTGGAATAAAAACAATCTCGGCAACAGACTACCTTCCATAATGACAAGGCTACCGTCCAATGGAGTAACAAAAATCCCGACAACAAACTACCTTCCATAATGACAAGGCTTCCTTCCATTAGAGTAACAAAAATTTGGACAACAGACTACCTTCCATATTTACAAGGCTACCATCCATTGGAGTAACAAAAATATCAACAATAGACTACCTTCCATGATGACAAGGATACCATCCATTGGTGAATAAAAATTTTGGACAACAGACTACCTTCCATTATGACAAGGCTACCATCCATTGGAATAACAAAAATCTCGACAACAGACCACTTTCCATAATTACAAGGCTAGCATCCATTGGAGTAATAAAGATTTTGACAATATACTACCTTCCATAATGACAAGGCTACTATCCATTGGAGTAACGAAAATCTCGACAACAGACTACCTTTCATAATGATAACGCTACCATCCATTGGAATAACAAATATCTCGACAACAGACTACCTTCCATAATCACAAGGTTACCATCCATTGGAGTAACAAAAATATCGACAATAGACTACCTTCCATAATGACAAGGGTACAATCCATTGGAGTAACAATAATATCGACAACAGACAACCTTCCATGATGACAAGTCTACCATCAATTGGAGTAACAAAAATATCAACAATAAACTACCTTCCGTAATGACAAGGTTAACATCCATTGGAGTATAAAAATTTTGGACAACAAACTACCTTCCATAATTACAAGGCTACCATCCATTAGAGTAACAAAAATCTCGACAACACACTACCTTCCATAATGACAAGGCTACCATCCATTGGAATAACAAAAATCTCAACAACAGACTACCTTCCATAATTACAAGGCTACCATCCATTGGAGTAATAAAGATATTGACAATATACTACCTTCCATAATGACAAGGCTATTATCCATTGGAGTAATGAAAATCTCGACAACAAACTACCTTCCATAATGATAATTCTACCATCCATTGGAATAACAAATATCTCGACAGTAGACTACCTTACATAATGACAAGGCTACAATCCAATGGAGTAACAAAAATCTCGACAACAGACTACCTTCAATAATGACAAGTCTACCATCCATTGGAGTAACAGAAATCACAACGACAGACTACCTTCCATAATGACAAGACTACCAACCATTAGAGTAACAAAAATATTGACAACATACTACCTTCCATAATGACAAGGATAGCTTCCATTGGAGTAACAAAAATATCAACAAGAAACAACCTTCCATAAATGACAAGGCTACCATCCATTGGAGTAACAAAAATCTCGACAAAAGACTACCTTCCATAATGACAAGGGTACCATCCATTGGAGTAACAAAGATATCAACAACATACTACCTTCCATAATGCCAAGGCTAACTTCCATTGGAGTATCAAAAATCACGACTTACTTTCCATAATAACAAGGCTACCATCCATTGGAATAACAAAAATCTCGGCAACAGACTACCTTCAATAATGAGAAGGCTACCGTCCAATGGAGTAACAAAAATTTCGAAAACAAACTACCTTTCATAATGACAAGGCTTCCATCCATTAGAGTAACAAAAATATGGACAACAAACTACCTTCCATATTTACAAGGCTACCATCCATTGGAGTAACAAAAATATCAACAATAGACTACCTTCCATAATGACAAGGTTACCATCCATTGGAGTAACAAAAATCTCGACAATAGACTACCTTCCATAATGACAAGGATACCATCCATTGGAGTAAAAGAAATCACAACGACAGACTACCTTCCATAATGACAAGACTACCATCCATTAGAGTAACAAAAATCGGGACAACATACTACCTTTCATAATGACAAGGATACCATCCATTGGAGTAACAAAAATATCAACAAGAGACTACCTTCCATAATGACAAGGCTATCATCCATTGGAGTTACAAAAATCTCGACAAAAGACTACCTTCCATATTGACAAGTCTACCATCCATTGGAGTAACAGGAATCACAACGACAGACTACCTTCAATAATGACAAGACTACCAACCATTAGAATAACAAAAATATGGACAACATACTACGTTTCATAATGACAAGGATACCATCCATTGGAGTAACAAAAATATCAACAAGAGACTACCTTCCATAAATGACAATGCTACCATCCATTGGAGTAACAAAAATCTCGACAAAAGACTACCTTCCATAATGACAAGGATACCATCCATTGGAGTAACACAAATATCAACAAGAGACTACCTTCCATAAATGACAATGCTACCATCCATTGGAATAACAAAAATCTCGACAAAAGACTACCTTCCATAATGACAAGGCTACCGTCAATTGGAGTAACAAAGATATCGACAATATACTACCTTCCATAATGCCAAGGCTAACTTCCATTGGAGTATCAAAAATCACGACTTACTTTCCATAATGACAAGGCTACCATCCATTGGAATAACAAAAATCTCGGCAATAGACTACCTTCCATAATGAAAAGGCTACCGTCCAATGGAGTAACAAAAATCTCGACAACAGACTACCTTCCATAATGACAAGGCTTCCATCCATTAGAGTAACAAAAATCTGGACAACAGACTACCTTCCATATTTACAAGGCTACCATCCATTGGAGTAACAAAAATATCAACAATAGACTACCTTCCATAATGACAAGGTTACCATCCATTGGAGTATAAAAATTTTGGACAACGGACTACCTTTCATAATGACAAGGCTACCATCCATCGGAGTAACAAAAATCTCGACAACAGACTACCATCCATAATGACATGGCTACCATCCATTGGAGTAACAGAAATCACAATGACATACTACCTTCCATAATGACAAGACTACCATCCATTAGAGTAACAAAAATCGGGACAACATACTACCTTCCATAATGACAAGGATACCATCCATTGGAGTAACAAAAATATCAACAAGAGACTACCTTCCATAAATGAAAATGCTACCATCCATTGGAGTAACAAAAATCTCGACAAAAGACTACCTTCCATAATGACAAGGCTACCGTCAATTGGAGTAACAAAGATATCGACAATATACTACCTTCCATAATGCCAAGGCTAACTTCCATTGGAGTATCAAAAATCACGACTATAGACTACTTTCCATAATGACAAGGCTACCATCCATTGGAATAACAAAAATCTCGGCAGCAGACTACCTTCCCTAATGACAAAGCTACCGTCCAATGGAGTAACAAAAATCTAGACAACAAACTACCTTCCATATTTACAAGGCTACCATCCATTGGAGTGACAAAAATATCTACAATAGACTACCTTCCATAATGACATGGTTCCAATCCCTTGGAGTATAAAAATTTTGGACAACGGACTACCTTCCATAATGAAAAGGCTACCATCCATTGGAGTAACAAAAATTTCAACAATAGACTACCTTCTATAATGACAAGGCTACCATCCATTGGAGTAACAGAAATCACAATGATAGACTACCTTCCATAATGACAAGACTACCATCCATTAGAGTAACAAAAATCGGGGCAACATACTACCTTTCATAATGACAAGGATACCATCCATTGGACTAACAAAAATATCAACAAGAGACTACCTTCCATAAGGACAAGGCTATCATCCATTGGAGTAACAAAAATCTCGACAAAATACTACCTTCCATATTGACAAGTCTACCATCCATTGGAGTAACAGAAATCACAATGATAGACTACCTTCAATAATGACAAGACTACCAACCATTAGAGTAACAAAAATATGGACAACAGACTACCTTTCATAATGACAAGGATACCATCCATTGGAGTAACAAAAATATTAACTAGAGAGTACCTTCCATAAATGACAATGCTACCATCCATTGGAGTAACAAAAATCTCGACAAAAGACTACCTTCAATAATGACAAGGCTACCATCCATTGGAGTAACAAAGATATCGAAAACGTACTACCTTCAATAATGCCAAGGCTAACTTCCATTGGAGTATCAAAAATCAAGACTATATACTACTTTCCATAATGACTAGCCTACCATCCATTGGAATAAAAACAATCTCGGCAACAGACTACCTTCCATAATGACAAGGCTACCGTCCAATGGAGTAACAAAAATCCCGACAACAAACTACCTTCCATAATGACAAGGCTTCCTTCCATTAGAGTAACAAAAATTTGGACAACAGACTACCTTCCATATTTACAAGGCTACCATCCATTGGAGTAACAAAAATATCAACAATAGACTACCTTCCATGATGACAAGGATACCATCCATTGGTGAATAAAAATTTTGGACAACAGACTACCTTCCATTATGACAAGGCTACCATCCATTGGAATAACAAAAATCTCGACAACAGACCACTTTCCATAATTACAAGGCTAGCATCCATTGGAGTAATAAAGATTTTGACAATATACTACCTTCCATAATGACAAGGCTACTATCCATTGGAGTAACGAAAATCTCGACAACAGACTACCTTTCATAATGATAACGCTACCATCCATTGGAATAACAAATATCTCGACAACAGACTACCTTCCATAATGACAAGGGTACAATCCATTGGAGTAACAATAATATCGACAACAGACAACCTTCCATGATGACAAGTCTACCATCAATTGGAGTAACAAAAATATCAACAATAAACTACCTTCCGTAATGACAAGGTTAACATCCATTGGAGTATAAAAATTTTGGACAACAAACTACCTTCCATAATTACAAGGCTACCATCCATTAGAGTAACAAAAATCTCGACAACACACTACCTTCCATAATGACAAGGCTACCATCCATTGGAATAACAAAAATCTCAACAACAGACTACCTTCCATAATTACAAGGCTACCATCCATTGGAGTAATAAAGATATTGACAATATACTACCTTCCATAATGACAAGGCTATTATCCATTGGAGTAATGAAAATCTCGACAACAAACTACCTTCCATAATGATAATTCTACCATCCATTGGAATAACAAATATCTCGACAGTAGACTACCTTACATAATGACAAGGCTACAATCCAATGGAGTAACAAAAATCTCGACAACAGACTACCTTCAATAATGACAAGTCTACCATCCATTGGAGTAACAGAAATCACAACGACAGACTACCTTCCATAATGACAAGACTACCAACCATTAGAGTAACAAAAATATTGACAACATACTACCTTCCATAATGACAAGGATAGCTTCCATTGGAGTAACAAAAATATCAACAAGAAACAACCTTCCATAAATGACAAGGCTACCATCCATTGGAGTAACAAAAATCTCGACAAAAGACTACCTTCCATAATGACAAGGGTACCATCCATTGGAGTAACAAAGATATCAACAACATACTACCTTCCATAATGCCAAGGCTAACTTCCATTGGTGTATCAAAAATCACGACTTACTTTCCATAATAACAAGGCTACCATCCATTGGAATAACAAAAATCTCGGCAACAGACTACCTTCAATAATGAGAAGGCTACCGTCCAATGGAGTAACAAAAATTTCGAAAACAAACTACCTTTCATAATGACAAGGCTTCCATCCATTAGAGTAACAAAAATATGGACAACAAACTACCTTCCATATTTACAAGGCTACCATCCATTGGAGTAACAAAAATATCAACAATAGACTACCTTCCATAATGACAAGGTTACCATCCATTGGAGTAACAAAAATCTCGACAATAGACTACCTTCCATAATGACAAGGATACCATCCATTGGAGTAACAGAAATCACAACGACAGACTACCTTCCATAATGACAAGACTACCATCCATTAGAGTAACAAAAATCGGGACAACATACTACCTTTCATAATGACAAGGATACCATCCATTGGAGTAACAAAAATATCAACAAGAGACTACCTTCCATAATGACAAGGCTATCATCCATTGGAGTTACAAAAATCTCGACAAAAGACTACCTTCCATATTGACAAGTCTACCATCCATTGGAGTAACAGGAATCACAACGACAGACTACCTTCAATAATGACAAGACTACCAACCATTAGAATAACAAAAATATGGACAACATACTACGTTTCATAATGACAAGGATACCATCCATTGGAGTAACAAAAATATCAACAAGAGACTACCTTCCATAAATGACAATGCTACCATCCATTGGAGTAACAAAAATCTCGACAAAAGACTACCTTCCATAATGACAAGGCTACCATCCATTGGAGTAACAAAGATATCGAAAACATACTACCTTCCATAATGCCAAGGCTAACTTCCATTAGAGTATCAAAATTCACGACTATAGACTACTTTCCATAATGACAAGGCTACCATCCATTGGAATAAAAAAAATCTCGGCAACAGACTACCTTCCATAATGACAAGGCTACCGTCCAATGGAGTAACAAAAATCTCGACAACAGACTACCTTCCATAATGACAAGGCTACCATCCATTGGAATAACAAAAATCTCGACAACAGACTACTTTCCATAATTACAAGGCTACCATCCATTGGAGTAATAAAGATTTTGACAATATACTACCTTCCATAATGACAAGGCTAATATCTCTTGGAGTAACGAAAACTCGACAATAGACTACCTTACATAATGAGAAGGCTACCATCCAATGGAGTAACAAAAATATCGACAATAGACTACCTTCCATAATGACAAGGGTACAATCCATTGGAGTTACAATAATATCGACAACAGACTACCTTCCATCATGACAAGTCTACCATCCATTGGAATACAAAAAATCTCGACAACACACTACCTTCCATAATGACAAGGCTACAATCCAATGGAGTAACAAAAATCTCGACAACAGACTACCTTCCATAATGACAAGTCTACCATCCATTGGAGTAACAAAAATATCAACAATAGACTACCTTCCATAATCACAAGGTTAACATCCATTGGAGTATAAAAATTTTGGACAACAGACTACCTTCCATAATTACAAGGCTACCATCCATTGGAGTCACAAAAATCTCGACAACAGACTACCTCCCATAATGACAAGGCTACCATCCATTGGAATAACAAAAATCTCGACAACAGACTACCTTCCATAATTACAAGGCTACCATCCATTGGAGTAATAAAGATATTGACAATATACTACCTTCCATAATGACAAGGCTACTAT
The DNA here is from genome assembly GCA_948472305.1 of Vicia faba. Classification (NCBI taxonomy): domain Eukaryota; kingdom Viridiplantae; phylum Streptophyta; class Magnoliopsida; order Fabales; family Fabaceae; genus Vicia; species Vicia faba. Next base: position 581,585,589 of record OX451739.1, on the reverse strand, counting down.
CCATTGGAGTAACGAAAATCTCGACAACAGACTACCTTCCATAATGATAATGCTACCATCCATTGGAATAACAAATATCTCGACAGTAGACTACCTTACTTAATGACAAGGCTACAATCCAATGGAGTAACAAAAATCTCGACAATAGACTACCTTCCATAAATGACAAGGCTACAATCCATTGGAGTAACAAAAATCTCGACAAAAGACTACCTTCCATAATGACAAGGATACCATCCATTGGAGTAACAAAAATATCAACAAGAGACTACCTTCCATAAATGACAATGATACCATCCATTGGAGTAACAAAAATCTCGACAAAAGACTACCTTCCATAATGACAAGGCTACCGTCAATTGGAGTAACAAAGATATCGACAATATACTACCTTCCATAATGCCAAGGCTAACTTCCATTGGAGTATCAAAAATCACGACTTACTTTCCATAATGACAAGGCTACCATCCATTGGAATAACAAAAATGTCGGCAATAGACTACCTTCCATAATGAAAAGGCTACCGTCCAATGGAGTAACAAAAATCTCGACAACAGACTACCTTCCATAATTTACAAGGCTACCATCCATTGGAGTAACAAAAACATCAACAATAGACTACCTTCCATAATGACAAGGTTACCATCCATTGGAGTATAAAAATTTTGGACAACGGACTACCTTTCATAATGACAAGGCTACCATCCATCGGAGTAACAAAAATCTCGACAACAGACTACTATCCATAATGACATGGCTATCATCCATTGGAGTAACACAAATCACAATGACAAACTACCTTCCATAATGACAAGACTACCATCCATTAGAATAACAAAAATCGGGACAACATACTCCCTCTTATAATGACAAGGATACCATCCGTTGGAGTAACAAAAATATCAACAAGAGACTACCTTCCATAATGACAAGGCTACCATCCATTGGAGTAACAAAAATCTCGACAAAAGACTACCTTCCATATTGACAAGTCTACCATCCATTGAAGTAATAGAAATCACAAAGACATACTACCTTCCATAATGACAAGACTACCAACCATTAGAGTAACAAAAATATGGACAACAGACTACCTTCCATAATGACAAAGATACCATCCATTGGAGTAACAAAAATATCAACAAGAGACTACCTTCCATAAATGACAATGCTACCATCCATTGGAGTAACAAAAATCTCGACAAAAGACTACCTTCCATAATGACAAGGCTACCGTCAATTGGAGTAACAAAGATTTCGACAATATACTACCTTCCATAATGCCAAGGCTAACTTCCATTGGAGTATCAAAAATCACGACTTACTTTCCATAATGACAAGGCTACCATCCGTTGGAATAACAAAAATGTCGGCAATAGACTACCTTCCATAATGAAAAGGCTACCGTCCAATGGAGTAACAAAAATCTCGACAAAAGACTACCTTCCATAATTTACAAGGCTACCATCCATTGGAGTAACAAAAATATCAACAATAGACTACCTTCCATAATGACAAGGTTACCATCCATTGGAGTATAAAAATTTTGGACAACGGACTACCTTTTATAATGACAAGGCTACCATCCATCGGAGTAACAAAAATCTCGACAACAGACTACCATCCATAATGACATGGCTACCATCCATTGGAGTAACAGAAATCACAATGACAAACTACCTTCCATAATGACAAGACTACCATCCATTAGAATAACAAAAATCGGGACAACATACTACCTTTCATAATGACAAGGATACCATCCGTTGGAGTAACAAAAATATCAACAAGAGACTACCTTCCATAATGACAAGGCTACCATCCATTGGAGTAACAAAATTCTCGACAAAAGACTACCTTCCATATTGACAAGTCTACCATCCATTGAAGTAATAGAAATCACAAAGACAGACTACCTTCCATAATGACAAGACTACCAACCATTAGAGTAACAAAAATATAGACAACAGACTAGCTTCCATAATGACAAGGATACCATCCATTGGAGTAACAAAAATATCAACAATACACTACCTTCCATAATGACAAGGTTACCATCCATTGGAGTATAAAAATTTTGGACAACGGACTACCTTTCATAATGACAAGGCTACCATCCATCGGAGTAACAAAAATCTCGACAACAGACTACCATCCATTGGAGTAACACAAATCACAATGACAAACTACCTTCCATAATGACAAGACTACCATCCATTAGAATAACAAAAATCAGGACAACATACTCCCTCTTATAATGACAAGGATACTATCCGTTGGAGTAACAAAAATATCAACAAGAGACTACCTTCCATAATGACAAGGCTACCATCCATTGGAGTAACAAAAATCTCGACAAAAGTCTACCTTCCATATTGACAAGTCTACCATCCATTGAAGTAATAGAAATCACAAAGACATACTACCTTCCATAATGACAAGACTACCAACCATTAGAGTAACAAAAATATGGACAACAGACTACCTTCCATAATGACAAGGATACCATCCATTGGAGTAACAAAAATATCAACAATACGCTACCTTCCATAAATGACAATGCTACCATCCATTGGAGTAACAAAAATCTCGACAAAAGACTACCTTCCATAATGACAAGGCTACCGTCAATTGGAGTAACAAAGATATCGACAATATACTACCTTCCATAATGCCAAGGATAACTTCCATTGGAGTATCAAAAATCATGACTTACTTTCCATAATGACAAGGCTACCATCCATTGGAATAACAAAAATGTCGGCAATAGACTACCTTCCATAATGAAAAGGCTACCGTCCAATGGAGTAACAAAAATCTCGACAACAGACTACCTTCCATAATTTACAAGGCTACCATCCATTGGAGTAACAAAAATATCAACAATAGACTACCTTCCATAATGACAAGGTTACCATCCATTGGAGTATAAAAATTTTGGACAACGGACTACCTTTCATAATGACAAGGCTACCATCCATCGGAGTAACAAAAATCTCGACAACAGACTACCATCCATAATGACATGGCTACCATCCATTGGAGTAACACAAATCACAATGACAAACTACCTTCCATAATGACAAGACTACCATCCATTAGAATAACAAAAAATCGGGACAACATACTCCCTCTTATAATGACAAGGATACCATCCGTTGGAGTAACAAAAATATCAACAAGAGACTACCTTCCATAATGACAAGGCTACCATCCATTGGAGTAACAAAAATCTCGACAAAAGACTACCTTCCATATTGACAAGTCTACCATCCATTGAAGTAATAGAAATCACAAAGACATACTACCTTCCATAATGACAAGACTACCAACCATTAGAGTAACAAAAATATGGACAACAGACTACCTTCCATAATGACAAGGATACCATCCATTGGAGTAACAAAAATATCAACAAGAGACTACCTTCCATAAATGACAATGCTACCATCCATTGGAGTAACAAAAATCTCGACAAAAGACTACCTTCCATAATGACAAGGCTACCGTCAATTGGAATAACAAAGATATCGACAATATACTACCTTCCATAATGCCAAGGCTAACTTCCATTGGAGTATCAAAAATCATGACTTACTTTCCATAATGACAAGGCTACCATCCATTGGAATAACAAAAATGTCGGCAATAGACTACCTTCCATAATGAAAAGGCTACCGTCCAATGGAGTAACAAAAATCTCGACAACAGACTACCTTCCATAATTTACAAGGCTACCATCCATTGGAGTAACAAAAATATCAACAATAGACTACCTTCCATAATGACAAGGTTACCATCCATTGGAGTATAAAAATTTTGGACAACGGACTACCTTTCATAATGACAAGGCTACCATCCATCGGAGTAACAAAAATCTCGACAACAGACTACCATCCATAATGACATGGCTACCATCCATTGGAGTAACAGAAATCACAATGACAAACTACCTTCCATAATGACAAGACTACCATCCATTAGAATAACAAAAATCGGGACAACATACTACCTTTCATAATGACAAGGATACCATCCGTTGGAGTAACAAAAATATCAACAAGAGACTACCTTCCATAATGACAAGGCTACCATCCATTGGAGTAACAAAAATCTCGACAAAAGACTACCTTCCATATTGACAAGTCTACCATCCATTGAAGTAATAGAAATCACAAAGACAAACTACCTTCCATAATGACAAGACTACCAACCATTAGAGTAACAAAAATATAGACAACAGACTAGCTTCCATAATGACAAGGATACCATCCATTGGAGTAACAAAAATATCAACAAGAGACTACCTTCCATAAATGACAATGCTACCATCCATTGGAGTAACAAAAATCTCGACAAAAGACTACCTTCCATAATGACAAGGCTACCGTCAATTGGAGTAACAAAGATTTCGACAATATACTACCTTCCATAATGCCAAGGCTAACTTCCATTGGAGTATCAAAAATCACGACTTACTTTCCATAATGACAAGGCTACCATCCGTTGGAATAACAAAAATGTCGGCAATAGACTACCTTCCATAATGAAAAGGCTACCGTCCAATGGAGTAACAAAAATCTCGACAAAAGACTACCTTCCATAATTTACAAGGCTACCATCCATTGGAGTAACAAAAATATCAACAATAGACTACCTTCCATAATGACAAGGTTACCATCCATTGGAGTATAAAAATTTTGGACAACGGACTACCTTTTATAATGACAAGGCTACCATCCATCGGAGTAACAAAAATCTCGACAACAGACTACCATCCATAATGACATGGCTACCATCCATTGGAGTAACAGAAATCACAATGACAAACTACCTTCCATAATGACAAGACTACCATCCATTAGAATAACAAAAATCGGGACAACATACTACCTTTCATAATGACAAGGATACCATCCGTTGGAGTAACAAAAATATCAACAAGAGACTACCTTCCATAATGACAAGGCTACCATCCATTGGAGTAACAAAAATCTCGACAAAAGACTACCTTCCATATTGACAAGTCTACCATCCATTGAAGTAATAGAAATCACAAAGACAAACTACCTTCCATAATGACAAGACTACCAACCATTAGAGTAACAAAAATATAGACAACAGACTAGCTTCCATAATGACAAGGATACCATCCATTGGAGTAACAAAAATATCAACAAGAGACTACCTTCCATAAATGACAATGCTACCATCCATTGGAGTAACAAAAATCTCGACAAAAGACTACCTTCCATAATGACAAGGCTACCGTCAATTGGAGTAACAAAGATTTCGACAATATACTACCTTCCATAATGCCAAGGCTAACTTCCATTGGAGTATCAAAAATCACGACTTACTTTCCATAATGACAAGGCTACCATCCATTGGAATAACAAAAATGTCGGCAATAGACTACCTTCCATAATGAAAAGGCTACCGTCCAATGGAGTAACAAAAATCTCGACAAAAGACTACCTTCCATAATTTACAAGGCTACCATCCATTGGAGTAACAAAAATATCAACAATAGACTACCTTCCATAATGACAAGGTTACCATCCATTGGAGTATAAAATTTTTGGACAACGGACTACCTTTTATAATGACAAGGCTACCATCCATCGGAGTAACAAAAATCTCGACAACAGACTACCATCCATAATGACATGGCTACCATCCATTGGAGTAACAGAAATCACAATGACAAACTACCTTCCATAATGACAAGACTACCATCCATTAGAATAACAAAAATCGGGACAACATACTACCTTTCATAATGACAAGGATACCATCCGTTGGAGTAACAAAAATATCAACAAGAGACTACCTTCCATAATGACAAGGCTACCATCCATTGGAGTAACAAAACTCTCGACAAAAGACTACCTTCCATATTGACAAGTCTACCATCCATTGAAGTAATAGAAATCACAAAGACAAACTACCTTCCATAATGACAAGACTACCAACCATTAGAGTAACAAAAATATAGACAATAGACTAGCTTCCATAATGACAAGGATACCATCCATTGGAGTAATAAAAATATCAACAATACACTACCTTCCATAATGACAAGGTTACCATCCATTGGAGTATAAAAATTTTGGACAACGGACTACCTTTCATAATGACAAGGCTACCATCCATCGGAGTAACAAAAATCTCGACAACAGACTACCATCCATAATGACATGGCTACCATCCATTGGAGTAACAGAAATCACAATGACAAACTACCTTCCATAATGACAAGACTACCATCCATTAGAATAACAAAAATCGGGACAACATACTACCTTTCATAATGACAAGGATACCATCCGTTGGAGTAACAAAATTATCAACAAGAGACTACCTTCCATAATGACAAGGCTACCATCCATTGGAGTAACAAAATTCTCGACAAAAGACTACATTCCATATTGACAAGTCTACCATCCATTGAAGTAATAGAAATCACAAAGACAGACTACCTTCCATAATGACAAGACTACCAACCATTAGAGTAACAAAAATATAGACAACAGACTAACTTCCATAATGACAAGGATACCATCCATTGGAGTAACAAAAATATCAACAATACACTACCTTCCATAATGACAAGGTTACCATCCATTGGAGTATAAAAATTTTGGACAACGGACTACCTTTCATAATGACAAGGCTACCATCCATCGGAGTAACAAAAATCTCGACAACAGACTACCATCCATAATGACATGGCTACCATCCATTGGAGTAACACAAATCACAATGACAAACTACCTTCCATAATGACAAGACTACCATCCATTAGAATAACAAAAATCGGGACAACATACTCCCTCTTATAATGACAAGGATACTATCCGTTGGAGTAACAAAAATATCAACAAGAGACTACCTTCCATAATGACAAGGCTACCATCCATTGGAGTAACAAAAATCTCGACAAAAGTCTACCTTCCATATTGACAAGTCTACCATCCATTGAAGTAATAGAAATCACAAAGACATACTACCTTCCATAATGACAAGACTACCAACCATTAGAGTAACAAAAATATGGACAACAGACTACCTTCCATAATGACAAGGATACCATCCATTGGAGTAACAAAAATATCAACAATACACTACCTTCCATAAATGACAATGCTACCATCCATTGGAGTAACAAAAATCTCGACAAAAGACTACCTTCCATAATGACAAGGCTACCGTCAATTGGAGTAACAAAGATATCGACAATATACTACCTTCCATAATGCCAAGGCTAACTTCCATTGGAGTATCAAAAATCATGACTTACTTTCCATAATGACAAGGCTACCATCCATTGGAATAACAAAAATGTCGGCAATAGACTACCTTCCATAATGAAAAGGCTACCGTCCAATGGAGTAACAAAAATCTCGACAACAGACTACCTTCCATAATTTACAAGGCTACCATCCATTGGAGTAACAAAAATATCAACAATAGACTACCTTCCATAATGACAAGGTTACCATCCATTGGAGTATAAAAATTTTGGACAACGGACTACCTTTCATAATGACAAGGCTACCATCCATTGGAATAACAAAAATGTCGGCAATAGACTACCTTCCATAATGAAAAGGCTACCGTCCAATGGAGTAACAAAAATCTCGACAACAGACTACCTTCCATAATTTACAAGGCTACCATCCATTGGAGTAACAAAAATATCAACAATAGACTACCTTCCATAATGACAAGGTTACCATCCATTGGAGTATAAAAATTTTGGACAACGGACTACCTTTCATAATGACAAGGCTACCATCCATCGGAGTAACAAAAATCTCGACAACAGACTACCATCCATAATGACATGGCTACCATCCATTGGAGTAACAGAAATCACAATGACAAACTACCTTCCATAATGACAAGACTACCATCCATTAGAATAACAAAAATCGGGACAACATACTACCTTTCATAATGACAAGGATACCATCCGTTGGAGTAACAAAATTATCAACAAGAGACTACCTTCCATAATGACAAGGCTACCATCCATTGGAGTAACAAAATTCTCGACAAAAGACTACATTCCATATTGACAAGTCTACCATCCATTGAAGTAATAGAAATCACAAAGACAGACTACCTTCCATAATGACAAGACTACCAACCATTAGAGTAACAAAAATATAGACAACAGACTAACTTCCATAATGACAAGGATACCATCCATTGGAGTAACAAAAATATCAACAATACACTACCTTCCATAATGACAAGGTTACCATCCATTGGAGTATAAAAATTTTGGACAACGGACTACCTTTCATAATGACAAGGCTACCATCCATCGGAGTAACAAAAATCTCGACAACAGACTACCATCCATAATGACATGGCTACCATCCATTGGAGTAACACAAATCACAATGACAAACTACCTTCCATAATGACAAGACTACCATCCATTAGAATAACAAAAATCGGGACAACATACTCCCTCTTATAATGACAAGGATACTATCCGTTGGAGTAACAAAAATATCAACAAGAGACTACCTTCCATAATGACAAGGCTACCATCCATTGGAGTAACAAAAATCTCGACAAAAGTCTACCTTCCATATTGACAAGTCTACCATCCATTGAAGTAATAGAAATCACAAAGACATACTACCTTCCATAATGACAAGACTACCAACCATTAGAGTAACAAAAATATGGACAACAGACTACCTTCCATAATGACAAGGATACCATCCATTGGAGTAACAAAAATATCAACAATACACTACCTTCCATAAATGACAATGCTACCATCCATTGGAGTAACAAAAATCTCGACAAAAGACTACCTTCCATAATGACAAGGCTACCGTCAATTGGAGTAACAAAGATATCGACAATATACTACCTTCCATAATGCCAAGGCTAACTTCCATTGGAGTATCAAAAATCATGACTTACTTTCCATAATGACAAGGCTACCATCCATTGGAATAACAAAAATGTCGGCAATAGACTACCTTCCATAATGAAAAGGCTACCGTCCAATGGAGTAACAAAAATCTCGACAACAGACTACCTTCCATAATTTACAAGGCTACCATCCATTGGAGTAACAAAAATATCAACAATAGACTACCTTCCATAATGACAAGGTTACCATCCATTGGAGTATAAAAATTTTGGACAACGGACTACCTTTCATAATGACAAGGCTACCATCCATCGGAGTAACAAAAATCTCGACAACAGACTACCATCCATAATGACATGGCTACCATCCATTGGAGTAACACAAATCACAATGACAAACTACCTTCCATAATGACAAGACTACCATCCATTAGAATAACAAAAAATCGGGACAACATACTCCCTCTTATAATGACAAGGATACCATCCGTTGGAGTAACAAAAATATCAACAAGAGACTACCTTCCATAATGACAAGGCTACCATCCATTGGAGTAACAAAAATCTCGACAAAAGACTACCTTCCATATTGACAAGTCTACCATCCATTGAAGTAATAGAAATCACAAAGACATACTACCTTCCATAATGACAAGACTACCAACCATTAGAGTAACAAAAATATGGACAACAGACTACCTTCCATAATGACAAGGATACCATCCATTGGAGTAACAAAAATATCAACAAGAGACTACCTTCCATAAATGACAATGCTACCATCCATTGGAGTAACAAAAATCTCGACAAAAGACTACCTTCCATAATGACAAGGCTACCGTCAATTGGAATAACAAAGATATCGACAATATACTACCTTCCATAATGCCAAGGCTAACTTCCATTGGAGTATCAAAAATCATGACTTACTTTCCATAATGACAAGGCTACCATCCATTGGAATAACAAAAATGTCGGCAATAGACTACCTTCCATAATGAAAAGGCTACCGTCCAATGGAGTAACAAAAATCTCGACAACAGACTACCTTCCATAATTTACAAGGCTACCATCCATTGGAGTAACAAAAATATCAACAATAGACTACCTTCCATAATGACAAGGTTACCATCCATTGGAGTATAAAAATTTTGGACAACGGACTACCTTTCATAATGACAAGGCTACCATCCATCGGAGTAACAAAAATCTCGACAACAGACTACCATCCATAATGACATGGCTACCATCCATTGGAGTAACAGAAATCACAATGACAAACTACCTTCCATAATGACAAGACTACCATCCATTAGAATAACAAAAATCGGGACAACATACTACCTTTCATAATGACAAGGATACCATCCGTTGGAGTAACAAAAATATCAACAAGAGACTACCTTCCATAATGACAAGGCTACCATCCATTGGAGTAACAAAAATCTCGACAAAAGACTACCTTCCATATTGACAAGTCTACCATCCATTGAAGTAATAGAAATCACAAAGACAGACTACCTTCCATAATGACAAGACTACCAACCATTAGAGTAACAAAAATATAGACAACAGACTAGCTTCCATAATGACAAGGATACCATCCATTGGAGCAACAAAAATATCAATAAGAGACTACCTTCCATAAATGACAATGCTACCATCCATTGGAGTAACAAAATTCTCGACAAAAGACTACCTTCCATAATGACAAGGCTACCGTCAATTGGAGTAACAAAGATATCGAAAACATACTACCTTATATAATGACAAGGTTACCATCCATTGGAGTATAAAAATTTTGGACAACGGACTACCTTTCATAATGACAAGGCTACCATCCATCGGAGTAACAAAAATCTCGACAACAGACTACCATCCATAATGACATGGCTACCATCCATTGGAGTAACAGAAATCACAATGACAAACTACCTTCCATAATGACAAGACTACCATCCATTAGAATAACAAAAATCGGGACAACATACTACCTTTCATAATGACAAGGATACCATCCGTTTGAGTAACAAAAATATCAACAAGAGACTATATTCCATAATGACAGGGCTACCATACATTGGAGTAACAAAAATCTCGACAAAAGACTACCTTCCATATTGACAAGTCTACCATCCATTGAAGTAATAGAAATCACAAAGACAGACTACCTTCCATAATGACAAGACTACCAACCATTAGAGTAACAAAAATATAGACAACAGACTACCTTCCATAATGACAAGGATACCATCCATTGGAGTAACAAAAATATCAACAAGAGACTACCTTCCATAAATGACAATGCTACCATCCATTGGAGTAACAAAATTCTCGACAAAAGACTACCTTCCATAATGACAAGGCTACCGTCAATTGGAGTAACAAAGATATCGAAAACATACTACCTACCATTATGCCAAGGCTAACTTCCATTGGAGTAACAAAAATCACGACTATAGACTACTTTCCATAATGACAAGGCTACCATCCATTGGAATAAAAAAAATCTTGGCAACAAACTACCTTCCATAATGACAAGGCTACCGTCCATTGGAGTAACAAAAATTTGGACAACAGACTACCTTCCATATTTACAAGGCTACCATCCATTGGAGTAACAAAAATATCAACAATAGACTACCTTCCATGATGACAAGGATACCATCCATTGGAGAATAAAATTTTTGGACAACAGACTACCTTCCATTATGACAAGGCTACCATCCAATGGAGTAACAAAAATCTCGACAACAGACTACCTTCCATAATGACAAGGCTACCATCCATTGGAATAACAAAAATCTTGACAACAGACCACTTTCCATAATTACAAGGCTAGCATCCATTGGAGTAACAAAAATATCAACAATAGACTACCTTCCATAATTACAAGGTTACCGTCCATTGGAGTATAAAAATTTTGGACAACAGACTACCTTCCATAATGACAAGGCTACCGTCCAATGGAGTAACAAAAATTTCGAAAACAAACTACCTTTCATAATGACAAGGCTTCCATCCATTAGAGTAACAAAAATCTGGACAACAAACTACCTTCCATATTTACAAGGCTACCATCAATTGGAGTAACAAAAATATCAACAATAGACTACCTTCCATAATGACAAGGTTACCATCCATTGGAGTATAAAAATTTTGGACAACGGACTACCTTCCATAATGACAAGGCTACCATCCATTGGAGTAACAAAAATCTCGACAATAGACTACCTTCCATAGTGACAAGGCTACCATCCATTGGAGTAACAGAAATCACAACGACAGACTACCTTCCATAATGACAAGACTACCATCGATTAGAGTAACAAAAATCGGGGTAACATACTACCTTTTATAATGACAAGGATACCATCCATTGGAGTAACAAAAATATCAACAAGAGACTACCTTCCATAATGACAAGGCTATCAGTCATTGGAGTAACAAAAATGTCGACAAAAGACTACCTTCCATATTGACAAGTCTACCATCCATTGGAGTAACAGAAATCACAACGACAGACTACCTTCAATAATGACAAGACTACCAACCATTAGAATAACAAAAATATGGACAACATACTACGTTTCATAATGACAAGGATACCATCCATTGGAGTAATAAAAATATCAACAAGAGACTACCTTGCATAAATGACAATGCTACCATCCATTGGAGTAATAAAAATCTCGACAAAAGACTACCTTCCATAATGCCAAGGCTACCATCCATTGGAGTAACAAAGATATCGAAAACATACTACCTTCCATAATGCCAAGGCTAACTTCCATTGGAGTATCAAAATTCACGACTATACACTACTTTCCATAATGACAAGGCTACCATCCATTGGAATAAAAAAAATCTCGGCAACAGACTACCTTCCATAATGACAAGGCTACCGTCCAATGGAGTAACAAAAATCTCGACAACAGACTACCTTCCATAATGACAAGGCTTCCATCCATTAGAATAACAAAAATCTGGACAACAGACTACCTTCCATATTTACAAGGCTACCATCCATTGGAGTAACAAAAATATCAACAATAGACTACCTTCCATGATGACAAGGATACCATCCATTGGAGTATCAAAAATCATGACTATAGACTAATTTCCATAATGACAAGGCTACCATCCATTAGAATTACAAAAATCTCGGCAGCAGACTACCTTCCCTAATGACAAGGCTACCGTCCAATGGAGTAACAAAAATCTCGACAACAGACTACCTTCCATAATGACAAGGCTACCATCCATTGGAATAACAAAAATCTCGACAACAGACTACTTTCCATAATTACAAGGCTACCATCCATTGGAGTAATAAAGATTTTGACAATATACTACTTTTCATAATGACAAGGCTACTATCCATTAGAGTAACGAAAATCTCGACAACAGACTACCTTCCATAAGGATAACGCTACCATCCATTGGAATAACAAATATCTCGACAATAGACTACCTTACATAATGACAAGGCTACCATCCAATGGAGTAACAAAAATCTCGACAACAGACTACCTTCCACAATCACAAGGTTACCATCCATTGGAGTAACAAAAATATCGACAATAGACTACCTTCCATAATGACAAGGGTACAATCCATTGGAGTAACAATAATATCGACAACAGACTACCTTCCATCAAGACAAGTCTACCATCCATTGGAATACAAAAAATCTCGACAACACACTACCTTCCATAATGACAAGGGTACAATCCAATGGAGTAACAAAAATCTCGACAACAGACTACCTTCCATAATGACAAGTCTACCATCCATTGGAGTAACAAAAATATCAATAATAGACTACCTTCCGTAATGACAAGGTTAACATCCATTGGAGTATAAAAATTTTGGACAACAGACTACCTTCCATAATGACAAGGCTACCATCCATTGGAGTAAAAATAATCTCGACAACAGACTACCTTCCATAATGACAAGGCTACCATCCATTGGAATAACAAAAATCTCGACAACAGACCACTTTCCATAATTACAAGGCTAGCATCCATTGGAGTAATAAAGATTTTGACAATATACTACCTTCCATAATGACAAGGCTACTATCCATTGGAGTAACGAAAATCTCGACAACAAACTACCTTCCATAATGATAACGCTACCATCCATTGGAATAACAAATTTCTCGACAACAGACTACCTTCCATAATCACAAGGTTACCATCCATTGGAGTAACAAAAATATCGACAATAGACTACCTTCCATAATGACAAGGGTACAATCCATTGGAGTAACAATAATATCGACAACAGACTACATTCCATAATAACAAGTCTACCATCCATTGGAATAAAAAAAATCTCGACAACACACTACCTTCCATAAGGGCAAGGCTACAATCCAATGGAGTAACAAAAATCTCGACAATAGACTACCTTCTATAATGACAAGTCTACCATCCATTTTAGTAACAAAAATATCAACAATAGACTACCTTCCATAATGACAAGGTTAACAACCATTGGAGTATAATAATTTTGGACAACAGACTACCTTCCATAATGACAAGGCTACCATCCATTGGAGTAACAAAAATCTCGACAACAGACTACCTTCCATAATGACAAGGCTTCCATCCATTAGAATAACAAAAATCTGGACAACAGACTACCTTCCATATTTACAAGGCTACCATCCATTGGAGTAACAAAAATATCAACAATAGACTACCTTCCATGATGACAAGGATACCATCCATTGGAGTATCAAAAATCATGACTATAGACTAATTTCCATAATGACAAGGCTACCATCCATTAGAATTACAAAAATCTCGGCAGCAGACTACCTTCCCTAATGACAAGGCTACCGTCCAATGGAGTAACAAAAATCTCGACAACAGACTACCTTCCATAATGACAAGGCTACCATCCATTGGAATAACAAAAATCTCGACAACAGACTACTTTCCATAATTACAAGGCTACCATCCATTGGAGTAATAAAGATTTTGACAATATACTACTTTTCATAATGACAAGGCTACTATCCATTAGAGTAACGAAAATCTCGACAACAGACTACCTTCCATAATGATAACGCTACCATCCATTGGAATAACAAATATCTCGACAATAGACTACCTTACATAATGACAAGGCTACCATCCAATGGAGTAACAAAAATCTCGACAACAGACTACCTTCCACAATCACAAGGTTACCATCCATTGGAGTAACAAAAATATCGACAATAGACTACCTTCCATAATGACAAGGGTACAATCCATTGGAGTAACAATAATATCGACAACAGACTACCTTCCATCAAGACAAGTCTACCATCCATTGGAATACAAAAAATCTCGACAACACACTACCTTCCATAATGACAAGGCTACAATCCAATGGAGTAACAAAAATCTCGACAACAGACTACCTTCCATAATGACAAGTCTACCATCCATTGGAGTAACAAAAATATCAATAATAGACTACCTTCCGTAATGACAAGGTTAACATCCATTGGAGTATAAAAATTTTGGACAACAGACTACCTTCCATAATGACAAGGCTACCATCCATTGGAGTAAAAATAATCTCGACAACAGACTACCTTCCATAATGACAAGGCTACCATCCATTGGAATAACAAAAATCTCGACAACAGACCACTTTCCATAATTACAAGGCTAGCATCCATTGGAGTAATAAAGATTTTGACAATATACTACCTTCCATAATGACAAGGCTACTATCCATTGGAGTAACGAAAATCTTGACAACAAACTACCTTCCATAATGATAACGCTACCATCCATTGGAATAACAAATTTCTCGACAACAGACTACCTTCCATAATCACAAGGTTACCATCCATTGGAGTAACAAAAATATCGACAATAGACTACCTTCCATAATGACAAGGGTACAATCCATTGGAGTAACAATAATATCGACAACAGACTACATTCCATAATAACAAGTCTACCATCCATTGGAATAAAAAAAATCTCGACAACACACTACCTTCCATAAGGACAAGGCTACAATCCAATGGAGTAACAAAAATCTCGACAACAGACTACCTTCTATAATGACAAGTCTACCATCCATTTTAGTAACAAAAATATCAACAATAGACTACCTTCCATAATGACAAGGTTAACAACCATTGGAGTATAATAATTTTGGACAACAGACTACCTTCCATAATGACAAGGCTACCATCCATTGGAGTAACAAAAATCTCGACAACAGACTACCTTCCATAATGACAAGGCTACCATCCATTGGAATAACAAAAATCTCAACAACATACTACCTTCCATAATTTCAAGGCTACCATCCATTGGAGTAATAAAGATATTGACAATATACTACCTTCCATAATGACAAGGCTACTATCCATTGGAGTAACGAAAATCTCGACAACAGACTACCTTCCATAATGATAATGCTACCATCCATTGGAATAACAAATATCTCGAAAATAGACTACCTTACATAATGACAAGGCTACAATCCAATGGAGTAACAAAAATCTCGACAACAGACTACCTTCCATAATGACAAGTCTACACACCATTGGAGTAACAGAAATCACAACGACATACTACCTTCCATAATGACAAGACTACCAACCATTAGAGTAAGAAAAATATGGACAACATACTACCTTCCATAATGACAAGGATACCATCCATTGGAGTAACAAAAATATCAACAAGAGACTACCTTCCATAAATGACAAGGCAACCATCCATTGGAGTAACAAAAATCTCGACAACAGACTACCTTCCATAATGACAAGTCTACCATCCATTGGAGTAACAAAAATCACAACGACAGACTACCTTCCATAATGACAAGACTACCAACCATTAGAGTAAGAAAAATATGGACAACAGACTACCTTCCATAATGACAAGGATACCATCCATTGGAGTAACAAAAATATCAATAAGAGACTACCTTCCATAAATGACAAGGCAACCATCCATTGGAGTAACAAAAATCTCGACAAAAGACTACCTTCAATAATGACAAGGGTACCATCCATTGGAGTAACAAAGATATCAACAACATACTACATTCCATAATGCCAAGGCTAACATCCATTGGAGTATCAAAAATCACGACTTACTTTCCATAATGACAAGGGGTACCATCCATTGGAATAACAAAAATCTCAGCAACAAACTACCTTCCATAATGACAAGGCTACCGTCCAATGGAGTAACAAAAATATCAACAATAGACTACCTTCCATAATGACAAGGTTACCATCCATTGGAGTATAAAAATTTTGGACAACGGACTACCTTCCATAATGACAAGGCTACCATCCATTGGAGTAACAAAAATCTCGACAACAGACTACCATCCATAATGACATGGATACCATCCATTGGAGTAACAAAAATCACAACCACAGACTATCTTCCATAATGACAAGACTACCATCCATTAGAGTAACAAAAATCGGGACAACAGACTACCTTTCATAATGACAAGGATACCATCCATTGGAGTAACAAAAATATCAACAAGAGACTACCTTCCATAATGACAAGGCTACCATCCATTGGAGTAACAAAAATCTCGAAAAAAGACTACCTTCCATATTGACAAGTCTACCATCCATTGGAGTAACAGAAATCACAACGACAGACTACCTTCCATAATGACAAGACTAACTACCATTAGAGTAACAAAAATACAGACAACATACTACCTTCCATAATGACAAGGATACCATCCATTAGAGTAACAAAAATATCAACAAGAGACTACCTTCCATAAATGACAAGTCTACCATCCATTGGAGTAACAAAAATCTCGACAAAAGACTACCTTCCATAATGACAAGGCTACCATCCATTGGAGTAACAAAGATATCGACAACATACTACCTTCCATAATGCCAAGGCTAACTTCCATTGGAGTATCAAAAATCAAGACTATAGACTACATTCCATAATGACAAGGCTACCATCCATTGGAATAACAAAAATCTCGGCAACAGACTACCTTCCATAATGACAAGGCTACCGTCCAATGGAGTAACAAAAATCTCGACAATAGACTACATTCCATAATGACAAGGCTTTCATCCATTAGAGTAACAAAAATATGGACAACAGACTACCTTTCATATTTACAAGTCAACCATCCATTGGAGTAACAAAAATATCAACAATAGACTACCTTCCATAATGACAAGGTTACCATCCATTGGAGTATAAAAATTTTGGACAACGTACTACCTTCCATAATGAAAAGGCTACCATCCATTAGAGTAACAAAAATCTCGACAACAAACTACCTTCCATAATGACAAGGCTACCATCCATTGGAGTAACAGAAATCACAACGACATACTAGCTTTCATAATGACAAGACTACCAAGCATTAGAGTAACAAAAATATGGACAACAGACTACCTTCCATAATGACAAGGATACCATCCATTGGAGTAACAAAAATATCAACAAGAGACAACCTTCCATATATGACAAGGCTACCATCCATTGGAGTAACAAAAATCTCGACAAAAGACTACCTTCCATAATGACAAGGGTACCATCCATTGGAGTAACAAAGATATCAACAACATACTACCTTCCATAATGCCAAGGCTAACTTCCATTGGAGTATCAAAAATCACGACTTACTTTCCATAATGACAAGGCTACCATCCATTGGAATAACAAAAATCTCAGCAACAGACTAACTTCCATAATGACAAGGCTACCGTCCATTAGAGTAACAAAAATTTGGACAATAGACTACCTTCCATATTTACAAGGCTACCATCCATTGGAGTAACAAAAATATCAACAATAGACTACCTTCCATAATGACAAGGTTACCATCCATTGGGGTATAAAAATTTTGGACAACGGACTACCTTCCATAATGACAAGGCTACCATCCATTGGAGTAACAAAAATCTCGACAACAGACTACCATCCATAATGACATGGCTACCATCCATTGGAGTAACAGAAATCACAATGACAGACTACCTTCCATAATGACAAGACTACCATCCATTTGAGTAACAAAAATCGGGACAACAAACTACTTTTCATAATGACAAGGATACCATCCATTGGAGTAACAAAAATCTCGACAAAAGACTACCTTCCATATTGACAAGTCTACCATCCATTGAAGTAACATAAATCACAACGACAGACTACCTTCCATAACGACAAGACTACCAACCATTAGAGTAACAAAAATATGGACAACAGACTACCTTCCATAATGACAAGGATACCATCCATTGGAGTAACAAAAATATCAACAAGAGACTACCTTCCATAAATGACAAGGCTACCATCCATTGGAGTAACAAAAATCTCGACAAAAGACTACCTTCCATAATGACAAGGCTACCATCAATTGGAGTAACAAAGATATCGACAATATACTACCCTCTATAATGCCAAGGCTATCTTCCATTGGATTATCAAAAATCATGACTATAGACTACTTTCCATAATAACAATGCTACCATCCATTGGAATAACAAAAATCTCGGCAGCAGACTACCTTCCCTAATGACAAGGCTACCGTCCAATGGAGTAACAAAAATCTCGACAACAAACTACCTTCCATAATGACAAGGCTACCATCCATTGGAATAACAAAAATCTCGACAACAGACTACTTTCCATAATTACAAGGCTACCATCCATTGGAGTAATAAAGATTTTGACAATATACTACCTTCCATAATGACAAGGCTACTATCCATTGGAGTAACAAAAATCTTGACAACAGACTACCTTCCATAATGACAAGTCTACCATCCATTAGAGTAACAGAAATCACAACGAAAGACTACCTTCCATAATGACAAGACTACCAAACATTAGAGTAACAAAAATATGGACAACAAACTACCTTCCATAATGACAAGGATACCATCCATTGGAGTAACAAAAATATCAACAAGAGAGAACCTTCCATATATGACAAGGCTACCATCCATTGGAGTAACAAAAATCTCGACAAAAGACTACCTTCCATAATGACAAGGGTACAATCCATTGGAGTAACAAAGATATCAACAACATACTACCTTCCATAATTCCAAGGCTAACTTCCATTGGAGTATCAAAAATCACGACTTACTTTCCATAATGACAAGGCTACCATCCATTGGAATAACAAAAATCTCAGCAACAGACTAACTTCCATAATGACAAGGCTACCGTCCATTAGAGTAACAAAAATTTGGACAATAGACTACCTTCCATATTTACAACGCTACCATCCATTGGAGTAACAAAAATATCAACAATAGACTACCTTCCATAATGACAAGGTTACCATCCATTGGGGTATAAAAATTTTGGAAAACGGACTACCTTCCATAATGACAAGGCTACCATCCATTGGAGTAACAAAAATCTCGACAATAGACTACCATCCATAATGACATGGCTACCATCCATTGGAGTAACAGAAATCACAATGACAGACTACCTTCCATAATGACAAGACTACCATCCATTAGAGTAACAAAAATCGGGACAACAGACTACTTTTCATAATGACAAGGATACCATCCATTGGAGTAACAAAAATCTCGACAAAAGACTACCTTCCATATTGACAAGTCTACCATCCAATGAAGTAACATAAATCACAACGACAGACTACCTTCCATAATGACAAGACTACCAACCATTAGAGTAACAAAAATATGGACAACAGACTACCTTCCATAATGACAAGGATACCATCCATTGGAGTAACAAAAATATCAACAAGAGACTACCTTCCATAAATGACAAGGCTACCATCCATTGGAGTAACAAAAATCTCGACAAAAGACTACCTTCCATAATGACAAGGCTACCATCAATTGGAGTAACAAAGATATCGACAATATACTACCCTCCATAATGCCAAGGCTAACTTCCATTGGATTATCAAAAATCACGACTATAGACTAATTTCCATAATAACAATGCTACCATCCATTGGAATAACAAAAATCTCGGCAGCAGACTACCTTCCCTAATTACAAGGCTACCGTCCAATGGAGTAACAAAAATCTCGACAACAAACTACCTTCCATAATGACAAGGCTACCATCCATTGGAATAACAAAAATCTCGACAACAGACTACTTTCCATAATTACAAGGCTACCATCCATTGGAGTAATAAAGATTTTGACAATATACTACCTTCCATAATGACAAGGCTACTATCCATTGGAGTAACAAAAATCTCGACAACAGACTACCTTCCATAATGACAAGTCTACCATCCATTAGAGTAACAGAAATCACAACGAAAGACTACCTTCCATAATGACAAGACTACCAACCATTAGAGTAACAAAAATATGGACAACAGACTACCTTCCATAATGACAAGGATACCATCCATTGGAGTAACAAAAATATCAACAAGAGACAACCTTCCATATATGACAAGGCTACCATCCATTGGAGTAACAAAAATCTCGACAAAAGACTACCTTCCATAATGACAAGGGTACCATCCATTGGAGTAACAAAGATATCAACAACATACTACCTTCCATAATTCCAAGGATAACTTCCATTGGAGTATCAAAAATCACGACTTACTTTCCATAATGACAAGGCTACCATCCATTGGAATAACAAAAATCTCAGCAACAGACTAACTTCCATAATGACAAGGCTACCGTCCATTAGAGTAACAAAAATTTGGACAATAGACTACCTTCCATATTTACAAGGCTACCATCCATTGGAGTAACAAAAATATCAACAATAGACTACCTTCCATAATGACAAGGTTACCATCCATTAGGGTATAAAAATTTTGGACAACGGACTACCTTCCATAATGACAAGGCTACCATCCATTGGAGTAACAAAAATCTCGACAACAGACTACCATCCATAATGACATGGCTACCATCCATTGGAGTAACAGAAATCACAATGACAAACTACCTTCCATAATGAGAAGACTACCATCCATTAGAGTAACAAAAATCGGGACAACAGACTACTTTTCATAATGACAAGGATACCATCCATTGGAGTAACAAAATTCTCGACAAAAGACTACCTTCCATATTGACAAGTCTACCATCCATTAAAGTAACATAAATCACAATGACAGACTACCTTCCATAATGACAAGACTACCAACCATTAGAGTAACAAAAATATGGACAACAGACTACCTTCCATAATGACAAGGATACCATCCATTGGAGTAACAAAAATATCAACAAGAGACTACCTTCCATAAATGACAAGGCTACCATCCATTGGAGTAACAAAAATCTCGACAAAAGACTACCTTCCATAATGACAAGGCTACCATCAATTGGAGTAACAATGATATCGACAATATACTACCCTCCATAATTCCAAGGCTAACTTCCATTGGATTATCAAAAATCACGACTATAGACTACTTTCCATAATAACAATGCTACCATCCATTGGAATAACAAAAATCTCGGCAGCAGACTACCTTCCCCAATGACAAGGCTACCGTCCAATGGAGTAACAAAAATCTCGACAACAAACTACCTTCCATAATGACAAGGCTACCATCCATTGGAATAACAAAAATCTCGACAACAGACTACTTTCCATAATTACAAGGCTACCATCCATTGGAGTAATAAAGATTTTGACAATATACTACCTTCCATAATGACAAGGCTACTATCCATTGGAGTAACAAAAATCTCGACAACAGACTACCTTCCATAATGACAAGTCTACCATCCATTAGAGTAACAGAAATCACAACGAAAGACTACCTTCCATAATGACAAGACTACCATCCATTAGAGTAACAAAAATATGGACAACAGACTACCTTCCATAATGACAAGGATACCATCCATTGGAGTAACAAAAATATCAACAAGAGACAACCTTCCATATATGACAAGGCTACCATCCATTGGAGTAACAAAAATCTCGACAAAAGACTACCTTCTATAATGACAAGGGTACCATCCATTGGAGTAACAAAGATATCAAGAACATACTACCTTCCATAATGCCAAGGCTAACTTCCATTGGAGTATCAAAAATCACGACTTACTTTCCATAATGACAAGGCTACCATCCATTGGAATAACAAAAATCTCAGCAACAAACTAACTTCCATAATGACAAGGCTACCGTCCATTAGAGTAACAAAATTTTTGACAATAGACTACCTTCCATATTTACAAGGATACCATCCATTGGAGTAACAAAAATATCAACAATAGACTACCTTCCATAATGACAAGGTTACCATCCATTGGGGTATAAAAATTTTGGACAACGGACTACCTTCCATAATGACAAGGCTACCATCCATTGGAGTAACAAAAATCTCGACAACAGACTACCATCCATAATGACATGGCTACCATCCATTGGAGTAACAGAAATCACAATGACAGACTACCTTCCATAATGACAAGACTACCATCCATTAGAGTAACAAAAATCGGGACAACAGACTACTTTTCATAATGACAAGGATACCATCCATTGGAGTAACAAAAATCTCGACAAAAGACTACCTTCCATATTGACAAGTCTACCATCCATTGAAGTAACATAAATCACAACGACAGACTACCTTCCATAATGACAAGACTACCAACCATTAGAGTAACAAAAATATGGACAACAGACTACCTTCCATAATGACAAGGATACCATCCATTGGAGTAACAAAAATATGAACAAGAGACTACCTTCCATAAATTACAAGGCTACCATCCATTGGAGTAACAAAAATCTCGACAAAAGACTACCTTCCATAATGACAAGGCTACCATCAATTGGAGTAACAAAGATATCGACAATATACTACCCTCCATAATGCCAAGGCTAACTTCCATTGGATTATCAAAAATCACGACTATAGACTACTTTCCATAATAACAATGCTACCATCCATTGGAATAACAAAAATCTCGGCAGCAGACTACCTTCCCTAATGACAAGGCTACCGTCCAATGGAGTAACAAAAATCTCGACAACAAACTACCTTCCATAATGACAAGGCTACCATCCATTGGAATAACAAAAATCTCGACAACAGACTACTTTCCATAATTACAAGGCTACCATCCATTGGAGTAATAAAGATTTTGACAATATACTACCTTCCATAATGACAAGGCTACTATCCATTGGAGTAACAAAAATCTCGACAACAGACTACCTTCCATAATGACAAGTGTACCATCCATTAGAGTAACAGAAATCACAACGAAAGACTACCTTCCATAATGACAAGACTACCAACCATTAGAGTAAGAAAAATATGGACAACAGACTACCTTCCATAATGACAAGGATACCATCCATTGGAGTAACAAAAATATCAACAAGAGACTACCTTCCATATATGACAAGGCTACCATCCATTGGAGTAACAAAAATCTCGACAAAAGACTACCTTCCATAATGACAAGGGTACCATCCATTGGAGTAACAAAGATATCAACAACATACTACCTTCCATAATGCCAAGGCTAACTTCCATTGGAGTATCAAAAATCACGACTTACTTTCCATAATGACAAGGCTACCAACCATTGGAATATCAAAAATCTCGGCAACAGACTAACTTCCATAATGACAAGGCTACCGTCCAATGGAGTAACCAAAATTTCGACAACAAACGACCTTTCATAATGACAAGGCTTCCATCCATTAGAGTAACAAAAATCTGGACAACAGACTACCTTCCATATTTACAAGGGTGCCATTCAATGGAGTAACAAAAATATCAACAATAGACTACCTTCCATAATGACAAGGTTACCGTCCATTGGGGTATAAAAATTTTGAACAACGGACTACCTTCCATAATGACAATGCTACCATCCATTGGAGTAACAAAAATCTTGACAACAGACTACCATCCATAATGACATGGCTACCATCCATTGGAGTAACAGAAATCACAACGACAGACTATCTTCCATAATGACAAGACTACAATCCATTAGAGTAACAAAAATTGGGACAACAAACTACTTTTCATAATGACAAGGATACCATCCATTGGAGTAACAAAAATATCAACAAGAGACTACCTTCCATAATGACAAGGCTACCATCCATTGGAGTAACAAAAATCTCGACAAAAGACTACCTTCCATATTGACAAGTCTACCATCCATTGAAGTAACAGAAATCACAACGACAGACTACCTTCCATAATGACAAGACTAACAACCATTAGAGTAACAAAAATACAGACAACAGACTACCTTCCATAATGACAAGGATACCATCCATTGGAGTAACAAAAATATCAACAAGAGACTACCTTCCATAAATGACAAGTCTACCATCCATTGGAGTAACAAAAACATGAATAACAGACCACCTTCCATAATGACAAGGCTACCATCCATTGGAGTAATAGAAATCACAACGACATACTACCTTCCATAATGACAAGACTAACATCCAATAGAGTAACAAAAATCGGGACAACAGACTACCTTTCATAATGACAAGGATACCATCCATTGGAGTAAAAAATATATCAACAAGAGACTACCTTCCATAATGACAACGCTATCATCCATTAGAGTAACAAAAATCTCGACAAAACACTACCTTCCATATTGACAAGTCTACCATCCATTGGAGTAATAGAAATCACAACTACAGACTACCTTCTATAATGACAAGACTACCAACCATTAGAGTAACAAAAATATGGACAACAAACTACCTTCCATAATGACAAGGCTACCATGTATTGGAGTAACAAAAATCTCGACAAAAGACTACCTTATATAATGACAAGGCTACCATCCATTGGAGTAACAAAGATATCGACAACATACTACCTTCCATAATGACAAGGCTACCATCCTTTGGAGTAACTAAAATCTCGACAACAGACTACCTTCCATAATGATAATGCTACCATCCTTTGGAATAACAAATATCTCGACAATAGACTACCTTTCATAATGACAAGGCTACCATCCAATGGAGTAACAAAAATATCGACATTAGACTACCATCCATAATGACAAGGTTACCATCCATTGGAGTAACAAAAATATCGACAACAGACTACCTTCCATAATGACAAGTCTAGCATCCATTGGAATAAAAATAATCTCGACAACACACTACCTTCCATAATGACAAGGCTACAATCCAATGGAATAAAAAAAGTCTCGACACCACACTACCTTCCATAATGACAAGGCTACAATCCAATGGAGTAACAAAAATCTCGACAACAGACTACCTTCCATAACGACAAGTCTACCTTCCATTGGAGTAACAAAAATCTGCACAACGGACTACCTTCGATAATGACAAGGCTACCATCCATTAGAGTAATAGAAATCACAACAACAGACTACCTTCCATAATGACAAGACTACCATCCATTTGAGTAACAAAAATAAGGACAACAGACTACCTTCCATAATGACAAGGATACCATCCATTGGAGTAACAAAAATCAGGACAACAGACTACCTTTCATAATGATAAGGATACTATCCATTGGAGTAACAGAAATATCAACAAGAGACTACTTTCCATAATGACAAGTCTACCATCCATTGGAATAAAAAAAATCACGACAACACACTGCCTTCCATAATGACAAGGCTACAATCCAATGGAGTAACAAAAATCTCGACAATAGACTACCTTCCATAACGACAAGGCTACCATCCATTGGAGTAACAGAAATCACAACAACAGACTACCTTCCATAATGACAAGACTAACATCCAATAGAGTAACAAAAATTGGGACAACAGACTACCTTTCATAATGACAAGGATACCATCCATTGGAGTAACAAAAATATCAACAAGAGACTACCTTCCATAATGACAAGGCTATCATCCATTGGAATAACAAAAATCTCGACAAAAGACTACCTTCCATAATGACAAGTCTACCATCCATTGGAGTACAGAAATCACAACGACAAACTACCTTCCATAATGATAAGACTACCAACCATTAGAGTAACAAAAATATGGACAACAGACTACCTTCCATAATGAGAAGGCTACCATCCATTGGAGTAACAAAAATCTCGACAAAAGACTACCTTCCATAATGACAAGGCTACCATCCATTGGAGTAACAAAGATATCGACAACATACTACCTTCCATAATGACAAGGCTACCATCCATTGGAGTAACTAAAATCTCGACAACAGACTACATTCCATAATGATAACGCTACCATCCATTGGAATAACAAATATCTCGACAATAGACTACCTTCCATAATGACAAGGCTACCATCCAATGGAGTAACAAAAATATCGAAATTAGACTACCTTCCATAATGACAAGGATACCATCCATTGGAGTAACAAAAATATCGACAACAGACTACCTTCCATAATGACAAGGCTTTCATCCATTAGAGTAACAAAAATATGGACAACAGACTACCTTCCATAATGACAAGTCTACCATCCATTGGAATAACAAAAATCTCGACAACACACTACCTTCGATAATGACAAGGCTACAATCCAATGGAGTAACAAAAATCTCTACAATAGACTACCTTCCATAATGACAAGTCTACCATCCATTGGAGTAACAAAAATATGAACAACGGACTACCTTCGATAATGACAAGGCTACCATCCATTGGAGTAACAAAAATCACAACAACAGACTACCTTCCATAATGACAAGGATACCATCCATTAGAGTAACAAAAATCTCGACAAAAGACTACCTTCCATATTGACAAGGCTAACATCCATTGGAGTAACAAAGATATTGACAACATACTACCTTCCATAATGACAAGGCTACCATCCATTGGAGTAACTAAAATATCGACAACAGACTACCTTCCATAATGATAACGCTTCCATCCATTGGAATAACAAATATCTCAACAATAGACGAACTTCCATAATGACAAGGCTACCATCCCATGGAGTAACAAAAATATCGACAATAGACTACCTTCCATAATGACAAGGGTACCATCCATTGGAGTAACAAAAATATCGATAACAGACTACCTTCCATAATGACAAGGGTTCCATCCATTAGAGTAACAAAAATCTAGACAACAGAATACCTTCCATAATGACAAGTCTACCATCCATTAGAATAAAAAAAATCTCGACAACACACTACCTTCCATAATGACAAGGCTACAATCCAATGGAGTAACAAAAATCTCGACAACAAACTACCTTCCATAACGACAAGTCTACCATCCATTGGAGTAACAAAAATCTGCACAACAGACTACCTTCGATAATGACAAGGCTAACATCCATTGGAGTAATAGAAATCACAACAACAGACTACCTTCCATAATGACAAGACTACCATCCATTAGAGTAACAAAAATATGGACAACAGACTACCTTCCATAATGACAAGGATACCTTCCATTGGAGTAACAAAAATCGGGACAACAGACTACCTTTCATAATGACATGGATATCATCCATTGGAGTAACAAAAATATCAACAAGAGACTACCTTCCATAATGAAAGGGCTATCATCCATTGGAGTAACAAAAATCTCGACAAAAGACTACCTTCCGTATTGACAAGTCTACCATCCATTGGAGTAACAGAAATCACAACGACAGACTACCTTCCATATTGACAAGTCTACCAACCATTAGAGTAACAAAAATATGGACAACAGACTACCTTCCATAATGACAAGGCTACCATCCATTGGAGTAACAAAAATCTCGACAAAAGACTACCTTCCATAATGACAAGGCTACCATCCAGTGGAGTAACAAAGATATCGACAACATACTACCTTCCATAATGACAAGGCTACCATCCATTGGAGTAACTAAAATCTTGACAACAGACTACCTTCTATAATGATAACGCTACCATCCATTGGAATAACAAATATCTCGACAATAGACTACCTTCCATAATGACAAGGCTACCATCCAATGGAGTAACAAAAATATCGACAACAGACTACCTTCCATAATGACAAGGCTTCCATCCATTAGAGTAACAAAAATTTGGACAACAAACTACCTTCCATAATGACAAGTCTACCATCCATTGGAATAAAAAAAATCACGACAACACACTACCTTCCATAATGACAAGGCTACAATCCAATAGAGTAACAAAAATCTCGACAGCAGACTACCTTCCATAACGACAAGTCTACCATCCATTGGAGTAACAAAAATCTGAACAACGGACTACCTTCGATAATGACAAGGCTACCATCCATTGGAGTAACAGAA
Source organism: Vicia faba (assembly GCA_948472305.1). NCBI lineage: Eukaryota > Viridiplantae > Streptophyta > Magnoliopsida > Fabales > Fabaceae > Vicia > Vicia faba. The sequence goes on along the minus strand of OX451739.1, from coordinate 581,556,440 downwards.
ATCACAACAACAGACTACCTTCCATAATGACAAGACTACCATCCATTAGAGTAACAAAAATCGGGACAACAGACTACCTTCCATAATGACAAGGATACCATCCATTGGACTAACAAAAATATCAACAAGAGACTACCTTCCATAATGACAAGGCTACCATCCGTTGGAGTAACAAAAATCTCGACAAAAGACTACCTTTCATATTGACAAGTCTACCATCCATTGGAGTAACAGAAATCACAATGACAAACTACCTTCCATAATGACAAGACTACCATCCATTAGAGTAACAAAAATTGGGACAACAGATTAATTTCCATAATGACAAGGATACCATCCATTGGATTAACAAAAATATCAACAAGTGACTACCTTCCATAATGACAAGGCTACCATCCATTGGAGTAACAAAAATCTCGACAAAAGACTACCTTCCATAATGACAAGGCTACCATCCATTGGAGTAACAAAGATATCGACAACATACTACCTTCCATAATGACAAGGCTACCTTCCATTGGAGTAACAAAAATCACGACTATAGACTACCTTCCATAATTACAAGGCTACCATCCATTGGAATAACAAAAATCTCGAGAACAGACTACCTTCCATAATGATAAGGCTACCATCCAATTGAGTAACAAAAATATCGACAACAGACTACCTTCCATAATGACAAGGCTACCATCTATTAGAGTAACAAAAATATGGACAACAAACTACCTTCCATAATTACAAGGCTACCATCAATTGGAGTAAGAAAAATATCAATAATAGACTACCTTCCATAATGACAAGTTTACCATCCATTGGTGTATAAAAATTTTGGACAACAGACTACCTTCCGTAATGACAAGGCTACCATCCATTGGAGTAACAAAAATCTCGACAACAGACTACCTTCCATAATTACTAAGCTACCATCCATTGGAGTAACAAAGTTATCGACAACAGACTACCTTCCATAATTACAAGGCTACAATCCATTAGAGTAACAATAATCGGGAAAACAAACTACCTTCCATAATGACAAGGTTGCCATCCATTGGAGTAACAAAAATATCAACAATAGACTACCTTCCATAATGACAAGACTACCATCCATTGGAGTAACAAAAATCTCGACAATAGACTACCTTCCATAATGACAAGGCAACCATCTATTGGCGTAAGATATCGACAACATAATACCTTCCATAATGACAAGTCTACCATCCATTGGAGTAACAAAGATATTGACAATATACTACCTTCCATAATGACAAGGCTACCATCCATTTGAGTAACGAAAATCTCGACAACAGACTACCTTCCATAATGATAACGCTACCATCCATTGGAATAACAAATATCTCGACAATAGACTACCTTCCACAATGACAAGGCTACCATCCAATAGAGTAACAAAAATCTAGACAATAAACTACCTTCCATAATGACAAGGTTACCATCCATTGGAGTAACAAAATTATCGATAATAGACTACCTTCCATAATGAAAAGGGTACCATCCATTGGAGTAATAAAAATCTCGACAACAAACTACCTTCCATAATGACAAGTCTACCATCCATTGGAATAAAAAAATCTCGACAACACACTACCTTCCATAATGACAAGGCTACAATCCAATGGAGTAACAAAAATCTCGACAACAGACTACCTTCCATAACGACAACTCTACCATCCATTGGAGTAAGAAAAATCTGAACAATAGACTACCTTCGATAATGGCAAGGCTACCATACATTGGAGAACTAGAAATCACAACAACAGACTACCTTCCATAATGACAAGACTACCATCCATTAGAGTAACAAAAATCGGGACAACTGACTACCATCCATAATGAAAAGGATACCATCCATTGGAGAAACAAAAATATCAACAAGAGACTACCTTCCATAATGACAAGGCTACCATCCATTAGAGTAACAAAAATCTCGACAAAAGACTACCTTCCATATTGACAAGTCTACCATCCATTGGAGTAACAGAAATCACAACGACAAACTACCTTCCAAAATGACAAGACTACCATCCATTAGAGTAACAAAAATCCGGACAAAAGACTACCTTCCATAATGACAAGGATACCATCCATTGGATTAACAAAAATATTAACAAGAGACTACCTTCCATAATGACAAGGCTACCATCCATTGGAGTAACAAAAATCTCGACAAAAGACTACCTTCCATAATGACAAGGCTACCATCCATTGGAGTAACAAAGATATCGACATCATACTACCTTCCATAATTCCAAGGATACCTTCCGTTGGAGTAACAAAAATCATGCCTATAGACTACCTTCCATAATGACAAGGCTACCATCCATTAGAATAACAAAAATATCGACAACATACTACCTTCCATAATGACAAGGCCACCATCCAATGGAGTAACAAAAAGCTCGACAATAGACTACCTTCCATAATGACAAGGCTACCATCCATTAGAGTAACAAAAATCTGGACAACAGACTACCTTCCATAATTACAAGGCTACCATCCATTGGAGTATCAAAAATATCAACAATAGAATACCTTCCATAATGACAAGGTTACCATCTATTGGATTATAAAATTTTTCGACAACAGACTACCTTCCATAATGACAAGGCTGTCATCCATTGGAGTAACAAAAATCTCGACATCAGACTACCTTCCATAATTAGTAAGCTACCATCCATTGGAGTAACAAAGTTATCGACAACAAACTACCTTCCATAGTGACATGGCTACAATAGATTAGAGTAACAATAATCGGGAAAACAAACTACCTTCCATAATGACAAGGCTACCATCCATTGGAGTAACAAAAATATCAACAAGAGACTACCTTCCATAATGACAAGGATACCATCCATTGGAGTAACAAAAATATCAACAAGAGACTACCTTCCATAATGACAAGGCTACCATCCATTGGAGTAACAAAAATCTCGACAACAGACTACCTTCCATAATGACAAGGCTACCATCTATTGGAGTAACAAAGATATCGACAACATAATAACTTCCATAATGACAAGTCTACCATCCATTGGAGTAACAAAGATATCGACAACATACTACCTTTCGTAATGACAAGGGTACCATCCATTGGAGTAACGAAAATATCGACAACAGACTACCTTCCTTAATGATAATGCTACCATCCATTGGAATAACAAATATCTCGACAATAGACTATCTTCCATAACGACAAGGCTACCAACCAATGGAGTAACAAAAATCTCGACAATAGACTACCTTCCATAGTGACAAGGTTACCATCCATTGGAGTAACAAAAATATCGACAAGAGACTACCTTCCATAATCAAATGGGTACCATCCATTGGAGTAACAAAAATCTCGACAACAGACTACCTTCAATAATGACATGTCTACATCCATTGGAATAAAAAAAATCTCGACAACACACTACCTTCCATAATGACAAGGCTACAATCCAATGGAGTAACAAAAATCTCGACAATAGACTACCTTCCATAACGACAAGTCTACCGTCCATTGGAGTATCAAAAATCTGAACAATAGACTACCTTCAATAATGACAAGGCTATCATCTATTGGAGTAACAAAAATCACAACAACAGACTACCTTCCATAATGACAGGACTACCGTCCATTAGACTATCTTCCATAACAACAAGGCTACCAACCAATGGAGTAACAAAAATCGGGACAATAGACTACCTTCCATAATGACAAGGATACCATCCATTGGAGTAACAAAAATATCAACAAGAGACTACCTCCCATAATGACAAGGCTACCATCCATTGGAGTAACAAAAATATCGACAAAAGACTACCTTCCATATTGACAAGTCTACCATCCATTGGAGTAACACAAATATCAACAAGAGACTACCTTCCATAATGACAAGACTACCATCCATTAGAGTAACAAAAATCGGGACAACAGACTACCTTCCATAATGACAAGGATACCATCCATTGGAGTAACAAAAATATCAACAAGAGACTACTTTCCATAATGACAAGGCTACCTTCCATTGGAGTAACAATAATCTCGGCAAAAGATTACCTTCCATAATGACAAGGCTACCATCCATTGGAGTAACAAAGATATCGACAACATACTACCTTCCATAATGCCAAGGCTACATTCCATTGGAGTAACAAAAATCACGACTATAGACTACCTTCCATAATGACAAGGCTACCATCCATTGGAATAACAAAAATCTCGACAACAGACTACCTTCCATAATGATGAGGCTACCATCCATTGGAATAACAAAAATCTCGACAACAGACTACCTTCCATAATGACAAGGCTATTATCCATTAGAGTAACAAAAATCTGGACAACAGACTACCTTCCATAAATACAAGGTTACCATCATTTGGAGTAACAAAAATATAAATAATCGGCTACCTTCCATAATGACAAGGTTACCATCCATTGGAGTATAAAAATTTTGGACAACAGACTACATTCCATGATGACAAGGCTACCATCCATTGGAGTAACAAAAATCTCGACAACAGACTATCTTCCATAATTACTAAGCTAGCATCCATTGGAGTAACAAAAATATCAACAAGAGACTACCTTCCATAATGACAAGGCTACCATCCATTGGAGTAACGAAAATATCAACAAGAGACTACCTTCCAGAATGACATGGCTACCATCCATTGGAGTAACAAAAATATCGACAACAGACTACCTTCAATAATGACAAGGCTACCATCTATTTGAGTAACAAAGATATTGACAACATAGTACCTTCAATAATGACAAGGCTACAATCCATTGGAGTAACAAAGATATTGACAATATACTACAATCCATAATGACAAGGCCACCATCCATTGGAGTAACGAAAATCTCGATAACAGACTACCTTCCAAAATGAAAACGCTACCCTCCATTGGAATAACAAATATATCGATAATAGACTACCTTCCATAATGACAAGGCTACCATCCATTGGAGTAACAAAAATCTTGACAACAGACTACCTTCCATAATGACAAGGCTACCATCTATTGGAGTAACAAAGATATCGACAGCATAGTACCTTCCATAATGACAAGGCTACCATCCATTGGAGTAACAATGATATTGACAACATACTACCTTCCATAATGACAAGGATACCATCCATTGGACTAACGAAAAGCTCGACGATAGACTACCTTCCATAATGATAACGCTACCATCCATTGGAATAACAAATATCTCGATAATAGACTACCTTCCATAATGACAAGGCTACCATCCAATGGAGTAACAAAAATCTCGACAACAGACTACATTCCATAATGACAAGGTTACCATCCATTGGAGTAAAAAAAATATCGACAATAGACTACCTTCCATAATGACAAGTGTACCATCCACTGGAGTAACAAAAATCTCGACAATAGACTACCTTCCATAATGACATGTCTACCATCCATTGGAATAACAAAAATTTCAACAACACACTACCTTCCATAATGACAAGGCTACAATCCAATGGAGTAAAAAATATCTCGACGACAGACTACCTTCCATAACGACAAGTCTACCATCCATTGGAGTAATAAAAATCTGAACAATAGACTACCTTCGATAATGACAAGGCTACCATCCATTGGAGTAACAGAAATCACAACGACAGACTACCTTCTATAATGACAAGACAACCATCCATTAGAGTAACAAAAATCAGGACGACAGACTACCTTCCACAATGACAAGGATACCATCCATTGGAGTAACAAAAATATCAACAAGAGACTACCTTCCATAATGACAAGGCTACCATCCATTGGAGTAAAAAAAATCACGACATATAACTACTTTCCATAATGACATGGCTACCATCCATTAAAGTAACAAAGATATCGACAATATACTACCTTCCATAATGCCAAGGCTACCTTCCATTGGAGTAACAAAAATTACGACTATAGACTACCTTCCATAATGACAAGGCTACCATCCATTAGAGTAACAAAAATATGGACAACAAACTACCTTCCATAATGACAACGTTACCATCCATTGGAGTATACAAATTTTGGACAACAGACTACCTTCCATAATGACAAGGCTACCATCCATTGGAGTAACAAAAATCTTGACAACAAACTACCTTCTATAATTACTAATCTACCATGCATTGGAGTAACAAAGTTATCGACAACAGACTACCTTCCATAATGACAAGGCTACAAACAATTGGAGTAAGAATAATCGGGAAAACAAACTACCTTCCATAATGACAAGGCTACCATCCATTGGAGTAACAAAAATATCAACAAGAGACTACCTTCCATAATGACAAGGCTACCACCATTGGAGTAATAGAAATATCAACAAGAGACTACCTTCCATAATGACAAGGCTACCATCCATTGGAATAACAATAATCTCGACAACAGACTACCTTCCATAATGACAAGGCTACCATCTATTGGATTAACAAAGATATCTTCAACATAGTACCTTCCATAATGACAAGGCTACCATCCATTGGAGTAACAAAGATATTGACAACATACTACCTTCCATAATGACAAGGCTACCATCCATTGGAGTAACAAAAATCTCGACAATAGACTACCTTCCATAATGATAATGTTACCATCCATTGGAATAACAAATATCTCGACAATAGACTACCTTCCATAATGACAACGCTACCATCAAATGGAGTAACAAATATCTCGACAATAGACTACCTTCAATAATGACAAGGTTACCATCCATTGGAGTAACAAAAATATTGACAACAGACTACCTTCCATAATGACAAGGCTTCCATCCAATAGAGAAACAAAAATCTGGACAACAGACTACCTTCCATAATGACAAGTCTACCATCCATTGGAATAAAAATAATCTCGATAACACACTACCTTCCATAATGACAAGGCTATAATCCAATGGAGTAACACAAATCTCGACAACAGACTACCTTCCATAACGACAAGTCTACCATCCATTGGAGTAACAAAAATCTGAACAACGGAATACCTTCGATAATGACAAGGCTATCATCCATTGGAGTAACAGAAAACACAACAACAGACTACCTTCCATAATAACAAGGATACCATCCATTGGAGTAACAAAAATATCAACAAGAGACTACCTTCCATATTGACAAGTCTACCATCCATTGGAGTAGCAGAAATCACAATGACAGACTACCTTCCATAATGACAAGACTACAATCCATTAGAGTAACAAAAATTGGGACAACAGACTACCTTCCATAATGACAAGGATACCATCAATTGGATTAACAAAAATATCAACAAGAGACTACCTTCCATATTGACAAGGCTACCATCCATTAGAGTAACAAAAATCTCGACAAAAGACTACCTTCCATAATGACAAGGCTACCATCCATTTGAGTAACAAAGATATCGACAACATACTACCTTCCATAATGACAAGGCTACCATCCATTGGAATAACAAAAATCTCGATAACAGACTACCTTCCATATTGACAAGGCTACCATCCAATGGAGTAACAAAAATCTCGACAACAGACTACCTTCCATAATGACAAGGCTACCATCCATTAGAGTAACAAAAATATTGACAACAGACTACCTTCCATAATTACAAGGCTACCATCCATTGGAGAAACAAAAATATCAATAATAGACTACCTTCCATAATGGCAAGTTTACCATCCATTGGAGTATAAAAATTTTGGACGACAAACTACCTTCCATAATGACAAGGCTACCATCCATTTGAGTAACAAAAATCTCGACAACAGACTACCTAACATAATTACTAAGCTACCATCCATTGGAGTAACAAAGTTATTGACAACAGACTACCTTCCATAATTACAAGGCTACAATCCATTGGAGTAACAATAATCGGGAAAACAAACTACCTTCCATAATGACAAGGCTACCATCCATTGGAGTAACAAAAATATCAACAATATACTACCTTCCATAATGACAAGGCTACCGTCCATTGGAGTAACGAAAATCTCGACAATAGACTACCTTCCATAATGATAACGCTACCATCCATTGGAATAAAAAAAATCTCGACAACACACTACCTTCCATAATGACAAGGCTACAATCCAATGGAGTAACAAAAATCTCGACAACAGACTACCTTCCATAACGACAAGTCTACCATCCATTGGAGTAACAAAAATCTGAACAATAGACTACCTTCGATAATGACAAGGCTACCATCCATTGGAGTAACAGAAATCACAACAACAGACTACCTTCCATAATGATAAGACTTCCATCCATTAGAGTAACAAAAATCGGGACAACAGACTACCTTCCATAATGACAAGGATACCATCCATTGGAGAATCAAAAATATCAACAAGAGACTACCTTCCATAATTACAAGGCTACCATCCATTGGAGTAACAAAAATCTCGATAAAATACTACCTTTCATATTGACAAATCTACCATCCATTGGAGTAACAGAAATCACAACGACAGACTACCTTCCAAAATGACAAGACTACCATCCATTAGAGTAACAAAAATCGGGACAACAGACTACCTTCCATAATGACAAGGATACCATCCATTGGAGTAACAAAAATATCAACAAGAGACTACTTTCCATAATGACAAGGCTACCTTCCATTGGAGTAACAAAAATCTCGAGAAAAGACTACCTTCCATAATGACAAGGCTACCATCCATTTGAGTAACAAATATATCGACAACATACTACCTTCCATAGTGCCAAGGCTACCTTCCATTGGAGTAACAAAAATCACGACTATAGACTACCTTCCATAATGACAAGGCTACCATATCCAATGGAATAACAAAAATCTCGACAACAGACTACCTTCCATAATGATAAGGCTACCATCCATTTGAGTAACAAAAATATCGACAACAAACTACCTTCCATAATAACAAGGCTACCATCCATTGGAGTAATGAAAATCTCGATAACAGACTACCTTGATAATGCTACCATCCATTGGAATAACAAATATCTCGATAATAGACTACCTTCCATAACGACAAGGCTACCATCCATTGGAGTAACAAAAATCTTGACAACAGACTACCTTCCATAATGATAAGGCTACCATCCATTAGAATAACAAAGATATTGACAACATACTACCTTCCATAATGACAAGGCTACCATCCATTGGACTAACAAAAATGTCGACAACAGACTACCTTCCATAATGATAACGCTACCATCCATTGGAATAACAAATATCTCGACAATAGACTACCTTCGATAATGACAAGGCTACCATCCAATGGAGGAACAAAAATCTCGACAACAGACTACATTCCATAATGACAAGGTTACCATCCATTGGAGTAACAAAAATATCTACTATAGACTACCTTCCTTAATGACAAGGGTATCATCCATTGGAGTAACAAAAATCTCGACAACAGACTACCTTCCATAACGACAAGTCTACCATCCATTGGAGTAACAAAAATCTGAACAACAGACTACCTTCGATAATGACAAGGCTACCATCCATTGGAGTAACAAAAATCACAACGACAGACTACCTTCCATAATGACAAGGCTACCATCCATTGGAGTAACAAAAATAACAACGACAGACTACCTTCCAAAATGACAAGACTACCATCCATTAGAGTAACAAAAATCGGGACAACAGACTACCTTCCATAATGACAAGGATACCATCCATTGGAGTAACAAAAATATCAACAAGAAACTACTTTCCATAATGACAAGGCTACCTTCCGTTGGAGTAACAAAAATCTTGACAAAAGACTACCTTCCATAATGACAAGGCTACCATCCATTTGAGTAACAAAGATATCGACAACATACTACCTTCCATAGTGCCAACGCTACCTTCCATGGGAGTAACAAAAATCACGACTATAGACTACCTTCCATAATGACTAGGCTACCATCCAATGGAATAACAAAAATCTCGACAACAGACTACCTTCCATAATGAAAAGGCTACCATCCATTTGAGTAACAAAAATCTCGACAACAGACTACCTTCCATAATGACAATGCTACCATCCATTGGAGTAACGAAAATCTCGATAATAGACTACCTTCCATAATGATAATGCTACCATCCATTGGAATAACAAATATCTCGATAATAGACTACATTCCATAACGACAAGGCTACCATCCATTGGAGTAACAAAAATCTTGACAACAGACTACCTTCCATAATGATAAGGCTACCATCTATTGGAGTAACAAAGATATCGACAACATAGTACCTTCCATAATGACAAGGCTACCATCCATTGGAGTAACAAAGATATTGACAAAATACTACCTTCCATAATGACAAGTCTACCATCCATTGGACGAACAAAAATATCGACAACAAACTACTTTCCATAATGATAACGCTATCATCCATTGGAATAATAAATATCTCGACAATAGACTACCTTCCATAATGACAAGGCTACCATCCAATGGAGGAACAAAAATCTCGACAACAGACTACATTCCATAATGACAAGGTTACCATCCATTGAAGTAACAAAAATATCTACTATAGACTACCTTCCTTAATGACAAGGGTACCATCCATTGGAGTAACAAAAATTCTCGACAACAGACTACCTTCCATAATGACAAGTCTACCATCCATTGGAATAACAAAAATCTGAACAACAGACTACCTTCCATAATGACAAGGCTACCATCAATTAGAGTAACAAAAATAGGGACAAGAGACTACCTTCCATAATGACAAGGCTACCATCCATTAGAGTAACAAAAATATCAACAAGAGTCTACCTTCCATATTGACAAGTCTACAATCCATTGGAGTAACAGAAATCACAACGACAGACTACCTTCCAAAATGACAAGACTACCATCCATTAGAGTAACAAAAATCGGGACAACAGACTACCTTCCATAATGACAAGGATACCATCCATTGGAGTAACAAAAATACAACAAGAGACTACTTTCCATAATGACAAGGCTACCTTCCATTGGAGTAACAAAAATCTCGACAAAAGACTACCTTCCATAATGACAAGGCTACCATCCATTTGAGTAACAAAGATATCGACAACATACTACCTTCCAAAATGGGGAGGATACCTTCCGTTGGAGTAACAAAAATCACGACTATAGACTACCTTCCATAATGACAATGCTACCATCCAATGGAATAACAAAAATCTCGACAACAGACTACCTTCCCTAATGACAAGGCTACCATCCATTTGGGTAACAAAAATCTCGACAACAGACTACCTTCCATAATGACAAGGCTACCATCCATTAGAGTACCAAAAATCTTTACAACAGACTACCTTCCATAATTACAAGGCTACCATCATTTGGAGTAACCAAAATATCAATAATAGACTACCTTCCATAATGACAAGGTTACCATCCATTGGAGTATAAAATTTTTGGACAACAGACTACATTCCATAATGACAAGACTATCATCCATTGGAGTAACAAAAATATCAACAAGAGACTACCTTCCATAATGACAAGGCTACCATGCATTGGAGTAACAAAGATATTGACAATATACTACATTCCATAATGACAAGGCCACAATCCATTGGAGTAACGAAAATCTTGATAACAGACTACCTTCCATAATGATAACGCTACCATCCATTGGAATAACAAATATCTCGATAATAGACTACCTTCCATAATGACAAGGCTACCATCCATTGGAGTTACAAAATTCTTGACAACAGACTACCTTCCATAATGACAAGGCTACCATCTATTAGAGTAACAAAGATATCGACAACATAGTGTTAGAACAAAGTTTGAATCTACTACCCTAAGTTTAAGTTTTGATGATTACAAAATGAAAGGATATATTAATTATGTGATTCTTACATGAACTATTTGCTACCTAAAATATTACCTTCTGTTTTGCAGAAACTCTGATAGGTATCAGCAAGTACATCACAATCAGCATGAGAATATTGGTTCTTAACATCAGCATCAGAAGATGCTATATCAGAATATCAAAATCAGAAGAATAATTCACGTGAATGCTGAAGCTTGATGAACAGAACTGCGCTCAACAATCTGATAAAGACAATAACAGTTCATCAACACTTAAGCAAAGTCAGAATGAGCCAAGCCAGAACATGCATTAAGTAGCAACGGTACTGTGCATTGAAAGACAATTATTACCAACGACTTCATTCTAGACAAGATATGCTCAATAAGGAAAGTTTGTTATTGGCATTGAATCAAGATTATTGCTCCAACATTCAACAATCTCAGTTTGCTCCAACGTTGAACAAGACTATGAAGATTGAATTGGCTAATGCTCTCCAACATACTACACGCCTAAAAGCTAATCATAATCTTCCTTTTCTCAGTTTGCTAAACGCTACATATCTCCTTACTCAATCATTGTTTAGCAATCTAGTTTCATAAGCTTAAGTTCTGTAACATCACAGTTGTGATACAGTTTTGTAGAAAACATTCACACACCTAGTTTTATCTTCTTTGTAAGAAAGTGTTTCCTTGACAAACCGGGTTGTGGTTTGCATCAAGAAGGCTTTAGCAGTTGTTAAAGCAGATTGTATTATTCAGTTGAATATACTGGATTAAGACCTCGTTGGAGAGAGGCGAAATCACCTTGACGGGTGGACTGGAGTAGTTTGAGATCAAACGAACCAGGATAAAAATATCTTGTTCATTGCATTGATTTTCAGTTTTACAATTCAACCCCCTTCCATAATGACAAGGATACCATCCATTGGAGTAACAAAAATCTCGACAAAAGACTACCTTCCATAATGACAAGGCTACCATCCATTTGAGTAACAAAGATATCGACAACATACTACCTTCCATAATGGGGAGGATACCTTCCATTGGAGTAACAAAAATCACGACTATAGACTACCTTCCATAATGACAATGCTACCATCCATTGGAATAACAAAAATATCGACAACAGACTACCTTCCCTAATGACAAGGCTACCATCCATTTGAGTAACAAAAATCTCGACAACAGACTACCTTCCATAATGACAAGGCTACCATCCATTGGAGTAACAAAGATATCGACAACATACTACCTTCCATAATGCCAAGGCTACCTTCCATTGGAGTAACAAAAATCACGACTATAGACTACCTTCCATAATGACAAGGCTACCATCCATTGGAATAACAAAAATCTCGACAACAGGCTACCTTCCATATTGACAAGGCTACCATCCAATGGAGTAACAAAAATCTCGACAACAGACTACCTTCCATAATGACAAGGCTACCATCCATTAGAGAAACAAAAATTTGGACAACAGACTACCTTCCATAATTACAAGGCTACCGTCCATTGGAGTAACAAAAATATCAATAATAGACTACCTTCCATAATGACAAGTTTACCATCCATTGGAGTATAAAAATTTGGACAACATACTACCTTCCATAATGACAAGGCTACCATCCATTGGAGTAACAAAAATCTAGACAACCGACTACCTTCCATAATTACTAAGCTACCATCCATTGGAGTAACAAAGTTATCGACAACAGACTACCTTCCATAATTACAAGGCTACAATCCATTGGAGTAACAATAATCGTGAAAACAAACTACCTTCCATAATGACTAGGCTACCATCCATTGAAGTAACAAAAATCTCGACAAGAGATTACCTTCCATGATGACAAGGCTACCATCCATTGAAGTAACAAAAATATCGACAACAGACTACCTTCCATAATGACAAGGCTACCATCCATTTGAGTAACAAAGATATTGACAATATACTACCTTCCATAATGACAAGGCTACCATCCATTGGAGTAACAAAAATATCGACAACAGACTACCTTTCATAATGATAATGCTACCATCCATTGGAATAAAAAATATCTCGATAATAGACTACCTTCCATAACGACAAGGCTACCATCCATTGGAGTAACAAAAATCTTGACAACAGACTACCTTCCATAATGATAAGGCTACCATCTATTAGAGTAACAAAGATATCGATAACATAGTACCTTCCATAATGACAAGGCTACCATCCATTGGAGTAACAAAGATATTGACAAAATACTACCTTCCATAATGACAAGGCTACCATCCATTGGACTAACAAAAATCTCGACAACAGACTACCTTCCATATTGATAACGGTACCATCCATTGGAATAACAAATATCTCGACAATAGACTACCTTCCATAATGACAATTCTACCATCCATTGGAATAACAAAAATTTCAATAACACACTACCTTCCTTAATGACAAGGCTACAATCCAGTGGAGTAAAAAATATCTCGACAACAGACTACCTTCCATAACGACAAGTCTACCATCCATTGGAGTAACAAAAATCTAAACAACAGACTACCTTCGATAATGACAAGACTACCATCCATTGGAGTAACAAAAATAACAACGACAGACTACCTTCCATAATGACAAGACTACCATCCATTAAAGTAACAAAAATAGGGACAAGAGACTACCTTCCATAATGACAAGGCTCCCATCCATTAGAGTTACAAAAATATCAACATAAGACTACCTTCCATATTAACAAGTCTACCATCCATTGGAGTAACAGAAATCACAAAGACGGACTACCTTCCAAAATGACAAGACTACCATCCATTAGAGTAACAAAAATCGGGACAACAGACTACCTTCCATAATGACAAGGATACCATCCATTGGAGTAACAAAAATATCAACAAGAGACTACTTTCCATAATGACAAGGCTACCTTCCATTGGAGTAACAAAAATCTCGACAACAGACTACCTTCCATAATGACAAGGCTACCATCCATTAGAGTAACAAAAATCTGTACAACAGACTACCTTCCATAATTACAAGGCTACCATCATTTGGAGTAACAAAAATATCAATAATAGACTACCTTCCATAATGACAAGGTTACCATCCATTGGAGTATAAAATTTTTGGACAAGAGACTACATTCCATAATGACAAGGCTACCATCCATTGGAGTAACAAAAATATCAACAAGAGACTACCTTCCATAATTACAAGGCAACCATGCATTGGAGTAATAAAGATATTGACAATATACTACATTCCATAATGACAAGGCCACCATCCATTAGAGTAACGAAAATCTCGATAGTAGACTACCTTCCATAATGATAACGCTACCATCCATTGGAATAACAAATATCTCGATAATAGACTACCTTCCATAATGACAAGGCTACCATCCATTGGAGTAACATAAATCTTGACAACAAACTACCTTCCATAATGACAAGGCTACCATCTATTGGAGTAACAAAGATATCGACAACATAGTACCTTCCATAATGCCAAGGATACCTTCCGTTAGAGTAACAAAAATCATGAATATAGACTACCTTCCATAATGACAAGGCTACCATCCATTGGAATAACAAAAATCTCGACAACAGACTACCTTCAATAATGATAACGCTATCCTCCATTGGAATAACAAATATCTCGATAATAGACTACCTTCCATAATGACAAGGCTACCATCCAATGGAGGAACAAAAATCTCGACAACAGACTACATTCCATAATGACAAGGTTACCATCCATTGGAGTAATAAAAGTATCTACAATAGACTACCTTCCATAATGACAAGGGTACCATCCATTGGAGTAACAAAAATCTCGACAATAGACTACCTTCCATAATGACAAGTCTACCATCCATTGAAGTAACAGAAATCACAACTACAGACTACCTTCCATAAGGACAAGACAACCATCCATTAGAGTAACAAAAATCGGGACGACAGACTACCTTCCATAATGACAAGGATACCATCCATTGGAGTAACAAAAATATAAAAAAGAGACTACCTTCCATAATGACAAGGCTACCATCCATTGGAGTAAAAAAAATCACGACAAAAGACTACCTTCCATAATGACACGGCTACAACCCATTGGAGTAACAAAAATATCGACAACATACTACCTTCCATAATGCCAAGGCTACCTTCCATTGGAGTAACAAAAATCACAACTATAGACTACCTTACATAATGACAAGGCTACCATTCATTGGAGTAACAAAAATCTTGACAACAGAGGACCTTCCATAATGACAAGGCTACAATCCATTGGAGTAAGAATAATCGGGAAAAAAAACTACCTTCCATAATGACAAGGCTACCATCTATTGGAGTAACAAAGATATATACAACATAGTACCTTCCATAATGACAAGGCTACCATCCATTGGAGTAACAAAGATATTGACAATATACTACCTTCCATAATGACAAGGCTACCAACCATTGGAGTAACGAAAATCTCGACAAGACACTACCTTCCATAATGTAAAGGCTACCATCCATTGGAATAACAAATATCTCGACAATATACTACCTTCCATAATGACAAGGCTACCATCCATTGGAGTAACAAAAATCTCGACAACAAACTACCTTCCATAATGACAAGGCTACCATCTATTGGAGTAACAAAGATATCGACAACATAGTACCTTCCATAATAACAAGGCTACCATCCATTGGAGTAACAAAGATATTGACAACATACTACCTTCCATAATGACAAAGCTACCATCCATTGGAGTAACGAAAATCTCGACAACAGACTACCTTCCATAATGATAATGCTACCATCCATTGGAATAACAAATATCTCGACAATAGACTACCTTCCATAATGACAAGGCTACCATCAATGGAGTAACAAAAATCTCGACAATAGACTACCTTCCATAATGACAAGGTTACCATCCATTGGAGTAACAAAAATATCGACAACAGACTACCTTCCATAATGACAAGGCTTCCATCCGTTAGAGAAACAAAAATCTGGACAACAGTCTACCTTCCATAATGACAAGTCTACCATCCATTGGAATAAAAACAATCTCGACAATACACTACCTTCCATAATGACAAGGCTACAATCCAATGGAGTAACAAAAATCTCGACAACAGACTACCTTCCATAACGACAAGTCTACAATCCATTGGAGTAACAAAAATCTGAACAACGGACTACCTTCGATAATGACAAGGCTACCATCCATTGGAGTAACAGAAAACAAAACAACAGACTACCTTCCATAATGACATGACTACCATCCATTAGAGTAACAAAAATCGAGACAACAGACTACCTTCCATAATGACAAGGCTACCATCCAATGGAGTAACAAAAATGTCGACAATAGACTACCTTCCATAATGACAAGGTTACCATCCATTTGACTAACAAAATTATCGATAATAGACTACCTTCCATAATGACAATGGTACCATCCATTGGAGTAACAAAAATCTCGACAAAAGAATACCTTCCATAT
Organism: Vicia faba; assembly: GCA_948472305.1. NCBI lineage: Eukaryota > Viridiplantae > Streptophyta > Magnoliopsida > Fabales > Fabaceae > Vicia > Vicia faba. The sequence goes on along the minus strand of OX451739.1, from coordinate 581,539,114 downwards.
TGACAAGTCTACCATCCATTGGAGTAGCAGAAATCACAACGACATACTACCTTCCATAATGACAAGACTACCATCCATTAGAGTAACAAAAATCGAGACAACAGACTACCTTCCATAATGGCAAGGATACCATCCATCAGATTTACAAAAATATCAATAAGAGACTACCTTCCATAATGACAAGGCTACCATCCATTGGAGTAACAAAAATCTCGACAAAAGACTACCTTCCATAATGACAAGGCTACCATCCATTGGAGTAACAAAGATATCGACAACATACTACCTTCCATAATGCAAAGGCTACCTTCCATTGGAGTAACAAAAATCACGACTATAGACTACCTTCCATAATGACAAGGGTACCATCCATTGGAGTAACAAAAATCTCGACAACAGACTACCTTCCATAATTACTAAGCTACCATCCATTGGAGTAACAAAGTTATCGACAACAGACTACCTTCCATAATTACAAGGCTACAATCCATTGGAGTAACAATAATCTGGACAATAGACTACCTTCCATAATGACAAGGCTACCATCCATTGGAGTAACAAAAATATCAACAAGAGATTACCTTCCATAGTGAAAAGGCTACCATCCATTGGAGTAACAAAAATATCAACAAGAGACTACCTTCCATAATGACAAGGCTACCATCCATTGTAGTAACAAAAATCTCGACAACAGACTACCTTCCATAATGACAAGGCTACCGACCATTGGAGTAACAAAGATATTGACAATATACTACCTTCCATAATGACAAGGCTACCATCCATTAGAGTAACGAAAATCTCGATAACAGACTACCTTTCATAATGATAACGCTACCATCCATTGGAATAACAAATATCTCGACAATAGACTACCTTCCATAATGACAAGGCTACCATCCAATGGAGTAACAAAAATCTCGACAATAGACTACCTTCCATAATTACAAGGTTACCATCCATTTGAGTAACAAAATTATCGGTAATAGACTACCTTCCATAATGACAAGGGTACCATCCATTGGAGTAACAAAAATCTCGACAACAGACTACCTTCCATAATGACAAGTGTACCATCCATTGGAATAAAAAAAATATCGACAACACACTACCTTTCGTAATGACAAGGCTACAATCCAATGGAGTAACAAAAATCTCGATAATAGACTACCTCCCATAACGACAAGTTTACCATCCATTGGAGTAACAAAAATCTGAACAATAGACTACCATCGATAATGACAAGGCTACCATCCATTGGAGTAGCAGAAATCACAACGACAGACTACCTTCCATAATGACAAGACTACCATCCATTAGAGTAACAAAAATCAGAACAACAGACTACCTTCCATAATGGCAAGGATAACATCCATCAGATTTACAAAAACATCAACAAGATACTACTTTCCATAATGACAAGGCTACCATCCATTGGAGTAACAAAAATCTCGACAAAAGACTACCTTCCATAATGACAAGGCTACCATCCATTGGAGTAACAAAGATATCGACAACATACTACCTTCCATAATGCAAAGGCTACCTTCCATTGGAGTAACAAAAATCACGACTATAGACTACCTTCCATAATGACAAGGCTACCATCCATTGGAATAACAAAAATCTCGACAACAGAATACCTTCCATAATGAAAAGGCTACCATCCATTAGAGTAACAAAAATCTGGACAACAAACCACCTTCCATAATTGCAAGGCTACCATCCATTGGAGTAACAAAAATATCAATAATAGACTACCTTCCATAATGACAAGTTTACCATCCGTTGGAGTACAAAAATTTTGGACAACAGACTACCTTCCATAATGACAAGGCTACCATCCTTTGGAGTAACTAAATCTCGACAACAGACTACCTTTCATAATTACTAAGCTACCATCCATTAGAATAACAAATGTCTCGACAATAGACTACCTTCCATAATGACAAGGCTACCATCCAATGGAGTAACAAAAATCTCGACAATAGACTACCTTCCATAATGACAAGGTTACCATCCATTGGAGTAACAAAATTATCGGCAATAGACTACCTTCCATAATGACAAGGGTACCATCCATTGGAGTAACAAAAAACTCGACAACACACTACCTTCCGTAATGACAAGGCTACAATCCAATGGAGTAACAAAAATCTTGACAATAGATTACCTCCCATACAACAAGTTTACCATCCATTGGAGTAACAAAAATTTGAACAATAGACTACCATCGATAATAACAAGGCTACCATCCATTGGAGTAACAAAAATCACAACAACAGACTACCTTCCATAATGACAAGACTACCATCCATTAGAGTAAAAAAAATCGGGACAACAAACTACCTTCTATAATGACAAGGATACCATCTATTGGAGAAACAAAAATATCAACAAGAGACTACCTTCCATAATGACAAGGCTACCATCCATTGGAGTAACAAAAATCTCGACAAAAGACTACCTTCCATATTGACATGTCTACCATCCATTGAAGTAACAGAAATCACAACGACAGACTACTTTCCAAAATGACAAGACTACCATCCATTAGAGTAATAAAAATTGGCATAACATACTACCTTTCATAATGACAAGGATACCATCCATTGGAGTAATAAAAATTATGACAAAATACTACCTTCCATAATGACAAGGATACCATCCATTGGAGTAACAAAAATCACGACTATAGACTACCTTCCATAATGACAAGGCTACCATCCATTGGAATAACAAAAATATCGACAACAGACTACCTTCCATAATGACAAGGCTACCATTCATTGGAGTATAAAAATTTTGGACAACAGACTACCTTCCATAATGACAAGGCTACCATCCATTGGAGTAACAAAAATCTTGACATTAGACTACCTTCCATAATTACTAAGCTACCATCCATTGGAGTAACAAAGTTATAATCCATTGGAGTAACAATAATCGGGAAAACAAACTACCTTCCATAATGACAAGGCTACCATCCAATGGAGTAACAAAAATCTCGACAATAGACTACCTTCCATAATGACAAGGTTACCATCCATTGGAGTAACAAAATTATCGACAATAGACTATCTTCCATAATGACAAGGGTACCATCCATTGGAGTAACAAAAATCTAGACAACGGACTACCTTCCATAATGACAAGTCTACCATCCATTGGAATAAAAAAATCTCGACAACACACTACCTTCCATAATGACAAGGCTACAATCCAATGGAGTAACAAAAATCTCGACATCAGACTACCTTCCATAACGACAAGTCTACCATCCATTGGAGTAACAAAAATCTGAACAATAGACTATCTTCGATAATGACAAGGCTACCATTCATTGGAGTAACAAAAATCTCGACAATAGTCTACCTTCCATAATTACTAAGCTACCATCCATTGGAGTAACAAAGTTATCGACCACAAACTACCTTCCATAATTACAAGGCTACAATCCATTGGAGTAACAATAATCGGGAAAACAAACTACCTTCCATAATGACAAGGCTACCATCCATTGGAGTAACAAAAGTATCAACAAGAGATTACCTTCCATAATGACAAGGCTACCATCCATTGGAGTAACAAAAATATCAACAAGTGACTACCTTCAATAATGACAAGGCTACCAACCATTAGAGTAACGAAAATCTCGACAAAAGACTACCTTCCATAATGAAAACGCTACCATCCCGTGGAATAACAAATATCTCGACAATAGACTACCTTCCATAATGACAACGTTACCATCCATTGGAGTAACATAATTATCGACAATAGACTACCTTCCATAATGACAAGGGTACCATCCATTAGAGTAACAAAAATCTCGACAATAGACTACCTTCCATAATGACAAGTCTACCATCCATTGGAATAAAAAAAATCTCGACAACACACTACCTTCCATAATGACAAGACTACAATCAAATGCAGTAATAAAAATCTCGACAATAGACTACCTTCCATAATGACAAGGTTACCATCCATTGGAGTAACAAAAATCTTGACATCAGACTACCTTCCATAATTACTAAGCTACCATCCATTGGAGTAACAAAGTTATCGACAATAGACTACCTTCCATAATGACAAGTCTACCATCCATTGGAATAAAAAAAATCTCGACAACACACTACCTTCCATAATAAAAAAGCTACAATCCAATGGAGTAACAAAAATCTCGACAATAGACTACCTTCCATAATGACAAGGTTACCATCCATTGGAGTAACAAAATTATTGATAATAGACTACCTTCCATAATGACAAGGGTACCATCCATTAGAGTAACAAAAATCTTGACAACAGATTACTTTCCAAAATGACAAGTCTACCATCCATTGGAATAAAAAAAATCTTGACAACACACTACCTTCCGTAATGACAAGACTATAATCCAATGGAGTAACAAAAATCACGACAACAGACTACCTTCAATAATGACAAGGCTACCGTCCATTGGAGTAACAGAAATCACAACAACAGACTACCTTCCATAATGAAAAGACTACCATCCATTATAGTAACAAAAATCGGGAAAACAAACTACCTTCCATAATGATAACGCTACCATCCCTTGGAATAACGAATATCTCGACAATAGACTACCTTCCATAATGACATGGCTACCATCCAATGGAGTAACAAAAATCTCGACAATAGACTACCTTCCATAATGACAAGGTTACCATCCATTGGAGTAACAAAATTATCTACAATAGAATACCTTCCATAATGACAAGGGTACCATCCATTGGAGTAACAAAAATCTCGACAACAGACTACCTTCCATAATGACAAGTCTACCATCCATTGGAATAAAAAAAATCTTGACAACACACTACTTTCCATAACCACAAGTCTACCATCCATTGGAGTAACAAAAATATGAACAATAGACTACCTTCGATAATGACAAGGCTCACATCCATTGGAGTAACAGAAATCACAACAACAGAATACCTTCCATAATGACAAGACTACAATCCATTAGAGTAACAAAAATCAGGACAACAGACTACCTTCCATAATGACAAGGATACCATCCATTGGAGAAACAAAAATATCAACAACAGACTACCTTCCATAATGACAAGGCTACCATCCATTGGAGTAACAAAAATCTCGACAAAAGACTACCTTCCATATTGACAAGTCTACCATCCATTGGAGTAACAGAAATCACAACGACAGACTACCTTCCAAAATGACAAGACTACCATCCATTAGACTAATAAAAATCGGGACAACAAACTACCTTTTATAATGACAAGGATACCATCCATTGGAGTAACAAAAATCACGACAAAATACTACCTTCCATAATGACAAGGATACCATCCATTGGAGTAACAAAGATATCGACACCATACTACCTTCCATAATGCCAAGGCTACCTTCCATTGGAGTAACAAAAATCACGACTATAGACTACCTTCCATAATGACAAGGCTACCATCCATTGAAATAACAAAAATATCGACAACAGACTACCTTCCATAATGACAAGGCTACCATCTAATGTAGTAACAAAAATCTCGACAACAAACTACCTTCCATAATGACAAGGCTACCATCCATTAGAGTAACAAAAATCTTGACAACAAACTACCTTCCATAGTTACAAGGCTGCCATCCATTGGAGTAACAAAAATATCAACAATAGCCTACCTTCCATAATGAAAAGGTTACCATCCATTGGAATATAAAATTTTTGGACAACAGACTACCTTCCATAATGACAAGGCTACCATCCATTGGAGTAACAAAAATCTTGACATCAGACTACCTTCCATAATTACTAAGCTACCATCCATTGGAGTAACAAAGTTATCGACAACAGACTACCTTCCATAATGACAAGGCCACCATCCATTGGAGTAACAAAAATATTAACAAGAGACTACCTTCCATAATGACAAGGCTACCATCCAATGGAGTAACAAAAATCTCGACAATAGACTACCTTCCTTAATGATAAGGTTACCATCCATTGGAGTAACAAAATTATCGACAATAGACTAACTTCCATAATGACAAGGGTACCATCCATTGGAGTAATAAAAATCTCGACAACAGACTACCTTCCATAATGACAAGTCTACCATCCATTGGAATAAAAAAAATCTTGACAACACACTACCTTCCATAATGACAAGGCTACAATCCAATGGAGTAACAAAAATCACGACATCAGACTACCTTCCATAACGACAAGTTTACCATCCATTGGAGTAACAAAAATCTGAACAATAGACAACCTTCGATAATGACAAGGCTACCATTCATTGGAGTAACAAAAATCTCGACAACAGTCTACCTTCCATAATTATTAAGCTACCATCCATTGGAGTAACAAAGTTATCGACCACAAACTACCTTCCCTAATTACAAGGCTACAATCCATTAGAGTAACAATAATCGGGAAAACAAACTACCTTCCATAATGACAAGGCTACCATCCATTGGAGTAACAAAAATATCAACAAGAGATTACCTTCCATAATGACAAGGCTACCATCCATTGGAGTAACAAAAATATCAACAAGAGACTACCTTCCATAATGACAAGGCTACCATCCATTCGAGTAACAAAAATCTCGACAACAAACTACCTTCCATAATGACAAGGCTACCATCCATTGGAGTATCAAAGATATTGACAATATACTACCTTCCATAATGACAAGGCTACCATCCATTGGAGTAACGAAAATCTCGACAACAGACTACCTTCCATAATGACAAGGCTACCGTCCATTGGACTAACATAAATCACAACAACAGACTACCTTCCATAATGAAAAGACTACCATCCATTAGAGTAACAAAAATCGGGACAACAGACTACCTTCCATAATGAAAAGGATACCATACATTGGAGAAACAAAAATATCAACAAGAGACTACCTTCCATAATGACAAGGCTATCATCCATTGGAGTAACAAAAATCTCGACAAAAGACTACCTTCCATATTGACAAGTCTACTATCCATTGGAGTAACAGAAATCACAATGACATACTACCTTCCAAAATAACAAGACTACCATCCATTAGAGTAATAAAAATCAGGACAAAAGACTACCTTTCATAATGACAAGGATACCATCCATTGCAGTAACAAAAATCACGACAAAATTACTACCTTCCATAATGATAAGGATACCATCCATTAGAGTAACAAAGATATCGACAACATACTACCTTCCATAATGCAAAGGCTACCTTCCATTGGAGTAACAAAAATCACGACTATAGACTACCTTCCATAATGACAAGGCTACCATCCATTGGAATAACAAAAATATCGACAACATACTACCTTCCATAATGACAAGGCTACCATCCAATGGAGTAACAAAAATCTCGACAACAGACTACCTTCCATAATGACAAGGCTACCATCCATTAAAGTAACAAAAATTTGGACAACAGACTATCTTCCATAATTACAAGACTACCATCCATTGGAGTAACAAAAATATCAACAATAGACTACCTTCCATAATGACAAGGTTACCATCCATTGGAGTATAAAAATTTTGGACAACAGACTACCTTCCAAAATGACAAGGTTACCATCCATTGGAGTAACAAAATTATCTACAATAGACTACCTTCCATAATGACAAGGCTACCATCCATTGGAGTAACAAAAATCTCGACAAAAGACAACCTTTCATATTGATAAGTCTACCATCCATTGGAGTTACAGAAATCACAACGACAGACTACCTTTCATATTGACAAGACTACCATCCATTAGAGTAATAAAAATTGGGACAACAAACTACCTTTCATAATGACAAGGATACCATTGATTGGAGTAACAAAAATCACGACAAAATACTACTTTCCATAATGACAAGGATACCATCCATTGGAGTAACAAAGATATCGACAACATACTACCTTCCATAATACCAAGGCTACCTTCCATTGGAGTAACAAAAATCACGACTATAGACTACTTTCCTTAATGACAAGGCTACCACCCATTGAAATAACAAAAATATCGACAACAGATTACCTTACATAATGACAACGCTACCATCTAATGGAGTAACAAAAATCTCGACAACAAACTACCTTCCATAATGACAAGGCTACCATCCATTAGAGTAACAAAAATCTGGACAACAGACTACCTTCCATAATTACAAGGCTGCCATCCATTGGAGTAACAAAAATATCAACAATAGACTACCTCCCATAATGACAAGGTTACCATCATTGGAGTATAAAAATTTTCGACAACAGACTACCTTCCATAATGAAAAGGCTACCATCCATTGGAGTAACAAAAATCTCGACATCAGACTACCTTCCATAATTACTAAGCTACCATCCATTGGAGTTACAAAGTTATCGACAACAGACTACCTTCCATAGTGACAAGGCTACAATCAATTGGAGTAACAATAATCGGGAAAACAAACTACCTTCCATAATGATAACGCTACCATCCCTTGGAATAACAAATATCTCGACAATAGACTACCTTCCATAATGACAAGGCTACCATCCAATGGAGTAACAAAAATCTCGACAATAGACTACCTTCCATAATGACAAGGTTACCATCCATTGGAGTAACAAAATTATCTATAATAGACTACCTTCCATAATGAAAAGGGTACCATCCATTGGAGTAACAAAAATCTCGACAACAGACTACCTTCCATAATGACAAGTCTACCATCCATTGGAATAAAAAAAATCTCGACAACACACTACCTTCCATAATGACAAGGCTACAATCCAATGGAGTAACAAAAATATGAACAATAGACTACCTTCGATAATGACAAGGCTACCATCCATTGTAGTAACAGAAATCACAACAACAGAATACCTTCCATAATGACAAGACTACCATCCATTAGAGTAACAAAAATCGGGACAACAGACTACCTTCCATAATGACAAGGATACCATCCATTGGAGAAACAAAAATATCAACAACAGACTACCTTCCATAATGACAAGGCTACCATCCATTGGAGTAACAAAAATATCGACAAAAGACTACCTTCCATATTGACAAGTCTACCATCCATTGGAGTAACAAAAATCTCGACAAAAGACAACCTTTCATATTGACAAGTCTACCATCCATTAGAGTTACAGAAATCACAACGATAGACTACCTTCCAAAATGACAAGACTACCATCCATTAGAGTAATAAAAATCGGGACAACAAACTACCTTTCATAATGACAAGGATACCATTCATTGGAGTAACAAAAATCACGACAAAATACTACCTTCCATAATGACAAGGATACCATCTATTGGAGTAACAAAGATATCGACAACATACTACCTTCCATAATGCCAAGGCTACCTTCCATTGGAGTAACAAAAATCACGACTATAGACTACCTTCCATAATGACAAGGCTACCATCCATTGAAATAACAAAAATATCGACAATAGACTACCTTCCATAATGACAAGGCTACCATCTAATGGAGTAACAAAAATCTCGACAACAAACTACCTTCCATAATGACAAGGCTACCATCCATTAGAGTAATAAAAATCTGGACAACAGACTACCTTCCATAATTACAAGGCTGCCATCCATTGGAGTAACAAAAATATCAACAATAGCCTACCTTCCATAATGAAAAGGTCACCATCCATTGGAGTAAAAAAATTTTGGAAAAAAGACTACCTTCCATAATGACAAGGCTACCATCCATTGGAGTAACAAAAATCTTGACATCAGACTACCTTCCATAATTACTAAGCTACCATCCATTGGAGTAACAAAGTTATCGACAACAGACTACCTTCCATAGTGACAAGGCTACAATCCATTGGAGTGAAAATAATCGGGAAAACAAACTACCTTCCATAATGACAAGGCTACCATCCATTGGAGTAACAAAAATATTAACAAGAGACTACCTTCCATAATTACAAGGCTACCATCCAATGGAGTAACAAAAATCTCGACAATAAACTACCTTCCATAATGACAAGGTTACCATCCATTGGAGTAACAAAATTATCTACAATAGACTACCTTCCATAATGAAAAGGGTACCATCCATTGGAGTAACAAAAATCTCGACAACAGACTACCTTCCATAATGACAAGTCTACCATCCATTGGAATAAAAAAAATCTCGACAACACACTACCTTCCATAATGACAAGGCTACAATCCAATGGAGTAATAAAAATATCGACAACAGACTACCTTCCATAACGACAAGTCTACCATCCATTGGCGTAACAAAAATATGAACAATAGACTACCTTCGATAATGACAAGGCTACCATCCATTGGAGTAACAGAAATCACAACAACAGAATACCTTCCATAATGACAAGACTACCATCCATTAGAGTAACAAAAATCGGGACAACAGGCTACCTTCCGTAATGACAAGGATACCATCCATTGGAGAAACAAAAATATCAACAACCGACTACTTTCCATAATGACAAGGCTACCATCCATTGGAGTAACAAAAATCTCGACAAAAGACTACCTTCCATATTGACAAGTCTACCATCCATTGGAGTAACAGAAATCACAACGATAGACTACCTTCCAAAATGACAAGACTACCATCCATTAGAGTAATAAAAATCAGGACAACAAACTACCTTTCATAATGACAAGGATACCATCCATTGGAGTAACAAAAATCACGACAAAATACTACCTTCCATGATGACAAGGATACCATCCATTGGAGTAACAAAGATATCGACAACATACTACCTTCCATAATGCCAAGGCTACCTTCCATTGGAGTAACAAAAATCACGACTATAGACTACCTTCCATAATGACAAGGCTACCATCCATTGAAATAACAAAAATCTCGACAACAGACTACCTTCCATAATGACAAGGCTACCATCTAATGGAGTAACAAAAATCTCGACAACAAACTACCTTCCATAATGACAAGGCTACCATCCATTAGAGTAACAAAAATCTGGACAACAGACTACCTTCCATAATTACAAGGCTGCCATCCATTGGAGTAACAAAAATATCAACAATAGCCAACCTTCCATAATGAAAAGGTCACCATCCATTGGAGTATAAACATTTTGGACAACAGACTACCTTCCATAATGACAAGGCTACCATCCATTGGAGTAACAAAAATATTGACATCAGACTACCTTCCATAATTACTAAGCTACCATCCATTGGAGTAACAAAGTTATCGACAACAGACTACCTTCCATAGTGACAAGGCTACAATCCATTGGAGTAAAAATAATCGGGAAAACAAACTACCTTCCATAATGACAAGGCTACCATCCATTGGAGTAACAAAAATATTAACAAGAGACTACCTTCAATAATTACAAGGCTACCATCTAATGGAGTAACAAAAATCTCGACAATAGAGTACCTTCCATAATGACAAGGTTACCATCCATTGGAGTAACAAAATTATCGACAATAGACTAACTTCCATAATGACAAGGGTACCATCCATTGGAGTAACAAAAATCTCGACAACAGACTACCTTCCATATTGACAAGTCTACAATCCATTGGAATAAAAAAATCTTGGCAACACACTACCTTCCATAATGACTAGGCTACAATCCAATGGAGTAACAAAAATCTCGACATCAGACTACCTTCCATAACGACAAGTCTACCATCCATTGTAGTAACAAAAATCTGAACAATAGACTACCTTCGATAATGACAAGGCTACCATTCATTGGAGTAACAAAAATCTCGACAACAGTCTACCTTCCATAATTACTAAGCTACCATCCATTGGAGTAACAAAGTTATCGAACACAAAATACCTTCCCTAATTACAAGGCTACAATCCATTAGATTAACAATAATCGGGAAAACAAACTACCTTCCATAATGTCAAGGCTACCATCCATTGGAGTAAAAAAAATATCAACAAGAGATTACCTTCCATAATGACAAGGCTACCATCCATTGGAGTAACAAAAATATCAACAAGAGACTACCTTCCATAATGACAAGGCTACCATCCATTGGAGTAACAAAAATCTCAACAACAGACTACCTTCCATAATGACAAGGCTACCATCCATTGGAGTATCAAAGATATTGACAATATACTACCTTCCATAACGACAAGGCTACCATCCATTGGAGTAACGAAAATCTCGACAACAAACTACCTTCCATAATGATAACGCTGCCATCCCGTAGAATAACAAATATCTCGACAATAGACTACCTTCCGTAATGTCAAGGCTACCATCCAATGGAGTAACAAAAATCTCGACAATAGACTACCTTCCATAATGACAAGGTTACCATCCATTGGAGTAACAAAATTATCGACAATAGACTACCTTCCATAATGACAAGGGTACCATCCATTGGAGTAACAAAAATCTCGACAATAGACTACCTTCCATAATGACAAGGTTACCATCCATTGGAGTAACAAAATTATCGACAATAGACTAACTTCCATAAATACAAGGGTACCATCCATTGGAGTAACAAAAATCTCGACAACAAACTACTTTCCATAATGACAAGTCTACCATCCATTGGAATAAAAAAATCTTGACAAGACACTACCTTCCATAATGACAAGGCTACAATCCAATGGAGTAACAAAAATCTCGACATCAGACTACCTTCCATAACGACAAGTCTACTATCCATTGGAGTAACAAAAATCTTAACAATAGACTACCTTCGATAATGACAAGGCTACCATTCATTGGAGTAACAAAAATCTCGACAACAGTCTACCTTCCATAATTACTAAGCTACCATCCATTGGAGTAACAAAGTTATCGACCACAAACTACCTTCCATAATTACAAGGCTACAATCCATTGGAGTAACAAAAATATCAACAAGTGACTACCTTCCATAATGACAAGGCTACCATCCATTGGAGTAACAAAAATATCAACAAGAGATTACCTTCCATAATGACAAGGCTACCATCCATTGGAGTAACAAAAATATCAACAAGAGACTACCTTCCAAAATGACAAGGCTACCATCCATTGGAGTAACAAAAATATCAACAAGAGACTACCTTCCATAATGACAAGGCTACCATCCATTGGAGTAACAAAAATCTCGACAACAGACTACCTTCCATAATGACAAGGCTACCTTCCATTGGAGTATCAAAGATATTGACAATATACTACCTTCCATAATGACAAGGCTACCATCCATTGGAGTAACGAAAATCTCGACAACAGACTACGTTCCATAATGATAACGCTGCCATCCCATAGAATAACAAATATCTCGATAATAGACTACCTTCCATAATGTCAAGGCTACCATCCAATGGAGTAACAAAAATCTCGACAATAGACTACCTTCCATAATGACAAGGTTACCATCCATTGGAGTAACAAAATTATCGACAATAGACTACCTTCCATAATGACAAGGGTACCATCCATTGGAGTAACAAAAATCTCGACAACAGACTACCTTCCATATTGACAAGTCTATAATCCATTGGAATAAAAAAAATCTCGACAACACACTACCTTCCATAATGAAAAGGCTACAATCCAATGGAGTAACAAAAATCTCGACAATAGACTACCTTCCATAATGACAAGGTTACCATCCATAGGAGTAACAAAAATCTTGACATCAGACTACCTTCCATAATTACTAAGCTACCATCCATTACAGTAACAAAGTTATCGACAACAGACTACCTTCCATAGTGACAAGGCTACAATCCATTGGAGTAACAATAATCGGGAAAACAAACTACCTTCCATAATGACAAGGCTACCATCCATTGGAGTAACAAAAATATTAACAAGAGACTACCTTCCATAATGACAAGGCTACAATCTAATGGAGTAACAAAAATCTCGAAAATAGAGTACCTTCCATAATGACAAGGTTACCATCCATTGGAGTAACAAAATTATCGACAATAGACTAACTTCCATAATGACAAGGGTACCATCCATTGGAGTAACAAAAATCTCGACAACAGACTACCTTCCATAATGACAAGGCTACCATCTAATGGAGTAACAAAAATCTCGACAACAAACTACCTTCCATAATGACAAGGCTACCATCCATTAGAGTAACAAAAATCTGGACAACAGACTACCTTCCATAATTACAAGGCTGCCATCCATTGGAGTAACAAAAATATCAACAATAGCCAACCTTCCATAATGAAAAGGTCACCATCCATTGGAGTATAAACATTTTGGACAACAGACTACCTTCCATAATGACAAGGCTACCATCCATTGGAGTAACAAAAATATTGACATCAGACTACCTTCCATAATTACTAAGCTACCATCCATTGGAGTAACAAAGTTATCGACAACAGACTACCTTCCATAGTGACAAGGCTACAATCCATTGGAGTAAAAATAATCGGGAAAACAAACTACCTTCCATAATGACAAGGCTACCATCCATTGGAGTAACAAAAATATTAACAAGAGACTACCTTCAATAATTACAAGGCTACCATCTAATGGAGTAACAAAAATCTCGACAATAGAGTACCTTCCATAATGACAAGGTTACCATCCATTGGAGTAACAAAATTATCGACAATAGACTAACTTCCATAATGACAAGGGTACCATCCATTGGAGTAACAAAAATCTCGACAACAGACTACCTTCCATATTGACAAGTCTACAATCCATTGGAATAAAAAAATCTTGGCAACACACTACCTTCCATAATGACTAGGCTACAATCCAATGGAGTAACAAAAATCTCGACATCAGACTACCTTCCATAACGACAAGTCTACCATCCATTGTAGTAACAAAAATCTGAACAATAGACTACCTTCGATAATGACAAGGCTACCATTCATTGGAGTAACAAAAATCTCGACAACAGTCTACCTTCCATAATTACTAAGCTACCATCCATTGGAGTAACAAAGTTATCGAACACAAAATACCTTCCCTAATTACAAGGCTACAATCCATTAGATTAACAATAATCGGGAAAACAAACTACCTTCCATAATGTCAAGGCTACCATCCATTGGAGTAAAAAAAATATCAACAAGAGATTACCTTCCATAATGACAAGGCTACCATCCATTGGAGTAACAAAAATATCAACAAGAGACTACCTTCCATAATGACAAGGCTACCATCCATTGGAGTAACAAAAATCTCAACAACAGACTACCTTCCATAATGACAAGGCTACCATCCATTGGAGTATCAAAGATATTGACAATATACTACCTTCCATAACGACAAGGCTACCATCCATTGGAGTAACGAAAATCTCGACAACAAACTACCTTCCATAATGATAACGCTGCCATCCCGTAGAATAATAAATATCTCGACAATAGACTACCTTCCGTAATGTCAAGGCTACCATCCAATGGAGTAACAAAAATCTCGACAATAGACTACCTTCCATAATGACAAGGTTACCATCCATTGGAGTAACAAAATTATCGACAATAGACTACCTTCCATAATGACAAGGGTACCATCCATTGGAGTAACAAAAATCTCGACAATAGACTACCTTCCATAATGACAAGGTTACCATCCATTGGAGTAACAAAATTATCGACAATAGACTAACTTCCATAAATACAAGGGTACCATCCATTGGAGTAACAAAAATCTCGACAACAAACTACTTTCCATAATGACAAGTCTACCATCCATTGGAATAAAAAAATCTTGACAAGACACTACCTTCCATAATGACAAGGCTACAATCCAATGGAGTAACAAAAATCTCGACATCAGACTACCTTCCATAACGACAAGTCTACTATCCATTGGAGTAACAAAAATCTTAACAATAGACTACCTTCGATAATGACAAGGCTACCATTCATTGGAGTAACAAAAATCTCGACAACAGTCTACCTTCCATAATTACTAAGCTACCATCCATTGGAGTAACAAAGTTATCGACCACAAACTACCTTCCATAATTACAAGGCTACAATCCATTGGAGTAACAAAAATATCAACAAGTGACTACCTTCCATAATGACAAGGCTACCATCCATTGGAGTAACAAAAATATCAACAAGAGATTACCTTCCATAATGACAAGGCTACCATCCATTGGAGTAACAAAAATATCAACAAGAGACTACCTTCCAAAATGACAAGGCTACCATCCATTGGAGTAACAAAAATATCAACAAGAGACTACCTTCCATAATGACAAGGCTACCATCCATTGGAGTAACAAAAATCTCGACAACAGACTACCTTCCATAATGACAAGGCTACCTTCCATTGGAGTATCAAAGATATTGACAATATACTACCTTCCATAATGACAAGGCTACCATCCATTGGAGTAACGAAAATCTCGACAACAGACTACGTTCCATAATGATAACGCTGCCATCCCATAGAATAACAAATATCTCGATAATAGACTACCTTCCATAATGTCAAGGCTACCATCCAATGGAGTAACAAAAATCTCGACAATAGACTACCTTCCATAATGACAAGGTTACCATCCATTGGAGTAACAAAATTATCGACAATAGACTACCTTCCATAATGACAAGGGTACCATCCATTGGAGTAACAAAAATCTCGACAACAGACTACCTTCCATATTGACAAGTCTATAATCCATTGGAATAAAAAAAATCTCGACAACACACTACCTTCCATAATGAAAAGGCTACAATCCAATGGAGTAACAAAAATCTCGACAATAGACTACCTTCCATAATGACAAGGTTACCATCCATAGGAGTAACAAAAATCTTGACATCAGACTACCTTCCATAATTACTAAGCTACCATCCATTACAGTAACAAAGTTATCGACAACAGACTACCTTCCATAGTGACAAGGCTACAATCCATTGGAGTAACAATAATCGGGAAAACAAACTACCTTCCATAATGACAAGGCTACCATCCATTGGAGTAACAAAAATATTAACAAGAGACTACCTTCCATAATGACAAGGCTACAATCTAATGGAGTAACAAAAATCTCGAAAATAGAGTACCTTCCATAATGACAAGGTTACCATCCATTGGAGTAACAAAATTATCGACAATAGACTAACTTCCATAATGACAAGGGTACCATCCATTGGAGTAACAAAAATCTCGACAACAGACTACCTTCCATAATGACAAGGCTACCATCTAATGGAGTAACAAAAATCTCGACAACAAACTACCTTCCATAATGACAAGGCTACCATCCATTAGAGTAACAAAAATCTGGACAACAGACTACCTTCCATAATTACAAGGCTGCCATCCATTGGAGTAACAAAAATATCAACAATAGCCAACCTTCCATAATGAAAAGGTCACCATCCATTGGAGTATAAACATTTTGGACAACAGACTACCTTCCATAATGACAAGGCTACCATCCATTGGAGTAACAAAAATATTGACATCAGACTACCTTCCATAATTACTAAGCTACCATCCATTGGAGTAACAAAGTTATCGACAACAGACTACCTTCCATAGTGACAAGGCTACAATCCATTGGAGTAAAAATAATCGGGAAAACAAACTACCTTCCATAATGACAAGGCTACCATCCATTGGAGTAACAAAAATATTAACAAGAGACTACCTTCAATAATTACAAGGCTACCATCTAATGGAGTAACAAAAATCTCGACAATAGAGTACCTTCCATAATGACAAGGTTACCATCCATTGGAGTAACAAAATTATCGACAATAGACTAACTTCCATAATGACAAGGGTACCATCCATTGGAGTAACAAAAATCTCGACAACAGACTACCTTCCATATTGACAAGTCTACAATCCATTGGAATAAAAAAATCTTGGCAACACACTACCTTCCATAATGACTAGGCTACAATCCAATGGAGTAACAAAAATCTCGACATCAGACTACCTTCCATAACGACAAGTCTACCATCCATTGGAGTAACAAAAATCTGAACAATAGACTACCTTCGATAATGACAAGGCTACCATTCATTGGAGTAACAAAAATCTCGACAACAGTCTACCTTCCATAATTACTAAGCTACCATCCATTGGAGTAACAAAGTTATCGAACACAAAATACCTTCCCTAATTACAAGGCTACAATCCATTAGATTAACAATAATCGGGAAAACAAACTACCTTCCATAATGTCAAGGCTACCATCCATTGGAGTAAAAAAAATATCAACAAGAGATTACCTTCCATAATGACAAGGCTACCATCCATTGGAGTAACAAAAATATCAACAAGAGACTACCTTCCATAATGACAAGGCTACCATCCATTGGAGTAACAAAAATCTCAACAACAGACTACCTTCCATAATGACAAGGCTACCATCCATTGGAGTATCAAAGATATTGACAATATACTACCTTCCATAACGACAAGGCTACCATCCATTGGAGTAACGAAAATCTCGACAACAAACTACCTTCCATAATGATAACGCTGCCATCCCGTAGAATAACAAATATCTCGACAATAGACTACCTTCCGTAATGTCAAGGCTACCATCCAATGGAGTAACAAAAATCTCGACAATAGACTACCTTCCATAATGACAAGGTTACCATCCATTGGAGTAACAAAATTATCGACAATAGACTACCTTCCATAATGACAAGGGTACCATCCATTGGAGTAACAAAAATCTCGACAATAGACTACCTTCCATAATGACAAGGTTACCATCCATTGGAGTAACAAAATTATCGACAATAGACTAACTTCCATAAATACAAGGGTACCATCCATTGGAGTAACAAAAATCTCGACAACAAACTACTTTCCATAATGACAAGTCTACCATCCATTGGAATAAAAAAATCTTGACAAGACACTACCTTCCATAATGACAAGGCTACAATCCAATGGAGTAACAAAAATCTCGACATCAGACTACCTTCCATAACGACAAGTCTACTATCCATTGGAGTAACAAAAATCTTAACAATAGACTACCTTCGATAATGACAAGGCTACCATTCATTGGAGTAACAAAAATCTCGACAACAGTCTACCTTCCATAATTACTAAGCTACCATCCATTGGAGTAACAAAGTTATCGACCACAAACTACCTTCCATAATTACAAGGCTACAATCCATTGGAGTAACAAAAATATCAACAAGTGACTACCTTCCATAATGACAAGGCTACCATCCATTGGAGTAACAAAAATATCAACAAGAGATTACCTTCCATAATGACAAGGCTACCATCCATTGGAGTAACAAAAATATCAACAAGAGACTACCTTCCAAAATGACAAGGCTACCATCCATTGGAGTAACAAAAATATCAACAAGAGACTACCTTCCATAATGACAAGGCTACCATCCATTGGAGTAACAAAAATCTCGACAACAGACTACCTTCCATAATGACAAGGCTACCTTCCATTGGAGTATCAAAGATATTGACAATATACTACCTTCCATAATGACAAGGCTACCATCCATTGGAGTAACGAAAATCTCGACAACAGACTACGTTCCATAATGATAACGCTGCCATCCCATAGAATAACAAATATCTCGATAATAGACTACCTTCCATAATGTCAAGGCTACCATCCAATGGAGTAACAAAAATCTCGACAATAGACTACCTTCCATAATGACAAGGTTACCATCCATTGGAGTAACAAAATTATCGACAATAGACTACCTTCCATAATGACAAGGGTACCATCCATTGGAGTAACAAAAATCTCGACAACAGACTACCTTCCATATTGACAAGTCTATAATCCATTGGAATAAAAAAAATCTCGACAACACACTACCTTCCATAATGAAAAGGCTACAATCCAATGGAGTAACAAAAATCTCGACAATAGACTACCTTCCATAATGACAAGGTTACCATCCATAGGAGTAACAAAAATCTTGACATCAGACTACCTTCCATAATTACTAAGCTACCATCCATTACAGTAACAAAGTTATCGACAACAGACTACCTTCCATAGTGACAAGGCTACAATCCATTGGAGTAACAATAATCGGGAAAACAAACTACCTTCCATAATGACAAGGCTACCATCCATTGGAGTAACAAAAATATTAACAAGAGACTACCTTCCATAATGACAAGGCTACAATCTAATGGAGTAACAAAAATCTCGAAAATAGAGTACCTTCCATAATGACAAGGTTACCATCCATTGGAGTAACAAAATTATCGACAATAGACTAACTTCCATAATGACAAGGGTACCATCCATTGGAGTAACAAAAATCTCGACAACAGACTACCTTCCATAATGACAAGGCTACCATCTAATGGAGTAACAAAAATCTCGACAACAAACTACCTTCCATAATGACAAGGCTACCATCCATTAGAGTAACAAAAATCTGGACAACAGACTACCTTCCATAATTACAAGGCTGCCATCCATTGGAGTAACAAAAATATCAACAATAGCCAACCTTCCATAATGAAAAGGTCACCATCCATTGGAGTATAAACATTTTGGACAACAGACTACCTTCCATAATGACAAGGCTACCATCCATTGGAGTAACAAAAATATTGACATCAGACTACCTTCCATAATTACTAAGCTACCATCCATTGGAGTAACAAAGTTATCGACAACAGACTACCTTCCATAGTGACAAGGCTACAATCCATTGGAGTAAAAATAATCGGGAAAACAAACTACCTTCCATAATGACAAGGCTACCATCCATTGGAGTAACAAAAATATTAACAAGAGACTACCTTCAATAATTACAAGGCTACCATCTAATGGAGTAACAAAAATCTCGACAATAGAGTACCTTCCATAATGACAAGGTTACCATCCATTGGAGTAACAAAATTATCGACAATAGACTAACTTCCATAATGACAAGGGTACCATCCATTGGAGTAACAAAAATCTCGACAACAGACTACCTTCCATATTGACAAGTCTACAATCCATTGGAATAAAAAAATCTTGGCAACACACTACCTTCCATAATGACTAGGCTACAATCCAATGGAGTAACAAAAATCTCGACATCAGACTACCTTCCATAACGACAAGTCTACCATCCATTGGAGTAACAAAAATCTGAACAATAGACTACCTTCGATAATGACAAGGCTACCATTCATTGGAGTAACAAAAATCTCGACAACAGTCTACCTTCCATAATTACTAAGCTACCATCCATTGGAGTAACAAAGTTATCGAACACAAAATACCTTCCCTAATTACAAGGCTACAATCCATTAGATTAACAATAATCGGGAAAACAAACTACCTTCCATAATGTCAAGGCTACCATCCATTGGAGTAAAAAAAATATCAACAAGAGATTACCTTCCATAATGACAAGGCTACCATCCATTGGAGTAACAAAAATATCAACAAGAGACTACCTTCCATAATGACAAGGCTACCATCCATTGGAGTAACAAAAATCTCAACAACAGACTACCTTCCATAATGACAAGGCTACCATCCATTGGAGTATCAAAGATATTGACAATATACTACCTTCCATAACGACAAGGCTACCATCCATTGGAGTAACGAAAATCTCGACAACAAACTACCTTCCATAATGATAACGCTGCCATCCCGTAGAATAACAAATATCTCGACAATAGACTACCTTCCGTAATGTCAAGGCTACCATCCAATGGAGTAACAAAAATCTCGACAATAGACTACCTTCCATAATGACAAGGTTACCATCCATTGGAGTAACAAAATTATCGACAATAGACTACCTTCCATAATGACAAGGGTACCATCCATTGGAGTAACAAAAATCTCGACAATAGACTACCTTCCATAATGACAAGGTTACCATCCATTGGAGTAACAAAATTATCGACAATAGACTAACTTCCATAAATACAAGGGTACCATCCATTGGAGTAACAAAAATCTCGACAACAAACTACTTTCCATAATGACAAGTCTACCATCCATTGGAATAAAAAAATCTTGACAAGACACTACCTTCCATAATGACAAGGCTACAATCCAATGGAGTAACAAAAATCTCGACATCAGACTACCTTCCATAACGACAAGTCTACTATCCATTGGAGTAACAAAAATCTTAACAATAGACTACCTTCGATAATGACAAGGCTACCATTCATTGGAGTAACAAAAATCTCGACAACAGTCTACCTTCCATAATTACTAAGCTACCATCCATTGGAGTAACAAAGTTATCGACCACAAACTACCTTCCATAATTACAAGGCTACAATCCATTGGAGTAACAAAAATATCAACAAGTGACTACCTTCCATAATGACAAGGCTACCATCCATTGGAGTAACAAAAATATCAACAAGAGATTACCTTCCATAATGACAAGGCTACCATCCATTGGAGTAACAAAAATATCAACAAGAGACTACCTTCCAAAATGACAAGGCTACCATCCATTGGAGTAACAAAAATATCAACAAGAGACTACCTTCCATAATGACAAGGCTACCATCCATTGGAGTAACAAAAATCTCGACAACAGACTACCTTCCATAATGACAAGGCTACCTTCCATTGGAGTATCAAAGATATTGACAATATACTACCTTCCATAATGACAAGGCTACCATCCATTGGAGTAACGAAAATCTCGACAACAGACTACGTTCCATAATGATAACGCTGCCATCCCATAGAATAACAAATATCTCGATAATAGACTACCTTCCATAATGTCAAGGCTACCATCCAATGGAGTAACAAAAATCTCGACAATAGACTACCTTCCATAATGACAAGGTTACCATCCATTGGAGTAACAAAATTATCGACAATAGACTACCTTCCATAATGACAAGGGTACCATCCATTGGAGTAACAAAAATCTCGACAACAGACTACCTTCCATATTGACAAGTCTATAATCCATTGGAATAAAAAAAATCTCGACAACACACTACCTTCCATAATGAAAAGGCTACAATCCAATGGAGTAACAAAAATCTCGACAATAGACTACCTTCCATAATGACAAGGTTACCATCCATAGGAGTAACAAAAATCTTGACATCAGACTACCTTCCATAATTACTAAGCTACCATCCATTACAGTAACAAAGTTATCGACAACAGACTACCTTCCATAGTGACAAGGCTACAATCCATTGGAGTAACAATAATCGGGAAAACAAACTACCTTCCATAATGACAAGGCTACCATCCATTGGAGTAACAAAAATATTAACAAGAGACTACCTTCCATAATGACAAGGCTACAATCTAATGGAGTAACAAAAATCTCGAAAATAGAGTACCTTCCATAATGACAAGGTTACCATCCATTGGAGTAACAAAATTATCGACAATAGACTAACTTCCATAATGACAAGGGTACCATCCATTGGAGTAACAAAAATCTCGACAACAGACTACCTTCCATAATGACAAGGCTACCATCTAATGGAGTAACAAAAATCTCGACAACAAACTACCTTCCATAATGACAAGGCTACCATCCATTAGAGTAACAAAAATCTGGACAACAGACTACCTTCCATAATTACAAGGCTGCCATCCATTGGAGTAACAAAAATATCAACAATAGCCAACCTTCCATAATGAAAAGGTCACCATCCATTGGAGTATAAACATTTTGGACAACAGACTACCTTCCATAATGACAAGGCTACCATCCATTGGAGTAACAAAAATATTGACATCAGACTACCTTCCATAATTACTAAGCTACCATCCATTGGAGTAACAAAGTTATCGACAACAGACTACCTTCCATAGTGACAAGGCTACAATCCATTGGAGTAAAAATAATCGGGAAAACAAACTACCTTCCATAATGACAAGGCTACCATCCATTGGAGTAACAAAAATATTAACAAGAGACTACCTTCAATAATTACAAGGCTACCATCTAATGGAGTAACAAAAATCTCGACAATAGAGTACCTTCCATAATGACAAGGTTACCATCCATTGGAGTAACAAAATTATCGACAATAGACTAACTTCCATAATGACAAGGGTACCATCCATTGGAGTAACAAAAATCTCGACAACAGACTACCTTCCATATTGACAAGTCTACAATCCATTGGAATAAAAAAATCTTGGCAACACACTACCTTCCATAATGACTAGGCTACAATCCAATGGAGTAACAAAAATCTCGACATCAGACTACCTTCCATAACGACAAGTCTACCATCCATTGGAGTAACAAAAATCTGAACAATAGACTACCTTCGATAATGACAAGGCTACCATTCATTGGAGTAACAAAAATCTCGACAACAGTCTACCTTCCATAATTACTAAGCTACCATCCATTGGAGTAACAAAGTTATCGAACACAAAATACCTTCCCTAATTACAAGGCTACAATCCATTAGATTAACAATAATCGGGAAAACAAACTACCTTCCATAATGTCAAGGCTACCATCCATTGGAGTAAAAAAAATATCAACAAGAGATTACCTTCCATAATGACAAGGCTACCATCCATTGGAGTAACAAAAATATCAACAAGAGACTACCTTCCATAATGACAAGGCTACCATCCATTGGAGTAACAAAAATCTCAACAACAGACTACCTTCCATAATGACAAGGCTACCATCCATTGGAGTATCAAAGATATTGACAATATACTACCTTCCATAACGACAAGGCTACCATCCATTGGAGTAACGAAAATCTCGACAACAAACTACCTTCCATAATGATAACGCTGCCATCCCGTAGAATAACAAATATCTCGACAATAGACTACCTTCCGTAATGTCAAGGCTACCATCCAATGGAGTAACAAAAATCTCGACAATAGACTACCTTCCATAATGACAAGGTTACCATCCATTGGAGTAACAAAATTATCGACAATAGACTACCTTCCATAATGACAAGGGTACCATCCATTGGAGTAACAAAAATCTCGACAATAGACTACCTTCCATAATGACAAGGTTACCATCCATTGGAGTAACAAAATTATCGACAATAGACTAACTTCCATAAATACAAGGGTACCATCCATTGGAGTAACAAAAATCTCGACAACAAACTACTTTCCATAATGACAAGTCTACCATCCATTGGAATAAAAAAATCTTGACAAGACACTACCTTCCATAATGACAAGGCTACAATCCAATGGAGTAACAAAAATCTCGACATCAGACTACCTTCCATAACGACAAGTCTACTATCCATTGGAGTAACAAAAATCTTAACAATAGACTACCTTCGATAATGACAAGGCTACCATTCATTGGAGTAACAAAAATCTCGACAACAGTCTACCTTCCATAATTACTAAGCTACCATCCATTGGAGTAACAAAGTTATCGACCACAAACTACCTTCCATAATTACAAGGCTACAATCCATTGGAGTAACAAAAATATCAACAAGTGACTACCTTCCATAATGACAAGGCTACCATCCATTGGAGTAACAAAAATATCAACAAGAGATTACCTTCCATAATGACAAGGCTACCATCCATTGGAGTAACAAAAATATCAACAAGAGACTACCTTCCAAAATGACAAGGCTACCATCCATTGGAGTAACAAAAATATCAACAAGAGACTACCTTCCATAATGACAAGGCTACCATCCATTGGAGTAACAAAAATCTCGACAACAGACTACCTTCCATAATGACAAGGCTACCTTCCATTGGAGTATCAAAGATATTGACAATATACTACCTTCCATAATGACAAGGCTACCATCCATTGGAGTAACGAAAATCTCGACAACAGACTACGTTCCATAATGATAACGCTGCCATCCCATAGAATAACAAATATCTCGATAATAGACTACCTTCCATAATGTCAAGGCTACCATCCAATGGAGTAACAAAAATCTCGACAATAGACTACCTTCCATAATGACAAGGTTACCATCCATTGGAGTAACAAAATTATCGACAATAGACTACCTTCCATAATGACAAGGGTACCATCCATTGGAGTAACAAAAATCTCGACAACAGACTACCTTACATATTGACAAGTCTACCATCCATTGGAATAAAAAAAATCTCGACAACACACTACCTTCCATAATGAAAAGGCTACAATCCAATGGAGTAACAAAAATCTCGACAATAGACTACCTTCCATAATGACAAGGTTACCATCCATAGGAGTAACAAAAATCTTGACATCAGACTACCTTCCATAATTACTAAGCTACCATCCATTAGAGTAACAAAGTTATCGACAACAGACTACCTTCCATAGTTACAAGGCTACAATCCATTGGAGTAACAATAATCGGGAAAACAAACTACCTTCCATAATGACAAGGCTACCATCCATTGGAGTAACAAAAATATTAACAAGAGACTACCTTCCATAATGTCAAGGCTACAATGTAATGGAGTAACAAAAATCTCGAAAATAGAGTACCTTCCATAATGACAAGGTTACCATCCATTGGAGTAACAAAATTATCGACAATAGACTAACTTCCATAATGACAAGGGTACCATCCATTGGAGTAACAAAAATCTCGACAACAGACTACCTTCCATAATGACAAGTCTACAATCCATTGGAATAAAAAAATATTGACAACACACTACCTTCCATAATGACAAGGCTACAATCCAATGGAGTAACAAAAATATCAACATCAGACTACCTTCCATAACGACAAGTCTACCATCCATTGGAGTAACAAAAATCTGAACAATAGACTACCTTCGATAATGACAAGGCTACCATTCATTGGAGTAACAAAAATCTCGACAACACTCTACCTTCCATAATTACTAAGCTACCATCCATTGGAGTAACAAAGTTATCGAACACAAAATACCTTCCCTAATTACAAGGATACAATCCATTAGATTAACAATAATCGGGAAAACAAAGTACCTTCCATAATGACAAGGCTACCATCCATTGGAGTAAAAAAAATATCAACAAGAGATTACCTTCCATAATGACAAGGCTACCATCCATTGGAGTAACAAAAATATCAACAAGAGACTACCTTCCATAATGACAAGGCTACCGTCCATTGGAGTAACAAAAATCTCGACAACAGACTACCTTCCATATTGACAAGGCTACCATCCATTGGAGTATCAAAGATATTGACAATATACTACCTTCCATAACGACAAGGCTACCATCCATTGGAGTAACGAAAATCTCGACAACAGACTACCTTCCATAATGATAACGCTGCCATCCCGTAGAATAACAAATATCTCGACAATAGACTACCTTCCGTAATGTCTAGGCTACCATCCAATGGAGTAACAAAAATCTCGACAATAGACTACCTTCCATAATGAAAAGGTTACCATCCATTGGAGTAACAAAATTATCGACAATAGACTACCTTCCATAATGACAAGGGTACCATCCATTGGAGTAACAAAAATCTCGACAATAGACTACCTTCCATAATGACAAGGTTACCATCCATTGGAGTAACAAAATTATCGACAATAGACTAACTTCCATAAATACAAGGGTACCATCCATTGGAGTAACAAAAATCTCGACAACAAACTACTTTCCATAATGACAAGTCTACCATCCATTGGAATAAAAAAATCTTGACAAGACACTACCTTCCATAATGACAAGGCTACAATCCAATGGAGTAACAAAAATCTCGACATCAGACTACCTTCCATAACGACAAGTCTACTATCCATTGGAGTAACAAAAATCTTAACAATAGACTACCTTCGATAATGACAAGGCTACCATTCATTGGAGTAACAAAAATCTCGACAACAGTCTACCTTCCATAATTACTAAGCTACCATCCATTGGAGTAACAAAGTTATCGACCACAAACTACCTTCCATAATTACAAGGCTACAATCCATTGGAGTAACAAAAATATCAACAAGTGACTACCTTCCATAATGACAAGGCTACCATCCATTGGAGTAACAAAAATATCAACAAGAGATTACCTTCCATAATGACAAGGCTACCATCCATTGGAGTAACAAAAATATCAACAAGAGACTACCTTCCAAAATGACAAGGCTACCATCCATTGGAGTAACAAAAATATCAACAAGAGACTACCTTCCATAATGACAAGGCTACCATCCATTGGAGTAACAAAAATCTCGACAACAGACTACCTTCCATAATGACAAGGCTACCTTCCATTGGAGTATCAAAGATATTGACAATATACTACCTTCCATAATGACAAGGCTACCATCCATTGGAGTAACGAAAATCTCGACAACAGACTACGTTCCATAATGATAACGCTGCCATCCCATAGAATAACAAATATCTCGATAATAGACTACCTTCCATAATGTCAAGGCTACCATCCAATGGAGTAACAAAAATCTCGACAATAGACTACCTTCCATAATGACAAGGTTACCATCCATTGGAGTAACAAAATTATCGACAATAGACGACCTTCCATAATGACAAGGGTACCATCCATTGGAGTAACAAAAATCTCGACAACAGACTACCTTACATATTGACAAGTCTACCATCCATTGGAATAAAAAAAATCTCGACAACACACTACCTTCCATAATGAAAAGGCTACAATCCAATGGAGTAACAAAAATCTCGACAATAGACTACCTTCCATAATGACAAGGTTACCATCCATAGGAGTAACAAAAATCTTGACATCAGACTACCTTCCATAATTACTAAGCTACCATCCATTAGAGTAACAAAGTTATCGACAACAGACTACCTTCCATAGTTACAAGGCTACAATCCATTGGAGTAACAATAATCGGGAAAACAAACTACCTTCCATAATGACAAGGCTACCATCCATTGGAGTAACAAAAATATTAACAAGAGACTACCTTCCATAATGTCAAGGCTACAATGTAATGGAGTAACAAAAATCTCGAAAATAGAGTACCTTCCATAATGACAAGGTTACCATCCATTGGAGTAACAAAATTATCGACAATAGACTAACTTCCATAATGACAAGGGTACCATCCATTGGAGTAACAAAAATCTCGACAACAGACTACCTTCCATAATGACAAGTCTACAATCCATTGGAATAAAAAAATATTGACAACACACTACCTTCCATAATGACAAGGCTACAATCCAATGGAGTAACAAAAATATCAACATCAGACTACCTTCCATAACGACAAGTCTACCATCCATTGGAGTAACAAAAATCTGAACAATAGACTACCTTCGATAATGACAAGGCTACCATTCATTGGAGTAACAAAAATCTCGACAACACTCTACCTTCCATAATTACTAAGCTACCATCCATTGGAGTAACAAAGTTATCGAACACAAAATACCTTCCCTAATTACAAGGATACAATCCATTAGATTAACAATAATCGGGAAAACAAAGTACCTTCCATAATGACAAGGCTACCATCCATTGGAGTAAAAAAAATATCAACAAGAGATTACCTTCCATAATGACAAGGCTACCATCCATTGGAGTAACAAAAATATCAACAAGAGACTACCTTCCATAATGACAAGGCTACCGTCCATTGGAGTAACAAAAATCTCGACAACAGACTACCTTCCATATTGACAAGGCTACCATCCATTGGAGTATCAAAGATATTGACAATATACTACCTTCCATAACGACAAGGCTACCATCCATTGGAGTAACGAAAATCTCGACAACAGACTACCTTCCATAATGATAACGCTGCCATCCCGTAGAATAACAAATATCTCGACAATAGACTACCTTCCGTAATGTCTAGGCTACCATCCAATGGAGTAACAAAAATCTCGACAATAGACTACCTTCCATAATGAAAAGGTTACCATCCATTGGAGTAACAAAATTATCGACAATAGACTACCTTCCATAATGACAAGGGTACCATCCATTGGAGTAACAAAAATCTCGACAATAGACTACCTTCCAAAATGACAAGGTTACCATCCATTGGAGTAACAAAATTATCGACAATAGACTAACTTCCATAAATACAAGGGTACCATCCATTGGAGTAACAAAAATCTCGACAACAAACTACTTTCCATAATGACAAGTCTACCATCCATTGGAATAAAAAAATCTTGACAAGACACTACCTTCCATAATGACAAGGCTACAATCCAATGGAGTAACAAAAATCTTGACATCAGACTACCTTCCATAACGACAAGTCTACTATCCATTGGAGTAACAAAAATCTTAACAATAGACTACCTTCGATAATGACAAGGCTACCATTCATTGGAGTAACAAAAATCTCGACAACAGTCTACCTTCCAAAATTTCTAAGCTACCATCCATTGGAGTAACAAAGTTATCGACCACAAACTACCTTCCATAATTACAAGGGTACAATCCATTGGAGTAACAAAAATATCAACAAGTGACTACCTTCCATAATGACAAGGCTACCATCCATTGGAATAACAAAAATATCAACAAGAGATTACCTTCCATAATGACAAGGCTACCATCCATTGGAGTAACAAAAATATCAACAAGAGACTACCTTCCATAATGACAAGGCTACCATCCATTGGAGTAACAAAAATATCAACAAGAGACTACCTTCCATAATGACAAGGCTACCATCCATTGGAGTAACAAAAATCTCGACAACAGACTACCTTCCATAATGACAAGGCTACAATCCAATGGAGTAACAAAAATCTCGACAATAGACTACCTTCCATAATGACAAGGTTACCATCCATAGGAGTAACAAAAATCTTGACATCAGACTACCTTCCATAATTACTAAGCTACCATTCATTTGAGTAACAAAGTTATCGACAACAGACTACCTTCCATAGTGACAAGGCTACAATCCATTGGAGTAACAATAATCGGGAAAACAAACTACCTTCCATAATGACAAGGCTACCATCCATTGGAGTAACAAAAATATTAACAAGAGACTACCTTCCATAATGACAAGGCTACCATCCAATGGAGTAACAAAAACCTCGACAATAGACTACCTTCCATAATGACAAGGTTACCATCCATTGGAGTAACAAAATTATCGACAATAGACTAACTTCCATAATAACAAGGGTACCATCCATTGGAGTAACAAAAATCTTGACAACAAACTACCTTCCATAATGACAAGTCTACCATCCATTGGAATAAAAAAATCTTGACAACACACTACCTTCCATAATGACAAGGCTACAATCCAATGGAGTAACAAAAATCTCGACATCAGACTACCTTCCATAACGACAAGTCTACTATTCATTGGAGTAACAAAAATCTTAACAATAGACTACCTTCGATAATGACAAGGCTACCATTCATTGGAGTAACAAAAATCTCGACAACAGTCTACCTTCCATAATTACTAAGCTACCATCCATTGGAGTAACAAAGTTATCGACCACAAACTACCTTCCATAATTACAAGGCTACAATCCATTGGAGTAACAAAAATATCAACAAGTGACTACCTTCCATAATGACAAGGCTACCATCCATTTGAGTAACAAAAATCTCGACAACAGACTACCTTCCATAATGACAAGGCTACCATCCATTGGAGTATCAAAGATATTGACAATGTACTACCTTCTATAATGACATGGCTACCATCCATTGGAGTAACGAAAATCTCGACAACAGACTACCTTCCGTAATGATAAGGGTACCATCCATTGGAGTAACAAAAATCTCGACAACAGACTACCTTCCATAATGACAAGTCTACCATCCATTTGAATAAAAAAAATCTCGACAACACACTACCTTCCATAATGACAAGGCTACAATCCAATGGAGTAACAAAAATCTCGACAATAGACTACCTTCCATAATGACAAGGGTACCATCCATTAGAGTAACAAAAATCTCGACAACAGACTACCTTCCATAATGACAAGTCTACCATCAATTGGAATAAAAAAAATCTCGACAACACACTACCTTCCATAGTGACTAGGCTACAATCCATTGGAGTAACAATAATCGGGAAAAAAAACTACCTTCCATAATGATAACGTTACCATCCCTTGGAATAACAAATATCTCGACAATAGACTACCTTCCATAATGACAAGGCTACCATCCAATGGAGTAACAAAAATCTCGACAATAGACTACCTTCCATAATGACAAGGTTACCATCCATTGGAGTAACAAAATTATCTACAATAGACTACCTTCCATAATGACAAGGGTACAATCCATTGGAGTAACAAAAATCTTGACAACACACTACCTTCCATAATGACAAGTCTACTATCCATTGGAATAAAAAAATCTCGACAACAGACTACCTTCCATAATGACAAGGCTATAATCCAATGGAGTAACAAAAATATCGACATCAGACTACCTTCCATAACGACAAGTCTACCATCCATTGGAGTAACAAAAATCCTAACAATAGACTACCTTCAATAATGACAAGGCTACCATTCATTGGAGTAACAAAAATCTCGACAACAGTCTACCTTCCATAATTACTAAGCTACCATCCATTGGAGTAACAAAGTTATCGACCACAAACTACCTTCCATAATTACAAGGCTACAATCCACTGGAGTAACAAAAATATCAACAAGTGACTACCTTCCATAATGACAAGGCTACGATCCATTGGAGTAACAAAAATCTCGACAACAGACTACCTTCTATAATGACAAGGCTACCATCCATTGGAGTATCAAAGATATTGACAATATACTACCTTCCGTAATGATAACACTACCATCCCGTGGAATAACAAATATCTTGACAATAGACTACCTTCCATAATGTCAGGGATACCATCCAATGGAGTAACAAAAATCTCGACAATAGACTATCTTCCATAATGACAAGGTTACCATCTATTGGAGTAACAAAATTATCGACAATAGACTACCTTCCATAATGACAAGGGTACCATCCATTAGAGTAACAAAAATCTCGACAACAGACTACGTTCCATAATGACAAGTCTACCATCCATTGGAATAAAAAAAATCTCGACAACACACTACCTTCCATAATGACAAGGCTACAATCCAATGGAGTAACAAAAATCACGACGACAGACTACCTTCGATAATAAAAAGGCTACCATCCATTGGAGTAACAGAAATTACAACAACAGACTACCTTCCATAATGAAAAGACTACCATCCATTAGAGTAACAAAAATCGGGACAACAAACTACCTTCCATAATGACAAGGATACCATCCATTGGAGAAACAAAAATATCAATAAGAGAATACCTTCCATAATGACAAGGCTATCATCCATTGGAGTAACAAAAATCTCGACAAAAGACTACCTTCCATATTGACAAGTCTACCATCCATTGGAGTAATAGAAATCACAACGACAGACTACCTTCCAAAATGACAAGACTACCATCCATTAGAGTAATAAAAATCGGGACAACAGACTACCTTTCATAATGACAAGGATACCATCCATTGCAGTAACAAAAATCACGACAAAATACTACCTTCCATAATGACAAGGATACCATCCGTTGGAGTAACAAAGATATCGACAACATACTACCTTCCATAATGCCAAGGCTACCTTCCATTGGAGTAACAAAAATCACGACTATAGACTACCTTCCATAATGACAAGGCTACCATCCATTGGAATAACAAAAATATAGACAACAGACTACCTTCCACAATGACAAGGCTACCATCCAATGGAGTAACAAAAATCTCGACAATAGACTACCTTCCATAATGACAAAGCTACCATCCATTAAAGTAACAAAAATTTGGACAACAGACTAGCTTCCATAATTACAAGGTTACCTTCCATTGGAGTAACAAAAATATCAACAATAGACTACCTTCCATAATGACAAGGTTACCATCCATTGGAGTATAAAAATTTTGGACAACAGACTACCTTCCATAATGACATGGCTACCATCCATTGGAGTAACAAAAATCTCGACATCAGACTACCTTCCATAATTACTAAGCTACAATCCATTGGAGTAACAGAGTTATCGACAACAGACTACATTCCATAGTGACAAGGCTACAATCCATTGGAGTAACAATAATCGGGAAAAAAAACTACCTTCCATAATGAAAACGTTACCATCCCTTGGAATAACAAATATCTCGACAATAGACTACCTTCCATAATGACAAGGCTACCATCCAATAGAGTAACAAAAATCTCGACAATAGACTACCTTCCATAATGACAAGGTTACCATCCATTGGAGTAACAAAATTATCTTCAATAGACTACCTTCCATAATGACAAGGGTACCATCCATTGGAGTAACAAAAATCTCGACAACAGACTACCTTCCATAATGATAAGTCTACCATCCATTGGAATAAAAAAAATCTCGACAACACACTACCTTCCATAATCACAAGGCTACAATCCAATGACTTAACAAAAATATCGACAATAGACTACCTTCCATAACGACAAGTCTACCATTCATTGGAGTAACAAAAATATGAACAATAGACTACCTTCCATAATGAAAAGGTTACCATCCATTGGAGTAACAAAATCATCTACAATAGACTACCTTCCATAATGACAAGGGTACCATCCATTGGAGTAACAAAAATCTCGACAACAGACTACCGTCCATAATGACAAGACTATAATCCAATGGATTAACAAAAATATCGACAACAGACTACCTTCCATAACGACAAGTCTACCATTCATTGGAGTAACAAAAATCTGAATAATAGACTACCTTCGATAATGACAAGGCTACCATCCATTAGAGTAACAGAAATCACAACAACAGAATACCTTCCATAATGACAAGACTACCATCCATTAGAGTAACAAAAATCGGGACAACAGACTACCTTCCATAATGACAAGGATACCATCCATTGGAGAAACAAAAATATCAACAAGAGACTACCTTCCATAATGACAAGGCTACCATCCATTGGAGTAACAAAAATCTCGACAAAAGACTACCTTCCATATTGACAAGTCTACCATCCATTGGAGTAACATAAATCACAACGACAGACTACCTTCCAAAATGACAAGACTACCATCCATTAGAGTAATAAAAATCGGGACAACAGACTACCTTTCTTAATGACAAGGATACCATCCATTCCAGTAACAAAAATCACGACAAAATACTACCTTCCACAATGATAAGGATACCATCCATTAGAGTAACAAAGATATCGACAAGATACTACCTTCCATAATGCCAAGGCTACCTTCCATTGGAGTAACAAAAATAACGACTATAGACTACCTTCCATAATGACAAGGCTACCATCCATTGAAATAACAAAAATATCGACAACAGACTACCTTCCATAATGACAAGGCTACCATCCAATGGAGTAACAAAAATCTCGACAACAGACTACCTTCCATAATGACAAGGCTACCATCCATTAAAGTAACCAAAATTTGGACAACAGACTACCTTCCATAATTACAAGGCTACCATCAATTGGAGTAAAAAATATATCAACAATAGACTACCTTCCATAATGACAAGGTTACCATCCATTGGAGTATCAAAATTTTGGACAACAGACTACCTTCCATAATGACAAGGCTACCATCCATTGGAGTAACAAAAATCTCGACATCAGACTACCTTCCATAATTACAAATCTACCATCCATTGGAGTAACAAAGTTATCTTCAACAGACTACCTTCCATAGTGACAAGGCTACAATCCATTGGAGTAACAATAATCGGGAAAACCAACTACCTTCCATAATGACAAGGCTACCATCCATTGGAGTAACAAAAATATCAATAAGATTTTACCTTCCATAATGACAAGGCTACCATCCATTGGAGTAACAAAAATATCAACAAGAGACTACCTTCCATAATGAAAAGGCTACCATCCATTGGAGTAATAAAAATATCGACAACAGACTACCTTCCATAATGACAAGGCTACCATCCATTGGAGTATCAAAGATATTGACAATATACTACCTTCCATAATGACAAGGCTACCATCCATTGGAGTAACGAAAATCTTGACAACAGACTACCTTCCATAATGATAATGCTACCATCCTGTGGAATAACAAATATCTCGACAATAGACTACCTTCCATAATTTCAAGGCTACCATCCATTGGAGTAACAAAATTATCGACAATAGACTACCTTCCATAATGACAAGGGTACCATCCATTGGAGAAACAAAAATCTCGACAACAGACTACCTTCCATAATGACAAGTCTACCATCCATTGGAATAAATAAATCTCGACAACACACTACCTTCCATAATGACAAGGCTACAATCCAATGGAGTAACAAAAATCTCGACATCAGAATACCTTCCATAACGACAAGTCTACCATCCATTGAAGTAACAAAAATCTGAACAATAGACTACCTTCGATAATGACAAGGCTACCATTCATTGGAGTAACAAAGTTATCGACCACAAACTAACTTCCATAATTACAAGGCTACAACCCATTGGAGTAACAATAATCGGGAAAACAAACTACCTTCCATAATGACAAGGCTACCATCCATTGGAGTAACAAAAATATCAATAAGAGATTACCTTCCATAATGACAAGGCTACCATCCATTGGAGTAACAAAAATATCAATAAGAGACTACCTTCCATAATGACAAGGCTACCATCCATTGGAGTAACAAAAATCTCGACAACAGACTACCTTCCATAATGACAAGGCTACCATCCATTGGAGTATCAAAGATATTGACAATATACTACCTTCCATAATGACAAGGCTACCATCCATTGGAGTAACGAAAATCTCGACAACAGACTACCTTCCATAATGATAATGCTACCATCCCGTGGAATAACAAATATCTCGACAATAGACTACCTTCCATAATGTCAAGGCTACCATCCAATGGAGTAACAAAAATGTCGACAATAGACTACCTTCCATAATGACAAGGTTACCATCTATTGGAGTAACAAAATTATCGACAATAGACTACCTTCCATGATGACAAGTATACCATCCATTGGAGTAACAAAAATCTCGACAACAGACTACCTCCCATAATGACAAGTCTAGCATCCATTGAAATAAAAAAAATCTCGACAACACACTACCTTCCATAATGACAAGGCTACAATCCAATGGAGTAACAAAAATCTCGAAAATAGACTACCTTCCATAATTACTAAGCTACCATCCATTGGAGTAACAAAATTATCGATAATAGACTACCTTCCATAATGACAAGGGTACCATCCATTGGAGTAACAAAAATCTCGACAACAGACTACCTTCCATAATGACAAGTCTACCATCCATTGGAATAAAAAAAAATCTCGACAACACACTACCTTCCATAATGACAAGGCTACAATCCAATGGAGTAACAAAAATCACGACAACAGACTACCTTCGATAATGACAAGGCTACCATCCATTGTAGTAATAGAAATCACAACAACAGACAACCTTCCATAATGAAAAGACTACCATCCATTAGAGTAACAAAAATCTCGACAACAGTCTACCTTCCATAATGACAAGGATACCATCCATTGGAGAAACAAAAATATCAACAAGAGACTACCTTCCATAATGACAAGGCTATCATCCATTGGAGTAACAGAAATCACAACGACAGACTACCTTCCAAAATGACAAGACTACCATCCATTAGAGTAATAAAAATCGGGACAACAGACTACCTTTCATAATGACAAGGATACCATCCATTGCAGTAACAAAAATCACGACAAAATACTAACTTCCATAATGACAAGGATACCATCCATTGGAGTAACAAAGATATCGACAACATACTACCTTCCATAATGCCAAGGCTACCTTCCATTGGAGTAACAAAAATCACGACTATAGACTACCTTCCATAATGACAAGGCTACCATCCATTGGAATAACAAAAATATCGACAACAAACTACCTTCCATAATGACAAGGCTACCATCCAATGGAGTAACAAAAACCTCGACAATAGACTACCTTCCATAATGACAAGGCTACCATCCATTAAAGTAACAAAAATTTGGATAACAGACTACCTTCTATAATTACAAGGCTACCATCCATTGGAGTAACAAAAATATCAACAATAGACTACCTTCCATAATTACAAGGTTACCATCCATTGGAGTATAAAAATTTTGGACAACAGACTACCTTCCATAATGACAAGGCTACCATCCATTGGAGTAACAAAATTCTCGACATCAAACTACCTTCCATAATTACTAAGCTACAATCCATTGGAGTAACAAAGTTATCGACAACAGACTACCTTCCATAGTGACAAGGCTACAATCCATTGGAGTAACAATAATCGGGAAAACAAACTACCTTCCATAATGATAACGCTACGATCCCTTGGAATAACAAATATCTCGAAAATAGACTACCTTCCATAATGACAAGGCTACCATCCAATGGAGTAACAAAAATCTCGACAATAGACTACCTTCCATAATGACAATGTTACCATCCATTGGAGTAACAAAATTATCGACAATAGACTACCTTCCATAATGACAAGGGTACAATCAATTGGAGTAACAAAAATCTCGACAACAGACTACCTTCCATAATGACAAGTCTACCATCCATTGGAATAAAAAAAAATTCGACAACACACTACCTTCCATAATGACAAGGCTACAATCCAATGGAGTAACAAAAATATCGACAATAGACTACCTTCTATAACGACAAGTCTACCATCCATTGGAGTAACAAAAATCTTAACAATAGACTACCTTCAATAATGACAAGGCTACAATCCTTTGGAGTAACAGAAATCTCAACAACAGAATACCTTCAATAATGACAAGACTACCATCCATTAGAGTAACAAAAATCGGGACAACAGACTACGTTCCATAATGACAAGGATACCATCCATTGGAGAAACAAAAATATCAACAAGAGACTACCTTCCATAATGAAAAGGCTACCATCCATTGGAGTAACAAAAATCTCGACAAAAGACTACCTTCCATATTGACAAGTCTACGATCCATTGGAGTAACAGAAATCACATTGACATACTACCTTCGAAAATGACAAGACTACCATCCATTAGAGTAATAAAAATCCGGACAACATACTACCTTTCATAATGACAAGGATACCATCCATTGCAGTAACAAAAATCACGACAAAATACTACCTTCCTTAATGACAAGGATACCATCCATTGGAGTAACAAAGATATCGATAACATACTACCTTCCATAATGCCAAGGCTACCTTCCATTGGAGTAACAAAAATCACGACTATAGACTACCTTCCATAATGACAAGGCTACCATACATTGGAATAACAAAAATATCGACAACAGACTACCTTCCATAATGACAAGGCTACCATCCAATGGAGTAACAAAAATCTCGACAATAGACTACCTTCCATAATGACAAGGCTACCATCCATTAAAGTAACAAAAATTTGGATAACAGACTACCTTCCATAATTACAAGGCTACCATCCATTGGAGTAACAAAAATATCAACAATAGACTACCTTCCATAATGACAAGGTTACCATCCATTGGAGTATAAAAATCTTGGACAACAGACTACCTTCCATAATGACAAGGCTACCATCCATTGGAGTAACAAAATTCTCGATATCAGACTACCTTCCATAATTACTAAGCTACCATCCATTGGAGTAACAAAGTTATCGACAACAAACTACCTTCCATAGTGACGTGGCTACAATCCATTGGAGTAACAATAATCGGGAAAACAAACTACTTTCCATAATGATAACACTACCATCCCTTGGAATAACAAATATCTCGAAAATAGACTACCTTCCATAATGACAAGGCTACAATCCAATGGAGTAACAAAAATCTCGACAATAGACTACCTTCTATAATGACAAGGTTACCATCCATTGGAGTAACAAAATTATCTACAATAGACTACCTTCCATAATGACAAGGGTACCATCCATTGGAGTAACAAAAATCTCGACAACTGACTACCTTCCATAATGACAAGTCTACCATCCATTGGAATAAAAAAAATTTCGACAACACACTACCTTCCATAATGACAAGGCTACAATCCAATGGAGTAACAAAAATATCGACAATAGACTACCTTCCATAATGAAAAGGTTACCATCCATTGGATTAACAAAATTATCAACAATACACTACCTTCCCTAATGACAAGGGTACCATCCATTGGAGTAATAAAAATCTCGACAACAGACTACCTTCCATAATGACAAGGCTACCATCCATTAGAGTAACAAAAATTTGGACAACACACTACCTTCCATAATTACAAGGCTACCATCCATTGGAGTAACAAAAATCTCGCCATCAGACTACCTTCTATAATTACTAAGCTACCATCCATTGGAGTAACAAAGTTATCGACAACAGACTACCTTCTATAGTGACAAGACTACAATCCATTGGAGTAACAATAATCGGGAAAACAAACTACCTTCCATAATGATAACGCTACCATCCCTTGGAATAACAAATATCTCGACAATAGACTACCTTCCATAATGACAAGGCTACCATCCAATGGAGTAACAAAAATCTCGACAATAGACTACCTTCCATAATGACAAGGTTACCATCCATTGGAGGAACAAAGTTATCTACAATAGACTACCTTCCATAATGACAAGGGTATCGTCCATTTGAGTAACAAAAATCTCGACAACAAACTACCTTCCATAATGACAAGTCTACCATCCATTGGAATAAAAAAAATCTCGACAACACACTACCTTCTATAATGACATGGCTACAATCCAATGGAGTAACAAGAATCTCGACAACAGACTACCTTCCATAACGACAAGTCTACCATCCATTGGAGTAACAAAAATCTGAACAGTATACTACCTTCGATAATGACAAGGCTACCATCCATTGGAGTAACAGAAGTTACAACAATAGACTACCTTCCATAATGACAAGACAACCATCCATTAGAGTAACAAAAATCAGGACAACAGACTACTTTCCATAATGACAAGGATACAATCCATTGGAGAAACAAAAATATCAACAAGAGACTACCTTCCATAATGACAAGGCTACCATCCATTGGAGTAACAAAAATCTCGACAAAAGACTACCTTCCATATTGACAAGTCTACCATCCATTGGAGTAACAGAAATCACAACGACATACTACCTTCCAAAATGACAAGACAACCATCCATTAGAGTAATAAAAATCGGGACAACAGACTACCTTCCATAATTACAAGGATACCATCCATTGGAGTAATAAAAATCACGACAAAATACTACCTTCCATAACGACAAGGCTACCATCCATTGCAGTAACAAAGATATCGAAAACATACTACCTTCTATAATGCCAAGGCTACCTTCCATTGGAGTAACAAAAATCACGACTATAGACTACCTTCCATAATGACAAGCCTACTATCCATTGGAATAACAAAAATATCTACAACATACTACCTTCCATAATGATAAAGCTATCATCCAATGGAGTAACAAAAATCTCGACAACAGACTACCTTCCATAATGACAAGGCTACAAACCATTTGAGTAACACAAATCTTAACGACAAACTACCTTCCATGATGACAAGGC
Source organism: Vicia faba (assembly GCA_948472305.1). NCBI lineage: Eukaryota > Viridiplantae > Streptophyta > Magnoliopsida > Fabales > Fabaceae > Vicia > Vicia faba. Next base: position 581,497,623 of record OX451739.1, on the reverse strand, counting down.
TACCAGCCATTGGAGTAACAAAAATATCAACAACAAACTACCTTCAATAATGACAAGGTTACGATCCGTTGGAGTAACAAAAATTGAGACAACAGACTATCTTCCATAATGACAAGGCTACCATCCATTGGAGTAACAAAAATCTCGACAATAGGCTACCTTCCATAATGAAAAGGTCACCATCCATTGTGGTAACAAAAATATATCGACAACAGACTACCTTCCATAATGACAAGGCTACCATCCATTATACTAACAAAAATCTCAATAATAGACTATTTTCCATAATGACTAGGCTGCCATCCATTGGAGTTACAAAGATATCGACAACAGACTACCTTCCATAATGACAAGGCTACCATACAACGTGGTAACAAAAACCTCGACAAATGAGTACCTTTCATAATGACTAGGCTACTATCCATTGGAGTAAAAAGATATCGACAACAGACTACCTTCCATAATGACAACGCTACCATCCATTGGAGTAACAAAAATCTCGACAACAGACTACCTTCCATAATGACAAGGCTACCATCCATTGGAGTAACAAAAATCTCGACAACATACTACCTTCCATAATTACTAAGCTACCTACCATTGGAGTAACAAAGTTATCGACAACAGACTACCTTCCATAATGACAAGGCTACCATCCATTGGAGTAACAAAAATATCAACAAGAGATTACCTTCCATAATGACAAGGCTACCATCCATTGGAGTAACAAAAATATCAACAAGAGACTACCTTCCATAATGACAAGGCTACCATCCATTGGAGTAACAAAAATCTCGACAATAAACTACCATCCATAATGACAAGACTACCAACCATTGGAGTAACAAAGATATTGACAATATACTACCTTCCATAATGACAAGGGTACCATCCATTGGAGTAACGAAAATCTCGACAAAAAACTACCTTCCATAATGATAACGCTACCATCCATTGGAATTACAAATATCTCGACAATAGACTACCTTCCATAATGACAAGGCTACCATCTAATGGAGTAACAAAAATCTCGACAATAGAGTACCTTCCATAATGAAAAGGTTACCATCCATTGGATTAACAAAAATCTCGACAACAGACTACCTTCCATAATGACAAGTCTACCATTCATTGGAATAAAAAAAATATCGACAACACACTACCTTCCATAATGACAAGGCTACCATCCATTGGAATAACAAAAATATCTACAACAGACTAACTTCCATAATGACAAGGCTACCATCCAATGGAGTAACAAAAATCTCGACAACAGACTACCTTCCATAATGACAAGGCTACCATCCATTAGAGTAACAAAAATATGGACAATAGACTACCTTCCATAATAACAAGGCTACCATCCATTGGAGTAACAAAAATCTCAACATCAGACTACCTTCCATAATTACTAAGCTACCATTCATTAGAGTAACAAAGTTATCGACAACAGACTACCATCCATAGTGACAAGACTACAATCCATTGGAGTAACAATAATCTGGAAAACAAACTACCTTCCATAATGACAAGGCTACCATCCATTGGAGTAACAAAAATATCAACAAGAGACTACCTTCCATGATGACAAGGCTACCATCCAATGGAGTAACAAAAATCTCGACAATAGACTACCTTCCATAATGACAAGGCTACCATCCATTAGAGTAACAAAAATATGGACAATATACTACCTTCCATAATTACAAGGCTACCATCCATTGGAGTAACAAAAATCTCGACATCAGACTACCTTCCATAATTACTAAGCTACCATTCATTAGAGTAACAAAGTTATCGACAACAGACTACCATCCATAGTGACAAGACTACAATCCATTGGAGTAACAATAATCTGGAAAACAAACTACCTTCCATAATGACAAGGCTACCATCCATTGGAGTAACAAAAATATCAACAAGAGACTACCTTCCATGATGACAAGGCTACCATCCAATGGAGTAACAAAAATCTTGACAATAGACTACCTTTCATAATGACAAGGTTATCATCCATTGGAGTAACAAAATTATCGACAATAGACTACCTTCCATAATGAAAAGGGTACAATCCATTGGAGTAACAAAAACCTCGACAACAGACAACCTTCCATAATGACAAGGCTACCATCCATTGGAGTAACAAAAATCTCGACAACAGACTACCTTCCATAATGACATGGCTACAATCCAATGAAGTAACAAAAATCTCGACAATAGACTACCTTCCATAACGACAAGTCTACCATCCAATGGAGTAAGAAAAATCTGAACAATAGACAACCTTCGATAATGACAAGGGTACCATCCATTGGAGTAACAGAAGTCACAACAATAGACTACCTTCTATAATGACAAGACTACCATCCATTAGAGTAATAAAAATCGGGAGAACAGACTACCTTCCATAATGACAAGGATACCATCCATTGGAATAACAAAAATATCTACAACAGACTACCTTCCATAATGACAAGGCTACCATCCAATGGAGTAACAAAAATCTCGACAACAGACTACCTTCCATAATTACAAGGCTACCATCCATTAGAGTAACAAAAATCTAGACAACAGACTACCTTCCATAATTACAAGGCTACCATCAATGGGAGTAACAAAAATATCAAGAATAGAGTACCTTCCATAATGACAAGGTTACCATTCATTGGCGTATAAAAATTTTGGACAACAGACTACCTTCCATAATGACAAGGTTACCATCCATTGGAGTAAAAAAAATCTCGACATCAGACTACCTTCCATAATTACTAAGCTACCATCCATTGGAGTAACAAAGTTATTGCCAACAGACTACCTTCCATAGTGACAAGGCTACAATCCATTCGAGTAACAATAATCGAGAAAACAAACTACCTTCCATAATGACAAGGCTAGCATCCGTTGGAGTAACAAAAATCACAACGACATACTACCTTCCAAAATGACAAGACAACCATGCATTATAGTAATAAAAAACAGGACAACAGACTACCTTCCATAATGACAAGGATACCATCCATTAGAGTAACAAAAATCACGACAAAATACTACCTTCCATAATGACAAGGCTACCATCCATTGGAATAACAAAGATATCGACAACATACTACCTTCTATAATGCCAAGGCTACCTTCCATTGGAGTAACAAAAATCACGACTATAGACTACCTTCCATAATGACAAGGCTACCATCCATTGGAATAACAAAGTTATCGACAACATACTACCTTCTATAATGCCAAGGCTACCTTCCATTGGAGTAACAAAAATCATGACTATAGACTACCTTCCATAATGACAAGGCTACCATCCATTGGAATAACAAAAATATCTACAACAGACTAACTTCCATAATGACAAGGCTACCATCCAATGGAGTAACAAAAATCTCGACAACAGACTACCTTCCATAATGACAAGGCTACCATCCATTAGAGTAACAAAAATATGGACAATAGACTACCTTCCATAATTACAAGGCTACCATCCATTGGAGTAACAAAAATCTCGACATCAGACTACCTTCCATAATTACTAAGCTACCATTCATTAGAGTAACAAAGTTATCGACAACAGACTACCATCCATAGTGACAAGACTACAATCCATTGGAGTAACAATAATCTGGAAAACAAACTACCTTCCATAATGACAAGGCTACCATCCATTGGAGTAACAAAAATATCAACAAGAGACTACCTTCCATGATGACAAGGCTACCATCCAATGGAGTAACAAAAATCTCGACAATAGACTACCTTTCATAATGACAAGGTTATCATCCATTGGAGTAACAAAATTATCGACAATAGACTACCTTCCATAATGAAAGGGGTACAATCCATTGGAGTAACAAAAATCTCGACAACAGACAACCTTCCATAATGACAAGGCTACCATCCATTGGAGTAACAAAAATCTCGACAATAGACTACCTTCCATAACGACAAGTCTACCATCCAATGGAGTAAGAAAAATCTGAACAATAGACAACCTTCGATAATGACAAGGGTACCATCCATTGGAGTAACAGAAGTCACAACAACAGACTACCTTCTATAATGACAAGACTACCATCCATTAGAGTAATAAAAATCGGGAGAACAGACTACCTTCCATAATGACAAGGATACCATCCATTGGAATAACAAAAATATCTACAACAGACTACCTTCCATAATGACAAGGCTACCATCCAATGGAGTAACAAAAATCTCGACAACAGACTACCTTCCATAATTACAAGGCTACCATCCATTAGAGTAACAAAAATTTGGACAACAGACTACCTTCCATAATTACAAGGCTACCATCAATTGGAGTAACAAAAATATCAACAATAGACTACCTTCCATAATGACAAGGTTACCATTCATTGGAGTATAAAAATTTTGGACAACAGACTACCTTCCATAATGACAAGGTTACCATCCATTGGAGTAAAAAAAATCTCGACATCAGACTACCTTCCATAATTACTAAGCTACCATCCATTGGAGTAACAAAGTTATTGACAACAGACTACCTTCTATAATGACAAGACTACCATCCATTAGAGTAATAAAAATCGGGAGAACAAACTACCTTCCATAATGACAAGGATACCATCCATTGGAGAAACAAAAATATCAGCAAGTGACTACCTTCCATAATGACAAGGCTACCATCCATTGGAGTAACAACAATCTCGACAAAAGACTACCTTCGATATTGACAAGTCTACCATCCATTGGAGTAACAGAAATCACAACGACATAATACCTTCCAAAATGAAAAGACTACCATCCATTAGAGTAATAGAAATCAGGACAACAAACTACCTTCCATAATGACAAGGATACCATCCATTGGAGTAACAAAAATCACGACAAAATACTACCTTCCATAATGACAAGGCAACCATCCATTGGAGTAACAAAGATATCGTCAACATACTACCTTCCATAATGCCAAGGCTACCTTCCATTAGAGTAACAAAAATCACGACTATAGACTACCTTCCATAATGACAAGGCTACCATCCATTAGAATAACAAAAATATCGACAACAGACTACCTTCCATAATGACAAGGCTACCATCCAATGGAGTAACAAAAATCTCAACAACAAACTACCTTCCATAATGACAAGGCTACCATCCATTAGAGTAACAAAAATCTGGACAACAGACTACCTTCCAGAATTACAAGGCTACCATCCATTGGAGAAACAAAAATATCAACAATAGACTACCTTCCATAATGACAAGGTTACCATCCATTGGAGTATAAAAATTTGGACAACAAACTACCTTCCATAATGACAAGGCTACCATCTATTGGAGTAACAAAGATATCGACAACATAGTACCTTCCATAATGACAAGGCTACCATCCAATGGAGTAACAAAAATCTCGACATTAGACTACCTTACATAATGACAAGGTTAACATACATTGGAGTAACAAAAACGTTAACAATAGACTACCTTCCATAATGACAAGGGTACTATCCATTGGAGAAACAAAAATATCAGCAAGTGACTACCTTCCATAATGACAAGGCTACCATCCATTGGAGTAACAACAATCTCAACAAAAGACTAACTTCCATATTGACAAGTCTACCATCCATTGGATTAACAGAAATCACAACGACATAATACCTTCCAAAATGAAAAGACTACCATCCATTAGAGTAATAGAAATCGGGACAACAAACTACCTTCCATAATGACAAGGATACCATCCATTGGAGTAACAAAAATCACGACAAAATACTACCTTCCATAATGACAAGGCAACCATCCATTGGAGTAACAAAGATATCGACAACATACTACCTTCCATAATGCCAAGGCTACCTTCTATTGGAGTAACAAAAATCACGACTATAGACTACCTTCCATAATGACAAGGCTACCATCCATTAGAATAACAAAAATATCGACAACATACTACCTTCCATAATGAAAAGGCTACCATCCAATGGAGTAACAAAAATCTCGACAACAGACTACCTTCCATAATGACAAGGCTACCATCCATTAGAGTAACAAAAATCTTGACAACAGACTACTTTCCAGAATTACAAGGCTACAGTCCATTGGAGAAACAAAAATATCAACAATAGACTACCTTCCATAATGACAAGGTTACCATCCATTGGAGTATAAAAATTTGGACAACAAACTACCTTCCATAATGACAAGGCTACCATCTATTGGAGTAACAAAGATATCGACAACATAGTACCTTCCATAATGACAAGGCTACCATCCAATGGAGTAACAAAAATCTCGACATTAGACTACCTTACATAATGACAAGGTTAACATACATTGGAGTAACAAAAACATTAACAATAGACTACCTTCCATAATGACAAGGGTACCATCCATTGGAGAAACAAAAATATCGAAAACAGACTACCTTCCATAATGACAAGTCTACCATCCATTGGAATAAAAATAATCTTGACAACACACTACCTTCCATAATGACAAGGCTACAATCCAATGGAGTAACAAAAATATCGACAACAGACTACCTTCCATAATGACAAGACTACCATCCATTAGAGTAACAATAATCGGGACAACAGACTACCTTCCATAATGATAAGGATACCATCCATTGGAGTAACAAAAATATCAACAAGAGACTACCTTCCATAATGACAAGGCTACCATCCATTGGAGTAACAAAAATCTCGATAAATGACTACCTTCCATATTTACATGTCTACCATCCATTGGAGTAATAGAAATCAGGACAACAGACTACCTTTCATAATGACAAGGATACCATCCATTGGAGTAACAAAAATCACGACAAAATACTACCTTCCATAATGACAAGGATACCATCTATTGGAGTAACAAAGATATCGACAACATACTACCTTCCATAATGCCAAGGCTATCTTCCACTGGAGTAACAAAAATCACGACTATAGACTACCTTCCATAATGACAAGGCTACCATCCATTAGAATAACAAAAATATCGACAACAGACTACCTTCCATAATGACAAGGCTACCATCCAATGGAGTAACAAAAATCTCGACAACAGACTACCTTCCATAATGACAAGGATACCATCCATTAGAGTAACAAAAATATGGACAACAGACTACCTTCCAGAATTACAAGGTCACCATCCATTGGAGAAACAAAAATATCAACAATAGACTACCTTCCATAATGACAAGGTTACCATCCATTGGAGTATAAAAATTTGGACAACAAACTACCTTCCATAATGACAAGGCTACCATCCATTGGAGTAACAAATATATTGACATCAGACTACCTTCCATAATTACTAAGCTATCATCCATTGGAGTAACAAAGTTATCGACAACAGACTACCTTCTATAGTGACAAGGCTACAATCCATTGGAGTAACTATAATCGGGAATACAAACTACCATCCATAATGACAAGGCTACCATCCATTGGAGTAACAAAAATATCAACAAGAGACTACCTTTCAAAATGACAAGGCTACCATCCAATGGAGTAACAAAAATCTCGACAATAGACTACCTTCCATAATGACAAGGTTATCATCGATTGGAGTAACAAAATTATCGACAATAGAGTACCTTCCATAATGACAAGGATACCATCCATTGAACAAAAATCTCGACAACAGACTACCTTCCATAATGACTAGTCTACCATCCATTGGAATAAAAAAAATCTCGACAACACACTACCTTCAATAATGACAAGGCTACAATCCAATGGATTAACAAAAATCTCGACAACAGACTACCTTCCATAACGACAAGTCAACCATCCATTGGAGTAACAAAAATCAGAATAATAGACTACCTTCGATAATGACAAGGCTACCATCCATTGGAGTAACAAAAATCTCGACAACATACTACCTTCCATAATTACTAAGCTATCATCCATTGGAGTAACAAATTAATCGATAACAGACTACCTTCCATAATTACAAGGCTACAATCCATTGGAGTAACAATAATCGGGAAAACAAACTACCTTCCATAATGACAAGGCTACCATCCATTGGAGTAACAAAAATATCAACAAGAGATTACCTTCCATAATGACAAGGCTACTATCCATTGGAGTAACAAAAATATCAACAAGAGACTACCTTCCATAATGACAAGGCTACCATCCATTGGAGTAACAAAAATCTCGACAACAGACTACCTTCCATAATGACAAGGCTACCATCCATTGGAGTAACAAAGATATTGAAAATATACTACCTTCCATAATGACAAGGCTACCATCCATTGGAGTAACGAAAATCTCGACAACAGACTACCTTCCATAATGATAACGCTACCATCCATTGGAATAACAAATATCTCGACAATAGACTACCTTCCCTAATGACAAGGCTAACATCCAATGGAGTAACAAAAATCTCGATAATAGACTACCTTCCATAATGACAAGGTTACCGTCCATTGGATTAAAAAAATTATCGACAATAGACTACCTTCCATAATGACAAGGGTACAATCCATTTGAGTAACAAAAATCTCGACAACAGACTACCTTCCATAATGACAAGTCTACCATCCATTGGAATAAAAACAATATCGACAACACACTACCTTCCATAATGACAAGGCTACCATCCATTGGAATAACAAAAATATCGACAACAGACTACCTTCCATAATGACAAGGCTACCATCCAATGGAGTAACAAAAATCTCGACAACATACTACCTTCCATAATGACAAGGCTACCATCCATTGGAGTAACAAAAATATCGACAATAGACTACCTTCCATAATTACAAGGCTACCATCCATTGGAGTAACAAAAATCTCGACAACAGACTACCTTCCATAATGACAAGGCTACCATCCATTAGAGTAACAAAAATATGGACAACAGACTACCTTCCAGAATTACTAGGCTACCATCCATTGGAGAAACAAAAATATCAACAATAGACTACCTTCCATAATGACAAGGTTACCATCCATTGGAGTATAAAAATTTGGACAACAAACTACCTTCCATAATGACAAGGCTACCATCTATTGGAGTAACAAAGATATCGACAACATAGTACCTTCCATAATGACAAGGCTACCATCCAACGGTGTAACAAAAATCTCAACATTAGACTACCTTACATAATGACAAGGTTAACATACATTGGAGTAACAAAAACATTAACAATAGACTACCTTCCATAATGACAAGGGTACCATCCATTGGAGAAACAAAAATCTCGAAAACAGACTAGCTTCCATAATGACAAGTCTACCATCCATTGGAATAAAAATAATCTTGACAACACACTACCTTCCATAATGACAAGGCTACAATCCAATGGAGTAACAAAAATATCGACAACAGACTACCTTCTGTAATGACAAGACTACCATCCATTAGAGTAACAACAATCGGGACAACAGACTACCTTCCATAATGATAAGGATACCATCCATTGGAGTAACAAAAATATCAACAAGAGACTACCTTCCATAATGACAAGGCTACCATCCATTGGAGTAACAAAAATCTCAATAAAAGACTACCTTCCATATTTACAAGTCTACCATCCATTGGAGTAATAGAAATCAGGACAACAGACTACCTTTCATAATGACAAGGATACCATCCATTGGAGTAACAAAAATCACGACAAAATAATACCTTCCATAATGACAAGGATACCATCCATTGGAGTAACAAAGATATCGACAACATACTACCTTCCATAATGCCAAGGCTATCTTCCATTGGAGTAACAAAAATCACGACTATAGACTACCTTCCATAATGACAAGGCTACCATCCAATGGAGTAACAAAAATCTCGACAACAGACTACCTTCCATAATGACAAGGATACCATCCATTAGAGTAACAAAAATCTGGACAACAGACTACCTTCCAGAATTACAAGGCTACCATCCATTGGAGAAACAAAAATATCAACAATAGACTACCTTCCATAATGACAAGGTTACCATCCATTGGAGTATAAAAATTTGGACAACAAACTACCTTCCATAATTACAAGGCTACCATCCATTGGAGTAACAAAAATATTGACATCAGACTACCTTCCATAATTACTAAGCTATCATCCATTGGAGTAACAAAGTTATCGACAACAGACTACCTTATATAGTGACAAGGCTACAATCCATTGGAGTAACTATAATCGGGAATACAAACTACCTTCCATAATGACAAGGCTACCATCCATTGGAGTAACAAAAATATCAACAAGAGACTACCTTATATAATGACAAGGCTACCATCCAATGGAGTAACAAAAATCTCGACAATAGAATACCTTCCATAATGACATGGTTATCATCGATTGGAGTAACAAAATTATCGACAATAGACTACCTTCCATAATGATAAGGATACCATCCATTGAACAAAAATCTCGACAACAGACTACCTTCCATAATGACAAGTCTACCATCCATTGGAATAAAAAAAATCTCGACAACACACTACCTTCCATAATGACAAGGCTACAATCCAATGGATTAACAAAAATCTCGACAACAGACTACCTTCCATAACGACAAGTCTACCATCCATTGGAGTAACAAAAATCTGAACAATAGACTACCTTCGATAATGACAAGGCTACAATCCCTTGGAGTAACAAAAATCTCGACAACATACTACCTTCCATAGTTACTAAGCTATCATCCATTGGAGTAACAAAGTTATCGACAACAGACTACCTTCCATAATTACAAGGCTACAATCCATTGGAGTAACAATAATCGGGAAAACAAACTACCTTCCATAATGACAAGTCTACCATCAATTCGAATAAAAATAATCTTGACAACACACTACCTTCCATAATGACAAGGCTACAATCCATTGGACTAACAAAAATATCAACAAGAGATTACCTTCCATAATGACAAGGCTACCATCCATTGGAGTAACAAAAACATCAACAAGAGACTACCTTCCATAATGACAAGGCTACCATCCATTGGAGTAACAAAAATCTCGACAACAGACTACCTTCCATAATGACAAGGCTACCATCCATTGGAGTAACAAAGATATTGAAAATATACTACCTTCCATAATGACAAGGCTACCATCCATTGGAGTAACGAAAATCTCGACAACAGACTACCTTCCATAATGATAACGCTACCATCCATTGGAATAACAAATATCTCGACAATAGACTACCTTCCCTAATGACAAGGCTACCATCCAATGGAGTAACAAAAATCTCGACAATAGACTACCTTCCATAATGACAAGGTTACCATCCATTGGATTAACAAAATTAACGACAATAGACTACCTTCCATAATGACAAGGGTACAATCCATTTGAGTAACAAAAATCTCGACAACAGACTACCTTCCATAATGACAAGTCTACCATCCATTGGAATAAAAAAAATATCGACAACACACTACCTTCCATAATGACAAGGCTACCATCCATTGGAATAACAAAAATATCGACAACAGACTACCTTCCATAATGACAAGGCTACCATCCAATGGAGTAACAAAAATCTCGACAACAGACTACCTTCCATAATGACAAGGCTACCATGCATTAGAGAAACAAAAATATGGACAATAGACTACCTTCCATAATTACAAGGCTACCATCCATTGGAGTAACAAAAATCTCGACATCAGACTACCTTCCATAATTACTAAGCTACCATCGATTAGAGTTACAAAGTTATCCACAACAAACTACCATCCATAGTGACAAGACTACAATCCATTGGAGTAAAAATAATCTGGAAAACAAACTACCTTCCATAATGACAAGGCTACCGTCCATTGGAGTAACAAAAATATCAACAAGAGACTACCTTCCATGATGACAAGGCTACCATCCAATGGAGTAACAAAAATCTCGACAATAGACTACCTTCCATAATGACAAGGTTATCATCCATTGGAGTAACAAAATTATCGACAATAGACTACCTTCCATAATGACAAGGGTACAATCCATTGGAGTAACAAAAATCTCGACAGCAGACAACCTTCCGTAATGACAAGGCTAACATCCATTGGAGTAACAAAAATCTCGACAACAGACTACCTTCCATAATGAAATGGCTACAATCCAATGGAGTAACAAAAATCTCCATAACGACAAGTCTACCATCTAATGGAGTAAGAAAAATCTGAACAATAGACTACCTTCGATAATGACAAGGGTACCATCCATTGGAGTAACAGAAGTCACAACAATAGACTACCTTCCATAATGTCAAGACTACCATCCATTAGAGTAACAAAAATTGGGAGAACAGACTACCTTCCATAATGACAAGGATACCATCCATTGGAGAAACAAAAATATCAGCAAGAGACTACCTTCCATAATGACAAGGCTACCATCCATTGGAGTAACAACAATCTCGACAAAAGACTACCTTCCATATTGACAAGTCTACCATCCATTGGAGTAACAAAAATTACAACGACAGAATACCTTCCAAAATGAAAAGACTACCATCCATTAGAGTAATAAAAATCGGGACAATAGACTACCTTCCATAATGACAAGGATACCATCCATTGGAGTAACAAAAATCATGACAAAATACTACCTTCCATAATGACAAGGCAACCATCCATTGGAGTAACAAAGATATCGACAACATACTACCTTCCATAATGCCAAGGCTACCTTCCATTGGAGTAACAAAAATCACGACTATAGACTACCTTCCATAATGACAAGGCTACCATCCATTGGAATAACAAAAATATCGACAACAGACTACCTTCCATAATGACAAGGCTACCATCCTATGGAGTAACAAAAATCTCGACAACAGACTACCTTCCATAATGACAAGGCTACCATCCATTAGAGTAACAAAAATCTAGACAACAGACTACCTTCCATAATTACAAGGCTACAATCCATTGGAGTAACAAAAATATCAATAATAGACTACCTTCCATTGGAGTATAAATTTTTTGGACAATAGACTACCTTCCATAATGACAAGGCTACGATCCATTGGAGTAACAAAAATCTCGACATCAGACTACCTTCCATAATTACTAAGCTAACATCCATTGGAGTAACAAAGTTATCGACAACAAACAACTTTCCATAATGACAAGGCTACAATCCATTAGAGTGACAATAATCGGGAAAACAAACTACCTTCCATAATGAAAAGGCTACCATCCATTGCAGTAACAAAAATATCAACAAGAGACTACCTTCCATAATGACAAGGCTACCATCCATTGGAGTAAAAAAAATATCAACAAGAGACTACCTTCCATAATGACAAGGCTACCATCCATTGGAGTAACAAAAATCTCGACAACAGACTACCTTCCATAATGACAAGGCTACCATCTATTGGAGTAACAAAGATATCGACAACATAGTACCTTCCATAATGACAAGGCTAGCATCTATTGGTGTAACAAAGATATCGACAACATAGTACCTTCCATAATGACAAGGCTAGCATCCATTGGAGTAACAAAGATATTGACAACATACTACCTTCCATAATGACAATGGTACCATCCATTGGAGTAACGAAAATATCGACAACAGACTACCTTCCATAATGATAACGCTACCATCCATTGGAATAACAAATATCTCGACAATAGACTACCTTCCATAATGACAAGGATAGCATCCATTGGAGAAACAAAAATATCAACAATAGACTACCTTCCATAATGACAAGGTTACCATCCATTGGAGTATAAAAATTTGGACAACAAACTACCTTCCATAATGACAAGGATACCATCTATTGGAGTAACAAAGATCTCGACAACAGACAACCTTCCATAATGACAAGGCTACCAGCCATTGGAGTAACAAAAATCTCGACAACAGACTACCTTCCATAATGACAAGGCTACAATCCAATGGAGTAACAAAAATCTCGACAACAAGCTACCTTCCATAACGACAAGTCTACCATCCATTGGAGTAACAAAAATCTGAACAACAGACTACCTTCGATAATGACAAGGCTACCATCCATTGGAGTAACATAAATCACAACAACAGACTGCCTTCCATAATGAAAAGACTACCATCCATTAGAGTAACAACAATTGGGACAACAGACTACCTTCCATAATGATAAGGATACCATCCATTGGAGTAACAAAAATATCAACAAGAGACTACCTTCCATAATGACAAGGGTATAATCCATTGGAGTAACAAAAATCTCGACAACAGAAAACCTTCCATAACGACAAGGCTAACATCCATTGGAGTAACAAAAATCTCGACAACAGACTCCCTTCCATAATGATATGGCTACAATCCAATGGAGTAACAAAAATCTCGACAACAGACTACCTTCCATAACGACAAGTCTACCATCCAATGGAGTAATGAAAATCTGAACAATAGACTACCTTCGATAATGACAAGGGTACCATCCATTGGAGTAACAGAAGTCACAACAACAGACAACCTTCTATAATGACTAGACTACCATCCATTAGAGTAACAAAAATCGGGAGAACAGACTACCTTCCATAATTACAAGGATACCATCCATTGGAGAAACAAAAATATCAACAAGAGACTACCTTCCATAATGACAAGGCTACCATCCATTGGAGTAACAACAATCTCGATAAAAGACTACCTTCCAAAATGACAAGACTACCATCCATTAGAGTAATAAAAATCGGGACAACACACTACCTTCCATAATGACAAGGATACCATCCATTGGAGTAACAAAAATCACGACAAAATACTTCCTTCCATAATGACAAGGCAACCATCCATTGGAGTAACAAAGATATCGACAACATACTACCTTCCATAATGCCAAGGCTACCTTCCATTGGAGTAAAAAAAATCACGACTATAGACTACCTTCCATAATGACAAGGCTACCATCCATTGGAATAACAAAAATATCGACAACAGACTACCTTCCATAATGACAAGGCTACCATCCAATGGAGTAACAAAAATCTCGACAACAGACTACCTTCCATAATGACAAGGCTACCATCCATTAGAGTAACAAAAATGTAAACATGAGACTACCTTCCATAATTACAAGGCTACAATCCATTGGAGTAACAAAAATGTCAATAATAGACTACCTTCCATAATGACAAGGTTACCATCCATTGGAGTATAAAAATTTTGGACAACAGACTACCTTCCATAATGACAAGGCTACGATCCATTGGAGTAACAAAAATCTCGACATCAAACTACCTTCCATAATTACTAAGCTACCAACCATTGGAGTAACAAAGTTATCGACAACAAACTACTTTCCATAGTGACAAGGCTACAATCCATTAGAGTGACAATAATCGGGAAAACAAACTACCTTCCATAATGAAAAGGCTACCATCCATTGGAGTAACAAAAATATCAACAAGAGACTACCTTCCATAATGACAAGGCTACAATCCATTGGAGTAAAAAAAATATCAACAAGAGACTACCTTCCATAATGACAAGGCTACCATCCATTGGAGTAACAAAAATCTCGACAACAGACTACCTTCCATAATGACAAGGCTACCATCTATTGGAGTAACAAAGATATCGACAACATAGTACCTTCCATAATGACAAGGCTACCATCTATTGGTGTAATAAAGATATCGAAACCATAGTACCTTCCATAATGACAAGGCTACCATCCATTGGAGTAACAAAGATATTGACAACATACTACCTTCCATAATGACAATGGTACCATCCATTGGAGTAATGAAAATGTCGACAACAGACTACCTTCCATAATGATAATGTTACCATCCATTGGAATAACAAATATCTCGACAATAGACTACCTTCCATAATGACAAGGATAGCATCCAATGGAGTAACAAAAATCTCGACATTAGACTACCTTACATAATGACAAGGTTAACATACATTGGAGTAATAAAAATATTGACAAGAGACTACCTTCCATAATGACAAGGGTACAATCCATTGGAGTAACAAAAATCTCGACAACAGACAACCTTCCATAATGACAAGGCTACCAGCCATTGGAGTAACAAAAATCTCGACAACAGACTACCTTCCATAATGACAAGGCTACCATCCATTGGAGTAACAAAAATCTGAACAATAGACTACCTTCGATAATGACAAGGCTACCATCCATTGGAGTAACATAAATCACAACAACAGACTGCCTCCCATAATGAAAAGACTACCATCCATTAGAGTATCAACAATCGGGACAACATACTACCTTCCATAATGATAAGGATACCATCCATTGGAGTAACAAAGATATCGACAACATACTACCTTCCATAATGCCAAGGCTACCTTCCATTGGAGTAACAAAAATCACGACTATAGACTACCTTCCATAATGACAAGGCTACCATCCATTGGAATAACAAAAATATCGACAACAGACTACCTTCCATAATGACAAGGCTACCATCCAATGGAGTAACAAAAATCTCGACAACAGACTACCTTCCATAATGACAAGGCTACCATCCATTAGAGTAACAAAAATGTAAACATGAGACTACCTTCCATAATTACAAGGCTACAATCCATTGGAGTAGCAAAAATGTCAATAATAGACTACCTTCCATAATGACAAGGTTACCATCCATTGGAGTATAAAAATTTTGGACAACAGACTACCTTCCATAATGACAAGGCTACGATCCATTGGAGTAACAAAAATCTCGACATCAAACTACCTTCCATAATTACTAAGCTACCAACCATTGGAGTAACAAAGTTATCGACAACAAACTACTTTCCATAGTGATAAGGCTACAATCCATTAGAGTGACAATAATCGGGAAAACAAACTACCTTCCATAATGAAAAGGCTACCATCCATTGGAGTAACAAAAATATCAACAAGAGACTACCTTCCATAATGACAAGGCTACAATCCATTGGAGTAAAAAAAATATCAACAAGAGACTACCTTCCATAATGACAAGGCTACCATCCATTGGAGTAACAAAAATCTCGACAACAGACTACCTTCCATAATGACAAGGCTACCATCTATTGGAGTAACAAAGATATCGACAACATAGTACCTTCCATAATGACAAGGCTACCATCTATTGGTGTAATAAAGATATCGAAACCATAGTACCTTCCATAATGACAAGGCTACCATCCATTGGAGTAACAAAGATATTGACAACATACTACCTTCCATAATGACAATGGTACCATCCATTGGAGTAATGAAAATGTCGACAACAGACTACCTTCCATAATGATAATGCTACCATCCATTGGAATAACAAATATCTCGACAATAGACTACCTTCCATAATGACAAGGATAGCATCCAATGGAGTAACAAAAATCTCGACATTAGACTACCTTACATAATGACAAGGTTAACATACATTGGAGTAATAAAAATATTGACAAGAGACTACCTTCCATAATGACAAGGGTACAATCCATTGGAGTAACAAAAATCTCGACAACAGACAACCTTCCATAATGACAAGGCTACCAGCCATTGGAGTAACAAAAATCTCGACAACAGACTACCTTCCATAATGACAAGGCTACCATCCATTGGAGTAACAAAAATCTGAACAACAGACTACCTTCGATAATGACAAGGCTACCATCCATTGGAGTAACATAAATCACAACAACAGACTGCCTCCCATAATGAAAAGACTACCATCCATTAGAGTATCAACAATCGGGACAACAGACTACCTTCCATAATGATAAGGATACCATCCATCGGAGTAACAAAAATATCAACAAGAGACTACCTTCCATAATGACAAGGGTACAATCCATTGGAGTAACAAAAATCTCGACAACAGACAACCTTCCATAATGACAAGGCTACAATCCAATGGAGTAACAAAAATCTCGACAACAAAATACCTTCCATAACGACAAGTCTACCATCCATTGGAGTAACAAAAATCTGAACAACAGACTACCTTCGATAATGACAAGGCTACCATCCATTGGAGTAACATAAATCACAACAACAGACTGCCTCCCATAATGAAAAGACTACCATCCATTAGAGTATCAACAATCGGGACAACAGACTACCTTCCATAATGATAAGGATACCATCCATTGGAGTAACAAAAATATCAACAAGAGACTACCTTCCATAATGACAAGGGTACAATCCATTGGAGTAACAAAAATCTCGACAACAGACAACCTTCCATAATGACAAGGCTAACATCCATTGGAGTAACAAAAATCTCGACAACAGACTCCCTTCCATAATGATATGGCTACAATCCAATGGAGTAACAAAAATCTCGACAACAGACTACCTTCCATAACGACAAGTCTACCATCCAATGGAGTAACGAAAATCTGAACAATAGACTACCTTCGATAATGATAAGGGTACCATCCATTGGAGTAACAGAAGTCACAACAACAGACTACCTTCTATAATGACAAGACTACCATCCATTAGAGTAACAAAAATCGGGAGAACAAACTACCTTCCATAATTACAACGATACCATCCATTGGAGAAACAAAAATATCAACAAGAGACTACCTTCCATAATGACAAGGCTACCATCCATTGGAGTAACAACAATCTCGACAAAAGACTACCTTCCATATTGACATGTCTACCATCCATTGGAGTAACAGAAATCACAACGATAGAATACCTTCCAAAATGACAAGACTAGCATCCATTAGAGTAATAAAAATCGGGACAACAGTCTACCTTCCATAATGACAAGGATACCATCCATTGGAGAAACAAAAATCACGACAAAATACTTCCTTCCATAATGACAAAGCAACCATCCATTGGAGTAACAACAATCGGGACAACAGACTACCTTCCATAATGATAAGGATACCATCCATTGGAGTAAAAAAAATATCAACAAGAGACTACCTTCCATAATGACAAGGGTATAATCCATTGGAGTAACAAAAATCTCGACAACAGAAAACCTTCCATAATGATAAGGCTAACATCCATTGGAGTAACAAAAATCTCGACAACAGACTCCCTTCCATAATGATATGGCTACAATCCAATGGAGTAACAAAAATCTCGACAACAGACTACCTTCCATAACGACAAGTCTACCATCCAATGGAGTAACGAAAATCTGATAAATAGACTACCTTCGATAATGACAAGGGTACCATCCATTGGATTAACAGAAGTCACAAAAACAGACAACCTTCTATAATGACAAGACTACCATCCATTAGAGTAACAAAAATCGGGAGAACAGACTACTTTCCATAATTACAAGGATACCATCCATTGGAGAAACAAAAATATCAACAAGAGACTACCTTCCATAATGACAAGGCTACCATCCATTGGAGTAACAACAATCTCGATAAAAGACTACCTTCCATATTGACAAGTCTACCATCCATTGGAGTAACAGAAATCACAACGACAGAATACCTTCCAAAATGACAAGACTACAATCCATTAGAGTAATAAAAATCGGGACAACACACTACCTTCCATAATGACAAGGATACCATCCATTGGAGTAACAAAAATCACGACAAAATACTTCCTTCCATAATGACAAGGCAACCATCCATTGGAGTAACAAAGATATCGACAACATACTACCTTCCATAATGCCAAGGCTACCTTCCATTGGAGTAACAAAAATCACGACTATAGACTACCTTCCATAATGAAAAGGCTACCATCCATTGGAATAACAAAAATATCGACAACAGACTACCTTCCATAATGACAAGGCTACCATCCAATGGAGTAACAAAAATCTCGACAACAGACTACCTTCCATAATGACAATGCTACCATCCATTAGAGTAACAAAAATGTAAACATGAGACTACCTTCCATAATTACAAGGCTACAATCCATTGGAGTAAGAAAAATATCAATAATAGACTACCTTCCATAATGACAAGGTTACCATCTATTGGTGTAATAAAGATATCGAAACCATAGTACCTTCCATAATGACAAGGCTACCATCCATTGGAGTAACAAAGATATTGACAACATACTACCTTCCATAATGACAATGGTACCATCCATTGGAGTAACGAAAATGTCGACAACAGACTACCTTCCATAATGATAATGCTACCATCCAATGGAGTAACAAAAATATCGACAACAAACTACCTTCCATAACGACAAGTCTACCATCCATTGGAGTAACAAAAATCTGAACAACAGACTACCTTCGATAATGACAAGGCTACCATCCATTGGAGTAACATAAATCACAACAACAGACTGCCTCCCATAATGAAAAGACTACCATCCATTAGAGTAACAACAATCGGGACAACAAACTACCTTCCATAATGATAAGGATACCATCCATTGGAGTAACGAAAATATCAACAAGAGACTACCTTCCATAATGACAAGGGTACAATCCATTGGAGTAAAAAAAATCTCGACAACAGACAACCTTCCATAATGACAAGGCTAACATCCATTGGAGTAACAAAAATCTTGACAACAGACTACCTTCCATAATGACAAGGCTACAATCCAATGGAGTAACAAAAATCTCGACAACAAACTCCCTTCAATAACGACAAGTCTACCATCCATTGGAGTAACAAAAATCTGAAAAACAGACTACCTTCGATAATGACAAGGCTACCATCCATTGGAGTAACATAAATCACAACAACAGACTGCCTTCCATAATGAAAAGACTACCATCCATTAGAGTAACAACAATCGGGACAACAGACTATCTTCCATAATGATAAAGATACCATCCACTGGAGTAACAAAAATATCAACAAGAGACTACCTTCCATAATAACAAGGGTACAATCCATTGGAGTAACAAAAATCTCGACAACAGACAACCTTCCATAATGACAAGGCTAACATCCATTGGAGTAACAAAAATCTCGACAACAGACTACCTTCCATAATGACAAGGCTACCATCCATTGGAGTAACAACAATCTCGACAAAAGACTACCTTCCATATTGATAAGTCTACCATCCATTGGAGTAACAGAAATCACAACGACATAATACCTTCCAAAATGAAAAGACTACCATCCATTAGAGTAATAAAAATCGGGACAACAGACTACATTCCATAATGACAAGGATACCATCCATTGGAGTAACAAAAATCACGACAAAATACTACCTTCCATAATGACAAGGCACCCATCCATTGGAGTAACAAAGATATCGACAACATACTACCTTCCATAATGCCAAGGCTACCTTCCATTGGAGTAACAAAAATCACGACTATAGACTACCTTCCATAATGACAAGGCTACCATCCATTGGAATAACAAAAATCTCGACAACAGACTACCTTCCATAATGACAAGGCTACCATCCATTAGAGTAACAAAAATCTAGACATGAGACTACCTTCCATAATTACAAGGCTACAATCCATTGGAGTAACAAAAATATCAATAATAGACTACCTTCCATAATGACAAGGTTACCATCGATTGGAGTATAAAATTTTTGGACAACATACTACCTTCCATAATGACAAGGCTACGATCCATTGGAGTAACAAAAATCTCGACATCAAACTACCTTCCATAATTACTAAGCTACCATCCATTGGAGTAACAAAGTTATCGACAACAAACTATTTTCCATAGTGACAAGGCTACAATCCATTAGAGTGACAATAATCGGGAAAACAAACTACCTTCCATAATGAAAAGGCTACCATCCATTGGAATAACAAAAATATCAACAAGAGACTACCTTCCATAATGACAAGGCTACCATCCATTGGAGTAAAAAAAAAATTAACAAGAGACTACCTTACATAATGACAAGGCTACCATCCATTGGAGTAACAAAAATCTCGACAACAGACTACCTTCCATAATGACAAGGCTTCCATCTATTGGAGTAACAAAGATATCGACAACATAGTACCTTCCATATTGACAAGGCTACCATCTATTGGTGTAACAAAGATATCGATAACATAGTACCTTCCATAATGACAAGGCTACCATCCATTGGAGTAACAAAGATGTTGACAACATACTACCTTCCATAATGACAAGGGTACCATCCATTGGAGTAACGAAAATGTCTGCAACAGACTACCTTCCATAATGATAACGCTACCATCCATTGGAATAACAAATATCTCGACAATAGACTACCTTCCATAATGACAAGGCTAGCATCCAATGGAGTAACAAAAATCTCGACATTAGACTACCTTACATAATGACAAGGTTACCATACATTGGAGTAATAAAAATATTAACAAGAGACTACCTTCCATAATGACAAGGGTACAATCCATTGGAGTAACAAAAATCTCGACAATAGACTACCTTCCATAATGACAAGGCTACAATCCAATGGAGTAACAAAAATCTCGACAACAAACTACCTTCCATAATGACAAGTCTACCATCCATTGAAGTAACGAAAATCTGAACAACAGACTACCTTCGATAATGACAAGGCTACCATCCATTGGAGTAACATAAATCACAACAACAGACTGCCTTACATAATGAAAAGACTACCATCCATTAGAGTAACAACAATCGGGACAACAGACTACCTTCCATAATGATAAGGATACCATCCATTGGAGTAACAAAAATATCAACAAGAGACTACCTTCCATAATGACAAGGGTACAATCCATTGGAGTAACAAAAATCTCGACAACAGACAACCTTCCATAATGACAAGGCTAACATCCATTGGAGTAACAAAAATCTCGACAACAGACTACCTTCCATAATGAGATGGCTACAATCCAATGGAGTAACAAAAATCTCGAAAACAGACTACCTTCCATAACGACAAGTCTACCATCCAATGGAGTAACAAAAATCTGAACAATAGACTACCTTCGATAATGACAAGGGTACCATCCATTGGAGTAACAGAAGTCACAACAACAGACTACCTTCTATAATGACAAGACTACCATCCATTGGAGTAACAAAAATCGGGAGAACAAACTACCTTCCATAATTACAAGGATACCATCCATTGGAGAAACCAAAATATCAACAAGAGACTACCTTCCATAATGACAAGGCTACCATCCATTGGAGTAACAACAATCTCGACAAAAGACTACCTTCCATATTGACAAGTCTACCATCCATTGGAGTAACAGAAATCACAACGACAGAATACCTTCCAAAATGACAAGACTACCATCCATTAGAGTAATAAAAATCGGGACAACAGACTACCTTCCATAATGACAAGGATATCATCCATTGGAGTAACAAAAATCACGACAAAATACATCCTTCCATAATGACAAGGCAACCATCCATTGGAGTAACAAAGATATCGATAACATACTACCTTCCATAATGCCAAGGCTACCTTCCATTGGAGTAACAAAAATCACAACTATAGACTACCTTCCATAATGACAAGGCTACCATCCATTGGAATAACAAAAATATCGACAACAGACTACCTTCCATAATGACAAGGCTACCATCCAATGGAGTAACAAAAATCTCGACAACAGACTACCTTCCATAATGACAAGGCTACCATCCATTAGAGTAACAAAAATATAGACATGAGACTACCTTCCATAATTACAAGGCTACAATCCATTGGAGTAACAAAAATATCAATAATAGACTACCTTCCATAATGACAAGGTTACCATCCATTGGAGTATAAAAATTTTGGACAACAGACTACCTTCCATAATGACAAGGCTACGATCCATTGGAGTAACAAAAATCTCGACATCAAACTACCTTCCATAATTACTAAGCTAGCATCCATTGGAGTAACAAAGTTATCGACAACAAACTACTTTCCATAGTGACAAGGCTACAATCCATTAGAGTGACAATAATCGGGAAAACAAACTACCTTCCATAATGAAAAGGCTACCATCCATTGGAGTAACAAAAATATCAACAAGAGACTACCTTCCATAATGACAAGGCTACGATCCATTGGAGTAAAAAAAATATCAACAAGAGACTACCTTCCATAATGACAAGGCTACCATCCATTGGAGTAAAAAAAATCTCGACAACAGACTACCTTCCATAATGACAAGGCTACCATCTATTGGTGTAATAAAGATATCGAAACCATAATACCTTCCATAATGACAAGGCTACCATCCATTGGAGTAACAAAGATATCGACAACATAGTACCTTCCATAATGACAAGGCTACTATCCATTGGAGTAACAAAAATATTGACAACATACTACCTTCCATAATGACAAGGGTACCATCCATTGGAGTAACGAAAATGTCGATAACAGACTACCTTCCATAATGATAACGCTACCATCCATTGGAATAACAAATGTCTCGACAATAGACTACCTTCCATAATGACAAGGCTAGCACCCAATGTAGTAACAAAAATCTCGACATTAGACTACCTTACATAATGACAAGGTTACCATACATTTAAGTAATAAAAATATTGACAAGAGACTACCTTCCATAATGACAAGGGTACAATCCATTGGAGTAACAAAAATCTCGACAACAGACAACCTTCCATAATTACAAGGCTACCATCCATTGGAGTAACAAAAATCTCGACAACAGACTACCTTCCATAATTACAAGGCTACAATCCAATGGAGTAACAAAAATCTCGACAACAAACTACCTTCCATAACGACAAGTCTACCATCCATTGGAGTAACAAAAATATGAACAACAGACTACCTTCGATAATGACAAAGCTACCATCCATTGGAGTTACATAAATCACAACAACAGACTCCCTTCCATAATGAAAAGACTACCATCCATTAGAGTAACAACAATCGGGACAACAGACTACCTTCCATAATGATAAGGATACCATCCATTGGAGTAACAAAAATATCAACAAGAGACTACCTTCCATAATGACAAGGGTACAATCCATTAGAGTAACAAAAATCTCGACAACAAACAACCTTCCATAATGACAAGGCTAACATCCATTGGAGTAACAAAAATCTCGACAACAGACTACCTTCCATAATGAGATGGCTACAATCCAATGGAGTAACAAAAATCTCGACAACAGACTACCTTCCATAACGACAAGTCTACCATCCAATGGAGTAACAAAAATCTGAACAATAGACTACCTTCGATAATGACAAGGGTACCATCCATTGGAGTAACAGAAGTCACAACAACAGACTACCTTCTATAATGACAAGACTACCATCCATTTGAGTAACAAAAATCGGGAGAACAGACTACCTTCCGTAATTACAAGGATACCATCCATTGGAGAAACAAAAATATCAACAAGAGACTACCTTCCATAATGACAAGGCTACCATCCATTGGAGTAACAACAATCTCGACAAAAGACTACCTTCCATATTGACAAGTCTACCATCCATTGGAGTAACAGAAATCACAACGACATAATACCTTCCAAAATGACAAGACTACCATCCATTAGAGTAATAAAAATCGGGACAACAGACTACCTTCCATAATGACAAGGATATCATCCATTGGAGTAACAAAAATCACGACAAAATACTTCCTTCCATAATGACAAGGCAACCATCCATTGGAGTAACAAAGATATCGATAACATACTACCTTCCATAATGCCAAGGCTACCTTCCATTGGAGTAACAAAAATCACGACTATAGACTACCTTCCATAATGACAAGGCTACCATCCATTGGAATAACAAAAATATCGAAAACAGACTACCTTCCATAATGACAAGGCTACCATCCAATGGAGTAACAAAAATTTCGACAACAGACTACCTTCCATAATGACAAGGCTACCATCCATTAGAGTAACAAAAATATAGACATGAGACTACCTTCCATAATTACAAGGCTACAATCCAATGGAGTAACAAAAATATCAATAATAGACTACCTTCCATAATGACAAGGTTACCATCCATTGGAGTATACATATTTTGGACAACTGACTACCTTCCATAATGACAAGGTTACGATCCATTGGAGTAACAAAAATCTCGACATCAGACTACCTTCCATAATTACAAAGCTACCATCCATTGGAGTAACAAAGTTATCAACAACAAACTACTTTCCATAGTGACAAGGCTACAATCCATTAGAGTGACAATAATTGGGAAAACAAACTACCTTCCATAATGAAAAGGCTACCATCCATTGGAGTAAAAAAAATATCAACAAGAGACTACCTTCCATAATGACAAGGCTACCATCCATTGGAGTAACAAAAATCTCGACAACAGACTACCTTCCATAATGACAAGGCTACCATCTATTGGAGTAACAAAAATATCGACAACATAGTACCTTCCATAATGACAAGGCTACCATCTATTGGTGTAACAAAGATATCGACAACATAGTACCTTCCATAATGACAAGTCTACCATCCATTGGAGTAACAAAAATATTGACAACATACTACCTTCCATAATGACAAGGGTACCATCCATTGGAGTAACGAAAATGTCGACAACAGACTACCTTCCATAATGATAACGATACCATCCATTGGAATAACAAATATCTCGACAATAGACTACCTTCCATAATGACAAGGCTAGCATCCAATGGAGTAACAAAAATCTCGACATTATACTACCTTACATAATGACAAGGTTACCATACATTTGAGTAATAAAAATATTGACAAGAGACTACCTTCCATAATGACAAGGGTATAATCCATTGGAATAACAAAAATCTCGACAACAGACAACCTTCCATAATTACAAGGCTACCATCCATTGGAGTAACAAAAATCTCGACAATAGACTACCTTCCATAATTACAAGGCTACAATCCAATGGAGTAAAAAAAATCTCGACAACAAACTACCTTCCATAACGACAAGTCTACCATCCATTGGAGTAACAAAAATATGAACAACAGACTACCTTCGATAATGACAAGGCTACCATCCATTGCAGTAACAAAAATCTTGACAACAGACTACCTTCCATAATGACTAGGCTACCATCTATTGGAGTAACAAAGATATCGACAAGAGACTACCTTCCATAATTACAAGGCTACCATCCATTGGAGTAAAAAAAATATCAACAAGAGACTACCTTCCATAATGACAAGGCTACCATCCATTGGAGTAACAAAAATCTCGACAACAGACTACCTTCCATAATGACAAGGCTACCATCTATTGGAGTAACAAAAATATCGACAACATAGTACCTTCCATAATGACAAGGCTACCATCTATTGGTGTAACAAAGATATCGACAACATAGTACCTTCCATAATGACAAGTCTACCATCCATTGGAGTAACAAAAATATTGACAACATACTACCTTCCATAATGACAAGGGTACCATCCATTGGAGTAACGAAAATGTCGACAACAGACTACCTTCCATAATGATAACGCTACCATCCATTGGAATATTAAATATCTCGACAATAGACTACCTTCCATAATGACAAGGCTAGCATCCAATGGAGTAACAAAAATCTCGACATTATACTACCTTACATAATGACAAGGTTACCATACATTTGAGTAATAAAAATATTGACAAGAGACTACCTTCCATAATGACAAGGGTATAATCCATAGGAGTAACAAAAATCTCGACAACAGACAACCTTCCATAATTACAAGGCTACCATCCATTGGAGTAACAAAAATCTCGACAACAGACTACCTTCCATAATTACAAGGCTACAATCCAATGGAGTAACAAAAATCTCGACAACAAACTACCTTCCATAACGACAAGTCTACCATCCATTGGAGTAACAAAAATATGAACAACAGACTACCTTCGATAATGACAAGGCTACCATCCATTGCAGTAACAAAAATCTTGACAACAGACTACCTTCCATAATGACTAGGCTACCATCTATTGGAGTAACAAAGATATCGACAAGAGACTACCTTCCATAATGACAAGGCTACCATCCATTGGAGTAAAAAAAATATCAACAAGAGACTACCTTCCATAATGACAAGGCTACCATCCATTGGAGTAACAAAAATCTCGACAACAGACTACCTTCCATAATGACAAGGCTACCATCTATTGGAGTAACAAAAATATCGACAACATAGTACCTTCCAAAATGACAAGGCTACCATCTATTGGTGTAACAAAGATATCGACAACATAGTACCTTCCATAATGACAAGTCTACCATCCATTGGAGTAACAAAAATATTGACAACATACTACCTTCCATAATGACAAGGGTACCATCCATTGGAGTAACGAAAATGTCGACAACAGACTACCTTCCATAATGATAACGCTACCATCCATTGGAATATTAAATATCTCGACAATAGACTACCTTCCATAATGACAAGGCTAGCATCCAATGGAGTAACAAAAATCTCGACATTATACTACCTTACATAATGACAAGGTTACCATACATTTGAGTAATAAAAATATTGACAAGAGACTACCTTCCATAATGACAAGGGTATAATCCATAGGAGTAACAAAAATCTCGACAACAGACAACCTTCCATAATTACAAGGCTACCATCCATTGGAGTAACAAAAATCTCGACAACAGACTACCTTCCATAATTACAAGGCTACAATCCAATGGAGTAACAAAAATCTCGACAACAAACTACCTTCCATAACGACAAGTCTACCATCCATTGGAGTAACAAAAATATGAACAATAGACTACCTTAAATAATGACAAGGCTACCATCCATTGCAGTAACAAAAATCTTGACAACAGACTACCTTCCATAATGACTAGGCTACCATCTATTGGAGTAACAAAGATATCGACAACATAGTACCTTCCATAATGACAAGGCTACCATCCATTGGAGTAACAAAGATATTGACAACATAGTACCTTCCATAATGACAAGGCTACCATCCATTAGAGTAACGAAAATCTCGACAACAGACTACCCTCCATATGATAACGCTACCAACCATTGGAATAACAAATATATCGACAATTGACTACCTTCCATAATGACAAGGCTACCATCTAATGGAGTGACAAAAATCTCGACAACAAACTACATTCCATAATGACAAGGTTACCATCCATTGGAGTAACAAAAATATCGACAATAAACTACCTTCCATAATGAAAAGGGTACCATCCATTGGAGTAACAAAAATCTCGACAACAGACTACCTTCCATAATGACAAGGCTACCATCTATTGGAGTAACAAAAATCTCGACAACAGACTACCGTCCGTAATGACAAGGCTACCATCTATTGGAGTAACAAAGATATTGACAGCATAGTACCTTCAATAATGACAAGGCTACCATCCATTGGAGTAACAAATATATTGACAATATACTACCTTCCATAATGACAAGGCCACCATCCATTGGATTAAAGAAAATCTTGATAACAGACTACCTTCCATAATGATAACGCTACCATCCATTGGAATAACAAATATCTCGACAATAGACTACCTTCCGTAATGACAAGGCTACCATCCATTGCAGTAACAAAAATCTTGACAACAGACTACCTTCCATAATGACAAGGCTACCATCTATTGGAGTAACAAAGTTATCGACAACATAGTACCTTCCGTAATGACAAGGCTACCATCCATTGGAGTAACAAAGATATTGGCAACATACTACCTTCCATAATGACAAGGATACCATCCATTGGAGTAACGAAAAACTCGACAACAAACTACCTTCCATATGATAACGCTACCATCCAATGGAGTGACAAAAATTTCGACAACAGACTACATTCCATAATGACAAGGTTACCATCCATTGGAGTAACAAAAATATCGACAATAGACTACCTTCCATAATGACAAGTGTACCATCCATTGGAGTAACAAAAATTTCGACAACAAACAACTTTCCATAATGACAAGGCTACCATCCATTAGAGTAACAAAGATATTGACAACATAGTACCTTCAATAATGACAAGGCTACCATCCATTGGAGTAACAAAGATATTGACAATATACTACCTTCCATAATGACAAGGCCACCATCCATTAGAGTAACGAAAATCTTGATAACAGACTACCTTCCATAATGATAACGCTACCATCCATTGGAATAACAAATATCTCGACAATAGACTACCTTCCATAATGACAAGGCTATCATCCATTGGAGTAACGAAAATCTCGACAAGAGACTACCTTCAATAATGACAAGGCTACCATCCATTGGAATAACAAATATCTCGACAATAGAGTACCTTCCATAATGACATGGCTACCATCTATTGGTGTAACAAAGATATTGTCAACATAGTAACGTCCATAATGACAAGGCTACCATCCATTGGAGTAACAAAGATATTGACAATATACTACCTTCCATAATGACAAGGCTACCTTCCATTGGAGTAACGAAAATCACGACAACAGACTACCTTCCATAATGATAACGCAACCATCTATTGGAATAACAAATATCTAGACAATATACTACCTCCCATAATGACAAGGCTACCATCCATTGGAGTAACAAAAATCTCGACAACAGACTACCTTCCATAATGACAAGGCTACCATCTATTGGAGTAACAACTATATCGACAACATAGTACCTTCCATAATGACAAGGCTACCATCCATTGGAGTAACAAAGATATTGACAACATACTACCTTCCATAATGACAAGGCTACCATTCATTGGAGTAATGAAAATCTCGAAAATAGACTACCTTCCATATTGACAAGTCTACCATCCATTGGAATAACAAAAATTTCAACAACACACTACCTTCCATAATGACAAGGCTACAATCCAATGGAATAACAAATATCTCGACAATAGAGTACCTTCCATAATGACATGGCTACCATCTATTGGTGTAACAAAGATATTGTCAACATAGTAACGTCCATAATGACAAGGCTACCATCCATTGGAGTAACAAAGATATTGACAATATACTACCTTCCATAATGACAAGGCTACCTTCCATTGGAGTAACGAAAATCACGACAACAGACTACCTTCCATAATGATAACGCAACCATCTATTGGAATAACAAATATCTAGACAATATACTACCTCCCATATTGACAAGTCTACCATCCATTGGAGTAACAAAAATCTCGACAACAGACTACCTTCCATAATGACAAGGCTACCATCTATTGGAGTAACAACTATATCGACAACATAGTACCTTCCATAATGACAAGGCTACCATCCATTGGAGTAACAAAGATATTGACAACATACTACCTTCCATAATGACAAGGCTACCATTCATTGGAGTAATGAAAATCTCGAAAATAGACTACCTTCCATATTGACAAGTCTACCATCCATTGGAATAACAAAAATTTCAACAACACACTACCTTCCATAATGACAAGGCTACAATCCAATGGAGAAACAAATATCTCGACAACAGACTACCTTCCATAATGACAAGTCTACTATCCGTTGGAGTAACAAAAATCTGAACAACAGACTACCTTCGATAAAGACAAGGCTACCATCCATTGGAGTAACAAAAATAACAACGACAGACTACCTTCCATATTGACAAGACTACCATCCATTAGAGTTACAAAAATCGGGACAACAGACTACCTTCCATAATGACAAGGATACCGTCCATTGGAGTAACAAAAATATCAACAAGAGACTACCTTCCATAATGACAAGGCTACCATCCATTGGAGTAACAAAAATCTCGACAAAAGACTACATTCCATATTGACAAGTCTACCATCCTTTGGAGTAACAGAAATCACAATGACAGACTACCTTCCATAATGACAAGACTACCATCCATTAGGGTAACAAAAATCGGGACAATAGACTACCTTCCATAATGACAATGATACCATCCATTAGAGTAACAAAAATATCAACAAGAGACTACCTTCCAAAATGACAAGGCTACCATCCATTGGAGTAAAAAAAATCTCGACAAAATAGTACCTTCCATAATGACAAGGCTACCATCTATTGGAGAAGCAAAGATATCGACAACATACTACCTTCAATAATGCCAAGGCTACCTTCCATTAGAGTAACAAAAGTCACGACTATAGACTACCTTCCATAATGACAAGGCTACCATCCATTGGAGTAACAAAGTTATCGACAACAAACTACCTTCGATAATGACAAGGCTACAATCCATTGGAGTAAGAATAATCGGGAAAACAAACTACCTTCCATAATGACAAGGCTACCATCCATTGGAGTAAAAAAAATATCAACAAGAGACTACCTTCCACAATGACAAGGCTACCATCCATTGGAGTAACAAAAATATCAACAAGAGGCTACCTTCCATAATGACAAGGCTACCATCCATTGGAGTAACAAAAATCTCGACAACAGACTACGTTCCATAATGACAAGGCTACCATCTATTGGAGTAACAAAGATATCGACAACATAGTACCTTCCATAATGACAAGGCTACCATCCATTGAAGTAACAAAGATATTGACAACATACTACCTTCCATAATGACAAGGGTACCATCCATTGGAGTAACGAAAATCTCGACAACAGACTACCTTCCATAATGATAACGCTACCATCCATTGGAATAACAAATATCTCGATAATAGACTACCTTCCATAATGACAAGGCTACCATCCAATGGAGTAATAAAAATCTCAACAATAGACTACCTTACATAATGACAAGGTTACCATACATTGGAGTAACAAAAATATTGACAATAGACTACCTTCCATAATGACAAGGGTACCATCCATTGGAATAAAAAAAATCTCGACAACACACTACCTTCCATAATGACAATGCTACAATCCAATGGAGTAACAAAAATCTCGACAACAGACTACCTTCCATAACGACAAGTCTACCATCCATTGGAGTAACAAAACTATGAACAACAGACTACCTTCGATAATGACAAGGCTACCATCCATTGGAGTAACATAAATCACAACAACATACTAACTTCCATAATGACAAGACTACCATCCATTAGAGTAACAAAAATCGAGACAACAGACTACCTTCCATAATGATAAGGATACCATCCATTGGAGTAACAAAAATATCAACAAGAGACTACCTTCCATAATGACAAGGCTACCATCCATTAGAGTAACAAAAATCTCGACAAAAGACTACCTTCCATAATGACAAGGCTACCATCCATTGGAGTAACAAAGATATCGACAACATACTACCTTCCATAATGCCAAGGTTACATTCCATTGGCGTAACAAAAATCATGATTATAGACTACCTTCCATAATGACAAGGCTACCATCCATTGGAATAACAAAAATCTCGACAACAGACTACCTTTGATAATGACAAGGCTACCATCCATTAGAGTAACAAAAATATCAACAATAGACTACCTTCCATAATAACAAGGTTACCATCCATTTGTGTATAAAAATTTTGGACAACAGACTACCTTCCATAATGACAAGGCTACCATCCATTGGAGTAACAAAAATCTCGACAACAAACTACCTTCCATAATTACTAAGCTACCATGCATTGGAGTATAAAAATTTTGGACAACAGACTACCTTCCATAATGACAAGGTTACCATCCATTGGCGTAACAAAAATCTCGACAACAGACTACCTTCCATAATTAGTAAGCTACCATCCATTGGAGTAACAAATTTATCGTCAACAGATTACCTTCCATAGTGACAAGGCTACAATCCATTGGAGTAACAATAATCGGGAAAACAAACTACCTTCCATAATGACAACGCTACCTTCCATTGGAGTAACAAAAATATCAACAAGAGACTACCTTCCATAATGACGAGGCTACCATCCATTGGAGTAACAAAAATATCGACAATAGACTACCTTCCATAATGACAAGGCTACCATCCATTGGAGTAAAAAAAATCTCGACAACAGACTACCTTCCATAATGACAAGGCTACCATCCATTGGAGTAACAAAGATATCGACAACATACTACCTTCCATAATGACAATGATACCATCCATTAGAGTAACAAAAATATCAACAAGAGACTACCTTCCAAAATGACAAGGCTACCATCCATTGGAGTAAAAAAAATCTCGACAAAATAGTACCTTCCATAATGACAAGGCTACCATCTATTGGAGAAGCAAAGATATCGACAACATACTACCTTCAATAATGCCAAGGCTACCTTCCATTAGAGTAACAAAAATCACGACTATAGACTACCTTCCATAATGACAAGGCTACCATCCATTGGAGTAACAAAGTTATCGACAACAAACTACCTTCGATAATGACAAGGCTACAATCCATTGGAGTAAGAATAATCGGGAAAACAAACTACCTTCCATAATGACAAGGCTACCATCCATTGGAGTAAAAAAAATATCAACAAGAGACTACCTTCCACAATGACAAGGCTACCATCCATTGGAGTAACAAAAATATCAACAAGAGGCTACCTTCCATAATGACAAGGCTACCATCCATTGGAGTAACAAAAATCTCGACAACAGACTACGTTCCATAATGACAAGGCTACCATCTATTGGAGTAACAAAGATATCGACAACATAGTACCTTCCATAATGACAAGGCTACCATCCATTGAAGTAACAAAGATATTGACAACATACTACCTTCCATAATGACAAGGGTACCATCCATTGGAGTAACGAAAATCTCGACAACAGACTACCTTCCATAATGATAACACTACCATCCATTGGAATAACAAATATCTCGATAATAGACTACCTTCCATAATGACAAGGCTACCATCCAATGGAGTAATAAAAATCTCGACAATAGACTACCTTACATAATGACAAGGTTACCATACATTGGAGTAACAAAACTATTGACAATAGACTACCTTCCATAATGACAAGGGTACCATCCATTGGAATAAAAAAAATCTCGACAACACACTACCTTCCATAATGACAAGGCTACAATCCAATGGAGTAACAAAAATCTCGACAACAGACTACCTTCCATAACGTCAAGTCTACCATCCATTGGAGTAACAAAAATATGAACAACAGACTACCTTCGATAATGACAAGGCTACCATCCATTGGAGTAACATAAATCACAACAACATACTAACTTCCATAATGACAAGACTACCATCCATTAGAGTAACAAAAATCGGGACAACAGACTACCTTCCATAATGATAAGGATACCATCCATTGGAGTAACAAAAATATCAACAAGAGACTACCTTCCATAATGACAAGGCTACCATCCATTAGAGTAACAAAAATCTCGACAAAAGACTATGTTCCATAATGACAAGGCTACCATCCATTGGAGTAACAAAGATATCGACAACATACTACCTTCCATAATGCCAAGGTTACATTCCATTGGCGTTACAAAAATCATGATTATAGACTACCTTCCATAATGACAAGGCTACCATCCATTGGAATAACAAAAATCTCGACAACAGACTACCTTCGATAATGACAAGGCTACCATCCATTAGAGTAACAAAAATATCAACAATAGACTACCTTCCATAATAACAAGGTTACCATCCATTTGTGTATAAAAATTTTGGACAACAGACTACCTTCCATAATGACAAGGCTACCATCCATTGGAGTAACAAAAATCTCGACAACAAACTACCTTCCATAATTACTAAGCTACCATGCATTGGAGTATAAAAATTTTGGACAACAGACTACCTTCCATAATGACAAGGTTACCATCCATTGGCGTAACAAAAATCTCGACAACAGACTACCTTCCATAATTACTAAGCTACCATCCATTGGAGTAAAAAATTTATCTTCAACAGATTACCTTCCATAGTGACAAGGCTACAATCCATTGGAGTAACAATAATCGGGAAAACAAACTACCTTCCATAATGACAAGGCTACCTTCCATTGGAGTAACAAAAATATCAACAAGAGACTACCTTCCATAATGACGAGGCTACCATCCATTGGAGTAACAAAAATCTCGACAATAGACTACCTTCCATAATGACAAGGCTACCATCCATTGGAGTAAAAAAAATCTCGACAACAGACTACCTTCCATAATGACAAGGCTACCATCCATTGGAGTAACAAAGATATCGACAACATACTAACTTCCATAATGACAAGGGTACCATCCAATGGAGTAACAAAAATCTGAACAACAGACTACCTTCCATAATGACAAGGTTACCATCCATTGGAGTAACAAAAATATCGACAATAGACTACCTTCAATAATGACAAGGGTACCATCCATTGGAGTAACAAAAATCTCGACAATAGACTACCTTAAATAATGACAAGTCTACCATCCATTGGAATAAATAAAATCACGACAACACACTAACTTCCATAATGACATGGTTACAATCCAATGGACTAACAAAAATCTCGACAATAGACTACCTTCCATAACGAAAAGTTTACTATGCATTGGAGTAACAAAAATCTGAACAACAGACTACCTTCGATAATGACAAGGCTACCATCCATTGGAGTAACAGAAATCACAACAACAGACTACCTTCCATAATGACAAGACTACCATCCATTAGAGTAACAAAAATTGGGACAATAGACTACCTTCCATAATGACAAGGATACCATCCATTGGAGTAACAAAAATATCAACAAGAGTCTACCTCTCATAATGACAAGGCTACCATCCATTGGAGTAACAAAAATCTCGACAAAAGACTACCTTCCATATTGATAAGTCTACCATCCATTGTAGTAACAGAAATATCAACATGAGACTACCTTCCATAATGACAAGACAACCATCCATTAGAGTAACAAAAATCGGGACAACAGACTACCTTCCATAATGACAAGGATACCATCTATTGGAGTAACAAAAATATCAACAAGAGACTACTTTCCATAATGACAAGGCTACCTTCCATTGGAGTAACAAAACTCTTGACAAAAGACTACATTCCATAATGACAAGGCTACCATCCATTGGAGTAATAAAGATATCGACAACATACTACCTTCCATAATGCCAAGTCTACCTTCCATTGGAGTAACAAAAATCACGACTATAGACTACCTTCCATAATGACAAGGCTACCATCCATTAGAATAACAAAAATCTCGACAACAGACTACCTTCGATAATGACAAGGCTACCATCCTGTGGAGTAACAAAAATCTCGCCAACATACTAACTTCCATAATGACAAGGCTACCATCCATTGGAGTAACAAAATCTTGACAATATACTACCTTCCATAATGACAAGGCTACCATCCATTAGAGTAACAAATATCTGGTCAACAAACTACCTTCCATAATTACAAGGTTACCATCATTTGGAGTAACAAAAATCTCAATATAAGACTACCTTCCATAATGACAAGGTTACCATCCATTGGAGTATAAAAATTTTGGACAACAGACTACCTTCCATAATGACAAGGCTACCATCCATTGGAGTAACAAAAATCTCGACAATAAACTATCTTCCATAATTACTAAGCTACCATCCATTGGAGTAACAAAAATATCAACAAGAGACTACCTTCCATAATGACAAGGCTACCATCCATTGGAGTAACAAAAATATCAACAAGAGACTACCTTCCATAATGACAAGGCTACCATCCATTGGAGTAACAAAAATCTCGACAACAGACTACCTTCCATAATGACAAGGCTACCATCTATTAGAGTAACAAAAATCTCGACAATAGACTACCGTCCGTAATGACAAGGCTACCATCTATTGGAGTAACAAAGATATTGACAACATAGTACCTTCAATAATGACAAGGCTACCATCCATTGGAGTAACAAAGATATTGACAATATACTACCTTCCATAATGACAAGGCCACCATCCCTTGGAGTAACGAAAATCTTGATAATAGACTACCTTCCATAATGATAACGCTACCATATATTGGAATAACAAATATCTTGATAATAGACTACCTTACATAATGACAAGGCTACCATCCATTGCAGTAACAAAAATCTTGACAACAGACTACCTTCCATAATGACAAGGCTACCATCTATTGGAGTAACAAAGATATCGACAACATAGTACCTTCCATAATATCAAGGCTACCATCCATTGGAGTAACAAAGATATTGACAACATAGTACCTTCCATAATGACAAGGCTACCATCCATTGGAGTAACGAAAATCTCGACAACAGACTACCTTCCATATAATAACGCTACAATCCATTGGAATAACAAATATCTCGACAATTGACTACCTTCCATAATGACAAGGCTACCATCTAAGGGAGTGACAAAAATCTCGACAACAAAGTACATTCCATAATGACAAGGTTACCATCCATTGGAGTAACAAAAATATCGACAATAAACTACCTTCCATAATGACAAGGGTACCATCCATTGGAGTAACAATAATCTCGACAACAAACTACCTTCCATAATGACAAGGCTACCATCCATTAGAGTAACAAAAATCTGGACAACAAACTACCTTCCATAATTACAAGGCTACCATCATTTGGAGTAACAAAAATATAAATAATAGACTACCTCCCATAATGACAAGGTTACAATCCATTAGAGTATAAAAATTTTGTACAACAGACTACCTTCCATAATGACACGACTACCATCCATTGGAGTAATAAAAATCTCGACAACAGACTATCTTCCATAATTACAAAGCTACCATCCATTGGAGTAACAAAAATATCAACAAGAGACTACCTTCCATAATGACAAGGCTACCATCCATTGGAGTAACAAAAATATCAACAAGAGACTACCTTCCATAATGACAAGGCTACCATCCATTAGAGTAACAAAAATATCGACAAAAAACTACCTTCCATAATGACAAGGCTACCATCTATTGGAGTAACAAAAATCTCGACAATAGACTACCTTCCGTAATGACAAGGCTACCATCTATTGGAGTAACAAAGATATTTACAACATAGTACCTTCAATAATGACAAGGCTACCATCCATTGGAGTAACAAAGATATTGACAATATATTACCTTCCATAATGACAAGGCCACCTTCCATTGGAGTACCAAAAATCTTGATAATAGACTACCTTCCATAATGATAACGCTACCATCCATTGGAATAACAAATATCTCGACAATAGACTACCTTACATAAAGACAAGGCTACCATCCACTGCAGTAACAAAAATCTTGACAACAGACTACCTTCCATAATGACAAGGCTACCATCTATTGGAGTAACAAAGATATCGACAACATAGTACCTTCCATAATGACAAGGCTACCATCCATTGGAGTAACAAAGATATTGACAACATACTACCTTCCATAATGACAAGGCTACCATCCATTGGAGTAACGAAAATCTCGACATCAGACTACCTTCCATAATGATAACGCTACCATCCATTGGAATAACAAATATCTCGACAATAGACTACCTTCCATAATGACAAGGCTACCATCCAATGGAGTGACAAAAATCTCGACAACAGACTACATTCCATAATGACAAGGTTACCATCCATTGGAGTAACAAAGATATCGACAACATAGTACCTTCCATAATGACAAGGCTACCATCCATTGGAGTAACAAAGATATTGACAACATAGTACCTTCCATAATGACAAGGCTACCATCCATTGGAGTAACGAAAATCTCGACAACAGACTACCTTCCATATAATAACGCTACCATCCATTGGAATAACAAATATCTCGACAATTGACTACCTTCCATAATGACCAGGCTACCATCTAAGGGAGTGACAAAAATCTCGACAACAAACTTCATTCCATAATGACAAGGTTACCATCCATTGGAGTAACAAAAATATCGACAATAAAGTAACTTCCATAATGACAAGGGTACCATCCATTGGAGTAACAAAAATCTCGACAACAGACTACCTTCCATAATGACAAGGCTACCATCTATTGGAGTAACAAAAATCTCGACAACAGACTACCGTCCGTAATACCAAGGCTACCATCTATTGGAGTAACAAAGATATTGACAACATAGTACCTTCAATAATGACAAGGCTACCATCCATTAGAGTAACAAATATATTGACATTATACTACCTTCCATAATGACAAGGCCACCATCCATTGGAGTAACGAAAATCTTGATAACAGACTACCTTCCATAATGACAAGGCTACCATCCATTGCAGTAACAAAAATCTTGACAACAAACTACCTTCCATAATGACAAGGCTACCATCTATTGGAGTAACAAAGTTATTGACGACATAGTACCTTCCATAATGACAAGGCTACCATCCATTGGAGTAACAAAGATATTGACAACATACTACCTTCAATAATGACAAGGCTACCATCCATTGGAGTAACGAAAATCTCGACAACAGACTACCTTCCATATGATAACGCTACCATCCATTGGAATAACAAATATCTCGACAATAGACTACCTTCCGTAATGACAAGGCTACCATCCATTGCAGTAACAAAATTCTTGACAACAGACTACCTTCCATAATGACAAGGCTACCATCTATTGGAATAACAAAGCTATCGACAACATAGTACCTTCCATAATGACAAGGCTACCATCCATTGGAGTAACAATGATATTGACAACATACTACCTTCCATATTGACAAGCCTACCATCCATTGGAGTAACAAAAATCTCGATAACAGACTACCTTCCATATGATAACACTACCATCCATTAGAATAACAAATATCTCAAAAATTGACTACCTTCCATAATGACAAGGCTACCATCCAATGGAGTAACAAAAATCTCGACAACAAACTACATTCCATAATGACAAGGTTACCATCCATTGGAGTTACAAAAATATCGACAATAGACTACCTTCCATAATGACAAGGGTACCATCCATTGGAGTAACAATAATCTCGACAAAAAACTACCTTCCATAATGACAAGGCTACCATCCATTAGAGTATCAAAAATCTGGACAAAAGACTACCTTCCATAATTACAAGGCTACCATTATTTGGAGTAACAAAAATATCAATAATAGACTACCTTCCATAATGACAAGGTTACCATCCATTAGAGTATAAAAATTTTGTACAATAGACTACCTTCCATAATGACACGGCTAC
Organism: Vicia faba; assembly: GCA_948472305.1. Lineage (NCBI taxonomy): Eukaryota > Viridiplantae > Streptophyta > Magnoliopsida > Fabales > Fabaceae > Vicia > Vicia faba. The sequence goes on along the minus strand of OX451739.1, from coordinate 581,456,673 downwards.
CATCCATTGGAGTAACAAAAATCTCGAGAACAGACTATCTTCCATAATTACAAAGCTACCATCCATTGGAGTAACAAAAATATCAACAAGAGACTACCTTCCAAAATGACAAGGCTACCATCCATTGGAGTAACAAAAATATCAACAAGAGACTACCTTCCATAATGACAAGGCTACCATCTATTGGAGTAACAAAAATCTCGACAACAGACTACCTTCCATAATGACAAGGCTACCATCTATTGGAGTAACAAAAATCTCGACAACTGACTACCTTCCGTAATGACAAGGCTACCATCTATTGGGGTAACAAAGATATTGATAACATAGTACCTTCAATAATGACAAGGCTACCATCCATTGGAGTAACAAAGATATTGACAATACACTACCTTCCATAATGACAATGCCACCATCCATTGGAATAACGAAAATCTTGATAATAGACTACCTTCCATAATGATAACGCTACCATATATTAGAATACCAAAATATCTCGACAATAGACTACCTTACATAATGACAAGGCTACCATCCATTGCAGTAACAAAAATCTTGACAACAGACTACCTTCCATAATGACAAGGCTACCATCTATTGGAGTAACAAAGATATCGACAACATAGTACCTTCCAAAATATCAAGGCTACCATCCATTGGAGTAACAAAGATATTGACAACATAGTACCATCCATAATGACAAGGCTACCATCCATTGTAGTAACGAAAATCTCGACAACAGACTACCTTCCATATAATAACGCTACCATCCATTGGAATAACAAATATCTCGACAATTGACTACCTTCCATAATGACAAGGCTACCATCTAAGGGAGTGACAAAAATCACGACAACAAAGTACATTCCATAATGACAAGGTTACCATCCATTGGAGTAACAAAAATATCGACAATAAACTACCTTCCATAATGACAAGGGTACCATCCATTGGAGTAACAAAAATCTCGACAACAAACTACCTTCCATAATGACAAGGCTACCATCCATTAGAGTAACAAAAATCTCGACAACAGACTACCGTCCGTAATACCAAGGCTACCATCTATTGGAGTAACAAAAATATCAATAATAGACTACCTTCCATAATGACAAGGTTACCATCCATTAGAGTATAAAAATTTTGTACAACAGACTACCTTCCATAATGACACGACTACCATCCATTGGAGTAACAAAAATCTCGACAACAGACTATCTTCCATAATTACTAAGCTACCATCCATTGGAGTAACAAAAATATCAACAAGAGACTACCTTCCATAATGACAAGGCTACCATCCATTGGAGTAACAAAAATATCAACAAGAGACTACCTTCCATAATGACAAGGCTACCATCCATTAGAGTAACAAAAATCTCGACAACAGACTACCTTCCATAATGACAAGGCTACCATCTATTGGAGTAACAAAAATCTCGACAACAAACTACCTTCCGTAATGACAAGGCTACCATCTATTGGAGTAACAAAGATATTTACAACATAGTACCTTCAATAATGACAAGGCTACCATCCATTGGAGTAACAAAGATATTGACAATATATTACCTTCCATAATGACAAGGCCACCTTCCATTGGAGTAACAAAAATCTTGATAATAGACTACCTTCCATAATGATAACGCTACCATCCATTGGAATAACAAATATCTCGACAATAGACTACGTTACATAATGACAAGGCTACCATCCATTGCAGTAACAAAAATCTTGACAACAGACTACCTTCCATAATGACAAGGCTACCATCTATTGGAGTAACAAAGATATCGACAACATAGTACCTTCCATAATGACAAGGCTACCATCCATTGGAGTAACAAAGATATTGACAACATACTACCTTCCATAATGACAAGGCTACCATCCATTGGAGTAACGAAAATCTCGACAACAGACTACCTTCCATAATGATAACGCTACCATCCATTGGAATAACAAATATCTCGACAATAGACTACCTTCCATAATGACAAGGCTACCATCCAATGGAGTGACAAAAATCTCGACAACAGACTACATTCCATAATGACAAGGTTACCATTCATTGGAGTAACAAAGATATCGACAACATAGTACCTTCCATAATGACAAGGCTACCATCCATTGGAGTAACAAAGATATTGACAACATAGTACCTTCCATAATGACAAGGCTACCATCCATTGGAGTAACGAAAATCTCGACAACCGACTACCTTCTATATAATAACGCTACCATCCATTGGAATAACAAATATCTCGACAATTGAATACCTTCCATAATGACCAGGCTACCATCTAAGGGAGTGACAAAAATCTCGACAACAAACTACATTCCATAATAACAAGGTTACCATCCATTGGAGTAACAAAAATATCGACAATAAAGTAACTTTCATAATGACAAGGGTACCATCCATTGGAGTAACAAAAATCTCGACAACAGACTACCTTCCATAATGACAAGGCTACCATCTATTGGAGTAACAAAAATCTCGACAACAGACTACCGTCCGTAATACCAAGGCTACCATCTATTGGAGTAACAAAGATATTGACAACATAGTACCTTCAATAATGACAAGGCTACCATCCATTGGAGTAACAAATATATTGACATTATACTACCTTCCATAATGACAAGGCTACCATCCATTGGAGTAACGAAAATCTCGACAACAGACTACCTTCCATATGATAACGCTACCATCCATTGGAATAACAAATATTTCGACAATAGACTACCTTCCATAATGACAAGGCTACCATCCGATAGAGTGACAAAAATCTCGACATCATACTACATTCCATAATGACAAGGTTACCATCCATTGGAGTAACAAAAATATCGACAGTAGACTACCTTCCATAATGACAAGGGTACCATCCATTGGAGTAACAAAAATCTCGACAACAGACTACCTTCCATAATGACAAGGCTACCATCCATTAGAGTAACAAAGATATTGACAACATAGTACCTTCAATAATGACAAGGCTACCATCCATTGGAGTAACAAAGATATTGACAATATACTACCTTCCATAATGACAAGGCCACCATCCATTAGAGTAACGAAAATCTTGATAACAGACTACCTTCCATAATGATAACGCTACCATCCATTGGAATAACAAATATCTCGACAATAGACTACCTTCCATAATGACAAGGCTATCATCCATTGGAGTAACGAAAATCTCGACAAGAGACTACCTTCGATAATGGCAAGGCTACCATCCATTGGAATAACAAATATCTCGACAATAGAGTACCTTCCATAATGACAACGCTACCATCTATTGGTGTAACAAAGATATTGACAACATAGTAACGTCCATAATGATAAGGCTACCATCCATTGGAGTAACAAAGAAATTGACAATATACTACCTTCCATAATGACAAGGCTACCTTCCATTGGAGTAACGAAAATCACGACAACAGACTACCTTCCATAATGATAACGCAACCATCCATTGGAATAACAAATATCTAGACAATATACTACCTTCCATAATGACAAGGCTACCATCCATTGGAGTAACAAAAATCTCGACAACACACTACCTTCCATAATGACAAGGCTACCATCTATTGGAGTAACAAATATATCGACAACATAGTACCTTCCATAATGACAAGGCTACAATCCATTGGAGTAACAAAGATATTGACAACATACTACCTTCCATAATGACAAGGCTACCATTCATTGGAGTAACGAAAATCTCGAAAATAAACTACCTTCCATAATGACAGGTCTACCATCCATTGGAATAACAAAAATTTCAACAACACACTACCTTCCATAATGACAAGGCTACAATCCAATGGATAAACAAATATCTCAACAACAGACTACCTTCCATAATGACAAGTCTACTATCCATTGGAGTAACAAAAATCTGAACAACAGACTACCTTCGATAATGACAAGGCTACCATCCATTGGAGTAAAAAAAATAACTACGACAGACTACCTTCCATATTGATAAGACTACCATCCATTAGAGTAACAAAAATCAGGACAACAAACTACCTTCCATAATGACAAGGATACCATCCATTGGAGTAACAAAAATATCAACAAGAGACTACCTTCCATATGACAAGGCTACCATCCATTGGAGTAACAAAAATCTCGACAAAAGACTACCTTCCATATTGACAAGTCTACCATCGATTGGAGTAACAGAAATCACAACGACAGACTACCTTCCATAATGACAAGACTACCATCCATTAGGGTAACAAAAATCGGGATAATAGACTACCTTCCATAATGACAATGATACCATCCATTAGAGTAACCAAAATATCAACAAGAGACTACCATCAAAAATGACAAGGCTACCATCCATTGGAGTAAAAAAAATCTCGACAAAATACTACCTTCCATAATGACAAGGCTACCATCCATTGGAGTAGCAAAGATATCGACAACATACTACCTTCAGTAATGCCAAGGCTACCTTCCATTGGAGTAACAAAAATCACGACTATAGACTACCTTCCGTAATGACAAGGCTACCATCCATTGGAGTAACAAAGTTATCGACAACAAACTACATTCGATAATGACAAGGCTACGATCCATTGGAGTAAGAATAATTGGGAAAACAAACTACCTTCCATAATGACAAGGCTACCATCCTTTGGAGTAAAAAAAATATCAACAAGAGACTATCTTCCATAATGACAAGGCTATCATCCATTGGAGTAACAAAAATATCAACAATATACTACCTTCCATAATGACAAGGCTACCATCCATTGGAGTAACAAAAATCTCGACAATAGACTACTTTCCATAATGACAAGGCTACCATCTATTGGAGTAACAAAGATATCGACAACATAGTACCTTCCATAATGACAAGGCTACCATCCATTGGAGTAACAATGATATTGACAATATACTACCTTCCATAATGACAAGGCTACCATCCATTGGAGTAACAAAAATCTCGACTAGAGACTACCTTCGATAATGAGAAGGCTACCATCCAATGGAATAACAAATATCTCGACAATAGAATACCTTCCATAATGACAAGGCTACCATCTATTCGTGTAACAAAGATATCGACAACATAGTAACGTCCAAAATGACAAGGCTACCATCCATTAGAGTAACAAAGATATTGACAATATACTACCTTCCATAATGACAAGGCTACCTTCCATTGGAGTAACGAAAATCACGACAACAGACTACCTTCCATAATGATAACGCAACCATCCATTGGAATAACAAATATCTAGACAATATACTACCTTCCATAATGACAAGGCTATCATCCATTGGAGTAACAAAAATCTCGACAACAGACTACCTTCCAAAATGACAAGGCTACCATCTATTGGAGTAACAAAGATATCGACAACATAGTACCTTGCATAATGACAAAGCTACCATCCATTGAAGTAACAAAGATATTGACAACATACTACCTTCCATAATGACAAGGCTACCATCCATTGGAGTAATGAAAATCTCGACAACAGACTACCTTCCATAATGATAACGCTACCATCCATTGGAATAACAAATATCTCGACAATAGACTACCTTCCATAATGACAAGGCTACCATCCAATGGAGTAATAAAAATATCGACTACAGACTACATTCCATCATGACAAGGTTACCATCCATTGGAGTAACAAAATATCGACAATAGACTACCATCCATAATGACTAGGGTACCATCCATTGTAGTAACAAAAATCTCGACAATAGACTACCTTCCATAATGACAAGTCTACCATCCATTGAAATAAAAAGAATTTAGACAACACACTACCTTCCATAATGACAAGGCTACAATCCAATGGAGTAACAAAAATCTCGACAACTGACTACCTTCCATAATGACAAGTCTACCATCCATTGGAGTAACAAAATCTGAACAACAGACTACCTTCGAAAATGACAAGGCTCCCATCCATTGGAGTAACAAAAATCACAACGATAGACTACCTTCCATAATGACAAGGCTACTATCCATTGGAGTAACAAAGATATCGTTAACATACTACCTTCCATAATGGCAAGGCTACCTTCAATTGGAGTAACAAAAATCACGACTATAGACTACCTACCATAATGACAAGGCTACCATCCATTGGAATAACAAAAATCTCGACAACAGACTACCTTCCACAATGACAAGGCTACCATCCATTAGAGTAACAAAAATCTGGACAATAGACTACATTCCATAATTACAAGGCTACCATCCATTGGAGTAACAAAAATATCAATAATAAACTACCTTCCATAATGACAAGGTTACCATCCATTGGAGAATAAAAATTTTGGACAACAGACTCCCTTCCATAATGACAAGGCTACCATCCATTGGAGTAACAAAAATCGGGACAATAGACTACCTTCCATAATGACAATGATACCATCCATTAGAGTAACAAAAATATCAACAAGATACTACCTTCCAAAATGACAAGGCTACAATCCATTGGAGTAAAAAAAATCTCGACAAAATACTACCTTCCATAATGACAAGGCAACCATCCATTGGAGTAGCAAAGATATCGACAACATACTACCTTCAGTAATGCCAAGGCTACCTTCCATTGGAGTAACAAAAATCACGACTATAGACTACCTTCCATAATGACAAGGCTACCATCCATTGGAGTAACAAAGTTATCAACAACAAACTACCTTCGATAATGACAAGGCTACAATCCATTGCAGTAAGAATAAATGGGAAAACAAACTACCTTCCATAATGACAAGGCTACCATCCTTTGGAGTAAAAAAAATATCAACAAGAGACTATCTTCCATAATGACAAGGCTACCATCCATTGGAGTAACAAAAATATCAACAATATACTACCTTCTATAATGGCAAGGCTACCATCCATTGGAGTAACAAAAATCTCGACAATAGACTACCTTCCATAATGACAAGTCTACCATCTATTAGAGTAACAAAGATATCGACAACATAGTACCTTCCATAATGACAAGGCTACCATCCATTGGAGTAACAAAGATATTGACAATATACTACCTTCCATAATGACAAGGCTACCATCCATTGGAGTAACAAAAATCTCGACAAGAGACTACCTTCGATAATGAGAAGGCTACCATCCAATGGAATAACAAATATCTCGACAATGGACTACCTTCCATAATGACAAGGCTACCATCTATTCGTGTAACAAAGATATCGACAACATAGTAACGTCCATAATGACAAGGCTACCATCCATTAGAGTAACAAAGATATTGACAATATACTACCTTCTATAATGACAAGGCTACCTTCCATTGGAGTAATGAAAATCACGACAACAGACTACCTTCCATAATGATAACGCAACCATCCATTGGAATAACAAATATCTAGACAATATACTACCTTCCATAATAACAAGGCTACCATCCATTGGAGTAACAAAAATCTCGACAACAGACTACCTTCCATAATGACAAGGCTACCATCTATTGGAGTAACAAAGATATCGACAATATAGTACCTTCCATAATGACAAAGCTACCATCCATTGGAGTAACAAAGATATTGACAACATACTACCTTCCATAATGACAAGGCTACCATCCATTGGAGTAACGAAAATCTCGACAACAGACTACCTTCCATAATGATAACGCTACCATTCATTGGAATAACAAATATCTCGACAATAGACTACCTTCCATAATGACAAGGCTACCATCCAATGGAGTAATAAAAATATCGACTACAGACTTCATTCCATAACGACAAGGTTACCATCCATTGGAGTAACAAAATATCAACAATAGACTACCATCCATAATGACTAGGGTACCATCCATTGTAGTAACAAAAATCTCGACAATAGACTACATTCCATAATTACAAGTCTACCATCCATTGAAATAACAAGAATTTAGACAACACATTACCTTCCATAGTGACAATGCTACAATCCAATGGAGTAACAAAAATCTCGACAACAGACTACCTTCGATAATGACAAGTCTACCATCCATTGGAGTAACAAAATCTGAACAACAGACTACCTTCGAAAATGACAAGGCTCCCATCCATTGGAGTAACAAAAATCACAACGATAGACTACCTTCCATAATGACAAGGCTACTATCCATTGGAGTAACAAAGATATCGATAACATACTACCTTCCATAATGGCAAGGCTACCTTCCATTGGAGTAACAAAAATCACGACTATAGACTACCTACCATAATGACAAGGCTACCATCCATTGGAATAACAAAAATCTCGACAACAGACTACCTTCCATAATGACAAGGCTACCATCCATTATAGTAACAAAAATCTGGACAATAGACTACATTCAATAATTACAAGGCTACCATCCATTGGAGTAACAAAAATATCAATAATAGACTACCTTCCATAATGACAAGGTTACCATCCATTGGAGAATAAAAATTTTGGATAACAGACTCCCTTCCATAATGACAAGGCTACCATCCATTGGAGTAACAAAAATCTCGACAACAGACTATATTCCATAATTACTAAGCTACCATCCATTGGAGTAACAAACTTATCAACAACAGACTACCTTCCATAATGACAAGGCTATAATCCATTGGAGTAACAATAATCGGGAAAACAAACTACCTTCCAAAATGACAAGGCTACCATCCATTGGAGTAACAAAAATATCAACAAGAGACTACCTTCCATAATGAAGAGGCTACCATCCATTGGAGTAACAAAAATATCAACGAGAGACTACCTTCCCTAATGACAAGGCTATCATCCATTGGAGTAACAAAAATCTCGACAACAGACTACCTTCCATAATTACAAGGCTACCATTTATTGGTGTAACAAAGATATCGAAAACATAGTAACATCCATAATGACAAGGCTACCATCCATTGGAGTAACAAAGATATTGACAATATACTACCTTCCATAATGACAAGGCTACCTTCCATTGGAGTAACGAAAATCTCGACAACAAACTACCTTCCATAATGATAACGCAACCATCCATTGGAATAACAAATATCTAGACAATATACTACCTTCCATAATGACAAGGCTACCATCCATTGGAGTAACAAAAATCTCGACAACAGACTACCTTCCATAATGACAAGGCTACCATCTATTGGAGTAACAAAGATATCGACAATATAGTACCTTCCATGATGACAAAGCTACCATCCATTGGAGTAACAAAGATATTGACAACATACTACCTTCCATAATGACAAGGCTACCATCCATTGGAGTAACGAAAATCTCGACAACAGACTACCTTCCATAATGATAACGCTACCATTCATTGGAATAACAAATATCTCGACAATAGACTACCTTCCATAATGACAAGGCTACCATCCAATGGAGTAATAAAAATATCGACTACAGACTTCATTCCATAATGACAAGGTTACCATCCATTGGAGTAACAAAATATCAACAATAGACTACCATCCATAATGACTAGGGTACCATCCATTGTAGTAACAAAAATCTCGACAATAGACTACCTTCCATAATTACAAGTCTACCATCCATTGAAATAACAAGAATTTAGACAACACACTACCTTCCATAATGACAATGCTACAATCCAATGGAGTAACAAAAATCTCGACAACAGACTACCTTCGATAATGACAAGTCTACCATCCATTGGAGTAACAAAATCTGAACAACAGACTACCTTCGAAAATGACAAGGCTCCCATCCATTGGAGTAACAAAAATCACAACGATAGACTACCTTCCATAATGACAAGGCTACTATCCATTGGAGTAACAAAGATATCGATAACATACTACCTTCCATAATGGCAAGGCTACCTTCAATTGGAGTAACAAAAATCACGACTATAGACTACCTAACATAATGACAAGGCTACCATCCATTGGAATAACAAAAATCTTGACAACAGACTACCTTCCATAATGACAAGGCTACCATCCATTAGAGTAACAAAAATCTGGACAATAGACTACATTCCATAATTACAAGGCTACCATCCATTGGAGTAACAAAAATATCAATAATAAACTACCTTCCATAATGACAAGGTTACCATCCATTGGAGAATAAAAATTTTGGACAACAGACTCCCTTCCATAATGACAAGGCTACCATCCATTGGAGTAACAAAAATCGGGACAATAGACTACCTTCCATAATGACAATGATACCATCCATTAGAGTAACAAAAATATCAACAAGATACTACCTTCCAAAATGACAAGGCTACAATCCATTGGAGTAAAAAAAATCTCGACAAAATACTACCTTCCATAATGACAAGGCAACCATCCATTGGAGTAGCAAAGATATCGACAACATACTACCTTCAGTAATGCCAAGGCTACCTTCCATTGGAGTAGCAAAAATCACGACTATAGACTACCTTCCATAATGACAAGGCTACCATCCATTGGAGTAACAAAGTTATCAACAACAAACTACCTTCGATAATGACAAGGCTACAATCCATTGCAGTAAGAATAAATGGGAAAACAAACTACCTTCCATAATGACAAGGCTACCATCCTTTGGAGTAAAAAAAATATCAACAAGAGACTATCTTCCATAATGACAAGGCTACCATCCATTGGAGTAACAAAAATATCAACAATATACTACCTTCTATAATGGCAAGGCTACCATCCATTGGAGTAACAAAAATCTCGACAATAGACTACCTTCCATAATGACAAGTCTACCATCTATTAGAGTAACAAAGATATCGACAACATAGTACCTTCCATAATGACAAGGCTACCATCCATTGGAGTAACAAAGATATTGACAATATACTACCTTCCCTAATGACAAGGCTACCATCCATTGGAGTAACAAAAATCTCGACAAGAGACTACCTTCGATAATAAGAAGGCTACCATCCAATGGAATAACAAATATCTCGACAATGGACTACCTTCCATAATGACAAGGCTACCATCTATTCGTGTAACAAAGATATCGACAACATAGTAACGTCCATAATGACAAGGCTACCATCCATTAGAGTAACAAAGATATTGACAATATACTACCTTCCATAATGACAAGGCTACCTTCCATTGGAGTAATGAAAATCACGACAACAGACTACCTTCCATAATGATAACGCAACCATCCATTGGAATAACAAATATCTAGACAATATACTACCTTCCATAATAACAAGGCTACCATCCATTGGAGTAACAAAAATCTCGACAACAGACTACCTTCCATAATGACAAGGCTACCATCTATTGGAGTAACAAAGATATCGACAATATAGTACCTTCCATGATGACAAAGCTACCATCCATTGGAGTAACAAAGATATTGACAACATACTACCTTGCATAATGACAAGGCTACCATCCATTGGAGTAACGAAAATCTCGACAACAGACTACCTTCCATAATGATAACGCTACCATTCATTGGAATAACAAATATCTCGACAATAGACTACCTTCCATAATGACAAGGCTACCATCCAATGGAGTAATAAAAATATCGACTACAGACTTCATTCCATAATGACAAGGTTACCATCCATTGGAGTAACAAAATATCAACAATAGACTACCATCCATAATGACTAGGGTACCATCCATTGTAGTAACAAAAATCTCGACAATAGACTACCTTCCATAATTACAAGTCTACCATCCATTGAAATAACAAGAATTTAGACAACACACTACCTTCCATAATGACAATGCTACAATCCAATGGAGTAACAAAAATCTCGACAACAGACTACCTTCGATAATGACAAGTCTACCATCCATTGGAGTAACAAAATCTGAACAACAGACTACCTTCGAAAATGACAAGGCTCCCATCCATTGGAGTAACAAAAATCACAACGATAGACTACCTTCCATAATGACAAGGCTACTATCCATTGGAGTAACAAAGATATCGATAACATACTACCTTCCATAATGGCAAGGCTACCTTCAATTGGAGTAACAAAAATCACGACTATAGACTACCTAACATAATGACAAGGCTACCATCCATTGGAATAACAAAAATCTTGACAACAGACTACCTTCCATAATGACAAGGCTACCATCCATTAGAGTAACAAAAATCTGGACAATAGACTACATTCCATAATTACAAGGCTACCATCCATTGGAGTAACAAAAATATCAATAATAAACTACCTTCCATAATGACAAGGTTACCATCCATTGGAGAATAAAAATTTTGGACAACAGACTCCCTTCCATAATGACAAGGCTACCATCCATTGGAGTAACAAAAATCGGGACAATAGACTACCTTCCATAATGACAATGATACCATCCATTAGAGTAACAAAAATATCAACAAGATACTACCTTCCAAAATGACAAGGCTACAATCCATTGGAGTAAAAAAAATCTCGACAAAATACTACCTTCCATAATGACAAGGCAACCATCCATTGGAGTAGCAAAGATATCGACAACATACTACCTTCAGTAATGCCAAGGCTACCTTCCATTGGAGTAACAAAAATCACGACTATAGACTACCTTCCATAATGACAAGGCTACCATCCATTGGAGTAACAAAGTTATCAACAACAAACTACCTTCGATAATGACAAGGCTACAATCCATTGCAGTAAGAATAAATGGGAAAACAAACTACCTTCCATAATGACAAGGCTACCATCCTTTGGAGTAAAAAAAATATCAACAAGAGACTATCTTCCATAATGACAAGGCTACCATCCATTGGAGTAACAAAAATATCAACAATATACTACCTTCTATAATGGCAAGGCTACCATCCATTGGAGTAACAAAAATCTCGACAATAGACTACCTTCCATAATGACAAGTCTACCATCTATTAGAGTAACAAAGATATCGACAACATAGTACCTTCCATAATGACAAGGCTACTATCCATTGGAGTAACAAAGATATTGACAATATACTACCTTCCCTAATGACAAGGCTACCATCCATTGGAGTAACAAAAATCTCGACAAGAGACTACCTTCGATAATAAGAAGGCTACCATCCAATGGAATAACAAATATCTCGACAATGGACTACCTTCCATAATGACAAGGCTACCATCTATTCGTGTAACAAAGATATCGACAACATAGTAACGTCCATAATGACAAGGCTACCATCCATTAGAGTAACAAAGATATTGACAATATACTACCTTCCATAATGACAAGGCTACCTTCCATTGGAGTAATGAAAATCACGACAACAGACTACCTTCCATAATGATAACGCAACCATCCATTGGAATAACAAATATCTAGACAATATACTACCTTCCATAATAACAAGGCTACCATCCATTGGAGTAACAAAAATCTCGACAACAGACTACCTTCCATAATGACAAGGCTACCATCTATTGGAGTAACAAAGATATCGACAATATAGTACCTTCCATGATGACAAAGCTACCATCCATTGGAGTAACAAAGATATTGACAACATACTACCTTCCATAATGACAAGGCTACCATCCATTGGAGTAACGAAAATCTCGACAACAGACTACCTTCCATAATGATAACGCTACCATTCATTGGAATAACAAATATCTCGACAATAGACTACCTTCCATAATGACAAGGCTACCATCCAATGGAGTAATAAAAATATCGACTACAGACTTCATTCCATAATGACAAGGTTACCATCCATTGGAGTAACAAAATATCAACAATAGACTACCATCCATAATGACTAGGGTACCATCCATTGTAGTAACAAAAATCTCGACAATAGACTACCTTCCATAATTACAAGTCTACCATCCATTGAAATAACAAGAATTTAGACAACACACTACCTTCCATAATGACAATGCTACAATCCAATGGAGTAACAAAAATCTCGACAACAGACTACCTTCGATAATGACAAGTCTACCATCCATTGGAGTAACAAAATCTGAACAACAGACTACCTTCGAAAATGACAAGGCTCCCATCCATTGGAGTAACAAAAATCACAACGATAGACTACCTTCCATAATGACAAGGCTACTATCCATTGGAGTAACAAAGATATCGATAACATACTACCTTCTATAATGGCAAGGCTACCTTCCATTGGAGTAACAAAAATCACGACTATAGGCTACCTACCATAATGACAAGGCTACCATCCATTGGAATAACAAAAATCTCGACAACAGACTACCTTCCATAATGACAAGGCTACCATCCATTAGAGTAACAAAAATCTGGACAATAGACTACATTCAATAATTACAAGGCTACCATCCATTGGAGTAACAAAAATATCAATAATAGACTACCTTCCATAATGACAAGGTTACCATCCATTGGAGAATAAAAATTTTGGACAACAGACTCCCTTCCATAATGACAAGGCTACCATCCATTGGAGTAACAAAAATCTCGACAACAGACTATCTTCCATAATTACTAAGCTACCATCCATTGGAGTAACAAAGTTATCAACAACAGACTACCTTCCATAATGACAAGGCTACAATCCATTGGAGTAACAATAATCGGGAAAACAAACTACCTTCGAAAATGACAAGGCTACCATCCATTGGAGTAACAAAAATATCAACAAGAGACTACCTTCCATAATGAAGAGGCTACCATCCATTGGAGTAACAAAAATATCAACGAGAGACTACCTTCCCTAATGACAAGGCTATCATCCATTGGAGTAACAAAAATCTCGACAACAGACTACCTTCCATAATTACAAGGCTACCATTTATTGGTGTAACAAAGATATCGAAAACATAGTAACATCCATAATGACAAGGCTACCATCCATTGGAGTAACAAAGATATTGACAATATACTACCTTCCATAATGACAAGGCTACCTTCCATTGGAGTAACGAAAATCTCGACAACAAACTACCTTCCATAATGATAACGCTACCATCCATTGGAATAACAAATATCTCGACAATATACTACCTTCCATAATGACAAGGCTACCATCCATTGGAGTAACAAAAATTTCGACAACAGACTACCTTCCATAATGACAAGGCTACCATCTATTGGAGTAACAAAGATATCGACAACACAGTACCTTCCATAATGACAAGGCTACCATCCATTGGAGTAACAAAGATATTGACAACATACGACCTTCCATAATGACAAGGCTACCATCCATTGGAGTAACGAAAATCTCGACAACAGACTAACTTCCATAATGATAACTCTACCATCCATTGGACTAACAAATATCTAGACAATATACTACCTTCCATAATGACAAGGCTACCATCCATTGGAGTAACAAAAATCTCGACAATAGACTACCTTCCATAATGACAAGGCTACCATCTATTGGAGTAACAAAGATATCGACAACATAGTACCTTCCATAATGACAAGGCTACCATCCATTGGAGTAACAAAGATATTGACAACATACTACCTTCCATAATGACAAGGCTACCATCCATTGGAGTAACAAAAATCTCGACAACAAACTACCTTCCCTAATGATAATGCTACCATCCATTGGAATAACAAATATCTCAACAATAGACTACCTTCCATAATGAAAAGGGTACCATACATTGGAGTATCAAAAATCTCGACAATAGACTACCTTCCATAATGACAAGGCTACCATCCATTAGAGTAACAAAGATATTAACAATATACTACCTTCCATAATGACAAGGCTACCTTCCATTGGAGTAATGAAAATCACGACAACAGACTACCTTCCATAATGATAACGCAACCATCCATTGAAATAACAAATATCTAGACAATATACTACCTTCCATAATAACAAGGCTACCATCCATTGGAGTAACAAAAATCTCGACAACAGACTACCTTCCATAATGACAAGGCTACCATCTATTGGAGTAACAAAGATATCGACAATATAGTACCTTCCATAATGACAAAGCTACCATCCATTGGAGTAACAAAGATATTGACAACATACTACCTTCCATAATGACAAGGCTACCATCCATTGGAGTAACGAAAATCTCGACAACAGACTACCTTCCATAATGATAACGCTACCATTCATTGGAATAACAAATATCTCGACAATAGACTACCTTCCATAATGACAAGGCTACCATCCAATGGAGTAATAAAAATATCGACTACAGACTTCATTCCATAATGACAAGGTTACCATCCATTGGAGTAACAAAATATCAACAATATACTACCATCCATAATGACTAGGGTACCATCCATTGTAGTAACAAAAATCTCGACAATAGACTACCTTCCATAATTACAAGTCGACCATCCATTGAAATAACAAGAATTTAGACAACACACTACCTTCCATAATGACAATGCTACAATCCAATGGAGTAACAAAAATCTCGATAACAGACTACCTTGGATAATGACAAGTCTACCATCCATTGGAGTAACAAAATCTGAACAATAGACTACCTTCGAAAATGACAAGGCTCCCATCCATTGGAGTAACAAAAATCACAACGATAGACTACCTTCCATAATGACAAGGCTACTATCCATTGGAGTAACAAAGATATCGATAACATACTACCTTCCATAATGGCAAGGCTACCTTCCATTGGAGTAACAAAAATCACGACTATAGACTACCTACCATAATGACAAGGCTACCATCCATTGGAATAACAAAAATCTCGACAACAGACTACCTTCCATAATGACAAGGCTACCATCCATTAGAGTAACAAAAATCTGGACAATAGACTACGTTCAATAATTACAAGGCTACCATCCATTGGAGTAACAAAAATATCAATAATAGACTACCTTCCATAATGACAAGGTTACCATCCATTGGAGAATAAAAATTTTGGACAACAGACTCCCTTCCATAATGACAAGGCTACCATCCATTGGAGTAACAAAAATCTCGACAACAGACTATCTTCCATAATTACTAAGCTACCATCCATTGGAGTAACAAAGTTATCAACAACAGACTACCTTCCATAATGACAAGGCTACAATCCATTGGAGTAACAATAATCGGGAAAACAAACTACCTTCGAAAATGACAAGGCTACCATCCATTGGAGTAACAAAAATATCAACAAGAGACTACCTTCCATAATGAAGAGGCTACCATCCATTGGAGTAACAAAAATATCAACGAGAGACTACCTTCCCTAATGACAAGGCTATCATCCATTGGAGTAACAAAAATCTCGACAACAGACTACCTTCCATAATTACAAGGCTACCATTTATTGGTGTAACAAAGATATCGAAAACATAGTAACATCCATAATGACAAGGCTACCATCCATTGGAGTAACAAAGATATTGACAATATACTACCTTCCATAATGACAAGGCTACCTTCCATTGGAGTAACGAAAATCTCGACAACAAACTACCTTCCATAATGATAACGCTACCATCCATTGGAATAACAAATATCTCGACAATATACTACCTTCCATAATGACAAGGCTACCATCCATTGGAGTAACAAAAATTTCGACAACAGACTACCTTCCATAATGACAAGGCTACCATCTATTGGAGTAACAAAGATATCGACAACACAGTACCTTCCATAATGACAAGGCTACCATCCATTGGAGTAACAAAGATATTGACAACATACGACCTTCCATAATGACAAGGCTACCATCCATTGGAGTAACGAAAATCTCGACAACAGACTAACTTCCATAATGATAACTCTACCATCCATTGGACTAACAAATATCTAGACAATATACTACCTTCCATAATGACAAGGCTACCATCCATTGGAGTAACAAAAATCTCGACAATAGACTACCTTCCATAATGACAAGGCTACCATCTATTGGAGTAACAAAGATATCGACAACATAGTACCTTCCATAATGACAAGGCTACCATCCATTGGAGTAACAAAGATATTGACAACATACTACCTTCCATAATGACAAGGCTACCATCCATTGGAGTAACAAAAATCTCGACAACAAACTACCTTCCCTAATGATAATGCTACCATCCATTGGAATAACAAATATCTCAACAATAGACTACCTTCCATAATGAAAAGGGTACCATACATTGGAGTATCAAAAATCTCGACAATAGACTACCTTCCATAATGCCAAGGCTACCATCCATTAGAGTAACAAAGATATTAACAATATACTACCTTCCATAATGACAAGGCTACCTTCCATTGGAGTAATGAAAATCACGACAACAGACTACCTTCCATAATGATAACGCAACCATCCATTGAAATAACAAATATCTAGACAATATACTACCTTCCATAATAACAAGGCTACCATCCATTGGAGTAACAAAAATCTCGACAACAGACTACCTTCCATAATGACAAGGCTACCATCTATTGGAGTAACAAAGATATCGACAATATAGTACCTTCCATAATGACAAAGCTACCATCCATTGGAGTAACAAAGATATTGACAACATACTACCTTCCATAATGACAAGGCTACCATCCATTGGAGTAACGAAAATCTCGACAACAGACTACCTTCCATAATGATAACGCTACCATTCATTGGAATAACAAATATCTCGACAATAGACTACCTTCCATAATGACAAGGCTACCATCCAATGGAGTAATAAAAATATCGACTACAGACTTCATTCCATAATGACAAGGTTACCATCCATTGGAGTAACAAAATATCAACAATAGACTACCATCCATAATGACTAGGGTACCATCCATTGTAGTAACAAAAATCTCGACAATAGACTACCTTCCATAATTACAAGTCGACCATCCATTGAAATAACAAGAATTTAGACAACACACTACCTTCCATAATGACAATGCTACAATCCAATGGAGTAACAAAAATCTCGACAACAGACTACCTTGGATAATGACAAGTCTACCATCCATTGGAGTAACAAAATCTGAACAATAGACTACCTTCGAAAATGACAAGGCTCCCATCCATTGGAGTAACAAAAATCACAACGATAGACTACCTTCCATAATGACAAGGCTACTATCCATTGGAGTAACAAAGATATCGATAACATACTACCTTCCATAATGGCAAGGCTACCTTCCATTGGAGTAACAAAAATCACGACTATAGACTACCTACCATAATGACAAGGCTACCATCCATTGGAATAACAAAAATCTCGACAACAGACTACCTTCCATAATGACAAGGCTACCATCCATTAGAGTAACAAAAATCTGGACAATAGACTACGTTCAATAATTACAAGGCTACCATCCATTGGAGTAACAAAAATATCAATAATAGACTACCTTCCATAATGACAAGGTTACCATCCATTGGAGAATAAAAATTTTGGACAACAGACTCCCTTCCATAATGACAAGGCTACCATCCATTGGAGTAACAAAAATCTCGACAACAGACTATCTTCCATAATTACTAAGCTACCATCCATTGGAGTAACAAAGTTATCAACAACAGACTACGTTCCATAATGACAAGGCTACAATCCATTGGAGTAACAATAATCGGGAAAACAAACTTCCTTCCAAAATGACAAGGCTACCATCCATTGGAGTAACAAAAATATCAACAAGAGACTACCTTCCATAATGAAGAGGCTACCATCCATTGGAGTAACAAAAATATCAACGAGAGACTACCTTCCCTAATGACAAGGCTATCATCCATTGGAGTAACAAAAATCTCGACAACAGACTACCTTCCATAATTACAAGGCTACCATTTATTGGTGTAACAAAGATATCGAAAACATAGTAACATCCATAATGACAAGGCTACCATCCATTGGAGTAACAAAGATATTGACAATATACTACCTTCCATAATGACAAGGCTACCTTCCATTGGAGTAACGAAAATCTCGACAACAAACTACCTTCCATAATGATAACGCTACCATCCATTGGAATAACAAATATCTCAACAATAGACTACCTTCCATAATGAAAAGGGTACCATACATTGGAGTATCAAAAATCTCGACAATAGACTACCTTCCATAATGACAAGGCTACCATCCATTAGAGTAACAAAGATATTAACAATATACTACCTTCCATAATGACAAGGCTACCTTCCATTGGAGTAATGAAAATCACGACAACAGACTACCTTCCATAATGATAACGCAACCATCCATTGAAATAACAAATATCTAGACAATATACTACCTTCCATAATAACAAGGCTACCATCCATTGGAGTAACAAAAATCTCGACAACAGACTACCTTCCATAATGACAAGGCTACCATCTATTGGAGTAACAAAGATATCGACAATATAGTACCTTCCATAATGACAAAGCTACCATCCATTGGAGTAACAAAGATATTGACAACATACTACCTTCCATAATGACAAGGCTACCATCCATTGGAGTAACGAAAATCTCGACAACAGACTACCTTCCATAATGATAACGCTACCATTCATTGGAATAACAAATATCTCGACAATAGACTACCTTCCATAATGACAAGGCTACCATCCAATGGAGTAATAAAAATATCGACTACAAACTTCATTCCATAATGACAAGGTTACCATCCATTGGAGTAACAAAATATCAACAATAGACTACCATCCATAATGACTAGGGTACCATCCATTGTAGTAACAAAAATCTCGACAATAGACTACCTTCCATAATTACAAGTCGACCATCCATTGAAATAACAAGAATTTAGACAACACACTACCTTCCATAATGACAATGCTACAATCCAATGGAGTAACAAAAATCTCGACAACAGACTACCTTGGATAATGACAAGTCTACCATCCATTGGAGTAACAAAATCTGAACAATAGACTACCTTCGAAAATGACAAGGCTCCCATCCATTGGAGTAACAAAAATCACAACGATAGACTACCTTCCATAATGACAAGGCTACTATCCATTGGAGTAACAAAGATATCGATAACATACTACCTTCCATAATGGCAAGGCTACCTTCCATTGGAGTAACAAAAATCACGACTATAGACTACCTACCATAATGACAAGGCTACCATCCATTGGAATAACAAAAATCTCGACAACAGACTACCTTCCATAATGACAAGGCTACCATCCATTAGAGTAACAAAAATCTGGACAATAGACTACGTTCAATAATTACAAGGCTACCATCCATTGGAGTAACAAAAATATCAATAATAGACTACCTTCCATAATGACAAGGTTACCATCCATTGGAGAATAAAAATTTTGGACAACAGACTCCCTTCCATAATGACAAGGCTACCATCCATTGGAGTAACAAAAATCTCGACAACAGACTATCTTCCATAATTACTAAGCTACCATCCATTGGAGTAACAAAGTTATCAACAACAGACTACGTTCCATAATGACAAGGCTACAATCCATTGGAGTAACAATAATCGGGAAAACAAACTTCCTTCCAAAATGACAAGGCTACCATCCATTGGAGTAACAAAAATATCAACAAGAGACTACCTTCCATAATGAAGAGGCTACCATCCATTGGAGTAACAAAAATATCAACGAGAGACTACCTTCCCTAATGACAAGGCTATCATCCATTGGAGTAACAAAAATCTCGACAACAGACTACCTTCCATAATTACAAGGCTACCATTTATTGGTGTAACAAAGATATCGAAAACATAGTAACATCCATAATGACAAGGCTACCATCCATTGGAGTAACAAAGATATTGACAATATACTACCTTCCATAATGACAAGGCTACCTTCCATTGGAGTAACGAAAATCTCGACAACAAACTACCTTCCATAATGATAACGCTACCATCCATTGGAATAACAAATATCTCGACAATATACTACCTTCCATAATGACAAGGCTACCATCCATTGGAGTAACAAAAATTTCGACAACAGACTACCTTCCATAATGACAAGGCTACCATCTATTGGAGTAACAAAGATATCGACAACACAGTACCTTCCATAATGACAAGGCTACCATCCATTGGAGTAACAAAGATATTGACAACATACGACCTTCCATAATGACAAGGCTACCATCCATTGGAGTAACGAAAATCTCGACAACAGACTAACTTCCATAATGATAACTCTACCATCCATTGGACTAACAAATATCTAGACAATATACTACCTTCCATAATGACAAGGCTACCATCCATTGGAGTAACAAAAATCTCGACAATAGACTACCTTCCATAATGACAAGGCTACCATCTATTGGAGTAACAAAGATATCGACAACATAGTACCTTCCATAATGACAAGGCTACCATCCATTGGAGTAACAAAGATATTGACAACATACTACCTTCCATAATGACAAGGCTACCATCCATTGGAGTAACAAAAATCTCGACAACAAACTACCTTCCCTAATGATAATGCTACCATCCATTGGAATAACAAATATCTCAACAATAGACTACCTTCCATAATGAAAAGGGTACCATACATTGGAGTATCAAAAATCTCGACAATAGACTACCTTCCATAATGACAAGGCTACCATCCATTAGAGTAACAAAGATATTAACAATATACTACCTTCCATAATGACAAGGCTACCTTCCATTGGAGTAATGAAAATCACGACAACAGACTACCTTCCATAATGATAACGCAACCATCCATTGAAATAACAAATATCTAGACAATATACTACCTTCCATAATAACAAGGCTACCATCCATTGGAGTAACAAAAATCTCGACAACAGACTACCTTCCATAATGACAAGGCTACCATCTATTGGAGTAACAAAGATATCGACAATATAGTACCTTCCATAATGACAAAGCTACCATCCATTGGAGTAACAAAGATATTGACAACATACTACCTTCCATAATGACAAGGCTACCATCCATTGGAGTAACGAAAATCTCGACAACAGACTACCTTCCATAATGATAACGCTACCATTCATTGGAATAACAAATATCTCGACAATAGACTACCTTCCATAATGACAAGGCTACCATCCAATGGAGTAATAAAAATATCGACTACAGACTTCATTCCATAATGACAAGGTTACCATCCATTGGAGTAACAAAATATCAACAATAGACTACCATCCATAATGACTAGGGTACCATCCATTGTAGTAACAAAAATCTCGACAATAGACTACCTTCCATAATTACAAGTCGACCATCCATTGAAATAACAAGAATTTAGACAACACACTACCTTCCATAATGACAATGCTACAATCCAATGGAGTAACAAAAATCTCGACAACAGACTACCTTGGATAATGACAAGTCTACCATCCATTGGAGTAACAAAATCTGAACAACAGACTACCTTCGAAAATGACAAGGCTCCCATCCATTGGAGTAACAAAAATCACAACGATAGACTACCTTCCATAATGACAAGGCTACTATCCATTGGAGTAACAAAGATATCGATAACATACTACCTTCCATAATGGCAAGGCTACCTTCCATTGGAGTAACAAAAATCACGACTATAGACTACCTACCATAATGACAAGGCTACCATCCATTGGAATAACAAAAATCTCGACAACAGACTACCTTCCATAATGACAAGGCTACCATCCATTAGAGTAACAAAAATCTGGACAATAGACTACATTCAATAATTACAAGGCTACCATCCATTGGAGTAACAAAAATATCAATAATAGACTACCTTCCATAATGACAAGGTTACCATCCATTGGAGAATAAAAATTTTGGACAACAGACTCCCTTCCATAATGACAAGGCTACCATCCATTGGAGTAACAAAAATCTCGACAACAGACTATCTTCCATAATTACTAAGCTACCATCCATTGGAGTAACAAAGTTATCAACAACAGACTACGTTCCATAATGACAAGGCTACAATCCATTGGAGTAACAATAATCGGGAAAACAAACTTCCTTCCAAAATGACAAGGCTACCATCCATTGGAGTAACAAAAATATCAACAAGAGACTACCTTCCATAATGAAGAGGCTACCATCCATTGGAGTAACAAAAATATCAACGAGAGACTACCTTCCCTAATGACAAGGCTATCATCCATTGGAGTAACAAAAATCTCGACAACAGACTACCTTCCATAATGACAAGGCTACCTTCCATTGGAGTAACGAAAATCTCGACAACAAACTACCTTCCATAATGATAACGCTACCATCCATTGGAATAACAAATATCTCGACAATATACTACCTTCCATAATGACAAGGCTACCATCCATTGGAGTAACAAAAATTTCGACAACAGACTACCTTCCATAATGACAAGGCTACCATCTATTGGAGTAACAAAGATATCGACAACACAGTACCTTCCATAATGACAAGGCTACCATCCATTGGAGTAACAAAGATATTGACAACATACGACCTTCCATAATGACAAGGCTACCATCCATTGGAGTAACGAAAATCTCGACAACAGACTAACTTCCATAATGATAACTCTACCATCCATTGGACTAACAAATATCTAGACAATATACTACCTTCCATAATGACAAGGCTACCATCCATTGGAGTAACAAAAATCTCGACAATAGACTACCTTCCATAATGACAAGGCTACCATCTATTGGAGTAACAAAGATATCGACAACATAGTACCTTCCATAATGACAAGGCTACCATCCATTGGAGTAACAAAGATATTGACAACATACTACCTTCCATAATGACAAGGCTACCATCCATTGGAGTAACAAAAATCTCGACAACAAACTACCTTCCCTAATGATAACGCTACCATCCATTGGAATAACAAATATCTCAACAATAGACTACCTTCCATAATGAAAAGGGTACCATACATTGGAGTATCAAAAATCTCGACAATAGACTACCTTCCATAATGACAAGGCTACCATCCATTAGAGTAACAAAGATATTGACAATATACTACCTTCCATAATGACAAGGCTACCTTCCATTGGAGTAAGGAAAATCACGACAACAGACTACCTTCCATAATCATAACGCAACCATCCATTGGAATAACAAATATCTAGACAATATACTACCTTCCATAATAACAAGGCTACCATCCATTGGAGTAACAAAAATCTCGACAACAGACTACCTTCCATAATGAGAAGGCTACCATCTATTGGAGTAACAAAGATATCGACAATATAGTACCTTCCATAATGACAAAGCTACCATCCATTGGAGTAACAAAGATATTGACAACATACTACCTTCCATAATGACAAGGCTACCATCCATTGGAGTAACGAAAATCTCGACAACAGACTACCTTCCATAATGATAACGCTACCATTCATTGGAATAACAAATATCTCGACAATAGACTACCTTCCATAATGACAAGGCTACCATCCAATGGAGTAATAAAAATATCGACTACAGACTTCATTCCATAATGACAAGGTTACCATCCATTGGAGTAACAAAATATCAACAATAGACTACCATCCATAATGACTAGGGTACCATCCATTGTAGTAACAAAAATCTCGACAATAGACTACCTTCCATAATTACAAGTCTACCATCCATTGAAATAACAAGAATTTAGACAACACACTACCTTCCATAATGACAATGCTACAATCCAATGGAGTAACAAAAATCTCGACAACAGACTACCTTGGATAATGACAAGTCTACCATCCATTGGAGTAACAAAATCTGAACAACAGACTACCTTCGAAAATGACAAGGCTCCCATCCATTGGAGTAACAAAAATCACAACGATAGACTACCTTCCATAATGACAAGGCTACTATCCATTGGAGTAACAAAGATATCGATAACATACTACCTTCCATAATGGCAAGGCTACCTTCCATTGGAGTAACAAAAATCACGACTATAGACTACCTACCATAATGACAAGGCTACCATCCATTGGAATAAAAAAAATCTCGACAACAGACTACCTTCCATAATGACAAGGCTACCATCCATTAGAGTAACAAAAATCTGGACAATAGACTACATTCAATAATTACAAGGCTACCATCCATTGGAGTAACAAAAATATCAATAATAGACTACCTTCCATAATGACAAGGTTACCATCCATTGGAGAATAAAAATTTTGGACAACAGACTCCCTTCCATAATGACAAGGCTACCATCCATTGGAGTAACAAAAATCTCGACAACAGACTATCTTCCATAATTACTAAGCTACCATCCATTGGAGTAACAAAGTTATCAACAACAGACTACCTTCCATAATGACAAGGCTACAATCCATTGGAGTAACAATAATCGGGAAAACAAACTACCTTCCAAAATAACAAGGCTACCATCCATTGGAGTAACAAAAATATCAACAAGAGACTACCTTCCATAATGAAGAGGCTACCATCCATTGGAGTAACAAAAATATCAACGAGAGACTACCTTCCCTAATGACAAGGCTATCATCCATTGGAGTAACAAAAATCTCGACAACAGACTACCTTCCATACTTACAAGGCTACCATTTATTGATGTAACAAAGATATCGAAAACATAGTAACATCCATAATGACAAGGCTACCATCCATTGGAGTAACAAAGATATTGACAATATACTACCTTCCATAATGACAAGGATACCTTCCATTGGAGTAACGAAAATCTCGACAACAAACTACCTTCCATAATGATAACGCTACCATCCATTGGAATAACAAATATCTCGACAATATACTACCTTCCATAATGACAAGGCTACCATCCATTGGAGTAACAAAAATTTCGACAACAAACTACCTTCCATAATGACAAGGCTACCATCTATTGGAGTAACAAAGATATCGACAACACAGTACCTTCCATAATGACAAGGCTACCATCCATTGGAGTAACAAAGATATTGACAACAAACGACCTTCCATAATGACAAGGCTACCATCCATTGGAGTAACGAAAATCTCGACAACAGACTATCTTCCATAATGATAACTCTACCATCCATTGGACTAACAAATATCTAGACAATATACTACCTTCCATAATGACAAGGCTACCATCCATTGGAGTAACAAAAATCTCGACAATAGACTACCTTCCATAATGACAAGGCTACCATCTATTGGAGTAACAAAGATATCGACAACATAGTACCTTCCATAATGACAAGGCTACCATCCATTGGAGTAACAAAGATATTGACAACATACTACCTTCCATAATGACAAGGCTACCATCCATTGGAGTAACAAAAAGCTCGACAACAAACTACCTTCCCTAATGATAACGCTAACATCCATTGGAATAACAAATATCTCAACAATAGACTACCTTCCATAATGAAAAGGGTACCATACATTGGAGTATCAAAAATCTCGACAATAGACTACCTTCCATAATGACAAGTCTACCATCCATTGGAATAAAAAAAATTTCAACAACACACTACCTTCCATAATGACAAGGCTACAATCCAATGGAGTAACAAATATCTCGACAACAGACTACCTTCCATAATGAAAAGTCTACCATCCATTGGAGTAACAAAAATCTGAACAACAGACTACTTTCGATAAAGACAAGGCTACCATCCATTGGAGTAACAGAAATAACAACGACAGACTACCTTCCATAATGACAAGACTACCATCCATTAGAGTAACAAAAATCGGGACAACAGACTACCCTCCATAATGACAAGGATACCATCCATTGGAGTAACAAAAATATCAACAAGAGACTACCTTCCATAATGACAAGGCTACCATCCATTGCAGTAACAAAAATCTCGACAAAAGACTACCTTCCATATTGACAAGTCTACCATCCATTGGAGTAACAAAAATCACAACGACAGACTACCTTCCATAATGACAAGACTATTATCCATTAGGGTAACAAAAATCGGAACAATAGACTACCTTCCATAATTACAATGATACCATCCAATAGAGTAACAAAAATATCAACAAGAGACTACCTTCCATAATGACAAGGCTACCATCCATTAGAGTAAAAAATATCTCGACAAAATACTACCTTCCATAATGACAAGGCTACCATCCATTGGAGTAGCAAAGATATCGACAACATACTACCTTCCATAATGCCAAGGCTACCTTCCATTGGAGTAACAAAAATCACGACTATAGACTACCTTCCATAATGACAAGGCTACCATCCATTGGAATAACAAAAATCTCGACAACAGACTACTTCCATAATGACAACGCTACCATCAAATGGAGTAACAAAAATCTTGACAACAGACTACCTTCCATAATGACAAGGGTACCATCCATTAGAGTAAAAATAATCTGGACAACAAATTACCTTCCATAATTACAAGGCTACCATCCATTGGAATAACAAAAATATCAACAATAAACTACCTTCCATAATGACAAGGTTACCATTCATTGGAGTATAAAATTTTTGGACAACAGACTACCTTACATAATGACAAGGCTACAATCCATTGGAGTAACAAAAATCTTGACAATAGACTACCTTCCATAATTACTAATCTACCATCCATTGGAGTAACAAAGTTATCGACAACAGACTAGATTCCATAATGACAAGGCTACAATCCATTGGAGTAAGAATAATCGGGAAAAAAAACTACCTTCCATAATGATAAGGCTACCATCCATTGGAGTAAAAAAATTATCAACAAGAGACTACCTTTCATAATGACAAGGCTACCATCCATTGGAGTAACAAAAATATCAACAAGATACTACCTTCCATAATGACAAGGCTACCATCCATTGGAGTAACAAAAATCTCGACAATAGACTACCTTCCATAATGACAAGGCTACCATGTATTGGAGTACCAAAGATATCGACAACATAGTACCTTCCATAATGTCAAGGCTACCATCCATTGGAGTAACAAAGATATTGACAATATACTACCTTCCATAATGACAAGGCTACCATCCATTGGAGTAACAAAAATCTCGACAAGAGACTACCTTCCATAATGACAAGGCTACCGTCCATTGGAATAACAAATATCTCGACAATAGACTACCTTCCATAATGATAAGGCTACCATCTATTGGTGTAACAAAGATATCGACAACATAGTAACGTCCATAATGACAAGGCTACCATCCATTGGAGTAACAAAGATATTCACAATATACTACCTTCCATAATGACAAGGCTACCTTCCATTGGAGTAACGAAAATCATGACAACAGACTACCTTCCATAATGATAACACAACCATCCATTGGTATAAAAAATATCTCGACAATATACTACCTTCAATAAAGACAAGGCTACCATCCATTGGAGTAATAGAAATAACAACGATAGACTACCTTCCATAATGACAATGATAACATCCAGTAGAGTAACAAAAATATCAACAAGAGACTACCTTCCATAATGACAAGGCTACCATCCATTGGAGTAAAGAAAATCTCGACAAAATACAACCTTCCATAATGACAAGGCTACCATCCATTGGAGTAGCAAAGACATCGACAACATACTACCTTCCATAATGCCAAGGCTACCTTCCATTGGAGTAACAAAAATCAAGACTATAGACTACCTTCCATAATGACAAGGCTACCATCCATTAGAATAACAAAAATCTCGACAACAGACTACTTCCATAATGACAACGCTACCATCCAATGGTGTAACAAAAATCTTGACAACAGACTACCTTCCATAATGACAAGGGTACCATCCATTAGAGTAAAAATAATCTGGACAACAAATTACCTTCCATAATTACAAGGATACCATCCATTGGAATAACAAAAATATCAACAATAGACTACCTTCCATAATGACAAGGTTACCATTCATTGGAGTATAAAATTTTTGGACAACAGACTACCTTACATAATGACAAGGCTACCATCCATTGGAGTAACAAAAATCTTGACAATAGACTACCTTCCATAATTACTAATCTACCATCCATTGGAGTAACAAAGTTATCGACAACAGACTAGATTCCATAATGACAAGGCTACAATCCATTGGAGTAAGAATAATCGGGAAAAAAAACTACCTTCCATAATGACAAGGCTACCATCCATTGGAGTAAAAAAAATATCAACAAGAGACTACCTTTCATAATGACAGGGCTACCATCCATTGGAGTAACAAAAATATCAACAAGATACTACCTTCCATAATGACAAGGCTACCATCCATTAGAGTAACAAAAATCTCGACAATAGACTACCTTCCATAATGACAAGGCTACCATCTATTGGAGTAACAAAGATATCGACAACATAGTACCTTCCATAATGACAAGGCTACCATCCATTGGAGTAACAAAGATATTGACAATATACTACCTTCCATAATGACAAGGCTACCATCCATTGGAGTAACGAAAATCTTGACAAGAGACTACCTTCTATAATGACAAGGCTACCATCCATTGGAATAACAAATATCTCCACAATAGACTACCTTCCATAATGACAAGGCTAGCATCTATTGGTGTAACAAAGTTATCGATAACAGACTAGCTTCCATAATGACAAGGCTACAATCCATTTGAGTAAGAATAATCGGGAAAACAAACTACCTTCCATAATGACAAGGCTACCATCCATTGGAGTCTAAAAAATATCAACAAGAGACTACCTTCCATAATGACAAGGCTACCATCCATTGGAGTAACAAAAATATCAACAAGATACTACCTTCCATAATGACAAGGCTACCATCCATTGGAGTAACAAAAATCTCGACAATAGACTACCTTCCATAATGACAAGGCTACCATCTATTGGAGTAACAAAGATATCGACAACATAGTACCTTCCATAATGACAAGACTACCATCTATTGGAGTAACAAAGATATCGACAACATAGTACCTTCCATAATGACAAGACTACCATCCATTAGAGTAACAAAGATATTGACAATATACTACCTTCCATAATGACAAGGCTACCATCCATTTGAATAACAAATATCTCGACAATAGACTACCTTCCATAATTACAAGGCTACCATCTATTGGTGTAACAAAGATATCGACAACATAGTAACGTCCATAATGACAAGGCTACCATCCATTGGAGTAACAAAGATATTGACAATATACTACCTTCCATAATGACAAGGCTACCTTCCATTGGAGTAACGAAAATCACGACAACAAACTACCTTGCATAATGATAACGCAACAATCCATTGGAATAACAAATATCTCGACAATATACTACCTTCCATAATGACAAGGCTACCATCCATTGGAGTAACAAATATCTCGACAAGAGACTACCTTCCATAATGATAAGGCTACCATCTATTGGAGTAACAAAGATATCGACAACATAGTACCTTCCATAATGACAAGGCTACCATCCATTGGAGTAACAAAGATATTGACAACATACTACCTTCCATAATGACAAGGCTACCATCCATTGGAGTAACGAAAATCTCGACAACAAACTACCTTCCATAATGATAACGCTACCATCCATTGGAATAACAAATATCTCGACAATAGAGTACCTTCCATAATGACAAGGCTACCATCCAATGGAGTAACAAAAATCTTGACAATAGACTACCTTCCATAATGACAAGGGTACCATCCATTGTAGTAATAAAAATCTCGACAATAGACTATCTTCCATAATGACAACTCTACCATCCATTGGAATAACAAAAATTTCAACAACATACTAACTTCCATAATGACAAGGCTACAATCCAACAGAGTAACAAATATCTCGACAACAGACTCCCTTCCATAACGACAAGTCTACCATCCATTGGAGTAATAAAAATCTGAACAAGAGACTACCTTCAATAATGACAAGGCTACCATCCATTGGAGTAACAGAAATAACAATGACATACTAATTTCCATAATGACAAGACTACCATCCATTAGAGTAACAAAAATCGGGACAACAGACTACCTTCTATAATGCAAGGATACCATCCATTGGAGTAACAAAAATATCAACAAGAGACTACCTTCCATAATGACAAGGCTACCATCCATTGGAGTAACAAAAATCTCGACAAAATACTACCTTCCATATTGACAAGTCTACCATCCATTGGAGTAACAGAAATCACAATGATAGACTACCTTCCATAATGACAATGATACCATCCATTTGAGTAACAAAAATATCAACAAGAGACTATCTTCCATAATGACAAGGCTACCATTCATTGGAGTAAAAAAAAATCTCGACAACAGAATACCTTCCATAATGACAAGGCTACCATGCATTGGAGTAACAAAGATATCGACAAATACTACCTTCCATAATGCCAAGGCTACCTTCCATTGAGTAACAAAAATCCCGACTATAGACTACCTTCCATAATGACAAGTCTACCATCCATTGGAATAACAAAAATCTCGACAACAGAATACCTTCCATAATGATAACGCTACCATCCAATGGAGTAACTAAAATCTCGACAATAGACTACCTTCCATAATGACAAGGGTACCATCCATTAGGGTAAAATTAATCTGGACAACAAACTACCTTCCATAATTACAAGGCTACCATCCATTGGAGTAACAAAAATATCAATAATAGACTACCTTCCAAAATGACAAGGTTACCATCCATTGGAGTATAAAATTTTTGGAGAACAGACTACCTTCCATAATGACAAGGCTACCATCCATTGGAGTAACAAAAATCTTGACAATAGACTACCTTCCATAATTACTAATCTACCATCCATTGGAGTAACAAAGTTATCAACAACAGACTACCTTCCATAATGACAAGGCTACAATCCATTGGAGTAAGAATAATCGGGAAAACAAACTACATTCCATAATGACAAGGCTACAATCCATTGGAGTAAAAAAAATATAAACAAGAGACTACCTTCCATAATGACAATGCTACCATCCATTGGAGTAACAAAAATATCAACAAGATACTACCTTCCATAATGACAAGGCTACCATCCATTGGAGTAACAAAAATCTCGACAATAGACTACCTTCCATAATGACAAGGCTACCATCAATTGGAGTAACAAAGATATCGACAACATAGTACCTTCCATAATGACAAGGCTACCATCCATTGGAGTAAAAAAGATATTCACAATATACTACCTTCCATAATGACAAGGCTACCATCCATTGGAGTAACGAAAATCTCGACAAGAGACTACCTTACATAATGATAAGGCTACCATCCATTGGAATAACAAATATCTCGACAATAGACTACCTTCCATAATGACAAGGCTACCATCCATTGGAGTAACAAAAATCTCGACAACAGACTACCTTCCATAATGACAAGGCTACCATCTATTGGAATAACAAAGATATCGACAACATAGTAGCTTTCATAATGATAAGGCTACCATCCATTGGAGTAACAAAGATATTGACAACATATTACCTTCCATAATGACAAGGCTAACATCCATTGAAGTAACGAAAATCTTGACAACAAACTACCTTCCATAATGATGACGCTACCATTTATTGGAATAACAAATATCTCGACAATAGACTACCTTCGATAATTAAAAGGCTACCATCCAATTGAGTAACAAAAATCTCGACAACAGACTACATTCCATAATGACAAGGTTAGCATCCATTGGAGTAACAAAAATATCGACAATAGACTACCTTCCATAATGACAAGGCTATAATCCAATGGAGTAACAATAATCTCGACAACAGACTACCTTCCATAACGACAAGTCTACCATCCATTGGAGTAACAAAATCTTTACAACAGACTACCTTCAAAAATGACAAGGCTCCCATCCATTGGAGTAACAAAAATCACAACGACAGACTACCTTCCATAATGACAAGGCTACCATCCATTGGGGTAACAAAGATATCGATAACATACTACCTTCCATAATGCCAAGGCTACCTTCCATTGGAGTAACAAAAATCACGACAACAGACTACCTTCCATAATGACAAGGCTACCATCCATTAGATTAACAAAAATCTGGACAACAGACTACCTTCCATAATTACAAGGCTAGAATCCATTGGAGTAACAAAAATATCAATAATAGACTACCTTTAATAATGACAAGGTTACCATCCATTGGAGTATAAAAATTTTGGAGAACAGACTACCTTCCATAATGACAAGGCTACCATCCATTGGAGTAACAAAAATCTCGACAACAGACTATCTTCCATAATTACTAAGCTACCATCCATTGGAGTAACAAAGTTATCGACAACAGACTACCTTCCAAAATGACAAGGCTACAATCCATTGGAGTAACAATAATCGGGAAAACAAACTACCTTCCATAATGACAAGGCTACCATCCAATGGAGTAACAAAAATATCAACAAGAGACAACCTTCCATAATGACAAGGCTACCATCCAATGGAGTAACAAAAATCTCGACAACAGACTACATTCTATAATGACAAGGTTACGATCCATTGGAGTAACAAAAATATCGATAATAGACTACCTTCCATAATGACAAGGGTACCATCCATTCGAGTAACAAAAATCTCGACAATAGACTACCTTCCATAATGACAAGTCTATCATCCATTGGAATAACAAAAATTTAGACGACACACTACCTTTCATAACGACAAGGCTACAATCCAATGGAGTAACAAAAATCTCGACAACAGACTACCTTCCATAATGACAAGTCTACCATCCATTGGAGTAACAAAGTCTGAACAACAGACTACCTTCGAAAATGATAAGGCTCCCATCCATTGGAGTAACAAAAATCACAATGACAAACTACCTTCCATAATGACAAGGCTACCATCCATTGGAGTAACAAAAATCACGACTATAGACTACCTACCAAAATGACAAGGCTACCATCCATTGGAATAACAAAAATATCGAAAATAGACTACCTTCCATAATGACAAGGCTACCATCCATTAGAGTAACAAAAATCTAGACAACAAACTACCTTCCATAATTACAAGGCTACCATCCATTGGAGTAACAAAAATATCAATAATAGACTACCTTCAATAATAACAAGGTTACCATGCATTGGAGTATAAAAATTTTGGACAACAGACTACCTTCCATAATGACAAGGCTACCATCCATTGGAGTAACAAAAATCTCGACAATAGACTATCTTCCACAATTACTAAGCTACCATCCATTGGAGTAACTAAGTTATCAACAACAGACTACCTTCCATAATGACAAGACTACCATCCATTAGAGTAACAAAGATATTGACAATATACTACCTTCCATAATGACAAGGCTACCATCCATTTGAATAACAAATATCTCGACAATAGACTACCTTCCATAATTACAAGGCTACCATCTATTGGTGTAACAAAGATATCGACAACATAGTAACGTCCATAATGACAAGGCTACCATCCATTGGAGTAACAAAGATATTGACAATATACTACCTTCCATAATGACAAGGCTACCTTCCATTGGAGTAACGAAAATCACGACAACAAACTACCTTGCATAATGATAACGCAACAATCCATTGGAATAACAAATATCTCGACAATATACTACCTTCCATAATGACAAGGCTACCATCCATTGAAGTAACAAATATCTCGACAAGAGACTACCTTCCATAATGATAAGGCTACCATCTATTGGAGTAACAAAGATATCGACAACATAGTACCTTCCATAATGACAAGGCTACCATCCATTGGAGTAACAAAGATATTGACAACATACTACCTTCCATAATGACAAGGCTACCATCCATTGGAGTAACGAAAATCTCGACAACAAACTACCTTCCATAATGATAACGCTACCATCCATTGGAATAACAAATATCTCGACAATAGAGTACCTTCCATAATGACAAGGCTACCATCCAATGGAGTAACAAAAATCTTGACAATAGACTACCTTCCATAATGACAAGGGTACCATCCATTGTAGTAACAAAAATCTCGACAATAGACTATCTTCCATAATGACAACTCTACCATCCATTGGAATAACAAAAATTTCAACAACATACTAACTTCCATAATGACAAGGCTACAATCCAACAGAGTAACAAATATCTCGACAACAGACTCCCTTCCATAACGACAAGTCTACCATCCATTGGAGTAATAAAAATCTGAACAAGAGACTACCTTCAATAATGACAAGGCTACCATCCATTGGAGTAACAGAAATAACAATGACATACTAATTTCCATAATGACAAGACTACCATCCATTAGAGTAACAAAAATCGGGACAACAGACTACCTTCTATAATGCAAGGATACCATCCATTGGAGTAACAAAAATATCAACAAGAGACTACCTTCCATAATGACAAGGCTACCATCCATTGGAGTAACAAAAATCTCGACAAAATACTACCTTCCATATTGACAAGTCTACCATCCATTGGAGTAACAGAAATCACAATGATAGACTACCTTCCATAATGACAATGATACCATCCATTTGAGTAACAAAAATATCAACAAGAGACTATCTTCCATAATGACAAGGCTACCATTCATTGGAGTAAAAAAAAATCTCGACAACAGAATACCTTCCATAATGACAAGGCTACCATGCATTGGAGTAACAAAGATATCGACAAATACTACCTTCCATAATGCCAAGGCTACCTTCCATTGAGTAACAAAAATCCCGACTATAGACTACCTTCCATAATGACAAGTCTACCATCCATTGGAATAACAAAAATCTCGACAACAGAATACCTTCCATAATGATAACGCTACCATCCAATGGAGTAACTAAAATCTCGACAATAGACTACCTTCCATAATGACAAGGGTACCATCCATTAGGGTAAAATTAATCTGGACAACAAACTACCTTCCATAATTACAAGGCTACCATCCATTGGAGTAACAAAAATATCAATAATAGACTACCTTCCAAAATGACAAGGTTACCATCCATTGGAGTATAAAATTTTTGGAGAACAGACTACCTTCCATAATGACAAGGCTACCATCCATTGGAGTAACAAAAATCTTGACAATAGACTACCTTCCATAATTACTAATCTACCATCCATTGGAGTAACAAAGTTATCAACAACAGACTACCTTCCATAATGACAAGGCTACAATCCATTGGAGTAAGAATAATCGGGAAAACAAACTACATTCCATAATGACAAGGCTACAATCCATTGGAGTAAAAAAAATATAAACAAGAGACTACCTTCCATAATGACAATGCTACCATCCATTGGAGTAACAAAAATATCAACAAGATACTACCTTCCATAATGACAAGGCTACCATCCATTGGAGTAACAAAAATCTCGACAATAGACTACCTTCCATAATGACAAGGCTACCATCAATTGGAGTAACAAAGATATCGACAACATAGTACCTTCCATAATGACAAGGCTACCATCCATTGGAGTAACAAAGATATTCACAATATACTACCTTCCATAATGACAAGGCTACCATCCATTGGAGTAACGAAAATCTCGACAAGAGACTACCTTACATAATGATAAGGCTACCATCCATTGGAATAACAAATATCTCGACAATAGACTACCTTCCATAATGACAAGGCTACCATCCATTGGAGTAACAAAAATCTCGACAACAGACTACCTTCCATAATGACAAGGCTACCATCTATTGGAATAACAAAGATATCGACAACATAGTAGCTTTCATAATGATAAGGCTACCATCCATTGGAGTAACAAAGATATTGACAACATATTACCTTCCATAATGACAAGGCTAACATCCATTGAAGTAACGAAAATCTTGACAACAAACTACCTTCCATAATGATGACGCTACCATTTATTGGAATAACAAATATCTCGACAATAGACTACCTTCGATAATTAAAAGGCTACCATCCAATTGAGTAACAAAAATCTCGACAACAGACTACATTCCATAATGACAAGGTTAGCATCCATTGGAGTAACAAAAATATCGACAATAGACTACCTTCCATAATGACAAGGCTATAATCCAATGGAGTAACAATAATCTCGACAACAGACTACCTTCCATAACGACAAGTCTACCATCCATTGGAGTAACAAAATCTTTACAACAGACTACCTTCAAAAATGACAAGGCTCCCATCCATTGGAGTAACAAAAATCACAACGACAGACTACCTTCCATAATGACAAGGCTACCATCCATTGGGGTAACAAAGATATCGATAACATACTACCTTCCATAATGCCAAGGCTACCTTCCATTGGAGTAACAAAAATCACGACAACAGACTACCTTCCATAATGACAAGGCTACCATCCATTAGATTAACAAAAATCTGGACAACAGACTACCTTCCATAATTACAAGGCTAGAATCCATTGGAGTAACAAAAATATCAATAATAGACTACCTTTAATAATGACAAGGTTACCATCCATTGGAGTATAAAAATTTTGGAGAACAGACTACCTTCCATAATGACAAGGCTACCATCCATTGGAGTAACAAAAATCTCGACAACAGACTATCTTCCATAATTACTAAGCTACCATCCATTGGAGTAACAAAGTTATCGACAACAGACTACCTTCCAAAATGACAAGGCTACAATCCATTGGAGTAACAATAATCGGGAAAACAAACTACCTTCCATAATGACAAGGCTACCATCCAATGGAGTAACAAAAATATCAACAAGAGACAACCTTCCATAATGACAAGGCTACCATCCAATGGAGTAACAAAAATCTCGACAACAGACTACATTCTATAATGACAAGGTTACGATCCATTGGAGTAACAAAAATATCGATAATAGACTACCTTCCATAATGACAAGGGTACCATCCATTCGAGTAACAAAAATCTCGACAATAGACTACCTTCCATAATGACAAGTCTATCATCCATTGGAATAACAAAAATTTAGACGACACACTACCTTTCATAACGACAAGGCTACAATCCAATGGAGTAACAAAAATCTCGACAACAGACTACCTTCCATAATGACAAGTCTACCATCCATTGGAGTAACAAAGTCTGAACAACAGACTACCTTCGAAAATGATAAGGCTCCCATCCATTGGAGTAACAAAAATCACAATGACAAACTACCTTCCATAATGACAAGGCTACCATCCATTGGAGTAACAAAAATCACGACTATAGACTACCTACCAAAATGACAAGGCTACCATCCATTGGAATAACAAAAATATCGAAAATAGACTACCTTCCATAATGACAAGGCTACCATCCATTAGAGTAACAAAAATCTAGACAACAAACTACCTTCCATAATTACAAGGCTACCATCCATTGGAGTAACAAAAATATCAATAATAGACTACCTTCAATAATAACAAGGTTACCATGCATTGGAGTATAAAAATTTTGGACAACAGACTACCTTCCATAATGACAAGGCTACCATCCATTGGAGTAACAAAAATCTCGACAATAGACTATCTTCCACAATTACTAAGCTACCATCCATTGGAGTAACTAAGTTATCAACAACAGACTACCTTCCATAATGACAAGGCTACAATCCATTGGAGTAACAATAATCGAGAAAACAAACTACCTTCCATAATGACAAGGCTACCATCCATTGGAGTAACAAAAATATCAACAAGAGACTACCTTCCATAATGACAAGGCTATCATCCATTGGAGTAACAAAAATCTCGACAACAGACTACCTTCCATAATGACAAGGCTACCATCTATTGGAGTAACAAAGATATCGACAACATACTACCTTCCATAATGCCAAGGCTACATTACATTGGAGTAACAAAAATCACGACAACAGACTACCTTCCATAATAACAAGGCTACCATCCATTAGATTAACAAAAATCTGGACAACAGACTACCTTCCATAATTACAAGGCTACCATCCATTGGAGTAACAAAAATATCAATAATAGACTACCTTTAATAATGACAAGGTTACCATCCATTGGAGTATAAAAATTTTGGACAACAGACTACCTTCCATAATGACAAGCCTACCATCCATTGGAGTAACAAAAATCTCAACAACAGACTATCTTCCATAATTACTAAGCTACCATCCATTGGAGTAACAAAGTTATCGACAACAGACTACCTTCCATAATGACAAGGCTACAATCCATTGGAGTAACAATAATCGGGAAAACAAACTACCTTCCATAATGACAAGGCTACCATCCAATGGAGTAACAAAAATATCAACAAGAGACTACCTTCCATAATGATAAGGCTACCATCCAATGGAGTAACAAAAATCTCGACAACAGACTACATTCCATAATGACAAGGTTACCATCCATTGGAGAAACAAAATTATCGATAATAGACTACCTTCCATAATGACAAGGGTACCATCCATTGGAGTAACAAAAATCTCGACAATAGACTACCTTCCATAATGACAAGTCTACCATCCATTGGAATAAGAAAAATTTAGACAACACACTACCTTCCATAATGACAAGGCTACAATCCAATGGAGTAACAAAAATCTCGACAACAAACTACCTTCCATAACGACAAGTCTACCATCCATTAAAGTAACAAAGTCTGAACAACAGACTACCTTCGAAAATGACAAGGCTCCCATCCATTGGAGTAACAAAAATCACAACGACAGACTACCTTCCATAATGACAAGGATACCTTCCATTGGAGTAACAAAAAACACGACTATAGACTACCTACCATAACGACAAGGCTACCATCCATTGGAATAACAAAAATATCGACAACAGACTACCTTCCATAATGACAAGGCTACCATCCATTAGAGTAACAAAAATCTAGACAATAAACTACCTTCCATAATGACAATGATACCATCCATTTGAGTAACAAAAATATCAACAAGAGACTATCTTCAATAATGACAAGGCTACCATTCATTGGAGTAAAAAAAATCTCGACAACAGAATACCTTCCATAATGACAAGGCTACCATCCATTGGAGTAATAAAGATATCGACAAATACTACCTTCCATAATGCCAAGGCTACCTTCCATTGAGTAACAAAAATCACGACTATAGACTACCTTCCAAAATGACAACAGACTACCTTCCATAATGACAAGGCTACCATCCATTAGATTAACAAAAATCTGGACAACAGACTACCTTCCATAATTACAAGGCTAGAATCCATTGGAGTAACAAAAATATCAATAATAGACTACCTTTAATAATGACAAGGTTACCATCCATTGGAGTATAAAAATTTTGGAGAACAGACTACCTTCCATAATGACAAGGCTACCATCCATTGGAGTAACAAAAATCTCGACAACAGACTATCTTCCATAATTACTAAGCTACCATCCATTGGAGTAACAAAGTTATCGACAACAGACTACCTTCCAAAATGACAAGGCTACAATCCATTGGAGTAACAATAATCGGGAAAACAAACTACCTTCCATAATGACAAGGCTACCATCCAATGGAGTAACAAA
This sequence comes from Vicia faba, assembly GCA_948472305.1. Lineage (NCBI taxonomy): Eukaryota > Viridiplantae > Streptophyta > Magnoliopsida > Fabales > Fabaceae > Vicia > Vicia faba. Next base: position 581,415,367 of record OX451739.1, on the reverse strand, counting down.
AATATCAACAAGAGACAACCTTCCATAATGACAAGGCTACCATCCAATGGAGTAACAAAAATCTCGACAACAGACTACATTCTATAATGACAAGGTTACGATCCATTGGAGTAACAAAAATATCGATAATAGACTACCTTCCATAATGACAAGGGTACCATCCATTCGAGTAACAAAAATCTCGACAATAGACTACCTTCCATAATGACAAGTCTATCATCCATTGGAATAACAAAAATTTAGACGACACACTACCTTTCATAACGACAAGGCTACAATCCAATGGAGTAACAAAAATCTCGACAACAGACTACCTTCCATAATGACAAGTCTACCATCCATTGGAGTAACAAAGTCTGAACAACAGACTACCTTCGAAAATGATAAGGCTCCCATCCATTGGAGTAACAAAAATCACAATGACAAACTACCTTCCATAATGACAAGGCTACCATCCATTGGAGTAACAAAAATCACGACTATAGACTACCTACCAAAATGACAAGGCTACCATCCATTGGAATAACAAAAATATCGAAAATAGACTACCTTCCATAATGACAAGGCTACCATCCATTAGAGTAACAAAAATCTAGACAACAAACTACCTTCCATAATTACAAGGCTACCATCCATTGGAGTAACAAAAATATCAATAATAGACTACCTTCAATAATAACAAGGTTACCATGCATTGGAGTATAAAAATTTTGGACAACAGACTACCTTCCATAATGACAAGGCTACCATCCATTGGAGTAACAAAAATCTCGACAATAGACTATCTTCCACAATTACTAAGCTACCATCCATTGGAGTAACTAAGTTATCAACAACAGACTACCTTCCATAATGACAAGGCTACAATCCATTGGAGTAACAATAATCGAGAAAACAAACTACCTTCCATAATGACAAGGCTACCATCCATTGGAGTAACAAAAATATCAACAAGAGACTACCTTCCATAATGACAAGGCTATCATCCATTGGAGTAACAAAAATCTCGACAACAGACTACCTTCCATAATGACAAGGCTACCATCTATTGGAGTAACAAAGATATCGACAACATACTACCTTCCATAATGCCAAGGCTACATTACATTGGAGTAACAAAAATCACGACAACAGACTACCTTCCATAATAACAAGGCTACCATCCATTAGATTAACAAAAATCTGGACAACAGACTACCTTCCATAATTACAAGGCTACCATCCATTGGAGTAACAAAAATATCAATAATAGACTACCTTTAATAATGACAAGGTTACCATCCATTGGAGTATAAAAATTTTGGACAACAGACTACCTTCCATAATGACAAGCCTACCATCCATTGGAGTAACAAAAATCTCAACAACAGACTATCTTCCATAATTACTAAGCTACCATCCATTGGAGTAACAAAGTTATCGACAACAGACTACCTTCCATAATGACAAGGCTACAATCCATTGGAGTAACAATAATCGGGAAAACAAACTACCTTCCATAATGACAAGGCTACCATCCAATGGAGTAACAAAAATATCAACAAGAGACTACCTTCCATAATGATAAGGCTACCATCCAATGGAGTAACAAAAATCTCGACAACAGACTACATTCCATAATGACAAGGTTACCATCCATTGGAGTAACAAAAATATCGATAATAGACTACCTTCCATAATGACAAGGGTACCATCCATTGGAGTAACAAAAATCTCGACAATAGACTACCTTCCATAATGACAAGTCTACCATCCATTGGAATAAGAAAAATTTAGACAACACACTACCTTCCATAATGACAAGGCTACAATCCAATGGAGTAACAAAAATCTCGACAACAAACTACCTTCCATAACGACAAGTCTACCATCCATTAAAGTAACAAAGTCTGAACAACAGACTACCTTCGAAAATGACAAGGCTCCCATCCATTGGAGTAACAAAAATCACAACGACAGACTACCTTCCATAATGACAAGGATACCTTCCATTGGAGTAACAAAAAACACGACTATAGACTACCTACCATAACGACAAGGCTACCATCCATTGGAATAACAAAAATATCGACAACAGACTACCTTCCATAATGACAAGGCTACCATCCATTAGAGTAACAAAAATCTAGACAATAAACTACCTTCCATAATGACAATGATACCATCCATTTGAGTAACAAAAATATCAACAAGAGACTATCTTCAATAATGACAAGGCTACCATTCATTGGAGTAAAAAAAATCTCGACAACAGAATACCTTCCATAATGACAAGGCTACCATCCATTGGAGTAATAAAGATATCGACAAATACTACCTTCCATAATGCCAAGGCTACCTTCCATTGAGTAACAAAAATCACGACTATAGACTACCTTCCAAAATGACAAGTCTACCATCCATGGGAATAACAAAAATCTCGACAACAGAATACCTTCCATAATGATAACGCTACCATCCAATGGAGTAACTAAAATCTCGACAATAGACTACCTTCCATAATGACAAGGGTACCATCCATTAGAGTAAAATTAATCTGGACAACAAACTACCTTCCATAATTACAAGGCTACCATCCATTGGAGTAACAAAAATATCAATACTAGACTACCTTCCAAAATGACAAGGTTACCATCCATTGGAGTATAAAAATTTTGGAGAACAGACTACCTTCCATAATGACAAGGCTACCATCCATTGGAGTAACAAAAATCTTGACAATAGACTACCTTCCATAATTACTAATCTACCATCCATTGGAGTAACAAAGTTATCGACAACAGACTACCTTCCATAATGACAAGGCTACAATCCATTGGAGTAAGAATAATCGGGAAAACAAACTACATTCCATAATGACAAGGCTACCATCCATTGGAGTAAAAAAAAATCAACAAGAGACTACCTTCCATAATGACAATGCTACCATCCATTGGAGTAACAAAAATATCAACAAGATACTACCTTCCATAATGACATGGCTACCATCCATTGGAGTAACAAAAATCTCGACAATAGACTACCTTCCATAATGACAAGGCTACCATCAATTGGAGTAACAAAGATATCGACAACATAGTACCTTCCATAATGACAAGGCTACCATCCATTGGAGTAACAAAGATATTCACAATATACTACCTTCCATAATGACAAGGCTACCATCCATTGGAGTAACGAAAATCTGGACAAGAGACTACCTTACATAATGATAAGGCTACCATCCATTGGAATAACAAATATCTCGACAATAGACTACCTTCCATAATGACAAGGCTACCATCCATTGGAGTAACAAAAATCTCGACAACAGACTACCTTCCATAATGACAAGGCTACCATCTATTGGAGTAACAAAGATATCGACAACATAGTAACTTTCATAATGATAAGGCTACCATCCATTGGAGTAACAAAGATATTGACAACATATTACCTTCCATAATGACAAGGCTAACATCCATTGAAGTAACGAAAATCTCGACAACAAACTACCTTCCATAATGATGACGCTACCATTTATTGGAATAACAAATATCTCGACAATAGACTACCTGCGATAATTAAAAGGCTACCATCCAATTGAGTAACAAAAATCTCGACAACAGACTACATTCCATAATGACAAGGTTAGCATCCATTGGAGTAACAAAAATATCGACAATAGACTACCTTCCATAATGACAAGGCTATAATCCAATGGAGTAACAATAATCTCGACAACAGACTACCTTCCATAACGACAAGTCTACCATCCATTGGAGGAACAAAATCTTTACAACAGACTACCTTCAAAAATGACAAGGCTCCCATCCATTGGAGTAACAAAAATCACAACGACAGACTACCTTCCATAATGACAAGGCTACCATCCATTGGGGTAACAAAGATATCGATAACATACTACCTTCCATAATGCCAAGGCTACCTTCCATTGGAGTAACAAAAATCACGATAACAGACTACCTTCCATAATGACAAGGCTACCATCCATTAGATTAACAAAAATCTGGACAACAGACTACCTTCCATAATTACAAGGCTACCATCCATTGGAGTAACAAAAATATCAATAATAGACTACCTTTAATAATGACAAGGTTACCATCCATTGGAGTATAAAATTTTTGGAGAACAGACTACCTTCCATAATGACAAGGCTACCATCCATTGGAGTAACAAAAATCTCGACAACAGACTATCTTCCATAATTACTAAGCTACCATCCATTGGAGTAACAAAGTTATCGACAACAGACTACCTTCCATAATGACAAGGCTACAATCCATTGGAGTAACAATAATCGGGAAAACAAACTACCTTCCATAATGACAAGGCTACCATCCAATGGAGTAACAAAAATATCAACAAGAGACTACCTTCCATAATGACAAGGCTACCATCCAATGGAGTAACAAAAATCTCGACAACAGACTACATTCCATAATGACAAGGTTACCATCCATTGGAGTAACAAAAATATCGATAATAGACTACCTTCCATAATGACAAGGGTACCATCCATTCGAGTAACAAAAATCTCGACAATAGACTACCTTCCATAATGACAAGTCTACCATCCATTGGAATAACAAAAATTTAGACAACACACTACCTTCCATAACGACAAGGCTACAATCCAATGGAGTAACAAAAATCTCGACAACAGACTACCTTCCATAACGACAAGTCTACCATCCATTGGAGTAACAAAGTCTAAACAACAGACTACCTTCGAAAATGACAAGGCTCCCGTCCATTGGAGTAACAAATATCACAATGACAAACTACCTTCCATAATGACAAGGCTACCATTCATTGGAGTAACAAAAATCACGACTATAGACTACCTACCATAATGACAAGGCTACCATCCATTGGAATAACAAAAATATCGACAACAGACTACCTTCCACAATGACAAGGCTACCATCCATTAGAGTAACAAAAATCTAGACAACAAACTACCTTCCATAATTACAAGGCTACCATCCATTGGAGTAACAAAAATATCAATAATAGACTACCTTCAATAATAACAAGGTTACCATGCATTGGAGTATAAAAATTTTGGACAACAGACTACCTTCCATAATGACAAGGCTACCATCCATTGGAGTAACAAAAATCTCGACAATAGACTATCTTCCACAATTACTAAGCTACCATCCATTGGAGTAACAAAGTTATCGACAACAGACTACCTTCCATAATGACAAGGCTACAATCCATTGGAGTAACAATAATCGGGAAAACAAACTACCTTCCATAATGACAAGGCTACCATCCAATGGAGTAACAAAAATATCAACAAGAGACTACCTTCCATAATGACAAGGCTACCATCCAATGGAGTAACAAAAATCTCGACAACAGACTACATTCCATAATGACAAGGTTACCATCCATTGGAGTAACAAAAATATCGATAATAGACTACCTTCCATAATGACAAGGGTACCATCCATTCGAGTAACAAAAATCTCGACAATAGACTACCTTCCATAATGACAAGTCTACCATCCATTGGAATAACAAAAATTTAGACAACACACTACCTTCCATAACGACAAGGCTACAATCCAATGGAGTAACAAAAATCTCGACAACAGACTACCTTCCATAACGACAAGTCTACCATCCATTGGAGTAACAAAGTCTAAACAACAGACTACCTTCGAAAATGACAAGGCTCCCGTCCATTGGAGTAACAAATATCACAATGACAAACTACCTTCCATAATGACAAGGCTACCATTCATTGGAGTAACAAAAATCACGACTATAGACTACCTACCATAATGACAAGGCTACCATCCATTGGAATAACAAAAATATCGACAACAGACTACCTTCCACAATGACAAGGCTACCATCCATTAGAGTAACAAAAATCTAGACAACAAACTACCTTCCATAATTACAAGGCTACCATCCATTGGAGTAACAAAAATATCAATAATAGACTACCTTCAATAATAACAAGGTTACCATGCATTGGAGTATAAAAATTTTGGACAACAGACTACCTTCCATAATGACAAGGCTACCATCCATTGGAGTAACAAAAATCTCGACAATAGACTATCTTCCACAATTACTAAGCTACCATCCATTGGAGTAACTAAGTTATCGACAACAGACTACCTTCCATAATGACAAGGCTACAATCCATTGGAGTAACAATAATCGGGAAAACAAACTACCTTCCATAATGACAAGGCTACCATCCATTGGAGTAACAAAAATATCAACAAGAGACTACCTTCCATAATGACAAGGCTATCATCCATTGGAGTAACAAAAATCTCGACAACAGACTACCTTCCATAATGACAAGGCTACCATCTATTGGAGTAACAAAGATATCGACAACATACTACCTTCCATAATGCCAAGGCTACCTTCCATTGGAGTAACAAAAATCACGACAACAGACTACCTTCCATAATAACAAGGCTACCATCCATTAGATTAACAAAAATCTGGACAACAGACTACCTTCCATAATTACAAGGCTACCATCCATTGGAGTAACAAAAATATCAATAATAGACTACCTTTAATAATGACAAGGTTACCATCCATTGGAGTATAAAAATTTTGGACAACAGACTACCTTCCATAATGACAAGCCTACCATCCATTGGAGTAACAAAAATCTCAACAACAGACTATCTTCCATAATTACTAAGCTACCATCCATTGGAGTAACAAAGTTATCGACAACAGACTACCTTCCATAATGACAAGGCTACAATCCATTGGAGTAACAATAATCGGGAAAACAAACTACCTTCCATAATGACAAGGCTACCATCCAATGGAGTAACAAAAATATCAACAAGAGACTACCTTCCATAATGATAAGGCTACCATCCAATGGAGTAACAAAAATCTCGACAACAGACTACATTCCATAATGACAAGGTTACCATCCATTGGAGTAACAAAAATATCGATAATAGACTACCTTCCATAATGACAAGGGTACCATCCATTGGAGTAACAAAAATCTCGACAATAGACTACCTTCCATAATGACAAGTCTACCATCTATTGGAATAAGAAAAATTTAGACAACACACTACCTTCCATAATGACAAGGTTACCATCCATTGGAGTAACAAAAATATCGATAATAGACTACCTTCCATAATGACAAGGGTACCATCCATTGGAGTAACAAAAATCTCGACAATAGACTACCTTCCATAATGACAAGTCTACCATCCATTGGAATAAGAAAAATTTAGACAACACACTACCTTCCATAATGACAAGGCTACAATCCAATGGAGTAACAAAAATCTCGACAATAGACTACCTTCCATAACGACAAATCTACCATCCATTGGAGTAACAAAGTCTGAACAACAGACTACCTTCGAAAATGACAAGGCTCCCATCCATTGGAGTAACAAAAATCACAACGACTGACTACCTTCCATAATGACAAGGCTACCTTCCATTGGAGTAACAAAAAACACGACTATAGACTACCTACCATAATGACAAGGCTACCATCCATTGGAATAACAAAAATATCGACAACAGACTACCTTCCATAATGACAAGGCTACCATCCATTAGAGTAACAAAAATCTAGATAACAAACTACCTTCCATAATGACAATGATACCATCCATTTGAGTAACAAAAATATCAACAAGAGACTATCTTCCATAATGACAAGGCTACCATTCATTGGAGTAAAAAAAATCTCGACAACAGAATACCTTCCATAATGACAAGGCTACCATCCATTGGAGTAACAAAGATATCGACAAATACTACCTTCCATAATGCCAAGGCTACCTTCCGTTGAGTAACAAAAATCACGACTATAGACTACCTTCCATAATGACAAGTCTACCATCCATTGGAATAACAAAAATCTCGACAACAAAATACCTTCCATAATGATAACGCTACGATCCAATGGAGTAACTAAAATCTCGACAATAGACTACCTTCCATAATGACAAGGGTACCATCCATTAGAGTAAAATTAATCTGGACAACAAACTACCTTCCATAATGACAAGGCTACCATCCATTGGAGTAACGAAAATATCAATAATAGACTACCTTCCAAAATGACAAGGTTACCATCCATTGGAGTATAAAAATTTTGGAGAACAGACTACATTCCATAATGACAAGGCTACCATCCATTGGAGTAACAAAAATCTTGACAATAGACTACCTTCCATAATTACTAATCTACCATCCATTGGAGTAACAAAGTTATCGACAACAGACTACCTTCCATAATGACAAGGCTACAATCCATTGGAGTATGAATAATCGGGAAAACAAACTACATTCCATAATGACAAGGCTACCATCCATTGGAGTAAAAAAAAAATCAACAAGAGACTACCTTCCATAATGACAATGCTACCATCCATTGGAGTAACAAAAATATCAACAAGATACTACCTTCCATAATGACAAGGCTACCATCCATTGGAGTAACAAAAATCTCGACAATAGACTACCTTCCATAATGACAAGGCTACCATCAATTGGAGTAACAAAGATATCGACAACATAGTACCTTCCATAATGACAAGGCTACCATCCATTGGAGTAACAAAGATATTCACAATATACTACCTTCCATAATGACAAGGCTATTATCCATTGGAGTAACGAAAATCTCGACAAGAGACTACCTTACATAATGACAAGGCTTCCATCCATTGGAATAACAAATATCTCGACAATAGACTACCTTCCATAATGACAAGGCTACCATCCAATGGAGTAACAAAAATCTCGATAACATACTACATTCCATAATGACAAGGTTACCATCCATTGGAGTAACAAAAATATCGATAATAGACTACCTTCCATAATGACAAGGGTACCATCCATTCGAGTAACAAAAATCTCGACAATAGACTACCTTCCATAATGACAAGTCTACCATCCATTGGAATAACAAAAATTTAGACAAAACACTACCTTCCATAACGACAAGGCTACAATCCAATGGAGTAACAAAAATCTCGACAACAGACTACCTTCCATAACGACAAGTTTACCATCCATTGGAGTAACAAAGTCTGAACAACAGACTACCTTCGAAAATGACAAGGCTCTCGTCCATTGGAGTAACAAAAATCACAATGACAAACTACCTTCCATAATGACAAGGCTACCATCCATTGGAGTAACAAAAATCACGACTATAGACTACCTACCATAATGACAAGGCTACCATCCATTGGAATAACAAAAATATCGACAACAGACTACCCTCCATAATGACAAGGCTACCATCCATTAGAGTAACAAAAATCTAGACAACAAACTACCTTCCATAATTACAAGGCTACCATCCATTGGAGTAACAAAAATATCAATAATAGACTACCTTCAAAAATAACAAGGTTACCATGCATTGGAGTATAAAAATTTTGGATAACAGACTACCTTCCATAATGACAAGGCTACCATCCATTGGAGTAACAAAAATCTCGACAATAGACTATCTTCCACAATTACTAAGCTACCATCCATTAGAGTAACTAGGTTATCGACAACAGACTACCTTCCATAATGACAAGGCTACAATCCATTGGAGTAACAATAATCGGGAAAACAAACTACCTTCCATAATGACAAGGCTACCATCCATTGGAGTAACAAAAATATCAGCAAGAGACTACCTTCCATAATGACAAGGCTATCATCCATTGGAGTAACAAAAATCTCGACAACAGACTACCTTCCATAATGACAAGGCTACCATCTATTGAAGTAACAAAGATATCGACAACATACTACCTTCCATAATGCCAAGGCTACCTTCCATTGGAGTAACAAAAATCACGACAACAGACTACCTTCCATAATAACAAGGCTACCATCCATTAGATTAACAAAAATCTGGACAACATATTACCTTCCATAATTACAAGGCTACCATCCATTGGTGTAACAAAAATATCAATAATAGACTACCTTTAATAATGACAAGGTTACCATCCATTGGAGTATAAAAATTTTGGACAACAGACTACCTTCCATAAAGACAAGCCTACCATCCATTGGAGTAACAAAAATCTCAACAACAGACTATCTTCCATAATTACTAAGCTACCATCCATTGGAGTAACAAAGTTATCGACAACAGACTACCTTCCATAATGACAAGGCTACAATCCATTGGAGTAACAATAATCGGGAAAACAAACTACCTTCCATAATAACAAGGCTACCATCCAATGGAGTAACAAAAATATCAACAAGAGACTACCTTCCATAATGATAAGGCTACCATCCAATGGAGTAACAAAAATCTCGACAACAGACTACATTCCATAATGACAAGGTTACCATCCATTGGAGTAACAAAAATATCGATAATAGACTACCTTCCATAATGACAAGGGTACCATCCATTGGAGTAACAAAAATCTCGACAATAGACTACCTTCCATAATGACAAGTCTACCATCCATTGGAATAAGAAAAATTTAGACAACACACTACCTTCCATAATGACAAGGCTACAATACAATGGAGTAACAAAAATCTCCACAACAGACTACCTTCCATAACGACAAGTCTACCATCCATTGGAGTAACAAAGTCTGAACAACAGACTACCTTCGAAAATGACAAGGCTCCCATCCATTGGAGCAACAAAAATCACAACGACAGACTACCTTCCATAATGACAAGGATACCTTCCATTGGAGTAACAAAAAACACGACTATAGACTACCTACCATAATGACAACGCTACCATCCATTGGAATAACAAAAATATCGACAACAGACTACCTTCCATAATGACAAGGCTACCATCCATTAGAGTAACAAAAATCTAGACAACAAACTACCTTCCATAATTACAAGGCTACCATCCATTGGAGTAACAAAAATATCAATAATAGACTACCTTCAATAATAACAAGGTTACCATGCATTGGAGTATAAAAATTTTGGACAACAGACTACCTTCCATAATGACAAGGCTACCATCCATTGGAGTAACAAAAATCTCGACAATAGACTATCTTCCACAACTACTAAGCTACCATCCATTAGAGTAACTAGGTTATCGACAACAGACTACCTTCCAAAATGACAAGGCTACAATCCATTGGAGTAACAATAATCGGGAAAACAAACTACCTTCCATAATGACAAGGCTACCATCCATTGGAGTAACAAAAATATCAACAAGAGACTACCTTCCATAATGACAAGGCTATCATCCATTGGAGTAACAAAAATCTCGACAACAGACTAGCTTCCATAATGACAAGGCTACCATCTATTGAAGTAACAAAGATATCGACAACATACTACCTTCCATAATGCCAAGGCTACCTTCCATTGGAGTAACAAAAATCACGACAACAGACTACCTTCCATAATAACAAGGCTACCATCCATTAGATTAACAAAAATCTGGACAACAGACTACCTTCCATAAGTACAAGGCTACCATCCATTGGTGTAACAAAAATATCAATAATAGACTACCTTTAATAACGACAAGGTTACCATCCATTGGAGTATAAAAATTTTGGACAACAGACTACCTTCCATAATGACAAGCCTACCATCCATTGGAGTAACAAAAATCTCAACAACAGACTATCTTCCATAATTACTAAGTCACCATCCATTGGAGTAACAAAGTTATCGACAACAGACTACCTTCCATAATGACAAGGCTACAATCCATTGGAGTAACAATAATCGGGAAAACAAACTACCTTCCATAATAACAAGGCTACCATCCAATGGAGTAACAAAAATATCAACAAGAGACTACCTTCCATAATGATAAGGCTACCATCCAATGGAGTAACAAAAATCTCGACAACAGACTACATTCCATAATGACAAGGTTACCATCCATTGGAGTAACAAAAATATCGATAATAGACTACCTTCCATAATGACCAGGGTACCATCCATTGGAGTAACAAAAATCTCGACAATAGACTACCTTCCATAATGACAAGTCTACCATCCATTGGAATAAGAAAAATTTAGACAACACACTACCTTCCATAATGACAAGGCTACAATCCAATGGAGTAACAAAAATCTCCACAACAGACTACCTTCCATAACGACAAGTCTACCATCCATTGGAGTAACAAAGTCTGAACAACAGACTACCTTCGAAAATGACAAGGCTCCCATCCATTGGAGCAACAAAAATCACAACGACAGACTACCTTCCATAATGACAAGGCTACCTTCCATTGGAGTAACAAAAAACACGTATATGGACTACCTACCATAATGACAAGGCTACCATCCATTGGAATAACAAAAATATCGACAACAGACTACCTTCCATAATGACAAGGCTACCATCCATTAGAGTAACAAAAATCTAGACAACAAACTACCTTCCATAATTACAAGGCTACCATCCATTGGAGTAACAAAAATATCAATAATAGACTACCTTCAATAATAACAAGGTTACCATGCATTGGAGTATAAAAATTTTGGACAACAGACTACCTTCCATAATGACAAGGCTACCATCCATTGGAGTAACAAAAATCTCGACAATAGACTATCTTCCACAATTACTAAGCAACCATCCATTGGAGTAACTAAGTTATCGACAACAGACTACCTTCCATAATGACAAGTCTACAATCCATTGGAGTAACAATAATCGGGAAAACAAACTACCTTCCATAATGACAAGGCTACCATCCATTGGAGTAACAAAAATATCAACAAGAGACTACCTTCCATAATGACGAGGCTATCATCCATTGGAGTAACAAAAATATCGACAACAGACTACCTTCCATAATGACAAGGCTACCATCTATTGGAGTAACAAAGATATCGACAACATACTACCTTCCATAATGCCAATGCTACCTTCCATTGGAGTAATAAAAATCACGACAACAGACTACCTTCCATAATAACAAGGCTACCATCCATTAGATTAACAAAAATCTGGACAACAGACTACCTTCCATAATTACAAGGCTACCATCCATTGGAGTAACAAAAATATCAATAATAGACTACCTTTAATAATGAGAAGGTTACCATCCATTGGAGTATAAAAATTTTGGACAACAGACTACCTTCAATAATGACAAGCCTACCATCCATTGGAGTACCAAAAATCTCAACAACAGACTATCTTCCATAATTACTAAGCTACCATCCATTGGAGTAACAAAGTTATCGACAACAGACTACCTTCCATAATGACAAGGCTACAATCCATTGGAGTAACAATAATCGGGAAAACAAACTACCTTCCATAATGACAAGGCTACCATCCAATGGAGTAACAAAAATATCAACAAGAGACTACCTTCCATAATGATTAGGCTACCATCCAATGGAGTAACAAAAATCTCGACAACAGACTACATTCCAGAATGACAAGGTTACCATCCATTGGAGTAACAAAAATATCGATAATAGACTACCTTCCATAATGACAAGGGTACCATCCATTGGAGTAACAAAAATCTCGACAATAGACTACCTTCCATAATGACAAGTCTACCATCCATTGGAATAAGAAAAATTTAGACAACACACTACCTTCCATAATGACAAGGCTACAATCCAATGGAGTAACAAAAATCTCCACAACAGACTACCTTCCATAACGACAAGTCTACCATCCATTGGAGTAACAAAGTCTGAACAACAGACTACCTTCGAAAATGACAAGGCTCCCATCCATTGGAGCAACAAAAATCACAACGACAGACTACCTTCCATAATGACAAGGCTACCTTCCATTGGAGTAACAAAAAACACGACTATGGACTACCTACCATAATGACAAGGCTACCATCCATTGGAATAACAAAAATATCGACAACAGACTACCTTCCATAATGACAAGGCTACCATCCATTAGAGTAACAAAAATCTAGACAACAAACTACCTTCCATAATTACAAGGCTACCATCCATTGGAGTAACAAAAATATCAATAATAGACTACCTTCAATAATAACAAGGTTACCATGCATTGGAGTATAAAAATTTTGGACAACAGACTTCCTTCCATAATGACAAGGCTACCATCCATTGGAGTAACAAAAATCTCGACAATAGACTATCTTCCACAATTACTAAGCAACCATCCATTGGAGTAACTAAGTTATCGACAACAGACTACCTTCCATAATGACAAGGCTACAATCCATTGGAGTAACAATAATCGGGAAAACAAACTACCTTCCATAATGACAAGGCTACCATCCATTGGAGTAACAAAAATATCAACAAGAGACTACCTTCCATAATGACGAGGCTATCATCCATTGGAGTAACAAAAATATCGACAACAGACTACCTTCCATAATGACAAGGCTACCATCTATTGGAGTAACAAAGATATCGACAACATACTACCTTCCATAATGCCAAGGCTACCTTCCATTGGAGTAACAAAAATCACGACAACAGACTACCTTCCATAATAACAAGGCTACCATCCATTAGATTAACAAAAATCTGGACAACAGACTACCTTCCATAATTACAAGGCTACCATCCATTGGAGTAACAAAAATATCAATAATAGACTACCTTTAATAATGACAAGGTTACCATCCATTGGAGTATAAAAATTTTGGACAACAGACTACCTTCCATAATGACAAGCCTACCATCCATTGGAGTACCAAAAATCTCAACAACAGACTATCTTCCATAATTACTAAGCTACCATCCATTGGAGTAACAAAGTTATCGACAACAGACTACCTTCCATAATGACAAGGCTACAATCCATTGGAGTAACAATAATCGGGAAAACAAACTACCTTCCATAATGACAAGGCTACCATCCAATGGAGTAACAAAAATATCAACAAGAGACTACCTTCCATAATGATTAGGCTACCATCCAATGGAGTAACAAAAATCTCGACAACAGACTACATTCCAGAATGACAAGGTTACCATCCATTGGAGTAACAAAAATATCGATAATAGACTACCTTCCATAATGACAAGGGTACCATCCATTGGAGTAACAAAAATCTCGACAATAGACTACCTTCCATAATGACAAGTCTACCATCCATTGGAATAAGAAAAATTTAGACAACACACTACCTTCCATAATGACAAGGCTACAATCCAATGGAGTAACAAAAATCTCCACAACAGACTACCTTCCATAACGACAAGTCTACCATCCATTGGAGTAACAAAGTCTGAACAACAGACTACCTTCGAAAATGACAAGGCTCCCATCCATTGGAGCAACAAAAATCACAACGACAGACTACCTTCCATAATGACAAGGCTACCTTCCATTGGAGTAACAAAAAACACGACTATGGACTACCTACCATAATGACAAGGCTACCATCCATTGGAATAACAAAAATATCGACAACAGACTACCTTCCATAATGACAAGGCTACCATCCATTAGAGTAACAAAAATCTAGACAACAAACTACCTTCCATAATTACAAGGCTACCATCCATTGGAGTAACAAAAATATCAATAATAGACTACCTTCAATAATAACAAGGTTACCATGCATTGGAGTATAAAAATTTTGGACAACAGACTACCTTCCATAATGACAAGGCTACCATCCATTGGAGTAACAAAAATCTCGACAATAGACTATCTTCCACAATTACTAAGCAACCATCCATTGGAGTAACTAAGTTATCGACAACAGACTACCTTCCATAATGACAAGGCTACAATCCATTGGAGTAACAATAATCGGGAAAACAAACTACCTTCCATAATGACAAGGCTACCATCCATTGGAGTAACAAAAATATCAACAAGAGACTACCTTCCATAATGACGAGGCTATCATCCATTGGAGTAACAAAAATATCGACAACAGACTACCTTCCATAATGACAAGGCTACCATCTATTGGAGTAACAAAGATATCGACAACATACTACCTTCCATAATGCCAAGGCTACCTTCCATTGGAGTAACAAAAATCACGACAACAGACTACCTTCCATAATAACAAGGCTACCATCCATTAGATTAACAAAAATCTGGACAACAGACTACCTTCCATAATTACAAGGCTACCATCCATTGGAGTAACAAAAATATCAATAATAGACTACCTTTAATAATGACAAGGTTACCATCCATTGGAGTATAAAAATTTTGGACAACAGACTACCTTCCATAATGACAAGCCTACCATCCATTGGAGTACCAAAAATCTCAACAACAGACTATCTTCCATAATTACTAAGCTACCATCCATTGGAGTAACAAAGTTATCGACAACAGACTACCTTCCATAATGACAAGGCTACAATCCATTGGAGTAACAATAATCGGGAAAACAAACTACCTTCCATAATGACAAGGCTACCATCCAATGGAGTAACAAAAATATCAACAAGAGACTACCTTCCATAATGATTAGGCTACCATCCAATGGAGTAACAAAAATCTCGACAACAGACTACATTCCAGAATGACAAGGTTACCATCCATTAGAGTAACAAAAATATCGATAATAGACTACCTTCCATAATGACAAGGGTACCATCCATTGGAGTAACAAAAATCTCGACAATAGACTACCTTCCATAATGACAAGTCTACCATCCATTGGAATAAGAAAAATTTAGACAACACACTACCTTCCATAATGACAAGGCTACAATCCAATGGAGTAACAAAAATCTCCACAACAGACTACCTTCCATAACGACAAGTCTACCATCCATTGGAGTAACAAAGTCTGAACAACAGACTACCTTCGAAAATGACAAGGCTCCCATCCATTAGAGCAACAAAAATCACAACGACAGACTACCTTCCATAATGACAAGGCTACCTTCCATTGGAGTAACAAAAAACACGACTATGGACTACCTACCATAATGACAAGGCTACCATCCATTGGAATAACAAAAATATCGACAACAGACTACCTTCCATAATGACAAGGCTACCATCCATTAGAGTAACAAAAATCTAGACAACAAACTACCTTCCATAATTACAAGGCTACCATCCATTGGAGTAACAAAAATATCAATAATAGACTACCTTCAATAATAACAAGGTTACCATGCATTGGAGTATAAAAATTTTGGACAACAGACTACCTTCCATAATGACAACGCTACCATCCATTGGAGTAACAAAAATCTCGACAATAGACTATCTTCCACAATTACTAAGCAACCATCCATTGGAGTAACTAAGTTATCGACAACAGACTACCTTCCATAATGACAAGGCTACAATCCATTGGAGTAACAATAATCGGGAAAACAAACTACCTTCCATAATGACAAGGCTACCATCCATTGGAGTAACAAAAATATCAACAAGAGACTACCTTCCATAATGACGAGGCTATCATCCATTGGAGTAACAAAAATATCGACAACAGACTACCTTCCATAATGACAAGGCTACCATCTATTGGAGTAACAAAGATATCGACAACATACTACCTTCCATAATGCCAAGGCTACCTTCCATTGGAGTAACAAAAATCACGACAACAGACTACCTTCCATAATAACAAGGCTACCATCCATTAGATTAACAAAAATCTGGACAACAGACTACCTTCCATAATTACAAGGCTACCATCCATTGGAGTAACAAAAATATCAATAATAGACTACCTTTAATAATGACAAGGTTACCATCCATTGGAGTATAAAAATTTTGGACAACAGACTATCTTCCATAATGACAAGCCTACCATCCATTGGAGTACCAAAAATCTCAACAACAGACTATCTTCCATAATTACTAAGCTACCATCCATTGGAGTAACAAAGTTATCGACAACAGACTACCTTCCATAATGACAAGGCTACAATCCATTGGAGTAACAATAATCGGGAAAACAAACTACCTTCCATAATGACAAGGCTACCATCCAATGGAGTAACAAAAATATCAACAAGAGACTACCTTCCATAATGATTAGGCTACCATCCAATGGAGTAACAAAAATCTCGACAACAGACTACATTCCAGAATGACAAGGTTACCATCCATTGGAGTAACAAAAATATCGATAATAGACTACCTTCCATAATGACAAGGGTACCATCCATTGGAGTAACAAAAATCTCGACAATAGACTACCTTCCATAATGACAAGTCTACCATCCATTGGAATAAGAAAAATTTAGACAACACACTACCTTCCATAATGACAAGGCTACAATCCAATGGAGTAACAAAAATCTCCACAACAGACTACCTTCCATAACGACAAGTCTACCATCCATTGGAGTAACAAAGTCTGAACAACAGACTACCTTCGAAAATGACAAGGCTCCCATCCATTGGAGCAACAAAAATCACAACGACAGACTACCTTCCATAATGACAAGGCTACCTTCCATTGGAGTAACAAAAAACACGACTATGGACTACCTACCATAATGACAAGGCTACCATCCATTGGAATAACAAAAATATCGACAACAGACTACCTTCCATAATGACAAGGCTACCATCCATTAGAGTAACAAAAATCTAGACAACAAACTACCTTCCATAATGACAAGGCTACCATCCATTGGAGTAACAAAAATATCAATAATAGACTACCTTCAATAATAACAAGGTTACCATGCATTGGAGTATAAAAATTTTGGACAACAGACTACCTTCCATAATGACAAGGCTACCATCCATTGGAGTAACAAAAATCTCGACAATAGACTATCTTCCACAATTACTAAGCAACCATCCATTGGAGTAACTAAGTTATCGACAACAGACTACCTTCCATAATGACAAGGCTACAATCCATTGGAGTAACAATAATCGGGAAAACAAACTACCTTCCATAATGACAAGGCTACCATCCATTGGAGTAACAAAAATATCAACAAGAGACTACCTTCCATAATGACGAGGCTATCATCCATTGGAGTAACAAAAATATCGACAACAGACTACCTTCCATAATGACAAGGCTACCATCTATTGGAGTAACAAAGATATCGACAACATACTACCTTCCATAATGCCAAGGCTACCTTCCATTGGAGTAACAAAAATCACGACAACAGACTACCTTCCATAATAACAAGGCTACCATCCATTAGATTAACAAAAATCTGGACAACAGACTACCTTCCATAATTACAAGGCTACCATCCATTGGAGTAACAAAAATATCAATAATAGACTACCTTTAATAATGACAAGGTTACCATCCATTGGAGTATAAAAATTTTGGACAACAGACTACCTTCCATAATGACAAGCCTACCATCCATTGGAGTACCAAAAATCTCAACAACAGACTATCTTCCATAATTACTAAGCTACCATCCATTGGAGTAACAAAGTTATCGACAACAGACTACCTTCCATAATGACAAGGCTACAATCCATTGGAGTAACAATAATCGGGAAAACAAACTACCTTCCATAATGACAAGGCTACCATCCAATGGAGTAACAAAAATATCAACAAGAGACTACCTTCCATAATGATTAGGCTACCATCCAATGGAGTAACAAAAATCTCGACAACAGACTACATTCCAGAATGACAAGGTTACCATCCATTAGAGTAACAAAAATATCGATAATAGACTACCTTCTATAATGACAAGGGTACCATCCATTGGAGTAACAAAAATCTCGACAATAGACTACCTTCCATAATGACAAGTCTACCATCCATTGGAATAAGAAAAATTTAGACAACACACTACCTTCCATAATGACAAGGCTACAATCCAATGGAGTAACAAAAATCTCCACAACAGACTACCTTCCATAACGACAAGTCTACCATCCATTGGAGTAACAAAGTCTGAACAACAGACTACCTTCGAAAATGACAAGGCTCCCATCCATTGGAGCAACAAAAATCACAACGACAGACTACCTTCCATAATGACAAGGCTACCTTCCATTGGAGTAACAAAAAACACGACTATGGACTACCTACCATAATGACAAGGCTACCATCCATTGGAATAACAAAAATATCGACAACAGACTACCTTCCATAATGACAAGGCTACCATCCATTAGAGTAACAAAAATCTAGACAACAAACTACCTTCCATAATTACAAGGCTACCATCCATTGGAGTAACAAAAATATCAATAATAGACTACCTTAAATAATAACAAGGTTACCATGCATTGGAGTATAAAAATTTTGGACAACAGACTACCTTCCATAATGACAAGGCTACCATCCATTGGAGTAACAAAAATCTCGACAATAGACTATCTTCCACAATTACTAAGCAACCATCCATTGGAGTAACTAAGTTATCGACAACAGACTACCTTCCATAATGACAAGGCTACAATCCATTGGAGTAACAATAATCGGGAAAACAAACTACCTTCCATAATGACAAGGCTACCATCCATTGGAGTAACAAAAATATCAACAAGAGACTACCTTCCATAATGACGAGGCTATCATCCATTGGAGTAACAAAAATATCGACAACAGACTACCTTCCATAATGACAAGGCTACCATCTATTGGAGTAACAAAGATATCGACAACATACTACCTTCCATAATGCCAAGGCTACCTTCCATTGGAGTAACAAAAATCACGACAACAGACTACCTTCCATAATAACAAGGCTACCATCCATTAGATTAACAAAAATCTGGACAACAGACTACCTTCCATAATTACAAGGCTACCATCCATTGGAGTAACAAAAATATCAATAATAGACTACCTTTAATAACGACAAGGTTACCATCCATTGGAGTATAAAAATTTTGGACAACAGACTACCTTCCATAATGACAAGCCTACCATCCATTGGAGTACCAAAAATCTCAACAACAGACTATCTTCCATAATTACTAAGCTACCATCCATTGGAGTAACAAAGTTATCGACAACAGACTACCTTCCATAATGACAAGGCTACAATCCATTGGAGTAACAATAATCGGGAAAACAAACTACCTTCCATAATGACAAGGCTACCATCCAATGGAGTAACAAAAATATCAACAAGAGACTACCTTCCATAATGATTAGGCTACCATCCAATGGAGTAACAAAAATCTCGACAACAGACTACATTCCAGAATGACAAGGTTACCATCCATTGGAGTAACAAAAATATCGATAATAGACTACCTTCCATAATGACAAGGGTACCATCCATTGGAGTAACAAAAATCTCGACAATAGACTACCTTCCATAATGACAAGTCTACCATCCATTGATATAAGAAAAATTTAGACAACACACTACCTTCCATAATGACAAGGCTACAATCCAATGGAGTAACAAAAATCTCGACAACAGACTACCTGCCATAACGACAAGTCTACCATCCATTGGAGTAACAAAGTCTGAACAACAGACTACCTTCGAAAATGACAAGGCTCCCATCCATTG
Organism: Vicia faba; assembly: GCA_948472305.1. Lineage (NCBI taxonomy): Eukaryota > Viridiplantae > Streptophyta > Magnoliopsida > Fabales > Fabaceae > Vicia > Vicia faba. The sequence goes on along the minus strand of OX451739.1, from coordinate 581,393,980 downwards.
GAGTAACAAAAATCACAACGACAAACTACCTTCCATAATGACAAGGCTACCTTCCATTGGAGTAACAAAAAACACGACTATAGACTACCTACCATAATGACAAGGCTACCATCTATTGGAATAACAAAAATATCGACAACAGACTACCTTCCATAATGACAAGGCTACCATCCATTAGAGTAACAAAAATCTAGACAACAAACTACCTTCCATAATGACAATGATACCATCAATTTGAGTAACAAAAATATCAACAAGAGACTATCTTCCATAATGACAAGGCTACCATTCATTGGAGTAAAAAAAATCTCGACAACAGAATACCTTCCATAATGACAAGGCTACCATCCATTGGAGTAACAAAGATATCGACAAATACTACCTTCCATAATGCCAAGGCTACCTTCCGTTGAGTAACAAAAATCACGACTATAGACTACCTTCCATAATGACAAGTCTACCATCCATTGGAATAACAAAAATCTCGACAACAAAATACCTTCCATAATGCTAACGCTACGATCCAATGGGGTAACTAAAATCTCGACAATAGACTACCTTCCATAATGACAAGGGTACCATCCATTAGAGTAAAATTAATCTGGACAACAAACTACCTTCCATAATTACAAGGCTACCATCCATTGGAGTAACAAAAATATCAATACTAGACTACCTTCCAAAATGACAAGGGTACCATCCATTGGAGTATAAAATTTTTGGAGAACAGACTACCTTCCATAATGACAAGGCTACCATCCATTGGAGTAACAAAAATATTGACAATAGACTACCTTCCATAATTACTAATCTACCATCCATTGGAGTAACAAAGTTATCAACAACAGACTACCTTCCATAATGACAAGGCTACAATCCATTGGAGTAAGAATAATCGGGAAAACAAACTACATTCCATAATGACAAGGCTACAATCCATTGGAGTAAAAAAAATATCAACAAGAGACTACCTTCCATAATGACAATGCTACCATCCATTGGAGTAACAAAAATATCAACAAGATACTACCTTCCATAATGATAAGGCTACCATCCATTGGAGTAACAAAAATCTCGACAATAGACTACCTTCCATAATGACAAGGCTACCATCTATTGGAGTAACAAAGATATCGACAACATAGTACCTTCCATAATGACAAGGCTACCATCCATTGGAGTAACAAAGATATTCACAATATACTACCTTCCATAATGACAAGGCTACCATCCATTGGAGTAACGAAAATATCAATAATAGACTACCTTCCAAAATGACAAGGTTACCATCCATTGGAGTATAAAAATTTTGGAGAACAGACTACATTCCATAATGACAAGGCTACCATCCATTGGAGTAACAAAAATCATGACAATAGACTACCTTCCATAATTACTAATCTACCATCCATTGGAGTAACAAAGTTATCGACAACAGACTACCTTCCATAATGACAAGGCTACAATCCATTGGAGTAAGAATAATCGGGAAAACAAACTACATTCCATAATGACAAGGCTACCATCCATTGGAGTAAAAAAAAATCAACAAGAGACTACCTTCCATAATGACAATGCTACCATCCATTGGAGTAACAAAAATATCAACAAGATACTACCGTCCATAATGACAAGGCTACCATCCATTGGAGTAACAAAAATCTCGACAATAGACTACCTTCCATAATGACAAGGCTACCATCAATTGGAGTAACAAAGATATCGACAACATAGTACCTTCCAAAATGACAAGGCTACCATCCATTGGAATAACAAAGATATTCACAATATACTACCTTCCATAATGACAAGGCTACCATCCATTGGAGTAACGAAAATCTCGACAAGAGACTACCTTACATAATGATAAGGCTACCATCCATTGGAATAACAAATATCTCGACAATAGACTACCTTCCATAATGACAAGGCTACCATCCATTGGAGTAACAAAAATCTCGACAACAGACTATCTTCCATAATGACAAGGCTACCATCTATTGGAGTAACAAAGATATCGACAACATAGTAGCTTTCATAATGATAAGGCTACCATCCATTGGAGTAACAAAGATATTGACAACATATTACCTTCCATAATGACAAGGCTAACATCCATTGAAGTAACGAAAATATCGACAACAAACTACCTTCCATAATGATGACTCTACCATTTATTGGAATAACAAATATCTCGACAATAGACTACCTTCGATAATTAAAAGGCTACCATCCAATTGAGTAACAAAAATCTCGACAACAGACTACATTCCATAATGACAAGGTTAGCATCCATTAGAGTAACAAAAATATCGACAATAGACTACCTTCCATAATGACAAGGCTATAATCCAATGGAGTAACAATAATCTCGACAACAGACTACCTTCCATAACGACAAGTCTACCATCCATTGGAGTAACAAAATCTTTACAACAGACTACCTTCAAAAATGACAAGGCTCCCATCCATTGGAGTAACAAAAATCACAACGACAGACTACCTTCCATAATGACAAGGCTACCATCCATTGGGGTAACAAAGATATCGATAACATACTACCTTCCATAATCCCAAGGCTACCTTCCATTGGAGTAACAAAAATCACGACAACAGACTACCTTCCATAATGACAAGGCTACCATCCATTAGATTAACAAAAATCTGGACAACATACTACCTTCCATAATTACAAGGCTACCATCCATTGGAGTAACAAAAATATCAATAATAGACTACCTTTAATAATGACAAGGTTACCATCCATTGGAGTATAAAAATTTTGGAGAACAGACTACCTTCCATAATGACAAGGCTACCATCCATTGGAGTAACAAAAATCTCGACAACAGACTATCTTCCATAATTAATAAGCTACCATCCATTGGAGTAACAAAGTTATCAACAACAGACTACCTTCCATAATGACAAGGCTACAATCCATTGGAGTAACAATAATCGGGAAAACAAACTACCTTCCATAATGACAAGGCTACCATCCAATGGAGTAACAAAAATATCAACAAGAGACTACCTTCCATAATGACAAGGCTACCATCCAATGGAGTAACAAAAATCTCGACAACAGACTACATTCCATAATGACAAGGTTACCATCCATTGGAGTAACAAAAATATCGATAATAGACTACCTTCCATAATGACAAGGGTACCATCTATTCGAGTAACAAAAATCTCGACAATAGACTACCTTCCATAATGACAAGTCTACCATCCATTGGAATAAAAAAACTTTAGACAACACACTACCTTCCATAACGACAAGGCTACAATCCAATGGAGTAACAAAAATCTCGACAACAGACTACCTTCCATAACGACAAGTCTACCATCCATTGGAGTAACAAAGTCTGAACAACAGACTACCTTCGAAAATGACAAGGCTCCCATCCATTGGAGTAACAAAAATCACAATGACAAACTACCTTCCATAATGACAAGGCTACCATCCATTGGAGTAACAAAAATCACGACTATAGACTACCTACCATAATGACAAGGCTACACTCCATTGGAATAACAAAAATATCGACAACAGACTACCTTCCATAATGACAAGGCTACCATCCATTAGAGTAACAAAAATCTAGACAACAAACTACCTTCCATAATTACAAGGCTACCATCCATTGGAGTAACAAAAATATCAATAATAGACTACCTTCAATAATAACAAGGTTACCATTCATTGGAGTATAAAAATTTTGGACAACAGACTACCTTCCATAATGACAAGGCTACCATCCATTGGAGTAACAAAAATCACGACAAAAGACTATCTTCCACAATTACTAAGCTACCATCCATTGGAGTAACTAAGTTATCGACAACAGACTACCTTCCATAATGACAAGGCTACAATCCATTGGAGTAACCATAATCGGGAAAAAAAACTACCTTCCATAATGACAAGGCTACCATCCATTGGAGTAACAAAAATATCAACAAGAGACTACCTTCCATAATGACAAGGCTATCATCCATTGGAGTAACAAAAATCTCGACAACAGACTACCTTCCATAATGACAAGGCTACCATCTATTGGAGTAACAAAGATATCGACAACATACTACCTTCCATAATGCCAAGGCTACCTTCCATTGGAGTAACAAAAATCACGACAACAGACTACCTTCCATAATAACAAGGCTACCATCCATTAGATTAACAAAAATCTGGACAACAGACTACCTTCCATAATTACAAGGCTACCATCCATTGGTGTAACAAAAATATCAATAATACACTACCTTTAATAATGACAAGGTTACCATCCATTGGAGTATAAACATTTTGGACAACAGACTACCTTCCATAATGACAAGCCTACCATCCATTGGAGTAACAAAAATCTCAACAATAGACTACCTTCCATAATGACAAGGCTACCATCCATTGGAGTAACAAAAATCTCGACAACAGACTATCTTCCATAATTATTAAGCTACCATCCATTGGAGTAACAAAGTTATTGACAACAGACTACCTTCCAAAATGACAAGGCTACAATCCATTGGAGTAACAATAATCGGGAAAACAAACTACCTTCCATAATGACAAGGCTACAATCCAATGGAGTAACAAAAATATCAACAAGAGACTACCTTCCATAATGATAAGGCTACCATCCAATGGAGTAACAAAAATCTTGACAACACACTACATTCCATAATGACAAGGTTACCATCCATTGGAATAACAAAAATATCGATAATAGACTACCTTCCATAATGACAATGGTACCATCCATTGGAGTAACAAAAATCTCGACAATAGACTACCTTCCATAATGACAAGTCTACCATCCATTGGAATAACAAAAATTTAGACAACACACTACCTTCCATAATGACAAGGCTACAATCCAATGGAGTAACAAAAATCTCGACAACACACTACCTTCCATAACGACAAGTCTACCATCCATTGGAGTAAAAAAGTCTGAACAACAGACTACCTTCGAAAATGACAAGGCTCCCATCCATTGGAGTAACAAAAATCACAACGACAGACTACCTTCCATAATGACAAGGCTACCATCCATTGGAGTAACAAAGATATCGATAACATACTACCTTCCATAATGCCAAGGCTACCTTCCATTGGAGTAACAAAAATAATGACTATAGACTACCTACCATAATGACAAGGCTACCATCCATTGGAATAACAAAAATCTCGACAACAGACTACCTTCCATAATGACAAGGCTACCATCCATTAGAGTAACAAAAATCTGGACAACAAACTACCTTCCATAATTACAAGGCTACCATCCATTGGAGTAACAAAAATATCAATAATAGACTACCTTCAATAATAACAAGGTTACCATGCATTGGAGTATAAAAATTTTGGACAACAGACTACCTTCCATAATGACAAGGCTACCATCCATTGGAGTAACAAAAATCTCGACAACAGACTATCTTCCATAATTACTAAGCTACCATCCATTGTAGTAACTAAGTTATCGACAACAGACTACCTTCCATAATGACAAGGCTACAATCCATTGGAGTACTAATAACCGGGAAAACAAACTACCTTCCATAATAACAAGGCTACCATCCATTGGAGTAACAAAAATATCAACAAGAGACTACCTTCCATAATGACAAGTCTATCATCAATTAGAGTAACAAAAATCTCGACAACAGACTACCTTCCATAATGACAAGGCTACCATCTATTGGAGTAACAAAGATATCGACAACATAGTAACGTCCATAATGACAAGGATACCATCCATTGGAGTAACAATGATATTGACAATATACTACCTTCCATAATGACAAGGCTATCTTTAATTGGACTAACAAAAATCTCGACAACAGACTACCTTCCATAATGATAACGCTACCATCCATTGGAATAACAAATATCTTGACAATATACTACCTTCCATAATGACAAGGCTACCATCCATTGGAGTAACGAAAATCTCGACAACAGACTACCTTCCATAATGACAAGGCTACCATCTGTTGGAGTAACAAAGATATCGAAAACATAGTACCTTCAATAATGACAAGGCTACCATCTGTTGGAGTAACAAAGATATTGAGAACTACCTTCAATAATGACAAGGCTACCATATGTTGGAGTAACAAAGATATCGACAACATAGTACCTTCAATAATGACAAGGCTACCATCTGTTGGAGTAACAAAGGTATCGACAACATACTACCTTCCATAATGACAAGGCTACCATCCATTGAAGTAACGAAAATCTCGACAACATACTACCTTCTATAATGATAACGCTACCATCCATTGGAATAACAAATATCTCGACAATAGACTTCCTTCCATAATGACAAGGTTACCATCCAATGGAGTAACAAAAATCTCGACAATAGACTACCTTCCATAATGACAAGGTTACCATCCATTGTAGTAACAAAAATATCGACAATAGACTACCTTCCATAATGACAAGGGTACCATCCATTGGAGTAACAAAAATCTCGACAACAGACTACCTTCCATAATGACAAGTCTACCATCCATTGGAATAAAAAAATCTCGACAACACACTACCTTCCATAATTACAAGGCTACAATCCAATGGAGTAACAAAAATCTCGACAACAGACTACCTTCCATAACGACAAGTCTACCATCCATTGGAGTAACAAAAATATGAACAACAGACTACCTTCGATAATGACAAGGCTACCATCCATTGGAGTAAAAAAAATCGGGACAACAAACTACCTTCCATAATGACAAGGTTACCATCCATTGGAGTAACAAAAATATCAACATGACACTACCTTCCATAATGACAAGGATACCATCCATTAGAGTAACAAAAATCTCGACAAAATACTACCTTCCATATTGACAAGTCTACAATCCATTAGAGTAACATAAATCCCAACGACAGACTACCTTCCATAATGACAAGACTACCATCCATTAGAGTAACAAAAATCGGGACAACAGACTACCTTCCATAATGACAAGGATACCATCCATTGAAGTAACAAAAATATCAACAAGAGACTACCTTCCATAATGACAAGGCTACCATCCATTGGAGTAACAAAACACTCGACAATAGACTACCTTCCATAATGACAAGGCTACCATCCATTGGTGTAACAAAGATATCGACAACATACTACCTTCCATAATGCCAAGGCTACCTTCCATTGGAGTAACAAAAATCACGACTATAGACTACCTTCCATAATGACAAGGCTACCATCCATTAGAATAACAAAAATCTCGACAACAGACTACCTTCCATAATGACTACGCTACCATCCAATGGAGTAACAAAAATCTCGACAACAGACTACCTTCCATAATGACAAGGCTACCATCCATTAGGGTAACAAAAATCTGGACAACACACTACCTTCCATAATTACAAGGCTACCATCCATTGGAGTAACAAAAATATCAATAATAGACTACCTTTAATAATGACAAGGTTACCATCCATTGGAGTATAAAAATTTTGGACAACAAACTACCTTCCATAATGACAAGGCTACCATCCATTGGAGTAACAAAAATCTCCACAACAGACTATCTTCCGTAATTACTAAGAACCATCCATTGGAGTAACAAAGTTATCGCCAACAAACTACCTTCCATAATGACAAGGCTACAATCCATTGGAGTAACAATAATCGGGAAAACAAACTACCTTCCATAATGACAAGGCTACCATCCATTGGAGTAACAAAAATATCAACAAGAGACTACCTTCCATAATGACAAGGCAATCAATTGGAGTAACAAAAATCTCGACAACAGACTACCTTCCATAATGACAAGGCTACCATCTATTGGAGTAACAAAGATATCGACAACATAGTAACGTCCATAATGACAAGGCTACCATCCATTGGAGTAACAAAGATATTGACAATATACTACTTTCCATAATGACAAGGCTACCTTCCATTGGAGTAACGAAAATCTCGACAACAGACTACCTTCCATAATGATAACGCTAGCACCCATTGGAATCACAAATATCTCGACAATATACTACCTTCCATAATGACAAGGTTACCATCCATTTGAGTAACAAAAATATCGACAATAGACTACCTTCCATAATGACAAGGGTACCATCCATTGGAGAAACAAAAATCTCGACAACAGACTACCTTCCATAATGACAAGTCTACCATCCATTGGAATAAAAAAAATCTCGACAACACACTAACTTCCATAATGACAAGGCTACAATCTAATTGAGTAACAAAATTCTCGACAACAGACTACCTTCCATAAAGACAAGTCTACCATCCATTGGAGTAACAAAAATATGAACAACAGACTACCTTCGATAATGACAAGGCTACCATCCATTGGAGTAACAAAAATCAGGACAACAAACTACCTTCCATAATGACAAGGTTACCATCCATTGGAGTAACAAAAATATCAACAAGAGACTACCTTCCATAATGACAAGGATAACATCCATTGGAGTAACAAAATTCTCGACAAAATACTACCTTCCATATTGACAAGTCTACAATCCATTGGAGTAACAGAAATTACAACGACAGACTACCTTCCATAATGACAAGACTACCATCCATTAGAGTAACAAAAATCGGGACAACAGACTACCTTCCATAATTACTAAGCTACCATCCATTGGAGTAACAAAGTTATCGACAACAGACTACCTTCAATAATGACAAGGTTACCATCCATTGGAGTATAAAAATTTTGGACAACAAACTACCTTCCATAAAGACAAGGCTACCATCCATTGGAGTAACAAAAATCTCCACAACAGACTATCTTCCATAATTACTAAGCTACCATCCATTGGAGTAACAAAGTTATCGACAACAAACTACCTTCCATAATGACAAGGCTACAATCCATTGGAGTATCAATAATCGGGAAAACAAACTACCTTCCATAATAACAAGGTTACCATCCATTGGAGTAACAAAAATATCAACAAGAGACTACCTTCCATAATGACAAGGCTACCATCCATTGGAGTAATAAAAATATCAATAAGAGACTACCTTCCTTAATGACAAGGCTATCATCCATTGGAGTAACAAAAATCTCGACAACAGACTACCTTCCATAATGACAAGGCTACCATCTATTGGACTAACAAAGATATCGACAACATAGTAACGTCCATAATGAGAAGGCTACCATCCATTGGAGTAACAAAGATATTGACAATATACTACCTTCCATAATGACAAGGCTACCTTCCATTGGAGTAACGAAAATATCGACAACAGACTACCTTCCATAATGATAACGCTATCTTCCATTGGAATAACAAATATCTCGACAATATACTACCTTCCATAATGACAAGGCTACCATCCATTGGAGTAACAAAAATCTCGACAACAGATTACCTTCCATAATGACAAGGCTACCATCTATTGGAGTAACAAAGATATTGACAACATAGTACCTTCCATAATGACAAAGCTACCATCCGTTGGAGTAACAAAGATATTGACAACATACTACCTTCCATAATGACAAGGCTACCATCCATTGGAGTAACGAAAATCTCTACAACAGATTACCTTCCATAATGATAACGCTACCATCCATTGGAATAACAAATATTTTGACAATAGACTACCTTCCATAATGACAAGGTTACCATCCATTGGAGTAACAAAAATATCGACAATAGACTACCTTCCATAATGACAAGGGTAACATCCATTGGAGTAACAAAAATATCGACGACAAACTACCTTCCATAATGACAAGTCTACCATCCATTGGAATAAAAAAATTCTCGACAACACACTACCTTCCATAATGACAAGGCTACCATCCATTGAAGTAACAAAAATCGGGACAAAAAAACTACCTTCCATAATGACAAGGTTACCATCCATTGGTGTAACAAAAATATCAACAAGAGACTACCTTCCATAATGACAAGGTTAAAATCCATTGGAGTAACAAAAATCTCGAAAAAATACGACCTTCCATATTGACAAGTCTATCATCAATTGGAGTAACAGAAATCACAACTACAGACTACCTTCCATAATGACAAGACTACCATCCATTAGAGTAACAAAAATCGGGACAACAGACTACCTTCCATAATTACTAAGCTACCATCCATTGGAGTAACAAAGTTATCGACAACAGACTACCTTCCATAATGACAAGGCTACAATCCATTGGATTAACAATAATCGGGAAAACAAACTACCTTCCATAATGACAAGGCTACCATCCATTGGAGTAACAAAAATATCAACAAGAGACTACCTTCCATAATGACAAGGCTACCATCCATTGGAGTAACAAAAATATCAATAAGAGACTACCTTCCTTAATGACAAGGCTATCATCCATTGGAGTAACAAAAATCTCGACAACAAACTACCTTCCATAATGACAAGGCTACCATCTATTGGAGTAACAAAGATATCGACAACATAGTAACGTCCATAATGACAAGGCTACCATCCATTGGAGTAACAAAAATCTCGACAACAGGCTACCTTCCATAATGATAACACTACCATCCATTGGAATAACAAATATCTCGACAATATACTACCTTCCATAATGACAAGGTTACCATCCATTGGATTAACATAAATATCGATAATAGACTACCTTCCATAATGACAATGGTACCATCCATTGGAGTAACAAAAATCTCGACAATAGACTACCTTCCATAATGACAAGTCTACCATCCATTGGAATAACAAAAATTTAGACAACACACTACCTTCCATAATGACAAGGCTACAATCCAATGGAGTAACAAAAATCTCGACAACAAACTACCTTCCATAACGACAAGTGTACCATCCATTGGAGTAACAAAGTCTGAACAACAAACTACCTTCGAAAATGACAAGGCTCCCATCCATTGGAGTAACAAAAATCACAACGACAGAGTACCTTCCATAATGACAAGGCTACCATCCATTGGAGTAACAAAGATATGGATAACATACTACCTTCCATAATGCCAAGGCTACCTTCCATTGGAGTAACAAAAATAATGACTATAGACTACCTACCATAATGACAAGGCTACCATCCATTGGAATAACAAAAATCTTAACAACAGACTACCTTCCATAATGACAAGGCTACCATCCATTAGATTAACAAAAATCTGGACAACAAACTACCTTCCATAATTACAAGGCTACCATCCATTGGAGTAACAAAAATATCAATAATAGACTACCTTCAATAATAACAAGGTTACCATGCATTGGAGTATAAAAATTTTGGACAACAGACTACCTTCCATAATGACAAGGGTACCATCCATTGGAGTAACAAAAATCTCGACAACAGACTACCTTCCATAATGACAAGTCTACCATCCATTGGAATAAAAAAATCTCGACAACACACTACCTTACATAATGACAAGGCTACAATCCAATGGAGTAACAAAAATCTCGACAACAGACTACCTTCCATAACGACAAGGCTACCTTCCATTAGAGTAACAAAAATCACGACTATAGACTACCTTCCATAATGACAAGGCTACCATCTGTTGGAGTAACAAAGATATTGAGAACTACCTTCAATAATGACAAGGCTACCATCTGTTGGAGTAACAAAGATATCGACAACATAGTACCTTCAATAATGACAAGGCTACCATCTGTTGGAGTAACAAACGTATCGACAACATACTACCTTCCATAATGACAAGGCTACCATCAATTGGAGTAACGAAAATCTCGACAACATACTACCTTCTATAATGATAACGCTACCATCCATTGGAATAACAAATATCTCGACAATAGACTTCCTTCCATAATGACAAGGTTACCATCCAATGGAGTAACAAAAATCTCGACAACATAAATCCACAATAGACTACCTTCCATAATGACAAGGTTACCATCCATTGTAGTAACAAAAATATCGACAATAGACTACCTTCCATAATGACAAGGGTACCATCCATTGGAGTAACAAAAATCTCGACAACAGACTACCTTCCATAATGACAAGTCTACCATCCATTGGAATAAAAAAATCTCGACAACACACTACCTTCCATAATGACAAGGCTACAATCCAATGGAGTAACAAAAATCTCGACAACATACTACCTTCCATAACGACAAGTCTACCATCCATTGGAGTAACAAAAATATGAACAACAGACTACCTTCGATAATGACAAGGCTACCATCCATTGGAGTAACAAAAATCGGGACAACAAACTACCTTCCATAATGACAAGGTTACCATCCATTGGAGTAACAAAAATATCAACATGACACTACCTTCCATAATGACAAGGATACCATCCATTAGAGTAACAAAAATCTCGACAAAATACTACCTTCCATATTGACAAGTCTACAATCCATTAGAGTAACATAAATCCCAACGACAGACTACCTTCCATAATGACAAGACTACCATCCATTAGAGTAACAAAAATCGGGACAACAGACTACCTTCCATAATGACAAGGATACCATCCATTGGAGTAACAAAAATATCAACAAGAGACTACCTTCCATAATGACAAGGCTACCATCCATTGGAGTAACAAAACACTCAACAATAGACTACCTTCCATAATGACAAGGCTACCATCCATTGGTGTAACAAAGATATCGACAACATACTACCTTCCATAATGCAAAGGCTACCTTCCATTGGAGTAACAAAAATCACGACTATAGACTACCTTCCATAATGACAAGGCTACCATCCATTAGAATAACAAAAATCTCGACAACAGACTACCTTCCATAATGACTACGCTACCATCCAATGGAGTAACAAAAATCTCGACAACAGACTACCTTCCATAATGACAAGGCTACCATCCATTAGGGTAACAAAAATCTGGACAACACACTACCTTCCATAATTACAAGGCTACCATCCATTGGAGTAACAAAAATATAAATAATAGACTACCTTCAATAATGGCAAGGTTACCATCCATTGGAGTAGAAAAATTTTGGACAACAAACTACCTTCCATAATGACAAGGCTACCATCCATTGGAGTAACAAAAATCTCCACAACAGACTATCTTCCATAATTACTAAGCTACCATCCATTGGAGTAACAAAGTTATCGCCAACAAACTACCTTCCATAATGACAAGGCTACAATCCATTGGAGTAACAATAATCGGGAAAACAAACTACCTTCCATAATGACAAGGCTACAACCCATTGGAGTAACAAAAATATCAACAAGAGACTACCTTCCATAATGACAAGGCAATCCATTGGAGTAACAAAAATCTCGACAACAGACTACCTTCCATAATGACAAGGCTACCATCTATTGGAGTAACAAAGATATCGACAACATAGTAACATCCATAATGACAAGGCTACCATCCATTGGAGTAACAAAGATATTGACAATATACTACTTTCCATAATGACAAGGCTACCTTCCATTGGAGTAACGAAAATCTCGACAACAGACTACCTTCCTTAATGATAACGCTAGCACCCATTGGAATCACAAATATCTCGACAATATACTACCTTCCATAATGAAAAGGTTACCATCCATTTGAGTAACAAAAATATCGACAATAGACTACCTTCCATAATGACAAGGGTACCATCCATTGGAGTAACAAAAATCTCGACAACATACTACCTTCCATAATGACAAGTCTACCATCCTTTGGAATAAAAAAAATCCCGACAACACACTAACTTCCATAATGACAAGGCTACAATCTAATGCAGTAACAAAATTTTCGACAACAGACTACCTTCCATAAAGACAAGTCTACCATCCATTGGAGTAACAAAAATATGAACAACAGACTACCTTCGATAATGACAAGGCTACCATCCATTGGAGTAACAAAAATCAGGACAACAAACTACCTTCCATAATGACAAGGTTACCATCCATTGGAGTAACAAAAATATCAACAAGAGACTACCTTCCATAATGACAAGGATAACATCCATTGGAGTAAAAAAAATCTCGACAAAATACTACCTTCCATATTGACAAGTCTACAATCCATTGGAGTAACAGAAATCACAACGACAGACTACCTTCCATAATGACAAGACTACCATCCATTAGAGTTACAAAAATCGGGACAATAGACTACCTTCCATAATTACTAAGCTACCATCCATTGGAGTAACAAAGTTATCGACAACAGACTACCTTCAATAATGACAAGGTTACCATACATTGGAGTATAAAAATTTTGGACAACAAACTACCTTCCATAATGACAAGGCTACCATCCATTGGAGTAACAAAAATCTCCACAACAGACTATCTTCCATAATTACTAAGCTACCATCCATTGGAGTAACAAAGTTATCGACAACAAACTACCTTCCATAATGACAAGGCTACAATCCATTGGAGTAACAATAATCGGGAAAACAAACTACCTTCCATAATGACAAGGTTACCATCCATTGGAGTAACAAAAATATCAACAAGAGACTACCTTCCATAATGACAAGGCTACCATCCATTGGAGTAAGAAAAATATCAATAAGAGACTACCTTCCTTAATGACAAGGCTATCATCCATTGGAGTAACAAAAATCTCGACAACAGACTACCTTCCATAATGACAAGGCTACCATCTATTGGAGTAACAAAGATATCGACAACATAGTAACGTCCATAATGAGAAGGCTACCATCCATTGGAGTAACAAAGATATTGACAATATACTACCTTCCATAATGACAAGGCTACCTTCCATTGGAGTAACGAAAATATCGACAACAGACTACCTTCCATAATGATAACGCTACCATCCATTGGAATAACAAATATCTCGACAACAGACTACCTTCCATAATGACAAGGCTACCATCTATTGGAGTAACAAAGATATTGACAACATAGTACCTTCCATAATGACAAGGCTACCATCCGTTGGAGTAACAAAATCTCGACAACAGATTACCTTCCATAATGATAACGCTACCATCCATTGGAATAACAAATATCTCGACAATAGACTACCTTCAATAATGACAAGGCTACCATCCAATGGAGTAACAAAAATCTCGACAATAGACTACCTTCCATAATGACAAGGTTACCATCCATTGGAGTAACAAAAATATCGAAAATAGACTACCTTCCATAATTACAAGGGTACCATCCATTGGAGTAACAAAAATATCGACGACAGACTACCTTCCATAATGACAAGTCTACCATCCATTGGAATAAAAAAAATCTCGACAACACACTACCATCCATAATGACAACGCTACCATCCATTGGAGTAACAAAAATCGGGACAACAAACTACCTTCCATAATGACAAGGTTAAAATCCATTGGAGTAACAAAAATCTCGACAAAATACAACCTTCCATATTGACAAGTCTACAATCCATTAGAGTAACAGAAATCACAACTACAGACTACCTTCTGTAATGACAAGACTACCATCCATTAGAGTAACAAAAATCGGGACAACAGACTACCTTCCATAATTACTAAGCTACCATCCATTGGAGTAACAAAGTTATCGACAACAGACTACCTTCCATAATGACAAGGCTACAATCCATTGGATTAACAATAATCGGGAAAACAAACTACCTTCCATAATGACAAGGCTACCATCCATTGGAGTAACAAAAATATCAACAAGAGACTACCTTCTATAATGACAAGGCTACCATCCATTGGAGTAACAAAAATATCAATAAGAGACTACCTTCCTTAATGACAAGGCTATCATCCATTGGAGTAACAAAAATCTCGACAACAGACTACCTTCCATAATGACAAGGCTACCATCTATTGGAGTAACAAAGATATCGACAACATAGTAACGTCCATAATGACAAGGCTACCATCCATTGGAGTAACGAAAATCTCGACAACAGGCTACCTTCCATAATGATAACGCTACCATCCATTGGAATAACAAATATCTCGACAATATACTACCTTCCATAATGACAAGGCTACCATCCATTGGAGTAACAAAAATCTCGACAACAGACTACCTTCCATAATGACAAGGCTACCATCTATTAGAGTAACAAAGATATCGACAACATAGTACCTTCCATAATCACAAGGCTACCATTCGTTGGAGTAACAAAGATATTGACAACATACTACCTTCCATAATGACAAGGCTACCATCCATTGGAGTAACAAAAATCTCAACAACAGACTACCTTCCATAATGATAAGGCTACCATCTATTGGAGTAACAAAGATATTGACAACATAGTACCTTCCATAATGACAAGGCTACCATCCGTTGGAGTAACAAAGATATTGACAACATACTACCTTCCATAATGACAAGGCTACCATCCATTGGAGTAACGAAAATCTCGACAACAGACTACCTTCCATAATGATAACGCTACCATCCATTGGAATAACAAATATCTCGACAATAGACTACCTTCAATAATGACAAGGCTACCATCCAATGGAGTAACAAAAATCTCGACAATAGACTACCTTCCATAATGACAAGGTTACCATCCATTGGAGTAACAAAAATATCGACAATAGACTACCTTCCATAATGACAAGGGTACCATCCATTGGAGTAACAAAAATATCGACGACAGACTACCTTCCATAATGACAAGTCTACCATCCATTGGAATAAAAAAAATCTCGACAACACACTACCTTCCATAATGACAACGCTACCATCCATTGGAGTAACAAAAATCGGGACAACAAACTACCTTCCATAATGAAAAGGTTAAAATCCATTGGAGTAACAAAAATCTCGACAAAATACGACCTTCCATATTGACAAGTCTACAATCCATTAGAGTAACATAAATCACAATTATAGACTACCTTCCATAATGACAAGACTACCATCCATTAGAGTAACAAAAATCGGGACAACAGACTACCTTCCATAATTACTAAGCTACAATCCATTGGAGTAACAAAGTTATCGACAACAGACTACCTTCCATAATGACAAGGCTACAATCCATTGGATTAACAATAATCGGGAAAACAAACTACCTTCCATAATGACAAGGCTACCATCCATTGGAGTAACAAAAATATCAACAAGAGACTACCTTCCATAATGACAAGGCTACCATCCATTGGAGTAACAAAAATATCAATAAGAGACTACCTTCCTTAATGACAAGGCTATCATCCATTAGAGTAACAAAAATCTCGACAACAGACTACCTTCCATAATGACAAGGCTACCATCTATTGGAGTAACAAAGATATCGACAACATAGTAACGTCCATAATGACAAGGCTACCATCCATTGGAGTAACGAAAATCTCGACAACAGGCTACCTTCCATAATGATAACGCTACCATCCATTGGAATAACAAATATCTCGAGAATATACTACCTTCCATAATGACAAGGCTACCATCCATTGGAGTAACAAAAATCTCGACAACAGACTACCTTCCATAATGACAAGGCTACCATCTATTGAAGTAACAAAGATATCGACAACATAGTACCTTCCATAATGACAAGGCTACCATCCGTTGGAGTAACAAAGATATTGACAACATACTACCTTCCATAATGACAAGGCTACCGTCCATTGGAGTAACGAAAATCTCGACAATGGATTACCTTCCATAATGATAACGCTACCATCCATTGGAATAACAAATATCTCGACAATAGACTACCTTCAATAATGACAAGGCTACCATCCAATGGAATAACAAAAATCTCGACAATAGACTACCTTCCATAATGACAAGGTTACCATCCATTGGAGTAACAAAAATATCGACAATAGACTACCTTCCATAATGACAAGGGTACCATCCATTGGAGTAACAAAAATATCGACGACAGACTACCTTCCATAATGACAAGTCTACCATCCATTGGAATAAAAAAAATCTCGACAACACACTACCATCCATAATGACAAGGCTACCATCCATTGGAGTAACAAAAATCGGGACAACAAACTACCTTCCATAATGACAAGGTTACCATCCATTGGAGTAACAAAAATATCAACAAGAGACTACCTTCCATAATGACAAGGTTAAAATCCATTGGAGTAACAAAAATCTCGAAAAAATACGATCTTCCATATTGACAAGTCTACAATCCATTAGAGTAACAGAAATCACAACTACAGACTACCTTCCATAATGACAAGACTACCATCCATTAGAGTAACAAAAATCGGGACAACAGACTACCTTCAATAATTACTAAGCTACCATCCATTGGAGTATCAAAGTTATCGACAATAGACTACCTTCCATAATGACAAGGCTACAATCCATTGGATTAACAATAATCGGGAAAACAAACTACCTTCCATAATGACAAGGCTACCATCCATTGGAGTAACAAAAATATCAACAAGAGACTACCTTCCATAATGACAAGGCTACCATCCATTGGAGTAACAAAAATATCAATAAGAGACTACCTTCCTTAATGACAAGGCTATCATCCATTGGAGTAACAAAAATCTCGACAACAGACTACCTTCCATAATGACAAGGCTACCATCTATTGGAGTAACAAAGATATCGACAACATAGTAACGTCCATAATGACAAGGCTACCATCCATTGGAGTAACGAAAATCTCGACAACAGGCTACCTTCCATAATGATAACGCTACCATCCATTGGAATAACAAATATCTCGATAATATACTACCTTCCATAATGACAAGGCTACCATCCATTGGAGTAACAAAAATCTCGACAACAGACTACCTTCCATAATGACAAGGCTACTATCTATTGGAGTAACAAAGATATCGACAACATAGTACCTTCCATAATCACAAGGCTACCATTCGTTGGAGTAACAAAGATATTGACAACATATTACCTTCCATAATGACAAGGCTACCATCCATTGGAGTAACAAAAATCTCGACAACAAATTACCTTCCATAATGATAACGCTACCATCCATTGGAATAACAAATATCTCGAAAATAGACTAACTTCAATAATGACAAGGCTACCATCCAATGGAGTAACAAAAATCTCTATAATAGACTACCTTCCATAATGACAAGGTTACCATCCATTGGAGTAACAAAAATATCGACAATAGACTACCTTCCATAATGACAAGGGTACCATCCATTGGAGTAACAAAAATCTCGACAACAGACTACCTTCCATCATGACAAGTCTACCATCCATTGGAATAAAAAAATCTCGACAACACACTACCTTCCATAATGACAAGGCTACAATCGAATGGAGTAACAAAAATATCGACAACAGACTACCTTCCATAAGGACAAGTCTACCATCCTTTGGGGTAACAAAAATATGAACAACAGACTACCTTCGACAATGACAAGGCTACCATCCATTGGAGTAACAAAAATCGGGACAACAAACTACCTTACATAATGAAAAGCATAACATCCATTGGAGTAACAAAAATCTCGACAAAATACTACCTTCCATATTGACAAGTCTACAATCCATTGGAGTAACAGAAATCAAAATGACATACTACCTTCCATAATGACAAGACTACCATCCTTTAGAGTAACAAAAACCGGGACAACAGACTACCTTCCATAATGACAAGGATACCATCCATTGGAGTAACAAAAATATCAACAAGAGACTACCTTCCATAATGACAAGGCTACCATCTATTGGAGTAACAAAAAACTCGACAACAGACTACCTTCCATAATGACAAGGCTACCATCCATTGGAGGAACAAAGATATCGATAACATACTACCTTCCCTAATGCCAAGGCTACCTTCCATTGGAGTAACAAAAATCACGACTATAGATTACCTTCCATAATGACAAGGCTACCATCCATTAGAATAACAAAAATCTCGACAACAGACTACCTTCCATAATGACAACGCTACCATCCAATGGAGTAACAAAAATCTCGACAACAGACTACCTTCCATAATGTCAAGGCTACCATCCATTAGAGTAACAAAAATATGGACAACATACTACCTTCCATAATTACAAGGCTACCATCCATTGGAGTAATAAAAATATCAACAATAGACTACCTTCCATAATGACAAGGTTACCATCCATTGGAGTATAAAAATTTTGGACAACAGACTACCTTCCATAATAACAAGTCTACCATCCATTGGAATAAAAAAATCTCGACAACACACTACCTTCCATAATGACAAGGCTACAATCCAATGGAGTAACAAAAATCTCGACAACAGACTACCTTCCATAACGACAAGTCTACCATCCATTGGAGTAACAAAAATCGGGACAACAAACTACCTTCCATAATGACAAGGTTACCATCCATTGGAGTAACAAAAATATCAACATGACACTACCTTCCATAATGACAAGGATACCATCCATTAGAGTAACAAAAATCTCGACAAAATACTACCTTCCATATTGACAAGTCTATAATCCATTAGAGTAACATAAATCCCAACGACAGACTACCTTCCATAATGACAAGACTACCATCCATTAGAGTAACAAAAATCGGGACAACGGACTACCTTTCATAATGACAAGGATACCATCCATTGGAGTAACAAAAATATCAACAAGAGACTACCTTCCAGAATGACAAGGCTACCATCCATTGGAGTAACAAAACACTCGACAATAGACTACCTTCCATAATGACAAGGCTACCATCCATTGGTGTAACAAAGATATCAACAACATACTACCTTCCATAATGCCAAGGCTACCTTCCATTGGAGTAACAAAAATCACGACTATAGACTACCTTCCATAATGACAAGGCTACCATCCATTAGAATAACAAAAATCTCGACAACAGACTACCATCCATAATGACTATGCTACCATCCAATGGAGTAACAAAAATCTCGACAACAGACTACCTTCCATAATGACAAGGCTACCATCCATTAGAGTAACAAAAATCTGGACAACACACTACCTTCCATAATTACAAGGCTACCATCCATTGGAGTAACAAAAATATCAATAATATACTACCTTCAAGAATGACAAGGTTACCATCCATTAGAGTATAAAAATTTTGGACAACAAACTACCTTCCATAATGACAAGGCTACCATCCATTGGAGTAACAAAAATCTCCACAATAGACTATCTTCCATAATTACTAAGCTACAATCCATTGGAGTAACAATAATCGGGAAAACAAACTACCTTCCATAATGACAAGGCTACCATCCATTGGAGTAACAAAAATATCAACAAGAGACTACCTTCCATAATGACAAGGCAATCCATTGGAGTATCAAAAATCTCGACAACAGACTACCTTCCATAATGACAAGGGTACCATCTATTGGAGTAACAAAGATATCGACAACATAGTAACGTCCATAATGACAAGGCTACCATCAATTGGAGTAACAAAGATATTGACAATATACTACTTTCCATAATGACAAGGCTACCTTCCATTGGAGTAACGAAAATCTCGACAACAGACTACCTTCCATAATGATAACGCTAGCACCCATTGGAATCACAAATATCTCAACAATATACTACCTTCAATAATGACAAGGTTACCATCCATTTGAGTAACAAAAAAATCGACAATAGACTACCTTCCATAATGACAAGGGTACCATCCATTGGAGTAACAAAAATCTCGACAATAGACTACCTTTCATAATGACAAGTCTACCATCCATTGGAATAAAAAAAATCTCGACAACACACTAACTTCCATAATGACAAGGCTACAATCTAATGCAGTAACAAAATTCTCGACAACAGACTACCTTCCATAAAGACAAGTCTACCATCCATTGGAGTAACAAAAATATGAACAATAGACTACCTTCGATAATGACAAGGCTACCATCCATTGGAGTAACAAAAATCGGGACAACAAACTACCTTCCATAATGACAAGGTTACCATCCATTGGAGTAACAAAAATATCAACAAGAGACTACCTTCCATAATGACAAGGATAACATCCATTGGAGTAACAAAAATCTCGACAAAATACTACCTTGCATATTGACAAGTCTACAATCCATTGGAGTAACAGAAATCACAACGACAGACTACCTTCCATAATGACAAGACTACCATCCATTAGAGTAAAAAAAATCGGGACAACAGACTACCTTCCATAATTACTAAGCTACCATCCATTGGAGTAAGAAAGTTATCGACAACAGACTACCTTCAATAATGAGAAGGTTACCATCCATTGGAGTATAAAAATTTTGGACAACAAACTACCTTCCATAATGACAAGGCTACCATCCATTGGAGTAACAAAAATCTCCACAACAGACTATCTTCCATAATTACTAAGCTACCATCCATTGGAGTAACAAAGTTATCGACAACAAACTACCTTCCATAATGACAAGGCTACAATCCATTGGAGTAACAATAATCGGGAAAACAAACTACCTTCCATAATGACAAGGCTACCATCCATTGGAGTAACAAAAATATCAACAAGAGACTACCTTCCATAATGACAAGGCAATCCATTGGAGTAACAAAAATCTCGACAACAGACTACCTTCCATAATTACAAGGGTACCATCTATTGGAGTAACAAAGATATCGACAACATAGTAACGTCCATAATGACAAGGCTACCATCCATTGGAGTAACAAAGATATTGACAATATACTACTTTCCATAATGACAAGGCTACCTTCCATTGGAGTAACGAAAATCTCGACAACAGACTACCTTCCATAATGATAACGCTAGCACCCATTGGAATCACAAATATCTCGACAATATACTACCTTCAATAATGACAAGGTTACAATCCATTTGAGTAACAAAAAAATCGACAATACACTACCTTCCATAATGACAAGGGTACCATCCATTGGAGTAACAAAAATCTCGACAACAGACTACCTTCCATAATGACAAGTCTACCATCCATTGGAATAAGAAAAATTTCGACAACACACTAACTTCCATAATGACAAGGCTACAATCTAATGCAGTAAAAAAATTCTCGACAACAGACTACCTTCCATAAAGACAAGTCTACCATCCATTGGAGTAACAAAAATATGAACAATAGACTACCTTCGATAATGACAAGGCTACCATCCATTGGAGTAACAAAAATCGGGACAACAAACTACCTTCCATAATGACAAGGTTACCATCCATTGGAGTAACAAAAATATCAACAAGAGACTACCTTCCATAATGACAAGGATAACATCCATTGGAGTAACAAAAATCTCGACAAAACTACCTTCCATATTGACAAGTCTACAATCGGGACAAAACTACCTTCCATATTGACAACAAACTACCTTCCATATTGACAAGTCTACAATCCATTGGAGTAACAGAAATCACAACGACAGACTACCTTCCATAATGACAAGACTACCATCCATTAGAGTAACAAAAATCGGGACAACAGACTACCTTCCATAATTACTAAGCTACCATCCATTGGAGTAACAAAGTTATCGACAACAGACTACCTTCAATAATGACAAGGTTACCATCCATTGGAGTATAAAAATTTTGGACAACAAACTGCCTTCCATAATGACAAGGCTACCATCCATTGGAGTAACAAAAATCTCCATAAAAGACTATCTTCCATAATTACTAAGCTACCATCCATTGGAGTAACAAAGTTATCGACAACAAACTACCTTCCATAATGACAAGGCTACAATCCATTGGAGTAACAATAATCGGGAAAACAAACTACCTTCCATAATGACAAGGTTACCATCCATTCGAGTAACAAAAATATCAACAAGAGACTACCTTCCATAATGACAAGGCTAACATCCATTGGAGTAACAAAAATATCAATAAGAGACTACCTTCCTTAATGACAAGGCTATCATCCATTGGAGTAACAAAAATCTCCACAACAGACTACCTTCCATAATGACAAGGCTACCATCTATTGGAGTAACAAAGATATCGACAACATAGTAACGTCCATAATGAGAAGTCTACCATCCATTGGAGTAACAAAGATATTGACAATATACTACATTCCATAATGACAAGGCTACCTTTCATTGGAGTAACGAAAATATCGACAACAGACTACCTTCCATAATGATAACGCTACCATCCATTGGAATAACAAATATCTCGACAATATACTACCTTCCATAATGACAAGGCTACCATCCGTTGGAGTAACAAAAATATCGACAACAGACTACCTTCCATAATGACAAGGCTACCATCTATTGGAGTAACAAAGATATTGACAACATAGTACCTTCCATAATGACAACGCTACCATCCGTTGGAGTAACAAAGATATTGACAACATACTACCTTCCATAATGACAAGGCTACCATCCATTGGAGTAACGAAAATCTCGACAACAGATTACCTTCCATAATGATAATGCTACCATCCATTGGAATAACAAATATCTCGACAATAGACTACCTTCAATAATGACAAGGCTACCATCCAATGGAGTAACAAAAATCTCGACAATAGACTACCTTCCATAATGACAAGGTTACCATCCATTGGAGTAACAAAAATATCGACAATAGACTACCTTCCATAATGACAAGGGTACCATCCATTGGAGTAACAAAAATATCGACGACAGACTACCTTCCATAATGACAAGTCTACCATCCATTGGAATAAAAAAAATCTCGACAACACACTACCTTCCATAATGACAAGGCTACCATCCATTGGAGTAACAAAAATCGGGACAACAAACTACCTTCCATAATGACAAGGTTAAAATCCATTGGAGTAACAAAAATCTCCACAAAATACGACCTTCCATATTGACAAGTCTACAATCCATTAGAGTAACAGAAATCACAACTACAGACTACCTTACATAATGACAAAAATACCATCCATTAGAGTAACAAAAATCGGGACAACAGACTACCTTCCATAATTACTAAGCTACCATCCATTGGAGTAACAAAGTTATCGACAACAGACTACCTTCCATAATGACAAGGCTACAATCCATTGGATTAACAATAATCGGGAAAATAAACTACCTTCCATAATGACAAGGCTACCATCCATTGGAGTAACAAAAATATCAACAAGAGACTACCTTCCATAATGACAAGGCTACCATCCATTGGAGTAACAAAAATATCAATAAGAGACTACCTTCCTTAATGACAAGGCTATCATCCATTGGAGTAACAAAAATCTCGACAACAGACTACCTTCCATAATGACAAGGCTACCATCTATTGGAGTAACAAAGATATAGACAACATAGTAACGTCCATAATGACAAGGCTACCATCCATTGGAGTAACGAAAATCTCGACAACAGGCTACCTTCCATAATGATAACGCTACCATCCATAGGAATAACAAATATCTCGACAATATACTACCTTCCATAATGACAAGGCTACCATCCATTGGAGTAACAAAAATCTCGACAACAGACTACCTTCCATAATGACAAGGCTACCATCATTTGGAGTAACAAAGATATCGACAACATAGTACCTTCCATAATCACAAGGCTACCATTCGTTGGAGTAACAAAGATATTGACAACATACTACCTTCCATAATGACAAGGCTACCATCCATTGGAGTAACGAAAATCTCGACAACAGATTACCTTCCATAATGATAACGCTACTATCCATTGGAATAACAAATATCTCGAAAATAGACTAACTTCAATAATGACAAGGCTACCATCCAATGGAGTAACAAAAATCTCTATAATAGACTACCTTCCATAATGACAAGGTTACCATCCATTGGAGTAACAAAAATATCGATAATATACTACCTTCTATAATGACAAGGCTACAATCCAATGGAGTAACAAAAATCTCGACAACAGACTACCTTCGATAACGACAAGTCTACCATCCATTGGAGTAACAAAAATCAGGACAAGAAACTACCTTCCATAATGACAAGGTTACCATCCATTGGAGTAACAAAAATATCAACATGACACTACCTTCCATAATGACAAGGATACCATCCATTAGAGTAACAAAAATCTCGACAAAATACTACCTTCCATATTGACAAGTCTACAATCCATTAGAGTAACATAAATCCCAAGGACAGACTACCTTCCATAATGACAAGACTACCATCCATTAGAGTAAAAAAAATCGGGACAACAGACTACCTTTCATAATGACAAGGATACCATCCATTGGAGTAACAAAAATATCAACAAGAGACTACCTTCCATAATGACAAGGCTACCATCCATTGGAGTAACAAAACACTCGACAATAGACTACCTTCCATAATGACAAGGCTACCATCCATTGGTGTAACAAAGATATCGACAACATACTACCTTACATAATGCCAAGGCTACCTTCCATTGGAGTAACAAAAATCACGACTATAGACAACCTTCCATAATGACAAGGCTACCATCCATTAGAATAACAAAAATCTCGACAACAGACTACCTTCCATAATGACTATGCTACCATCCAATGGAGTAACAAAAATCTCGATAATAGACTACCTTCCATAATGACAAGGCTACCATCCATTAGAGTAACAAAAATCTGGACAACAGACTACCTTCCATAATTACAAGGCTACCATCAATTGGAGTAACAAAAATATCAATAATAGACTACCTTCAATAATGACAAGGTTACCATCCATTAGAGTATAAAAATTTTGGGCAACAAACTACCTTCCATAATGACAAGGCTACCATCCATTGGAGTAACAAAAATCTCCACAACAGACTATCTTCCATAATTACTAAGCTACCATCCATAGAAGTAACAAAGTTATCGACAACAAACTACCTTCCATAATGACAAGGCTACAATCCATTGGAGTAACAATAATCGGGAAAACAAACTACCTTCCATAATGACAAGGCTACCATCCATTGGAGTAACAAAAATATCAACAAGAGACAACCTTCCATAATGACAAGGCAATCCATTGGAGTAACAAAAATCTCGACAACAGACTACCTTCAATAATGACAAGTGTACCATCTATTGGAGTAACAAAGATATCGACAACATAGTAACGTCCATAATGACAAGGCTACCATCCATTTGAGTAACAAAAATATCGACAATAGACTACCTTCCATAATGACAAGGGTACCATCCATTGGAGTAACAAAAATCTCGACAACAGACTACCTTCCATAATGACAAGTCTACCATCCATTGGAATAAAAAAAATCTCGACAACACACTAACTTCCATAATGACAAGGCTACAATCTAATGCAGTAACAAAATTCTCGACAACAGACTACCTTCCATAAAGACAAGTCTACCATCCATTGGAGTAACAAAAATATGAACAATAGACTACCTTCGATAATGACAAGGCTACCATCCATTGGAGTAACAAAAATCGGGACAACAAACTACCTTCCATAAGGACAAGGTTACCATCCATTGGAGTAACAAAAATGTCAACAAGAGACTACCTTCCATAATGACAAGGATAACATCCATTGGAGTAACAAAAATCTCGACAAAATACTACCTTCCATATTGACAAGTCTACAATCTATTGGAGTAACAGAAATCACAACGACAGACTACCTTCCATAATGACAAGACTACCATCCATTAGAGTAACAAAAATCGGGACAACAGACTACCTTCCATAATTACTAAGCTACCATCCATTGGAGTAACAAAGTTATCGACAACAGACTACCTTCAATAATGACAAGGTTACCATCCATTGGAGTATAAAAATTTTGGACAACAAACTACCTTCCATAATGACAAGGCTACCATCCATTGGAGTAACAAAAATCTCCACAACAGACTATCTTCCATAATTACTAAGCTACCATCCATTGGAGTAACAAAGTTATCGACAACAAACTACCTTCCATAATGACAAGGCTACAATCCATTGGAGTAACAATAATCGGGAAAACAAACTACCTCCCATAATGACAAGGTTACCATCCATTGGAGTAACAAAATTATCAACAAGAGACTACCTTCCATAATGACAAGGCTAACATCCATTGGAGTAACAAAAATATCAATAAGAGACTACCTTCCTTAATGACAAGGCTATCATCCATTGGAGTAACAAAAATCTCCACAACAGACTACCTTCCATAATGACAAGGCTACCATCTATTGGAGTAACAAAGATATCGACAACATAGTAACGTCCATAATGAGAAGTCTACCATCCATTGGAGTAACAAAGATATTGACAATATACTACCTTCCATAATGACATAGCTACCTTATATTGGTACGAAAATATCGACAACAGACTACCTTCCATAATGATAACGCTACCATCCATTGGAATAACAAATATCTCGACAATATACTACCTTCCATAATGACAAGGCTACCATCCATTGGAGTAACAAAAATATCGACAACAGACTACCTTCCATAATGACAAGGCTACCATCTATTGGAGTAACAAAGATATTGACAACATAGTACCTTCCATAATGACAAGGCTACCATCCGTTGGAGTAACAAAGTTATTGACAACATACTACCTTCCATAATGACAAGGCTACCATCCATTGGAGTAACGAAAATCTCGACAACAGATTACCTTCCATAATGATAATGCTACCATCCATTGGAATAACAAATATCTCGACAATAGACTACCTTCAATAATGACAAGGCTTTCATCCAATGGAGTAACAAAAATCTCGACAACACACTACCTTCCATAATGACAAGGTTACCATCCATTGGAGTAACAAAAATCGGGACAACAAACTACCTTCCATATTGACAAGGTTACCATCCATTGGAGTAACAAAAATATCAACAAGAGACTACCTTCCATAATGACAAGGTTAAAATCCATTGGAGTAACAAAAATCTCCACAAAATACGACCTTCCATATTGACAAGTCTACAATCCATTAGAGTAACAGAAATCACAACTACAGACTACCTTCCATAATGACAAGACTACCATCCATTAGAGTAACAAAAATCGGGACAACAGACTACCTTCCATAATTACTAAGCTACCATCCATTGGAGTAACAAAGTTATCGACAACAGACTACCTTCCATAATGACAAGGCTACAATCCATTGGATTAACAATAATCGGGAAAACAAACTACCTTCCATAATGACAAGGCTACCATCCATTGGAGTAACAAAAATATCAACAAGAGACTACCTTCCATAATGACAAGGCTACAATCCATTGGAGTAACAAAAATATCAATAAGAGACTACCTTACTAAATTACAAGGCTATCATCCATTGGAGTAACAAAAATCTCGACAACAGACTACCTTCCATAATGACAAGGCTACCATCTATTGGAGTAACAAAGATATAGACAACATAGTAACGTCCATAATGACAAGGCTACCATCCATTGGAGTAACGAAAATCTCGACAACAGGCTACCTTCCATAATGATAACGCTACCATCCATTGGAATTACAAATATCTCGACAATATACTACCTTCCATAATGACAAGGCTACCATCCATTGGAGTAACAAAAATCTCGACAACAGACTACCTTCCATAATGACAAGGCTACCATCTATTGGAGTAACAAAGATATCGACAACATAGTACCTTCCATAATCACAAGGCTACCATTCGTTGGAGTAACAAAGATATTGATAACATACTACCTTCCATAATGACAAGGCTACCAACCATTGGAGTAACGAAAATCTCGACAACAGATTACCTTCCATAATGATAACGCTACCATCCATTGGAATAACAAATATCTCGAAAATAGACTAACTTCAATAATGACAAGGCTACCATCCAATGGAGTAACAAAAATCTCTATAATAGACTACCTTCCATAATGACAAGGCTACCATCCATTGGAGTAACAAAAATATCGACAATAGACTACCTTCCATAATGACAAGGGTACCATCCATTGGAGTAACAAAAATCTCGACAACAGACTACCTTCCATAATGACAAGTTTACCATCCATTGGAAGAAAAAAATCTCGACAACACACTATCTTCCATAATGACAAGGCTACAATCGAATGGAGTAACAAAAATCTCGACAACAGACTACCTTCCATAAGGATAAGTCTACCATCCTTTGGAGTAACAAAAATATGAACAGACTACCTTCGACAATGACAAGGCTACCATCCATTGGAGTAACAAAAATCGGGACAACAAACTACCTTCCATAATGACAAGGTTACCATCCATTGGAGTAACAAAAATATCAACAAGAGACTACCTTACATAATGAAAAGGATAACATCCATTGGAGTAACAAAAATCTCGACAAAATACTACCTTCCATATTGACAAGTCTACAATCCATTGGAGTAACAGAAATCAAAATGACATACTACCTTCCCTAATGACAAGACTACCATCCTTTAGAGTAACAAAAACCGGGACAATAGACTACCTTCCATAATGACAAGGATATCATCCATTGGAGTAACAAAAATATCAAAAGAGACTACCTTCCATAATGACAAGGCTACCATCTATTGGAGTAACAAAAAACTCGACAACAGACTACCTTCCATAATGACAAGGCTACCATCCATTGGAGGAACAAAGATATCGACAACATACTACCTTCCATAATGCCAAGGCTACCTTCCATTGGAGTAACAAAAATCACGACTATAGACTACCTTCCATAATGACAAGGCTACCATCCATTAGAATAACAAAAATTTCGACAACAGACTACCTTCCATAATTACAATGCTACCATCCAATGGAGTAACAAAAATCTCGACAACAGACTACCTTCCATAATGACAAGGCTACCATCCATTAGAGTAACAAAAATCTGGACAACATACTACCTTCCATAATTACAAGGCTACCATCCATTGGAGTAATAAAAATATCAACAATAGACTACCTTCCATGATGACAAGGTTACCATCCATTGGAGTATAAAAATTTTGGACAACAGACTACCTTCCATAATAACAAGGCTACCATCCATTGGAGTTACAAAATTCTCGACAACAGACTACCTTCCATAATTACTAAGCTACCATCCATTGGAGTAACAAAGTTATCGACAACAGACTACCTTCCATAATGACAAGGCTACAATCCATTAGAGTAACAATAATCGGGAAAACAAACTACCTTCCATAATGACAAGGCTACCATCCATTGGAGTAACAAAAATATCAACAATAGACTACCTTCTATAATGACAAGGCTACCATCCATTGGAGTAACGAAAATCTCGACAACAGACTACCTTCCGTAATGACAAGGCTACCGTCTATTGGAGTAACAAAGATATCGAAAACATAGTACCTTCCATAATGACAAGGCTACCATCCATTGGAGTAACAAAGATATTGACAATATACTACCTTCCATAATGACAAGGCCACCATCCATTGGAGTAACGAAAATCTCGACAATAGACTACCTTCCATAATGACAAGGCTACCATCCATTGGAATAACAAATATCTCGACAATAGACTACCTTCCATAATGAGAAGGCTACCATCCATTGGAGTAACAAAAATCTCGACAACAGACTACCTTCCATAATGACAAGGCTACCATCTATTGGAGTAACAAAGATATCGACAACATAGTACCTTCCATAATGACAAGGCTACAACCCATTGGAGGAACGTAGATATTCACAACATAGTACCTTCCGTAATGACAAGGCTACCAATTATTGGAGTAACAAAAATCTCGACAAAAGACTACCTTCCATAATGACAAGGCTACCATCCAATGGAATAACAAAAATATCAACAACACACTACATTCCATAATGACAAGGTTACCATCCATTGGAGTAACAAAAATATCGACAATAGACTACCTTCCATAATGACAAGGGTACAATCCATTGGAGTAACAATAATCTCGACAATAGACTACCTTCATAATGACAAGTCTACCATCCATTGGAATAACAAAGATTTCGACAACACACTACCTTCCATAATGACAAGGTTACCATCCATTGGAGTAATAAAAATATCGACAACAGACTACCTTCCTTAACGACAAGTCTACCATCCATTGGAGTAACAAAAATCTGAACAATAGACTACCTTCGATAATGACAAGGCTCCCATCCATTTGAGTAACAAAAATCACAACGACAGACTACCTTCCATAATGACAAGGCTACCATCCATTAGAGTAACAAAGATATCGACAACATACTACCTTCCATAATGACAAGGCTACAATCCATTGGAGTAACAAAAATCTCGACAACAGACTACCTTCCATAATGACAAGGCTACCATCCATTAGAGTAAAAAAAATATGGACAACACATTACCTTCCATAATTAAAAGGCTACCATCCATTGGAGTAACAAAATTATCAACAATAAACTACCTTCCATAATGACAAGGTTACCATCCATTCGAGTATCAAAATTTTGGACAACAGACTACCTTCCATATTGACAAGGCTACCATCCATTGGAGTAACAAAAATCTCGATAACAGACTACATTCCATAATTACTAAGCTACCATCCATTGGAGTAACAAAGTTATCGACAACAGACTAACTTCCATAATGACAAGGCTACAATCCATTGGAGTAACAATAATCAGGACAACAAACTACCTTCCATAATGACAAGGCTACCATTTATTGGAGTAACAAAAATATCTACAAGAGACTACCTTCCATAATGACAAGGCTACCATCCATTGGAGTAACAAAAATATCAACAAGAGACTACCTTCCATAATTACAAAGCTACCATCCATTGGAGTAACAAAAATATCGACAACAGACTACCTTCAATAATGACAAGGCTACCATCTATTGGAGTAACAAAGATATAGACAACATAGTACCTTCCATAATGACAAGGCTACCATCCATTGTAGTACCAAAGATATTGACAACATACTACCTTCCATAATGACAAGGCTACCATCCATTGGAGTAACAAAAATCTCGACAACAGACTACCTTCCATAATGATAACGCTACCATCCATTGGAATAACAAATATCTCGATAATAGACTACCTTCCATAATGACAAGGCTACCATCCAATGGAGTAACAAAAATATCGACAACAGACTACCTTCCATAACGACAAGGTTACCATCCATTGGATTAACAAAAATATCGACAATAGACTACCTTTCGTAATGACAAGGGTACCATCCATTGGAGTAACAAAAATCTCAACAACAAACTACCTTCCATCATGACAAGTCTACCATCCATTGGAATAAAAAAAATATCAACAAGAGACTACCTTCCATAATGACAAGGCTACCATCCATTGGAGTAACAAAAATATCAACAAGAGACTACCTTCCATAATGACAAAGCTACCATCCATTGGAGTAACAAAAATATCAACAACAGACTACCTTCAATAATGACAAAGCTACCATCTATTGGAGTAACAAAGATATCGACAACATAGTACCTTCCATAATGACAAGGCTACCATCCATTGGAGTAACAAAGATATTGACAACATACTACCTTCCATAATGACAATGCTACCATCCATTGGAGTAACAAAAATATCGACAACAGACTACCTTCCGTAATGATAATGCTACCATCCATTGGAATAACAAATATCTCGATAATAGACTACCTTCCATAATGACAAGGCTACCATCCAATGGAGTAACAAATATCTCGACAACAGACTACCTTCCATAATGACAAGGTTACCTTCCATTGGAGTAACAAAAAAATCGACAATAGACTACCTTTCATAATAACAAGGGTTCCATTCATTGGAGTCAAAAAAATCTCGACAACAGACTTCCTTCCATCATGACAAGTCTACCATTCATTTGAATAACAAAAATCTGGACAACACACTACCTTCCATAATGACAAGGCTATACTCCAATGAAGTAACAAAAATCTCGACAATAGACTACCTTCCATAATGACAAGTCTACCATCCAATGGAGTAACAAAAATCAGAACAATAGACTACCTTCCATAATAACAAGGCTACCATCCATTGGAGTAAAAGAAATCACAATGACAGACTACCTTCCATAATGACAAGACTACCATCCATTAGAGTAACAAAAACGGGACCATATACTACCTTCCATAATGACAAGGATACCATCCATTGGAGTAACAAAAATCTCGACAAAAGACTACCTTCCATATTGACAAGTCTACCATCCATTAGAGTAACAGAAATCACAATGACAGACTACCTTCCACAATGACAAGACTACCATCCATTAGTGTAACAAAAATGGGGACAACAAACTACCTTCCATAATGACAAGGATACCATCCATTAGAGTAACAAAAATATCAACAAGATACTAACTTCCATAATGACAAGGCTACCATCCAATGGAGAAACAAAAATCTTGACAACAGACTACCTTCCATAATGACAAGGCTACCATCCATTAGAGTAACAAAAATCAGGACAATAGATTATCTTCCATAATTAAAAGGCTACCATCCATTGGAATAACAAAATTATCAACAATAAACTACCTTCCATAATGACAAGGTTACCATCCATTGGAGTATCAAAATTTTGGACAACAGACTACCTTCCTTAATGACAAGGCTACCATCCATTGAAGTAACAAAAATCTCAACAACAGACTACCTTCCATAATTACTAAGCTATCATCCATTGGAGTAACAAAGTTATCAACAACAGAGTACCTTCCATAATGACAAGGCTACAATCCATTGGAGTAACAATAATCGGGACCACAAACTACCTTCCATAATGATAAGGCTACCATCCATTGGAGTAACAAAAATATCAACAAGAGACTACCTTCCATAATGATAAGGCTATCATCCATTGGAGTAACAAAAATATCAACAAGAGACTACCTTCCATAATGACAAAGCTACCATCCATTGGAGTAACAAAAATATCGACAACAGACAACCTTCAATAATAACAAGGCTACCATCCATTGGAGTAACAAAAATCTGAACAATAGACTACCTTCCATAATAACAAGGCTACCATCCATTGGAGTAACAGAAATCACAACGACAGACTACCTTCCATAATGACAAGACTGCCATCCATTAGAGTAACAAAAACGGGACAACAGACTACCTTCCATAATGACGAGGATACCATCCATTGGAGTAACAAAAATATCAACAAGAGACTACCTTCCGTAATGACAAGGCTACCATCCATTGGAGTAACAAAAATATCGACAAAAGACTACCTTCCATATTATCAAGTCTACCATCCATTAGAGTAACAAAAATCTCGACAATAGACTACCTTCCATAATTACTAAGCTACCATCCATTATAGTAACAAAAATCGGGACAACAGACTACCTTACATAATGACAAGGATACCATCCATTGGAGTAATAAAAATATCAACAAGAGACTACCTTCCATAATGACAAGGCTACCATCCATTGGAGTAACAAAAATCTCGACAAAGGACTACCTTCCATAATGACAAGGCTACCATCCATTAGAGTAAAAAAAATAAGGACAACAAATTACCTTCCATAATTAAAAGGCTACCATCCATTGGAGTAACAAAGTTATCATCAACATACTACCTTCCATAGTGACAAGGCTACAATCCATTGGAGTAACAATAATCAGGAAAACAAACTACCTTCCATAATGACAAGGCTACCATCCATTGGAGTAACAAAAATATCAACAACAGACTACCTTCCATAATGACATGGCTACCATCCAATGGAGTAACAAAAATCTCGACAACAGACTACCTTCCATAATGACAAGGCTACCATCCATTAGAGTAAAAAAAATATGGACAACAGATTACCTACCATTATTAAAAGGCTACCATCCATTGGAGTAACAAAATTATCAACAATAAACTACCTTCCGTAATGACAAGGTTACCATCCATTCGAGTATCAAAATTTTGGACAACAGACTACCTTCCATAATGACAAGGCTACCATCCATTGGAGTAACAAAAATCTCGACAACAGACTACCTTCCATAATTACTAAGCTACCATCCATTGGAGTAACAAAGTTATCGACAACAGACTACCTTCCATAATGACAAGGCTACAATCCATTGGAGTAACAATAATCGGGACAGCAAACTACCTTCCATAATGACAAGGCTACCATCTATTGGAGTACCAAAAATATCAATAAGAGAATACCTTCCATAATGACAAAGCTACTATCCATTGGAGTAACAAAAATATCAACAAGAGACTACCTTCAGTAATGACAAGGCTACCATCCATTGGAGTAACAAAAATATCAAGAAGAGACTACCTTCCATAATGACAAAGCTACCATCCATTGGAGTACCAAAAATATCGACAACAAACTACTTTCCATAATGATAACGCTACCATCCATTGGAATAACAAATATCACGATAATAGACTACCTTCCATAATGACAAGGCTACCATCCAATGGAGTAAAAAAAATCTCGAAAACAGACTACCTTCCAAAATGATAAGGTTACCATGCATTGGAGTATCAAAAATATCGACAATAGACTACCATTCATAATGACAACTTTACCATCCATTGGAATAATAAAAATCTTGAAAACACACTACCTTCCAAAATGACAAGGCTACAATCCAATGGAGTAACAAAAATCTCGACAAAAGACTACCTTCCATAATGACAAGTCTACCATCCATTGGAGTAACAAAAATCTGAACAACAGACTACCTTCCATAATAAGAAGGCTACCATCCATTGGAGTAACAGAAATCACAACGACAGACTACCTTCCATAATGACAAGACTACCATCCATTAGAGTAACAAAAACGGGACAACAGACTACCTTCCATAATGACAAGGATACCATCCATTGGAGTAACAAAAATATCAACAAGAGACTACCTTTCATAATGACAAGGCTACCATCCATTGGAGTAACAAAAATCTCGACGACAGACTACCTTCGATAATGACAAGGCTACGATCCATTAGAGTTAAAAAAATATGGACAACAGATTACCTTCCATAATTAAAAGGCTACCATCCGTTGGAGTAACAAAATTATCAACAATAAACTACCTTCCATAATGACAAGGTTACCATCCATTCGAGTATCAAAATTTTGGACAATAGACTACCTTCCATAATGACAAGGCTACCATCCATTGGAGTAACAAAAATCTCGACAACAGACTACCTTCCATAATTACTAAGCTACCATCAAATGGAGTAACAAAGTTATCGACAACAGACTACCTTCCATAATGACAAGGCTACAATCCATTGGAGTAACAATAATCGGGACAGCAAACTACCTTCCATAATGACAAGGCTACCATCTATTGGAGTAACAAAAATATCAATAAGTGAATACCTTCCATAATGACAAGGCTACCATCTATTGGAGTAACAAAAATATCAACAAGAGACTACCTTCCATAATGACAAGGCTACCATCCATTGGAGTAACAAAAATATCAACAAGAGACTACCTTCCATAATTACAAAGCTACCATCCATTGGAGTAACAAAAATATCGACAATAGACTACCTTCAATAATGACAATGCTACCATCTATTGGAGTAACAAAGATATCGACAACATAGTACCTTCCATAATGACAAGGCTACCATCCATTGGAGTAACAAAGATATCGACAACATACTACATTCCAAAATGACAAGGCTACCATCCATTAGAGTAACAAAAATCTCGACAACAGACTACCTTCCATAATGATAACGCTACCATCCATTGAAATAACAAATATCTCGATAGTAGACTACCTTCCATAATGACAAGGCTACCATCCAATGCAGTAACAAAAATCTCGACAACAGACTACCTTCCATAATGACAAGGTTACAATCCATTACAGTAACAAAAATATCGACAATAGACTACCTTTCATAATGACAAGGGTACCATCCATTGGAGTAACAAAAATCTCGACAACAAACTACCTTCCATCATGACAAGTCTACCATCCATTGAAATAACAAAAATATCAACAACAGACTACCTTCCATAATGACAAGGCTACCATCCATTGGAGTAACAAAAATATCAAGAAGAGACTACCTTCCTTAATGACAAAGCTACCATCCATTGGAGTAACAAAAATATCGACAACAGACTACCTTCCTTAATGATAATGCTACCATCCATTGGAATAACAAATATCTCGATAATAGACTACCTTCCATAATGACAAGGCTACCATCCAATGGAGTAACAAAAATCTCGACAACACACTACCTTCCATAATGACAAGGCTACAATCCAATGGAGTAACAAAAATCTCGACAAAAGACTACCTTCCATAATGACAAGGCTACCATCCATTGGAGTAACAAAAATCTGAACAATAGACTACCTTCCATAATAACAAGGATACCATCCATTGGAGTAACAGAAATCACAACGACAGACTACCTTCCATAATGACAAGACTACCATCCATTAGAGTAACAAAAACGGGACAACAGACTACCTTCCATAATGACAAGGATACCATCCATTGGAGTAACAAAAATATCAACAAGAGACTACCTTCCGTAATGACAAGGCTACCATCCATTGGACTAACAAAAATATCGACAAAATACTACCTTCCATATTATCAAGTCTACCATCCATTAGAGTAACAAAAATCTCGACAATAGACTACCTTCCATAATTACTAAGCTACCATCCATTAGAGTAACAAAAATCGGGACACAAGACTACCTTACATAATGACAAGGATACCATCCATTGGAGTAATAAAAATATCAACAAGAGACTACCTTCCATAATGACAAGGCTACCATCCATTGGAGTAACAAAAATCTCGACAAATGACTACCTTCCATAATGACAAGGCTACCATCCATTAGAGTAAAAAAAATATGGACAACAGATTACCTTCCATAATTAAAAGCCTACCATCCATTGGAGTAACAAAATTATCAACAATAAACTACCTTCCGTAATGACAAGGTTACCATCCATTCGAGTATCAAAATTTTGGACAACAGACTACCTTCCATAATGACAAGGCTACCATCCATTGGAGTAACAAAAATCTCGACAACAGACTACCTTCCATAATTACTAAGCTACCATCCATTGGAGTAACAAAGTTATCGACAACAGACTACCTTCCATAATGACAAGGCTACAATCCATTGGAGTAACAATAATCGGGACAGCAAACTACCTTCCATAATGACAAGGCTACCATCTATTGGAGTAACAAAAATATCAATAAGAGAATACCTTCCATAATGACAAGGATACCATCTATTGGAGTAACAAAAATATCAACAAGAGACTACCTTCCATAATGACAAGGCTACCATCCATTGGAGTAACAAAAATATCAACAAGAGACTACCTTCCATAATTACAAAGCTACCATCCATTGGAGTAACAAAAATATCGACAATAGACTACCTTCAATAATGACAAGGCTACCATCTGTTGGAGTAACAAAGATATCGACAACATAGTACCTTCCATAATGACAAGGCTACCATCCATTGGAGTAACAAAGATATCGACAACATACTACATTCCAAAATGACAAGGCTACCATCCATTGGAGTAACAAAAATCTCGACAACAGACTACCTTCCATAATGATAACGCTACCATCCATTGAAATAACAAATATCTCGATAGTAGACTACCTTCCATAATGACAAGGCTACCATCCAATGCAGTAACAAAAATCTCGACAATAGACTACCTTCCATAATGACAAGGTTACAATCCATTACAGTAACAAAAATATCGACAATAGACTACCTTTCATAATGACAAGGGTACCATCCATTGGAGTAACAAAAATCTCGACAACAAACTACCTTCCATCATGACAAGTCTACCATCCATTGAAATAACAAAAATATCAACAACAGACTACCTTCCATAATGACAAGGCTACCATCCATTGGAGTAACAAAAATATCAAGAAGAGACTACCTTCCTTAATGACAAAGCTACCATCCATTGGAGTAACAAAAATATCGACAACAGACTACCTTCCTTAATGATAATGCTACCATCCATTGGAATAACAAATATCTCGATAATAGACTACCTTCCATAATGACAAGGCTACCATCCAATGGAGTAACAAAAATCTCGACAACACACTACCTTCCATAATGACAAGGCTACAATCCAATGGAGTAACAAAAATCTCGACAAAAGACTACCTTCCATAATGACAAGTCTACCATCCATTGGAGTAACAAAAATCTGAACAATAGACTACCTTCCATAATAACAAGGATACCATCCATTGGAGTAACAGAAATCACAACGACAGACTACCTTCCATAATGACAAGACTACCATCCATTAGAGTAACAAAAACGGGACAACAGACTACCTTCCATAATGACAAGGATACCATCCATTGGAGTAACAAAAATATCAACAAGAGACTACCTTCCGTAATGACAAGGCTACCATCCATTGGACTAACAAAAATATCGACAAAATACTACCTTCCATATTATCAAGTCTACCATCCATTAGAGTAACAAAAATCTCGACAATAGACTACCTTCCATAATTACTAAGCTACCATCCATTAGAGTAACAA
Organism: Vicia faba; assembly: GCA_948472305.1. NCBI lineage: Eukaryota > Viridiplantae > Streptophyta > Magnoliopsida > Fabales > Fabaceae > Vicia > Vicia faba. The sequence continues at coordinate 581,353,534 of OX451739.1, read as the reverse complement.
AAATCGGGACACAAGACTACCTTACATAATGACAAGGATACCATCCATTGGAGTAATAAAAATATCAACAAGAGACTACCTTCCATAATGACAAGGCTACCATCCATTGGAGTAACAAAAATCTCGACAAATGACTACCTTCCATAATGACAAGGCTACCATCCATTAGAGTAAAAAAAATATGGACAACAGATTACCTTCCATAATTAAAAGCCTACCATCCATTGGAGTAACAAAATTATCAACAATAAACTACCTTCCGTAATGACAAGGTTACCATCCATTCGAGTATCAAAATTTTGGACAACAGACTACCTTCCATAATGACAAGGCTACCATCCATTGGAGTAACAAAAATCTCGACAACAGACTACCTTCCATAATTACTAAGCTACCATCCATTGGAGTAACAAAGTTATCGACAACAGACTACCTTCCATAATAACAAGGCTACAATCCATTGGAGTAACAATAATCGGGACAGCAAACTACCTTCCATAATGACAAGGCTACCATCTATTGGAGTAACAAAAATATCAATAAGAGAATACCTTCCATAATGACAAGGCTACCATCTATTGGAGTAACAAAAATATCAACAAGAGACTACCTTCCATAATGATAAGGCTACCATCCATTGGAGTAACAAAAATATCAACAAGAGACTACCTTCCATAATTACAAAGCTACCATCCATTGGAGTAACAAAAATATCGACAATAGACTACCTTCAATAATGACAAGGCTACCATCTGTTGGAGTAACAAAGATATCGACAACATAGTACCTTCCATAATGACAAGGCTACCATCCATTGGAGTAACAAAGATATCGACAACATACTACATTCCAAAATGACAAGGCTACCATCCATTGGAGTAACAAAAATCTCGACAACAGACTACCTTCCATAATGATAACGCTACCATCCATTGAAATAACAAATATCTCGATAGTAGACTACCTTCCATAATGACAAGGCTACCATCCAATGCAGTAACAAAAATCTCGACAATAGACTACCTTCCATAATGACAAGGTTACAATCCATTACAGTAACAAAAATATCGACAATAGACTACCTTTCATAATGACAAGGGTACCATCCATTGGAGTAACAAAAATCTCGACAACAAACTACCTTCCATCATGACAAGTCTACCATCCATTGAAATAACAAAAATATCAACAACAGACTACCTTCCATAATGACAAGGCTACCATCCATTGGAGTAACAAAAATATCAAGAAGAGACTACATTCCTTAATGACAAAGCTACCATCCATTGGAGTAACAAAAATATCGACAACAGACTACCTTCCATAATGATAATGCTACCATCCATTGGAATAACAAATATCCCGATAATAGACTACCTTCCATAATGACAAGGCTACCATCCAATGGAGTAACAAAAATCTCGACAACACACTACCTTCCATAATGACAAGGCTACAATCCAATGGAGTAACAAAAATCTCGACAAAAGACTACCTTCCATAATGACAAGTCTACCATCCATTGGAGTAACAAAAATCTGAACAATAGACTACCTTCCATAATAACAAGGATACCATCCATTGGAGTAACAGAAATCACAACGACAGACTACCTTCCATAATGACAAGACTACCATCCATTAGAGTAACAAAAACGGGACAACAGACTACCTTCCATAATGACAAGGATACCATCTATTGGAGTAACAAAAATATCAACAAGAGACTACCTTCCGTAATGACAAGGCTACCATCCATTGGAGTAACAAAAATATCGACAAAAGACTACCTTCAATATTATCAAGTCTACCATCCATTAGAGTAACAAAAATCTCGACAATAGACTACCTTCCATAATTACTAAGCTACCATCCATTAGAGTAACAAAAATCGGGACAACAGACTACCTTACATAATGACAAGGATACCATCCATTGGAGTAATAAAAATATCAACAAGAGACTACCTTCCATAATGACAAGGCTACCATCCATTGGAGTAACAAAAATCTCGACAAAGGACTACCTTCCATAATGACAAGGCTACCATCCATTAGAGTAAAAAAAATATGGACAACAGATTACCTTCCATAATTAAAAGCCTACCATCCATTGGAGTAACAAAATTATCAACAATAAACTACCTTCCGTAATGACAAGGTTACCATCCATTCGAGTATCAAAAGTTTGGACAACAGACTACCTTCCATAATGACAAGGCTACCATCCATTGGAGTAACAAAAATCTCGACAACAGACTACCTTCCATAATTACTAAGCTACCATCCATTGGAGTAACAAAGTTATCGACAACAGACTACCTTCCATAATGACAAGGCTACAATCCATTGGAGTAACAATAATCGGGACAGCAAACTACCTTCCATAATGATAAGGCTACCATCTATTGGAGTACCAAAAATATCAACAAGAGAATACCTTCCATAATGACAAAGCTACCATCCATTGGAGTAACAAAAATATCAACAAGAGACTACCTTCCATAATTACAAAGCTATCATCCATTGGAGTAACAAAAATATCGACAACAGACTACCTTCAATAATGACAAGGCTACCATCTATTGGAGTAATAAAGATATCGACAACATAGTACCTTCATTAATGACAAGGCTACCATCCATTGGAGTAACAAAGATATCGACAACATACTACCCTCCATAATGACAAGGCTGCCATCCATTGGAGTAATAAAAATCTCGACAACAAACTACCTTCCATAATGATAACGCTACCATCCATTGGAATAACAAATATCTCGATAATAGACTACCTTCCAAAATGACAAGGCTACCATCCAATGGAGTAACAAAAATCTTGACAACAAACTAACATCCATAATAACAAGGTTACCATCAATTGGAGTAACAAAAATATCGACAATAGACTACCTTTCATAATGACAAGGGTACCATCCATTGGAGTAACAAAAATCTCGACAACAAACTACCTTCCATCATGACAAGTCTACCATCCATTGAAATAACAAAAATATCAACAAGAGACTACCTTCCATAATGACAAGGCTACCATCCATTGGAGTAACAAAAATATCAAGAAGAGACTACCTTCCATAATGACAAAGCTACCATCCATTGGAGTAACAAAAATATCGACAACAGACTACCTTCAATAATGACAAAGCTACCATCTATTGGAGTAACAAAGATATCGATAACATAGTACCTTCCATAATGACAAGGCTACCATCCATTGGAGTAACAAAGATATTGATAACATACTACCTTCCATAATGACAAGGCTACCATCCATTGGAGTAACAAAAATATCGACAACAGACTACCTTCCATAATGATAATGCTACCATCCATTGGAATAACAAATATCTCGATAATAGACTACCTTCCATAATGACAAGGCTACCATCCAATGGAGTAACAAAAATCTCGACAACAGACTACCTTTCATAATGACAAGTCTACCATCCATTGGAATAACAAAAATCTGGACAACACACTACCTTCCATAATGACAAGTCTACCATCCATTGGAGTAACAAAAATCTAAACAACAGACTACCTTCCATAATAACAAGGCTACCATCCATTGGAGTAACAGAAATCACAACGACAGACTACCTTCCATAATGACAACACTACCATCCATTAGAGAAACAAAAAAGGGACAACAGACTACCTTCCATCATGACAAGTCTACCATCCATTGAAATAACAAAAATATCAACAAGAGACTACCTTCCATAATGACAAGGCTACCATCCATTGGAGTAACAAAAATATCAACAAGAGACTACCTTCCGTAATGACAAGGCTACCATCCATTGGAGTAACAAAAATATCGACAAAAGACTACCTTCCATATTATCAAGTCTACCATCCATTAGAGTAACAAAAATCTCGACAATAGACTACCTTCCATAATTACTAAGCTACCATCCATTAGAGTAACAAAAATCGGGACAACAGACTACCTTGCATAATGACAAGGATACCATCCATTGGAGTAATAAAAATATCAACAAGAGACTACCTTCCATAATGACAAGGCTACCATCCATTGGAGTAACAAAAATCTCGACAAAGGACTACCTTCCATAATGACAAGGCTACCATCCATTAGAGTAAAAAAAATATGGACAACAGATTACCTTCCATAATTAAAAGCCTACCATCCATTGGAGTAACAAAATTATCAACAATAAACTACCTTCCGTAATGACAAGGTTACCATCCATTCGAGTATCAAAAGTTTGGACAACAGACTACCTTCCATAATGACAAGGCTACCATCCATTGGAGTAACAAAAATCTCGACAACAGACTACCTTCCATAATTACTAAGCTACCATCCATTGGAGTAACAAAGTTATCGACAACAGACTACCTTCCATAACGACAAGGCTACAATCCATTGGAGTAACAATAGTCGGGACAGCAAACTACCTTCCATAATGATAAGGCTACCATCTATTGGAGTACCAATCATATCAACAAGAGAATACCTTCCATAATGACAAAGCTACCATCCATTGGAGTAACAAAAATATCAACAAGAGACTACCTTCCATAATTACAAAGCTACCATCCATTGGAGTAACAAAAATATCGACAACAGACTACCTTCAATAATGACAAGGCTACCATCTATTGGAGTAATAAAGATATCGACAACATAGTACCTTCATTAATGACAAGGCTACCATCCATTGGAGTAACAAAGATATCGACAACATACTACCCTCCATAATGACAAGGCTGCCATCCATTGGAGTAATAAAAATCTCGACAACAAACTACCTTCCATAATGATAACGCTACCATCCATTGGAATAACAAATATCTCGATAATAGACTACCTTCCAAAATGACAAGGCTACCATCCAATGGAGTAACAAAAATCTTGACAACAAACTAACATCCATAATAACAAGGTTACCATCAATTGGAGTAACAAAAATATCGACAATAGACTACCTTTCATAATGACAAGGGTACCATCCATTGGAGTAACAAAAATCTCGACAACAAACTACCTTCCATCATGACAAGTCTACCATCCATTGAAATAACAAAAATATCAACAAGAGACTACCTTCCATAATGACAAGGCTACCATCCATTGGAGTAACAAAAATATCAAGAAGAGACTACCTTCCATAATGACAAAGCTACCATCCATTGGAGTAACAAAAATATCGACAACAGACTACCTTCAATAATGACAAAGCTACCATCTATTGGAGTAACAAAGATATCGATAACATAGTACCTTCCATAATGACAAGGCTACCATCCATTGGAGTAACAAAGATATTGATAACATACTACCTTCCATAATGACAAGGCTACCATCCATTGGAGTAACAAAAATATCGACAACAGACTACCTTCCATAATGATAATGCTACCATCCATTAGAATAACAAATATCTCGATAATAGACTACCTTCCATAATGACAAGGCTACCATCCAATGGAGTAACAAAAATCTCGACAACAGACTACCTTTCATAATGACAAGTCTACCATCCATTGGAATAACAAAAATCTGGACAACACACTACCTTCCATAATGACAAGTCTACCATCCATTGGAGTAACAAAAATCTAAACAACAGACTACCTTCCATAATAACAAGGCTACCATCCATTGGAGTAACAGAAATCACAACGACAGACTACCTTCCATAATGACAACACTACCATCCATTAGAGTAACAAAAAAGGGACAACAGACTACCTTCCATAATGACAAGGATACCATCCATTGGAGTAACAAAAATATCAACAAGAGACTACCTTCCGTAATGACAAGGCTACCATCCATTGGAGTAAAAAAACTCTCGACAAAAGACTACCTTCCATATTGACAAGTCTACCATCCATTAGAGTAACAAAAATCTCGACAACAGACTACCTTCCATAATTACTAAGCTACCATCATTAGAGTAACAAAAATCAGGACAACAGACTACCTTCCATAATGACAAGGATACCATCCATTGGAGTAACACAAATATCATCAAGAGACTACCTTCCATAATGACAATGCTACCATCCATTGGAGTAAAAAAAATCTCGACAAAGGACTACCGTCCATAATGACAAGCCGACCGTCTAATGGAGTAACAAAAATCTCGACAACAGACTACCTTCCATAATGACAAGGCTACCATCCATTAGAGTAAAAAAAATATGTACAACAGATTACCTTCCATAATTAAAAGGCTACCATCCATTGGAGTAACAAAATTATTAACAATAGACTACCTTCCATAATGACAAGGCTATCATCCATTGGAGTAACAAAAATCTCGACAACAGACTACCTTCCATAATTACTAAGCTACCATCCATTGGAGTAACAAAGTTATCGACAACACACTACCTTGCATAATGACAAGGCTACAATCCATTGGAGTAAAAATAATCGGGACAACAAACTACCTTCCATAATGACAAGGCTACCATCCATTGGAGTAACAAAAATATCAACAAGAGACTACCTTCCATAATGACAAGGCTACCATCCACTGGAGTAACAAAAATATCAACAAGAGACTACCTTCTATAATGACAAAGCTACCATCCATTGGTGTAACAAAAATATCGACAATAGACTACCTTCAATAATGATAAGGCTACCATCTATTGGAGTAACAAAGATATCGACAACATAGTACCTTCCTTAATGACAAGGCTACTATCCATTGGAGTAACATAGATATTGACAACATACTACCTTCCATAATGACAAGGCTACCATCCATTGGAGTAACAAAAATATCGACAACAGACTACCTTCCATAATGATAATGCTACCATCCATTGGAATAACAAATATCTCGATAATAGACTACCTTCCATAATGACAAGGCTACCATCCAATGGAGTAACAAAAATCTCGACAACAAACTACCTTGCATAATGACAAGGTTACCATCCATTGGAGTAACAAAAATCTCGACAACAAACTACCTTCCATCATGATAAGTCTACCATCCATTGGAATAACAAAAATCTGGACAACACACTACCTTCCATAATGACAAGGCTACAATCCAATGGAGTAACAAAAATCTCGACAACAGACTACATTCCATAATGACAAGTCTACCATCCATTGGAGTAACAAAAATCTGAACAACAGACTACCTTCCATAATAACAAGGCTACCATCCATTGGAGTAACAGAAATCACAACGACAGACTACCTTCCATAATGACAAGACTACCATCTATTAGAGTAACAAAAATGGGACAACAGACTACCTTCCATAATGACAAGGATACCATCCATTGGAGTAACAAAAATATTAACAAGAGACTACCTTCCGTAATGACAAGGCTACCATCCATTGGAGTAACAAAACTCTCGTCAAAAGACTACCTTCCATATTGACAAGTCTACCGTCCATTAGAGTAACAAAAATCTCGACAACAGACTACCTTCCATAATTACTAAGCTACCATCATTAGAGTAACAAAAATCGGGACAACAGACTACCTTCCATAATGACAAGGATACCATCCATTGATGTAACAAAAATATCAACAAGAGACTACCTTCCATAATGACAAGGCTACCATCCATTAGAGTAACAAAAATCTCGACAAAGGACTACCATCCTTAATGACAAGGCGACCATCCAAGGGAGTAACAAAAATCTCGATAACAGACTACCTTCCATAATGACAAGGCTACCATCCATTAGAGTAAAAAAAAAAGGACCTTAGATTACCTTCCATAATTAAAAGGCTACCATCCATTGGAGTAACAAAATTATCAACAATAAATTACCTTCCATAATGATAAGGTTACCATCTATTAGAGTATCAAAAATTTGGACAACAGACTCCCTTCCATATTGACAAGGCTACCATCCATTGGAGTAACAAAAATCTCGACAACAGACTACCTTCCATAATTACTAAGCTACCATCCATTGGAGTAACAAGGTTATCAACAACAGACTACCTTCCATAATGACAAGGCTACAATCCATCGGAGTAAAAATAATCGGGACAACAAACTACCTTCCATAATGACAAGGCTAACATCCATTGGAGTAACAAAAATATCAATAAGAGACTACCTTCCATAATTACAAGGCTACCATCCTTTGGAGTAACAAAAATATCAACAAGAGACTACCTTCCATAATTACAAAGCTACCATCCATTGGATTAACAAAAATATCGACAATAGACTACCTTCAATAATGACAAGGCTACCATCTATTGGAGTAACAAAGATATCGACAACATAGTACCTTCCATAATGACAAGGCTACCATCCATTGGAGTAACAAAGATATTGACAACATACTACCTTCCATAATGACAAAGCTACCATCCATTGGAGTAACAAAAATATCGAGAACTGACTACCTTCCAAAATGACAAGGTTACCATCCATTGGAGTAACAAAAATATTGACAATAGACTACCTTTCATAATGACAAGGGTACCATCCATTGGAGTAACAAAAATCTCGACAACAAACTACCTTCCATCATGACAAGTCTACCATCCATTGGAATAACAAATATCTGGACAACACACTACCTTCCATAATGACAAGGCTACAATCCAATGGAGTTACAAAAATCTCGACAACAGACTACCTTCCATAATGACAAGTCTACCATCCATTGGAGTAAAAAAAATCTGAACAACAGACTACCTTCCATAATAACAAGGCTACCATCCATTGGAGTAACAGATATCACAACGACAGACTACCTTCCATAATGACAATACTACCATCCATTAGAGTAACAAAAACGGGACAACAGACTACCTTCCATAATGACAAGGCTACCATCCATTGGAGTAACAAAAATATCAACAAGAGACTACCTTCCATAATGACAAGGCTACCATCCATTGGAGTAACAAAAATATCAACAAGAGAATACCTTCCATAATGACAAAGCTACCATCCATTGGAGTAACAAAAATATAGACAACAGACTACCTTCAATAATGACAAGGCTACCATCTATTGGAGTAACAAAGATATCGACAACATAGTGCCTTCCATAATTACAAGGCTACCATCCATTGGAGTAACAAAGATATTGAAAACATACTACCTTCCATAATGATAATGCTACCATCCATTGGAATAACAAATATCTCGATAATAGACTACCTTCCATAATGACAAGGCTACCATCCAATGGAGTAAAAAAAATCTCGACAACAAACTACCTTCCATAATGACAAGGTTACCATCCATTGACGTTACAAAAATATTGACAATAGACTACCTTTCATAATGACAAGGGTACCATCCATTGGAATAACAAAAATCTAGACAACATACTACCTTCCATAATGACAAGGCTACAATCCAATGGAGTAACAAAAATCTCGACAACAGACTACCTTCAATAATGACAAGTCTACCATCCATTGGAGTAACAAAAATCTGAATAACAGACTACCTTCCATAATAACAAGGCTACCATCCATTGGAGTAACAGAAATCACAACGACAGACTACCTTCCATAATGACAAGACTACCATCCATTAGAGTAACAAAAACGGGACAACAGACTACCTACCATAATGACAAGGATACCATCCATTGGAGTAACAAAAATATCAACAACAGACTACCTTCCGTAATGACAAGGCTACCATCCATTGGAGTAACAAAAATCTTGACAAAAGACTACCTTCCATATTGACAAGTCAACCATCCATTAGAGTAACAAAAATCTCGACAACAAACTACCTTCCCTAATTACTAAGCTACCATCCATTAGAGTAATAAAAATCGGGACAACAGACTACCTTCCATAATGACAAGGCTACCATCCATTGGAGTAACAAAAATATCAACAAGAGACTACCTTCCATAATGACAAGGCTACCATCCATTGGAGTAACAAAAATATCAACAAGAGAATACCTTCCATAATGACAAAGCTACCATCCATTGGAGTAACAAAAATATAAACAACAGACTACCTTCAATAATGACAAGGCTACCATCTATTGGAGTAACAAAGATATCGACAACATAGTACCTTCCATAATTACAAGGCTACCATCCATTGGAGTAACAAAAATATTGACAATAGACTACCTTTCATAATGACAAGGGTACCATCCATTGGAGTAACAAAAATCTCGACAACAAACTACCTTCCATCATGACAAGTCTACCATCCATTGGAATAACAAATATCTGGACAACACACTACCTTCCATAATAACAAGGCTACAATCCAATGGAGTTACAAAAATCTCGACAATAGACTACCTTCCATAATGACAAGTCTACCATCCATTGGAGTAATAAAAATCTGAACAACAGACTACCTTCAATAATAACAAGGCTACCATCCATTGTAGTAACAGAAATCACAACGACAGACTACCTTCCATAATGACAATACTACCATCCATTAGAGTAACAAAAACGGGACAACAGACTACCTTCCATAATGACAAGGCTACCATCCATTGGAGTAACAAAAATATCAACAAGAGACTACCTTCCATAATGACAAGGCTACCATCCATTGGAGTAACAAAAATATCAACAAGAGAATATCTTCCATATTGACAAAGCTACCATCCATTGGAGTAACAAAAATATAGACAACAGACTACCTTCAATAATGACAAGGCTACCATCTATTGGAGTAACAAAGATATCGACAACATAGTGCCTTCCATAATTACAAGGCTACCATCCATTGGAGTAACAAAGATATTGAAAACATACAACCTTCCATAATGATAATGCTACCATCGATTGGAATAACAAATATCTCGACAATAGACTACCTTCCATAATGACAAGGCTACCATCCAATGGAGTAACAAAAATCTCGACAACAAACTACCTTCCATAATGACAAGGTTACCATCCATTGACGTTACAAAAATATTGACAATTGACTACCTTTCATAATGACAAGGGTACCATCCATTGGAATAACAAAAATCTAGACAACATACTACCTTCCATAATGACAAGGCTACAATCCAATGGAGTAACAAAAATCTCGACAACAGACTACCTTCAATAATGACAAGTCTACCATCCATTGGAGTAACAAAAATCTGAACAACAGACTACCTTCCATAATAACAAGGCTACCATCCATTGGAGTAACAGAAATCACAACGACAGACTACCTTCCATAATGACAAGACTACCATCCATTAGAGTAACAAAAACGGGACAACAGACTACCTACCATAATGACAAGGATACCATCCATTGGAGTAACAAAAATATCAACAACAGACTACCTTCCGTAATGACAAGGCTACCATCCATTGGAGTAACAAAAATCTTGACAAAAGACTACCTTCCATATTGACAAGTCTACCATCCATTAGAGTAACAAAAGTCTCGACAACAAACTACCTTCCCTAATTACTAAGCTACCATCCATTAGAGTAATAAAAATCGGGACAACAGACTACCTTCCATAATGACAAGGCTACCATCCATTGGAGTAACAAAAATATCAACAAGAGACTACCTTCCATAATGACAAGGCTACCATCCATTGGAGTAACAAAAATATCAACAAGAGAATACCTTCCATAATGACAAAGCTACCATCCATTGGAGTAACAAAAATATAAACAACAGACTACCTTCAATAATGACAAGGCTACCATCTATTGGAGTAACAAAGATATCGACAACATAGTACCTTCCATAATTACAAGGCTACCATCCATTGGAGTAACAAAAATATTGACAATAGACTACCTTTCATAATGACAAGGGTACCATCCATTGGAGTAACAAAAATCTCGACAACAAACTACCTTCCATCATGACAAGTCTACCATCCGTTGGAATAACAAATATCTGGACAACACACTACCTTCCATAATGACAAGGCTACAATCCAATGGAGTTACAAAAATCTCGACAACAGACTACCTTCCATAATGACAAGTCTACCATCCATTGGAGTAAAAAAAATCTGAACAACAAACTACCTTCCATAATAACAAGGCTACCATCCATTGGAGTAACAGAAATCACAACGACAGACTACCTTCCATAATGACAATACTACCATCCATTAGAGTAACAAAAACGGGGCAACAGACTACCTTCCATAATGACAAGGCTACCATCCATTGGAGTAACAAAAATATCAACAAGAGACTACCTTCCATAATGACAAGGCTACCATCCATTGGAGTAACAAAAATATCAACAAGAGAATACCTTCCATAATGACAAAGCTACTATCCATTGGAGTAACAAAAATATAGACAACAGACTACCTTCAATAATGACAAGGCTACCATCTATTGGAGTAACAAAGATATCGACAACATAGTGCCTTCCATAATTACAAGGCTACCATCCATTGGAGTAACAAAGATATTGAAAACATACTACCTTCCATAATGATAATGCTACCATCCATTGGAATAACAAATATCTCGACAATAGACTACCTTCCCTAATGACAAGGCTACCATCCAATGGAGTAACAAAAATCTCGACAACAAACTACCTTCCATAATGACAAGGTTACCATCCATTGAAGTTACAAAAATATTGACAATAGACTACCTTTCATAATGACAAGGGTACCATCCATTGGAATAACAAAAATCTAGACAACATACTACCTTCCATAATGACAAGGCTACAATCCAATGGAGTAACAAAAATCTCGACAACAGACTACCTTCAATAATGACAAGTCTACCATCCATTGGAGTAACAAAAATATGAACAACAGACTACCTTCCATAATAACAAGGCTACCATCCATTAGAGTAACAAAAACGGGACAACAGACTACCTACCATAATGACAAGGATACCATCCATTGGAGTAACAAAAATATCAACAACAGACTACCTTCCGTAATGACAAGGCTACCATCCATTGGAGTAACAAAAATCTTGACAAAAGACTACCTTCCATATTGACAAGTCTACCATCCATTAGAGTAACAAAAATATCAACAAGAGAATACCTTCCATAATGACAAAGCTACCATCCATTGGAGTAACAAAAATATAAACAACAGACTACCTTCAATAATGACAAGGCTACCATCTATTGGAGTAACAAAGATATCGACAACATAGTACCTTCCATAATTACAAGGCTACCATCCATTGGAGTAACAAAGATATTGAAAACATACTACCTTCCATAATGATAATGCTACCATCCATTGGAATAACAAATATCTCGACAATAGACTACCTTCCATAATGACAAGGCTACCATCCAATGGAGTAACAAAAATCTCGACAACAGACTACCTTCCATAATGACAAGGCTACCATCCATTGGAGTAACAAAAATCTGGACATCAAACTACCTTCCATAATTACAAGGCTACCATCCATTGGAGTAACAAAAATATCAATATTAGACTACCTTCCATAATGACAAGGTTACCATCCATTGGAGTATAAAAAGTTTGGACAACAGACTACCTTCAATAATGACAAGGCTACCATCCATTGGAGTAACAATAATCTCGACAACAAATTACCTTCCATAATTACTAAGCTACCATCCATTGGAGTAACACAGTTATCGACAACAGACTACCTTCCATAATGACAAGGCTACAATCCATTGGAGTAACAATAATCGGGACAAAAAACTACCTTCCATAATGACAAGGCTACCATCCAATGGAGTTAAAAAAATATCAACAGCAGACTACCTTCCATAATGACAAGGCTACCATCCATTGGGGTAACAAAAATATCAACAAGAGAATACCTTCCATAATGACAAAGCTACCATCCATTGGAGTAACAAAAATATAGACAATAGACTACCTTCAATAATGACAAGGCTACCATCTATTGGAGTAACAAAGATATCGACAACATCGTACTTTCCATAATGACAAGGCTACCATCCATTGGAGTAACAAAGATATTGACAACATACTACCTTCCATAATGATAATGCTACCATCCATTGGAGTAACGAAAATCTCGACAACAGACTACCTTCCATGATGATAATGCTACCATCCAGTGAAATAACAAATATCTCGACAATAGACTACCTTCCATAATGACAAGGCTACCATCCAATGGAGTAATAAAAATCTCGACAACAGATTACCTTCCATAATGACAAGGTTACCATCCATTGGAGTAACAAAAATATCTACAGTAGACTACCTTTCATAATGACAAGGGTACCATCCATTGGAATAACAAAAATCTCGACAATAGACTACCTTCCATAATGACAAGGCTACCATCCAATGGAGTAACAAAAATCTGGACAACAGACTACCTTCCATAATTACAAGGCAATTCCATTGGAGTAACAAAAATCTCGACAACAGACTACCTTCCATAATGACAAGGTTACCATCCATTGGAGTAACAAAAATATCTACAATAGACTACCTTTCATAATGACAAGGGTACCATCCATTGGAATAACAAAAATCTCGACAACAGACTACCTTCCATAATGACAAGGCTACCATCTAATGGAGTAACAAAAATCTGGACAACAGTCTACCTTCCATAATTACAAGTCTACCATCCATTGGAGTTACTAAAATATCAACAATAGTCTACCTTCCATAATTACAAGATTACCATCCATTGGAGTATAAAATTTTAGGAAAACAAACTACCTTCCATAATGACAAGGCTACCATCCATTGGAGTAACAAAAATCTCGACAACAGACAACCTTCCATAATTACTAAGCTACCATTCATTGGAGTAACAAAGGTATCGACAACAGACTACCTTCCATAATGACAAGGCTACAATCCATTGGAGTAACAATAATCGGGACAACAAACTACCTTCCATAATGACAAGGCTACCATCCATTGGAGTAACAAAAATATCAACAAGAGACTACCTTCCACAATGACAAGGCTACCATCCATTGGAGTAACAAAAATATCAACAAGAGAATACCTTCCATAATGACAAAGCTACCATCTATTGGAGTAACAAAAATATAGACAACAAACTACCTTCAATAATGACAAGGCTACCATCTATTGGAGTAACAAAGATATCGACAACATAGTACCTTCCATAATGACAAGGCTACCATCCATTGGAGTAAAAAAGATATTGACAACATACTACCTTCCATAATGACAAGGCTACCATCCATTGGAGTAACGAAAATCTCGACAACAGACTACCTTCCATGATGATAATGCTACCATCCATTGGAATAACAAATATCTCGACAATAGACTACCTTCCATAATGACAAGGCTACCATCCAATGGAGTAACAAAAATCTCGACAACAGACTACCTTGCATAAAGACAAGTTTACCATCCATTGGAGTAACAAAAATATCGACAATAGACTACCTTTCATAATGACAAGGGTTACATCCATTGGAATAACAAAAATCTCGACAACAGACTACCTTCCATAATGACAAGGCTACCATCCAATGGAGTAACAAAAATCTGGACAACAAACTACCTTCCATAATTACAAGGATACCATCCATTGGAGTAACAAAAATATCAACAATAGACTACCTTCCATAATGACAAGGTTACCATCCATTGGAGTATAAAAATTTTGGACAACAGACTACCTTCCATAATGACAAGGCTACCATCCATTGGAGTAACAAAAATCTCGACAACAAACAACCTTCCATAATGACAAGGCTACCATCCATTAGAGTAACATAAATCTGGACAATAGATTACCTTCAATAATTAAAAGGCTACCATCCATTGGAGTAACAAATTTAACAACAATAAACTACCTTCCGTAATGACAAGGTTACCATCCAATGGAGTATCAAAATTTTGGACAACAGACTACCTTCCATAATGACAAGGCTACCATCCATTGGAGTAACAAAAATCTCGACAACAGACTACCTTCCATAATTACTAAGCTACCATCCATTGGAGTAACACAGTTATCGACACCAGACTACCTTCCATAATGACAAGGCTACAATCCCTTGGAGTAACAATAATCGAGACAACAAACTACCTTCCATAATGACAAGGATACCATCGGTTGGAGTAAAAAAAATATCAACAATAGACTACCTTCCATAATGACAAGGCTACCATCCATTGGAGTAACAAAAATATCAAAAAGAGACTACCTTCCATAATGACAAAGCTACCATCCATTGGAGTAACAAAAATATCGACAACAGACTACCTTCAATAATGACAAGGCTACCATCTATTGGAGTAACAAAGATATCAAAAACATAGTACCTTCCATAATGATAAGGCTACAATTCATTGGAGTAACAAAGATATTGACAACATACTACCTTCCATAATGACAAGGCTACCATCCATTGGAGTAACGAAAATCTCGAAAACAGACTACCTTCCATGATGATAAGGCTACCATCCATTGGAATAACAAATATCTCGACAATAGACTACCTTCCATAATGACAAGGCTACCATCCAATGGAGTAACAAAAATCTCGACAACAGACTACCTTGCATAATGACAAGGTTACCATCCATTGGAGTAACAAAAATATCAACAATAGCCTACCTTTCATAATGACAAGGGTACCATCCATTGGAATAACAAAAATCTCGACAACAGACTACCTTCCATAATGACAAGGCTACCATCCAATGGAGTAACAAAATTATGGACAACAAACTACCTTCCATAATTACAAGGATACCATCCATTGGAGTAACAAAAATATAAACAATAGACTACCTTCCATAATGACAAGGTTACCATCCATTGGAGTATAAAAATTTTGGACAACAGACTACCTTCCATAATGACAAGGCTACCATCCATTGGAGTAACAAAAATCTCGACAACATACAACCTTCCAGAATTACTAAGCTACCATTCATTGGAGTAACAAAGTTATCGACAACAAACTACCTTCCATAATGTCAAGGCAACAATCCATTGGAGTAATAATAATCGAGACAACAAACTACCTTCCATAATGACAAGGCTACCATCTATTGGAGTAACAAAGATATCAAAAACATAGTACCTTCCATAATGACAAGGCTACAATTCATTGGAGTAACAAAGATATTGGCAACATACTACCTTCCATAATGACAAGGCTACCATCCATTGGAGTAACGAAAATCTCGACAACAGACTACCTTCCATGATGATAAGGCTACCATCCATTGGAATAACAAATATCTCGACAATAGACTACCTTCCATAATGACAAGGCTACCATACAATGGAGTAACAAAAATCTCGACAACAGACTACCTAGCATAATGACAAGGTTACCATCCATTGGAGTAACAAAAATATCAACAATAGCCTACCTTTCATAATGACAAGGGTACCATCCATTGGAATAACAAAAATCTCGACAACATACTACCTTCCATAATGACAAGGCTACCATCCAATGGAGTAACAAAATTATGGACAACAAACTACCTTCCATAATTACAAGGATACCATCCATTGGAGTAACAAAAATATAAACAACAGACTACCTTCCATAATGACAAGGCTACCATCCATTGGAGTAACAAAAATCTCGACAACAGACAACCTTCCAGAATTACTAAGCTACCATTCATTGGAGTAACAAAGTTATCGACAACAGACTACCTTCCATAAAGTCAAGGCAACAATCCATTGGAGTAATAATAATCGAGACAACAAACTACCTTCCATAATGACAAGGCTACCATCTATTGGAGTAACAAAGATATCAAAAACATAGTACCTTCCATAATGACAAGGCTACAATTCATTGGAGTAACAAAGATATTGACAACATACTACCTTCCATAATGACAAGGCTACCATCCATTGGAGTAACGAAAATCTCGACAACAGACTACCTTCCATGATGATAAGGCTACCATCCATTGGAATAACAAATATCTCGACAATAGACTACCTTCCATAATGACAAGGCTACCATTCAATGGAGTAACAAAAATCTCGACAACAGACTACCTTGCATAATGACAAGGTTACCATCCATTGGAGTAACAAAAATATCAACAATAGCCTACCTTTCATAATGACAAGGGTACCATCCATTGGAATAACAAAAATCTCGACAACAGACTACCTTCCATAATGACAAGGCTACCATCCAATTGAGTAACAAAATTATGGACAACAAACTACCTTCAATAATTACAAGGATACCATCCATTGGAGTAACAAAAATATAAACAATAGACTACCTTCCATAATGACAAGGTTACCATCCATTGGAGTGTAAAAATTTTGGACAACAGACTACCTTCCATAATGACAAGGCTACCATCCATTGGAGTAACAAAAATCTCGACAACAGACAACCTTCCAGAATTACTAAGCTACCATTCATTGGAGTAACAAAGTTATCGACAACAGACTACCTTCCATAATGTCAAGGCAACAATCCATTGGAGTAATAATAATCGAGACAACAAACTACCATCCATAATGACAAGGCTACCATCTATTGGAGTAACAAAGATATCAAAAACATAGTACCTTCCATAATGACAAGGCTACAATTCATTGGAGTAACAAATATATTGACAATAGACTACCTTCCATAATGACAAGGCTACCATCCAATGGAGTAACAAAAATCTGGACAACAGACTACCTTCCATAATTACAAGGCAATTCCATTGGAGTAACAAAAATCTCGACAACAGACTACCTTCCATAATGACAAGGTTACCATCCATTGGAGTAACAAAAATATCTACAATAGACTACCTTTCATAATGACAAGGGTACCATCCATTGGAATAACAAAAATCTCGACAACAGACTACCTTCCATAATGACAAGGCTACCATCCAATGGAGTAACAAAAATCTGGACAACAGTCTACCTTCCATAATTACAAGTCTACCATCCATTGGAGTTACTAAAATATCCACAATAGTCTACCTTCCATAATTACAAGATTACCATCCATTGGAGTATAAAATTTTTGGAAAACAAACTACCTTCCATAATGACAAGGCTACCATCCATTGGAGTAACAAAAATCTCGACAACAGACAACCTTCCATAATTACTAAGCTACCATTCATTGGAGTAACAAAGGTATCGACAACAGACTACCTTCCATAATGACAAGGCTACAATCCATTGGAGTAACAATAATCGGGACAACAAACTACCTTCCATAATGACAAGGCTACCATCCATTGGAGTAACAAAAATATCAACAAGAGACTACCTTCCACAATGACAAGGCTACCATCCATTGGAGTAACAAAAATATCAACAAGAGAATACCTTCCATAATGACAAAGCTACCATCTATTGGAGTAACAAAAATATAGACAACAAACTACCTTCAATAATGACAAGGCTACCATCTATTGGAGTAACAAAGATATCGACAACATAGTACCTTCCATAATGACAAGGCTACCATCCATTGGAGTAAAAAAGATATTGACAACATACTACCTTCCATAATGACAAGGCTACCATCCATTGGAGTAACGAAAATCTCGACAACAGACTACCTTCCATGATGATAATGCTACCATCCATTGGAATAACAAATATCTCGACAATAGACTACCTTCCATAATGACAAGGCTACCATCCAATGGAGTAACAAAAATCTCGACAACAGACTACCTTGCATAAAGACAAGTTTACCATCCATTGGAGTAACAAAAATATCGACAATAGACTACCTTTCATAATGACAAGGGTTACATCCATTGGTATAACAAAAATCTCGACAACAGACTACCTTCCATAATGACAAGGCTACCATCCAATGGAGTAACAAAAATCTGGACAACAAACTACCTTCCATAATTACAAGGATACCATCCATTGGAGTAACAAAAATATCAACAATAGACTACCTTCCATAATGACAAGGTTACCATTCATTGGAGTATAAAAATTTTGGACAACAGACTACCTTCCATAATGACAAGGCTACCATCCATTGGAGTAACAAAAATCTCGACAACAAACAACCTTCCATAATGACAAGGCTACCATCCATTAGAGTAACATAAATCTGGACAATAGATTACCTTCAATAATTAAAAGGCTACCATCCATTGGAGTAACAAATTTAACAACAATAAACTACCTTCCGTAATGACAAGGTTACCATCCAATGGAGTATCAAAATTTTGGACAACAGACTACCTTCCATAATGACAAGGCTACCATCCATTGGAGTAACAAAAATCTCGACAACAGACTACCTTCCATAATTACTAAGCTACCATCCATTGGAGTAACACAGTTATCGACACCAGACTACCTTCCATAATGACAAGGCTACAATCCCTTGGAGTAACAATAATCGAGACAACAAACTACCTTCCATAATGACAAGGATACCATCGGTTGGAGTAAAAAAAATATCAACAATAGACTACCTTCCATAATGACAAGGCTACCATCCATTGGAGTAACAAAAATATCAAAAAGAGACTACCTTCCATAATGACAAAGCTACCATCCATTGGAGTAACAAAAATATCGACAACAGACTACCTTCAATAATGACAAGGCTACCATCTATTGGAGTAACAAAGATATCAAAAACATAGTACCTTCCATAATGATAAGGCTACAATTCATTAGAGTAACAAAGATATTGACAACATACTACCTTCCATAATGACAAGGCTACCATCCATTGGAGTAACGAAAATCTCGAAAACAGACTACCTTCCATGATGATAAGGCTACCATCCATTGGAATAACAAATATCTCGACAATAGACTACCTTCCATAATGACAAGGCTACCATCCAATGGAGTAACAAAAATCTCGACAACAGACTACCTTGCATAATGACAAGGTTACCATCCATTGGAGTAACAAAAATATCAACAATAGCCTACCTTTCATAATGACAAGGGTACCATCCATTGGAATAACAAAAATCTCGACAACAGACTACCTTCCATAATGACAAGGCTACCATCCAATGGAGTAACAAAATTATGGACAACAAACTACCTTCCATAATTACAAGGATACCATCCATTGGAGTAACAAAAATATAAACAATAGACTACCTTCCATAATGACAAGGTTACCATCCATTGGAGTATAAAAATTTAGGACAACAGACTACCTTCCATAATGACAAGGCTACCATCCATTGGAGTAACAAAAATCTCGACAACATACAACCTTCCAGAATTACTAAGCTACCATTCATTGGAGTAACAAAGTTATCGACAACAAACTACCTTCCATAATGTCAAGGCAACAATCCATTGGAGTAATAATAATCGAGACAACAAACTACCTTCCATAATGACAAGGCTACCATCTATTGGAGTAACAAAGATATCAAAAACATAGTACCTTCCATAATGACAAGGCTACAATTCATTGGAGTAACAAAGATATTAGCAACATACTACCTTCCATAATGACAAGGCTACCATCCATTGGAGTAACGAAAATCTCGACAACAGACTACCTTCCATGATGATAAGGCTACCATCCATTGGAATAACAAATATCTCGACAATAGACTACCTTCCATAATGACAAGGCTACCATACAATGGAGTAACAAAAATCTCGACAACAGACTACCTAGCATAATGACAAGGTTACCATCCATTGGAGTAACAAAAATATCAACAATAGCCTACCTTTCATAATGACAAGGGTACCATCCATTGGAATAACAAAAATCTCGACAACAGACTACCTTCCATAATGACAAGGCTACCATCCAATGGAGTAACAAAATTATGGACAACAAACTACCTTCCATAATTACAAGGATACCATCCATTGGAGTAACAAAAATATAAACAATAGACTACCTTCCATAATGACAAGGTTACCATCCATTGGAGTATAAAAATTTTGGACAACAGACTACCTTCCATAATGACAAGGCTACCATCCATTGGAGTAACAAAAATCTCGACAACAGACAACCTTCCAGAATTACTAAGCTACCATTCATTGGAGTAACAAAGTTATCGACAACAGACTACCTTCCATAAAGTCAAGGCAACAATCCATTGGAGTAATAATAATCGAGACAACAAACTACCTTCCATAATGACAAGGCTACCATCTATTGGAGTAACAAAGATATCAAAAACATAGTACCTTCCATAATGACAAGGCTACAATTCATTGGAGTAACAAAGATATTGACAACATACTACCTTCCATAATGACAAGGCTACCATCCATTGGAGTAACGAAAATCTCGACAACAGACTACCTTCCATGATGATAAGGCTACCATCCATTGGAATAACAAATATCTCGACAATAGACTACCTTCCATAATGACAAGGCTACCATTCAATGGAGTAACAAAAATCTCGACAACAGACTACCTTGCATAATGACAAGGTTACCATCCATTGGAGTAACAAAAATATCAACAATAGCCTACCTTTCATAATGACAAGGGTACCATCCATTGGAATAACAAAAATCTCGACAACAGACTACCTTCCATAATGACAAGGCTACCATCCAATTGAGTAACAAAATTATGGACAACAAACTACCTTCCATAATTACAAGGATACCATCCATTGGAGTAACAAAAATATAAACAATAGACTACCTTCCATAATGACAAGGTTACCATCCATTGGAGTATAAAAATTTTGGACAACAGACTACCTTCCATAATGACAAGGCTACCATCCATTGGAGTAACAAAAATCTCGACAACAGACAACCTTCCAGAATTACTAAGCTACCATTCATTGGAGTAACAAAGTTATCGACAACAGACTACCTTCCATAATGTCAAGGCAACAATCCATTGGAGTAATAATAATCGAGACAACAAACTACCTTCCATAATGACAAGGCTACCATCTATTGGAGTAACAAAGATATCAAAAACATAGTACCTTCCATAATGACTAGGCTACAATTCATTGGAGTAACAAATATATTGACAACATACTACCTTCCATAATGACAAGGCTACCATCCATTGGAGTAACGAAAATCTCGACAACAGACTACCTTCCATGATGATAAGGCTACCATCCATTGGAATAACAAATATTTCGACAATAGACTACCTTCCATAATGACAAGGCTACCATCCAATGGAGTAACAAAAATCTCGACAACAGACTACCTTGCATAATGACAAGGTTACCATCCATTGGAGTAACAAAAATATCAACAATAGCCTACCTTTCATAATGACAAGGGTACCATCCATTGGAATAACAAAAATCTCGACAACAGACTACCTTCCATAATGACAAGGCTACCATCCAATGGAGTAACAAAATTATGGACAACAAACTACCTTCCATAATTACAAGGATACCATCCATTGGAGTAACAAAAATATAAACAATAGACTACCTTCCATAATGACAAGGTTACCATCCATTGGAGTATAAAAATTTTGGACAACAGACTACCTTCCATAATGACAAGGCTACCATCCATTGGAGTAACAAAAATCTCGACAACATACAACCTTCCAGAATTACTAAGCTACCATTCATTGGAGTAACAAAGTTATCGACAACAAACTACCTTCCATAATGTCAAGGCAACAATCCATTGGAGTAATAATAATCGAGACAACAAACTACCTTCCATAATGACAAGGCTACCATCTATTGGAGTAACAAAGATATCAAAAACATAGTACCTTCCATAATGACAAGGCTACAATTCATTGGAGTAACAAAGATATTGGCAACATACTACCTTCCATAATGACAAGGCTACCATCCATTGGAGTAACGAAAATCTCGACAACAGACTACCTTCCATGATGATAAGGCTACCATCCATTGGAATAACAAATATCTCGACAATAGACTACCTTCCATAATGACAAGGCTACCATACAATGGAGTAACAAAAATCTCGACAACAGACTACCTAGCATAATGACAAGGTTACCATCCATTGGAGTAACAAAAATATCAACAATAGCCTACCTTTCATAATGACAAGGGTACCATCCATTGGAATAACAAAAATCTCGACAACAGACTACCTTCCATAATGACAAGGCTACCATCCAATGGAGTAATAAAATTATGGACAACAAACTACCTTCCATAATTACAAGGATACCATCCATTGGAGTAACAAAAATATAAACAATAGACTACCTTCCATAATGACAAGGTTACCATCCATTGGAGTATAAAAATTTTGGACAACAGACTACCTTCCATAATGACAAGGCTACCATCCATTGGAGTAACAAAAATCTCGACAACAGACAACCTTCCAGAATTACTAAGCTACCATTCATTGGAGTAACAAAGTTATCGACAACAGACTACCTTCCATAAAGTCAAGGCAACAATCCATTGGAGTAATAATAATCGAGACAACAAACTACCTTCCATAATGACAAGGCTACCATCTATTGGAGTAACAAAGATATCAAAAACATAGTACCTTCCATAATGACAAGGCTACAATTCATTGGAGTAACAACGACATTGACAACATACTACCTTCCATAATGACAAGGCTACCATCCATTGGAGTAACGAAAATCTCGACAACAGACTACCTTCCATGATGATAAGGCTACCATCCATTGGAATAACAAATATCTCGACAATAGACTACCTTCCATAATGACAAGGCTACCATTCAATGGAGTAACAAAAATCTCGACAACAGACTACCTTGCATAATGACAAGGTTACCATCCATTGGAGTAACAAAAATATCAACAATAGCCTACCTTTCATAATGACAAGGGTACCATCCATTGGAATAAAAAAAATCTCGACAACAGACTACCTTCCATAATGACAAGGCTACCATCCAATTGAGTAACAAAATTATGGACAACAAACTACCTTCCATAATTACAAGGATACCATCCATTGGAGTAACAAAAATATAAACAATAGACTACCTTCCATAATGACAAGGTTACCATCCATTGGAGTATAAAAATTTTGGACAACAGACTACCTTCCATAATGACAAGGCTACCATCCATTGGAGTAACAAAAATCTCGACAACAGACAACCTTCCAGAATTACTAAGCTACCATTCATTGGAGTAACAAAGTTATCGACAACAGACTACCTTCCATAATGTCAAGGCAACAATCCATTGGAGTAATAATAATCGAGACAACAAACTACCTTCCATAATGACAAGGCTACCATCTATTGGAGTAACAAAGATATCAAAAACATAGTACCTTCCATAATGACAAGGCTACAATTCATTGGAGTAACAAATATATTGACAACATACTACCTTCCATAATGACAAGGCTACCATCCATTGGAGTAACGAAAATCTCGACAACAGACTACCTTCCATGATGATAAGGCTACCATCCATTGGAATAACAAATATTTCGACAATAGACTACCTTCCATAATGACAAGGCTACCATCCAATGGAGTAAAAAAAATCTCGACAACAGACTACCTTGCATAATGACAAGGCTACCATCCAATGGAGTAACAAAATTATGGACAACAAACTACCTTCCATAATTACAAGGATACCATCCATTGGAGTAACAAAAATATAAACAATAGACTACCTTCCATAATGACAAGGTTACCATCCATTGGAGTATAAAAATTTTGGACAACAGACTACCTTCCATAATGACAAGGCTACCATCCATTGGAGTAACAAAAATCTCGACAACAGACAACTTTCCAGAATTACTAAGCTACCATTCATTGGAGTAACAAAGTTATCGACAACAGACTACCTTCCATAATGTCAAGGCAACAATCCATTGGAGTAATAATAATCGAGACAACAAACTACCTTCCATAATGACAAGGCTACCATCCATTGGAGTAATAAAAATATCAACAAGAGACTAACTTCCATAATGAAAAGGCTACCATCCATTGGAGAAGTACAAAAATATCAACAAGAGACTAGCTTCCATAATGACAAAGCTACCATCCATTGGAGTAACAAAAATATCGACAATAGACTACCTTCAATAATGACAAGGCTACCATCTATTGGAGTAACAAAGATATCGACAACATAGTACCTTCCATAATGACAAGGCTACCATTCATTGGAGTAACAAAGATATTGACAACATAGTACCTTCCATAATGACAAATCTACCATCCATTGGAGTAATGAAAATCTCGACAAAAAACTACCTTCCATGATGATAATGCTACCATCCATTGGAATAACAAATATCTCGACAATAGACTACCTTCCATAATGACAAGGCTACCATCCAATGGAGTGACAAAAATCTCGAAAACAGACTACCTTCCATAATGACAAGGTTACCATCCATTGGAGTAACAAAAATATCAACAAGAGACTACCTTCCATAATGACAAGGCTACCATCCATTGGAGTAACAAAAATATCAACAAGAGAATACCTTCCATAATGACAAAGCTACCATCCATTGGAGTAACAAAAATATAGACAACAGACTACCTTCAATAATTACAAGGATACCATCCATTGGAGTAACAAAAATATAAACAATAGACTACCTTGCATAATGACAAGGTTACTATCCATTGGAGTATAAAAATTTTGGACAACAGACTACCTTCCATAATGAAAAGGCTACCATCCATTGGAGTAACAAAAATCTCGACAACAGACAACCTTCCAGAATTACTAAGCTACCATTCATTGGAGTAACAATGTTATCGACAACAGACGACCTTCCATATTGTCAAGGCAACAATCCATTGGAGTAATAATAATCGAGACAACAAACTACCTTCCATAATGACAAGGCTACCATCCATTGGAGTAATAAAAATATCAACAAAAGACTACCTTCCATAATGAAAAGGCTACCATCCATTGGAGAAGTACAAAAATATCAACAAGAGACTACCTTCCATAATGACAAAGCTACCGTCCATTGGAGTAACAAAAATATCGACAATAGACTACCTTCAATAATGACAAGGCTACCATCTATTGGAGTAACAAAGATATCGACAACATAGTACCTTCTATAATGACAAGGCTACCATTCATTGGAGTAACAAAGATATTGACAACATAGTACCTTCCATAATGACAAATCTACCATCCATTAGAGTAACAAAAATCTCGACAACAAACTACCTTCAATGATGATAATGCTACCATCCATTGAAATAACAAATATCTCGACAATAGACTACATTCCATAATGACAAGGCTACCATCCAATGGAGTAACAAAAATCTCGACAATAGACTACCTTCGATAATGACAAGGTTACCATCCATTGGAGTAACAAAAATATCAACAAGAGACTACCTTCCATAATGACAAGGCTACCATCCATTGGAGTAACAAAAATATCAACAAGAGAATACCTTCCATAATGACAAAGCTACCATCCATTGGAGTAACAAAAATATAGACAACAAACTACCTTCAATAATTACAAGGCTACCATCTATTGGAGTAACAAAGATATCGACAACATAGTACCTTCCATAATGACAAAGCTACCATCCATTGGAGTAACAAAGATATTGACAACATACTACCTTCCATGATGACAAGGCTACCATCCAATGGAGTAACAAAATTATGGACAACAAACTACCTTCCATAATTACAAGGATACCATCCATTGGAGTAACAAAAATATAAACAATAGACTACCTTCCATAATGACAAGGTTACTATCCATTGGAGTATAAAAATTTTGGACAACAAACTACCTTCCATAATGACAAGGCTACCATCCATTGGAGTAACAAAAATCTCGACAACAGACAACCTTCCAGAATTACTAAGCTACCATTCATTGGAGTAACAATGTTATCGACAACAGACGACCTTCCATATTGTCAAGGCAACAATCCATTGGAGTAATAATAATCGAGACAACAAACTACCTTCCATAATGACAAGGCTACCATCAATTGGAGTAATAAAAATATCAACAAAAGACTACCTTCCATAATGAAAAGGCTACCATCCAATGGAGAAGTACAAAAATATCAACAAGAGACTACCTTCCATAATGACAAAGCTACCATCCATTGGAGTAACAAAAATATCGACAATAGACTACCTTCAATAATGACAAGGCTACCATCTATTGGAGTAACAAAGATATCGACAACATAGTACCTTCTATAATGACAAGGCTACCATTCATTGGAGTAACAAAGATATTGACAACATAGTACCTTCCATAATGACAAATCTACCATCCATTGGAGTAACGAAAATCTCGACAACAAACTACCTTCCATGATGATAATGCTACCATCCATTGAAATAACAAATATCTCGACAATAGACTACATTCCATAATGACAAGGCTACCATCCAATGGAGTAACAAAAATCTCGACAACAGACTACCTTCCATAATGACAAGGTTACCATCCATTGGAGTAACAAAAATATCAACAAGAGACTACCTTCCATAATGACAAGGCTACCATCCATTGGAGTATCAAAAATATCAACAAGAGAATACCTTCCATAATGACAAAGCTACCATCCATTGGAGTATCAAAAATATAGACAACAAACTACCTTCAATAATTACAAGGCTACCATCTATTGGAGTAACAAAGATATCGACAACATAGTACCTTCCATAATGACAAAGCTACCATCCATTGGAGTAACAAAGATATTGACAACATACTACCTTCCATGATGACAAGGCTACCATCCATTGGAGTAACGAAAATCTCAACAACAGACTACCTTCCATAATGATAATGCTACCATCCATTGGAACAACAAATATCTAGACATTAGACTACCTTCCATAATGACAACGCTACCATCCAATGGAGTAACAAAAATCTCGACAACAGACTACCTTCCATAATTACAAGGTTACCATCCATTGGAGTAAAAAAAATATCGACAATAGACTACCTTTCATAATGATAAGGGTACCATCCAATGGAGTAACAAAAATCTCGACAACAGACTACCTTCCATAATGACAAGGCTACATTCCAATGGAGTAACCAAAATATGTACATCAGGCTACCTTCCATAATTACAAGGCTACCATCCATTGGAGTAACAAAAATATCAACAATAGACTACCTTCCATAATGACAAGGTTACCATCCATTGGAGTATAAAAATTTTGGACAATAGACTACTTTCCATAATGACAAGGCTACCATCCATTAGAGTAACAAAAATCTGGACAACAAATTACCTTCCATAATTAAAAGGCTACCATCCATTGGAGTAACAAAATTATCAACAATAAACTACCTTCCGTAATGACAAGGTTACCATACATTGGAGTATCAAAATTTTGGACAACAGACTACTTTCCATAATGACAAGGCTACCATCCAATGGAGTAACAAAAATCTCGACAATAGACTACCTTCGATAATGACAAGGTTACCATCCATTGGAGTAACAAAAATATCAACAAGAGACTACCTTCCATAATGACAAGGCTACCATCCATTGGAGTAACAAAAATATCAACAAGAGAATACCTTCCATAATGACAAAGCTACCATCCATTGGAGTAACAAAAATATAGACAACAAACTACCTTCAATAATTACAAGGCTACCATCTATTGGAGTAACAAAGATATCGACAACATAGTACCTTCCATAATGACAAAGCTACCATCCATTGGAGTAACAAAGATATTGACAACATACTACCTTCCATGATGACAAGGCTACCATCCAATGGAGTAACAAAATTATGGACAACAAACTACCTTCCATAATTACAAGGATACCATCCATTGGAGTAACAAAAATATAAACAATAGACTACCTTCCATAATGACAAGGTTACTATCCATTGGAGTATAAAAATTTTGGACAACAGACTACCTTCCATAATGACAAGGCTACCATCCATTGGAGTAACAAAAATCTCGACAACAGACAACCTTCCAGAATTACTAAGCTACCATTCATTGGAGTAACAATGTTATCGACAACAGACGACCTTCCATATTGTCAAGGCAACAATCCATTGGAGTAATAATAATCGAGACAACAAACTACCTTCCATAATGACAAGGCTACCATCAATTGGAGTAATAAAAATATCAACAAAAGACTACCTTCCATAATGAAAAGGCTACCATCCAATGGAGAAGTACAAAAATATCAACAAGAGACTACCTTCCATAATGACAAAGCTACCATCCATTGGAGTAACAAAAATATCGACAATAGACTACCTTCAATAATGACAAGGCTACCATCTATTGGAGTAACAAAGATATCGACAACATAGTACCTTCTATAATGACAAGGCTACCATTCATTGGAGTAACAAAGATATTGACAACATAGTACCTTCCATAATGACAAATCTACCATCCATTGGAGTAACGAAAATCTCGACAACAAACTACCTTCCATGATGATAATGCTACCATCCATTGAAATAACAAATATCTCGACAATAGACTACATTCCATAATGACAAGGCTACCATCCAATGGAGTAACAAAAATCTCGACAACATACTACCTTCCATAATGACAAGGTTACCATCCATTGGAGTAACAAAAATATCAACAAGAGACTACCTTCCATAATGACAAGGCTACCATCCATTGGAGTATCAAAAATATCAACAAGAGAATACCTTCCATAATGACAAAGCTACCATCCATTGGAGTATCAAAAATATAGACAACAAACTACCTTCAATAATTACAAGGCTACCATCTATTGGAGTAACAAAGATATCGACAACATAGTACCTTCCATAATGACAAAGCTACCATCCATTGGAGTAACAAAGATATTGACAACATACTACCTTCCATGATGACAAGGCTACCATCCATTGGAGTAACGAAAATCTCAACAACAGACTACCTTCCATAATGATAATGCTACCATCCATTGGAACAATAAATATCTAGACATTAGACTACCTTCCATAATGACAACGCTACCATCCAATGGAGTAACAAAAATCTCGACAACAGACTACCTTCCATAATTACAAGGTTACCATCCATTGGAGTAAAAAAAATATCGACAATAGACTACCTTTCATAATGATAAGGGTACCATCCAATGGAGTAACAAAAATCTCGACAACAGACTACCTTCCATAATGACAAGGCTACATTCCAATGGAGTAACCAAAATATGTACATCAGGCTACCTTCCATAATTACAAGGCTACCATCCATTGGAGTAACAAAAATATCAACAATAGACTACCTTCCATAATGACAAGGTTACCATCCATTGGAGTATAAAAATTTTGGACAACAGACTACTTTCCATAATGACAAGGCTACCATCCATTAGAGTAACAAAAATCTGGACAACAAATTACCTTCCATAATTAAAAGGCTACCATCCATTGGAGTAACAAAATTATCAACAATAAACTACCTTCCGTAATGACAAGGTTACCATACATTGGAGTATCAAAATTTTGGACAACAGACTACTTTCCATAATGACAAGGCTACCATCCATTGGAGTAACAAAAATCTCGACAACAGACTACCTTCCATAAATACTAAGCTACCATCCATTGGTGTAACACAGTTATCGACAACAGACTACCTTCCATAATGACAAGGCTACAATCCATTGGAGTAACAATAATCGGGACAACAAACTACCTTCCATAATGACAAGGCTACCATCCATTGGAGTAAAAAAAATATCAAAAAGGGACTACCTTCCATAATGACAAAGCTACCATCCATTGGAGTAACAAAAATATCGACAACAGACTACCTTCTATAATGACAAGGCTACCATCTATTGGAGTAACAAAGATATCGACAACATAGTACATTCCATAATAGCAAAGCTACCATTCATTGGAGTAATAAAGATATTGACAACATACTACCTTCCATAATGAAAAGGCTACCATCCATTGGAGTAACTAAACTCTCGACAACAGACTACCTTCCATGATGATAATGCTACCATCCATTGGAATAACAAATATCTCGACAATAGACTACCTTCCATAATGACAAGGCTACCATCCAATGGAGTAACAAAAATCTCGACAACAGACTACCTTCAATAATGACAAGGTTACCATCCATTGGAGTAACAAAAATTTCGACAATAGACTACCTTTCATAATGACAAGGGTACCGTCCATTGGTGTAACAAAAATCTCGACAATAGACTACCTTCCATAATGACAAGGCTACCATCCAATGGAGTAACAAAAATCTGGACAACAGACTACCTTCCATAATTACAAGGCTACCATCCATTGGAGTAACAAAAATATCAAAAAGAGACTACTTTCCATAATGACAAAGCTACCATCCATTGGAGTAACAAAAATATCGACAACAGACTACCTTCAATAATGACAAGGCTACCATCTATTGGAGTAACAAAGATATCGACAACATAGTACCTTCCATAATAGGAAGGCTACCATTCATTGGAGTAACAAAGATATTGACAACATACTACCTTCCATAATGAAAAGGCTACCATCCATTGGAGTAACTAAAATCTCGACAACAGACTACCTTCCATGATGATAATGCTACCATCCATTGGAATTACAAATATCTCGACAATAGACTACCTTCCATAATGACAAGGCTACCATCCAATGGAGTAACAAAAATCTCGACAACAGACTACCTTCAATAATGACAAGGTTACCATCCATTTGAGTAACAAAAATATCGACAATAGACTACCTTTCATAATGACAAGGGTACCATCCATTGGTGTAACAAAAATCTGGACAACAGACTACCTTCCATAATTACAAGCTACCATCCATTGGAGTAACAAAAATATCAACAATAGACTACCTTCCATAATAACAAGGTTACCATCCATTGGAGTATAAATATTTTGGACAACAGACTACCTTCCATAATGACAAGGCTACCATCCATTTGAGTAACAAAAATCTCGACAACAGACAACCTTCCATAATTACTAAGCTACCATTCATTGGAGTAACAAAGTTATCGACAACAAACTACCTTCCATAATGACAAGGCTACAATCAATTGGAGTAACAATAATCGGGACAACAAACTACCTTCCATAATGACAAGGCTACCATCCATTGGAGTAACAAAAATATCAACAAGAGACCACCTTCCATAATGACAAGGCTACCATCCATTTGAGTAACCAAAATATCAACAAGAGACTAACTTCCATAAGGACAAAGCTACCATCCATTGGAGTAACAAAAATATCGACAACAGACTACCTTAAATAATGACAAGGCTACCATCTATTTGAGTAACAAAGATATCGACAAGATAGTACCTTCCATAATGACAAGGCTACCATTCATTGGAGTAACAAGGATATTGGCAACATAGTACCTTCCATAATGACAAGGCTAACATCCATTGGAGTAATGAAAATCTCGACAACAGACTACCTTCCATGATGATAATGCTACCATCCATTGGAATAACAAATATCTCGACAATAGAATACCTTCCATAATGACAAGGCTACCATCCAATGGAGTAACAAAAATCTAGACAACAGACTACCTTCCATAATGACAAGGTTACCAACCATTGGAGTAAAAAAAATATCGACAATAGACTACCTTTCATAATGACAAGCGTACCATCCATTGGAGTAACAAAAATCAAGACAACAGACTACCTTCCATAATGACAAGGCTACCATCCAATGGAGTAACAAAAATCTGGACAACAGACTACCTTCCATAATTACAAGGCTACCATCCATTGGAGTAACAAAAATATCAACAATAGAACACCTTCCATAATTACAAGGTTACCATCCATTGGAGTATAAAAATTTTGGACAACAGACTACCTTCCATAATGACAAGGCTACCATCCATTGGAGTAACAAAAATCTCGACAACAAACAACCTTCCATAATTACTAAGCTACCATTCATTGGAGTAACAAAGTTATCGACAACATACTACCTTCCATAATGACAAGTCTACAATCCGTTGGAGTAATAATAATCGGGACAACAAACTACCTTCTATAATGACAAGGCTACCATCCATTGGAGTAACAAAAATATCAACAAGAGACTACCTTCCATAATGACAAGGCTACCATCCATTGGAGTAACAAAAATATCAACAAGAGACTACCTTCCATAATGACAAGGCTACCATCCATTGGAGTAACAAAGATATTGACAACATACTACCTTCCATAATGACAAGGCTACCATCAATTGGAGTAACGAAAATCTCGACAACAAACTACCTTCCATAATGATAATGCTACCATCCATTGGAATAACAAATATGTCGACAATAGACTACCTTCCATAATGACAAGGCTACCGTCCAATGGAGTAACAAAAATCTCGACAACAGACTACCTTCCTTAATGACAAGGTTACCATCCATTGGAGTAACAAAAATATCGACAATAGACTACCTTTCATAATGACAAGGGTACCATCCATTGGAGTAACAAAAATATCGATAACATACTACCTTCCATAATGACAAGGCTACCATCCAATGGAGTAACAAAAATCTGGACAACAGACTACCTTCCATAATTACAAGGCTACCATCCATTGGAGTAACAAAAATATAGACAACAGACTACCTTCAATAATGACAAGGCTACCATCTATTGGAGTAATAAAGATATCGACAACATAGTACCTTCCATAATGACAAGGCTACCATCCATTGGAGTTAAAAAGATATTGAAAACATACTACCTTCCATAATGACAAGGCTACCATCCATTGGAGTAACGAAAATCTCGACAACAGACTACCTTCCATGATGATAATGCTACCATCCAATGGAATAACAAATATCTCGATAATAGACTACCTTCCATAATGACAAGGCTACCATCCAATGGAGTAACAAAAATCTCGACAACAGACTACCTTGCATAATGACAAGTTTACCATCCATTGGAGTAAAAAAAAAATCGACAATAGACTACTTTTCATAATGACAGGGTACCATCCATTGGAATAACAAAAATCTCGACAACAGACTACCTTCCATAATGACAAGGCTACCATCCAATGGAGTAACAAAAATCTGGACAACAAACTACCTTCCATAATTACAAGGTTACCATCCATTGGAGTAACAAAAATATCAACAATAAACTACCTTCCATAATGACAAGGTTACCATCCATTGGAGTATAAAAATTTTAGACAACAGACTACCTTCCATAATGACAAGGCTACCATCCATTGGAGTAACAAAAATCTCGACAACAGATAACCTTCCATAATGACAAGGCTACCATCCATTAGAGTAACAAAAATCTGGACAACAGATTACCTTCAATAATTAAAAGGCTACCATCCATTGGAGTAACAAAATTAACAACAATAAACTACCTTCCGTAATGACAAGGTTACCATCCAATGGAGTATCAAAATTTTGGACAACAGACTACCTTCCATAATGACATGGCTATCATCCATTGGAGTAACAAAAATCTCGACAACAGACTACCTTCCATAATTACTAAGCTACCATCCATTGGAGTAACACAGTTATCGACACCAGACTACCTTCCATAATGACAAGGCTACAATCCATTGGAGTAACAATAATCGGGACAACAAACTACCTTCCATAATGACAAGGATACCATCGGTTGGAGTAAAACAATATCAACAATAGACTACCTTCCATAATGACAAGGCTGCCATCCATTGGAGTAACAAAAATATCAAAAAGAGACTACCTTCCATAATGACAAAGCTACCATCCATTGGAGTAACAAAAATATCGACAACAGACTACCTTCAATAATTACATGGCTACCATCTATTGGAGTAACAAAGATATCGAAAACATAGTACCTTCCATAATGACAAGGCTACAATTCATTGGAGTAACAAAGATATTGACAACATACTACCTTCTATAATGACAAGGCTACCATCCATTGGAGTAACGAAAATCTCGACAACAGACTAACTTCCATGATGATAATGCTACCATCCATTGGAATAACAAATATCTCGACAATAGACTACCTTCCATAATGACAAGGCTACCATCCAATGGAGTAACAAAAATCTCGACAAAAGACTACCTTCAATAATGACAAGGTTACCATCCATTGGAGTAACAAAGATATGGACAACAAACTACCTTCCATAATTACAAGGATACCATCCATTGGAGTAACAAAAATATCAACAGGAGAATACCTTCCATAATGACAAAGCTACCATCCATTGGAGTAACAAAAATATCAAAAAGAGACTACCTTCCATAATGACAAAGCTACCATCCATTGGAGTAACAAAAATATCGACAACAGACTACCTTCAATAATTACAAGGCTACCATCTATTGGAGTAACAAAGATATCGAAAACATAGTACCTTCCATAATGACAAGGCTACAATTCATTGGAGTAACAAAGATATTGACAACATACTACCTTCCATAATGACAAGGCTACCATCCATGGGAGTAACGTAAATCTCGACAAAAGACTACATTCCATGATGATAATGCTACCATCCATTGGAATAACTAATATCTCGACAATAGACTACCTTCCATAATGACAAGGCTACCATCCAATGGAGTAACAAAAATCTCGACAACAGACTACCTTGCATAATGACAAGGTTACCATCCATTGGAGTAACAAAAATATCAACAAGAGACTACCATCCATAATGACAAAGCTACCATCCATTAGAGTAACAAAAATATAGACAACAGACTACCTTCTATAATTACAAGGCTACCATTTATTGGAGTAACAAAGATATCGACAACATAGTACCTTCCATAATGACATAGCTACCATCCATTGGAGTAACAAAGATATTGACAACATACTACCTTCCATAATGACAAGGCTACCATCCATTGGAGTAACGAAAATCTCAACAACAGACTACCTTCCATAATGATAATGCTACCATCCATTGGAACAACAAATATCTAGACATTAGACTACCTTCCATAATGACAACGCTACCATCCAATGGAGTAACAAAAATCTCGACAACAGACTACCTTCCATAATTACAAGGTTACCATCCATTGGAGTAAAAAAAATATCGACAATAGACTACCTTTCATAATGATAAGGGTACCATCCAATGGAGTAACAAAAATCTCGACAACAGACTACCTTCCATAATGACAAGGCTACATTCCAATGGAGTAACCAAAATATGGACATCAGGCTACCTTCCATAATTACAAGGCTACCATCCATTGGAGTAACAAAAATATCAACAATAGACTACCTTCCATAATGACAAGGTTACCATCCATTGGAGTATAAAAATTTTGGACAACAGACTACCTTCCATAATGACAAGGCTACCATCCATTGGAGTAACAAAAATCTCGACAACAGACAACCTTCCATAATGACAAGGCTACCATCCATTAGAGTAACAAAAATCTGGACAACAGATTACCTTCCATAATTAAAAGGCTACCATCCATTGGAGTAACAAAATTATCAACAATAAACTACCTTCCATAATGACAAGGTTACCATACATTGGAGTATAAAAATTTTGGACAACAGACTACTTTCCATTATGACAAGGCTACCATCCATTGGAGTAACAAAAATCTCGACAACAGACTACCTTCCATAATTACTAAGCTACCATCCATTGGTGTAACACAGTTATCGACAACACACTACCTTCCATAATGACAAGGCTACAATCTATTGGAGTAACAATAATCGGGACAACAAACTACCTTCCATAACGACAAGGCTACCATCCATTTGAGTAACCAAAATATCAATAAGAGACTAACTTCCATAAGGACAAAGCTACCATCCATTGGAGTAACAAAGATATCGACAAGATAGTACCTTCCATAATAGCAAAGCTACCATTAATTGGAGTAACAAAGATATTGACAACATACTACCTTCCATAATGAAAAGGCTACCATCCATTGGAGTAACTAAAATCTCGACAACAGACTACCTTCCATGATGATAATGCTACCATCCATTGGAATAACAAATATCTCGACAATAGACTACCTTCCATAATGACAAGGCCACCATCCAATGGAGTAACAAAAATCTCGACAACAAACTACCTTCAATAATGACAAGGTTATCATCCATTTGAGTAATAAAAATATCGACAATAGACTACCTTTCATAATGACAAGGGTAGCATCCATTGGTGTAACAATAATCTCCACAACAGACTACCTTCCATAATGACAAGGCTACCATCCAATGGAGTAACAAAAATCTGGACAACAGACTACCTTCCATAATTACAAGGCTACCAACCATTGGAGTAACAAAAATATCAACAATAGACTACCTTCCATAATGACAAGGTTACCATCCATTGGAGTATAAAAGTTTTGGACAACAGACTACCTTCCATAATGAAAAGGCTACCATCCATTTGAGTAACAAAAATCTCGACAACAGACAACCTTCCATAATTACTAAGTTACCATTCATTGGAGTAACAAAGTTATCGACAACAAACTACCTTCTATAATGACAAGGCTACAATCCATTGGAGTAACAATAATCGGGACAACAAACTACCTTCCATAATGACAAGGCTACCATCCATTGGAGTAACAAAAATATCAACAAGAGACCACCTTCCATAATGACAAGGCTACCATCCATTTGAGTAACCAAAATATCAACAAGAGACTAACTTCCATAAGGACAAATCTACCATCCATTGGAGTAACAAAAATATCAATAACAGACTACCTTCAATAATGACAAGGCTACCATCTATTGGATTAACAAAGATATCGACAAGATAGTACCTTCCATAATGACAAGGCTACCATCCATTGGAGTAACGAAAATCTCGACAACAGACTACCTTCCATGATGATAATGCTACCATCCATTGGAATAACAAATATCTCGACAATAGACTACCTTCCATAATGACAAGGCTACCATCCAATGGAGTAACAAAAATCTCGACAACAGACTACCTTCCATAATGACAAGGTTACCATCCATTGGAGTAACAAAAATATCAATAAGAGACTACCTTCCATAATGACAAGGCTACCATCCATTGGAGTAACAAAAATATCAACAAGAGAATACCTTCCATAATGACAAAGCTACCATCCATTGGGGTAACAAAAATATAGACAACAAACTACCTTCCATAACGACAAGGCTACCATCCAATGGAGTAACAAAAATCTCGACAACCGACTAACTTCCATAATGACAAGGTTACCATCCATTGGAGTAACAGAAATATCGATAATAGACTAGCTTTCATAATGACAAGGCTACCATCCAATGGAGTAACAAAAATCTGGACAACAAACAACCTTCCATAATTACAAGGCTACCATACATTGGAGTAACAAAAATATCAACAATAGACTACCTTCCATAATGACAAGGTTAACATCCATTGGAGTATAAAAATTTTGGACAACAGACTACCTTCCATAATGACAAGGCTACCATCCATTGGAGTAACAAAAATCTCGACAACAAACAACCTTCCATAATGACAAGGCTACCATCCATTAGAGTAACAAAAATCTGGACAACAAATTACCTTCCATAATTAAAAGGCTACCATCCATTGGAGTAAGAAAATTATCAACAATAAACTACCTTCTGTAAAGACAAAGTTACCATCCATTGGAGTATCAAAATTTTGGACAACAGACTACCTTCCATAATGACAAGGCTACCATCCATTGAAGTAACAAAAATATCGACAACAGACTACCTTCCATAATTACTAAGCTACCATCCATTGGAGTAACACAATTATCGACAACAGACTACCTTCCATAATGACAAGGCTACAATCCATTGGAGTAACAATAATCGGGACAACAAACTACCTTCCATAATGACAAGGCTACCATCCATTGGAGTAACAAAAATATCAACAATAGACTACATTCCATAATGACAAGGCTACCATCCATTGGAGTAACAAAAATATCAACAAGAGACTACCTTCCATAATGACAAAACTACCATCCATCAGAGTAACAAACATATCTACAACAGACTACCTTCAATAATGACAAGGCTACCATCTATTGGAGTAACAAAGATATCGACAACATAGTACCTTCCATAATGACAAGGCTACCATCCATTGGAGTAAGAAATATATTGACAACATACTACCTTTCATAATGACAAGGCTACTATCCATTGTAGTAACGAAAATCTCGACAATAGACTACCTTCCATGATGATAATGCTACCATCCATTGGAATAACAAATATCTCGACAATAGACTACCTTCCGTAATGACAAGGTTACCATCCAATGGAGTAACAAAAATCTCGACAACAGACTACCTTCCATAATGACAAGGTTACCATCCATTGGAGTAACAAAAATATCGACAATAGACTACCTTTCATAATGACAAGGGTACCATCCATTGGAGTAACAAAAATCTCGACAACAGACTACCTTCCATAATGACAAGGCTACCATCCAATGGAGTAACAAAAATATGGACAACAGACTACCTTCCATAATTACAAGGTTACCATCCATTGGAGTATAAAATTTTTGGAAAACAAACTACCTTCCATAATGACAAGGCTACCATCCATTGGAGTAACAAAAATCTCGACAACAGACAACATTCCATAATTACTAAGCTACCATTCATTTTAGTAACAAATTTATTGACAACAGACTACCTTCCATAATGACAAGGCTACAATGCATTGGAGTTACAATAATCAGGACAACAAACTACCTTCCATAATGACAAGGCTACCATCCATTGGAGTAACAAAAATATCAACAAGAGACTACCTTCCATAATGACAGGGATACCATCCATTGAAGTAACAAAAATATCAACAAGAGACTGCCTTCCATAATGACAAAGCTACCATCCATTGGAGTAACAAAAATATCGACAACAGATTACCTTCAATAATGACAAGGCTACTATCTATTGGAGTAACAAAGATATCGACAACATAGTACCTTCCATAATGACAAGGATACCATCCATTCGTGTAACGAAAATCTCGACAACAGACTACCTTCTATAATGATAACGCTACCATCCATTGGAATAACAAATATCTCGATAATAGACTACCTTCCTTAAGGAAAAAGGCTACCATCCAATGGAGTAACAAAAATCTCGACAACATACTACCTTCCATAATGACAAGGTTACCATCCATTGGAGTAACAAAAATATCGACAATAGACTAACTTTCATAATGGAAAGGGGACCATCCATTGGAGTAACAAAAGACTCGACAACAGACTACCTTCCATAATGACAAGTCTACCATCCGTTGGAATAACAAAAATCTGGACAACACACTACCTTCCATAATGACAAGTCTAAAATCCAACAGAGTTACAAAAATCTCGACAACAGACTACCTTCCATTGGAGTAACAGATATCACAATGACAGACTACCTTCCATAATGACAAGACTACTATCCATTAGAGTAACAATAATCGGGACAACAGACTACCTTCTATAATGACAAGGATACCATCCATTGGTGTAACAAAAAATATCAACAAGAGACTACCTCCCATAATGACAAGGCTACAATACATTAGAGTAACAAAAATCTCGACAACAGACTACCTTCCATAATGACAAGGCTACCATCTATTGGAGTAACAAAGATATCGACAACATAG
The DNA here is from genome assembly GCA_948472305.1 of Vicia faba. Lineage (NCBI taxonomy): Eukaryota > Viridiplantae > Streptophyta > Magnoliopsida > Fabales > Fabaceae > Vicia > Vicia faba. The sequence continues at coordinate 581,312,012 of OX451739.1, read as the reverse complement.
TACCTTCCTTAAGGACAAGGCTACCGTCCATTGGAGTAACAAAAATATCAACAATAGACTACCTTCCATAATGACAAGGTTACCATCCACTGGAGTATAAAAATTTTGGACAACAAACTACCTTCCATAATGACAAGGCTACCATCCATTGGAGTAACAAAAATCTCGACAACGGACAACCTTCCATAATTACTAAACTACCATTCATTGGAGTAACAAGGTTATCGACAACAGACTACCTTCCATAATGACAAGTCTACAATCCATTGGAGTAACAATAATTGGGACAACAAACTACCTTCCATAATGACAAGGCTACCATCCATTGGAGTAACAAAAATATCAACAAGAGACTACCTTCCATAATGACAAGGTACCATCCATTGGAGTAACAAAAATATCAACAAGAGACTACCTACCATAATGACAAGGCTACCATCCATTGGAGTAACAAAGTTATTGAAAACATACTACATTCTATAATGACAAGGCTATCGTCCAATGGAGTAATAATAATCTCGACAACAGACTACCTTCCATAATGACAAGGTTACCATCCATTGGAGTTACAAAAATATCGACCATAGACTACCTTTCATAATGACAAGGGTACCATCCATTGGAGTAACAAAAATCTTGACAACATACTACCTTCCATAATGACAATGCTACCATCCAATGGAGTAACAAAAATCTGGACAACAGACTAGCTTCCATAATTACAAGGCTACCATCCATTGGAGTAACAAAAATATCAACAATAGACTACCTTCCATAATGACAAGGTTACCATCCATTGGAGTATAAAAATTTTGTACAACAGACTACCTTCCATAATGACAAGGCTACCATCCATTGGAGTAACAAAAATATCAAAAAGTGACCACCTTCCATAATGACAAGGCTACCATCCATTTGTGTAACAAAAATATCAACAAGAGACTACCTTCCATAAGGACAAGGCTACCACCCATTGGAGTAACAAAGATATTGACAATATACTACCTTCCATAATGACAAGGCTACCATCCATTGGAGTAACGAAAGTCTCGATAACAGACTATGTCCCATAATGACAAGGCTACAATCCATTGGAGTAAAAAAAATCTCGACAACAGACTACCTTCCATAATTACAAGGCTACCATCTATTGGAGTAACAAAGATATCGACGACATAGTACCTTCCATAATGAGAAGGCTACCATCCATTGGAGTAACAAAAATATCAGCAATAGACTACCTTCCATAATGACAAGGTTACCATCCATTGAAGTATAAAAATTTTGGACAACAGACTACCTTCCATAATGACAAGGCTACCATCCATTGGAGTAACAAAAATCTCGACACCAGACAACCTTCCATAATTACTAAGCTACCATTCATTGGAGTAACAAAGTTATCGACAACAGACTACCTTCCATAATGACAAGTCTTCAATCCATTGGAGTAACAATAATCGGGACAACAAACTACTTTCCATAATGACAAGGCTACCATCCATTGTAGTAACAAAAATATCAATAAGAGACCACCTTCCATAATGACTAGGCTACAATGCATTGGAGTTACAATAATCAGGACAACAAACTACCTTCCATAATGACAAGGCTACCATCCATTAGAGTAACAAAAATATCAACAAGAGACTACCTTCCATAATGACAAGGATACCATCCATTAGAGTAACAAAAATATCAGCAAGAGACTTCCTTCCATAATGACAAAGCTACCATCCATTGGAGTAACAAAAATATCGACAACAGACTACCTTCAATAATGATAAGGCTACCATCTATTGGAGTAACAAAGATATCGACAACATAGTACCTTCCATAATAACAAGGATACCATCCATTGGAGTAACAAATATATTGACAACATACTACCTTACATAATGACAAGGCTACCATCCATTGGAGTAACGAAAATCTCGACAACAGTCTACCTTCCATAATGATAACGCTACCATCCATTGGAATAACAAATATCTCTATAATAGACTACCTTTCATAATGAAAAGGCTACCATCCAATGGAGTAACAAAAAACTCGACAACAGACTACCTTCCATAATGACAAGGGTACCATCCATTGGAGTAACAAAAATATCGATAATAGACTAGCTTTCATAATGAAAAGTGTACCATCCATTAGAGTAGCAAAAATCTCGACAACAGACTACCTTCCATAATGACAAGTGTACCATCCATTGGAATAACAAAAATCTAGACAACACACTACCTTCCATAATGACAAGGCTACAATCCAATGGAGTTACAATAATCTCGACAACAGACTACCTTCCATAATGACAAGTATACCATCCATTGGAGTAACAAAAATCTGAACAACAGACTACGTTCCATAATGAGAAGGCTACCATCCATTGGAGTAACAGATATCACAATGACAGACTACCTTCCATAATGACAAGACTACTATCCATTAGAGTAACAATAATCGGGACAACAGACTACCTTCTATAATGACAAGGATACCATCCATTGGTGTAACAAAAAATATCAACAAGAGACTACCTCCCATAATGACAAGGCTACAATCCATTGGAGTAACAAAAATCTCGACAACAGACTACCTTCCATAATGACAAGGCTACCATCTATTGGAGTAACAAAGATATCGACAACATAGTACCTTCCATAATGACAAGGCTACCATCCATTGGAGTAACAAAAATATCAACAATAGACTACCTTACATAATGACAAGGTTACCATCCACTGGAGTATAAAAATTTTGGACAACAAACTACCTTCCATAATGACAAGGCTACCATCCATTGGAGTAACAAAAATCTCGACAATAGACAACCTTCCATAATTACTAAACTACCATTCATTGGAGTAACAAGGTTATCGACAACAGACTACCTTCCATAATGACAAGTCTACAATCCATTGGAGTAACAATAATTGGGACAACAAACTACCTTCCATAATGACAAGGCTACCATCCATTGGAGTAACAAAAATATCAACAAGAGACTACCTTCCATAATGACAAGGATACCATCCATTGGAGTAACAAAAATATCAACAAGAGACTACCTACCATAATGACAAGGCTACCATCCATTGGAGTAACAAAGTTATTGAAAACATACTACATTCTATAATGACAAGGCTATCGTCCAATGGAGTAATAATAATCTCGACAACAGACTACCTTCCATAATGACAAGGTTACCATCCATTGGAGTTACAAAAATATCGACCATAGACTACCTTTCATAATGACAAGGGTACCATCCATTGGAGTAACAAAAATCTTGACAACATACTACCTTCCATAATGACAATGCTACCATCCAATGGAGTAACAAAAATCTGGACAACAGACTAGCTTCCATAATTACAAGGCTACCATCCATTGGAGTAACAAAAATATCAACAATAGACTACCTTCCATAATGACAAGGTTACCATCCATTGGAGTATAAAAATTTTGTACAACAGACTACCTTCCATAATGACAAGGCTACCATCCATTGGAGTAACAAAAATATCAAAAAGTGACCACCTTCCATAATGACAAGGCTACCATCCATTTGTGTAACAAAAATATCAACAAGAGACTACCTTCCATAAGGACAAGGCTACCACCCATTGGAGTAACAAAGATATTGACAATATACTACCTTCCATAATGACAAGGCTACCATCCATTGGAGTAACGAAAGTCTCGATAACAGACTATGTCCCATAATGACAAGGCTACAATCCATTGGAGTAAAAAAAATCTCGACAACAGACTACCTTCCATAATTACAAGGCTACCATCTATTGGAGTAACAAAGATATCGACGACATAGTACCTTCCATAATGACAAGGCTACCATCCATTGGAGTAACAAAAATATCAGCAATAGACTACCTTCCATAATGACAAGGTTACCATCCATTGAAGTATAAAAATTATGGACAACAGACTACCTTCCATAATGACAAGGCTACCATCCATTGGAGTAACAAAAATCTCGACACCAGACAACCTTCCATAATTACTAAGCTACCATTCATTGGAGTAACAAAGTTATCGACAACAGACTACCTTCCATAATGACAAGTCTACAATCCATTGGAGTAACAATAAACGGGACAACAAACTACCTTCCATAATGACAAGGCTACCATCCATTGGAGTAACAAAAATATCAACAAGAGACCACCTTCCATAATGACAAGGCTACCTTCCATTTGAGTAACAAAAATATCAACAAGAGACTACCTTCCATAATGACAAAGCTACCATCCATCGGAGTAACAAACATATCAACAACAGACTACCTTCAATAATGACAAGGCAACCATCTATTGGAGAAACAATGATATCGATAACATATTACCTTCCATAATGACAAGGCTACCATTCATTGGAGTAACAAATATATTGTAAACATAGTACCTTCCATAATGATAAGGCTACCATCCATTGGAGTAACGAAAATCTCGACAATAGACTACCTTCCATGATGATAATGCTACCATCCATTGGAATAACAAATATCTCGACAATAGACTACCTTCCGTAATGACAAGGCTACCATCCAATGGAGTAACAAAAATCTCGACAACAGACTACCTTCCATATTGACAAGGCTACCATCCATTGGAGTTAAAAAAATATCATCAATAGACTACCTTCCATAATGACAATGCTACCATCCATTGGAGTAATAAAAATATTAACAAGAGACTACCTTCCATAATGACAAAGCTACCATCCATTGGAGTAACAAAAATATCGACAACAAACTACCTTCAATACTGACAAGGCTACCATCTATTGGAGTAACAAAGATATCGACAACATAGTACCTTCCATAATGACAAGGCTACCATTCATTGGAGTAACAAAGATATTGACAACATACTACCTTCCATAATGACAAGGCTACCATCCATTGGAGTAACGAAAATATCGACAACAGACTACCTCCCATAATGACAAGGCTACAATCCATTGGAGTAACAAAAATCTCGACAGCATAGTACCTTTCATAATGACAAGGATACCATCCATTAGAGTAACAAAAATATCAACAATAGACTACCTTCCATAATGACAAGGTTACCATCCATTGGAGTATAAAATTTTTGGACAACAGACTACCTTCCATAATGACAAGGCTACCATCCATTGGAGTAACAAAAATCTCGACAACAGACAACCTTCCATAATCACTAAGCTACCATTCATTGGAGTAACAAAGTTATCGACAACAGACAACCTTCCATAATGACAAGTCTACAATCCATTGAAGTAACAATAATCGGGACAACAAAATACCTTCCATAATGACAAGGCTACCATCCATTGGAGTAACAAAAATATCAACAAGAGACTACCTTCCATAATGATAAGGCTACCGTCCATTGGAGTAACAAAAATATCAACAAGAGACTACCTTCCATAATGACAAGGCTACCATCCATTGGAGTAACAAAGATATTGACAACATACTACCTTCCATAATGACAAGGCTACCATCCATTGGAGAAACGAAAATCTCGACAATAGACTACCTTACATAATGACAAGGTTACCATCTATTGGAGTAACAAAGATATCGACAACATAGTACCTTCCATAATGACAAGGCTACCATCCATTGGAGTAACAAAAATATCAACAATAGACTACCTTACATAATGACAAGGTTACCATCCACTGGAGTATAAAAATTTTGGACAACAAACTACCTTCCATAATGACAAGGCTACCATCCATTGGAGTAACAAAAATCTCGACAATAGACAACCTTCCATAATTACTAAGCTACCATTCATTGGAGTAACAAGGTTATCGACAACAGACTACCTTCCATAATGACAAGTCTACAATCCATTGGAGTAACAATAATTGGGACAACAAACTACCTTCCATAATGACAAGGCTACCATCCATTGGAGTAACAAAAATATCAACAAGAGACTACCTTCCATAATGACAAGGCTACCATCCATTGGAGTAACAAAGTTATTGAAAACATACTACATTCTATAATGACAAGGCTATCGTCCAATGGAGTAATAAAAATCTCGACAACAGACTACCTTCCATAATGACAAGGTTACCATCCATTGGAGTTACAAAAATATCGACCATAGACTACCTTTCATAATGACAAGGGTACCATCCATTGGAGTAAAAAAAATTTTGACAACATACTACCTTCCATAATGACAATGCTACCATCCAATGGAGTAACAAAAATCTGGACAACAGACTAGCTTCCATAATTACAAGGCTACCATCCATTGGAGTAACAAAAATATCAACAATAGACTACCTTCCATAATGACAAGGTTACCATCCATTGGAGTATAAAAATTTTGTACAACAGACTACCTTCCATAATGACAAGGCTACCATCCATTGGAGTAACAAAAATATCAAAAAGTGACCACCTTCCATAATGACAAGGCTACCATCCATTTGTGTAACAAAAATATCAACAAGAGACTACCTTCCATAATGACAAGGCTACCACCCATTGGAGTAACAAAGATATTGACAATATACTACCTTCCATAATGACAAGGCTACCATCCATTGGAGTAACGAAAGTCTCGATAACAGACTACGTCCCATAATGACAAGGCTACGATCAATTGGAGTAACAAAAATCTCGACAACAGACTACCTTCCATAATTACAAGGCTACCATCTATTGGAGTAACAAAGATATCGACAACATAGTACCTTCCATAATGACAAGGCTACCATCCATTGGAGTAACAAAAATATCAGCAATAGACTACCTTCCATAATGACATGGTTACCATCCATTGAAGTATAAAAATTATGGACAACAGACTACCTTCCATAATGACAAGGCTACCATCCATTGGAGTAACAAAAATCTCGACACCAGACAACCTTCCATAATTACTAAGCTACCATTCATTGGAGTAACAAAGTTATCGACAACAGACTACCTTCCATAATGACAAGTCTACAATCCATTGGAGTAACAATAAACGAGACAACAAACTACCTTCCATAATGACAAGGCTACCATCCATTGGAGTAACAAAAATATCAACAAGAGACCACCTTCCATAATGACAAGGCTACCATCCATTTGAGTAACAAAAATATCAACAAGAGACTACCTTCCATAATGACAAAGCTACCATCCATCGGAGTAACAAACATATCAACAACAGACTACCTTCAATAATGACAAGGCAACCATCTATTGGAGAAACAATGATATCGATAACATATTACCTTCCATAATGACAAGGCTACCATTCATTGGAGTAACAAATATATTGTAAACATAGTACCTTCCATAATGATAAGGCTACCATCCATTGGAGTAACGAAAATCTCGACAATAGACTACCTTCCATGATGATAATGCTACCATCCATTGGAATAACAAATATCTCGACAATAGACTACCTTCCGTAATGACAAGGCTACCATCCAATGGAGTAACAAAAATCTCAACAACAGACTACCTTCCATAATGACAAGGCTACCATCCATTGGAGTTAAAAAAATATCATCAATAGACTACCTTCCATAATGACAACGCTACCATCCATTGGAGTAATAAAAATATTAACAAGAGACTACCTTCCATAATGACAAAGCTACCATCCATTGGAGTAACAAAAATATCGACAACAAACTACCTTCAATACTGACAAGGCTACCATCTATTGGAGTAACAAAGATATCGACAACATAGTACCTTCCATAATGACAAGGCTACCATTCATTGGAGTAACAAAGATATTGACAACATACTACCTTCCATAATGACAAGGCTACCATCCATTGGAGTAACGAAAATCTCGACAACAGACTACCTCCCATAATGACAAGGCTACAATCCATTGGAGTAACAAAAATCTCGACAGCATAGTACCTTCCATAATGACAAGGATACCATCCATTAGAGTAACAAAAATATCAACAATAGACTACCTTCCATAATGACAAGGTTACCATCCATTGGAGTATAAAATTTTTGGACAACAGACTACCTTCCATAATGACAAGGCTACCATCCATTGGAGTAACAAAAATCTCGACAACAGACAACCTTCCATAATCACTAAGCTACCATTCATTGGAGTAACAAAGTTATCGACAACAGACGACCTTCCATAATGACAAGTCTACAATCCATTGAAGTAACAATAATCGGGACAACAAAATACCTTCCATAATGACAAGGCTACCATCCATTGGAGTAACAAAAATATCAACAAGAGACTACCTTCCATAATGATAAGGCTACCATCCATTGGAGTAACAAAAATATCAACAAGAGACTACCTTCCATAATGACAAGGCTACCATCCATTGGAGTAACAAAGATATTGACAACATACTACCTTCCATTATGACAAGGCTACCATCCATTGGAGAAACGAAAATCTCGACAATAGACTACCTTCCATAATGATAATGCTACCATCCATTGGAATAAAAAATATCTCGACAATAGACTACCTTCCATAATGACAAGGCTACCGTCCAATGGAGTAACAAAAATATCGACAATAGACTAACTTCCATAATGACAAGGTTACCATCCATTGGAGTAACAAAAATATTGATAATAGACTACCTTTCATAATGACAAGGGTACCATCCATTGGAGTAACAAAAATCTCGACAACAGACTACCTTTCATAATAAGAAGGCTACCATCCAATGGAGTAACAAAAATCTGGACAACAGACTACCTTCCATAATGAGAAAGCTACCATCCATTGGAGTAACAGAAATCACAATGACAGACTACCTTCCATAATGACAAGACTACTATCCATTAGAGTAACAATAATCGGGACAACAGACTACCTTCCATAATAACAAGGATACCATCCATTGAAGTAACAAAAATATCAACAAGAGACTACCTCCCATAATGACAAGGCTAAAATCCATTGGAGTAACAAAAATCTCGACAACAGACTACCTTCCATAATGACAAGGCTACCATCTATTGGAGTAACAAAGATATCGACAACATAGTACCTTCCATAATGACAAGGCTACCATCCATTAGAGTAACAAAAATATCAACAATAGACTACCTTCCATAATGACGAGGTTACCATCCATTGGAGTATAAAATTTTTGGACTACAGACTACCTTGCATAATGACAAGGCTACCATCCATTGGAGTAGCAAAAATCTCGACAACAGACAACCTTCCATAATTACTAAGCTACCATTCATTGGAGTAACAAAGTGATCGACAACAGACTACCTTCCATAATGACAAGTCTACAATCCATTGGAGTAACAATAATCGGGACAACAAACTACCTTCCATAATGACAAGGCTACCATCCAATTGAGTAACAAAAATATCAACAAGAGACCACCTTCCATAATGACAAGGCTACCATCCATTGGAGTAACAAAATTATCAACAAGAGACTACCTTCCATAATGACAAGGCTACCATCCATTGGAGTAACAAAGATATCGACAACATACTACCTTCCATAATGACAAGGATACCATCCATTGGAGTAACGAAAATCTCGACAACAGACTACCTTCCATAATTATAATGCTACCATCCATTGGAATACCAAATATCTCGACAATAGACTACCTTCCATAATGACAAGGCTACCGTCCAATGGAGTAACAAAAATATCGACAATAGACTAACTTTCATAATGACAAGGGTACCATCCATTGGAGTAACAAAAATCTCGACAACAGACTACCTTCCATAATGACAAGGCTACCATCCAATGGAGTAACAAAAATCTGGACAACTGACTACCTTCCATAATTACAAGGCTACCATCCATTGGAGTAACAAAAATATCAACAATAGACTACCTTACATAATGACAAGGCTACCGTCCAATGGAGTAACAAAAATCTGGACAACAAACTACCTTCCATAATGAGAAGGCTACCATCCATTGGAGTAACAGAAATCACAATGACAGACTACCTTTCATAATGACAAGACTTCTATCCATTAGAGTAACAATAATCAGGACAACAGACTACCTTCCATAATGACAAGGATACCATCCATTGGAGTAACAAAAATATCAACAAGAGACTACCTCCCATAATGACAAGGCTAAAATCCATTGGAGTAACAAAAATCTCGACAACAGACTACCTTCCATAATAACAAGGCTACCATCTATTGGAGAAACAAAGATATCGACAACATAGTACCTTCACTAATGACAAGGCTACCATCCATTGGAGTAACAAAAATATAAACAACAGACTACCTTCCATAATGACAAGGTTACCATCCATTGGAGTATAAAAATTTTGGACAACAAACTACCTTCCATAATGACAAGGCTACCATCCATTGGAGTAACAAAAATCTCGACAACAGACAACCTTCCATAATTACTAAGCTACCATTCATTGGAGTAACAAATTTATCGACAACAGACTACCTTCCATAATGACAAGTCTACAATCCATTGGAGTAACAATATTCGGGACAACAAACTACCTTCCATAATGACAAGGATACCATCCATTGGAGTAACGAAAATCTCGACATCAAACTACCTTCCATAATGACAAGGCTACAATCCATTGGAGTAACAAAAATCTCGACAACAGACTACCTTCCATAATGACAAGGCTACCATCTATTGGAGTAACAAAGATATCGACAACATAGTACCTTCCATAATGACAAGGCTACCATCCATTAGAGTAACAAAAATATCAACAATAGACTACCTTCCATAATGACAAGGTTACCATCCATTGGAGTATAAAAATATTGGACAACAGACTACCTTCCATAATGACAAGGCTACCATCCATTGGAGTAACAAAAATCTCGACAACAGACAACCTTCCATAATCACTAAGCTACCATTCATTGGAGTAACAAAGTCTTCAACAACAGACTACGTTCCATAATGACAAGTCTACAATCCATTGGAGTAACAATAATCGGGACAACAAACTACCTTCCATAATGACAAGGCTACCATCCATGGGAGTAACAAAAATATCAACAAGAGACTACCTTCCATAATGACAAGGCTAGAATCCATTGGAGTAACAAAAATATCAAGAAGAGACTACCTTCCATAATGACAAGGCTACCATCCATTGGAGTAACAAAGATATTGACAACATACTACCTTCCATAATGACAAGGCTACCATCCATTAGAGTAACGAAAATCTCGACAACAGACTACCTTCCATAATGATAACGCTACCATCCATTGGAATAACAAATATATCGACAATAGACTACCTTCCATAATTACAAGGCTACCGTCCAATGGAGTAACAAAAATATCGACAACAGACTACCTTCCATAATGACAAGGTTACCATCCATTGGAGTAACAAAAATATCGACAATAGACTACCTTTCATGATGACAAGGGTACCATCCATTGGAGTAACAAAAATCTCGACAACAGACTACCTTCAATAATGACAAGGCTACCATCCAATGGAGTAACAAAAATCTGTACAACAGACTACCGTCCATAATAAGAAGGCTACCATCCATTGGAGTAACAGAAATCACAATGACATACTACCTTCCATAATGACAAGACTGCTATCCATTAGAGTAACAATAATCGGGACAACAGACTACCTTCCATAATGACAAGGATACCATCCATTGGAATAACAAAAATATCAACAAGAGACTACCTCCCGTAATGACAAGGCTACCATCTATTTCTAGTAACAAAGATATCGACAACATAGTACCTTCCATAATGACAAGGCTACCATCCATTAGAGTAACAAAAGTATCAACAAGAGACTACCTTCCATAATGACAAGGCTACCATCCATTGGAGTAACAAAAATATCAACAAGAGACTACCTTCCATAATGACAAGGCTACCATCCATTGGAGTAACAATGATATTGACAACATACTACCTTCCATAATGACAAGGCTACCATCCATTGGAGTAACGAAAATCTCGACAACAGACTACCTTCCATAATTATAATGCTACCATCCATTGGAATTACAAATATCTCGACAATAGACTACCTACCATAACTACAAGGCTACCGTCCAATGGAGTAACAAAAATATCGACAACATACTACCTTCCATAATGACAAGGTTACCATCCATTGGAGTAACAAAAATATTGACAATAGACTACCTTTCATAATGACAAGGGTACCATCCATTGGAGTAACAAAAATCTCGACAACAGACTACCTTCCATAATGACAAGACTACCATCCAATGGAGTAAAAAAATCTGTACAACAGACTACCTTCAATAATTACAAGGCTACCATCCATTGGAGTAACAAAAATATCAACAATAGACTACCTTCCATAATGACAAGGTTACCATCCATTGGAGTATAAAAATTTTGGACAACAGACAACCTTCCATAATGACAAGGCTACCATCCATTGGAGTAACAAAAATCTCGACAACAGACAACCTTCCATAATTACTAAGCTACCATTCATTGGAGTAACAAAGTTATCGACAACAGACTACCTTCCATAATGACAAGGCTACAATCCATTGGAGTAACAATAATCGGCACAACAAACTACCTTCCATAATGACAAGGCTACCATCCATAGGAGTAACAAATATATCAACAAGAGACTACCTTCCATAATGACAAGTCTACCATCCATTGGAGTAACAAAAATCTGAACAACAAACTACCTTCCATAATGAGAAGGCTACCATCCATTGGAGTAACAGAAATCACAATGACAGACTACCTTCCATAATGACAAGACTACTATCCATTAGAGTAACAATAATCGGGACAACAGACTACCTTCCATAATGACAAGGATACCATCCATTGGAGTAACAAAAATATCAACAAGAGACTACCTCCCATAATGACAGGGCTAAACTCCATTGGAGTAACAAAAATCTCGACAACAGACTACCTTCCATAATGACAAGGCTACCATCTATTGGAGTAACAAAGATATTGACATCATAGTACCTTCCATAATGACAAGGCTACCATCCATTGGAGTAACAAAAATATAAACAACAGACTACCTTCCATAATGACAAGGTTACCATCCATTGCAGTATAAAAATTTTGGACAACAGACTACCTTCCATAATGACAAGGCTACCATCCATTGGAGTAACAAAAATATCGAAAATAGACTACCTTTCATAATGACAAGGGTACCATCCATTTGAGTAACAAAAATCTCGACAACAGACTACCTTCCATAATGACAAGGCTACCATCCAATGGAGTAACAAAAATCTCGACAACAGACTACCTTCCATAATGACAAGGTTACCATCCATTGGAGTAACAAAAATATCGACAATAGACTACCTTTCATAATGACAAGGGTACCATCCATTTGAGTAACAAAAATCTCGACAACAGACTACCTTCCATAATGACAAGGCTACCATCCAATGGAGTAACAAAAATCTGGACAACAAACTACCTTCCATAATTACAAGGCTACCATCCATTGGAGTAACAAAAATATCAACAATAGACTACCTTCCATAATGACAAGGTTACCATCCATTGGAGTATAAAATATTTGGACAACAAACTACCTTCCATAATTACAAGGCTACCATCCATTAGAGTAACAAAAATCTCGACAAAAGACAACCTTCCCTAATTACTAAGCTACCATTCATTGGAGTAACAAAGTTATCGACAACAGACTACCTGCCATAATGACAAGGCTACAATCCATTGGAGTAACAATAATTGGGACAACAAACTACCTTCCATAATGACAAGGCTACCATCCATTGGAGTAACAAAAATATCAACAAGAGACTACCTTCCATAATGACAATGCTACCATCCATTGGAGTAACAAAAATATCAACAAGAGACTACCTTCCATAATGACAAAGCTACCATCCATCATAGTAACAAAAATATCGACAACAGACTAACTTCAATAATGACAAGGCTACCATCTATTGGAGTAACAAAGATATCGACTACATAGTACCTTCCATAATGACAAGGCTACCATTCATTGGAGTAAAAAATATATTGACAACATAGTACCTTCCATAATGACAAGGCTACCATCCATTGGAGTAACGAAAATCTCGACAACAGACTACCTTCCATGATGATAACGCTACCATCCATTGGAGTAACAAAAATATCAACAAGCGACTACCTTGCATAATGACAAGGCTACCATCCATTGGAGTAACAAAGATATTGACAACATACTACCTTCCATAATGACAAGGCTACCATCCATTGGAGTAACGAAAATCTCGACAACAGACTACCTTCCATAATGATAATGCTACCATCCATTGGAATAACAAATATCTCAACAATAGACTACCTTCCATAATGACAAGGCTACCGTCCAATGGAGTAAAAAAAATCTCGACAACAAACTACCTTCCATAATGACAAGGTTACCATCCATTGGAGTAACAAAAATATTGACAATAGACTACCTTTCATAATGACAAGGGTACCATCCATTGGAGTAACAAAGATATTGACAACATACTACCTTCCATAATGACAAGGCTACCATCCAATGGAGTAACAAAAATCTGGACAACAGACTACCTTCCATAATGACAAGGCTACTATCCGTTGGAGTAACAAAAATATCAACAAGAGACTTCCTTCGATAATGACAAAGCTACCATCCATTGGAGTAACAAAAATATCGACAACAGACTACCTTCAATAATGACAAGGCTACCATCTATTGGAGTAACAAAGATATCGACAACATAGTACCTTCCATAATGACAAGGCTACAATTAATTGGAGTAACAAAGATATTGACAACATAGTACCTTCCATAATGACAAGGCTACCATCCATTGGAGTAACGAAAATCTCGACAACAGACTACCTTCCATGATGATAATGCTACCATCCATTGGAATAACAAATATCTCGACAATAGACAACCTTCCATAATGACAAGGCTACCTTCCAATGGAGTAACAAAAATCTCGACAACAGACTACCTTCCATAATGACAAGGTTACCATCCATTGGAGTAACGAAAATATCGACAATAGACTACCTTTCATACTGACAAGGGTACCATCCATTTGAGTAACAAAAATCACGACAACATACTACCTTCCATAATGACATTGTTACCATCCATTGGAGTAACAAAAATATCAACAATAGACTACCTACCATAATTACAAGGTTACCATTAATTGGAGTATAAAATTTTTGGACAACAGACTACCTTCCATAATGACAAGGCAACCATCCATTGGTGTAACAAAAATCTCGACAACAGACAACCTTCCATAATTACTAAGCTACCATTCATCGGAGTAACAAAGTTATCGACAACAGACTACAATCCAAAATGACAAGTCTACAATCCATTGAAGTAACAATAATCGTGACAACAAACTACCTTCCATAATGACAAGGCTACCATCCATTGGAGTAACAAAAATATCAACAAGAGACAACCTTCCATAATGACAAGGCTACCATCCATTGGAGTAACAAAGATATTGACAACATACTACCTTCCATAATGACAAGGCTACCATCCATTGGAGTAACGAAAATCTCGACAACAGACTACCTCCCATAATGATAATGCTACCATCCATTGGAATAACAAATATCTCGACATTAGACTACCTTCCATAATAACAAGGCTACCGTCCAATGGAGTAACAATATTCTAAACAACAGACTACCTTCCATAATGACAAGGTTACCATCCATTGGAGTAACATAAATATCGACAATAGACTACCTTTCATAATGACAAGGGTACCATCCATTGGAGTAACAAAAATCACGACAACAGACTACCTTCCATAATGACAAGGCTCTCATCCAATGGAGTAACAAAAATCTGGACAACAGACTACCTTCCATAATTACAAGGCCACCATCCATTGGAGTAACAAAAATATCAACAATAGACTACATTCCATAATGACAAGGTTAGCATCCATTGGAGTATAAAATTTTTGGACAACAGACTACCTTCAATAATGACAAGGCTACCATCCATTGGAGTAACAAAAATATCGACAACAGACTACCTTCAATAATGACAAGGCTACCATCTATTGGAGTAACAAAGATATCGACAACATAGTACCTTCCATAATGACAAGGCTACAATTAATTGGAGTAACAAAGATATTGACAACATAGTACCTTCCATAATGACAAGGCTACCATCCATTGGAGTAACGAAAATCTCGACAGTAGACTATCTTCCATGATGATAATGCTACCATCCATTGGAATAACAAATATCTCGACAATAGACAACCTTCCATAATGACAAGGCTACCTTCCAATGGAGTAACAAAAATCTCGACAACAGACTACCTTCCATAATGACAAGGTTACCATCCATTGGAGTAACGAAAATATCGACAATAGACTACCTTTCATACTAACAAGGGTACCATCCATTTGAGTAACAAAAATCACGACAACAGACTACCTTCCATAATGACAAGGCTACCATCCATTGGAGTAACAAAAATATCAACAATAGACTACCTTCCATAATTACAAGGTTACCATCCATTGGAGTATAAAATTTTTGGACAACAGACTACCTTCCATGATGACAAGGCAACCATCCATTGGAGTAACAAAAATCTCGACAACAGACAACCTTCCATAATTACTAAGCTACCATTCATCGGAGTAACAAAGTTATCGACAACAGACTACCATCCATAATGAAAAGTCTACAATCCATTGAAGTAACAATAATCGGGACAACAAACTACCTTCCATAATGACAAGGCTACCATCCATTGGAGTAACAAAAATATCAACAAGAGACAACCTTCTATAATGACAAGGCTACCATCCATTGGAGTAACAAAGATATTGACAACATACTACCTTCTATAATGACAAGGCTACCATCCATTGGAGTAACGAAAATCTCGACAACAGACTACCTCCCATAATGATAATGCTACCATCCATTGGAATAACAAATATCTCGACATTAGACTACCTTCCATAATAACAAGGCTATCGTCCAATGGAGTAACAATATTCTAAACAATAGACTACCTTCCATAATGACAAGGTTACCATCCATTGGAGTAACATAAATATCGACAATAGACTACCTTTCATAATGACAAGGGTACCATCCATTGGAGTAACAAAAATCACGACAACAGACTACCTTCCATAATGACAAGGCTCCCATCCAATGGAGTAACAAAAATTTGGACAACAGACTACCTTCCATAATTACAAGGCTACCATCCATTGGAGTAACAAAAATATCAACAACAGACTACATTCCATAATGACAAGGTTACCATCCATTGGAGTATAAAATTTTTGGACAACAGACTACCTTCAATAATGACAAGGCTACCATCCATTGGAGTAACAAAAATCTCGACAACAGACAACCTTCCATAATGACAAGGCTACCATCCATTAGAGTAAATAAAATTTGGACAACAGATTACCTTCCATAATTAAAAAGCTACCATCCATTGGAGTAAGAAAATTGTCAACAATAAACTACCTTCCGTAAAGACAGGGTTTCCATCTATTGGACTATCAAAATTTTTGACAACAGACAACCTTCCATAATGACAAGGCTACCATCCATTCAAGTAACAAAAATATCGACAACAAACTACCTTCCATAATTACTAAGATACCATCCATTGGAGTAACATAGTTATCGACAACAGACTACCTTCCATAATGACAAGGCTACAATCCATTGGAGTAACAAAAATCGGGACAACAAACTACCTTCCATAATGACAAGCCTACCATCCATTGTAGTAACAAAAATATCAACAATAGACTACCTTCCATAATGACAAGGCTACCATCCATTGGAGTAACAAAAATATCAACAAGAGACTACCTTCCATAATGAAAAACCTACCATCCATTGGAGTAACAATGATATTGACAACATACTACCTTCCATAATGACAAGGCTACCATCCATTGGAGTAACGAAAATCTCGACAATAGACTACCTTCCATGATGATAATACTACCATCCATTGGAATAACAAATATATCGACAATAGACTACCTTCCATAATGGCAAGGCTACCATCCATCAGAGTAACAAAAATATCGACAATAGACTACCTTCAATAATGACAAGGCTACCATCTATTGGAGTAACAAAGATATCGACAACATAGTACCTTCCATAATGAAAAGGCTACCATCCATTGGAGTAACTAAAATCTTGACAACAGACTACCTACCATGATGATAATGCAACCATCCATTGGAATAACAAATATCTCTACAATAGACTACCTTACATAATGACAAGGCTACCATCCAAAGGAGTAACAAAAATCTCGACAACAGACTACCTTCCATAATGACAAGGCTACCATTCATTGGAGTAACAAAGATATTGACAACATAGTAACTTCCATAATGACAAGGCTACCATCCATTGGAGTAACTTAAATCTTGACAACAGACTACCTACCATGATGATAATGCTACCATCCATTGGAATAACAAATATCTCGACAATAGACTACCTTACATAATGACAAGGCTACCATCCAAAGGAGTAACAAAAATCTCGACAACAGACTACCTTCCATAATTACAAGGTTACCATCCATTGGAGTAACAAAAATATCGACAATAGACTACCTTTCATAATGACAAGGGTACCATCCATTGGAGTAACAAAAATCTCGACAACAGACTACCTTCCATAATGACAAGGCTACCATCCAATGGAGTAACAAAAATCTGGACAACAGACTACCTTCCATAATGACAAGGCTACCATCCATTGGAGTAACAAAAATATCAACAATAGACTACCCTCCATAATTACAAGGTTACCATCCATTGGAGTATAAAATTTTTGGACAACAGACTACCTTCCATAATGACAAGGCTACCATCCATTGGAGTAATAAAAATCTCGACAATAGACAACCTTCCATAATTACTAAGCAACCATCCATTGGAGTAACACAGTTATCGACAACAGACTACCTTCCATAATGACAAGGCTACAATCCATTGGAGTAACAAAAATATGGACAACAAATTACCTTCCATAATGACAAGGCTACCATCCATTGGAGTAACAAAAATATCAACAATAGACTACCTTCCATAATGACAAGGTTACCATCCATTGGAGTATATAAATTTTGGACAACAGACTACCTTCCATAATGACAAGGCTACCATCCATTGGAGTAACAAAAATCTCGACAAGAGACAACCTTCCATAATGACAAGGCTACCATCCATTGGAGTAACAAAGATATTGACAACATACTACCTTCCATAATGACAAGGCTACCATCCATTGGAATAACAAATATCTCGACATTAGACTACCTTCCATAATAACAAGGCTACCGTCCAATGGAGTAACAATATTCTAAACAACAGACTACCTTCCATAATGACAAGGTTACCATCCATTGAAGTAACAAAAATATCGACAACAGACTACCTTCCGTAATTACTAAGCTACCATCCATTGGAGTAACACAATTATCGACAACAGACTACCTTCCATAAAGACAAGGCTACAATCCATTGGAGTAACAATAATCGGGACAACAGACTACCTTCCATAATGACAAGGCTACCATCCATTGGAGTAACAAAAATATCAACAATAGACTACATTCCATAATGACAAGGTTATCATCCATTGGAGTATAAAATTTTTGGACAACAGACTACCTTCAATAATGACAAGGCTACCATCCATTGGAGTAACAAAAATCTCGACAACATACAACCTTCCATAATGAAAAGGCTACCATCCATTAGAGTAAAAAAAATTTGGACAACAGATTACCTTCCATAATTAAAAAGCTACCATCCATTGGAGTAAGAAAATTATCAACAATAAACTACCTTCCGTAAAGACGGGGTTTCCATCTATTGGACTATCAAAATTTTGGACAACAGACTACCTTCCATAATGACAAGGCTACCATCCATTCAAGTAACAAAAATATCGACAACAAACTACCTTCCATAATTACTAAGATACCATCCATTGGAGTAACATAGTTATCGACAACAGACTACCTTCCATAATGACAAGGCTACAATCCATTGGAGTAACAATAATCGGGACAACAAACAACCTTCCATAATGACAAGGCTACCATCCATTGGAGTAACAAAAATATCAACAATAGACTATCTTCCATAATGACAAGGCTACCATCCATTGGAGTAACAAAAATATCAACAAGAGACTACCTTCCATAATGAAAAACCTACAATCCATTGGAGTAACAATGATATTGACAACATACTACCTTCCATAATGACAAGGCTACCATCCAATGGAGTAACAAAAATCTCGACAATAGACTACCTTCCATGATGATAATGCTACCATCCATTGGAATAACAAATATATCGACAATAGACTACCTTCCATAATGGCAAGGCTACCATCCATCAGAGTAACAAAAATATCGACAATAGACTACCTTCAATAATGACAAGGCTACCATCTATTGGAGTAACAAAGATACCGACAACATAGTAACATCCATAATGACAAGGCTACCATTCATTGGAGTAACAAAGATATTGACAACATAGTACCTTCCATAATGACAAGGCTACCATCCATTGGAGTAACTAAAATCTTGACAACAGACTACCTACCATGATGATAATGCTACCATCCATTGGAATAACAAATATCTCGACAATAGACTACCTTACATAATGACAAGGCTACCATCCAAAGGAGTAACAAAAATCTCGACAACAGACTACCTTCCATAATGACAAGGTTACCATCCATTGGAGTAACAAAAATATCGACAATAGACTACCTTTCATAATGACAAGGGTACCATCCATTGGAGTAACAAAAATCTCGACAACAGACTACCTTCCATAATGACAAGGCTACCATCCAATGGAGTAACAAAAATCTGGACAACAGACTACCTTCCATAATGACAAGGCTACCATCCATTGGAGTAACAAAAATATCAACAATAGACTACCCTCCATAATTACAAGGTTACCATCCATTGGAGTATAAAATTTTTGGAAAACAGACTACCTTCCATAATGACAAGGCTACCATCCATTGGAGTAACAAAAATCTCGACAATAGACAACCTTCCATAATTACTAAGCTACCATCCATTGGAGTAACAAAGTTAACGAGAACAGACTACCTTCCATAATGACATAGCTACAATCCATTGGAGTAACAAAAATATGGACAACAAATTACCTTCCATAATGACAAGGCTACCATCCATTGGAGTAACAAAAATATCAACAATAGACTACCTTCCATAATGACAAGGTTACCATCCATTGGAGTATAAAAATTTTGGACAACAGACTACCTTCCATAATGACAAGGCTACCATCCATTGGAGTAACAAAAATCTCGACAACAGACAACCTTCCCTAATTACTAAGCTACCATTCATTGGAGTAACAAAGTTATCGACAACAGACTACCTTCCATAATGACAAGGCTACAATCCATTGGAGTAACAATAATCAGGACAACAAACTACCTTCCATAATGACAAGGCTACCATCCATTCAAGTAACAAAAATATCGACAACAGACTACCTTCCATAATGACAAGGCTACCGTCCGTTGGAGTAAAAAAAATATCAACAAGAGACTTCCTTCCATAATGACAAAGCTACCATCCATTGGAGTAACAAAAATATCGACAACAGACTACCTTCAATAATGACAAGGCTACCATCTATTGGAGTAACAAAGATATCGACAACATAGTACCTTCCATAATGACAAGGCTATAATTAATTGGAGTAACAAAGATATTGACAACATAGTACCTTCCATAATGACAAGGCTACCATCCATTGGAGTAACGAAAATCTCGACAACAGACTACCTTCCATGATGATAATGCTACCATCCATTGGAATAACAAATATCTCGACAATAGACAACCTTCCATAATGACAAGGCTACCATCCATTCAAGTAACAAAAATATCGACAACAAACTACCTTCCATAATTACTAAGATACCATCCATTGGAGTAACATAGTTATCGACAACAGACTACCTTCCATAATGACAAGGCTACAATCCATTGGAGTAACAAAAATCGGGACAACAAACTACCTTCCATAATGACAAGGCTACCATCCGCTGGAGTAACAAAAATATCAACAATAGACTACCTTCCATAATGACAAGGCTACCATCCATTGGAGTAACAAAAATATCAACAAGAGACTACCTTCCATAATGAAAAACCTACCATCCATTGGAGTAACAATGATATTGACAACATACTACCTTCCATAATGACAAGGCTACCATCCATTGGAGTAACGAAAATCTCGACAATAGACTACCTTCCATGATGATAATACTACCATCCATTGGAATAACAAATATATCGACAATAGACTACCTTCCATAATGGCAAGGCTACCATCCATCAGAGTAACAAAAATATCGACAATAGACTACCTTCAATAATGACAAGGCTACCATCTATTGGAGTAACAAAGATATCGACAACATAGTACCTTCCATAATGAAAAGGCTACCATCCATTGGAGTAACTAAAATCTTGACAACAGACTACCTACCATGATGATAATGCAACCATCCATTGGAATAACAAATATCTCTACAATAGACTACCTTACATAATGACAAGGCTACCATCCAAAGGAGTAACAAAAATCTCGACAACAGACTACCTTCCATAATGACAAGGCTACCATTCATTGGAGTAACAAAGATATTGACAACATAGTAACTTCCATAATGACAAGGCTACCATCCATTGGAGTAACTTAAATCTTGACAACAGACTACCTACCATGATGATAATGCTACCATCCATTGGAATAACAAATATCTCGACAATAGACTACCTTACATAATGACAAGGCTACCATCCAAAGGAGTAACAAAAATCTCGACAACAGACTACCTTCCATAATTACAAGGTTACCATCCATTGGAGTAACAAAAATATCGACAATAGACTACCTTTCATAATGACAAGGGTACCATCCTTTGGAGTAACAAAAATCTCGACAACAGACTACCTTCCATAATGGCAAGGCTACCATCCAATGGAGTAACAAAAATCTGGACAACAGACTACCTTCCATAATGACAAGGCTACCATCCATTGGAGTAACAAAAATATCAACAATAGACTACCCTCCATAATTACAAGGTTACCATCCATTGGAGTATAAAATTTTTGGACAACAGACTACCTTCCATAATGACAAGGCTACCATCCATTGGAGTAATAAAAATCTCGACAATAGACAACCTTCCATAATTACTAAGCAACCATCCATTGGAGTAACACAGTTATCGACAACAGACTACCTTCCATAATGACAAGGCTACAATCCATTGGAGTAACAAAAATATGGACAACAAATTACCTTCCATAATGACAAGGCTACCATCCATTGGAGTAACAAAAATATCAACAATAGACTACCTTCCATAATGACAAGGTTACCATCCATTGGAGTATAAAAATTTTGGACAACAGACTACCTTCCATAATGACAAGGCTACCATCCATTGGAGTAACAAAAATCTCGACAAGAGACAACCTTCCATAATGACAAGGCTACCATCCATTGGAGTAACAAAGATATTGACAACATACTACCTTCCATAATGACAAGGCTACCATCCATTGGAATAACAAATATCTCGACATTAGACTACCTTCCATAATAATAAGGCTACCGTCCAATGGAGTAACAATATTCTAAACAACAGACTACCTTCCATAATGACAAGGTTACCATCCATTGAAGTAACAAAAATATCGACAACAGACTACCTTCCGTAATTACTAAGCTACCATCCATTGGAGTAACACAATTATCGACAACAGACTACCTTCCATAAAGACAAGGCTACAATCCATTGGAGTAACAATAATCGGGACAACAAACTACCTTCCATAATGACAAGGCTACCATCTATTGGAGTAACAAAAATATCAACAATAGACTACATTCCATAATGACAAGGTTATCATCCATTGGAGTATAAAATTTTTGGACAACAGACTACCTTCAATAATGACAAGGCTACCATCCATTGGAGTAACAAAAATCTCGACAACAGACAACCTTCCATAATGACAAGGCTACCATCCATTAGAGTAAAAAAAATTTGGACAACGGATTACCTTCCATAATTAAAAAGCTACCATCCATTGGAGTAAGAAAATTATCAACAATAAACTACCTTCCGTAAAGACGGGGTTTCCATCTATTGGACTATCAAAATTTTGGACAACAGACTACCTTCCATAATGACAAGGCTACCATCCATTCAAGTAACAAAAATATCGAAAACAAACTACCTTCCATAATTACTAAGATACCATCCATTGGAGTAACATAGTTATCGACAACAGACTACCTTCCATAATGACAAGGCTACAATCCATTGGAGTAACAATAATCGGGACAACAAACAACCTTCCATAATGACAAGGCTACCATCCATTGGAGTAACAAAAATATCAACAATAGACTATCTTCCATAATGACAAGGCTACCATCCATTGGAGTAACAAAAATATCAACAAGAGACTACCTTCCATAATGAAAAACCTACAATCCATTGGAGTAACAATGATATTGACAACATACTACCTTCCATAATGACAAGGCTACCATCCAATGGAGTAACAAAAATCTCGACAATAGACTACCTTCCATGATGATAATGCTACCATCCATTGGAATAACAAATATATCGACAATAGACTACCTTCCATAATGGCAAGGCTACCATCCATCAGAGTAACAAAAATATCGACAATAGACTACCTTCAATAATGACAAGGCTACCATCTATTGGAGTAACAAAGATACCGACAACATAGTAACATCCATAATGACAAGGCTACCATTCATTGAAGTAACAAAGATATTGACAACATAGTACCTTCCATAATGACAAGGCTACCATCCATTGGAGTAACTAAAATCTTGACAACAGACTACCTACCATGATGATAATGCTACCATCCATTGGAATAACAAATATCTCGACAATAGACTACCTTACATAATGACAAGGCTACCATCCAAAGGAGTAACAAAAATCTCGACAACAGACTACCTTCCATAATGACAAGGTTACCATCCATTGGAGTAACAAAAATATCGACAATAGACTACCTTTCATAATGACAAGGGTACCATCCATTGGAGTAACAAAAATCTCGACAACAGACTACCTTCCATAATGACAAGGCTACCATCCAATGGAGTAACAAAAATCTGGACAACAGACTACCTTCCATAATGACAAGGCTACCATCCATTGGAGTAACAAATATATCAACAATAGACTACCCTCCATAATTACAAGGTTACCATCCATTGGAGTATAAAATTTTTGGAAAACAGACTACCTTCCATAATGACAAGGCTACCATCCATTGGAGTAACAAAAATCTCGACAATAGACAACCTTCCATAATTACTAAGCTACCATCCATTGGAGTAACAAAGTTAACGAGAACAGACTACCTTCCATAATGACATAGCTACAATCCATTGGAGTAACAAAAATATGGACAACAAATTACCTTCCATAATGACAAGGCTACCATCCATTGGAGTAACAAAAATATCAACAATAGACTACCTTCCATAATGACAAGGTTACCATCCATTGGAGTATAAAAATTTTGGACAACAGACTACCTTCCATAATGACAAGGCTACCATCCATTGGAGTAACAAAAATCTCGACAACAGACAACCTTCCCTAATTACTAAGCTACCATTCATTGGAGTAACAAAGTTATCGACAACAGACTACCTTCCATAATGACAAGGCTACAATCCATTGGAGTAACAATAATCAGGACAACAAACTACCTTCCATAATTACAAGGCTACCATCCATTGGAGTAACAAAAATATCAACAAGAGACTACCTTACATAATGACAAGGCTACCGTCCGTTGGAGTAAAAAAAATATCAACAAGAGACTTCCTTCCATAATGACAAAGCTACCATCCATTGGAGTAACAAAAATATCGACAACAGACTACCTTCAATAATGACAAGGCTACCATCTATTGGAGTAACAAAGATATCGACAACATAGTACCTTCCATAATGACAAGGCTATAATTAATTGGAGTAACAAAGATATTGACAACATAGTACCTTCCATAATGACAAGGCTACCATCCATTGGAGTAACGAAAATCTCGACAACAGACTACCTTCCATGATGATAATGCTACCATCCATTGGAATAACAAATATCTCGACAATAGACAACCTTCCATAATGACAAGGCTACCTTCCAATGGAGTAACAAAAATCTCGACAACAGACTACCTTCCATAATGACAAGGTTACCATCCATTGGAGTAACGAAAATATCGATAATAGACTACCTTTCATACTAACAAGGGTACCATCCATTTGAGTAACAAAAATCACGACAACAGACAACCTTCCATAATGACAAGGCTACCATCCATTGGAGTAACAAAAATATCAACAATAGACTACCTTCCATAATTACAAGGTTACCATCCATTGGAGTATAAAATTTTTGGACAACAGACTACCTTCCAAAATGACAAGGCAACCATCCATTGGAGTAACAAAAATCTCGACAACAGACAACCTTCCATAATTACTAAGCTACCATTCATCGGAGTAACAAAGTTATCGACAACAGACTACCATCCATAATGACAAGTCTACAATCCATTGAAGTAACAATAATCGGGACAACAAACTACCTTCCATAATGACAAGGCTACCATCCATTGGAGTAACAAAAATATCAACAAGAGACAACCTTCCATAATGACAAGGCTACCATCCATTGGAGTAACAAAGATATTGAAAACATACTACCTTCCATAATGTCAAGGCTACCATCCATTGGAGTAACGAAAATCTCGACAACAGACTACCTCCCATAATGATAATACTACCATCCATTGGAATAACAAATATCTCGACATTAGACTACCTTCCATAATAACAAGGCTACCGTCCAATGGAGTAACAATATTCTAAACAACAGACTACCTTCCATAATGACAAGGTTACCATCCATTGGAGTAACACAATTATCGACAACAGACTACCTTCCATAATGACAAGGCTACAATCCATTGGAGTAACAATAATCGGGACAACAGACTACCTTCCATAATGACAAGGCTACCATCCATTGGAGTAACAAAAATATCAACAATAGACTACATTCCATAATGACATGGTTACCATCCATTGGAGTATAAAATTTTTGGACAACAGACTACCTTCAATAATGACAAGGCTACCATCCATTGGAGTAACAAAAATCTCGACAACAGACAACCTTCCATAATGACAAGGCTACCATCCATGAGAGTAAAAAAAATTTGGACATCATATTACCTTCCATAATTAAAAAGCTACCATCCATTGGAGTAAGAAAATTATCAACAATAAACTACCTTCCGTAAAGACAGGGTTTCCATCTATTGGACTATCAAAATTTTGGACAACAGACTACCTTCCATAATGACAAGGCTACCATCCATTCAAGTAACAAAAATATCAACAACAAACTACCTTTCATAATTACTAAGATACCATCAATTGGAGTAACATAGTTATCGACAACAGACTACCTTCCATAATGACAAGGCTACAATCCATTGGAGTAACAATAATCGGGACAACAAACTACCTTCCATAATGACAAGGCTACCATCCATTGGAGTAACAAAAATATCAACAATAGACTACCTTCCATAATGACAAGGCTACCATCCATTGGAGTAACAAAAATATCAACAAGAGACTACCTTCCATAATGAAAAACCTACAATCCATTGGAGTAACAAAAATATCGACAACATACTACCTTCAATAATGATAAGGCTACCATCTATTGGAGTAACAAAGATATCGAGAACATAATACCTTCCATAATGACAAGGCTACCATCCATTGGAGTAACAAAGATATTGACAACAGACTACCTTCCATAATGGCAAGGCTACCATCCATCAGAGTAACGAAAATCTCGACAATAGACTACCTTCAATAATGACAAGGCTACCATCTATTGAAGTAACAAAGATACCGACAACATAGTAACTTCCATAATTACAAGGCTACCATTCATTGGAGTAACAAAGATATTGACAACATAGTACCTTCCATAATGACAAGGCTACCATCCATTGGAGTAACTAAAATCTTGACAACAGACTACCTACCATGATGATAATGCTACCATCCATTGGAATAACAAATATCTCGACAATAGACTACCTTCCATAATGACAAGGCTACCATCCAATGGAGTAATAAAAATCTGGACAACAGACTACCTTCCATAATGACAAGGCTACCATCCATTGGAGTAACAAAAATATCAACAATAGACTACCCTCCATAATTACAAGGTTACCATCCATTGGAGTATAAACTTTTTGGACAACAGACTACCTTCCATAATGACAAGGCTACCATCCATTGGAGTAAGAAAAATCTCGACAATAGACAACCTTCCATAATTACTAAGCTACCATCCATTGGAGTAACACAGTTATCGAGAACAGACTACCTTCCATAATGACAAGGCTACAATCCATTGGAGTAACAAAAATATGGACAACAAATTACCTTCCATAATGACAAGGCTACCATCCATTGGAGTAACAAAAATATCAACAATAGACTACCTTCCATAATGACAAGGTTACCATCCATTGGAGTATAAAAATTTTGGACAACAGACTACCTTCCATAATGACAAGGCTACCATCCATTGGAGTAACAAAAATCTCGACAACAGACAACCTTCCCTAATTACTAAGCTACCATTCATTGGAGTAACAAAGTTATCGACAACAGACTACCTTCCATAATGACAAGGCTACAATCCATTGGAATAACAATAATCAGGACAACAAACTACCTTCCATAATTACAAGGCTACCATCCATTGGAGTAACAAAAATATCAACAAGAGACTACCTTCCATAATGACAAGGCTACCGTCCGTTGGAGTAAAAAAAATATCAACAAGAGACTTCCTTCCATAATGACAAAGCTACCATCCATTGGAGTAACAAAAATATCGACAACAGACTACCTTCAATAATGACAAGGCTACCATCTTTTGGAGTAACAAAGATATCGACAACATAGTACCTTCCATAATGACAAGGCTACAATTAATTGGAGTAACAAAGATATTGATAACATAGTACCTTCCATATTGACAAGGCTACCATCCATTGGAGTAACGAAAATCTCGACAACAGACTACCTTCCATGATGATAATGCTACCATCCATTGGAATAACAAATATCTCGACAATAGACAACCTTCCATAATGACAAGGCTACCTTCCAATGGAGTAACAAAAATCTCGACAACAGACTACCTTCCATAATGACAAGGTTACCATCCATTGGAGTAACGAAAATATCGACAATAGACTACCTTTCATACTAACAAGGGTACCATCCATTTGAGTAACAAAAATCACGACAACAGACTACCTTCCATAATGACAAGGCTACCATCCATTGGAGTAACAAAAATATCAACAATAGACTACCTTCCATAATTACAAGGTTACCATCCATTGGAGTATAAATTTTTGGACAACAGACTACCTTCCAAAATGACAAGGCAACCATCCATTGGAGTAACAAAAATCTCGACAACAGACAACCTTCCATAATTACTAAGCTACCATTCATCGGAGTAACAAAGTTATCGACAACAGACTACCATCCATAATGACATGTCTACAATCCATTGAAGTAACAATAATCGGGACAACAAACTACCTTCCATAATGACAAGGCTACCATCCATTGGAGTAACAAAAATATCAACAAGAGACAACCTTCCATAATGACAAGGCTACCATCCATTGGAGTGACAAAGATATTGACAACATACTACCTTCCATAATGACAAGGCTACCATCCATTGGAGTAACAAAAATCTCGACAACAGACTACCTCCCATAATGATAATGCTACCATCCATTGGAATAACAAATATCTCGACATTAGACTACCTTCCATAACAACAAGGCTACCTTCCAATGGAGTAACAATATTCTAAACAACAGACTACCTTCCATAATGACAATGTTACCATCCATTGGAGTAACATAAATATCGACAATAGACTACCGTTCATAATGACAAGGGTACCATCCATTGGAGTAATAAAAATCACGACAACAGACTACCTTCCATAATGACAAGGCTCCCATCCAATGGAGTAACAAAAATCTGGACAACAGACTACCTTCCATAATTACAAGGCTACCATCCATTGGAGTAACAAAAATATCAACAATAGACTACATTCCATAATGACAAGGTTACCATCCATTGGAGTATAAAATTTTCGGACAACAGACTACCTTCCATAATGACAAGGCTACCATCCATTGGAGTAACAAAAATCTCGACAACAGACAACCTTCCATAATGACAAGGCTACCATCCATTAGAGTAAAAAAAATTTGGACAACAGATTACCTTCCATAATTAAAAGGCTACCATCCATTGGAGTATGAAAATTATCAACAATAAACTACCTTCGGTAAAGACAGGGTTACCATCTATTGGACTATCAAAATTTTGGACAACAGACTACCTTCCATAATGACAAGGCTACCATCCATTCAAGTAACAAAAATATCGACAACAGACTACCTTCCATAATTACTAAGATACCATCCATTGGAGTAACATAGTTATCGACAACAGACTACCTTCCATAATGACAAGGCTACAATCCATTGGAGTAACAATAATCGGGACAACAAACTACCTTCCATAATGACAAGGCTACCATCCATTGGAGTAACAAAAATATCAACAATAGACTACCTTCCATAATGACAAGGCTACCATCCATTGGAGTAACAAAAATATCAACAAGAGACTACCTTCCATAATGAAAAACCTACCATGCATTGGAGTAACAAAGATATTGACAACATACTACCTTCCATAATGACAAGGCTACCATCCATTGGAGTAATAAAAATCTCGACAATAGACTACCTTCCATGATGATAATGCTACCATCCATTGGAATAACAAATATATTGACAATAGACTACCTTCCATAATGACAAGGCTACCATCCATCAGAGTAACAAAAATATCGACAATAGACTACCTTCAATAATGACAAGGCTACCATCTATTGGAGTAACAAAGATATCGACAACATAGTACCTTCCATAATGACAAGGCTACCATTCATTGGAGTAACAAAGATATTGACAACATAGTACCTTCCATAATGACAAGGCTACCATCCATTGGAGTAACTAAAATCTTGACAAAAGACTACCTACGATGATGATAATGCTACCATCCATTGGAATAACAAATATCTCGACAATAGACTACCTTACATAATGACAAGGCTACCATCCAAAGGAGTAACAAAAATCTCTACAATAGACTACCTTCCATAATGACAAGGTTACCATCCATTGGAGTAACAAAAATATCGACAATAGACTACCTTTCATAATGACAAGGGTACCATCCATTGGAGTAACAAAAATCTCGACAACAGACTACCTTCCATAATGACAAGGCTACCATCCAATGGAGTAACAAAAATCTGGACAATAGACTACCTTCCATAATGACAAGGATACCATCCATTGGAGTAACAAAAATATCAACAATAGACTACCCTCCATAATTACAAGGTTACCATCCATTGGAGTATAAAAATTTTGGACAACAGACTACCTTCCATAATGACAAGGCTACCATCCATTGGAGTAACAAAAATCTTGACAACAGACAACCTTCCATAATTACTAAGCTACCATCCATTGGAGTAACACAGTTATCGCCAACAGACTACCTTCCATAATGATAAGGCTACAATCCATTGGAGTAACAAAAATCTCGACAACAGACAACCTTTCATAATTACTAAGCTACCATCCATTGGATTAACACATTTATCGACAACAGACTACCTTCCATAATGACAAGGCTACAATTCATTGGAGTAACAATAATCGGGACAACAAACTATCTTCCATAATGACAAGGCTACCATCCATTGGAGTAACAAAAATATCAACAATAGACTACCTTCCATAATGACAAAGCTACCATCCATTGGAGTAACAAAAATATCAACAAGAGACTACCCTCCATAATTACAAGGTTACCATCCATTGGAGTATAAAAATTTTGGACAACAGACTACCTTCCATAATGACAAGGCTACCATCCATTGGAGTAACAAAAATCTTGACAACAGACAACCTTCCATAATTACTAAGCTACCATCCATTGGAGT
The DNA here is from genome assembly GCA_948472305.1 of Vicia faba. Classification (NCBI taxonomy): domain Eukaryota; kingdom Viridiplantae; phylum Streptophyta; class Magnoliopsida; order Fabales; family Fabaceae; genus Vicia; species Vicia faba. The sequence continues at coordinate 581,279,644 of OX451739.1, read as the reverse complement.
AACACAGTTATCGCCAACAGACTACCTTCCATAATGATAAGGCTACAATCCATTGGAGTAACAAAAATCTCGACAACAGACAACCTTCCATAATTACTAAGCTACCATCCATTGGATTAACACATTTATCGACAACAGACTACCTTCCATAATGACAAGGCTACAATTCATTGGAGTAACAATAATCGGGACAACAAACTATCTTCCATAATGACAAGGCTACCATCCATTGGAGTAACAAAAATATCAACAATAGACTACCTTCCATAATGACAAAGCTACCATCCATTGGAGTAACAAAAATATCAACAAGAGACTACCTTCCATAATGAAAAACCTACCATCCATTGGAGTAACAAAAATATCGACAACATACTACCTTCAATAATGATAAGGCTACCATCTATTGGAGTAACAAAGATATCGACGACATAGTACCTTCCATAATGACAAGGCTACCATCCATTGGAGTAACAAAGATATTGACAACATACTACCTTCCATAATGACAAGGCTACCATCCATTGGAGTAACGAAAATCTCCACAATAGACTACCTTCCATGATGATAATGCTACCATCCATTGGAATAACAAATATATCGACAATAGACTACCTTCCATAATGACAAGGCTACCATCCATCAGAGTAACAAAAATATCGACAACAGACTACCTTCAATAATGACAAGGCTACCATCTATTGGAGTAACAAATCGACAACATAGTACATTCCATAATGACAAGGCTACCATTCATTGGAGTAACAAAGATATTGACAACATAGTACCTTCCATAATGACAAGGCTACCATCCATTGGAGTAACTAAAATCTCGACAACAAACTACCTTCCATGATGATAATGCTACCATCCATTGGAATAACAAATATCTCGACAATAGACTACCTTCCATAATGACAAGGCTACCATCCAATGGAGTAACGAAAATCTCGACAACAGACTACCTTCCATAATGACAAGGTTACCATCCATTGGAGTAACAAAAATATCGACAATAGACTACCTTTCATAATGACAAGGGTTCCATCCATTAGAGTAACAAAAATAACGACAACAGACTACCTTCCATAATGACAAGGCTACCATCCATTGGAGTAACAAAAATCTCGACAACAGACAACCTTCCATAATTACTAAGCTACCATTCAGTAACAAAGTTATCGACAACATACTACCTTCCGTAATGAAAAGTCTACAATCCATTGGAGTAACAATAATCGGGACAATAAACTACCTTCCATAATGACAAGGCTACCATCCATTGGAGTAACAAAAATGTCAACAAGAGACTACCTTCTATAATGACAAGGCTACCATCCATTCGAGTAACAAAAATATCAACAAGAGACTACCTTCCATAATGACAAGGCTACCATCCATTGGAGTAACAAAGATATTGACAACATACTACCTTCCATAATGACAAGGCTACCATCCATTGGAGTAAAGAAAATCTCGACAACAGACTACCTTCCATAATGATAATGCTACCATCCATTGGAATAACAAATATCTCGACAATAGAATACCTTCCATAATGACAACGCTACCGTCCAATGGAGTAACAAAAATCTCGACAACAGATTACCTTCCATAATGACAAGGTTACCATCCATTTGAGTAACAAAAAAATCGACAATAGACTACCTTTCATAATGACAAGGGCACCATCCATTGGAGTAACAAAAATCTCTACAACAGACTACCTTCCATAATGACAAGGCTACCATCCAATGGAGTAACAAAAATATGGACAAAAGACTACCTTCCATAATTACAAGGCTACCATCCATTGGAGTAACAAAAATATAAACAATAGACTACCTTCCATAATGACAAGGTTACCATCCATTGGAGTATAAAATTTTTGGATAACAGACTGCCTTCCATAATGACAAGGCTATCATCCATTGGAGTAACAAAACATTGGACAACAAATTACCTTCAATAATTAAAAGGCTACCATCCATTGGAGTAAGAAAATTATCAACAATAAACTACCTTCCGTAAAGACAAGGTTACCATCCATTGGAGTATCAAAATTTTGGACAACAGACTACCTTCTATAATGACAAGGCTACCATCCATTGAAGTAACAAAAATCTCGACAACAGACTACCTTCCATAATTACTAAGCTACCATCCATTGGAGTAACACAGTTATCGACAACAGACTACCTTCCATAATGACAAGGCTACAATCCATTGGAGTAACAATAATCGGGACAACAAACTACCTTCCATAATGACAAGGCTACCATCCATTGGAGTAACAAAAATATCAACAATAGACTACCTTCTATAATGACAAGGCTACCATCCATTGGAGTAACAATTATATCAACAAGAGACTACCTTCCATAATGACAAGGCTACCATCCATTGGAGTAACAAAAATATCGACAACAGACTACCTTCAATAATGATAAGGCTACCATCTATTGGAGTAACAAATCGACAACATAGTACATTCCATAATGACAAGGCTACCATTCATTGGAGTAACAAAGATATTGACAACATAGTACCTTCCATAATGACAAGGCTACCATCCATTGGAGTAACTAAAATCTCGACAACAAACTACCTTCCATGATGATAATGCTACCATCCATTGGAATAACAAATATCTCGACAATAGACTACCTTCCATAATGACAAGGCTACCATCCAATGGAGTAACGAAAATCTCGACAACAGACTACCTTCCATAATGACAAGGTTACCATCCATTGGAGTAACAAAAATATCGACAATAGACTACCTTTCATAATGACAAGGGTTCCATCCATTAGAGTAACAAAAATAACGACAACAGACTACCTTCCATAATGACAAGGCTACCATCCATTGGAGTAACAAAAATCTCGACAACAGACAACCTTCCATAATTACTAAGCTACCATTCATTGGAGTAACAAAGTTATCGACAACATACTACCTTCCGTAATGAAAAGTCTACAATCCATTGGAGTAACAATAATCGGGACAACAAACTACCTTCCATAATGACAAGGCTACCATCCATTGGAGTAACAAAAATGTCAACAAGAGACTACCTTCTATAATGACAAGGCTACCATCCATTCGAGTAACAAAAATATCAACAAGAGACTACCTTCCATAATGACAAGGCTACCATCCATTGGAGTAACAAAGATATTGACAACATACTACCTTCCATAATGACAAGGCTACCATCCATTGGAGTAAAGAAAATCTCGACAACAGACTACCTTCCATAATGATAATGCTACCATCCATTGGAATAACAAATATCTCGACAATAGACTACCTTCCATAATGACAAGGCTACCGTCCAATGGAGTAACAAAAATCTCGACAACAGATTACCTTCCATAATGACAAGGTTACCATCCATTTGAGTAACAAAAAAATCGACAATAGACTACCTTTCATAATGACAAGGGCACCATCCATTGGAGTAACAAAAATCTCTACAGCAGACTACCTTCCATAATGACAAGGCTACCATCCAATGGAGTAACAAAAATATGGACAAAAGACTACCTTCCATAATTACAAGGCTACCATCCATTGGAGTAAGAAAATTATCAACAATAAACTACCTTCCATAATGACAAGGTTACCATCCATTGGAGTATCAAAATTTTGGACAACAGACTACCTTCTATAATGACAAGGCTACCATCCATTGAAGTAACAAAAATCTCGACAACAGACTACCTTCCATAATTACTAAGCTACCATCCATTGGAGTAACACAGTTATCGACAACAGACTACCTTCCATAATGACAAGGCTACAATCCATTGGAGTAACAATAATCGGGACAACAAACTACCTTCCATAATGACAAGGCTACCATCCATTGGAGTAACAAAAATATCAACAATAGACTACCTTCTATAATGACAAGGCTACCATCCATTGGAGTAACAAAAATATCAACAAGAGACTACCTTCCATAATGACAAGGCTACCATCCATTGGAGTAACAAAAATATCGACAACAGACTACCTTCAATAATGATAAGGCTACCATCTATTGGAGTAACAAAGATATCGACAACATAGTACCTTCTATAATGACAAGGCTACCATCCATTGGAGTAACAAAGATATTAACAACATACTACCTTCAATAATGACAAGGCAACCATCCATTGGAGTAACGAAAATCTCGACAATAGACTACCTTCCATGATGATAATGATACCATCCATTGGAGTAACGAAAATATTGACAATAGACTACCTTCAATAATGCCAAGGCTACCTTCCATTGGAGTAACAAAAATCTCGACAACAGACTACCTTCCATAATGACAAGGTTACCATCCATTGGAGTAACAAAAATATCGACAATAGACTACCTTCCATAATGACAAGGGTACCATCCATTGGAGTAAAAAAGATATCGACAACATACTACCTTTCATAATGACAAGGCTACCTTCCATTGGAATAACAAAAATCACGACTATAGACTACCTTCCATAATGACAAGCCTACCATCCATTGGAATAACAAAAATATCGACAACAGGCTACCATCCATAATGACAAGGCTACCATCCAATGGAGTAACAAAAATCTAGACAACATAATACCTTCCATAATGACAAGGCTACCATCCATTAGAGTAACAAAAATCTGGACAACAGACTACCTTCCATAATTACAAGGCTACCATCCATTGGTATAACAAAAATATCAACAATAGACTACCTTCCATAATGACAAGGTTACCATCCATTGGAGTATAAAAATTTTGGACAACAGACTACCTTCCATAATGGAAAGGCTACCATCCATTGGAGTAACAAAAATTCTCGACAACAGACTACCTTCCATAATTACTAAGCTACCATCCATTGGAGTAACAAAGTTATCGATAACAGACTACCTTCCATAATGACAAGGCTACAATCCATTGGAGTAACAATAATCGGGACAACAAACTACCTTCCATAATGACAAGGCTACCATCCATTGGAGTAACAAAAATATCAACAAGAGACTACCTTCCATAATGACAAGGCTACCATCCATTGGAGAAACAAAAATATCAACAAGAGAATACCTTCCATAATAACAAGGCTACCATACATTGGAGTAACAAAAGTCTCGACAAAAGACTACCTTCCATAATGACGAGGCTACCATCCATTGGAGTGACAAAGATATCGACAACATACTACCTTCCATAATGACAAGGCTACCATCCATTGGAGTAACAAAAATCACGACAATAGACTACCTTCCATAATGACAACCTACCATCCATTGGAATAACAAAAATCTCGACAATAGACTACCTTTCATAATGACAAGGCTACCATACAATAGATTAACAAAAATCTCGACAACAAATTACCTTCCATAATGACAAGGCTACCATCCATTAGAGTAACAAAAATATGGACAATAGACTACCTTCCTAAAATATGGACAACAAACTACCTTCCATAATTACAAGGCTACCATCCATTGGAGTAACAAAAATATCAACAATAGACTACCTTCCATAATGATAAGGTTACCATCCATTGGAGTATAAAATTTTTGGACAATAGAGTACCTTCCATAATGACAAGGCTACCATCTATTAGAGTAACAAAAATCTCGACAACAGACTACCTTCCATAATTACTAAGCTACCTTCCATAATGACAAGGCTACCATCCATTGGAGTAACAAAGATATTGACAACATACTACCTTCCATAATAACAAGGCTACCATCCAATGGAGTAACAAAAATCTAGACAACATAATACCTTCCATAATGACAAGGCTACCATCCAATGGAGTAACAAAAATCTAGATAACATAATACCTTCCATAATGACAAGGCTACCATCCATTGGAGTAACAAAAATCTGGACAACAGACTACCTTCCATAATTACAAGGCTACCATCCATTGGTATAACAAAAATATCAACAATAGACTACCATCTATAATGACAAGGTTACCATCCATTGGAGTATAAAATTTTTTGACAACAGACTACCTTCCATAATGGAAAGGCTACCATCCATTGGAGTAACAAAAATCTCGACAACAGACTACCTTCAATAATTACTAAGCTACCATCCATTAGAGTAACAAAGTTATCGACAACAGACTACCTTCCATAATGACAAGGCTACAATCCATTGGAGTAACAATAATCGGGACAACAAACTACCTTCCATAATGACAAGGCTACCATCCATTGGAGTAACAAAAATATCAACAAGAGACTACCTTCCATAATGACAAGGCTACCATCCATTGGAGTAACAAAAATATCAACAAGAGACTACCTTCCATAATGACAAGGCTACCATCCATTAGAGTAACAAAAATATCGACAACAAACTACCTTCCATAATGACAAGGCTACCTTCTATTGGAGTAACAAAGATATCAACAACATAGTACCTTCCATAATGACAAGGCTACCATCCATTGGAGTAACAAAGATATTGACAACATACTACCTTCCATAATGACAAGGCTACCATCCATTGGAGTAATGAAAATATCGACAACAGACTACCTGCCATAATGATAACGCTACCATCCATTGGAATAACAAATATCTCAACAATGTACTACCTTCCATAATGATAAGGCTACCATCCAATGGAGTAACAAAAATCTCGACAACAGACTACCTTCCATAATGACAAGGTTACCATCCATTGGAGTAACAAAAATATTGACAATAAAATACCTTCCATAATGCCAAGGCTACCTTCCATTGGAGTAACAAAAATCAAGACTATAGACTATCTTCCATAATGACAAGGCTACCATCCATTGGAGTAATAAAAATCTCGACAAAAGTCTACCTTCCATAATGACAAGGCTACCATCCATTGGAGTAATAAAGATATCGACAACATACTACCTTTCATAATGACAAGGCTACCTTCCATTGGAGTAACAAAAATCACGACTATAGACTACCTTCCATAATGACAAGCCTACCATCCATTGGAATAACAAAAATATCGACAACAGGCTACCATCCATGATGACAAGGCTACCATCCAATGGAGTAACAAAAATCTAGACAACATAATACCTTCCATAATGACAAGGCTACCATCCATTAGAGTAACAAAAATCTGGAGAACAGACTACCTTCCATAATTACAAGGCTACCATCCATTTGTATAACAAAAATATCAACAATAGACTACCTTCCATAATGACAAGGTTACCATCCATTGGAGTATAAATATTTTGGACAACAGACTACCTTCCATAATGGAAAGGCTACCATCCATTGGAGTAACACAAATCTCGACAACAGACTACCTTTTCTAATTACTAAGCCACCATCCATTGGAGTAAGAAAGTTATCGACAACAGACTACCTTCCATAATGACAAGGCTACAATCCATTGGAGTAACAATAATCGAGACAACAAACTACCTTCCATAATGACAAGGCTACCATCCATTGGAGTAACAAAAATATCAACAAGAGACTACCTTCCATAATGACAAGGCTACCATCCATTGGAGTAACAAAAATATCAACAAGAGACTACTTTCCATAATGACAAGGCTACCATCCATTGGAGTAACAAAAATCTCGACAACAGACTACCTTCCATAATGACAAGGCTACCAACTATTGGAGTAACAAATATATCGACAACATAGTACCTTCCTTAATGACAAGGCTACCATCCATTGGAGTAACAAAGATATTGACAACATACTACCTTCCTCAATGACAAGGATACCATCCATTGGAGTAACGAAAATCTCGACAACAGACTACCTTCCATAATGATAACGCTACCATCCATTGGAATAACAAATATCTCGACAATGGACAACCTTCCATAATGACAAGGCTACCATCCAATAGAGTAACAAAAATCTCGACAACAGACTACCTTCCATAACGACAAGGTTACCATCCATTGGAGTAACAAAAATATGGACAATAGACTATCTTCCATAATGACAAGGATACCATCCATTGGAGTAACAAAAATATCAACAAGAGACTACCTTCTATAATATGAAGGCTACCATGCATTGGAGTAACAAAAATCTCGACAAAAGACTACCTTCCATAATGACAAGGCTACCATCCATTGGAGTAACAAAGATATTGACAACATACTACCTTCCATAATGACAAGGCTACCTTCCATTGGAGTAACAAAAATCACGACAATAGACTACCTTCCATAATGACAAGCTATTATCCATTGGAATAACAAAAATCTCGACAACAGACTACCTTCCATAATGACAAGGCTACCATACAATAGATTAACAAAAATCTCGACAACAAACTACCTTCCATAATGACAAAGTTACCATCCATTAGAATAACAAAAATATGGACAACCGACTACCTTCCATAATTAAAAGGCTACAATCCATTGGAGTAACAAAAATATCAACAATAGACTACCTTCCATAATGATAAGGTTAGCATCCATTGGAGTATAAATTTTGTAGACAACAGACTTCCTTCCATAATGACAAGGCTTCCATCCATTGGAGTAATAAAAATCTCGACAACATACTACCTTCCATAATTACTAAGCTACCATCCATTGGAGTAACAAAGTTATCGACAACAGACTACCTTCCATAATGACAAGGCTACAATCCATTGGAGTAACAATAATCGGGACAACAAACTACCTTCCATAATGACAAGGCTACCATCCATTGGAGTAACAAAAATATCAACAAGAGACTACCTTCCATAATGACAAGGCTACCATCCAATGGAGTAACAAAAATCTCGACAATAGACTACCTTCCATAATGACAAGGCTACCATTTATTGGAGTATCAAAGATATCGACAACATAGTACCTTCCATAATGACAAGGCCACAATCCATTGGAGTAACAAAGATATTGACAACATACTAACTTCCATAATGATAAGGCTACCATCCATTGGAGTATAAAAATTTTGGACAATAGACTACCTTCCATAATGAAAAGGCTACCATCCATTGGAGTAACAAAAATCTCGACAACAGACTACCTTCCATAATGACAAGGTTACCATCCATTGGATTAACAAAGTTATCGACAACAGACTACCTTCCATAATGACAAGGCTACAATCCATTGGAGTATCAATAATCGAGACAACAAACTACCTTCCATAATGACAAGGCTACCATCCATTGGAGTAACAAAAATATCAACAAGAGACTACCTTTCATAATGACAAGGCTACCATCCATTGGAGTAACAAAAATATCAACAAGAGACTACCTTCCATAATGACAAGGCTACCATCCATTAGAGTAACAAAAATATCGACAACAAACTACCTTCCATAATGACAAGGCTACCATCTATTGGAGTAACAAAGATATCAACAACATAGTACCTTCCATAATGACAAGGCTACCATCCATTGGAGTAACAAAGATATTGACAACATACTACCTTCCATAATGACAAGGCTACCATCCATTGGAGTAACAAAAATATCGACAACAGACTACCTTCCATAATGATAACGCTACCATCCATTGGAATAACAAATATCTCAACAATGGACTACCTTCCATAATGACAAGGCTACCATCCAATGGAGTAACAAAAATCTCGACAACAGACTACCTTCCATAATGACAAGGTTACCATCTATTGGAGTAACAAAAATATTGACAATAGAATAACTTCCATAATGCCAAGGCTACCTTCCATTGGAGTAACAAAAATCAATACTATAGACTATCTCCCATAATGACAACGCTACCATCCATTGGAGTAATAAAAATCTCGACAAAAGACTACCTTCCATAATGACAAGGCTACCATCCATTGGAGTAATAAAGATATCGACAACATACTACCTTTCATAATGACAAGGATACCTTCCATTGGAGTAACAAAAATCACGACTATAGACTACCTTCCATAATGACAAGCCTACCATCCATTGGAATAACAAAAATATCGACAACAGGCTACCATCCATAATGACAAGGCTACCATCCAATGGAGTAACAAAAATCTAGACACCATAATACCTTCCATAATGATAAGGCTACCATCCATTAGAGTAACAAAAATCTGGAGAACAGACTACCTTCCATAATTACAAGGCTACCATCCATTTGTATAACAAAAATATCAACAATAGACTACCTTCCATAATGACAAGGTTACCATCCATTGGAGTATAAAAATTTTGGACAACAGACTACCTTCCATAATGGAAAGGCTACCATCCATTGGAGTAACACAAATCTCGACAACAGACTACCTTTTATAATTACTAAGCTACCATCCATTGGAGTAACAAAGTTATCGACAACAGACTACCTTCCATAATGACAAGGCTACAATCCATTGGAGTAACAATAATCGGGACAACAAACTACCTTCCATAATGACAAGGCTACCATCCATTGGAGTAACAAAAATATCAACAAGAGACTACCTTCCATAATGACAAGGCTACCATCCATTGGAGTAACAAAAATATCAACAAGAGACGGCTTTCCATAATGACAAGGCTACCATCCATTGGATTAACAAAAATCTCGACAACAGACTACCTTCCATAATGACAAGGCTACCATCTATTGGAGTAACAAATATATCGACAACATAGTACCTTCCATAATGACAAGGCTACCATCCATTGGAGTAACAAAGATATTGACAACATACTACTTTCCTCAATGACAAGGCTACCATCCATTGGAGTAACGAAAATCTCGACAACAGACAACCTTCCATAATGATAACGCCACCATCCATTGGAATAACAAATATCTCGACAATGGACAACCTTCCATAATGACAAGGCTACCATCCAATAGAGTAACAAAAATCTCGAAAACAGACTACCTTCCATAACGACAAGGTTACCATCCATTGGAGTAACAAAAATATGGACAATAGACTACCTTCCATAATGTCAAGGATACCATCCATTGGAGTAACAAAAATATCAACAAGAGACTACCTTCTATAATATCAAGGCTACCATACATTGGAGTAACAAAAATCTCGACAAAAGACTACCTTCCATAATGACAAGGCTACCATCCATTGGAGTAACAAAGATATCGACAACATACTACCTTCCATAATGACAAGGTTACCTTCCATTGGAGTAACAAAAATCACGACAATAGACTACCTTCCATAATGACAAGCTATTATCCATTGGAATAACAAAAATCTCGACAACAGACTACCTTCTATAATGACAAGGCTACCATACAATAGATTAACAAAAATATCGACAACAAACTACCTTCCATAATGACAAAGTTACCATCCATTAGAATAATAAAAATATGGACAACCGACTACCTTCCATAATTAAAAGGCTACCATCCATTGGAGTAACAAAAATATCAACAAGAGACTACCTTCCATAATGACAAGGCTACCATCCATTAGAGTAACAAAAATATCGACAACAAACTACCTTCCATAATGACAAGGCTACCATCTATTGGAGTAACAAAGATATCAACAACATAGTACCTTCCATAATGACAAGGCTACCATCCATTGGAGTAATAAAGATATTGACAACATACTACCTTCCATAATGACAAGGCTACCATCCATTGGAGTAACGAAAATATCGACAACAGACTACCTTCCATAATGATAACGCTACCATCCATTGGAATAACAAATATCTCAACAATGGACTACCTTCCATAATGACAAGGCTACCATCCAATGGAGTAACAAAAATCTCGACAACAGACTACCTTCCATAATGACAAGGTTACCATCTATTGGAGTAACAAAAATATTGACAATAGAATAACTTCCATAATGCCAAGGCTACCTTCCATTGGAGTAACAAAAATCAATACTATAGACTATCTCCCATAATGACAAGGCTACCATCCATTGGAGTAATAAAAATCTCGACAAAAGACTACCTTCCATAATGACAAGGCTACCATCCATTGGAGTAATAAAGATATCGACAACATACTACCTTTCATAATGACAAGGATACCTTCCATTGGAGTAAAAAAAATCACGACTATAGACTACCTTCCATAATGACAAGCCTACCATCCATTGGAATAACAAAAATATCGACAACAGGCTACCATCCATAATGACAAGGCTACCATCCAATGGAGTAACAAAAATCTAGACACCATAATACCTTCCATAATGATAAGGCTACCATCCATTAGAGTAACAAAAATCTGGAGAACAGACTACCTTCCATAATTACAAGGCTACCATCCATTTGTATAACAAAAATATCAACAAAAGACTACCTTCCATAATGACAAGGTTACCATCCATTGGAGTATAAAAATTTTGGACAACAGACTACCTTCCATAATGGAAAGGCTACCATCCATTGGAGTAACACAAATCTCGACAACGGACTACCTTTTATAATTACTAAGCTACCATCCATTGGAGTAACAAAGTTATCGACAACAGACTACCTTCCATAATGACAAGGCTACAATCCATTGGAGTAACAATAATCGGGACAACAAACTACCTTCCATAATGACAAGGCTACCATCCATTGGAGTAACAAAAATATCAACAAGAGACTACCTTCCATAATGACAAGGCTACCATCCATTGGAGTAACAAAAATATCAACAAGAGACGGCTTTCCATAATGACAAGGCTACCATCCATTGGATTAACAAAAATCTCGACAACAGACTACCTTCCATAATGACAAGGCTACCATCTATTGGAGTAACAAATATATCGACAACATAGTACCTTCCATAATGACAAGGCTACCATCCATTGGAGTAACAAAGATATTGACAACATACTACCTTCCTCAATGACAAGGCTACCATCCATTGGAGTAACGAAAATCTCGACAACAGACTACCTTCCATAATGATAACGCTACCATCCATTGGAATAACAAATATCTCGACAATGGACAACCTTCCATAATGACAAGGCTACCATCCAATAGAGTAACAAAAATCTCGACAACAGACTACCTTCCATAACGACAAGGTTACCATCCATTGGAGTAATAAAAATATGGACAATAGACTACCTTCCATAATGTCAAGGATACCATCCATTGGAGTAACAAAAATATCAACAAGAGACTACCTTCTATAATATCAAGGCTACCATACATTGGAGTAACAAAAATCTCGACAAAAGACTACCTTCCATAATGACAAGGCTACCATCCATTGGAGTAACAAAGATATCGACAACATACTACCTTCCATAATGACAAGGCTACCTTCCATTGGAGTAACAAAAATCACGACAATAGACTACCTTCCATAATGACAAGCTATTATCCATTGGAATAACAAAAATCTCGACAACATACTACCTTCTATAATGACAAGGCTACCATACAATAGATTAACAAAAATATCGACAACAAACTACCTTCCATAAAGACAAAGTTACCATCCATTAGAATAATAAAAATATGGACAACCGACTACCTTCCATAATTAAAAGGCTACCATCCATTGGAGTAACAAAAATATCAACAATAGACTACCTTCCATAATGATAAGGTTACCATCCATTGGAGTATAAATTTTTTAGACAACAGACTTCCTTCCATAATGACAAGGCTTCCATCCATTGGAGTAATAAAAATCTCGACAACATACTACCTTCCATAATTACTAAGCTACCATCCATTGGAGTAACAAAGTTATCGACAACAGACTACCATCCATAATGACAAGGCTACAATCCATTGGAGTAACAATAATCGGGACAACAAACTACCTTCCATAATGACAAGGCTACCATCCATTGGAGTAACAAAAATATCAACAAGAGACTACCTTCCATAATGAAAAGGCTACCATCCATTAGAGTAACAAAAATATCGACAACAAACTACCTTCCATAATGACAAGGCTACCATCTATTGGAGTAACAAAGATATCAACAACATAATACCTTCCATAATGACAAGGCTACCATCCATTGGAGTAACAAAGATATTGACAACATACTACCTTCCATAATGACAAGGCTACCATCCATTGGAGTAACGAAAATATCGACAACAAACTACCTGCCATAATGATAACGCTACCATCCATTGGAATAACAAATATCTCAACAATGGACTACCTTCCATAATGACAAGGCTACCATCCAATGGAGTAACAAAAATCTCGACAACAGACTACCTTCCATAATGACAAGGTTACCATCCATTGGAGTAACAAAAATATTGACAATAAAATACCTTCCATAATGCCAAGGCTACCTTCCATTGGAGTAACAAAAATCAAGACTATAGACTATCTTCCATAATGACAAGGCTACCATCCATTGGAATAATAAAAATCTCGACAAAAGACTACCTTCCATAATGACAAGGCTACCATCCATTGGAGTAATAAAGATATGGACAATAGACTATCTTCCATAATGACAAGGATACCATCCATTGGAGTAACAAAAATATCAACAAGAGACTACCTTCTATAATATGAAGGCTACCATGCATTGGAGTAACAAAAATCTCGACAAAAGACTACCTTCCATAATGACAAGGCTACCATCCATTGGAGTAACAAAGATATCGACAACATACTACCTTCCATAATGACAAGGCTACCTTCCATTGGAGTAACAAAAATCACGACAATAGACTACCTTCCATAATGACAAGCTATTATCCATTGGAATAACAAAAATCTCGACAACAGACTACCTTCCATAATGACAAGGCTACCATACAATAGATTAACAAAAATCTCGACAACAAACTACCTTCCATAATGACAAAGTTACCATCCATTAGAATAACAAAAATATGGACAACCGACTACCTTCCATAATTAAAAGGCTACAATCCATTGGAGTAACAAAAATATCAACAATAGACTACCTTCCATAATGATAAGGTTAGCATCCATTGGAGTATAAATTTTGTAGACAACAGACTTCCTTCCATAATGACAAGGCTTCCATCCATTGGAGTAATAAAAATCTCGACAACATACTACCTTCCATAATTACTAAGCTACCATCCATTGGAGCAACAAAGTTATCGACAACAGACTACCTTCCATAATGACAAGGCTACAATCCATTGGAGTAACAATAATTGGGACAACAAACTACCTTCCATAATGATAAGGCTACCATCCATTGGAGTAACAAAAATATCAACAAGAGACTACCTTCCATAATGACAAGGCTAGCATCCAATGGAGTAACAAAAATCTCGACAATAGACTACCTTCCATAATGACAAGGCTACCATTTATTGGAGTAACAAAGATATCGACAACATAGTACCTTCCATAATGACAAGGCCACAATCCATTGGAGTAACAAAGATATTGACAACATACTAACTTCCATAATGATAAGGCTACCATCCATTGGAGTATAAAAATTTTGGACAATAGACTACCTTCCATAATGAAAAGGCTACCATCCATTGGAGTAACAAAAATCTCGACAACAGACTACCTTCCATAATGACAAGGTTACCATCCATTGGATTAACAAAGTTATCGACAACAGACTACCTTCCATAATGACAAGTCTACAATCCATTGGAGTATCAATAATCGAGACAACAAACTACCTTCCATAATGACAAGGCTACCATCCATTGGAGTAACAAAAATATCAACAAGAGACTACCTTTCATAATGACAAGGCTACCATCCATTGGAGTAACAAAAATATCAACAAGAGACTACCTTCCATAATGACAAGGCTACCATCCATTAGAGTAACAAAAATATCGACAACAAACTACCTTCCATAATGACAAGGCTACCATCTATTGGAGTAACAAAGATATCAATAACATAGTACCTTCCATAATGACAAGGCTACCATCCATTGGAGTAACAAAGATATTGACAACATACTACCTTCCATAATGACAAGGCTACCATCCATTGGAGTAACGAAAATATCGACAACAGACTACCTTCCATAATGATAACGCTACCATCCATTGGAATAACAAATATCTCAACAATGGACTACCTTCCATAATGACAAGGCTACCATCCAATGGAGTAACAAAAATCTCGACAACAGACTACCTTCCATAATGACAAGGTTACCATCTATTGGAGTAACAAAAATATTGACAATAGAATAACTTCCATAATGCCAAGGCTACCTTCCATTGGAGTAACAAAAATCAATACTATAGACTATCTCCCATAATGACAAGGCTACCATCCATTGGAGTAATAAAAAACTCGACAAAAGACTACCTTCCATAATGACAAGGCTACCATCCATTGGAGTAATAAAGATATCGACAACATACTACCTTTCATAATGACAAGGATACCTTCCATTGGAGTAACAAAAATCACGACTATAGACTACCTTGCATAATGACAAGCCTACCATCCATTGGAATAACAAAAATATCGACAACAAGCTACCATCCATAATGACAAGGCTACCATCCAATGGAGTAACAAAAATCTAGACACCATAATACCTTCCATAATGATAAGGCTACCATCCATTAGAGTAACAAAAATCTGGAGAACAGACTGCCTTCCATAATTACAAGGCTACCATCCATTTGGATAACAAAAATATCAACAATAGACTACCTTCCATAATGACAAGGTTACCATCCATTGGAGTATAAAAATTTTGGACAACAGACTACCTTCCATAACGGAAAGGCTACCATCCATTGGAGTAACACAAATCTCGACAACAGACTACCTTTTATAATTACTAAGCTACCATCCATTGGAGTAACAAAGTTATCGACAACAGACTACCTTCCATAATGACAAGGCTACAATCCATTGGAGTAACAATAATCGGGACAACAAACTACCTTCCATAATGACAAGGCTACAATCCATTGGAGTAACAAAAATATCAACAAGAGACTACCTTCCATAATGACAAGGCTACCATCCATTGGAGTAACAAAAATATCAACAAGAGACGGCTTTCCATAATGACAAGGCTACCATCCATTGGATTAACAAAAATCTCGACAACAGACTAACTTCCATAATGACAAGGCTACCATCTATTGGAGTAACAAATATATCGACAACATAGTACCTTCCATAATGACAAGGCTACCATCCATTGGAGTAACAAAGATATTGACAACATACTACCTTCCTCAATGACAAGGCTACCATCCATTGGAGTAACGAAAATCTCGACAACAGACTACCTTCCATAATGATAACGCTACCATCCATTGGAATAACAAATATCTCGACAATGGACAACCTTCCATAATGACAAGGCTACCATCCAATAGAGTAACAAAAATCTCGACAACAGACTACCTTCCATAACGACAAGGTTACCATCCATTGGAGTAACAAAAATATGGACAATAGACTACCTTCCATAATGTCAAGGATACCATCCATTGGAGTAACAAAAATATCAACAAGAAACTACCTTCTATAATATCAAGGCTACCATAAATTGGAGTAACAAAAATCTCGACAAAAGACTACCTTCCATAATGACAAGGCTACCATCCATTGGAGTAACAAAGATATCGACAACATACTACCTTCCATAATGACAAGGCTACCTTCCATTGGAGTAACAAAAATCACGACAATAGACTACCTTCCATAATGACAAGCTATTATCCGTTGGAATAACAAAAATCTCGACAACAGACTACCTTCTATAATGACAAGGCTACCATACAATAGATTAACAAAAATATCGACAACAAACTACCTTCCATAATGACAAAGTTACCATCCATTAGAATAATAAAAATATGGACAACCGACTACCTTCCATAATTAAAAGGCTACCATCCATTGGAGTAACAAAAATATCAACAATAGACTACCTTCCATAATTATAAGGTTACCATCCATTGGAGTATAAATTTTTTAGACAACAGACTTCCTTCCATAATGACAAGGCTTCCATCCATTGGAGTAATAAAAATCTCGACAACATACTACCTTCCATAATTACTAAGCTACCATCCATTGGAGTAACAAAGATATTGACAACAGACTACCTTCCATAATGACAAGGCTACAATCCATTGGAGTAACAATAATCGGGACAACAAACTACCTTCCATAATGACAAGGCTACCATCCATTGGAGTAACAAAAATATCAACAAGAGACTACCTTCCATAATGACAAGGCTACCATCCAATGGAGTAACAAAAATCTCGACAATAGACTACCTTCCATAATGACAAGGCTACCATTTATTGGAGTAACAAAGATATCGACAACATAGTACCTTCCATAATGACAAGGCCACAATCCATTGGAGTAACAAAGATATTGACAACATACTAACTTCCATAATGATAAGGCTACCATCCATTGGAGTATAAAAATTTTGGACAACAGACTACCTTCCATAATGAAAAGGCTACCATCCATTGGAGTAACAAAAATATCGACAACAGACTACCTTCCATAATGACAAGGTTACCATCCATTGGAGTAACAAAGTTATCGACAACAGACTACCTTCCATAATGACAAGGCTACAATCCATTGGAGTATCAATAATAGAGACAACAAACTACCTTCCATAATGACAAGGCTACCATCCATTGGAGTAACAAAAATATCAACAAGAGACTACCTTTCATAATGACAAGGCTACCATCCATTGGAGTAACAAAAATATCAACAAGAGACTACCTTCCATAATGACAAGGCTACCATCCATTAGAGTAACAAAAATATCGACAACAAACTACCTTCCATAATGACAAGGCTACCATCTATTGGAGTAACAAAGATATCAACAACATAGTACCTTCCATAATGACAAGGCTACCATCCATTGGAGTAACAAAAATCTCGACAACAGACTACCTTCCATAATGACAAGGCTACCATCCATTGGAGTAACAAAAATCTCAACAACAGACTACCTTCCATAATGACAAGGTTACCATCCAATGGAGTAACAAAAATCTCAACAAGAGACTACCTTCCATAATGACAAGGCTACCATCCAGTGGAGTAACAAAAATCTCGACAACAGACTACCTTCCATAATGACAAGGCTGCCATCTATTTGAGTAACAAAGATATCAACAACATAGTACCTTCCATAATGACAAGGTTACCATCCATTGGAGTAACGAAAATCTCGACAATAGACTACCTTCCATAATGATAACGCTACCATCCATTGGAATAACAAATATCTCGACAATGGACTACCTTCCATAATGACAAGGCTACCATCCAATGGAGTAACAAAAATCTCGACAACAGACTACCTTCCATAATGACAAGGTTACCATCCATTGGAGTAACAAAAATATTGACAATAGACTACCTTCCATAATGCCAAGGCTACCTTCCATTGGAGTAACAAAAATCAAGACTATAGAGTATCTTCCATAATGACAAGGCTACCATCCATTGGAGGAATAAAAATCTCGGCAAAAGACTACCTTCCATAATGACAAGGCTACCATCCATTGGAGTAATAAAGATATCGACAACATATTATCTTTCATAATGCCAAGGCTACCTTCCATTGGAGTAACAAAAATCACGACTATAGACTACCTTCCATAATGACAAGACTACCATTCATTTGAATAACAAAAATATCGACAGCAGACTACCATCCATAATGACAAGGCTACCATCCAATGGAGTAACAAAAATCTAGACAACATAATAATAAGGTTACCATCCATTGGAGTATAAATTTTTTAGACAAAAGACTTCCTTCCATAATGACAAGGCTTCCATCCATTGGAGTAATAAAAATCTCGACAACATACTACCTTCCATAATTACTAAGCTACCATCCATTGGAGTAACAAAGTTATCGACAACAGACTACCTTCCATAATGACAAGGCTACAATCCATTGGAGTAACAAAAATCGGGACAACAAACTACCTTCCATAATGACAAGGCTACCATCCATTGGAGTAACAAAAATATCAACAAGAGATTACCTTCCATAATGACAAGGCTACCATCCAATGGAGTAACAAAAATCTCGACAATAGACTACCTTCCATAATGACAAGGCTACCATTTATTGGAGTAACAAAGATATTGACAACATACTAACTTCCTTAATGATAAGGCTACCATTTATTGGAGTATAAAAATTTTGGACAACAGACTACCTTCCATAATGACAAGGCTACCATCCATTGGAGTAACAAAAATCTCGACAACAGACTACCTTCCATAATTACAAGGTTACCATCCATTGGAGTAACAAAAATATCAACAAGAGACTACCTTCCATAATGCCAAGGCTACCTTCCATTGGAGTAACAAAAATCAAGACTATAGACTATCTTCCATAATGACAAGGCTACCATCCATTGGAGGAATAAAAATCTCGAAAAAGACTACCTTCCATAATGACAATGCTACCATCCATTGGAGTAACAAAAATCAAGACTATAGACTACCTTCCATAATGACAAGCCTACCATCCATTGGAATAACAAAAATATCGACAGCAGACTACCATCCATAATGACAAGGCTACCATCCAATGGAGTAACAAAAATCTAGACAACATAATACCTTCCATAATGACAAGGCCACCATCCATTGGAGTAACAAAGATATTGACAACATACTACCTTCCATAATGATAAGGCTACCATCCATTGGAGTATAAAAATTTTGGACAACAGACTACCTTCCATAATGACAAGGCTACCATCCATTGGAGTAACAAAAATCTCGACAACAGACTACCTTCCATAATTACTAAGCTACCATCCATTGGAGTAACAAAGTTATCGACAACAGACTACCTTCCATAATGACAAGGCTACAATCCATTGGAGTAACAAAAATATCAACAAGAGACTACCTTCCATAATGACAAGGCTACCATCCATTGGAGTAACAAAAATCTCGACAACGGACTACCTTCCATAATGAAAAGGCTACCATCCATTGGAGTAACAAAGATATCGACAACAGACTACCTTCCATAATGACAAGGTTACCATCCATTGGAGTAACAAAGTTATCGACAACAGACTACCTTCCATAATGACAAGGCTACAATCCATTGGAGTATCAATAATAGAGACAACAAACTACCTTCCATAATGACAAGGCTACCATCCATTGGAGTAACAAAAATATCAACAAGAGACTACCTTTCATAATGACAAGGCTACCATCCATTGGAGTAACAAAAATATCAACAAGAGACTACCTTCCATAATGACAAGGCTACCATCCATTAGAGTAACAAAAATATCGACAACAAACTACCTTCCATAATGACAAGGCTACCATCTATTGGAGTAACAAAGATATCAACAACATAGTACCTTCCATAATGACAAGGCTACCATCCATTGGAGTAACAAAAATCTCGACAACAGACTACCTTCCATAATGACAAGGCTACCATCCATTGGAGTAACAAAAATCTCAACAACAGACTACCTTCCATAATGACAAGGTTACCATCCAATGGAGTAACAAAAATCTCAACAAGAGACTACCTTCCATAATGACAAGGCTACCATCCAGTGGAGTAACAAAAATCTCGACAACAGACTACCTTCCATAATGACAAGGCTGCCATCTATTTGAGTAACAAAGATATCAACAACATAGTACCTTCCATAATGACAAGGTTACCATCCATTGGAGTAACGAAAATCTCGACAATAGACTACCTTCCATAATGATAACGCTACCATCCATTGGAATAACAAATATCTCGACAATGGACTACCTTCCATAATGACAAGGCTACCATCCAATGGAGTAACAAAAATCTCGACAACAGACTACCTTCCATAATGACAAGGTTACCATCCATTGGAGTAACAAAAATATTGACAATAGACTACCTTCCATAATGCCAAGGCTACCTTCCATTGGAGTAACAAAAATCAAGACTATAGAGTATCTTCCATAATGACAAGGCTACCATCCATTGGAGGAATAAAAATCTCGGCAAAAGACTACCTTCCATAATGACAAGGCTACCATCCATTGGAGTAATAAAGATATCGACAACATATTATCTTTCATAATGCCAAGGCTACCTTCCATTGGAGTAACAAAAATCACGACTATAGACTACCTTCCATAATGACAAGACTACCATTCATTTGAATAACAAAAATATCGACAGCAGACTACCATCCATAATGACAAGGCTACCATCCAATGGAGTAACAAAAATCTAGACAACATAATAATAAGGTTACCATCCATTGGAGTATAAATTTTTTAGACAAAAGACTTCCTTCCATAATGACAAGGCTTCCATCCATTGGAGTAATAAAAATCTCGACAACATACTACCTTCCATAATTACTAAGCTACCATCCATTGGAGTAACAAAGTTATCGACAACAGACTACCTTCCATAATGACAAGGCTACAATCCATTGGAGTAACAAAAATCGGGACAACAAACTACCTTCCATAATGACAAGGCTACCATCCATTGGAGTAACAAAAATATCAACAAGAGATTACCTTCCATAATGACAAGGCTACCATCCAATGGAGTAACAAAAATCTCGACAATAGACTACCTTCCATAATGACAAGGCCACAATCCATTGGAGGAACAAAGATATTGACAACATACTAACTTCCTTAATGATAAGGCTACCATCCATTGGAGTATAAAAATTTTGGACAACAGACTACCTTCCATAATGACAAGGCTACCATCCATTGGAGTAACAAAAATCTCGACAACAGACTACCTTCCATAATTACAAGGTTACCATCCATTGGAGTAACAAAAATATCAACAAGAGACTACCTTCCATAATGCCAAGGCTACCTTCCATTGGAGTAACAAAAATCAAGACTATAGACTATCTTCCATAATGACAAGGCTACCATCCATTGGAGGAATAAAAATCTCGAAAAAGACTACCTTCCATAATGACAATGCTACCATCCATTGGAGTAACAAAAATCACGACTATAGACTACCTTCCATAATGACAAGCCTACCATCCATTGGAATAACAAAAATATCGACAGCAGACTACCATCCATAATGACAAGGCTACCATCCAATGGAGTAACAAAAATCTAGACAACATAATACCTTCCATAATGACAAGGCCACCATCCATTGGAGTAACAAAGATATTGACAACATACTACCTTCCATAATGATAAGGCTACCATCCATTGGAGTATAAAAATTTTGGACAACAGACTACCTTCCATAATGACAAGGCTACCATCCATTGGAGTAACAAAAATCTCGACAACAGACTACCTTCCATAATTACTAAGCTACCATCCATTGGAGTAACAAAGTTATCGACAACAGACTACCTTCCATAATGACAAGGCTACAATCCATTGGAGTAACAAAAATATCAACAAGAGACTACCTTCCATAATGACAAGGCTACCATCCATTGGAGTAACAAAAATCTCGACAACGGACTACCTTCCATAATGACAAGGCTACCATCTATTGGAGTAACAAAGATATCGACAACATAGTACTTTCCATAATGACAAGGCTACCATCCATTGGAGTAACAAAGATATTGACAACATACTACCTTCCATAATGACAAGGCTACCATCCATTGGAGTATCAAAAATCTCGACAACAAACTACCTTCCATAATGATAACGCTACCATCCATTGGAATAACAAATATTTCGACAATGGACTACCTTCCATAATGACAAGGCTACCATCCAATGGAGTAATAAAAATCTCGACAATAGACTACCTTCCATAATGACAAGGCTACCATCCATTGGAGTAAAAAAAATATCAACAAGAGACTACCTTCCACAATGACAAGGCTACCATTAATTGTAGTAACAAAAATCTCGACAAAATACTACCTTCCATAATTACAAGGCTACCTTCCATTGGAGTAACAAAAATCACGACAATAGACTACCTTCCATAATGACAAGCTATTATCCATTGGAATAACAAAAATCTCGACAACAGACTACCTTCCATAATGACAAGGCTACCATACAATAGATTAACAAAAATATCGACAACAAACTACCTTCCATAATGACAAAGTTACCATCCATTAGAATAACAAAAATATGGACAACCGACTACCTTCCATAATTAAAAGGCTACCATCCATTGGAGTAACAAAAATATCAACAATAGACTACCTTCCATAATAATAAGGTTACCATCCATTGGAGTATAAATTTTTTAGACAACAGACTTCCTTCCATAATGACAAGGCTTCCATCCATTGGAGTAATAAAAATCTCGACAACATACTACCTTCCATAATTACTAAGCTACCATCCATTGGAGTAACAAAGTTATCGACAACAGACTACCTTCCATAATGACAAGGCTACAATCCATTGGAGTAACAAAAATCAGGACAACAAACTACCTTCCATAATGACAAGGTTACCATCCATTGGAGTAACAAAAATATCAACAAGAGACTACCTTCCATAATGACAAGGCTACCATCCAATGGAGTAACAAAAATCTTGACAATAGACTACCTTCCATAATGACAAGGCTACCATTTATTGGAGTAACAAAGATATCGACAACATAGTACCTTCCATAATGACAAGGCCACAATCCATTCGAGTAACAAAGATATTGACAACATACTAACTTCCTTAATGATAAGGCTACCATCCATTGGAGTATAAAAATTTTGGACAACAGACTACCTTCCATAATGACAAGGCTACCATCCATTGGAGTAACAAAAATCTCGACAACAGACTACCTTCCATAATTACAAGGTTACCATCCATTGGAGTAACAAAAATATCAACAAGAGACTACCTTCCATAATGCCAAGGCTACCTTCCATTGGAGTAACAAAAATCAAGACTATAGACTATCTTCCATAATGACAAGGCTACCATCCATTGGAGGAATAAAAATCTCGAAAAAGACTACCTTCCATAATGACAACGCTACCATCCATTGGAGTAATAAAGATATCGACAACATACTATCTTTCATAATTCCAAGGCTACATTCCATTGGAGTAACAAAAATCACGACTATAGACTACCTTCCATAATGAAAAGCCTACCATCCATTGGAATAACAAAAATATCGACAGCAGACTACCATCCATAATGACAAGGCTACCATCCAATGGAGTAACAAAAATCTAGACAACATAATACCTTCCATAATGACAAGGCCACCATCCATTGGAGTAACAAAGATATTGACAACATACTACCTTCCATAATGATAAGGCTACCATCCATTGGAGTATAAAAATTTTGGACAACAGACTACCTTCCATAATGACAAGGCTACCATCCATTGGAGTAACAAAAATCTCGACAACAGACTACCTTCCATAATTACTAAGCTACCATCCATTGGAGTAACAAAGTTATCGACAACAGACTACCTTCCATAATGACAAGGCTACAATCCATTGGAGTAACAATAATCGGGACAACAAACTACCTTCCATAATGATAAGGCTACCATCCATTGGAGTAACAAAAATATCAACAAGAGACTACCTTCCATAATGACAAGGCTACCAACCATTAGAGTAACAAAAACATCAACAAGAGAATACTTGCCATAATGACAAGGCTACCATCCATTGGAGTAACAAAAATCTCGACAACAGACTACCTTCCATAATGACAAGGCTACCATCTATTGGAGTAACAAAGATATCGACAACATAGTACCTTCCATAATGACAAGGCTACCATCCATTGGAGTAACAAAGATATTGACAACATACTACCTTCCTCAATGACAAGGCTACCATCCATTGGAGTAACGAAAATCTCGACAACAGACTACCTTCCATAATGATAATGCTACCATCCATTGGAATAACAAATATCTCGACAATGGACAACCTTCCATAAAGACAAGGCTACCATCCAATAGAGTAACAAAAATCTCGTCAACAGACTCCCTTCCATAACGACAAGGTTACCATCCATTGGAGTAACAAAAATATTGACAATAGACTACCTTCCATAATGACAAGGATACCATCCATTGGAGTAACAAAAATATCAACAAGAGACTACCTTCCATAATATCAAGGCTACCATACATTGGAGTAACAAAAATCTCGACAAAAGACTACCTTCCATAATGACAAGGCTACCATCCATTGGAGTAACAAAGATATCGACAACATTCTACCTTCCATAATGACAAGGCTAACTTCCATTGGAGTAACAAAAATCACCACAATAGACTACCTTCCATAATGATAAGCTATTATCCATTGGAATAACAAAAATCTCGACAACAGACTACCTTCCATAATGACAAGGCTACCATACAATAGATTAACAAAAATCTCGACAACAAACTACCTTCCATAATGACAAGGTTACCATCCATTAGAGTAACAAAAATATGGACAACAAACTACCTTCCATAATTACAAGGCTACCATCCATTGGAGTAACAAAAATATCAACAATAGACTACCTTCCATAATGATAAGGTTACCATTCATTGGAGTATAAATTTTTTAGACAACAGACTACCTTTCATAATGACAAGGCTACCATCCATTGGAGTAATAAAAATCTCGACAATAGACTACCTTCCATAATTACTAAGCTACCATCCATTGGAGTAACAAAGTTATCGACAACAGACTACCTTCCATAATGACAAGGCTACAATCCATTGGAGTAACAATAATCGGGACAACAAACTACCTTCCATAATGACAATGCTACCATCCATTGGAGTAACAAAAATATCAATAAGAGACTACCTTCCATAATGACAAGGCTACCATCCATTGGAGTAACAAAAATCTCGACAACGGACTACCTTCCATAATGACAAGGCTACCATCTATTGGAGTAACAAAGATATTGACAACATAGTACCTTCCATAATGACAAGGCTACCATCCATTGGAGTAACAAAGATATTGACAACATACTACCTTCCATAATGACAAGGCTACCATCCATTGGAGTATCAAAAATCTCGACAACAAACTACCTTCCATAATGATAACGCTACCATCCATTGGAATAACAAATATCTCGACAATGGACTACCTTCCATAATGACAAGGCTACCATCCAATGGAGTAACAAAAATCTCGACAACAGACTACCTTCCATAATGACAAGGTTACCATCCATTGGAGTAACAAAAATATCGACAATAGACTACCTTCCATAATGACAAGGCTACCATCCATTGGAGTAAAAAAAATATCAACAAGAGACTACCTTCCACAATGACAAGGCTACCATACATTGGAGTAACAAAAATCTCGACAAAATACTACCTTCCATAATGACAAGGCTACCATCCATTGGAGTAACAAAGATATCGACAACATACTACTCTCCATAATGACAAGGCTACCTTCCATTGGAGTAACAAAAATCACGACAATAGACTACCTTCCCTAATGACAAGCTATCATCCATTGGAATAACTAAAATCTCGACAACAAACTACCTTCCATAATGACAAGGCTACCATACAATAGATTAACAAAAATCTCGACAACAGACTACCTTCCATAATGAAAAGGCTACCATCCTTTAGAGTAACAAAAATCTGGACAACAGACTACCTTCCATAATTACAAGGCTACCATCCATTGGAGTAACAAAAATCTCAACAATAGACTACCTTCCATAATGATAAGGTTACCATCCATTGAAGTATAAAAATTATGGACAACAGACTACCTTCCATAATGACAAGGCTACCATCCATTGGAGGAAAAAAAATCACTACAACAGACTACCTTCAATAATTACTAAGCTACCATCCAACTGAGTAATAAAGTTATCGACAACAGACTACCTTCCATAATGACAAGGCTACGATCCATTGGAGTAACAATAATCGGGACAATAGACTACCTTCCATAATGACTAGGCTACCATCCATTGGAGTAACAAAAATATCAACAAGAGACTACCTTCCATAATTACAAGGCTATCATCCATTGGAGTAACAAAAATCTCGACAACAGACTACCTTCCGTAATGACAAGGTTACCATCCATTGGAGTAACAAAGATATCAACAACATAATACCTTTCATAATGACAAGGGTACCATCCATCGGATTAACAAAAATCTCGACAACAGACTACCTTCCATAATTGTAAGTCTACCATCCATTGGAATAACAAAAATATAGACAACACACTACCTTCCATAATGACAAGGCTACAACCCAATGGAGTAACAAAAATATCGACAACAGACTACCTTCCATAATGACAAGTCTACCATCCATTGGAGTAACAAAAATCTAAACAACAAACTACCTTCCATAATGACAAGGCTACCATCCATTGGAGTAACAGAAATCACAACGACAGACTACCTTCCATAATGACAAGACTACAATCCATTAGAGTAACAAAACTAGGGACAAAAGACTACCTTCCATATTGATAAGGATACCATCCATTGAAGTAACAAAAATATCAACAAGAGCCAACCTTCCATAATGACAAGGATCTAATCCATTGGAGTAACAAAAATATCGACAAAAGACGACCTTCCATATTGACAAGTCTACCATCCATTAGAGTAAAAAAAATCGGGACAACAGACTCTCTTCCATAATGACAAGGATACCTTCCATTGGAGTAACAAAAATCACGACAATAGACTACCTTCCAAAATGACAAGGCTACCATCCATTGGAGTAACAAAAATCTCGACAAAAGACTATCTTCCATAATGACAACGCTACCATCCATTGGAGTAACAAAGATATCGACAACATACTACCTTCCATAATGACAAGGCTACCATCCATTGGAGTAATAAAGATATCGACAACATACTATCTTTCATAATGCCAAGGCTACCTTCCATTGGAGTAACAAAAATCACGACTATAGACTACCTTCCATAATGACAAGCCTACCATCCATTGGAATAACAAAAACATCGACAACAGACTACCATCCACAATGACAAGGCTACCATCCAATGGAGTAACAAAAATCTAGACAACATAATACCTTCCATAATGACAAGGCCACCATCCATTGGAGTAACAAAGATATTGACAACAAACTACCTTCCATAATGATAAGGCTACCATCCATTGGAGTATAAAAATTTTGGACAACAGACTACCTTCCATAATGACAAGGCTACCATCCATTGGAGTAACAAAAATCTCGACAACAGACTACCTTCCATAATTACTAAGCTACCATCCATTGGAGTAACAAAGTTATCGACAACAGACTACCTTCCATAATGACAAGGCTACGATCCATTGAAGTAACAATAATCGGGACAACAAACTACCTTCCATAATGACAAGGCTACCATCCATTGGAGTAACAAAAATATCAACAAGAGACTACCTTCCATAATTACAAGGCTACCAACCATTAGAGTAACAAAAACATCAACAAGAGAATACTTGCCATAATGACAAGGCTACCATCCATTGGAGTAACAAAAATCTCGACAACAGACTACCTTCCATAATGACAAGGCTACCATCTATTGGAGTAACAAAGATATCGACAACATAGTACCTTCCATAATGACAAGGCTACCATCCATTGGAGTAACAAAGATATTGACAACATACTACCTTCCTCAATGACAAGGCTACCATCCATTGGAGTAACGAAAAT
Source organism: Vicia faba (assembly GCA_948472305.1). Taxonomy (NCBI): domain Eukaryota; kingdom Viridiplantae; phylum Streptophyta; class Magnoliopsida; order Fabales; family Fabaceae; genus Vicia; species Vicia faba. The sequence continues at coordinate 581,250,076 of OX451739.1, read as the reverse complement.
CTCGACAACAGACTACCTTCCATAATGATAATGCTACAATCCATTGGAATAACAAATATCTCGACAATGGACAACCTTCCATAAAGACAAGGCTACCATCCAATAGAGTAACAAAAATGTCGTCAACAGACTACCTTCCATAACGACAAGGTTACCATCCATTGGAGTAACAAAAATATTGACAATAGACTACCTTCCATAATGACAAGGATACCATCCATTGGAGTAACAAAAATATCAACAAGAGACTACCTTCCATAATATCAAGGCTACCATACATTGGAGTAACAAAAATCTCGACAAAAGACTACCTTCCATACTGAAAAGGCTACCATCCATTGGAGTAACAAAGATACCGACAACATTCTACCTTCCATAATGACAAGGCTAACTTCCATTGGAGTAACAAAAATCACGACAATAGACTACCTTCCATAATGATAAGCTATTATCCATTGGAATAACAAAAATCTCGACAACAAACTACCTTCCATAATGACAAGGTTACCATCCATTAGAGTAACAAAAAAATGGACAACAAACTACCTTCCATAATTACAAGGCTACCATCCATTGGAGTAACAAAAATATCAACAATAGACTACCTTCCATAATGATAAGGTTACCATTCATTGGAGTATAAATTTTTTAGACAACAGAATACCTTTCATAATGACAAGGCTACCATCCATTGGAGTAATAAAAATCTCGACAACAGACTACCTTCCATAATTACTAAGCTACCATCCATTGGAGTAACAAAGTTATCGACAACAGACTACCTTCCATAATGACAAGGCTACAACCCATTGGAGTAACAATAATCGGGACAACAAACTACCTTCCATAATGACAAGGCTACCATCCATTGGAGTAACAAAAATATCAACAAGAGACTACCTTCCATAATGACAAGGCTACCATCCATTGGAGTAACAAAAATCTCGACAACGGACTACCTTCCATAATGACAAGGCTACCATCCAATGGAGTAACAAAAATCTCGACAACAGACTACCTTCCATAATGACAAGGTTACCATCCATTGGAGTAACAAAAATATCGACAATAGACTACCTTCCATAATGACAAGGCTACCATCCATTGGAGTAAAAAAAATATCAACAAGAGACTACCTGCCACAATGACAAGGCTACCATACATTGGAGTAACAAAAATCTCGACAAAATACTACCTTCCATAATGACAAGGCTACCATCCATTGGAGTAACAAAGATATCGACAACATACTACTCTCCATAATGACAAGGCTACCTTCCATTGGAGTAACAAAAATCACGACAATAGACTACCTTCCCTAATGACAAGCTATCATCCATTGGAATAACTAAAATCTCGACAACAGACTACCTTCCATAATGACAAGGCTACCATACAATAGATTAACAAAAATCTCGACAACAGACTACCTTCCATAATGAAAAGGCTACCATCCATTAGAGTAACAAAAATCTGGACAACAGACTACCTTCCATAATTACAAGGCTACCATCCATTGGAGTAACAAAAATCTCAATAATAGACTACCTTCCATAATGATTAGGTTACCATCCATTGGAGTATAAAAATTATGGACAACAGACTACCTTCCATAATGGCAAGGCTACCATCCATTGGAGGAAAAAAAATCACTACAACAGACTACCTTCAATAATTACTAAGCTACCATCCAACTGAGTAATAAAGTTATCGACAACAGACTACCTTCCATAATGACAAGGCTACGATCCATTGGAGTAACAATAATCGGGACAATAGACTACCTTCCATAATGACAAGGCTACCATCCATTGGAGTAACAAAAATATCAACAAGAGACTACCTTCCATAATTACAAGGCTATCATCCATTGGAGTAAAAAAAATCTCGACAACAGACTACCTTCCGTAATGACAAGGTTACCATCCATTGGAGTAACAAAGATATCAACAACATAATACCTTTCATAATGACAAGGGTACCATCAATTGGATTAACAAAAATCTCGACAACAGACTACCTTCCATAATTGCAAGTCTACCATCCATTGGAATAACAAAAATATAGACAACACACTACCTTCCATAATGACAAGGCTACAACCCAATGGAGTAACAAAAATATCGACAACAGACTACCTTCCATAATGACAAGTCTACCATCCATTGGAGTAACAAAAATCTAAACAACAAACTACCTTCCATAATGACAAGGCTACCATCCATTGGAGTAACAGAAATCACAACGAAAGACTACCTTCCATAATGACAAGACTACAATCCATTAGAGTAACAAAACTAGGGACAAAAGACTACCTTCCATATTGATAAGGATACCATCCATTGAAGTAACAAAAATATCAACAAGAGACAACCTTCAATAATGACAAGGCTACCATCCATTGGAGTAACAAAAATATCGACAAAAGACGACCTTCCATATTGACAAGTCTACCATCCATTAGAGTAACAAAAATCGGGACAACAGACTCTCTTCCATAATGACAAGGATACCTTCCATTGGAGTAACAAAAATCACGACAATAGACTACCTTCCAAAATGACAAGGCTACCATCCATTGGAGTAACAAAAATCTCGACAAAAGACTACCTTCCATAATGACAAGGCTACCATCCATTGGAGTAACAAAGATATCGACAACATACTACCTTCCATAATGACAAGGCTACCATCCATTAGACTAACAAAAATCTAGACAATAGACTACCTTCCATAATGACAATGTTACCATCCATTGGGGTATAAAATTTTGGACAACAGACTACCTTCCATAATAAAAATGCTACCATCCATTGGAGTAACAAAAAACACGACAACAGACTACCTTCAATATTTACTAAGCTACCATCCACTAGAGTAACAAAGTTATCGATAATAGACTACCTCCCATAATGGCAAGGCTACAATCCATTGGAGTAACAATAATCGGGACAACAGACTACCTTCCATAATGACAAGGCTACCATCCATTGGAGTAACAAAAATCTCGACAACAGACTACCTTCCATGATGACAAGGTTACCATCCATTGGAGTAACCATGATATCAACAACATAGTACCTTCCATAATGACAAGGCTACCATCCATTGGAGTAAAAAAAATTACGACAACAGACTACCTTCCATAATGACAAGGCTACCATCCATTGGAGTAACAAAAATCTTGACAACAGACAACCTTCCATAATGACAAGGCTACAATCTATTGGAGTAACAAAAATATCGACAACATAGTACCTTCCATAATGAGAAGGCTACCATCCATTGGAGTAACAAAGATATTGACAACATACTACCTTCCATAATGACAAGGCTACCATCCATTGGAGTATCAAAAATCTCGACAACAAACTACCTTCCATAATGATAACGCTACCATCCATTGGAATAACAAATATCTCGACAATGGACTACCTTCCATAATGACAAGGCTACCATCCAATGGAGTAACAAAAATCTCGACAACAGACTACCTTCCATAATGACAAGGTTACCATCCATTGGAGTAACAAAAATATCGACAATAGACTACCTTCCATAATGACAAGGCTACCATCCATTGGAGTAAAAAAAATATCAACAAGAGACTACCTGCCACAATGACAAGGCTACCATACATTGGAGTAACAAAAATCTCGAGAAAATACTACCTTCCATAATGACAAGGCTACCATCCATTGGAGTAACAAAGATATCGACAACAGACTACCTTTCATAATGACAAGTCTACCATCCATTGGAGTAACAAAAATCTGAACAACAGACTACCTTCCATAATAACAAGGCTAGCATCCATTGGAGTAACAGAAATGACAACGACAGACTACCTTCCATAATGACAAGACTACCATCCATTAGAGTAACAAAAATCGGGACAACTGACTATCTTTCATAATGATAAGGATACATCCATTGAAGTAACAAAAATATAAACAAGAGACTACCTTCCATAATAACAAGGCTACCATCCATTGGAGTAACACAAATCTCGACAAAAGACTACCTTCCATATTGACAAGTCTACCATCAATTAGAGTAACAGAAATCACAATGACAAACTACCTTCCATAATGATAAGACTACCATCCATTAGAGTAAAAAAAATTAGGACAACAGACTCCCTTCCATAATGACAAGGATACCATCCATTGGAGTAACAAAAATATTAACAAGAGACTACCTTCCATAATGACAAGGCTACCATCCATTGGAGTAACAAAAATCTCGACAAAAGACTACCTTCCATAATGACAAGGCTACCATCTATTGGAGTAACAAAGATATCGACAACATACTACCTTCCATAATGCCAAGGCTACCTTCCATTGGAGTAACAAAAATCATGACTATAGACTACCTTCCATAATGACAAGGCTACCATCCATTGGAATAACAAAAATATCGACAATAGACTACCTTCCATAATTAAAAGGCTACCATCCAATAGAGTAACAAAAATCTAGACAACAGAATACCTTCCAAAATGACAAGGCTACCATCCATTAGAGTAACAAAAATCTGGACAATAGACTACCTTCCATAATTTCAAGGCTACCATCCATTGGTTTAACAAAAATATCAACAATAGACTACCTTCCATAATGACAAGGTTACCATCCATTGGAGTATAAAAATTTTGGACAACAGACTACCTTCCATAATGACAAGGCTACCATCAATTGGAATAACAAAAATCTCGACAACAGACTACCTTCCATAATTACTAAGCTACCATCCATTAAAGTAACAAAGATATTGACAACATACTAACTTCCATAATAAAAAGGCTACCATCCATTGGAGTAACAAAAATATCAACAACAGACTACGTTCCATAATGATAATGCTACCATCCATTGCAATAACAAATATCTCAACAATGGACTACCTTCCATAATGACAAGGCTACCATCCAATGGAGTAACAAAAATCTCAACAATAGACTACCTTCCATAATGACAATGTTACCATCCATTGGAGTACCAAAAATATCGACAATAGACTACCTTCCGTAATGACAAGGGTACCATCCATTGGATTAACAAAAATCTCGTCAACAGACTACCTTCCATAATGACAAGTCTACCATCCATAGGAATAACAAAAATCTAGACAACACACTACCTTCGATAATGACAAGGCTACCATCCATTGGAGTAACAAAGATATCGACAACAGACTACCTTTCATAATGACAAGTCTACCATCCATTGGAGTAACAAAAATCTGAACAACAGACTACCTTCCATAATAACAAGGCTAGCATCCATTGGAGTAACAGAAATGACAACGACAGACTACCTTCCATAATGACAAGACTACCATCCATTAGAGTAACAAAAATCGGGACAACTGACTATCTTTCATAATGATAAGGATACATCCATTGAAGTAACAAAAATATAAACAAGAGACTACCTTCCATAATAACAAGGCTACCATCCATTGGAGTAACACAAATCTCGACAAAAGACTACCTTCCATATTGACAAGTCTACCATCAATTAGAGTAACAGAAATCACAATGACAAACTACCTTCCATAATGATAAGACTACCATCCATTAGAGTAAAAAAAATTAGGACAACAGACTCCCTTCCATAATGACAAGGATACCATCCATTGGAGTAACAAAAATATTAACAAGAGACTACCTTCCATAATGACAAGGCTACCATCCATTGGAGTAACAAAAATCTCGACAAAAGACTACCTTCCATAATGACAAGGCTACCATCTATTGGAGTAACAAAGATATCGACAACATACTACCTTCCATAATGCCAAGGCTACCTTCCATTGGAGTAACAAAAATCATGACTATAGACTACCTTCCATAATGACAAGGCTACCATCCATTGGAATAACAAAAATATCGACAATAGACTACCTTCCATAATTAAAAGGCTACCATCCAATAGAGTAACAAAAATCTAGACAACAGAATACCTTCCAAAATGACAAGGCTACCATCCATTAGAGTAACAAAAATCTGGACAATAGACTACCTTCCATAATTTCAAGGCTACCATCCATTGGTTTAACAAAAATATCAACAATAGACTACCTTCCATAATGACAAGGTTACCATCCATTGGAGTATAAAAATTTTGGACAACAGACTACCTTCCATAATGACAAGGCTACCATCAATTGGAATAACAAAAATCTCGACAACAGACTACCTTCCATAATTACTAAGCTACCATCCATTAAAGTAACAAAGATATTGACAACATACTAACTTCCATAATAAAAAGGCTACCATCCATTGGAGTAACAAAAATATCAACAACAGACTACGTTCCATAATGATAATGCTACCATCCATTGCAATAACAAATATCTCAACAATGGACTACCTTCCATAATGACAAGGCTACCATCCAATGGAGTAACAAAAATCTCAACAATAGACTACCTTCCATAATGACAATGTTACCATCCATTGGAGTACCAAAAATATCGACAATAGACTACCTTCCATAATGACAAGGGTACCATCCATTGGATTAACAAAAATCTCGTCAACAGACTACCTTCCATAATGACAAGTCTACCATCCATAGGAATAACAAAAATCTAGACAACACACTACCTTCGATAATGACAAGGCTACCATCCATTGGAGTAACAAAGATATCGACAACAGACTACCTTTCATAATGACAAGTCTACCATCCATTGGAGTAACAAAAATCTGAACAACAGACTACCTTCCATAATAACAAGGCTAGCATCCATTGGAGTAACAGAAATGACAACGACAGACTACCTTCCATAATGACAAGACTACCATCCATTAGAGTAACAAAAATCGGGACAACTGACTATCTTTCATAATGATAAGGATACATCCATTGAAGTAACAAAAATATAAACAAGAGACTACCTTCCATAATAACAAGGCTACCATCCATTGGAGTAACACAAATCTCGACAAAAGACTACCTTCCATATTGACAAGTCTACCATCAATTAGAGTAACAGAAATCACAATGACAAACTACCTTCCATAATGATAAGACTACCATCCATTAGAGTAAAAAAAATTAGGACAACAGACTCCCTTCCATAATGACAAGGATACCATCCATTGGAGTAACAAAAATATTAACAAGAGACTACCTTCCATAATGACAAGGCTACCATCCATTGGAGTAACAAAAATCTCGACAAAAGACTACCTTCCATAATGACAAGGCTACCATCTATTGGAGTAACAAAGATATCGACAACATACTACCTTCCATAATGCCAAGGCTACCTTCCATTGGAGTAACAAAAATCATGACTATAGACTACCTTCCATAATGACAAGGCTACCATCCATTGGAATAACAAAAATATCGACAATAGACTACCTTCCATAATTAAAAGGCTACCATCCAATAGAGTAACAAAAATCTAGACAACAGAATACCTTCCAAAATGACAAGGCTACCATCCATTAGAGTAACAAAAATCTGGACAATAGACTACCTTCCATAATTTCAAGGCTACCATCCATTGGTTTAACAAAAATATCAACAATAGACTACCTTCCATAATGACAAGGTTACCATCCATTGGAGTATAAAAATTTTGGACTACAGACTACCTTCCATAATGACAAGGCTACCATCAATTGGAATAACAAAAATCTCGACAACAGACTACCTTCCATAATTACTAAGCTACCATCCATTAAAGTAACAAAGATATTGACAACATACTAACTTCCATAATAAAAAGGCTACCATCCATTGGAGTAACAAAAATATCAACAACAGACTACGTTCCATAATGATAATGCTACCATCCATTGCAATAACAAATATCTCAACAATGGACTACCTTCCATAATGACAAGGCTACCATCCAATGGAGTAACAAAAATCTCAACAATAGACTACCTTCCATAATGACAATGTTACCATCCATTGGAGTACCAAAAATATCGACAATAGACTACCTTCCATAATGACAAGGGTACCATCCATTGGATTAACAAAAATCTCGTCAACAGACTACCTTCCATAATGACAAGTCTACCATCCATAGGAATAACAAAAATCTAGACAACACACTACCTTCGATAATGACAAGTCTACCATCCATTGGAGTATCAAAAATCTGAACAACAGACTACCTTCCATAATGACAAGGCTACCATCCATTGGAGTAACAGAAATCACAACGACAAACTACCTTCCATAATGACAAGACTACCATCCATTAGAGAAAAAAAAATCGGGACAACATACTACCTTTCATATTGACAAGGATACCATCCATTGAAGTAACAAAAATATCAACAAGAGACTACCTTCCATAATGACAAGGCTACCATCCATTGGAGTAACAAAAATCTCGACAAAAGACTACCTTCCATATTGACAAGTCTACCATCCATTAGAGTAACAAAAATCACAACGACAAACTACCTTCCATAATGACAAGACTACCATCCATTAGAGTAACAAAAATAGGGACAACATACTCCCTTCCATAATGACAAGGATACCATCCATTGGAGTAACAAAAATATCAACAAGAGACTACCTTCCATAATGATAAGGCTACCATCCATTGGAGTAACAAAAATCTCGACAAAAGACTACCTTCCAAAATGACAAGGCTACCATCCATTGGAGTAACAAAGATATCGACAACATACTACCTTCCATAATGCCAAGGCTACCTTCCATTGGAGTAACAAAAATCACGACTATAGACTACCTTCCATAATGACAAGGCTACCATCCATTGGAATAACAAAAATATTGACAACAGACTACCTTGCATAATTACAAGGCTACCATCCATTGGTATAACAAAAATATCAACAATAGACTACCTTCCATAATGACAAGGTTACCATCCATTGGAGTATAAAAATTTTGGACAATAGACTACCTTACATAATGACAAGGCTACCATCCATTGGAATAACAAAAATCTCGACAACAGACTACCTTCCATAATTACTAAGCTACCATCCATTAAAGTAACAAAGTTATCGACAACAGACTACCTTCCATAATGACAAGGCTACCATCCATTGGAGTAATAATAATCGGGACAAAAACTACATTCCATAATGACAAGGCTACCATCCATTGGAGTAACAAAAATATCAACAAGAGACTACCTTCCATAATGACAAGGCTACAATCCATTAGAGTAACAAAAATCTCGACAACAGACTGCCTACCATAATGACAAGGCTACCATCTATTGGAGTAACAAAGATATCGATAACATAGTACCATCCATAAAGACAAGGCTACCATCCATTGGAGTAACAAAGATATTGACAACATACTACCTTCCATAATGACAAGGCTACCATCCATTGGAGTAACGAAAATCTCGACAACAAACTACCTTCCATAATGAAAAGGCTACCATATAATAGATTAACAAAAATATCGACAACAGACTACCTTCCATAATGACAAGGCTACCTTCAATTAGAGTAACAAAAATCTAGACAACAGACTACCTTCCATAATTACAAGGCTACGAACCATTGGAGTAACAAAAATATCAACAATAGACTACCTTCCATAATGACAAGGTTACCATCCATTGGAGTATAAAAATTTTGGACAACAGACTACCTTCCATAATGACAAGGCTACCATCCATTGGAGTAACAAAAATCATGACAACAAACTACCTTCAATAATTACTAAGCTACCATCCATTGGAGTAACAAAGTTATCGACAACAGACTACCTTCCATAATGACAAGGCTACAATCCATTGGAGTAACAATAATCAAGACAACAGACTACCTTCCATAATGACAAGGCTACCATCCATTGGAGTAACAAAAATATCAACAAGAGACTACGTTCCATAATGACAAGGCTACCATCCATTGGAGTAACAAAAATCTCGACAACAGACTACCTTCCATAATGACAAGGTTACCATCCATTGGAGTAACAAAGATATCAACTACATAGTACCTTCCATAATGACAAGGCTACAATCCATTGGAGTAACAAAAATTACGATAACAGACTACCTTCCATAATGACAAGGATACCATCCATTGGAGTAAAAAAAATATCAACAGGAGACTACCTTCCATAATGACAACAGACTACCTTCCATAATGACAAGACTACCATCCATTAGAGTAACAAAAATCGGGACAACTGACTATCTTTCATAATGATAAGGATACATCCATTGAAGTAACAAAAATATAAACAAGAGACTACCTTCCATAATAACAAGGCTACCATCCATTGGAGTAACACAAATCTCGACAAAAGACTACCTTCCATATTGACAAGTCTACCATCAATTAGAGTAACAGAAATCACAATGACAAACTACCTTCCATAATGATAAGACTACCATCCATTAGAGTAAAAAAAATTAGGACAACAGACTCCCTTCCATAATGACAAGGATACCATCCATTGGAGTAACAAAAATATTAACAAGAGACTACCTTCCATAATGACAAGGCTACCATCCATTGGAGTAACAAAAATCTCGACAAAAGACTACCTTCCATAATGACAAGGCTACCATCTATTGGAGTAACAAAGATATCGACAACATACTACCTTCCATAATGCCAAGGCTACCTTCCATTGGAGTAACAAAAATCTTGACTATAGACTACCTTCCATAATGACAAGGCTACCATCCATTGGAATAACAAAAATATCGACAATAGACTACCTTCCATAATTAAAAGGCTACCATCCAATAGAGTAACAAAAATCTAGACAACAGAATACCTTCCAAAATGACAAGGCTACCATCCATTAGAGTAACAAAAATCTGGACAATAGACTACCTTCCATAATTTCAAGGCTACCATCCATTGGTTTAACAAAAATATCAACAATAGACTACCTTCCATAATGACAAGGTTACCATCCATTGGAGTATAAAAATTTTGGACAACAGACTACCTTCCATAATGACAAGGCTACCATCAATTGGAATAACAAAAATCTCGACAACAGACTACCTTCCATAATTACTAAGCTACCATCCATTAAAGTAACAAAGATATTGACAACATACTAACTTCCATAATAAAAAGGCTACCATCCATTGGAGTAACAAAAATATCAACAACAGACTACGTTCCATAATGATAATGCTACCATCCATTGCAATAACAAATATCTCAACAATGGACTACCTTCCATAATGACAAGGCTACCATCCAATGGAGTAACAAAAATCTCAACAATAGACTACCTTCCATAATGACAATGTTACCATCCATTGGAGTACCAAAAATATCGACAATAGACTACCTTCCATAATGACAAGGGTACCATCCATTGGATTAACAAAAATCTCGTCAACAGACTACCTTCCATAATGACAAGTCTACCATCCATAGGAATAACAAAAATCTAGACAACACACTACCTTCGATAATGACAAGTCTACCATCCATTGGAGTATCAAAAATCTGAACAACAGACTACCTTCCATAATGACAAGGCTACCATCCATTGGAGTAACAGAAATCACAACGACAAACTACCTTCCATAATGACAAGACTACCATCCATTAGAGTAAAAAAAATCGGGACAACATACTACCTTTCATATTGACAAGGATACCATCCATTGAAGTAACAAAAATATCAACAAGAGACTACCTTCCATAATGACAAGGCTACCATCCATTGGAGTAACAAAAATCTCGACAAAAGACTACCTTCCATATTGACAAGTCTACCATCCATTAGAGTAACAAAAATCACAACGACAAACTACCTTCCATAATGACAAGACTACCATCCATTAGAGTAACAAAAATAGGGACAACATACTCCCTTCCATAATGACAAGGATACCATCCATTGGAGTAACAAAAATATCAACAAGAGACTACCTTCCATAATGATAAGGCTACCATCCATTGGAGTAACAAAAATCTCGACAAAAGACTACCTTCCAAAATGACAAGGCTACCATCCATTGGAGTAACAAAGATATCGACAACATACTACCTTCCATAATGCCAAGGCTACCTTCCATTGGAGTAACAAAAATCACGACTATAGACTACCTTCCATAATGACAAGGCTACCATCCATTGGAATAACAAAAATATTGACAACAGACTACCTTGCATAATTACAAGGCTACCATCCATTGGTATAACAAAAATATCAACAATAGACTACCTTCCATAATGACAAGGTTACCATCCATTGGAGTATAAAAATTTTGGACAATAGACTACCTTACATAATGACAAGGCTACCATCCATTGGAATAACAAAAATCTCGACAACAGACTACCTTCCATAATTACTAAGCTACCATCCATTAAAGTAACAAAGTTATCGACAACAGACTACCTTCCATAATGACAAGGCTACCATCCATTGGAGTAATAATAATCGGGACAAAAACTACATTCCATAATGACAAGGCTACCATCCATTGGAGTAACAAAAATATCAACAAGAGACTACCTTCCATAATGACAAGGCTACAATCCATTAGAGTAACAAAAATCTCGACAACAGACTGCCTACCATAATGACAAGGCTACCATCTATTGGAGTAACAAAGATATCGATAACATAGTACCATCCATAAAGACAAGGCTACCATCCATTGGAGTAACAAAGATATTGACAACATACTACCTTCCATAATGACAAGGCTACCATCCATTGGAGTAACGAAAATCTCGACAACAAACTACCTTCCATAATGAAAAGGCTACCATATAATAGATTAACAAAAATATCGACAACAGACTACCTTCCATAATGACAAGGCTACCTTCAATTAGAGTAACAAAAATCTAGACAACAGACTACCTTCCATAATTACAAGGCTACGAACCATTGGAGTAACAAAAATATCAACAATAGACTACCTTCCATAATGACAAGGTTACCATCCATTGGAGTATAAAAATTTTGGACAACAGACTACCTTCCATAATGACAAGGCTACCATCCATTGGAGTAACAAAAATCATGACAACAAACTACCTTCAATAATTACTAAGCTACCATCCATTGGAGTAACAAAGTTATCGACAACAGACTACCTTCCATAATGACAAGGCTACAATCCATTGGAGTAACAATAATCAAGACAACAGACTACCTTCCATAATGACAAGGCTACCATCCATTGGAGTAACAAAAATATCAACAAGAGACTACGTTCCATAATGACAAGGCTACCATCCATTGGAGTAACAAAAATCTCGACAACAGACTACCTTCCATAATGACAAGGTTACCATCCATTGGAGTAACAAAGATATCAACTACATAGTACCTTCCATAATGACAAGGCTACAATCCATTGGAGTAACAAAAATTACGATAACAGACTACCTTCCATAATGACAAGGATACCATCCATTGGAGTAAAAAAAATATCAACAGGAGACTACCTTCCATAATGATAAGGCTACCATCCATTGGAGTATAAAAACTTTGGACAACAGACTACCTTCCATAATGACAAGGCTACCATCCATTGGAGTAAAAAAAATCACGACAACAAACTACCTTCAATAATTACTAAGCTACCATCAATTGTAGTAACAAAGTTATCGACAACAGACTACCTTCCATAATGACAAGGCTACAATCCATTGGAGTAACAATAATCAGGACAAAAAACTACATTCCATAATGACAAGGCTACCATCCATTAGAGTAAAAAAAATAACAACAAGAGACTACCTACCATAATGACAAGGCTACCATCCATTGGAGTAACAAAAATCTCGAAAACAGACTACCTTCCATAATGACAAGGTTACCATCCATTGGAGTAACAAAGATATTGACAACATACTACCTTCCATAATAAAAAGGCTACCATCCATTGGAGTAACGAAAATCTCGACAACAGACTACCTTCCATAATGACAAGGTTACCATCCGTTGGAGTAACAAAAATATCGACAATAGACTACCTTCCATAATGACAAGGATACCACCCATTGGAGTAACAAAAATATCAACAAGAGACTACCTTCCATAATGACAAGCCTACCATACATTGGAGTAACAAAAATCTCGACAAAAGACTACCTTCCATAATGACAAGGCTACTATCCATTGGAGTAACAAAGATATCGACAACATACTTCCTTCCATAATGCCAAGGCTACCTTCCATTGGAGTAACAAAAATCACGACTATAGAGTACCTTCCATAATGACAAGGCTATCATCCATTGGAATAACAAAAATATCGACAACAGACTACCTTCCATAATGAAAAGGCTACCATCCAATAGAGTAACAAAAATCTAGACAACAAAATACCTTCCATAATGACAAGGCTATCATCCATTAGAGTAACAAAAATCTGGACAACAGACTACCTTCCATAATTACAAGGCTACCATCTATTGGTATAACAAAAATATCAACAATAGACTACCTTCCATAATGACAAGGTTACCATCCATTGGAGTATAAAAATTTTGGACAACAAACTACCTTCCATAATGACAAGGCTACCATCCATTGGAATAACAAAAATCTCGACAACAAACTACCTTCCATAATGACAAGGATACCATTCATTGGAGTAACAAAGTTATCGACAACAAACTACCTTCCATAATGACAACGCTACAATCCATTGGAGTAACAAAAAACGGGACAACAAACTACCTTCCATAATGACAAGGCTACCATCCATTGGAGTAACAAAAATATCAACAAGAGACTACCTTCCATAATGACAAGGCTGCCATCCATTGGAGTAATAAAAATCTCGACAACAGACTACCTACCATAATGACAAGGCTACCATCTATTGGAGTAACAAAGTTATCGATAACAAACTACCATTCATAATGACAAGGCTACCATCCATTGGAGTAACAAGGATATTGACAACATACTACCTTCCATAATGACAAGGCTACCACCCATTGGAGTAACAAAAATATCAACAGGAGGCTACCTTCCAAAATGATAAGGCTACCATCCATTGGAGTATAAAAACTTTGGACAACAGACTAACTTCCATAATGACAAGGCTACCATCCATTGGAGTTAAAAAAATCACGACAATAAACTACCTTCAATAATTAATAAGCCACCATCCATTGTAGTAACAAAGTTATCGACAACAAACTACCTTCCATAATGACAAGGCTACCATCCATTGGAGTAACAATAATCGGGACAACAAACTACCTTCCATAATGACAAGGCTACCATCCATTGGAGTAACAAAAATATCAACAAGAGACTACCTTCCATAATGACAAGGCTACCATCCATTGGAGTAACAAAAATCTCGACAACAGACTACCTACCATAATGACAAGGCTACCATCTATTGGAGTAACAAAGATATCGACAACATAGTACCATCCATAATGACAAGGCTACCATCCATTGGAGTAACAAAGATATTGACAACATACTACCTTCCATAATAACAAGGCTACCATCCATTGGAGTAACGAAAATCTCGACAACAAACTACCTTCCATAATGACAAGGCTACCATATAATTGATTAAAAAAAATATCGACAACAGACTACCTTCCATAATGACAAGGCTACCATCAATTAGAGTAACAAAAATCTGGACAACAGACTACCTTCCATAATTACAACGCTACCAACCATTGGAGTAACAAAAATATCAACAATAGACTACCTTCCATTATTACAAGGTTACCATCCATTGGAGTATAAAAATTTTGGACAACAGACTACCTTATGTAATGACAAGGCTACCATCCATTGGAGTAACAAAAATCATGACAACAAACTACCTTCAATAATTACTAAGATACCATCCATTAGAGTAACAAAGTTCTCGACAACAGACTACCTTCCATAATGACAAGGCTACAATCCATTGGAGTAACAATAATCAAGACAATTGACTACCTTCCATAATGACAAGGCTACCATCCATTGGAGTAACAAAGATATTGACAACATACTACCTTCCATAATAACAAGGCTACCATCCATTGGAGTAACGAAAATCTCGACAACAAACTACCTTCCATAATGACAAGGCTACCATATAATAGATTAAAAAAATATCGACAACAGACTACCTTCCATAATGACAAGGCTACCATCAATTAGAGTAACAAAAATCTGGACAACAGACTACCTTCCATAATTTCAACGCTACCAACCATTGGAGTAACAAAGATATCAACAATAGACTACCTTCCATTATTACAAGGTTACCATCCATTGGAGTATAAAAATTTTGGACAACATACTACCTTATGTAATGACAAGGCTACCATCCATTGGAGTAACAAAAATCATGACAACAAACTACCTTCAATAATTACTAAGATACCATCCATTGGAGTAACAAAGTTATCGACAACAGACTACCTTCAATAATGACAAGGCTACAATCCATTGGAGTAACAATAATCAAGACAACATACTACCTTCCATAATGACAACGCTACCATCCATTGGAGTAACAAAAATATCAACAAGAGACTACCTTCCATAAAGACAAGGTTACCATCCATTGGAGTATAAAAATTTTGGACAACAGACTACCTTCCATAATGACAGGGCTACCATCCATTGGAGTAACAATAATCGGGACAACAAACTACCTTCCATAATGACAAGGCTACCATCCATTGGAGTAACAAAAATATCGACAAGAGATTACCTTCCATAATGACAAGGCTACCATCTATTGGAGTAACAAAGATATCGACAACATAGTACCATCCATAATGACAAGGCTACCATCCATTGGAGTTACAAAGATATTGACAACATACTACCTTCCATAATAACAAGCCTACCATCCAATGGAGTAACGAAAATCTCGACAACAAACTACCTTCCATAATGACAAGGCTACCATATAATAGATTAACAAAAATATCGACAACAGACTACCTTCCATAATGACAAGGCTACCATCAATTAGAGTAACAAAAATCTGGACAGCAGACTACCTTCCATAATTACTAGGCTACCAACCATTGGAGTAACAAAAATATCAACAGTAGACTACTTTCCATAATGACAAGGTTATCATCCATTGGAGTATAAAAATTTTGGACAACAGACTACCTTATATAATGACAAGGCTACCATCGATTGGAGTAACAAAAATCATGACAACAAACTACCTTCAATAATTAATAAGCTACCATCCATTGTAGTAACAAAGTTATCGACAATAGACTACCTTCCATAATGAAAAGGCTACAATCCATTGGAGTAACAATAATCAAGACAACAGACTACCTTCCATAATGACAAGGATACCATCCATTGGAGTAACAAAAATATCAACAAGAGACTATCTTCCATAATGTCAAGGCTACCATCCATTGGAGTAACAAAAATCTCGACAACAGACTACCTTCCATAATGACAAGGTTACCATCCATTGGAGTATCAAAGATATCAACTACATAGTACCTTCCATAATGACAAGGCTACAATCCATTGGAGTAACAAAAATTATGACAACAGACTACCTTTCATAATGACAAGGATACCATCCATTGGAGTAAAAAAAATATCAACAGGAGACTACCTTCCATAATGATAAGGCTACCATCCATTGGAGTATAAAAACTTTGGACAACAGACTACCTTCCATAATGACAAGGCTACCATCCATTGGAATTAAAAAAATTACGACAACAAACTACCTTCAATAATTACTAAGCTACCATCCATTGATGTAACAAAGTTATCGACAATAGACTACCTTCCATAATGACAATGCTACAATCCATTGGAGTAACAATAATCAGGACAAAAAACTACCTTCCATAATGACAAGGTTACCATCCATTGGAGTAACAAAGATATTGACAACATACTACCTTCCATAATAAAAAGGCTACCATCCATTGAAGTAACGAAAATCTCGACAATAGACTACCTTCCATAATGATAACGCTACAATCCATTGGAATAACAAATATCTCGACAACAGACTACCTTCCATAATGACAAGGTTACCATCCGTTGGAGTAACAAAAATATCGACAATAGACTACCTTTCATAGTGACAAGGATACCACCCATTGGAGTAACAAAGATATCGACAACATATTTCCTTCCATAATGCCAAGGCTACCTTCCATTGGAGTAAGAAAAATCACGACTACAGACTACCTTCCATAATGACAAGGCTACCATCCATTGGAGTAAGAAAAATCTCGACAACAAACTACCTTCCATAATTACAAGGCTACCATCCATTGGTATAACAAAAATATCAACAATAGACTACCTTCCATAATGACAAGGTTACCATCCATTGGAGTATAAAATTTTTGGGCAATAGACTACCTTCCATAATGACAAGGCTACCATCCATTGGAATAACAAAAATCTCGCCAACAGACTACCTTCCATAATTACTAAGCTACCATCCATTAAAGTAACAAAGTTATCGACAACAGACTACCTTCCATAATGACAAGGCTACCATCCATTGGAGTAACAATAATCGGGACAAAAAACTACCTTCCATAATGACAAGGCTTCCACCCATTGGAGTAACAAAAATATCAACAAGAGACTACCTTCCATAATGACAACGCTACCATCCATTGGAGTAACAAAAATCTCGATAACAGACTACCTACCATAATGACAAGGCTACCATCTATTGGAGTAACAAAGATATCGATAACATAGTACCATCCATAATAACAAGGCTACCATCCATTGGAGTAACAAGGATAATGACAACATACTACCTTCCATAATGACAAGGCTACCACCCATTGGAGTAACAAAAATATCAACACGAGACTACCTTCCATAATGATAAGGCTACCATCCATTAGAGTATAAAAACTTTGTACAACAGACTAACTTCCATAATGACAAGGCTACCATCCATTGGAGTAAAAAAAATCACGACAACAAACTAAGTTCAATAATTAATAAGCTACCATCCATCGTAGTAACAAAGTTATCGACAACAGACTACCTTCCATAATGACAAGGCTACCATCCATTGGAGTAACAATAATCGGGACAATAAACTACCTTCCATAATGACAAGGCTACCATCCATTGGAGTAACAAAAATATCAACAAGAGACTACCTTCCATAATGACAAGGCTACCATCCATTGGAGTAACAAAAATATCTCGACAACAGACTACCTACCATAATGACAAGGCTACCATCTATTGGAGTAACAAAGATATCGACAACATAGTACCATCCATAATGACAAGGCTACCATCCATTGGAGTAACAAAGATATTGAAAACATACTACCTTCCATAATAACAAGGCTACCATCCATTGGAGTAACGAAAATCTCGATAAAAAACTACCTTCCATAATGACAAGGCTACCATATAATAGATTAACAAAAATTTCAACAACATACTACCTTCCATAATGACAAGGCTACCATCAATTAGAGTAAGATAAATCTGGACAACAGACTACCTTCCATATTTACAAGGCTACCAACCATTGGAGTAACAAAAATATCAACAATAGACTACCTTCCATAATGACAAGGTTACCATCCATTGGAGTATAAAATTTTTGGATAACAGACTACGTTATATAATGACAGGGCTACGATCCATTGGAGTAAAAAAAATCACGACAACAAACTACCTTCAATAATTAATAAGCTACCATCCATTGTAGTAACAAAGTTATCGACAATAGACTACCTTCCATGACAAGGCTACAATCCATTGGAGTAACAATAATCAGGACAAAAAACTAGCTTCCATAATGACAAGGCTACCATCCATTAGAGTAAAAAAAATAACAAAAGAGACTACCTACCATAATGACAAGGCTACCATCCATTGGAGTAACAAGGATATTGACAACATACTACCTTCCATAATGACAAGGCTACCACCCATTGGAGTAACAAAAATATCAACAGGAGACTACCTTCCATAATGATAAGGCTACCATCCATTAGAGTATAAAAACTTTGTACAACAGACTAACTTCCATAATGACAAGGCTACCATCCATTGGAGTAAAAAAAATCACGACAACAAACTAAGTTCAATAATTAATAAGCTACCATCCATCGTAGTAACAAAGTTATCGACAACAGACTACCTTCCATAATGACAAGGCTACCATCCATTGGAGTAACAATAATCGGGACAACAAACTACCTTCCATAATGACAAGGCTACCATCCATTGGAGTAACAAAAATATCAACAAGAGACTACCTTCCATAATGACAAGGCTACCATCCATTGGAGTAACAAAAATATCTCGACAACAGACTACCTACCATAATGACAAGGCTACCATCTATTGGAGTAACAAAGATATCGATAACATAGTACCATCCATAATGACAAGGCTACCATCCATTGGAGTAACAAGGATATTGACAACATACTACCTTCCATAATGACAAGGCTACCACCCATTGGAGTAACAAAAATATCAACAGGAGGCTACCTTCCAAAATGATAAGGCTACCATCCATTGGAGTATAAAAACTTTGGACAACAGACTAACTTCCATAATGAAAAGGCTACCATCCATTGGAGTTAAAAAAATCACGACAATAAACTACCTTCAATAATTAATAAGCCACCATCCATTGTAGTAACAAAGTTATCGACAACAAACTACCTTGCATAATGACAAGGCTACCATCCATTGGAGTAACAATAATCGGGACAACAAACTACCTTCCATAATGACAAGGCTACCATCCATTGGAGTAACAAAAATATCAACAAGAGACTACCTTCCATAATGACAAGGCTACCATCCATTGGAGTAACAAAAATATCTCGACAACAGACTACCTACCATAATGACAAGGCTACCATCTATTGGAGTAACAAAGTTATCGATAACAAACTACCATCCATAATGACAAGGCTACCATCCATTGGAGTAACAAGGATATTGACAACATACTACCTTCCATAATGACAAGGCTACCACCCATTGGAGTAACAAAAATATCAACAGGAGGCTACCTTCCAAAATGATAAGGCTACCATCCATTGGAGTATAAAAACTTTGGACAACAGACTAACTTCCATAATGACAAGGCTACCATCCATTGGAGTTAAAAAAATCACGACAATAAACTACCTTCAATAATTAATAAGCCACCATCCATTGTAGTAACAAAGTTATCGACAACAAACTACCTTCCATAATGACAAGGCTACCATCCATTGGAGTAACAATAATCGAGACAACAAACTACCTTCCATAATGACAAGGCTACCATCCATTGGAGTAACAAAAATATCAACAAGAGACTACCTTCCATAATGACAAGGCTACCATCCATTGGAGTAACAAAAATCTCGACAACAGACTACCTACCATAATGACAAGGCTACCATCTATTGGAGTAACAAAGATATCGACAACATAGTACCATCCATAATGACAAGGCTACTATCCATTGGAGTAACAAAGATATTGACAACATACTACCTTCCATAATAACAAGGCTACCATCCATTGGAGTAACGAAAATCTCGACAACAAACTACCTTCCATAATGACAAGGCTACCATATAATAGATTAAAAAAAATATCGACAACAGACTACCTTCCATAATGACAAGGCTACCATCAATTAGAGTAACAAAAATCTGGACAACAGACTACCTTCCATAATTACAACGCTACCAACCATTGGAGTAACAAAAATATCAACAATAGACTACCTTCCATTATTACAAGGTTACCATCCATTGGAGTATAAAAATTTTGGACAACAGACTACCTTATGTAATGACAAGGCTACCATCCATTGGAGTAACAAAAATCATGACAACAAACTACCTTCAATAATTACTAAGATACCATCCGTTAGAGTAACAAAGTTCTCGACAACAGACTACCTTCCATAATGACAAGGCTACAATCCATTGGAGTAACAATAATCAAGACAATAGACTACCTTCCATAATGACAAGGCTACCATCCATTGGAGTAACAAAGATATTGACAACATACTACCTTCCATAATAACAAGGCTACCATCCATTGGAGTAACGAAAATCTCGACAACAAACTACCTTCCATAATGACAAGGCTACCATATAATAGATTAAAAAAAATATCGACAACAGACTACCTTCCATAATGACAAGGCTACCATCAATTAGAGTAACAAAAATCTGGACAACAGACTACCTTCCATAATTTCAACGCTACCAACCATTGGAGTAACAAAGATATCGACAACAGACTACCTTCAATAATGACAAGGCTACAATCCATTGGAGTAACAATAATCAAGACAACATACTACCTTCCATAATGACAACGCTACCATCCATTGGAGTAACAAAAATATCAACAAGAGACTACCTTCCATAATGACAAGGTTACCATCCATTGGAGTACAAAAATTTTGGACAACAGACTACCTTCCATAATGACAGGGCTACCATCCATTGGAATAATAAAAATCTCGACAACAGACTACCTTCCATAATTACTAAGCTACCATCCATTAAAGTAACAAAGTTATCGACAACAACCTACCTTCCATAATGACAAGGCTACCATCCATTGGAGTAACAATAATCGGGACAACAAACTACCTTCCATAATGACAAGGCTACCATCCATTAGAGTAACAAAAATATCGACAAGAGACTACCTTCCATAATGACAAGGCTACCATCTATTGGAGTAACAAAGATATCGACAACATAGTACCATCCATAATGACAAGGCTACCATCCATTGGAGTTACAAAGATATTGACAACATACTACCTTCCATAATAACAAGGCTACCATCCAATGGAGTAACGAAAATCTCGACAACGAACTACCTTCCATAATGACAAGGCTACCATATAATAGATTAACAAAAATATCGACAACAGACTACCTTCCATAATGACAAGGCTACCATCAATTAGAGTAACAAAAATCTGGACAGCAGACTACCTTCCATAATTACTAGGCTACCAACCATTGGAGTAACAAAAATATCAACAATAGACTACTTTCCATAATGACAAGGTTACCATCCATTGGAGTATAAAAATTTTGGACAACAGAGTACCTTATATAATGACAAGGCTACCATCGATTGGAGTAACAAAAATCATGACAACAAACTACCTTCAATAATTAATAAGCTACCATCCATTGTAGTAACAAAGTTATCGACAATAGACTACCTTCCATAATGAAAAGGCTACAATCCATTGGAGTAACAATAATCAAGACAACAGACTACCTTCCATAATGACAAGGATACCATCCATTGGAGTAACAAAAATATCAACAAGAGACTATCTTCCATAATGTCAAGGCTACCATCCATTGGAGTAACAAAAATCTCGACAACAGACTACCTTCCATAATGACAAGGTTACCATCCATTGGAGTATCAAAGATATCAACTACATAGTACCTTCCATAATGACAAGGCTACAATCCATTGGAGTAACAAAAATTATGACAACAGACTACCTTTCATAATGACAAGGATACCATCCATTGGAGTAAAAAAAATATCAACAGGAGACTACCTTCCATAATGATAAGGCTACCATCCATTGGAGTATAAAAACTTTGGACAACAGACTACCTTCCATAATGACAAGCCTACCATCCATTGGAATAAAAAAAATCACGACAACAAACTACCTTCAATAATTACTAAGCTACCATCTATTGTAGTAACAAAGTTATCGACAATAGACTACCTTCCATAATGACAATGCTACAATCCATTGGAGTAACAATAATCAGGACAAAAAACTACCTTCCATAATGACAAGGCTACCATCCATTAGAGTAAAAAAATAACAACAAGAGACTACCTACCATAATGACAAGGCTACCATCCATTGGAGTAACAAAAATCTCGACAACAAACTACCTTCCATAATGACAAGGTTACCATCCATTGGAGTAACAAAGATATTGACAACATACTACCTTCCATAATAAAAAGGCTACCATCCATTGGAGTAACGAAAATCTCGACAATAGACTACCTTCCATAATGATAACGCTACAATCCATTGGAATAACAAATATCTCGACAACAGACTACCTTCCATAATGACAAGGTTACCATCCGTTGGAGTAACAAAAATATCGACAATAGACTACCTTCCATAGTGACAAGGATACCACCCATTGGAGTAACAAAAATATCAACAAGAGACTACCTTCCATAATGACAAGCCTACCATACATTGGAGTAACAAAAATCTCGACAAAAGACTACCTTCCATAATGACAAGGCTACTATCCATTGGAGTAACAAAGATATCGACAACATATTTCCTTCCATAATGCCAAGGCTACCTTCCATTGGAGTAAGAAAAATCACGACTACAGACTACCTTCCATAACGACAAGGCTACCATCCATTGGAATAACAAAAATATCGACAACAGACTACCTTCCGTAATGAAAAGGCTACCATCCAATAGAGTAGCAAAAATCTAGACAACAGAATACCTTCCATAATGACAAGGCTATCATCCATTAGAGTAACAAAAATCTGGACAACAGACTACCTTCCATAATTACAAGGCTACCATTTATTGGTATAACAAAAATATCAACAATATACTACGTTCCATAATGACAAGCTTACCATCCATTGGAGTATAAAAATTTTGGACAACAAACTACCTTCCATAATGACAAGGCTACCATCCATTGGAATAACAAAAATCTCGACAACAGACTACCTTCCATAATGACAAGGATACCATCCATTGGAGTAACAAAGTTATCAACAACAAACTACCTTCCATAATGACAAGGCTACGATCCATTGGAGTAACAATAATCGGGACAACAAACTACCTTCCATAATGACAAGGCTACCATCCATTGGAGTAACAAAAATATCAACAAGAGACTACCTTCCATAATGACAAGGCTACCATCCATTGGAGTAACAAAAATCTCGACAACTGACTACCTACCATAATGACAAGGCTACCATCTATTGGAGTAACAAAGATATCGATAACATAGTAACATCCATAATGACAAGGCTACCATCCATTGGAGTAACAAAGATATTGAAAACATACTACCTTCCATAATAACAAGGCTACCATCCATTGGAGTAACGAAAATCTCGACAAAAAACTACCTTCCATAATGACAAGGCTACCATATAATAGATTAACAAAAATTTCAACAACATACTACCTTCCATAATGACAAGGCTACCATCAATTAGAGTAACAAAAATCTGGACAACAGACTACCTTCCATATTTACAAGGCTACCAACCATTGGAGTAACAAAAATATCAACAATAGACTACCTTCCATAATGACAAGGTTACCATCCATTGGAGTATAAAATTTTTGGATAACAGACTACGTTATATAATGACAGGGCTACGATCCATTGGAGTAAAAAAAATCACGACAACAAACTACCTTCAATAATTAATAAGCTACCATCCATTGTAGTAACAAAGTTATCGACAATAGACTACCTTCCATGACAAGGCTACAATCCATTGGAGTAACAATAATCAGGACAAAAAACTAGCTTCCATAATGACAAGGCTACCATCCATTAGAGTAAAAAAAATAACAAAAGAGACTACCTACCATAATGACAAGGCTACCATCCATTGGAGTAAGAAAAATCTCGACAACAAACTACCTTCCATAATTACAAGGCTACCATCCATTGGTATAACAAAAATATCAACAATAGACTACCTTCCATAATGACAAAGTTACCATCCATTGGAGTATAAAATTTTTGGGCAATAGAGTACCTTCCATAATGACAAGGCTACCATCCATTGGAATAACAAAAATCTCGACAACAGACTACCTTCCATTATTACTAAGCTACCATCCATTAAAGTAATAAAGTTATCGACAACAGACTACCTTCCATAATGACAAGGCTACCATCCATTGGAGTAACAATAATCGGGACAAAAAACTACCTTCCATAATGACAAGGCTTCCACCCATTGGAGTAACAAAAATATCAACAAGAGACTACCTTCCATAATGACAACGCTACCATCCATTGGAGTAACAAAAATCTCGACAAAAGACTACCTACCATATTGACAAGGCTACCATCTATTGGAGTAACAAAGATATCGATAACATAGTACCATCCATAATGACAAGGCTACCATCCATTGGAGTAACAAGGATATTGACAACATACTACCTTCCATAATGACAAGGCTACCACCCATTGGAGTAACAAAAATATCAACAGGAGACTACCTTCCATAATGATAAGGCTACCATCCATTAGAGTATAAAAACTTTGTACAACAGACTAACTTCCATAATGACAAGGCTACCATCCATTGGAGTAAAAAAAATCACGACAACAAACTAAGTTCAATAATTAATAAGCTACCATCCATCGTAGTAACAAAGTTATCGACAACAGACTACCTTCCATAATGACAAGGCTACCATCCATTGGAGTAACAATAATCGGGACAACAAACTACCTTCCATAATGACAAGGCTACCATCCATTGGAGTAACAAAAATATCAACAAGAGACTACCTTCCATAATGACAAGGCTACCATCCATTGGAGTAACAAAAATATCTCGACAACAGACTACCTACCATAATGACAAGGCTACCATCTATTGGAGTAACAAAGATATCGACAACATAGTACCATCCATAATGACAAGGCTACCATCCATTGGAGTAACAAAGATATTGAAAACATACTACCTTCCATAATAACAAGGCTACCATCCATTGGAGTAACGAAAATCTCGACAAAAAACTACCTTCCATAATGACAAGGCTACCATATAATAGATTAACAAAAATTTCAACAACATACTACCTTCCATAATGACAAGGCTACCATCAATTAGAGTAACAAAAATCTGGACAACAAACTACCTTCCATATTTACAAGGCTACCAACCATTGGAGTAACAAAAATATCAACAATAGACTACCTTCCATAATGACAAGGATACCATCCATTGGAGTATAAAATTTTTGGATAACAGACTACGTTATATAATGACAGGGCTACGATCCATTGGAGTAAAAAAAATCACGACAACAAACTACCTTCAATAATTAATAAGCTACCATCCATTGTAGTAACAAAGTTATCGACAATAGACTACCTTCCATGACAAGGCTACAATCCATTGGAGTAACAATAATAAGGACAAAAAACTAGCTTCCATAATGACAAGGCTACCATCCATTAGAGTAAAAAAAATAACAAAAGAGACTACCTACCATAATGACAAGGCTACCATCCATTGGAGTAAGAAAAATCTCGACAACAAACTACCTTCCATAATTACAAGGCTACCATCCATTGGTATAACAAAAATATCAACAATAGACTACCTTCCATAATGACAAGGTTACCATCCATTGGAGTATAAAATTTTTGGACAATAGACTACCTTCCATAATGACAAGGCTACCATCCATTGGAATAACAAAAATCTTGACAACAGACTACCTTCCATAATTACTAAGCTACCATCCATTAAAGTAACAAAGTTATCGACAACAGACTACCTTCCATAATGACAAGGCTACCATCCATTGGAGTAACAATAATCGGGACAAAAAACTACCTTCCATAATGACAAGGCTGCCACCCATTG
This sequence comes from Vicia faba, assembly GCA_948472305.1. NCBI lineage: Eukaryota > Viridiplantae > Streptophyta > Magnoliopsida > Fabales > Fabaceae > Vicia > Vicia faba. Next base: position 581,222,469 of record OX451739.1, on the reverse strand, counting down.
GAGTAACAAAAATATCAACAAGCGACTACCTTCCATAATGACAACGCTACCATCCATTGGAGTAACAAAAATCTCGACAACAGACTACCTACCATAATGACAAGGCTACCATCTATTGGAGTAACAAAGATATCGATAACATAGTACCATCCATAATGACAAGGCTACCATCCATTGGAGTAACAAGGATATTGACAACATACTACCTTCCATAATGACAAGGCTACCACCCATTGGAGTAACAAAAATATCAACAGGAGACTACCTTCCATAATGATAAGGCTACCATCCATTAGAGTATAAAAACTTTGTACAACAGACTAACTTCCATAATGACAAGGCTACCATCCATTGGAGTAAAAAAAATCACGACAACAAACTAAGTTCAATAATTAATAAGCTACCATCCATCGTAGTAACAAAGTTATCGACAACAGACTACCTTCCATAATGACAAGGCTACCATCCATTGGAGTAACAATAATCGGGACAACAAACTACCTTCCATAATGACAAGGCTACCATCCATTGGAGTAACAAAAATATCAACAAGAGACTACCTTCCATAATGACAAGGCTACCATCCATTGGAGTAACAAAAATATCTCGACAACAGACTACCTACCATAATGACAAGGCTACCATCTATTGGAGTAACAAAGATATCGACAACATTGTACCATCCATAATGACAAGGCTACCATCCATTGGAGTAACAAAGATATTGAAAACATACTACCTTCCATAATAACAAGGCTACCATCCATTGGAGTAACGAAAATCTCGACAAAAAACTAACTTCCATAATGACAAGGCTACCATATAATAGATTAACAAAAATTTCAACAACATACTACCTTCCATTATGACAAGGCTACCATCAATTAGAGTAACAAAAATCTGGACAACAGACTACCTTCCATATTTACAAGGCTACCAACCATTGGAGTAACAAAAATATCAACAATAGGCTGCCTTCCATAATGACAAGGTTACCATCCATTGGAGTATAAAATTTTTGGATAACAGACTACGTTATATAATGACAGGGCTACGATCCATTGGAGTAAAAAAAATCACGACAACAAACTACCTTCAATAATTAATAAGCTACCATCCATTGTAGTAACAAAGTTATCGACAATAGACTACCTTCCATGACAAGGCTACAATCCATTGGAGTAACAATAATCAGGACAAAAAACTAGCTTCCATAATGACAAGGCTACCATCCATTAGAGTAAAAAAAATAACAAAAGAGACTACCTACCATAATGACAAGGCTACCATCCATTGGAGTAAGAAAAATCTCGACAACAAACTACCTTCCATAATTACAAGGCTACCATCCATTGGTATAACAAAAATATCAACAATAGACTACCTTCCATAATGACAAGGTTACCATCCATTGGAGTATAAAATTTTTGGGCAATAGACTACCTTCCATAATGACAAGGCTACCATCCATTGGAATAACAAAAATCTCGACAACAGACTACCTTCCATTATTACTAAGCTACCATCCATTAAAGTAACAAAGTTATCGACAACAGACTACCTTCCATAATGACAAGGCTACCATCCATTGGAGTAACAATAATCGGGACAAAAAACTACCTTCCATAATGACAAGGCTGCCACCCATTGGAGTAACAAAAATATCAACAAGAGACTACCTTCCATAATGACAACGCTACCATCCATTGGAGTAACAAAAATCTCGACAACAGACTACCTACCATAATGACAAGGCTACCATCTATTGGAGTAACAAAGATATCGATAACATAGTACCATCCATAATGACAAGGCTACCATCCATTGGAGTAACAAGGATATTGACAACATACTACCTTCCATAATGACAAGGCTACCACCCATTGGAGTAACAAAAATATCAACAGGAGACTACCTTCCATAATGATAAGGCTACCATCCATTAGAGTATAAAAACTTTGTACAACAGACTAACTTCCATAATGACAAGGCTACCATCCATTGGAGTAAAAAAAATCACGACAACAAACTAAGTTCAATAATTAATAAGCTACCATCCATCGTAGTAACAAAGTTATCGACAACAGACTACCTTCCATAATGACAAGGCTACCATCCATTGGAGTAACAATAATTGGGACAACAAACTACCTTCCATAATGACAAGGCTACCATCCATTGGAGTAACAAAAATATCAACAAGAGACTACCTTCCATAATGACAAGGCTACCATCCATTGGAGTAACAAAAATATCTCGACAACAGACTACCTACCATAATGACAAGGCTACCATCTATTGGAGTAACAAAGATATCGACAACATAGTACCATCCATAATGACAAGGCTACCATCCATTGGAGTAACAAAGATATTGAAAACATACTACCTTCCATAATAACAAGGCTACCATCCATTGGAGTAACGAAAATCTCGACAAAAAACTAACTTCCATAATGACAAGGCTACCATATAATAGATTAACAAAAATTTCAACAACATACTACCTTCCATTATGACAAGGCTACCATCAATTAGAGTAACAAAAATCTGGACAACAGACTACCTTCCATATTTACAAGGCTACGAACCATTGGAGTAACAAAAATATCAACAATAGACTACCTTCCATAATGACAAGGTTACCATCCATTGGTGTATAAAATTTTTGGATAACAGACTACGTTATATAATGACAGGGCTACGATCCATTGGAGTAAAAAAAATCACGACAACAAACTAACTTCAATAATTAATAAGCTACCATCCATTGTAGTAACAAAGTTATCGACAATAGACTACCTTCCATGACAAGGCTACAATCCATTGGAGTAACAATAATCAGGACAAAAAACTAGCTTCCATAATGACAAGGCTACCATCCATTAGAGTAAAAAAAATAACAAAAGAGACTACCTACCATAATGACAAGGCTACCATCCATTGGAGTAAGAAAAATCTCGACAACAAACTACCTTCCATAATTACAAGGCTACCATCCATTGGTATAACAAAAATATCAACAATAGACTACCTTCCATAATGACAAGGTTACCATCCATTGGAGTATAAAATTTTTGGGCAATAGACTACCTTCCATAATGACAAGGCTACCATCCATTGGAATAACAAAAATCTCGACAACAGACTACCTTCCATTATTACTAAGCTACCATCCATTAAAGTAACAAAGTTATCGACAACATACTACCTTCCATAATGACAAGGCTACCATCCATTGGAGTAACAATAATCGGGACAAAAAACTACCTTCCATAATGACAAGGCTGCCACCCATTGGAGTAACAAAAATATCAACAAGAGACTACCTTCCATAATGACAACGCTACCATCCATTGGAGTAACAAAAATCTCGACAACAGACTACCTACCATAATGACAAGGCTACCATCTATTGGAGTAACAAAGATATCGATAACATAGTACCATCCATAATGACAAGGCTACCATCCATTGGAGTAACAAGGATATTGACAACATACTACCTTCCATAATGACAAGGCTACCACCCATTGGAGTAACAAAAATATCAACAGGAGACTACCTTCCATAATGATAAGGCTACCATCCATTAGAGTATAAAAACTTTGTACAACAGACTAACTTCCATAATGACAAGGCTACCATCCATTGGAGTAAAAAAAATCACGACAACAAACTAAGTTCAATAATTAATAAGCTACCATCCATCGTAGTAACAAAGTTATCGACAACAGACTACCTTCCATAATGACAAGGCTACCATCCATTGGAGTAACAATAATTGGGACAACAAACTACCTTCCATAATGACAAGGCTACCATCCATTGGAGTAACAAAAATATCAACAAGAGACTACCTTCCATAATGACAAGGCTACCATCCATTGGAGTAACAAAAATATCTCGACAACAGACTACCTACCATAATGACAAGGCTACCATCTATTGGAGTAACAAAGATATCGACAACATAGTACCATCCATAATGACAAGGCTACCATCCATTGGAGTAACAAAGATATTGAAAACATACTACCTTCCATAATAACAAGGCTACCATCCATTGGAGTAACGGAAATCTCGACAAAAAACTACCTTCCATAATGACAAGGCTACCATATAATAGATTAACAAAAATATCGACAACAGACTACCTTCCATAATGACAAGGCTACCATCAATTAGAGTAACAAAAATCTGGACATTAGACTACCTTCCATATTTACAAGGCAACGAACCATTGGAGTAACAAAAATATCAACAATAGACTACCTTCCATAATGACAAGGTTACCATCCATTGGTGTATAAAATTTTTGGATAACAGACTACGTTATATAATGACAGGGCTACGATCCATTGGAGTAAAAAAAATCACGACAACAAACTAACTTCAATAATTAATAAGCTACCATCCATTGTAGTAACAAAGTTATCGACAATAGACTACCTTCCATAATGACAAGGCTACAATCCATTGGAGTAACAATAATCAGGACAAAAAACTAGCTTCCATAAGGACAAGGCTACCATCCATTAGAGTAAAAAAAATCACAAAAGAGACTACTTACCATAATGACAAGGCTACCATCCATTGGAGTAAGAAAAATCTCGACAACAAACTACCTTCCATAATTACAAGGCTACCATCCATTGGTATAACAAAAATATCAACAATAGACTACCTTCCATAATGACAAGGTTACCATCCATTGGAGTATAAAATTTTTGGACAATAGACTACCTTCCATAATGACAAGGCTACCATCCATTGGAATAACAAAAATCTCGACAACAAACTACCTTCCATAATTACTAAGCTACCATCCATTAAAGTAACAAAGTTATCGACAACAGACTACCTTCCATAATGACAAGGCTACCATCCATTGGAGTAACAATAATCGAGACAAAAAACTACCTTCCATAATGACAAGGCTGTCATCCATTGGAGTAACAAAAATATCAACAAGAGACTACCTTCCATAATGACAACGCTACCATCCATTGGAGTAACAAAAATCTCGACTACTGACTACCTACCATAATGACAAGGCTACCATCTATTGGAGTAACAAAGATATCGATAACATAGTACCATCCATAATGACAAGGCTACCATCTATTGGAGTAACAAGGATATTGACAACATACTACCTTCCATAATGACAAGGCTACCACCCATTGGAGTAACAAAAATATCAACAGGAGACTACCTTCCATAATGATAAGGCTACCATCCATTAGAGTATAAAAACTTTGTACAACAGACTAACTTCCATAATGACAAGGCTACCATCCATTGGAGTAAAAAAAATCACGACAACAAACTAAGTTCAATAATTAATAAGCTACCATCCATCGTAGTAACAAAGTTATCGACAACAGACTACCTTCCATAATGACAAGGCTACCATCCATTGGAGTAACAATAATTGGGACAACAAACTACCTTCCATAATGACAAGGCTACCATCCATTGGAGTAACAAAAATATCAACAAGAGACTACCTTCCATAATGACAAGGCTACCATCCATTGGAGTAACAAAAATATCTCGACAACAGACTACCTACCATAATGACAAGGCTACCATCTATTGGAGTAACAAAGATATCGACAACATAGTACCATCCATAATGACAAGGCTACCATCCATTGGAGTAACAAAGATATTGAAAACATACTACCTTCAATAATAACAAGGCTACCATCCATTGGAGTAACGGAAATCTCGACAAAAAACTACCTTCCATAATGACAAGGCTACCATATAATAGATTAACAAAAATATCGACAACAGACTACCTTCCATAATGACAAGGCTACCATCAATTAGAGTAACAAAAATCTGGACATTAGACTACCTTCCATATTTACAAGGCTACGAACCATTGGAGTAACAAAAATATCAACAATAGACTACCTTCCATAATGACAAGGTTACCATCCATTGGTGTATAAAATTTTTGGATAACAGACTACGTTATATAATGACAGGGCTACGATCCATTGGAGTAAAAAAAATCACGACAACAAACTAACTTCAATAATTAATAAGCTACCATCCATTGTAGTAACAAAGTTATCGACAATAGACTACCTTCCATAATGACAAGGCTACAATCCATTGGAGTAACAATAATCAGGACAAAAAACTAGCTTCCATAAGGACAAGGCTACCATCCATTAGAGTAAAAAAAATCACAAAAGAGACTACTTACCATAATGACAAGGCTACCATCCATTGGAGTAAGAAAAATCTCGACAACAAACTACCTTCCATAATTACAAGGCTACCATCCATTGGTATAACAAAAATATCAACAATAGACTACCTTCCATAATGACAAGGTTACCATCCATTGGAGTATAAAAATTTTGGACAATAGACTACCTTCCATAATGACAAGGCTACCATCCATTGGAATAACAAAAATCTCGACAACAAACTACCTTCCATAATTACTAAGCTACCATCCATTAAAGTAACAAAGTTATCGACAACAGACTACCTTCCATAATGACAAGGCTACCATCCATTGGAGTAACAATAATCGAGACAAAAAACTACCTTCCATAATGACAAGGCTGCCATCCATTGGAGTAACAAAAATATCAACAAGAGACTACCTTCCATAATGACAACGCTACCATCCATTGGAGTAACAAAAATCTCGACTACTGACTACCTACCATAATGACAAGGCTACCATCTATTGGAGTAACAAAGATATCGATAACATAGTACCATCCATAATGACAAGGCTACCATCTATTGGAGTAACAAGGATATTGACAACATACTACCTTCCATAATGACAAGGCTACCACCCATTGGAGTAACAAAAATATCAACAGGAGACTACCTTCCATAATGATAAGGCTACCATCCATTAGAGTATAAAAACTTTGTACAACAGACTAACTTCCATAATGACAAGGCTACCATCCATTGGAGTAAAAAAAATCACGACAATAAACTAAGTTCAATAATTAATAAGCTACCATCCATCGTAGTAACAAAGTTATCGACAACAGACTACCTTCCATAATGACAAGGCTACCATCCATTGGAGTAACAATAATCGGGACAACAAACTACCTTCCATAATGACAAGGCTACCATCCATTGGAGTAACAAAAATATCAACAAGAGACTACCTTCCATAATGACAAGGCTACCATCCATTGGAGTAACAAAAATATCTCGACAACAGACTACCTACCATAATGACAAGGCTACCATCTATTGGAGTAACAAAGATATCGACAACATAGTACCATCCATAATGACAAGGCTACCATCCATTGGAGTAACAAAGATATTGAAAACATACTACCTTCCATAATAACAAGGCTAGCATCCATTGGAGTAACGAAAATCTCGACAAAAAACTACCTTCCATAATGACAAGGCTACCATATAATAGATTAACAAAAATTTCAACAACATACTACCTTCCATAATGACAAGGCTACCATCAATTAGAGTAACAAAAATATGGACAACAGACTACCTTCCATATTTACAAGGCTACCAACCATTGGAGTAACAAAAATATCAACAATAGACTACCTTCCATAATGACAAGGTTACCATCCATTGGAGTATAAAATTTTTGGATAACAGACTATGTTATATAATGACAGGGCTACGATCCATTGGAGTAAAAAAAATCACGACAACAAACTACCTTCAATAATTAATAAGCTACCATCCATTGTAGTAACAAAGTTATCGACAATAGACTACCTTCCATAATGACAAGGCTACAATCCATTGGAGTAACAATAATCAGGACAAAAAACTAGCTTTCATAATGACAAGGCTACCATCCATTAGAGTAAAAAAAATAACAAAAGAGACTACCTACCATAATGACAAGGCTACCATCCATTGGAGTAAGAAAAATCTCGACAACAAACTACCTTCCATAATTACAAGGCTACCATCCATTGGTATAACAAAAATATCAACAATAGACTACCTTCCATAATGACAAGGTTACCATCCATTGGAGTATAAAATTTTTGGACAATAGACTACCTTCCATAATGACAAGGCTACCATCCATTGGAATAACAAAAATCTCGACAACAGACTACCTTCCATAATTACTAAGCTACCATCCATTAAAGTAACAAAGTTATCGACAACAGACTACCTTCCATAATGACAAGGCTACCATCCATTGGAGTAACAATAATCGGGACAAAAAACTACCTTCCATAATGACAAGGCTGCCACCCATTGGAGTAACAAAAATATCAACAAGAGACTACCTTCCATAATGACAACGCAACCATCCATTGGAGTAACAAAAATCTCGACAACAGACTACCTACCATAATGACAAGGCTACCATCTATTGGAGTAACAAAGATATCGATAACATAGTACCATCCATAATGACAAGGCTACCATCCATTGGAGTAACAAGGATATTGACAACATACTACCTTCCATAATGACAAGGCTACCACCCATTGGAGTAACAAAAATATCAACAGGAGACTACCTTCCATAATGATAAGGCTACCATCCATTAGAGTATAAAAACTTTGTACAACATACTAACTTCCATAATGACAAGGCTACCATCCATTGGAGTAAAAAAAATCACGACAACAAACTAAGTTCAATAATTAATAAGCGACCATCCATCGTAGTAACAAAGTTATCGACAACAGACTACCTTCCATAATGACAAGGCTACCATCCATTGGAGTAACAAAAATATCAACAAGAGACTACCTTCCATAATGACAAGGCTACCATCCATTGGAGTAATAAAAATATCTCGACAACAGACTACCTACCATAATGACAAGGCTACCATCTATTGGAGTAACAAAGATATCGACAACATAGTACCATCCATAATGACAAGGCTACCATCCATTGGAGTAACAAAGATATTGAAAACATACTACCTTCCATAATAACAAGGCTACCATCCATTGGAGTAACGGAAATCTCGACAAAAAACTACCTTCCATAATGACAAGGCTACCATATAATAGATTAACAAAAATATCGACAACAGACTACCTTCCATAATGACAAGGCTACCATCAATTAGAGTAACAAAAATCTGGACAACAGACTACCTTCCATATTTACAAGGCTACCAACCATTGGAGTAACAAAAATATCAACAATAGACTACCTTCCATAATGACAGGGTTACCATCCATTGGAGTATAAAAATTTTGGATAACAGACTACGTTATATAATGACAGGGCTACGATCCATTGGAGTAAAAAAAATCACGACAACAAACTACCTTCAATAATTAATAAGCTACCATCCATTGTAGTAACAAAGTTATCGACAATAGACTACCTTTCATAATGACAAGGCTATAATCCATTGGAGTAACAATAATCAGGACAAAAAACTAGCTTCCATAATGACAAGGCTACCATCCATTAGAGTAAAAAAAATAACAAAAGAGACTACCTACCATAATGACAAGGCTACCATCCATTGGAGTAAGAAAAATCTCGACAACAAACTACCTTCCATAATTACAAGGCTACCATCCATTGGTATAACAAAAATATCAACAATAGACTACCTTCCATAATGACAAGGTTACCATCCATTGGAGTATAAAATTTTTGGACAATAGACTACCTTCCATAATGACAAGGCTACCATCCATTGGAATAACAAAAATCTCGACAATAGACTACCTTCCATAATTACTAAGCTACCATCCATTAAAGTAACAAAGTTATCGACAACAGACTACCTTCCATAATGACAAGGCTACCATCCATTGGAGTAACAATAATCGGGACAAAAAACTACCTTCCATAATGACAAGGCTGCCATCCATTGGAGTAACAAAAATAACAACAAGAGACTACCTTCCATAATGACAACGCTACAATCCATTGGAGAAACAAAAATCTCGACAACAGACTACCTACCATAATGACAAGGCTACCATCTATTGGAGTAACAAAGATATCGACGACATAGTACCATCCATAATGACAAGGCTACCATTCATTGGAGTAACAAAGATATTGACAACATACTACCTTCCATAATGACAAGGCTACCATCCATTGGAGTAACGAAAATCTCGACAACAAACTACCTTCCATAATGACAAGGATACCATATAATAGATTAACAAAAATATCGACAACAGACTACCTTCCATAATTACAAGGCTACCATCAATTAGAGTAACAAAAATCTGGACAACAGACTACCTTCCATAGTTACAAGGCTACCAACCATTGGAGTAACAAAAATATCAACAATAGACTACCTTCCATAATGACAAGGTTACCATCCATTGGAGTATAAAAATTTTGGACAACATACTACCTTCCATAATGACAAGGTTACCATCCATTGGAGTAACAAAAATCATGATAACAAACTACCTTCAATAATTACTAAGCTACCATCCATTAGAGTAACAAAGTTCTCAACAACAGACTACCTTCCATAATGACAAGGATACAATCCATTGGAGTAACAATAATCAAGACAACAGACTACCTTCCATAATGACAAGGCTACCATCCATTGGAGTAACAAAAATATCAACAAGAGACTACCTACCATAATGACAAGGCTACCATCCATTGGAGTAACAAAAATCTCGACAACAGACTACCTTCCATAATGACAAGGTTACCATCCATTGGAGTAACAAAGATATTGACAACATACTACCTTCCATAATGACAAGGCTACCATCCATTGGAGTAACAAAAATATCTCGACAACAGACTACCTACCATAATGACAAGGCTACCATCTATTGGAGTAACAAATATATCGACAACATAGTACCATCCATAATGACAAGGCTACCATCCATTGGAGTAACAAAGATATTGAAAACATACTACCTTCCATAATGACAAGGCTACCATATAATAGATTAACAAAAATATCGACAACAGACTACCTTCCATAATGACAAGGCTACCATCAATTAGAGTAACAAAAATCTGGACAACAGACTACCTTCCATATTTACAAGGCTACCAACCATTGGAGTAACAAAAATATCAACAATAGACTACCTTCCATAATGACAAGGTTACCATCCATTGGAATATAAAAATTTTGGACAACAGACTACGTTATATAATGACAGGGCTACCATCCATTGGAGTAAAAAAAATCACGACAACAAAATACCTTCAATAATTAATAAGCTACCATCCATTGTAGTAACAAAGTTATCGACAATAGACTACCTTCCATAATGACAAGGCTACAATCCATTGGAGTAACAATAATCAGGACAAAAAACTACCTTCCATAATGACAAGGCTACCATCCATTAGAGTAAAAAAAATAACAAAAGAGACTACCTACCATAATGACAAGGCTACCATCCATTGGAGTAAGAAAAATCTCGACAACAAACTACCTTCCATAATTACAAGGCTACCATCCATTGGTATAACAAAAATATCAACAATAGACTACCTTCCATAATGACAAGGTTACCATCCATTGGAGTATAAAATTTTTGGACAACAGACTACCTTCCATAATGACAAGGCTACCATCCATTGGAATAACAAAAATCTCGACAACATACTACCTTCCATAATTACTAAGCTACCATCCATTAAAGTAACAAAGTTATCGACAACAGACTACCTTCCATAATGACAAGGCTACCATCCATTGGAGTAACAATAATCGTTACAACAAACTACCTTCCATAATAACAAGGCTGCCATCCATTGGAGTAACAAAAATATCAACAAGAGACTACCTTCCATAATGACAAGGCTACCATCCATTGGAGTAATAAAAATCTCGACAATAGACTACCTACCATAATGACAAGGCCACCATCTATTGGAGTAACAAAGATATCGACAACATAGTACCATCCATAATTACAAGGCTACCATCCATTGGAGTAACAAAGATATTGACAACATACTACCTTCCATAATGACAAGGCTACCATCCATTGGAGTAACGAAAATATCGATAACAAACTACCTTCCATAATGACAAGGATACCATATAATAGATTAACAAAAATATCGACAACAGACTACCTTCCATAATTACAAGGCTACCATCAATTAGAGTAACAAAAATCTGGACAACAGACTACCTTCCATAGTTACAAGGCTACCAACCATTGGAGTAACAAAAATATCAACAATAGACTACCTTCCATAATGACAAGGTTACCATCCATTGGAGTATAAAAATTCTGGACAACAGACTACCTTCCATAATGACAAGGTTACCATCCATTGGAGTAACAAAAATCATGATAACAAACTACCTTCAATAATTACTAAGCTACAATCCATTGGAGTAACAAAGTTCTCAACAACAGACTACCTTCCATAATGACAAGGATACAATCCATTGGAGTAACAATAATCAAGACAACAGACTACCTTCCATAATGACAAGGCTACCATCCATTGGAGTAACTAAAATATCAACAGGAGACTACCTACCATAATGACAAGGCTACCATCCATTGGAGTAACAAAAATATCAACAATAGACTACCTTCCATAATGACAAGGTTACCATCCATTGGAGTAACAAAGATATTGACAACATACTACCTTCCATAATGACAAGGTTACCATCCGTTGGAGTAACGAAAATATCTCGATAACAGACTACCTACCATAATGACAAGGCTACCATCTATTGGAGTAACAAAGATATCGACAACATAGTACCATCCATAATGACAAGGCTACCATCCATTGGAGTAACAAAGATATTGAAAACATACTACCTTCCATAATGACAAGGCTACCATATAATAGATTAACAAAAATATCGACAACAGACTACCTTCCATAATGACAAGGCTACCATCAATTAGAGTAACAAAAATCTGGACAACAGACTACCTTCCATAATGACAAGGTTACCATCCATTGGAATATAAAAATTTTGGACAACACACTACGTTATATAATGACAGGGCTACCATCCATTGGAGTAAAAAAAATCACGACAACAAACTACCTTCAATAATTGATAAGCTACCATCCATTGTAGTAACAAAGTTATCGACAATAGACTACCTTCCATAATGACAAGGCTACTATCCATTGGAGTAACAAAGATATCGACAACATACTTCCTTCCATAATGCCAAGGCTACCTTCCATTGGAGTAACAAAAATCACGACTATAGACTACCTTCCATAATGACAAGGCTACCATCCATTGGAATAACAAAAATATCGACAACAGACTACCTTCCGTATTGAAAAGGCTACCATCCAATAGAGTAGCAAAAATCTAGACAACAGAATACCTTCCATAATGACAAGGCTATCATCCATTAGAGTAACAAAAATCTGGACAACAGACTACCTTCCATAATTACAAGGCTACCATCTATTGGTATAACAAAAATATCAACAATAGGCTACCTTCCATAATGACAAGGTTACCATCCATTGGAGTATAAATATTTTGGACAACAAACTACCTTCCATAATGACAAGGCTACCATCCATTGGAATAACAAAAATCTCGACAACAGACTACCTTCCATAATGACAAGGGTACCATCCATTGGAGTAACAAAGTTATCGACAACAAACTACCTTCCATAATGACAAGGCTACGATCCATTGGAGTAACAATAATCGGGACAACAAACTACCTTCCATAATGACAAGGCTACCATCCATTGGAGTAACAAAAATATCAACAAGAGACTACCTTCCATAATGACAAGGCTACCATCCATTGGAGTAACAAAAATCTCGACAACAGACTACCTACCATAATGACAAGGCTACCATCTATTGGAGTAACAAAGATATCGATAACATAGTACCTTCCATAATGACAAGGCTACCATCCATTGGAGTAACAAGGATATTGACAACATACTACCTTCCATAATGACAAGGCTACCACCCATTGGAGTAACAAAAATATCAACAGGAGACTACCTTCCATAATGATAAGGCTACCATCCATTAGAGTATAAAAACTTTGTACAACAGACTAACTTCCATAATGACAAGGCTACCATCCGTTGGAGTAAAAAAAATCACGACAACAAACTACCTTCAATAATTGATAAGCTACCGTCCATTGTAGTAACAAAGTTATCGACAACAGACTACCTTCCATAATGACAAGGCTACCATCTATTGGAGTAACAATAATCGGGACAACAAACTACCTTCCATAATGATAAGGCTACCATCCATTGGAGTAACAAAAATATCAACAAGAGACTACCTTCCATAATGACAAGGCTACCATCCATTGGAGTAACAAAAATATCTCGACAACAGACTACCTACCATAATGACAAGGCTACCATCTATTGGACTAACAAAGATATCGACAACATAGTACCATCCATAATGACAAGGCTACCATCCATTGGAGTAACAAAGATATTGAAAACATACTACCTTCCATAATAACCAGGCTACCATCCATTGGAGTAACGAAAATCTCGACAAAAAACTACCTTCCATAATGACAAGGCTACCATATAATAGATTAACAAAAATATCGACAACAGACTACCTTCCATAATGACAAGGCTACCATCAATTAGAGTAACAAAAATCTGGACAACAGACTACCTTCCATATTTACAAGGCTACCAACAATTGGAGTAACAAAAATATCAACAATAAACTACCTTCCATAATGACAAGGTTACCATCCATTGGAATATAATAATTTTGGACAACAGACTACGTTATATAATGACAGGGCTACCATCCATTGGAGTAAAAAAAATCACGACAACAAACTACCTTCAATAATTAATAAGCTACCATCCGTTGTAGTAACAAAGTTATCGACAATAGACTATCTTCCATAATGACAAGGCTACAATCCATTGGAGTAACAATAATCAGGACAAAAAACTACCTTCCATAATGACAAGGCTACCATCCATTAGAGTAAAAAAAATAACAAAAGAGACTACCTACCATAATGACAAGGCTACCATCCATTGGAGTAAGAAAAATCTCGACAACAAACTACCTTCCATAATTACAAGGCTACCATCCATTGGTATAACAAAAATATCAACAATAGACTACCTTCCATAATGACAAGGTTACCATCCATTGGAGTATAAATTTTTTGGACAACAGACTACCTTCCATATTGACAAGGCTACCATCCATTGGAATAACAAAAATCTCGACAACAGACTACCTTCCATAATTACGAAGCTACCATCCATTAAAGTAACAAAGTTATCGACAACAGACTACCTTCCATAATGACAAGGCTACCATCCATTGGAGTAACAATAATCGGGACAACAAACTACCTTCCATAATGACAAGGCTGCCATCCATTGGAGTAACAAAAATATCAACAAGAGACTACCTTCCATAATGACAAGGCTACCACCCATTGGAGTAACAAAAATCTCGACAACAGACTACCTACCATAATGACAAGGCTACCATCCATTGGAGTAACAAAGATATTGATAACGTACTACCTTCCATAATGACAAGGCTACCATCCATTGGAGTAACGAGAATCTCGACAACAAACTACCTTCCATAATGACAAGGATACCATATAATAGATTAACAAAAATATCGACAAGAGACTACCTTCCATAATGACAAGGCTACCATCAATTAGAGTAACAAAAATCTGGACAACAGACTACCTTCCATAATTACAAGGCTACCAACCATTGGAGTAACAAAAATATCAATAATAGACTACCTTCCATAATGACAAGGTTACCATCCATTGGAGTATGAAAATTTTGGACAATAGACTACCTTCCATAATGACAAGGTTACCATCCATTGGAGTAACAAAAATCATGATAACAAACTACCTTCAATAATTACTAAGCTACCATCCATTGGAGTAACAAAGTTCTCAACAACAGACTACCTTCCATAATGACAAGGATACAATCCATTGGAGTAACAATAATCAAGACAACAGTCTACCTTCCATAATGACAAGGCTACCATCCATTGGAGTAACAAAAATATCAACAAGAGACTACCTACCATAATGACAAGGCTACCATCCATTGGAGTAACAAAAATCTCGACAACAGACTACCTTCCATAATGACAAGGTTACCATCCATTGGAGTAACAAAGATATTGACAAAAAACTACCTTCAATAATAAAAAGGATACCATCCATTGGAGTAACGAAAATCTCGACAATAGACTACCTTCCATAATGATAACGCTACCATCCATTGGAATAACAAATATCTCGACAATGGACTACCTTCCATAATGACAAGGCTACCATCCAATGGAGTAACAAAAATCTCGACAACAAACTACCTTCCATAATGACAAGGTTACCATCCGTTGGAGTAACTAAAATATCGACAATAGACTACCTTCCATAGTGACAAGGATACCACCTATTGGAGTAACAAAAATATCAACAAGAGACTACCTTCCATAATGACAAGCCTACCATACAATGGAGTAACAAAAATTTCGACAAAAGACTACCTTTCATAATGACAAGGCTACTATCCATTGGAGTAACAAAGATATCGACAACATACTTCCTTCTATAATGCCAAGGATACCTTCCATTGGAGTAACAAAAACCACAACTATAGACTACCTTCCATAATGATAAGGCTACCATCCATTGGAATAACAAAAATATCAACAACAGACTACCTTCCGTAATGAAAAGGCTACCATCCAATAGAGTAGCAAAAATGTAGACAACAGAATACCTTCCATAATGACAAGGCTATCATCCATTAGAGTAACAAAAATCTGGACAACAGACTACCTTCCATAATTACAAGGCTACCATCTATTGGTATAACAAAAATATCAACAATAGGCTACCTTCCATAATGACAAGGTTACCATCCATTGGAGTATAAAAATTTTGGACAACAAACTACCTTCCATAATGACAAGGCTACCATCCATTGGAATAACAAAAATCTCGACAACAGACTACCTTCCATAATGACAAGGATACCATCCATTGGAGTAACAAAGTTATCGACAACAAACTACCTTCCTTAATGACAAGGCTACGATCCATTGGAGTAACAATAATCGGGACAACAAACTACCTTCCATAATGACAAGGCTACCATCCATTGGAGTAACAAAAATATCAACAAGAGACTACCTTCCATAATGACAAGGCTACCATCCATTGTAGTAACAAAAATCTCGACAACAGACTACCTACCATAATGACAAGGCTACCATCTATTGGAGTAACAAGGATATTGACAACATACTACCTTCCATAATGACAAGTCTACCACCCATTGGAGTAACAAAAATATCAACAGGAGACTACCTTCCATAATGATAAGGCTACCATCCATTAGAGTATAAAAACTTTGTACAACAAACTAACTTCCATAATGACAAGGCTACCATCCATTGGAGTAAAAAAAATCACGACAACAAACTACCTTCAATAATTAATAAGCTACCATCCATTGTAGTAACAAAGTTATCGACAACAGACTACCTTCCATAATAACAAGGCTACCATCCATTGGAGTAACAATAATCGCGACAACAAACTACCTTCCATAATTACAAGGCTACCATCCATTGGAGTAACAAAAATATCAACAAGAGACTACCTTCCATAATGACAAGGCTACCATCCATTGGAGTAACAAAAATATCTCGACAACAGAATACCAACCATAATGACAAGGCTACCATCTATTGGAGTAACAAAGATATCGACAACATAGTACCATCCATAATGACAAGGCTACCATCCATTGGAGTAACAAAGATATTGAAAACATACTACCTTCCATAATAACCAGGCTACCATCCATTGGAGAAACGAAAATCTCGACAAAAAACTACCTTCCATAATGACAAGGCTACCATATAATAGATTAACAAAAATATCGACAACAGGCTACCTTCCATAATGACAAGGCTACCATCAATTAGAGTTACAAAAATCTGGACAACTGACTACCTTCCATATTTACAAGGCTACCAACCCTTGGAGTAACAAAAATATCAACAATAGACTACCTTCCATAATGACAAGGTTACCATCCATTGGAGTATAAAAATTTTGGACAACAGACTACCTTCTATAATGACAAGGCTACCATCCATTGGAATAACAAAAATCTTGACAACAAACTACCTTCCATAATTACTAAGCAACCATCCATTAAAGTAACAAAGTTATCGACAACAGACTACCTTCCATAATGACAAGGCTACCATCCATTGGAGTAACAATAATCGGGACAACAAACTACCTTCCATAATGACAAGGCTGCCATCCATTAGAGTAACAAAAATATCAAAAAGAGACTACCTTCTATAATGACAAGGGTACCATCCATTGGAGTAACAAAAATCTCAACAATAGACTACCTACCATAATGACAAGGCTACCATCTATTGGAGTAACAAAGATATCGACAACATAGTAGCATCCATAATGACAAGGCTACAATCCATTGGAGTAACAAAGATATTGACAACATACTACCTTCCATAATGACAAGGCTACCATCCATTGGAGTAACGAAAATCTCGGCAACAAACTACCTTCCATAATGACAAGGATACCATATAATAGATTAACAAAAATATCGACAACAGACTACCTTCCATAATGAAAAGGCTACCATCAATTAGAGTAACAAAAATCTGGACAACAGACTACCTTCCATAATTACAAGGCTACCAACCATTGGAGTAACAAAAATGTCAACAATAGACTACCTTCCATAATGACAAGGTTACCATCCATTGGAGTATAAAAATTTTGGACAACAGACTATCTTCCATAATGACAAGGTTACCACCCATTGGAGTAACAAAAATCATGATAACAAACTACCTTCAATAATTACTATGCTACCATCCATTGGAGTAACAAAGTTCTCAACAACAGACTACCTTCCACAATGACAAGGATACAATCCATTGGAGTAACAATAATCAAGACAACAGACTACCTTCCATAATGACAAGGCTACCATCCATTGGAGTAACAAAAATATCAACAAGAGACTACCTTCCATAATGACAAGGCTACCATCCATTGGAGTAACAAAAATCTCGACAACAGACTACCTTCCATAATGACAAGGTTACCATCCATTGGAATAACAAAGATATCAACTACATAGTACCTTCCATAATGACAAGGCTACAATCCATTGGAGTAACAAAAATTACGACAACAGACTACCTTACATAATGACAACGATACCATCCATTGGAGTAAAAAAAATATCAACAAGAGACTACCTTCCATAATGATAAGGCTACCATTCGTCGGAGTATAAAAACTTTGGACAATAGACTACCGTCCATAATGACAAGGCTACCATCCATTGGAGTAAAAAAAATCACGACAAAAAACTACCTTCAATAATTACTAAGCTACCATCCATTGGAGTAACAAAGTTATCGACAACAGACTACCTTCCATAATGACAAGGCTACAATCCAATGAAGTAACAATAATCAAGACAACAGACTACCTTCCATAATGACAAGGCTACCATCCATTGGAGTAACTAAAATATCAACAAGAGACTACCTTCCATAAGGACAAGGCTACCATCCATTGGAGTAACAAAACTCTCGACAACAGACTACCTACCATAATGACAAGGCTACCATCTATTGGAGTAACAAAGATATCGATAACATAGTACCGTCCATAATGACAAGGCTACCATCCATTGGAGTAACAAAAATATAAACAGGAGACTACCTTCCATAATGATAAGGCTACCATCCATTGGAGTATAAAAACTTTGGACAACAGACTAACTTCCATAATGACAAGGCTACCATCCATTGGAGTAAAAAAAATTACGACAATAAGCTACCATCCATTGTCGTAACAATGTTATCGACAACAGACTACCTTCCATAATGACAAGGCTACCATCCATTAGAGTAAAAAAAATAACAACAAGAGACTACCTACCATAATGACAAGGCTACCATCCATTGGAGTAACAAAAATCTCGACAACAGACTACCTACCATAATTACTAAGCTACCATCCATTAAAGTAACAAAGTTATCCACAACAGACTACCTTCCATAATGACAAGGCTACCATCCATTGGAGTAACATTAATCGGGACAACAAACTACCTTCCATAATGACAAGGCTACCATCCATTGGAGTAACAAAAGTATTAACAAGAGACTACCTTCCATAATGACAAGGCTACCATCCTTTGGAGTAACAATAATCAAGACAACATACTACCTTCCATAATGACAAGGCTACCATCCATTGGAGTAACAAAAATATCAACAAGAGACTACCTTCCATAATGATAAGGCTACCATCCATCGGAGTATAAAAACTTTGGACAACTGACTACCGTCCATAATGACAAGGCTACCATCCATTGGAGTAAAAAAAATCACGACAACAAACTACCTTCAATAATTACTAAGCTACCATCCATTGGAGTAAAAAAGTTATCGACAACAGACTACCTTACATAATGACAAGGCTACAATCCATTGGAGTAACAATAATCAAGACAACATACTACCTTCCATAATGACAAGGCTACCATCCATTGGAGTAACAAAAATATCAACAAGAGACTACCTTCCATAATGACAAGGCTACCATTCATTGGAGTAACAAAAATCTCGACAACAGACTACCTACCATAATGACAAGGCTACCATCTATTGGAGTAACAAAGATATCAATAACATAGTACCATCCATAATGACAAGGCTACCATCCATTGGAGTAACAAGGATATTGACAACATACTACCTTCCATAATGACAACGCTACCATCCATTGGTATAACAAAAATATCAACAATAGACTACCTTCCATAATGACAAGGTTACCATCCATTGGAGTATAAAAATTTTGGACAACAGACTACCTTCCATAATGACACGGCTACCATCCATTGGAATAACAAAAATCTCGACAACAGACTACCTTCCATAATTACTAAGCTACCATCCATTAAAGTAACAAAGTTATCCACAACAGAATACCTTCCATAATGACAAGGCTACCATCCGTTGGAGTAACATTAATCGGGACAACAAACTACCTTCCATAATGACAAAGTTACTATCCATTGGAGTAACAAAAGTATCAACAAGAGACTACCTTCCATAATGACAAGGCTACCATCCATTGGAGTAAAAAAAATCACGACAACAGACTACCTACCATAATGACAAGGCTACCATCTATTGGAGTAACAAAGATATCGACAACATAGTACCATCCATAATGACAAGGCTACCATCCATTGCAGTATCAAAGATATTGACAACATACTACCTTCCATAATGACATGGCTACCATCCATTGGAGTAACGAAAATCTCGACAACAAACTACCTTCCATAATGACAAGGCTACCATATAATAGATTAACAAAAATATTGACAACGGACTACCTTCCATAATGACAAGGCTACCATCAATTAGAGTAACAATAATCTGGACAACAGACTACCTTCCATAATTACAAGGCTACCAACCATTGGAGTAACAAAAATATCAACAATAGACTACCTTCCATAATGACAAGGTTTCCATCCATTGGAGTATAAAATTTTTGGACAATAGACTACCTTCCATAATTACAAAGCTACCATCCATTGGAGTAACAAAAATCATGACAACAAACTACCTTCCATAATGACAAGGCTACCATCCATTGGAGTAACAAAAATATCAACAAGAGACTACCTTCCATAATGACAAGGCAACCATCCATTGGAGTAACAAAAATCTCGACAACAGACTACCTTCCATAATGACAAGGTTACCATCCATTGGAGTAACAAAGATATCAACTACATAGTACCTTACATAATGACAAGGCTACAATCCATTGGAGTAACAAGGATATTGACAACATACTACCTTCCATAATGAAAAGGCTACCACCCATTGGAGTAACAAAAATATCAACAGGAGACTACCTTCCATAATGATAAGGCTACCATCCATTGGAGTATAAAAACTTTGGACAACAGACTAACTTCCATAATGACAAGGCTACCATCCATTGGAGTAACAAAAATCTCGACAACAGACTACCTACCATAATTACTAACCTACCATCCATTAAAGTAACAAAGTTATCCACAACAGACTACCTTCCATAATGACAAGGCTACCATCCATTGGAGTAACATTAATCGGGACAAATAACTACCTTCCATAATGACAAGGCTACCATCCATTGGAGTAACAAAAGTATCAACAAGAGACTACCTTCCATAATGACAAGGCTACCATCCTTTGGAGTAACAAAAATCTCGACAACAGACTACCTACCATAATGACAAGGCTACCATCTATTGGAGTAACAAAGATATCGGACAACAGACTACCTTCCGTAATTACAAGGCTATCATCTATTGGTATAACAAAAATATCAACAATAGACTACCTTCCATAATGACAAGGCTACCATCCATTGGAATAACAAAAATATCGACAACAGACTACCTTCCATAATAAAAAGGCTACCATCCAATAGAGTAACAAAAATCTAGACAACAAAATACCTTCCATAATGACAAGGTTATCATCCATTACAGTAACAAAAATCTGGACAACAGACTACCTACCATAATTACAAAGCTACCATCTATTGGTATAACAAAAATATCAACAATAGACTACCTTCCATAATGACAAGGTTACCATCCATTAGAATAAAAAAAATTTGGACAACAGACTACCTTCCATAATGACAAGGCTACCATCCATTGGAATAACAAAAATCTCGACAACAGACTACCTTCCATAATGACAAGGATACCATCCATTGGAGTAACAAAGTTATCGACAAAAGACTACCTTCCATAATGACAAGGCTACAATCCATTAGAGTAACAATAATCGGGACAACAAACTACCTACCATAATGTCAAGGCTACCATCCATTAGAGTAAAAAAAATAACAACAAGAGACTACCTACCATAATGACAAGGCTACCATCCATTTGAGTAACAAAAATCTCGACAACAGACTACCTTCCATAATGACAAGGTTACCATCCATTGGAGTAACAAAGATATTGACAACATACTACCTTCCATAATAAAAAGGCTACCATCCATTGGAGTAACGAAAATCTCGACAACAGACTACCTTCCATAATGATAACGCTACCATCCATTGGAATAACAAATATCTCAACAATGGACTACCTTCCATAATGACAAGGCTACCATCCAATGGAGTAACGAAAATCTCGACAATAGACTACCTTCCATAATGATAACGCTACCATCCATTGGAGTAACAAATATCTCGACAATGGACTACCTTCCATAATGCCAAGGCTACCTTCCATTGGAGTAACAAAAATCACAACTATAGACTACCTTCCATAATGACAAGGCTACCATCCATTGGAATAACAAAAATATCTACCACAGAATACCTTCCATAATGAAAAGGCTACCATCCAATTGAGTAACAAAAATATAGACAACAGAATACCTTCCATAATGACAAGCCTATCATCCATTAGAGTAACAAAAATCTGGACAACAGACTACCTTCCATAATTACAAGGCTACCATCTATTGGTATAACAAAAATATCAACAATAGACTACCTTCCATAATGACAAGGTTACCATCCATTGGAGTATAAAATTTTTGGACAACAGACTACCTTCCATAATGACAAGGCTACAATCCATTGGAGTAATAATAATCGGGAAAACAAACTACCATCCATAATGACAAGGCTACCATCCATTGGAGTAACAAAAATATCAACAAGAGACTACCTTCCATAATGACAAGGCTACCATCCATTGGAGTAACAAAAATCTCGACAACAGACTACCTACCATAATGACAAGGCTACAATCCATTGGAGTAACAATAATCGGGACAACAAACTACCTTCCATAATGACAAGGTTACCATCCATTGGAGTAACAAAAATCTCGACAATAGACTACCTACCATAATGACAAGGCTACCATCTATTGGAGTAACAAAGATACCGACAACAAAGTACCTTCCATAATAACAAGGATACCATCCATTGGAGTAACAAAGATATTGACAACATACTACCTTCCATAATGACAAGGCTACCATCCATCTGAGTAACGAAAATCTCGACAAGAGACTACCTTCCATAATGATAACGCTACCATCCATTTGAATAACAAATATCTCGACAATGGACTACCTTGCATAATGACAAGGCTACCATGCAATGGAGTAACAAAAATATCGACAACACACTACCTTCCATAATGACAAGGTTACCATCCATTGGAGTAACAAAAAT
This sequence comes from Vicia faba, assembly GCA_948472305.1. Lineage (NCBI taxonomy): Eukaryota > Viridiplantae > Streptophyta > Magnoliopsida > Fabales > Fabaceae > Vicia > Vicia faba. The sequence goes on along the minus strand of OX451739.1, from coordinate 581,198,162 downwards.
ATCGACAATAGACTACCTTTCATAATGACAAGGATACCATCCATTGGAGTAACAAAAATATCAACAAGAGACTATCTTCCATAATGACAAGGCTACCATACATTGGAGTAACAAAAATCTAGACAAAAGGCTACCTTACATAATGACAAGGCTACCATCTATTGGAGTAACAAAAATATCGATAACATACTACCTTCCGTAATGACAAGGCTACCTTCCATTGGAGTAACAAAAATCACGGTAAAAGACTACCTTCCATAATGACAAGCTACCATCCATTGGAATAACAAAAATCTCGACAATAGACTACCTTAAATAATAACAAGGCTACCATATAATAGATTAACAAAAATCTCGACAACAGACTACCTTCCATAATGACAAGGCTACCATCCATTAGAGTAACAAAAATCTGGACAACAAACTACATTCCTTAATTATAAGGCTACCATCCATTGGAGTAACAAAAATATCAACAATAGACTACATTCCATAATGACATGGTGACCATGCATTGGAGTATAAAATTTTTGGACAACCGACTACCTTCCATAGTGACAAGGCTACCATCCATTAGAGTAACAAAAATCACGACAACAAACTACCTTCAATAAAAACTATGCTACCATCCATTGGAGTAACAAATTATCGACAACAGACTACCTTCCATAATGACAAGGCTACAATCCATTGAAGTAACAATAATCAGGACAACGGACTACCTTCCATAATGACAAGGCTACCATCCATTGGAGTAACAAAAATATCAACAAGAGACTACCTTCCATAATGACAAGGCTACCAACCATTAGAGTAACAAAAATCTCGACAACAGTCTACCTTCCATAATGACAAGGTTACCATCCATTGAAGTAACAAAGATATGAACAACATAATACCTTCCATAATGACAAGGCTACAATCATTGGAGTAACAAAAATTACAACAACAGACTACCTTCCATAATGACAAGGATACCATCCATTAGATTAACAAAAATATCAACAAGAGACTACCTTCCATAATGATAAGGATACCGTCCATTAGAGTATAAAAATTTTGGACAACAGACTACCTTCCATAATGACAAAGCTAACATCCATTGGAGTAACAAAAATCTCGACAATAGACTACCTTCCATAATGATAAGGCTACCATCCATTGGAATAACAAAAATCTCGACAATAGACTACCTTCCATAATTACTAAGCTACCATCCATTGGAGTAAAAAAGTTATCGACAACAGACTACCTTCCATAATGACAAGGCTACAATCCATTGGAGTAACAATAATAGGGATAACAAATTACCTTCCATAATGACAAGGCTACAATCCATTGTAGTAACAAAAATCTCGTCAATAGACTACCTACCATAATGACAAGGCTACCATCTATTGGAGTAACAAAAAAAAACGACAACATAGTACCTTCCATAATGACAAGGATACCATCCATTGGAGTAACAAAAGATATTTACAACATACTACCTTCCATAATGACAAGGCTACCATCCATTGGAGTAACGAAAATCTTGACAACAGACTACCTTCCATAATCATAACGCTACCATCCATTTGAATAACAAATATCTCGACAATGGACTAACTTCCATAATGACAAGGCTACCATCCAATGGAGTAACAAAAATATCGACAACAGACTACCTTCCATAATGACAAAGATACCATCCATTGGAGTAACAAAAATATCGACAATAGACTACCTTCCATAATGACAAGGATACCATCCATTGGAGTATCAAAATTATCAACAAGAGACTACCTTCCATAATGACAAGGCTACCATACATTTGAGTAACAAAAATCTAGACAAAAGACTACCTTACATAATGAAAAGGCTACCATCTATTGGAGTAACAAAGATATCGATAACCTACTACCTTCCGTAATGAAAAGGCTACATTCCATTGGAGTATCAAAAATCACGGTAATAGACTACCTTCCATAATGACAAGCTACCATCCATTGGAATAACAAAAATCTCGACAACAGACTACCTTCCATAATGACAAGGCTACCGTATAATAGATTAACAAAAATCTCGACAACAGACTACCTTCCATAATGACAAGGCTACCATCCATTAGAGTAACAAAAATCTGGACAACAAACTATGTTCCATAATTATAAGGCTACCATCCATTGGAGTAACAAAAATATCAACAATAGACTACCTTCCATAATGTCAAGGTTACCATGCATTGGAGTATAAAAATGTTGGACAACAGACTACCTTCCATAGTGATAAGGCTACCATCCATTGGAGTAACAAAAATATCAACAAGAGACTACCTTCCATAATGACAAGGCTACCATCCATTGGAGTAACAAAAATATCGACAACAGACTACCTTCCATAATGACAAGGTTACCATCCATTGGAGTAACAAAGATATCAACAACATAATACCTTCCATAATGACAAGGCTACAATCCATTGGAGTAACAAAAATTACGACAACAGACTACCTTCCATAATGAGAAGGATACCATCCATTAGAGTAACAAAAATATCAACAAGAGACTACCTTCCATAATGATAAGGCTACCAGCCATTGGAGTATAAAAATTTGGACAACAGACTACCTTCCATAATGACAAAGCTAACATCCATTGGAGTAACAAAAATCTCGACAATAGACTACCTTCCATAATGATAAGGCTTCCATCCATTGGAGTAACAGAAATCACAACGATAGACTACCTTCCATAATGACAAGGCTACCATCCATTGGAATAACAAAAATCGGGACAACATACCACCTTCTATAATGACATGGCTACCATCCATTGGAGTAACAAAAATCTCGACAACAGACTACCTTTCGTAGTGAGAAGGCTACCATCCATTGGAGTAACAAAGACATCGACAACATAGTACCTTCCATAATGACAAGGACACAATCCATTGGAGTAACAAAAATCACGACAATAGACTACCTTCCATAATGACAAGGCTACCATGCATTGGAATAATAAAAATATCAACAAGAGACTACCTTCGATAATGACAAGGCTACCATCCATTGGAATAAAAAAAATATCGACAACAGACTACCTTCCATAATGAAAAGGCTACCATCCAATGGAGTAACAAAAATCTAGACAACATAATACCTTCCATAATGATAAGGCTACCATCCATTAGAGTAACAAAAATCTGGTCACAGACTACCTTCCATAATTACAAGGCTACCATCCATTGGTATAACAAAAATATTAACAATATACTACCTTCCATAATGACAAGGTTACCATCCATTGGAGTATAAATATTTTGGACAACAGACTACCTTCCATAATGACAAGGATACCATCCATTAGAGTAACAAAAATCTCTACAACAGACTACCTTCCATAATTACTAAGCTACCATCCATTGGAGTAAAAAAGTTATCGACAACAGACTACCTTCCATAATGACAAGGCTATAATCCATTGGAGTAACAATAATCGGGACAACAAACTACCTTCCATAATGACAAGGTTACCATCCATTGGAGTAACAAAAATCTCGACAACAAAGTACCTACCATAATGACAAGGATACCATCCATTGGAGTAACAAAGATATTGACAACATACTACCTTCCATAATGACAAGGCTACCATCCATTGGAGTAACAAAAATCTCGACAACACACTACCTTCCATAATGACAAGGCTACAATCCAAAGGAGTAACAAAAATCTCGACAACAGACTACCTTCCATAATGACAAGTCTACAATCCATTAGAGTAAGAAAAATCGGGACAAGAGACTACCTTCCATAATGACAAGGATACCATCCATTGGAGTAACAAAAATATGAACAATAGACTACCTTCCATAATGTCAAGGCTACCATCCATTGGAGTAACAAAATCTCGACAAAAGACTACCTTCCATAATCCCAAGGCTACCATCCATTGGAGTAACGAAAATCTCGACAATAGACTACCTTCCATAATGATAACGCTACCATCCATTGGAATAACAAATATCTCGACAATAGACTACCTTCCATAATGACAAGGCTACCATCCAATGGAGTAACAAAAATGCCGACAACAGACTACCTTCCATAATGACAAGGTTACAATCCATTGGAGTAACAAAATCATCGACAACAGACTACCTTCCATAATGAAAAGGGTACCATCCATTGGAGTAACAAAAATATCGACAACAGACTACCTTCCATAATGACAAGTCTACCATCCATTGGAATAACAAAAATCTCGACAACAAACTACCTTCCATAATGACAAGGCTACAATCCAAAGGAGTAACAAAAATCTAGACAATAGACTACCTTCCATAATGACAAGGCTACAATCCAAAGGAGTAACAAAAATCTCGACAAGAGACTACCTTCCATAATGACAAGGATACCATCCATTGGAGTAACAAAAATATCAACAAGAGACTACCTTCCATAATGACAAGACTACCTTCTATTAGAGTAACAAAAATCGGGAAAACAGACTACCTTCCATAATGACAAGGATACCATCCATTGGAGTAAGAAATATATCAACAATAGACTACCTTCCATAATGACAAGATTACCATCCATTGGAGTAACAAAAATCTCGACAAAAGACTACCTTCCATAATGACAAGGCTACCATCCAATGAAGTATCAAAAATCTCGACAACAGACTACCTTCCATAATGACAAGGTTACCATCCATTGGAGTAACAAAAATATTGATAATATACTACCTTCCATAATGAAAAGGGTACCATCCTATGGAATAACAAAAAATCTGAACAAAAGACTACCTTACATAATGACAAGGCTACCATCCATTGGAGTAAAACAAATCTCGAAAACAGATTACCTTCCATAATGACAAGGCTACAATCCAAAGGAGTAACAAAAATATCGACAATAGACTACCTTCCATAATGACAAGTCTACCATTTATTGGAGTAACAAAAATCTAAACAACAGACTACCTTCCATAATGACAAGGCTACCATCCATTAGAGTAACAAAGATATCGCCAACAGACTACCATCCATAATGACAAGGCTACCATCCATTAGAGTAAAAAAAATCTCGACAACAGACTACCTTCAATAATAGCATGGCTACCATCCATAGGAGTAATAAAAATATCGAAAATAGACTACCTTCCATAATGACAAGGCTACCATCCATTAGAGTAACAAAGATATCGACAACAGACTACCTTCCATAATGACATGGCTACCATCCATTGGAATAACAAAAATCTCGACAACATACTAACTTCCATAATGACAAGGCTACCATCCTATGGAATAACATAAATCTGAACAAAAGACTACCTTACATAATGACAAGGCTACCATCCATTGGAGTAACACAAATCTCGAAAACAGACTACCTTCCATAATGACAAGTCTACCATCCATTGGAGTAACACAAATCTCGAAAATAGACTACCTTCCATAATGACAAGGATACCATCCATTAGAGTAACAAAAATCTAAACAACAGACTACCTTCCATAATGACAAGGCTACCATCCATTGGAGTAATAAAAATCACAATGACAGACTACCTTCCATAATGACAAGACTACCATCCATTGGAGTAACAGAAATCGGGACAACAGACTACCTTCCATAATGACAAGGCTACCATCCAATGGAGTAACAGAAATCTCGACAATAGACTACCTTCCATAATGACAAGACTACCATCCATTAGGGTAACAAAAATCGGGACAACAGACTCCCTTCCATAATGACAAGGATACCATCCATTGGAGTAACAAAAATATCAACAATAGACTACCTTCCATAATGACAAGGCTACCATCCATTGGAGTAACAAAAATCTCAACAAAAGACTACCTTCCATAATGACAAGGCTACCATCCATAGGAGTAACAATGATATCGACAACATACTACCTTCCATAATGGCAAGGCTACCTTCCATTGCAGTAACAAAAATCACGACTATAGACTACCTTCCATAATGATAAGGCTACCATCCATTGGAGTATAAAAAATTTGGACACCAGACAACCTTCCATAATGACAAGGCTACCATCCATTGGAGTAACAGAAATCACAATGACAAACTACTTTCCATAATGACAAGGCTACCATCCATTAGAGTAACAAAAATCGGGGCAACAAACTACCTTCCAAAATGACAAGGCTACCATCCATTGGAATAACTAAAATGTTAACAAGAGACTACCTTCCATAATGACAATGCTACCATCCATTGGAGTAACAAAAATCTCGACAACAGACTACCTTCCATAATGAGAAGGCTACCATCCATTGGAGTAAAAAAGATATCGACAACATAGTACCTTCCAAAATGACAAGGCTACAATCCATTGGAGTAACAAAAAATACGACAATAGACTACCTTCCATAATGACAAGGCTACCATCCATTGGCATAATAAAAATCTCGACAACAGACTACATTTCATAATGACAAGGCTACCATCCATTAGAGTAACAAAGATATTGACAACATACTACCTTCCATAATGACATGTTTACCATCCATTGGAGTAACAAAAATATGAACAACAGACTACCTTCCATAATGACAAGACTACCATCCATTAGACTAACAAAAATCTGGACAACAGACTACCTTCCATAATGACAAGGATACCATCCATTGGAGTAACAAAAATATCAACAAGAGACTACCTTCCATAATGACAAGGCTGCCATCCATTGGAGTAACAAAAATCTCGACAAAAGACTACCTTCCATATTGACAAGTCTATCATCCATTGGAGTAACAAAAATCACAACGACATACTACCTTCCATAATGACAAGACTACCATCCATTAGAGTTACAAAAATTTGGACAACAAACTACCTTCCATAATTTCAAGGATACATTCCATTGGAGTAACAAAAATATCAACAAGAGACTACCTTCCACAATGACTAGGCTACCATCCATTGGAGTAACAAAAATCTCGACAAAAGACTACCTTTGATAATGACAAGGCTACCATCCATTGGAGTAACAAAGATATCGACAACATACTACCTTCCATAATGATAATGCTACCATTCATTGGAGTAACAAAAATCTCGACAACAGACTACCTTCCATAATGAGAAGGCTACCATCCATTGGAGTAACAAAGAAATCGACAACATAGTACCTTCCAAAATGACAAGGCTACAATCCATTGGAGTAACAAAAAACACGACAATAGACTACCTTCCATAATGACAAGGCTACCATCCATTGGAGTAACAAAGTTATTGACAACATACTACTTTCCATAATGAGATGTCTACCATCCATTGGAGTAACAAAAATATGAACAATAGACTACCTTTCATAATGACAAGACTACCATCCATTAGAGTAACAAAAATCGGGACAACAGACTACCTTCCATAATGACAAGGATACCATCCATTGGAGTAACAAAAATATCAACAAGAGACTACCTTCCGTAATGACAAGGCTACCATCCATTGGAGTAACAAAAATCTCGACAAAAGACTACCTTCCATATTGACAAGTCTATCATCCATTGGAGTAACAAAAATCACAACGACATACTACCTTCCATAATGACAAGACTACCATCCATTAGAGTAACAAAAATTTGGACAACAGACTACCTTCCATAATGACAAGGATACATTCCATTGGAGTAACAAAAATATCAACAAGAGACTACCTTCCATAATGACAAGGCTACCATCCATTGGAGTAACAATAATAACGACAAAAGACTACCTTCGATAATGACAAGGCTACCATCCATTGGAGTAATAAAGATATCGACAACATACTACCTTCCATAATGACAATGCTACCATCCATTGGAGTAACAAAAATATCGACAACAGACTAACTTCCATATAGACAACCTTACCATCCATTGGAATAACAAAAATCTCGACAACAGACTACCTTCCATAATGACAAGTCTACCATCCAATGGAATAACAAATATCTGAACAAAACACTACCTTCCATAATGATAAGGCTACCATCCATTGGTGTATAAAAAATTTGGACACCAGACTACCTTCCATAATGACAAAGCTAACATCCATTGGAGTAACAAAAATCTCGACAATAGACTACCTTCCATAATGATAAGGCTACCATCCATTGGAGTAACAGAAATCACAACGACAAACTACTTTCTATAATGACAAGGCTACCATCCATTAGAGTAACAAAAATCGGGGCAACAAACTACCTTCCATAATGACAAGGCTACCATCCATTGGAATAACTAAAATGTTAACAAGAGACTACCTTCCATAATGACAAGGCTACCATCCATTTGAGTAACAAAAATCTCAACAACAGACTACCTTCCATAATGAGAAGGATGCCATCCATTGGGGTAACAAAGATGTCGACAACATAGTACCTTCCAAAATGACAAGGCTACAATCCATTGGAGTAACAAAAAACACGACAATGGACTACCTTCCATAATGACAAGGCTACCATCCATTGGCATAACAAAAATCTCGACAACAGACTACATTCCATAATGACAAGGCTACCATCCATTAGAGTAACAAAGATATTGACGACATACTACCTTCCATAATGACATGTTTACCATCCATTGGAGTAACAAAAATATGAACAACAGACTACCTTCCATAATGACAAGACTACCATCCCTTAGACTAACAAAAATCTAGACAACAGACTACCTTCCATAATGACAAGGATACCATCCATTGGAGTAACAAAAATATCAACAAGAGACTACCTTCCATAATGACAAGGCTGCCATCCATTGGAGTAACAAAAATCTCGACAAAAGACTACCTTCCATATTGACAAGTCTATCATCCATTGGAGTAACAAAAATCACAACGACATACTACCTTCCATAATGACAAGACTACCATCCATTAGAGTAACAAAAATTTGGACAACAAACTACCTTCCATAATGACAAGGATACATTCCATTGAAGTAACAAAAATATCAACAAGAGACTACCTTCCATAATGACTAGGCCACCATCCATTGGAGTAACAAAAATCTCGATAAAAGACTACCTTTGATAATGACAAGGCTACCATCCATTGGAGTAACAAAGATATCGACAACATACTACCTTCCATAATGACAATGCTACCATCCATTGGAGTAACAAAAATCTCGACAACAGACTACCTTCCATAATGAGAAGGCTACCATCCATTGGAGTAACAAAGATATCGACAACATAGTACCTTCCAAAATAACAAGGCTACAATCCATTGGAGTAACAAAAAACACGACAATAGACTACCTACCATAATGACAAGGCTACCATCCATTGGAGTAACAAAAATCTCGACAACAGACTACCTTCCATAATGAGAAGGATGCCATCCATTGGAGTATCAAAGATGTCGACAACATAGTACCTTCCAAAATGACAAGGCTACAATCCATTGGAGTAACAAAAAACACGACAATAGACTACCTTCCATAATGACAAGGCTACCATCCATTAGAGTAACAAAGTTATTGACAACATACTACTTTCCATAATGAGATGTCTACCATCCATTGGAGTAACAAAAATATGAACAATAGACTACCTTTCATAATGACAAGCCTACCATCCATTAGAGTAATAAAAATCGGGACAACAGACTACCTTCCATAATGACAAGGATACCATCCATTGGAGTAACAAAAATATCAACAAGAGACTACCTTCCATAATGACAAGGCTACCATCCATTGGAGTAACAAAAATCTCGACAAAAGACTACCTTCCATATTCACAAGTCTATCATCCATTGGAGTAACAAAAATCACAACGACATACTACCTTCCATAATGACAAGACTACCATCCATTAGAGTAACAAAAATTTGGACAACAGACTACCTTCCATAATGACAAGGATACATTCCATTGGATTAACAAAAATATCAACAAGAGACTACCTTCCATAATGACAAGGCTACCATCCATTGGAGTAACAAAAATCACGACAAAAGACTACCTTCGATAATGACAAGGCTACCATCCATTGGAGTAACAAAGATATCGATAACATACTACCTTCCATAATGACAATGCTACCATCCATTAGAGTAACAAAAATATCGACAACAGACTAACTTCCATATAGACAACCTTACCATCCATTGGAATAACAAAAATTTCGACAACAGACTACCTTCTATAATGACAAGGCTACCATCCAATGGAATAACAAATATCTGAACAAAACACTACCTTCCATAATGATAAGGTTACCATCCATTGGAGTATAAAAAATTTGGACACCAGACTACCTTCCATAATGACAAAGCTAACATCCATTGGAGTAACAAAAATCTCGACAATAGACTACCATCCATAATGATAAGGCTACCATCCATTGGAGTAACAGAAATCACAACGACAAACTACTTTCTATAACGACAAGGCTACCATCCATTAGAGTAACAAAAATCGGGGCAACAAACTACCTTCCATAATGACAAGGCTACCATCCATTGGAATAACTAAAATGTTAACAAGAGACTACCTTCCATAATGACAAGGCTACCATCCATTGGAGTAACAAAAATCTCAACAACAGACTACCTTCCATAATGAGAAGGATGCCATCCATTGGGGTAACAAAGATGTCGACAACAAAGTACCTTCCAAAATGACAAGGCTACAATCCATTGGAGTAACAAAAAACACGACAATAGACTACCTTCCATAATGACAAGGCTACCATCCATTGGCATAACAAAAATCTCGACAACAGACTACATTCCATAATGACAAGGCTACCATCCATTAGAGTAACAAAGATATTGACGACATACTACCTTCCATAATGACATGTTTACCATCCATTGGAGTAACAAAAATATGAACAACAGACTACCTTCCATAATGACAAGACTACCATCCATTAGACTAACAAAAATCTAGACAACAGACTACCTTCCATAATGACAAGGATACCATCCATTGGAGTAACAAAAATATCAACAAGAGACTACCTTCCATAATGACAAGGCTGCCATCCATTGGAGTAACAAAAATCTCGACAAAAGACTACCTTCCATATTGACTAGTCTATCATCCATTGGAGTAACAAAAATCACAACGACATACTACCTTCCATAATGACAAGACTACCATCCATTAGAGTAACAAAAATTTGGACAACAAACTACCTTCCATAATGACAAGGATACATTCCATTGAAGTAACAAAAATATCAACAAGAGACTACCTTCCATAATGACTAGGCTACCATCCATTGGAGTAACAAAAATATCGATAAAAGACTACCTTTGATAATGACAAGGCTACCATCCATTGGAGTAACAAAGATATCGACAACATACTACCTTCCATAATGACAATGCTACCATCCATTGGAGTAACAAAAATATCAACAAGAGACTACCTTCCACAATGACTAGGCTACCATCCATTGGAGTAACAAAAATCTCGACAAAAGACTACCTTTGATAATGACAAGGCTACCATCCATTGGAGTAACAAAGATATCGACAACATACTACCTTCCATAATGATAATGCTACCATTCATTGGAGTAACAAAAATCTCGACAACAGACTACCTTCCATAATGAGAAGGCTACCATCCATTGGAGTAACAAAGAAATCGACAACATAGTACCTTCCAAAATGACAAGGCTACAATCCATTGGAGTAACAAAAAACACGACAATAGACTACCTTCCATAATGACAAGGCTACCATCCATTGGAGTAACAAAGTTATTGACAACATACTACTTTCCATAATGAGATGTCTACCATCCATTGGAGTAACAAAAATATGAACAATAGACTACCTTTCATAATGACAAGACTACCATCCATTAGAGTAACAAAAATCGGGACAACAGACTACCTTCCATAATGACAAGGATACCATCCATTGGAGTAACAAAAATATCAACAAGAGACTACCTTCCGTAATGACAAGGCTACCATCCATTGGAGTAACAAAAATCTCGACAAAAGACTACCTTCCATATTGACAAGTCTATCATCCATTGGAGTAACAAAAATCACAACGACATACTACCTTCCATAATGACAAGACTACCATCCATTAGAGTAACAAAAATTTGGACAACAGACTACCTTCCATAATGACAAGGATACATTCCATTGGAGTAACAAAAATATCAACAAGAGACTACCTTCCATAATGACAAGGCTACCATCCATTGGAGTAACAATAATAACGACAAAAGACTACCTTCGATAATGACAAGGCTACCATCCATTGGAGTAATAAAGATATCGACAACATACTACCTTCCATAATGACAATGCTACCATCCATTGGAGTAACAAAAATATCGACAACAGACTAACTTCCATATAGACAACCTTACCATCCATTGGAATAACAAAAATCTCGACAACAGACTACCTTCCATAATGACAAGTCTACCATCCAATGGAATAACAAATATCTGAACAAAACACTACCTTCCATAATGATAAGGCTACCATCCATTGGTGTATAAAAAATTTGGACACCAGACTACCTTCCATAATGACAAAGCTAACATCCATTGGAGTAACAAAAATCTCGACAATAGACTACCTTCCATAATGATAAGGCTACCATCCATTGGAGTAACAGAAATCACAACGACAAACTACTTTCTATAATGACAAGGCTACCATCCATTAGAGTAACAAAAATCGGGGCAACAAACTACCTTCCATAATGACAAGGCTACCATCCATTGGAATAACTAAAATGTTAACAAGAGACTACCTTCCATAATGACAAGGCTACCATCCATTTGAGTAACAAAAATCTCAACAACAGACTACCTTCCATAATGAGAAGGATGCCATCCATTGGGGTAACAAAGATGTCGACAACATAGTACCTTCCAAAATGACAAGGCTACAATCCATTGGAGTAACAAAAAACACGACAATGGACTACCTTCCATAATGACAAGGCTACCATCCATTGGCATAACAAAAATCTCGACAACAGACTACATTCCATAATGACAAGGCTACCATCCATTAGAGTAACAAAGATATTGACGACATACTACCTTCCATAATGACATGTTTACCATCCATTGGAGTAACAAAAATATGAACAACAGACTACCTTCCATAATGACAAGACTACCATCCCTTAGACTAACAAAAATCTAGACAACAGACTACCTTCCATAATGACAAGGATACCATCCATTGGAGTAACAAAAATATCAACAAGAGACTACCTTCCATAATGACAAGGCTGCCATCCATTGGAGTAACAAAAATCTCGACAAAAGACTACCTTCCATATTGACAAGTCTATCATCCATTGGAGTAACAAAAATCACAACGACATACTACCTTCCATAATGACAAGACTACCATCCATTAGAGTAACAAAAATTTGGACAACAAACTACCTTCCATAATGACAAGGATACATTCCATTGAAGTAACAAAAATATCAACAAGAGACTACCTTCCATAATGACTAGGCCACCATCCATTGGAGTAACAAAAATCTCGATAAAAGACTACCTTTGATAATGACAAGGCTACCATCCATTGGAGTAACAAAGATATCGACAACATACTACCTTCCATAATGACAATGCTACCATCCATTGGAGTAACAAAAATCTCGACAACAGACTACCTTCCATAATGAGAAGGCTACCATCCATTGGAGTAACAAAGATATCGACAACATAGTACCTTCCAAAATAACAAGGCTACAATCCATTGGAGTAACAAAAAACACGACAATAGACTACCTACCATAATGACAAGGCTACCATCCATTGGAGTAACAAAAATCTCGACAACAGACTACCTTCCATAATGAGAAGGATGCCATCCATTGGAGTATCAAAGATGTCGACAACATAGTACCTTCCAAAATGACAAGGCTACAATCCATTGGAGTAACAAAAAACACGACAATAGACTACCTTCCATAATGACAAGGCTACCATCCATTAGAGTAACAAAGTTATTGACAACATACTACTTTCCATAATGAGATGTCTACCATCCATTGGAGTAACAAAAATATGAACAATAGACTACCTTTCATAATGACAAGCCTACCATCCATTAGAGTAATAAAAATCGGGACAACAGACTACCTTCCATAATGACAAGGATACCATCCATTGGAGTAACAAAAATATCAACAAGAGACTACCTTCCATAATGACAAGGCTACCATCCATTGGAGTAACAAAAATCTCGACAAAAGACTACCTTCCATATTCACAAGTCTATCATCCATTGGAGTAACAAAAATCACAACGACATACTACCTTCCATAATGACAAGACTACCATCCATTAGAGTAACAAAAATTTGGACAACAGACTACCTTCCATAATGACAAGGATACATTCCATTGGATTAACAAAAATATCAACAAGAGACTACCTTCCATAATGACAAGGCTACCATCCATTGGAGTAACAAAAATCACGACAAAAGACTACCTTCGATAATGACAAGGCTACCATCCATTGGAGTAACAAAGATATCGATAACATACTACCTTCCATAATGACAATGCTACCATCCATTAGAGTAACAAAAATATCGACAACAGACTAACTTCCATATAGACAACCTTACCATCCATTGGAATAACAAAAATTTCGACAACAGACTACCTTCTATAATGACAAGGCTACCATCCAATGGAATAACAAATATCTGAACAAAACACTACCTTCCATAATGATAAGGTTACCATCCATTGGAGTATAAAAAATTTGGACACCAGACTACCTTCCATAATGACAAAGCTAACATCCATTGGAGTAACAAAAATCTCGACAATAGACTACCATCCATAATGATAAGGCTACCATCCATTGGAGTAACAGAAATCACAACGACAAACTACTTTCTATAACGACAAGGCTACCATCCATTAGAGTAACAAAAATCGGGGCAACAAACTACCTTCCATAATGACAAGGCTACCATCCATTGGAATAACTAAAATGTTAACAAGAGACTACCTTCCATAATGACAAGGCTACCATCCATTGGAGTAACAAAAATCTCAACAACAGACTACCTTCCATAATGAGAAGGATGCCATCCATTGGGGTAACAAAGATGTCGACAACAAAGTACCTTCCAAAATGACAAGGCTACAATCCATTGGAGTAACAAAAAACACGACAATAGACTACCTTCCATAATGACAAGGCTACCATCCATTGGCATAACAAAAATCTCGACAACAGACTACATTCCATAATGACAAGGCTACCATCCATTAGAGTAACAAAGATATTGACGACATACTACCTTCCATAATGACATGTTTACCATCCATTGGAGTAACAAAAATATGAACAACAGACTACCTTCCATAATGACAAGACTACCATCCATTAGACTAACAAAAATCTAGACAACAGACTACCTTCCATAATGACAAGGATACCATCCATTGGAGTAACAAAAATATCAACAAGAGACTACCTTCCATAATGACAAGGCTGCCATCCATTGGAGTAACAAAAATCTCGACAAAAGACTACCTTCCATATTGACTAGTCTATCATCCATTGGAGTAACAAAAATCACAACGACATACTACCTTCCATAATGACAAGACTACCATCCATTAGAGTAACAAAAATTTGGACAACAAACTACCTTCCATAATGACAAGGATACATTCCATTGAAGTAACAAAAATATCAACAAGAGACTACCTTCCATAATGACTAGGCTACCATCCATTGGAGTAACAAAAATATCGATAAAAGACTACCTTTGATAATGACAAGGCTACCATCCATTGGAGTAACAAAGATATCGACAACATACTACCTTCCATAATGACAATGCTACCATCCATTGGAGTAACAAAAATCTCGACAACAGACTACCTTCCATAATGAGAAGGCTACCATCCATTGGAGTAACAAAGATATCGACAACATAGTACCTTCCAAAATAACAAGGCTACAATCCATTGGAGTAACAAAAAACACGACAATAGACTACCTTCCATAATGACAAGGCTACCATCCATTGGAGTAACAAAAATCTCGACAACAGACTACCTTCCATAATGAGAAGGATGCCATCCATCGGAGTATCAAAGATGTCGACAACATAGTACCTTCCAAAATGACAAGGCTACAATCCATTGGAGTAACAAAAAACACGACAATAGACTACCTTCCATAATGACAAGGCTACCATCCATTAGAGTAACAAAGTTATTGACAACATACTACTTTACATAATGAGATGTCTACCATCCATTGGAGTAACAAAAATATGAACAATAGACTACCTTTCATAATGACAAGCCTACCATCCATTAGAGTAACAAAAATCGGGTAACAGACTACCTTCCATAATGACAAGGATACCATCCATTGGAGTAACAAAAATATCAACAAGAGACTACCTTCCATAATGACAAGGCTACCATCCATTGGAGTAACAAAAATCTCGACAAAAGACTACCTTCCATATTGACAAGTCTATCATCCATTGGAGTAACAAAAATCACAACGACATACTACCTTCCATAATGACAAGACTACCATCCATTAGAGTAACAAAAATATGGACAACAGACTACCTTCCATAATGACAAGGATACATTCCATTGGAGTAACAAAAATATCAACAAGAGACTACCTTCCATAATGACAAGGCTACCATCCATTGGAGTAACAAAAATCACGACAAAAGACTACCTTCGATAATGACAAGGCTACCATCCATTGGAGTAACAAAGATATCGACAACATACTACCTTCCATAATGACAATGCTACCATCCATTGGAGTAACAAAAATATCGACAACAAACTAACTTCCATATAGACAACCTTACCATCCATTGGAATAACAAAAATCTCGACAACAGACTACCTTCCATAATGACAAGGCTACCATCCAATGGAATAACAAATATCTGAACAAAACACTACCTTCCATAGTGATAAGGCTACCATCCATTGGAGTATAAAAAATTTGGACACCAGACTACCTTCCATAATGACAAAGCTAACATCCATTGGAGTAACAAAAATATCGACAATAGACTACCTTCCATAATGATAAGGCTACCATCCATTGGAGTAACAGAAATCACAACGACAAACTACTTTCTATAATGACAAGGCTACCATCCATTAGAGTAACAAAAATCGGGGCAACAAACTACCTTCCATAATGACAAGGCTACCATCCATTGGAATAACTAAAATGTTAACAAGAGACTACCTTCCATAATGACAAGGCTACCATCCATTGGAGTAACAAAAATCTCAACAACAGACTACCTTCCATAATGAGAAGGATGCCATCCATTGGAGTAACAAAGATGTCGACAACATAGTACCTTCCAAAATGTCAAGGCTACAATCCATTGGAGTAACAAAAAACACGACAATAGACTACCTTCCATAATGACAAGGCTACCATCAATTGGCATAACAAAAATCTCGACAACAGACTACATTCCATAATGACAAGGCTACCATCCATTAGAGTAACAAAGATATTGACGACATACTACCTTCCATAATGACATGTCTACCATCCATTGGAGTAACAAAAATATGAACAACAGACTACCTTCCATAATGACAAGACTACCATCCATTAGACTAACAAAAATCTAGACAACAGACTACCTTCCATGATGACAAGGATACCATCCATTGGAGTAACAAAAATATCAACAAGAGACTACCTTCCATAATGACAAGGCTTCCATCCATTGGAGAAACAAAAATCTCGACAAAAGACTACCTTCCATATTGACAAGTCTATCATCCATTGGAGTAACAAAAATCACAACGACATACTACCTTCCATAATGACAAGACTACCATCCATTAGAGTAACAAAAATTTGGACAACAAACTACCTTCCATAATGACAAGGATACATTCCATTTAAGTAACAAAAATATCAACAAGAGACTACCTTCCATAATGACTAGGCTACCATCCATTGGAGTAACAAAAATCTCGATAAAAGACTACCTTTGATAATGACAAGGCTACCATCCATTGGAGTAACAAAGATATCGACAACATACTACCTTCCATAATGACAATGCTACCATCCATTGGAGTAACAAAAATCTCGACAACAGACTACCTTCCATAATGAGAAGGCTACCATCCATTGGAGTAACAAAGATATCGACAACATAGTACCTTCCAAAATAACAAGGCTACAATCCATTGGAGTAACAAAAAACACGACAATAGACTACCTTCCATAATGACAAGGCTACCATCCATTGGAGTAACAAAAATCTCGACAACAGACTACCTTCCATAATGAGAAGGATGCCATCCATTGGAGTATCAAAGATGTCGACAACATAGTACCTTCCAAAATGACAAGGCTACAATCCATTGGAGTAACAAAAAACAAGACAATAGACTACCTTCCATAATGACAAGGCTACCATCCATTGGCATAACAAAAATCTCGACAACAGACTACATTCCATAATGACAAGGCTACCATCCATTAGAGTAACAAAGATATTAACGACATACTACCTTCCATAATGACATGTCTACCATCCATTGGAGTAACAAAAATATGAACAACAGACTACCTTCCATAATGACAAGACTACCATCCATTAGACTAACAAAAATCTAGACAACAGACTACCTTCCATAATGACAAGGATACCATCCATTGGAGTAACAAAAATATTAACAAGAGACTACCTTCCATAATGACAAGGCTGCCATCCATTGGAGTAACAAAAATCTCGACAAAAGACTACCTTCCATATTGACAAGTCTATCATCCATTGGAGTAACAAAAATCACAACGACATACTACCTTCCATAATGACAAGACTACCATCCATTAGAGTAACAAAAATTTGGACAACAAACTACCTTCCATAATGACAAGGATACATTCCATTGAAGTAACAAAAATATCAACAAGAGACTACCTTCCATAATGACTAGGCTACCATCCATTGGAGTAACAAAAATCTCGATAAAAGACTACCTTTGATAATGACAAGGCTACCATCCATTGGAGTAACAAAGATATCGACAACATACTACCTTCCATAATGAAATGCTACCATCCATTGGAGTAACAAAAATCTCGACAACAGACTACCTTCCATAATGAGAAGGCTACCATCCATTGGAGTAACAAAGATATCGACAACATAGTACCTTCCAAAATAACAAGGCTACAATCCATTGGAGTAACAAAAAACACGACAATAGACTACCTTCCATAATGACAAGGCTACCATCCATTGGAGTAACAAAAATCTCGACAAAAGACTACCTTCCATATTGACAAGTCTATCATCCATTGGAGTAACAAAAATCACAACAACATACTACCTTCCATAATGACAAGACTACCCTCCATTAGAGTAACAAAAATTTGGACAACAGACTACCTTCCATAATGACAAGGATACATTCCATTGGAGTAACAAAAATATCAACAAGAGACTACCTTCCATAATGACAAGGCTACCATCCATTGGAGTAACAAAAATCTCGACAAAAGACTACCTTCGATAATGACAAGGCTACCATCCATTGGAGTAACCAAGATATCGACAACATACTACCTTCCATAATGACAATGCTACCATCCATTGGAGTAACAAAAATATCGACAACAGACTAACTTCCATATAGAAAACCTTACCATCCATTGGAATAACAAAAATCTCGACAACAGACTACCTTCCATAATTTCAAGGCTACCATCCAATGGAATAATAAATATCTGAACAAAATACTACCTTCCATAATGATAAGGCTACCATCCATTGGAGTATATAAAATTTGGACACCAGACTACCTTCCATAATGACAAAGCTAACATCCATTGGAGTAACAAAAATCTCGACAATAGACTACCTTCCATAAATAAAAGGCTACCATCCATTGGAGTAACAGAAATCACAACGACAAACTACTTTCTATAATGACAAGGCTACCATCCATTAGAGTAACAAAAATCGGGGCAACAAACTACCTTCCATAATGACAAGGCTACCATCCATTGGAATAACTAAAATGTTAACAAGAGACTACCTTCCATAATGACAAGGCTACCATCCATTGGAGTAAAAAAAATCTCGACAACAGACTACCTTCCATAATGAGAAGGATGCCATCCATTGGAGTAACAAAGATGTCGACAACATAGTACCTTCCAAAATGACAAGGCTACAATCCATTGGAGTAACAAAAAACCCGACAATAGACTACCTTCCATAATGACTAGGCTACCATCCATTGGAGTAACAAAAATCTCGATAAAAGACTACCTTTGATAATGACAAGGCTACCATCCATTGGAGTAACAAAGATATCGACAACATACTACCTTCCATAATGACAATGCTACCATCCATTGGAGTAACAAAAATCACGACAACAGACTACCTTCCATAATGAGAAGGCTACCATCCATTGGAGTAACAAAGATATCGACAACATAGTACCTTCCAAAATAACAAGGCTACAATCCATTGGAGTAACAAAAAACACGACAATAGACCACCTTCCATAATGACAAGGCTACCATCCATTGGAGTAACGAAAATCTCGACAAAAGACTACCTTCCATATTGACAAGTCTATCATCCATTGGAGTAACAAAAATCACAACGACATACTACCTTCCATAATGACAAGACTACCATCCATTAGAGTAACAAAAATTTGGACAACAGACTACCTTCCATAATGACAAGGATACATTCCATTGGAGTAACAAAAATATCAACAAGAGACTACCTTCCATAATGACAAGGCTACCATCCATTGGAGTAACAAAAATCTCGACAAAAGACTACCTTCGATAATGACAAGGCTACCATCCATTGGAGTAACAAAGATATCGACAACATACTACCTTCCATAATGACAATGCTAACATCCATTGGAGTAACAAAAATATCGACAACAGACTAACTTCCATATAGACAACCTTACCATCCATTGGAATAACAAAAATCTCGACAACAGACTACCTTCCATAATGACAAGGCTACCATCCAATGGAATAACAAATATCTGAACAAAACACTACCTTCCATAATGATAAGGCTACCATCCATTGGAGTAATACAAATCTCGAAAACAGACTACCTTACATAATTAAAAGCCTACCATCCATTGGACTAACAAAAATATCGACAATAGACTATCTTCCATAATGACAAGGCTACCATCCATTAGAGTAACAAAGATATCGACAACAAACTACCTTCTATAATGACAAGGCTACAATCCATTCGAGTAATAAAAATCTCGACAACAGACTACCTTCAATAATAGCATGGCTACCATCCATAGGAGTAACAAAAATATCGACAATAGACTACCTATCATAATGACAAGGCTACCATCCATTAGAGTAATAAAGATATCGACAACAGACTACCTTCCATAATGACATGGCTACCATCCATTGGAATAAAAAAAATCTCGACAACATACTACCTCCCATAATGAAAAGGCTACCATCTTATGGAATAACAAAAATCTGAACAAAAGACTACCTTACATAATGTCAAGGCTACCATCCATTGGAGTAACACAAATCTCGAAAACAGACTACCTTCCATAATGACAAGTCTACCATCCATTGGAGTAACAAAAATCTCGAAAACAGACTACCTTCCATAATGACAAGGCTACCATCCATTGGAGTAACAAAAATCTCGACAAAAGACTACATTCCATATTGACAAGTCTATCATCAATTGGAGTAACAAAAATCACAACAACATACAACCTTCCATAATGACAAGACTACCATCCATTAGAGTAACAAAAATTTGGACAACAGACTACCTTCCATAATGACAAGGATACATTCCATTGGAGTAACAAAAATATCAACAAGAGACTACCTTCCATAATGACAAGGCTACCATCCATTGGAGTAACAAAAATCTCGACAAAAGACTACCTTCGATAATGACAAGGCTACCATCCATTGGAGTAACAAAGATATCGACAACATACTAACTTCCATAATGACAATGCTACCATCCATTGGAGTAACAAAAATATCGACAACAGACTAACTTCCATATAGAAAACCTTACCATCCATTGGAATAACAAAAATCTCGACAACAGACTACCTTCCATAATGACAAGGCTACCATCCAATGGAATAACAAATATCTGAACAAAACACTACCTTCCATAATGATAAGGCTACCATCCATTGGAGTATAAAAAATTTGGACACCAGACTACCTTCCATAATGACAAAGCTAACATCCATTGGAGTAACAAATATCTCGACAATAGACTACCTTCCATAATGATAAGGCTACCATCCATTGGAGTAACAGAAATCACAACGACAAACTACTTTCTATAATGACTAGGCTACCATCCATTAGAGTAACAAAAATCGGGGCAACAAACTACCTTCCATAATGACAAGGCTACCATCCATTGGAATAACTAAAATGTTAACAAGAGACTACCTTCCATAATGACAAGGCTACCATCCATTGGAGTAACAAAAATCTCGACAACAGACTACCTTCCATAATGAGAAGGATGCCATCCATTGGAGTAACAAAGATGTCGAAAACATAGTACCTTCCAAAATGACAAGGCTACAATCCATTGGAGTAACAAAAAACACGACAATAGACTACCTTCCATAATGACAAGGCTACCATCCATTGGCATAACAAAAATCTCGACAACAGACTACATTCCATAATGACAAGGCTACCATCCATTAGAGTAACAAAGATATTGACGACATACTACCTTCCATAATGACATGTCTACCATCCATTGGAGTAACAAAAATATGAACAACAGACTACCTTCCATAATGACAAGACTACCATCCATTAGACTAACAAAAATCTAGACAACAGACTACCTTCCATAATGACAAGGATACCATCCATTGGAGTAACAAAAATATCAACAAGAGACTACCTTCCATAATGACAAGGCTGCCATCCATTGGAGTAACAAACATCTCGAGAAAAGACTACCTTCCATATTGACAAGTCTATCATCCATTGGAGTAACAAAAATCACAACGACATACTACCTTCCATAATGACAAGACTACCATCCATTAGAGTAACAAAAATTTGGACAACAAACTACCTTCCATAATGACAAGGATACATTCCATTGAAGTAACAAAAATATCAACAAGAGACTACCTTCCATAATGACTAGGCTACCATCCATTGGAGTAACAAAAATATCGATAAAAGACTACCTTTGATAATGACAAGGCTACCATCCATTGGAGTAACAAAGATATCGACAACATACTACCTTCCATAATGACAATGCTACCATCCATTGGAGTAACAAAAATCTCGACAACAGACTACCTTCCATAATGAGAAGGCTACCATCCATTGGAGTAACAAAGATATCGACAACATAGTACCTTCCAAAATAACAAGGCTACAATCCATTGGAGTAACAAAAAACACGACAATAGACTACCTTCCATAATGACAAGGCTACCATCCATTGGAGTAACAAAAATCTCGACAACAGACTACCTTCCATAATGAGAAGGATGCCATCCATTGGAGTATCAAAGATGTCGACAACATAGTACCTTCCAAAATGACAAGGCTACAATCCATTGGAGTAACAAAAAACACGACAATAGACTACCTTCCATAATGACAAGGCTACCATCCATTAGAGTAACAAAGTTATTGGCAACATACTACTTTCCATAATGAGATGTCTACCATCCATTGGAGTAACAAAAATATGAACAATAGACTACCTTTCATAATGACAAGCCTACCATCCATTAGAGTAACAAAAATCGGGATAACAGACTACCTTCCATAATGACAAGGATACCATCCATTGGAGTAACAAAAATATCAACAAGAGACTACCTTCCATAATGACAAGGCTACCATCCATTGGAGTAACAAAAATCTCGACAAAAGACTACCTTCCATATTGACAAGTCTATCATCCATTGGAGTAACAAAAATCACAACGACATACTACCTTCCATAATGACAAGACTACCATCCATTAGAGTAACAAAAATTTGGACAACAGACTACCTTCCATAATGACAAGGATACATTCCATTGGAGTAACAAAAATATCAACAAGAGACTACCTTCCATAATGACAAGGCTACCATCCATTGGAGTAACAAAAATCACGACAAAAGACTACCTTCGATAATGACAAGGCTACCATCCATTGGAGTAACAAAGATATCGACAACATACTACCTTCCATAATGACAATGCTACCATCCATTGGAGTAACAAAAATATCGACAACAGACTAACTTCCATATAGACAACCTTACCATCCATTGGAATAACAAAAATCTCGACAACAGACTACCTTCCATAATGACAAGGCTACCATCCAATGGAATAACAAATATCTTAACAAAACACTACCTTCCATAGTGATAAGGCTACCATCCATTGGAGTATAAAAAATTTGGACACCAGACTACCTTCCATAATGACAAAGCTAACATCCATTGGAGTAACAAAAATCTCGACAATAGACTACCTTCCATAATGATAAGGCTACCATCCATTGGAGTAACAGAAATCACAACGACAAACTACTTTCTATAATGACAAGGCTACCATCCATTAGAGTAACAAAAATCGGGGCAACAAACTACCTTCCATAATGACAAGGCTACCATTCATTGGAATAACTAAAATGTTAACAAGAGACTACCTTCCATAATGACAAGGCTACCATCCATTGGAGTAACAAAAATCTCAACAACAGACTACCTTCCATAATGAGAAAGATGCCATCCATTGGAGTAACAAAGATGTCGACAACATAGTACCTTCCAAAATGACAAGGCTACAATCCATTGGAGTAACAAAAAACACGACAATAGACTACCTTCCATAATGACAAGGCTACCATCAATTGGCATAACAAAAATCTCGACAACAGACTACATTCCATAATGACAAGGCTACCATCCATTAGAGTAACAAAGATATTGACGACATACTACCTTCCATAATGACATGTCTACCATCCATTGGAGTAACAAAAATATGAACAACAGACTACCTTCCATAATGACAAGACTACCATCCATTAGACTAACAAAAATCTAGACAACAGACTACCTTCCATGATGACAAGGATACCATCCATTGGAGTAACAAAAATATCAACAAGAGACTACCTTCCATAATGACAAGGCTTCCATCCATTGGAGTAACAAAAATCTCGACAAAAGACTACCTTCCATATTGACAAGTCTATCATCCATTGGAGTAACAAAAATCACAACGACATACTACCTTCCATAATGACAAGACTACCATCCATTAGAGTAACAAAAATTTGGACAACAAACTA
This sequence comes from Vicia faba, assembly GCA_948472305.1. Classification (NCBI taxonomy): domain Eukaryota; kingdom Viridiplantae; phylum Streptophyta; class Magnoliopsida; order Fabales; family Fabaceae; genus Vicia; species Vicia faba. The sequence continues at coordinate 581,172,783 of OX451739.1, read as the reverse complement.
CCTTCCATAATGACAAGGATACATTCCATTGAAGTAACAAAGATATCAACAAGAGACTACCTTCCATAATGACTAGGCTACCATCCATTGGAGTAACAAAAATCTCGATAAAAGACTACCTTTGATAATGACAAGGCTACCATCCATTGGAGTAACAAAGATATCGACAACATACTACCTTCCATAATGACAATGCTACCATCCATTGGAGTAACAAAAATCTCGACAACAGACTACCTTCCATAATGAGAAGGCTACCATCCATTGGAGTAACAAAGATATCGACAACATAGTACCTTCCAAAATAACAAGGCTACAATCCATTGGAGTAACAAAAAACACGACAATAGACTACCTTCCATAATGACAAGGCTACCATCCATTGGAGTAACAAAAATCTTAACAACAGACTACCTTCCATAATGAGAAGGATGCCATCCATTGGAGTAACAAAGATGTCGACAACATAGTACCTTCCAAAATGACAAGGCTACAATCCATTGGAGTAACAAAAAACACGACAATAGACTACCTTCCATAATGACAAGGCTACCATCAATTGGCATAACAAAAATCTCGACAACAGACTACATTCCATAATGACAAGGCTACCATCCATTAGAGTAACAAAGATATTGACGACATACTACCTTCCATAATGACATGTCTACCATCCATTGGAGTAACAAAAATATGAACAACAGACTACCTTCCATAATGACAAGACTACCATCCATTAGACTAACAAAAATCTAGACAACAGACTACCTTCCATGATGACAAGGATACCATCCATTGGAGTAACAAAAATATCAACAAGAGACTACCTTCCATAATGACAAGGCTTCCATCCATTGGAGTAACAAAAATCTCGACAAAAGACTACCTTCCATATTGACAAGTCTATCATCCATTGGAGTAACAAAAATCACAACGACATACTACCTTCCATAATGACAAGACTACCATCCATTAGAGTAACAAAAATTTGGACAACAAACTACCTTCCATAATGACAAGGATACATTCCATTGAAGTAACAAAAATATCAACAAGAGACTACCTTCCATAATGACTAGGCTACCATCCATTGGAGTAACAAAAATCTCGATAAAAGACTACCTTTGATAATGACAAGGCTACCATCCATTGGAGTAACAAAGATATCGACAACATACTACCTTCCATAATGACAATGCTACCATCCATTGGAGTAACAAAAATCTCGACAACAGACTACCTTCCATAATGAGAAGGCTACCATCCATTGGAGTAACAAAGATATCGACAACATAGTACCTTCCAAAATAACAAGGCTACAATCCATTGGAGTAACAAAAAACACGACAATAGACTACCTTCCATAATGACAAGGCTACCATCCATTGGAGTAACAAAAATCTCGACAACAGACTACCTTCCATAATGAGAAGGATGCCATCCATTGGAGTATCAAAGATGTCGACAACATAGTACCTTCCAAAATGACAAGGCTACAATCCATTGGAGTAACAAAAAACAATTCAATAGACTACCTTCCATAATGACAAGGCTACCATCCATTGGCATAACAAAAATCTCGACAACAGACTACATTCCATAATGACAAGGCTACCATCCATTAGAGTAACAAAGATATTGACGACATACTACCTTCCATAATGACATGTCTACCATCCATTGGAGTAACAAAAATATGAACAACAGACTACCTTCCATAATGACAAGACTACCATCCATTAGACTAACAAAAATCTAGACAACAGACTACCTTCCATAATGAAAAGGATACCATCCATTGGAGTAACAAAAATATTAACAAGAGACTACCTTCCATAATGACAAGGCTGCCATCCATTGGAGTAACAAAAATCTCGACAAAAGACTACCTTCCATATTGACAAGTCTATCAGCCATTGGAGTAACAAAAATCACAACGACATACTACCTTCCATAATGACAAGACTACCATCCATTAGAGTAACAAAAATTTGGACAACAAACTACCTTCCATAATGACAAGGATACATTCCATTGAAGTAACAAAAATATCAACAAGAGACTACCTTCCATAATGACTAGGCTACCATCCATTGGAGTAACAAAAATCTCGATAAAAGACTACCTTTGATAATGACAAGGCTACCATCCATTGGAGTAACAAAGATATCGACAACATACTACCTTCCATAATGACAATGCTACCATCCATTGGAGTAACAAAAATCTCGACAACAGACTACCTTCCATAATGAGAAGGCTACCATCCATTGGAGTAACAAAGATATCGACAACATAGTACCTTCCAAAATGACAAGGCTACAATCCATTGGAGTAACAAAAAACACGACAATAGACTACCTTCCATAATGACAAGGCTACCATCCATTGGAGTAACAAAAATCTCGACAACAGACTACCTTCCATAATGAGAAGGATGCCATCCATTGGAGTATCAAAGATGTCGACAACATAGTACCTTCCAAAATGACAAGGCTACAATCCATTGGAGTAACAAAAAACAAGACAATAGACTACCTTCCATAATGACAAGGCTACCATCCATTGGCATAACAAAAATCTCGACAACAGACTACATTCCATAATGACAAGGCTACCATCCATTAGAGTAACAAAGATATTGACGACATACTACCTTCCATAATGACATGTCTACCATCCATTGGAGTAACAAAAATATGAACAACAGACTACCTTCCATAATGACAAGACTACCATCCATTAGACTAACAAAAATCTAGACAACAGACTACCTTCCATAATGACAAGGATACCATCCATTGGAGTAACAAAAATATTAACAAGAGACTACCTTCCATAATGACAAGGCTGCCATCCATTGGAGTAACAAAAATCTCGACAAAAGACTACCTTCCATATTGACAAGTCTATCATCCATTGGAGTAACAAAAATCACAACGACATACTACCTTCCATAATGACAAGACTACCATCCATTAGAGTAACAAAAATTTGGACAACAAACTACCTTCCATAATGACAAGGATACATTCCATTGAAGTAACAAAAATATCAACAAGAGACTACCTTCCATAATGACTAGGCTACCATCCATTGGAGTAACAAAAATCTCGATAAAAGACTACCTTTGATAATGACAAGGCTACCATCCATTGGAGTAACAAAGATATCGACAACATACTACCTTCCATAATGACAATGCTACCATCCATTGGAGTAACAAAAATCTCGACAACAGACTACCTTCCATAATGAGAAGGCTACCATCCATTGGAGTAACAAAGATATCGACAACATAGTACCTTCCAAAATAACAAGGCTACAATCCATTGGAGTAACAAAAAACACGACAATAGACTACCTTCCATAATGACAAGGCTACCATCCATTGGAGTAACAAAAATCTCGACAAAAGACTACCTTCCATATTGACAAGTCTATCATCCATTGGAGTAACAAAAATCACAACAACATACTACCTTCCATAATGACAAGACTACCCTCCATTAGAGTAACAAAAATTTGGACAACAGACTACCTTCCATAATGACAAGGATACATTCCATTGGAGTAACAAAAATATCAACAAGAGACTACCTTCCATAATGACAAGGCTACCATCCATTGGAGTAACAAAAATCTCGACAAAAGACTACCTTCGATAATGACAAGGCTACCATCCATTGGAGTAACAAAGATATCGACAACATACTACCTTCCATAATGACAATGCTAACATCCATTGGAGTAACAAAAATATCGACAACAGACTAACTTCCATATAGACAACCTTACCATCCATTGGAATAACAAAAATCTCGACAACAGACTACCTTCCATAATGACAAGGCTACCATCCAATGGAATAACAAATATCTGAACAAAACACTACCTTCCATAATGATAAGGCTACCATCCATTGGAGTAACACAAATCTCGAAAACAGACTACCTTACATAATTAAAAGCCTACCATCCATTGGACTAACAAAAATATCGACAATAGACTATCTTCCATAATGACAAGGCTACCATCCATTAGAGTAACAAAGATATCGACAACAGACTACCTTCTATAATGACAAGGCTACAATCCATTCGAGTAATAAAAATCTCGACAACAGACTACCTTCAATAATAGCATTGCTACCATCCATAGGAGTAACAAAAATATCGACAATAGACTACCTATCATAATGACAAGGCTACCATCCATTAGAGTAATAAAGATATCGACAACAGACTACCTTCCATAATGACATGGCTACCATCCATTGGAATAAAAAAAATCTCGACAACGTACTACCTCCCATAATGACAAGGCTACCATCTTATGGAATAACAAAAATCTGAACAAAAGACTACCTTACATAATGTCAAGGCTACCATCAATTGGAGTAACACAAATCTCGAAAACAGACTACCTTCCATAATGACAAGTCTACCATCCATTGGAGTAACAAAAATCTCGAAAACAGACTACCTTCCATAATGACAAAGCTACCATCCATTGGAGTAACAAAAATCTCGACAAAAGACAACATTCCATATTGACAAGTCTATCATCAATTGGAGTAACAAAAATCACAACAACATACAACCTTCCATAATGACAAGACTACCATCCATTAGAGTAACAAAAATTTGGACAACAGACTACCTTCCATAATGACAAGGATACATTCCATTGGAGTAACAAAAATATCAACAAGAGACTACCTTCCATAATGACAAGGCTACCATCCATTGGAGTAACAAAAATCTCGACAAAAGACTACCTTCGATAATGACAAGGCTACCATCCATTGGAGTAACAAAGATATCGACAACATACTAACTTCCATAATGACAATGCTACCATCCATTGGAGTAACAAAAATATGGACAACAGACTAACTTCCATATAGAAAACCTTACCATCCATTGGAATAACATAAATCTCGACAACAGACTACCTTCCATAATGACAAGGCTACCATCCAATGGAATAACAAATATCTGAACAAAACACTACCTTCCATAATGATAAGGCTACCATCCATTGGAGTATAAAAAATTTGGACACCAGACTACCTTCCATAATGACAAAGCTAACATCCATTGGAGTAACAAATATCTCGACAATAGACTACCTTCCATAATGATAAGGCTACCATCCATTGGAGTAACAGAAATCACAACGACAAACTACTTTCTATAATGACTAGGCTACCATCCATTAGAGTAACAAAAATCGGGGCAACAAACTACCTTCCATAATGACAAGGCTACCATCCATTGGAATAACTAAAATGTTAACAAGAGACTACCTTCCATAATGACAAGGCTACCATCCATTGGAGTAACAAAAATCTCGACAACAGACTACCTTCCATAATGAGAAGGATGCCATCCATTGGAGTAACAAAGATGTCGAAAACATAGTACCTTCCAAAATGACAAGGCTACAATCCATTGGAGTAACAAAAAACACAACAATAGACTACCTTCCATAATGACAAGGCTACCATCCATTGGCATAACAAAAATCTCGACAACAGACTACATTCCATAATGACAAGGCTACCATCCATTAGAGTAACAAAGATATTGACGACATACTACCTTCCATAATGACATATCTACCATCCATTGGAGTAACAAAAATATGAACAACAGACTACCTTCCATAATGACAAGACTACCATCCATTAGACTAACAAAAATCTAGACAACAGACTACCTTCCATAATGACAAGGATACCATCCATTGGAGTAACAAAAATATCAACAAGAGACTACCTTCCATAATGACAAGGCTGCCATCCATTGGAGTAACAAACATCTCGAGAAAAGACTACCTTCCATATTGACAAGTCTATCATCCATTGGAGTAACAAAAATCACAACGACATACTACCTTCCATAATGACAAGACTACCATCCATTAGAGTAACAAAAATTTGGACAACAGACTACCTTCCATAATGACAAGGATACATTCCATTGGAGTAACAGAAATATCAATAAGAGACTACCTTCCATAATGACTTGGCTACCATCCATTGGAGTAACAAAAATCTCGACAAAAGACTACCTTTGATAATGACAAGGCTACAATCCATTAGACTAACAAAGATATCGACAACATACTACCTTCCATAATGACAATGCTACCATCCATTGGAGTAACAAAAATCTCGACAACAGACTACCTTCCATAATGAGAAGGCTACCATCCATTGGAGTAACAAAGATATCGACAACATAGTACCTTCCAAAATAAAAAGGCTACAATCCATTGGAGTAACAAAAAACACGACAATAGACTACCTTCCATAATGACAAGGCTACCATCCATTAGAATAACAAAAATCTCGACAACAGACTACCTTCCATAATGACAAGGATACCATCCATTGGAGTAACAAAGTTATTGACAACATACTACTTTCCATAATGAGATGTCTACCATCCATTGGAGTAACAAAAATATGAACAATAGACTACCTTCCATAATGACAAGACTACCATCGATTAGAGTAACAAAAATCGGGACAACAGACTACCTTCCATAATGACAAGGATACCATCCATTGGAGTAACAAAAATATCAACAAGAGACTACCTTCCATAATGACAAGGCTACCATCCATTGGAGTAACAAAAATCTCGACAAAAGACTACCTTCCATATTGACAAGTCTATCATCCATTGGAGTAACAAAAATCACAACGACATACTACCTTCCATAATGACAAGACTACCATCCATTAGAGTAACAAAAATTTGGACAACAGACTACCTTCCATAATGACAAGGATACATTCCATTGGATTAACAGAAATATCAACAAGAGACTACCTTCAATAATGACTAGGCTACCATCCATTGGAGTAACAAATATCTCGACAATAGACTACCTTCCATAATGATAAGGCTACCATCCATTGGAGTAACAGAAATCACAACGACAAACTACTTTCTATAATGACTAGGCTACCATCCATTAGAGTAACAAAAATCGGGGCAACAAACTACCTTCCATAATGACAAGGCTACCATCCATTGGAATAACTAAAATGTTAACAAGAGACTACCTTCCATAATGACAAGGCTACCATCCATTGGAGTAACAAAAATCTCGACAACAGACTACCTTCCATAATGAGAAGGATGCCATCCATTGGAGTAACAAAGATGTCGAAAACATAGTACCTTCCAAAATGACAAGGCTACAATCCATTGGAGTAACAAAAAACACAACAATAGACTACCTTCCATAATGACAAGGCTACCATCCATTGGCATAACAAAAATCTCGACAACAGACTACATTCCATAATGACAAGGCTACCATCCATTAGAGTAACAAAGATATTGACGACATACTACCTTCCATAATGACATATCTACCATCCATTGGAGTAACAAAAATATGAACAACAGACTACCTTCCATAATGACAAGACTACCATCCATTAGACTAACAAAAATCTAGACAACAGACTACCTTCCATAATGACAAGGATACCATCCATTGGAGTAACAAAAATATCAACAAGAGACTACCTTCCATAATGACAAGGCTGCCATCCATTGGAGTAACAAACATCTCGAGAAAAGACTACCTTCCATATTGACAAGTCTATCATCCATTGGAGTAACAAAAATCACAACGACATACTACCTTCCATAATGACAAGACTACCATCCATTAGAGTAACAAAAATTTGGACAACAGACTACCTTCCATAATGACAAGGATACATTCCATTGGAGTAACAGAAATATCAATAAGAGACTACCTTCCATAATGACTTGGCTACCATCCATTGGAGTAACAAAAATCTCGACAAAAGACTACCTTTGATAATGACAAGGCTACAATCCATTAGAGTAACAAAGATATCGACAACATACTACCTTCCATAATGACAATGCTACCATCCATTGGAGTAACAAAAATCTCAACAACAGACTACCTTCCATAATGAGAAGGCTACCATCCATTGGAGTAACAAAGATATCGACAACATAGTACCTTCCAAAATAAAAAGGCTACAATCCATTGGAGTAACAAAAAACACGACAATAGACTACCTTCCATAATGACAAGGCTACCATCCATTAGAATAACAAAAATCTCGACAACAGACTACCTTCCATAATGACAAGGATACCATCCATTGGAGTAACAAAGTTATTGACAACATACTACTTTCCATAATGAGATGTCTACCATCCATTGGAGTAACAAAAATATGAACAATAGACTACCTTCCATAATGACAAGACTACCATCGATTAGAGTAACAAAAATCGGGACAACAGACTACCTTCCATAATGACAAGGATACCATCCATTGGAGTAACAAAAATATCAACAAGAGACTACCTTCCATAATGACAAGGCTACCATCCATTGGAGTAACAAAAATCTCGACAAAAGACTACCTTCCATATTGACAAGTCTATCATCCATTGGAGTAACAAAAATCACAACGACATACTACCTTCCATAATGACAAGACTACCATCCATTAGAGTAACAAAAATTTGGACAACAGACTACCTTCCATAATGACAAGGATACATTCCATTGGATTAACAGAAATATCAACAAGAGACTACCTTCAATAATGACTAGGCTACCATCCATTGGAGTAACAAAAATCTCGACAAAAGACTACCTTTGATAATGACAAGGCTACAATCCATTAGAGTAGCAAAGATATCGACAACATACTACCTTCCATAATGACAATGCTACCATCCATTGGAGTAACAAAAATCTCGACAACAGACTACCTTCCATAATGAGAAGGCTACCATCCATTGGAGTAACAAAGATATCGACAACATAGTACCTTCCAAAATGACAAGGCTACAATCCATTGGAGTAACAAAAAACACGACAATAGACTTCCTTCCATAATGACAAGGCTACCATCCTTTAGAATAACAAAAATCTCGACAACAGACTACCTTCCATAATGACAAGGCTACCATCCATTGGAGTAACAAAGTTATTGAAAACATACTACTTTCCATAATGAGATGTCTACCATCCATTGGAGTAACAAAAATATGAACAATAGACTACCTTCCATAATGACAAGACTACCATCCATTAGAGTAACAAAAATCGGGACAACAGACTACCTTCCATAATGACAAGGATACCATCCATTGGAGTAACAAAAATATCAACAAGAGACATCCTTCCATAATGACAAGGCTACCATCCATTGGAGTAACAAAAATCTCGACAAAAGACTACCTTCCATATTGACAAGTCTATCATCCATTGGAGTAACAAAAATCATAACGACATACTACCTTCCATAATGACAAGACTACCATCCATTAGAGTAACAAAAATTTGGACAACAGACTACCTTCCATAATGACAAGGATACATTCCATTGGAGTAACAGAAATATCAACAAGAGACTACCTTCCATAATGACTAGGCTACCATCCATTGGAGTAACAAAAATCTCGACAAAAGACTACCTTTGATAATGACAAGGCTACCATCCATTGGAGTAACAAAGATATCGACAACATACTACCTTCCATAATGACAATGCTACCATCCATTGGAGTAACAAAAATCTCGACAACAGACTACCTTCCATAATGAGAAGGCTACCATCCATTGGAGTAACAAAGATATCGACAACATAGTACCTTCCAAAATGACAAGGCTACAATCCATTGGAGTAACAAAAAACACGACAATAGACTACCTTCCATAATGACAAGGCTACCATCAATTAGAATAACAAAAATCTCGACAACAGACTACCTTCCATAATGACAAGGCTACCATCCATTTCAGTAACAAAGTTATTGACAACATACTACTTTCCATAATGAGATGTCTACCATCCATTGGAGTAACAAAAATATGAACAATAGACTACCTTCCATAATGACAAGACTACCATCCATTAGAGTAACAAAAATCGGGACAACAAACTACCTTCCATAATGACAAGGATACCATCCATTTGAGTAACAAAAATATCAACAATAGACTACCTTCCATAATGACAAGGCTACCATCCATTGGAGTAACAAAATTCTCGACAAAAGACTACCTTCCATATTGACAAGTCTATCATCCATTGGAGTAACAAAAATCACAACGACATACTACCTTCCATAATGACAAGACTACCATCCATTAGAGTAACAAAAATTTGGACAACAGACTACCTTCCATAATGACAAGGATACATTCCATTGGAGTAACAGAAATATCAACAAGAGACTACCTTCCATAATGACTAGGCTACCATCCATTGGAGTAACAAAAATCTCGACAAAAGACTACCTTTGATAATGACAAGGCTACAATCCATTAGAGTAGCAAAGATATCGACAACATACTACCTTCCATAATGACAATGCTACCATCCATTGGAGTAACAAAAATCTCGACAACAGACTACCTTCCATAATGAGAAGGCTACCATCCATTGGAGTAACAAAGATATCGAAAACATAGTACCTTCCAAAATGACAAGGCTACAATCCATTGGAGTAACAAAAAACACGACAATAGACTACCTTCCATAATGACAAGGCTACCATCCTTTAGAATAACAAAAATCTCGACAACAGACTACCTTCCATAATGACAAGGCTACCATCCATTGGAGTAACAAAGTTATTGAAAACATACTACTTTCCATAATGAGATGTCTACCATCCATTGGAGTAACAAAAATATGAACAATAGACTACCTTCCATAATGACAAGACTACCATCCATTAGAGTAACAAAAATCGGGACAACAGACTACCTTCCATAATGACAAGGATACCATCCATTGGAGTAACAAAAATATCAACAAGAGACATCCTTCCATAATGACAAGGCTACCATCCATTGGAGTAACAAAAATCTCGACAAAAGACTACCTTCCATATTGACAAGTCTATCATCCATTGGAGTAACAAAAATCATAACGACATACTACCTTCCATAATGACAAGACTACCATCCATTAGAGTAACAAAAATTTGGACAACAGACTACCTTCCATAATGACAAGGATACATTCCATTGGAGTAACAGAAATATCAACAAGAGACTACCTTCCATAATGACTAGGCTACCATCCATTGGAGTAACAAAAATCTCGACAAAAGACTACCTTTGATAATGACAAGGCTACCATCCATTGGAGTAACAAAGATATCGACAACATACTACCTTCCATAATGACAATGCTACCATCCATTGGAGTAACAAAAATCTCGACAACAGACTACCTTCCATAATGAGAAGGCTACCATCCATTGGAGTAACAAAGATATCGACAACATAGTACCTTCCAAAATGACAAGGCTACAATCCATTGGAGTAACAAAAAACACGACAATAGACTACCTTCCATAATGACAAGGCTACCATCCTTTAGAATAACAAAAATCTCGACAACAGACTACCTTCCATAATGACAAGGCTACCATCCATTGGAGTAACAAAGTTATTGAAAACATACTACTTTCCATAATGAGATGTCTACCATCCATTGGAGTAACAAAAATATGAACAATAGACTACCTTCCATAATGACAAGACTACCATCCATTAGAGTAACAAAAATCGGGACAACAGACTACCTTCCATAATGACAAGGATACCATCCATTGGAGTAACAAAAATATCAACAAGAGACATCCTTCCATAATGACAAGGCTACCATCCATTGGAGTAACAAAAATCTCGACAAAAGACTACCTTCCATATTGACAAGTCTATCATCCATTGGAGTAACAAAAATCATAACGACATACTACCTTCCATAATGACAAGACTACCATCCATTAGAGTAACAAAAATTTGGACAACAGACTACCTTCCATAATGACAAGGATACATTCCATTGGAGTAACAGAAATATCAACAAGAGACTACCTTCCATAATGACTAGGCTACCATCCATTGGAGTAACAAAAATCTCGACAAAAGACTACCTTTGATAATGACAAGGCTACCATCCATTGGAGTAACAAAGATATCGACAACATACTACCTTCCATAATGACAATGCTACCATCCATTGGAGTAACAAAAATCTCGACAACAGACTACCTTCCATAATGAGAAGGCTACCATCCATTGGAGTAACAAAGATATCGACAACATAGTACCTTCCAAAATGACAAGGCTACAATCCATTGGAGTAACAAAAAACACGACAATAGACTACCTTCCATAATGACAAGGCTACCATCCATTAGAATAACAAAAATCTCGACAACAGACTACCTTCCATAATGACAAGGCTACCATCCATTTCAGTAACAAAGTTATTGACAACATACTACTTTCCATAATGAGATGTCTACCATCCATTGGAGTAACAAAAATATGAACAATAGACTACCTTCCATAATGACAAGACTACCATCCATTAGAGTAACAAAAATCGGGACAACAAACTACCTTCCATAATGACAAGGATACCATCCATTGGAGTAACAAAAATATCAACAATAGACTACCTTCCATAATGACAAGGCTACCATCCATTGGAGTAACAAAATTCTCGACAAAAGACTACCTTCCATATTGACAAGTCTATCATCCATTGGAGTAACAAAAATCACAACGACATACTACCTTCCATAATGACAAGACTACCATCCATTAGAGTAACAAAAATTTGGACAACAGACTACCTTCCATAATGACAAGGATACATTCCATTGGAGTAACAGAAATATCAACAAGAGACTACCTTCCATAATGACTAGGCTACCATCCATTGGAGTAACAAAAATCTCGACAAAAGACTACCTTTGATAATGACAAGGCTACAATCCATTAGAGTAGCAAAGATATCGACAACATACTACCTTCCATAATGACAATGCTACCATCCATTGGAGTAACAAAAATCTCGACAACAGACTACCTTCCATAATGAGAAGGCTACCATCCATTGGAGTAACAAAGATATCGAAAACATAGTACCTTCCAAAACGACAAGGCTACAATCCATTGGAGTAACAAAAAACACGACAATAGACTACCTTCCATAATTACAAGGCTACCATCCTTTAGAATAACAAAAATCTCGACAACAGACTACCTTCCATAATGACAAGGCTACCATCCATTGGAGTAACAAAGTTATTGAAAACATACTACTTTCCATAATGAGATGTCTACCATCCATTGGAGTAACAAAAATATGAACAATAGACTACCTTCCATAATGACAAGACTACCATCCATTAGAGTAACAAAAATCGGGACAACAGACTACCTTCCATAATGACAAGGATACCATCCATTGGAGTAACAAAAATATCAACAAGAGACATCCTTCCATAATGACAAGGCTACCATCCATTGGAGTAACAAAAATCTCGACAAAAGACTACCTTCCATATTGACAAGTCTATCATCCATTGGAGTAACAAAAATCATAACTACATACTACCTTCAATAATGACAAGACTACCATCCATTAGAGTAACAAAAATTTGGACAACAGACTACCTTCCATAATGACAAGGATACATTCCATTGGAGTAACAGAAATATCAACAAGAGACTACCTTCCATAATGACTAGGCTACCATCCATTGGAGTAACAAAAATCTCGACAAAAGACTACCTTTGATAATGACAAGGCTACCATCCATTGGAGTAACAAAGATATCGACAACATACTACCTTCCATAATGACAATGCTACCATCCATTGGAGTAACAAAAATCTCGACAACAGACTACCTTCCATAATGAGAAGGCTACCATCCATTGGAGTAACAAAGATATCGACAACATAGTACCTTCCAAAATGACAAGGCTACAATCCATTGGAGTAACAAAAAACACGACAATAGACTACCTTCCATAATGACAAGGCTACCATCCATTAGAATAACAAAAATCTCGACAACAGACTACCTTCCATAATGACAAGGCTACCATCCATTTCAGTAACAAAGTTATTGACAACATACTACTTTCCATAATGAGATGTCTACCATCCATTGGAGTAACAAAAATATGAACAATAGACTACCTTCCATAATGACAAGACTACCATCCATTAGAGTAACAAAAATCGGGACAACAAACTACCTTCCATAATGACAAGGATACCATCCATTGGAGTAACAAAAATATCAACAATAGACTACCTTCCATAATGACAAGGCTACCATCCATTGGAGTAACAAAAATCTCGACAAAAGACTACCTTCCATATTGACAAGTCTAGCATCCATTGGAGTAACAAAAATCACAACGACATACTACCTTCCATAATGACAAGACTACCATCCATTAGAGTAACAAAAATTTGGACAACAGACTACCTTCCATAATGACAAGGATACATTCCATTGGAGTAACAGAAATATCAACAAGAGACTACCTTCCATAATGACTAGGCTACCATCCATTGGAGTAACAAAAATCTCGACAAAAGACTACCTTTGATAATGACAAGGCTACCATCCATTGGAGTAACAAAGATATCGACAACATACTACCTTCCATAATGACAATGCTACCATCCATTGGAGTAACAAAAATCTCGACAACAGACTACCTTCCATAATGAGAAGGCTACCATCCATTGGAGTAACAAAGATATCGACAACATAGTACCTTCCAAAATGACAAGGCTACAATCCATTGGAGTAACAAAAAACACGACAATAGACTACCTTCCATAATGACAAGGCTACCATGCATTAGAATAACAAAAATCTCGACAATAGACTACCTTCCATAATGACAAGGCTACCATCCATTTCAGTAACAAAGTTATTGACAACATACTACTTTCCATAATGAGATATCTACCATCCATTGGAGTAACAAAAATATGAACAATAGACTACCTTCCATAATGACAAGACTACCATCCATTAGAGTAACAAAAATCGGGACAACAAACTACCTTCCATAATGACAAGGATACCATCCATTGGAGTAACAAAAATATCAACAATAGACTACCTTCCATAATGACAAGGCTACCATCCATTGGAGTAACAAAAATCTCGACAAAAGACTACCTTCCATATTGACAAGTCTATCATCCATTGGAGTAACAAAAATCACAACGACATACTACCTTCCATAATGACAAGACTACCATCCATTAGAGTAACAAAAATTTGAGAACAGACTACCTTCCATAATGACAAGGATACATTCCATTGGAGTAACAAAAATATCAACAAGAGACTACCTTCCATAATGACAAGGCTACCGTCCATTAGAGTAACAAAAATCTCGACAAAAGACTACCTTCGATAATGACAAGGCTACCATCCATTGGAGTAACAAAGATATCGACAACATACTACCTTCCATAATGACAATGCTACCATCCATTGGAGTAACAAAAATATCGACAACAGACTAACTTCCATATAGATAACCTTACCATCCATTGGAATAACAAAAATCTCGACAACAGACTACCTTCCATAATGACAAGGCTACCATCCAACGGAATAACAAATATCTGAACAAAACACTACCTTCCATAATGATAAGGCTACCATCCATTGGAGTAACATAAATCTCGACAACAGACTACCTTACATAATGAAAAGCCTACCATCCATTGGACTAACAAAAATATCGACAATAGACTACCTTCCATAATGACAAGGCTACCATCCATTAGAGTAACAAAGATATCGACAACAAACTACCTTCCATAATGACAAGGTTACCATCCATTCGAGTAACAAAAATCTCGACAACAGACTACCTTCAATAATAGCATGGCTACCATCCATAGGAGTAACAAAGATATCGACAACAGACTAACTTCCATAATGACATGGCTACCATCCATTGGAATAACAAAAATCTCGACAACATACTACCTCCCATAATGACAAGGCTACCATCCTATGGAATAACAAAAATCTGAACAAAAGACTATCTTACATAATGACAAGGCTACCATCCATTGGAGTAACACAAATCTCGAAAACAGACAACCTTCCATAATGACAAGGATACCATCCATTGGAGTAACAAAAATATCAACCACAAACTACCTTCCATAATGATAAGGCTACCATCCATTGGAGTATACAAAATTTGGACATCAGACTACCTTCTATAATGACAAAGCTAACATCCATTGGAGTAACAAAAATCTCGACAATAGACTACCTTCCATAATGATAAGGCTACCATCCATTGAAGTAACAAAAATCACAACGACAGACTACTTTCCATAATGACAAGGCTACCATCCATTAGAATAACAAAAATCGGGGCAACAAACTACCTTCCATAATGACAAGGCTACCATCCATTGGAATAACTAAAATCTTAACAAGAGACTACCTTCCATAATGACAAGGCTACCATCCATTGGAGTAACAAAAATCTCGACAATAGACTACCTTCCATAATGAGAAGGCTACCATCCATTGGAGTAACACAGATATCGACAACATAGTACCTTCCAAAATGACAAGGCTACAATCCATTATAGTAACAAAAAACACGACCATAGACTACCTTCCATAATGACAAGGCTACCATCCATTAGAATAACAAAAATCTCGACAACAGACTACCTTCCATAATGACAAGGCTACCATCCATTAGAGTAACAAAGATATTGACAACATACTACCTTCCATAATGACATGTCTACCATCCATTGGAGGAACAAAAATATGAACAACAAACTACTTTCCATAATGACAAGACTACCATCCATTAGAGTAACAAAAATCGGGACAAAAGTCTACCTTCCATAATGACAAGGATACCATCCATTGGAGTAACAAAAATATCAACAAGAGACTACCTTCCATAATGACAAGGCTGCCATCCATTGGAGTAACAAAAATCTTGACAAAAGACTACCTTCCATATTGACAAGTCTATCATCCATTGGAGTAACAAAAATCACAACGACCTACTACCTTCCATAATGACAAGTCTATCATCCATTGGAGTAACAAAAATCACAACGACCTACTACCTTCCATAATGACAAGACTACCTTCCATAATGAGAAGGCTGCCATCCATTGGAGTAACAAAGATATCGACAACATAGTACCTTCCAAAATGACAAGGCTACAATCCATTGGAGTAACAAAAAACACGACAACAGACTACCTTCCATAATGACAAGGCTACCATCTATTGGCATAACAAAAATCTCGACAACAGACTACATTCCATAATGACAAGGCTACCATCCATTAGAGTAACAAAGATATTGGCAACATACTACCTTCCATAATGACATGTCTACCATCCATTGGAGTAAAAAAAATATGAACAATAGACTACCTTCCATAATGACAAGACTATCATCCATTAGACTAACAAAAATCTAGACAACAGACTACCTTCCATAATGACAAGGATACCATCCATTGGAGTAACAAAAATATCAACAAGAGACTACCTTCCATAATGACAAGGCTGCCATCCATTGGAGTAACAAAAATCTCGACAACATACTACCTTCCATAATGACAAGGATACCATCCATTGGAGTAACAAAAATATCAACAAGAGACTACCTTCCATAATGACAAGGCTACCATCCATTGGAGTTAGAAAGATATTGACAACATACTACCTTCCATAATGACATGTCTACCATCCATTGGAGTAACAAAAATATGAACAAAAGACTACCTTCCATAATGACAAGACTACCATCCATTAGAGTAACAAAAATCGGGACAACAGACTACCTTCCATAATGACAAGGATACCATCCATTGCAATAACAAAAATATCAACAAGAGACTAACTTCCATAATGACAAGGCTACCATCCATTGGAGTAATAAAAATATCGACAAAAGACAACCTTCCATATTGACAAGTCTATCATCCATTGGAGTAACAAAAATCACAACGACATACTACCTTCCATAATGACAAGACTACCATCCATTAGAGTAAAAAAATTTGGACAATAGACTACCTTCCATAATGACAAGGATACATTCCATTGGAGTAACAAAAATATCAACAAGAGACTACCTTCCATAATGACAAGGCTACCATCCATTGGAGTAACAAAAATCTCGACAAAAGACTACCTTCGATAATGACAAGGCTACCATCCAATGGAATAAAAAATATCTGAACAAAACACTACCTTCAATAATGATAAGGCTACCATCCATTGGAGTAACACAAATCTCGACAACAGACTACCTTACATAATGAAAAGCCTACCATCCATTGGACTAACAAAAATATCGATAATAGACTACCTTCCATAATGACAAGGCTACCATCCATTAGAGTAACAAAGATATTGACAACAGACTACCTTCCATAATGACAAGGCTACCATCCATTAGAGTAAAAAAAATCTCGACAACAGAGTACCTTTAATAATAGCATGGCTACCATCCATAGGAGTAACAAAAATATCGACAATAGACTACCTTCCATAATGACAAGGCTACCATCCATTAGAGTAACAAAGATATCGACAACATACTACCTTCCATAATGACATGGCTACCATCCATTGGAATAACAAAAATCTCGACAACATACTACCTTCCATAATGACAAGGCTACCATCCTA
Source organism: Vicia faba (assembly GCA_948472305.1). Classification (NCBI taxonomy): domain Eukaryota; kingdom Viridiplantae; phylum Streptophyta; class Magnoliopsida; order Fabales; family Fabaceae; genus Vicia; species Vicia faba. The sequence goes on along the minus strand of OX451739.1, from coordinate 581,154,209 downwards.
TGGAATACCAAAAATCTGAACAAAAGACTACCTTACATAATGACAAGGCTACCATCCATTGGAGTAACACAAATCTTGAAAACAGACTACCTTCCATAATGACAAGTCTACCATCCATTGGAGTAACAAAAATATCGAAAACAGACTACCTTCCATAATGACAAGGATACCATCCATTGGAGTAACAAAAATATCAACTACAGACTACCTTCCATAATGATAAGGCTACCATCCAGTGGAGTATAAAAAATTTGGACACCAGACTACCTTCCATAATGACAAAGCTAACATCCATTGGAGTAACAAAAATCTATACAATAGACTACCTTCCATAATAATAAGGCTACCATCCATTGGAGTAACAGAAATCACAACGACAAACTACTTTCCATAATGACAAGGCTACCATCCATTAGAGTAACAAAAATCGGGGCAACAAACTACCTTCCATAATGACAAGGTTACCATCCATTGGAATAACTAAAATGTTAACAAGAGACTACCTTCCATAATGATAAGGCTACCATCCATTGGAGTAACAGAAATCACAACGACAAACTACTTTCCATAATGACAAGGCTACCATCCATTAGAATAACAAAAATCGGGGCAACAAACTACCTTCCATAATGACAAGGTTACCATCCATTGGAATAACTAAAATGTTAACAAGAGACTACCTTCCATAATGACAAGGCTACCATCCATTGGAGTAACAAAAATCTCGACAACAGACTACCTTCCATAATGAGAAGGCTACCATCCATTGGAGTAACAAAGATATCAACAACATAGTACCTTCCAAAATGACAAGGCTACAATCCATTGGAGTAACAAAAAACACGACAATAGACTACCTTCCATAATGACAAGGCTACCATCCATTAGAATAACAAAAATCTCGACAACATACTACCTTCCATAATGACAAGGCTACCATCCATTGGAGTAACAAAAATCTCGACAACAGACTGAAGGGGTGAAAAACACAAGAAGGGGGGGTTGAATTGTAAAACTGAAATCTTAAAGCAATTGACAAGATATTTTTATCCTGGTTCGTTTGATCTCAAACTACTCCAGTCCACCCGTCAAGGTGATTTCGCCTCTCTCCAACGAGGTCTTAATTCACTATATTCAACTGAATATTACAGACTGCTTTAACAACTGCTAAAGCCTTCTTGATTCAAACCACAATCCGGTTTGTCAAGGCAACACTTTTTTACAAAGGTATAAAACAATGTGTGTGAATGTTTTCTACAAAACTTTATCACAACTGTGATGTATACACAAATTAAGCTTAGAAACTAGATTGCTAAACAGAAATAGAATATCAGAGTATGGTTTAGCAAAACTGGTAGAATGAAGATTATTGTTCAGCTTTGTGCGTGTAGAGATTTTGAGAGCATTAGCCATTATAATCTTCGAAGCCTTGTTTATATAGCACTTGAGAAGATGAACGTTGAATGCAATATTCTTGATTCAATGCTAATAACAAGCTTTCCTTTTTGAGTAGATCTTGTCTGGAATGAAGCCGTTGGAATTAATTAGCGTTCAATGCACAGTGCCGTTGCTTCTTCAATGCACGTTCTGGCTTGGCTCATTCTGATTCTGCTTCGCTGCTGATGAACTATTGTGTTTCTGTATCAGAGTGTTTACGCGCAGTTCTGTTCATCAAGCTTCAGCATGTACGTGAGTTGATCATCTGATCTTGACGTTCTGATGTAGCAACTTCTGATGCTGGTGTATCAAATCAAATTCTGATGCTGAATGAACGTGATCTTGCTTATGTCCATCAGAGTATCTGCAAGTCAGAACATAATAATTTTAGGCAGCATATAGTTCATTCATGAAACTTATAAATACTATATCTTTTCACTTTGTTATCATCAAAACTCAAATATAGGGTAGTAGATTCAAACATTGTTCTAACAATCTCCCCCTTTTTGATGATGACAAAAACTAGATATTTTAAATGAAAAATAACGTGAAAAGGTATCTGGGAAATGTTTCAGAGTTAAGAAGTAAGGAGAAATCAGAGTTAAGAGATACTCCCCCTGAGTTTATTACTTCCCTTCGATATATGTGTTCTTCAGGATCAGATCTTTTTCTTTCTTTGAACATCAGATTATAAGAGTCTTTGACTTATCAGAGAGCAGAGCTTCAGAGCTATTCTTGTCAGAGCTTTGCTTTGGATCAGAGTGTTAGGTAGATCAGAACTTCATATTGATCAGAGCAATGTTGATCAGAGCTTCTACATTTTGATCAGAGCTTCTAGTCTTCAGAGTGTCCAGGAGCTTCCTTGTGCCTGTAGACTTAAAACAAAACAGAAAAAACATTTCAAGTAATAGAGTTAGAATGTTTGAGAATTTCTGTCTAGTTAGCCGTTATTGATTTAAATATCATTCTTGTTCTCCCCCTTTTTGTCAGCAATCAAAAAGTGTTGGTGATGTGCTAAAACAATTTGATCAGAAAAATTAATCATATTAAGATAGTTCAGAATCAGAGCAAGAGAATATTACAAAAACTTAATCAAAACAGTACATCAGAAAATGAAGAAAACATAAAAAAGTTATGCATGAAAAAGATTTAAGGTTGAGGGGGCATGCGTGAGAACAGGCTCTCCAGCATTGCTTGAATCTTTTCAGAAGTTTCATTCTGCTTCTGAACCATGTTGACCACAGTGTCAATTTTGCTGTCCTGCACATCCATTCGTGCTTTCATCTTCTGATCATTCTCTTCCATCCGCTGTTGTAGACGCAAGTCATTCAGCCTTAATTCTTCCAGAGTCTGCCTGTCCAAGGCAGCTTGAGAAGCATCAGAAGGAGGAAGCTTCTCAGAACTTTCAGCGACATCTTCTGCTGGATTTTCTTCAGCCTGAATGGTCTTGTCTTCTTCTGATGGTTGCACCTTTGCAGCTTGCTCTTTCTCAGACCAAGATTCACTGTCCAGAGGGAGCACAACTTCTTGAGGCAGCTGACTTTCAACTTCCTTCAGCAACTTGCTGAAGTTCTGTTGAGCCTGCTCATAGTTGACATCCTGCAACTTGAGGGCTTCAGCACGTACCCATAGTCTAAACTGTGACCAGAGCTGATCAGAAGCAGCTGGGTCAATCATCCCAGGACAGACTTGCTTCAAAGAAGCAATCCATTGCAGCACACCTGTTTCAAAATTCAAAATACCAGAGCCAACATCTGGTTGCTTTGGTTTGGGGATGGCAATTTTGTGTCTTAGATCAGCAAGACGTTCAAGACTTGTGAAGTCAATGAAAGTCCTGTTGGGGTTTTCAGCGGTTTTCTGAGAGGTTGTTTGTTTTGGAGGAGGGGTATCAGAATCAGATATTTCGATTGGAGTGGTTGGAGTTTTTGGAGGTGTCGATTCTAATGAGGATGGCAACTGGGGCCTGAAAACAGTGGTTCCACATGGCAACTGGATTGCCAACGGTGATGGTTGAGGTGAGTGAGGGTCAGAATGATGAGGAGAAGGGGTTTCATAGTGGTGAAACTCTGTTTGTGGTGAAGGTGGATTATTTTCTGGTTGGGGAGATGGAGGTGGAATCTCTGATTGCTCAGGGATCAGAGGTTCTTCTGAGAGTGGTTGTTGTTGTTGTTGTTCTGGTTCTGGTTGTTGTTGTATTTCTGGTTCAGGTTGTGGTTGAGGTTGTGGAGGAGGAACTTTTTATGGTTCAGAGTGTGGTTGAGCAGAAACATGTTCACGCTCAATATCAGCTAGCACTCGGTCAAGTGCTGGTGTTGTTGAAACTGTTGGTTGTTTGGGGATTTTGGTTTTGGGTCTTCTGAGTAGTAAGGCCTCAGAAGGGTCTTCTGGTATGGTTTCATCAATGGTAGGGATTGGAATGGATATTCTGTGAGAGGTTTGAGAAGGGGCAGCAGATGTTGGAATAGTAGATGAAATTAAAATAGGGGCAGCAGATGAAATACCTCTTTTCTTTGGAGTTTGATGAGATGATCCTTCTGCTGGCGCTTTCCTCTTCTTTGTCTTCTTCTGAGTCACTTCTGGTTGGGTTTGACTCAGATCTTTGATCTTCAGCTTTGAACCTGTATCTTCTGCCTTGTACGCATCTGGGTACCTGAGAAACATCTCTGGTTTGGATTCCATTTCAAAAAATATTGGAAAATCACTCAGAGGCACTCTTCTGCTGGAGATATCAGCAGTTGAAGTAGCTCTGGGTTCCTTCTGAATATTTTATATCAACTTCATCTTTTTCAGATTCTTAGCGTTCAGCGGTTTCCCAATAGTTGGTTCAATAGTGCTCAGCTCCTGAGCTTCAATCAGATGTTCAATCAGTCTATTCTCTGTCAGAATATCTGATATAAGCCTTCCAAACGGTATCCAGTCCCTTTTGGTCCTTTCTTCTTCTCTTGTTTCTTTGACACTGGTCTTGAGATGGTTGAACAGGAAGTGTGCCAGATTGATCTTTACCCTCTGATTAATAAAGTAGATCAGAAACTGCTGATCCACGTTTATATAATCAGGAGAACTTGTTGGTTTCCTGTGGTTGAAGCAGCCAAGAACAATCTTAGCCCATACTCTGCAGTGATCCTTCAGATCCTTAATTTTGCTGCTGGGCATTCTAAGAGTAAAAATCCTGTTGGCTACCACACCTATATCAGGGCATCTTTCAGCCATGTCCACACAACGGACTCCACCACCACTTTGACCGATTAGCCTTGCAATTAGATCTTCAGAAATCACAATCTTCTTTCCCATGACAGAAGAGATGACTAGATGTTTAGAAACCTTGGCGTGAATCCAAAATTCCTTGACTAGCGCTGGGAATGTTGGTCCAACCAACCTATCGAAATACCTCTCCCACTTTTGAGCCCTAATTTCTTCAGTTAGGTCAAATCCATTTTCCTTCAAACTTTCAAAGTCGATGATTAACTCAGAGAGCACTTCAAGGTTCTTTACCGGAGTGAGAAGAGTTCTGAGTGGCACCTGATATTGCTCAGAAGTTGCTTTCTTCTGATTGCCTGCAGAAATGCTGGAGGATGCCATTGTTCACACTAAAAAAGCTTTGAGAATGAATTGAGAGAAAAAGGTTTGCAAGAACTCAGAAATATGCAGAAAATGCTTTGAGTGTTAATGAGAAAGCGTAAAGAATAAATGAGAGATTAATGTGCTTAAATAGGGTTTTCAAAATTATTTTGAAAAATTAAACGTTTTTAAGAGAGAGAAAAAAATCATGATTGCCATTTAAAAGAATGATTACTTTTCATTAAATGCTTGCTGATTTTGGGGGATTTGAGAAAGATACTTAAGAACGGTTACCAGACATGTGTCTCAATGCACCCAATCAGCGCTTTGCCTTCTCAGAAGCGTGCACGCGTTCTGCTTCAGAGATTTGCTGATGATTGGATGAAACTTGTTTGATGTAGTGATCAGCACGTCTGTCTTTGAGATTAGACTCTCAGATCTTTAGACTTGCATCTGATACAATCTGCATGTTCTATCTTTCTGAAAGGAGATTGATCAGAAGTTCACAGTAAAATAATTACATTCTGAAGATAAATATATGGAATTAAAACATTTTCATTCTGGGCATACTTTCATGCTGAGATGTTTCAGAATGAAATTGAACCTATCTTCTGAAAGGGGTTTAGTAAAGATATCAGCCCATTGATGGTCTGTATCTATAAATTTTAAGTTTAAAATACCTTTCTGAATATAGTCCCTAATGAAATGATGTTTTATTTCTATATGCTTAGCTCTAGAATGTAAAATAGGATTCTTACTTAAGCAAATAGCAGAAGTATTATCACAAAGTATAGGAATGTTACTCTCAAAAATCTGGAAGTCTTCAAGCTGACTTTTCATCCAGAGCATTTGTGTGCTACATCCTGCTGCTGCTATGTACTCAGCTTCTGCTGTTGACAGAGCAATTGTTGATTGCCTTTTGCTGGACCACGAGATCAGATTTTCTCCCAGAAACGGGCAGCTTCCAGAAGTACTTTTATGTTCCACTCTGTCTCCAGCAAAATCATCATCACAGTAGCCTACTAAGCTGTAATCACTAGATTTTCTATAAAACAAACCCAGATTAGTAGTACCTTTCAGATACTTGAAAATTCGCTTAACAGCTGTTAAGTGAGATTCTCTAGGATCTGATTGGAATCTAGCACAGATTCAAACGCTGAATAATATGTCAGGTCTTGAAGCAGTCAGATAGAGGAGAGAACCAATCATACCTCTGTAGACTTTCTGTTCTACACTTTTGCTTACCTCTTCTCTTTCCAGAATGCAAGTAGGATGCATTGGAATCTTTGATGGCTTACATTCTGAGAGGTCAAATTTCTTCAGAAGATCTCTGATGTATTTGCTCTGATGAATGTAAGTTCCTTCTGGAGTTTGATTGATCTGAATTCCTAGAAAGAATTTTAGTTCCCCCATGAGGCTCATCTCAAATTCTGCCTGCATACACTTAGCAAATTTTATTCCAAGAGAAGGATTAGTAGAACCAAAAATGATATCATCAACATAAATTTGACAGACTAAAATGTCACTCTTAACTGTTTTACAGAATAGAGTAGTGTCCACTTTCCCTCTGGTGAATTCATTTTCAAGCAGAAAGTTACTTAGCCTTTCATACCAAGCTCTGGGAGCTTGTTTCAGACCATACAGTGACTTCTTTAGTTTGAAAACATGTTCTAGATGTTTTTTATTTTCAAAACCTGGGGGTTGGTGAACATACACTTCTTCTTCTATATAACCATTTAAGAATGCACTTTTGACATCCATCTGATACAGAGTGATGCCTCTATTAACAGCAAATGAAATTAAAAGTCTGATAGATTCTAACCTGGCGACTGGGGCAAAGGTTTCTGTATAGTCTATCCCCTCTTGCTGACTATAACCTTGTGCAACCAGTCGTGCCTTGTTTCTGATGACTTCACCTTGTTCATTTAGCTTGTTTCTGAACACCCATCTTGTTCCAATGACGTTGAATCCTTTGGGTCTGGGAACGAGATCCCATACGTCGTTTCTGGTGAATTGATTCAGCTCTTCTTGCATTGCCAGAATCCAGTCATTATCCAGAAGTGCTTCATCAATAGAAGAAGGTTCAATCAGAGACACAAGTCCCATAAGAGTTTCTTCAGAGTTTCTGAAGCTTGCTCTTGTTCTGATTGGATCTTCCTTTCTTCCTAGGATAGTCTCTTCTGGGTGATCCAAACTGCTTCTGGGTAATCTCTTCTGAGGTTGATCAGCAGTTGTTGAAGGATTTCTAGCAGTGCTCCTTTCAGACGTTGAAGGAATGTCTGTGTTGAGAGCTTCTGATGACTTGTCTTCAGAACCTGCAAATTCAATTTCTATACCTGCAAAAGTTTCATTCTGCTTTGACTTTTCAGAGTCAAGCTTATCATCAAAACGAACACTGATTGATTCTTCCACAATCTGTGTTTCTGTATTGTATACTCTGTACCCTCTTGAGCGTTCAGAGTATCCTAACATAATACACTTCTGTGCCTTAGAGTCAAACTTGTTCAAATAATTCTTTGTATTTAACATAAAGCAAGTACATCCAAATGGATGAAAATACGAAATGTTGGGCTTTCTGTTCTTCCACAATTCATATGGAGTCTTTTCAAGAATAGGTCTTATTGAGATTCTATTCTGAATGTAGCACGCTGTGTTTATTGCCTCTGCCCAGAAAGTCTTAGCAACGTTTGTCTCATTGATCATGGTTCTGGCCATTTCTTGCAATGTTCTGTTCTTTCGTTCTACAACTCCATTTTGTTGGGGAGTTCTAGGACAAGAGAAATCATGCAGAATGCCTTTGTCATTAAAGAATGACTCAAAATCTTTATTTTCAAATTCTCCACCATGATCACTTCTGACTTTAACGATTCTAAGATCTTTTTCATTCTGAACTTGGTTACAGAAGGTAACAAACACAGAGTGTGACTCGTCCTTGTGTCTTAAGAACTTTACCCATGTCCATCTGCTATAGTCATCTACGATTACTAACCCATACTTCTTACCACTGACTGAAGCAGTTTTAACTGGTCCAAATAAGTCAATGTGCAGAAGTTCTAATGGTTTAGAGGTAGAAACAACATTTTTGTATTTAAAAGAAGGTTTTGCAAATTTGCCTTTCTGACATGCTTCACACAGAGCATCTGAATTGAACTTCAAATTAGGAAGTCCTCTGACCAGATTGAGTTTATTGATCTGAGATATTCTTCTCATACTAACATGCCCCAATCTTCTGTGCCAGATCCACTGCTCGTTGTTAACAGACAGAAGACATTTTACGTTCTGACTCTTTAGTTCAGAAAGTTTGATTTTATAAATGTTGTTTTTCCTCTTACCATTAAACAGGATAGTCCCATCTTTCTGACTAACAGCTTTACATGATTTTTGATTAAAGATTATATCATAACCGTTATCACTTAATTGACTTATGGATAACAGATTATGCATCAATCCATCTACTAGCAGAACATTATTAATAGAGGGAAGATTTCCATTACCTACAGTTCCAGAGCCAATTATCTTTCCCCTCTGATTGCCTCCAAAGCCAACGCGGCCTCCAGGCTTAAGTTCCAGGCTTTGGGACATATGCCTTCTTCCCGTCATGTGTCGTGAGCAGCCAGAGTCCAGGTACCATGACTGGTGTTTCTGAGTTGCTGCTAAAGATATCTGCAACATGTATTATTTTATCCTTAGGTACCCAGATCTTCTTGGGTCCTGATTTGTTAGTTTTACCAAAACTCTGGTTGAATTTTGGTTTCACAGAGTGCTTACTGCTAGTATATTTGATATCATGTGTGTGACCATACACAAAGTGTGAATTTAGAGGAGTGTGTTTAATGGTCAAGTCCATGACATTCTTTGGTGTAGGAACCTTACCTAGGTATCCTATTCCTTTCCTGCCGTTTCTGCTAACTCCATAGATCATTGAAGCCATTTTGCTTCTATCTATGCTTTTAGCTAAGAACTTCTGGAAACCATGATCATACTCCTTGATGATCTCATCAGCGTTGCTGGGAGTTTCAGAAATTGGTTCCTTCTGAGAGTTTTGTAAAGAGTTTTCTAATTTTGAAATTTTATCTCTCAGCTCAGAGTTTTCCAATTTGAGACTCTCAGACTTATTAGAGTCAGATTCAAGAATCCTTTTCAGGTCTCTGAATTTAGCTCTAATCTGCTGATAACGTTCCAGAATCTCATTAAGGCTTTCAGCAAGTTCAGCCTTTGTAAAATTAACAGCGAAGTTAGGAAATACCTCTTCTGTGTCTGATTCTGAGTCTGATTCAGAAGCTTCACTATCATCTGGAATGTTAGCCATGAGCGCTATGTTTGCCCTTTCATCATCTGATTCTGAGTCAGCTTCAGACGAGTCAGAGTCATCCCATGTGGCCATGAGACTTTTCTTCTTCTCTCTTCCAAACTTCTTTTTGGGCTTTTCCCTCTGAAGCTTTGGGCAGTCACTCTTGTAGTGTCCTTGCTCATTGCACTCGTAGCAGATGATGTCTTTGGTGTTTGGCTTCTTGCTACTGGAGGAGCCTTCAGATCTTTTGTATCCAGAGGAAGAATCTGTCCTTCTGTATCTGGAAGAAGACTCGTTCTGATCAGATCTTCTGGGATTCCTGAACTTCCTTTGTCTTTGCTTCCACAGTTGATTTACTCTTCTGGAGAGAAGGGAAAGTTCGTCTTCTTCTGATGAGGATCCATCAGATGTTTCTTCAACTTCCTGCAAAACCTTAGACTCAGATTTTCTGTTAGATTTTAATGCTAAAGGCTTACCTTGCTTCTGAGGCTCATCAGCTTCTAGCTCTATCTCATGACTTCTGAGGGAGCTTATAAGTTCCTCCAGAGTGATTTTGTTGAGATCCTTCGCTAGCTTTAGAGCAGTAACCATAGGCCTCCACTGCTTGGGTAAACTTCTGATTATTTTCTTGACATGGTCAGCAGTAGAGTATCCTTTATCCAGAACTTTGAGACCAGCTACCAGAATCTGGAATCTAGAGAACATAGTTTTAATGGATTCAGATTCTTCCATTTTGAACGCCTCATACTTCTGAATGAGCGCCAGAGCTTTTGTTTCTTTGACTTGAACGTTGCCCTCATGCGTCATTCTGAGAGAATCAAAGATGTTCTTAGTTGTGTCTCTGTTGGAGATCTTTTCATACTCAGTATAGGAGATGGCACTGAGGAGGATGGTTCTGGCCTTATGGTGATTCTTGAAGTCACGCTTTTGTTGATCAGTCATTGATTTTCTATCAATCTTCTGACCAGTTGCATTCACAGGGTGCGTGTATCCATCTGTCACCATATCCCACAGATCAGCATCATGTGCTAGAAAGAAGCTTTCAATTCTGTCTTTCCAGTAATCAAAGTTTTCTCCATCAAAGACTGGAGGTTTGCCACTGAATCTGTCTCTGTCCTCGTTATTGTCATTGCTGAAGTGAGAATTGTTTCCTGCCATTGTGTTTTTCTGACGCTGGATCTTGTACTGACACGGTTAAGTGTTTTAGCTCAGAACCAGGCGCTCTGATGCCAATTGAAGGGGTGAAAAACACAAGAAGGGGGGGTTGAATTGTAAAACTGAAATCTTAAAGCAATTGACAAGATATTTTTATCCTGGTTCGTTTGATCTCAAACTACTCCAGTCCACCCGTCAAGGTGATTTCGCCTCTCTCCAACGAGGTCTTAATTCACTATATTCAACTGAATATTACAGACTGCTTTAACAACTGCTAAAGCCTTCTTGATTCAAACCACAATCCGGTTTGTCAAGGCAACACTTTCTTACAAAGGTATAAAACAATGTGTGTGAATGTTTTCTACAAAACTTTATCACAACTGTGATGTATACACAAATTAAGCTTAGAAACTAGATTGCTAAACAGAAATAGAATATCAGAGTATGGTTTTGCAAAACTGGTAGAATGAAGATTATTGTTCAGCTTTGTGCGTGTAGAGATTTTGAGAGCATTAGCCATTATAATCTTCGAAGCCTTGTTTATATAGCACTTGAGAAGATGAACGTTGAATGCAATATTCTTGATTCAATGCTAATAACAAGCTTTCCTTTTTGAGCAGATCTTGTCTGGAATGAAGCCGTTGGAATTAATTAGCGTTCAATGCACAGTGCCGTTGCTTCTTCAATGCACGTTCTGGCTTGGCTCATTCTGATTCTGCTTCGCTGCTGATGAACTATTGCGTTTCTGTATCAGAGTGTTTACGCGCAGTTCTGTTCATCAAGCTTCAGCATGTACGTGAGTTGATCATCTGATCTTGACGTTCTGATGTAGCAACTTCTGATGCTGGTGTATCAAATCAAATTCTGATGCTGAATGAACGTGATCTTGCTTATGTCCATCAGAGTATCTGCAAGTCAGAACATAATAATTTTAGGCAGCATATAGTTCATTCATGAAACTTATAAATACTATATCTTTTCACTTTGTTATCATCAAAACTCAAATATAGGGTAGTAGATTCAAACATTGTTCTAACACAGACTACCTTCCATAATGACAAGGCTACCATCCATTGGAGTTAGAAAGATATTGACAACATACTACCTTCCATAATGACATGTCTACCATCCATTGGAGTAACAAAAATATGAACAAAAGACTACCTTCCATAATGACAAGACTACCATCCATTAGAGTAACAAAAATCGGGACAACAGACTACCTTCCATATTGACAAGGATACCATCCATTGCAATAACAAAAATATCAACAAGAGACTAACTTCCATAATGACAAGGCTACCATCCATTGGAGTAATAAAAATATCGACAAAAGACAACCTTCCATATTGACAAGTCTATCATCCATTGGAGTAACAAAAATCACAACGACATACTACCTTCCATAATGACAAGACTACCATCCATTAGAGTAAAAAAATTTGGACAATAGACTACCTTCCATAATGACAAGGATACATTCCATTGGAGTAACAAAAATATCAACAAGAGACTACCTTCCATAATGACAAGGCTACCATCCATTGGAGTAACAAAAATCTCGACAACAGTCTACTTTCCATAATGACAAGGCTACTATCCATTGGAGTAACAAAAATATCGACAACAAACTACCTTCCATAATGATAAGGCTACCATCCATTGGAATAACAAAAATATCGAAAACAAACTACGTTCCATAATGAATAGGCTACCATCCATTGGAGTAGCAAAAATATCGACAACAAACTACTTTCCAGAATGAGAAGACTACCATCCATTGGAGTAACAAAAATATCGACAACAAAATACCTTCCATAATGACTAGGCTACAATCCATTTGAGTAACAAAGATATCGACAATAGACTACATTCCATAATGACAAGGCAACCATGCATGGGAGTAATGAAAATATCAACAATAGACTACCTTCCATAATGACAAGGATACCATCCATTGGAGTAACAAAAAGATCGCCAACAGACTACCTTCCATAATTACAAGGCTACTATCCATTGGAGTGACCAAAATATCGACAATAGACTACCTTCCATAATGATAAGGCTACCATCCATTGGAGTAACAAAATCTCGATAACATACTACCTTTCATTGTGACATGGATACTATCCATTGGAGTAACAAAAATCTCGACAACAAACTACCTTCCAAAATGATAAGGCTACCATCTATTGGATACAAAAATATCGACAACAAACTTTGCTCCATAATGACAAGGTTACCATCCATTGTAGTAACAAAAAAATCAACAATATACTACCTTCCATAATGAAAAGGCTACCATCCATTAGAGTAACAAAAATCTAGACGACAGACTACCTTCCATAATGAAAAGGCTACCATCCATCGGAGTAATGAAAATATCAACAAGAGACTACTTTCCATAATGACAAGGCTACCATCCAATGGAGTAACAAAAATCTTGACAATAGACTACCTTCCATAATGACAAGGCTACCATCCATTGGAGTAACAAAAATCTAGACAACAGACTACCTTCCATAATGAAGAGGCTACCATCCATTGGAGTAATGAAAATATCAACAAGAGACTACATTCCATAATGACAAGGCTATCATCCAACGGAGTAACTAAAATCTCGACAATAGACTACCTTCCATAATGACAAAGCTACCATCCATTGGAGTAACAAAAATATCGACAACAAACTACCTTCCATAAGGACAAGGCTACCATCCATTAGAGTTACAAAAATCTCGACAACAGACTACCTTCCATAATGACAAGGATACGATCAATTAGAGTAACAAAAATCCCGACAATAGCCTACCTTCCATAATGATAAGGCTACCATCCATTGGAGTGACAAAATCTCGACAACAGACTACCTTCCATAATAACAAGGCTATTATCAATTGGAGTAACAAAAATCTCGACAACAAACTACCTTCCATAATGATAAGGCTACCATCCATTGGAACTACAAAAATATCGACAACAAACTACATTCCATAATGAACAGGCTACCATCCACTGGAGTAACAAAAATATCAACAACAAACTACCTTCCATAATGACAAGGATACCATCCATTGGAGTAACAAAAATATCGACAACATAATACCTTCCATAATGACTAGAATACCATCCATTTGAGTAACAAAGATATCGACAACAGACTACCTTCCATAATGACAAGGCTACCATCCATTGGAGTGAAAAAAATCTCGATAACAGACTACCTTTCATAATGACAAGGCTACCATCCATTGGAGTAAAAAAAATCTCGAAAACAGAATACCTTCCATAATGACAAGGCTAAAATCCATTGGAGTAACAAATATCTCTATAAAAGACTACCTTCCATACTACCTTTCATTATGACATGGCTACTATCCATTGGAGTAACAAAAATATTGAAAACAAACTACGTTCCATAATGACAAGGCTACCATCCATTATAGTAACAAAAATATCGACAACAGACTACCTTCAATAATGACAAGGCTACCATCCATTGGAGTAACAAAAATCAAGACAACAGACTACCTTCCATAATGAAAAGGCTACCATTCATTGGAGGATTGAAAATATAAACAAGAGACTAATTTCCATAATGACAAGGCTACCATCCACTGGAGTAACAAAAATCTCGACAACATACTACCTTCCATAATGACAAGGCTACCCTCCATTAGAGTAACAAAAATCTAGACAACATACTGCCTTCCATAATGACAAGGCTACCATCCATTGGAGTAACAAAAATATCAACAAGAGACTACCTACCATAATGACAAGGAAACCATCCATTGGTGTAATAAAAATCTCGCCAACAGACTACCTTCCATAATGACAAGGCTACCATCCATTGGAATAACAAAAATATCGAAAACAAACTACTTTCCATAATGACAAGGCTACCATCCATTAGAGTAACAAAAATATCGACGACAGACTACCTTCCATAATGACAAGGCTACGATCCATTAGAGTAAAAAAAATCTTGACAACAGACTACCTTCCATAATGACAAGGCTACCATCCATTGGAGTAATGAAAATATCAACAAAAGACTACCTTCTATAATGACAAGGCTACCATGCATTAGAGTAATGAAAATATCAACAATAGACTACCTTCCATAATGACAAGCCTACCATCCATTGGAGTAACAAAAATCTCGCCAACAGACTACCTTCCATAATGACAAGGCTACCATCCATTGGACTAATGAAAATATCTACAAGAGACTACCTTCCATAATGATAAGGCTACCATGCATTGGAGTAATGAAAATATCAACAAGAGACTACATTCCATAATGACAAGCCTACCATCCATTGGAGTAACAATAATCTCGCCAACAGACTACCTTCCATAATGACAAGGCTACCATCCATTGGAGTGACAAAAATCTCGAAAATAGACTACCTTCCATAATGATAAGGCTACCATCCATTAGAGTAACAAAAATCTCGACAACATACTACCTTCCATATTAACAAGGCTACGATCCATTAGAGTAACAAAAATCCTGACAACAAACTACTTTCCATAATGATAAGGCTACCATCCATTGGAATAACAAAAATATCGACAACAAACTACATTTCATAATGAATAGGCTACCATCCATTGGAGTAAGAAAAATATCGACAACAAACTACCTTCCATAATGACAAAGCTACCATCCATTGGAGTAACAAAAATATCGACAACAAAATACCTTCCATAATGACTAGGCTACCATCCATTTGAGTATCAAGGATATCGACAACAGACTACCTTCTATAATTACAAGGCTACCATCCATTGGAGTGACAAAAATCTCGACAACAAACTACCTTTCATAATGACAAGGCTACCATCCATTGGAGTAACAAAAATCTCGAAAACAAAATACCTTCCATAATGACAAGGCTAAAATCCATTGGAGTAACGAATATCTCGACAACACACTACCTTCCATAATGACAAGGCTACCATCTATTGGAATAACAAAAATATCGAGAATAGACTATCTTCCATAATGACAAGGCTACCATCCAATGGAATAACAAAAATCTCGACAACATACTACCTTTCATAATGACAAGGCTACCATCATTTGGAGTGACAAAAATCTCAACAATAGACTACCTTCCATAATAAATAGGCTACCATCCATTAGAGTAATAAAGATATCGACAACAGACTACCTTCTATAATGACAAGGCTACCATACATTGTAATAACAAAAATCTCTACAACAACCTACCTTCCACAATAACAAGGCTACCATACATTGTAGTAACAAAAATCTCGACAACAATCTATCTTTCATAATGAAAAGGCTACCATCCATTGGAGTAACAAAAATCTCGACAATAGACTACCTTCCATAATGACAAGGCTACCATGCATTGTAGTAACAAAAATTATGGAAGGTATTTTGAGTATCAAGGATATCGACAACAGACTACCTTCTATAATTACAAGGCTACCATCCATTGGAGTGACAAAAATCTCGACAACAGACTACCTTTCATAATGACAAGGCTACCATCCATTGGAGTAACAAAAATCTCGAAAACAAAATACCTTCCATAATGACAAGGCTAAAATCCATTGGAGTAATGAATATCTCGACAACATACTACCTTCCATAATGACAAGTCTACCATCCATTGGAGTTACAAAAATCTAGACAATAGACTACCTTCCATAATGAAAAGGATACCATCCATTGGAGTAATGAACATATCTACAAGAGACTACCTTCCATAATGACAAGGAAACCATCCGTTGGTGTAATAAAAATCTCGCCAACAGACTACCTTCCATAATGACAAGGCTACCATCCATTGGAATAACAAAAATATCGACAACAAACTACTATCCATAATGACAAGGCTACCATCCATTGGAGTAACAAAAATCTTGCCAACAGACTACCTTCCATAATGACAAGGCTACCATTCATTGGAGTAACAAAAATGTCGACAACAAACTACCTTCCATAAGGACAAGGCTACCATCCATTAGAGTAACAAAAATCTCGACAACAGACTACCTTCCATATTAACAATGCAACAATCCATTAGAGTATCAAAAATCCAGACAACAAACTACTTTCCATAATGACAAGGCTACCATCCATTGGACTAATGAAAATATCTACAAGAGACTACGTTCCATAATGACAAGGCTACCATGCATTGGAGTAATGAAAATATCAACAAGAGACTACGTTCCATAATGACAAGCCTACCATCCATTGGAGTAACAATAATCTCGCAAACAGACTACCTTACATAATGACAAGGCTACCATCCATTGGAGTGACAAAAATCTCGACAATAGACTACCTTCCATAATGATAAGGCTACCATCCATTGGAGTAACAAAATCTCGACAACGGACTACCTTCCATAATGAACAGGCTACTATCAATTGGAGTAACAAAAATCCCAACAACAAACTACCTTCCATAATGACAAGGCTACCATCCATTGGAATAACAAAAATATCGACAACAAACTACATTCCATAATGAATAGGCTACCATCCATTGGAGTAACAAAAATATCGACAACAAACTACCTTCCATAATGACAAGGCTACCATCCATTGGAGTAACAAAAACATCGACAACAAAATACCTTCCATAATGACTAGGCTACCATCCATTTGATTAACAAGGATATCGACATTAAACTACCTTCCATAATTCAAAGGCTACCATCCATTGGAGTGACAAAAATCTCGACAACAGACTACCTTTCATAATGACAAGGCTACCATCCATTGGAGTAACAAAAATCTTGAAAACAGAATACCTTTCATAATGACAAGGCTAAAATCCATTGGAGTAACGAATATCTCGACAATAGACTACCTTCCATAATGACAAGGCTACCATCTATTGGAATAACAAAAATATCGAGAACAGACTACCTTCCATAATGACAAGGCTACCATCCATTGGAGTGACAAAAATCTCAACAATAGACTACCTTCCATAATAAATAGGCTACCATCCATTAGAGTAATAAAGATATCGACAACAGACTACCTTCTATAATGACAAGGCTACCATACATTGTAATAACAAAAATATCTACAACAAACTACCATCCACAATAACAAGGCTAACATACATTGTAGTAACAAAAATCTCGACAACAATCTACCTTTCATAATGAAAAGGCTACCATCCAATGGAGTAACAAAAATCTCGACAATAGACAACCTTCCATAATGACAAGGCTACCATCCATTGGAGTAACAAAAATCTCGACAACAAACTACCTTCCATAATGATAAGGCTACCATCCATTGGAATAAAAAAAATATTGACAACAGACTACCTTCCATAATGACAAGGATACCATCCATTGGAGTAACAAAAATCTAGACAATAGACTACCTTCCATAATGAAAAGGCTACCATCCATTGGAGTAATGAACATATCAACAAGAGACTACTTTCCATAATGACAAGGCTACCATCCATTGGAGTAACAAAAAGCTCGCCAACAGACTACCTTCCATAATTACAAGGCTACCATCCATTGGAGTGACAAAAATATCGACAATAGACTACCTTCCATAATGACAAGGGTACCATCCATTGGAGTAACAAAATCTCGATAACATACTACCTTTCATTATGACATGGCTACTATCCATTGGAGGAACAAAAAAATTGAAAACAAACTACGTTCCATAATGACAAGGCTACCATCCATTATAGTAACAAAAATATCGACAATAGACTACCTTCAATAATGAAAAGGCTACCATCCATTGGAGTAACAAAAATCAAGACAACAGACTACCTTCCATAATGAAAAGGCTACCATCCATTGGAGGATTGAAAATATAAACAAGAGACTAATTTCCATAATGACAAGGCTACCATCCATTGGAGTAACAAAAACTCGACAATAGAATACCTTCCATAATGACAAGGCTACCATCTATTGGAATAACAAAAATATCGAGAACAGACTACCTTCCATAATGACAAGGCTACCATCCATTGGAGTGACAAAAATCTCAACAATAGACTACCTTCCATAATAAATAGGCTACCATCCATTAGAGTAATAAAGATATCGACAACAGACTACCTTCTATAATGACAAGGCTACCATACATTGTAATAACAAAAATATCTACAACAAACTACCATCCACAATAACAAGGCTAACATACATTGTAGTAACAAAAATCTCGACAACAATCTACCTTTCATAATGAAAAGGCTACCATCCAATGGAGTAACAAAAATCTCGACAATAGACAACCTTCCATAATGACAAGGCTACCATCCATTGGAGTAACAAAAATCTCGACAACAAACTACCTTCCATAATGATAAGGCTACCATCCATTGGAATAAAAAAAATATTGACAACAGACTACCTTCCATAATGACAAGGATACCATCCATTGGAGTAACAAAAATCTAGACAATAGACTACCTTCCATAATAAAAAGGCTACCATCCATTGGAGTAATGAACATATCAACAAGAGACTACTTTCCATAATGACAAGGCTACCATCCATTGGAGTAACAAAAAGCTCGCCAACAGACTACCTTCCATAATTACAAGGCTACCATCCATTGGAGTGACAAAAATATCGACAATAGACTACCTTCCATAATGACAAGGGTACCATCCATTGGAGTAACAAAATCTCGATAACATACTACCTTTCATTATGACATGGCTACTATCCATTGGAGGAACAAAAAAATTGAAAACAAACTACGTTCCATAATGACAAGGCTACCATCCATTATAGTAACAAAAATATCGACAATAGACTACCTTCAATAATGACAAGGCTACCATCCATTGGAGTAACAAAAATCAAGACAACAGACTACCTTCCATAATGAAAAGGCTACCATCCATTGGAAGATTGAAAATATAAACAAGAGACTAATTTCCATAATGACAAGGCTACCATCCATTGGAGTAACAAAAACTCGACAATAGAATACCTTCCATAATGACAAGGCTACCATCCATTGGAGTAACAAAAATCTAGACAACAGACTACCTTCCATAATGAAAAGGCTACCATCCATTGGAGTAACAAAAATCTCAACAACAAACTACCTTCCATAAGGACAAGGCTACCAGCCATTAGAGTAACAAAAATCTCGACAACAGACTACCTTCCATATTAACAAGCCTACGATCCATTAGAGTAACAAAAATCCCGACAACAAACTACTTTCCATAATGACAAGGCTACCATCCATTGGACTAATGAAAATATCTACAAGAGACTACCTTCCATAATGACAAGGCTACCATGCATTGGAGTAATGAAAATATCAACAAGAGACTACCTTCCATAATGACAAGCCTACCATCCATTGGAGTAACAAAAATCTCGCCAACAGACTACCTTCCATAATGACAAGTCTACCATCCATTGGACTAATGAAAATATCTACAAGAGACAACCTTCCATAATGACAAGGCTACCATGCATTGGAGTAATGAAAATATCAACAAGAGACTAACTTCCATAATGACAAGCCTACCATCCATTGGAGTAACAATAATCTCGCCAACAGACTACCTTCCATAATGACAAGGCTACCATCCATTGGAGTGACAAAAATCTCGACAATAGACTACCTTCCATAATGATACGGCTACCATCCATTGGAGTAACAAAATCTCGACAACAGACTACCTTCCATAATGACAAGGCTACTATCAATTGGAGTAACAAAAATCCCAACAACAAACTACCTTCCATAATGATAAGGCTACCATCCATTGGAATAACAAAAATATCGACAACTAACTACATTCCATAATGAATAGGCTACCATCCATTGGTGTAACAAAAATATCGACAACAAACTACCTTTCATAATGACAAGGCTACCATCCATTGGAGTAACAAAAATATCGACAACAAAATACCTTCCATAATGACAAGGCTACCATCCATTGGAGTAACAAAAATCTCGACAACATACTACCTTCCATAATGACAAGGCTACCCTCCATTAGAGTAACAAAAATCTAGACAACAGACTGCCTTCCATAATGACAAGGCTACCATCCATTGGAGTAACAAAAATATCAACAAGAGACTACCTTCCATAATGACAAGGAAACCATCCATTGGTGTAATAAAAATCTCGCCAACAGACTACCTTCCATAATGACAAGGCTACCATCCTTTGGAATAACAAAAATATCGACAACAAACGACGTTCCATAATGACAAGGCTACCATCCATTGGAGTAACAAAAATCTTGCCAACAGACTACCTTCCATAATGACAAGGCTACCATTCATTGGAGTAACAAAAATATCGAGAATAGACTACCTTTCATAATGAAAAGCCTACCATCCATTGGAGTAAGAAAAATCTCGACAACAGAATACCTTCCATAATGACTAGGATACCATCCATTGGAGTAACAAAGATATCGACAACAAACTACCTTCCATAATGACAATGCTACCATCCATTGGAGTAACAAAAATATCGACAACAGACAACCTTCCATAATGACAATGTTACCATCCATTGGAGTAACAAAAACTTCGAAAGCAGACTACCTTGCATAATGACATGGCTAAAATCCATTGCAGTTACAAAAATCTCGAGAACAGACTGCCTTCCATAATTACAAGGCTACCATCCATTGGAGTAACAAAAATCTCAACAACAAACTACCTTCCAGAATGATAAGGCTACCATCCATTAGAGTAACAAAAATCTCGACAACAGACTACCTTCCATATTCATAAGGCTACGATCCATTAGAGTAACAAAAATCCCGATAACAAACTACCTTCCATAATGAAAAGGCTACTATCCATTGGAGTAATGAAAATATCAACAAGAGACTACCTTCCATAATTACAAGGCTACCATCTATTGGACTAAGAAAAATATCGCCAACAGACTACCTTATATAATGACAAGGCTACCATCCATTAGAGTGACAAAATTTCGACAATAGACTACCTTCCATAATGACGAGGCTACTATCAATTGGAGTAACAAAAATCTCGACAACAAACTACCTTCCATAATGATAAGGATACCATCCATTGGAATAACAAAAATATCGACAACAAGCTACGTTCCATAATGAATAGGCTACCATCCATTGGAGTAACAAAAATATCGACAACAAACTACCTTCCATAATGACAAGGCTACCATCCATTTGAGTAACAAAAATATCGACAAAAGAATACCTTCCATAATTACTAGGCTACCATCCATAACAAAGACATCGACAACAGACTACCTTCCATAATGACAAGGCTACCATCCATTGGAGTGACAAAAATCTCGACAACAGACTACCTTTCTTAATAACAAGGCTACCATCCATTGGAGTAACAAAAATCCCAACAACAAACTACCTTCCATAATGATAAGGCTACCATCCATTGGAATAACAAAAATATCGACAACTAACTACATTCCATAATGAATAGGCTACCATCCATTGGTGTAACAAAAATATCGACAAAAAACTACCTTCCATAATGACAAGGCTACCATCCATTGGAGTAACAAAAATATCGACAACAAAATACCTTCCATAATGACTAGGCTACCATCCATTTGCGTAACAAGGATATCGACAACAGACTACCTTCTATAATTACAAGGCTACCATCCATTGGAGTGACAAAAATCTCGACAACAGACTACCTTTCATAATGACAAGGCTACCATCCATTGGAGTAACAAAAATCTCGAAAAAAAAATACCTTCCATAATGACAAGGCTAAAATCCATTGGAGTAACGAATATCTCGACAATAGACTACCTTCCATAATGACAAGGCTACCATCTATTGGAATAACAAAAATATCGAGAACAGACTACCTTCCATAATGACAAGGCTACCATCCAATGGAATAACAAAAATCTCGACAACATACTACCATTCATAATGACAAGGCTACCATCCATTGGAGTGACAAAAATCTCAACACTAGACTACCTTCCATAATAAATAGGCTACCATCCATTAGAGTAATAAAGATATCGACAACAGACTACCTTCTATAATGACAAGGCTACCATACATTGTAATAACAAAAATCTCTACAACAACCTACCTTCCACAATAACAAGGCTACCATACATTGTAGTAACAAAAATCTCGACAACAATCTACCTTTCATAATGACAAGGCTACCATCCATTGGAGTAACAAAAATCTCGACAACAAACTACCTTCCATAATGATAAGGCTAACATCCATTGGAATAAAAAAAATATTGACAACATACTACCTTCCATAATGACAAGTCTACCATCCATTGGAGTTACAAAAATCTAGACAATAGACTACCTTCCATAATGAAAAGGATACCATCCATTGGAGTAATGAACATATCTACAAGAGACTACCTTCCATAATGACAAGGAAACCATCCGTTGGTGTAATAAAAATCTCGCCAACAGACTACCTTCCATAATGACAAGGCTACCATCCATTGGAGTAACAAAAATCTTGCCAACAGACTACCTTCCATAATGACAAGGATACCATTCATTGGAGTAACAAAAATGTCGACAACAAACTACCTTCCATAAGGACAAGGCTACCATCCATTAGAGTAACAAAAATCTCGACAACAGACTACCTTCCATATTAACAAGGCAACAATCCATTAGAGTAACAAAAATCCAGACAACAAACTACTTTCCATAATGACAAGGCTACCATCCATTGGACTAATGAAAATATCTACAAGAGACTACGTTCCATAATGACAAGGCTACCATGCATTGGAGTAATGAAAATATCAACAAGAGACTACCTTCCATAATGACAAGCCTACCATCCATTGGAGTAACAATAATCTCGCCAACAGACTACCTTACATAATGACAAGGCTACCATCCATTGGAGTGACAAAAATCTCGACAATAGACTACCTTCCATAATGATAAGGCTACCATCCATTGGAGTAACAAAATCTCGACAACGGACTACCTTCCATAATGAACGGGCTACTATCAATTGGAGTAACAAAAATCCCAACAACAAACTACCTTCCATAATGATAAGGCTACCATCCATTGGAATAACAAAAATATCGACAACAAACTACATTCCATAATGAATAGGCTACCATCCATTGGAGTAACAAAAATATCGACAACAAACTACCTTCCATAATGACAAGGCTACCATCCATTGGAGTAAAAAAAACATCGACAACAAAATACCTTCCATAATGACTAGGCTACCATCCATTTGATTAACAAGGATATCGACAACAAGCTACCTTCCATAATTCAAAGGCTACCATCCATTGGAGTGACAAAAATCTCGACAACAGACTACCTTTCATAATGACAAGGCTACCATCCATTGGAGTAACAAAAATCTTGAAAACAGAATACCTTTCATAATGACAAGGCTAAAATCCATTGGAGTAACGAATATCTCGACAATAGACTACCTTCCATAATGACAAGGCTACCATCTATTGGAATAACAAAAATATCGAGAACAAACTACCTTCCATAATGACAAGGCTACCATCCATTGGAGTGACAAAAATCTCAACAATAGACTACCTTCCATAATAAATAGGCTACCATCCATTAGAGTAATAAAGATATCGACAACAGACTACCTTATATAATGACAAGGCTACCATACATTGTAATAACAAAAATATCTACAACAAACTACCATCCACAATAACAAGGCTAACATACATTGTAGTAACAAAAATCTCGACAACAATCTACCTTTCATAATGAAAAGGCTACCATCCAATGGAGTAACAAAAATCTCGACAATAGACAACCTTCCATAATGACAAGGCAACCATCCATTGGAGTAACAAAAATATCGACAACAAACTACCTTCCATAATGATAAGGCTACCATCCATTGGAATAAAAAAAATATTGACAACAGACTACCTTCCATAATGACAAGGATACCATCCATTGGAGTAACAAAAATCTAGACAATAGACTACCTTCCATAATGAAAAGGCTACCATCCATTGGAGTAATGAACATATCAACAAGAGACTACTTTCCATAATGACAAGGCTACCATCCATTGGAGTAACAAAAATCTCGACAACATACTACCTTCCATAATGACAAGGCTACCCTCCATTAGAGTAACAAAAATCTAGACAACATACTGCCTTCCATAATGACAAGGCTACCATCCATTGGAGTAACAAAAATATCAACAAGAGACTACCTACCATAATGACAAGGCTACCATCCATTTGAGTAATAAAAATATCGACAACAGAATACCTTCCATAATTACTAGGCTACCATCCATAACAAAGACATCGACAACAGACTACCTTCCATAATGACAAGGCTACCATCCATTGGAGTGACAAAAATATCGACAACAGACTACCTTTCGTAATGACAAGGCTACCATCCATTGGAGTAACAAATATCTCGACAACAAACTACCTTCCATAATGACAAGGCTACCATCTATTGGAATAACAAAAATATCTAGAACATACTACCTTCCATAATGACAAGGCTACCATCCAATGGAATAACAAAAATCTCGACAACATACTACCTTTCATAATGACAAGGCTACCATCCATTGGAGTGACAAAAATCTCTACAATAGACTACCTTCCATAATAAATAGGCTACCATCCATTAGAGTAACAAAGATATCGACAACAGACTACCTTGTATAATGACAAGGCTACCATACGTTGTAATAACAAAAATCTCGACAAAAAACTACCTTCCACAATGACAAGGCTACCATACATTATAATAACAAAAATCTCGACAACAGTCTACCTTCCATAATAAAAAGGCTACCATCCATTGGAGTAACAAAACTCTCGACAATAGACTACCTTCCATAATGACAAGGCTACCATCCATTGGAGTAATGAAAATATCAACAAGAGACTACCTTCTATAATGACAAGGCTACCATGTATTAGAGTAATGAAAATATCAACAATAGACTACATTCCATAATGACAAGGCTACCATCCATTGGAGTAACAAAAAGCTCACCAATAAACTACCTTCCATAATTACAAGGCTACCATCCATTGGAGTGACAAAAATATCGACAATAGACTACCTTCCATAATGAAAAGGCTACCATCCATTGGAGTAATGAACATATCAACAAGAGACTACTTTCCATAATGACAAGGCTACCATCCATTGGAGTAACAAAAATCTCGACAACATACTACCTTCCATAATGACAAGGCTACCCTCCATTAGAGTAACAAAAATCTAGACAACAGACTGCCTTCCATAATGACAAGGCTACCATCCATTGGAGTAACAAAAATATCAACAAGAGACTACCTTCCATAATGACAAGGAAACCATCCATTGGTGTAATAAAAATCTCGCCGACAGACTACCTTCCATAATGACAAGGCTACCATCCATTGGAATAACAAAAATATCGACAACAAACGACGTTCCATAATGACAAGGCTACCATCCAATTGGAGTAACAAAAATCTTGCCAACTGACTACCTTCCATAATGACAAGGCTACCATTCATTGTAGTAACAAAAATATCGAGAATAGACTACCTTTCATAATGAAAAGCCTACCATCCATTGGAGTAAGAAAAATCTCGACAACAGAATACCTTCCATAATGACTAGGATACCATCCATTGGAGTAACATAGATATCGACAACAAACTACCTTCCATAATGACAATGCTACCATCCATTGGAGTAACAAAAATATCGACAACAGACAACCTTCTATAATGACAATGTTACCATCCATTGGAGTAACAAAAACTTCGAAAGCAGACTACCTTGCATAATGACATGGCTAAAATCCATTGCAATTACAAAAATCTCGAGAACAGACTGCCTTCCATAATTACAAGGCTACCATCCATTGGAGTAACAAAAATCTCAACAACAAACTACCTTCCAGAATGATAAGGCTACCATCCATTAGAGTAACAAAAATCTCGACAACAGACTACCTTCCATATTCATAAGGCTACGATCCATTAGAGTAACAAAAATCCCGATAACAAACTACCTTCCATAATGAAAAGGCTACCATCCATTGGAGTAATGAAAATATCAACAAGAGACTACCTTCCATAATGACAAGGCTACCATCCATTGGAGTAACAAAAAGCTCGCCAATAAACTACCTTCCATAATTACAAGGCTACCATCCATTGGAGTGACAAAAATATCGACAATAGACTACCTTCCATAATGACAAGGCTACCATCCATTGGAGTAACAAAATCTCGATAACATACTACCTTTCATTATGAAATGGCTACTATCCATTTGAGTAACAAAAATCTTGACAACAAACTACCTTCCAAAATGATAAGGCTACCATTCATTGGAATAACAAAAATATTGACAACAGACTACCTTCCATAATGACAAGGCTACCATCCATTGGAGTAACAAAAATCTAGACAATAGACTACCTTACATAATGAAAAGGCTACCATCCATTGGAGTAATGAACATATCAACAAGAGACTACTTTCCATAATGACAAGGCTACCCTCCATTGGAGTAACAAAAATCTCGACAACAGACTACCTTCCATAATGACAAGGCTACCCTCCATTAGAGTAACAAAAATCTAGACAACAGACTGCCTTCCATAATGACAAGGCTACCATCCATTGGAGTAACAAAAATATCAACAAGAGACTACCTTCCATAATGACAAGGAAACCATCCATTGGTGTAATAAAAATCTCGCCAACAGAATACCTTCCATAATGACAAGTCTACCATCCATTGGAATAACAAAAATATCGACAACAAACTACATTCCATAATGACAAGGCTACCTTTCATTGGAGTAACAAAAATCTCGCCAACAAACTACCTTCCATAATGACAAGGCTACCATTCTTTGGAGTAACAAAAATATCGAGAATAGACTACCTTCCGTAATGAAAAGCCTACCATCCATTGGAGTAACAAAAATCTCGACAACAAAATACCTTCCATAATGACTAGGCTACCATCCATTGGAGTAACAAAGATATGGACAACAGACTACCTTCCATAATGACAATGCTACCATCCATTCGAGTAACAAAAATATCTACAACAGACAACCTTCCATAATGACAATGTTACCATCCATTGGAGTAACAAAAATTTCGAAAGCAGACTACCTTGCATAATGAATGGCTAAAATCCATTGGAGTTACAAAAATCTCGAGAACATACTGCCTTGCATAATTACAAGGCTACCATCCATTAGAGTAATAAAAATCTCGACAATAGACTACCTTCCATAATGATAAAGCTACCATCCATTGGAGTAACAAAAATCTCGACAACAAACTACCTTCCAGAATGATAAGGCTACCATCCATTAGAGTAACAAAAATCTCGACAACAGACTAACTTCCATGTTGATAAGGCTAAGATCCATTAGAGTAACAAAAATACCGATAACAAACTACCTTCCATAATGAAAAGGCTACCATCCATTGGAGTAATGAAAATATCAACAAGAGACTACCTTCCATAATGACAAGGCTACCATGTATTAGAGTAATGAAAATATCAACAATAGACTACATTCCATAATGACAAGGCTACCATCCATTGGAGTAATGAAAATATCAACAAGAGACTACCTTCTATAATGACAAGGCTACCATGTATTAGAGTAATGAAAATATCAACAATAGACTACATTCCATAATGACAAGGCTACCATCCATTGGAGTAACAAAAAGCTCGCCAATAAACTACCTTCCATAATTACAAGGCTACCATCCATTGGAGTGACAAAAATATCGACAATAGACTACCTTCCATAATGACAAGGCTACCATCCATTGGAGTAACAAAATCTCGATAACATACTACCTTTCATTATGAAATGGCTACTATCCATTTGAGTAACAAAAATCTTGACAACAAACTACCTTCCAAAATGATAAGGCTACCATCCATTGGAATAACAAAAATATTGACAACAGACTACCTTCCATAATGACAAGGCTACCATCCATTGGAGTAACAAAAATCTAGACAATAGACTACCTTACATAATGAAAAGGCTACCATCCATTGGAGTAATGAACATATCAACAAGAGACTACTTTCCATAATGACAAGGCTACCATCCATTGGAGTAACAAAAATCTCGACAACAGACTACCTTCCATAATGACAAGGCTACCCTCCATTAGAGTAACAAAAATCTAGACAACAGACTGCCTTCCATAATGACAAGGCTACCATCCATTGGAGTAACAAAAATATCAACAAGAGACTACCTTCCATAATGACAAGGAAACCATCCATTGGTGTAATAAAAATCTCGCCAACAGACTACCTTCCATAATGACAAGTCTACCATCCATTGGAATAACAAAAATATCGACAACAAACTACGTTCCATAATGACAAGGCTACCATTCATTGGAGTAACAAAAATCTCGCCAACAAACTACCTTCCATAATGACAAGGCTACCATTCTTTGGAGTAACAAAAATATCGAGAATAGACTACCTTCCGTAATGATAATGCTACCATCCATTCGAGTAACAAAAATATCTACAACATACAACCTTCCATAATGACAATGTCACCATCCATTGGAGTTACAAAAATTTTGAAAGCAGACTACCTTACAAAAATCTCGAGAACAGACTGCCTTCCATAATTACAAGGCTACCATCCATTGGAGTAATAAAAATCTCGACAATAGACTACCTTCCATAATGATAAAGCTACCATCCATTGGAGTAACAAAAATCTCGACAATAAACTACCTTCCAGAATGATAAGGCTACCATCCATTAGAGTAACAAAAATCTCGACAACAGACTACCTTCCATATTGATAAGGCTAAGATCCATTAGAGTAACAAAAATCCCGATAACAAACTACCTTCCATAATGAAAAGGCTACCATCCATTGGAGTAATGAAAATATCAACAAGAGACTACCTTCCATGATGACAAGGCTACAATGCATTGGAGTAATGAAAATATCAACAAGAGACTACCTTCCATAATGACAAGGCTACCATCTATTGGACTAAGAAAAATATCGCCAATAGACTACCTTCCATAATGACGAGGCTACTATCAATTGGAGTATCAAAAATCTCGAAAACAAACTACCTTCCATAATGATAAGGCTAACATCCATTGGAATAACAAAAATATCGACAACAAGCTACGTTCCATAATGAATAGGCTACCATCCATTGGAGTAACAAAAATATCGACAACAAACTACCTTCCATAATGACAAGGATACCATCCATTGGAGTAACAAAAATCTCGCCAACAGACTACCTTCCATAATGACAAGGCTACCATTCATTGGAGTAACAAAAATATCGAGAATAGACTACCTTCTGTAATGAAAAGCCTACCATCCATTGGAGTAACAAAAATCTCGACAACAGAATACCTTCCATAATGACTAGGCTACCATCCATTGGAGTTACAAAGATATCGACAACAGACTACCTTCCATTATGACAATGCTACCATCCATTCGAGTAACAAAAATATCTACAACATACAACCTTCCATAATGACAATGTCACCATCCATTGGAGCTACAAAAATTTCGAAAGCAGACTACCTTGCATAATGACATGGCTAAAATCCATTGGAGTTACAAAAATCTCGAGAACAGACTGCCTTCCATAATTACAAGGCTACCATCCATTGGAGTAACAAAAATCTCGACAACAAACTACCTTCCATAATTATAAGGCTACCATCCATTGGAGTAACAAAAATATCGACAACAAGCTACGTTCCATAATGAATAGGCTACCATCCATTGGAGTAACAAAAATATCGAAAATAGAATACCTTCCATAATGACAAGGCTAGAATCCATTGGAGTAACAAATATCTCGACAACAGACTACCTTCCAAAATGACAAGGCTACCATCTATTGGAATAACAAAAATATCGAGAACAGACTACCTTCCATAATGACAAGGCTACCATCCAATTGAATAACAAAAATCTCGACAACATACTACCTTTCATAATGACAAGGCTACCATCCATTGGAGTGACAAAAATCTCTACAATAGACTACCTTCCATAATAAATAGGCTACCATCTATTAGAGTAACAAAGATATCGACAACAGACTACCTTCTATAATGACAAGGCTACCATACATTGTAATAACAAAAATCTCGACAAAAAACTACCTTCCACAATGACAAGGCTACCATACATAAAGTAACAAAAATCTCGACAATAGTCTACCTTCCATAATGAAAAGGCTACCATCCATTGGAGTAACAAAAATCTCGACAATAGACTACCTTCCATAATGACAAGGCTACCATCCATTGGAGTAATGAAAATATCAACAAGAGACTACATTCTATAATGACAAGGCTACCATGTATTAGAGTAATGAAAATATCAACAATAGACTACAATCCATAATGACAAGGCTACCATCCATTGGTGTAGCAAAAAGCTCCCAATTAGACTGCCTTCCATAATTACAAGGCTACCATCCATTGGAGTGACAAAAATCTCGACAATAGACTACCTTCCATAATGACAAGGCTACCATCCATTGGAGTAACAAAATCTCGATAACATACTACCTTTCATTATCACATGGCTACTATCCATTGGAGTAACAAAAATCTTGACAACAAACTACCTTCCAAAATAATAAGGCTACCATCCATTGGAATAACAAAAATATTGACAACAGACTACCTTCCATAATGACAAGGCTACCATCCATTGGAGTAACAAAAATCTAGACAATAGACTACCTTCCATAATGAAAAGGCTACCATCCATTGGAGTAATGAACATATCAACAAGAGACTACTTTCCATAATGACAAGGATACCATCCATTGGAGTAACAAAAATCTCGACAACAGACTACCTTCCATAATGACAAGGCTACCCTCCATTAGAGTAACAAAAATCTAGACAACAGACTGCCTTCCATAATGATAAGGCTACCATCCATTGGAGTAACAAAAATATCAACAAGAGACTACCTTCCATAATGACAAGGAAACCATCCATTGGTGTAATAAAAATCTCGCCAACAGACTACCTTCCATAATGACAAGGCTACCATCCATTGGAATAACAAAAATATCGACAACAAACTACGTTCGATAATGACAAGGCTACCATCCATTGGAGTAACAAAAATCTCGCCAACAGACTACCTTCCATAATGACAAGGCTAAAATTCATTGGAGTAACAAAAATATCGAAAATAGACTACCTTCCGTAATGAAAAGCGTACCATCCATTGGAGTAACAAAAAGCTCTACAACAGAATACCTTCCATAATGACTAGGCTACCATCCATTGGAGTAACAAAGATATCGACAACAGACTACCTTCCATAATGACAATGCTACCATCCATTGGAGTAACAAAAATATCGATAATAGACAACCTTCCATAATGACAATGTTACCATCCATTGGAGTAACAAAAATTTCGAAAGCAGACTACCTTGCATAATGACATGGCTAAAATCCATTGGAGTTACAAAAATCTCGAGAACAGACTGCCTTCCATAATTACAAGGCTACCATCCATTGGAGTAATAAAAATCTCGACAATAGACTACCTTCCATAATGAAAAAGCTACCATCCATTGGAGTAACAAAAATCTCGACAACAAACTACCTTCCAGAATGATAAGGCTACCATCCATTAGAGTAACAAAAATCTCGACAACAGACTACCTTCCATATTGATAAGGCTACGATCCATTAGAGTAACAAAAATCCCGATAACAAACTACCTTCCATAATGAAAAGGCTACCATCCATTGGAGTAATGAAAATATCAACAAGAGACTACCTTCCATAATGACAAGGCTACAATGCCATGGAGTAATGAAAATATCAACAAGAGACTACCTTCCATAATGACAAGGCTACCATCTATTGGACTAAGAAAAATATCGCCAACAGACTACCTTATATAATGACAAGGCTACCATCCATTGGAGTGACAAAATCTCGACAACAGACTACCTTCCATAATGACGAGGCTACTATCAATTGGAGTAACAAAAATCTCGACAACAAACTACCTTCCATAATGATAAGGCTACCATCCATTGGAATAACAAAAATATCGACAACTAGCTATGTTCCATAATGAATAGGCTACCATCCATTGGAGTAACAAAAATATCGACAACAAACTACCTTCCATAATGACAAGGCTACCATCCATTGGAGTAACAAAAATATTGACAATAGAATACCTTCCATAATGACTAGGCTACCATCCATTTGAGTAACAAAGACATCGACAACAGACTACCTTCCATAATGACAAGGCTACCATCCATTGGAGTGACAAAAATCTCGACAACAAACTACCTTCCATAATGATAAGGCTACCATCCATTGGAATAACAAAAATATCGACAACAAGCTACGTTCCATATTGAATAGGCTACCATCCATTGGAGTAACAAAAATATCGACAGCAAACTACCTTCCATAATAACAAGGCTACCATCAATTTGAGTAACAAAAATATCGGCAACAGAATACCTTCCATAATGACTAGGCTACCATCCATTTGAGTAACAAAGACATCGACAACAGACTACCTTCCATAATGACAAGGCTACCATCCATTGGAGTGACAAAAATCTCGACAACAGACTACCTTTCGTAATGACAAGCTACCATCCATTGGAGTAACAAAAATCTCGAAAACAGAATACCTTCCATAATTACAAGGCTAAAATCCATTGGAGTAACAAATATCTCGACAACCGACTACCTTCTATAATGACAAGGCTACCATCTATTGGAATAACAAAAATATCGAGAACAGACTACCTTCCATAATAACAAGGCTACCATCCAATGGAATAACAAAAATCTCGACAACATACTACCTTTCATAATGACAAGGCTACCATCCATTGGAGTGACAAAAATCTCTACAATAGACTACCTTCCATGATAAATAGGCTACCATCCATTAGAGTAACAAAGATATCGACAACAGACTACCTTCTATAATGACAAGGCTACCATACATTGTAATAACAAAAATCTCGACAAAAAACTACCTTCCACAATGACAAGGCTACCATACATATAGTAACAAAAATCTCGACAACAGTCTAGCTTCCATAATGAAAAGGCTACCATCCATTGGAGTAACAAAAATATCAACAATAGACTACATTCCATAATGAAAAGGCTACCATCCATTGGAGTAACAAAAAGCTCGCCAATAGACTACCTTCCATAATTACAAGGCTACCATCGATTGGAGTGACAAAAATATCGACAATAGACTACCTTCCATAATCACAAGGCTACCATCCATTGGAGTAACAAAATCTCGATAACATACTACCTTTCATTATCACATGGATACTATCCATTGGAGTATCAAAAATATTGACAACAAACTACCTTCCAAAATGATAAGGATACCATCCATTGGAATAACAAAAATATTGACAACAGACTACCTTCCATAATGACAAGGCTACCCTCCATTAGAGTAACAAAAATCTAGACAACAGACTGCCGTCCATAATGACAAGGCTACCATCCATTGGAGTAACAAAAATATCAACAAGAGACTACCTTCCATAATGACAAGGAAACCATCCATTGGTGTAATAAAAATCTCGCCAACAGACTACCTTCCATAATGACAAGGCTACCATCCATTGGAATAAGAAAAATATCGACAACAAACTACGTTCCATAATGACAAGGCTACAATCCATTGGAGTATCAAAAATCTCGCCAACAGACTACCTTCCATAATGACAAGGCTACCATTCATTGGAGTAACAAAAATATCGAGAATAGACTACCTTCCGTAATGAAAAGCCTTCCATCCATTGGAGTAACAAAAATCTCTACAACAGAATACCTTCCATAATGACTAGGCTACCATCCATTGGAGTAAGAAAGATATCGACAACAGACTACCTTCCTTAATGACAATGCTACCATCCATTGGAGTAACAAAAATATCGACAACAAACAACCTTCCATAATGACAATGTTACCATCCATTGGAGTAACAAAAATTTCGAAAGCAGACTACCTTGCATGATGACAAGGCTAAAATCCATTGGAGTTACAAAAATCTCGAGGACAGTCTGCCTTCCATAATTACAAGGCTACCATCAATTGGAGTAATAAAAATCTCGACAATAGACTACCTTCCATAATGACAAAGCTACCATCCATTGGAGTAACAAAAATCTCGACAACAAACTACCTTCCAGAATGATAAGGCTACCATCCATTAGAGTAACAAAAAT
The DNA here is from genome assembly GCA_948472305.1 of Vicia faba. Taxonomy (NCBI): domain Eukaryota; kingdom Viridiplantae; phylum Streptophyta; class Magnoliopsida; order Fabales; family Fabaceae; genus Vicia; species Vicia faba. Next base: position 581,119,458 of record OX451739.1, on the reverse strand, counting down.
ATCGACAACAGACTACCTTCCATATTGATAAGGCTACGATCCATTAGAGTAACAAAAATCCCGATAACAAACTACCTTCCATAATGAAAAGGCTACCATCCATTGGAGTAATGAAAATATCAACAAGAGACTACCTTCCATAATGACAAGGCTACAATGCCATGGAGTAATGAAAATATCAACAAGAGACTACCTTCCATAATGACAAGGCTACCATCTATTGGACTAAGAAAAATATCGCCAACAGACTACCTTATATAATGACAAGGCTACCATCCATTGGAGTGACAAAATCTCGACAACAGACTACCTTCCATAATGACGAGGCTACTATCAATTGGAGTAACAAAAATCTCGACAACAAACTACCTTCCATAATGATAAGGCTACCATCCATTGGAATAACAAAAATATCGACAACTAGCTATGTTCCATAATGAATAGGCTACCATCCATTGGAGTAACAAAAATATCGACAACAAACTACCTTCCATAATGACAAGGCTACCATCCATTGGAGTAACAAAAATATTGACAATAGAATACCTTCCATAATGACTAGGCTACCATCCATTTGAGTAACAAAGACATCGACAACAGACTACCTTCCATAATGACAAGGCTACCATCCATTGGAGTGACAAAAATCTCGACAACAAACTACCTTCCATAATGATAAGGCTACCATCCATTGGAATAACAAAAATATCGACAACAAGCTACGTTCCATATTGAATAGGCTACCATCCATTGGAGTAACAAAAATATCGACAGCAAACTACCTTCCATAATAACAAGGCTACCATCAATTTGAGTAACAAAAATATCGGCAACAGAATACCTTCCATAATGACTAGGCTACCATCCATTTGAGTAACAAAGACATCGACAACAGACTACCTTCCATAATGACAAGGCTACCATCCATTGGAGTGACAAAAATCTCGACAACAGACTACCTTTCGTAATGACAAGCTACCATCCATTGGAGTAACAAAAATCTCGAAAACAGAATACCTTCCATAATTACAAGGCTAAAATCCATTGGAGTAACAAATATCTCGACAACCGACTACCTTCTATAATGACAAGGCTACCATCTATTGGAATAACAAAAATATCGAGAACAGACTACCTTCCATAATAACAAGGCTACCATCCAATGGAATAACAAAAATCTCGACAACATACTACCTTTCATAATGACAAGGCTACCATCCATTGGAGTGACAAAAATCTCTACAATAGACTACCTTCCATGATAAATAGGCTACCATCCATTAGAGTAACAAAGATATCGACAACAGACTACCTTCTATAATGACAAGGCTACCATACATTGTAATAACAAAAATCTCGACAAAAAACTACCTTCCACAATGACAAGGCTACCATACATATAGTAACAAAAATCTCGACAACAGTCTAGCTTCCATAATGAAAAGGCTACCATCCATTGGAGTAACAAAAATATCAACAATAGACTACATTCCATAATGAAAAGGCTACCATCCATTGGAGTAACAAAAAGCTCGCCAATAGACTACCTTCCATAATTACAAGGCTACCATCGATTGGAGTGACAAAAATATCGACAATAGACTACCTTCCATAATCACAAGGCTACCATCCATTGGAGTAACAAAATCTCGATAACATACTACCTTTCATTATCACATGGATACTATCCATTGGAGTATCAAAAATATTGACAACAAACTACCTTCCAAAATGATAAGGATACCATCCATTGGAATAACAAAAATATTGACAACAGACTACCTTCCATAATGACAAGGCTACCCTCCATTAGAGTAACAAAAATCTAGACAACAGACTGCCGTCCATAATGACAAGGCTACCATCCATTGGAGTAACAAAAATATCAACAAGAGACTACCTTCCATAATGACAAGGAAACCATCCATTGGTGTAATAAAAATCTCGCCAACAGACTACCTTCCATAATGACAAGGCTACCATCCATTGGAATAAGAAAAATATCGACAACAAACTACGTTCCATAATGACAAGGCTACAATCCATTGGAGTATCAAAAATCTCGCCAACAGACTACCTTCCATAATGACAAGGCTACCATTCATTGGAGTAACAAAAATATCGAGAATAGACTACCTTCCGTAATGAAAAGCCTTCCATCCATTGGAGTAACAAAAATCTCTACAACAGAATACCTTCCATAATGACTAGGCTACCATCCATTGGAGTAAGAAAGATATCGACAACAGACTACCTTCCTTAATGACAATGCTACCATCCATTGGAGTAACAAAAATATCGACAACAAACAACCTTCCATAATGACAATGTTACCATCCATTGGAGTAACAAAAATTTCGAAAGCAGACTACCTTGCATGATGACAAGGCTAAAATCCATTGGAGTTACAAAAATCTCGAGGACAGTCTGCCTTCCATAATTACAAGGCTACCATCAATTGGAGTAATAAAAATCTCGACAATAGACTACCTTCCATAATGACAAAGCTACCATCCATTGGAGTAACAAAAATCTCGACAACAAACTACCTTCCAGAATGATAAGGCTACCATCCATTAGAGTAACAAAAATATCGACAACAGACTACCTTCCATATTGATAAGGCTACGATCCATTAGAGTAACAAAAATCCCGATAACAAACTACCTTCCATAATTAAAAGGCTACCATCCATTGGAGTAATGAAAATATCAACAAGAGACTACCTTCCATAATGACAAGGCTACAATGCCATGGAGTAATGAAAATATCAACAAGAGACTACCTTCCATAATGATAAGGCTACCATCTATTGGACTAAGAAAAATATCGCCAACAGACTACCTTATATAATGACAAGGCTACCATCCATTGGAGTGACAAAATCTCGACAACAGACTACCTTCCATAACGACGAGGCTACTATCAATTGGAGTAACAAAAATCTCGACAGCAAACTACCTTCCATAATGATAAGGCTACCATCCATTGGAATAACAAAAATATCGACAACAAGCTACGTTCCATAATGAATAGGCTACCATCCATTGGAGTAACAAAAATATCGACAACAAACTACCTTCCATAATGACAAGGCTACCATCCATTGGAGTAACAAAAATATCGACAATAGAATACCTTCCATAATGACTAGTCTACCATCCATTGGAGTAACAAAAATATCGACAATAGAATACCTTCCATAATGACTAGGCTACCATCCATTTGAGTAACAAAGACATCGACAACAGACTACCTTCCATAATGACAAGGCTACCATCCATTGGAGTGACAAAAATCTCGACAACAAACTACCTTCCATAATGATAAGGCTACCATCCATTGGAATAACAAAAATATCGACAACAAGCTACGTTCCATAATGAATAGGCTACCATCCATTGGAGTAACAAAAATATCGACAACAAACTACCTTCCATAATGACAAGGCTACCATCCTTTTGAGTAACAAAAATATCGACAATAGAATACCTTCCATAATGACTAGGCTACCATCCATTTGAGTAACAAAGACATCGACAACAAACTACCTTCCATAATGACAAGTCTACCATCCATTGGAGTGACAAAAATCTTGACAACAGACTACCTTTCGTAATGACAAGCTACCATCCATTGGAGTAACAAAAATCTCGAAAACAGAATACCTTCCATAATGACAAGGCTAAAATCAATTGGAGTAACAAATATCTCGACAACAGACTACCTTCCATAATGACAAGGCTACCATCTATTGGAATAACAAAAATATCGAGAACAGACTACCTTCCATAATGACAAGGTTACCATCCAATGGAATAACAAAAATCTCGACAACATACTACCTTTCATAATGACAAGGCTACCATCCATTGGAGTGACAAAAATCTCTACAATAGACTACCTTCCATAATAAATAGGCTACCATCCATTAGAGTAACAAAGATATCGACAACAGACTACCTTCTATAATGACAAGGCTACCATACATTGTAATAACAAAAATCTCGACAAAAAACTACCTTCCACAATGACAAGGCTACCATACATATAGTAACAAAAATCTCGACAATAGTCTACCTTCCATAATGAAAAGGCTACCATCCATTGGAGTAACAAAAATCTCGACAATAGACTACCTTCCATAATGACAAGGCTACCATCCATTGGAGTAATGAAAATATCAACAAGAGACTACCTTCTATAATGACAAGGCTACCATGTATTAGAATAATGAAAATATCAACAATAGACTACATTCCATAATGACAAGGCTACCATCCATTGGAGTAACAAAAAGCTCGCCAATAGACTACCTTCCATAATTACAAGGCTACCATCCATTGGAGTGACAAAAATATCGACAATAGACTACCTTCCATAATCACAAGGCTACCATCCATTGGAGTAACAAAATCTCGATAACATACTACCTTTCATTATCACATGGCTACTATCCATTGGAGTAACAAAAATCTTGACAACAAACTACCTTCCAAAATGATAAGGCTACCATCCATTAGAATAACAAAAATATTGACAACAGACTACCTTCCATAATGACAAGGCTACCATCCATTGGAGTAACAAAAATCTAGACAATATACTACCTTCCATAATGAAAAGGCTACCATCCATTGGAGTAATGAACATATCAACAAGAGACTACTTTCCATAATGACAAGGCTACCATCCATTGGAGTAACAAAAATCTAGACAACAGACTACCTTCCATAATGACAAGGCTACCCTCCATTAGAGTAACAAAAATCTAGACAACAGACTGCCTTCCATAATGACAAGGCTACCATCCATTGGAGTAACAAAAATATCAACAAGAGACTACCTTCCATTATGACAAGGAAACCATCCATTGGTGTAATAAAAATCTCGCCAACAGACTACCATCCATAAGGACATGGCTACCATCCATTGGAATAACAAAAATATCGACAACAAACTACGTTCCATAATGACAAGGCTACCATCCATTGGAGTAACAAAAATCTGGCCAACAGGCTACCTTCCATAATGGCAAGGCTACCATTCATTGGAGTAACAAAAATATCGAGAATAGACTACCTTCCGTAATGAAAAGCCTACCATCCATTGGAGTAACAAAAATCTCTACAACAGAATACCTTCCATAATGACTAGGCTACCATCCATTGGAGAAACAAAGATATCGACAACAGACTACCTTCCATAATGACAATGCTACCATCCATTGGAGTAACAAAAATATCGACAACAGACAACCTTCCATAATGACAATGTTACCATCCATTGGAGTAACCAAAATTTCGAAAGCAGACTACCTTGCATAATGACATGGCTAAAATCCATTGGAGTTAAAAAAATCTCGAGAACAGACTGCCTTCCATAATGACAAAGCTACCATCCATCGGAGTAACAAAAATCTCGACAACAAACTACCTTCTAGAATGATAAGGCTACCATCCATTAGAGTAACAAAAATATCGACAACATACTACCTTCCATATTTATAAAGCTACGATCCATTAGAGTACCAAAAATCCCGATAACAAACTACCTTCCATAATGAAAAGGCTACCATCCATTGGAGTAATGAAAATATCAACAAGAGACTACCTTCCATAATGACAAGGCTACAATGCCATGGAGTAATGAAAATATCAATAAGAGACTACCTTCCATAATGACAAGGCTACCATCTATTGGACTAAGAAAAATATCGCCAACAGACTACCTTATATAATGACAAGGCTACCATCCATTGGAGTGACAAAATCTCGACAACAGACTACCTTCGATAATGACGAGGCTACTATCAATTGGAGTAACAAAAATCTCGACAACAAGCTACCTTCCATAATGATAAGGCTACCATCCATTGGAATAACAAAAATATTGACAACAAGCTACGTTCCATAATGAATAGGCTACCATCCATTGGAGTAACAAAAATATCGACAACAAACTACCTTCCATAATGACAAGGCTACCATCCATTGGAGTAACAAAAATATCGACAATAAAATACCTTCCATAATGAATAGGCTACCATCCATTTGAGTAACAAATACATCGACAACAGACTACCTTCCATAATGACACGGCTACCATCCATTGGAGTGACAAAAATCTAGACAACAAACTACCTTCCATAATGATAAGGCTACCATCCATTGGAATAACAAAGACATCGACAACAAGCTACGTTCCATAATGAATAGGCTACCATCCATTGGAGTAACAAAAATATCGACAACTAACTACCTTCCATAATGACAAGGCTAACATCCATTTGAGTAACAAAAATATCGACAACAGAATACCTTCCATAATGACAAGGCTACCATCCATTGGAGTGACAAAAATCTCGACACCAGACTACCTTTTGTAATGACAAGCTACCATCCATTGGAGTAACAAAAATCTCGAAAACAGAATACTATCCGAAGTAATACTATCCGGTTCAACTTTGTTCACCCACCTGAGTTGCTTGAAGAGTTGGTTAGCAGGATTCCAAATACCACTTCCTTCATCCAGAGGCATGGTTCTCTTCTCAGTTTAGTCACTGCAAAGTGAGATCAACAATTGATGAGTGTCCTGACCCAGTTCTATGACCCTCTGTACCAGTGCTTCACCTTTCAAGACTTCCAGCTGGTCCCTACCCTGGAAGAGTTCTCTGATTTGCTTGGCATCCCTATCCTGGATCAGACTCCTTACACTGGTTGGGAAAAGACCCTCAGGCTTGAGGAGGTTGCTGCAGCTCTTCCTTTGACCCATCAAGAAGTAATGGACAACTGGGTGACTAGAAGCGGAGTTAAGGGTTTCTTGGCCAAGTTTCTGATTGGTAAAGCTAATAGTTTCTGGAATGACTTGGACTTTAGGGCATATGAAGACATCTTGGCTCTCTTAATCTATGGTCTAGTCTTGTTTCCTAATCCTGACAACTTCATCAATGTCACTGCCATAAGGATCTTCATGTCTCAGAACCCTGTGCCCACTCTCTTGGGTGACATCCTGCAACAACTTTATGCTCGTACTGCCCGAAGACGAGGAACTCTGTGGTGTTGTATCCCTTTGTTGGTGAGGTGGTTTATTTCGCACCTCCCTAAGTTCGTGCTGAAGAACCAAGAAGGAAGAGGTTGGGCTCATAGGTTAATGTCTCTCACCGATAAGGACATCATTTGGACTTTCAGAGGTTTGGATGAGATAGCTGTTATTGATCGTTGAGGGGAATATCCTAATGTTACTTGGATTGGTACTCAAGGAGGGATCTCTTACAATCCATTTCTAGCTCTCCATCAGTTTGGAAGAGCCAGAAGAGCAGGACCCCATGAGATGTTGGTGCCTCACATCAGTTTTGAGTTTCAGGTGCATAGTGACAAGCTGCGTCGTAGGTTCGTCAAGGCTTGGGATAAAGTTCATAAAGCTGACCCACAAGTTGGGGCCAAAGACTTCTCTACCTATGGAAGCCTACTACAAATGGGTTCGTATCCGTGCTCAGAAGTTAGGTATGCCATACGAAGCCGTCAGACCTATCATTCTTGAGTATCCTGACAAAGATGGTGTTCCTCCAACTGTCCTCCCTCCTCAGATACCTACTGATTATGAGACATTAAAGATGTCTTGGTCGCAACTGCGAGAAGAACGGGAATCGTACCGGGAATAGTTCAACGAGCAGGAATTGAAGATCCAGAAACTGACAAAGCAGTTGGAGAATGAGCGAGCTCTGAATGACTACATCCGTACTGAGAAGAGGAGACCATGGGATCAATGAGGAGCTTTGGATGTTCTTTTACAGTTTTATTTCCCTTTTCAGTATTTCCCTTTTATGTAACACCTAAAGGCAACCTGTTGAACAATTTAAGTTTCAAAGTTGAATCTAATGAAGTGTGTTCCTTTTTGTTTACAAAGTTGATTCTCGATTGTCTTTGAAAACATAAATCATACGCATTCCATTCATCATGTGCATAGCAGGTTTTCTTCTTTTCAGGTTGCTTACTGATCTTCGCTGTTTATTTCAGCATCATGAACCCTGACTCATCATCAACTGAGATGTCTATCAAGGCTCTTCAGGCGCAGAACACGCAATTTCAGGAACTGATCATGGGTTTTGCTAAAGGCCAAGAAGAGCTGAAGGCTTTACTCCTGAAGAAGGAGAAGAAGAAGAAGAAGAGAACTGCTCTTTTCAACTCGGGCCGAAGGTTTGGCAACACTCTGCAGAATGAAGAGGCTGGTTCTTCTATAGGCAAGAGCAGTCCCCAAGGGGGAAAAGGTCCTAGTCCAGTAGTCTCTGACAACGAGACTAACTTTAATGAGGAACAGTATCCTCCGGCTGAAGACCGGTATAAGCAGTTGGAGGACATATTGAATGCAATGGAGATCCAACAAGTGCTTGGGCTGGATTTCAGAGACTTAGGCTTGTCTACTGGTGTGATCATTCCTCAAAAGTTTAAGGCACCATCCTTCACCAAGTATGACGGGGCGTCATGTCCCAAGCTACACCTCAGATCTTATGTGCGGAAGATTCAGCCGTACACAGTGGACAAGAACTTGTGGATCCACTTCTTCCAGGAGAGTCTTTCAGGGACTTATCTCGAATGGTTCTATCAGATGGATGGGACCAAGGTTCGTAACTGGGAGGAGTTGGTTACTGCTTTTTACAAGCAGTATCAATATAATGCCGACCTTGCCCCTACACGTACCCAACTCCAGGGTATGTCGCTAGGGTCAAGCGAAGGTTTTAAAGAGTATGCATAGTAGTGGAGGGATCTGGCTGGCAGGGTGCAGCCTCCGTTAACTGACCGGGAGTTGGTGGACATGTTCTTGGGGACCCTATCTGGGACATTTTTCAATCATCTTATCGGTAACTCATCTGCAGGGTTTACTGATCTTATTCTGACTGGAGAGAGAATAGAGGATGGAATGAAGTCCGGAAAAATTCAGAAGGGTGCATCTACAAGTTCTGAGAAGAAGCCCTTTAAGAAGGAGGTCAGTGCTGTGTTTGGGTCTATAAGACAAGAGAAACCTGAGCGTCGCCAATCTGTCAACACGGTGATGATTGCTAAACCTGCTGCCGCTCCTCGGCAAACCAATCCTCAGAGGGGTGAAAGACCCAGGAGAGAGTTTACCCGTTTGAGTATGACTCTATCACAAATCTTGCCGCAGTTGCTGTCCACCAACCTAGTGACTGTTAGAGAGGCCCCGAAGGTTGTAAACACTGCCTCTCCCAAGTACAACCCAAATGCTCGCTGTGCTTATCACTCCGATAGCCCGGGGCATTCCACTGATGACTGTTGGGCCTTAAGGAATAAGGTGCAAGACCTTATTGACGCAAAAGAGATACAGTTTGAAGCGCCTGAGAGGCCAAATGTGGTGACTTCTCCTATGCCCCAGCATGGAGTAAATGCCGTTGATGAAGAGGTATATGCCATTTCTGTGAGTGATGTAGCTACTCCTTTGAAGACTGTTAAGAGGAACCTACTACTGGCCGGTTTATTTCCGGGTTGTAGTGAAAGTTGCCTTTTCTGTGCTGTTTCCCTTTCTGGTTGTCCTTTGTTGAAGTTGGGCATCCAAAGCCTGATGGACAGCAAAGAGATTCTGTTCAAGAAGACTGTTGTTCAGTTTGTTCCGGTGGAAGAAGTTTCTGTTGTTACAATCTTTAATAATCCGATCAAGGCTCTCCAGAGGAAGCCGGTTAAAATCATGATTGTCGCACCCGTTGTTATTAGTGTTCCGGGGCCTCTCCCCTATGAATCTGATAAGGCTGTCCCCTGGCACTATGGGGAAGACGTGTATGTACATGGAATCAAGCAAGAATTCAACACTGGCACCAGCATCAGCAATATCACTGGTCCAGCAAAAGTTACCCGCAGTGGCAGGCTCTTCTCGCCTGACATTGCGCCGCCAGCTATTCGAAGACCCCTCACTATAACACCTGCAAGCGTACCTGTTCCCAGTTCTGATCAAGTTGTTTCCCCTGCTGCCGAGTCATCTAATGCTCGGGGCAAAGGGATTGAAGATGAGCCTGCCAAGATGGAGGCGCCAAAATCTGTGAATGCTGAGGCCTCCCAACAAGAGATGGAGGAAATTCTAAAGATAATCAAGAAGAGTGACTTTAATGTTGTGGAGCAGCTGGGGAATACCCCCTCCAAGATCTCCATGCTCTCCTTGCTACTGTGCTCAGAGGCCCATGCTAAGGCCCTGATTTCATTCCTCAAGACGGCCCATGTGCCACAGGAGACATCTGCTGTCAAGTTTACTGATTGCATAGCCAATTTGACAGCGGACAATGGTTTGGGTTTCTCAGATGCTGACCTTACTGCTAAGGGAAAAGACCACAATGATGCTCTGCATGTCTCTATTGAATGCAGGGGCACTACTCTTACGCATGTATTGGTGGACATTGGTTCTTCCCTAAATGTGCTACCCAAGAAGGCCTTAGACCGGTTGGATTGTGAGGGCCTGGAGCTGAAACCTAGCAACATCATTGTCAGAGCCTTTGACGGTTCCAAGAGGATGGTCCATGGAGAGGTAGACATTCCTATTCGTGTGGGTTCTCAAGTATTCGACTCTACTTTCTATGTGATGGATATCCGTCCATCGTATTCTTGTCTACTGGGTCGACCTTGGATCCACAAAGCTGGGGCAGTGACCTCTACCCTGCACCAGAAACTCAAGTACCCCGTCCGAGGGAAAATTGTCATTGTGCAGGGAGAGGAGGAGTATATGGTGAGCCATTTGAATTCCTTCAGGTATATTGAGATGGACGGGGAGTTTATTGAAACCCCCTTTCAGCATTTCGAAGAGGTACCTCCAACATTGGCAGCAGCGGAAACAGTGTTCGAAGAGGATGTTCCTTTGAAGATGGCTTCCTTGAAGGATGCCCGGGCTGTGATCAAGAAAGGTGAATGTGCTAACTGGGGCAGGCTCCCTGATTTTACACAAAAAACTGACAAGTTTGGAATGGGTTTTACTGCAGATGTTCAGAAGGCTGTGCGCAAGGCAAAGACCAGAAGACCTCCTGTGCTCATTACCAATCCAGGAGTGAATGCTGTTGGGGATGAAGATGAAGTGGGAGAGTCAGAGTTCAATAGCTGGATCTACCCGACGACTGATGGCGGATTGACCAATTGGATTGCTAAAGATCATACTCCTATTACTTTTGTTACACAGTAATAAACTCCTTTGTTTTTGTTATTTGTAATAAACAATTAAAACTCTGGCCCGGTGTCTTACACGGGGCACCGTGGCTTCATTTGTCAGGGTATATTAATTGTCATTTCATATATCATGAATAAAGACCTTGGACGTTTTCTCGCATTTCAAATCTTATGCTCCTTTTCTTTCTTTCCTTTCTTTATATATTGCAAAACAGTTGTATTTACACACACTCACTCATACAGGTTTCAATCCACTCTGGATCTCACTGGTAACGACTCTGCTACTGCCAATTATGACTTTGAAAATCCGATCAACTTAGCCGAAGACGAAGGTGAAGATGATTGCGGAGTGCCTGGCGAGCTTGCAAGACTGTTACTCCAGGAAGAGAGGGAAATTCAACCACACGAAGAGCCAGTGGAAACAATAAATCTGGGTACTGAGACGGACAGGAAGGAAGTTAAGATTGGTGCCAACCTAGAGCTCAGCGTGAAGCAACAATTGACTCAGATGCTACATGATTATGTGGAGATCTTTGCCTGGTCCTACGAAGATATGCCCGGGTTGGATACTGATATTGTGGTTCATCATTTGCCTACTAAGGAAGACTGCCCTCCGGTTAAGCAAAAGGTCCGCCGTATGCGTCCAGAGATGTCTGAGAAGATCAAAGCCGAGGTTATGAAACATTTTGATGTCGGGTTTCTTGTAGTGACTTCTTACCCTCAGTGGGTTGCTAATGTGGTGCCAGTACCTAAGAAGGATGGAAAGGTCAGAATGTGTGTTGATTACAGGGATCTGAACAGGGCCAGCCCCAAAGATGACTTCCCCCTACCTCACATTGATGTCCTTGTTGACAATACTGCTCAGCACAAAGTGTTCTCTTTCATGGATGGCTTTTCAGGTTACAATCAAATCAAGATGGCTCCTGAAGACATGGAAAAAACTACTTTTGTTACTCAGTGGGGCACCTTCTGCTACAAGGTCATGCCTTTCGGACTAAAAAATGCTGGGGCAACCTACCAACGTGCCATGGTTGCTTTATTTCATGACATGATCCATCATGAGATAGAAGTGTATGTTGACGACATGATCGCAAGGTCCCAGATTGAGGAAGAACAACTAGATCATCTGCAGAAATTGTTTGACCGACTGAAACTGTACAAGCTGAGGTTGAACCCGAACAAATGCACCTTCGGGGTAAGATCTGGAAAGTTGCTAGGCTTCGTTGTAAGTGATAAGGGTATTCAAGTGGACCCTGCCAAAGTTAAAGCCATTCAAGAGATGCCAGTTCCTAAGACAGAGAAAGAGGTCAGAGGCTTTTTAGGACGCCTGAATTACATTGCTCGGTTCATCTCACATATAACTGCCACCTGTGAGCCAATCTTCAAGCTGCTGAAGAAAGATCAGGTAGTACGTTGGAATGATGAATGTCAGGCTGCTTTTGACAGAATCAAGGAGTACCTCCAAGAACCACCCATCCTTATGCCACCGGTTGAAGGGAGACCTCTGATACTATACCTGACAGTACTTGATAACTCAATGGGGTGTGTTCTGGGGCAGCATGACGAGTCTGGCCGAAAAGGGCATGCCATTTATTACCTTAGCAAAAAGTTTACCGACTGTGAGACCCGATACTCACTGCTCGAGAAAACTTGCTGCGCTTTGGTATGGGCTGCTCACCGGCTGAGGCAGTATATGCTGACTCACACTACATTGTTGATCTCAAAAATGGATCCTATAAAGTACATATTTGAAAAGCCTGCTCTGTCTGGGAGAATATCAAGATGGCAAATGATCTTGACAGAATACGACATCCAATACACCACCCAGAAAGCCATCAAAGGAAGTGTATTGGCAGACCACTTGGCACATCAGGCAGTAGACAACTATCAGTCAATGAACTTCGAGTTTCCGGACGAGAGTATCATGATAGTGACTGATTGTGAAGTGCCTGGACCGGATGAAGGACCTGAGGAAGGATCCCGATGGTCTATGCACTTTGACGGAGCCTCCAACGCTTTGGGTAACGGTATCGGCGATGTAATCATATCCCCTCATGGCACTCACACTCCACTTACTGCCCGGCTATGTTTCAACTGCACCAACAACATGGCGGAGTATGAGGCATGCATCATGGGTCTCCAAGCTGCGATCGACCTAAGGATCAAGTTTCTGAGTGTCTTCGGAGATTCCGCTCTCGTGATCAATCAGATCAAAGGCGAGTGGGATACGAAACATCCGAATCTTATTCCTTACAGAGAATGTGTGTTGACTTTGATCCCCCACTTCACAGAGATAACCTTTGAACATTTCCCAAGAGAGGAGAATCAGTTAGCGGACGCGTTAGCTACAATGTCTTCTATGTTCAAGGTCAAATGGGACAATGAGGCTCCCCGGATCATCATCTGGAAACTGGACGAACCGGCATACTGTTGTGATCTCGAGACTGAATTGGTGACTGAGAAGCCTTGGTACCATGAGGTGAAGAGATATTTGGAAGCTCAGGAATACCCTGAAGGTGCGTCTGTCAACGATAAGAAGTTTCTGAGAAGGTTCGCAGCGAAGTTCTTCCTTAGCAATGGCGTCCTGTATAAGTGAAACCATGATTCGACCTTACTACGTTGCGTGGATAAGACTGAAGCAGAAAGGATCATGGAAGAGCTACATGAAGGGACCTTCGGAACACATTCTAGTGGACACACTATGGCAAAGAAGATCCTTCGGGCAGGGTATTTCTGGTCCACAATGGAAGCTGACTGCTATCAACATTCTCGGACATGCCATAAATGCCAGATTTATGCAGACAAGGTGCACGTTCCTCCAGTTCCTCTAAATGTTCTGACTGTGCCTTGGCCGTTTGCAATGTGGGGCATAGACATGATCGGTGAGATTAAACCAACGGCATCCAATGGGCATCGCTTCATCCTGGTGGCAATTGATTACTTCACAAAGTGGGTTGAAGCAGCATCCTACGCTACGGTAACCAAGACTGTTGTGGCACGGTTCATTCGGCACAATCTGATATGTCGATACGTGGTCCCTGAAAGAATCATTACAGACAACGGTACCAATCTTAATAACAAGATGATCATTGAGCTCTGCGAGCAGTTTAAGATACAGCACCACAACTCTTCTCCTTACAGACCGAAGATGAATGGGGCTGTAGAAGCAGCAAATAAAAATATCAAGAAAATTATGCAGAAGATGACAGTGACTTATAAAGATTGGCACAAGATGTTACTGTTCGCTCTACATGGGTACCGTACCTCAGCAATAACGTCAACTGGGGCAACTCCTTTCTCCTTGGTCTATGGTATGGAGGCAGTCTTGCCGATTGAAGTCTAGATACCCTCTCTCCGGATAATGAAGGATGCAGATCTGAGCGACGATGATTGGATCCAGACACGACTTGATCAGCTAAATCTAATTGACGAAAAGAGACTTGCTGCTATTTGTCATGGTCAGACGTACCAAAAACGGATGATCAGGGCATTTAACAAAAAGGTCAGACCACAAGAATATCAAGTTGGGGATCTGGTAATCAAGCGTATCATCCATCCTCAGAGTGATGCAAGGGGCAAATGGACCCCTACGTATGAAGGGCCATTTGTGGTTAAACATGTGTTCTCAGGAGGAGCCATGATTCTAACCAACATGGATGGTGACGACCTTCCTCACCCCGCCAATGCAGACATAGTAAAAAGATACTACGCATGATAAAGACCCGCTAGGTTGACATACCTAGGCAAAAATTAGGGCTTCCCGGCGAAAAAAATGAAGGGATGAAATGAAAAAAATCTGTACACCCGGCAAGTCGAAAACCTGAAAAGGCGGCTTGGGCAAAAATGGGTATCCCGGTGGACTGAAAACCCGAAAGGGCGGTCCAGGCAAAAGTTAGGGATAAAGCGTAATACTATGTCTCATTGGATCACTTTGCATCCAGAATCCGGTATCTAAATCAAGTTCAGACGGCATCGATCGATCAGCGTCATCCTCGAACTAGGTCATCAAGTGATGAGACGCTCGAAGATATAAGGGCAATAGCAGAGTTGGAACCCAGTGGGATCATTCTATTCACACAGCTGTTTTATTTTCCTTTGTACAAATTTGTATAAACTCTTTTGTTCGGCGGCGTCCTCCTACTAGGGCGTCAGCCTCTTGTACATAAACGCCTATTTACAGGCAAATTCATAAATCAATATAAATACACTTTTCAGCTACAAACTGCCTTTTGTTTTTTCCTTTTTGCTTTGCGAAGAACGTCCAAGGTTCAATTTATGATATATGCATTGACAATAATTTGCTAACTCATGAATATTTGCATACGAAACAAAGGATTAATTACAGGTAACACTAGAAACAGGGGCAATAAAGATTTGTCTAAGCGATCTAATTGTTCCGTCCACCAAGGTACCAAGGTGAGTCGGCTGAAGAACATAACCAGATATCTTAATTCCCCAGAGAGTGAGCCAGCAAGTCAGTGCACTCTCCCCAAGCTATATTATCAAACCTTGAGGAAGTTGGGTATCCCCCGCGGATCTCAACATTCCCCAGCGGAGTATATATGTATTCTTAACAAGCATCCCCGGCAGTCTTGACCCAAAGATTGTTCCCCGACGGTATATCAAACATTCAGTGGAGTTACTTCCAATATATCTCAAAATTTCCCCAGGAGAGTCCCATCCAGCTTCCCCCGGAAAGTCGGAATCCATCTCCCCAAGCAGTAAGCTTATCCCCAGTAGATTTTGGAAGCTTACCCCTGCAGAGCACGAACGCGCCCCCCGGCTTCATTTAAGAGTTATTTCCCTACCAGGATATAACTGGGTTATCCTCAGCCAAAAGCCACGGAAAGATCGTCCGTGGCGAAGTCTTTCTTATCCCCAGCGAAGTCTATTAACACTTCCAACGCATCAACAATATCCCCAGCGAAGTTACCATCAATATCCCAGCAAAGTAACTCTCTCCCCACAGAGTATTGTTCCCCAGTAAGATCACTAGAGTAATTTTCTTCCCGCAGAGTAATCCATTCGCCAAGTTTATTCCCCAACGGAGTCATCTTCTCCTACCGGTATTCTTGCAACTATCATCCCCAACGGAGACAAATATTCTATTCTCCAACATCAGCCCAGGAGTGACTTCCCGGCACCCGTCAAGGATTTATTTTCTTAAAACAAAAAGATACATTCATAAACATCACATTTTCATACATTATAGCATGCATATACGCATCATATCTTACAAATCTCATTTATGTTGAGAACATCATCGCTTGATTCATATCATGCCTTGCATATGACTGACCTTTACCTTTCAGGAAAGTACCAGTTAAGTTCTCAGCTATATTTCAAGACCTTGTCCGGTTCAGTTAAATCGACCCTAAGATTTTCCTGATTCTTATCCAGTCAAAGGCCTTCTCTGCTTCAGTCAGATCGACCCTAAGATCTCCCTGATTCTTATCCAGTTGAAGATTCCAAGACCTAGACCGGTTCAGTTAAATTGACCCTAAGATTTTCCTGATTCTTATCCAGTCAAAGGCCTTCTCTGGTTCAGTCAGATCAACCCTAAGATCTCCCTGATTCTTATCCAGTTAAAGATTCCAAGACCTAGACCGGTTCAGTTAAATCGACCCTAAGATTTTCCCGATTCTTATCCAGTCAAAGGCCTTCTCTGGTTCAGTCAGATCGACCTTAAGATCTCCCTGTTTCTTATCCAGTTGAAGATTTCAAGACCTAGCCTGATTCAGTTAAATCGACCCTAAGATTTTCCTGTTTCTTACCCAGTCAAAGGCCTTCTCTGGTTCAGTCAGATCGACCCTAAGATCTCCCTGATTCTTATCCAGTTGAAGATTTCAAGACCTTGCCCAGTTCAGTCAGATCGACCCTAAGATCTCCCTGATTCTTATCCCAATAGAAGACATCCAAGATTCTCTCAGCGTTCCTGTTGAGGTAGTAATCATCCAAGAATCTCTCATCATTACTGTTGATGTTGAAGTCGCCCAAGATTCTCTCAGCGTTCCTGTTGAGGTAGTAATCTCCCCCAGATTCTCTCAACGTTCTTGTTGAGGTAGTAGTCGCTCCAAGATTCTCTCAGCGTTCCTGTTGAGGTAGTAGTCGTCCAAGGTTCTCTCACTGTCCCGTTGAGGTAGTAACCATCCCTGGTCCATTCATCACCCTTTTGAAGCTCCAGATTCAATTCCTATAACCAGTCAGGGCACACCTACAAAGAGTTTGAAGACCAGCTCCTGTAACAGGCCAGGTACTCATTTTCTTTTTCAAGTACGCAAGTTCTCGCTAAGGAATCTCTTACGCGATCGACACCCAGATGGCATCTATAATCCCATCCACCTTCCATCACTTCTCAGCATGGCATCTATAAGCCCATCATCCTATCCATCAATCTCCAAATGGCATCTATAAGCCCATTCCCACCATCACACTACTATGTGAGCGCAAATTTCTGGGCACTCTAGTGTTCAATCATCTTCCACCTTCGGATTACGAAAGGCACGTCAGCCAATCTGCATCCTCAAAATTTGCCCTCCCATATTCTTCAAGATTTGCAAAGAGCATGTTTCAAAATATCCCCAAGGGTTGCACAGTTCAAGGGCCTCCTAACAATCAAAAATTAGGGTTTTGGTTCTGGCAAAGAAATTGAAGTTTTCAAGGGTCCAATCAAGTCCCACATACCTACAAGCATGGTCAAGCATCCATATGCCAAGTTTCAAGACTTACAGCACAAAATTGCACAGTCAAAATCCCTAATTGCCCTACAGTAAACTGTAGGGGCAAAATGGTCATTTGACAGTCAAAGGTTCAAATTTTTGGTCAACATCTTATTTTGAAGCCACAAACATCATTTGATCAATTCTTGATCATGATTCTCAAGGCATGGCTCAAAAAGTCTCAAGATGCAAAAGTTTCCATATTTGGACAGTTGAAAAAGTCAACTGTAACTTGACCAAGGCATAACTTCCACATGGTTTATCAGAAAAATTCCATCCAAAGCTCATTTTGAAGAGAAAGGCATTTCCTACAACTCCTCTTCACACTTCAAGTTCAAGAAATGCTCTCACAGAAAGTTATCAAATTCAACATTATAGGTCATTTTCAAAAGTCAACAAAAAGGGACTTTAAGTCAAAGACCATAACTTGAGATTGGTAAATCAAAATGACATGGGACCAAAGGCATTGGTTAGAGGACTTCAAGACCTTCCCAAAATGTCCAAGAACATGATCAAAGCTTAAAAATTGAGCAAGATATGCCGTGTGGAAGTTGGGAAATTTTTGGGAAGTTTGAAAACTCAACTTTACTTCAAATGCCTCAAAATTGCTAATGGGCCACATTTTCTTCCAAGATTCATCATCCAAAGGCTATGCACGACCATTTGGCCCAAAGGGGATTTATTTCATCATTTTTATTATTTATTTGAAATTTTAATCACCATTAATTCATTTAATAAAATAAAATATGAAAAAATTACTAAACAAATGCATTTGAATCTTTTTATGCAGCCTATGCCCTCATTGGTTACTCAAGATTTCGTGCACTTCAAAAAAGGGAAGATTTGGTGCAAATTGGCATGATATTCATGTGGAAAAGATTTGAAAATATTCATTGAAAATCAAATATTTCTTTCATCAATGCAAAAGGTTTTTGGACTTGATTCTTACCCTAATCCACTCCCATACATAAACAGATGCAAACCCTAAAGCTCACAACCTTCAAGCTGCGCCTAAAACCATAAAAAAAACTTTTCACTTTTTCAAAAAAATTTCAAAACTGCTTTCCTAGTTTCAGCGTGTTTCAAAACAAAACAACAATTCCATTGCACTCCTGATACATCCAGGAATCTGCCCCAATCGAAATCAGACCTCTGCACCTCAAGAAACGGTAGAACACAGTTACCCTGTACATGAATTTTTCCTTAATCGTATTCGAATCTACACGCCATATCAATGTATTTTCATTATTGTTTTATGTTAATGTGTTGATTCTGAAGCTAATAGTATAACTTAATTGAAGAATGCTTGCATATATGGAGAGTTGCCATGAACGATGCCTAGGGTTTCAGGAACCTTGATTTAGGGCTTCCTTATTCTGGAAAAATTGAGACATGAGACCTACACCATTGAACTCAGCGCACTTAGACGATCCAAAATCACTAGTCGCGCCGTTTTTATATTTGAGTATGGCTTAATCGCTATTTTCCTATGCAGTGGTTAGTGGGGGTTTAAACCCCCCACCATTTGATGTATATTTTTCAGGTGGAACAAGGAATCAACGAAGAAGAAGGCGTGTTGTCAACCAGTGATTGGACAATTCAAGTTTTAGCGCCTTTTTTTTGAATTAACATCATTAGCGTGGTTTGTTTTATATATTGTTTACTTTCTATCATAATAACAAAGAAAGCAAATGGCACAAGTGGTAGATGCGCTGTCCTCTGAACATTGGGACCTGGGTTCGATTCCCAGGTCCCCCATACTTTTCAATGAATTTCGTTTTCACTTGATCTCATGCAGTGTACGCCCAGGGGTTCATCATATATCCACCATCCAAGCTTGCCACGCGCCCACTGATCTCAATCCAATGGCCATGATCTGAGGAGCACCATGTGCATAAGTCAGACGTGTCACACACAAGCCAATAAAGTCAAACAAGGCCTTAATTCATTGGGCCTGATTGCTACAACATGACCTCCAAATTGGGGTCAACACCCCCATTGGTTTGCTTTCTTTCATTCTTTTTTATCTTTTTCTATTTTATTTGTTTTGTTTAATTTTAATTTA
This sequence comes from Vicia faba, assembly GCA_948472305.1. NCBI lineage: Eukaryota > Viridiplantae > Streptophyta > Magnoliopsida > Fabales > Fabaceae > Vicia > Vicia faba. Next base: position 581,099,518 of record OX451739.1, on the reverse strand, counting down.
ATTCTTTAAATTGACCTGTTTTCTTTAACATAAAAAAAAATAATAATAAAAATCAGAAAAGACAAGAAATAAAAATATTTTTTTTAATGTTATTTTGTAAATAAATCTTATTAATTAATTTAGTTTTAATTCTAGGTTTAATCTTAATGTTTTTTTTCTGATAAACTAAAAAAAGGTAGAATTAGGGTTTCAAATGCTTTTATCCTTTTTTTTTCTTTTTTCACCATATTTAATTATTAATTATATTTTGTAAATAAACTTACCATTAAATATTTTAGTTAAAATTAGGTTAAACTTAAACCTTTCTTAATAAATTAAAAACAATTTAGTATTAGGGTTAATTAACTTTTCTTTTAATTCCAATTTAATTTTCTTACTAAAAATCCATAAATACAAAAAACTCAAAAAAATAACTTCTCTTTTCTCATTAAATTTAATTAACTTCATAATTGTAATTTAATTTCCTTAAAAGGGTCCAACGCCCTCGCATTCCCGATTTTACTTATTTTTGCATTTTATTTTTATTTCCTCTTTTTGTGAATATAATGTAATGGTCCCAAAGCTGTGTAATAGATTAAGTAGGATATTTGTTTTTCGCACTTTATTTTATTTCAAATCGGGTCTTGGATTAATTTGGCGATGTAGACCCGCGCCTTTGTAATAGCGTAGGACTTTTAATTCCGCATCTTTTTAACTGTTAATTAATTTGCATGAAAGAATGAATGTCAAAATAAAAGCAACGCGTAGATCACCAAGGCATGACAAGACAAAAATATCTGAAAACGACACATAAATCACACACCACCCCTAGGGTACGCCTCACTGTTGCCTTGCCCCTCGAAAGGTGGTCGTCGAGTAGAGGATGTTTTAGTAAGTCCTCATGTCCATGAACATGGCATGAGGGTAGCTTCTAAGGTGTCTTCCCATTGCTCTGGTGATCACCATGTCCCGAACCCTCGAATTGACCCGAACACCTCCAACGGTGGTGCTACCTACCTCTCAATGGTGGGATGGCACTACTTTAAGGACATTTACACAGACAAATTCCTTAGGGTAGGTAGACGACTCTAGATACTTGCTCTAATTTCAAAACAAATCAAAAAATACTTTTCACACCGACACCTTTTCAAAAATCTTTCGAAAGCAATTTTTCAAACACTCTTGAGGACCGATACAAGAGTCGAACTGAAATTTTCAAAGAAATTTTTAAACCCACAGTTGAAAAGCAAACAAACCATTTTGAAAACACAAATGAGCAAGTATCTAAGAGCCCATGGATAACCATGGATAGAAAGGGTGCTAACACCTTCCCTTTCTATAATCTACCTCCCGAACCGAGAGCAATCTCTATAAGGAATTTTTCTGTGCTTTTGTCCTTTCCATTTGGAGAAAATAAAAGACGGTGGCGACTCTTGCTTTTGCGACATTTCGCGAACCAGCGTTAAACAGTCAGTTCCAGATCCACCGATCACATAATCATAATCTTCCTTCTCTCAGTTTACTAAACGCTACATAACTTCTTACTCAATCATTGTTTAGCAATCTAGTTTCATAAGCTTAAGTTGTGTATACATCACAGTTTTGATACAGTTTTGTAGAAAACATTCACACACTTAGATTTATCTTCTTTGTATGAGAGTGTTTCCTTGAAAAACTGGGTTGTGGTTTGCATCAAGAAGGCTTTAGCAGTTGTTAAAGGAGTTTGTAATATTCAGTTGAATATAGTGGATGAAGACCTCGTTGGAGAGAGGCGAAATCAGCTTGACGGGTGGACTGGAGTAGTTTGAGATTAAACGAACCAGGATAAAAATATCTTGTTCATTGCATTGATTTTCAGTTTTACAATTCAACCCCCCCTTCTTTTGTTTTTCACTTCTTCAATTGGCATCAGAGCGCCTGGTTCTGAGCTAAAACACTTAACCATGTCAGTACAAGATCCAGCGTTAGAAAAACACAATGGAAGGAAACTATTCTCACACCAGCAATGACAACCATGAGGACAGAGACAGATTCAGCGGCAAACCTCTAGTCTTTGATGGAGAAAACATTGATTACTGGAAAGACAGAATTGAAAGCTTCTTTCTGGCACATGATGTTGATCTGTGAGAAATGGTGACAGATGGATACACGCACCCTGTGAATGCAAGTGGTCAGAAGATTGATAGAAAAACAATGTCTGACCAACAAAAGCGTGACTTCAAGAATCACCACAAGGCCAGAACCATCCTCTTCAGCGCCATCTCCTATACTGAATATGAAAAGATCTCCAACAGAGACACAGCAAAGAACATTTTTGACTCACTCAGAATGACGCATGAGGGCAACGTTCAGGTCAAAGAAACTAAAGCTCTGGCGCTCATTCAGAAGTATGAGGCGTTCAAAATGGAAGAATATGAATCCAATTAAACAATGTTCTCAAGATTCCAGATTCTGGTAGCTGGTCTCAAGGTTCTGGACAAAGGATACTCTACTGCTGACCATGTCAAGAAAATCATCAGAAGTTTACCCAAGCAGTGGAGACCAATGGTTACAGCTCTGAAGCTAGCAAAAGATCTCAACAAAATCACTCTGGAGGAACTTATCAGCTCCCTCAGAAGTCATGAGATAGAGCTAGAAGCTGACGAGCCTCAGAAGCAAGGTAAGCCTTTAGCATTAAAATCTAACAAAAAATCTGAGTCTAAAGTTTTGCAGGCAGTTGAAGAAACATCTGATGGATCCTCATCAGAAGAAGACGAACTCTCCCTCCTCTCCAGAAGAGTAAATCAACTGTGGAAGCAGAGGCAAAGGAAGTTCAGGAATCCCAGAAGATCTGATCAGAACGAGTCCTCTTCCAGATACAGAAGGATAGATTCTTCCTTTGGATACAGAAGATCTGAAGGCTCCTCAAGTAGCAAAAAGCCAAAGACCAAGGACATCATCTGCTATGAGTGCAATGAGCAAGGACACTACAAGAGTGACTGCCCAAAGCTTCAGAGGGAAAAGCCCTAAAAGAAGTTTGGAAGAGAAAAGAAGAAAAGTCTCATGGCTACATGGGATGACTCTGACTCGTCTGAAGCTGACTCAGAATCAGATGATGAGAGGGCAAACATAGCTCTTATGGCTAACATTTCAGAAGATAGTGAAGCTTCTGAATCAGACTCTGAATCAGACACTGAAGAGGTATTTCCTATCTTTGCTGTTAATTTTACCAAGGCTGAACTTGCTGAAAGCCTTAATGAAATCCTGGAAAGGTATCAGCAAATTAGAGTTAAATTCAGAGACCTGAAAAGGAATCTTGAATCTGACTCTAATAAGACTGAGAGTCTAAAATTGGAGAATTCTGAGCTGAGAAATAAGATTTCAAAATTAGAAAACACTTTACAAAACTCTCAGAAGGAACCAATTTCTGAAACTCCCAGCAACGCTGATGAGATCATCAAGGAGTATGATCACAGTTTCTAGAAGTTCCTTGCTAAAAGCATAGATAGAAGCAAAATGGCTTCAATGATCTATGGAGTTAGCAGAAACGGCAGGAAAGGAATAGGATACCAAGGTAAGGTTCCTACACCAAAGAATGTCATGGACTTAACCATTAAACACACTCCTCTGAATTCACATTTTGTGTATGGTTACACACATGATATTAAATACACTAGCAGTAAGTACTCTGTGAAACCAGAATTCAACCAGAGTTTTGGTAAAACTAACAAATCAGGACCCAAGAAAATCTGGGTACCTAAGGATAAAATAATACATGTTGCAGATATCTTTAGCAGCAAGTCAGAAACACCAGTCATGGTACCTGGACTCTGGCTGCTCGCGACACATGACGGGAAGAAGGCATATGTTCCAAAGCCTGGAACTTAAGCCTGGAGGCCACGTTGGCTTTTGAGGAAATCATAGGGGAAAGATAATTGGCTCTGGAACTGTAGGTAATGGAAATCTTCCCTCTATTAATAATGTTTTGCTAGTAGATGGATTAATGCATAATCTGTTATCCATAAGTCAATTAAGTGATAACAATTATGATATAATCTTTAATCAAAAATCATGTAAAGCTGTTAGTCAGAAAGATGGGACTATCCTGTTTAATGGTAAGAGGAAAAACAACATTTACAAAATCAAACATTCTGAACTAAAAAGTCAGAATGTAAAGTTCCTTCTGTCTGTTAACAACGAGCAGTGGATCTGGCACAGAAGATTGGGGCATGTTAGTATGAGAAGAATATCTCAGATTAACAAACTCAATCTAGTCAGAGGACTTCCTAATTTGAAGTTCAATTCAGATGCTCTGTGTGAAGCATGTCAGAAAGGCAAGTTTGCAAAACCTTCTTTTAAATCTAAAAATGTTGTTTCTACCTCTAAGCCATTAGAACTTCTGCACATTGACTTATTTGGACCAGTTAAAACTGCTTCAGTCAGTGGCAAGAAATATGGGTTAGTAATCGTACATGACTATAGCAGATGGACATGGGTAAAGTTCTTAAGACACAAGGACGAGTCACACTCTGTGTTTGTTACCTTCTGTAACCAAGTTCAGAATGAAAAGGATCTTAGAATCGTTAAAGTCAGAAGTGATCATGGTGGAGAATTTGAAAACAAAGATTTTGAGTCATTCTTTAATGACAGAGGCATTCTGCATGATTTATCTTGTCCTAGAAATCCCCAACAAAATGTAGTTGTAGAACGAAAGAACAGAACATTGCAAGAAATGGCCAGAACCATGATCAATGAGACAAACGTTGCTAAGATCTTCTGGGCAGAGGCAATAAACACAGCGTGCTACATTCAGAATAGAATCTCAATAAGACCTATTCTGGAAAAGACTCCATATGAATTGTGGAAGAACAGAAAGCCCAACATTTCATATTTTCATCCATTTGGATGTACCTGTTTTATGTTAAATACAAAGAATTATTTGAACAAGTTTGACTCTAAAGCACAGAAGTGTATTATGTTAGGATACTTTGAACGCTCAAGAGGGTACATAGTATACAATACAGAAACACAGATTGTGGAAGAATCAATCAGTGTTCGTTTTGATGATAAGCTTGACTCTGAAAAGTCAAAGCAGAATGAAGTTTTTGCAGGTATGGAAATTGAATTTACAGGTTCTGAAGACAAGTCATCAGAAGCTCTCAACAGACACTCTTTCAACATCTGAAAGGAGCACTGCTAGCAATCCTACAACAGCTGCTGATCAACCTCAGAAGAGATTACCCAGAAGCAGCTTGGATCACCCAGAAGAGACTATCTTAGGGAGAAAGGAAGATCCAATCAGAACAAGAGCAAGCTTCAGAAACTCTGAAGAAACACTCATGGGACTTGTGTCTCTGATTGAACCTTCTTTTATTGATGAAGCACTTCTGGATAATGATTGGATTCTGGCAATGCAAGAAGAGCTGAATCAATTCACCAGAAATGACGTATGGGATCTTGTTCCCAGACCAAAAGGATTCAACGTCATTGGAACAAGATGGGTTTTCAGAAACAAGCTAAATGAACAAGGTGAAGTCATCAGAAACAAGGCACGACTGGTTGCACAAGGTTATAGTCAGCAAGAGGGGATAGACTATACAGAAACCTTTGCTCCAGTCGCCAGGTTAGAATCTATCAGACTTTTAATCTCATTTGCTGTTAATAGAGGCATCACTCTGTATCAGATGGATGTCAAAAGTGCATTCTTAAATGGTTATATAGAAGAAGAGGTTTATGTACACCAACCCCCTGGTTTTGAAAATACAAAACATCCAGAACATGTTTTCAAACTAAAGAAGTCACTATATGGTCTGAAACAAGCTCCCAGAGCTTGGTATGAAAGGCTAAGTAACTTTCTGTTAGAAAATGAATTCACCAGAGGGAAGGTGGACACTACCTTATTCTGTAAATCAGTTAAGAATGACATCTTAGTCTGTCAAATTTATGTTGATGATATTATTTTTGGTTCTACTAATCCTTCTCTTGGAAGAAAATTTGCTAAGTGTATGCAGGCAGAATTTGAGATGAGCCTCATGGGGGAACTGAAATTCTTTCTAGGAATTCAGATCAATCAAACTCCAAAGGGAACTTACATTCATCAGAGCAAATACATCAGAGATCTTCTGAAGAAATTTGACCTCTCAGAATGTAAGCCATCAAAGATTCCAATGCATCCCACGTGCATTCTGGAAAGAGAAGAGGTAAGCAAAAATGTAGAACAGAAAGTCTACAGAGGTATGATTGGTTCTCTCCTTTATCTGATTGCTTCAAGACCTGATATATTATTCAACGTTTGTATTTGTGCTAGATTCCAATCAGATCCTAGAGAATCTCACTTAACAGCTGTTAAGAGAATTTTCAAGTATCTGAAAGGTACTACTAATCTGGGTTTGTTTTATAGAAAATCTAGTGATTACAGTTTAGTAGGCTACTGCGATGCTGACTTTGCTGGAGACAGAGTGGAGCGTAAAAGTACTTCTGGAAGCTGCCAGTTTCTGGGAGAAAATCTGATCTCTTGGTCCAGCAAAAGGCAATCAACAATTGCGCTATCAACAACAGAAGCTGAGTACATAGCAGCAGCAGGATGTAGCACACAAATGCTCTGGATGAAAAGTCAGCTTGAAGACTTCCAGATTTTTGAGAGTAACATTCCTATACTCTGTGATAATACTTCTGCTATTTGCTTAAGTAAGAATCCCATTTTACATTCTAGAGCTAAGCATATAGAAATAAAACATCACTTCATTAGGGACTATATTCAGAAAGGAATTTTGAATTTAAAATTTATAGATACAGACCATCAATGGGCTGATATCTTCACTAAACCCCTTTCTGAAGATAGGTTCAATTTCATTCTGAAACATCTCAGCATGAAAATCTGCCCAGAGTGAAAATGTTTTAATTCCATATATTTATCTTCATAATGTATTTGTTTTACTATGAACTTCTGATCAATCTCTTTTCAGAAAGATATAACATGCAGATTGTATCAGATGCAAGTCTAAAGATCTGAGAGTCTAAGCTCAAAGACAGACGTGCTGATCACTACATCAAACAAGTGTCATCCAATCATCAGCAAATCTCTGAAGCAGAACGCGTGCACGCTTCTGAGAAGGCAAAATGCTGATTGGGTGCATTGAGACACATGTCTGGTAACCGTTTTAAGTATCTTTCTCAAATCCCCCAAAATCAGCAAGCATTAAATGAAAGTAATCATGCTTTTAAAACGTAATCATGATTTTATTCCTTTTTATTGAAAATGTTTACAATTTCAAAATATTCTGAACCCTATTTAAACACGTTAACCTTTCACTTTCATCTTTTACAGTTCTCATTATTTCTCAAGCATTCTCTGCATTTTTCTGTGTTCATCTCTTGCAAACTCTCTTTCTCAGTTTTTCTCAAAATCCCTAAGTGTGAACATGGCAACCTCCAGCAGTGCTTCTGCAGGTTCTCAGAAGAAAGCATCATCTGAACAGTATCAAGTGCCATTCCGAACACTCCTCACTCCTGTGAAGAATCTTGAAGTGTTATCTGAATTGATCATTGATTTTGGAAGTCTGAAGGAAAACGATTTTGACTTAACAGAAGAAGTTAGGGCACAGAAATGGGAAAGGTATTTGGACAGGTTGGTTGGACCAACATTCCCTATGTTAGTCAAGGAGTTCTGGATTCATGCAACGGCTTCAACACATCAAGTCACCTCCTACATTATGGGGAAGAAGATTGTGATCACTGAGGATCACATAGCAAGGTTAATTGGTTACAGTTGGCGGTGGCGTCCGCTGTATTGATATGGCTGAGAGATATGCTGACGTGGGCGTCATAGCAGAAAGGATTTTCACCCATGGGGTGCCCAGCAGCAAGATCAAAGATCTGAAGGATCATCACAGAGTTTGGGCGAAGATAATTCTGGGGTGTTTTAACCATAGGAAGCCAACTAGTTCCCCTGATTACATAAATGTAGATCAGCAGTTTCTGATCTACTTTATCAATCAGAAGGTAAAAATCAACTTGGCTCATCTTCTGTTCAATCACCTCAGAACAAGCGTGAAGGAAACCAGGGAAGAAGAAAGAACAAAGAGGGATTGGATACCCTTTGGAAGGTTGATATCAGATATTCTGACTGAGAATAGGCTGATAGAGCATCTGATAGAAGCTCAAGAGTTAAGCACCATTGAACCAACGGTTGGGAAGCCTCTGAGCGCGAAGAACTTGAAGAAAATGAAGTTGATAGAGAATATTAAAAAGGAACCCAGCGCTACTCCTATTGCTGATATCACCAGCAGAAGAGTCCCACTGAGTGACTTTCCTTTATTTTCTGAGATAGAATCCAAGCCTGTGGTAGTTCTCAGATATCTGGACGCGTGTAAAGCTGATGGTACAGATCCCAATCTGAAGATCAAAGATCTGCACCAACCTCAACCAGAAGTGACACTGAAGAAGACGAAGAAAAGGAAGGCACCTTCAGAAGGATCATCCCAGCAGACACCCAAGAAAAGAGGTAATTTATCTGCTGCTTCTGTTTTAAATTCTTCTACTATTTCAGCATCAATTCCACCTCCAACCTCTCATAGAATCTCAATCCCCATCCTAACAATAGATGAAACTGAACCAGAAGATGACCCTTCTGAGGCACTTCAACTCAGAAGACCCCAAACCAAACATCCCAAACCAACAATATCAACAACATCAGCAATTGACAAAGTGATGTCTGACATTGATCAACACACTTCTGATCACTCCTCCATTAATCCAAACTCTGAACCACAAATTGTCCGTTCTCCACAACCAGAACAATAGCAAGCTGCTGAAGAACCAGAACAACAACAACAACCTCTCTCAGCCATTCCAGAAGAACCTCTTATCCCTGAACAACCAGAAATTTCAACAACTTCTCCACAACCAGCAATTCCGTCTCCCTCTCCTCAACCAGAAATTCATCCACCATCACCTCAACCTGAGTTTCATCACTCTGAAACTCCAACTCCTCCACCTTCTAAACCTCATTCACCTCAACCATCACCTCTGGAAATCCAGCTGCCATGTGGAACAACAGTCACAATGGCCCAGCTACCATCCTTATCAGAATCTACACCACCAAATTCTCCCAAAACACCAAACAGTCCAATCATAATTTCTGATTCTCCCACTCCATCTCCAAAACAAACAGCTCCCAAGCAAACCAACGAAAACCCCAGCAGGACCTTCATAGACTTAACAATCCTTGACCGTCTTGCTGATCTGAAAAGTAAAATAGCCATCGCAAAACCAAAACAACCAGATGTTTGCTCTGGTATTATGAATTTTGAAACAGGTTTGCAGCAGTGGATTGCTTATCTGAAGCAAGTCTGTCCTGGAATGATTGACCCAGCTGCCTCTGACCAGCTCTGGTCACAATTCAGAATTTGGGTACGTGCTGAGGCCCTCAAGTTGCAGGATATCAACTATGAGCAGGCACAACAGAACTTCAGCAAGTTGCTGAAGGAAGTTGAAATTCAGCTGCCACAAGAAGACGTGCTCCCTCTGGATAGTGAGCCATGGTCTGAGAAACAGCTAGCTTCAAAGGTGCAACCAGAAGAAGACAAGACCATTCAAGCTGAAGCAAGTCAAGCAGAAGATGTTGCAGAAAGCTCTCAGAAGCTTCCTGCTTCTGATGTTTCTCAAGCTACCTTGGACAGGCAGACTCTGGAAGAGCTGAAGCTGAATGACATGCGTTTGCAGCTAAGGATGAATAAAAATGACCAGAAGATGAAAGAAAGGATGGATGTGCAGGATAACAAGATAGACACAGTTGTTAGCATGGTACACAAGCAGAATGAGACTGCTGATCAGATCAAAGCCATGCTGGAGAACCGGTTTACACGCTTTCCTCCCCAACCTTAGTTTTTCATTCATGTCACTAGCATGTTTTCTTTGACTATCTGTTGTATTATGTTGTATTATTTTGTCTGATTCTGAACTTTCATGTTTTCTTTGACTATCTGTTGTATTATCTGTTGTATTTCTTTGACTATCTGTTTTAATATGACAAAGCTACCATCCATTGGAGTAACAACAATCTCGACAATAAACTACCTTCCATAATGACAAAGCTACCATCCATTATAGTAATAAAAAACTCGACAACAAACTACCTTCCATAATGACAAGGCTACAATCCATTGGAGTAACAAAAATCTCAGCAACAGACTACCTTCCATAATGACAAGCCTACCATCCATTGGAATAACAAAAATATCGACAACAAACTACGTTCCATAATGACAAGGCTAACATGCATTGGAGTAATGAAAATATCAACAAGAGACTACCTTCCATAATGACAAGGCTACCATCTATTGGACTAAGAAAAATATCGCCAACAGACTACCTTATATATTAACAAGGCTACCATCCATTGGAGTCACAAAATCTCGACAATAGACTACCTTCCATAATGACGAGGCTACTATCAATTGGAGTAACAAAAATCTCGACAACAAACTACCTTCCATAATGATAAGGCTACCATCCATTGGAATAACAAAAATATCGACAACAAACTACGTTCCATAATGAATAGGCTACCATCCATTGGAGTAACAAAAATATCGACAACAAACTACCTTCCATAATGACAAGGCTACCATCCATTGGAGTAACAAAAATATCGACAACAAAATACATTCCATAATGACTAGGCTACCATCCATTTGAGTAACAAAGACATCGACAACAAAATACCTTCCATAATGACAAGGCTACCATCCATTGGAGCGACAAAAATCTCGACAACAGACTACCTTTCATAATGACAAGGCTACCATCCATTGGAGTAACAAAAATCTCGAAAATAGAATACCTTCCATAATGACAAGGCTAAAATCCATTGGAGTAACAAATATCCCGACAACAGACTACCTTCCATAATGACAAGGCTACCATCTATTGGAATAACAAAAATATCGAGAACAGACTACCTTCAATAATGACAAGGCTACCATCCAATGGAATAACAAAAATCACGACAACATACTACATTTCATAATGACAAGGCTACCATCCATTGGAGTGATAAAAATCTCTTCAATAGACTACCTTCCATAATAAATAGGCTACAATCCATTAGAGTAACAAATATATCAACAACAGACTACCTTCCATAATGACAATGCTACCATCCATTGGAGTAACAAATATCTCGACAACAGACAACCTTCCACAATGACAAGGCTACCATACATTATAGTAACAGAACTTTCGGAAACAGACTACCTTCCATAATGACAAGGCTAAAACCCATTGGAGTAACAAAAATCTCGACAACAAACTACCTTCGATAATGACAAAGCTACCATGAATTGGAGTAACAAAAATCTCGACAATAGACTACCTTCCATAATGACAAGGCTACCATCCATTAGAGTAACAAAAATCTCGACAACATACTACCTTCCATAATGACAAGGCTACCATCCATTGGAGTAATAAAAATATCAACAAGAGACTACCTTCTATAATGACAAGGCTACCATGCATTAGAGTAATGAAAATATCAACAATAAACTACCATCCATAATGACAAGGCTACCATCCATTGGAGTAACAAAAAGCTCGCCAACAGACTATGTTCCATAATTACAAGGCTACCATCCATTGGAGTGACAAAAATATCGACAATAGACTACCTTCCATAATGACAAGGCTATCATCCATTGGAGTAACAAAATCTGGATAACATACTACCTTTCATTATGACATGGCTACTATCCATTGGAGTAACAAAAATCTCGACAAAAAACTACCTTCCAAAATGATAAGGCTACCATCCATTGGAATAACAAAAATATCGATAACAGGCTGCCTTACGTAATGATAAGGCCACCATCCATTAGAATAACAAAAATATCGATAAAGAACTACGTTCCATAATGACAAGGCTACTATCCATTGGAGTAACAAAAATCTCGACAACAAAATACCTTCCATAATGACTAGGCTACCATCCATTTGAGTAACAAAGACATCGACAACAAACTACCTTCCATAATGACAAGGCTACCAACCATTAGAGTAACAAAAATCTCGACAACAAACTACCTTCCATAATGACAAGGCTACCAACCATTAGAGTAACAAAAATCTCGACAACATACTACCTTCCATAATGACAAGGCTACGATCCATTAGAGTAACAAAAATCTCGACAACAGACTACCTTCCATAATGACAAGGCTACCATCCATTGGAGTAATGAAAATATCAACAAGAGACTACCTTCTTAAATGACAAGGCTACCATGCATTAGAGTAATGAAAATATCAACAATAGACTACCTTCCATAATGACAAGGCTACCATCCATTGTAGTAACAAAAAGCTCGCCAACAGACTACGTTCCATAATTACAAGGCTACCATCCATTGGAGTGACAAAAATAATGACAATAGACTACCTTCCATAATGACAAGGCTACCATCCATTGGAGTAACATAATCTTGATAACATACTACCTTTCATTATGACATGGCTACTATCCATTGGAGTAACAAAAATCTCGACAACAAACTACCTTCCAAAATGATAAGGCTACCATCCATTGGAATAACAAAAATCTCAACAACAGACTACCTTCCATAATGACAAGGCTACCATCCATTGGAGTAAACAAAAATTTGGAGAATAGACTACCTTCCGTAATGAAAAGCATATTATCCATTGGAGTAATGAAAATCTCGACAACAGAATACCTTTGATAATGACTAGGATACCATCCATTGGAGTAACAAAGATATCGACAACAGACTACCTTCCATAATGACAATTCTACCATCCATTGGAGTAACAAAAATCTCGACAACAAACAACCTTCCATAATGAAAAAGCTACCATCCATTGGAGTAACAAAAATTTCGAAAGCAGACTACCTTCCATAATGACATGGCTAAAATCCATTGGAGTAACAAAAATCTCGACAACAGACTACCTTCCATAATGACAAGGCAACCATCTATTGGAATTACAAAAATCTCGAGAACAAACTTCCTTCCATAATTACAAGGCTACCATCCATTGGAGTAACAAAAATCTCGACGATAGACTACCTTCCATAATGACAAAGCTACCATCCATGGAGTAACAAAAATCTCGACAACAAACTACCTTCCAGAATGACAAGGCTACCATCCATTAGAGTAACAAAAATCTCGACAACAGACTACCTTCCATATTGATAAGGCTACCATCCATTAGAGTAACAACAATCCCGACAACAAACTACCTTCCATAATGAAAAGGCTACCATCCATTGGAGTAATGAAAATATCAACAAGAGACTACCTTCCATAATGACAAGGCTACCATGCATTGGAGTAACAAAAATATCAATAAGAGACTACCTTCCATAATGACATGGCTACCATCTATTGGACTAAGAAAAATATCGCCAACAGACTACCTTATATAATGACAAGGCTACCATCTATTGGAGTGACAAAATTTTTGACAATAGACTACCTTCCATAATTATAATGCTACCATCCATTGGAGAAACAAAATATCGACAACAGACTACCTTCCATAATGACAAGGCTACTATCCATTGGAGTAAAAAAAATCTCGACAACAAACTACCTTCCATAATGATAAGGCTAAAATCCATTGGAGTAACAAAAATCTCGACAACAGACTAGCTTCCGTAATGACAAGGCTACAATCTATAGGAATAAAAAAATCTCGAGAACAAACTGCCTTCCATAATGACAAGGCTACCATCCATTGGAGTAACAAAAATCTCAGCAACAGACTACCTTCCCTAATGACAAGGATACCATCCAATGGAATAACAAAAATATCGACAACAAACTACGTTCCATAATGACAAGGCTACCATCCATTGGAGTAACAAAAATATAGACAACAGAGTACCTTCCATAATGACAAGGCTACCATCCATTGGAGTAACAAAAATATTGAGAATAGACTACCTTCCATAGTGAAAAGCCTACCATCCATTGGATTAACTAAAATCTCGACAACTGAATACCTTCCATAACGACTAGGCTACCATCCATTGGAGTAACCAATATATCGACAACAGACTACCTTCCATAATGACAATGCTACCATCCATTGGAGTAACAAATATCTCAACAACAGACAACCTTCCATAATGACAAGGCTACCATCCATTGGAGTAACAAAAATTTCGAAAACAGACTACCTTCCATAATGACAAGGCTAAAATCCATTGGAGTAACAAAAATATCGACAACAAACTACATTCGATAATGAAAAAGCTACCATCCATTGGAGTAACAAAAATCTCGACAATAGACTACCTTCCATAATGACAAAGCTACCATCCATTGTAGTAATAAAAATCTCGACAGCAAACTACGTTCCATAATGACAAGGCTACCATGCATTGAAGTAATGAAAATATCAACAAGAGACTACCTTCCTTAATGACAAGGCTACCATCTATTGGACTAAGAAAAATATCGCCAATAGACTACCTTATATAATGACAAGGCTACCATCCATTGGAGTGACAAAAATCTTGACAATAGATTACCTTCCATAATGATAATGCTACCATCCATTGGAGAAACAAAATCTCGACAACAGACTACCTTCCGTAATGATAAGGCTACCATCCATTGGAATAACAAAAATATCGACAACAAACTATGTTCCATAATGAATAGGCTACCATCTATTGGATTAACAAAAATATCGACAACAAACTACCTTCCATAATGACAAGGCTACCATCCATTGGAGTAACAAAAATATCGACAACAGAATACCTTCCATAATGACTAGGCTACCATCCATTTGAGTAACAAAGCCATCGACAACTGACTACCTTCCATAATGACAAGCCTATTATCCATTGGAGTAACAAATATATCGACAACAGACTACCTTCCATAATGGCAAGGCTACCATCTATTGGAATAACAAAAATATCGAGAACAGACTACCTTCCATAATGACAAGGCTACCATCCAATGGAATAACAAAAATCTTGACAACATACTACCTTTCAAAATGACAAGGCTACCATCCATTGGAGTGACAAAAATCTCTACAATAGACTACCTTCCATAATAAATAGGCTACCATCTATTAGAGTAACAAAGATATCGACAACAGACTACCTTCTATAATGATAAGGCTACCTTACATTGTAATAACAAAAATCTCAACAAAAAACTACCTTCCATAATGACAAGGCTACCAAACATTATAGTAACAAAAATCTCGACAACAATCTACCTTCCATAATGAAAAGGCTACCATCCATTAGAGTAACAAAAATCTCGACGACAGACTACCTTCCATAATGACAAGGCTACCATCCATTGGAGTAATGAAAATATCAACAAGAGACTACCTTCTATAATGACAAGGCTACCATGCATTAGAGTAATGAAAATATCAACAATAGGCTACCTTCCATAATGACAAGGCTACCATCCATTGGAGTAACAAAAAGCTCGCCAACAGACTACGTTCCATAATTACAAGGCTACCATCCATTGGATTGACAAAAATATCGATAATAGACTAACTTCCATAATGACAAGGCTACCATCCATTGGAGTAACAAAATCTCGATACCATACTACCTTTCATTATGACATGGCTACTATCCATTGGAGTAACAAAAATCTCGACAACAAACTACCTTCCAAAATGATAAGGCTACCATCCATTGGAATAACAAAAATATCGACAACAAACTTCCTTCCATAATGACAAGGCCAGCATCCATTGGAGTAACAAAAATATCAACAACAGACTGCCTTCCATAATGACAAGGAAACCATCCATTGGTGTAATAAAAATCTCGCCAACAGACTACCTTCCATAATGACAAGGCTACCTTCAATTGGAGTAACAAAAATCTTGACAACAAACTACCATCCATAATGACTAGGCTACCATTCATTGGAGTAACAAATATTTCGACAACACACTACCTTCCATAATGATAATACTACCATCAGTTGGAGTAACAAAAATCTTGACAACAGACTACCTTCCATAATGACAAGGCTACCATCTATTAGAGTAACAAAAATCTTGACAATAGTCTACCTTCAATAATGACAAGGCTACCATCCATTGGAGTAACGAAAATATCAACAAGAGACTACCTTCCATAATGACAAGGATACCATCCATTGGAGTAACAAAAATCTCGGCAATAAACTACCTTCCATAATGACAAGGCTATCATCCATTGGAGTGAGAAAAATCTCGACAACAAAATACCTTCCATAATGACAAGGCTACCATCCATTAGAGTAACAAAAATCTCGACAACAGACTACCTTCCATAATAAATAGGCTACCATCCATTAGAGTAACAAAGATATCGACAACAGACTACCTTCTATAATGATAAGGCTACCATACATTGTAATAACAAAAATCTCGACAAAAAAACTACCTTCCATAATGATAAGGCTACCATACATTATAGTAACAAAAATCTCGACAACAGTCTACCTTCCATAATGAAAAGGCTACCATCCATTAGAGTAACAAAAATCTCGACAACATACTACCTTCCATAATGACAAGGCTACCATCCATTGGAGTAATGAAAATATCAACAAGAGACTACCTTCTATAATGACAAGGCTACCATGCATTAGAGTAATGAAAATATCAACAATAGGCTACCTTCCATAATTACAAGGCTACCATCCACTGGAGTAACAAAAAGCTCGCCAACAGACTACGTTCCATAATTACATGGCTACCATCCATTGGATTGAAAAAAATATCGACAATAGACTACCTTCCATAATGAAAAGGCTACCATCCATTGGAGTAACAAAATCTCGATAACATACTACCTTTCATTATGACATGGCTACTATCCATTGGACTAACAAAAATCTTGACAACAAACTACCTTCCAAAATGATAAGGCTACCATCCATTGGAATAACAAAAATATCGACAACAGACTTCCTTCCATAATGACAAGGCTAGCATCCATTGGAGTAACAAAAATATCAACAACAGACTGCCTTCCATAATGACAAGGAAACCATCCATTGGTGTAATAAAAATCTCGCCAACAGACTACCTTCCATAATGACAAGGCTACCATCCATTAGAGTAACAAAAATCTCGACAACAGACTACCTTCCATAATAAATAGGCTACCATCCATTAGAGTAACAAAGATATTGACAACAGACTACCTTTTATAATGATAAGGCTACCATACATTGTAATAACAAAAATCTCGACAAAAAACTACCTTCCATAATGACAAGGCTACCATACATTATAGTAACAAAAATCTCGACAACAATCTACCTTCCATAATGAAAAGGCTACCATCCATTAGAGTAACAAAAATCTCGACAACAGACTACCTTCCATAATGACAAGGCTACCATCCATTGGAGTAATGAAAATATCAACAAGAGACTACCTTCTATAATGACAAGGCTACCATGCATTAGAGTAATGAAAATATCAACTATAGGCTACCTTTCATAATGACAAGGCTAACATCCATTGGAGTAACAAAAAGCTCGCCCATAGACTACGTTCCATAATTACAAGGCTATCATCCATTGGATTGATAAAAATATCGACAATAGACTACCTTCCATAATGACAAGGCTACCATCCATTGGATTAAAAAAATCTCGATAACATACTACCTTTCATTATGACATGGCTACTATCCATTGGAGTAACAAAAATCTCGACAACAAACTACCTTCCAAAATGATAAGGCTACCATCCATTGGAATAACAAAAATATCGACAACAGACTTCCTTCCATAATGACAAGGCCAGCATCCATTGGAGTAACAAAAATATCAACAACAGACTGCCTTCCATAATGACAAGGAAACCATCCATTGGTGTAATAAAAATCTCGCCAACAGACTACCTTCCATAATGACAAGGCTACCATTCATTGGAATAACAAAAATATCGATAAAAAACTACGTTCCATAATGACAAGGCTACCATCCATTGGAGTAACAAAAATCTCGCCAACAGACTACCTTCCATAATGACAAGGCTACCATCCATTGGAGTAACAAAAATATCGATAATAGACTACCTTCTGTAATGAAAAGCCTACCATCCATTGAAGTAACAAAAATCTCGACAACAGACTACCTTTCATAATGACTAGGCTACCATCCATTGGAGTAACAAAGATATCGACAATAGACTAGCTTCCATAATGACAATTCTACCATCCATTGGAGTAACAAAAATCTTGACAACAGACAACCTTCCATAATGACAAGGCTACCATCCATTGGAGTAACAACAATTTCGAAAGCAGACTACCTTCCATAATGACATGGCTACCATCCTTTGGAGTGACAAAACTCTCGACAATATACTACCTTCCATAATGAAAAGGCTACCATCCATTGGAATAACAAAATCTCGACAACAGACTACCTTCCATAATGACAAGCCTACTATCCATTGGAGTAACAAAAATCTCGACAACAAACTACCTTCCATATTGACAAGGCTACCATCCATTGGAGTAACGAAAATATCAACAAGAGACTACCTTTCTTAATAAAAAGCCTACCATCCATTGGAGTAACAAAAATATCGACACCAAACTACCATCCATAATGACTAGGCTACCATCCATTGGAGTAACAAAGATTTCGACAACACACTACCTTCCATAATGATAATACTACCATCCATTGGAGTAACAAAAATCTTGACAACAAACTACCTTCCATAATGACAAGGCTACCATCTATTAGAGTAACAAAAATCTCGACAATAGCCTACCTTCAATAATGACAAGGCTACCATCCATTGGAGTAACAAAAATATCAACAACAAACTGCCTTCCATAATGACAAGGAAACCATCCATTGGTGTAAAAAAAATCTCGCCAACAGACTACCTTCCATAATGACAAGGCTACCACCCATTAGAGTAACAAAAATCTCGACAACAGACTACCTTCCATAATAAATAGGCTACCATCCATTAGAGTAACAAAGATATCGACAACAGACTACCTTCTATAATGATAAGGCTACCATACATTGTAATAACAAAAATCTCGACAAAAAACTACCTTCCATAATGACAAGGCTACCATACATTATAGTAACAAAAATCTCGACAACAATCTACCTTCCATAATGAAAAGGCTACCATCCATTAGAGTAACAAAAATCTCGACAACAGACTACCTTCCATAATGACAAGGCTACCATCCATTGGAGTAATGAAAATATCAACAAGAGACTACCTTTTATAATGACAAGGCTACCATGCATTAGAGTAATGAAAATATCAACAATAGGCTACCTTCCATAATGACAAGGCTAACATCCATTATAGTAACAAAACGCTCGCCAACAGACTACGTTCCATAATTACAAGGCTATCATCCAATGGATTGATAAAAATATCGACAATAGACTACCTTCCATAATGACAAGGCTACCATCCATTGGAGTAACAAAATCTCGATAACATACTACCTTTCATTATGACATGGCTACTATCCATTGGAGTAACAAAAATCTCGACAACAAACTACCTTCCAAAATGATAAGGCTACCATCCATTGGAATAACAAAAATATCGACAACAAACTTCCTTCCATAATGACAAGGCTAGCATCCATTGGAGTAACAAAAATATCAACAATAGACTGCCTTCCATAATGACAAGGAAACCATCCATTGGTGTAATAAAAATCTCGCCAACAGACTACCTTCCATAATGACAAGGCTACCATTCATTGGAATAACAAAAATATCGATAAAAAACTACGTTCTATAATGACAAGGCTACCATCCATTGGAGTAACAAAAATCTCGCCAACAGACTACCTTCCATAATGACTAGGCTACCATCCATTAGAATAACAAAAATATCGACAACAGACAACCTTCCATAATGACAAGGCTACCATCCATTGGAGTAACAACAATTTCGAAAGCAGACTACCTTCCATAATGACATGGCTACCATCCTTTGGAGTGACAAAAATCTCGACAATAGACTACCTTCCATAATGAAAAGGCTACCATCCATTGGAATAACAAAATCTCGACAACAGACTACCTTCCATAATGACAAGCCTACTATCCATTGGAGTAACAAAAATCTCGACAACAAACTACCTTCCATATTGATATGGCTACCATCCATTGGAGTAACAAAAATATCGACACCAAACTACCATCCATAATGACTAGGCTACCATCCATTGGAGTAACAAAGATTTCGACAACACACTACCTTCCATAATGATAATACTACCATCCGTTGGAGTAACAAAAATCTTGACAACAAACTACCTTCCATAATGACAAGGCTACCATCTATTAGAGTAACAAAAATCTCGACAACATCCTACCTTCAATAATGACAAGGCTACCATCCATTAGAGTAACAAAAATCTAAACAATAGACTACATTCCATAATTACAAGGCTACCATCCATTGGAGTAACAAAAATCTCCACAACAAACTATCTTCCATAATGACAAGGCTACCATAAATTAGAGTAACAAATTTTTTGACAACAGACTACCTTCCATAATGACAAGGCTATGATCCATTGGAGTAATGAAATTATCAACAAGAAACTAACTTACATAATGAAAGGGATACCATGCATTGGAGAAATTAAAATATCAACAAGAGACTACCTTCCATAATGACAAGGCTACCATCCATTGGAGTAACAAAAATCTCGCCAACAAACTACCTTCCAAAATAACAAGGCTACCATCCATTGGAGTGCCAAAAATCTTGAAAATAGACTACCTTCCATAATGATTAGGCTACCATCCATTGGAGTAACAAAAATATCGACAACAAACTACCTTCCATAATGACAAGGCTACCATCCTTTGGAGTGACAAAAATCTCGACAATATACTATCTTCCATAATGAAAAATCTATCATCCATTGGAGTAACAAAATCTCGACAACAGACTACCTTCCATAATGACAAGCCTACTATCCATTGGAGTAACAAAAATCTCGACAACAAACTACCATCCCTATTGATAAGGCTACCATCCATCGGAGTAACAAAATCTCGACAACAGACTACCTTCCATAATGACAAGCTTACCATCCATTGGAGTAACAAAAATATCGACAACAAACTACGTTCCATAATGACAAGGCTACCATCCATTGGAGTAACAAAAATTTCGAAAACAAACTACTTTCCATAATGACAAGCCTACCATCCATTGGAGTAACAAAAATCTTGACAACAAACTACCATCCATAATGACTAGGCTACCATCCATTGGAGTAACAAATATTTTGACAACACACTACCTTCCATAATGATAATACTACCATCCGTTGGAGTAACAAAAATCTTGACAACAGACTACCTTCCATAATGACAAGCCTACCATCTATTAGAGTAACAAAAATCTTCACAATAGTGTACCTTCAATAATGACAAGGCTACCATCCATTGGAGTAACGAAAATATCAACAAGAGACTACCTTCCATAATGACAAGGATACCATCCATTGGAGTAACAAAAATCTCGCCAATAGACTACCTTCCATAATGACAAGGCTATCATCCATTGGAGTGAGAAAAATCTCGACAACAAAATACCTTCCATAATGACAAGGCTACCATCCATTAGAGTAACAAAAATCTCGACAACAGACTACCTTCTATAATGACAAGGCTACGATCCATTAGAGTAACAAAAATCTCGACAAAAGACTACCTTCCATAATGACAAGGCTACGATCCATTAAATTAACAAAAATCTCGACAACATACTACCTTCCATAATAACCAAGCTACCATCCATTGGAGTAATGAAAATATCAACAAGAGACTACCTTCCATAATGACAAGGCGACCATGCATTTGAGTAATGAAAATATCAACAAGAGACTACCTTCCATAATGACATGGCTACCATCCATTGGAGTAACAAAAATCTCTCCAACAGACTACCTTCAATAATGACAAGGCTACCATCCATTGGAGTAACAAAGATTTCGACAACACACTACCTTCCATAATGATAATACTACCATCCGTTGGAGTAACAAAAATATCGACAACAAAATATCTTCCATAATGACAAGGATACCATCCTTTGGAGTGACAAAAACCTCCACAATAGACTACCTTCCATAATGAAAAGGCTACCATCCATTGGAGTAACAAAATCTCCATAACAGACTACCTTCCATAATGACAAGCCTATTATCCATTGGAGTAACAAAAATCTCGACAACAAACTACCTTCCATATTGATAAGGCTACCATCCATTGGAATAACAAAAATATCGACAACAAACTACGTTCCATAATTACAAGGCTACCATCCATTGGAGTAAAAAAAATATCGACAACAAACTACCTTCCATAATGACAAGGCTACCATCCATTGGAGTAACAAAAATCTCGACAACAGACTACCTTCCTTAATGAAAAGCGTACCATCCATTGGAGTAACAAAAATATCGACAACAAACTACCATCCATAATGACTAGGCTACCATCCATTGGAGTAACAAATATTTCGACAACACACTACCTTCCATAATGATAATACTATCATTCGTTGGAGTAACAAAAATCTTGACAACAAACTACCTTTCATAATGACAAGGCTACCATCTATTAGAGTAACAAAAATCTCGACAATAGTCTACCTTCAATAATGACAAGTCTACCATCCATTGGAGTAACAAAAATCTCAACAATAGACTACCTTCCATAATGACAAGGCTACCGTCCATTGGAGTAACAAAAATCTCCACAACAAACTACATTCCATAATGACAAGGCTAACATCCATTAGAGTAACAAAAATCTCGACAACTGACTACCTTCCATAATGACAAGGCTATGATCCATTAGAGTAACAAAAATCACGACAACAGACTACCTTCCATAATGACCAGGCTACCATCCATTAGAGTAATGAAAATATCAACAAGAGACTACCTTCCATAATGACAAGGCTACCATCCATTGGAGTAACAAAAATCTCGCCAACAGACTACCTTCCATAATGACAAGGCTACCATCCATTGGAGTGCCAAAAATCTCGACAATAGACTACCTTCCATAATGACAAGGCTACCATCCATTGGAGTAACAAAAATATCGACAACAAACTACCTTCCATAATGACAAGGCGACCATCCTTTGGAGTGACAAAAATATCGACAATAGACTACTTTCCATAATGAAAAGGCTAACATCCATTGGAGTAACAAGATCTCAACAACAGACTACCTTCCATAATGACTAGGCTACAATCCATTGGAGTAACAAAAATCTCGACAACAAACTACCTTCCCTATTGATAAGGCTACCATCCATCGGAGTAACAAAATCTCGACAACAGACTACCTTCCATAATGACAAGCTTACCATCCATTGGAGTAACAAAAATATCGACAACAAACTACGTTCCATAATGACAAGGCTACCATCCATTGGAGTAACAAAAATTTCGAAAACAAACTACTTTCCATAATGACAAGCCTACCATCCATTGGAGTAACAAAAATCTTGACAACAAACTACCATCCATAATGACTAGGCTACCATCCATTGGAGTAACAAATATTTTGACAACACACTACCTTCCATAATGATAATACTACCATCCGTTGGAGTAACAAAAATCTTGACAACAGACTACCTTCCATAATGACAAGCCTACCATCTATTAGAGTAACAAAAATCTTCACAATAGTGTACCTTCAATAATGACAAGGCTACCATCCATTGGAGTAACGAAAATATCAACAAGAGACTACCTTCCATAATGACAAGGATACCATCCATTGGAGTAACAAAAATCTCGCCAATAGACTACCTTCCATAATGACAAGGCTATCATCCATTGGAGTGAGAAAAATCTCGACAACAAAATACCTTCCATAATGACAAGGCTACCATCCATTAGAGTAACAAAAATCTCGACAACAGACTACCTTCTATAATGACAAGGCTACGATCCATTAGAGTAACAAAAATCTCGACAAAAGACTACCTTCCATAATGACAAGGCTACGATCCATTAAATTAACAAAAATCTCGACAACATACTACCTTCCATAATAACCAAGCTACCATCCATTGGAGTAATGAAAATATCAACAAGAGACTACCTTCCATAATGACAAGGCGACCATGCATTTGAGTAATGAAAATATCAACAAGAGACTACCTTCCATAATGACATGGCTACCATCCATTGGAGTAACAAAAATCTCGCCAACAGACTACCTTCCATAATGACAAGGCTACCATCCATTGGAGTAACAAAGATTTCGACAACACACTACCTTCCATAATGATAATACTACCATCCGTTGGAGTAACAAAAATATCGACAACAAAATATCTTCCATAATGACAAGGATACCATCCTTTGGAGTGACAAAAACCTCCACAATAGACTACCTTCCATAATGAAAAGGCTACCATCCATTGGAGTAACAAAATCTCCATAACAGACTACCTTCCATAATGACAAGCCTATTATCCATTGGAGTAACAAAAATCTCGACAACAAACTACCTTCCATATTGATAAGGCTACCATCCATTGGAATAACAAAAATATCAACAACAAACTACGTTCCATAATTACAAGGCTACCATCCATTGGAGTAAAAAAAATATCGACAACAAACTACCTTCCATAATGACAAGGCTACCATCCATTGGAGTAACAAAAATCTCGACAACAGACTACCTTCCTTAATGAAAAGCGTACCATCCATTGGAGTAACAAAAATATCGACAACAAACTACCATCCATAATGACTAGGCTACCATCCATTGGAGTAACAAATATTTCGACAACACACTACCTTCCATAATGATAATACTATCATTCGTTGGAGTAACAAAAATCTTGCCAACAAACTACCTTTCATAATGACAAGGCTACCATCTATTAGAGTAACAAAAATCTCGACAATAGTCTACCTTCAATAATGACAAGTCTACCATCCATTGGGGTAACAAAAATCTCAACAATAGACTACCTTCCATAATGACAAGGCTACCGTCCATTGGAGTAACAAAAATCTCCACAACAAACTACATTCCATAATGACAAGGCTAACATCCATTAGAGTAACAAAAATCTCGACAACAGACTACCTTCCATAATGACAAGGCTATGATCCATTAGAGTAACAAAAATCACGACAACAGACTACCTTCCATAATGACCAGGCTACCATCCATTAGAGTAATGAAAATATCAACAAGAGACTACCTTCCATAATGACAAGGCTACCATCCATTGGAGTAACAAAAATCTCGCCAACAGACTACCTTCCGTAATGACAAGGCTACCATCCATTGGAGTGCCAAAAATCTCGACAATAGACTACCTTCCATAATGACAAGGCTACCATCCATTGGAGTAACAAAAATATCGACAACAAACTACCTTCCATAATGACAAGGCGACCATCCTTTGGAGTGACAAAAATATCGACAATAGACTACTTTCCATAATGAAAAGGCTAACATCCATTGGAGTAACAAGATCCCGACAACAAACTACCTTCCATAATGACTAGGCTACAATCCATTGGAGTAACAAAAATCTCGACAACAAACTACCTTCCCTATTGATAAGGCTACCATCCATCGGAGTAACAAAATCTCGACAACAGACTACCTTCCATAATGACAAGCTTACCATCCATTGGAGTAACAAAAATATCGACAACAAACTACGTTCCATAATGACAAGGCTACCATCCATTGGAGTAACAAAAATTTCGAAAACAAACTACTTTCCATAATGACAAGCCTACCATCCATTGGAGTAACAAAAATCTTGACAACAAACTACCATCCATAATGACTAGGCTACCATCCATTGGAGTAACAAATATTTCGACAACACACTACCTTCCATAATGATAATACTACCATCCGTTGGAGTAACAAAAATCTTGACAACAGACTACCTTCCATAATGACAAGCCTACCATCTATTAGAGTAAAAAAAATCTTCACAATAGTTTACCTTCAATAATGACAAGGCTACCATCCATTGGAGTAACGAAAATATCAACAAGAGACTACCTTCCATAATGATAAGGATACCATCCATTGGAGTAACAAAAATCTCGCCAATAGACTACCTTCCATAATGACAAGGCTATCATCCATTGGAGTGAGAAAAATCTCGACAACAAAATACCTTCCATAATGACAAGGCTACCATCCATTAGAGTAACAAAAATCTCGACAACAGACTACCTTCTATAATGACAAGGCTACGATCCATTAGAGTAACAAAAATCTCGACAAAAGACTACCTTCCATAATGACAAGGCTACGATCCATTAAATTAACAAAAATCTCGACAACATACTACCTTCCATAATAACCAAGCTACCATCCATTGGAGTAATGAAAATATCAACAAGAGACTACCTTCCATAATGACAAGGCGACCATGCATTTGAGTAATGAAAATATCAACAAGAGACTACCTTCCATAATGACATGGCTACCATCCATTGGAGTAACAAAAATCTCGCCAACAGACTACCTTCCATAATGACAAGGCTACCATCCATTGGAGTAACAAAGATTTCGACAACACACTACCTTCCATAATGATAATACTACCATCCGTTGGAGTAACAAAAATATCGACAACAAAATATCTTCCATAATGACAAGGATACCATCCTTTGGAGTGACAAAAACCTCCACAATAGACTACCTTCCATAATGAAAAGGCTACCATCCATTGGAGTAACAAAATCTCCATAACAGACTACCTTCCATAATGACAAGCCTATTATCCATTGGAGTAACAAAAATCTCGACAACAAACTACCTTCAATATTGATAAGGCTACCATCCATTGGAATAACAAAAATATCAACAACAAACTACGTTCCATAATTACAAGGCTACCATCCATTGGAGTAAAAAAAATATCGACAACAAACTACCTTCCATAATGACAAGGCTACCATCCATTGGAGTAACAAAAATCTCGACAACAAACTACCTTCCTTAATGAAAAGCGTACCATCCATTGGAGTAACAAAAATATCGACAACAAACTACCATCCATAATGACTAGGCTACCATCCATTGGAGTAACAAATATTTCGACAACACACTACCTTCCATAATGATAATACTATCATTCGTTGGAGTAACAAAAATCTTGACAACAAACTACCTTTCATAATGACAAGGCTACCATCTATTAGAGTAACAAAAATCTCGACAATAGTCTACCTTCAATAATGACAAGTCTACCATCCATTGGGGTAACAAAAATCTCAACAATAGACTACCTTCCATAATGACAAGGCTACCGTCCATTGGAGTAACAAAAATCTCCACAACAAACTACATTCCATAATGACAAGGCTAACATCCATTAGAGTAACAAAAATCTCGACAACAGACTACCTTCCATAATGACAAGGCTATGATCCATTAGAGTAACAAAAATCACGACAACAGACTACCTTCCATAATGACCAGGCTACCATCCATTAGAGTAATGAAAATATCAACAAGAGACTACCTTCCATAATGACAAGGCTACCATCCATTGGAGTAACAAAAATCTCGCCAACAGACTACCTTCCATAATGACAAGGCTACCATCCATTGGAGTGCCAAAAATCTCGACAATAGACTACCTTCCATAATGACAAGGCTACCATCCATTGGAGTAACAAAAATATCGACAACAAACTACCTTCCATAATGACAAGGCGACCATCCTTTGGAGTGACAAAAATATCGACAATAGACTACTTTCCATAATGAAAAGGCTAACATCCATTGGAGTAACAAGATCTCGACAACAGACTACCTTCCATAATGACTAGGCTACAATCCATTGGAGTAACAAAAATCTCGACAACAAACTACCTTCCCTATTGATAAGGCTACCATCCATCGGAGTAACAAAATCTCGACAACAGACTACCTTCCATAATGACAAGCTTACCATCCATTGGAGTAACAAAAATATCGACAACAAACTACGTTCCATAATGACAAGGCTACCATCCATTGGAGTAACAAAAATTTCGAAAACAAACTACTTTCCATAATGACAAGCCTACCATCCATTGGAGTAACAAAAATCTTGACAACAAACTACCATCCATAATGACTAGGCTACCATCCATTGGAGTAACAAATATTTCGACAACACACTACCTTCCATAATGATAATACTACCATCCGTTGGAGTAACAAAAATCTTGACAACAGACTACCTTCTATAATGACAAGGCTACCATCTATTAGAGTAACAAAAATCTTGACAATAGTCTACCTTCAATAATGACAAGGCTACCATCCATTGGAGTAACGAAAATATCAACAAGAGACTACCTTCCATATTGACAAGGATACCATCCATTGGAGTAACAAAAATCTCGCCATTAGACTACCTTCCATAATGACAAGGCTATCATCCAATGGATGGTAGCTTGGTTATTATGGAAGGTAGTATGTTGTCGAGATTTTTGTTAATTTAATGGATCGTAGCCTTGTCATTATGGAAGGTAGTCTTTGGAGTAATGAAAATATCAACAAGAGACTACCTTCCATAATGACAAGGCGACCATGCATTTGAGTAATGAAAATATCAAAAAGAGACTACCTTCCATAATGACATGGCTACCATCCATTGGAGTAACAAAAATCTCGCCAACAGACTACCTTCCATAATGACAAGGCTACCATCCATAATGATAATACTACCATCCGTTGGAGTAACAAAAATATCGACAACAAAATATCTTCCATAATGACAAGGATACCATCCTATGGAGTGACAAAAACCTCGACAATAGACTAACTTCCATAATGAAAACGCTACCATCCATTGGAGTAACAAAATCTCCACAACAGACTACCTTCCATAATGACAAGCCTATTATCCATTGGAGTAACAAAAATCTCGACAACAAACTACCTTCCATATTGATAAGGCTACCATCCATTGGAATAACAAAAATATCGACTACAAACTACGTTCCATAATTACAAGGCTACCATCCATTGGAGTAAAAAAAATATCGACAACAAACTACCTTCCATAATGACAAGGCTACCATCCATTGGAGTAACAAAAATCTCGACAACAGACTACCTTCCTTAATGAAAAGCGTACCATCCATTGGAGTAACAAAAATATCGACAACAAACTACCATCCATAATGACTAGGCTACCATCCATTGGAGTAACAAATATTTCGACAACACACTACCTTCCATAATGATAATACTATCATTCGTTGGAGTAACAAAAATCTTGACAACAAACTACCTTTCATAATGACAAGGCTACCATCTATTAGAGTAACAAAAATCTCGACAATAGTCTACCTTCAATAATGACAAGTCTACCATCCATTGGGGTAACAAAAATCTCAACAATAGACTACCTTCCATAATGACAAGGCTACCGTCCATTGGAGTAACAAAAATCTCCACAACAAACTACATTCCATAATGACAAGGCTAACATCCATTAGAGTAACAAAAATCTCGACAACAGACTACCTTCCATAATGACAAGGCTATGATCCATTAGAGTAACAAAAATCACGACAACAGACTACCTTCCGTAATGACCAGGCTACCATCCATTAGAGTAATGAAAATATCAACAAGAGACTACCTTCCATAATGACAAGGCTACCATCCATTGGAGTAACAAAAATCTCGCCAACAGACTACCTTCCATAATGACAAGGCTACCATCCATTGGAGTGCCAAAAATCTCGACAATAGACTACCTTCCATAATGACAAGGCTACCATCCATTGGAGTAACAAAAATATCGACAACAAACTACCTTCCATAATGACAAGGCGACCATCCTTTGGAGTGACAAAAATATCGACAATAGACTACTTTCCATAATGAAAAGGCTAACATCCATTGGAGTAACAAGATCTCGACAACAAACTACCTTCCATAATGACTAGGCTACAATCCATTGGAGTAACAAAAATCTCGACAACAAACTACCTTCCCTATTGATAAGGCTACCATCCATCGGAGTAACAAAATCTCGACAACAGACTACCTTCCATAATGACAAGCTTACCATCCATTGGAGTAACAAAAATATCGACAACAAACTACGTTCCATAATGACAAGGCTACCATCCATTGGAGTAACAAAAATTTCGAAAACAAACTACTTTCCATAATGACAAGCCTACCATCCATTGGAG
Source organism: Vicia faba (assembly GCA_948472305.1). Lineage (NCBI taxonomy): Eukaryota > Viridiplantae > Streptophyta > Magnoliopsida > Fabales > Fabaceae > Vicia > Vicia faba. Next base: position 581,069,300 of record OX451739.1, on the reverse strand, counting down.
TAACAAAAAACTTGACAACAAACTACCATCCATAATGACTAGGCTACCATCCATTGGAGTAACAAATATTTCGACAACACACTACCTTCCATAATGATAATACTACCATCCGTTGGAGTAACAAAAATCTTGACAACAGACTACCTTCTATAATGACAAGGCTACCATCTATTAGAGTAACAAAAATCTTGACAATAGTCT